>OY970798.1:4902500-7441348 GCA_963853775.1 Xanthia togata | reverse complement strand
AACAACCAACTTGCAAAATCAGGCCTAGTTTCAAACAATAATAAATAATGGCTAATCAAATGCTGCAATTATCTGTATTTCCATTAACACTGTCATAAATATTGGGGACCGATCGGGCGAGAGATTTGCTTTAAATCCGCCATTGCCTGCAGCGGTCCCGTAGAAGACAACCTAACTAGAATGAATTGCTTTGGGAGAAATATAGAATGTTTAGGGCTTGGACAATCGTATTTGGTTTTGTGAGGGTTATCTCCTTAGTATAAATAATAACAAGGAGAGAAGCTTACATACTGCCTCGTTGGTCTAGTGGTCACAAGCGCTACTGCTGAGTATAAGGTCCTGGGTTCGATTACCAGGTGGGACAGTGTCATTGAGTTTTTCTATCTGGAATTTTTTTAGTGGCAGCCCGGAGCCTGGTGTGGCCGGTTGATGGCAATAGGCTCACCCCCTATTACATGGGACTTAACATAGCTAGTGAAATGATGGTGTAATATGGGTTGGGGATTAGAGGTATAATGTTATGTTATGACTATGAGTTAAAGTTAATATTTTTGGTCACCGTGCTCGTGCTAAGCTCGTGGCTAAGTAATAACTGCCGCACGGGTCGATCCATCAGGTTAAGCTATGCTTGCCGGGGTTGGTCTGTGGATGGGTGACCATCTTTACATAACGAGACTCCTCCGTGCTTCGGACAGCACGTTAAGCCGTTGGTCCCGGCTGTCATTCATGGATCTTTGACAGTCGTTATGGGTCGTCAGAAGCCCGAAAATCTGACAACCAGTCTTACCAAGGGGTATCGTATTACCCAGTTACTGGGTTGTGGAGGTCAGATAGGCAGTCGCTCCTTGTAAAATACTGGTATTCAGCTGCATCCGGTTAGACTGGAAGCCGACCCCAATATAGTTGGGAAAAGGCTAGGCAGATTGATTTTTGGTCACCGACATCATGCCGTCACGTACTCTCTTTTTGATAGAAGCCTCTTCTAAGAGAGAAGATCCTAATTCCGTTAGCAAGGAATAATAACTATAGACACGCTGTAAGGTTGCATCGCTGCTGTCTCTAATTTCGAAAGCAATTTGAAAGTCTTACCTTCCTAGACCTTTCGAGAATTTGGAAAAATAATTTTGGAATTTGGTGCGGGCGCTTCGCATCCGTAACCTTGTAGCGGAGGAAATAGACATTTTTGCTTGTGCACGGAGCAAGTTTACAAGAATAACATTTTATGTACCGTAGACCGGGGTTACTTTGATCAATATTAAACTTTGAAGGTTCATATCTTTTAAATTTGTGGGTGTAAAAAATATTAAATAAATCTAGTGATCGGTTTTTTTATTACTCTCGATTCCTGTAATAATAAGTGAAAAAAATTGGCTTGATTTTGAGAAAAAAAAATTAAACTGCCTGATCAAAGTTATACGTAGGATAAATATACTTACTTATATATACTTTGATACCCCTTATTTTATTGCGTAATTACAAAGTAATTATTGCGTAATTGCAAAGTGATTACGCAATTAAATAAACCCAATTACAATGCCAATACAATTTAAATATAATTACCCAATTATAATGCCAATACAATTTAAAAAATAAAAATCTATCAACTAGAAAAATAAATATTGTCGCATGGGGTAACTTTGATCTAACAATTGATTTGATTGTTTGAATGACAATATATTTACCTTTTTCAATTAAAATGATTGGTGGATTCCCAGCGTGTCCTCAGGAAAGGATTAAACAGTTGTTCAGTGTTCATAACTCAGAAAAAAAACTACCTAATTGCGTTTCGTTTTAAGTAATTCACGATTTTATATGAAATGGAAGTTTCTAACAAAGTTACCCCGCGATTCCGTTTACCGGTACCTAATATTTTTTAGAAAATAAGTTGCTATTATTAAGTTTGCTTCACTATTGCATTGGGTTGTAGATACCTGTAAAAACAGTTGTAAGTGATTATATAAATAAATAAATAATTTACGTGAATTTTTCTGTCACAACGCCCGCACTGGTCCCGCGTGGTGGATTAGGTACAGCTCCCTCTCACAGAGAGGAGGCCTGAGTCCTAGCAGCGGTCAACCTACCCGAAACTGTAAAATTTTCCCAATCAACTTTGAACCTTATGATTTAGTGATAAAGTTGAAAATATATTAAAGAAGTTTGACAAATTGTAGTAGGTTGATGTGCTGGCGTCTGTACTCCTTTCATGGATTTCGTGTACCTTCTGTATCATTCCAAAAAGAGTCGTATTCTGTGCCATTATGGTCCTATATTATAATTGTTTAGTTTCCTATAGTTTTTTAAAACGTATAATAATGACTTGCTGTAGGTATGAGTAAAGATGTAATGGCTTGCAGACGACCTCGCAAACTCAATCTGCCTAGCCTTTTCCCAACTGTTCTTTTCCCAATGTTAGGGTTGGCTTCCAGTCTAACCCGATGCAGCTGAATACCAGTATTTTACATTGAGCGACTGCCTATCTGACCTCTACAACACAGTTACTGGGTAATACGATAGCCTTTGATAAGACTGTGGCAGCAGTCTCGACATAGATAGCGATCAGTCAATAGGTATTTGAAGAAACTATTGCCGTCGCGCTGCGCCCGAAAAACCGAGTTAAACCCCGTAAAGTGCGATAGGGACAACTGCAGCTCAAACCGATTATATCACAAACATTTTGACAAAAACGACGTTTGGCATTCTCCTTTTTTCTCCTGGAAAACTGAGCCGATTTAATAATTTTTAACATTAAAATTTTAAGAAAGAGTATGTCTAGGTTCCTATTATTTTCTTTTATGATTAAAACTTTTCCGAATTAGTCTGGTAGTCCTCTAATCACGGCAGTAAAAATGGGGCATTTTTGTAATTTTTGGAGGGTCATAGTTTCCTTACTTATTAATTGCTGAAAAAAAAGAAATGACAGGGACATGCCTATAGAGACCTTGATTTTATTTAAAAAAAATGACCGCTCTAGAGGCATTATTCAGGAAGAAAAACGGGGAATACGTTTGTATGGAGAATCGCGGGCCCTGTTCCCTCATAATGGCGTCCCTAGACGGTCAAAATTACTTGACAACTACGAAAAAATCCCGTGCTTGCGAAGCACGTCGCGCGCGTCTAGGGACGCCATTACGACTGCTGGAGCTGGTTGTCAGACTACCCGTAACGCCTGTCAACGATTTATCCATCCATCCATGAACCGACCGTGGCAAGCGTAGCTTAACCTTACAATCGACCCGGTGCCCAAGTCTGCTATTTTTATAAATTCGTCATTCCAACTCGATCCCACTGTCATTTTGCTAAAAGTTCGTAATCTGCTAAATTCATAATGGTCGATCATTGGTTTGATCATTGTATTCCACAAACATGATACTCGTAACGAATTAAAAGAAATGACGTTCTCATGGTAGGTCACTGATCAAAGGAACTGTCAAAATTTTAGCAGATTACCGCCTAAGTCAATTTCAATTTTCATTATGTACGAGATTACCAATAGATTTCCCATTTCTTTCAATGGAGTGTCAGTGGCTGACCATTGGAAAGTCATAATGACGCCAATATATTAGTAGATTACCAAACTTGTCAAAATCAACAATTATGAAATCAATGATAGACCATTCTGACACTATTGTAATAGCAGACTTGAGGCCCCGTGCGGCTGTCATTATTTAGCCACAATGCCTGGAAACATGTAGGTACTTACCTTGTTCTCTCTGCTTTTCTTTGGACAGATTAGACAACCCTATTCACATTTTGTTCATATTTCTACTTCATTCAGTGTTGAAGTTGATTTAGTTAAGGGTCCCACGCTATCTCAATTTATGTTGCTAAATAAAATAAACGGAAAGCGAATTTGTTACCGCTAATTGTGAATTGAAACATAAATTATTGTTTAAGTATCTACCTGCTTATGTAAGAATGCATGCATTGTTACCTATTTGTATCTATTTAAATATTATTGTATTAGCCTGTCTTGTTGTATTTTGATACTTACTAACAACTAAATTAAATGAAAGGACAGAAGTAATATTTTATGTAAATGATAGAGCTTAAAAATGTTTTAAAAAAACAAAAAAGTATTTAGGCTACACGTGGCTATTATTTTTGACATTAAATTAACCTAATTGATTGAAAAAATATTATTATTTATGTCTTAGTAAGTTAGTACACATTAACATAATAAACCTACATAGGTAGACTAAAATAAAAAATTACTAGACAAAACATTCCATTCCTATTACTTAAGTATATTTTTCCTATTCTCATCAAGCCGGAGGTCACGGCTTGTCTCATTATGATAATTACAACAACACCTACTTACGAACCGCCATAATTATGTCAATACAAATAGAATGCCTAATAAATAAAAGTAACACAAAAACAGCAACACATTAAGAAAATTGCGTCAACCGGTGTCTTTTGTAACCTTAAGCACTAGCGCTCAATAAACGCAATTAGAACTCATTAGAACAAATCGATCGAGCGGAAAAAATCGCGCTCAATCGACGTCATGACGACTAAAAAGTCGCTCGGTCGCAATTGTAGGCCGCTGAGGGGCGTAGAAGCCCCGCCTTCGGAGGCGTAGGGAGGGCCGCGCGAGTGCGACGGCCGAAGAGGACGGAGGACCAGTCGGCCTCACCACCGCGGAGTCACCGCGCGTTGCGCGCGACTGTCGCAAAAATTCGCGCAACTACCGGCGGGAACATACGTGCCTCCAGTGGAATCTTACACTCTTATCATTCGCATCCGAGTGACTAGACTTCAGTGATTAGACTGTGACGATCGACATAATAAACACATCTGCAACTTTTTTTTTAAATTGCAAGTTGCCAACTGTGACTAAAACTTTAGTGGCCAGTGACTTAATAAGTGCAAAAATATCTCGCCTCATTTAAAAAATTGCGATGAGTTCCAATTACGAATCATCTGTCAAACTTTCCCGCGCTGCCTGACCGAAGATGTCAAATAAAAACAAAAGTACTGTTCTGAAAAAATTGTTTTGTGCCAAGGTAGCTGTCAAAAATGGACTTGACCACTCGTCGCGGGGACATGTTGGAAGGAACCGGGGACGTTTTATCTTTGAACGGGACTGAACAGGTGTGCCGGGAGCTAGTGAACGGAACGGACAGCGTTTGTGACGTCAACACCGTGACACCGGAATTGACGACGTCGAGGAAGACGAACTCCTTCAGCATCAGGAACCTCGTTGGGACTGGAGACTCGGATAGACCTTCTGGTAATACGCCTACTCCTAGCGATGGTAAGTGGAGCATATTCTTTTAGTTTTTTATGATATGATAGGATATGAGAACTTGAGCAACGGATAACATAGAGATGAAAACGACACCTACCTTGACACTTAACTTCAAGATGAGATGTCAGAAAACGTGTTAAAAAAAACCACTGATCGAAACTGAAAAACAAAGGCGGAAAAGTACATATTCTTATAAGATTCTCATTTATAAATACTTAGTAAATACAACAAAAAAAACCTTCACAGGATGGATAGTTAAATTGTTGACATGTGCACTATTAAATTTAGCAATTGAACTGAGCTACAGATTTTAGTATATCGTTTTTGTTTTTTTTTTTTTTTTTTACTTTGTTGTCACATATAGAATCAACAAGAGTAATGTACCCAGGATTTTTTAATTTATATATTTAAAAGAGTGTCCTTGGAGTTTCTTGCCCGTTCTTCTCCATAGAGACCTACGTTTTGGAATGGGCAACTAGCTTCAACTTTCCGACTAACTGACTGACTCTATGACAATTCAAAAGTGCCTGTAAATGGTTTAATTGAAATAAATGCTTTGAGTTTGGGTTTGTATAAAAACTAAATCAACACAACAATGATACTTACAAAATTTGCATTATATTAAATATTTCCAAACAATTTGATTACATGTTTTTTGTTCTCATGCGTTTTAGGTTAATTTTAATTGTTTGATTACACAGATTAGTTCTGACATTTGACACCAATGAATATTCTGATTAGTCATAAACAACGGTATAATTTGCTTTAATTGATCATATTATGAGCAGCAACTTAGTCTAAATGTTTCGTATTTTGTGCAATTTAATGAATTATCAGTATTTTTAAAACGGTGGAGGAAAACATCGTGAGGAAAGTAACCTAACCCTAGAACTAAAAATATATGGCACTAGTTTCCGCCAGCGCCTTTGCCCGTGTAATATCTTTATAAATTATAGTTTATGTTACTATTTTTTTTATTGTGTTTTGGTGGCTTAGACTTATCAATACAGAAGTAATCATGAGGCAATTGACGACAAGACATTTACAAGCCTCCACAGTCAACAATAGAGTATTGTTGTAAAAAAAACAATTTTTTTCGCTACCCCGAGCTAAGTGGCGCCCTCATTGAATAAAAAATCGTAGCATAGCATAGAAAATAAAGATAAAAAAAGGAATCTTGGAGTTTGTTACAAAGAGCATAAAGTATTTTTACGAAACAGCTTTCTAATTACGCAACATATTTTCGTAAACGATAAAGACAAATCTGTTTCATTTTGACAGTTCAACAACATTCATTGCGTTATTTACTTTGCTCTGCAGTTTTTTTTTTTTCGAACTTACCGAACAATGGATTAGCAATCTGCTTCAAAACGATTCAGATTCGGATTGATTTTGCATTACGTAATTAGGGTACAGGACTCAAAGTGTTTCGTATGCAAAATAGATAGCAAAAGTGTCAAAAACGGCCACTTTGAAAGTGTTTCGTATCCAAAGTAGATAGCAAAAGTGTCAAAAACGGCCACTTTAGACACTTTTGCTATCTACTTTGGATACGAAACACTTTGAGTCCTGTTTTAACAACGTAAAAATACTTTATCCTCTTTGTAACAAACTCCAAGATTCAATTTTTTTATCTTTATTTTCTATGCTATGCTATGCTACGATTTTTTATTCAATGAGGGCGCCACTTAGCTCGGGGTAGCGCCTTAACCATAACACTATAGATCGTGCAATCCACGACGACCCGCCTCACTCCGCTCCGCTCCGTACTAAAGTACAGCTTACAGTACAGTAATCGTGAAGTGGGGCGCGTCGTCGTGGATTGCACTATCGGTAACTAAGTAGGTACCTATAATATAAAATTAAGTACCTACCTGCATTTGCAAAAATGTATTTATGCAACCGCTATTAGAATACATCAGAAACAATACCTATTTATAGTGTTTAGATAAAACAGTATTAATGGACGCTAAGCTGCTTGCAAACAAATCGATTGAGGGGTGATAATATAGAATTCTACAAGTGAAAGAATTTTGAAAATTAGTCCAGTAGTTTTTAAAATGATTCATTACAAAAAAAAAAAACTATCCACTTTATAATATTATTAGTGTAGATAAAAAAACAAAAGGTCACTTAGGCGTTGTAGTACCTACTCGTCTGCAAGTAATGACCCCGGTGGATTACGGCCCCCTCCTTCTCTCAGTGAGGAGGGCTGAGTGAGCAGCATCAATATTATAGGCTGATAATGTTTGTAATATTGATCTTTCTGAGCCTAACAATACACATAGGTACAAAATATACCTACTGTTGAGCAACGCAATACCAGGGGTCTTATTAATTATTCCACTGCGAAAAAAGGACGGTGCTAGCGGCCTTGTATAGCTCCGTCTCTTACTCACACTGGAATAATGGTGGCATAATTAAGTCATAATACGGCCCCTGGTCGCATTTACTCGACACTAGCTGCGCCCCGCGGCTTCACCCACATAAGTTTCGATCCCGTGGGAATATCGGGATAAAAAGTATTCTATGTATTAATCCAGGTTATCAAATATCTGTGTGCCAAATTTTATCCAAATTCGTTGAGTAGTTTTAGCGTGAAGAAGCGACAAACATACACACTCACAAACTTTCGCCTTTATAATAGGCCTTTATAGTAGGATAAATAACCGAGTAAAAAAATCCTATGAACGGCAATGCGACAGAACTATTCGCAAATGTATCTGGTTGGATGCAGGGGTCCTAAAAAATCTACTTCATAATGAATTTAAATTCTAAATTGTTTACTTTTGGAGACCACTGATGTTGAAGCTCGTTCATACGTGTGCAAAGTGTGGGTTGGTGATGTCACATATCTTCGAATTTTCGGTTCTAGGACATACTGGTTTCCTCACGATGTTTTCTTTCACTGTATTGAGAGCGGTGGTGATGAAATAATTTACACAAAATAAAGCGCCTGTCAGGGTTCGAACCTACGACTTAAGGCTCGTGCAGACCAGCGCGACGCGACGGCGCGACGCGACTCGAACAATACAATTTCTAAGAAAACTTCACGGTATAACAATAGCCGGTGTCGCGTCGCGCTGTCGCGTCGCGCTGTCGCGTCGCGCTAGAGTGAACGAAGCTTAACAACTCGTAAGTCGCGGTCGTTATCACTGGGGCACCACCGCTCAACAAGCCATGTGTAATTTCCAATCGGCAAAAATGACGAAATACCATACAAACTTTCATCTTCTGTGGAGGATTTAAAAAAATCCTTCCTCAATTCTTGTCCCAATTGTTGTGTTGTGTTGTGTGTGTCTTGTTGTTGTTGTTCTAGACCCAATGGGCTCGGATGTGCGTTGTCTGTCAATGAAGTAAAATATCATTTGCTTGTCTCTTTAAATGATTCCTAATGTGTTTGGCAGTTGGCTAACCAGACCTAACTGAACTTATAATAATCTAGCTGTTGAACAGTTATCACTTAAAACAAGATCAGGCTTTCCCTTCTAGATATGTGAGGCTTTAAGTTTGTACACACGGCAAAAGACATAGGTATGACTCATGAGGCAAACAAGTAAATATATCGAAGAAATTTTCAAGGACCATCTATCTGGTTCGTCATCAGATCAGCTTACAACTATATTATAAGTTTATAACACCACAATATTATTTTGAGTTTAGCATTTACGGAAAACAGACTTTCATTTGCATCAGAATATGTAAAAAGTCAATCATAGATTCATGTCATTATGGTCTATCCATAGATCGACCGTTTCATAATCACATTCATATCCATCTTTATTTGCATTCCATAATGTAAACAAGATCTGTCACTGGCTTAAAACAAAGGTAAGGCAGTTACAGACCCTGTAGGGCAGAGCAAACAGTTATAAAAAACGTGTCATTGTTTTGATGAAGATAGCATGTGTTCCAACTGACCAAGAAAACACAAAATGCACACAGACAGAGTTTGCATGTATTTTGTTCGGATTTCTGGAACGGCTTTTATAAAATGGCGTCGTAGATTAAAATGTAGAACGAGCCTGCATACAAATCTCTTTCACTAACTGTACATAGAAGTAGTTGCTAATTCTAAACTACTACAACTTACAAGTTCCCACATAGAATGAGAGCCACTCCCTAAGTAACGCAATAAGTGTAAATGTTATTTATGATGTTGTTTCTCAATAACTTGGCCACTTCTTGGCCAATCACAGTCTTGTACAGATAAGTTCTATGTTGATGATTTAGTTTCATTTTAATGAATTCAAAATTTAATGATTAAATAGGATGGATGTATAGTTCAGAAATTAGACAAAAACTTGCATCAAGTTAACGAGGATGAATTTCTGAATTTGATTACTTGGTTAGGGGAATGCGCTAACGTAGTCTACGAAATACAAATTTTCTTACGTTTTTTGCCAGTGTCAGGTTATTTATGTTGATTAAAATATGATTCGCGACCGTAACAAATATGGCTTTACAGAATTATAATCATTAGAATCAGCAATACAACCTTAAGGGTACACTAGTCGACGGCTCGAACTCGTTGGTGGGCGTTAGTAATATGCATGATAATTAGTCTAATTATTTATTTATAAATTTATTTAGTGAAATAGACGATGGTTTATAAAGAAAACGAGCACGTAAAATTTCAAGAACAGGCTTTTGGGCGTATAGATATTATGAAAAAACGCATAAATGTATTTACTCAAAACAAAATTATTTAAACTATTGAATAAATTATCTATTCCTGTACGGTTTCTATTTTGCCATTTTCTTACTTCATAAGTTTATTTATTTACGCCCAAAGACGAGTTAAAATTAGTGTTGGAATATGGAAGTTTCGACGCTCATAACTTCCAAACCATTTTTTTTTCCAATTCTGCTTCCATACAGGGCTAGATAATGACAGGACAAATTGATTTAATTTTTAGTTTTGAACGTACACCGTCAAAAAGACGAGTAATCACCATACTACGGTTGTATAGAAGAATGACCGAGTAGCGTAACCTTAAGAGGGAGACGAACAACGCTCGCAACAGCAAATCGAGACGCGTGCGAAATTCGTTCGAAATATTGCTATCTCTGTTTGACAAAAGATGACGAGCGAGGGACGCGGTGTGGAGCCGTGTGTATGAGAGGGTAGATATCTATTATTAGCTGTACCTACTTGCCATTCATTCATAACGACTCGACGGCATTTATATTTATTAGTAATTAGGTATGTTCAATATTTGCTTTAGTTTTGTTGACTACTTTGGGGAATCGTTAGTGAATATACAGACTAGTAATGCGTTTTTTGGAAATATCTTTACCATGCCGATAACATATTAGTTGATCTCGAGATCTAGACCTTGTAGAGAAAATCTAGTAGATAGGTACGTCATACAAATAAGGTAGGTACTTACCTATAGTTATTATTGTTGTCTTTATTTATGCTTGTTTACGTTTATTTATTTCCATTAGGGTCGTCTCAACTCTCAACTCTAAGAACCATACTTTTGCTTCGCCGTAGTCAGGTAAAAAACGTAAATGTAAAACCCCAATAACACTTTGCCCGATCCGGGAATCGAACCCAGGACCTCATGCTCAGCAGTAGTGCTTGCGACCACTAGACCGACGGGGAAGTCAAACCAAATCGTAAATAAATATATCCAAGTCCGTAAACAAAACAAAGGTCTTGTTTTGTTTTGGATAAAAAAATATATCAAAGTATATATTTATTTTGTAAGAATGTAGGTTACTCGATACCAAATCACAAGACAAACCTAAATCCAAGTTCATAGCATCGGTTGAGATTCCTGAACACTGCAGCTAATTCCAATTATATATAATTTTGTCTAATTTTGTCTTCTTTTATCTGTGTTTAATTTAATTTTGGGGAATGTAGTCACCTTGGACCGTTGAGTGCAAAACAAACAAAAACAAAATTTTCGTTGCCGACCTCTTGGATTTACATTTGCCTCACTATCGACTTTAACACCCTACTAAAAAGAAACTATGAAAAGGACACCTATGACGAAAAATTTGATAATGTTCGCAACCGCCATTATGGATTTTCATTATGACCAAATCCACACTTTCTCAGAGAAAAGATAGATAGACCATAACGCTTTTTCCGTTACGTGATGATTTCTACCAATTTCCACCGATTCCAATAAAAATTATATTGACAAAAAATACCCCGAACGAACTCCAACCAAGCAAGTGGCGCTAGTGTGAGTGCCTGTTGGAGCGATATACACTTACAGTGAGCAGTAAGACCACGCACACATTGACAATTGTTGATTGACACGATAGCACTACTAGCTATCGAAAATTTATGATAAATTTGGATGTATTCCGTAATACCAAAAATGATGAATGAAAACTTAATGCTTTTCCATTTTGTTTAAGATAGTTTGTATCTTGATAATATAATCGATGCTCCTGCTGAAACAATATTACAAATATAGTTTATAATACAGAAAAAAATTATTAAAACATGTCATTTATGCTGTAAAATGTGCGAAATTCACTACATTTTAGGTAAGTTTCTTAGAAAAAAAAAAGATGTATAAACCTAGATAAATACTATCTAAATCTGAATATCAACATAATATGGTGCAAATGTGCTCAAATTGCAAATGATTTAGGTATTACGTTTATGGACAATTCAACGGTCGCCGTGTTCTTAGTTAGCATAAACCTCAAATGTCTTGATTTCATGAAATAGTCATTCAATAGGATTACATGGACTTCGAGAGTTGTATTGATGATTTTTATGATTATAATTCTATAAATAAACATTTGTTACGGTCGCGAATCATATTTAGATCAACATACAACCTGATACTGTCCTGCAAATTGCAAAAAACGTAAGGGAATTTGAATTTCGCGGGCTACCCTGACGCTTTCGCCTTAACATTGCAGTGTCATTCTTAAGTCAATCTCAATTTCTATTGGAAAAGACAATCAATTTAGGCATTCTATGTATTGCGGAATGCAGTCTAACATCTCTATGGTAGTCTATCTCCAGTACCTATGTTCAGTATCAATACATAGTACTCTTTTAAAACAAAGTCGCTTCCCGCTGTCTGTCTGTCCCTATGTATGCTTAGATCTTTAAAACTACGCAACGGAAAGTTCATGTAAATTGGCTGAAATATGACGATTATTGTCGAAGATATCGGAAATAAATCATGCAGACTGGGAACTTTACTGGCGTCCGCGGCGACAAAGAAACACATAAGAAGAGATACATCAAATTTATGTTCTACAGAATTGTAGATTTTAAAAAGTGCAACAAAAAAGTCTGCGATAGCATATTGCACTAAGGATGACCTACAGTAACCATTTTCATCTTTCAGAATTTGATAAAAATTTCATTGTTATTTCCGAAGCTATTTTGACCGGTATTATATTTATCCGCAATAAAATATGTTATTTAAATTGTACATTAATTTTAGATTATTATATGACTTGACATCATATCATTAAAATTAATACTTTAAAAGATATCACAGATTCAAAATTACGCGTAACAAAATAATGGTAAAAATTATGGTTGACGACAACGCGGGCGCAGCGGTAGGAGTCAATGACCTTTTCTTCGGCTGTTATGTGTCTAATCCCAGTAGTACTTACCTACGTACCCGTGGGATATTTTCCGACATGCACGCGGGCGATGCTACGGGCAAAAGCTAGTGTATTTATAAATCATCGGTACCTACTTAGTTGATGACAATGACAACCTAGATGACGTATTACGTACGAGGGGAATCATTTCCCGCATCAAATGCATTTATTTGTATGACCAACAGATGTCCGTTAGTATGATTGATTTATTTTAAGTGAATACCTATAACATCAGGGGGTCTAATTTCTTTAATAAAACAAGGTGTTTTATATTTTCTTCTTTGAGTTGATAAAACTTTTTCGAAGAACACAGAACTAGGAGAAGGTAGGATATTTGACATTGTTCTGGAGTGGACACCGTGAATCGGCAAACGTAATGTAGGACGCCCTCAGCCTAGGTGGGACGACGATGTTCGCAGGGTGGCAGATGGGGGAGGTGGGTGAAAGTTGCTGGAAATCGAGTTAAATGTACTTGTCCTCGGTCCTCGGACTCATGTCCAGTAGTGTAAAGGAGTGTGGCTGACCCCTCATAAGTGCCTGAAACGAATAATTTGAGTTTTTTGGGATGCCTGCTTTAGTATATCTACTTGATAAATGCACTTTATAGGATAATGTTGTCGCTGGTCAGACTATGCGACATGTGTAAGGGTTTTTTATCAAACCATCGCAAAAACTAGTTATAAATGAATAGAATAGAACATAAAACATAATAAAGGTACAGAAATCAATTATTTTAATTATATATTTGCATTATGCTAATTATATGCTTGAAAAACTGACTTTACGATCATATTATAACCATCATAAAATCATGTCAGATGACTGATGACATCATATGGCCCTTGTTATGATGATTTTATTGTGTTTTTATGGTCTCAGAACTGACCATAAATGCACAATGTTTGCAACATATTCAGCAAATTAGTTCAAAGTCAAAGTCAAAGTCAAATAATTTATTTCAATTAGGCACAAAAAAGGCACTTTTGAACGTCAAACTTTACAAAAAATAATAAAACTGATTCTAGTCGCCCATTCCAAAAGGTAGTTTTCGTATGGAGAAGAATGGGCAAGAAACTCCTCAACCAAAGTTGAAGACATATTCAGCGTACGCCACATGCCGTGATGTCATTTGCAATTATAGCACAGGACCTGATCGACCGAGCTTTGCTGGGGTGAAAATATAGAAACAGGGTTTTCCCAGATATGAGACCTAGCTAGCTAGATCGCCTTTTCGCCCCCGTAAACCCCTATAATGCAACTTTCATCAAAATCGTTAGAGCCGTTTTCGAGAACGTGATTACAAATAAGCAATATTTAATAGTATAGGATTTATAATAAATTACAAATTATATTTGCCTCATTTATTGATTGTAATTTTATTTATTATGTCACTAAGTTGTTTTTATAACGAGTACTTACTTGATTAGTCTTGATTTATATATCTGTAATGATAATGTATGACGCGTTTGCGCAGCCGTAAGTGCCTATTGATAAAACGTTTGCGACATTTTTCATTTAAGTAAAAGCTTTAGATTATGCAAAGGCTAATTGGCTTTAGATTTAGGGTAGATATATTGTATGAATGTTACATTTTGCGACACAATTTTATCATGCAGTTGGTGTTTTTAAATCATTTTTATGAATTGCCTAACTTAATAGGCAATGGGCAGGGTACATTCCTCGCAGAACAGATGGCCGATGGGGCCAAAAGGTTATGGAATGGCGACCGCGTAACGAAAGACGTAGCTATGGAAGTCCTTGAGAACAAGGTGGGTTGATGACCTTATGAAGACTGCAGGAATCCGCTGGATGCGAGAAGCACAGCACCAGTCCAAGTGGCAATGCTTGGTGGATGTCCAGCAGTAGACGTCTTTCGGCTAAAATGATGATGGTGATGATGAGGTGTTACGAAAATTAAGTACAATTATTGCAACCCTATAATGCCTATAAGTCGAGAAATTATCCCATTTTGATGCCATACCATGCTGAATTTGAATTAAAACAGAATATCAGAAATTACGTCAGCAAAAATGATTCAGTTTTCGATCATTATGCATACTTAGACATCTATTACAATGTAGTGCAAGCTAAACATGTTTTCATCTTTAAAATAATTTGCTTGCGTGTACTAGCGGGCCTATTAAAATATTAAATTAAATGCAATTTAGATATTTTACGATATGCGCATGGGTCACTTTATTTATAATTTGCTAACGTCATTGAGTCAGGGATTCGACCTCGTTGCTCAAAACTGTTTAGTATCCGTTTATGGGTTTATTGATTTGCAATAAACTTACTATTAAATGAGCAATATTTGTAATCACGTTCTCGAAAACGGCTCTAACGATTTACCAATATCGATTTCGTTTTTTTTTCTTTTCGTTTTAAAGTTGCAATATAGGGGTTTACGGGGGAGAAAAATTTATCTAGGTCTTATATCTCGGAAAATCCGTTTTCTCCGTATTTTCACCCGAGAGCTTGGTCGCCCAAAGTTTAGAACAAGATGGCTACCTTAGAATAATGTCATGTGTCATTATTCTGTGCCATGAAATTAGTAAGTACCTACTAAGTTGGCAGCATGGAATTAATAAGTACCTACTATCATGGCAGCATGGAATTCGTATGTACCATGTATGGAATTAGTATGTGAACTATCCTATACTATTTAATGAGCATTCTCTATTTTCACCCGAGCAGAGGTCGGTCGACCAGGTACTTATGCATAAGTAAGTAAGTATAACCTTGATTAGCATGGTTGTACCTTAATATATTTAGCAATAATAATTGATTCAGAATATTGGCCCACAAAAGGGATGAACGAAAGGCAACTGAGATGAGAATGTTTGATGTTACGCGAATGGATGATAGAAGAAGAAATGAGTACCTTTATAAGACTCGTTGTGATCCCGAGACAGGGCTGTCCAACTACAGGCTGTTTTTTTTTGTGAATATTTTTAATCGTGAAAATGGTTTAGGCACACCTGAAATACTGGCCTCCTGAAACATTATTTGAAAATTTAAATGTATGTAGTAATAAATCTTGTTAAAATATGCAACTGATTTTATTTTCACATTTTAT
Source organism: Xanthia togata (assembly GCA_963853775.1). NCBI lineage: Eukaryota > Metazoa > Arthropoda > Insecta > Lepidoptera > Noctuidae > Xanthia > Xanthia togata. The sequence continues at coordinate 7,425,416 of OY970798.1, read as the reverse complement.
AATGCTGTATTCGCTAAGAAAAGAGTGAGCCCTCCAGTAGGGCTTCCGGCACTAAAGGTGTTAATACATAAATTATGCTGTCTTGTCAAAGGTAATTTAATTTAATGTAATGGTGTTTGAATAAAATAAATAATTAACATTATTTGATAGAAATATCCAATGGGTCACAACAAATAAGTAGGTACAAAAAGACAACGCATTTAATAAACTCAATTATCCCTCACATTCAAATCGAGTTGTATTGTTTGTCAAAATTATATTATTTTCCTTATCAACAAATTCTAATTAATCCAACTAAACTCAATTATTAAAACTCACAATATCGAATGGGTTGCTACCAGGATATTATTTGTAAATTATAGAGTGACTCATTATCACTTACTCACTCACTCATACCTCATATTTACCTTTTGGAGGTGGGATACTCTATGCTTCCCATAGAGTATCTTACCTCCTTACAGGTTAGGTTAGTTATCGTTTGCTCAGAAATAATCAACAATTTTGATTATTTCTGCTTGGAATTTTTAACTGACTGTTAATTCCATAATTTAACCCTACTTTACAGTTTGTGCCACTAAAGTTGAGACTTGACGCACCACGTGGTTTGACTTGCGCAGTAGACGATTTGTGGGTCTTTTTAGCGGTATGAGGTCCCGCCGGGGCGTCATCGGAGCGGGGGAAAGAGCGGTGGGATGTGCGGTCAAGTCTCATATTTCGTGGCTCGTATTGTACTGATACTGACGACTGTCATTTCCATCTTTGGCTAGGGCGTAGACAAATAAAGGCGTAGCATAGACATTCTACGTCAACGCGTAGGTATTCTCTTTCCTTCAATATTTGTGTATGAGCGCTTGGTTCTTCCACTATTGACATGAATCAAAATTCATAAATCAATCTGCCTAGCCTTTTACCAGTCAGTAGAACCGGATGATGCTGAATACCAGAATTTCTCATGGAGCGACTGCCTATCTGAACTCCACAACCCAGTTACTGGGTAACACGACACCCCTTGGTAAGACTGGTTGTCAGACTTTTGGGCTTCTGACTACCCGTATTTACTGCCAAATATCTACGAATGACAGCCGGGACCAACAGCTTAACGTGCTTTTCGAGGCACGGAGGGGACTTGATATGACATGGGTGGTCACCCATCCAAGAGCCGAACGGTGGCAAGCGTAGCTTAACTTTCGATCGACCCGTGCAGCTGTTATTATTTCGCCACGAGCCCCTCATATCATAATTATAAATAATATTATTAATACTTAAATTTACAGCATAGTTTTCTTATCATTATTTTATTGCAAAATTCGTGTTTGTGTGAGCACTATCTCCCCAAATGTTCATTAAAAAACGGTCTGTTACCAATTCAACATGAATCAAACCAAAACTTTCACCCATAAAGTCCACAAACCGATTAGCACCGACCTACCCTCAGTGTCGGTACCATCGCAACGTGACGTCATTTCCCCAGCCAGACGCTTCCGGAACTAAATTGAACACTCGACAGGTGAACTTTAGAAGGAAGAATCGATTCGTGTAGTTCCATGGTTTGTAATCATTAGTCGGTGTTGAAGTTAATTTTAATGTTGATATGGATCAATAATTAACAATTAATAGGGCCTCTATAGCAGTACAATGTAGTATACTGCAGTATGGCTTATATAAAAGCCTGTCATAAGTTGCAACTTACGAGTCTATTCTCAGTCTTCTACTGCCTCGTTGGTCTAGTGGTCACAAGTGCTACTGTTGGTTTGATTTCCGGGTCTATCAAAGGGTTATTGGGTTTTTCACGTGTAATATCTCAGTAGCAGCCCGGAATCTGGATTTGTGCCCGGTTGATATATATGCAATAGGCTCGCCCCCTATTACATGGGACTTCAACGTAACTGGTGAAATGTGGGTGTACCTATATACACCACTGTCCAACCTTTCGGGGAACACAGGCGTGATGTTAAGTTATGTAAAAGCCTCTCATAAGTTGAAACATACGAGTCTAATCGCAGTCTTCTATTTGCTGCAATGTTTTCTTTATTTTTTTTCGGTAAATAGGATATCGGAATCACTTTTACACGCCATATAAAAAAAAAAAAAAAATTGAAAACCTGGTACTTATGCTGAGCTGGTTTGGTCATGTTGAGAGGATGAATGAAAGGCAACTAACAAAATGTATTTACACGGCAGATGTGACTGGAAACCCCGGGAGGGGACGCCCTAGGAGGACATATACTGACCTTATTGCTGATGTTCTTTAGAAAGGTCAGGTGCGTAGCACTCGCAACCGTCGTGCGTGTATGACCAGATGTATGAACGTAAACGAGGCAAAAGAAGTATGTAAGGATCGTAGCAGGTGGCGTTCTGTAGTTTCTACCAACCCCCATGGGAAGACGGCGGCGTGAGTTTATGTGTAAAAAATAAAGATAAGCTAGATGGAGTTGCAGTTTCCTATCTGACTACCCTGAGAAGAAATGGCAAAACAAACTCAGATGTCAAACTCTTTTAAAGTCCAGACATAATCTTGATCAGGCCATATGAGGACCATGTAAATTAGTTTCTGAAATTGTCTTTTCAGGAAAGAACCACACAGATTTGAGTTGACCAACTCAGAACTTAAGGAGCTCCACGATTCGACGAACAATACCGTAGAAAAGACACTTGGGTAGGTCCCATAAAGTAGGTACTTAAACTGCCAGACTATCATTAAAACTAAATGAGAGAGAAAATAAAAAAAGGAAAAAAAACACATACTAATAACTATTGTTATGTTTATGCTAGGAGAATAGACTGCCTTTATAAGAGTTCAAAATTATGACTTGTAATCCTCAAACGTGACAAAACTCTGTAAGGTATTAAACTCTAAGGACACTGTCACGATCGGGGTGTGCTGTCAAATGATTAAGATGATATCTATTGTAATCGTGTGGCTTTATGGCCTTCTAAGTTTCACTTATGTAAATCAAGGGACAAGACAAAATTATATCGACACTTTTTTGACACTTATCACGCGTGTGGTCAATTTATAGATGGGTACTAGTCTTGTTCTTGGGAGCATTCAAATAACCTTCACGAATTACGATAAGTTTTTTTTTAATGGCCATTGAATACTGGTTGTGGCCACACTCACATGTGGCCTACTGTGCCTACAGACAACTAAAAGTCAATGGTAGCACTTAAATTACGAAAATCTGCTATGAAAAAAAGTGTCATTTTTTTTTCCTTACACGATACTCCCACGCACACACACTGGGAAATTATAGAAAGAGACAGAGAGAGAGAAAGTCGCATGGAGGAGGCATAACGCTTGTTCGTTACGTGACGATTTCTACCGCAAGCCGCGTTAAGATGGGAGCGCTGAGGTAACCCGCGAAATTTTAATTTACTTACGTTTTTTGGAATTTGCAGTCAGTGTCAGGTTGTAGGTATGTTGATCAAAATACGGCTCGCGACCGTTATTCATGTTTAAAGAATTAAAATCATTAAACTCATCGATACAACTGTCAAAGTAAGAATTGACCTAAAATGTCACGATTTGATTTCATGAAATAGTTGTATTGATGATTTTAATGGTTATAATTTTGATCAACATACTCTATTGTTATTTATTTAGACACACGTATTTACATCATTTAAAAAGTAACAGACTTAAAATAATTATTATAATATGTACAAGTATATAAAAAGGGGGGCGGGGGGGCGTCGTCATAGGGTATCAAAAAATTCGTCCGCATCGCTGTCAGCAGGAAAAGGGCCCAAATAGCAGGCAGCATTGCCACGTTGTTGTATGGCAATGCTGATTCTTTGACCAAAGAATAGGCCAGCCCTCTGGTCACGTGAAGAGTTGACCAGCTGCTTGACGATGTTTTGAAAAACTAAGTGGGCGGCCCTAATGTTTCAACCCCAAACGGCTCAAACATGATCTGATCTGCCTAGCCTTTTCCCAACTATATTGGGGTCGGCTTCCAGTCTAACAGGATGCAGCTGAATACCAGTATTATTCATGGAGCGACTGCCTATCTGACCTCCACAACCCAGTAACTGGGTAATACGATACCCCTTGGTAAGACTGGTTGTCAGATTTTCGGGCTTCTGACGACCCGTAACGACTGTCAAAGATCCACGAATGATAGCCGGGACCAACGGCTTAACGTGCTTTCCGAGGCACGGAGGAGTCTCGTTATGTAAAAATGGTCACCCATCCATAGACCAACCCCGGCAAGCATAGCTTAACCTGATGGATCGACCCGTGCGGCAGTTATTACTTAGCCACGAGCTCCTCTCCAAACGGCTCAAACATAGAGATCCCAATAAGATTGGAGTATTTGCGCCGTTTGAGGTTTTCCGGCACAGCACAGCCCGCCGTGCTAGGAAGATGGGATGACAGGAGGATCGACACACATTCTGCGTTTTGAATAACTACAGCATCATCACTGTACAAAGTACACTTCACTTTCTGCTTACTCCCTTACAAAACAAAACCCCCACAATTTTTATTCCAACCTCCCACAATAGATCACAATCCGCAGATGTTTCAACAACGAACTCAACTAGTTTATCTTGTATCAGTATTTTTTACACCGTATTCATGATATCGGTAATTCAGTTCACCCTCTGAATATTAACTAAGTTACTCTGTGGGCGACCTCGCATTTCGCTGTAAGTTGGAGCGGCAATAATATAGATGCAATTAGGACTTATTACTCACTTTAAAGTACCCTCGTGGCTAATTGGTAGCTGAATCGATCGATCAGCTGGGGTGATGCTGCCTCGGGAACGTTCAAGTTGCATACAAGTTGAAGTTGGTGGTATCTACATCGGTATACCGTCAGCTAGATACCTGGGGCCGTATTATGACGTATTAATGCCACCATTATTCCAGTGCGAGTGAGAGACGGAGCTATACAAGGCCGCTAGCACCATCCTTTTTTCGCAGTGGAATAATGATGGCATTAACACTTCATAATAAGGCCCCTGATACTGGCATCAAGCTTCTACTAAGACACTCAATTAATTTTCTATTATTTGTGGCTCTCTTGAGACGAAAAATTTAACTGAAACTTGGAGCAGTGGTAGCCCAGAGGTAACGACCTGACTTACGAGTTGTAGGTCGTGGGTACGAACCCAAGCAGGAGCTTTACTTTTTGTAAAAAAAAATCATCACCACTGCTCTCAAAACGGTGAAAAAAAACATCGTCTTCCAAAAAATCTAAGACATGTGACATCTACTAACCCACACTGGGTGCGCGTAGTAGATTATCTCGAAGAGAAGAGGTCTGTGTCCCAGCATTGGGCACATTTTAGACTAAATTATGGTTATGCTTAGTGTTTCTTTCAATTAATTACAAAGGTAGGTTCAACATTCATCTGATTTGAAAGCTGAACTAAAAAAACCGGCCAAGAGCGTGTCGGGCCACGCTCAGTGTAGGGTTCCGTAGTTTTCCGTCCGTCACAATAAGTGTTCCTGCTTGCATATACGATTATACTACAAACTTAGTCCAGAAATTATTTTGTACAACTTTTTGTCATTTTTGTACAAAAACTGTTGTTTCCATCAAGTTCAAAATAATTTTCCTCGTCCTTATAAAGTTCTACTTTTCAGATTTTTTTCATATTTTCTAAACTTATGGTTCAAAAGTTAGAGGGGGGGGGACACATTGTTTTTTACTTTTGGAGCGATTATTTCCGAAATTATTGACATTATCAAAAAATGATTTGGGTAAACCCCTATTCATTTTTAAATACCTTTCCAACAATATATCACACATTAGGGTTGAAATAAAAAAAAAAATCACTTCCCACTTTATATATAGGGGGGCTACCCTAATAAAACATTTTTTTCCAATTTTTATTTTACCACTTTTTCGGCGTGATTGATATACATATTGGTACCAAATTTCAGCTTTCTAGTGCAAACGGTCACAGAGATTAAGCGAGGACGGACGGACAGACAGACAGACATGGCGAAACTATAAGGGTTCCTAGTTGACTACAGAACCCTAAAAAACTATTCGCCTCAACTCTTGATTCGACACTTAATGGGTCCTATAATATTCAAAAAACATAACATAACATGACGCTTTGAAGGGTTGGGCAGAGGTGTACCTGTAGTAGGTACCTACACCCACATTTCGCCAGTTATGTTTAAGTCCCATACCCCCAAATACTGAAACGTCACTCAAAATTTAAGTAGCACTTATATTTAACAGATACTCAAAAGTGAAGTTTGACAATACGAAATCTAAAGTTTAGGAGCTGCTCAAATGTTAAGCAGCCCTTAAATTTTGAGTGACGTTTCAGTATTCGGGGGATAGTCTCTAATATTCAATGAAGTTTTAATACACCATGTATAAAAACTACGAGTACTTATTATAATTATATCTCCTTTAATTAGTTCAGTGCTAATCAATTATTGGATCCACAATCAGCTTAACAACATCATCAAATTAAAACTCAAAGCCTCCTTTTATACCTCCTAAACGACTGCAGTCGTGTAAGTACAAACAAAAACACAGAAGCGAAAATAATTTCAGCTGTAATTTTAATAATATACTAGTGTACGTGCGCCTGTTATTAAAGGCAAGTAACAAACAATTCTTACATATACGGCTGGCAGGTGCGTACGCGCAACCAATTAATAAGTATTTCGCTTGTACTTGAAACATGGGCAATTTAGTTCCTTGTTCGTGTATTATTGTGTAGCTGGGAACATTTCTTCAAGAAGGCTATGAGCCGCAAAAAGAGGTTATGAGTTTAAGCCCCCTTTGTTCTGCTATCTACATTTAAAGCCTTCTTTTAAAGAACTTTAAATCAAAATAAATTTAAAGACTTATCTGATCTGAACCTTTTATACATTATATTTAAATAAATATAAATAAATTATTTGATTTGATTTTGCTAACTTTTGTATGAGCGTTTGCTCTTTATCTTTAAACAGATCATTTTTTTTCTGAATTAAAAATCGTATTGCAAATCCACCCAGTACCCTAATTACGTAATGCAAAATCAATCCGAATCTGAATAGTTTTGAAACAGATTGCTAATCCATTGCTCCGTAAGTTCGAAAAAAAACTGCAGAGCAACGTAAATAACGCAATGAATGTTCTTGAACTGTCAAAATGAAACAGATTTGTCTTTATCGTTTACGAAAATATGTTGCGTAATTAGAAAGCTGGAAATTATTGACACGTAAGAAAAAAAACTAAAACTTAAAATATATTATTATATAAATAATAATCAAATAAATACTTATACTTACTACAAAAAGTTATTTTCTTAGCCAAAATCAAAATCTAACTTTATTAATGATATTCTTTAGAAAATACTACGTAAGCTATAAGTATGTACCTATACATAAGTTACTATTTTTTAATGAATGTATATAATAGACATACTTAGGTACATATGAAAAGCTATTAAGACTAACAATGGCGTTAATTTTAATTTGATGTGAATAATTAAAATGATGTATGTACTCGAATGTAATCATTAACATTTTAATAACTACCTTATGATAATGTAAGAAATTTTTATTTCAATGCCGTTAAAAACATCTTTATAATATTTTATTAAAATGTTATAAAGATATACACGGTTTCAAGGAAACAACCTATAATTACAAAATTCCTTGAAATGTACATTCTTTAAAAAAAAAATACTTTTGCTCTAGTAAACTATAATATTATTTAGAAAATTATTGCAGAATTATTAACGACCATTATAAACTGATCTCCACGTAACAGTCGGTTTCAATGTAATTTTATCTAGTTGAGGGGTCTTTATTAAATGGTGGCTTGAATAAATTGCACGATTTTGAAAGTGTATTCTGATATAATTCTAAAGAAAACTAATTATGAATGAAGTTATCGTGTAAACGAGTTGTTCTAAACGTACGTTTTGTAATTACTCGCATTATGCATTTCCTACATAATAAAGTAATCCTAGTCATGCTCAATGATTATTAAAATGAGGATACGTTTGAAAAATATACACATACTTAAGTATATTTTTCAAACGTATCCTCATTTTACGTAATTTGTTTGATAGAAAATGTTAGAATAGCCATCGGGCGTAATATATTATATTTTCTAAAACTTAATATCGTAACTTAACTAAGTGCAGATGTTGATGAGAAACAGTAGGTATAGTTAAGGACCTTGCTGATAGGTTGTAGGTATGCTACTGAGACCTACAATCAAATTTTAATTTTCGTTTTAATTTGAATTTTTATTATGTTTTTTTTTATCGTGTTTTTATGGATCATGTGGTCTGCAATATTTATTTATTTTATTGATTTATTATTTATGATAAAATTAGTTTTGTAGCTAGAAGTAATTATAAAATAAATAGAAAATATTAGTCTTATAACTAAAAGTTAAGCATTAGATAAACCCTCATTTTATTTTACAAAAATTGAAATAATTATTTTCATTAATTTTTTTTTTAATATTCCTACTTCAACTTAGCTTAACCAGCAAAAACATTCAAACAGAACTGAAAGATCTCTACTAAAATTATAAAGACCACGCCTTATTACAGGCAAGGTTACATGAGTTGAGTTTGAACATAACAGTCACAAAGGCAGGGGCACTAACCCTCTAAAGTCTAAAGAAACCAAGTCCAAACGTTTAATGTTCTAGCAACTGAGTTATTCAAAAAACACGGCTCCTTAACTATCACCACAATAATTTACAACCAAAACGAAAACATTCTAAAAATCCGAAGCACGCGCACGGAATCGAAAAACAAACATTTTGATATTCAGAAAATCTTGACTCTAAATAAAGTGCTGATAACTTAACAAATGACTTATGTTTTTGGAATTTAAAGTACTGCACCAATGCAAAAATGATATCAACCCTATTCAGAGAAGGATAGGGGTTAATATCCTTTGCTTTCAAAAAGGACTATACACAGTGACATGGATTTAAAAGTGAGAGTTATCACGGGGTCCCATTTGAGGCGCACGCGCGGTCCCTTGCAGTAAAAATAAATAAAAAAGGATCACTTATGAAGCTCGTAAAAATAATGCCGTCTGACCATTACACAATGGTTGATGGAGGGACTCCCGTACTAGCTTGGTGATAAGGGATAGTGGTAAGCAGTTGAAGAATGTTAAGTTCGTAAAATAAAGTACCATAGGGCTGCATTTACTCATCTACCCTTTAGTGGAGTGACGCTAAGTTATCTCTTGCAATTTTGTTGAGGGACGTAAATCACGATTACTTGAACTGTATTGTTGGATGGTCTCAAGTTCAGTAGTGAAACTAAATGAAGGTCTTCTGGCCAAATAATAGCCTCGAATATCGATCTGATGAAGATTATATAAACCTGCACTTGTCGCCTTCACACATCAAGACCCCCTCGTGCCTGACCTCCAAAAGTACGTCTGCGACGACTGAAAGTCAGCTAGTTCGAGAACTCAGTTGCGAAAGCCAAAGCGGATAGAGTAAATACTCTATCTCTTTGTTCATTAACAGGCAACGGTTATTAGCAGACACAATGGAAGAAAGCTTGTTATAAACAGTAATGAATAGAGTGTCGTAAGCAGAACTATTGGGCTAAAAACCAATCATGCAAGTAAGATTTTAGTATCAAATATAATTGTAGATATCCTGGCAAGCTTTTAAGTAACTTACCAGAATAGACGCAATTGTAACCACAAAGCATACACACATACAAAGTTCTTTGAATAGCTGCAACTAACCTAACTTATGGAAACAAAGATCAGAATTACGTAACTAAATAAATAAAATCACATCAGAATAATCTTCATCGCATACAGGAAATTAAATGATGTAAAAAATGTACACACAAACGTAATAGAATGTGTATAAAATATTGTAAAACGAATGCGTCTGATGACTACCGCCGCCATCTTGGATTGAGGTCTCATCGTAAGCGGGCGGAAATTGGCGGGAATCGTCAGTGCAATGTTTAATGGCTATTTTGTCTTTGAATATGTTCAGTTGATTCAATCTATGCATCAAATTGATACACGTATATTTTGTCCCCTTCCTGGGTTTAATCGGGTATGATCTCGATGCCAATTCTAGCTTTCTGTCTTGACAATTTTTTTAATATAATAAAGTTGCTTGGGCATGGGCACTTGATTATTGGGGGAATAATCCTAATTTAATTCAGACAACCCAACAAATAAAGACGTCCTTACCTACATGGAAGCTGCTATTATTACAGTTTTTGCGACGATTGACTCTCGAGGTAAAGTGAATTAAGCTTTCGAATAGGACTTGTTTTTCTTGTAACTCAAGGCAATTACATCCTCATTGGTTTTTGAATTATAATTACGGTACTTATTTGGAAATGGATACTCCAATTGATATCTAATGGTGTTATCACTGTTGTTAGAAAATATAACATTATTGGACACCTACATTGGGGAATATATCGTATTGTTTCTACTAATGTATTGGGTATTTATTGTCCTGCTCATATTTATTGCGTAATGTATTCCAATACTATTTTTAAGTAACGTACCATCATTAAAAGTACCATCTTTATTGTCTGGTAAATGAAAATGGCAATTCATACGCATACCTTCTGGGTCTTCGTCTTACGTCTAGATTGCTTAGTTTATCTCATTTTTCTTTTGAAATCGCTAATTAGAATTTGATCGAAGTTATTGAAGAATACCAGTTATTTTTAAAGATGATAGTTTTATCAGCTTTAAAAAAAACTGGTTGGCTGGTGGTGGTTGGGTGGTGGCGTTTTCCTGACACGGAATCTACACAAGATTATGAGTGTGATGTATGTATAAAGACAAGCTTTCAGTGAACTTCAAATGAAATCGCTCCATTAGTCTAAACCGCTCCTGCTGCCACCTCACACGTTTTCCGGTAATTTAAAGTACAAGATGCACCATTAACAGATAAGCAGAAATAAAATAAAACAAACAGCTCCTCAGGTAATTTGCTAGCTAATGGCGAGTCTTATCTGCCTAATTAAAATGCGATTTGGCACAGACTACATGAACGTCGACTTACGTGATTGTCACACTGTTTCTGATAGCAATCACTTGATTATTGTGCTTCTGTGCTAGAGCATATTTTCCGTTGCGTTTGGAATTATTATTAGTGTCAAGAGTGCAGGTAATAAAAGCTGTGCTTGTAATTAAATACAATTGCGATGTTAATAACGTCGCGTATTTGTTTTGATTGTTTACTGTAATTGGGTTTTTATTGTTATTGTCTTGTGTTGTGTTAACTAGCTTTGGTTTCATTCGTTTGGGTCAATTCAAGAAAACAAACGCCTTGTTTCGCCACCTCTGAATTTTGGTCATTTTTTTTCTCTTAAATAAGTATTTACAAATTCTTTCCCATTTTAGAATTTATCTAGGAGCTAGTATAAGCACTGCTACCAGGAAACTGTGAAGCTTTTAGTCTCTTTAGAATTCGATCTATTTCAGAAATCTAAGTCATTTTGGAATTTTCCAATTATTTTCAGTGACCAAATTAAAAATTCGAAGTTTTTACTTACTTAAATTGTCAGCGTTTTTGCAACATTTTAATGTATTTTTGTTTGTTTGCAGAATTGGTCAATGTATTTAAAATAAACAGCAATTTAAAGTAACAATGCGTTATACTTATAAATAACCCGGAGACAGGGTTTTGCAATGTAATGTACTAACCATATCCAATGCTTGTAGTTAATGAGGTTTTTCGGTACTCTAGAACTCTTGTAGTAGGTACTTAGCAGTTCCAATAGTATCTACCATTTTAACATAACTTTACGGCTTACGAGAGGTAACACATTGAATATAATTTAGTTATAACGCGGCGTGATTCGACTCTACATCGATTTAACCTGTAGGTCTACTAATAAACCATATACATGAAAAATACTTCTTACATAATTATAATGGCGCAGGATAGCTCTTACCAGATGTGGTCGTCGTATAAGTAGTTCAGCAGCTTCAATATCATCAGGATTGTGCCTGAATATATGTAGCAGATGTGGTACAACAGCTGCTCCCCTGACATCATCTGTATCATCAGAAGACAACAGGCACCCAACCATCGGCATCGATGCGACGGTCTGTTAGAGTGATAGTAATCAGGCAGGTAATTCTTAGTAACTTCGTAACAAAACCAGACTGGCGGCACCACTTGCTGCTGTCACATATTTATTTGTCACCCCATGAACATGTCCATGAATCGCCATTTGTTGGACCACAAAAAAAGATAATAGGCATAATCACGAAATCGACCCTAAAACTTTCAACCCTTCCTAATTCGTATACGGAACCCACAATAAGAATCAATTTGTGGCACCTCACTAAACGCATGGCCGTCGAATTACAGGCCTTTGTGTTTACATCACTATTAGTTCGGAATACATTACATTTTATTTTTTATTGGATAAACTTATACAGTATGGTGGTCTTGGACAGATGGCTGGAAAATAACAGAATAAGGTGTGCATCTAATTTCAATAAAGTGAAGGCACGTAATTATAATATACTTAAAGGACGTTTTTCAGAAGATAACAGAAGCAGGACTCTTAAAACAGCACACAAGATGAAGAATTAGACATTACTGTCCCACCGGAAGGGTGAAATTCAATGCAAACTAGCTTAATGGCTGGACATAAGTAGGTACCTCTTAAGCCAGACAGCTGTCATTACACTCACCGTTTAATAAACACATAAAATTGTCCTCAAACAAAAACCTCCACAATTGAATTGAAAACACGAGCCCAACCAAAAAACCACATTTATTTAACCCTTCCTCCAAAATGCGACAAATAATTAGTTAGCCATTAAGCTCCACGCTTTGGAAACCAAATGGCTTTTTTTCGCCATCCAAATTGCCGTGCACTAAACTATCCAAGTATTAAAACCACATTAGTTACTGCTTACCGTAACAGTTGACGATTATGCTCCTGTATGATCGAATTGTGAAGTTTTGGAAATGATTATAGTGTCATGCTTAGGAGGGCCGAAAAGGCGACTTGAGTTGTTATAAAATGTTCTAAGGCCCGTATTACAGAACCTCACTCAAGACTCAAGCATTACTTAAAACTAGTTTCAACCAATCAAAAGGCTTTAAACGAGTTTTAAGTAATGCTTGAGTTTTGAGGTTCTGTAATACGGGCCTAAGAGTGGTGGGTCAGGCATTTTGTTAATGAATGTTATCGTCTTAAGTTTTACAATAATTTTCTCGATTATCAAAACTTAATATTATTGTGCCCTTTTTCACTAACACTAAGCGTATCCTAAATGATTATTAAATAAAAGCACGCTGTTGGATTCTCAACCCTCGGTACAACGCCGAAAGTTTAAAATCCAGCAGCACGCTTTTATTAAGAGGGAACAGGGCCTGCGAGGAATTTGAAAATAGGTATTTGAAGAAACTATTGACGTCGTGTTACCTCAAGTCTGCCTCCGTAGATTGCGATAGGGACAGCTGCAGCTCAGACCGATTAAATCACAAAAAAATTGACAAGATCGACGTTTCGTATTCCCCTTTTTTCTCCTCGAAAACTGAGCCGATTCAATTATATTTTATATATTTTTTTTAAGAAAAAGTATGTCAAGGTTCCTATCATTTTCTTGAATGTTAAAAATATTTCGAAATTGTGTGGTAGTCCTTTAATCACGGCGGTAAAAATGGGGCATTTTTGTAATTTTTGGAGGGTCATATTTTCTTTACCAATAAGTTGCTGACAAAAAGGAAATAACAGGGACGTGTCTACAGCAGACCTTGATTTTGTGAAAGAAAATGATTTCTCTAGAGATATTATTCAGGAAGAAAACAGGGGAATAATTTGCATGGAGAATCGCAGGCCCTGTTTCTCTCAAGGCATTTGTTTACGTGTCGTCTTAGTGGTAGATGGGAAAAGACCTCTCGACCGGTCACCTAACTGCTGCGCTGGTCAGACCAAATTGCCGCCCTCGCCGGACTCTGTTGCGGCCATCTTGAGAGAAGCCAAGAACCGAACGTAGTGAAAGAACTTCATACTTAAAGTCACGAAGGCTTTCCAGGGACACAATCTTCAGTAATGAATTACGTAAGTAAGAAAAAGAGAGAGTTGTGTGCAGACTGAAAACTGATATTAGGGGCCTACTTGATCGAGCAAACGGACATCACTTATGGACTTTAAAGCGAAATCATTATCTCTATAAAAGGGTTAAGTGCTGAACTTTATTTCACATCTAAACTGTGAACTCAAAAAGTCATCATTACAAAATGGCGTCCGAAGCGATGGTCTGAATTGATTCTGAAATAACGCTCTCTTCACGCAATCATTGCGAAATTAGACCTCTTTACGAACGCTGTCGAAACAATACAATAATCACATAATATTCGATCACAAACCAATCCAATCTGGACTTATCATAACAACGATCAAAGAAATAACACTAATAACATCGTTATCAAATATATTATTACCCCTGTTATTGGATTAATGGCTCCCAAAATTGCTTAATAATGCACAGCCATAGTTACCATTGTTTGAAAGTTTGTTATAGCCTATTGGCTTTCGTAATATCACTTTATTGAGGCTATAAAAATAGTTGGAAGATTAGGCATTGGTCTGGCTTTTTGATTGGCTGTCGATTTATTGATGTATGAATTTTTGTATATTATTACGGCGATATGGCAACCTAGTAGGTATTCATAGTGCCTAAAAGCTTATACGTGTGTGCTCGAGAAAATTCATGGTTCTTTTTCTGTTAATTTAAAAATAACTACTAGGTATCTTGAATTCACATCCACTTTGGAACCTTTGGAATGCCTCTCACGAGAGAGAAAAAAAGGCATGATTTGTTACAGCTCAGCAGCGGCCAATCCTGCTTGGCTCACTAGGCAATTCCTGGGTGCCACATGGAATTACGAACTAAAGTCGCTGACATAGCCCAACGGATTAGCAAGCTGAAGTGGCAGTGGGCGGGGCACATAGCGCGCAGAACTGACGGCCGATGGGGCAGAAAGGTTCTGGAATGGAGGCCACGTACCGGCAAGCGCAGCGTAGGACGTCCACCCACAAGGTGGACAGACGATCTAATAAAGGTCGCAGGAAGCTGCTGGATGCAGGTCGCTTCCAATCGGCCAAATTGGAAATCATTGGGGGAGGCCTATTTTCAGCAGTGGACGTCTCATGGCTGAAATGATGATGATGATGATGACATGGAATTGCCTAATGAGCGTAGACTATCGCTCTCTGGAGTGAGACAAATAGCTATAAAATATTAAAATCAATATAAATCAGCAATTAACATTATGTCTGAAGTAACAAAGTGTCCGAAGACGGAAAATGAATAGTTCAATAGTTTTTTGATCCTATCCTACTTGTGAATACTTGTATGTGTTTTGTACTAGCTACTACTAAACTACTAAAAACAGAAACTATGAAAAAACAAAACGCGATGAGAAATATTTAAAATACGTTTTTTTTTATATATTATCTGTAATACGGTCACGTGCTACCCGATATATAATTTCGAAACTATTTTATGTCTTTCATAAGTTCCGATGGCAATTAAAATGAAATGCCAAGTTTTTTATAATAACTGCAAACATAAAAAATGGTAAAAATTAACATCGAACACAGTAATAAATAAATAGATTGTGTCAAAACTAAACGCAACTTACACTTTCTACCCCCGAGTGCTAAGTGCTTTCGAATAACTTTTAGTTCTAGACTTGACAAGAAAATATTACTATTTCATGTCGCTAAGGATATTGTTAGGAATATTGTTATTTGTGTACATTTGTGCAATGATGTGAAAAATACCCAAATGTCCTCCTTAAAGTACGAAGCTCTATTTAAAAGAATGGCCTAATTTTATATTTGCACTCTGTACCGACAACTAGAGGCTGCTTACGCTTTTGTGTGACTTCCAATCCCAAAGATTCATAAAATAAAGGAGACGGAAACGATTACATACAATCTTGGACCTGAATGTAACGAGATGAAAATGGTGTGAATGAATAGATTTAAACTTATCAGTCCCTCGCGATCCATAATTTCAAAAATATCCAATCCAAATTCAGGCGGCGGTAAAATCCAAAATAACAATTCCAAGTCAAACGTGTGAACGATCTTCGGTGTCCAGTGTGAAAGCAAGGGTCGTACAAGGTAGGCAGGGTCAGAATCTGTAACAGATAAAGCAGTGGTCGTTGAAAATTAAAAATAATCGGGAAAGCACTCAAAATGCATCGAAAAAACATAAAACGAGTGAGCAACCATGAAGCAGTCGGCAACTGTCTAGTGTCAATGTCAGTCAGCTTTCATGCCAGTGACATAGACAAAAAATACGAGTATAACACTGATTTTAATCGGTACGAAATTTTTAATTATTATATTGGTTTTTCCGTAATGAATTAATATTTTATTTATTAATATGACTGTAATTCAATGCACTATACTAGACCTATATAAATTATAGTGCATTTAATTACTTTGAGTTAATTACCTAGTAAGTTTTATTTTTTGTGATTGTGTAAGTGATTACTCAATTAATCAATAATCTCACGAAATCTTTCGCTTATTTCTCAGCTTCCAGATTGAGAATTGAGCTGATTTTTAATATTCTAAGATAAAAAAATATGATTTTTTTTTTAGATCATATCTCAACTTATTACATTTGGGCCCACCATTACCCATCTCCTCTCTACAGAATTTTCCTCAATTTATTAGATTTTGCATCAGAAGTGTAACTTTTGTACTCTCCTAAATAAATGCCTGTTGACTATCTTTCATCATCATCATGATTATCGTCTGCCTAGTGTTTTTGGGTCGGCTTCCAGTCGAACTGCTATTGTCTTTAATTTATTTTGTCTTTAATTGCTATTATGTTTAGGTTGCCAATATAGCCAATGACATTAGTAAAAAAAAAGTACTTATAATATCATTGGCTGTATTTGCTGTATTTGAAAAAAGAGCTCACCCACATTTAGGAAATAACAAATGAGGTAAAAGGAAAGTGAGGATAAGGGTGTAAAAGTAAAATAGAAACAACAAAAGGTAATCGCAACTAATCCCTCAACACGTAACAACCTCATTTGATCAAGAACTCACTAAAATAAGTCATTACTTCGCTGACCGCCACAGGATTGTATTATGTCTATGTTATGTTAATGGCCGCCAAGCACGGATACAGCGAGTGCCACAGCAATAACAATTTAATATTTATAGTCATGTTACATGGTTGTGGACAAGACATTTCCAACTTGTGAAAAGGGAAACAGTAAAGATGATGAACGATTGTTTGTTAAGTAGAGTAGGCTTTGTAGTTAGCGGTTTAATGTTGTAGAACCTTGTTAAGTTTAAAATTATGTGGTATATAAACTTAATCATACGTACTGAGGACAATAGGGCTGAAAAGCTTCGTATCTTACTGGTAGTCAACACTCACATTACAGTCCTAGAACCGAAAATTCGAAGATATGACATCCCGCACTAGGCCTAGGCCTGCGTGGTAGATTACTGATTATGCTAAACGCTCTCTCTCCGAGAGTCTATTCTGAAAGCTTTTTAGATACCGTAAGAGCTCCTGAAATCAATTATAGAACACTTAATCGGCCTGATAAACAAAGAATTTGATAAAACGTAACAATATTGAAAATAAATAAAGAAGAAAAGCATTTAGACGATTCTACGATGAAACGGTAAAACGATTCTGTTGATGATGTTTCCGTAACTGAACTTTCATACACTTGCAAAGAATATACTCCTATGGGATATATATTTGATTTATAAGCTTTAACGAGATATATGGCATCAGTCTAATGAGGGCTATCCTGAATAATATATTAAATAACTATATTAGAAATCTCTCGAAGTAAAAATCTGTTACCAAGGAAGTTTCTAGCTCGTAAACTGTTCTTATGTGAGTTTTATATACCCATTCTAGAACTATAATGGTTTTTCGATACCTCTAGATTTTTTTTTATTTATCTTCTGATGATAGTTCCTGTTCATCACCATAAGTTCCCGGTTATCACCAATATATCTATTTACATATACTTGTAAATATACGCTTGTATATCCATATAGACGCCTTTATAACTCCTGCAGTCCAGTCCTTAGTCGACCATAACATACGACTCTCAATCCAGAAATTTTATGAATTTCGCTCCTAGCACTGAATCTAATATCTATAAAGTAGAACTTACATTATTAAGTTATTCTACTTTGACATTTACAACCCGCGTAGGTTGATATCATTTCGCTCTTATTTACCTTTTATCTGCTTGTTATAAATGTTCATACACTTTTCTATTATTTTTAATTGCTTTTGCGATGCTTCCTCTATTACATACCATCTTTCTCTTCAACCAAAATGTTGATAGTATAAAATTTTAATTAACATAGGTGAGCATGAGGGAACAGGGTGCAAAGTTCACTCATCCACCATAGAAAAGGGAAGATCCTCCGACCAGACGGGTGTTGTGTCTGGCGGGCAATTGCCCGACTGTTGATGTCGGATAGTCTTATATGGTCCGCTATATGGTCAGTTCTGAATTATATATGTCGTTCGCGCGGTAAACTCTAATTGCGCGATGCAGGATTTGTGTGACGTCATGTCTTTGATGCGTAGTTCGTATGTGGCGGTGTAACCGCTACATCACTCCCCTCCGGAGATGGAGGTAGATAGTGGGCTGAGTCATGTATCTTGTGATGCTTCACAGTACAACCGCTATATGGTCAGTTCTGAATCAGGGTACAACTGAAATCACTCTAACAACTTTGTCATTCCTATATCAAGAGTTAATAACTGACCCCGTTTCTTTAAAAGCTAGGTCGAAGTTCATCACGAACTGGGTTTTAAAGACATGGTGATCTGAAATATTTTAAGTTTTAAGTTCAGCAACCAGAAAAAGGTTTTCATTACGTCATCATCTGCCTAGCCTTTTTCTAATTATGTTGGGGTCGGCTTCCAATCTAACCATGCCAAGTTGCAGTTTTCTGACGACCCGTAATATCTGTCATCAAAGATCTACAAATGACAAATAAAATGAAATTGTTTATTCTTTAAATAGGATATCGGAATCACTTTTACACGTTATATTATGTTATATTATTCCACGAACGACAGCCGGAACCAACGGCTTATCGTGCTTTCCGAGGCATGGAGGAGTCTTGGTATGTAAAGATGGTCACCCATCCACAGACCAACCCCGGCAAGACGAGCTCCTATCAATTAGACACTTTCCATCATGTATTCTGTATAAAAAAAAACAAAATAAAGTTAATTATAAAAGCATCGACCTAAACTCACATAATGAAACTCAATGATGCCTTATTCTCCCATGAAGATCACGACGAGATCTCGAATACATTTTTTCTAAATGATGTCATCAAATCTATAGCAATCGCCGTGCTAATGTTGATACAATTATAATAACATATATTATAAAGTTATTTAGCGAGCAATTAACTTGAAATTATATACACATTATGTGAAGACGTACTGCTTGGACCACTTGAACCGCATCCGGCGCAAGCGCAACAAAAAGTGTGCCTATCTAGTGCGTACGCGCAGAACAAACCTCAAATGGTTTCTTTAGCTGCTTTCAATATAAAATGTGTTTGTATTGCTGGTCGTTTGTGATTGTTGGCAGTGGGTCTCAACATTTTATTCGCAGTGCAATTTAGCGAGGTTTCAAATTCAATTCGGCAGAAATCCAATAGTAAAATTTGAAATTAAATAGCCTTTTGATAAATGTAATGACTATCCTAAATGTATGACGTGACGGTCTAAATTGGACCCCATTAAAATTGCGTGCCACGTTTTTTACCGACCACCGATTAAATAGGAAACTTCGTATATATTGCCAGTTAAATTCTTAATGGTCACGAAATAAATCACCTGAATGATTTACAGTATTTATTTATTTATTCTTCATGCGATATTTCAAAGAAACGATATTTCTTCCGATTCACCATAGTTCAAGCGCATCAAATGTGTCTTTAAGTAAATCGGGTTCTATAAAATGATGAATAGAGTAAAAAATGTTGCGAATCTCTGTCTGGTACGTGGCTCGTGTCACCGCGGCCGCTGCGCGCGCGCCGCTCCATTTCACTCCGCTCAATGGACGACCATTCAAATTGCCCACAAACCGCCATCTTTGTTTTTTACGTACCCTCGTTTTTCCGTTCTTTCAGTAATAGTTGATTAAACTTGAGTTCGATAAACTTTGTAATCACTTGGACTGGTGTTCTCAATTTTCGATCATTAGGTGACTCCACATTTCTCTGGTTTACCGGAACACCCACATCACGTCACCTGACGATACTTAACATATTGATGATCTATTTAGTTCCACCCCAACTCCCCAACCCCTCGTTATTGTATCAAAAATCTAATTTCAGCAAGTTGCCGGAACACATGCTCCAACTTAGGGAATGATTCGTCTACGCCAATTTGGCGGACAAAGATGTTCATCAGAAACAATGCAGAACCGATTTGGAAATAATGAATTTATGAGTTAACAGATTTCCACCGTTCGGCTGGATCCTCTGAGAGCGGAGCGGAAACAATGAGACGCCGATTGCCGCTATAATTTCATAGTCGATCCGTTAACA
Source organism: Xanthia togata (assembly GCA_963853775.1). Classification (NCBI taxonomy): domain Eukaryota; kingdom Metazoa; phylum Arthropoda; class Insecta; order Lepidoptera; family Noctuidae; genus Xanthia; species Xanthia togata. Next base: position 7,404,872 of record OY970798.1, on the reverse strand, counting down.
ATATCTCGGTGGTGATAAAAAGTGATTTAGTATTATTAGGCGGACGACGCGGCGGAGATGCGAACGCGGAGAATCGATTCAGCGTCTCTGCGTGAAGTTTGTTTAGCGGAACGGTAGCGGGCGGTAGCGGGGCGGGGGTGCGGCGCGCGGGCTGCGGCAACGTGCGCCCGCGCGCGGCACGCCCGCCCCGGACTGCATTACAGCCTAAACAAGCTTTATTGGACTACATTTAGTGACGCTTTAGTAAATAGTTTAGTTTGTTTTTCACCGTCTTTTTAACGCTGCATCGCTTCAGCACCGACCGTTTTAACGGTCCCACAATTTAGGTTCGTAACATTATTACCACTGTCGTTGTTCAAGATAAACATCTATAATGTAATTTGGAAAATGAAATTATCATGTCCGTAAATGACATTGAGGGGTCGGAAGTAAATGAGGTGGCATTTCGTGTCTAAATTCACGTAGCGCGCGTTAACGACAGTAAAAATAACAATTATAAGGGTGGAGATCTGTATCTATGTAATCGTTTCAGACTAATTCCGGGCGATAGCTTCCCGTTAATATTCTGTTTACACTTGTAACATTACGAAACTGCATTAAAAAGCTCAATTATACAGCAACACTGAATCTGTTTTTAAATTATTGTAATTACACTGAACCCTTGATTTTAGATGTCATAGATAAGAGTACATCCTGTTTTACAATAAATGTTATTATTTGCAGCTAATGTGAATCATTGCTAATTGCTAATATTATACACATCTAACGGAATTTGGAAAAATATATTCACTCTGTGAAGAGTGAGTATTACATTGGACAATTGCCGTGAGGTAATTGTGGATAAATTGTGGATTCACAAAATGAGTCCATAATTATATCCACCTACTTTTACAACGCTAATGTACAAACAATTTGCACGATTTTGAAATTTCGGCACCTACCTCAATCTAAATAATCAAAAACATACTGGTTACATTAATAGCAGTAATAGAAAACGAATCTCCGGAAGAAGATAATAAAAATGTTCCCGAAATGTCTCATGATGACAATCTCGACTTCCGGACCACACCGACAGAGGTCTGCGCTCTGTTATTAAATGCCGACTGTGTGTTGACTCGCCGCCACGTGTCATCAGCTTAGGAACCGCAAAATATAGACCAACATACCAATGCGATCGATAAACCCAAAGATTTTAACATGCTCATTGATATAAGGATGAGAATGGACTAACCTTTATTAGCCGATAATAAATACGAAGCAATCATAGCTTTAATTCACACCACAGACGAAAAAAAAACAACAATGCTCCTGGCGCCTTATCATTAGCAACTTCCGAAAAAGGGGCACCTTTTTTCCATCGTCTATCGGCTGAACCTCAAAAGGACAACAAACTGACAAATTGTACCAACAAACAATGCTAAAAGCAAAAAACGAAGTTCCCTCGAAAATGAATTAGTGGTGCCAACAAAGAAAAAGCTTTACGTAAGCAAGTAATTGCCTACTGCAACTCTTTTGTTGTTCGCAATGACAATGAAGCATAATGATAAAGGATTCATTATTTGTCATTGTCCTTAATGCCACCTTTCAAATATTTTACTCGAAATTGAAACAGCAATTCATAATGAAAGCTCCGCTTAACAATTGCATGAGTGTAAGACAGTATGAATACAGAAAAGGAACGTCGCGTCGCGATCGGTTAATCCTTTTTTATTTGCATCGAGTTTAATGCGGAGACATTGTGTAAGCTAAACAATCGAGGATGAATAATCATCCAACCGAGGCATCAAAATCCTTTTAACCATTTCAATTTTCTTATCAACAAGGACTAAGTCGAACGTCAGTCGTCAAGCAAAATCTCCGAAAATAAATTAGTTAATGTGCATAAAGTGGTCGAGCTCGTGACTGGCCCGCCAGTGAACCCGGAGCCGAGGCCAGAATCCCATTTTTATCTTCGTGTCAATTCACCTTTGTAAAATATTGATACTGATAAAGCAATAACGCTTAGTAACCAAGAATTTCCTGTTTGATACGTCAAAACAAATCGCCGAATTCATTTGTATAATAGTAACTAAGTTTAAAGCCAAATTAGTTATGCTACCGATCCACTTCGAGCATTTTTTACCGGTAGCGGTAACGACTCGAAATTGATTACCCACTTTAAAAAAATCAATCGAACGTTGTAATTGCTTTCTATCTTCTCAGAAATTAAATTTGTCAATTAAGACATTAAAATTACTCTTGTTATAGTCGAGATACCGGCTCCAGTCGTGATCGTTGAAAATCACGTTTGTTATTAATTGAATATTGCAAATAATCAATCGGCACCCACGAGCAATTACATTTGCGACGTTGGATACCATCGGCACTGGCAGGATGATATTATCGGTACCTATTAATTTATTGGCGAAATTGAATAGGGCTAATTTAAAATAGGAAAGGTGGGGAAATAAGTTTATAGCAGGCGGAGTTGCGGAGTGTGCTCGATGTGTAAGCTATTGGCCGGCGTACCGCAGGGGCGGGGTTTGGGCCCCATGTTTTATTTGAATTATGGATGAGGCATGCTGCGTTCGTTTCTTCAAACCAGTTGTGAGTGCCGCAGCCTCGCGCCCGCTCGCCTCTCCCCTTCTAATTAATTGATGTTTTCATTTAATTGCTTGTTCTTTAATTACTCGGTCATATCTGAAATTGAGTGTTTAACTTTATTAGATTTAGTGTTACAGCAAGAGAGACTATTGCCCGTCGTTTAACTGTGAGTGCGAAAAAGATATCTTACACTTATATTTCTAGTATTCTCTCTAATTATATTATTTAATTTATTTCCATTTTTTTATTAGCTATTGCTATAATGCTATATAATTAACTTTGTTACTTATCAAACAGCTCACACAAAAACTGTTTAATTTATATTAATTGCGTTATATTGCAGTATAACATTGGAAAATCACGTTTGATTTTAATTAAATTTGTTGCTAAATTAATTGTTTGTAGGTAGTTAATCAGACAAAATAATTATTGTTAAACTATTCCACAAACTGATGGACGGTGATGTCTTCCTTATTATACTTTGGTTATTAACGTTATATTTGTTTGCCGACGGAAATGGTTTTGCCCGAAGCAGTCTCTATGATAGTGTTTAGCAACAGATTATTGTAAAATAAATATTAACTATCGTGAGATTTCTCTTTCTCTTTACCAAGTGTGTTCCCATTTTTATTTTAACCCGTGACATTTTACTGATTGATAATACATATCTATTAAAAAAAACAGATGTGATTGTATGCTAATGAGAATTTTACTAAGAATTAAGAATGTTAAAAGAATTCTAATATTTATTCCTTCTTTATAATATTACAATTATATGTTATATCTTATTCTTTGCATAAATTAAACGCAATTATGTTGTTTTATAAACTGTATTTAATTATTTTAATGTTCAACTTTAATGGCCTGTATCTAAATTGTATTTTAATATTGGATTAATATATGTTATTCTAATTTTTAACTAACTAATGCAATAAAAATGACTCTTAAGATTATTCGTGGGAAAAAAATCTATAGATATAGTTTTACAAGCATGAACACTAGTACAGCTTAAATAGAGATGCATAAGTAGGTATACAGGCCATACATATACTATATCCTACAGTAAACTGGCCAGCAACTTCTTTTAACCCATGTTATGAATGTGCTGAGTGAACTTATGATCTATCTACATATATCCTCTTCAGTAATATTTAAAAACATATCAATCATCATCTACTGATTTAAAGTCTATCATTATCACATTCATCAATAATTCAACTTACCCCTTTACCAAACCTAGGCCTATCCACAGCTTTATGACTGCAATTAGTACCTACTTGACACATTGCCTTGATGTGCATGTTAATACAAATGCTTAGTGATTGTATTTTTACAGAAATAAAATTACATATCAAAAATAAATTATGTTTTAAAACTAGATGAGTTCGGTGTTCCTATCTGGCTACTCTGGGAAGAAAGACCGAAACAAACTCAGAGGTCTCAGTGTCCTTTAAAGTTCAGACATAATCTTCGTCAGATCATGTGAGGACCATGTAGATTAGTTGACCAAACACGTGTGACTTTATCTGCAGTAATGTTTAACAAGCTTCCTTGATGGCTTGACGCCACCCTCACAGTCATGACAGGTGGCTCCACCTACCACCATCTTTATTGTATTTATGGTGACTACAGGAGGTAAACGCAAGTTTTATAATGCCTAAGAGTAGGTATATGATCCACTGCAGTGAACAAAATCAGAAAAATATATGATATTCTTCAGGATCTATGCTAGTTAGATACTGTATTGAAAAGATAATACAACTAATATGATATGATAGAAAAAAATCGCGAAGATACCTCAATAAAAATATTTTAATGATTAAAATCCAATCTATATAAATATGTAATTATTTTGTTTTTTTTTTTTCAGATTATTTTAGAAGCAACATATTAACGTAATAGTGCTTTAATTTTTTAGTCCAATTCTTTTTATTTTTTATCTGATAATTGCTTCATATTTTTCAATAAATTGTGTCATCAATTCATCACGCTTCTCTTTCTTTTCTATGCATTTCGACAGTGACCGCGCTTTAGCTGTTGTCAACCTCTTAACTATATCAACATTAGTTAGAAAGCCAGAAGCCATGTATAGCGATGAAATTTTAATTTACAGTTAATAAACGTAGTAACAAATGAACAAGACGCCGATTTCTATGAAAGCGATCATAACCAGTTTGAAGTCATAAATTTTTTCAATCAGTAATTACTCCATTGATCTGGGAACGGTTGAAAAACTGAGTGTATTTTCTGCTTCTCATTACAAGAGATGATAGTGGGGCGAACTGTTATGTGAATGATAGCAAATATCATCATTGCGAATTTTACGTGCTTTCAAGAAGGTTCTTTTTGAGGATTTCATTCCTTCTTTTTATCAAATCTTAAATTATATTACAGTTAAATTTTACTTTGACCATGTTTTTTTTTTTTCTTTGTTTGTCCGATAAGGTGACTTTGTTGCGAGAACCAAATATAGGTACACTCATGAACAGTTTTATGGGCACTTTATCCAGATAACTTATAAAATTTATATCTGTACTATAATAATATTATAAAGAGGTAAAATTTGTTTGTTTGTTTGTAAGTAGGCGATAATCTCCGGAACTACCAGTCGGTTTTTTTTTTTTTTTACATTGGATAGCCTAATTTTTTAGGAAGGTTATAGGCTTGCGGTTGAAGTCGGGGATAGAAGCTAGTATTTTAATAAAATTTTAAAAAAAGTGGTAAATAACTCAAGATGCACACACTAAACAGGACCTAAATAGAATGGGATACACCGAGGGCCTAAATAGACCACGGCAAAGTACAGCTAAGAAAAGTTGAGTCCATTTTGTTTGACGGAACGGATGGACGGACTGCCTCGTTGGTCTCAGTGGTCGCAAGTGCTACTGCTGAGCATGAGGTCCTGGGTTCGATTCCCGAGGTGTTATTTGGGTTTACCATCTGGAATTACTCGGTAGCAGCCTAGAGTCTGGATCTGTGCCCGGTTAATGGCAAAAGGCTCGCCCCCTATTACGAGTACATGGGACTTAAACATAATAAGCGGAATGTGGGTGTACTATAGGTAGGTACACCTCTGCCTTTTTCTCTCTGGGGAATAGAGGCGTGATGTTTTGTGGTAACATTAGCGGAGACCCATTTACTGTTTATGCATATTCCTTTTCAGTAGCACATAGATTGCATGTTACTATAGTAAACACAATAAATCACTCATTGGTTTTATCTCCATAGTAAATGCAAAACGAACAGATAAATTACACCGACAAGGTGTGTTTGGTTGTGTAGTCTGTACAGCCGGGTTCCAACCATATTGGGTTGCAAATATATTAATTTATGAACTCGTTAGCTTTTATGATGGACTTGCTTGCCTAGAAAAATGTTAATCGACACACAATGGATAAATGGAACTTAATTCTTACGCATTTTTTTTTTAACATATACTGTTCAAGATTGCTAATTTGTTTATTTGTTTCTTAGGAATACATTATTATCCTATCCTATACTAACTCACACAAATTTACTCGAATCCGCCCTAAATTAGCAATCACATCATCGAAAACGGCTCTAATTATTTCGATTAAAGTTGCAATATATAGCACCTTTTAATCATATAGCAAGCAGTAAAAGCTTTCTTAATTTTAAAGAAGCAGGAGTATACAAATTAGAGCTAACATTACTAACTATTTTACTTAATTTTAATTCAATAAGTGTTGATATTTGCAATAAAGGTATGTAGGTTTTTGAAAATTTGGGAATGAAACCGAAGTAGAATTTACGTGAAGTCTTTCACTTCACGTAAATTTTACTTCGGTTGTAGAATTTACGTGAAGTCTTTCACTTCACGTAAATTTTACTTCGGTTTCATATGAAATAAATAATAATACCAAAATTTTCAAAAATCGATCATAGTGCGCCGAAAGACAATCTCGCTCTATCCTGATCAAGGGCTAGGGCCGGCGCTGGTAGAACTTGTCTTATTAGGACTACAGAGTCGAGCCACAAGCCGAGGAGTCGAGCTGATTCTTAGTGCTTTCGCACTCTGCCTTAGATTAATATCATACATCAGGATAAGAGCAGGAGAATGAAGACCAAATCGAATCTTATTTCAATAGCTTTAAAATCTATTATCATGGCTCTATCACAAAATAAGCTAATGTCCGTTTTCACAAATACTAAGAAACATCTCGATGAACGCCTTAATGTCATTGCACTGTTGGATTTTCAACTCTCGTCGCTGAGACGAGCGTGAATTCAACACTTTAATTTGGGTGTTTTCTAGTGTTAGTGGAAACCGGCTTTAATTTCTTAACGAATACTAAGTACTCACTTAAGTAAGAACAAATTATAGCAACTGTTTTAATCGACAGCTTGAATTTGTTAGTTTACATTGCTGTCTAAGCATTAGGTACTAGTACCTATATTTATTATTAAAAGATATCCAGTATATCGGTTCTTCCACTATATTATTAAGTAATGGTATCATCAGTTTTTATACTGTTAACACATTTATAAAAACCTATAAGTCAAATTATAATAGTGTCTAAGTGGGTAGGTGCTACAAACTCATAAGTTATGTTACAGGTGTAGGTCTACTTTTCATACAGTTGAACATGAATTTGCTTTATTTTAGAGTAGGCAGTAGAGTTCAAAATCAAGCAAAAATATTTTGAAAACTATGTTGCAAAAATGATCATACAAAGTAGGTAGCACATTAGTCTTAAAAAGGTGGTCTAATTCAAATGTATAAGTCATTATAGGTTTATCATTGACATCATCTGGCTATAAAAGTCCACTGCGTATGTCGGTGTCTAGACTTGTCACTTTTTACGCACTTCGACCTTTATACACTACACTAATTGCTAGCCTTCAAGCGAAGCGACGCACTTTATGTGCACATCACTAGTGGCGTCGCCCACCCAACTAAATAACCGTCCACACAAAGACTTTTAACTGTCCAACCATTCTTTATGCGACAACCTTTACAGAAGCGTGTATTAAACTATAAACATAAAATGTGACAAACAAACATTGCGACAAAACATGTTATAACACACTCCAATCAACACAAGCACTTATAAGCTCGGACAAAAGTCCAAAAAGGACACCAGACGAAAATATGTGACAGAGGCATGCAGCCTTACCTACCGAGATAACCCTAAAATGAGGACATAACAAAAACTATACGGGCGAAATTAAAAGCAGCGACGTACAAGCAACTAACACACGCTCTAACGTTTTGTGATAAGCTCGTTGACTTTTTGGGGCCGACGTAATTTGTCGAAGGCGCCTAAGATAAAGGCGGCAATTTGGTCGCGGAGGCCCCAGGCACGCCGCCGGAATGTCAACCAGGGTAGCAGGCGCAGGGTTAACACGCAACACGATATGTACGAACACGGCTTAGAAATTGAAGTTGTAATTTATTTGATGGCAATAAATTTTAACATTATTTCGTGAAAAATAAAATAGGACAGTTTAAATTGTCCACTTTTTTTCAAAAAAGTTTACTGCACAGGTGTAGAGGTGTGACGTCAAATGTCATAGCGGTATTATGTCGTTTGACAGTGAAAGGCGCGAAAACGCCATGTGCGAGCGGGCCCTTGGGCTCATTCTGCAATATTTTACCGCGGACAAACAGATCGACTGAGCGCCGCACGCGATACAGACCGGATAAAGGCGCGTGTAAACTATATGTCACGAAGTTCTGTATAAGCTTCACGGCAATATGTGTTCACTTATCGTGAATCGGCGATTTCATTACAAACCATCTCGGCTATACACCAGTGTCACGCGATTCTGACATGACTGATCCCATTTGTATTGATGTAGGTATAATACAACAGGAAAAGGTTATTCAGCGAATTGTATGATGACAGCAGAATTGACGTTACAGAAAATGATTGCAAGAGTGACAAAACAAAATCAAAGGAACTGCCTATACAAGATAGGTTAACTAATTCAAATGTCGCAATGAAAAACACTGTATAATAAAACTAAAATTTCACTACCCAAAACCAACAAACAATTACAATTAACGTTAGTAAACAAACTCCAAAAAAAAAACCAAATCTTAACCTACATTTCACCTTCACCTATTTCACCAAAAAAATCTTCTGCCACACAATCTGTTTGTATTTCGTCCACGTCTCGGTGGTCGCGTGTCCCCACACTAATTATACGTAACTACTTATCGTACGGACTCTGTCTCAAACCTTTTAGCTGGTGACGCACTCAATAAATCTTGACATATCTAACTGACGGCGGCCGCTACGGCGACGACACAGAAATATTAATTGCGAATATATTAATAAAACTGTCCGGGACTGAGTATTGATGGATAGTTTAAAAAAGGTTTTAGCTAATTTTGGAAGTAAAGCAGGATATTCGTTTTTGAATCTTGGAATTTTGTGAATAAAATACATTTATAATTACATTACATATTTTATAATTTTGGAATTAGACGAGATTAAATTAGCACCTCAATTGTTTACTCATGTAAATTCTGACCTTTTTGATCTCAACATCTGCGATTATATTAACATAATTAATGATGCTTAGTTGTAGGCTTAGATCATTACTGTTAATTTATGTTTAGATGTTCTTATTCTGCCCCGGAATTAAAAATCCATATAAATTATATTGATCAAGGAAAAAATGGTACGAAACCAGTACACAATTAACACGGTCAAGTTCATACAATCGTAACATATTCATCGCAAAACGTGTAGGATATAGTCGAGTGCCTTCCATTACATGTCTAAACTTAGGTATTAATAAATCTCCCCATATCTCCCAGTACATGACGATTGCCAACAAAACACTTTCTGATTCGCGCATCCTTGATTCTATTAATTGGTTTTCATATCGCTGTACGCAATGCTACCGTTTCGTCCGTCAATTAATTCATTTCTTTGAAACCCAGTTATATATAGTCTATATCGGTCGTTCAGAGAAGGACTCGCCCGCATTTCAATAAGAAATTATCAAATTAGTTTCATCAGAAATAAAAAAACCTGCCGTGCGACCACAAAGGATGGCTGGCATTGTTCACAGATTTTAAAAATCATCCATAATTAAATGGAATTTGGTTTTTATAAGCGCGAGCGTTTCGCCATGATATAAATTCCTGCATCAACGATACAGTTGGGACTATTGAAAAAGGAGTCATTTGCCACCCTGCTGGATGGGACTGTTCAATATTGAAAGAACATATCGCAATCCGGGTATAAACAACAAATCAATAATAATAATATTGTACTTAGGACCTTCTTTGAGATGTATAAGAACAGTATGAGGCCAGTCGTGGGGCGGCAAAAAGTGGTCAAGCTGAGGTGCCTGATTCCGCGAAGAATCCAGGGAGCCCAGCTCTGGTTATAGCACACAAAATAACAGATTGTCGAGCATTCTTTATTAGGTACGCCAAACGGGCACATGTTCTGCTTGTCGCTCCGGTGGTCTTGATTATGCAAATATTGACAGACGTGATAAAATGACAGACTATCGTATAACTTTGTTTGTATCTACAGTAAATGTTTATGAAATATTACCCATTATTCTCCCATATATCAATGTCACAAACAAACGCTACTAACCAATAAATTGTGTTTTATATGAGAATATGCGTGCCATTTGAGGTTAAATGGTTTTTGAATAAAATAACTTAAACGGATAAATACACATAGATATCGAGTTGGATTAATAACAACCAATTTGATATAGACATTCAAGCTGATAGATATGACTTATATTTAGAATTAAACGCCTGACTATTTCGAAATCTTAAATATTTACTAGTTTCTATTATTAATAGTTTCTATATTGCCTTTGCAAAGTTAGAATATCAAATGGTGACAAGTTCAACCTTGCTTTACAATTAAAAAAGCATTGTGTTATGAAAATACATTCATTACTGTTAAAGCACCTAAACACATAAACGATTGAATTTTCTCGATAAATTATATTAAAACCATTTTTCCTGATAATTATGAAAGTAAGAAGAGCAGATTATATTATGTCCTAGATGTAACATGGTTGAAAAAAAAGCTTTAAATAAGTATCATGGTTTCAATCACAAGTTAATATTTATGAAACATCTTCATCTGAACATTAATGAAATGGAAACATTATTTCCTCTTCTTATGTCACCAGCCATTCTCTCTAAATACCAGAACTGGTACAAAGCCCGGAAATTAATAGCAACGTTATTATACTCACACCTAACCATTAGTAAGTGCCACACGTTCAATCCTCATCTGTATAGAATACAAACATAAATTACAAAGATAAATAAGACATCTCGATGTAAGCGCAATGATCATTACTGACGACAAAAACAGCAAATTGTTCTAAGAAAAAGTGAAATTTCAAGATAGAAACATCATTGAAGACATTGGCGACATAAAATGGGAATTGCGGGGAACATTCAATGCGATAGGTGAAAAAAGCAATATACACTGAGTTGTAGATCGGTATATCTTTCTCGGCTCAGCATGAGACTAATTATGCTATGGGCTGATCGAAGGACAGTTTTTGTTGTGCCGCGGCCGCCATTACCCCCGTGTTTCGAGTCAGAATTGAGTTTTTAGTTTGGCATAACTTAAATTGCATTTTTGTCACCCACCGCCACCGAGTCGTGATTGTAAAATGTTTTTGCTTGTTGATTACGAGCCTCATGTTTATTCTGCTGTGTCTTCATTAGTACCGGCATTTTGTTGTTTTTTTCTTCAAAAGATAAAATTGGAGATACGATGATATACAATTTTGATTTTGATTCGATTAGGTTTATTTATTTCTTTATTTATTATTAAGGCACATCAACAACACAAACATTTACAAATAACAGAGAACAGAGACATGGACTAGTGTTTACATCAATTACAATTTAGGTTGTCTTTATAAAGTAATTACTTTATTTCTCACCGTATTGTAGTAACGTGATTGTAGTAGTTTTTGCTGTCTGATGTTTTTCAGATAGTATTTTATTTTAATTTTATCGTCCATGAATATCATTAAAAAACTTTTTTATTTTTGAGGTTTATTTAGTTGTTTGTTCATCTTCTAAGGCTCTTGAATCATTCTAGTCTCGTGCATGAGTGACAAAGCAGACATAACACTCTAAGTTATCCTTAATTATGATTAAGACCATCAATATTACCCATCAGTGTTTCTAATAATTAGTACTCAAAGTGGCTCTTGACTGTAATACCTATCGGAAAAAGTACTTGTGACTAATTAAACTTGAGTATAAACGTCTTCACTTTACTTATCTTGTACGATATTAATAACGATGATCACTGGTACGTTATTTTTATTCACTTAATTAGAAAGGAAGGAAAGATACAATAAAAAAAACAGTTCAAATTCTCCTTCCATATCTAAAGACACTCTAAATATGCATCAAATGGTAATATTTGATCTAGTCTAGGTCTTGCAGTAGACGGACATCTCATAGATTCTTATAGGTCCAACTATGATGTCCCTTTGAGGTTGTTATGTCCATAGGTTATCAGTTGTTGCTCTACGAATTTTCATGTACTCTTCCTCGTGATGCTATTAAGCAGTCGAGCCAGTTCCTCGAAGTGAAGAGCTGGAAAAAGACTAAGACAAAAAATACTACAAGCTAGTACAAAGAACAGTCATCTTTAGCAAAAGAAACAAAAATTATTCACAAGATTCAATAACTATATTTGGAACCAAAAGCAGCTAAAATGGCAGCGAAACTATATTTGGTGTGAGGCTTACCCTAACCTTGTTCAGAAACGCATTGGTTAATTTAGTTAATCATGGTGTTCTAGCATTGAGTAGGTTGTTAAAGACGCGAGTCATTTTCAATTCACTTCAAATACATCTCATACATATCAGGTCGATACACTACAGGCTTACTTACAAATAGAAGTACAAACACAAAGTATATAAAAGTGAGGTTTCGTGCGGTATCGTAACATCGGAGCGGCATGTTGATTGCACCCCGGCTTAATTAAATAAACCGTTTCTTAGTAACTCTGTTTACTCGTTACTTGAAGGCTTAATGCCACAATCAGGTAGCTGTGTATACCGATGATGTTATTATTATTGAAATTATTGGAGAGGTTACTTTGAAATTGATTTGCGTTCTCAAAACTAAAAGTGAGGAAGTAAAGGACAATCATTTAATCAATGTCAATAGATATAAAACATTGAAAAACAAAGTCGTTCATACTATTTTTTTAACACATTCGCAATTAATGTATCCAATCGTTTTAATAAACTATTTCCAGCTTTCGTGTTCAGTTAAATATTTTGAAAACCAAATACACCAGTATAAAGAACAAATAGAAAATTATAGCTACACTTAATTGCCTCGAGAATTTTGTAGAAAAATCATTAGAATTCTTTAACTTTACAAGAAGAATCTGGTTAAAAAACAGTTTCTTTCTTGTGACCTACCTTCGATACCATTCCCTCGCTGTCTTCAGTTCTTGGAAGTTGTTCATGTTGGAACAGGACACCGTCTTGATGAGCCCAGTGCCGTGATCCGTTGAAACGTTCGTAGTCGCGTGCTAGGCGCGTCGATGCCAGTGTGGTGCAAGGGAAAAGTGGAGTGCGATTGGGCAGTCTTTTTAAGATCTGAAAATATAGTGCTGCCTACTCTGAAAAGGTCTTGCTCTTTTGCAAGTAAGACTAATGTAGTGTATTGATCTGCTTGTGGTAGGGGTTGTATTACCAGCACAGGTATTGTTATTTTTAGGGCAATATATCATATATCCCAAGAAATCTTACGCAACATAGTATGCATGATTTCCTTTTGGTTCACGTTTTTGGAAGTGGTCACATTTTCAAGAATTCTTTTGGTTTTATCCATTATGATATTAACCAACCGCACCTTTTTTTTTCTTCATGATCATTGCAAACTTTAAACTAAATATAGGTATAGTCTTGAAGTCAAAACGTAGACTTGAACTCGCTTCCTCTTGTAACTTGTGGCAGCCATGTCAACTCTGTGTTCAGTGTAAGCGGCCGCGGAAACGAGCAATTTCCTCTTCCATTATAATTGATTGGCGTAATTGCGAGTGGATTCTTTCGCGAATGGCCCACTCCGAGTCGACCAGTCGCCCAGTCCAACGTGATTACGCCTTTCGGCTAATAAGATAGCTAAAAAAGCTTAATTCCATTAGACACATGGGAAAATGGTTTCTAACGATCTTATTCTTGGTGATTAGATATGCTATGTTAACTGTTCATGATTAATCTCACCCGCATATGTTTTTACATCTTTCAAATGCTTATATGGGTATATTTTTATTAACAACGTATGTTGGCGTTACAGAGGCAGTTAAACACCTTATGTTGACAGTTATGCGCATTTAAATTAAAGTTTAACTAAACATTAGCTGGAGTATTGCTTACAATGTAACGGTTTCTAGTATTGCTATGCAACCTGTCATTTTCTTGGTTTTATTTTATGTTCAATTTTGCTTAAGTACCCGTTTATGCATCATTAGTTTCTTTAACTCCGTTGCTCTCTTTTTGTTAGTAAGTATTGGTTCTTCCACATAAGCTTTATTTAGTTCAAGCGCGTCTTGAAGAACATTGTCCTTGGAAGAATTACTTCTTCTTTTTCGTCTGTTCATTTACTGACTCATCTTTGTTCAACTAAACCAGTGATTCCCAAAGTAGTCTATATCGAAAACATGGGGGTCCATGAGATGTAAATAGGGGTCCACGATAGTGGATATTTTTTAAGCAGGTTGTAACTTTAATTTTGGCTTTCCATGAATGGAATAATCCATATTTATACACAGATAACACTTCCATAATACTTTCTTATAAATATATAAATAAATACAGATACCTATTTTTTAGGTTACTTTTTAATTTTCTCTGCATTTAAGTTTTTATTGTGTAAAAAAAAAAAACACGGTTAATAGTAGCCTGTGTCAACTTTTTTGCTGGTTCGACTTCCAACTTTATCGACTAAGCAACTAATATTTAAGATTTGTTGCTTAGTTTTTACGTGAAAACGTATTAAACAGACCTACTTTACTACTACGGTTTTGGTTACAAACTTATTTTCGCAATTATAATAACATAACATAACATTGCGGCTTGTTTCCCCGAAGGGTTGGGCAGAGGTGTACCTGTAGTAGGTACACCCACATTTCGCCAGTTATGTATTAAGTCCCATGCAATAGCGGGCGAGCCTATTGCCATCATCCGGGCACAAATCCAGACTCCGGGCTACTACTGAGAAATTCCAGATAGAAAAACCCAATAACACTTTGCCCGACCCGGGAATCGAACCCAGGACCTCATGCTCAGCAGTAGCGCTTGCAACCACTAGACCAACGAGGCAGTTAAATCTTAGCTGTAGTATAAATACATTCTTGATTCATGAAAAAAGTTATGAAGCCCGAAATAATTTAGGAATAAGTAAAAAATTTCTTGGTTCAAGAAATGTTTCGTGGCTCGAGAAAATTGTTACTTTGTCCAAGTTAATTTCGGGCTTCCTAACTTTTTTCTTGAATATTTTTTTTTTAGTTTTTCGCTACAGTTAGAAAATAAAATCTTTCAAAGTGAGTGGCACTATACCAGCTGTCAAAAACACATTTGAAGTTTATGAATTTGCAAAAATTCATTATATAGGTAAGCAAGGGTCGACTCATGCCAAGTAGTCGACAGCATAAATAAAGTTTGGGGACCTCTGAACTAAACTGTTCAAGCAAAAACTACTACAAACACTACACTCACACACACACATCACACACTCATACTCACTCTCATTCACTGTTGTGAACTATTTAAACCGTAAAGTTCAGTAACTGTATTAGGATAATGATAACATCTGATCAGGTTTTCTCTGATCAAGAGAAAGTCAGTTTTCTTAAGTTCTTCGTTTACGGCGCCAGTTCGAACTTAATGTCTTGCAATTTTGTATGCTACCGTATTATCAAGTGCAGTTTCATCTTCGTGATCAAGATGAATTAAACAACAAAGTATGATTGACAGTAATTACTTGTTAAAAACCCAAAGGTATCAATCAACGTGAAGAGTATCAACGTCAATAATAACAAAGAAAAGATGAAAAATGTCAACACCATTTGTTAGAGGGCTGACATAGCTCCCTTCGTGGAAGCAACGACATTAATTAAATAATTTTCTTCATTAACTAGTTATTGACGATTAAGCATTATATCTAGAAATATCAGTTTGTAATTAAAGCCACGTTAGAGAAGAGATAATTGGTTGTAGGGTTCCGTGTTTTAGAGATGAAAACCCTTTTGAAAATTACTTCTAAGCAAAGACAGCTGAATATGAATCTCCTAATAACCTCTTTAATTACCAGGCTCTACAACATGAATGTAAAACGAACGAGTGACGAGTCATTCGTTCATTGCAAGCAAGAGCAAAGTATCTGTGAAATCATCGAACAGGATTCTTGCACCCTAACATAACACACTTTCAATCACAATCTGAATGATTTTGAAAGATAATGCTAATCCATTCCTTCATATGTGTTCGAAATATTTGTCTGCTCAACAACCTAAATAACCCAATGAATGTTGTTGAACTGTCAAAATGAAAGTCATTGTTACTGTTAGTATGTTATGTAATTCTAGTCTCCCTTGGTTTAGTAGCAGAATCTGTTTGGTTCTACAAACGAACTCTTCTACAAGGAGGTCTGGGTAAAACAAAGCCTTCTTCTCCAACAGAGAAAGCAGAAAAAGACTATTAAGATTTGAATTAAAATTGTTAACAGTAACCCTACATATACTTTAGTTCATCTTAGACATTGCAATTTTGCAATTATAGTTGTCTAATAAGTTGTAGTTAACCCATTACAAGCAAACATCGACATAATAACATTTCTCTCGAATTCTCCAAGTCGTGGGAATAATATCATTTGATACAGTTTTTCTTCTATTCCCACTATAGTGATATCAAAGTATGGATTTATTAAATACGGATTTTGGAACAATGCCACCTATTGTGAGTCTAATTAAAAGAATAATGGAACAATAACTTCTATTCGTAATGGAACATGATGTACCAAAGATCCGACATATTTTTCAGTTTTTTCTGCATTGTATTGTTCTATTAATAGATACTTTGGTACTTAGCTACGAATGTAAGGCACTCGTACAGGTGTTTACTCAAATGTTTTGACAAACAGGGTAATATTGCTAAACTTTTTGACAAAATGGTTAATGTTGCTTAAATGTGTTGAGAAATGGTAAATGCTGCTCGAAGCTCCATCCAGTCAAAACACAGACTGCAGTCAATAAGCTGGGAATCCTAGCTGGGTGAGGTATTACTAAAGTACAAAGCATCAGTCCGTTCTTGTATGCCCAGGAAAATACTAGCCTGGTATCTATGTTTCACAGGCTGCAATTAGGTTGTTTGGCTGGTTTCCTAAGTACCAAATATCCGAGCAATTGACGATAACAATCAGCGCCGCACCGCACTCCACCAGGCTCAGGTACTGGTCGGGAAAAAGATCGTTGACACTTTGATACGGAGTCACGATTCTCAGCAGTGAGAGAGCAATTGAAAAGAAAAAAAAAATGTTTAATATCCTTTTTTTTTCGATAATTATTGGCCCAAATGAAAAAGTATCATGGTTAGAACACGTGGTAAAAATATTGGCAATGAATTAAATTTCAGCCTGAATAACGGTGGTATCAAAGTCAAAGTCAAATAATTTATTTCAATTAGGCACAAAAAGGCACTTATGAACGTCAACATTTACAAAAAATATATATAATAATTGATTCTAGTCGCCCATTCCAAAAGGTCGTTTTCGTATGGAGAAGAATGGGCAAGAAACTCCACCGTTACTCTTTTAAAATATTTTCACAATATCTTGTATACATTAATTATATAATTATATGTGAAGACGATGCGCCTAGAATAAGATTACTATACCATATCAAGCCCAAGATGTCAGACACACACACATCTTAAGCGACTACTGGTAAGCTCGCTCGTTTTTTTCTTACGTTCTTCGTTATTAGTCGACATCTTGGTAGTCACCCCCTTTCTATCCATATCATCTTTCACACAGTCCATCCAACTTTTTCTTTGGTCTTCCCCTACTCATAAAGCCATCGACATTCATACTTAAAAATTTCAAGCCATAATAATATTTTTAGTCAGCAAATACTCAAAAATGTTTTATTTTTACTTACTTATTTCTATGTGCCTAAACATAAGTTTGCCATGTTCTCGTATCAAGAAAAAACTCAATAAAATAATATTATATGAGCGCATTTCTCAAGTAGTTATGTCCATGCTACGGCAAACAAGTTGCTTGTTTAATTAACTAGCATTAAAACTTTACAAACGTGTTTACAATAATTATAGAATGACATAAAAATAACTTAATGAATTGTGCGAATAACATACAAATGAGTATTGAATGCTATTTTATAAAGGAACGTTTACACTCGACACGACTTTGAATGCTAGAAACGGTTACAAATGCTCGTATATACTGGGCAAGTGGGCATTGCTTTCATTGACTCCTACAACTACTCCTGCAACAAACAAAAAAAAACAAACACACCTTTTCACACCTTTTCAACTGAAGCAAAATAAAACACATGCATAATTTTGAGGTTAAGGTTAACCTCAAAATAAAGTTCATGTTTATGTTTTGCTTTAGTTGGGATTATTTCAAATTGTTTGTTTCGGATTTTGACTACATCACAATGTCATTGGAATACTATACGTCTAGGGATTTTCCTCAGACATTGAAGTCGGAAGTAATTCAATATCACATCGTATAAACGATAACTACACCACACAACATGGGCATAATATATTTTTCTTCTTATTTCCTCGCTAATACTAACTCCTACCGAAGCTCCTCGAACAATGAAAAAAATAAGACGATTATTAAAAATCATCACGTCACAATCCTTCATATCTTAATAACTTGATAAAGCTCACCCAAGCAGCATTGTTTCACTCTTTTTTATAAATCTGCAAAACTAATCCTCTTAGCCCACAGAGTGCATTAATTGCAACCAGTCAAAACACAGACTGTCATCCAGAATCTTAGCTCCAATAATAATTTATTGACTGACAAATCCCATCGCGAATAAAACCACTTTCCACCCAAAAAGATTCTTACAACCTTAATTTTAAAGTGCTAAGGTGTGAATTTGCTTGTATTCATCGCAATCAAATTTTGTCGCAGGATCGGTCCAGTTTAGCTAAGGGCTGTCAAAAGGAGTTTTTAATAAACTTTTTTTTTCTTTTTCTTTTTCACGAGTACCGATTATTATTAATACCCATTGTATGGACAATGTTGCGTGTGTGTATTTGAACCGATATTTAGGTTTTCCATATCTATACATGTTATAAAAGAAACTCACTTTTCGTGTCGGCCTGTAGGTAGGTATGACCGCTTAGATTTTGTTACGGTTTTCACCATTTAGAACATTTATTCCGGAAGGTGTACACTAACTTTTAAATAGCTCAAAAATCTCGATATTTGTCTTTCGCTCTTGTCGCTAGTATAAATACGAGTACAATACCTACACAACCTATATTGAAAATCTCGTCTTAAGCAACAATGAGAGGGGTTAAATAATTGATCAAGTTAAAACAAAATAAAACGTATTAGTCGTCATTAAAAAAAAAATTATTCGAAATGTATTTTGTTTATTTTTATCTACCTATAAATAGTTATTCTAAATAAACCCATCAAAAGATTACATTGATCAGGAACAACAGAACCCATTTCAATATTAGTAGATATTTATAACCTTTCAAATTACGACAAATTGCTCTTTCCTCGAATCAAATCAATCGATCTCTAATTAACCCTTAAATGATCGCGGCAATAAAATTATAAGGAACAATTATTAATTATTATAATAAGGCCATCAACATCATCTACAAGAAGTTTCAAGTGCACTTAACTCAATTAGCTTTACAAGTACTACGAAATTATAAAAATTATAAATTGTAATAGGTTCATAATCAACTATCCACTTCAACTGCATTCAATCTTTAAATAGTGAATTTTCTCGTCTTGCAGTATAGTAGTCATCCAATCCTCGGATAGCCTCGGAAAGCAAGCAGTTGATCCAGTACCCTAATTACGTAATACACGATCAATTGGAATTTGAATCGTTTTGAGACAAATTGCTAATCCATTGCTTCATAAGTTCAAAAAAAAACTTCTCAGCAACGTAAATAACGCAATGAATATTGTTGAACTGTCAAAATGAAACAAATTTGCCGTAATTGTTTACGAAAATGTGTTGGGTAATTAGATAGCTGGTGCGGCAGTCTCTATAGCGATCACCATTACGACTTAGCGACCGAAATCGATCGCTAAGTCGTAATGGCGTCCCTAGACGCGCGCGACGTGCTTCACAAGCATATTTTCGTGCTTCTCAAGTAATTTTGACCGTCTAGGGACGCCATTGAGGTCGTATAGCAATCGCTATCCATGTCAAGACTGCCGGGGCCAGGGGCCCAAGTCTGCTATTTGTATAAATTCGTGATTCCAACACGATCCCATTGTCATTTTGCTTTAAGTTCCTAATCTGCTAAATTCATATTGGTCGATCATTGGTTGATCATTGTATTCCACAAACGTGATATTCGGAACGAATTAAAAGAAATGACTGCACAATGACGTTCTCATGGTAGGTCACTGATCAAAAGAACTGTCAAAATTTTAGCAGATTACCGCCTAAGTCAGTCATTCATTTTTCATTGTGTACGTGATTACCAATAGATGCCATTTCTTTGAATGGAGTGTCAGTGGTTGACCATTGGAAAGTCATAATGACGGCAATATGTTAGTAGATTACCAAACTTGTAGAAATCAACAATTATGAAATCAATGATAGACCATTCTGACACTATTGTAATAGCAGACTTGGGGCCCTGGGGCCCAAGTCTGCTATTTTTATAAATTCGTCATTCCAACACGATCCCATTGTCATTTTGCAAAAAAATCGTAATCTGCTAAATTCATAATGGTCGATCATTGATTGATCATTGTATTTCACAAACACGATACTCGTGACGAATTAAAAGAAATGATTGCACAATGAAGTTCTCATGGTAGGTCACTAATCAAAGGAACTGTCAAAATTTTAGCAGATTACCGCCTAAGTCAGTCATTCGTTTTTCATTGTGTACGAGATTACCAATAGATGCCATTTCTTTCAATGGAGTGTCAGTGGTTGACCATTGGAAAGTCATAATGACGCCAATATGTTAGTAGATTACCAAACTTGTAGAAATCAACAATTATGAAATCAATGATAGACCATTCTGACACTATTGTAATAGCAGACTTGGGGCCCTGGTTGTCATTCGTTACGGGTAGTCAGAAGCCCGAAGGTCTGTCTACCAGTCTTGCCAAGGGGTTTCATCATGACCAAGACTTTTTCTATGTAAAGCGAATTATGGACGCGTTAATTAGAAGTAAACCTGAGCCTTAAACTAACAAAGAAGATGATAATCACTCCCAGCAGAGATTTCAAAAACTGAATTGGAAGAAAAGAAGATATTTGTGACCAGTGAAAAGAGATGGAATTCCAAACTCAGAACTACGACTAGGTATCTTATCATCATTTCAGTGTAATTTACTGAAGTACTTTTAGCAGCTTGGTGGCCCAGTGGTAACGCCCGCGACTAACGAGTTGTAGGTCGTAGGTTCGAACCCAAACAGGCGCTTTACTTTGTGTGAATAATTTCATCACCACTGCTCTCAAAACGGTGAAGGAAAACATCGTGAGGAAACCGGCATGTCCTAGAACCAAAAAATCGAAGTCATGTGACATCTACGAACCCGCACTGGGTTCGTGTGGTCGATTACGACCCACTCCCTCTCATCGAGAGGAGGTCAATGTCCCAGTAATAGAAACATAATAGGTTGATTATGTTATACCTACTTTAACTTTCAACTGACTGGTTAGAAAATATGACATAAAATCAGTGATTGGAAAAACATTCTTCAACATCTTAAATCAAACTATCTTTCATTTCAAAGTCTGCCATTTATAACATTATTGGCACAACACCCTACTAGTTACCACTATGACACCGCAAAACGACGGACATTTTATTTATAAGCTAATCATTTAATTAACATGCATAATTAAACGTGTTTAATCAACGTTCTATGAATCTATGATTAATAGGATTGATAACAGCTGATTGTATAGTCAGCAACGTAATAGTTTATTACTATAAATTGTTATAAGCTTTGGCAACTTTTGATTTACTTTAGAGGAGGTACAACACTTATGGATGTAATATTTAAGCTGTCTAGGGCACACTCTGAAATATTCGAATAATATTCCAAATAAACTTATCAAAAGTAATGAATATCCAAATAAAATCACCGAAAAAAATACGGAAAAACCCATAAAAAACGGAAAGTTTTTGGTCCTGACAACATTCTGATACACACGGCACAGCGGCTACATATCAAGCCATACATTTCCAGTATAAGATGATCTCGCATTGTATAGGATTTCCGGACAATGAGAGGTCAGCTTACACTGGAAATGTATAGCTTTATATGTAGCCGTATGCTACGTTCTTCTTCAGAATTTGTTTAAAACTTAGCCTTATTTAATTAGACACCTATAATTAGTTTCTAACATAACGTTACATATCTACTGTTTAGAAAGTCAACATCAAAATTGCAAAATAATATTATTTGAGTTAACCCTTTCATCATCAATTTATTATAATTATTATGAAAATAACACACACATATTCAATAGTCAGGAAAATTATTTTCCTGTTCATTGTCCATTATGGCGTGATTATCTGCGTATATCATCCATACATTATTATTAGCCTATTGTCACCTGAAATCATACTTATCTGAAACTAAATTGGTCTGAAATTTTCCAATGTCAGCGTCCGCTTTTCTGACATCAGTTGATTTATTTTCCTGTCAAACTATTTATACAAATCTACATTATCATTATTCTAAAAATCAATGCTATCCAGGTCATGGCTTTCGATCATCCTTTTCGATACAGCAGTTAGTCCTTTTTCCTTTTTCTGTGATAACTTTAGCTCACACACTGACTTGTTAATTGTGTTTTTTTTTTTTGTACGAAAATCGTCTATTTTTACAATGTTTGTAAAAAATATGTGTGCACCATGACCATGACACGCAAAACACACCACATCACATAATTGATTTATCCGTCATTGCTTTATTTTTAATTCTTTTTACCTACTGTGATGTAGTAATTTTATTCTAGGCGCATCGTCTTATATAATTAATGTATACAAAATATTGTAAAACATTTTTAAAAGAGCCTAACAGTGGAGTTTCTTGCCCATTCTTCTCCATACAATACTACCTTTGCGAACCTTGGCGACTGGAATCAATTATATTTTTCTGTAAATTTTGATGTTCAAAAGTGCGAGCGGTGTCTATTTGAAAGAAATGATTTGATTTTGACTTTTGAAAGTACCTAGTTGGCCTGTATTCCAATCTTAGGCCGAGATCTATAAACGTAACTTAGCACATACTTACAACTTAGCCGACTAATTAGGCTAACTACAAGATAGTGACACGAAAACGTCTAACGGTCGAACCCATTAACTGTCTATCACCAGTTTTGGCATGCTGGAGATAGAAAACCTATCTGTCTATGGTTTTAACGTCCGAATAATCTGTCAGAGACTAGGAATCCTATGGAATGTGACACTAATAGCAATCTGTCTTTTACTGACAATAGGTTATTGGGTTGGGCCGTGAGTCAAAATACGAGCAAAGTAACTTTTACAGATCCCGGATTTAGTCTAGTGTCCCTTTGTCTTGTGTATTCTCCTTTATCTGATTAGTCTTTTCTTTGGCATGGTAACAGTTAACACAACTAAGTGGCCAATTCGAAGCCCCTGTCTGAATTCCAGCCATACACAAAAAAGAAGCTAATTATAACAATTGACTTCAGATTACGCTGTAAACCATCCCATACCAAAGTGAAAGTCTTGATCCTATTTCTAGCCCTTAACACATACAGACAGACACACACAAACACCCGTTATGTCAGCGAACGCTATTTAATTTATGCAAGTTGGGATTATTAATATGAAATACGGATGTTTGCAAATCAGTTGGTTGGCGAGGCAAAAGCGATTATAACGTCTCGCTGGTCGATTAGACCGACCGTCGCGTCGCACTGGAAATGTTAAGGGTTATGCGTTTCAATAGTATATTTGTATTACGATTGGCAAATCTTAGCTTTTATTGCAATACTCAAAATAGGTTTAATTCTCCTTATAAATTGGTTAACTAATTCAGTAGCGGCCCGGAGTCTGGCATTGTGCCCGGTTGATGGCAATAGGCTCGCCCCCTATTACATGGGACTTAAACATAACTGGTGAAATGTGGGTGATGGGTACAGCTCTGCTCAACCCTTCGGGGACTACAGGTGTGATGTTATGTTATGTGTAATTAAAATTCAAAAGTCATTTATTCAAACTAGGCGGAGAATCAGCACTTTACGAACGTCAAAATTACATAAGACAGTCCCCGAAAACGCCCACCCTTCACCACTTCCTAGTGCTTTTGCTGGGAAGAAGAAGTGGCGCAACAAACTCCCCAGCAGCACAGCTGTCTGGTCAGTTAGAAAAAAAAAAAATGATTCTATACAATAGTATGCAAGACAATTTACAAAAAAAATAAAAAAATTGCTATAATTAATAGCCATATGACAGCTAGCACACGCCAATATACCAACCAAAAGCATCGAGAACTATACTCAAGCAGAAATAAAAATAACTAAAATTAAACAATATCTAAAAAAAAGAAAATAAAGCCTCCAGGCATAAAGGGCATAAAATGCATAAAATGATATAAATACTAAAAAAAAATAGAAATACACTATTTTTGTGCAATGTTTGGTACCTACGTAATGTAGGTATTCTCTACTCGACGTTCCGGTTAGCTATAGGTATTTTAATAAGTGGAATAATTGAAAGTCCGCAAAACATAATTTCAAATATCAGAATACTCTGAAAATTATCTATCAGGGTCACTTTGTATCAATCAATTAAATGAATAAATATTAATGTTCCATAATAAATCACGTTTACTAAGCGAGCACTCAAATACAACACTATTCAACCCGTGAATAGAGGGCCACCTAGAGAGACCCGAGTCGCCAATTCTCCGCGTCGCCGTTATCGGTCCTATCAGCCTCTCCCGCAAGATTTATGCGCGTCATAAACTTGACGCATATCGGCCGATAATACGCCCGTCACAGCTCGAATCGCCCCGGGAGCGTGACTAACACATCGCCTCACGCACGGCACCACACAATATCAAAACAGATGTACAACATCCATATTCGCATACCTATATTCGCAGAAAACGTGGTTTTTAGAAAAAACCGGTGTTTGACTTATTTTCCTCGTCAATTCAATTTGTAACAAAGGCTATGTAGATTAAACCGGTCGACCCCTCTTAGCGAACGGTTAACGCTCGAAGGCAAGTAAGTATCTAAGTATCAATGTGAAGTCAGCGTGCGCATCTAATGTCCTTACACAAAGCTGCACTTACGTAGCGGGCAAACGATCCCATAATTACGGGTGTGGAGTACGCAGGCGCGAAGGGCGATATTTGTTTGCAATTAGTGCCCGCACGGGAAGGCGATGTCCGGACGTCGTCGGTAATTTATGGTTGCGCGAAAGTACCAAGTTGAAAGTGAGGCCGCGGTGGATCGAAAATGGGCTGTAGAAGACATAGGATCTCGATTTCTTAAATGTTATTTTTTTTGCTGGAAATGACTTCTGCTGATCATTACTGTTCTATAAAATGTCATATGAAGTAAATGTGTGCACAAATGGAAGAGTTATAATTTTTATAAGAAAAAAATGTATGGAGCTAGTATGAAAAATCGAATTATCTCCTAAACGGCATGTTTAACCGTACCATCCTTGGAGGTGGTCATAGTGCTAATTATTTATAATTTTTTGGTTGCGGATTTGACGAAAAATTTAATGCCGTTTTTTTAAAAAAAATCGTCAAAATATTTTTATTTATTTTTACATGTAAAACGATCCCTTTTAGTGTCCAAGTTAAAAAGTTCGATATGTTATTAACCCAAATATTAAGAACACACAAAACAAGAAAAATTAAATAAAAAAATTGCTGTTTTTTGACACATTTTTATTAATTTAAATAAAAAAAGATTACCAAACTCTTATTTAAGTAACATATAAAGTTATATTATACACAAAATAATTTAATTGAAGGAATTAATACTAAGCATTTGTAAAATAAAGTAAAAAAATAAAAAAAAAGACAAAATATCATTAAATATTACAAAAAAAAACCCAAACAGACTCAAATACAAATTTACAAATGTATAATTTTTTTACAAATTTTCCTTATCACTCTCGTTGTCAGACTCCAATTCTGAGTCAGCATCCAGATTGGATATGTCCAAAAACTCGAACTCAGTTTCCTGAAATTGAATTAAGTCGAGAGTTTCAGCAAAAAAGCTCTGCTTTTTCTTGGCATCTAACTTAGGCCTTTGTGCACTTAGCAAAGGATCCGAAGAAACAACAAGCATATTTAAAATGTCTTGATTGGAATCCTGCCTGCTTCTTTTCCGCGAATGATGTTCTCGAAACCTCCTAAAATCTTTGTTTCGAGACTCTGAGGCTTCTTCCGAGAGAGTCCCAATCGGCACAATATTATTTTTCTCGATTATGTCAGCCCCATGGATTAATAATTTATGAACGGTTGACGACATGTAGTACCAGTCGTATAATAATACGTACTTTTCTGCTGTTTTGCGGGCATAATCTCTAAATTTTATTATATCGACCTGCTCTCCAGATGTAATTGCTTGTAAAATTACAGCAAATCTTTTGATGAGGTCTTCATCCAAACCGGTTATAGCTGCGGTTTTATTAGGAAACTCAAAGAATTTTCTTGCAGTATTCCCGTCATTGGTGGTTCCCGAGCCTTGTTTTACTATATCAATCAACAGATTGAGTTCATCTTTGAATTTATTTTGAATTATTTTCTTCCTTGTCTGTAGCATTTCTTTGTGCTCATCACTTCTCGCTGCCCACCGTTTGAAGTCGAGCCTGTATGCAATGTGTAACAGACATTCCATACAATTTATACGGGCGTGTAGGGATGACAAGCCTAATTCATAAAGGTCAGAACACACAATTTTTGATGTTACAGCATCTAAGCGGTTCATTTCTGTAGGCTTTGCTAAGCACAGGTAGCACGATGCATTTGATCTAGCTTCAGAAAGGTAAGTGCAAACTTTAGCGTCGATCATCGTCATCATTAGTTCATGAGTCACCCTATTATTATTATTGCACTCTGTGGGGATAAGGGCCTCAATTTCTTCATCCATTTGTTTTTTCAGCTCAAGGACAACTGCTTCACTCTCCTTTACAAAAGTAAACTGAACTGGACGACAATACAAAACTGAGCATGGTTTTGGGTTCGTCCATAAGATGTTGTCTCCATCTGTCAGTTTAAGTGGCACCAAGGAGGTCATAAAAATGCTCGAGTCATCTTCCTCACCCTCCATTTTCTGCTTGTATCGGCTTTGGTTAGAAGCACCATCAAATCCCCACTTGGATATCAGCTTCAACTGCTTGTTATGCTCTTCCTTAGAAAGGCTTTGAAGGATTCTTGTAACTGTGATATCAAGTAAAGCTTGAAGTGTAATCCTAGCCGATGAATCAGTAACTGTCACTGATTGCTTCGGAGGGTAGCAATCAAGCTTAGTTTGTTGCACTTTATAGTAAGATGGATAAATATCCTTAGCACCTTCCCGAATGGCAGCCTCTCGCAACGTAATATATTGCCACTTTGAGAGTTTTAGCGAAAGAAGCAATCCAAGCGCCTTTTCTGACGTAAATATGATTGTTTTCGCTGGTTTCTTAAGCGTTTCATTTAATTTAGCGGCTGCTTCAGGATTTTTCATCATGTATTCGATGACAGAGGCGATATCTCCATGCCCTTCTTCTTTTAAACGTGCTGCAGCTGCATATGCCAATTCACTGGAATCTTCGCCTGTGTGTTCATCAGATCTTCTCTTTTTTTGTTTACTTCCCAGATCTTCGAATGGTTTACGGGATCTTTTCGTCATTGTTCCAATGGACGTTGATGTCAACGGTTCTGGAGAGACTGAGGGCGCTCTTGGTATCTCATCAACACTTGGTTCTTGATTAACTAAAGTTTGCACAAAACTCGGCCAATCAATATTTGCTCCCAACCAATTCTCGTACTTTCTCCTGAAATTATCAAGGAATCGGTTGGATTTCTGCCACCTTTGTAAAGCGGCTCGCGTAAATCTCCGACAAAATTCTTTGAGAACAACACGATCTTCGTCAGACAGGCAATCGCCTATGCGGGATACAACTGCACTGAACAATACTTCATGATCAAATGAAGTACTCTCACTTCGTAGAAGAACAAACAAGTCTAAATTCGTGATTAAACTTTCCATTCTAAGATTTTATAGTCGCAGATTTAGTGTTAGCAGTTACACAGTTGTGAACAAACTAAATTATAAAACAAAACTTTAGCCCTTTTATTGCAAAACGCCAATAATTAGGTAACTACCCTCATTCGTTATCTTCTCATTAGCTAATGAAAATTTATAATTGTCACTAACTATTCTTAGAACTCATAGCACTGCTAATTAACAAATTAGCTTACTTATCAAGAAAAGTTGAATGTAATCCATAGTTGGCATTGTCGTGAGATATTGAAAATCATTAAATCACCTATAAAGACTCATTAGAAGACCTAATCAGTGTAGTTACTTAATCACTTCTTTTCGGACTCATTAGAAGAGTAAACAATTGGTAATTTGGTTGTATGAAAGGTTTTAAAACTCATGATGTGTTGATAAATATCTAGCTCAAACATAGTTGTCTACGTGTGGGTGTACTATAAACCTCTGCCAACTCCTTCGGAAATATAGGAGTGATGCTATTTTATGTTACGTGTAGTTAAAAGTCCGTGTTCTTCAACATAAACACTAAAATGAATAGTTTTATATGAAAAAACAAATAAAAATATTTTGACGATTTTTTAAAAAAAAACGGCATGAAATTTTTCGTCAAATCCGCAACCAAAAAATTATAAATAATTAGCACTATGACCACCTCCAAGGATGGTACGGTTAAACATGCCGTTTAGGAGATAATTCGATTTTTCATACTAGCTCCATACATTTTTTTCTTATAAAAATTATAACTCTTCCATTTGTGCACACATTTACTTCATATGACATTTTATAGAACAGTAATGATCAGCAGAAGTCATTTCCAGCAAAAAAAATAACATTTAAGAAATCGAGATCCTATGTCTTCTACAGCCCATTTTCGATCCACCGTGGGCCGGGAGCGCCCGCAGCTGCCGCTATGCGACTGACATTTCCGCGCGCATTCTAGGGTTAAATTGCACCGGCGGGTACACACCGTTCGTCAAAACAAAACTGATGAATTGATGATGATTGAAATAATTGTGATGAATTGTATTGCCTACCTATGTCTTAAATAAAATCTTACAGTAGGTATGTTTTTTACAGACTAGAAAAAGGGAACCTTGGCAGTTCTTAATAATTTCGTGACCAATTTTTTTTTTCGTTTTTAACCCTTAATCTCGCTTCCTCCTACGACGTGCCTACTTAACTTGTTCTAAATGAATGAGTTGCGATCTGTTGCTTATTTGGTTGAAAACAATGGACTTCCTCTTCAAATTGTGACGTGTGTAGACACTTCATGATAATTATTTTATGTTAAGGTAATTCCCCTTTTCATGAAATAGTAACATACCTATTACCATTTTATTGTATGATTCACGCAAGCCTCAGTGCTTGTCTTCAGCTATGTCGAAGATAAATGTAATTAACATGTTTTTCCAGTAAATAGTTGCAGAGACATTAACGACCAATTACTGTTTTAATATGTGTTACATTAATATGAATAACTCGTGCTAGATGCCTAAGCATCAAATTAGCATTAGGTGAATTAATTAAAAAAAATGTTTATGGTAGTATATTTTTTTTTTTGTTTACAGTAAGTAACACTGTCCATCTAAGTCTAAAGTATTCCTGTCACGTTTTATCTTTCTTAGGGTTCCGTACCCAAGGGTGCCAAACGGAATCCTATTACTAAGCCTCTGCTGTCCGTCTTTCCGTCAGTCCGTCTGTTTGTCAGCGGGCTCTCATGAACCGTAATAGATAATAGGGATGATGACTAAAAAAATGTTTTTTGTACGTAATGTAGATTATGAAAAAATAACGTACACGTAATTTTTCTTTTTTTACGTTATCAAAAGATTACGGCGATACATTGAGTTATAATGTGCCATGACGTCACTTGTATGTAGATTTTATACATACTTGGGACGTATCAACCCCCACTCCCCAACTTTAACGCGTTGTATCTGAGTCATTTTTTATTAATATGATAAAGCAAAAAATACGTGTCTAATATTTTTTTATAGTTGCCTGACGGACTAAATAGAATTTCTTTTTTTTGACCCAGGCATCATCCCTATTGAAATTTTCACAGATTGTGTATTTCTATTGCCACTATAACAACATATATATAATAAACATTCAATAATGTTAATAATTAAAAGGGGTCCCCATACAAGAAGGTGTTTATTACGCTTCCTGTGCGAGTCCAAGTCGTACTTGGCCAGTTTTAGCCAATAAACAGTTTAAACAAGTACCTAATGACTTTAACAACACTCAGGACAATAATCGAAATGTGATATAATGCAACGACTGGCTATTACACAATCGACTAAGTAGTCGGCACTCAGTTTGAACACCTTAAATACTTTTGAACGACTTAATAACCACTTACGCCAAGCTTGTAAATAAAAAACAACAACCGTATTTTTTTAAATTTTATATTCGCTTCTCCAGCTACTTTATCATTGTTACGTATCTGAAATAATTATCTAGCCTGTAATAACAATTAACTTTATCTATGAGCAAGCACTTTAGCGTGTTTTTCTCCCAGGTTAGGCCAGCAGTGTTTTAAGAGGGAACAGGGCCTGCGAGGAATTCGAAAAATAGGTATTTGAAGAAACTATTGGCGGCTGCCTCCGTAGAGTGCGATAGAGACAGATGCAGCTCAGACCGATTATATGACAAAAAAATGGATGCGATCGACGTTTCGTATTCCCCTTTTTTCTCCTCGAAAACTGAGGCGATTTAATTGTTTTTTACGTTAAAATTTTAAGAAAGAGTATGTCTAGGCTCCTATCATTTTCTTTTATGTTAAAAACTTTTCGAATTTGTCTGGTAGTCCTCCAATCACGGCGGTAATAAAAATGGGGCATTTTAGTAATTTTTGGAGGGTCATAATTTCATTACCAATAAGTTGCTGAAAAAAAGGAAACAACAGGGACGTGTCTTCAGCAGACCTTGATTTTATGAAAAAAAAATTGGCATTATTCAGTTAGGAAAAAAGGGGAATACATTTGTATGGAGAATCGCAGGCCCTGTTCCCTCTTAAGCACCAATATTTCTTGTCACCTTAAACAATTAACGAACAGTTGTGGACATCCGTGAGAGTGTACATTAATGGCTGCTTGAAATTGCAAATGTGTCCGTACCTTTGTCTGGCCGCCTGTGGAACAAATAAAAATAATAACAACCGTAATTGTCGATAAGCACGAACGCTAGACGTGTGATCGAATTACTGTGAAATTATTTTTATACGTGGCACAACACTATCGCGCTGCGAATAATAAACGATTTAATTATGTTATTAATAACGGTTTTATGAGCAGGTTTAATAGTGACAGAATAATAATAGCAGGCATTTAAGGGTTAATTGACTATTCGTACGAGATTATCTTAGACAATACGTTCATTTTTCAGTTTATTTATGTCAATGGCGTCCATTAACACCGCATTCTGATTATAATTTATTTGAACTAAACTGTTAAACAAAAAAAAGGAATCATATTTACATACATATGACATGTCATGTACGCATAGGTCAAAATTTGCATGCAACAAGTGTAATTTTGAACTGTAGGTAGGTAATATTTTTTGAAGCTTAAATATTTCCTGTTTCGATTTTAATTTAATAAAAAATCATGACGCAACGATGTCTATGATTATTTGAAACATGAGTGCACAGAACTATCGATCAATGTTTTTACCAACGCAGTGAAGATAAAATCAACCCTGCGCGCGCCGCGCACCGCAATTAGAACTCATTGAATTATTTTTTAATTTAGTGCGACAACACACGCACTCGGGAATTTAATTTCCTTCCAAGTGAGTAGTATCAATTTTTTTACAAATTACTTTATGTGTTCATCTACGCCTGTTGCATTTCTATTTTTATTATTATAAAAGTTTTATATTTTTATTCCATATTTAACATTCTGTAACGTCATAACGCCGATAAACATCTATTCGTGATTGGTTTATTATATTTTAATCAATATAGTTGCACTTTGCCGGAACGCATTCTATAGTTATAATAATTGGTATATAAATTCGCTCAGTTAGTCGTAGTATGCTTTTGAAATATTGTTTTTTTAATTATATTAAAATTTAAAATTAGTAATTTGCTACGTGTTCCTATTTATAGCTATCTCTAATTTAAAACATTTAATAAAATTAATTAAGATCCTGTTATCAATTAATTAATTACAGGACATGTACCTACATTTACTTTTATGAAAGGCGGCAAATAAAAGTATATACCTTGAATCGGTAGCTCGTTTGTACTTAGTAATTATTGTACGATACGATCTTATCACCAAAATATCGTGATTGAAGTCTATTTAGATTTTAAAAGAGATAAATACTGTGTAGTTGCATAAGGCAACACTGATAGATAACGTGTTTAAACTATGCGCAATGACTAGAAATATTTTTCTATTATACATACATGCGCATACATACTATACTTAACAAGCACGTATTAATATAATTCTACTGCTATCAATTCTAGCCTACCATGAAATTAAATGGTGTACAACCGCTTTAATAATATTATCTTCATGTATTATTTTTTATATATTAATACGAGTAGTGCGATAATTCAAATGAGGAACATTAAGTGCGTAAGCGCAGAGCAGACTTTTTTTTTAAACACAGCAGATCAGAAATTCATTTCAATATTATTCAATAAGAAATACATGAGCAATTTGTAGACACGACAAAAAAAAAGTGAAAAACATTTGTTTTTATCCACAAAAAAAAAAATATTGTTATCTCGAACGGTAATGGCGCCAGCAAGTAGGTACGCGATATCTTTTTGTTACAATATTAATAAGTAGCGCCGAAAGGTGTGTAATGCGAAGGTAACGCCTACATCTAGAGTTGGGCCATTACGATAACTACCGTGTCTTAACACTTGTAGAAGGTCTTCTTGGTCTTGCTTATCTGTAATTAACATACTGTGTATCGCCTTAACAATAACTTAACATGGAACAGCTGGTTACGAAAATATGTTTTTGAGAAGAATATCAATTTACCTTGCAGATAACTAGTCCAATACGTCATCAGCCTACCATTGACCGTTCCAATTAACTGCTTTCGTAATCTTTTTGTTTCATTGGCAACTCTTCAGTAAATACGCTTTTTATAAAGCTAAAATTAATTTTCACGCAATTATTTAACAATTTTACTACACAAAACCAACGGAAAAATATTAATTAAAATATTAATAATAATAATTTAAGTTTACCTGTCAACTTGACCCCGTAAGTTAAGGGTTAACGTCGCCGCCATTTTGAATCATGCGTACGAGCACTATCTCTTCCTCAATCTATAATTGCATCGAGAAAGTTCCACTTTTCCCGCGTTTTTGCACACCCTACCACGTAATTCGATACAAATTACTGATGTTGATATTATTACATTTATTATACGAAGATGCATTCATCATAATTTTAGTACTAAGTTATTAAAATAATAACTAGTATTACGTCAGTTGATAAAAGAACATAAACCGTTTTACGACAGTTCCTATTTGCTGAGAATCTCAAAGTTATGACTTGTTATGTTTTATGATGTCGTTTAGTACTTCCAGTGTTATTTAAGTTGGTTGAAGTTTTTATTCTGACATTGGTGCCGATTCTCTTGTCACAAATGCGTCTAAACTAGACTAAAAATCACCAAAATTTAGTTTACTCCTGTCAAACGATGATTTCCCATTCTGAAATAGACTAAAGTGGCACAACTTAACTATATTTTAGTTTGACAGCACTAAGATTGTACTGAGATTTTAATTTAGTGAAAATGACAATTTTGCTATTCTGAATTTGACGTTTTTCACCTAAAATTTTAATTTTCTAACTAATTCTGACCATTTTTAATCGCCACTGAAAATGGTGTGGAATATTATTAGTTGTTATGAACTAAAATTCACACGAACATCTCGACTTCGGGTGCAAAAACAGTACTGTACTGGCTTTTTTTCTTTTCTTTTGCTTATATCTCGAAAATGGTGTGTCCTATCGCAAAAATAATGAAATTTTCGACCCCCTATGAAACTCCCATACCCATAATACTCAACACGTAGGTAATATTTTTTTTTTTTTTCCATACAAAAAGTGAAAAATTCAATATAAAACACGTCGAGGCTGCCCCCACTGCGCGCCTCCGGCTCTAAAAAGTATGTACCACGTGGAGTCGCAATTGTCAAATTCGATTTAGTTGTGTCAAAATATATTTTTTAATTTAGAGACTTTTTACTACAGAATAGCGTTAAGATTCTCATAGCGAAAAGTAAGGAATTTTAGTGATAGTTTAGTTAGTTTAGTCCGGTGTACAAGAGAATCGGCACCATTATGTGACTATAAAGTATTTTTAAAACGGTAAAAAAGTGTTATAAATTTCGTCCTAGGCATCGTGCCCACCCTATGTACAACTTATCTATTGACGACTTTTATCGTTGGACAACTGTCTTTTCAAGCTTCAAAAAATAAACAGCACTGTAAAATTGTCGCTTTGACAGATATCGTGACGTGGTATGACGTGAAAAGCTCCATTTACAAGCCAGGGGCCTTATTATGAAGTACTAGCTGCGCCCCGCGGTTTCACCCGCATAAGTTTCGATCCCGTGGAAATATTGGGATAAAAAGTATCCTATGTGTTAATCCAGGTTATAAACTATCTGTGTGCCAAATTTTATCCAAATCCGTTCAGTAGTTTTAGCGTGAAGAAGATACAAACATACACACTCACAAACTTTCGCCTTTATAATATTAGTAGGATTAATGCCAGCATCATTCCACTGCGAAAAAAGGATGGTGCTAGCGGCCTCATATAGCTCCGTCTCTCACTCACACTGGAATAATGGTGGCATTAATAATTCATAATACGGCCCCAGTAGACAATGTGGAGACAACGATAAGGCATGACAACACTGGCAATACTCAGTATTATGGAACTATCAAATAAATTATAACAGCATTGTTGTGTTTCGGCAGTTAGAGGTAAAATACCATCCGGTGAGATGCAGACCAAGAGCAACGGGGTTGTGGTAAAAAATAGCATCCTTTATAGCATCGAAAAAAAAAAAAAAAACATATAGTAAATAATAGTGATGGCCCTACTATTATATACTAGGTTTTGTCAATACTAAACTATTGGATAATATATTTGATTGCATTTTCGTATGCATTATGCATACTGGTAACGTCACTAGAATTTTTATTTTTTGTTTTTTTTTATTTTTATTTAATAGGTCTACCAACAATTGTTTACACTTATTACAAACAAAAATAAAACATGCGTTTAAACTCTACACAGTGCAACAATTACTTAAAGGTAAACACCACATGAACAAAAAAGAAAACAATATTATGAAGTTATTCTGTAAGCTACATCTATGCAATATTTATATTTCAGTATCTAGCACACATGTTACTGAAAATAACCAATAACATTTATATGTCATTGGTTATTTTCAGTTAATATACACAGATATAGGTACGCAGTTTAATTTATAGTGGTATTGTCGTCTCTAGTGTATATTCTCTCTTTTGTAGGAACCATTCCTTACAAAAGCATTATGAAAAATAAAACAGAATGACAGCCACTTTTTGAATCTACCCAAATAAATAATTATACCTACCGCCTGAACCGATCCTACAGAAAAACTGGCACTTATATTATTCAGTTTTTTCTTCCATAATTTTGCAGTTAAACGTCCCAGACCAATCGTTATCCTGATTGATATAAATAAACTGACTTTTATTTTGTAACACATTTCAATTACAACATTCGCACCAAAACGTTATTACCTATGCTTGCAAAAACATTCTAGAAGGAACAAAAACACTACGATAAAGCAAAACCGTATAAAAAGATCACGTTATTTGATTAGACCTAATTACATTTCTGGTCGTAATTAACTTGAACGTATCATTCCCTTTGTTTTATTACAAACAGATACCAAATTAGCAGAAAACCTCTGCATCTGAAAAACAATGAAATCTAAACCCTATTGTTATGTTTTTAAGAATAATAAACGTGTATGTTGTCAGCAAAATGAGTTAGTGAACGGTAGATGTCTTAGGCCGAGATAAGCCCGCATATTATTAAGGCATAATTTACGATGGAAATTATGGTGATTTGTTAATTTTATATTCAGTAGTGTTATTAGACGGCGACGGGTCGTTTAGGTGTCTCGTAAGACTATTTAGGATCATCAATTCATCATAGTACCTATGGGTTTGAATAGATTAACATGAATGATTAATAATTTGGTGTAAAGTCGACAAAGGCCATATTTTTAATGAAACGGTGTTTATGTGTTATTCCTCAGTTTAAAATTAGTATAGGTACTTGAAAATGGATGACCATAAAAAATAAACATTGGTATATTACAGCGATCGGATTCAATCAAACCAGAATAAAAATATATGACAGTGAAATGAAATGAAATTGTATAAACTGTAAATAGGATATTCGAATCACTTTTACACGTCATCTTAAAAAATAATTAAAAATTAGCCAGATGAGTTCGGCGTTTCCTATCTGACTACTCTGAGAAGAAATGCCGAAACAAACTCAGAGGTCTCACACCACACAGTATCTTTTAAAGTCCAGACATAATCTTGGTCAGGCCATGAGAGATGAGATGATGAGGACCATGTAGATTAGTCTGAAATGGTCTTTTGAGAAAATAACCAAACAGATTTGAGTGGACCTGTCCTGTCAGTGCAAGCATTTGTCAGTAATCGTGGAGCTCAACTCAGAACTTAAGGAGCTCAACTCGACGAACAATACCAAAGAAAGAAAATTTGGTGTAGACACTTCTTTCCCATGGCAGTTGCATTGCATGACGACATTTGTTGCGCCACTTCTTCGTCCCAGCTTAAGCACTAGGAAGTGGTGAAGTGGAAAGAAGTGGAAGTGGTGGGTGGGCGTTTTTGGGGGACTGTCTTATGTAATTTTGACGTTCGAAAATTGCTGATTCTCAGCCTAGTTTGAATAAATGACATTTGAATTTGAATATGAATTTGAAATATTTCCAGTTTTGTTATTTTTTTGGCAGTTTCTGATGTCTTACTTTGCCGAAGCCTGGGATGCCCAAATACTTTTTATTAGCCGAAACAGTCAGACAATGAAACTTCTGGAACTATTAACTATAGGGGACTTATAAGTAAGTAGGTATTTATCTCAACACGTGCCTCAAATACTTATAACAATGAAAAAACTACTCGCAACTTATATCTAGGTTATTATAAATAACAATTTACCCTATGCGCACTATTTTATATAATTAAATTATATCAAATAAAGGAAAAATTAGCAAACAAACGTACAATCACTAGGAATAACTGTAATTATGTAAAAACCCAAAGGAAAATGGTGTTCGCGAGCCGGTGTCACGACCCGCACGCTCGCAATTAAATAATTATAAATAATCGTTGCCCACGCGCATCCGACAAAGACCCCAACGATTTGCTCTCGAAAACTCGATATAAAATCGCTCTGATATAATTATCTCGATTGAAAGTTGCTACAAGAATGTGGAATTGTGACTAAGTGGACTGAAGACCTGGTGAAGCTCGGAAGAAGTCATTTGAAGCAAAGGTTTGTATTGGGAGACATTTTGTCTAACATAGGGAAGGCGGTATATCCATAACATTCTCGATTCTTAGTAATGAGAATATGGAATACTATGTTAACAATGTAACGTAAATGTTAAAAAATTTCCACACATTTTCAAAGAGTCCAAGTCAATGGTCAACCCTTGCACTGCAGGAGGTTGACCTTAGCTGACATCCAAGGCCACCATCATCCACGTGCACATCCCACTTTGTAACACCACAACAAAGTTGGAAAAAAGGCCAATGATTCAGCAATGGCAGTCAGTTATTAATTACAGTAATAAAATACAAAGAACAAACAAGATTGCTCGATAGTACTCGATTGAGTCAAATACTAGGAATATAATCAAACATTAATTGTGGCGCTATTTGCCGCAAATTGCCCCACATTATGTCAGGTGCATTATCAGGCTAATTGCATATATCTAAAATTGTAATCCTAATAGAGATAAATATCTATTTGAGAAATGAGGACAGGCTTCAACAATTGTGATTGCATTTTTATACTGTTTTTATTTTCTCGATGTTTATATTTAAAACTCGCGAGTTGAAGGGTTAGGCAAACTAGAAGTTAATCCATCATCATTTCTGCCAAAAGACGTCCACTACTGGACATAGGTCACCCCCAAGAATCGCCACTTGTGGGAGGCCTTCCAACGCTACGTCTTCCGGTACGCGGTCGCCACTCCAGCACGCGTTACTCCAATAGAAACGGATTTTGTTTAGGAATAGACACAATGACAGATTCACAATCACAATCTATCATTTTGTCTATTATTTCGTCGACATAACCTACTTCTATGGTGGTCATGCTCCGCGTGCAGAACCTTTTGGCCCCAACGGCCATCTGTTCTGCTTGCACAGCGCGCTGCCCACTGCCACTGAAGTTTGGCAATTCATCCATACAAAATCATAAATCTAAAAAGGTGTGTTTTTAACGCCTGAACTGAACTCAAACGATACCAAAGAATTTTGGCAAAAAGGCATACGATACTGTGCGGTCTGTTTTTGGCTAGATTTAATCTGGATGACGTAAGTACTTTACAATAGGTACTAAATCAATACATTTTTATCAATCAGCTGATTGCTACCAGTGATTTTTAGACTTCTTGTCGGCAAAATAAGTACCTATATCGTTGTGCAATGTAATGTAATAAAGGCTTCGACCGACAGGTGCGACTCAACAAATTATCTAATCTGGTGGAACAATTTCTATGAAACCTTTACGGAAATCGTTCTACCAGTACCACGTCGCGCCTGCCTGCTGGGAGCCTTAAATCCTTCTTAAGATCTTTCCCGTCAATTTCTACCAAGACAACATTATTCCCTTTTTAATGTTGTTGTTGTTTTTAATGTTGTGTTTTGTTATTAATTATACGATTATTAGCCTAGTGGTGTGTGTCACAACTCACACCACTAGGCTAGTAATCGTATAATTCGTCGGACTGCCAAGTCCATAGGTCTCGAGTTCGAACCCATGGCACGCACTTCTGACTCTTAAGATTCCAATGCGTATTATATGCCGGAAACCGGCATGCCTGAGTAATATTTCTCGATGGCATGTGAAGCCAAGTCAGAGGCCCATGGGTGGCTTTAAAACTCTAACACCAGGTGGTTAGTCGAAGAAGAATATTATGAAACAATGCTCAATTTCTTAATAATAATGACTGCATTGCTGTCTGTATTGCTGCCAAGTTATTAACAGATAACTGTGGATAGGTATCACTCGTATAGGAATTATAATTTAATTAATACACTAGGTAGGTAACTAGGTTACCAGTTATGACTCACAGACTGCTATTAACTATGGCAGACAGACACTTGCCTCAGTTTCTATTAACTAAGTATTCTAGATTGTAGCTTAGGTAAAACATAACATAACATCGCGCCTGTATTTCCCTGAAGGGTTAGGCAGAGGTGTACCTTTAATACACCCTCATAAAACAAGGTAAAACATGAATCTACATAACAAAAATTTAATACTGTGCGTTGGTAAGCGCATCACTCGAGAATGGCTGAACCGATTAATTTTCTTTCTGATTTAATATGTTCGTAGTCCCAATCAGGTCCTGCATTAGGAAAAAATGCTGGGATTGGAAAATTCGGGAAAACTGAAAGTACTTTTTTGCGTGGGGATCGAGGACAGGACAACTTCTGTTGGGTCAGCTGGTTCACCGTAAAGATAATTTTTGCTGGAAACATGAGGCAACAGAGGGTTGAAGGCAAAGGTAGAGAGCGACCTATAAATGGCTGAAGTAATAAGCATTGGATGGAGTGGAAAGGAGTTAAGCTACGCTTGCCGCGGTTGTTCCGTGGATGTGTGACCATCTTTACATACCAAGACCCCTCCGTGACTTGAAAATCACGCTAAGCCGTTGGTCCCGGCTGTCATTCGTAGATCTTTAACAGTCTTTACGGGTCGTCAGAAGCCCAAAAGTTTGACAGCCAGTTTTACCAAGGTGTATGGTATTACATACCAGTAACTGCGTTGTGGAGGTCAGATAGGCAGTCGCTCCATGTAAATTACTGGTATTCAGCTGCATCCGGTTAGACTGGAAGCGGACTCCAACATAGTTGGGAAAAGACTAGGCAGATTATGGTGATGAGAGTGGAGAGGAGTTTGATACCCCATGTTGTAAGAAGGTTTGAGTTAGCATGAGAATGGCTATGAGAATAGGGAAAGACCAAAGAAACAATTAATGAGTAGGCGCTCGGTAATCCGGCAACCATGTTTTTTCGCTTGATTTTTATAGCAAATGTAAGAAATAATTTTAACACAGAATTGCAAAGTAAAAAATCTTTATTAGTTTACGTAATACTATACTGCACCTACTTGTAGAATTGGACCGAACTGCAGAACGACCACGATCAATGCGCGCGCTCGTTAATCTGGCACTTTTGTATTAAACCTTTAGGGGCATGAGAAACAGGGTGTAAAGTTCACTCATCCACTATAGAAAAGGGAGGATCCTGACCAGACGGGTGTTGTGTCTGGCGGGCCGACTGCCCTACTG
Source organism: Xanthia togata (assembly GCA_963853775.1). Taxonomy (NCBI): domain Eukaryota; kingdom Metazoa; phylum Arthropoda; class Insecta; order Lepidoptera; family Noctuidae; genus Xanthia; species Xanthia togata. The sequence goes on along the minus strand of OY970798.1, from coordinate 7,364,210 downwards.
TTGATGTCGGATAGTCTTATATATGTCGTTCGCGCGGTAAACTCTAATTGCGCGATGCAGGACTTGTGTGACGTCATGTCTTTGATGCGTAGTTCGTATGTGGCGGTGTAACCGCTACAAACTTTATTACAGATAACACCGGATGACTGGATTACAGAGCAGGAGACAGATATCTGTGGTAGGAGAGCTAAGTTAGAAAATTATAAGTTATATGCTAAGTTAGACTACTGAAATGAAATGAAATGATTTCATTTCTCAATTTCATTTCATTTCATTGGACGTGTGGGATTAGTGAGAGTCGGATTACCGAGCGCCTATTGTATGGAAACGATGATATGGCTGGAAAGGTAATGGATATTGGAAATACTGTTGATAGAAATGTACCTATGGAATAAGAATACAACCAAAACTGCCCCCAAGTTGCACGCTAAATTGGAGCAATGGCAGAAAAAATATAAAAAACGTTGTTTCTGAGTTCACTAATCAAGTAGTCAAGCAAAACTGGTTATCACAAGTTCACTTTGAAGGTTTGTTAAGAGGCCTACGTTTAAGTGATAATATCACAGACGTAACTATAATGTATATAAAACATAGCTATTACGACATATTTTCCATAGTCATCTTCGAGCGACCTCAGGCGAAGCTATAATATATGTATATTTATCTACTCTCATAAAGTAATATTCGAATTATAAACTTCAAAACGAGTTTAAATTGACATACTTTACAAACACAATACCGAAATTTAAAAATAGGATCATATTATAACACTTTGTCTCTAACAAAATAATGTTAAAAAACATTTTTCGTACCACTTGCTCAAAAAAGTGACATTCTATGCCACAAAAAGCGAATATAACAATAGTCATAAAAACAGGGAAAGAAAATTGTACTGAATTTCATTCATCCTCTTGGGGGAGAATGTGATTTAAATTTGGAATACTTACCGAAATTTATACTGAACTACATCTGTGTTTACACCTTTGAGTTTGTATATAAAGCATTATACATATTTTTGAAAAAGGAATACGCATTTATTATGCAGTTATGATTATTAATTTTAAATTACGAAAACCGACGAGGCCGTATGAGCTTGATGCCTTTGCTTTTCCGACAAAAAAATATTAGTCTAGGAATTTGCCGCGTTTTTGTTTTCTTCAAATACATAAATGTTAAGTTTATTTTAATTTATTTATATAAATAAGTTAATGTTCTAAAAATACGTTACGATGTTAAATCAAAGCGACAGTGACAGTGAATTGTCGGATTCTATCAGTGCAAATGCTGCCGCAATTATAAATAACTTGCTTCCAACAAAATCCAAGGAAAATTATTTAAAAACTTATGAAGAATTTTCAACGTGGAGAGGTGCGAAAGGCCTATCAATTTCAGAATCAGTACTTTTTGTCTATTTTGATTATTTATCCAAGACAAAGAATCCGAATACACTTTGGTGCATATACTCAAAACTGAAAGCATCAAACACAGCATTGAAATAAATAGATTCACGAAATTACTAGGGCAAAATCAGTAGGGCATTGCGCAAAGAAGTCTAAAATTTTTACGACTCAAAATGTAGAAAAAATTCTTAATGAAGCTCCTGACGAAATTTTTCTGGCTACAAAAGTAAGTATACATGATTTAACTATGAATATTTCGTATCTTAGTAATGGTAATTATTCTATATATTTACCTGTTTTTTATCTTTGTTATAGGTGGGCTTAATTTTTGGACTCAATGGTGCTTGCCGCAGATGTGAACTTGTAAACTTAAAGGTGGAGGACGTTGAAAATCATTCCAATGAGTTACTGCTGATTAATGTAAAGGAAACTAAGACAAAGAAAAATCGGTCATTCATTGTATAAGGACAATATACTAAAATCATTCGTAAATACCAAGCATTACGTCCCACCAACATGGAAAACAATAGATTTTTTATAAACTATCGGAATGGGAAATGTACTCGACAAGCCATCGGCAAAAATAAAATTAGCAATATGCCAAAGGAAATTGCTAAATATTTAAAACTTAAAGATGTTGAACTCTATACCAGTCACTGCTTTAGAAGAACTTCGGCGACTTTCTTGGCGGATTCAGGGGCGGATATTACGTCAATAAAAAGACACGGTGGTTAGAGCTCTGATAGAGTAGCTGAGGCTATATCGAAAGCTCAATGGCGAATAAAACCATATTAAGCAGTCAAATTAACAAAAATATAAAACTTAATCCATCAGAGCCACAACCTTCAAATTCCGGCATCTTATCTTCGTCCGTAACTCACGATGCACCACCACCACTATCTCCGACGTATACTATCTACAATGAAACGCAAGTTCCTCAGACGCAAGAACAGAGAAATACTCAAATCAACTCATCAACAATAAATGTACCAAACAAAAATGTAACTCTCTCTATCAATAATTGGACTAATGTTTCGAATGTTAACTTTTACTTTTAATTGTCATTATTTTTAATAAATGCTTATCTCATATTATTATTGTGTTAATTTTTTCGCAAATGGTACGAAAAGTAGAGTATTTTCCTCGGTACGACAGTGCACTGGTCACAGCTGTCTTAGTCTTGGATGAACTTAAATCCCTCACTACGCTCGGGAGTAAACCTTGAGTCCTTCGTTACGCTCGCGATTTAAATCGTCACCCGCGACAGAAGACACTGCTTTACCCCCTTGGTTAATAATCTACAATTTTTTTCTATTACGATACAGGGCAAATCTAAGAAGTCAATATCACCAAGGAGTGTCCATCAACTTTTGTAATGGAACGTTACGGGGGACAGCAGCACCGCTCTAGCGCATGCGCGGTGATGTGCTGGGTGAAGACGCCATTCATACGTGAAGTTGTACTGAATTTCGTGGCATTTTTTTATTCTTTATCTTTAACTTTGACCTTTTATTTAGTAGGTTCAATCTCAAAGTCAGTAGATAAAGTAGTGAAACTGCACATAACTAGGTATTTAAAACCTCGCCTACTACGGCTCAGTTTTTAAACACACTTGTATTTTAATACCCCTCATTATGCAACAGTTTCAGAAACTACTATTCTATGTATTACGTTACCAAAATATGTGAATAGATATAGCAAGACATATTAATATATTATATTATGGTATATTAAACCGCAGACGAAATGAGGGCAAAAATATATTATATTATAGCTACGTCTGTGACGGGCTTAAATCGATATTAAATCATCACTGCTATAATAATAATATTGAAATCGCAACTTACTCATAACCTTTATCTTGTCACCGAAATCAATCAAGTCGGGGAAATATTTTATGTACATTGCATGAACAGTTAACACGTCATCAACATTTTCCTCAAACACGTCATCGTATAATTAACATAAGAAACAGGAAACTCGCTAAATATAGATTTTTAATCAATAGTTGAAAAAAAACCTAGTTTGTAAAGTTTTTATAGATATATTGTTAACACTAAAATGCGCTTTGTACTACCTATTTTTTGTACATTATATCATGAAGGCTGGGCGACATAATCGATAGACGATCAAGCATGGCCGTATACCCATTTTCTCGAAGGAACTCAAAATACTTCTGAGCCCCCTGTATCTCTGCGACCCGTACCTCAATGACTACATATAAGGTTCTGGCAATGGTTGTTCGAACGTTCGTCCGTCTGTTTCGGCTATAAAAGGTGTCCAGTAAATAGTAAGACATATTGCAGGTGGTGATAGCTTGGGGCCAATACCTTCCAAAAAAAAAACAATATATGTTCAGCAATATGTTTTTTTTTAACATATTGCTGAGGTTAAAGTTATGTGATAAGAAAACTGTGTTTTTTTTAAGTGGTATTTCTTGAAAATATTATTGTTTTTGATAGAAAAAAGACTGCTCATTTATCAATGTGTAGAGTACGAATAATTTTATGCAAAAAAAAAATACTAGAAAAGGAATTTTTCACTACGAAATGCATTTATCGATATTTTGGAAAATTTCGTATAACTCTAAAACCGTAACATATTGCTGAACATAATTATATTGTTTTTTTTTTTTTTTTTGGAAGGTATTTACCCAAGCTATCACCCCCTGCAATATGTCGTACTATTTACTGGACACCCTCCATCATCTGCCTAGCCTTTTCCCAACTACGTTGGGGTCAGCTTCCAGTCTAACCGGATGCAGCTGAATACCAGTATTTTATATGGAGCGACTGCCTATCTGACCTCCACAACCCAGTAATTGGGTGATACGATACCCCTTGGTAAGACTGGTTGTCAGACTTTCAGGCTTCTGACGACCCGTAACGACTGTCAAAGATCCACGAATGACAGCCGGGACCAACGGCTTAACGTGCTTTCCGAGGCACGGAGGAGTCTCGGTACGTAAAGATGGTCACCCATCCACAGACCAACCCCGGCAAGCGTAGCTTAACCTGACGGATCGACCCGTGCGGCAGTTATTACTTAGACACGAGCTCCTCCCATTTACTGGACACCCTATATATGGTTAAATTTAAATTTCTGGTAAGTACAGACCATCAAATCAGTATCAAACTTGACAACTTTGTCCATGAGACCAATATCGTAATACCGAAAAAAAATACTGACCCATACAAAACTTCAATAATGGGACAGCTGTTTACTCGTACGATTTTTGTCGTGGTTCACCCTTAAATACGATCACACTTTTCTGATTAATACTGGATAGCTATATACCGAACTGACTTTATTGAACTTTTAACAGCGATCTAACGTAACGATGCTCTTCCTGGTAGAGGACACTGACACGTGGTTTTCATCGCGGAAAACTGAAAAATTGTTTATAATTAGGTATGATAAACATCAAACATGTCATAGGAAGAGGAAGGACAAATGTAGGTAAAATATTCGGTGTTTGTCGCATTTATTTTCGGAAATATACCTAATACGTATTAATGATTGTTTACCAGAATTAATGTTTGTTAAGTATTTATAATTGTTTACATTTCGGGGAAACACTATAAATGTTTTTCTTGTTATTTGGTGGTAACCTAAGCTAACTGAAAAGTCACGAGAGAATGTTTTCACTACATTATATGTGTATGTATTATACCTACTTTCTATAATGTTACACTCTAACGATAATATCGCAAATACACATTCAAGTTCTTTCCATAATTAGATAGCTTCATTAAAATCTATTTAGTGGTTTTTGCATTACTTATGCATTGATGAATGATGAACTTCACTTACTAATCTCACTTTCTCTCTGATAAATAAGTTAAATGAAAACTCATTTATATGTTACTTACAATTATGTACTTTCTGTGGAACATGGGAAATTACGATTATTCTTGAATGGTTTTTGTACGTCGTCGGTGTAATATCAGTCGTAATAGTTATTTATCCAACATGTGAGGAAAGTTCGTTTTTCCTATGAGCTTTGATTTTGAGTCTTGAGCGAACGAAGGATTGAAAAATATGTAGAATCACGAGCGCAGCGAGTGATTATAAATTTCAATCCTGAGTAAGCGAAAGACTCAACAAAACGAATAGTAAATGAACTTGCTCACAAGTTGCATACAAAACTTTTCACCACTCCCAGCAAGAAAGTATTCAGTCATCATAGGTAAATAAATTAAATAGACACAAAGCAAATCAAAATAATTCTTTATATTTTAAAATATCTTTAAAACTTAACTTAAAAAAATCAGGCAAAGTTAGTTCCTGAACGGGAGCATTACTTTCCTCACTGTTCAAACAGTGAGGAAAAACCAACTTTCCTCACTGTTCAAGCAGTCAGGAAAAACCAACTTTCCTCACTGTTTTCGTAGAGGAAAGACACTTCTTTCGTGCGGGAGTGGTGAAAAATGTATTTACAGTCTTTTGTATTGCAGATTCGATGTCATAAATTCAATATTGATATGACAGTGGCATGCAAAGGGATAGTAGAGAATTTGTTCGTGATAATAATACAACCTGAGTGTGTGTAGAAAAACTTTTCAGGCATGGTACATGCATGCTAGACCAAACTTCTGCATATCGCCATCATTCTCTGGCCCTTAAACCCTTGTCTTAATTTATTTATGGTCGGTGCAACATCTCTTTTTCTTCCATACTTCTCTATTAGTCGTCATGTGTTAGTTACACCCTTTCTAGCCATAACATCTTACACAAAGTCCGTCCATCATGTCTTTTGGTCTACTGCATATTTAACATTCAAATCTGACATCAGCCACCGTAATTAGTTATCAAAAGATTTTTCCATTTTAATTGATTTTTCTAATCGACCCAATTCCCTGATGATATCACAAATTGAAACCGAAATACTGAAATGTAAATTAAATAAAAATAAATGTTAAATTCTGTTATCGGCTCCCAATCGCTCTATCAGGAGTCGATTCTATTATTTTCAAGATCCGAAACGTTGGCAAATCGCTCGATATATCGAAATATGTTATCAGAGATTACAGTCGGTATTGTCATCTAATCGGAGCATCTTATGCTTCGGTACTTTTGTTGTTGGATCAGATTTTATTTGTAAACTTAATTAGATCGAATACTGCATTACCCAGATACGAGTAATCTTATAATTTGATAATCTAGATTGATATCTTTTTGGTGCCTAATTGGTTAATCAATATCGTGATAACGCGAACTTGGTTTGTCAGGTACATAAAAGTGCCGCTTGTTTGATAAAGGCCAGAATCTCTTAGAGTTCCGTGTGTTGATTTAAACAAAAACTATTGTCAATGGATTATCTACAATAAATCTAAATTGGACAAGCATTGTTACCATGTTATGTATTAAATGGTCTATGTAATCTAATGTTGGCAAATCTATGATCTGTTTATTCATTCGATGTAATGGGATTCATTTTGAGATTGATTAGTATTATGATCGTGACTCTTGCTTAGATGTTTAAAAGGTAAGTAGCTATTGTCATGGAAATGGTTAAGTTTGAAATTAGTCTTATAATCAGCCTATAATGTACCCACTGCTGGGACAAAGGCCTCCTCTCAGTGAGAGGGAGCGGGCCGTAATCCACCACGCGGGGCCAGTGCGGGTTGGTAGATGTCACATGTCTTCGAATTATTGGTTCTGGAACATACCGGTTTCCACACATTGGTTTCCTTCACCGTTTTGAGAGCAGTGGTGTTGAAATAATTTACACAAAGTATAGTTACCTGTCTGGGATCGAACCTACGAGCTACACTACGACCGACAACTCGCAAGTCGCGGCCGATATCACTAGGCCACCACTAGATATTTTTATTAGGCCACCACTAGCCTCAGTACATATTTTTTTATTTATTATATTTATTCGTCACAAAAAAAAAACTTAAGTTACATTTAGACAGATATACCTACAGGACAATTTGAAATTTTTCTTAGTTTTATAGTGAAGGCATGTGTCCGAACTAGATGATAAACTATAACTAGATAATATTTACTTTATAGGCAAACTGTTTCAGTACCAACTGCAGATTGGCTAAGACATGAGCTATCATATAGCTCGCGGCGAGATGAAGAAAAGGAAAGGCTGATGATAAACATACGCATAATCCTAGACTATTAAATGAGTAATATTTGTATTATATATTTGTAATCTCGTTCTCGAAAACGGCTCTAACGATTTCTATGAAAGTTGCATTATAGGGATTTACGGGGGTGAACAATCGATCAAGCTCGGTCTCAAATGTGGGAAAATTCGTTTTCTCTATTTTCACAGCCTCGGGCATGTGATACAACGTTGGTACGATATGTTTACCTATTTTCAGCCGAGCAGAGCTCAGTCGACCGGGTGCTAATGAATATGTTAGCAAACGCAATTAAAACGTCTTAAGGACAACTTGCAAGCTTATGATAAACTCAGCACATACCTACCTAGCCTTAATGAATGACTTAATTAATCATTTTCACTACGCACAAGCCGGCACGTCATTAAATATGTTTTTATATAAAAACTGCAGGACCACTCTGTGGGTATCGAACTCACAACCTACACTCATAGAAATCGTATAATAATATACTGTAAACTTTAATATGTTGTTATCATAGCGGTTACAGGAGTGACGCCCGTGTCTTTTCTGTGGATGATCTGTCCAACTACGCTGGCTTCCAGTTTACCTGGACATAGCTAAATGCCAGTATTTTACATGGAGCAATATCATTCTTAGCTCTACAGACTACAACCCAGAACTACTAGACTACGATACCATTTCGATTTCAGGCGTCTGACGTCATAGATACTTCTAGCTTAGAGATCTAAAGTGCTCTGTGGCGTAGAGTGGTTTTAATAATCCTGACTAATATTATAAATGCGAAAGTGAGTTTGTTTAAGGATATGGATGAAATTTGGCACATGGTAGACCATGACCTGGGTTAGGACATATGATACTTTTTACCCGATATTCCCACGGGATCGAGACTTATACGGGTGAAACTACGGGGTGAAACTAGTCATATAAAAATGGTCAAAACACAGCTTAACCTCGTCACAATTTTAACCGCGCGCCCCTCGCACGCAAAATATGTACGTCCTAAAGATAAGCAATTATAAATTAATAGAACAGGTAAATACATACGTAATCCAATTCGCTATGATAAAATCACAAAGGAATTGCAATATCGTGGCTTATCGCTACATTGTTTAATAGAACATGCTCATTCACAAACCGGCCATCATCTATGAGCTACGTCAGCGGGAAGGAAAGTTCAGGAAAGAAAGAAAAGTGACAAGGGAGTGAGTGAAAGTGAGTGATTCGTACCATTTGTGATGCCAAACGGTGATTAATGTTTTTGTGATTTAAAATTGCGAATAGTTGTAGTGATTGATAGTTTTGATAAAGTTAATTTCAAAGGTGGCGGAGAAAGTAGGTATGACCTAATTAATTTTGTATCGCTAATTATTTTTCCAGTAATTTATTTAATTAATTAAAATTTAAGATCACGGTTTATTTTTTACATCGATGATATATTCGCCCTTCAGCGATTACAGACGTTCCGAAATAAATAAAATTAAAATTATAAAATACGTGTCACAGTCCAGTTAAAACAGACCCATTTTAATACCGTCCTCAGCACATGAAGAACAAAATCTCCTGCAGACCGGTGTTTCTACTGTGGCCGTTCCCCTTTGAGACATCCCGAGGGAATTATGGGCAAGCCCCCAAAAATTTTAACGTAAGCCTTTCCAACACCTTGGATAGGTCTCCACCTTTTGAATCCAGTCCATCACACAGTTACCTCCTTCAGCAATTCAATTATAAAAATTAAAACGTAAGTCTCACTTATTTTAATTAAAATAGAGATTTCCGTGAATACGCGGTAATCTGCGAGTTTATTTCTGCAATTTGTTAATTTAATCGCACGCGATCTCTTTTACTTGGAGTGAGTAGTTTTTGTATTACTTTTTAGCTGATTTCCGTCGGCTTAAGTCATTTTTTTATTATGAGCAATTTGCTAGTGGTGTAACGTTATTGTTCCTATTTCCTAAGAAAATTTACGTGCAGCAGTAGGTAGGTACAAATAATAATTTTAGTTTGCGAAAAGTTTTTAAATGTAGAACTTCTGTCATTGGATCTTCCATAAATATCTTGTGTTCTCTTTTCAATACACTTAGAAAGAAAGTAAGAAAATATGTTTATTTGCGGTAAACATGACGCAAAGAAATAATTATAACACAAAAAAAACAAGTACTTACTACTTGTTACCTAAAAGAATGCTTCTGCTCATTTTCTATTCAGCCATCAATCCGATCCCAAAGACTAAGAGAACATAAAGTTTTTAAATGTTGGTCTTGCGTCATTGGATCTTCCACAAACAAAGGCTCGTGCAGACCAGCGTGACGCGACGGCGCGACGCGATACGAACAATACAATTTCTAAGAAACTAGCCGGTGTCGCGTAGCACTGTCGCGTCGCGCTAGTCTGCACGAAGCTTAACTTGTGAAGAGCGGTGGCCTAACGGCTGCAGTGACGGATGTCATGAAAATGGTTTAATTGTCGACGTCAAAAAACGCTCTCATTCCTAGAGCGCTTTTGACACAGACCGACTTTCATAAATAACGTTTCAGTGACGTCATTCTGTAAATTGTGGATACTATTTGGCTGCCACCACTTCTAGGACACCGTAGGTTTACATCCAATCTTCAATGTTATATAAAATAATGCTTCTGCTCACTTCTTACTCACCCATCAATCGAACCTCAAAGACCAAAGACTAACAGACAGTAAAACTCTACAATCATCAAATAATCACGTTCTGCAATGTCCCGCTCACCGCACAGACATTCATTCTTCCTTCTTCCTTCAGTCTATCTCTCTGTGGAATGCGCTCCCCCAGGAAATCAGGATGGCAACCAACCGATTATCCTTTAAAGTTAAAGTTCGCGAGCACATTCGTAAGAAGCTGGCAGTATCATCACAACGTTAATGTTTTCCCATTATTTGTTTTAGTATATTCGTGTATTTATGTATATTTTGTTTGTGCTTATATTTATATATAATTAGGTATATACATTATATTTATAGTTTGTCATAGGTGTATCTTTATAACTACTTTAAAAATATTCCTCAATTTCTCGTAATTGCACCTACCACTGTTTGTCTCTGCATCACCCAAAGGTTGACTGGTAGAAAATGCCTATGGCGCCGCCTCTGTCCGCCTCTGTACATTTCTGTGCTTGAAGTATTAAATAAATAAATACCAGAACTAATTGCGTAACACACTTTCAAACACAATCAGAATGAGTTTGAAGGATATTGCTAATCCATTGCTTCATATAAGTTCGAAAAAATTGTCTGCTCAACAACCTAAATAACGCAATGAATGTTGTTGAACTGTCAAAATGAATTTCATTGCTACTGTAAGTGTTTTGCGCAATTACTCCGCAGAGCCGAACAAACACTAATAAAATTACCCACACAAGAGCAAGCAAAATCATTACAAACAATTACAAACGTGTTATTCTCTTCTAGCTCCATTATAACTGATCAATTATAGACATAACACCGTAATCAGTGACCAATTTACTTAATGCCATTAACTGAATTAAATGACACAATTGATTACTAGAAACGGAGGTCGGAATTGCCGATAATCGTTTGAAATCACGAAAGGTTTTTTTTTTAAATGTAGTTTTTTATAAATGGTTGCTTGTGAAGTGAGGTTATGATGTGGCAGTACCTTTTAGATAAGTAAACGTTACTTTTTTGAAAAAATCATGAAGGGGACAAAAAAAATTGTTACCTTTTAAACAGACCAGACCAAATTTGACAGTATAGTTAAAACCGTCTGCATATAAGAGCCTCTTTCAGTCATTTCTAGTAGGTACCTATCAAACATGCATGACTGGTTAACCTTTTAACCGCAACATCACAATGTCGTATAGCAAAATAGTAATTTGCCACGTCTAAAAAACTCTGAATTAAATATTATTTACTTGCAAAATGAAAACTCACTACAAAACTGCCATTTACCTGAAGATTAACACGTCAATTTCGCCGCAAACCTTATTTATAATTCATCGCCGCGTTTGTACTGGTCATGACACGCGGCGCTCAAGCCAACCACCGGTAATTAGCAAACAAATTGATTCCAACGCTAAACCTAACTAGTTCACACAACAAAAGAGTTTAAGTATACCCCAGGCAGTTTACAAATATGACATACATCATTATGCATTGACATTCAAGTTGTTTTTGTTTTATACATTTCGTTTAAAATTAGACATACTGTAAGTTCATCATAGACGCTATTATAACGGAACACCCCATATTTATAAGACAAAATATAAAAACTGGACTGTCTTAATACATATTTTTACAGAAAAAAAGAAACAAAAATATCCTAAATGAAATCCTCGGATCGACACTTTAAATTCAGCTATCTAATTGAGTAACACATTTTCGTAAATGATTAAGACTAATCTATTTCATTTTGACAGTTCAACAACATTCGTTGCGTTATTTACGTTGCTGGGTAAGTATTTTTTTGAAGCAATGGATTAGCAATCTCTTTCAAAATAATTCAGATTATGATTGTTCGTGTAATACGCAGTTAAGGTGCTGATCACAGTCACAACATTGCTGTAATTAAGTTAACTGCACACATAACTCATTTCTCGTCAGTACAAGCCCATTTATATGTACCGCACAAGTGTGAAACTGTCCCTAACGTATAATAAAACGCTATTACATTACTTCTCAATCATTAAAAAAAAAACTTGACAGCTTAGAACTCTATACTCTATAGCCGGCTGTCAATACTTTTTTCGTTTGACAGCTTAAGTAAGCTGTTGCCTGTAGCTGTCGGTTCACAAGCCTAGGTTATTATCTGATATAATTGCCTTCCTATAAATTACAGGGCTATTAGAAACAATGTAAGAACTGTCAATATGACGTTAATCCACATTAATCTTAGTTTTGTTTTGCATCATTTCTATGGAAAATATTGAAAGGCTGCTTTAAAAGTTTGTTGAATGAATAGAACTATAAAAATTGTTATTTTTTAATATCATGCTGATTTTATCTCTTATTAGCTTCTGCCCTCGACTTAGTCTGCTTGAAATTTCGGCCCCCGACCCACCGCGTCGCGTTTTCGCATAGCGTTCATTCTGACTCTTAAGGGTCGAAGCGTGATGTTACATAGCCTTTAACCTTCCACAAGAATTGGACTATAAACTTCAAAAGGAAATTCAAATCCGACTGGCAATTCCGGAGATTACCCCCTACATATAAACAAATATTTAAAAAAAAACGTCTTAATTATGTCATTATTAGTACAGAAGAGTAACTTCGACAAATTGACATGTACACACGGCTACACATCAAGCTATACATTTCCAGAATAAGCTGACCTCGCATTATACGGAAATCTTATACAATGCGAGATCAGCTTATACTTGCTTGTGTAGGGATTTAGTTCCCGTGAATGTCTACACATTTAAATATTGACTTTTATTATTAAAGTTATTATTGACCAATCTAACGTAATAATATAAAGAACAACTAAAATCTATAGATACCTAGTTTGATTAGCTATCACTGGATCTGATCATAGCAAATTCTTTATTGATAATAGTATAACTATAAATTATCTACTATAAGATACGCCATGTAAATGGTATAAATAACATTATTTTTTCTTGAAACAATTAAATCTTTGTACAATTTCGATTCACTAAACAAATAGAACCAAATAAAGCTACCCATACCATTTTTTTTCTATTTTATCGTAGCGGTGTTTTTAAAACCATTCTTCTTCTTTTCCAGATTACTTCACACAAAGCCAAGAGTACCAGAAGTACGCGTCCGCCATGGGGGTGTCAGAGCCCCCAAAGGACGATTCCCCCCGAACGACCCCCGAGTTGTCCCGAGCGGACCAGTCACCCTCCGAGCGTCTCCCTCCTGGGTCCGCAGACAGTGACGATGCGGATGAGTTCGCGCCCAAGAGAAAGCAGAGACGGTATAGGACCACCTTCACCAGCTTCCAACTTGAAGAGTTGGAGAAGGCTTTTTCCAGGACGCATTACCCTGATGTGTTTACGAGGTAAGCTGAATTTGTGATATCAGGAGAAGATCCTAAGGCAGTAAATTGCTCTTTCATTAGTTAAATAAATTGATGGTTAAGTTTTGTTTTAGTGGCCTTTGGGTAGGTTCACTTCCATCTTCGTTAGGAACACATTTACAAATAAAAATGACAAAAGGACTTAGGTATAGGGAAAACTATCGAGGACAAAAATTGCCTGCCTAGCCTTTCCCCACCTATATGTAGGGGTCGTCTTCAAGTCTTTCCAGATATAGCTGAACACCAGTATTTTACATGAAGCGACTGCCTATCTGATCTGACTAGGACTGGTTGTCAGACTTTTGGGCTTCTGACTAGGTAATGACTGTCAAAGATCTACGAATGACAGCGGGACCAACGGCTTAACGTGCTCGGTCAGGCTCGGAAGGGTCTCAATATGTAATGGATGGTCACCCATCAATGATCCATGAAATGCAGGCGTAGTTTAACCTTTGATCGACCCGTGCGGCTGTTATCAATACTAATCCTCTTAAATACTGAGTGAATTCTTGAATGAAATCACAAAGGTGTGGAGAAAACATTTCTAGGTACTTATCAAACATTTATCAATCAAATAATCCGGTTCTTCCTTATTCATAATAGGATAATGAAGATAAAATGGCCGCTTAATATACATTATGGTCTTCAGCAAATTAATTGCTAAAGGATTATCATAATCCATCGTAAAATGAACTAAGTTTATAACGTTTTATCATTCATCTAAGTACATTTACGCAATAATAATAATAAATAGATTAAACACGGATTACAACAGATAATTGTTTATTTTTACTTTTTTGTCTGTGGTACAGAAAAAAAAACCAACTGACAGCGGCATTTACCCGCCTTAATCACCAGGATGACATTCCTGCACGACGAAATTAACTGACAACTAGGATATGAATTTTGTTAACAATTTCATTAGTGGGTCGGTAGGTATGTAGCCATGTAGTTAATAATCAGTTAATTAGTTAACAACTGCAAAAAAGTTGCAACCGAAGGTACTTATTTACTTGTTCCACAAGGTGAACGAGAAGTATACGTGCAGTTGGTCTATTTTTTTTAGCAAATATGTAATATTGTGACAACTTCTAAGTATTGAACTGTATTTATTATTCTATGCCCTTTTTTTCAGAGAGGAGCTCGCTATGAAAATCGGCCTAACAGAAGCGCGAATACAGGTCTGTAACATTCTATACTTTCATCAGTTTTCCATGCCGACGTGAAAATTGTGAATTTTCTAAGACATGACCCCAGAACACACAGATTACGTACGTTTCGTCTCAGCTGGAAACGTCTACTTACTTTTGTATTATTATTGAGCTGAATTTAACTTAACATTTCAGTAGGTACATACAATCGAATGTTATGTATAGACATAAACCTACCCGAAACTGTCAAATTTTCCCAATCAATTTTGAACCTTATGATGTATGAAATGATAAAGTTGAATATCTATTAAAGAAATTTGACAGATTGTAGTAGGTTGCTGTGCTGGCGTCTGTGCAACTTAGCGGCCGATCATACGGCGCTGTCCTGTACGATATTTTATGTTAAAAGTTGGAAACACACGTCAACATCCCAGTATTAAAAACGAAAACGGACGGTACTATTTAAAACAAATGTGATCCCAAAAATATCAGTGAAATATCATACCTACTGGTGTGAACGGGGCCTTATTCTTTTCAAAAGGACACCTGTCACCAACTTCATATTAAACCATCATGAGTTTTCCTACCGTAAAAAAGCCAGGGTAAATTTCAAGTAACTCATAAACTTATAAATAAAAATATACTTGTTAGTCAAGTAAAATTAAGTGTGCCACAGAATATTTAACGCACAATAACATTCAGCTGGTATCTCATTAAGACACAATAATTGTGGCACAGGATATGTTCACATTAATGAAAATTACCTATTCCTTTTCTTAATTAAGAACCGATAATTATTCGTGGCGACGCGACGTAAGGGGAGCGCCTGCGCGAATGACACGATGACGTCAAACGACGCGACTTGACACGAAAAACAGATGTTTTAACTGAACTATTGTTAAAATCCTACTAGCATAAAGGATACTATGATTGCAAATGAAAGATTTTCTTCTTCGCCTTTTAAGGATATTAAGGAGAATATTTTTCTTTCCACACTGGACTTGAGTTCACCAAATCATGCGCTGAAAATGAAGTAATTTCTGACAAGTTTTAAGTTGTAACTTAAAAACTCATATCATTGCTTTGGCAATGGGCAGGGCATATTGCTCAAAGAACAGATGGCCGATGGGGCTAGAAGGTTCTGGAGTAGCGACCGCGTACTGAAAGACGTAGCGTTAGAAGGCCTCCCACAAGATGGACCGATGACCTTGTAAAGGCCGCAGGAATCCGCTGGATGCGGGAAGCACAGAATCGGTCAAAGTGGCGGCGCTTGGGGGAGGCCTATGTCCAGCAGTCGAAGTCTTTCGGCTAGGATATTGCTTTGCTAGTAACCATTTTGAAATAACCCTTTATATCATAAGCCTTATCCAAGATATTCAAATATACCTTTCAATTACGCTGTACAAATCAGCTGATATGCAAACAAGACTAATTGAATAAAATAAATAAACAACAAAATCAAGTGCACCCTTTTAAAGTGCCGTAATCACAGCCAGATTTAGTGTTATCACTGGTCTAGACTCAAATGTTCTAGAATGTATTGAATCTAAGGCTAGTTTACCGCTTATTAACTTACACCTGCACCCAAGGCGCAGGCGCAGCAAGGAATACATTACCTCAATCAGCGTTGAGTAGATAATCAGTTACATAAATATAGACCTGTTTCTTGTAAACAGATCTACTTACTTACTTTTTAATGGGATATTTTTTTAACTTGTTGCCCGATTATGGGTAGACAAAGGGACTGTATGTTGTTAGTTGTGATAAATACAGGGAAGTGAAATAATTTTCTATGCTCGACTTGGCGCGGGCTCTACCGAGCCCCCAGAGATATATTTTTACTTACACGCCGATTATGGGGAAGTCAAAGGGAGTATACAGACAGTCAGTTGTGAAAAATACTGGGAACTGAAATAAATTTGTATCTTTAATAACAATTCATTAAGGCTACGTTAAAACAGCCTTTGTACAGTATTTTTTTAATTTGTGCTTTATGCATTTTTAATAAATAAAAACTGAAAATACTTACGACAATTAATGTTAAGTCAGGAAAATGAATATTGACTCTAAATAATATTTATCCGTACATTGAAACCACTGTCACGCTTTGCAAGTTGTGAAATGGCTATGAATCAATCTGCCTAGCCTTTTCCCAACTGTTGGGGTTGGCTTTCAGTCTAGCCGGATGCAGCTGAATACCAGTATTTTACATGGAGCGACTACCTATTGACCTCCACACACGATATCCCTTCGTAAGACTGGTTGTCAGACTTGGGGTTTTGACAACCCGCTACTAATTATATGACTGCCTCGTTGGTCTAGTGGTCGCAAGCGCTACTGCTGAGCATGAGGTCCTGGGTTCGATTCCCAAGTCGGGCAAAGTATTATTGGGTTTTTCCAACAGGAATTTCTCAGTAGTAGCCCGGAGTCTGAAATTGTGCCCGGTTGATGGCAATAGGCTCGCCCCCTATTACATATATGGGACTTAAAAAACATAACTGGCGAAATGTGGGTGTACTACAGGTACACCTCTGCCCAACCCTTCGGAGAAACAAGGCGTGATGTTATGTTATGTAATTGTATGAAATTGGTTTAAATATTAATTTCCCCAACTGTACCTGTTCTGTTTGTCCACAAATGCATTTTGGTAATTAATAATCGATGAATATCTTATTTATTACCCAGTTTGTTTAATCACTTGAAGTCGCGTCAATCCGTACGAGCCCTTATGAAACGGTCTCAGAGACCAGATACCACTAATTCCCGTAGTTCCAAGGACCTGTCGCGAAACCTTCAATCAGACCAGACCGAATCGAATGAGACACAGAAACGACTGTAGTGATAACTATAATAAACTACTTCGGACATGGAGTAGGGAAAGGAAGTGTGCTCACGAATGGAGGCGGCATTTTACTCGTTATTGCATGTAGGTACCTAATCATTATCGAGAATCTAAAAAGCAAACCTAAAAAGCGCTGGGGCATTCCCTTTTCATTAGAATAAGTATATAAAATAGGTATATACATTCAAAGAATTATTTGGTCGAACTCCTTAATTCCCAGGTTAAACGAGGCTATTTTTTGAAGCTAGGATAGCTAAATAGTGAAATTAAGCTAGCAAGCTAGTAACTATAGTCTCATTTTTAGGCTAGTAAACTAGTGAGAAAGATTGTAATCCAGTTTAATAGGATGGGGTTCTATTTTTGAGCTAGAAGCGTCGAGCCTCGTGTGGCCGACGAAGATACTACGGACTAAGTCACCACATTGCTATTGGCTTAAAGTTTACAAGTATCGTGTAAACAGTTCTGGCATGGTGCCACGCCAGGATGGTTAACCAGGGGTGCTTGGACAGGAAACCTCCCCGTGTGCCTGTGGGCTGGAATTCCCTTCGGATGCGTCCGGGGGGAAGGCCAGTCTTCAGGACGGTGCACCCTGGGATGCGGGCAATGTCTCCCCATTAGGTACTCTGTGCCTAAGGTGTCCCATTGTCTGCATGCCAATATCCTGTCGGAGGAACGCTCTAACGTGTACTCGGAGAGAGCACACGTTGAGCAGCGTTGCAGCACGGGCTCGGCGTGCACTAACACTGCCGTCGGGCAGGCAGGAGGAAGCCTTCTGCCACCGTTGGTCTCGTAGCCCCGAAGAGTGTCAAGGTCATGTCTCTGGCACTTGACGGGGGTCGAGGGTCTTGGCTTAACCGCCCGGACCGCGAGGAAGAAATCCTCTATAAAAAATTACCCCAAACCTCCAAGCGGCGGCGCACCGTGAGGGAGGTTGTAAGCTTGACTAATGGGTAGCTATTAGATAATTAGTCGCTAGTGCGAACCACTTGTTTTGAGTCAATAAATAAAGTTTTTACTCGTGGGATCAAATATGGAAATTGATAAACAAAAAAAAAACAACGAAGAGGAGAGGAGTGACGCGGGGTCGGAGTCCGACGCTGCGTCTGGCGCGATGAGCTCGGGTCAGAGCTCGGAGCGCGAAGTGGTGGAGGGAGCGGCCGTGAGGAACCGAAAGTTCCTCCGGAAGCGCCCTAAACCGGGGGATGGCCAGGGGTCGTCCGCTGACGAGGGGGTCTCGGGCCAAGGCCACAGGAGGAAGATCCACTCCAGTCGGCGGGGTGCGGCCCGGGGAAAAGGTGTGGGAAGAGGGCTCACCACAAAGAAGGTCAGCGAGCCGAGCCGGGCCAGCCCAGCGGCGCTGGAGAAGCCCTCTACAGAAGAGGAAAGCAACCCTGTAGGGACGAGCACCGTGGCGGCCCCTACAGATTCGGCAGGTGGTGAGCCGGATGCCGCTGGTGGCTCCAAATCGGAGCAAGCGGCCAGGTTTGCGGAGGCTGTGGCTGCCGCTATCAAGGGTTTGGCCTTGAAGAGGACTCAGTCCTCTAAAGACAAGGCCATACCCGCGGTCATGGCATCTATTTTGGCGGCAGCGGAGGCCTATCACCTCAGGCCTCCGTCGGACGGCATGTCCGAGATGCGGGCGGAGGTCGCCCGCTTGACAGCCGCCATGGAGCTTCTCCGAAAGGAGAATGAGGAGCTCCGAGCGGACCTGGCCGGGCTCCGAGGAGCCGGCCCCCGTGAGGTGCCGCAGGGGAGGGAGCAGCATGGGCAGGGCCCCGTGCCTGCGGAGGACCGGGTTCTGACCCTGGTGAGGCAGGAGATGGCTTCTTTGCGGTCTCGTTTTTCCGCGCTAGAAGCCATCGTCCTGCGCCCTCCTCTAGCGGCGAGCAAGCCGGCCTCTGGCCAGCGGAAGGAGGCAACATATGCCAGCACCGCAGCTGCCCGGGCAAAACCAGGTTCGTCTGTACAGACCAAGGGCGGGACGGCCCCACAGGTGGCGAGGGCCCCGGCCCAGGCGGCGAAGGCTCCGGCCCAGGCGGCGAAGGCCCCGGCCCAGGCGGCGAAACAGCCGCCCCCGCCTCCTCCTAACTCTACTCCGGCTGACGCTGAATGGCAAGTAGCCGGAGAGAAGAGGAAGGCGGCTAAGGCAAAAAGGGCGGCCAAAAACAAAGAGAGGAGGCAGCGGCGCAAGGAACGAAGCATCGCGGCTAGGCTCCGCGCCCCGAAGTCTGCAGCTGTAGTGATAACACTACAGCCAGAGGCGGAGAAAAAGGGCGTGTCCTACCGCGACGTGCTCGCCAAGGTGGGGGCAGCGGTGGACCTCAAGGAGATCGGCGCCGCTGATGGCATCCGGGTAAGAGTCACTGCAACTGGGGCCCGGATGCTGGAGGTCCCCGGTGCGGCAAGCGGCCCGGCCGCTGACGCTCTGGCCGAAAGGCTTAGGGCGTCCCTAAATGCGGACGAGGCCCGAGTGTCCAGGCCCACCAAATGCGCTGACATGCGTATTCAGGGCTTGGACGACTCTGTGACGGAGGGACAGGTGGTGGCCGCTGTCGTTAGGACTGGGGGGTGCTCTGCCGAGCAGGTTAGGGCAGGCGCCATCCGTCCTGACTTCACGGGGATGCGAGCCGTTACGGTGAGCTGCCCCGTGTCGGCGGCCAAGAAAATTACCGGAGAGGGCCAAAGGTTATTGGTGGGCTGGGTTTCCGCGCAGGTCAAACTGCTGGAACCCAGACCTCTGAGGTGCTACCGCTGCCATGTGGGTAACCACGTGGGAGCTAAATGCACCTCGGAGGTGGACCGCAGCGGTCACTGCTACCGCTGTGGTCAGCCAGGTCACAAGGCCGGCTCATGCGACGCCACGCCGCACTGCGCCGTATGTGCGGCAGCTGGCAAGCCGGCCAATCACCGGGTTGGGAGTAAGGCCTGCGCTCCACCCACCAAAGCTAGGGGAAAGCCACCAGCCACCGACGTCACAGCCGCAACCTCCGCCACCGCCACCGTTGCCGCCTCCACAGCCGTCGTCGCCGCCGCAGCCGCCGCGGCAGGGCCCTCACAGGGGGCTAAGGAGGGGGCTGACATGGAGTGCCAATAATGGCCCCATTTCGCCTCCTCCAGGCGAACATCAACCACTGCGCCGCAGCTCAGCATCTGTTGCTCCAGAGCATGGCGCAGTGGTCGATTAACATCGCCGTGGTCGCTGAGCCGTACTTTGTCCCGCCCAGGGATGACTGGGTGGAGGACCTGAGCGGCTCAGTGGCCCTAATTTCGTCGGCCGCCGCCGGTACCCCGTCCCTCGAGGCTGTTAAGAGAGGACGGGGTTGCGTTGCAGCACGGTTCGGGGAGATTGTCGTGGTAGGGGCATACTTCTCCCCGAACCGAACTCTCGCCGAGTTCCACAACTCCCTTGCGGAGTTGAGAGTCGTCGTCGTCGGGTTCTGTTCCCTCCCCGTGCTCGTCCTCGGGGACTTCAATGCCAAGAATGTGGCTTGGGGTTCCCGGTATACGGACACACGGGGCAGGATGGTGGAGGACTGGGCGCTGGAGACAGGCCTGGTCGTCCTTAACCGGGGTTCTGTCCCCACGTGTGTGCGGATGCGGGGTGAATCGGTGGTGGACATCTCGTTCGCCAGCCCCGCTCTGTCGCCGCGTGTCATTGACTGGCGCGTCATGGAGGGGGTGGAGACCTATTCCGATCACCGGTACATCCGGTTTGACGTCTCCGCCCAGACCTCGAGCGCGCCGGTCCGACAGGCCCCGAGTGGTCCGCGGTGGGCGCTGAAGCAGCTGGACCGGGAGCTCCTCCTGGAAGCCTCGATCGTGCAGGCCTGGGTGTCATCACCGGACAGGCCTGCCGACATCGATGACGAGGCGGAGTGGTTCCGGGAGGCCATGTCCGAGATATGTGACGTGGCAATGCCCCGGGTCCAGCCTGGACGTGCTTCGCGCCAGGTGTACTGGTGGTCGCGACAGCTGACGACACTGCGCAATGCGTGCGTTGCTGCGCGACGCCGGTACACCAGGCACCGCAGGCTCCGTATTCGACCTCCGGATACGGAAGCCATTCAGGCGGAGCTATACGAGGGGTACAGAGCGGCAAAGACCGCCCTCCAAGCGGAGATCTTGCGGGCCAGGGCACTGGCCCGCGAGGAGTCGCTGGAGACTCTGAACAGAGACCCGTGGGGACGCCCATACAAGATGGTGCGGGAGAAACTCCGCCCATGGGCTCCCCCGCTGACGCAGAGTCTCCGGCCACAGCTTGTGGGGGACGTGGTGAGCGCTCTGTTCCCTTCGAGAGGGGAACACGCCTCCCCGCCCATGGCTCCGCCTACTGCGGTGCCTGATGCGGACCACACCGCCGACGACGACGACGATGCTCCGGAGGTGACCGAGGTAGAGATGAGGGTGGCGGTACGTAGGCTGAATGCCAGAAATACCGCCCCAGGACCCGACGGCTTACCTGGGAAAGCCTGGGTCCTGGCCTCAGAGGCTCTCGGGCCTCGACTAAGGGGGCTCTTAAGCGCATGTATGGAGAGGGGCCAGTTTCCACTTCGTTGGAAGACGGGGAAACTGGTCCTAATCAAGAAGCCGGGGCGCCCTGCGGACTCTCCGTCCGCTTACCGGCCCATCGTGCTACTCGACGAGGTGGGCAAGCTCTTTGAAAGAGTAATTGCAGACCGCCTTGTCGGGCGGCTGGTGCGGGTGGGGCCGGATTTGGCGGAGAGCCAGTTTGGTTTCCGCAGGGGGCGCTCCACGGTGGGCGCCATCATGCGCGTGCGAGCCCTCACGACGGGGGATGCGGTGGCTCGGGGTGGGGTCGTCTTGGCGGTGTCTCTAGACATCGCCAACGCCTTCAATACCCTGCCCTGGAGTTGCATCAGGGAGGCACTCCGGTATCACCGGATGCCGACCTACCTCTGTCGTGTGGTCGAGGCCTATTTGACGGACAGGGCCATCATCTACCCCGGTCACCAGGGAGAGTGGAACCGGCGAGAGATGTCGTGCGGTGTCCCACAGGGATCGGTCCTGGGGCCGCATCTGTGGGACATCGGATACGACTGGGTGCTGCGCGCAGACCTCCCCAATGGCGTCAGCGTCGTTTGTTACGCTGACGACACGTTGGTCCTGGCGCAGGGGAGGTCGCACCAGGCGGCGGCTGAACTAGCGACACACGGGGTTGCGACAATCGTGGCCAGAATCCGGCAGTTGGGACTCGAGGTGGCCTTGCACAAGTCCGAGGCCATGTGTTTTCATGGTCCTCGGAACGCGCCACCGTCGGGTTCCCAAATAACGGTAGGAGGGGTTCACATCGGCGTCGAGTCGACGATGAAGTACCTGGGACTCGTCCTCGACAGTCGGTGGAACTTCGTGGAGCATTTCCGACGTTTGGCTCCCAGACTGGAGCGGGCCGGGGCTGCCTTGAAGCGGCTCCTGCCCAATCTAGGGGGTCCAAACGCCTCCTGCCGGAGGCTATACGCGGGGATCGTGCGGTCCATGGCCCTGTACGGGGCACCGGTGTGGGCGCGTTCGTTGAGGCGGCGGCCTGCCCGCAGGTTGAACGCGTCCCAGAGGGTCATGGCCACCCGGCTGGTCCGGGGATACCGCACGGTCTCCGGTGAGGCGGCAAGCCTCCTTGCCGGATTGCCGCCATGGGATCTGGAGGCGAAAGTCCTCGCGCATATTTGGGAGTGGCGCGAGGAGGCGAAACGCCGGGGCTTGACTCCGATGCCGCGAGAAATCGCGGCACAGCGGACAGAGCTCCGACGGGATCTCATGGCGGCATGGAGAGTGCGATTGTCGCAACCCAGTGCTGGGCACGCCACTATTGCGGCGATAAGTCCCCTCTTTGAGGAGTGGCTGGAGAGGCGCCATGGCGTCCTCACCTTCCGCCTGACGCAGGTCCTCACCGGACACGGCTGTTTCGGGAGGTACCTGTTTCGGATAAGGCGGGAGGAAACGCCCGGGTGTCATCACTGCGTGGATCGCCCGGAGGACACGGTGGAGCATACGGTGGAGGTATGCCCGGCTTGGGCAGAGCACCGCCGTGTCCTCGTGGAGGCGATCGGTGGCGGGGATCTCTCGCGTCCGGCCCTGGTCCAGGCCATGGTACGGAGCGAGAGGGCATGGGAGGCCGTCACCTCCTTCTGCGAAGCAGTAATGCTCGCGAAGGAGGAGGCGGAGCGCGTGAGGGAAAGGCAAATTTCGCGCCCTCACGCCCCTAGCCGCCGCAGGAGGAGACGCCCCGGGCGTCGGGAATCGATCGCGGATTCCCGGCCACCGTAGGCGCGGGCTTGCGGACGGTGAGCAATGGGTAGCTCGCCGTCCGGTAAGGACCAAGCCCGGGTCGACGGCGCGTTGTGTTCCACGCGCGCCTCAAAGAGTGTCAGCGAGTGAAGGGGTCCGATGAGACCATTGCCTGCCGGGGTTGCGGGAAAGTCCGAAAGGGATACCGTGGCCCCCTGGCATTGCACAGGCAAGAGAAGGAACACGGGTGGGTTTTAGTCAGTAAGAGTCTGACACGCCCTCCCGCTCCGCCCAGAGCGGGAGACGTCATTTGATGATTTCCCACCCAAAAAAAAAAAAAAAAAAAAAAAAAAAAAGGATGGTTAACCAAGATATTATTTGCTTGCTATCCTAGCGTAAAAAACTAGCCTCGTGTAACTAAGTTTTATATTTGCTGGAACTTATTGCTTGCGGTGTGCCAACATTACGAAAGAAAGATATGTTTAAAAGGGATTTGTATATGAGGAAGGAGATGTGTACCTTCACGTTCTGTTATAGAATAAAAAATTATACCGCGACAACGTGTCATCAAAGTAATTATTATGATATTGAAATAAAATTGCATATTTTAAGCCAATAGCAAACTAGTGCTCGAAACACTCGCTTCCTCAACGTTTTTCTTTAATATATGTCAACAAAGGTGGCTACCAATCATGTTACTTATGTAACTACTCGTATGATGTTGTATTCTAAACACAAATCATGAATATGCATGAATTAATTCAATCTTTAGACTTTTTATCAGTTTCCTTATGGTGATTTCCATCATATGGGTATTATAAAATTAATTATATTCATAATTATGTAGATATACGCTGTGTTAAAGAAAAACAGCGTCAATCAGGCCGCAACACAACATCACGCCTGAATTCTCCGTAGGGTTAGGCAGAGGTGTACCTATAATACACCCACATTTCACCAGTTATGTTTAAGTCCCATGTAATAGGGGGCGAGCCTTTATTGTCATCAACCGGGCACAAATCCAGACTCCGGGCTGCTACTGAGAAGTTCCATATGGAAAAACACAATAAAACTATGCCCGACCCGGTAATCAAAGCCCTCAGCGTCAATCAGTCCGTAAATATTTTTCTGGTAACACTGAAAGACTGGTACCTAATGCCAATAGTATTATATATACCCACATCATAGACGCGATAATTATACAACAAGCTATAAGGCGACAAAATAACAATTTAATCATCAAACCTCTAAGGTTCTATGTTAATAAATAACTTAATATTCTCGCTGTTATGTTATCTTCAATTATAAATGTAGATTCTGATATAATTGTTTGAATAAATGTTTATATATTAATTAATATTAATACAAAATGCCTATTTATTCCGTATTTAATACTTTATCGCGTGACCCCCGGAGTGCCATTGGCAGATTTTTAATTTTTACGAGATTTTACAGTCATTTGCATAGTTAATCTTTTTTTAATATTCGGTAACAAATTCAAGAACAGAAATCATACAAGTTTCCATCGTAAATGACGAGTTTTACTACTAAGTAATTTAAATAAATATGAAGCAAATAGGTAGGTATTTTAACTTGCATCTAGGACGTCATAAAATTGAATGAGAATTTCTGAATGGTTTTTCTAATCAAATTACCGTTTTGCATTTGCCACATCAAACTCAAACTCAAATCATTTATTCCAAATAAACCAATTACAGGTACTTTTGAATTGTCAAGGGGTCGGTCAGTCAGAAAGATGAAGCTATTTGCCCATTCCAAAGCGTAGTAGGTTCCTATGGAGAAGAACGGGCAAGAAACTCCATGGAAAAAAAAAATAATTGATTGAGCGCACATAAAACACAGCTAAGTGTGGATATAATTAATGCGTCCCCATTTACAATAACTATTACTCATCTAATTGTCCTACAGAGTATTATTTGTTGAAAATAAATAATCAAGTCAATCAATTTGACTTCTTTTGACTTTAACTGACTTCTAACGTTCCAACTTACAACATTTGGTATTTATTTTACAAGCCATGATACTTTTAGATTACCAAAAAATCTCAACTGGTCTCACCGCGAAACAAAAGAGTGATAACAGTCAGTCTTAACATAATAATTAATACCTTCTCCAATCAAGCAACACTTCGTCACTTCGTCACTTCTCGTTGCCCGAGATCTTTTAATAATCGAACGAAACCCACACTTATTTGTCGCAACGGTGTATTTTGTTCACAATCGATGCGATTACTCGAATACAAATTAATGGTACACAGGATAAAGTAATCGAGTCATACAATGGATCGATATAATTCGTAGTGTGGAAAATGTTGCATGGAACGTCAACCATTTCTCACTAATTGGAATTATTTAAGCGAAAATGTTCGTTTAATCAAAAATAAACCGGCAATGTGCGTGTCGGACCACGCACAATGAAGGGTTCTACTTCCGTAGTTGGGATGAATTTATCCCAAAAACAAACTTTACATTTTGGTTGAAAAACATGTTTCTTAAAGATACATCACGGTCAATTCTCCAACTGCAAACGTACGTTCGTAATGAGAATCACAGTTTTTTTTATTTTTTTATTAACAATTTTCAGACTTTTTCGTTTACATGTGAGAGCTTGCTTCCTGTCAAATTTTATGATTCTAGGTCTACGAGAAATACCCTGTAGGTTTTGATTATTTGTGAATATCAAAATATGTCGCATAAATGGCCATATTTTTTTATTGCGTTGACTTTTAACTTTGATTTGATTAGAGCTCCAAGGGGCCATAGAACTACGTATTTGATATTTAATTTCAACTTCATACCTCCACGCGTTCCTGAGAAAAGGGTCTTGACAGACTGACGGACGGACAACGAATCACTTTGTCCTATATGGGTTCCGTTTTTTCCTTTTGAGGCACGGAACCCTAAAAATATGTTTGTTACCCCTGTAACGTCTGAAGTAATTCGGATGAAATACATATTACATGTGGCACATAGGTAGAATATATCCTTTATTATTGAAAGGAACTCAACAACGGAGCCGCGGGCGAAGTTTATTAATAAAATGCTCAAACTACAAACTAGCTAGTCACCCGTTTTGGAGTTTGACATTTTACTAACTACATAATTTAATAATGTTTTTATAACCTCTACGAATTACAATGGCGTGTGTGTTGTATCATATTTATTATATGTACCAGCTGCTCATTGTCACAAGTTATGTAGGTACATTTGAACAGGCCTTCGTAAAGGTGTGTCCAAACAAGGGCGCGGCAGCAACAAGCGGCGTTTGCAGGACACATTTCTGCCGCGCTCTAGTTAGGACCAAACCGACGAATGTTTGCGCGGCAGTACTGCGCGGCAAATGCGAGACACGCCGCGCACTTCAGTTGGCAATATCAATCTGCCTAGCGTTTAATACGTCCAGACACACGACAGTTTCCTATAAAAGATTATTGTGCGGCAGGGAGACAGAAGCGTTCGCGCGCGACAGTCTTCCAAACAAAGAGCGGGTAGGACCCTGTACTTACATACAGCCACCCACCACACTTACAGAGTGTGACTTCTAGGACTATTGTAATTCCAATATTTTCGTCGTCATCTCAGTGGTCACTCCTTTCCTAGTCATATCAACTTTCGCACAGCCCATCCATCACAGTTGATCGTTTTAGAAATTCAGATGACTTGACAGATGAATTCAGATCCAGGAAAAGCAATTTTCGCACGCCGCATTTTCGACACCGCACAAGAGCTTCTTTCGGTAGTCGACTTTCCAAAATGGTCATGATTGTCCTGAAAGTGTTGGCAAAAGTCTTCCATGGAACTTAAAAACTACTTTTTAGATATGAATCGAAACTTACGTAATTTTCAGTCAATTATTATTCTTGTGGTGGCATCTAAATCGCCACATGCGAACTACGCATCAAAGACCTGACGTCACACAAAATTCTGACGTCATACAAATCCTGCATCGCGCAATTAGAGTTTACCGCGCGAACAACATACATATGACTATCCGACATTATCCGTTGGGTAGTTGCCCGCTAGACACGACACCGTCTGATCGAAAGATCCTCCCTTTTCTATGGTGGATGTCCTGGATGAGTGAACTTTACACCCTGTTCCTCATACTTCTAAATACTATTAAATTACGGTCTTTATGACCACTAAAAGCATATTCATATATTCACACTGTTGCTTTACTTTTTATTATAATGTAATTAGTAATATAGTTGTTGTAGTGTGTATTAGTAGTGTAATAGTATGTAGTTAGTATGTATTAGTAATCTAATTAGTCTTAATTATTTAAAGTCTCTTGTTATTGCAGGAAAAACAACTAGCTACAAGTTTTATAACCTTAAATTTTAGATTACTAGTTAGCGATGTTTATTGACCTACGTTGATTGGCTGAATGTGCTTTCCGAGGCACGGGAGTATCACACCGAGAACTCCCAAATTCCAGGCTGTTACTAAGAAAATACTAATGGAAAAGCCTAACAACACTTTGCCCAACATTGATCTCTCTCTGGTCGTGTCGAATTACCGTCCCAATGGACTATGAGAGTAAGGGAAGAACGATGCACCTGTCTGCGCACACACCAGTGCACTATAACATCTCTCGCGCCGAAGGCTAGTCTCTGCTCAGATTAGTGTCAATTTTTTTGATTGGCTTATCTTATAGCCATTTCCCTTAGTATATTCATGATTGAACATGACGTGCACGTTCTTACCTAGTTTTCATTATCTGAAGAACTTGCACACTTAAGCCCGCTTGCACCACAAACCAGTACTTGCATACAACAAATTTTCAAACATCCTTCTGTCTCTGTCATCTTAAAATGATTGAAAGAAACATAACGATATATTAATTTCGTTAAGTGTTAAACGTATTTAGTGGTTTGTGTTGCAGGTGAACCTTAATCATCGCCGTCCTGCCCTTGTCCCATGGTACGTGGGGTTGGCGCACCACGTTTTCTTCTTCCATTCTCCTCTGTAAACCGTCACGCTATCATTCACTCCCTTGTCTGTCATATTATTCTCCACACAATCCATCCATCTTTCTTTGGCCTCCCTCTCCATCCATCAACATTTATATTCATCACTCTTTTAGTCGCATGCGAGCCTTAATACAATTGTTAAGAGGGAACAGAGCCTGCGTTTGTCCATACAAAATGTATTCCCCTTTTTCTTCCTGAATGCCTCAATGCCTCAAGAACATTTTTTTTTAATATAAAATCATGGTCTGCTGAAGACATGCCTTTTTTCAGAAACTAATTGGTAATGAAAATATGACCCTCCAAAAATTACAAAAATGCCGTATTTTTACCGCCGTGACTAGAGGACTACCAGACAAATTCGAAAACTTTTTAACATAAAAGAAAATGATAAGAACCTAGACATACTTTTTTCTTAAAATTTTAATGTAAAAAATAATTGAATCTGCTCAGTTTTCGAGGAGAAAAAAGGGGAATACGACACGTCTGCCTCGTAATTTTTTTTCTGAGCTACAGCTTTCCCTATCACACTCTGCGGAGGCAGACTTGAGGTAAGACGACGGCAATAGTTTCTTCAAATACCTATTTTTCAAATTCCTCGCAGGCCCTGTTCCCTCTTAAATTCTTGATTAATGTAACTAATTCTACCACTCTTTGTGAGCAGATTCGTACCCAGACTGGCGCTTTACTTTTTGTAAATTATTTAATCACCATTGCTCTCAAAACGGTGAAGGGAAAATATTGTGAGGAAACCGGCATGTCCTAGAAAAAAATGGAATGGAAAACATGTGACATCTCCCAACCCGTACTGGGCCCGCGTGTGGATTACTGCCCACTGCCTCTTACCGAGAGAAGGCCTGTGTCCCAGTGGAATCATGATCATTATAGGCTGATTATGCTATTGGACTAATGCTACCACTCTGTGGTAGAGCCACTAAACACAGTCTACAAGGTGAAGATGACAATATACAGGGTGATTGGAAGCTGGGTGCAAAGCTTTAAGGTGAAGATAGTACAGACAATTTAGAACCATTTAAGCCATGGTTATCTTAGACGAAGTATTACTAATTTTTTTTAAGGTACAAAAGTTTTTTTTTTTTTTTTGTGAACTTAAAATGTCTGTAAACAAAATATCTAACGACAAAGAAGCCTAAAACTTGTTTTGCTAGATTGCTTACTCATTAATTTAATTAAATAAAATAAAAACTAATTCATTTATCATTTAATTTGGCCAATAAGAAGCAGTTTAGTTAAAATTTTGTGAATATTCGAAAAAAAACATAAAAATTAGGTTAAAAAATAATGGGAAGACTTCGTCTAAGACAACCATGGCTTAAATGGTTCTAAATTGTCTGTACTATCTTCGCCTTAAAGCTTTGCACCCAGCTTCCAATCACCCTGTATAACAATAAATTAAACTTCGTATTATCCTGTAATCCTATACCAGTCTGCTTCTATAAAATTCTTGCTTTCTACAAAGTTCTGTCAAATACCAATAGTCTATTCACTATAGCTAGTCAAAGATTGGCAAAACCCATAGTAGATCACTATTACGTATTTTGTTTGTTTGATAAAATCACTTTTTTATTTCGATGTTAGGATTTATTCGATAATTTCAAAATACTACTGTGTTCAATGTTTTCATTCATTGTCGCATTGTCGTCTCCTCATTGTGTACTGTTAACTTAAATACATTTCGCTCAATTATTTTAAAAGGCATAAACCAAAGCCATTTCAATATACAGCATCACATAATGGCCACCAAATGAGGCGACATCTTTACATACCTTTACACTTTACTTCAGACGACGCTCTTAAGATATTACGACGTCTTCAGACCAAACAGCTACCATCCATTTAAGTAATAGGCGCGTATTTTTCAAACCCTTGTTTATTAAATGAGGTCATTAGCAATTTTCTTGTATTATTACCAGCTGATTCGATCATGGTGCGGTTGGGAGCTAAGATTGCGCTTCGCTGACATGCCTAATGTGGACGAAATAAATCTACAGATTTATTTCAGTCAAGTCATTGTTTTTCGGCTTATTTTTGGTAATTTCTTTGGTTTAATTAAAAAAAGCATTGGTGGAGCATTTAACAGAGACGAACAATCTCATATTTCAAAAAATATGAGAATGTTCGTCTCTGTTAAATACTTAAGACTATGTCAAGAATACAGTTTTCCAGCGCACCTGATTGTACTTAGGGTACAGATAGTTTTCAGTTATTTTCATTCTACTGAATATACGATAAACCGTTTTGAAAAGTACATGCAGTTGATGTAGCAGGATTGTCCCAAACGAATCCCAAAAGTCGAGGCAACGAGCCCACGCTGGGCAACGAGTTTATAACCCAACGGCATCCAGCGCAGTTTTAACGCTCCAGCACACTCGATCCAGCGCCGACCGGCCGACGTGGTCATTACCTTAATGCGCGACTCTGTTAAGCTATTAAACACGGCACCTGGGACGCAGTCGGTGCCTTTTTGCACCCACCGGACCCGCATGCCGTCAGCCAGCCCCACACCAATTACAACATTTATAAATTCGCGGCCTCAACGCCGTATGAAGTCATATCCGTAATGGCCATTGTAAACTTAATAGATCATACCACCATATACAAATTCCAACCATAACCACTACCCAGTAAGGCTCAATATGAAACGCCAACCATCACCGTAAACATGAAACGTTTCTTGTTTATCACAGCATCCGCTAAAACCGCATCGACATTTACAGAAACGCGTTTAATTTTTTTACAATACACCATTTATCATAAGTGAATTAATTTAAATTGCCATAAAAATAACAGTTTACATAATGGCTGTACGGTTCGTGACGATTTTTTTCGTGTCTCAACATTTTTGTACGTGCATAAATATTTCATGCTATGATAATCGACCTTTTACTAAAGTATTGAATTGTAAACTTTTTGCTGTAAAAAGCTGGATTTTTGTTGCCAATAAAATATGATGGCTGTCAGTTTGAATGCTGCAATTAAGATTTAATAACACCGTAGGGTATAATTCTACAAATTCTAGTTGATTGCGTCGATAGAAAGACATGATATTCTGTTCCGACTTGCTCATTGAATGGGCAATAAATCTAGCGAGGCTCGCGACATGCAGCTTATGTCTTTATATTTATTAAATGGATCTATTTCTTGATAGAAATCCCATAATAAGGCTAGACACAGGCATGAGTATAAAACCTTATTTCTTTCAGTACATTTTTCCTCGTTAAAACTCACTTAAGACGCAAAGGTCCGATGTTTTTCTTCTCAGGGCAAGCACATAAATAATTATAAAAGACATCTGACGAAATTATGAAATAAACATGAGTTTGTTGAACAATAATTTATTGTTGTTATAATACAATAAATATTTGTTTGGGTTGCAATATTTTACGACACGTATGTCGGGGCTACAATGTAAGAGACAGTTTAAGGATCTGTTCAACATATTATTATTTTAATACATTGTAATCCTACTAAATTATTAAGGCGAAAGTTTGTGAGTGTGTATATTTGTCTCTTCTTCACGCTAAAACTACTGAACGGATTTAGATAAAATTTGGCACACAGATATTTTATAACCTGGATTAACACATAGGATACTTTTTATCCCGATATTCCCACGGGATCGAAACTTATGCGGGTGAAACCGCGGGGCGCTGCTAGTATACAATATGTAAAAAAAAAACCTGTCCGATCCGAATGGGACATATGCCTTTTGCATATGTTTTTTAACCTATATAGGTACCTATTGAAATAACATTAACAAAGTTTTTTTTCATGATTTTTGAAAATAAAAAAGTTATTGCTATTTAAAATTCACATTTTTAGTACCAAAATTACCCAAAATCCATGAAAAAATAAAAAAAACAACAGGGGTGGTGACATGAATTTTAGACACCCGCTAAACGACGGCCGTCCGTGCCCTATGTAATATAATAGCCCAGCAAAATTCCCCATTGGAAAAAAATGTGGAGATTTCTTTTTTTTTCTTTTTTCCTGAAAATTTGCACATAGAATATACCTATTCTCAGTACGATATCTAACAACACCCTTACGGATCGGACAGGGTTTTTTTTACATGTTGTAGAGATATTCAATGAAATGTATTGGATGATCTTATCATTACTGTGGTAGTCAGCATTTATAAAGACATCGAAGGGTACATGTTATTGTTCAAGGCGTTGTAAGATACATATTTACGAAACATTAAACTTTAACGACCACTGCTTTCGAGGGCATAGTCAAGGATTGATAAGTGCATTCACCACACTTGCCAAAAGAAACTCGTTGTCGCCTTCACAGGAACTTAAATCCTACATGCAACAATATTGTATAAGCACAATCAGCATATAATGTTTCCACTGCTAGTAGGCTCCCGGTGAGAGGGAGTGGGCCTCAAGCGTGGCTCCGTGCGGGTTGGTGGATGTCACATGTCTTCGAAGTTTTGTTCTAGGACATGCCGGTTTCCTCACGATGTTTTCCTTCACCGTTTTGAGAGCAGTGGTGATAAAATAATTTACACAACGATTTTTAATTTACACGAGCATACAACTCGTAAGTCGCCATTTCTGCGCTGCAATTTTATATATGCGACGGTAAAAACTAAGCTCTTCTATAAAAAAATTACACTCCTGCCGTCTGATTATGATGTATGGTGAAGTTTGTATCGTTATTTATCGAGTTAAGTATAACTGCGTGTTCGGTAACTGTAAGTTTAAAAGCATTTAACACCTATTACTGAACGTAACCACGCGTGGTTCACAAACCTAGAGAAACTAAGTACAGTAGGAGAGTTACATTCATATTACCATCTCATGAAATAATACCTACCTGTTCATATACCACAGTCAGGTAGATTTGTGCAAAACCTGCAAATGTTTAAGAAATTTTGGATCTAGTTAACTGTCCAAAGAAGTCCATTAGATCTGAAATCATTTGAGCTGAAAATAATTCGCTATTTATATAATCCTATACTATTAAATGAGCAATATTTGAAATCTCATTCAAAAATGTATTGCTCACGTTCTCGAAAACGGCTCTAACGATTTCGATGAAAGTTGCAATATAGGGGTTCACGAGGGCGAAAAATCGGTCTAGCTGGGTCATTTGATGATTTCCCACCAAAAAACTGGGTCTCATATCTGGGAAAATTCGTTTTCTGTGTATTTTTACCCGAGCTTGGTCGCCCCGGTACTTACTATAAATGATGAGAGAAACTTGTTCAGGTTTTAAAACTTCACCTTTTACACCCAAAACTGTGATCCTGAAGTTCAATATTTGTATCTTACGGCACGCTTAAATAAGGCCTTAATGTACTTACCATGTTTTAAAGCAAATAAATATATTCTATTCTATTCGTTTACGTACATACATCTGGTCATACACGCACGCCGGTTGCGAGTACTACGTAACTACGCACCTGACCTTTCTGAAGAACTTCACCGATAAGGTCACTATAAAATATGTCCTTCAAGAGTGTCCCCTCCCGGCGTATCCATTTACTGCTTTACTGACCACAAATACCTTTTGTAGTCGCCTTTTATTTATCTAAATATTCAAAGATCGAGCTCCAAATACTTATCCTAGCCATCTTTTCCAGGTCTGGTTCCAGAACCGTCGGGCAAAATGGCGCAAACAAGAGAAGGTGGGACCTCAGGCTCACCCCTACAATCCGTACCTAGGAGGGGCGGGGGGGGCGCCCCCTCCGTCCGTCGTGGCTTCCATGCCGAACCCTTTCTCACAGCTGGGTTTTGGCTTCCGGAAGCCTTTCGATACGAACGCCTTGGCACAGTTTAGGTGAGTGTACTGTGTTCATTATCTACACTAATATTATAAAGAGAAAAAAATTGTATTTTTCTTTGTCATTAATAAACTCAAAACTACTAAGCCGACGTTAAAAAATCTTTCACCTGTAGAATGCTCTATTATCGCTGAGCCGTACTCCAAGTCCAGCGAACTAACATAGGTTATACTTATACTTTATTTAAAAAAACTCTTATAATTTATTAACTGCCTCGTTGGTCTAGTGGTCGCAAGCGCTACTACTGAGTATAAGGTCCTGGGTTCGATTCCCGGTCGGGCAAAGTATTATTGGGTTTTTCTATCTGGAATATCTCAGTAGCAGCCCGGAGTCTGGATTCGTGCCCGGTTGGATGGCAACAGGCTCACCCCCTATTACATGGGACTTAAACATAACTGGCAAAATGTGGGTGTACCTGCTATAGGTACTCCTCTGCCCAACCCTTCGGAGAAACAAGGCGTGATGTTATGTATGTTTATTTAAAAAAAACACGCGGGCGCAGCCGCTGGCGTGAGCTAGTATTGTATGTATGCATTTTAGTATTTTGTCAGACAAGTAACTATTGTTATTTTGTCATCAACACATCAAATAAAAATTTCCATTCAGGTCATGTCGCTTTAGTATGGCAAACGGATTTAGAAATATCGATATTTTTTTAACTATTTCTCAACCATTAAATCAATATTAAAACAGAAAAGTTAATTATGGCTTACGTTTTTATCTATAATGAATTATCTCATCCGCAGAATATGAATAACATTACATATAAACAAGCCCAAAAGTATTCAACATGAATGCACGTGAACTTTTGATAAAGTTGTTAAGAGGGAACAGGGCCTGAAAAATAGGTATTTGTAGAAATTATTGCCGTCCTCTTACATCAAGTCTGCCTCCGCAGAGTGCGATAGGGAAAGCTGCAGCTCAGACCGATAATATCACAAAAAAAATTGACGCGATCAACGTTTCGTATTCCCCTTTTTTCTCCTCGAAAACTGAGCCAATTTAATTGTTTTTTACATTAAACTTTTAAGAAAGAGTATGTCTAGGTTCCTATCATTTTATTTTATGTTAAAAACTTTTCGGATTTGTCTAGTAGTCCTCTAATCGTGGCGGTAAAAATGGGGCATTTTTTGTAATTTTTGGAGGGTCATATTTTCATTACCCATAAGTTGCTGAAAAAAAACAAGGACGTGACTACAACAGACCTTGATTTTATGAAAAACAAAGATTTCTCTAGAGGCATTATACAGGAATAAAAAAGTAGAATATATTTGTAAGGAGAATCGCAAAAAAAAAAGATTGCTCTAGAGGCATTATTCAGGAAGAAAAAAGGGGAATCTATTTGTATAGAGAATCGCAAGCCCTGTTCCCTCTTAAGTTTACACTGTAATAACTGTCTCCATTGTTCTATCAACAGATACGCCGGCGCACCAGTCCTGGGCGCGCAGTACCTCGGCGGGCACCTGCCCCGCCCGCCACTGTTCGGCGCCCCCCACGGCCTCTACGGCAGCCCCCCCTTCCCCTCCCTCCTCGCGGGCCTGGCCGCGCACCCCCGACAGTCCCCAGACCCGCCCCAAGTCTCACCCCCAATCTCACCTGGAA
Organism: Xanthia togata; assembly: GCA_963853775.1. Taxonomy (NCBI): domain Eukaryota; kingdom Metazoa; phylum Arthropoda; class Insecta; order Lepidoptera; family Noctuidae; genus Xanthia; species Xanthia togata. The sequence continues at coordinate 7,328,035 of OY970798.1, read as the reverse complement.
GCGAGTCGCCCCCGACTCAACCTTCGGCCCCAGAAATAGAAAGAAGAAGCTCCAGCATTGCTGCTTTGCGAATGGCCGCGAGAGAACATGAATTAAGATTAGAAATACTAAGACAGAGGCATCATACGGACTTGATTAGTTGAGCAACGTTGCCCTCCGTTTCGGAGAATTCGAATCCGGTTTCCTAATTGAAGCGTGTACCTTCGGCAAGGCTGGGTTGGCAATCTAGAGTTGTTAAATGTTACGTATTTGTAAAACGTCGTCGGGAATCGGGTTGTTATGATTATGAATAATTAACTTAAATTGAGTTTTTGCTTACCTATTGTCACTTTGATGTTGACATTTTGTCTGAAAATTTTACATTAGCTTTGTTATCCTATTTTATTTGGCTGTTTCCTTAGAATTTATGAAGCTCAATTTATTGTGTCGTGACAATCCCAGATTAAAATTCTAATTAAACGGCTAGTAAACAAATAAATAAAACTGAGAACCAGTTAGATATCTTAATTATAATTAAAAACTCGGTAGAGCTCTTGAAATATTTCTTTCTTCAAGATTAAAACAAAAAGTGACAACGTAATTGAATGGCTCAGTACCTACTTACTTATCTACAATAGATTTCTCATTTATTTCTGTAAATTAATTGAATGTATACAACCTATTTCAGTGAGCTATAAAAATATTTACATATACTATATTTTGGCTAAACGCCGTGTAAGATAACTATTGTAATAAAAATTAGTACATTTATATGTTAATACTTTTAATATAAGATGTAGTTACTTCAAATCCGTCCAATATAGGCTTTATTATTATTTATTGTAGGATAAGTACTTATTAATTTTAAGTTTTTTCAAGTGATGATTGTGAACTCAAGGGATGTCTCCATGCCTTTATTGTGCCTTTACTCAAAAAAGTATTAAAAATTGTTTTTGTATACTTACATAAAAAGTAAGGACAATAATAAACAAGTTACTATAACAATTATTTATTCATAATATAAATATTAGTTTTGGTCTAAATTTGATTCAGTAAAATATATCATAATCGAAGTTGATGCAATAAGTGAAACATTATTCATTCAGTATTTTTTAAATTTTATTATTTGTTGAAACTTGATAGGCATGATGCCAATTAATAAAAAAAGAACCGTAGACAAAATGAACTCGAGTAAAAAAAAGTTATACCTACAGAAAAAAAAATGTTTCCTACTTTTTTCTTTGAAATAATATGATTTTTGCATGGGGATTGCATACCTATGTTTTTTGTTGTGGTGTTGGTTGCCATTTTAATCAATAACTATTCAAAATTGACACGTTTTTGTATTGTTTTGGAAAAAGTACGTTATATTAAGTTGCACCAAAGAGGATTGAATGTAAACCACAAAGTTCTGGTTGAAGAGAAAATTTTAATAGCTGCACAAACCACAGTGTCTTCGCTTCTACTGTTTGTTAAAAGGTTAAAAAACATCATTATGGATTATCTTGTATAAAATAAAAGTATTGAAACCTTTTACGTATTTATTTTTTACACAAGAACCTGCAACCTCTATGGTAAGAAGATAAAGGATGATCTATAAATTCGAAACTGAGATTGTCATATTCTTACTACCAAATCACCTTTGATTATTTTTAACTAAAGACCCGCTCCTGCTTTGCATGCTTTTTACGACTTGACAAAACATCGAGATTTCTTAGTTATAATTATGTAACCTTAATACTTATTCTTACACATAAACCTTCCGGAATAAATTCTCTAAACGTTGGTGAAAACCTCATCAAAATCTGTTGCGTGGTTTAGAAGAACAACGCAGACATACAGACAAACACGAAAAGTAGGTATACAGGGTGGAAGGGACATCGACGCGAAAACTGATACCATGGATTCAGTACATGATTCTGAACCAGCTGTTTTTTTTTTAAATAACGGTCGGTTATTTTAAAAAAACAGCTGTTTCATAGAAAAGTTCAATACCTAAGAGGTCAAAATGTATGGAACAGCAGTTTTTTTTTTAAATAACCGACGAAAAATTTCAGTTCAGAATCATGGACTGAATCCATGAGTAACCATCTCACTGTGAAAACTTAGGTGAAGTGAGCTCGGAGTGAGCTGTCAGACCCTAGCAGCAGGTGATGACAGCTCACTTCACGCTCACTTCACCTAAGTTTTCACGGTGAGATTTTTACAGAATAGATCGGCTGTTTCCACTTCGATTTCCCTTCCAGCCTGTATGTATAGATAAATAAAACAAATCACCATCTTAGTGATTCATTGGATTCTTGCGTTACCGAAACAGTAGCTATGGTGTAACTTTTTGAAATGCCATTTCGTCTCTCGAATAATGAGTCGGTGAACCTTTCCGAATCTCCCGTCAAATCAGCAATTACACAGCGTACTTGAAGTGCGCCAAAATCGATCAAACACACAAACAGACAACCGTTCAAAATATTCAATTAGTTCAATAAGCACTTTCGTTCAGAGAAATAATGTTCACCTTTCAACATTCTCGATCATCAATCACGATCTTATTACACGTCAAAAGTTGAAAAATATGGCAGCTTACTGTTTGAGGGTCGGGTCATTCATCACGGAACGTTACAACAATGGCCGTACATTAATTACATAATCGAATTCAATTAAATTGTAATTCAATAACATGCAATTACATTGGATGCCGTCGTGGGTAGTTCGGTGCGTGGGACGTTTCCGATTGGCTCATGATTAACCATTAATCTAAAATTCAATTATCTCATGATTTAACATCACTTGATTGAAAGAAAGCCGTGACTCACGATTATAGGCTTTTTTTCTTAATTTCTACTAATATTTTAATAGCTGCTTTCTGTTTGCTAGCGGAGAAATTGACTATGTAAAACTTCGAATTTCTTGGCGTAAATACGAATCTTTTGACATTTAGGGAGTACCTAACGAGATGACGACTAATAGAGAAGTATTGGAAGGACAAGACATGGTTGTCACGACCACAAACAAATTATTTTATAGATAGGAGAATAAAGATGAATTCTGATGACTTTACGCAAATTTTGATCACCTTTTTGGTTTAGGGCACAAGGCTAAGTCGGCGACCCTACGGCCCAAGTAAATTTTTGGCATGTAAAACTGTATGTACTACGAATTTTTCACTAATATGCTCAATGGACAACAGCAGAGTGCATCATGTAAAGGATGAATGAAAAGTGTTAAGACAAAATTACGAACGGTTGTCGAATACGAGTACAAAAAACACATGTGTGTTTAAATATCAATAACTTTATAATACTGATATGATATACCAATATAGTTCCTGGGTCGTCTATACTGTAGTACAGAAGGTGATATGTACTACAGTAGGTATAAGGATTTTCTCTTATAGGTGTCTTTAATTTATTGATAAATGCGTCATGTTCGTGAACGGGCGCCGTCAGTTGGGACTGGTCAACTCTTAACTGCCATGGCTCATTTTAATTTTTGAATTGTTTATTGTTTTATCTATTTATTACGGACGCTTCTAACGTGCACGTCTTTCTACATTGTTCTCAAATGTATAATTTCAACATGAATGATGTAACAAATATGTTGTAACATTTATTATTTATTTTATTTAAAGAATGGGCCACTAGCTTCATATTTCTGACTGAACGACTCCTTGACAGTTGAAAAGTGCATGTAAATGGTTTAATTGAAATAAATGCTTTGAGTTTGAGTTTGATTAATGTCATTGGGTTGTTACAGTTTTAATTAAAGTAAACAAATAAGTAAATTCCCATCTACTGGGTCTCCCCAGTAATGGAAACCAGCAAACCCGTCAACAAAAGGCCAACAATATATTTGCTATTCAAAAATGAATGCACTTGGAATTTTGGTAAAACACCGTAGCAAAGAATATTTATAGCCATATAAATTATTTCTACGAGTTCCAAAATCAGATATTAATGAAAAATAAATATGAGTTCGGTTAATTTAATTGTAATCGAATTTTTATACCACACAAAAAGTAAGAGAGAAAACAACATTTTTGTATGTTTTATGTTATCCTAGAATTTGCTCGTGTGAAACAGGCGTCTGCGTGTTGTGACAGGCCATTATCATTTTATGGGAGGATTTTGAAAAGGCATAAGTATGAGTGTCTTAATTACACGGTACCTACGCCTTATGATTAACACACTGAACTAATACGTCGTATAGTATTGCGGTTTTAAAGACACAGCCTGTTCACTGTTTCAGCTTAATTAATGCGAGGGTTTGTCGGAAGGACAGTAAATAAAAATGTAGCGACACGGACCAATTCCGTGCCATCTGCGATCCTGAAAGATTGATCAAGAGGAATTAAGAAAACTTAATTGAACCTAAAATTGTAACTGGTTACCATACGTCCTTCTTAGAGACGCATAACTAGTATATGGATATGGTTATATCTACTAAGTACAGGCATCTACAGTAATTTATCTGAAGACCAGAAGCAAGCGTTCAGTTACAAAGTACCAGGGCACCACGACGACGCGGGAGGCGGACTCTCAAGTAATTAAACAAACACGAGATCGGCCGGTCTCGTTAGCCGAACCACGCCCACTCCTAATCAATTCTCATAATTAATCGATACGCCCGATCACGATACTAACATCCGAATATCGATTACAAATAACGGTTACGACAATCGATAGAAATCCTCATAATGCACGCTTTGTTAGCAACCAAATAAAGTATTATTTGCGCGTGCGATTCGATTAAAATATTCCGACGTCGCGAATCTCAATAATTCGTATCGAATCGTTAACTAAACGATGGGTGATTTTATACAATAAAATTAATTCGAAATAATAGATTTTGTACGCTTCGTTATGACCGTGGCGAATCGATGAAATAAAAATTTATTAACAATTAATAAAAAAATCGCCAATAAAAGTAAACGTTGTTGTATCAAAACTGGTAAAGTTTAACTTTCGAGTGGTTTTTGAATCATGTGTAATTACTCTATTGCAAAGATGCTAACATTGGATATGGACTAGTCAATGTTACCTTCACAGCTGCAAGTTATTTGGTAAATATTTGGTTAAGGTATTTTATATTACGTTTTAATAACTCAACAAGTCGGGTACTAAAAGAGTCTGCAGTTGCGATGGCGCAGTGCAGCTGTAAGAATTTGTTAGAATTAGTTTCAAAATGAACCGTTGGAACCTTTTGACACTAATTTATCAGGTACATGACTGAAACGTACGCTCAACATGAGCCTGTAGGTACTGTGAGGGTTTAACCTCACAGATAACAATACAAAGGCAAGTCCAGAGATAGAGATAGATAGAGATAGAGATACAATAATAAGATGCACGCTTGCACGAGACGGGGCCCTAGCACCATCTGTCACAAGACAAATGCTAGACACGTAAATATCAAAAAGTAATTCTAAATTTAAATGTTGGAATGTTGCCAGTCATACAAACTGCCAGTCACTAAAGCACTACAGTACTCAAAAGCCAGAAGCTTGATTATTAATGTTTAAGCTTTAGAAAACCGCCTAAAAACTTCAAATACCAGTTAAATCAAAGAAACCACAGACCTAAACATAGTTAAGGAACTAACTCGCAGCATTCCTCTTAAACTCATCAGCGCTCATCATTACCGTGTTACGCGGCCCCTGGACCCTAAACAGTCGATAAACTGGACCTCCAGCCTCCATCAATCAAAGCTGCATCCAATGAACCTCAAGAAGCGCCACAATGATTTATCAGCGCTACGTCTGCGCAAGAGCAGGGCGCGTAATGGCGCCGATCACGACTTGGATCTGAGATTTTTTTTGTAGTAAATAAATAATTTGATTGGAAATCTAATTGTGGGAACTTGGTGAAAGAATTTTGAGAACAAAAGCTTAATTAATTGTTTAATTTGAGTAAGTAATTAATAAGCTTCTAATTATTGTAGCTTTAAAATATTTAGGTCAGTCTGCTTTGGCAACTGCTTACTTTAGATGAAAAGAATAATTAAAAGAGTGATAATTGCAATCGTGATTCAAATTAAAGTTTAGAGCCCTAATTAACTTCGCCTTAATTAACAACAGTTGATAGACGCGACGTCATTTTATGTTGACTGAATTCAGTCAACTATTGTTGTAATGTTGTCTGATCAACTTGTTGCTTTTCCAGAAGACAGATCAAACCATATCACCTGACCAACTGGCCTCCCTGTTCTGACGAATGATTATCACCACAGTATTTCCTTCTGAAACAATATTATTTTTTACTTACCTAGAGACATTCTTACATTATTGTTTAAATAAACCACTACAGGTAGGTACATGATGTACAAAGCATCCCTTAAATAAATCAAATCATCTATCCAAATATTAATACGGCAACATCACTAAATTATAATAACAAATGGCCAACAATATCTCATACCAGAGACAACGTAGACTTTAAAACCAAACTACCATAGACAAACAGTAACAAATGAGGTCGGTTGAAATTGAATGGGCCAGTTTTAAATACGATATTTTTGTTTTAATATCCAATTATGGAGTTTTAAATTATTCGAGACTTTTTCATCGGTTCGAAGGCAAGTCCTGGACTAATTAATGATTTCCTCACAGCTGGGGATCCTTGGCGATTAGGGAACGCATCGGTATGTCGTTATGTTCTCAGTTTTGAAGAGTTGAGGATTAATGTTCAAAGGGAATTAAGAGTTTTTTTAGGCTTCGATGGTTAAGAAAGGATTTTTGAATTAAAGATCAAAATTATGTTATAATAAGGATTAGAAAACTAATTAGAATGCATTTATTTCAGGTTGAGTTCATCAAGATACATTGTTCTCGCAAAAAAATATATAAAACGTTTGTATCTAATAACTGAATAACTCAGACCAAATAAAAAATCAAGACATAGCGCTGCGAACAATACAGTGAAGCATGCTAAAACTACACCTCCACTCTGTGCATATTATACACTTACACGCACACATGTAGGTACAACCATTTACTTACTATCAAACTACACCTCACTAAGTGCACACATATTTACGGTATACGTCACTGTTTACACTATGACAGCACTGTGTCTTGGTTTTTTATTTGGTCTGAGCTGAATAAAGCTTCGTGCAGACTAGCGCGACGCGACAGCGCGACACGACACCGGCTATTGTTATACCGTGAAGTTTTCTTAGAAATTGTATTGTTCGAGTCCCGTCGCGCCGTCGCGTCGCACTGGTCTGCACGAGCCTTAACTGTTTACTTCTTACTAGACTTATGAAAATAGCTCACTCCAGTAGGATACTATAATAACTTGCCGTTACGTTATAATATCACTGCACAAACACTGTGTAGGTACATACACTGTGTGGCACTTAGAACTTTTAAATATTTTTTTCAATTTTCATTTTCCTGACATCGCCATGTAGGTAAGTCCTTTTTTTCGTTCTTAATTCAAATCAGCGTTTATCTCATAATTTGATGCCAACCTAACTTATATTATAAATGAAAGTGAATTTGTTTGTTACTCTTTCACGCTAAAACGGCTGAACAGATTTGGATGAAATTTGGCACATGGGTAGACCATGACCTAGAATAGAGCATACGATACTTTTTATCCCGATATTCCTACGGGACTTATGCGGGTGAAACCGCGGGTCGCAGCTAGTTATCTTATTATTACTACAAAAGGTTGCAAATTTAAACTAATTAGGTTACGATCTCTACAGTATCTGTTTTAGTAACAAAATGTCAAGCTTAAGACTAATACCTAAATGTCAAGATTTTACAAGCTAACACTTCAACGTTTCATCAATATTTTATTAATATTGACACCTTTGTTTATAGTCTGTCAAGATGTAAACGTTAATTTACATCTCAGTGCAATTTTCATCGTAAAAGCTTAGCAATTACTGAGTACTGATTTCCCTTCCTTAATGCTATTAACCAACTTTTGGTGAAGGTATAGATTATTATAAGGAAATGCTCATTACATAATGTGTTAACGTTTAAGGTGAAAGCGCCCGGGTAGCACGCGAAATTCAAATTTTCATTACATAATGTGTTAACGTTAAAGGGGAAATCGGCCGGGTAGCGCGCGTAATTCAAATTTCATTACATTTCTTGCAATTTGCAAGTCAGTACCAGGTTGTATGTTGGTAAAAGTATGATTCGCGACCGTACCTAATATGAATTTATATAATTATAATCATTAAAATCATCAAAACAACTCTCTAAATTTGAATTGGCCTCAAATGTCATGATTCAATTGTAAAAAAATACATTTCGCGGCTTACCTTAGCGCATCCCCCTCAACGAAAAGCTAGGCTAGGCTTTACAGGCAATGTTCAGATTATTGCCGTCTGGCTTTAGTTTTAGAAAATGGACATGCCTGGGATAGTTCCACTACAGATGGTAAGTAAATGAGAGAACAAGCATACTATTCATCACGGAATTAATAATGTACCCATCTACCATTCAACGTGACAATGCTGACTGTCTTCTGGGTACGTTTCCGGATGACAGCGATGCCGCCGAGTACTTCGTCGCCGTGTCCTTTTGTTTTTACACTGATTTGTATAGTTAGTTAGTCATTTAATTTAGTACCGATGGTAAATAGTTATTTTTGTTATATCACACTAATATGATAAAGGCGAATGTTTGTGAGTGTGTATGTTTGTCTCTTCTTCACGCTAAAACTACTGAACGGATTTGGATAAAATTTGGCACACAGATAGTTTATAATAATATTACACTTTTTATCCTGATATTCTTATTGGGTTGAAACCGAGGGGCGCAGTTAGTATTAAATAATTTCTAAAACTAATCTGTCATTTTGTCATCAACACATCAAATTAAAATTTCCGTTCTGGTAAAGTCGCTTTAGTATGGCAAACGGAAAACCCTTTGAAAATATCGATGTTTAAAAAAAAGTTAATTACGGTTTACATATTTATCTATACCTAATGAATTAAGTCATCAGCGGAATATGAATAACATTAGAGAAACTAACAAAAACGTGAGACTGGAGAAATGCTAAGCTTGGCTAACGGGTAAGGAAATTACAGAGAAGGAAACGATGTGATGTGATTGCTGGATTAACAGCATCACGTGCAAATGGATGAAGTATGGACATCCAGTTACGTAAAGACACATTATGAAACATAGGGTCTGATATCTAAGTACTTATTGACTGACTGCCCCGTTGGTCTCGTGGTCGTAAGCGCGTCTGCTGAGCGGTCCTGTCTTCGATTCCCGGGTTGTGTTTTTCTTAGTAACAGCCCTGAGTTTGGAAGTTGGCGGAGTGATACCCCCGTGCCTCGGAAAGCACGTTAAGCCATTGGTCCTACGCCTGATCTCTCTCCGGTCGTGTCGGATTGCCGTCCCATCGGACTATGAGAGTGAGGGAAGAGAGAGTGCACCTGTGTCTGCGCACACACTTGTGCACTATAATATCTCCCGCGCTGAAAGGCTACTACTCTGTTGAGATTAGCTGCCATGACCGAAATACGATCTGAAGGACTACACTTATTGAAATCTTTGAACGGATTCATAAGAGTCAAAATCAAAAGACTGGCTTTTCATTGCAGATTGGATTTTGATCACAGCATAAGCTTTTTCATATACCTACTTACTATTTCAGGTAGCAGGCCTATCTCTGAAGGACCGAGTCCGTTTCTCAGAAGTTTCAAGACTTAAGACTAAGGGAAGTAGCTCTGAAATAGAGGTGGGCAGGACACTTGGCCAGACGTGGGGATGGCAAGTTGAGCAGAGCTCTAACGGAATGGTTGCCGAGAAACGGTAGAAGGAGCGTTGGCAGACCAATGGCCAGGTGGGTGGACGACCTGCAGAAGATCGCGGAGAAGGCCCAGATGAGATTCACACAGACCAGAGAAGCATGGCATAAAAAGGAGGCCTGTGGCGGCATCGACAACGCCACATGCAAACTACGCATCAAAGCACACGAATACTGCTGTTAGTTTACTATGATGATGCGAGTTTACCGCGCAACCGATATATACATAATTATACAATATCCCGACATCAATCGTCGGCCAGTTGCCCAACAGATGACACCCGTCTGGTCGGAGCGTCCTCGCTTTTCTATGGTGGATGTGTGAACTTTACATCCTGTTCCTCATTCCTCTATAGGCATATACTCAGCAGTGGCTGGATCAAGGCTGCTAATGATAATGACTACCTACATAAATCGACGGTAAATTAAAGTGTCAATTTCCACCCAACATCAAGAAAATGACGAGACGTTTGAAAAAAGTTTGGAATCGACTAAATATTTTATCATGGGTTCTGAACCGGGAGCAAGTTTGGCTGTCATAGTTTTATTCACAACATTTCCCTGCCTGTATACAACACATCCAGTGTCCTGTCACCCTGGCTCCACAAACCGTTCTCTTAGAAAAACTAGAATGTAGTTTCATGAACAGATCGTCAAATTTTTGTTTCTTTTTTAAATTTCTGAAGGCTTCCTTCAGAACGACTCGTAGCGTTTGAACACCAATCGTAGAACGAAAATCTACAACCAAGGCAGATAGCATCCCAAGTTCCTCAACCAATTGTAGATCTTTATATCCTTACTAATCACATGTTCCTGGCGTTTAAACCCCGACATTTCGCGTACACAAGTTACTCGTCCCAATAATAATAATTGCAGTATCATTACTGGTATAGTAGGAAAGCTATTAAGTAACAAAAACCGTACTAAGTACAGACAGACGAGTCATTACTTTGATGTCATTATGTGCAGTAGATGAAGATGTCTGTTCAGCGTTTAGGTGACGTGACTAGGCTTTCATAGAAATAGAGGGAATGGAAAATATAACCAACGCCTGTTCCCCGAAGGGTCAGGCAGAAGTATACCTATAGTACAACAACATTTTACCAGTTATGATTAAGTCCCATGTAATAGGGGGCAAGCCTATTGCCACTATTGGGAAAACATCCACACTATCATGCAATGCTGCATGTTTATTTAAGCAACTGGCTTCGTGATGGAGCTGACCAATTTAAGAGTTCAAAATCTGGCAGGAATTTTTGTGAATATTTATCCTATGCGGGCGAAAGCTATTAGTATTATAAATGCGAAAGTGTTTTTTTTTGTTTGTTTGTTACGCTTTCACGCTAAAACGGCTGAACAGATTTGGTTGAAATTTGGCACATGGGTTGACCATGATCTAGGTTAGGACATACGATACTTTTTATCGAGACTTATGCGTGTGAAATCGCGGGGCCCAGGTAGTCAAGAATAAATCATACACCTGGGTGTTTCTAAAGAAACGTAGAAAGCCTAAACAATGGAAGCGGAACAGAACGTATAATCAGACTTGTTACAATCATTCCATAGCGCCATCAGTTCTTACATCCCACAATGAGACGCCCGCCCACATCAGTAACAGGATTTAAATAAATTCCTAATAATTTACCCTCCTGTCGATCATCAAAATTTTATTTATTCAAACCTATGACCCTTCCTTCGTATCAAACTTTAGAGGTCCATTTAATTTGTTTTACAACGTTTATAAGCATAAAGAAAGTCGCCTTTATTGCGTCCATCAAAGAAAATAATAAAATAAATGAAAAAGATTTACATTTCCGTTTTAATTAACTCATAATTGAAAAATAAAAGTTTTTCTTTGAAATATATTTTATCTGTCACAATTAATTTAATTGTCTTAAGCCTCGTTCAGACCAGCGCGACGCGACGGCGCGACGCGACTCGAACAATACAAATTCCAAGAAAACTTCACGGTATAACAATAGCCGGTGTCGCGTCGCGCTGTAGCGTCGCGCTAGTCTGCACGAAGCGTTACTCATCAGTGTAAATCTTCCTCAAAATTAAAACGCGTAAAGAATAATTACGCGCTTATTACACACAATCAAGGAGGCTGACGTCAACACTGATATTAAACAAACATTTTATTACAACCCCACATTTTAACGACAAATAAAAAGTCTACTTTTACGTCATTTACATTGTGACACGGCTCAAACTATTACACCTCATTAAACGATCAAAAAAATTCAATTATCCAATATTTTTGGTACGCGTACATTTCTTAAATTAAAAAAGAAAGGTAATCAACCCTGGTACTAAATAATGCATGGAAAAAAATCAACAAAAACATTTAGAAACAAGCAAACGAGCTTGATTAGGGCCGATGTCACGCCGATAAAGCCCGTAAAGCCGAAAATTGAAAAGGTTACTTCATTAAAAATGCTATATTTTACAATTTTTAAACGGGCAGGTGAACCCTATGGCGGTATGAAGGGTGACCATAATGTTGAGCGTGGAGAATTATTGTTTGTATGTAGACTGTGTGTAGATTTGTTTTGTTTTTTTGCTATTGCCTAAGCAATCAACTTTTGGCTGTTGGATACAGAAAAATACTCCGGACATGGCGGCTCTCGTTTATGTCTTTTCCTAGAAGAATTTTGGAGCGATAAAGATTTGAATGAATTGAATGTTTTTGTTTGTTTGATAATTAAATTACTTATCAAAAAATGGAAGCAAGAGTAGAATATCAGTTTAATTAGTGGTTCCGGGAATAAAGTTTTATTCAAATCTCCTTGATCCAAACATCGTATTAAACTCTCTCAACTCTGTCCTCTTGTGATACGAAACCATGCAGTACCAAGCCTAGTCGCTCGTATACTCACCCTACAGCCCGGCGTCGACTCCCGCGCACCCTGCTGCGCGGATCTAATGAAATAAACTGAAAATCAACACGCGTACCCGCGCCGCGCCCGCTTTGTGCCGCCGCACGACCCACTCACGATATAATTAACACCAGAATTTATTATAATACTGTCCCGAAATAATCTTACGATGCGTGGACACGCTATTGTTGTTTTTTAATCAATATTATTGGCAGTTTGTTTTCGCGCTTGGAATTTGAATTCCAAATGTTTGTATTGTTCGAAGCGCCATTTGTTTTTCTCTTTTTTTTAATGCAGCTTTCTAGATTTATTAGTTCATTTATCAATCACTTTTTTGCTGATTGAATCCTCTTGCTAAATTATAAAACCTATAGGCCTTTGATAATGTGGATTGAAAAAGTCTGAGGAAAGCTCCTACTCAGCGAGGCAGTTCAAAACATCTTATTTCTTTCTTGAAAGCTCTGCGTAGAGTTGGTACTTTTGAACGTGAATCAAAACGTCAAAATTGGCGTTCGTCGTTGTGGCCATAGATTTTGGTGGAGTGCTACCCACCGGGCTGCCAGAATTTATGACCAGAATGACGAACCCCGAAAATGTCCTATATCCACATTAATGCGATAGTGATCTTGGAGAGGTGAGCCAATCAGATATAGCTTTTCAACTTCCAAGGTTTTAGATACCTAGGCATATTTAGTTGTAACTGTCAAAACCTTCCTGGGAAATTTACTTTTTGTATGCATCGTTCGAAATTCTTCTCCCAATAACAATAACAGAACAAACTCATCCATGAACGATTTGAACAAAGGCTGTTCAAGACCCCAGCACACGGCCAGGTAAGGTCAGGGCCTCATTTAAATGATTGATCAGGCTAATTCAATCAGCCTGCTCGAATAGACTGTAGGTAGCCGATTGGCTCCCAAGCGAGTGATGAATTACACTTATTATGTTAAGGAGTTCATACAAAAAATTGATTTGTATTATAATTTGAATGTTTATGATATTCGTGAGTGAAGAATTTGGGTATTATGTACGGTATTCTTGATGTATGTATAGGTACTTAGGATTCTATTTGAACGGATCTTAAACTGTAGTGTAGGTAATAGAGAAAGTATTGAGTTATTGGACAACGCTCTTCACCAGTTCCTATTAATAATTTAGAACCAACAAATCATTCAATAAAAAATCACTTGATAAGAAAAATAATAATAATACAATAATTACATCGAAACACACTATCCTACACGTTCTCAAATGGCTCTTCCACTGGTATGCGGACCAATAATTATTTTACTGTCATTTTTATCATTCATAGAGAACCATTCATATTTCCATTACTCGATGATAAAAGGTAAATCGATACACTATCAATACGGTATTCATAAAGAACTAATATTCGTGTGTAACGGTAGGGGTGCGCCCGCGCCGCGCGCCGCGTGACGTCTCTTGTCGCTACACATCCAAAGAGATGTGCCCAGACGAAATCGATTATGATTCGCAGGTGCAAATAATGATATTTTTTATCGATAAAAAGCTCACTCCAATACTTTTTCGGCCATTTTTTAGGCTTGATGATGTTATTAAATATTAATAGATTGAAATGATTATTTCATAAATATTGATAACTCGTTAATAAGATTATTGTATGATGACCTCGGAGATTATGTTTGAGGATTAGATTAATGTTGGTCAATACTGTTAGAAAAAGCTAATTATACAGCTTTCGATGTATTTTGTATGAAATATGATATCAATATCGAGAAAATCGATGTTAATGGTTTATTAGGGCTATAATTTGCAATATCATAGATCCAGAGAAATGTCAAGGAGTTAATGACATAAAATCTTCTGCTGTTTTAATCAATTAAAGTCAGGAGTAGCCATATCTCATTTACTTAATAGATGGTGTATAACTCCAGCCCATCGGTATTTAAAAGAAATATATAAAAGTGTATAGTGAACTTATTGGTGATGTTCTTCAGAAAGATCAAGTGTTTAGTACTCACAACGGGTGTGCGAGTATGATCAGTTGTATGTACGTAAACGAAGCCAAAGGAGCATGTAAGGATCGTAGCAGGTGGCGTTTTGTTTCTGCCTACCCCTATTGGAAGAAAGCGTGAGTTTATGTATGTATGTAAAAGTACCTAACAAAACTTGAAAGCGACCCGCTGATCTCAATTTCTAGATGACTCTGTAACAATGAATGATCCTTGCAGTATCTCTGTGACATTAGCAAAATTAAATGTCTTACCAAATGGATTAGCAAGCTGAAGTGGCCGTGGGCGGGGCATATAGCGCGCAGAGCTGACGGCCGATGGGGCAGAAAGGTTCTGGAATGGAGGCCACGTACCGGCAAGCGCAGCGTAGGACGTCCACCCACAAGGTGGACAGACGACCTAATAAAGGTCGCAGGAAGCCGCTGGATGCAGGTCGCTTCCAACCGGCCGATTTGGAAATCATTGGGGGAGGCCTATGTTCAGCAGTGGACGTCCTATGGCTGAAATGATGATGATGACACAACACCTCATTTTGGCGGCGCCTCAGGTATGCTTGCCTAACAGTGCAAAAAAATACCCAGCACAATCCACACCCCAGTCATTTATATATTAACTTTTAAACTTATTGGTCTATCGACCTACTACCCACGTAAAGCTTTCTTTATCGTAAGATACAAATATTGAACTTCAAGACTACAGTTTTGGGTATACAACTGGTCCTGAAGATTTATAACCTCAACAAGTTTCTCTCATCATTTATAGTAAGTACCTGGGCGACCGAGCTCGGGTAAAAATACACAGAAAACGAATTTTCCCCGATATGAGACCTAGCTAGACCGATTTTTCGCCCCCGTAAGCCCCTATTGCAACTTTCATCGAAATAGTTAGAGCCGTTTTTGAGAACGTGAGTACAAATATATGAAAAAAAATATGGAAATAACGGTCTTTCGATTAAAAGTCGTAGAATACATGAGTTTCATTTCAAATTATCTTTCTGGCACTAGTTTCGAAACCTCGAAGTTCTTAATCAAATGTTTTGGACAATGTGCTAGTGCTGTGTAACCTTGTTTTATTACATGAGCACTTATGAAACGTCAGAAGCTAGGTGCACGGTTCTAATTGGTCGTTTCCTACAGAGAAGAACCGGCAAGAAACTCCACGGTTACTCTTTTAAAAATAATTGGCTTTGACAATATTTTTAATTACAGTGTTAATGGTTATGGGAGGACAGTGTAGGCCTGTCAACAGTTACTTCAGAAAATAGAAAATGGTCAACAAATCGAATCATCTGTGAGTCTACAAGGCCTACAACGTTATCACATGTACAAAATAGAATTAACTCAGGGATCTCTTCTACCGATTCAACCGAACCCGAAGATAGTACACCACGGCAGCAAAGATATTCATTAAATTTAACATTGTAATGAGACACGTCAGGCTCTCGAATCCGGCGACGATGAAATATGACTTTCTATGATTTATTGTAACATATTATCTTTCTTTTTCTCCATTCACATTCATCTGTAAATGTAAATAAAGTCTGGCGTTTGATTTAATAACAACGTGATAGGGAGATTAATTTGTTTATTTGAATATTTAATTTGCTTTTGTTTTCGTCACGTTCTAAGTTCAATTTGAAAGTAATGAACAGGCAACAGCTCACTGTTTTCTACTCTGTTGAATAGACCCCTTCTTATTTAACCTACCTTCTATTTTTGAATCGTAATCCTAATTCTTACTAATATTATTAATGCGAAAGTGAGTTAGTTTGTTACACTTTCACGCTTAAACGACTGAACGGATTTGGATGAAATTTGGCACAAGGGTAGACCATGACCTGGGTTAGGACATGTAGTATGTTCTCAGGATATTTTACAACCTCCACGCGGTCAAAAGCTTGTTATTAATAAATGCGAAGTAAAATTACAAGTACACCAGTATTACCACAAATTTTCGAGGTTTAAATTTGACATAACTTTACTCCGGATTTAAGTTCAACTCTTTCCTATGTCCTTATTCTGGTGAAGGAGAAATATTTATATCCTCTCTCGAAGTTCATAACTTAGATTCGTTACCAAAACTATAAACACAACCACACGTGCCAACTAATGAGTTTAGCAGAAAATTACACAATTAGTGCTGTCCGATGTAAACAGGCATAACACAGCGGTGAGCGATAGCCTGCCCCGGGCAGTCGTCAACCAATCTCGAAAACCTCCCCCTCGTATGCAAAGCAGCATTCAAGAAGGGTCCAAGTAAAACGGATGCGTAAAGTTCTATGCCCTATTCATTTGCGTTGTTAAAATGATTGACACATTCAATTAGCTGGGTGACCGGTAGACCTCCCAGCTTGGTTCTTAACTATTAAAATCACCAAGCTAACTTGACCCCTGCAAATGTATGAACTCGCCCCTCTGTGCCTAACTTACCAGTACTTTGGAAGACGTAGGGAAGGTCTTAGAAAACTGATCAGTCAAAAAGGGTAGGGTTATCGCATTGTCTTGTGGTTTCACTGTTGTTTTCTGCAATTAGTGGACGAATAGCGTGTCTCTGTTTAATAGGCCTTTCAGCGATATACATCGTCTCAACAACGAATTCTGATTTGACAGTGACGTATTGTTTTTAACGTTTATTTTTAGATGAAGTTCAAAACGGTCAGAATTTTCCCTTAAACACTGAAAAAGTTTACGAGAGGAGGACGTAAAAAGTTAAATTTTAAAATAGGAGGGCCTACCGAAGATTTATTTAATGCTACGCCACGTTTTCCTAGAAACGCCACATAACGGCCGCACTAACGGGTGTCATGAAAATGATTGCAACGGGGTTCAACTTTATAGTGTCAAAAAAAGCTCTTCAGGAAAACACACCAATGTACTTTCTCGTTCCAGTGACGTCATTCGCCGGTAAATTTCAGACGCTATATTAGTGCGGCCACTGCTCGCCGTATCTCTCTTGTGGAGGCGGTCGGCAGCGGTGATCTCTCGCATTCGGCCCATGTCCAGGCCATGGTATGGAGCGAGAGGGCATGGGAAGCCGTCACCTTTTTCTGCGAAGCAGTAATGATCGCGAAGGAGGAGGCGGAACGCGTGAGGGAGAGGCAAATTTCGCAAATTACTTGATGCCTCTCTTTTCTTGTGCCAATCCCCCCACGCTCCCGTGCCAGCCTCATCCAGGTTTTGCGCGCGATAGCAACAATGCCGTCCGCCCATGTCGCCGCCGGACGACCGACATCTCGTCTTCCAGTCCTTGGACGCCACTCGGTCACAGACCTACTCCACCTGTCATCACCGCGTCTTTCCAGGTGTCCTGCACAACACCATTTGAGTTCCATAATACGCTTTCCGATATCGAAGACCTTCGTACGTCATCGTATTAGCAGCAAAAATTAATCAGTATTGTGAAGAAGGCTATTAAACGTTTTTTTTCAGTAAATTAACGACAAGAAATTTTGGTTTCAATAACAACAACTCTGTATGTTATAAGTTAATACAACTTTCGTATATCAACACATCAGCACTTAATCCGCCAAATATCAATTTACACACATAATAACACGCCGGTAATCCCCAAAGGGTTATGTAGAAATGTTCCTATAGTAGGTACACCCACATTTCGCCAGTTATGTTTAAGTCCTTTGTAATAGGGGGCGAGCTTATCACCATCAACTGGGCACAAGCCAGAATTCGGGCTGCTACTGAGAAATTCATACTGAGAAAACCTAATAACACTTTACCCGGTCTAGGAATTGAACCCAGGACCTCATGCTCAGCAGTAGTGCTCGCGACCACTAGACCAACGAGCAGTCAATATCAATTTTATTTACATACGTGTCAGCACAAAATACCGCAATCACACAACCAAGTTTATCAAGACATCTTCGTTTTAAATTAGATCATGACTTTCGACGGGTTTTTTTATTTGATTTACACGCACAATGGCGTCTTGTGGCGACCTATCAAAACCGTGACCAGCCGGTCATGTAATGAAGTTGTATCGCGTACAGACCGCTTTCCGCTTCTTTTTGTAGGTATATTTCAATTAGGAATCATAATAGCAAAGGGTAACTTGTCGATGGTTCATAGATTATGTTGGATAGAAGACAGGATTGGTTGGGGCTAAGTAATAATAGCCGAATGGGTCGTCAGCAATCACGTTAAGCTACACTTGCCGCGTTTGGTTCGTGGAATATAGGATCGTCTTTACATACCAAGAACTCTCCGTGCCTCGGAAAGCACGTTAAGCCGTTGGGCCCGGCTATCATTGTAGATCTTTGACAATTGTTACGGGTCGTCAGAAGCCCGAAAGTCTGACAGCCAGTCTTACCAAAGGGGTATCGTGTTACCCAGTTACTGGGTTGTGGAGGTCAGATAGACTGTCGCTCCATGTAAAATGATCTGAACTGATATTCAGCTGCATCCGGCATTAAACAGTTGGGAAAATGCAGATGATGTGTAGATAGGATTGGTTGGAAATCTCGATAGCAGCGAAGTGAATGCTTGGTCAATGCCCAGATAGAGAGGTTTTTGTACGATTTTGTTATTGGTAGATAGACAGGATTCCTCACAAACTTTGGGAAATAACTAATATAATATTGTTTCCGACCCTTGAAACGTAAAGGAAGATTAATCAAATACATGAGCACGGGACTATGCAGGACATGCCGCATGCCGCATGCCGCATGCCGGAAAAACTGCAGGCCCAAATAGCTTAGAACTGACGCCGTGAGACAGTGAGGCAGGGTCGCGGCAGGTCACGAGGAAGATGACGGGATGAACTGCGAACAGATTTCACCAAAACTAGAAGTAGGACGTTCGAAAGAAGGAAGGAGTGAAGGGAGGCTTTTGCCCAAAAGGGGACAGTATGCAATGAGGACTCATACAAAGGAAGATACTTATATATCAGTTGGAACTTATAAAATCCTCATTTGAATTGTGAAAATCCTCAGTGCGGAGTTATCACATCCATAATAATTTACCCAGTAAATATGTTAATCTATGACAGTATCAGACAGTATCAAGTGAGACATTGTCAGTGTCGGCGCGAACGCATCTCAGCGGGGGCAGATTGCGCGCGCATGACACAGCGCCGAAGACACACGAACGCTCCCGATTGACGCTCGTGCCTTCAATACGAAGACATTATATTGGCAATTCTTTACAAATGGATCAAAGCCTTCCTTTTTATATTGAAATGAATGCTGATCCGTTTTCAATTTGACACAGCTTTGTCAATACGAAACGTTGCTGTTAAATAATGTAGGTAGTTAGGTAACTGAAACGGGAACCATTTTATATTTATTATTAGGTCTTCCTGTAAATAGAAAGTCACAAAAATGAGAGATGTCACGTGACACCAGGTTGGAAATAAGTTCGGTCGGGACCACCGACAATCTAAATAATTGATCGCTGAACGATTTTCTTATCAATTTAAAATTACACGGTGTTTCAAAGGTAAGTAAATTGTTGCCAGCTAAGATACTGTGGCGGCCGCGGCATCAACATCGCCACATGCGAAATACGCATCAAAAAGACCTGACGTCACACAACATCCTGACGTCACACAAATCCTGCATCGCGCAATTAGAGTTTATCGCGCGGTCGACATATATACAGGGTGTAAGGGACAGCCATCCGCAAACTAAGAGGGTGCATTCAGCTCCTTATTTGGAATCATATTCTACTGAAAATTTTCTCAGGAAAATATTCAATTTTTTATCGGGTTTTCAGTTAATATTCCTTTACTTCAATTTTAAATTACATTCTCTGTACGCAGTACTCTATTAATGTAAATTAAACAGCTAAAATAATAAAAAACAGCAATGGATGTTGAAATTCTCTAACGAACTACGCGTGGAATCAGCTGTTCAACCACCGCGGGGGGCGGGGAGGGCGTCCGAGAGCTCGCTGCGCTGCCGTTCGCTACGTGTATTTTGCCACGGTAGCGATACATTGCGTGTAGGGTAATCAAACAAATCAGGTTTATTGGATTCCCATAACGTTCCTGAAATAATTTCAAGTACCGTTCATCTTAGTATCATATACTGAATTCACCCCATCAGTCTGCGGAGGGCTGTCCCTTACACCCTGTATATATATATATATGCCCGCCAGACACGACACCCGTCTGGTCGGAGGATTCTCCCTTTTCTATAGAGTATGAGTGAACTTTACACCCATTTTCATCATACCTCTAAAATACCAAAGTAGTTACCTCGACGAAGGATGAGAAGGGACGGCAAGTCACTATTCAACTTTAAATATAACAACGTATAAACAGAAAGTGGGCAACGTCGCAAATAGCTGTCAAATATTTCGCTGTTTTGATTAATTTGGCTATATTACTACGATGTATGGAAGTATGGAAATAAGAAATATGGCTAACTAGTGGACTAAAATATTGATTATGAAATGCAATAATGAATATCGTAACACCGCCGTACCTATATTTAATTTTAAATGTAAAAAAAGTATTTGGAAACTTTCCAAATGCCTTTTTTACACCTAAAACGGTTACAACATCAAATTCAGTGTTATAATTGCAATTCATTATTAATATTCTAGTTAGCCATATTTCTTATTTCAATACTTCCATACATCGTAGTAATATAGCCAAATTAATCAAAACAGCGAAATATTTGACAGCTATTTGCGACGTTGCCTACTTTCTGTTTATACGTTGTTATATTTAAAGTTGAATAGGGACTTGCCGTCCCTTCTCATCCTTCGTCGAGGTAACTACTTTGGTATTTTAGAGGTATGATGAAAATGGGTGTAAAGTTCACTCATACTCTATAGAAAAGGGAGAATCCTCCGACCAGAGGGGTGTTGTGTCTGGCGGGCATATATATATATACAGGGTGTAAGGGACAGCCCTCCGCAGACTGATGGGGTGAATTCAAAATATTCAAATATTGCCAAATTAATCAAAATAGGTAAATATTTGACAGTTATTTGCGACGTTGCCAACTTTTTGGATGAACGCTCTTCAATATATCCCTCTCAAAAGCACATCGCAAAAAAACTAACACCATCCACAACTCGTGCCCGCACCCACAACGCGGCAACAACAGTTTCCCGCCACAATCATATTTTCCAGAAAATTGTCCACAGCTATAAACGTCAAAAAACAAAAGAATAACGACATCAATATCATCATAAATACGTCACTGCGACCGAACACGGTCACATCATAAAACTCATCAGTGGGCATAAACCGACGCCATGTTGGAAACTGGCGGCATTTAATAATCTCATTGAAAATGTTGATTAAAGCGAGAAGACGCCTCTGCCACAAGTTTTATTAATAGGCTTATGATTGCGGGCTCTATTAAAAGTTATCACAACACCACTGGACAGGTTGAACGAGATGAAAGTCGATTCTGTATGGCCAAAGACTCGATAAAGAAGCCATAGTGTTGTGCCTCTCGTACCGTTTTAAAACGGCTTTTGTTTTTCGTATGTTGGCGTGTATAATTCAATTACCTGGCCATCAATTACGGTTTATTATACAGTTGCAATTTTATATGGATTCAAGGTTAAAATAATTATGTTGTATCTGATCGCTATCAGCCTCTATCAGCTGATACACGACGTTTTTTATTTTAATTCTCACTGTACCTACAATTACAACATCCTCGGCCAGAGTGCAAAAAAACTAACCATTTTTTGCAAACTGACACTGACGTTTTAAAAATCAGCCACAAAGGTTTTACACTTCGTAAACTCCTAGTCTATGGCTTGACGCGCCTCCTGTGCCTGAGTGATTGAATGCGAGAGCAAATTATAGGCTGTATGGACACCTTATTACTGCTCTCGGACTGTTAAAGCAATTTAGCTGACATTTAAATAATTCCGCACCGAATGAGGGCACCGAGTAATGACGGTTTACTTAATGTTACCTCGGAAACACCATGATGGTAGCTTGGTTCTTAAAAAATTGTCGCGTGCCGTGAGGTTTTGACGTTACAAGACTTTTAATTTTGGTCTTCTTTAGAAGGTCGAATTGAAATCCAGTTATTCTACCTATTCTGAAAAATCTATTTTGGAAAATGTTTTTAGCAAAGCGACGACGGCAGGCGCACGCGCTCCCGACTTTGATTCCAGATAAATAATCTTGGTTTTATCAATATTGTGAGTGTAAATCATAGTTAAATCTTTAGATCTGAATAATGATGATTTACTCTATGGCACTTACTAAGTACCTATGATTTACATTTTCCTTAGCAAGAAGACGACACCGGAAGGCAGTCTTTTCAATAGCTAATTTATTGTTTTCATTAGAAGTTAAAGCCTAGTGGTGTGACCGTCAGACAGCCAGGTCTCGAGTTCGATCCCAAGGCACCTCGGACTTTTCGGATTTATGTGCGTATTGTTTAATTATCACTTGCTAAAATAAAGGTGATGGAAAACATCGTGAGGAAACGACATGCCTGAGAAATATTTTTCGACGGCATGTGAAGACACCAGTACCCTAATTACGTAATACACCATTAAAATCGTGATTTGAAACGTTTTGAAACAAATTGTTAATCCATTGCTTCATAAGTTCGAAAAAAAATCTGCTTAACAACGTAAATAACGCAATAAATGTTGTTGAACTGTCAAAATGAAACAAATTTATCGTAATCGTTTACGAAAATGTGTTGCGTAATTAGATAGCTTGTTAGTCACTAACCACACGAAAAGAAGAGGAATTAGAAGAGAAACTGTAAATACATATTTCTCGTATACAAGAATGTCAAAGGTTTTACGAAATAATTTATCCGAATTTTAACATGGCAACAATTAAAATAATACCGTTTTAAAAAAAAAGGAACCGCCACCGGTTGACGCTCATCAAAAAATTTCTCTTCGACTCATAAAAAAACCACAAATCAAAGGAGCCGTTAATCAAAACTTCGCAGCGATTACACACCATGTAAATTAAACACTTACGATTCCCACAAAAACACGAGATCGGCAACTAAACAAATTCAGAGGCAATTACAACTTCTCCCTTGTATTAGCAACAAAATGAACTTGGAGCTAATAATAGTGGTAGCCGCATGTTATGGGAGCCAATTACGTTGCGGGTAGCACAACAAAATCCGGTAGTTAATTAGGCTAAATTGTATAATGTTGGTGCGGCAGTTTGCGACGAGTAATTGCGGGCCCCTGGCCCCGGGCCGCGGGCCCCGTCCGCGACCCGAGCTCGACTAGCGACGAGAGACGTCAAGCCTGATGGTAATTCTCTGATTTATTAACTAGTTTTCTTTGATGTGTGGAATACTGGCGATTGAGAATTTAAAGGTTTTTAGGTCTGAAGTGTCAGGAGAAGTTTTGCAGAAGTTTTGGTGCATGGGAGTACTATGATTTGGTATTATTGACACGGTAATACCAAATGGCAGATACGTAGGGTATCTGTCATTTTGATTTATCTTGTTTAGGATGTGAAATGTCCAGTGACAACATGACTATTTTTCACATTGGTGTGTCTTAATCGAATCAGTTTTTGAAAGTAAGCTCCTCTCCTGAAAAATTACTAGACTATAAATCAGTATTTTGTAAACGTAGGCAGGACCTTAGCTGAAAACTGCTTGAATCTGCACAATACTATTGATACTGTCTCACCGCTACTGACGGATTCTTCCAATTCTAGTACACAACTGAATTCGTTTGTGCTGGAGGATGCAAGTGAGGATGAGATCTCTCGCCTTGTAATGAATGGGTCTAAAAACGGAATGCCGCGATAATATATCAAATAAATTTTTGAAAAGACATGTTGACATCCGTGTACCGCCGCTTACTTTCATTTTTAATACCTCCATACAGGTCTGTTCCCTTCCCAATTGAAAAGCTCCGAAGTCCGTCCAATTTTTAAAGGAGGCGATAAAAATGATATTTCTAATTATCGTCCGATCTCTAAACTACCCGCTATCTCAAAACTACTAGAAAAAGTAATTAACAATAGACTCACAAAATACCTGGAAAAAAATAATTTGCTTGCAAATAATCAGTTTGGCTTTAGAGCAAATAGATCTACCGATGATGCTGTTTATTGCTTAACCAAATTTGTTAGCACTAACCTGGACAGAGGGCGCAAATGCTTGTCTATCTTCCTGGATCTGAAAAAAGCATTCGACACCATTTCTATTCAGACTTTTCGAGAGCTATCTAAATGGCCGGAGGCAGTGTGTTCGAGTGGGGAGTCATGTAGGCGCTGATCTTCCGTTGTCTTTTGGCATTCCCAAAGGCAGCATTTTAGGCCCTACTCTCTTTCTCATTTATATTAATGATCTTACTAGTATCAACATTCCCAAAGGCGGCATCATATCATACGCTGATGACACAGCTCTTCTTTTCTCTGCCAATACCTGGGATGAGGCCTTAAATGCTGCACAAAATGGATTTAATATAGTAAACAAATGGCTCACACTTCATCTTTTAATGTTAAATACTGATAAAACGAAATACCTGACTTTCAGTATTCGTCATTCAACGCAAACAGGGATCAATTACAACATAGTCCTTCACCAATGTTCCTTAGATATACGAGTACACTGCACTTGTAAGCCAATAGAACGTGTGAATACAATGAAATACTTAGGGATCCTCTTCGACGGCAACCTCAGCTTCAAAGACCATATAAAATTACTCAGTGCGCGAGTCAGAAAGCTTATTTATATGTTTAAGGAGCTGCGTCATGTGGTTCATGTGCTTGGAGCTCCCAAAACAGTAATTAGACCTATTGAGATCACTCAACGCACAATTCTGCACTTATAAGCCTCGACTATGTTCCACTACATTGCTATATAATTACTGCGAATTACTCACTGTTGGGCAGCTATACCTACTAACTATAATTCTGAAGCATCATCAAGACCTAGCATATGACCCCAACCTTTACCATAAGTGTGTAATTGTGAACATAAACCTAAAACTTCTATTATTAGAAGGTTTTTTTTTGTATTTTTGGGCCCCTATGCCTGTAATAAAATTAACTCTGTTGTGATTAAAACCTCATTGTCTAAGTCAAGTAGACTTTTTATTCTTTTTAAACAGTTGTCAATAAACTGATGTCTTAGCATGTGCAAAAAAAAATGTCCGAATAAAATTAATTTCTTTTCTCCATTTGTATACATATTGAACACCCTCTCATATCAGGTTATGGGACCAGCAGACCTACTCAAGTAAGGTTTTTTGATTCATTTCGAGACAAAAGTTATTTTTAGTAAGAAGAAAAAAAAAAAAAACGATCGGCAGACCGGCACATTTTTTTTTTTTCTTTTCTATGAGTTTTTTCTATCTGGTTTAAACTAATTAAAAATGACCAGCGAAGCACATAGTTCGACAGGAATTCCAATCGAAAAGCTGCAGGGCATGGAAAATTATAATAACTGGAAATTTTCCATGAAGATGCTCCTGATGCACGAGGACCTACTTGAATGTATCGAGTCCACCGACGGAAGCAAAGATATTAGAAAGAATCAGCGCGCGCTTGCTAAAATTTGTCTATCAGTGAAAACCAATGCTTTTTCGCTTGTGCGTAACGCAAAATCAGCTTATGAAGCATGGACAAGTTTACAAAAGGCTTATGAGGACAAGGGTCTGTGCAGACGCTTAGGATTACTGCGATTGCTTTTTGGAACTAAGCTCGAAGAGAATGCTTGTAACATGGAAACTTACATTACGAAAATAACAGAAATTGCACAACAATTGAATGACATAGGTTCTCCACTAGACGATGACTTCATAGCAGTCATCATGTTGAGCGGACTGACATCCGATTACGACCCGCTCATTATGGCGTTGGAGAATTCCAGTGACAAGCTTGTAAGTGAAACAGTAAAAACGAAATTATTACAGGAGTTTTACAGAAGAGATGATAAGACAGAGACTGCATCGGCTTTGACTACCATTAAGAAGATCAAATGTTACCGATGTAAGAAACCAGGACACACAAAGAAGAATTGCCCGAAGAATGCTGCTTCTACGACTCCAGTGAGTAATGTCAAGGATAAGAAGAAGGTGTTATTGTCAGCATTGTCGGTAAATCTCAAGAAGGATGTCTGGTACGTGGACTCTGGTGCAACCAACCATATGTGCAACGACAAGAGTGTTATGTTGGAGTTCAAATCAACTAAGGACCTCTCTGTGAACATTGCAAATGGTGATCAATTATGTACTACAGGATTAGGTAAAGTTAGAATTAAGTTAGACGGCGTTTTTAGAACAATAACTAATGTTTATTTGGTTCCTCAACTGTCAACTAACCTTTTATCAGTGAGTGAGTTAACAAGGAAAGGTTATAAAGTCAATTTTAATTCTAAAACCTGTAGAATAATGGACGGGCATGAAATCATAGCTACTGCTAGTTATGTGAATGGTATTTTTCAATTAGATTCTTTAGGGAATAGCAGCAGAGCTGATGTTGGAGTGCAGCCTCAATGCATGGTGTCTGACAGCAGCAGTAAAACACTACTGGACTGTGATGTGTCAGAGCAAGAGCAGAGCAGTTTGGTGTCACAGGAAGTATGGCATCGCAGGCTGGGGCACCTCAACGCTAGGAGCATGAATGTCATGAGACAAGGTATGGTCTTTGGTATTAAATATGATAGTACTCGTTTTCAATCATGTATTGCCTGTATTAAAGGAAAACTTACAAAATTAGCTTTTCCAAAAGTGTCTCATAGTAGGTCTAAGGAGATTTTAGGCTTAATAAATACAGATTTATGTGGTCCAATGCAAAATAAGTCATTTGGTGGTGCTTGTTATTTTCTTACTTTCATTGATGACTGTTCAAGAAAAACATTTATTTATTTTTTGAAAACAAAGAGTGAAGTTTTTGAAAAGTTTAAAATATTCAAAAAGCTTGTTGAAAATTAAACTGATAAGAAAATAAAATGTATTCGTAGCGACAACGGTGGCGAATATATTAATAAAAAATTTCAGCAGTTTCTGCAACAGCAAGGAATCCGTCACCAAACGACTGTCCCGCATTGTAGTCAACAGAATGGTGTGGCAGAAAGAGCAAACCGTACCATCATGGACAAAGCTCGCTGCATGTTGGAAGATGCTGGTCTTGACAAACGTTTTTGGGCAGAGGCCGTAAACACTTCAGTGTATTTGAAGAACCGCTCACCCACAAAAGCTGTCATGGGCATGACACCACTGGAGAAATGGACTAACACAAAGACAAACGTAAGTCATCTTCGTACATTTGGTTGTTTGGCTTATGCTTTGACTTCAAATCACAAGAAACTGGATTCGAGGGCAAAGGAATATATATTTGTAGGTTACTGCAACGATACAAAGGGTTACAGACTCATTGATCCGGAGAACCCTGAGCATTGCATTAGAGCACGCCATGTGAGGTTCTTAGAAGATCGTTTCTGGAAAAAGGATCTGTCAGATGATGATGCTAACCAAGTGGTTCATGTTGTTTCGCATACAGAACAGACATGTAGATCAGACGAAAACACTGGGGATGAAAGTCCACAGGGTGTGTCTGAAAATTGTCCTTCTGATGACAGAAATAGGAACAGGGACACAGTATTTAGTATCAATGACAGTAGAATTTCATCTGAAGCAGATAACTCGTCGGATGAAACCTATATTCCAGGGAGTTCAAGTGAAGACTCGACGTCTACAGACTTCACTGATGCTGTAAATGAAGATCTTTATGCACATCTGGTAGGTCAACAGTACAGGGATCTTGGCGATCCGGAGACTGTTAAGGAAGCACTTGGTGGCAATGAAGCTAAAGAATGGAAGGAAGCCATGGAAGATGAGTATAAATCGTTTATCACCAATAAAGTCTGGCGCCTTGTGGATCTACCTAAAGATCAAAAAGCAATAAAATGCAAATGGATCTTTAAGAAAAAGAGGAATTTAGATGGCAGTCTCCTCAAATACAAGGCACGGCTGGTGGCTAAGGGATTCACTCAAAGGTATGGCATTGACTATGATGAAACTTTTTCGCCTGTCGTCCGTTACTCTACTATCCGTTTGTTGTTAGCACTAGCTGCAGAATATGATCTGGAAATAAATCACCTAGACGTCAAAACAGCCTTTTTGAATGGTGATCTTAAAGAGCATGTGCTAATAGAACAACCACAAGGTTTCGTAAAGAAAGGACAAGAACATAAGGTGTATAAGTTGGAAAAAGCCGTTTATGGATTAAAACAGGCTGCAAAGTCATGGTATGAAAAGATTAATGGAGTATTAATAAACAAACTCCATTTCAATAGGATGCCTTCAGAACCATGTGTCTATTATAAAGGACAAAAGGGGGAAATGGTTATACTTGCTCTTTATGTCGACGACATTATGTTATTTTCTTCACCAATATCCAAAGAAAGAGATATAATGAAAGAAAAACTCATGTCAGAGTTTGAGATGAAGGATTTGGGACCTGCTCATCAAATATTAGGCATGAGAGTATGCAGGAATAAGGAATCGATTACTTTAGATCAGTCACATTATATTGAAACTGTTCTACGTAAATTTAATATGACTGAATGCAAATCGTCTCCGACCCCTATGTAAGTAGGATCGAAACTGAAGAAAAGTGAAGTCAAGGATACTCGTTTCGACTACAGAAATCTCATAGGGTGCTTAATGTATATTTCAGTTTGTTCCAGACCAGATATCTCGCATGCAATAGGTGTTTTGAGCCAATTTAACGAATGTTTCGATGAAACACATTGGAAAGCTGCGAAAAGGGTCCTGCGATACCTCAAAGGTACAAGTCATTACTTTCTTAAGTATGTTAAGAGCGGATTGGTCATAAATGGCTACACGGATGCTGATTGGGCATCCAATGAGGTTGACCGTCGTTCATATACAGGGTATGTATTTAAATTAGGTGATTCTATTATATCTTGGGAAAGCCGTAAGCAGAGGACTGTGGCTCTCTCGAGTACTGAAGCAGAGTACATGGCTATTTCAGATGATTGCAAAGAAGCGTTGTTTTTACGTACTTTCTTGAATGAATGTCTTCAAGTTCATTGTAAGGTAAATTTATACAATGACAATCAGTCGGCACAAAAACTATGCTCTAACTCAATGTTTCATGCTCGTACCAAGCATATAGATATAAGACACCATTTTATAAGGGATATTGTAATTAATCAACTAATTAATGTCTGTTATATGCCTACAGGTGACATGGTAGCTGACTTGCTCACTAAACCGCTGAATAAAGAGAAACATGTTAAGTTCTGTTTGTCTCTTTTATCAGTGTAATATTGTTATTCTAATTATTACTATGTAATGTAATATTTCTCATAATATTTTAGTAATAATTAACTAGTTACATTTGTGTTTTTATAAGACAATAGTTTAAGGGGTAGTGTTGTGATTAAAACCTCATTGTCTAAGTCAAGTAGACTTTTTATTCTTTTTAAACAGTTGTCAATAAACTGATGTCTTAGCATGTGCAAAAAACAATGTCCGAATAAAATTAATTTCTTTTCTCCATTTGTATACATATTGAACACCCTCTCATATCAAACTCTTTTCTAGATATTTACCCTCTTAATAGGGTTCGTTGCAAAGACAGGGTAAAAAAGTACTTACTGACCATAACTTATGATGATACAGAAAGACTTTTAATCGTTCAAGAGGAGAAAGGGTCCTTCCTTTGTGCAATTTTTAAGGTATTTGTTCTTTATCTTCATATCACTCAAACACACACATTTGCTTACATTCATCATTCCATACATCAACACACGTACACACACAGCCTAACACTCACCGCCCCTTACACGATCACTTTCCCGTCTCTATACATACCTACACATCAACTCACTTAGTTTTTAGCTTAGTTTAATTGTATTAGTTTTATTTTATTGGTTTAAATGTACTAAAAGCTGTACTTTTAGCTTAATTTCTTACGCATATTACACATAGTAAGAGGTTTGGCGCTGGATGCCGAGATACAAGTTTCATATATAGTTCGGTTGTAAATGCTCCTATTTTGTATTCTATTTATAATAGGTTACTAGTTTTTAAGTTGTTTTTGTACAATATTTTTTGGTAAATATCATTATTACATTATTAATACAAAAGTGAATAGGTGCAGTTATCCTAAATTAAACATAAAAACATGTATAAAATGCTACTAACAAAGCCATTGTCCGCAATGCCAGCACCTCTATACTTTTACCAATCTAAGTTTTCACCCTTCCATGTAATGGACATCATACTTCACACAACGATATTAATCAAAAAGGTGTCGTTATTCCTCTTAAATTAATGCTTCACATCAAGGAGTCGCGTAAGATACCCAAACCAGTTATATCTCTATAACTCGTAAGTACTTCACATAAACGTATAATTAACTATCAAATCACTCAGCTGACAGCCAATTAATAACAACCGTAGGACTTGTCTTTCATAATTTGAATTATTGTCTGATGGTGTGCGGATAAATAAAAACAAAATCAAATTATGGGCCATTTATATAAACCAATTTGCATGGCAAACTGTTACGACCTGGCGACACCGGGACATTATCTGTGGCCGGCCCATTTGAGGCCAAACTAGTACAGGTTGATGATCGACTACGTATCAAAATGGCCATCACTTGCTTTCGTTAGCAAAAGTCTAACTAAATTAAAAAACATAACTGTCAAAATATTTAAATTTCGAATGAGGATTAATGTCGGCGCAGTTTGTTTTTGGGATTGATGGATCACGATGGCGCAAAACTAGTCACGACTCACGACCTTGTCGGAAAATAAATTTAAGCGCAAGAGTAGTACTTTAAATACTGCGTAATGTTAATTTTAAAAACACTGACGTCGAATTTTAATCATTATCTCAGTGATCCTAGCATCTTCTGGCTAATTCTGCAACGATAGCATTGTACACAAATAAGCTCATTAGAATTTTGCAGAGCGGAAAGTGTATAAAAATTCCCCGTAATTGCCAATGAAAGGTTTTATTCCAATATAAGACGGAAACGGTTTGCTTAAGCTAAATCAAGGTAACTGTGAGCAATTTATCGAAACAAACCCACAAGTTGCTTTCAACAAACTGATAGAAATTAATTAAAAGCAATAGCAAGTGTCACACACTTGCGACACGGATAACCGTAGTCGCAATCAGCAGTTTAATCGAGCGACTATCGCCTTAGGGCATTTGCGGTCACTTGACATACGACGTGCGAACTCAGCAATTACCGAACTCACTGATTACACGGTTCGACCGGTGATAGCCGACTGTTCTTGCGCGATTGACGACTGACAATCGCAAGTGTGCTGCCAGCCCATGAAATATGAATGAGATGCAAATTAAGGTCGGGGATTATGGCAAAAATATCTGTCAACACCTTTGGATATCGGATATCTAGTTAGATTTATGAATATTACAAGAAACTATTATTAAAATATTCAAAAAAGACTGCCTCGTTGGTCAAACGCTACTGCTGTCCTGGGTTCGATTCCCGGATCGGGCAAAGTGTTATTGAGTGTTTCCATCAGGAATTTCTCAGTAGCAGCCCGGAGACTGGATTAGTGCCCGGATGATAACAATAGGCTCACCCTCTATTACACAGGACGAAACAAGGCGTGATGTTATGTTATGTGTTAAGTTATTAAGAAAATGCTCTAATTTAACATATTGTGTTTTTCACTACTCGTTTAGACGTGATCTTCAGTATAAAATTATTAAAATTCGGTTATCGTCAAAAATGTATGGCGCTAATCATTACTTAACTTTAAGCAGTGTTTTTGAATAATGGGGTAAGTGTTTACCGTCTACATAGATCACAGTTTATGGCATAAAGATTACCGAATTATTTTTCCGTGAATGATAAGATTCTGTCGCTTAGGTACAGTAGGTGTTGTTCACTTTCTTCTGCTGATAGAATTCCTTAGTCTCTTATTTTTCGTTTCAAACGAAACAGCACTCTTTCGGTCAGGTTTCGGTAATACATAACATAACATGTATGAATCCCCGAAGGGTTAGGCAGAAGCGTATCTATAGTATGCCCACAGTTATATTTAAGTCCCATGTTATAGAATCAACGGGGCACTAATATAGTCGGGGTTATCCTGGAGATATAAACTTATCTGATATACGATTTTTTTTCTACCATTAGATATTCCCTAATTTATACATTTTTATTTTGCATGGAGCAATTTTTACTATATTTAAAAAGAAAGAAAAAAAATGCGTTTATTTTCGGTAAGACAAAGGCTCGTGCAGACCAGCACGACGCAACGACGCGACGCGACGCGACTCGAACAATTTCTAAGAAAACTTCTCTGTATAACAATAACCGGTGTCGCGTCGCGCTAGTCTTCACGAAGCTTTAAGTTGGGGGAAAGTAACCAACCAACCAACTGCAGTGTATTCACATAGGCATTGAAATCTGCGACAAGTAAGTAGTTCCGTGATTTAAGCGCACGCTGAGCGGTTAAGGTGTTATTAATGATATACCAAAAACAAAAATCGTGAGTGATCATTACGTCATTAGTGGTAATAATAAAGTGATCAAGCTTGCCTTGTTATGGGAAAAAATATATTAAGGAGACTCCTTTTTTATACATTTTTTTTTAAATAAGTAAAATTACCCAATAACCACGTGAATTGATGAAGTAGCGTACATCTTATGTTTATTTAGATGATTAAAAAGAACAATCAAGTAATTAAGCCTCATTAAACTGCTATTAGGCACGATATCTAAGATCCGACTCGAAGGACCAGCTATCTAATCACGCTACACATTTTCGTAAACGATCACGACCAATTTGTTTCATTTTGACAGTTCAACAACATGCATTGCGATATTAACGTTGCTAAGCAGATTATTTTTTCGAACTTATGAAGCAATTAGCTGCGCCCCCCGCGGTTTCACCCGCATAAGTTTTGATTCCATAAGAATATCGGGATAAAAAGTCTTCTATGTGTTAATCTAGGTTATAAACTATCTGTGTGCCAAATTTTATCCAAATCCGTTAAGTAGTTTTAGCGTGAAGAAGAGACAAACATACACACTCACAAACTTTCACCTTTATAATATTAGTGTGATGGATTAGCAATGTGTTTCAAAGCGATTCAAATGCCGATTGATCGTTTATTACGTAATTAGGATACAGAAATGAAAATAATCAAAATATAACTAACGTAACTTAGTTACCCAAGTCGAAACTTAAGTTGCTAAGTTTCATTTCTGTATCTTACTTACCTTAAGATCACATCTGTAAAAAATATGATAACTTGGCATTTACACATATGTCTAACTTGTGAAACTTAAATTTGTGAATGATTAAAATTTTTTTTTTTTTTTTTTAACTATGGCATCTCGCAGGTATACCACTAAGGTATTTACTGCTCAACCGAACAATCCTGTGGCTGCCTTAAGCACTACACTCAAAGCCTCCAGCCAGGAGCAACTATTCTAAATTAAAATTAGGCGAACGCTCGCTAAGGGCACCCCCTGTGGGGTACGAACCTCGGCTTAGGGCGTCGCTGAGGGGGGGACAGCAAGATGGGACAGGCTGGATCACGGATATATTATTATTAGACGGGGAATTTAAAGCTACGCGCTCAGCTGCGGCGCGGGCTGGCGCTTCATCGGACAAGGGTGATTAAAATAAGTCTTGCTCGCTCTTTTATTTAAGTTGAACTCATAGATAGTGCTGAACTTCGAAGCTCTAAAGTATTTGATTTGACGATAATAAGTAATCGCATTTTTTTTAACCAGAGACTTAGAAATAATAACTCTTTCTATGAAAAACTTAGGTAGCCTTAGCCTACCTACTTACTACTTCAAAATTAAAGACATGTACCTACTGAAAAACATCCTCGCAAATTCCACGCTGAACGCTGGAGAATGGAAACGGTATACAACACAAAATCGTGATGAATTACGACGTGCTAACACCGAATTACCCACAGCAATGATTACACGGTTAACACAAAAATGATACCGCCATTACATCGATAGAACTGTGAGAAATTAGTGAGGCGAATCGCAAAACTGCACTCACCCGTACCGAATAACAATTACCGATATCA
The DNA here is from genome assembly GCA_963853775.1 of Xanthia togata. Lineage (NCBI taxonomy): Eukaryota > Metazoa > Arthropoda > Insecta > Lepidoptera > Noctuidae > Xanthia > Xanthia togata. Next base: position 7,293,404 of record OY970798.1, on the reverse strand, counting down.
ATCGATATAAATCGCTAATTTCGAGTCTATTGTTTATGGAAGAAGCAGTTTGCACAGAAGGCTTTTTTTACGATTGACCGATTGAGTGCTTTTGTGATATCGATTTTGGTGTGATTCGAAAATTGATGAATAGGCGCAGACTAGAGAATCTATTGTTCTGGCAACACTTTTTTATTTTGAGAATAGCTAATATTATTATTCCTCTGTGTTATTCCTGTACAGCCCAATCACATGTGTTTGTAAGCATTTTTTATTTATTTATTTGAACTAAATAATAAAAAGTACAACTCTAAAGCATAAAGTAAATGAATTTAATATTTGAAACACAACTTACAATTTGTACACCCAACGTAACTGGATTTAAAACAAACAAAGTAACAACAAAATGAGTTGTCCACCAAAACACATTAAATAAAAAAGCCTTACACAGCCACTGGAAATGACAAAATAACCGATATAGTTTCATTACCTACACTCATCTTTCTTCATTTTTAGGGTTCTGTATACCCAAAGGATGCAATCGGAACCCTATTAGGTACTAAGGCTGCGCTGTCCATCCGTCCGTCACAGGGCTGTATCTTTTGAACCGTAGTAGGTAGACACTTGAAATTTCCATAGTGTGCTAGCAGAATAAAATTAAACATTACACACAAAACATCACGCTGTTTCCCCGAAGGGTTGTGCAGAGGTGTACCTATAGTAGGTGCACCCACATTTCGCCAGTTATGTTTAAGTCCCATGTAATAGGGGGCGAGCCTGTTGCCATCAACCGGGCACAAATCCAGACTCCGGGCTGCTACTGAGAAATTCCAGATAGAAAAACCCAATAACACTGCCTGACTCGGGAATTGAACCCAAGACCTCATGCTCAGCAGTAGTGCTTGCGACAACTAGACCAAAGAGGCAATCAATAAAAAAAAATGGTGGGTGATTCAAGAAATTTGTTTTTGTCGGAGTTTAAAAAAAAAAAAAGTATAATAATTAAAAATACTTTATTTAAAAGGAGGAGCTCGTGGCAAAGTAATAACTGCCGCACGGGTCGATCCGTCAGGTTAAGCTACGCTTGCCGGGGTTGGTCTGTGGATGGGAGACCATCTTTACGTACCGAGACTCCTCCGTGCCTCGGAAAGCACGTTGTCAAAGATCCACGTCATTCGTGGATGACAGTCGTTACGGGTCGTCAGAAGCCCGAAAGTCTGACAACCAGTCTTACCAAGGGGTATCGTATCACCCAATAACTGGGTTGTGGAGGTCAGATAGGCAGTCGCTCCATATAAAATACTGGTTCAGCTGCATCCGGTTAGACTGGAAGCTGACCCCAACGTAGTTGGGAAAAGGCTAGGCAGATGATGATGATTTAATCATTACAAATGTAGTGTTAAATATTATACGGTGGTACAGAACCCTTGGTATGCAAGACTGACGCGCAGTTGGCCGCTTCTTCTTAACCAACATAGTTACAAAATTGGTGTTGCAATGTTCAGCATTACCGTGGCCATAAAAGCTTATAGCATTGTGTAACATTATCCTTCATAAGCCATGGGTCCTCATAACGAGTAGCGAGTGCCAGCAGGATAGTTTATAACCACTTAACTTTAAACTCAGGTTGCGCTCAGTAAGTACTCGTAATTGGTAAAATAGTCTCACTGAAATCCTTTTTTGTAACATTATTGATACTTGGAATCTTTTGTCAGGGAATAATGGAAGATTTAAAGTGATTATACTAAAAAAAATGCTTTCAATTTTTTCAACACTTTTTGGAACGAAGTTCCTTAACGCGGCTTGCGGTAGGAGTTGACTGATAGAAATCGTCACGTAAGGAAAAACCGTTATGCCCCCTCCATACGACTTTCTTTCTCTCTCTCTCTCTCTCTCTCTCGCAAGTATCGCGTAAGGAACATATTTTCCTAACGAAGACCACGTGTGCACTGCACACGTGGTCGTTGATGTCTTTTACTTGACGAAATTTACTTCTTAACTTTTTAGATATTTTGTCTAATTTAATCAACTATATAAAATTCGATTAACACTGCAGTTTTTAAATCTTATAACTATTGAGCTACATTTAATTAAAATAAGAATAATATTAATAATAATAATATTATTATAATTTAATTCTGTTCCGATTTTAATTAAATGTTACTTTTCGCTATACAATAAAATGCTGAAATACAATGTATCGAAAATAAATATTTCAATATATGAGATGATATATAAAAGCAGCAGTGTTAATCTTTTGTCGCCGACCATGAATCCTTTTTACAAACTCAAATCTGAAAAGTTTGCAACCTGTCCAGATTTGAAGCAGATATTATCTTGCGAGTACAAAGTGAGCAGATAAGCATAAAATTATTACATTACGTGCACTTACCGTGAAATATGCGCCTGCGCCTGTGTTTATCACTACCCGAGCCAGTCATAGTAACTAGATTTATAACGTGTTTGCACTTTCTCTGGATTTCAATTTGAAATGTTTTGTTTTGAGGTACGAGTTTTGAAGCTCTCCACTATCTGTGCTGATACTTGTATTAAGATTGTAATTATATAGCTTAGGTAAAAAGCGATTCAAGTAAATAATATTCAAATAAAACATTAAACACTAAATATTTATATTGTGTACAATAAATGAAGGCAAAAAGGGGATGAGCTCATTGGACATCAAAAAACTCGTCCGCATCGCTTTCAATGGGAAAAGTGTCCAACAGGCAGGCAACAACGTTTCCACGTTGAATGGCAATGCTGATTTTTTGGCCTAAAAATAGGCGATCTCTCTGTTGTCTTGAAGAGTTGACCAACCGCTTGGTATACACAAAACATTTTGTATTCAATTATCAAACGATTACAAACTTATTTCATAAGAAGCCAATAAAAATTAACACGCTACACCGCCAAACATCTCAATTTAGGATTGTAAACCAAACAAAATTTAAAAATAAAATTAATGTGAAAGTGAGGTCAGGGTGTCCGAGTAATCTTTCCCATCAACTTTAAACAGCATCTGGGCTCGTAATTTAATTAAAAAATTCACAGAATACTGGCGCGGCGGCGCAATCTACCAAATTGCGCACCACAACACATCGGGAGCCCTAATTCCCTTAAATATTATTTTTGCATCCTTTATCGTATATTTTGAAATTAACCCGACCCTGGTAATAACTGTTATGCCAACGTTTTTGATTAAATTCGCCCAAAACCAATACTTAAAAGTTATCAAACTATTATCGTTTCGCGAGGACAATTTGCGCGGGACCACGTTCAGCCATTAGTGATTGTTGGAGATAAAATGACGTATGGACCTCCTCTTTTGTGTTTCGATAACGAAGTTCTGATCTAGAACTGCTTTTATGCTAAGCAGGAGAAGCTTTTATGACGCTAATCACACTTAATTTAGGACAAAAAACCTTACCAGTAATCTCCAGAGTTTCCTAAATCTATTGGATATGTATTGGACACTTAATCAAATTGAAATGATCTTAATGATGATCCAAATCCAATAATTAGGTAGTTATTAAATAATGCCAAAGTAAAGTCCTGTCCTGAAGCACATAAAATTTCTACAATTGCCTGAGAAAACAATTCCAAATATGATAAAAAGATAGCTTATTTGGCTTCTTCAATTTACTAGCAAGTAAGTACTTACTATCGCAAATTATAACCGTTTATGTATTCATGACGTACCTACCTATATCTAATTGAATAAATAAGTGATGATCTAAAATTAAAAATACCGATCCGAAATTTTTGGATAAAAAACATGTCCAAAAAAGTTACCGTTTCTGAATATTCAAGGTTCAAGGAAAAAATAAAATCAATTACGGTATAACAAAGTAGGTGCCTAAATAACTTACGCACCTACATAGGTACCGATCTACTTAATAATAATTGCAGAAGTATACCTAAAACTATCATGCATAAATACACAAAGCAATTTATAATCCCGCCATTTTTAGCTTAATCATTTTCCCGCGCTCTTGTCTCTGGCTAATAGTTTTGACCGATTATGTATGGCAACACTTTATGCTGCATTTGCATAATGAAATTACGGCACCGGCCCTCGGAACATCGCACTTATAAAAAAATAGGTACGCAGCCATCGTTTACCGTATAAATACAAAATTGATTCGATCAACGGTTATTAATCGAATTTTCCGTACCCAACGGTAATCGATTGATTATTTAGGTACTTTTCAACAGTACCTACTCTACCGATATTAAGAAATTAATCGGTACAACTTATTTTGTTTTAAGATCGCGAAAAGATACCACAAAAAGGTTTTTTTTTTCTCATTATTTCACATAATTACTAACATTTATTACAATAAATTAACTTGAGATGATCACGATATATCTATTTTCGAGAAATTAAAAACCTAATTATGGAACGTTATCACTAAGAACGAAATAATTAGTAATTTTTCATAATTATTAATTTGAACCACGGCTTTCCTTGACCGCTATTACCCAGAGCCTATATTTTATACTTGTTTAATACTACTCGAACTAAATCTATGTTAATGTATTTATAGTATTAAGTACAGACGCCATCAACCTACTACAATCTGTCAAATTTCTTTAATAGATTTTCAACTATATCACGATAACATAAGGTTCTAAGGTGATTGGGAAAATTTTATAGTTTCGGGTAGGTTGATGTGCTGGCGTCTGTACATTGTGTTTTATATGTTATTACTTCTGAATGCCTTGAATTGTTAGCGAGCGATGGATTTTACTTATCTGGATTACTTCATGAAGCGGAATTCGGTATTTAAAGTATTTTTCAGGTATTTTTTTATATTTTATTTTATAGATATGAGTATTTGAAATATATAATTTAAACTTTTTGTTTTTCCAAGCTGTAGTTATTTTTTTATATTTTGTTAAAGTTTTGTTCGTGCTGACGTCATAAAGTAGGCTGAATAGCTTATGATCTTTGCCACGTTTAATACATATAATTAAAACTAAACTTGAAAAATCAGTAAAGTCAAACTGTCAAATTGGACAGTTAATATTAATTTGTCATAACAGAGCGATTTTTATTTTTACAGTATCCGTACCTTATTGTAAAGATAAAGCTTATTAATTATGAATCGATCAAAGACTATTTGTGCTACATGCTTCATACCGTCATGTAAAAACACCACAACAAATAGCCAAAACAAATTGTTTGTGTACTGAGGTCGATATTTAAAACAAATCCAAAGGGTAGGCAAGTAGTTCCTTATAACAAGCAAATGGTCAATGTAGCAGTACCTAAGTATCGAAGTCCGAAGAGAAAGCAAGGGTTATAGTGAAAAGAATTAGGTAACTTATCAAAAAATCAAGGCACGGTACGCTCAACGAATGTAAACAGCTTCATGTAAACTTGACGTTGACATTGACGCTTGACACCTACAAAATTTTATTACAAGAGGGCAGAGGCACTGAAAGTTTCCCATACAGGGTACTTTATGACGTCATTTAGAGGTCAAGTAAAAGTCAAGTGATTTTAAGAATTTTTGTGAAAATAAATACGATCTTAAAATTTTAAGAACTAAAAATAGAAAAATTAGGCTTACAAACCTAAAATCTCGAAATGGTTTTGGAATCAGCATAGGTTAATTTTTTACTTTACATACCGAATTTCGTTTTTTTTAGGGGTGAGCGTCTGGTGTTTTTTCTTCTGATAAGTAGGTACGTCAATATATGGAATATTGACGTAAGTAAGAGTAATGGAGACACTGACAGCTCTTGAACGCGGTTTAGATGTGTTGATCGCGTTCAGCTTCAATGTTGAAATTCGCTGTGAATCTGCTGTTTCTAGCCAAGCTGTATGATTTCTTAGAAAAAGGGTCTACTTGAAACCACAAATGGGCAACAGATATTTAATAACAGATCAATTATTCTCAGAGTTGTTTTCTTAGTAAATCAATTAGTAGAGTCGTTATTAATTACTTTAATGACGCAGGGAATACTAATTCCCTGATGTCATCCAACTCTATTACTTCTTAGATCGAATCTCAAATTGGGATACCCGTAGTCGGTAGTACATTTATTCCGAGTTCAGATGATTTCAATATAATTATATAAGTATGTAAATAATGCCTGCCTAATACTGCCTCGTTGGTCTAGTGGTCGCAAGCGCTACTGCTGAGCATGAAGTTGTGGGTTCGATTTCCGGGTCGGGCAAAGTGTTTCTGGGTTTTTCCATCTGGAATTTCTCAGTAGCCCTGAGTGGATTTGTGACCGGTTGATGGCAATAGCCTCGCACCTGATACATCGGACTTAAACATATCTGACAAAATGTGGGTGTACTATAGGTACACCTCTGCCGAACCCTTCGAAGAACACAGGTGTGATATTATGTTATATAATAAATAGTAGATAATTAGTTTATGTTTAGTTTTTATCAATTTCCCAGCTCTGTATAATATGTAATAACAAGGCAAACTAATTAGTAAACAATTTTGCAAGTAGCCATGTCACCGACCACTCTTACAAGGCACTTAAGGCCCTGCAGATCGTTTGCGGCTATTACGTTATAAAATACAGCACTAGCTCGCTCCTCCCACTTACAACGGGAGTTTTCCTTAACTGGCAACATTTTAAAACATGTGAGGGTAATTTTGCCAGAGTAATTAAAGAGTCGTCACTTATATTCTAAAATTAAATTAATTTTGGATCGTTTGTTTCAACAGATACATTTCAGCCGATGTCAACGAAATTTCTGCAAAGTTATACATACATACATAAACTCAAGTCTTTCCCATGGGGATAAGCAGAAAGTAGAGAACGCCACCTGTTTACATTCATTCATCTGATCATACACGCACGCCGGGTTACTTGCGAGTACAACGCACCTGACCTTTCTGAAGAGCATCATCAATAAGGTCACTATATGTCTTTCAGAAGTAGGTATGCAAAGTTATAGTTTAGACGTTACAAATCGTTATCCTAGAATACTTACCTATAGATAGTTTCCTCCAGCAGATATTCTAGAGATTTACAATGTACAGGGTGGCCAATTAGGATGTATGTACCTATACAACTTTAAATTAAGATTGTTTTTATTACATCCCAATATTACCGGATATTTTTCTACAAGTATATTATTCAGACTTGGCTATTTTATACGGTGAATAAGATCTGCTTAATCTGCTCCTGTTTTATCCTTAAAAATGCTATCGCTTTTCATCATTTTCGCATAATTTATTAGGTATCCCACTAACAAAAGTAACAAATATTCTGCTTTTTGTATTCAAGCTTGACCATGACACGTCTCTTTAGATAACAACACAGAAAAAAAGTCAGGATGTGTCTCGAAATCCTCAGTGATCAAAATGGTATTCGTTACTCTTAATGATTTTTTTGAAAAATTTGGTCGTTTTTACATTCGTTTAAGAACTTCAGGATATAAAATGAATGAAAGTATTGCGGTGGTCACGGTCTTATAGACTGCATAACAAATTTGCCGCATTTTAACTAAATAATAGACACCAAACAACTGCATTTGGCGTCAAATCAGAATGGAGGCTAAAAAATGTTGTACACTTCTTAATTGGCCATCCTGTATTATGAACCTATGAAATGATAGCCGCTATTTCCCAATGCTATCATTTGTAAATGTAACTAACAAAATCTGATATTCCATTATGTGATGTTTTCACCTCATAAAAGGCAAAGACCGTGAATAAAACACAATAAGGGAAGTAATAAAACCGTTTTTCAATATACATAAATGACTACGTCACGTTTTGCACATAGGTAAGTAATTAGCCGATGACAGATTAATCTTTTATGGCCGATTCTTTCGTAAATGATTATCTGATATCTAAATAAAAAATTCGATTGGACGGCTTTTATATAGAAAATATTAGTATGTACCTATGTCAAACCGCCATATTTATTCTTCAGATAAAAGTTATCTTACAGCAGTAAAATCGGTCCTGTATTTAGCAACACGGCAAAATGTGGTAGTACCTAAGCACCTCTGCCTAATCCTTCGCGAAATACCGGCGTGATAATAGATAATTATGTTTATTACTTACGCAACTGAGGCCCGTTTAGAAGCGCCTAACACCGATTTTCCCTACAATGTAAGCTAAAACTGCGCAGCGTTGTATACGCTCACGTAACCTATGTAAGAATACAAACAATTAGTTATACTATTCACACACAACGTATTAATAACATCTAATAAACTTTGTCAAAGCATTCAGACGGCACACTTTAAATCATCAGTAAAAAGAACAATGTTGCCAGCTTTTGTTAATAAACTCCCACAAATGACACTCGGATAATTTATTTTTTACGGGCAGCGCAATTAGCGGCCGTTTCCCTGCACAATTACTTTACGATATAAAATTGATGCTCAGTTCATGTGTTTGTGGGCAAAACGTGCTCTCTGGGGGATTCTACGTATTTTGTGATTTTGCTATTAATAAATTTTATTATGATTCGTTTACTTTGTATCTTAGTTAAACTGTTAGTTTCTAGGTCTCTGTAATTGTTGGCTGCGGAAAAATATTTAAAAACGTCTAATAAATAAGAACTTAGGCCTAGCATGCACACGGGTGAACGCAGTACCTCATGCTCTGCAGTAGCGCTTTCGACCACTGGGGCAGTAGTGTTACAAATACAAAATAGTTTATTGTGACAAATAGAAAATTACATTACATTCAAACGTGTTTGGAGCCTCCTTTTAGGCAAACAATCTGTATTAGAAGGCTCCGCTCCTTCGTATCATTGTCGTACATAAAAGGGTAACTATACAATGTAAGTACCTACATTGTACCAGGGTTATAATTTTAAATATTTAATAACTAAAACATAAGTAGAACAAAAAATAATTTAAAATTATTAATTATCCTGGCTTGGTATTAGATAACAGCACCTTTCATACACTTAACAGTTTTATTCAGAAATTAGGTATTAATAATAAATAACAGACAAACTACCACAAGAATTATCTTGTATTAAGCAATTAACCCTAAAGGTTGTAATGAACAATTTAAAACTAAAACAACACTAAAATATCTCCACATAATGTAAATAACATGTATAGGGAAAGGTGAAATTTAATTGTCGTGCTTACATTTTAACGGCGGGAAATGATCGCATAAATTCAAGTCAATTGACTTTCTTTATTGTTTGATCACGACACAAAATTGTAAACATCGTACAAAGTTCACTGTTAAATATTCTAGTTTAAGACTTCGTCCCGGACATATTTCATCAAATAAGTTTTATGGCCGAGCAGTGATGGCCAGTGATATCGGCCCAGATTTACGAGCTGAGCCCAAGTCTGCTATTTTTATAAATTCGTCATTCCAACACGATCCCATTGTCATTTTGCTAAAAGTTCGTAATCTGCTAAATTCATAATGGTCGATCATTGGTTGATCATTGTATTCCACAAACACGATACTCGAAACGAATTAAAAGAAATGACTGCACAATGACGTTCTCATGGTAGGTCACTGATCAAAGGAACTGTCAAAATTTTAGCAGATTACCGCGTAGGTCAGTCATTCTGTTTTCATTATGTACGAGATTACCAATAGATGCCATTTCTTTCAATGGAGTGTCAGTGGCTGACCATTGGAAAGTCATAATGACGCCAATATGTTAGTAGATTACCAAACTTGTCAAAATCAACAATTATGAAATCAATGATAGACCCATTCTGACACTTATACCTAATGTAATACAGACTTGAGGCCCTGTAGGTCGTGGGTTCGACCTTAAGCAGGCGCTTTACTTTGTGTGCATTATTTCATAAGCACCGCTCTCAAAACGGTGAAGGAAAACATCGCGAGGAAACCGGCATGTCCTAGAACCAAAAAAATTGAAGAGACTTCCACCAACCTGCACTGGGCCTGCGTCTACGGGCCTACGCCCCCTCACAAAGAGGAGGCCCAGCAGTGGGAACATTAACGGCTGATTAATTATGCTAAGTTTTGGTTACACACTATAGATATAATCAACCTCGTTTCATTCATTTCATTTCATTTATTTGCGTACCATAATGTGAATTAAGTTGCCCAACCCTTCGGGGAAACACGGCGTGATGTTATGTTAGGTTTTATTTAGTAGGTACCTACTTACTTAGTAAAGAAAGCTTTGTCTCCAATTGTGATGACTGAGTGGTTGATGATATTTTTCATATTCTGAAGGAGTGTGTCCGTAATGGAAATAATAGAATCAATGTTTACGGCAATACATTGAGTTAAAATGTGGCATGACGTCACTCTCCGGTAAATTTTATACTGAATTGTGACGTAGCGAGCCCCACTATAATACATTTTTTATTAATATAATAAAGCAAAAATAATAGCAAGCAAGTAGCAAGTATTAGTTGTTGAAGTTGAATTGTTAGTATGTTGAAGTTGTTGGTACTCCCCATCACTTGTCCCTATGGTTTCATTAGAAAACCAGCGTCAGACAGCATTTTTCTGGCATTATGCTGCGATTAACCTTTTTGGCGCAGCCTTGAGTCACACACTATTATTGCTATGAGTTATTTTCACTTTTTATTTTGATATTGTGTTTCACGAACTGTGTCCAAATTGATTTTTTTATTATGTGACGACGGACTACTTTTTTTTTCCCCAGACATTTTATTCTATAAGTTAGTAATAGATAAGGTAAGTAGACCACAATCAATCATTATTTTGTATTACGTTGGGGAAAAAGTCTTTTAGCATTATAGGTATGTATGAACTTGTAATAAAATCTCTTTAGCTATACTATTTTTATCTGGCTGGTTTTGGTATCATTGAAAGTTTAAATTCTAAAGAACATAATTCAAATTTGGAAAATGTGTGATTTTCATTTGTTTTTCGTACCGTCAAGATGAGTGAATATAATGAAGAAATTCGATACATTTTAAAATTTTACTACTTAAAAGGTAAAAATGCAACGCAAGCCGCGAAAAAAATTTGCGATGTTTATGGACCTAGTGCAGTGTCTGTGAGAGTAGCACAAATTTGGTTTAAGCGTTTTCAATCCGGAAATTTTGATGTCAAAGATGCACGTCGCTCTGGTCTCCCTATTACAGATAAAATAGATGCCATTTTTGAAAAAGTGGAGCAAGATCGGCATATCAGTAGTTACGACGTAGCTGAAGAACTGGAAATTGACCACAAAACAGTTTTGTCGCATTTCAAAAAAACTAGGTACACAAAAAAGCTCGATATTTGGGTACCTCACGAGCTCACTTAAAGAAACCTAATGAACCGTGCACTCATTTGGACCTCACACATCTTTAGCAACTCAGCAAAAATTAAGAGAGTTTGGCTGGGAGGTGTTAATGCATCCGCCGTATAGTCCTGACCTTGCACCTTCAGATTTCCACCTGTTTCGGTTTCTTCAGAATTCCTTAGGCAGTGTCAGGTTAACATCACGAGAGGACTGCCAAAACCACTTGTCACGGTATTTTGATCAAAAGTCCCAAAATTTCTATAGCAATGGGATCATATCCATACCTACAAGATGGCAAAAAGTTATCGAACAAAATGGTACCTACATACTTTAGTTAAATGTAAATAAACTATATTAAAAAATGTTTTGAATTTTCTTAAAAAATGCGAAGCAACTATTTCCCCAACCCATTATATTCCTGCAAACAAATAAATTAAAATTAATCTAATCGCGCCTCTGTAATTTGTGCAACTACCTATCATTAATTTGGGCTACATAAAACTATTCAGGTAAGTATATCCTGTAACAAAAAAAAAAAGAACTCTGAACATCGCAATCTGCACTGTCTACTCTAACAGATGTTGTCTTTTCGAAGCGTTAAAAAATGTATGAGGCAAGAAAATGTTATCCCCGGCATACTTATCACACCACAACTGATATAGGTAACGTATGGCTGTTCCATGTGTGATGGTGACCACCGGGGTGGTTTTAGTGAGGTAAAGATCCCACACTTACCCACGGTCCCATCCCCAAAGTCCGGGCGCCACTTGAAGAAATCCGCCCAAAAACAAAAATAAAAAAATTGCAGAGCTGATGGAGCAGGGCCTAGACACTATTTTGTATTCTTGAAGCAATGTTTAATTAATTTATTGCATATTTGGTTATTCTCTGATTGGTGATTTTTACATTGTTATTGGGATTTGAAATTATAGTTATGATTTTGACATTATTATTGATAATTTTGACATTACTAGAAAATAATGACCAAAATTTGCCAAATATTATTATGTAGTTACTAACGCTAGAGATTAAGATGTATAAGTTAATTACAAACAAATTGGATAGTAAGATCTAGAAATAAAACTATTTGATTTTGATAAAGATGAAAGCATTATGAAAGGATTTTCTCAGTAGAAAAATCTATAGATATCTACCACTTCATCCTTGTCATCTATCGCCCTTAGAAAAATATCGTGTAGGTAAAGGGTCCGAAATATCGCTACACTACTTATCTACCTAACGTTAAATGCATCATTATAATCTAATATTACCACAATACGGCTGCACAAAACCATCATGCCAATCAAACCATCCACATTATTACATAATTCGAAATATTTACAAGGAAATTATCTGAAACTTGTATAGACATACAGATGTTGCGGTTAGGCTTAATATCTCGATCCTTGAGACCGTCTAATCTTTACCCAAATTACGCCATTTTAGAAACGACATCTTTATAGTTTGATGGCTTTATTAAATGAAAATATAGACAGGAAACAACATAATGATTGAACGGTTGCACGCGAATACTCAATTTATATAATTTTACGTAGTATAAAAAAATCTGGTATCTACACGAATAAAATTATGATTCGTGACATTTTTTGTATGAGCTTTAGCACGCATCTGGCTTGAGTTGAGTCTTCACAAGCAAGGGCCCAATTTGTTATTTTTTTTTGTTGTACATAGGTACCTATATTTTATAGCTTCTTCATAAACGTCATCTAAGCTGATCAAAAGCGTCATTTTCCTAACTTTCGCTACGATGCATGTACAGTCGAAGGGGCATTAACTATCAAAATCAACACACTTAAATCAGTCTTTTATAAACGCCTCATAAATTTTATGTTTTTTTGACGTATTCTGCTATGTTTTTTTTTACGCCTTGTCTACGTAGCTACTGCTAACTTCCTGATAAATAAAATTAATTTTAATTACTAGTACCGCGTATTTAAAACAAGGCAGCTGTGAAACTTATTTTTATTCACTTATAACTTCTTTTCAAGTTGGTCCTTTTCCCAGCAGGTAGCCAGTAGGCACGGCGGTGGGCAAAGCCTTATTAAGACCTCTTTTAAGCAGGTGAATGGGCATTTGGGGCACTCGGCGTACTTAGCCGTCACAGGATGATGTATATTTTATTACCTAATTAAAAAGTAATATAACTATTTTTTTTTTATTATTTGCAATAATTATGGAAGTGGCAGATGGGCCTGCATCTGATGTTAGGCGCTCAGCCTGTACCTAGGACCTTGAAAGATACAGATTTCTCCTAGGCTGCCTAAGACGTGCCTTACTTGAGAGATAGAGAGGTGTTTTTCAGACATTTCAGTTATATTGAAGTCCTGTGTGAAAGGGGATGGTCGAGCCTATTGCCATTAACCAAGAACAAATTGAGGCTTGTCAGTGCTCCTGAGTAATACCTAATGGAAAAATCCAATAACGCTTAGCTGGGGATCGAACCAGGACCCTAATTGCGTAATACACGATCAATCAGAATCTGAATTTAAAAAAAATAAGTTCGTAAAAACAATCTGCTCAACAACGTACCTAAATAACGCAATGAACGTATCTAATCGCTTACGGAAATGTATTGAAGAAATAGCGGATACTTTGTCGACAACAGAAAAGCTATCAGAAGAATATAGGATCTTAGAGCGAGCGAAGCGACCTTGAAAAGTTTTACTACTTACAATGTAAAAAAAATATTTTGAACATTTATACAGAAACAGGAATTACTTTGTTGACTTACGAGTACCTATACAAAATATTAGGTTGGGGAAAAAGTGTTTTCGCATTATAGTATGTATGAACTTGTAATAAAATCTCTTTGGCTATACTATTTGTATCTGGCTGGTAAGAACATAATTCCAAATTCAAATTAGGAAAATGTGTGATTTTCATTTGATTTTCGTACCGTCAAGATGAGGGAATCTAATGAAGAAATTCGATACATTTAAAAAAAAATCTACAAAAAAGGTAAAAATGCAACGCAAGTCGCGAAAAAAATGCGATGTTTATGGACCTAGTGCAGTGTCTGTGAGAGTAGCACTTTGGTTTAAGCATTTTCAATCCGGAAATTTTGATGTCAAAGATGCACGTCGCTCTGGTCGCCCTATTACGGATAAAATGGATGCCATTTTTGAAAAAGTGGAGCAAGATCGGTATATCAGTAGTTACGACGTAGCTGAAGAACTGGAAATTGACCACAAAACAGTTTTGTCGCATTTGAAAAAAACTGGGTACACAAAAAAGCTCGATATTTGGGTACCTCACGAGCTCACTGAAAGAAACCTAATGAACCGTGCACTCATTTGGACCTCACACATCTTTAGCCACTCAGCAAAAATTAAGAGAGTTTAGCTGGGAGGTGTTAATGCATCCGCCGTATAGTCCTGACCTTGCCTTCAGATTTCCACCTGTTTCGGTCTCTTTAGAATTCCTTAGGCAGTGTCAGGTTAACATCACGAGAGGACTGCCAAAACCACTTGTCGCGGTATTTTGATTCGCCGCGTGTAGCCTATTGTATCTGTTCCGACATTCTCTTGATGGAACTCTAAAGTATTATAAACATTTATTGAGAACCTCATAACTCATAAAAAACGATTAAAGTCCCAAAATTTCTATAGCAATGGGATCATGTCCCTACCTACAAGATGGCAAAAAATTATCGAACAAAATGGTACCTACATACTTTAGTTAAATGTAAATAAACTACATTAAAAAATGTTTTCAATTTTATTAAAAAATGCGAAGCAACTTTTTCCCCAACCTATTAGTTTGAAAATGTAGGATGCAAAAGCGAACGTAGCGAGCTCCAAAATTTTACACCCCGCCCCGGATAGGTCAGTTTTGTAGGAAATCCGTCGATTTCCGCAGAGAATTCTAAGAAAAAAGAGAATGTTGAGGTTGCATGAGCGAGCAAAGCGAGCACGAAATTTTAGAACCGTAAGTTTATATTTAGTGTGGGGGGCCCCCAACTACAAACTGCCTTTTTACTGAACATGTTTAATGTGGTCTTGTTTGAGATTTGATTAAAAAGTTTTCTCTAGCGGCGCTCGGCGCCCCCTAAGACCCTGCCACCGTGTGCACTGCACATCCTGCCTATGTAACCAATATTTTGTAACAATATTTTGATTTGTAAGTCCGTGGAGTTTCTTGCGCGTTCTTCTCCATAGGAATCTACTAGGTGCGCTTTGGAATGGCCAACTAGCTTCATCTATTTGACTGACCGACGACCCACCCCTTGACAATTCAAAAGTACCTACCTGTAATTGGCTTATTTTAAATAAATGCTTACGAGTTTGAGCTTGCAATTGCAATCACTAGACTAACGGAACAGACATCGATTTTAATCGCAGAAAATTTTAAAGTTTGATCAAGATGCGAGTGAAGCCACATAGCAGGACCACAGATGAATACGAGACGCTCCGCATTATACGTATGAAGCTACAAGTAGGTGTACGCAGCGGCCCGACTTGCTGAACTCGAAACTGGGCGAAACGTAGTCAGAAGATATGAGTTAGAATATAACTGTAGGTATCTAATTAGCGCTGCGCGACCTGAATTGCACTTTATTGTGTCGTAGCAAGAGTCACTTTTTATGTAAATGATTGTGCGGAGTGTGCTATCTGTTCCTACTAATCTGTGGCAGCCTGCCACTGGCAGGACTAGCATAAAGGCAAAATTATTAATCCGACATTTAAAATAAATGACAAGATCATCCATCTATATGATTAACTCAATTTATACAGAGACAGATACCCCAATTACAGGTGGGCGACGTCGGGACGAAAATGAAGCAATTTGTGGCAATTGAGGGACAATCTCAATTTATCACTATTATCCTTTGGCGGTTGATCCAATGCACTGCGTTTATTAAAGAAGCCTGTGGTAGGCTAATGGGAGGAAATAATCGAATTATGTAATTAATCTGGATTGAGGAGACGTTAAATTAATGTTGTAATACTACTTCTGACATTACTTACATAATTATATTAAACTTTATTTCTTGAACTGACATAAGTGTAACTTTGACATCAATTAATTAGATTTGTTCCATGAAAGTTCTAATGCATGCATCTTATTTGTTGTTGCTTTATTTTTTTATAAATTTAATTACCATTGTATAAGACACAATTAAATATATGCACACGCATAAGTAATGGTAGAATGTAAAAGTGCCACTATAGTTTTATGATCATACAGTGTAAACTTACATCCTCGCAAATAAATTTGATTTGATATGATTTACACAACTAGAAGAAACAATCTGCGGACTCAAAATCAAAAGCCATATATAATCAATGAGAATCAGCACGTTTAGAACGTCAAAATTATTACATAAGAGTTCCTCAAAACGCCCGCCCTTAACCTCACGCGTCTGTCTTAGGAATGGGGTACTCAATACCATTTGCAGGTCAGGTAGTATTTTCTATACTAACAAGCCGTGCGCCCGATGAGTTCCCATCAGAAAAAATATCTAACTTGCATAGAAATCTTCATCCACTATTTACTATTTAACACCTTTAGGGGAGTGAATTTTCAAAAATCATTAGAGCCTACTAACTGGACCTACGTTATAAAAGGAATTTTCATGCAAAATTTAATGTTCCTAGACTCAGTTTAGACCATTGAATTTAAAGTGTTTTATTAACTAGAAGATAGACTACCCACTAGTACATGGAATTAGACATAACTGGTAATACAAGTGCTTAAGGGGAAGGCAGAGGTGCAATTTATTTTCGACTTTATTTTCATCTAGCGCTACGTCAATATTTGTGTGGCGCTGGCAACCGCGCTGCGCTGCGCCTGTTACTTCTCGGCAGCAATGAAACTCATGATAGCTTTATCGCTTAATATCAATGGTAATCGATTTTAGTGAGTCGTACAATAAAAGAAACACCCATATGTGACATTCAATTTAATACAAATACAAAACTAGTTGTTCTGCTTGGACTCCTTAGCATTTTGGAGTGCTTGCGTCAAATACAGTTTAGCAAGACTCTGGGAGCAGAACTGGCTTATATGTTGGCTGTAAGTGTTGATCTGACCAGCGACAATCATAGGGTTAAGCCTAGGCGGAACGGGGTGGGGCTTGAAGAGTTTGTTCACGTCTTCTTCGGGTAGGGGAGGCTCATCCTTAGCCGCTCTGGCTTCGTTTTCTTGCTTCCTCTTGGCCGACCAGCGGTGCTTGTCTTGTTGCTGACGGACCACCAGCTGTTGGTATCTGTTGAACTTGATGGCTTCTTGGTTGAGTTCGTCGACGCGCTCCATTAGGCTGCGGAGTTGGCCTGTGAAAGGAGAGATATTATGGTAAGTGAAAGTTAACAATTTCAGCAGTTCATAATGACTATTCCCTTTTTAAAGTGATGGTTTTCTTCGACGAGTTTCAATTATAGATGTGGCTGTTGCCGGTGACTTGAAATAAATAGCGTAAAATAAGAACATATGGGCAGACTATTTAGATCCATCGACACGGTAAGAAGAACACGTCCCACCATGGTGAGGAGTGATAATGAAGGATTTTAATACCTAATTATGTACAGTTGCATACAAGACTACACCCATCTACACCCATGATGATCTGGGGAGTTTGTTGCACCACTTCTTCTTCCCAGCAAAAGCACTAAGAAGTGGTGAAGGGTGGGCGTTTTGGGGGACGGTCTTATGTAATTTTGACGTTCGAAAAGTGCTGATTCTCAGCCTAGTTTGAATAAATGACTTTTGAATTTTTGATATGAATCCTCTATAAAAACCTAGGTTCTGAAACCACAGAGTGTTGTACATTGTTGTAAGAACTCTATGTAAATTCACGGAAAGTTTAATTGCTGAGTATCTAATGTAAACCAACTATGTATAGGTAATAATAGAATTATTTATTGTAATATTTATTTACATTTGTTTAATAACGGCGCTGTGGTAGTGATACGCGCGTGCATGACAATTTTCATTTTTTTTAATTCTTAAAGATACTACGAAATGAGTAGTGAGAATGTGGCTGTTTGATGAGTAAGGAAGGGATCGACAAATCTAAGGAGCTGCATAATGAAATTTAGTACAGATAGTTCAACTCATCAGTGCGCCCGGCGCCATGTGTGCCTGCGCTGTAATTATACAGCTTTAATTTGTGTGGCAGTGACGCGCCAGTCGCCGTCCGAGCGCAACACAAATTAAAGCTGTATCATTGCAAGCGCACACACACATGGCGACGCGCGCACTGATGAGTTGAACAATCTATACAACATTATAACACTCGTATGGGATATTATGGTTACTATGACACTGGTTGTTCCAATTTTGGCAATAAGCTAACTGTTTCAGAAACTTTTTTGTCATGTCGTAAAAACCGTGCGAAGCAGGAGCGGGTCTTTAGTTAAAAATAATAACAACTCACCTTCCAATACTGAAGCAGTTCCCAAATCCAGGAACTTGGATCCGTCCTCCTCTGGAATCATCTCGGAGAGCTCTGACATCATGATGTTAGTCAGGGGAGAGTTACGGATCACAATGGGCACTTCGATGAACAGGCTCTCGTAGCCTATCTTCAGGTTACGGAGAGCTTCCGGGGTGTAGTCACCTTCCTTGTACATTGCAATGGCCTGGAAGGGATTGATTACGAATTATTATTTGTAAAGAATCATGTGATCATTTTGTGCACTAACTTGGTATATTGTGTAAAAGTAATTTTGGTCATAACTTTCAAAGTCATAGTCAAATCGTATATTTCAATTAGATCATTAGAAGGCGCTTTTGAATGTCAAAAACAGGAATTGAATATAGTTGCACCATCCAAAAGGTAGTTACGTATCGAGAAGAATGAGCAAGAAATTCCAGTCTTTAAAAAAAGTAGTTTTACATCATTTTGATTACATTAATTAGTTAAAGCACTATGTAGCAAGTTCCGGGCTGAGCCCAACTTTAAATATTTTCCTAAATTACCCTATCCTTTCCATCACTCAGATACAAGTTAACTAAAGCGAAAAATAAATGGCCTCGAAACTGTCGGTCGTTGCGAGCGAACACTTACATCTTCATTGGACGCATTTAAACGACGCACGTCAATTTTTCACTTGCAGATTTACTTAACTCGCGTGTTGATATTTTCAAGTGGATTGAATTTTGTAAACTTAAGAAGCCTGCTTACCTTACGAGTTTAAAAAAACTCTCGGCAATAAATAATAACTAATTTATACTTTATCACACTGATATAAGAGTTACATTGCAATGACTTACTAATGGTATAGCACTGTTTAGTAAGATGCTCCTGTAGTGACTTTATTGTGATGCAATCATTTATTTGCTGAGGCTATAAAACATAGTTATGACTAATCTTTTGATTACTTTGTCAGTAAAGTGCCATATCATTTAAAATCTACTCCAACCAACCTGAGGAGTCAAGCGGTAAGCCTTCAGCGTCAAGAATCCCCTTGCGGACTTCTTGGTGTCATAGATAACGACCACGCTCTCCTCGATGGAAGTCTGGTAGTGGTACTGCGACTCCAGCAGTGACTGGCTCAGGAAGTTGCCTACGTCTGCGCTCTGGTACCTGGAGAAAAAAGTAATTCTTTTGTAAGGTTTTTTTAACAATTAAACCAGTAGCACACCTCCGCCGCGAAACTATAGCAGCGAAACCGCAGTAGTTCAATTCAACTGGCTCGCGAGTAGCGGAACATGACGCGAGCCAGTTGAATTGAACTATTGCGGTTTCGCTGCTATGGTTTCGCGGCGGAGGTGTGCTACCGGCGTTAAAGGTGCTCCTTCACCGGGAGCATTCGCCTGTAAAGTAACGTTACAGATTCGATTTTGTGCATTACGTTACAATACTGTCTCCCTGACTGACGAGCATTCTTCGCTAGTAATGTAACATTTCAGATTAAATATTACAGATATTGTGCACTGTATTGCTGGGATCACTGATGGTCTACCCATGTGCCAAATTTCATCGAAATCTGTTCAGCCGTTTTAGCGTAAAAGCTTAACAAACAAACTTACTCGCATTTATAATACTATTACTAGCTGCGCCCCGCGGTTTCACCCGCATAAACCTCGATCCCGTGGGAATATGGGGATAAAAAATATCCTTTGTCATAATCCAGGTCATGCCAAATTTCATCTAAAACCGTTCAGCCGTTTTTGCGTGATTGAGTAACAAACATACAAACTTTCACATTAATAATTATTAGTAGGATTAGTAATCCTGCGCCCCGCGGTTTCAACCGCGTAAGTCTCAGTCCCGTGGGAATATCGGGATGAAAAGTATTCTCTTTTCTCAGTAGCAGCCTGGAGTCTGGATTTGTTCCGGGTTGATGGCAATAGGCTCGCCCCCTATTACATGGGACTTAAACAGATCTGGCGAACGTCTGTATATGTTCAGCCGTTTTAGCCTGAAAGCGTAACATACAAACAAGCTAATTTTCGCATTTATAATGTAATATAATGATAAAACAAAAAAATATTGATTTGATAGTTTTTGTTTTATTGAAGTTACTTGAAGTATGAGTCTATGAAACCTTTCCATTTCTACCCAAAAAAACACGCGAGTTTTTTTGCGTGTAACATAACATACAAACAAGCTAACTTTCGCATTTATAATGTAATAATATATATAAAACAAAAAAATATTGATTTGATAGTTTTTGTTTTATTGAAGTTACTTGAAGTATGAGTCTATGAAACCTTTCCATTTCTACCCAAAAAAAAACACGCGATTTTTTTTACGAGTAACATCTTACCTCATGCTTTCCTGCAATCGAAATCTAAAAAAAATCTAAATAATCAAATCTGTGAGTGATTTCGTGAAAAGGGACGGAAGTGTGTCACAGGATGCCGGGGAAGCGCGCGCTATGTGATTTGACGGATGAGCGCGCGCTGTGCTAAAGTTGGCTGTAAGAAACGACCTTGACGAGGCCCTTTATTGTTGCATATTACCAAGGTGACATGTCAATTTTACACATCATAAGCGACTACTGTAAGACTCGCTCGTTAATTTTTTTCGATTTGCCTTACGAAAAAAAAAAAACAAATCGTACAAAATTCTTAAAAAAATCAATTCAATAAAAAAATCTGTAGTAAGCTTCGTTATTTTTGCACAAGACACCTAAAATGAATCTCGCCAATCTTGATTGAGTAACTGCAAAACGGCAGTTTAGTAAGTGGTAACCCACATACCCTAGTAGCACACCTCCGCCGCGAAACCGTAGCAGCGAAGCCGCTGTTGTTGAATTCAATAGACTCGCGTTTTCCGCTACTCTCATCCGATTCAAGTAGCGGAACATGACGCGAGTCTGTTAAATTTTACTATAGCGGTTTCGCTGCTAAGGTTTCGCGGCGGAGGTGTGCTACTGGCGTGAATCCTCTCTATTGTATTAGAAGACTCGAACAAAAGGCAGGAATTTACACTACCACTTCTGGTGTTGACTGTTTTTATTGGTAGGTGGGTAGAACCGTCTATTAAAACTTTTTTTTTATTTGTTATTGTTTTATAATTTAATCATTATTTTAATATGAAACATTTGCAGTGCCCTTACAGGGTGCATGTCTTAACAGTGTCATGAAATTTTCTTGCATGCCTACTAGCCAGTGTTTCACATGTTATAAATTTTTTGTTTTCAACGTTTTCCAGCTTACAATAGCGCTATATTTGCGTAAAACCATATTAATTTTATAAATGTGAAAGTATGTCTGTCTCTTTTTCACGCCTAAACGGCTAAACAGATTTCGATGAATGGCACACCAGTAAAACATGACCTGGGTTAGGACATAGGATCCTTTTTACACCCCCATAGTTTGATCCCATGGTATCATTTCTGATCGTGGATTTCGTGGGCAGCCACGGGCAAAAGCTAGTTGGTAAAATTATTGTCCCTTACCATCCAACATGAAAATGATCAACATTAACACGGCGCAGTCTCCTCATCATGTCCAGCTGGTACTCCTCCTCGTCCATGGTGTCATCGTGCTTCGGGAATGGGAAGCAGTTGGTGATCTCCAAGCGATTCTCCACAACCAGACCAAGCAAGGCTCCCTGAGCCACCTCCATGTTGCTGCATGATTCTTCATGGCAGTGTTTCACTATTTTCATAACAGCCTGGAAATTAATAACAAAGCAATATTAAAACCTCTACACTATAACACATTGTATTTGGTCATTATGTAATGGAAATATTAAAGAAAATTTTATTTTATTTCATATAAAATTTTATTTCTTATTAAATTTAATTAGTGTTTATAGTTATTAGTTGTATAATAAATGTTTAATGTATTCCTGTTGAAGTTTTATGATATTGAAGTCATACTT
This sequence comes from Xanthia togata, assembly GCA_963853775.1. Classification (NCBI taxonomy): domain Eukaryota; kingdom Metazoa; phylum Arthropoda; class Insecta; order Lepidoptera; family Noctuidae; genus Xanthia; species Xanthia togata. The sequence goes on along the minus strand of OY970798.1, from coordinate 7,270,927 downwards.
TCATAAACAAAGAGTTTTTAAACAAAGCAAGATAAAAGACTGTGAAAACAATATAGTATTCAATAAGTAAAACAGTAAGTAGATGCTCTCATTACAGTTATCTGTTCACCTACAAAGGAGCCTGTCTGCCTGTATCATTAGTCAACTTATCATGTCCATAAATTAATTTATTCAAACATTATAATAACAGCCTACCCATATCACAACTAAGATTATAAGCATTGTAAAACAAAGGTTTATTAATAAACATTGTTTGAAGTTAAATGACATTCAAACGTCAAAAATGTATGGTTAAACAGTTGATAAACATTACTAACTTTAATTAAGCAATGTTTATCAATAAGCCCCAATATTCATGGTACTGCTGTGATGGTAGTGTAGTATTTCTCTAATGAGGGTAGAAGTAAAAAAGTTACCTATATATCTTATTTGAAACACATTTCTGAGGTTAACAATCTCTTGTCAATGAACAACATTTCCAAACGTTTTTTTGTTGGTTGAATACGAGTCTTTTGGCTACTTTTGTACTTGTGTATTTTCTCTTTGTGCGTTTTGTTTGTGCAGAATAAACATATTTTCTTTCTTTCTTTTTTGATGATTAAAACAGCTCATTGTGGGGCATTAAAGATGTTTTGTTTGATCAATGTATTCATTACTTCTGATCAAAACAGTTTCACCATATTTTAGGGTGTTCATACAAAAAGATGGAAATGTCGCAAATTGCTGATATTTCTTATTTCCATACAGTAATATTGAAAATTAATCAAAACAGCATAATATTTGACTGCTATTTGTGATGTTGCCCACTTTCGGTATAAATGCTCTTAAGCAGAAATGCTAAATGGTGATGCATAGCTAATACAAATGATGAATAACAATCCAAGAATGTTGTTTTTCATTTCCAGTTAACTGTCATAGGTTATTCAACAGTTAAAATGAACCAAATACAGCTGCCATCATTTAATCCAGTCACAAAGAATGTGTCATGGCTATTTTAATTACTGATCAGCTTATCTACATGAGACTCTAATGCAGATTTTCTGATGTTATCATTGTTTACACAACACATAGGATTTTATAGTTGTTATGATATTATGCTAACATGCTAATAAACACAGCTTAAAACATCCAAAATACAGTTTCCAGATACTAATGTATCCTGCCAAAGTTACTCAATGTCACACAGTGAGATCATCTCTGTAACCGTCTGCCGGCAGTCGGGTCACCGAGGTAAATGTCCGAAAAGAGTGTGTGACTCATGCTTATTAAACTTTCACATTGTAAACAAATTACTTCAAGCAAAACTACATTCACCAGAAATGTTAGAGACAAGTGAAATTTGCGAACTTAGAGTTTTCGGTAGTAGTAGTGGGGGAAATAATGAGGGTAGTGATGAATTTTTGAGGTTTAGTGAGATTTACAGGAAGCGAATCATACAGTTTTAAATTCAAAACATAACCTATACGGTCAATCATAAACTAATGATTAGGTTGGTAAAATAAAAACACTATGCATCATATTATCAAGTAACACTGCATAAACACGTTTAACATGCCAAATAATGCGCATTTACAGCAAACACTGTGAAAACAGAGAATACATGACGTGTCGACGAGGAACAGCTTTTCAACTATTACTAACATCCCAAGTGTAATTTTAATGAAAAGATGCTACGTAAATATCACTAATTGAACATACCAATCCATCGCACTGAACGTACGTTATAGTAGCTTCAGTTTCAGCAGGAACGCGCCTAGAAGGCCCACTACGGTTCGCCATTTTTGTGAAAGGTTAGATTGATTTTGATAATTTTGACAACTTTCATCTCAATGTTACCATCGCAAAATAAAAACAACCACAGATTTACTATAATAGAGATGCAACGCTGTTTATTACATTATACCACGAGTGTCTGGCTGTCACACGTAGATCTTGGACAGAGTTATGGATAGTCAGAAGCCCAAAAGTCTGACAATCAGTCTTACCAAGAGGTATCGTGTTATAGCTTGTCTAGCAAAAAATAATGTTAACCTTTTATTTGTTTTGTATGAGGTTAGGTAGTCTCAATGAAACCACCACCTTTCAGTTATAAAGTATATTTGGGTTGTAAACAAAGTAGGAACGAAAACCCTAAAAAAACGAATTCACGTAACAATGTAACAACAGTTGGCAGCACGAGGCAGACACGTGCCGGCCGGCTTGCACGGTACTAAAAAATACGCGTCTACGCAGTAAGTGGGTGGGCAGCGGACTGTGGCGCATGTGTCGCCAAGCAAGTGCCTTCTTCGCAAACGGCCCGGCGCGGCGAGGAAGAGACAGAAACATTTATGACAGGTATCGTGACGGCATGCGACGACGGGATGCTCTGACTGGCCGAGGTTGTGTTCGGGTTGCTACATTTGCTATCCAGTAACTGAGTTGTTGAGATCAGTACCCTAATTACGTAATGCAAACTCAATCCGAATCTGAATCGTTTTTAAACAGATTGCTAATCCATTGCTCCGTAAGTTCGAAAAAAAAATCTGCAGAGCAACGTAAATAACGCAATGAATGTTGTTGAACTGTCAAAATGAAACAGATTTGTCGTTATCGTTTACGAAAATACGTTGCGTGATTAGAAAGCTGATAGGCTCCATGTAAAACACTGCTATTCAGCTGCATCTGGTTAGGCTGGTAGCCAACCCCAACATATAGGCTGTCTGAAACGTAGTGGTTCAAAGGTAAATGGGGTAAAGCGGAGGGTTTTTTTTTAAGTTTATTATTAAGCTATCGTTATGAAATTTTGCCAGTCTAACTATAATATCAACAATAAGCGAAAATTTCGCTAAATAAAATTAGTGAAATTTTCTGAACCGTTGAGAATATCCCAACTTTTAAATTTTTAAATTATAGGTTCCATCCCTCCATTTTACCCAACTAAACTCAAAGCATTTATTTCAATCAAAACCATTTACAGGCACTTTTGAATTGTCAAAGAGTCAGTCAGTTAGTCAGAAAGTTGAAGCTAGTTGCCCATTCCAAAACGGAGATCTCTATGGAGAAGAACGCGCAAGAAACTCCAAGGACACTCTTTTAAATATAGAAATTATAAAATCATGGGTACATTACTCTTGTTGATGCTATATGTGAGAACAATGGAAAAAAATAATAATAATAATAAGCCCTGGCAGATAAGAGATGACCAGTCTCAACTGACGGAGCCCGTTCACGAACATGACGCGTGGATCAGCACCATCCAGCTCAACCATTTTGTAGGGAACCGAATGATCGCAACACACTCGCCACCATCAGCGAGACATTAAGTGAACATGACATACTCCCAACTACTACAACTACTATAATAACATAGTGAACGACTCACTGGTACTCACATTTACAAAAATTGAAAAAAAAATGCGTCTAAGTTTTACAAAACTATAGTTTGTAGTGAATTTTACCACCAAAAAGAAAGAAAATCAATAATTATTATCTATTGGAATATTCAACAATTAAAACTGATAAATACAAATAAAAATAAACAATAAGTTCGTAGTCAGAAAAAATAAAAAAGGGGAAGCAACTACCTTTTTTTTTTTAACTGGTGAGCCCAAGTGGCTGTGGAGCAGGACTAGCATTTACCAAAGCATTTTTATTTACGATATTATAATCATCCAACTTATAGTATGCTTGTCTACATAGTGTGCGTTTAATGCAAGTTTTAAATTTCTTCTCATTTAGTTGAAGAATATCGAGTGATATTTTATTATAACATTTTACATAGTTCCCCATAAAAGAAGTGTGTACTTTAGACAATCTGAAACGTGGTTGATCTAACTTGTTCCTATTTCTTGTGTTAAAATTATGCCTATCACTTATCTTATTAAAAAGATGTAGATTTTTTCACAAATGTTTTCATATGTATACAGACAAGGTACCGTCATGATGTTAAGTTCCCTTAGAGATTCGCGTCTGCGGAGGTTGTAGATGGCTCTGACAGCCCTCTTTTGCAGAATAAAGATAGAATCAATATCTGCGGCCCGTCCCCACAGCAAACTACCGTAAGACTAGAAGTATGCTATGAAAGTAATTAACCCCTTACTGCATGGATTTTTTGATTGGGATGAAAAAGATATATTACGTATTATGACCCCAAGAAAGCCCACAAAAATAGAAAAACAAAACAAACTTTAGTATTTTTGAAAATATTTATCAAAAACTATCAATGCCAATTAAGGCATTGTATGCAGTTTTAGGTATATTATCAATTTTGCCAAATATGTCATTGTGTGCAGGAATGCTGGCATAGGCTGGTGCTCCGACGGGATCTCATGGCGTCATGGAGAGTGCGATTGTCGCAACCCAGTGCTGGGCACGCCACTATTGCGGCGATAAGTCCCCTCTTTGAGGAGTGGCTGGAGAGGCGCCACGGCGTCCTAACCTTCCGCCTGACGCAGGTCCTCACCGGACACGGCTGTTTCGGGAGGTACCTGTTTCGGATAAGGCGGGAGGAAACGCCCGGCTGTCATCACTGCGTGGATCGCCCGGAGGACACGGTGGAGCATACGGTGGAGGTATGCCCGGCTTGGGCAGAGCACCGCCGTGTCCTCGTGGAGGCGATCGGTGGCGGGGATCTCTCGCGTCCGGCCCTGGTCCATGCCATGGTACGGAGCGAGAGGGCATGGGAGGCCGTCACCTCCTTCTGCGAAGCAGTAATGCTCGCGAAGGAGGAGGCGGAGCGCGTGAGGGAGAGGCAAATTTCGCGCCCTCACGGCCCTAGCCGCCGCAGGAGGAGACGCCCTGGGCGTCGGGAATCGGTTGCCGATTCCCGGCCACCGTAGGCGCGGGCTTGCGGACGGTGAGCAATGGGTAGCTCGCCGTCCGGTAAGGACCAAGCCCGGGTCGACGGCGCGTTGTGTTCCACGCGCGCCTCAAAGAGATGTCAGCGAATGAAGGGGTCCGATGAGACCATTGCCTGCCGGGGTTGCGGGAAAGTCCGAAAGGGATACCGTGGCCCCCTGGCATTGCACAGGCAACAGAAGGAACACGGGTGGGTTTTAGTCAGTAAGAGTCTGACACGCCCTCCCGCTCCACCCAGAGCGGGAGACGTCATTTGATGATTTCCCACCCAAAAAAATAAAAAAAAAGGCTGGTGATATAATGCATAGGTACGCGTAGGGAGAAATGAAAGAAAAAACGCTCTTATTTATTTTATTTCTTTAGATTATTAGGAACTCCTAGAAAGGGTAATTGTCCTCGCTATACTGCCGCTGACCAGTTCCCCATTTATATCATGTCTTTTTAGAAGTTTTCTCTTTGTTTCATACATTCCCTTAACTGCCAAAACAGTTTTCCTGCGACTGCATGCATACTATCCCATAAATGAGTACTAACTTCAGCAACAGAAATATTTGCAATCATTCATGCGAACACAGTTTTTTTTGCCTATTGCCTTTTAATAGATGCCTAATGCAAAATAATTATCATAGCTATATATCGTGAAAATCCATGCAAAAATACGCCGAAAGTAGAGTCCACTTACCTACCTCTTCGCGACCGTTGGGAAACAAATTGACATTATATTATCTACTAGTGCTGGACACCAATTTTCTTCACAAACGTCAAGCATATTACCGGTTTTTGATTTAAGAGTTGCAAGATGAAAATATATTGTGCCAAATTTAAATGAGGTGACAAGAACCCATGATACCCGATATGTCATGTTAAGCAGTAAGGGCAGACTACTATATATATACCAGTAAGGGGCTAAAATAGACCAGTCATCACCAGTCTCGCGGTATCCACGTCTGTTGCTTTAAGCGATAAGACCGCCCATTGTGTCACCCTATGTAAAATTTCTAAATTATGTCTGTGATTTTTATGGTGTACAATAAAGAGTATTCTATCTATCTATCTATCTGTTAGTTGGCGGATTTTCCAAACAGCGTAAGCGGCTGAACTTAGTCGTCCTCACCTGTAGTTTTGAGTCAAGCGTGATTCCCAGGGAAACCGTTTTTTCGACAAATTCTAGTGTCCCCTTATTAAGTACAACGTGACATTCACTACTTCTTACATTACCCCATTAGCCTTTGGACCACCTACGTTTGAGACAGGGAAAAAGTAGATCGATTCATCGATTCAAATTGCTGTAACAATAGTATTGTTGTCTATTGCAGTTATTTTACTCTGTCTTGTCTTTGAAATAAGTAATCAGCTGTCAACTGTCATATAATGTCAATTTTATTATTTGTCAATCACAAGCAATCAAAAGTTGTACTAAAAAATCTTATCAAACAAAGATAAATAAATCTGTGTTTTCGTAGTTAACTAAAATATTCAGTTGTCAATGTATCTTATAGTGAACAGCTCCATTCAACATCGTAATATGTGCGACTTCGACTTAAGACAGTGTGCATTAGTTCTTCCGCCCTGATTTAAATCGATGATACTCCTACTTTCAATTCAATCCAATGAAGAAAGGAATTGATCGTTAAATAATGAGTCAGCATAATTTCTGGAGAGGACTAACACCGTTGAACGTGCCATCGTCACAGCAAGTACCTGATAAAATTGTAAAACTATGTGCTCTGGGCACAGACTTCATTGTGTTAGGAAATGACCATGGGCTTTATCACTGCGAAACAGTGGAGGACTCCTTAAACTTTCGAAAAATCTGTGGCATTTCAGCAATAGACATATCATATCATAATGATATCCTTTATATTATAGATGTACATGGGCGGCTGTTAAAGACAAATGCTAGTTTTAAAAACAAAGAAGAAATTATTGTTAAAGAGGATGCCAAATGTTGTCCTCATGGTTTTAAAAGTTCCAGTTATAAAGTAAAGTTTAGAAATGTAGTTACAAGTGATTTCGGACAGCTGTTCATAAGTAGTGATGGGCAGCTGTGGGGCTCCGGTGCTATGCCCCAACTTTCCATAGACACCAGTAGTGTTAAGAAAATTCCATTTTTTGAAGGAAGAACAGTGTATAGTGCTTCTGTGGGTCAAAACTTTGCTGCAGTAATTGCTAGAAAAAATGTCAGACGTTCTGGCAACTGTGATACAGAGAGTGATAATGATGACGAGGAAGTGTTTGCTTCAAACTGCTCACAATGCCAGACAATAATAGGCCTAGCATCCCCCGCATCCGTGCCATCCCTATCCGAAACCTGCCCATTAGGTGTTCAAATTAGTAAGTCTAGTGAAGATTCAAGTAGTACTACAGCTCCTCAAACTGATGTTCATGTTGATGCTCATAGTTTCACAGAAGATTCTAGTCCCTCATCTGAGGAATCAAAAATTGCAAGAACAAACTCACATAAAAACACAAATTTAGAAGAAGATCACAATTCTCAAGATGCTAAATCAACAGAAGATTGTGATGACCAGACAGATAAAGAAAGTGAGACAGGTGAAGCATGTGGGGACAAAATAAACAATATATTTATAAACACAGATGCTGCTAGACAGTTTCTGAGTAGACAGCTCTCTTGGGTATCAGCTGGTGAGGACTATTTAGTGGAATACACAGAGAAACCTACTAGAATTATAAAAGAGAATGTGTCAAACCTTACCAACTTTGTTTATGAAGGAGTAAAAACTGTAGGAGACAAAGTGGCAACATTATCACGACATGTTAGTGGTAGCAGTGATAATAACGATACTGTGGAATTGCAAATGAGAAGCCACCATGAAGAATTAAATTCTCTAATGTATAGCTGTACCTCTAATTGCAATCTAGAGGATTTGCATTTTTCCACAAGCACATTAAGCAGTGAAAAAGAATTTGAAGCTGCAAGGAAAACTGAGAACCTCAAAAACATGTCTAAGCTTGGTAAGAATATTTTAGCTACGGAATTATGGACCTGGGGCGACATATCATATGGGCAATTAGGTGTAGGAGATACAATGAAAAGAATAAAACCAATGGTGGTCATGACCTTGTCTGGGTTTGGACTTCAAAAAGTATCTTGTGGTAAATGGCACTGTTCAGCTTTAACATTAGATGGAAGACTCTTCATGTGGGGCTACAACCAATTTCATCAAGTCAGTTTTGATACCAGAGAAGACAAAAGTGGGCCTAAACAATTCACAGAAAATTCTGACAGTGATAGAGTAAGAGATATGATAGCTACTGATCACCACACTTTGGCATACACTCACAATGAAAATATATTCTACATGGGGAAGCATACTGAAGGGTACACAGACTCTATTGTTAATTTAAATGTCAAGAAAGATCAAGATGATACTGAAAACCAAACAGATTTGACTGTAAAAATGACTGATTCACAAAATTATGTAACCAAACCCCAAAATATGTGCTACCATTGGAGAATATTATCTTCTGGCAACATCAGCTATTGCTCAATAGAAGAGACGTCCTTAAGTCCAGAATTCCAAGATCTGTCTATTGCTCAAAGATATCTAGAAGAAATGCTCTTGATATATCATAATCTAGTTAAACCTTTTCTAAAAAAGAGTAAAGCTGTAACTTCACATTCCAATATTTACGAAACTGTTTGTGATATTTTTGGTGACATATTAAACATAACCGCTCTGAATGTTCTCTCGGTGTGGCAGTACGCCGAGAAGCATATAAACGAATGTGATATTTCTTTGATAAAAAATTTAGAAGAATTTATTTATTTGTACAGAAAGTATTACGTAGCTGTAAGCAATTTGATAGTAATCGGCGGTTTCGCGCAGATTAACAGTGTCGTTGATGTCCCGTCTACTGTTTATAGTTTGTTTAGCGACCAGCTCCCGACTAACAAACAGAAGAATAATAAAAAGACTTTGGAAGCCATAGTAGGGCTCGCGTTCGTACAGCCTTTAACAAGATTGAGCTCTTATAAATGCATAGCACAATCTCTATTGAGATACAAAACAAAAAGAAAAAAAGTTGACGCGAAGTCGAATATAGATGAAAGATTAAACAAAGTTATAGCTTCTCTGGACTCTTTGATAGAAGAACAGGAAAAGAAACGGAAGGAAGCAGACGTCACAAAGTTATTTTGGGAGACAGTAGGAAAGAGTCTTGAGCAGTACCGAACGCCTGAACGAAGGCTAGTTAGAGAATCGAAATCTCGGCAGCTGAATTTGGTGAATCCGGGACGATTTTCGTCGCACTGGTTTGTTCTGTTTAACGATCTATTCGTACACGTTAGTGGAAGTACACCAAACTTGCATCCTTTAGAGACTTTATGGGTTGAACCGATACCGAACACAGACTCCCTCCAAAACGTCATTCAGCTCACGACGCCCGAAGAAATGATATCAGTTGCTACAACTACAGAACAGGAGAAAACAGAGTGGACGCATTCCTTGAACACTTCAATAAGACTTGTGTTAAACAAGGACAATTTCAAACCACCTGCTGTAAGGACTGCCAGTCACAACTTTTCAAATAGAAATGCTTTTTACAAAGAAGCGAAGTATACTGGAAGATGGTTGGATGGGAAAATCCATGGAAGTGGAAAGGTGGAATGGCCTGATGGGAAGCTATATGTGGGCCAATTTCAGCTGAATGCATTATGTGGACATGGAAAAATGGAAATGCCAAGTGTAGGTAAGAATTCTAAATGAATTTACTTGACTATAGTAATATATTTTATTCTGTTTTTTTTTGCGGTCTGTTTAGAATAATGGCAGAAACGTGACTAAAACTAAGCAGAGTCGGTGAGGTGGAGGCAATTCGCAGTTTTATAGATTAAAAATTAAAATCATTACTGCTGTAGTAGGTCAAAAAGGTTTAAATTTTTGGAACAGGGCTTATATTTCCCTGCAAAGCCACACGTAGGCTGTGCTTTACTCAGGCCAGTAGTTATGCCAGGATCTATGGCTCACTATCTCCATTTACTAGGTCCTTATACCCAAAACGTACGTTTGTCAAGTTTCGCTCGGATGACTTCGTCGAGCGAAGACACGAGTGAAAGCCGGTGTTCTTTAAAAGGCATCTTATCATACGTCTATATCAACCGTCTCGTCAGTAATGCGTCAGAACCTACTATTATCAATTCTGTGATAATGGTTTATGGGTATTTCAATATGAGCATTTTTCCTTTTATTCCAACGTCAGTCAAGCTGGGCGTTTTATGAATACGAATTCTTGACGCGAATAACTTCGTCATAATCATTTCGAGGGTGAGAATTCTTGTTTTTTTGTGACTCATTATTTGTGATTACGATTTGAATCATATACATACATGAATTGTAATAGGTATTTACATAGTAGGTAATATTGACCCATATATGGTATCAATACATAATAGAAAACAAAGTCCCCCTGCCGCGTCTGTCTGTCTGAACGCGATAAACTCAAAAACTACCGAACGGATTTTCATACGGTTTTCACAAATGGACGGAGTGATTCACGAGGAAGGTTTAATTTATTCAAGGTTTTGTGTAAATTGGCTGAAATATGACGATGATGTTGAAGATGTTGGAAAAAATCTAGCGACTGGTAGCTATACCGTGCGCATTACGGTAGTATTTTTCGTTGGGATAATTTCCGACCTCCGAGGGGGTGAAGCCGCGGTCAAAAGTGATATATAAATATCACAATAAATGCAGACATTTTTATTCGACATCAATTCAGTTAGCTATTACTAAATTAGTATTGCGATTTGCGGTTTGATAGCAGGCAATACTAAATTAACTATGGATTATAATATTCTATTCTATATCAACTGTAGGTTAAAATTTTGAGGAAGTAGGTACACACGGCTACACATCAAGTTATAAATTTCCAGTTTATGCTGATCTCGTATAATAAAGGATTTCCGTACAATGCGAGGTCAGCTTATACTGGAAATGTACAGCTTGATGTGTATACAGGCGCCTTCGTTTTTATCGCGCACTGGATTTTCAACGCATTGCCTATCGCCGAGAGTTGAAAATCTAACAGTGTATTTTTTTACGCTCTGGGATGCACTCTCTTGGATTTTCAATACTCGGCTCACCACCGGGATTTAAAAATCCGCGATAAAAATTGACGCATGAGCGATATAACAGAGATATAGATGATGAGAGACGCGCCCCACTCCGCGATTACTGTAGGTAATGTAAGCTGTACTTTAGTACGGAGCGGAGCGGAGTGGGGCGCGTCGTCGTGGATTGCACTATCTTTACCTATGGCTGAAGAAAAAATTGCACTTATTCAACAGCGAGGAAATATCTATTTAAATCGATTGTGACCTATTAGGAATCAATTAGATAAAACACAAACACGTCTATCATATCTACTTAGGGACGTTGTCTAACGTCTATAAGAATGGTATAAAGAAAACGCTTACGTTTTTCACAATAATCGGTATGTAAATACATATACCTATGTACGTACTACTTATTAGTGTCAAGGCCAGTATTGCGAAATTTTTACAAACCTTCACAAATATGCTAACGTTTTAAATACATTGTATGTTTTACCTGTATTCATGCATACATAACATCACGCCTGTTATCCCCGATGGGTTAGGCAGAGGTGTAATGAACACCCACATTTCGCCAGTTATCTTTAAGTCCCATGGAATAGGAGGCGAGTCTATTGCCATCAACCGGGCACAAATCCATACTCTGGGCTGCTACTGAGAAATTCCTGATGGAATAACTCAATAACACTTTGCCCGAATGTTCAGCAGTTACGGTTGCGACCGCCACCACCACCACGATTCGCAGCAGTGAGAGCGTTTGAGAAGAGAGAGCGAGAACAGAGACAGGAGAATAATTATTTTGTAAACGACGATTATGACATTTTTCACGTCACGGGTATTACCAACGGTCTCGATAACGAGCGAAGTCCGGCTTAGATTTATTTTATTTTAATAGGTTTACCAACAATTGTTTACACAATTTCAATATAAAACACATGCTTAACAATAAAATTACAGTGTAACAATCACTTATAGGTAAACACCACATGCTTAAATTAATATAAGATCAGAAGTCAAGCTAACTTACTCAGTAATAAGCACATACTTTGATGATCAAAATACAAATAATGAGATTTGACATTGATAATTAAAATTGGCAATAAATAATAATAATATAATATAATCGATTGATATAAAATTATAGTAAAAGTGATATGAAAACAATCTGTATAAAAGATTCAAATTCGTTTAAAAAAAAAAAAAAAAAAATTGATAATTAGATCCATAAATTAAAATATTGACATCAATATTTTAGTAATCCCCTTGATATCAAAGTCTTCTTTAAAGCCCCTGGAAAGTAGTTGTTCCCCATTTATTAATCATAGGCTACAGGTATGAGATCGCTTTACGTTGTGTAAATAATTTCATCACCACTGCTCTCAAAACGATGACGGAAAACATTATGTTGAAACCGGCATGTAGTGGAACCAAAAATTCGAAGACATTGTGACATCTACCAACCCGCACTGGGCCCGCGTCCACATGATGATAGATACAGCCTCTTCCCTCTCGAAGAGAGGAGGCCTGTGACCATTAGTGGGAACATTATAGTCTGTTTACGCAGGTACCAGAAATGTATTTTTTTTCTCTCTAGGAATCACTTAATCGTTGATGCATTTACATACACACACAAAGCAACATCTTTCTTTAGCCTATACCTACGATTTTTTTCTTTTTTTTTCTTTCGTAAATATAAATTGCGTAGCGCAGAAATCAGTAGTGAATCGCTCCACCACAGTGCTAACCACATGTTAGATAAAATAACCCATTGACGCCTATTAAGTAATAACAAAACAACAAACACTCATTATTTACAACAAAAACAACACTACAAATGAAATTACAAAACAATACATTCAATCAAATTACAGGAATCTACGAAGGTCAATGGAAGGACAACCTCCAAAACGGTTACGGTGTCATGAAATACACAACTGGCGACATTTACGAAGGGTATTTCAAAGATGGCAACCCCCACGGCCATGGAATAAAAAAGCAAGGGGACTTTACTTCATCATCAGCCACTATTTATACAGGGGAGTGGGTCAATGGGGTCAAACAAGGTTATGGGGTCATGGATGACATTGGAAAAGGGGAGAAGTATTTGGGTAACTGGAGTGACAACAAGAAGCATGGTTGTGGCTTGATCGTGACTTTGGATGGAATTTATTATGAAGGATTATTCATGCAAGATGTTTTGACGGTAAGTGTGTGTTTTGAAGATAATGAGTTAATTAAGCTTGTTTCTGCCCATAAAAAATTTTTTTGCCCATAATTATACCGTATCTGATGGGCATATTCAAAGCCAAAATGAAAGTGTCCCCGCCAGTAAAGTCGTCGAAACCATAACCATATTTCCACAATATAATTAAACAGACATAAGTACTTAACATAAAACCATAAAAAGAAAATAATAAAAACCAAAATAATAAAAAGAAAAAGTGTCCATTTTCTTTTTATTATTTAACTCCACCGTTAACTTCTTATAAAATACTCTCAAGATGTTAAAAGACTTATAATATCCTAACAGTATTTTAAAGTAGGCTGTACAGCACTTCAATAAATTTTGATTTCCATCTTACAGGGTCATGGTGTTATGGTATTCGAAGACAATACCCACTACGAAGGAGAGTTCCGATCAGCTGGCGTATTCTCAGGAAAGGGCATCCTAACGTTCTCCAGTGGAGACAAAATCGAAGGGTCCCTGAGTGGAGCGTGGACTGAAGGCGTCAAGATATCCAACGCTACTATGCATTTGAACGTATCCAATCCGGTGCTGCCAACGAATAGCTCTAAACCTAAGTGAGTTGAATTTAGGGTTTTTTTTTTCTTAGCCTTCTGCCGTTGAAGACTTCTAAAATACTACTCTATCACAGTTATCATTTGCAAATAGTGGTTAAACAAATACAATATGTAAAAAAAACCTCTCCGATCCGAAAGGGGCACATAGGTAGGTACTGCAATAACATTACCAAAAAGTTATTGCTATTTAAAATTCAGAAAAATTTCAACTGGTGTCATAAGTTATGACTTACAGACACCCGCTAAACGACAGCCGCTCGCGCCCCATGTAATAACCGGTAAAATTCCCCATTGAAAAATAAAGTAGCGGTTATTTTTTCTTTTTTCTTGATAATTACCACATAAATATACTCTCAGTACGATACCTAACAACACCCTCACGGATCGGACAGGGTTTTTTTACATCTTGTATATGTTTAGTGAATTCTTTTAAAATTCTTTGTTTAAACAGCTGCACTGAAAGTGCTTACTTCCTATTTCAATAGTTACAAGGTAAAATTTATACAACTGATGTCTCCTTAAGTCGTTTCTCGGTCATTATGGCCTGAAATGTAATTAAGGTTTGCATGTGTTAAATCTCCTATAGTGACGATGGATCATTTGTCATTAATCTGACAAATTCATTAAATCACTTGGTTACCAAACAACTTTAAAATAAAACTTATATTTATTTTCCATTATTTTCAGCTCATTCGGAAAACTAAGCGTAGCGCCAAATCAAAAATGGAACGCCCTCTTCCGCCAATGTTTCCAATGCTTAGGCGTCTCTGAGTCCATTCTTACACCAACTGGCAACCATTTTGCAAATGGGCCGTCTGGCAACACCATAGACAACTCGAAAATCTGGCAGAATGTAGCCGTTGCCATATCGTGTTCGCACAAGGAAAGAAACAAAATGTCTATGAGGAAAAGAGGAAGCGATTTGGAGAAGTCTGTTGATTGCTTAGAAGTTATACCACAGTTTGGACAGAAGACGCTCAATTTAGAAAGTTATGCGGAGTTGCAACAGTATTTATATAATGTGAGTTCTTTTGTTTTTAAATTATAGTTCTTATAATTTTTTTTTAAATATTCTTATTGGATTATATAAGTGAAAGACGGAATAACATTGATTTCTTGAATCCAAAATAAAATATAGAAAGAATAACGGTTGTGGTAGATAACGATATCTATTATGCCACAAAAATATAATTAAAATGGATGGGTAAAATATTAAATATAAAAATAAAAAATTGGCGTTGGGTTCCTGGCGATGCAGTAGGTAATTATTTATTAGACTTAAAAAACCTGGATATTTAAAAAATGGTTCGAAATTAGCACTTATTAACTATAAGTATCCTATTGTAAATGTCCATAGCACTAAGCTGCACTCCTTTAAAATTTAATCTAAAATTTCAGAAAGCTCATACTCACCTCACTTATCATACTTTCCACTTACTTATCTTATCCCCTCCATTTTTATCTTACTTACTTACAGCTTGCTCCATATCCACAGGCCTGCGAGTCGAGCCACCACCCTCTAGGCCAGCTTGTCTTGGGCGTAACAAACGCCTTCAACACCACATACGGTGGGGTACGGGTGCACCCCTTACTCCTTAGCCATGCAGTGAAAGAACTCAAGAGTATAACAGCTAGGTTGTACCAAATTGTGAGGTTGTTGTTCCCGGCGTTACCAACAGAGGGCACTGATGCTGTACTGCCTTATAAGAAGAGGGAGGATGGACAGGAATTGCATCATGAAGATAGTAATCCTATTGATGGGTGAGTGTTACGGCCCCGCCGCCGGCAGATGGCGCGCGGCAGGACTTGCCAGCGCCATGGCTGCGGGTAGCCATGCCGCTGCGCGCGGCAGGACTTGCCAGCGCCATGGCTGCGGGTAGCCATGCCGCTGCGCGCGGCAGGACTTGCCAGCGCCATGGCTGCGGGTAGCCATGCCGCTGCGCGCGGCAGGACTTGCCAGCGCCATGGCTGCGGGTAGCCATGCCGCTGCGCGCGGCAGGACTTGCCAGCGCCATGGCTGCGGGTAGCCATGCCGCTGCGCGCGGCAGGACTTGCCAGCGCCATGGCTGCGGGTAGCCATGCCGCTGCGCGCGGCAGGACTTGCCAGCGCCATGGCTGCGGGTAGCCATGCCGCTGCGCGCGGCAGGACTTGCCAGCGCCATGGCTGCGGGTAGCCATGCCGCTGCGCGCGGCAGGACTTGCCAGCGCCATGGCTGCGGGTAGCCATGCCGCTGCGCGCGGCAGGACTTGCCAGCGCCATGGCTGCGGGTAGCCATGCCGCTGCGCGCGGCAGGACTTGCCAGCGCCATGGCTGCGGGTAGCCATGCCGCTGCGCGCGGCAGGACTTGCCAGCGCCATGGCTGCGGGTAGCCATGCCGCTGCGCGCGGCAGGACTTGCCAGCGCCATGGCTGCGGGTAGCCATGCCGCTGCGCGCGGCAGGACTTGCCAGCGCCATGGCTGCGGGTAGCCATGCCGCTGCGCGCGGCAGGACTTGCCAGCGCCATGGCTGCGGGTAGCCATGCCGCTGCGCGCGGCAGGACTTGCCAGCGCCATGGCTGCGGGTAGCCATGCCGCTGCGCGCGGCAGGACTTGCCAGCGCCATGGCTGCGGGTAGCCATGCCGCTGCGCGCGGCAGGACTTGCCAGCGCCATGGCTGCGGGTAGCCATGCCGCTGCGCGCGGCAGGACTTGCCAGCGCCATGGCTGCGGGTAGCCATGCCGCTGCGCGCGGCAGGACTTGCCAGCGCCATGGCTGCGGGTAGCCATGCCGCTGCGCGCGGCAGGACTTGCCAGCGCCATGGCTGCGGGTAGCCATGCCGCTGCGCGCGGCAGGACTTGCCAGCGCCATGGCTGCGGGTAGCCATGCCGCTGCGCGCGGCAGGACTTGCCAGCGCCATGGCTGCGGGTAGCCATGCCGCTGCGCGCGGCAGGACTTGCCAGCGCCATGGCTGCGGGTAGCCATGCCGCTGCGCGCGGCAGGACTTGCCAGCGCCATGGCTGCGGGTAGCCATGCCGCTGCGTCCGCCTTTTTACTTCGCGCCGCCAGGGGCGCTAGGAGTCGTTCAACAGACATCAGAATCGCATGGCGTACGACGCTATTACAAATTTTATAATAAATATTATTCAGACTCATAACTTGTGTCAGAAATTCAGAAAACAACAGATTTGTACCAGTACTTAAACGTCCATTATTGCGAAGCCCTAACACACAGCGGCAGCAGCCGGAACAGTCAGTGAGTCATGGTTTTGTGAGGTTCTGTAACATTCAACTTCTACTATTATGGTATACCTCGCTACCCAACCGCATAACTGACTACATAAAATCTATTTATAACCTTGTTTCCAATTGATGTTATTTCCAGTTAAACAAACATCCACTCTATGCAAGTGTAAATAAAGTTGATTTTAGACTGACTAGTACTGTTGAAAAAGTCATTAAAAATATGAAGTTGTATCGGAAACTGAATCTTATGTGCAGGCATTACGGTTGTTTTTCCTAGAACTCTTGTTTGTTTACATGTTTGGCAAATAAATTGCGAACGCAGATTAGGTACCTATTTTATGACGAGCCAATATTGTATACCTCGTACCTACACGAAAAGTTGTGATAGTGACTCCTCAAACATTACAAAAAATGAACTATCGTATTCATAATTTTCAGTGAAGTGGTATCAGCAGCATCTCTCCTACAACCCACATTGCTACCTCGAGTGCATCCGGCACTATTCGTACTGTATGCTCTCCATAACAAGAGAGAGGATGACTTGTATTGGAGGAGGCTGCTCAAGTGGAACAGGCAGCCTGATCTCACGCTTATGGCGTTCTTGGGGATTGATCAGTGAGTATACTATGCAAATATCGAATATATAGTGTGCTGTTTCATACAAATACCCAGTAACCAACCATGCAATCAACCACCAGATCGGCCAAAAGAGTTTGGACCCAGCTAATCAAAATACTTCTTTTCTTCGCCACTTCGGTCCTATTGCAAAAGTTGTTTTTTCAACCCCAAAAGGATACTAATGGGTTCATAGACTTCATATGTCGGTTTATTAGCAAATTTTTTGGACCACAGCTGGACAGTTTTTGTGATACTGCGTCGCCGAGACGTGAAATAATTGATTCATGCACAAAATACAATATTTTGTACATTTCCTAAAGCAATTCTTTTTTGTTCTAGAAAATTCTGGGTAGGCTACACATGCCCAAATAACCAGTTGTCTCCAACATCACCTCTCAAAGAGCAGTTGTTCCAAGAAGCCGTAGAGACGCTGCAGCAATTGAAGACCACCTTCTCTCCCATAGAGAAACTTCTCGTAATCAGAAGCACCTTCCAGAAGATGACTATTGCTGTTCAACAAGAGTTGGGTAAGTTTCGTATTATGGAGACACCGATATCTCAAGTTTTATTAAAAGAGCCTTGACAATTAAATACCTAAAGATCATTTCACTAGCCACTGGTCACTGGGCAGTCGGGATTAAAAACTGATTAATAGAACTTCCCTCATTGTAGTCATATGGCGTAGACCTATGACAATCACCTCGGGGAAGGCAGAAGCCTTAGGCTTCATGTACATGACGCCGGTGCCGCACCGCAAGACAAAAAACAGTACATTTCTGTTTTTTTCTTTTTTTGTGAATATTGTGTGCTTCATCCTGTCAATTTTTTTTTCTTTCTTAAAAAAAAACATAATAATTATGTCATCTACGCGGCTGCGGTGCGGCGCATGGGCGATATTCATTCCTATACACAAACATGCAGTTCGGCGCCGGTGCGGCTCCGGCATGGTGTAAGTACAGAAAGAAAGTCAAATAGGTTTATTTGTCATAGAATTACGTGCATAAAAAAAAACGTGCAGACAATATAAACATAACAATTATTCGGCAGCTGCACGTCATGAATATAACAAGAAGGCTTCCACTCAGCATAATGCTGTGCTGTGGAGGACCCACATCAAATCAAGACTTGTTGTTCTGTCTCGCTCCCACCCTTCTCTCACCTTCGCTTCGACTGCGAAGGAACAGCTACAGGAAGCCTGAGAGTCGGATTACTACCATATTGCTCAGTAACTAGATTTTTACTGGTTTCAGACTGTTCGTTACTATCTGCTGCATATCAATATTTGATTATTATTCTTCCCAAATTCGTTTCTTAAAACAGACGAAGCGGATGCGGCTAAGGCAACATCAGCACAATTACCAGAAATATACCCTATTACATCTACCTTCCATCTTTTACTAGGTTCAAACTACCTCTGGAGTATGGACGAGCTGTTCCCGGTGTTTCATTTCGTGGTGGTTCGCGCTCGGATCTTACAACTTGGCTCTGAGATACACTTCATTGAAGACTTTCTGGAGCCAGCCATGCAGCATGGAGAACTTGGACTTATGTTCACCACGCTCAAGGTAATGTGAACTTTATTTTGTAGAATACAAAATCGGTAATTGAATGGTAGATGGAGTAGTAGTAATAAATACACACTAAGATATTTGTGGCTGTATGGTTCACTATGGTTTCGAAGTCCAAGCTAATCTCAACCTTATTTCTACCAAACTAAAATATAAATTCCTTCATTTACAGGCGTGTTACTTCCAAATCCTTCAAGAGAAGATGTCGATCAACTAGAACCAAGTATATAATAACGAATGATCTCGCAATACGTATGGTGCGTAACGTTTAGTTATAGCTTGCGCAATAATTTGCTATGTAAGTCCTTGCTAGGTGTTCTGTTAGATTGTAGATATTCAAGGGCGTATACATGTTGCTATAAAGACAGTCGAGAGGTGTCGTGTGGTGCCAGGTTGGTACGAGTTCCTTTCGCTGTTGCACACTTGGCGAATGAAATCTTGATCGAAAAAAAGTGTAACTTTTTGTAAACTTTTGTGACGTTACAAAAGTTTCGTGACGGTCAAAATGTTTTTGCAGTGAAACGTCTTAGGCTGGGAATACCGTCAAATTTTTTCATCAGATAGTTGGATACGATAGTCTGATCCGGCAATTAGAACAATGCAAATTATCCGGAGCGGATCGGACGTGTGTTGAATGTTCAAACAAAATAATGGCTCCAACGCCTTCCGATAGCCAGATCAGACTATCAGATTCGACTATGTGATGAAATAATCTGACGTGTATTCCCAACCTCAGACGGCGATTCGATAATTTGACGAGAATTGAGAGTGAAATTTCAAGGACGTGTCACGTTAAGGCACATTTTGTTACATGAGAGAGAAGAAAGTTATCTCTCTCTCTCTCTTACACTAAATCTCTCTTTTTTTTTAAAGAAGTTTTACTTCTGCCACGTGTTCGCGCAATTTTTTTCTTTTTCGGTCTATCTCTCATTCGCCTAGTGTGCAGAGTATATCGTGCGATTAGGAACTTCGTTCTAAAAATTCGTTCCAACAATAAAATCACTGTATAATTCGCGTAGGTCATAAGGTCACATATCAGGGTACCTTCCGACCGTACCGTCTCAGAGTCCTGCCAGGGATTTGAAAGATCGCATAACATAACGAATGAAGAGGGGTAGGCATGTACTCTATACCTGCATTTCGTCAGTTGTTTACTGTTTCAGTCCCACGTAAGACCTATGCGCATTATACAAGGTTATTTTATTTTTTTATAGCAATAGGCTCGCCCTATATTCCAACAGAGCATATTGAATAAAATAAAATAAAAAATACAAATTGTATACGTCCTTAACTATGATAGATAATTGTTATGAAATTCTTCTTGTTATAATTGTATAATGTCTATTAAGTAGTATGAAAAAATAACTGTACAAAGTTCCTTTGAAAAATACAAAAATAGACTTATGATCTTACGTTTATTTTTAATTAAAATATACTCATAATAATTGAATCTGTTGGCATGATATTAATTTAATTAATTAAAGAACAATAATTAATAGTGTATTAACTGCGGTAGCAATTTTTGTTAATTTATTTGTACAATGTAATGTTATAATTATATCAATATAAAGACACTATAATATTATGATTAATATGTCTTGAAATTCTTAATAATTATGATAGCGTCTTGTCTTACACTTAGTAGCTAAATAAAATCAAGTTGTATTTGATTTTTAATTAATATGATGTATATTAGTTTAAAAACGTTTCATAATAGAAAGAAAACTTATAATGAAATAAATATTGGCATTATTAAAATGCCACATTACTTTTAATTTACCTCATATATTGGTATTGTGTAATAAAGATGTATTTTTTTAAAGGAGTGTCTTTTAGCTGTGTTATAACTGTTTTACAAAAAATATGGTATGTCCATTTTGTGGTTGATTAGAAAACCAGTATTCGGACGATCACGGGCCGTTAAATGTGTGTTAAGTATTGGTAATTATGCAATATCATGTGCCTGCGAGTGTTTATGTATCTAACATTCATATGAGAGTCCTTAGGTAGAAGAAGTCCCGTAGTTATTTGTGCAACTATCACGATTTTAAAATAATAGAGGTTGGCAACATTGCGATGCATGACATCTGGACTTCTTTCAAGAAAAGCAGTCCATTTATTTTTTTATTGACCCCCACCTTTAGAAGACTTTAAATATGGATAGTGCAATCCTTGACGACGCGAGAGTTCCGCGGTTACTGTACTGTAAGCTGTACTTTAATACGGGTCGGAGCGGAGTGGGGCGCGTCGTCGTGGATTGCACTATCTATACACACCATTGAATGCATAGAATACTCTTGTAGACTTATATTATTATACGAAAGTATTTATTTTTAAAGTATTAGACAACTGATAAAATGTTTTGTTTTAGCTTTCATACTAAATGATTGTATTCCCTATGTAATATGTTTTAGTTTAATTTCGTTGTGTGCCAAAATTTATTATACGCCGTTTAGCTTTAGTATGTGATAATATGAAACGCAGTGAGTGAACGAGATTATAATATGCGATCGACATAAGAAAAAGGCGGATCTGAACTGAAACCGACCTAACTTTATTTCCAATTGATAGTTTGACCGGCACCGCTGTTCCGCGCATTAGTTAAGTCCGCGGCGAGACGGGGGACAGTGCAGGCCGCTCATTCGTCAACGCTCACAGCGTGCGGCGTTCCGCCCGCCGCTCATTCCTAAAGCACGGAACAGCGGGTCCGGTCAAACTATAACATCCATTCAAATGAAGTTAGTTTGACATGTCAATCTTACTCTTATTTTGACCGCATACTAACAAATTTTAGTAATAATAAATAATGCGGTATGCAGTCTAGCTAAATTATAGAAATTTGATCTCTTCCTAGTAAAACATATAAGAAATGAAATTGATACTCGTCCACTCACTTTGTTTAAGACCATTCCATATAACGTTTAAATAGGTTAACAATGCTAAGCAATAATCCAAAGGTCTGGTAGTACAAAAAAGAATTGTTATGTAGCGAACAAATTGTTATTTTTTTATTTTACTGTATTCCGTTGCTAAGTGAGAAATTGTTTTTATTTTGTAGCCATTCATACATTTGATAACAAAATCACTTTCATCGCATTGGATTCAATCCCTTCAGTAACCGGGTCACTGAAAACATTTCAATGATTATAATTTTCATAAAGAAAAACAGTTAAAAAAACAATTAATTTAAATAGTAGCCCCGTCGTTACTATAGAGAATCCGAAGCGAGCTATTCGTTGTTGCAAAAATACCATGAAATATAAATATAGATTGTTATGTATGATCAAAATAATTGTTGAATGCAATTGATAAGTACCATATCATTAATGTTATACGTTAGTAACTTATATCTTTGTATATAAAATATTTATATCTTTGTCCTATGTGAAGTGTGTGTTTAAATATTTGAAAAATATATATTTAACATTTAATAAAATTCGCAGTAAAATATCGACTTTTATTTACATCATAGGTATCAACTAGCCGACGTATTAAAATAAGATTCTGGACCTCTAGGACTTCTTCGTTACTGGGAACATAAATCGTAATTATATGCCCATCGAACCGTGCATGGATTTGTCCTCTGATCTAAGTCTGGTTTCACAATGTCCGAGAGACCCGCACGGGCCATCCGTGTACGGGAGACGCAGGTATGCAGTGTTCTGAAACGAGGGAGTAGTACGATACGTTGTACGGGCTCTACCCGGAGGGGGTTGCGTACTGACCAATCCGCGTCGCTGTGAAACAATGTTCTAGCGCCTTACGTGTGTCTCCGTTCCGGGAGCCCGTACGGGTCTTCCGGACAGCTGTGACCAGCCACACACCAGTCATACTAAACGTCAACTCTTTAATAGTGCTGGTGGAACCTGCGAAAAAAATATATAATAAGACAGGGAATTATACCAGGATATCAACCTTGAAACCACTCAACATTAGGTAGGTACTTTATTTACTATTAGAATCATTAATAAGTTAGATTTGTTCCAAGAATGACTTTTTCATGAAATAATGTAATTTGAGAACAAATCAAACTTAGAGAGATGTACGAGTATTATGAGTCTAACGATTATAATTCTGTAAATACATATTTTATGGCTAGGTACGAATCATATTTTGATCAAGATACGACTCTAATTACGATCAATCAGAATCTGAATCGTTTTGAAACAGATTGTTAATCCATTGCTACATAAGTTAGAAAAAAAAATCTGCTCAACAACGTAGATATCGCAATGAATGTTGTTGAACTGTCAAAATGAAACAGATTAGTCGTAATCGTTTACGAAAATAGGTAGCTGAAACTGAACTGCAAATTGTAAAAAACGTAAGAAAATTTGAATTCAGCGGGCTACCTTTGAACCATGACCACATATGAATACAGATGGTTCACTGTGCATTTTAGGTAAGAAGCTAAAAGTCGAGCCGTAGTCAAAAGATCTAGGAATTACGCGTTAGTAAGAGAGGCAACTTCTAGATGAATATAACTGTAGATAATTAGCGCTGTGCGACCTGGATTGCACTTTATTATGTCGTAGTAAGAGTCGCTCTTTATTTAAATGATTTTGCAGTGAACCATCTGTATCTGTACCATGGTACAATTGAACAAATTCATCGTCTTGTAGATGTTATAAGCAAGGCACTGGAGGGGAAACAGTACTAGTATTTCTGGACAAGCCTTCGACAAAGGTGTTTCATGAGGGCCAACTTTATAAAATTAAAAAGTCGCTACAACACTCGTTCTTCCTCATATTGAAGTCATACCTTGAGAAACGATGTTTTGAAGTTAGGCACAAAAACGAACTGTCGAACCTATATGAAATAAAATCTGGTGTATCACAAGGTAGCATACTGGGGCCAGTACTGTATACATACTGCTGACTTGCCTACTACGGAAAAAACTACAGTGCCAACGTAACGTACTTGCAACAAAAAAAAAAAACCAGCTACTATACCTGAATATCTACACTTCCACATTATCGAACAAGCAAACCAAATCTAGTTTACGCATGTAAACTTGTCACTCAGCAAGCAATTCTCAAACCAATCTGGACCTACGGTATCCAGCTTTGGGTTACGGGTACGGCCATCCAAAGTAATATTAAGATATTGGAAATGTTTGAGTCGAAGATACTTAGAGTTATCTTTAACATGACCTGAATGTATTAGGAACAAAATAATATATCAAGACTTAAAAAAATACCCACAGTCAAACAAGATATAACCCAATACAACGGCAAATACCAGAAGAGACTCATAACATTGAACTTGCTCTAAAACTAAGTGGTTGTGGTGATGGTGGCCTGCAATTTATGCAACTCTTCTGGACAGATTCATCTGATTGGATCAGTGAGAAACTTAACTGCGAAGTTATACCAAGCTCCATAGTCTATACCTACATCTCTTATCTTACATAATATATTGTAGCAACAAAATGAATGTAATTCTGATATATCCAAGTGAAACGTCGCCCGGGAGTCGAACCCGGCATGACATGAAGAACACAAAGTATATTGTAATAATTATATAAAAAAAACAAGTAAAATACTTCCAAAAGGTTTAAAAAAAAATTGCCGTCTGCATATGGTTATTATCGAAGTGTTAGAGAAATAATAATTAGTGGTTATTTTTGTCAGCATATAACGCCAGGCATACGTTAGTTATCTCAGTTTTTTTTGCGTGACGCGAGTGAACGTACGATGGCCAACGCTTCGTACAGCCCCCGTCTATATCCGTGCCTAAGATCGTAATTTAAATTCTACGCGATGAACTGACGCCTCAAGGCAAAGATACCTGAATTTGGATAATAACTGTGACGAAAATCAATTTGGCTGACGATAACACATTGGTTTACACATAGGGTACTTTTTATCCCGATAGTACGTTCTCGTTTCCGATAGCCACGCGGGCAAAGCCTCGGGCAATAGTAAAGCTAGTAAATAATTTAAAAAATACTAGAGATATCCGGACAAAGAAGTAGCTTATTGACGACAGATTGCTGAGAAGCAGAAAGGCCAAAAAATTAAAAAAAAAAATGGTACAGTAGGCCGCACGTCAATGGTAACAAAACTAGCATAAGGTGGCCCTCTACGCTACGCCAGTTCAAGGTTAAAGTGTTACCACCAACCTACGGTCGAGTGTAAGTAATAGAAGAGCTATAAGAGCCCAATCACACGTACCTACCACAACGACAACACGTGGTCGAACGCAAATTTGTATGAAAATGATTATTAATATTTATTTATTTCAATCAACTTTGGATCATAGGTACAAATAAAACAGGATTAAAAATTATAAAAACGTCAACACAAATAAAATCGGCATGACAATTAAAATTAAAATCACTATTAAAACTAAAATTTGAACAAAATGAAAACAAATTAAAATCAACATCACAATTAAAAATTAAAATTATTATAAAATTAAAACAAATTAAAATAATATCTTGACATTAGTCAGTACGTGAACCATGCAACAGTGGTTCACGTACTGAGAGTCGAAACGTTCAGCAAAAGCCTTCAGGATACTGTTGCAGCTGGCCCGCACCCTGCAGACCAGGGATGTGCACCGCTTGCGCCATGACTGTGTAGAAACAATCCACACGCCTCGGCAAACATCCCCGATGCGCTACAGAAGCGATGCAGCCCCAAGTTTACCCTAAACGCGTTATTGTATTGGACACGCTTGGAAAATGAATAGTTCATGCACACGGACCACATTTTGCCGTCAAAATCACGCGTGTCGGTGATACCGACCACATCTCAGCTACAACGCTACCACCAGCGGGACCGCGCCCTAGCGGCCCGCCACATCGCAAACAGAACGTTCCGTCGACCATTTGATTTGATTTTGTAATTACTACAACGCAACTGCAAGAAGCTGCAGCGACTCCATTCACACGTAACCACTGCTTGCCCAAATTTTGTCGCTGCAATGTGGTGTGGTTGTGGTGAACGGCCTGTTCCGGGACGGCAGAGGATTTAATACTTATCCTTTCGAAATAAGGTATACTTTATTTCGATTGCTCCAAGGTCGATCACCGAGCAGTCAATAGTGTCCAGTTCCAGCCAGTTTTCTCTGGAGCGTCGAAGAGCATGCTGGAGGATATCGCGGCGGGAGGCGGCGGAATGTGCTGGAGTCTGCCATACTTTTTCAAAAACAACTTTTCGATTAGTCGCTAGAAGAATAATAAAATCCCGGCTCGCGGTGGTTACTCGGCGGATGCTGCGGCATACTCCTCGATGCTCCCCTGCCGTCCGCCAGTATGCGTAAACTTCACTTAAGCTTGAGTTTCGTTCTGTAATGCGGACCTTAGGAAGAGGAAATTAAAACACACATAATTTATTAAGGCTATTTATTTCATTCCTATAAAATAACATACCAAATGTCTCTTTTGTACAACGTCATATCAAAAATGTACACCATTATATAAATTTCGTCTCAGGTAAATGTTACCTAGCTACACTCGTGTCCCCCTATTATTTTCATGGCTATTATTACATAAATATAATTATAGTCCTCACACGTGCCTAGTCTGTAGGTACAAAATGTTCACAATACCGAATCGGACGCAACTTTATAAAAATACATAACACACCAGAATTACAACCGCCTTGTAAGTATTTCTATAAAACGAGTCCCCCGTAATGCTGTACAATATATCTACAATATGCCAACATGTTAAAATTAATTGTTACGTGAAATTGAATCTTAATCATAAAGCTTTGAAGTCCAGAATACATTTTATGTATATTTTTAAAGGAAGAATATTGCAATGTTACTGTTTATTTTTATAAACTGGAAGTTACATCCGTTAAGCATATTGAAACTGGGATATATGATAAAATCTCAAATAAATAATATACAATTTGTATGGGGAAGAGCGGTAAATTGACGCACGTAACATTTTTCCGCGAGACAAGAAATTACAACCTATCACATAAATTAGCTTCAAGAAATTACATAGGCACAAAAAAAAAGTGAAACTAAAATAAAATACTATTCAATATCAATCTTTTCACCGCCACGGACGAGAATGGACATCAGGGTCAAACATTTTATTAGTTTGTTAAGAAATAAGATTAAAACTAAGTAAGATTTTGAGTATTAAAAATGTATCAGGTGTCTGGGTGACAATTTGTTTGCGTAGCGAGGCGGTAAAGAGATGAACTGAGGCGTTGAGATGCGATGCGATGAAGGAACAAATATTTCGTAGGAAAACTACCGAGATATATTTTCTTCCTGCCTTCATCGCACCTCATTAAACACACCGGAATTAACTTACTTAAGTAAGCCTCGCGTAAAAATGTTTTAAATATAAATTAATTTGAATATAATTATTTTTCTATTTTCTATTACCAGTTACACGGTAAGAGGAAGTCTAATATTGCAGAAGATATTATTATAATTTATAATATTCAGCATTTTAATATAAATATTTCATAAGAATATAAACTTGATAAATACCGCTCTAGGTATAGATACAAAATTTGGGGCAATCTCATTATATAAGGCAGTGACAAGTGGGTAGCTACTGTTTATCAAGTGTATAAAAATTCGAGAGTATTTCTTTACATAATTTACTTCCTACAGGCAAGAACTGATGACCGATCGACTCGAATACAAAAGATATGTGGTACAGCATAAGCACAACCTTATTATTAAGAATCGTATTAACTGACTCATACATTTTGTTCGTAACGTTAAAATCAGCAATGCTGTTGTATTTTGTACTTTGTTTACAAGCAATTAAAGTTGAGAGTGCAAGTGAATATATTCTGCAGTGCAATTCTTGTCGCGTGACGACAATGGATGTAAAGCCTTGAATTAGTAGTTGTTATTCCAATTGTGAAACTTACTACGCGACTCAAATTGAATTCGTTTCAAAAACTGACCAGCCATTACAACTGCAACAATTTGACTAAAACGTAAGTGATACTCGAACTTCAGTTTACACTTAGATGACATTTATCTAATTCTATTAATACTAGAATTGTGTTTGGAAACAGATTCATTCATTTATAGATTAAAATTATTTACAGAAAACCGAGTGTCGCTTACGTCAAAATACTCGTAAAAGCACCGATAGATACAATCTCAAACAATTACTTCAACAAATAAGCTCATTCAGAAATATTACAAGAAAAAAACAAGTTATTGCATAATTATACATTTTCCTTATACATCAATGTTAAATTACATAAAAAATCCAAATTAATGATACAACAACGATACCAAATCTCGCTATACTGTTAGACATAAACTATTAATTTATACTCATTATTAAAAAAATACGATATTATTAGCAAAATATCAATCGAATTTTATTGCATGCATTTTTAAATAAACGTTAACAATTATTCTCCTAAATAACATTGTTGGACGATAAAAAATACGATAATAATAAGTAATCAAAATTGATAATAAAAGTTTTAAGGAGGTGTTCCTATCAAGCTAAATACATTAATAAGAAAACGCGTCATTTAAAACAACAGAAACCTTAAGTCTATAGAAATCAACGTATATATTACTATAACATCCTACGTCTATGTTAATGCTTACAAATAAATGCTGTCTACGTGGGGCTATGGTGACGTGTGACGAGTGGTTATGTGATAATTACGTGTAATCCACATAGCGTAGAATGGAAAGCCGCATCCACATTGATGAGAAATTGTTCATGTTAAAATTACAAGAACACTAAGATTATTTTTAAGTTTTAATATCCTTATCGAATGTAGATTTTTACTTTTAAAGCTCATTTTCAATCATATGTACACGGTTTGAATACGGGCGCACATTTAGTTTTAGTTTAACTTTGTGATCTTTTCGAAACTAGCTGAATAACCAGACCTTCATTTCCATTTCATCATGCGTATGCGCATGCAGCTTCTTTCACCTGCGTAGAAGTAAGTTTTTCAGACTTTCAGTGTTTGCATTAGTTGTTTTATCTACGTATACTAATTCTACTTGAACATCTAATAGAATGTGCGCCCGTAATTTCAAAAAGTGGCAGTTTAACGGTTCAAGACGTACCGGTTATTTGCTCCGGAGGACTATAATTGTCTAACTTATATGGCCTCTGTAACGACGTGGATTACAAGCGCACTGTGTGAAATTCCCTATATCAAGGATATACCTAGCGTTAAGCGTACATATACCTAGACATATGTATAAGGTATATACATACACTTGTGTAGTTACTAAATAACAAACTAACGCGTTATATTAAGAAAAAAGTGATCATCTACATTGATATCCTTAAAAAAAACATCTATTTAATTCAGTTAAGTTAATAAAAATCTTATTTACAAGCTCCTACAAAACAATAATAGTTCCGAAATCAAAAGATAATACAAGAAACAATAAAACCGTTTCGCTAAGGAATTAAAACAAATAAATACATGGCGTGAATGAGCCAAGGAGTTTATTACGTTACTTTTTGTCCGCCAATTGCGATATTCTCAGTATGTAAATTTTTGTATACCAATCGTATAAACCGAAATGTGCGTAGTTTACTAACAGTCAATAATTTCGAGCTGCTTAATCAACTAATACTGAAAGCACCATTTAGTATTACCTAATTTAATCAATTATTACGTAAGTCAGTTATTTTGAAATTTTAGTATTTAGTTTTCGACCACACTAGAGGCAAGGATATGCGATAAGATTACATACGATATTCGATAGGGTAGACGGAAATATTGAGCTTCTCCGACACATGTTCCGGACGTTCCGCTTTCATGCTAAATAAATGCATTACTAAGCCAATTTCACGATACAAAAATGAAAATTTTGGACTGAATTAAAGGTTTCTAAAGCCATTAAAATGGGCTTTTTAAATTTAAATTACGTTAAAAATCCTTCGTCTGTTGTACACGTTCCATTATATCTCTAGCCTCGCGTGTGCAGTCGCAAAGTTACGTTGGTAATACTTGACACCGAATAATTTAACATACAAAAATATTGCCATCATAAAAATATTTCGTTAAAATTCATAGGATATATTCATTTTAGTTTTTTTTTTTTTTTTTGTAAAAAATGGCATCAAATACTACAAAGCTAGGTTAATACTGAAATGACGAATTTTATTATAATATTTTTAAGCATGCATGGTTTTCTGCTCATGTAGAAAACGGGCCGTGTCATGTTCAAGACATAATAATGTGCAGCCGCAGTCTTTACAGGAGCAGAAACAACATTTATGTTTTTAGATACCATGTTGATCTGATACTACGTTCACCCGTGTGTAACATATAATTAAAAGTATGTTATTCATAATTAATCATTTAAAAAAAACACTAATTTATGACACTGTCGCGATTGACTTCTTATTGTCGCCAATCACTACTTAGGGGGGAGTTTTACTGTAAAAACACAAAGGTATGTACACACTAAAGTTAATAATATGTTACATGAAGTGGGATAATGCAATACTTGATCTGTCTAATGTGCACAAACCTTAAAGTGACCCGTATTACATCACTTCTTAATAATTGACAATCTTCTATCGACCACCTTTTATTCATAAGTTCACAAAACAAAACAAAACAGTACAATAAACGTAAATAAGTTGCTTAGAAATTAGATACAAAATGTAAATTCATATTTTATAAAATAATATTTTGTTGAATAAATAGTTCGACCATACAGTTCGCGTGAAATAACTTTGCCGCTCTGAAGTAGGCTACAAATGACTGCGCAGTAGTTAATATTACTTAAAAAACAGTAGCGCGCATGCGCAACCTAACTTCAGAGCGGCAAAGTTATTTGACGCAAACTGTACCTCTCGATAATCTTATATTATTAGTAATTAGCTGTTGCCCGCGACTTCGTCTGCGATCCAAGATGAAAATTAGCCTATGGCCTTCTCTAGTTC
Source organism: Xanthia togata (assembly GCA_963853775.1). NCBI lineage: Eukaryota > Metazoa > Arthropoda > Insecta > Lepidoptera > Noctuidae > Xanthia > Xanthia togata. The sequence continues at coordinate 7,239,929 of OY970798.1, read as the reverse complement.
ATGGTCTACCCATGTGCTAAATTTCATCCAAATCCGTTGAGCCGTTTTAGCGTGAAAGCGTAAAAAACAAACAAACTCACTTTCGCATTTATAATATTAGTTAGGATTAATTATAGCTTCATTACATGTACAGTAATATATTAAGAGTACAAAATGTAACACGAGTCACGGATCAGTGCGACGCAGTTCACCTTAAGTGCTATTGTTCTGCCACGAGCGCTTCTCTTACAATTCAATTGTTTATGTATAATATAAATGTATGTACATTAATCATATTAACTCTAACCATGATTCAAGCGGCGACCATTACTCTCTTATAAAAATATTTACACATTTCACTAGTGCTGGGTACTAATGCTTAAATCCCAGTCGAATTTTAGAATCCGTGATTATGTTACAAGTCTATCAATTTATAATTAAACATCAATATGTAGTCAAAGACGAAGGCAAATCATAGAGATGCGACATGTCGTATTTATCGATTCCTATCAATTCTGACAAAACACCAGAAGTGAGCGATACATAAGACTGCAACCACGTCGGTAAAAATATCCTAACTTATCTGTATTTGATCCCAAGCACGATATAAGTTGTCGAATAGTTATGAAAATGAAATTCAATGAATGACGATTGCATTTTAAAAATACACGTTAAACATACGTTAGTCAGCCCGAAAAATATCGATAGAATTACGTCCAAATATATACGAACACTTCGTTTGCAAGCTCGCCAGAGAGTAGAAATGTTAAATAAAGATTATCATCACAAATCCATCATACAGACCACTTACGCACTAAGAAATACCTAAAATGTAATATAGGTAGAAATAATGTCCTCACTATCCAGAAGGCAAAATTGGCACTTAAGACGAAGTTCGCTCCTTTCTTGAGTGTTCGGAGGAGTGTGGCGGCCGGGGCTTGTCGGGGAGCGTCGGGCGCACTCGGGCCAGTTCGGGGACCGTCGGGCGCACTCGGGCCGGCTCTGGGCGGCTCGGGCGCGCTCGGGGCGCGGGGTGCGCGCTATGTGCCGGGCGAGCTGTTAGCCGTGGGGTTGTAGGGGTGGTTTGAGTTCCGCAACACTGTGTATACACTGTCCACCTTTGCAAGTTTCTCGAAAAACGGTATCAAGTCCAAAAGTTCTGAATCTGTCATGTCGTCGAACCATGACGCGACAGGTACCTGAAAAAAGAACTTGAGTTAGTAACAGATTCTGCAGATAAGATAATCTGCTTTGTTAAAAATATTATCTCGAAGAGGTATCTGCATTTGTCATAACACAGAATTTGGTATTTCTATTTACTCATAGACATTACTCATTTTTTAAGAAACTTCTACAATGCACATTGTTTACCATACTTTTCTTTAAAGCAGTATCATTCAATTCGGTGGCACATCACTATCGCCTGACCAATGACTCTGCATCCTACCATTACACAAAGGTATCTCTAACAAAACTGACAATAGTACTCGCGTTATGAACCGAGTTAATGGGTGATAAATGTCAGTAGCAATAAGAATGCGCAACACCTTGCGTTTTATCGATAAGTGCGAGCGAGACAGACTAATAACAATGATTTATGGCCCGACGACTTAGTTCTTAACGCGGCGAACATAGTAAACCAAAATATAACATAAACATAACAAGTATCACGCCTGTAATTCCACCAAGAATTAGGCAGAGGTAAGGCAGGCTAAGGTACACCTTAGTAGGTACACCCACATTTCGCTAATTATTATATTTAAGTCCCATGTAATAGGGGACGAAGCTATTGCCATCAACCGGACACAAATTCCAGACTCCGGGCTACTACTGAGAAATCCCTTATAGAAAAACCCAATTAACACTGCCCGACCTGGGTATCGAACCCAGGACCTCATGCTCAGCAGTAGCAGGACCAACGAGGCAGTCAAAAATATCGATATTAGTATCTGTCCAAAATGGCAGTATTATTATACTTAGTAATAAAAGAAAGATAACGAAATATGGAGAGGAATTGCGTCATACTTTAGGTATTAGTTATAAACTTATTAGTGTGATCATATCTATTTACATGGCATGCCGCATATAATAAGATGACAGGTCAGACTATTACACGAAGATTAAATCATCGCATACTTATCCATTAATTGAATATCTATATTGGTATAAAAACTGCAGTAATGTAAAACTTGTTGTAACTAAAAGAAAAAAAAATCTGCTGCGGTGAACAATCTGTTAATCAAATCAGATGATGACAGCGGCATAACCAAAGTCAAATAATTTATTTCAATTAGGCACAAAAGAGGCACTTTTGAACGTCAAACTTTACAAAAAATAATAATAACTGATTCTAGTCGCCCATTCCAAAAGGTAGTTTTCGTATGGAGAAGAATGGACAAGAAACTCCACCGTTACTCTTTAAAAAAAAAAACATTATATCTTGTTTAAACACTAATTATATAATTATATGTGAAGACAATGCACCTAGAATAAGATTACTATACCACGATAGGTAAAAAGAATGAAAAATGAAGGAATGACATAAATTAATTATGTGATAGATGCATGGTGCTCACATACTTACAAACATTGTACAATTATACTATATTTCTAACATTATAACAAGTCATTCTAGCGGTTTAAGAGACTCATTCCTGGGTATATCGACAAGAAACCCTCATTAAGGAACCAGGAATACCCCTATCATGATTATCATCACTTTGGGCTTGGCAAGAACCAAAAGCAATTTTTATTTTAAAACCTAGAGCAATATTGAGCTATAACATTATTGACAAATGCATGCACTGACTGGACAGGTCCACTCAAATCTGTGTGGTTCTTTCCTCAAAAGACCACCTCAGACACTATTAATCTGCATGGTCCTCATAATATGGCCTGAGTATGGTTTTATCTGGACTTTAAAAGAAACTGACCTTTGAGTTTGTTTCGGTCTTTCTTCTCGAAAGTAGTCGAACATGAATCACCGAAATCATCTAGTTATAAACCATTAATTCTTTTTAATGTGCTTTTTTACAAGTTTACAGAAATAAATATCATCATCATTTAACATTATATTGTTATAGATATTTTTTCAGGTATACTCACAGCATTATCCGGATGGAATATATAAGAGGCGGGTGAGTTGTCGACGATGACAACACGCCGGAGGTCGCGACCGAGACTGTTGAGGTCCTTCACGTAGTTGCCGCGGTGGAAGACGCAACTGTCGCGGAACAACCGCGCGCGGAACACGCCCCATCTGAAACAACCATTACTATTTTATTAGATTCTGTTGATAGTGAAAGCAGTTCTACGCTAGAGGGGCAATTCCCGTATATTTAAGAACGTTAGCATTCTATTATATGCCCATCTGTAAAAAAAAACCTCTAATTTACCTAAATTTTTTGGAGAGATTTAGTCACATTGATTTCATGAATTTGAACGTTTTTTAAGTACATAAATTGACCTTCAGGTATGCGCCGGCCCTTACGACATTTAGCCCTTAATAACAGATAGGAAGAAAAGTGCTTCTTCATCTAGTCAGAAGAATAATATAGATACAAGTTGACTTCTCAAACTAAGGCTGCGTTCCAAGTTACGCTGTTATCGATATGAGCGTGCTAACCCGTACGGTATTAGCGTGAGCGCGATAACGATGTCCCGCGAATGTTCATAGATGACGTCACGACATGCGCCATCTTGCGATACGCCGACCATGCCTTTTATTAAAATCACCGTGAGCGCTGTCATAAATTACAGTTGTTCTGTTTTGTTTTGAGTCTCATCATATCTTTAAACTAACGTGGCATTTTCGAAATTGTGCTTCTAGCTACCGTTCGCCACCTAACCAAAGAAGAATATTGTGGTATACAAAGAAATATGATATGCAAGTTTTGACGTTGAGCGAGCACTGTGAGCGTGTTCACGAGCGTTCCGAATAGTTGACAGCCCTCAGCTATCATAATCGTGATATCTAACTCGGAAAGCAAATTATTGATGTCAGAGCTGTGAGCGATTATGTTCTAATTCTGATGAGAGATGTGATGAGATGTGCTAAGGTAGCCCGCGAAATTCAAAGTTCCAGCGTGATTCGGATAATTTTTGCCGTCGGCTAGTCACCATGGATGAAACGTGGGTCCACCATTTCAATCCTGAAACTAAGAGACAAAGCATGTATTGGAAACGACCATCCTCTCCATCCATTAAGAAATTTCGAGTTGCTCCTACCGCTGGTAAAGTTATGGCCTAACCCGTGTGTTCTGGGATAGTGAAGGAATCCTTTTTATTGATTACATGCCAAAAGGCCAGACGATTACTGGAACCTATAATTTAATCCCGAAAGTGCGTGAAGCGATTAAAGAAAAACGTCGTGGAAAACTATCGTTGGGCGTGTTGTTTCTTCAAGATAACGCTCCTGCTCATCGATCGGAAGTTGCGCTCAACGCAATCCGCTGTGCTGGCTTCAATCTCCTTGACCACCCACCAGTGATTTTCACTTATTCCCAAATTTAAAAGAGGACATTCGTGGAACAAAATTTTACGATAATGACGCGGTTATGGCTGCTGTAGAGGAGTTTTTCGAGTCAAGAAAAAAAAAATTTCAGCAGGATTAAGGAAGTTAGAAACGCGTTATTCTAAATGCATTGCATTGGAGTGAGATTATGTAGAAAAATAAAATATGTTTGTTTAAATCTTTGCATTTTTTAATATTGATTCCAATAATTTTTTGATTCACCCTCGTATGGCATTACATAAAGTATAATCATAAGAATCAGCAGTTCAACTCCTTAAATTAGAATTGGCCTCGAATGTATTATTTCATGAAATACTCATTCAAATTTCATTATTATTATGAACTAGAAAGTTTTATTGGTGATTATAATTCTAAAAGCCATATGTGATACGGCCGGGAATCATATTTCGCCAACATACAACCTGATACTGATTTGCCATTGCTAAAACGTAAGAAAATGCGGACTACCCTTATCTACGCTTTCTCCTTAAATAATTGCGTTTTCTACCTAAGATATTTACAATGAATCTTCCAAGCCAATCAGTCAGTTGGCCTACTGCGGTATAATAGATGATGAGAGATAACAAAAATAGCGTTATAATCGCGTACATTACTCTGATTCACACGCAAAGCACTCACGCATCATATCATTTTCTAATTACACCATTTAATTATATGCCTTGTTGCCGTTTAAAGCTAACTAATTAACATAATTGAATTATCTTTTACGCAGCTATGTGTGTATTTGTGCTGCTATTATAAATGGTTTATGTATAATATGTCAGTTATTTATTATAGTTTATGCCTGCGGCTTCGCACGCGAATTATCCCTCGGGAACGTACTACAGGGACTAAAAGTATGTCTTAGCCCTGTACCCTAATTACGTAATACACGATCAATCGGAATTTGAATCGTTTTGAAACAAATTGCTAAATCAACGATTCATAAGTTCAAAAAAACATCTGCTCAATAAAGTAAATAACGCAATGAATGTTGTTAAACTGTCAAAATTAAACAAATTTGTCGTAATCGTTTACGAAAATGTGTTGCGTAATTAGATAGCTGGTCATGTTCTATCCGTGTGCCAAATTTCATTCAAAACCGTTCAGCAGTTACGGCGTAAAAAGAAGGTAACAGTCAGGGATAATGTTAGGGATGTACTATCGCGGACATGCACATCTGAACACCGTAAGGACTATTCCTGATTGCAGCGCTCGGCTGCTATAGTAAAGCTTACCTACGTAATGGCATACGGTAGAAATCGATTGTTTACACATGTACCTTTTGTAATTTAAAAAAAAGTTGCGATTGGGCTGTTTATATTAGGCAACTAAACAACCTCATTGAAAGGATTAAAATAGTTCATACATATTAAGCGTCTGCTAAAAACCCACCAATAATTATAGGTTTTTGTTAAAGCACTTCTTGGATCGTTTCATGACAAAATTTTCGCATGATAAGAATTGAAATCAAGCAAGAATGACTGAGTTAATACTAAATACTCACGATAACAGAATTCCCAGAAAACCGAGTTTTTAAATAAGTACTACATAAATACAATTGTTAATTACAAATTCTAATCAAGACGGGCCTACACCTAATTAAGATGAATAATTAAAAATATCTGTAAGTCAAAGTTTGTACTAGCGTACCTACATAGACGTATTTTGATACATAATTGAGTTTGGCTCCGACCTCAACATTGTTAATTTATACGCTAGAATCAGTTTGACCAAGTTTCAAAATTGTTCTCCCATCACAGTAGGTTAATTTTGAAAACATGTCTTGGAAGGTCATGACAGTCTTACGAACTGTTTTAGTTAACGAAAGCATAACCATTTAAATGGGAGGGAAAGCATGACTACACAATGGCAGTAGCAAATTAGTCAACATTTAACCAAACTGGATTCTATTACGTTGCGTTACACCTACTTTTTCAAATCCATTTTTCCTGGTGTGATGATTGCTGGTCAACAGCGGACTCAGAATATTACCCTGGAACATACCTAGCTTAATCCTCATTGGTTCACTGTTCCCTGATTAGCGAAAAACCGTCCTGTGTTGCTCCGTGTACCCACATCGGCAAGGAACAGCTTGGCGATATCAAAATCGTCACGTCACGGTGAAAATAATGGTGATAAGTGTCTCTCAAACTCATTCAAAGTTTTCAGTACAGTTGCAAGTTTTAAGCCACAGCACCGCCACATTACTGTGTCGTGTTGTGTCGTGACGCGAGATACAACAATCAAACGAATCGGTTCAGAACTACGTCAAATCACGAGTTTTCATTGGCTTACAGTGCGTCAGAAGGCGCCACGACACAACACTAATATCACCATTAACACGTTGAGCGCCAAGCCCAAACACCGTGTTTTAAATTTTTGGACTTTGCATTTTCCGACTTTTCGTCAGACTTTCTGACATAACTTTTGATCAAAAAGTCGTACAAAAAACCCACATAGACCGAAACAACCGTGGAGGCCAGAGGTATTATAATTCATAGTAAAATGTATTAAAACGGCCTCTGAAAGTGGTACTTTGTGGTTCCGGAACGATACACATGGATTCAGCAGTATTTGATGAAAAACAAAGCCGGCCCGAAGCAGTTACTACACACACCCGGCTGCAGCCGATCGGCAAACTTTATTGGGCATCTACCTTCGTTGAATAATGTTCAAGTAGGCTCCAAGTCGAGCTAAGGTGAGTGGCTTCTCCCGAACATATCGTCACCCTCCCCGCTAACTGTTGTATCTCACCAACTGACGTATCTACACAGACATTCCCTACGTGTTCATAACTTTTCGAAAATAGTCTTATGACTTTAGGGAAAAATATAAAAAAAGTTATTAATTCATTAATAAAGCCACAGCACGTAACGACAGTAACATGATTGTAGCGCCCGACTGAAAAACGGTTGCCTTGGAAAAATATCAATTGCTAGATAGGACAGTTAGCGGGGAGGGTGACGATATATCTACATATGTATATTCGATTTTTCCGCCCAGCTGTGCCAAAACATGCCAAACAAGTGTGTAGCAGCCCTTGCTCATGATCAATACCAACTCACCTGTCCAATAGGTCAGCGACGGGGTCAGCGTATTTAGCGAGCGAGGCGGTGAAGAGCACGCACTCGTACAGCTCCCCACAACGTCGCAGGAACTCGTCGACGTGCGGCCGCTTGAGTACGTACACCTGGTGCACGGCACCGTCGATCTCAACAGGCACCACGAAGTCTGCGTTGTTTATCGGCTGGAAAGATAGGAAAAGAAGGTTTAAAAATAACATAACATTCAGTATTTCCCGAAGGTCACGAAGGGTTAGGCAGATTACTGGGTGTACTCTCATTTCGCTAGTTATGTTTTTGACCTATTGAATAGGGGGCGAGCCTATTGCCATCAACTGGGCACAAATCTAGACTTGGTTTTTTAAATCTGGGATTTTCTCAATCCCAGATTTAAAAAACCAATAACCCGTAGCGTAACCACTAGAACCACGAGGCAGTCAGGTTAAAAAGGGATTAAAAATGTGGCTTGAAAAAGCAAAGCTTTCTTCGGGTACAACTTATGAAATTATCATGGGGCTCAAGGAATTTGCTCGATTTCCGCTGAAGACTGAGGACAAAGAGATGAGCTCCCATCATCATCCACGGCCAGACCTCATCCACTGTTCTCCTTTGCACAATCATCTGGACGGGACTCAAACAACTCAATCAAAAATGATTCACAACTAGTTTTGTTTTTAATTAGACCTTAATTAAGACAATCAGTCAGCAAATATTTATTTGACACCATTGAACATTTCTAAATGCTCATAAAAGTTTCGAGGAACTTTGTCATATGGTGACAAGCTGAAAACACACGCACGGTCAATTATGTTTCAGGCACTTGTTTCAACAATCATTAAGAAATTAAATCTTCTTTTTCGTGTGGTTAGTGACCTAAACAGAGTTTATATGCCGACACCACGCCTCTGACTTGGCTTCACATGCCGTCGAGAAATATCTCTCAGGCATCGTGTTTCCTCACGATGTTTTCCTTCAACGTAATTGAAGCAAGTGATAATGTAATACAATACGCACATGAATCCGAAAAGTCTGAGGCCCTAACGCCTTGGGTTCGAACTCGCGACCTATGACTCAGTTCGACGGTCATACCACTAGGCTATCACTGCTATATTATATGCTTTGCTAGAAATTAAATAAATCATTGTCTGCTATTGCCACCACAGTACATTGGCAGAACATAATGATATACCAACTGCCGACTACCGAATAAAGAAAGATCTTTATCGGAGTTAACCGACCTTATTTCAGACTCAACTTTCCCAAAAAGGTTTTAACTTTTTAAGGTTCACTCTGACTGATAATAAAAAAGTAAGAAGTTTGTTTTCATTGAACCTCACACGCAACACATTGTGAATTCATGACTCATCGTGCAAAGGATTACTCATGCAGCATTGTCTTTAAACTATTGTATTTTATTATCAATCTCAAAATAAGATATTAAAATTCAGTTGATAGATGCGAGGTTATTGTAATGTATTGTATTCAATCAAAATTGTTTGTTATCTGAGGTGTTATATGAGGTGGAAAATGCAATCAGAGACGAAATACGAGGGAAGAATCTGGGCTATGATCCATCATAACTAATATTATCAGCCATTGCCAAACAAGGGCCTCCTTGCTTACCAAAACTTAACAATGTTTTCAAAACCACCGCTTCCCAAAAGAACGGGTAAGTTTGTTATCATGCAGAAATCAATGCAAAGCCGAGCCTAGCCTATTACATAACACACAAACCTTCACTTAGTATTAAAGGATACTTTTAAAACGACAACTAACTGACAGGCTAATCGTGTAACTTTAGAATTTTAATCTGTGGTAACTTAAGCAACATAAGCATGCATGTAACATATATGGTAAGCCCGTCAGGCAAAACGATTTCATTCAAAGTTTTCTTCGTCTCAAATATCAAAGGAAACCGATTTTGGTTATGTTCTGACTTCTGAGTACCTCTCAGGCCTCTTACATGATTTGGTCGTTGATGCGTTAAACAGTCGTGCTTTTGTTATAGCAGAAAGAACACTGTTACCTATGTCTTCTTAACTCACGCTTGTAATCCCCGAAGAGTTAGGCAGAGGGGTCCCTATAGTACGGATTGCACTATCTGTATAGGAAAACGGTCTTAGGAGACTGTCCTTAACTTTTTGAGACATTTTGGACTGCATTAACAGATTTTGAAAAATTAAAAAAAATACAGTCAGCAAGAAAAGAGGCATGTTTACACAAAAACTTTTTTTGATGCCAATCGATCTTGTTTCTTATAAGGATCAAAAACTCGATCGGATTAACTGAGTTTTGAGTACTAGAAAAATCAGAAACAGACACGTCAAGTACCGGGAGGGAAATTACCGTCGACGTGTCTTTGAGCGCGCACAAAGCAGCCCAAGAAACCCGCTCTCGATGAAATTAGAAATTTAGTATTTCTAGGACTAGGCTTGCTTCAATTTTTCCCTTTTATCTAGAACAATTTTTCTCAGATGCATGAGAGACAAGACCTCGTACAAATATTTGGTTTTTCCAACAGGAGGCATGAAGCGTGGCATAAAAGCAAAAACTTGGGTGTATCAAGAATGCGTAAAGGAACTGTGCATTTGATAAATAGCTCAAGACAACTTTAGAAGAAAACTGACCAAGGGGACCGTCGAAAAATTAACACACAAAAAGGGGAAATATATTACTAATTTCCTATACTTAATATTAGATTATTTTCTAACAAACCATGGCTGCAAGTGCAGCCAAGTAGGTAAAGCCATTATTAAGTATAAAGAGAAAACATACAATGGTTTTCATAAAATCCTTTATTAAACTAATGTATATATTGTTTTGAACTCCGACCTACAGGTAAAAGCAAATACGTGACAAAAAGTAATTCCACTAAACTAAACACGTGTTCATAAAAAAAAAACACCTGTTTAAATAACTTTGCTTTTTAACTGACCCATTTAACAGAACGAACAAACATAATATAAATCTTATCACGCGAAAACGAAAGGATTAATTAAAGCACGAAAAGGGTAGATAGGGAAAACCAGATACAAAACGAGGGAAAATACGCTATTGCTCATACCTCACATAAAATAAAACAAGAATGCCATCGTAATATTTACAATGAAGATATAAACATTAATATTAATTGATAATTTGCATAAACCTATGCGTAGTAGCCGTAGAGGTCGCTCAGACATGTTATTTGCGTGACGCGAGGCAACTTCGTTTTATTTATATTGCGTCCAAGAAAGCTCCAAGGAAAAGTATACTACTTGTACTTATTAGCTTTTATTACTTACAACGTTTTTACAACCAGCAATTCAGCGTGTCCGCCATTTTTCTCATATAAGTATACCATGCTGCCCATAGTCATGTGAACGCCCGTATTTTTCTGAATATTCATGTAAAATTATCGATAATTAACTTTAAAAGGGGGTCAATCTTTAATATTTTTCATGTTATTTAATTTTTTAGTAGCGTTTGTAACCTTGCTTTACATTTTTTGCCATATCTCCGATGTTATTGGCTCGATTTGAATTCTGTTTAATTTTTTTTATTAAAGTTTATCGACTATGAATAAAAAAATGAAAAACACTTTTAAAGTTAATTTTTCATGATAATTCAGAAACATACGGGCGGTCACATGGGCGGCATTGTATACAAAGAGACAAAGAACGCAATTTCTTAAGTGAGGAAGCCCTAAAATGCCCCAATGAAGCTGTATGCAGTAAACGTTCAACGGATAAAAGCAATCTAAACGATAAACAAACAACGCAGCTAAATAAGCACGCCGATCAATCCAATGTAAAAGTGATCTTAGTAAATTACTCAATCACATTATTTAAAAACACTTCATTGACAATGATTACTTTATCGAAGCGTTTGCGCAATCGATTAGACACTTAGCCTGGCAGGGTTTCTAGATAAAGGGAATACAGAAAGTTTTAAGAATCCATAATACCTCAGCTCAAATTCACTCCTTATACATCATACTGATCGCGGAGTGAGCGGCGGGGAGAAGGCTCCAAGGCCTAGTCAGCCATATTTCTTATTTCCATATAGTAATATTGCCAAATTTATCAACACCGCGAAATATTTGACAGCTTTTTGCGACGTTACCCACTTTCAATATAATCCTCAACTTTACCATATATTTATTTCAAAATTCATGCTGCAGTATTTACGATATAACGGAGGATCATGCTAAGCAATTTGAGGTACTATAGACTCTTAAAGAATCAAGGTTTGATTGGCTGGATTCTTATAAACATTAGCGTAGCCAATTCAATTCAGAAATCGGGCCTGATTGGGCTATCTGAGACTGTAAGAACTGGCGTGAAGCTGTTCGGGGAAAAAACAAGTCAATCCACCAAAATGGTGACCGAAGATTCTGAGTTTCTGACTCCAAATATAGATTTAATCACACGCATCAAATTTAACGACTTCTTAGCGTCCAAGCTCAACTTGAGATTACAAATTATACCTAAGATCATTAACTGCTGACGAAGTTATCAATACAGAGGAACTGCGTAATCACCACGCCTGCTCCGCCGGTGATCTCACGGTCTAGCTATAGTCATAACATAAACCTAAATTATGTTCCCAATGAGCACGTAATATTACCAACGTGGCGGTTAACATAACTTGATAATTTATTTGTGTAACATAACCCCAGAAGCCGATAGCTCACTATTATAGTTGCGGAAGCCAGAATTTTGATGTGTGAGCGTATGATAAACATGGAGTAGCAAGAATTAGCTGTGTAGGTATAATATGCCGCGAGTTCATTATTATAAACTTCCGAATTACTCGTCCATATTGCTGGAGTATCTTGCTAATCGTATTCAGTATTGGACGACTTAAAGTTCTAATTTTGTTTGTGTCTGGTTGACCTTAGGGCAAATTCTGTGATGCTGGTTCCAAATTGAATAGTTTTATTTAGATAGCGTTTTGGAGAACATGGTGGTGGTCATCCCTTTGATTGTTGAAGACAAAACATTGGCATGGATACTGTTACTGCTGTGTGTTGTTCTATTCTGTTCTGTATCTATCCATGACAACACTGCAGGCCTTATCAGAATACTAGCGCTACACTTATTTTCAAATGTCTGGAAGAGAGAGAGACGAGATGGAAGCCTTTTAGCCTCGTACAGGACTTTCTGCTTTTATTTTCATTTTACTTTGTGTTTTATTTATGTTTACTTAAGTAGTTTAAAAAGTTTAATTTGTGATCTTCTGTGCGAGTCCCAATAAATACTTTTTCTTTCTTAACTTTCTATAGTAAAAGTTGCTTCTTCGATATCATCGAGAGATCGATTAGAGCTTCCGAAAGCATTCTTTGCTCCTCTAACTAGATTTCAAGCTTCATGCGGGTTGCAGACCAAGAGCTAAGCTAAGTTAGTTTAGCGTAGCTCGCATAGCTGAGGTAATTTCTCATACTTGAGTTCATAGTTTGCGGTTTGCACAAAAGTATGAGAAATGACGCCAGCTAAACGAACTTAGCTTAGCTATTGATCTACAATCCGCATCAACGCTCCAAAGACGACTTTCGACTAGATATTCGTTTCTCATACGACATGGCTGGGAGTTTTCTTGCCAGCTTTTAGGACGAACGCTTTATCGTTTCCGCAACATAAAACAGTTGTATGAACGACCTTCTAGTTTCGCTAGACGGCTAGACGATACTATTTGACATTTTCTTTTACTTTTACAGACTAGGCCGTAGCCCGTATTCGAAGGACAAGAACTCTCATTGCGTCAACATATTATGACTGACATCTAAAATCATTTTTTTTTAATTGTTATTATTAGTTTGATTACAATCAACCCAATAATATCAGAATCAAATCCTCACGTCAAAACTTTATCAGTTCAATTAATTTAGTTCATTAATTCATCTTCAAGTAAATCTGATTGGCTGTCCGTCTGTCCTACATCTATATTAATACTGACACAATTATAATATTAAGATTATTAATTAACCGTTACATTGTTGTTTTGACACAGGTCAATATTCATATTAGATCCGTACGGTAATAACGGTAGGTAGTAAAGGAAGCTTGTCTGACAACTGCAAAAACTGGATATCTTTACGAGATTTTGTTGCCAAATAAGTGATTAACAGTTTTTTTAACGTCTCAGTTCTCGTTTTAAGGTATCAGATTTATCACTGAAATATAGTAAATAAGAAAATTTGGTCGTGTGAACTCATGTGAAAAATTCACAACAACCAGGGGCCCAAGTCTGCTAATTTTATAAATTCGTCATTCCAACACGATCCCGAAAGAAATGACTGCACAATGACGTTCTCATGGTAGGTCACTGATCAAAGGAACTGTCAAAATTTTAGCAGATTATCAATAGATGCCATTTCTTTCAATAGAGTGTCAGTGGCTGACCATTGGAAAGTCATAATGACGCCAATATGTTAGTAGATTACCAAACTTGTCAAAATCAACAATTATGAAATCAATGATAGACCGTTCTGACACTATTGTAATAGCAGACTTGAGGCCCCGTTTCGCGACCATTTCAAGGAATTAAGCTGTGCCGAAAATAGGGATTTTGGTACCAGTACTGGGACTGAAGACAAAAAACTCATCGCATCCTGTCAAAGACTGTTATAGAGTAAAGCTGTGTGTCCTGGCCTAAACTAAACCAAATATTCAAAACCTCGTCGTTGAAAGAGTAAACATTGCCCTTCAACAACTTTCAAGGTTCAAATTGAACTATCGGTTAGACATTGATGAGAATTGATTCCCGCTTGTGTGGCCAAACATATCCAAGGTCGAAGCCTTGACACGGCCGAGCTAACCAAAAGTGCAACTTACAATAGCAGGTAACATATGGTATAGAGCACAAAGCTAACAATACAACATTTGCGGTTTTATTAACTGTTGGATCAGTTAGCCAATTTGGCCTTGTAGACCTCACGACAAATCTGGCTCTGTAAGCCTAAGAGATTAGGACAGAATCTGTGCGTGATTTTTTACTTATGGAGATTAGCTGCATGGTCAAAAACTACGGAAGCTACCTATGTGACTTTGTACATAGAAGAAAGTATTGACCAACTTGTCTGGTTGATATGTTTGCAGTCAATCAAGTTTTCATGGAAATATGCAGTATTTTTTACGAAACCGTACCTACTTAATGATCTTAAAAACATTGTCTTGAAATATCTTGTTAGTTAAAGAGGCGAAAAACTTTCTACATTACGCGCTGGTCTGTACCTACCCTAGTACGTACTACCTACACGATCAATCGGAATTTGAATCGTCTGGAAATAAATTGATCATAAGTTCGAAAAAAAAATCTGCTCAACAACTTAAATAACTCAATGAATGTTGTTGAACTGTCAAAATGAAACAAATTTGCCGTAATCGTATACTTACGAAAATGTGTTGCGTAATTACTCGTAGATAGCTGAATTATAAAGTGATTAAAAACTTCGTATAATTGATCAAGATTGCATTTCTAAAGAGAAGGCAATGTTTTCGCGTTTTCTAAGCAACTGCACGTAACAGCGAGTGCTCCATTAGGGATCGGAAGTGAAGGGTGTCCGGTCACCTCATTTTCTACACCACGTCGCCGTACTCGCGCACTTTATCTATGGACAAAGTCGCCAGCTCGAGTAAACGTATGCACGATCACATTTTTGCGAGTTAACTACAACTTTAGATATTTGCGCTCATATAAACGATTGGACGGCGTGTGAAATGTACCAATCAGTCTATTTACGTAGGAGTCAAAGTTCAGTGCACACCCTACCCGGGTTTTGTTAAAAATAGTCCAGTCAGTTCAATAGAGCAAAAATTGAGTCTGAGAATCTTTATACTCAACCCACATTATCTCATCGCTGGCCGCTGGATATAGATTGACTAATGGATACTCTTAATATCATGCTATATGGAGCGAGCTTTGAAAAGAAGCATGGTATTTCTAATCTGACATCTGACGATGCGAGACTAGGACTTGAAACTGAACTGACTAGGATCTGAAAATGGGGGTGCTGGCTCATAAACTTTTTTATAAGAATATAAGGCATCAGAATTTAAATCGATTTCACAAATGGAGGTGCTCCATAAGGATGTCAAGTGGACAGCAATAGAATACAAACGAACACCTTAGGAAATGATCACTAAATCATTCGCCTAGAATAATGTGTATGACAGAAATCTAAAAATATCGAGTAAAGAATTGGGTCACAATGTTAAATTATTTGTACAATCTCTAGATTCGCGATCAGCAATGACATATAATTTACTGCATTTAGTTAAAAAACAGAGTGTAGAATTACAATGGATACAAATAAATGTAGGAATTCGTCGTGACAAGATTGTTGACAATAAGAACCATAACAAATTTATTCAGTCTTATAAGGACTGATACTTTCCTTCTAACATTACAGTCTCAGTGTCCAAATAAAGATAAAATATTCGACAGATGGACAAATTCTTTTAAACAAGGATCTGATTACTAAGACTTTCAAGAATCGGATTGCTGTCTGTGCAATTTTAAGCGGGCATACCATCCAAACCGATCAAGTCTTGCTTAAATAACGACATAATTGAGAAATTGGGAAACATTTGAAAATATGGCTGGACGACTCTGATCACTAAATAAAAAGCTGGATATTACTTTAACGAACACGATATTAATGTATCAAGCGACTTTGCAGTTATGAACGAACACATTTTAACTAAATCGACAAAAACGATATCTCTAGTATCCAAAATTAACTTCGTATATCTGGAGAGTTAACTAATAAACCACCATCCGCATATTATGTAGCCCTATGTTTATTATGGAAATAGTATCAAAACTAATCGCGTCACTCGTACTTAGCTAGTATTGTCAGTTAGTACTCGAGCAGTAGGAAGTATTTTTAGTGCCGCACGCCGCATACATTTCAAAGGCTTCATAGCCACGGACTACGAGAAATGGCTATAATTTTGAAGGAATCGAACTTTCTGTTCTATTTCATCACAGCTGATTATGATGCTTATGATCTCGATATATCCAAGTTATTATTAGATTGAAATAAGACTAGTATATTTTATTTGACGCCATGCTTATGGTGAACGTAATCATTTCAGTAAGAGAAGACCAGTACCCTAATGGCGTAACACTTTCAATCACAATCTAAGGATTTCGAAGGAAATTCCTAATCCATCGCTAAATAGGTTTGAAAAAATCGACTGCTTAACAACGTGTAAAGCTTCGTGCAGACTAGCGCGACGCGAAACCGGTTATTGTTATACCGTGAAGTTTTCTAAGAAATTGTATTGTTCGAGTAGCGTCGCGCCATCGCGTCGCGCTAGTCTGCACGAGCCTTAACGCAATGAACATGGGTGAACTGTCAAAATGAAAGGAATTGCGATCAATTGCCATTTGATGTGTATTACGCAATTACCCTGCAGATTTCTTTTACTGGTACTATACTCCTCTGCATGATGCATGCTATGCTCTATAGCCAACCCAAACTATAGCCATAAACAAGCATAGGAGTAATGCTATCTATTTTCGTAATAATTTTACACATGCGACTAGACATATTTATAATGAATTTTCCTGTTTTCTGTTTACCTACACCAATCATAAAATAGATCGATACAAAGCATTTTCCTCTGCTGATGCATGTTACGTAGTTAATGAGCGACGATGTATGAACCAACAATAGATGGGTGTGGGTGTATTGTTGATCGGAAGTTAGAAGCCGACCTATTGAACTATTGTGGACTGCCCACTCAATGTTTATTGACACGAAGTTTTTTCAATACATCTAATGTACCTTTAAGACCCATAAGTTTATTGGCAATTAAGACGTAATGTAGCCATAATAATAGACGGCAATGGCATACTTGCATATTATTTCCAACGTACCTACTTATCATCTTTGTGTTGAGATTATAGTAAAAGGTCGGTCTATAGAGATGGCTGATGACCAGAAGAGTAAGTAAAATTTAGATGTACCTATTCTTTGATTATCTTCTGTGATACATTTTGTAGCCCTATTATAAGGCCATTCAATTTGAGAGTTTTCTATAGTAATATTTAGTGACGATCTATGGGAAATTTTCAAAAATACATAAAAATTTGGTTTTCTCGAATCCCATCAATTTTTGCCTAGGGTTTATGGGGGGCTTAATTGTTGCAAATGGGTCACTCTATTACACTATCAAATTACAAGTCACCCTGTATTTTTCTAAGATGAGCAGTTACATGACCGAAAGAATCAAGCAACATTTTGATTTGACCAAATTCTATACCACGGTTTTTGGTATTTTGACATACACAATACTATTAAACAAAGTGCATTTCATTCTTCTATTACAAATTATATGACAAGGGTTGATAAAACGCGTTCACAATAATCGAATAACGTTTCCGTAACCAATCATCAACCGTTGCGGTCATCAATCAACGATGATATCAGTCTTTTATCACGCACTTCGGTATTGGCAAAGCTTCAAATTAAATCACGTCTCAAAGTGAAATGGAAGACTTTCACATTATCTCAAAGCTGTTTTACAATATTAATCTGACAATTTCCCGTTTCGCTGCGAGCCCTTGGTCGACGGCACGCTCTAGTTCCCAAACTGAAATGTTTAAAAGAGCAAGCCTTTTGGAACGGGAACAAACCGGTCAAATGCGAATCAGCTCACGTGGTGCACATTCCTGACCAATGTAATTATTTGGGATACCGACCGCTACGACCGAACATATAACCTTGTTTTTACTAGCTGTTGATTTAACTTGGAGGTTGTAATTGGGTTTTTAGGGTCATTGCTACTATCGAGTTGGGATCGCGACAGCGCCGCAATCAATTGCCATTTCCATTTCTTTGTACTTCTCTAAACAATCGATGTTAGAGAATGGCCTGCCTCGCCACAAGAACTGTTGGCAGTTGGCATTCTACATCTTAACAATGATTGCTGCGTAATCGTCATTTTGACTCGACGCAGGTCCCTCTACGGACATTTATTTGTTGACCACGTTGCGCAATATCTACGCAATTAGTGACGAATATGAGGAAACAGGCATCGTTAAAATCGAAACATTAAGCTATAAACGAACGTACAGCAAATTGATGACATACTTCCATTGAGACCACACTAAACCGCACGAAGACGATGAAAACTTTGATAGAACCCTTTTGATAAGGAAACTACAAAAAATTCGGTTCCGATACTAAATTGATCGCTACCTGTGTTATCTCTGCTTCCTTTGCGCTGTTGCCACTTAAAATTCATGTGCTGATTGCTTAAGCACTTGTAACATTCCAAATATGGGGAAGCAAGGATGCCATAAGGCGTTCTGAACAAGGGCAAGTTACAGATTAGATAGAACAGCCAATACTTATGCGTCACGCAGATTTCGTTTCCCACATTGCTGCATTGGTGTGGGAAACGACTTCAGGATTTAGGTCAGAATTATACGGGGTTTGAAAATACTACGTAATACAAAGTGTCGCGGTTGTTTGATGTGATTACATTACAAATTATTCAATTCGTTAATTACGACATCTAGCGTTTACACGATAATTTCACGAAGGTTGTTATGCAAACTCGGAATGTTTCGTAGGCGCAGCTATGAGACGCCCTTGGCTTAAGATTATGACATCATAAAATTATGTTGTCTCGTCTCCGAAGTAGTCAGGTGTCTCCAATATGGAGATTCCGTTTTTATTGCAGTTTGGGTAGTTAAACGGTGGCGCGTGACGCGACGTCGTCAGTAGCTACCTAGCTAGCTGCTCCCGTCACGAATCTGTGATTGTTCAGTGTTCAGGGTGTCCACTCCCTAAGCGAAATTTTATATCCGTAAGTGAGACAGAATACGAAGCGACCGTAAAGACTACGGATTACGCGTAGGGAGTAGGCCCCCAGTTTTGCACGTCGAATTTGTTTCATAGCCGACATTTTTTATTGCATAAAAAATAATCATGTCGGCTAGCACAGTAGCAAATATTTAAAAAAAAAATGAAGCTTAGCTTTTTGAGGAATTTAAAGCTCGTGCAGACCAGCGCGACGCGGCTCGAACAATACAATTTCTAAGAAAACTTCACGGTATAACAATAGCCGGTATCGCGTCGCGCTAGTCTGCACGAAGCTTTATAGGTAATATTGCGCGTTGCACTATTTTACAACGATAGAAACTTCCGCCTTGTTATCTCGTACGGCAAAACTGATAATTTAATGCATAAGTTATATTGTTGATCTTGTAAATAGAATTAATATCAATATATTATTTACATTGTGAACCGAGTACAATGGAATACATGTCTGTATATTTGTCCTTCTTATGTATAAACATTTCATTAGCACCAGACGTGATCTAAATATTAAATATTCCATGATAAAAACAGTCAATTAGATAGAAAAATCAAAACAATATTGCTACAACAGTAATCTGATGCACCAGCTCTCAAGGTTATCAAACACGATATGAATGAATTAGGTGTGATATGAGATACATTATCTGCAATGTCGGAACGAAAAAGTGATAATATAACGATAAATTTAATAAGATATAGCTAACGATACAAGTTTGGCCTGACCGAAAACAAAGCAATGTCATTTTATGAGTGCTGTGCTGCACGTTTTTTGCTGAAACTATGATTATTAGAATGATTTGCAGTATGACGCACGCGAGACAAATGCTAGTAGTTTGGAAGACCAGAAGCCCAGGTACGCACGCGCGATTTTTCCCGCGGTAATGTTTTTTGTGCACTTGATGTTCAACGGTCAACTTAGCGCCGAGAGCTGAAAATCCAACGGTGTGTTTTTTCAACGCGCTGGGACGAGAGTGCATCCCAGCGCGTTGGATTCTCAACGCTCGGCTCAACACCGAGAGTTGAAAATGCGATATTTTTACGTCCGTGCCAACGTGGGCTAAGCACAAATGATTGATTATCTTCACATCACTCGTAAATAATATTTTCATATAAAATAAAACGTGGCAATGTTTCGTATTTTCTGTTTACATACATAACATCTCGCTTGTATTCCCCGAACGGTTGGGCAAAGGTGCACTTACAGGTCACCAGCATTTTGACTTGTCGCGCGACGCCGGTAATTGTTCTACCGTCACAAATACAGGGACACTCCGCAGTTTAGATATGAAGCTACAAGTACGCAGCCGGCCCGTCTTGCTGGGCCAATTCAGTGAATGTAACGTAGCCAGAAGATCTAAGAGTCACGCGATAGAAAGAGAGGTAACTTTTAGGTGAATATAACTGTAGGTGATTAGAGCTGTGCGACCTGAATTGCACTTTATTGTGTCGTGGCAAGAGTCGCTTTTTATTTAAATGATTTCGCGGAGTGTCTGTGCCTCCGTGAAGTTTTCTTAGAAATTGTTTTGTTAGAGTCGCGTCGCGCTGTCGCGTCGCGCCGGTCTGCACTACGCTTTATGTGTGTTATTTTCTGTTTATTACTTCAAATAACATTGAACGACTGAAAATCAGTATTTCTCGTCGAGTTGCGGATGAATTATTGTATCAAATTGAGCGATTAATTAAAACAAATCGATTAAAAAAGTTAGTTACGAATAGGTAACGAACCGGTGATACTGAATTATTTTTAAATAGTTAAAAGTAGGCCAGGGAACTGGTTTTATGATTATTGTCCGAACATTTTGTCGCTGGCGAACAAAACCATGGCCGATTTTGGTGAAACTTTCACTCATTTTATGTTTAAAATGGCATTGTGTTTTAACAAGCCAAAAAAGTTCAAACAAACAAATTTTTCAACGGATATTTTCTTGTTCATCGTACAAAATTCGACGAATACGAATTCTTATGAAAATAAAAGTATAAAAATTTAAAATAATCTTCGTAAATATTTTTGTGTTGTAATTTTTTCACTGATAACGTAAAGTAATAAATAAATAGAAGTTATAATTCAGTGAAGCAAAAATAATCATACTTCCTGTTCTGTTTATAAGATAACAATGTTAAAATATTGTTTCTATTTGATAATGGTAGTGTTTACCTTCTGTGTGATTGACAACACCAGTACAGCCTAATCGCGTAATACACGATCAATCAGAATCTAAATCGTTTTGAAACAGATTGCTAATCCATTGCTTGTAATGTTCTAAAAAACAAACTGCTCAACAACGTAAATAACGCAATGAATGTTGTTGAACTGACAAAATTAAACAGATTAGCCGTAATCGTTTACGAAAATGTGTTGCGTAATTAGATAGCTGATCTATCATAAAACAGACATGAGAAATCGAGTATGTTTATATATAAAGACCAGTGACCGAAACCGGTTTCTAACAGGTATTTTTAGAGGTTAAAGCTTCGTGCAGACTAGCGCGACGCGACACCGGCTATTGTAATACCGTGAAGTTTTCTTAGAAATTGTATTGTTCGAGTCGCGTCGCGCTGGTCAGAACGAACCTTAAATTGAATACAACCAGTATTAATACCAGTTACCGAAAATAAAAGTTACCTCATCTTACACGTGCCGTCGGTATTACTCAAAGGGCGCGTATTGCCTGCGTATAACCGGTATTAAAACGGTAACCTAAATAGAAGTACCTAACATGTTTCTTCTTGGTTACCCAGATAGCGTAGAAGCTACCTATGTTCTTCGATATCTGTACCGTAATTTACATAGGCTTTCGGTTCCTGCTCAAAACCGTGTTGCCTTAGGTTGAGATGCAATAAAAGGTCTTGCAGAGATGCAGAAATGAAAACACTGTAAACTAAGCATAACCAGTGGTCTCTGGGCAATTAGCTGTGTTACCAACTAAAATGGCTAGCTTACATTTTCGAAATAGCATGTGATATTCTGTCAATACTGAAGATGTCTTAA
Organism: Xanthia togata; assembly: GCA_963853775.1. NCBI lineage: Eukaryota > Metazoa > Arthropoda > Insecta > Lepidoptera > Noctuidae > Xanthia > Xanthia togata. Next base: position 7,217,565 of record OY970798.1, on the reverse strand, counting down.
CAAAGATGGCTTGTATTTCATGTTCGGAGAGATCAGAAAAAATGTGTGGAACGTCATTATCATTACACTTCCAGATTTATAATACATAATTTAAACAATTAAAATAAACTATGTGCATTATATACTGCATTTTCTAACATGAAAATCACGATACATTTAAGTATAATAATAAAATGACTAGACATTGAAAAGAAAAACATTAACTACAATTCTTTTCTACATAATTACAACTTTTTATAAGAAATACTTACATAGAATTGCTAGTTATAATTGACTATATAAAAAGAGTAGAGCATTTGAGCTTGGAATTTAATCACATAATTGCTGCATTGTCTGTCTGTTTAAACTACTTATATGAGTCATAGATTAGGTACTCAACTATGAAGATCCCACTTTGGTATGTGAAGTTTAAAAAACTTGGGATTTGTACATGGCATAATAAAATACCTCTTATTCAAAGGGGAATTACAGACAGTACTCTTCAAATTTCTTCAAAGTTTTAACGGTATCTTTCAAATATTGTGTGAAACTATGGTTACCTTTAATTAGGTATCAGTTATTATTATTCTTGCATTGACCACATTTCACATCTTGAGGCATGAAAACTTGATTGTTTTTAATTAATTTTCTTCTTATTTGAATAATATTAGAATCATAAAAAGCTACTCTTAAGTTGTCTATGATTCAGCTTTCATAACAGTGTCTTGTGTTGGTGAATTTAGGGTAATTACTGGCAACACCTATTAACCTACTCAACATGAGCTTGAACATACATCTGAACTTTTTACTAAGAACACCTAACATAAAATCGTAATAAAAGTTTGTTTGTTCATTCTAAAGTGCAGCATGTTACAGAAATATTTTTATAATGAGCATATCTTTTAGGCGTTTAATCATAAGTATTATGGTTAGCACAAGAAATGACAAAATTATTTTGATAAATTATGAAACAAATTAAATTACACATTTGTATTACTCACAATCAATCAATCTGCCTAGCCTTTTCCCAACTATATTGGGATCGGCTTCCAGTCTAACCGGATGCAGCTGAATACCAGTATTTCAAATGAAGTGACTGCCTATCTGACCTCCACAACCCAGTAACTGGGTAATACGATACCCCTTGGTAAGACTGGTTGTCAGAGTTTCAGGCTTCTGACGACCCGTAACGACTGTCAAAGATCCAAGAATGCCAGCCGGGACCAACGGCTTAACATGCTTTCCGAGGCATGGAGGAGTCTCGGTATGTAAAGATGGTCACCCATCCACAGACCATCCCCGGCAAGCGTAGCTTAACCTGATGGATCGACCCGTGCCGCAGTTAGCCAGGAGCTCTTCCAGACATTACAACCCACAGCATTTAGATAGTGAGATAAGTACCCATTTTGAGAATAATAAGCTTATTATTCCTATGATACTGAGAAGTTGTTGCATAAATACATTCAATATACAGGACACAATTAATTAATACGTTCACAAGTAACCGAAAACCTGTTTTTCCTAAGATATAACAACTAAGTTCATGACCGAGGCAATATTTTTGTTTTAATTAGCAATAACACTATCTGTAAAAATAAACAGTTCCAGTTGTATCATTAAAAAACATTAGCACATACCTTGAATGAGCTGTGAACTAATGTCTCGTCAAGGTCAATGACCATACACTTTTTATGCATGTCCTGGTGTCTCACGGGTGGTAGTAATGGTCGGGGGGCATGTTCCGCCATGACCAGGAGCCCCCGCTCCTGAGGGAGCGGCGAGGCCCGGCCGTCGATGCTGTTCGCGCCATTGCTGCCCGGCGGGCCCTTGCCGCGCCCACCGCGCCAGCAGCATAGCAGCGACCGCAGGAACCCGCCGCCGCCGCTCGACTTCTTACTGCCCATTGGGGCAGAGCCCGACACCGGCGTAACATCCCCCTCATTGTGCTGGCCGCCAGGGGATGGCCCTAAAACAACCATTGCACATCAGAACACTCCAACACAGTAACACACACGCGAAAGCCCCAATAGATATCACCAGTGGAACCGTACGAAAAGAGAAGTTCTCAAGGTTGCTGTAAATATGTTATCGCGTCCACACGATCCAATTGTTTACCTCACAGCACACGCACGCGAAACGGAACCAATGGAATACAAAACATTCACTAATCCACTGATCCAACATCGATCACGATCAGCAAATATTTACGAGTCGTGAGGAGGTAACACTATACGCTCTAATTTGATGCTAGTAGGTAACAGGTGTAATTCGGTTGGGATTTACCTCTGTCGGATCCATAATTGTTTAATTGCTCGTCATCCCGTGACACCTGAGTTATAATGGACGATGCGTCCATTTAAACATTTGTTTTTGGCCCTAAGACAAATGGCAACGGAGTATTTGTAAAATTTTAACACCATAAAACTATTTTTTATCTCCCTTCTATCTTACAAAATGGCAGGCTCTTGGCAAATACCAACTTCAAATGTAGCCAACACATAAAAATTAAAATTATACAATCTTATTACTCTTTCTACCACGCTCAGTTTTAGAAAGAAAGAGTGAAGTGACAATACTTCACATTTCTTAATTTGTAAAGTTGCTACTTCTGTCAACAGCCAAAAATAGTTTAGCTGTTGTTCAAAACCCGATTAAAAACACCATTATGTTTACTTAGTTTTATATTATGAAATGATAGGAATATGTTTGTTTATAGATAGTTAAAATGTAACCTTAGCAGAATTCATAATAAAAACGTTATGCGTCTAAAAATTGTTGGTATTTGAACGCATTCTGCACTGGTGAAAAAAGAAGAAAAAATAAAATAAAATTTTAATTAACACACACACATTGTTATTTCTTGTTCACGAATAAAGTTATTCCTATTTTTTATCTGTTACTCTTTTTTATATTAGAAGATTAAAAAATGGGGCCAATTTGTTATCTGTTGTTCTTTCAATTCGTGTAGTGATGTATTTTTAGTAATCAGATTTAGTTTTTGTAAATGAGAATCTTGTATCTTCAACTTAATCGATATTCATAATAATCTCTATTATATTCTATTTTTATTAAATGGCAAGCAAAACCGATGATGACTATTCTGCCAATGTCAAAAGTGCATTGGAAAAACAAGGGTGCATGAAGGAAAAAAATAAATTAAATGACAAAATTAAAAGAAAAACAATAACTGAAGACACGAGTGAAATTCTTCTGTTGATACATTTGGACACAATGTAGATTATTTTGGGTTAGTACTGGACTGAAACAAACAAAAAATAATATAAATAAATATTGTAATTGTTAAAACATAAAATATACGCATACCACACACAGAATAATTTACAGTTTTATGTTATTGTGATGGATGAAAGTCATCATCGCCACGAGCAGTTCTGGAGAACAATGTGTTAACAAGGAGGGATAGTTAGTCGGAAGAGGGATTTTAAATTTTGGGAGACGGCTATAAAGATCTAGAGGTGGAACGTTATTTGAGCATTCAAAGAAAATGTGATCCAGAGTGCCCTCCTCCAACCCACACTCACAGAGAGAGGAGTCCCTAACCCGGATTTTTTGCAGGAACACAGGGCTTGCAAACAGCTAAGAGAGTCTGTGAAAATTACGGCTTTGTCGATATTGTGGTGAGACTCTATAAAAAGACAAGCTTCCAATAAAGCCACACATTCGCCTGTGAACACAGATCCATCGATCTCCCACAGTTTCATCATCTTTATTATGCAACTTGAAGCTGCCAACATCTACCATCGTCATAGGTGGCAGCACTATTCCCCGTTTACAAAGCTACCTCTATGCGTTCCTGAGAAAAAGGGTCTTGTCATAGTGACAGACAGACAGACAGACGGACCACAATGTGATCTTACAAGGGTTCCGTATCTTCCTTTTGAGGTACGGAACACAAATAAATTTAAAAACAGTAATACGACGCTGACATTAATTAAATTGTTTTTATTTTAAGCCGATAAACAAAAAAATAATGTTTTTAAAATATAAAACTAGTCGATAGACTTTAATCGATTAAACTAATTACTAAATTCAATAATACGTACATGCAACACTAGTGACGAAGATGCTGTGTCGACTTGTCAGACAGATTTGTTTAGTTTTTTCATAGGAAAAACCTTATAGTCGTGTATATTTATAACCAATGTGTGGCAAGCAGAAACTGTTTTAGTTTTGTAGCAAATTGACCCTGAAACTGGTCAGAATGTCGCAAAGGGATCCGGGACCTATACCCAATAGGTGGTTGAGTTGTCCACGAAAGGCTATGGGACTCGTTGCTGATAAGTTTATGGCTTTCAAGACGCCTTTGGGAGCTCAATTCAATGATAAAGTACCTGAAGAAAACCGTTTCACACCCTCCATGTTATTTGTTTACATGAAAAGTATGAAAGTGAGTCACATTTCCAATGTCAGCCTTTTTCGCGTTTGTTTTGTTCTAAATAATCATTTACTGCTGTAATCAATGCAACTCTACTTGTTTTAAAATTTCCTTACGTGATACTTATATTCTTAAAATCCAAATAATTACCTACTTGACCTATAAATACCATGACACAAATTATTATTGTTTTTCTACATACGAAATTCTATTTTTAGTGGGATTAGATGTCCACACACATTACAAATGAGTTTACACAATTAAGTTGAGGTAGAGTTTTAGGTAGTTGAAAGCAATGTTAGTATGCAATGGAATACAAAGAAGTACAAGACGACCCACTGACCATGTGTTTTTTTTAGATAAAGCTAGGTCTATGGGTAGACCTCACAAACACAAGTCGCTTTTATAACAAGGGAGAGGTAGAGGAAAGAGGCTGTAAGTATGTGAAAATGTCCTGCCGTGGCCACGGTGAAACACCATCACCAGATCAGACTAGGTAAGAATTAATTTAATTCGAAATGTCATATTACAAGCTAGTGAAGGCCAGGTCCGTTGGATGCGAGAAGCACAGAATCGGTTGAAGTGACAGTGCTTGGGGGATGCCTATGTTCAGCAGTGAATGTTTTTCGACTGAAATGGTTAATGTTGATAGTGATGATGATATTACCATGCAAGAGATTTCTTGATGAGTTGTAATTTGCATGAGAAGATGAATATCTACAAATAGTGAAAAATCACAGAACTTCTACTCACATTGGTAGTGACGTACAACCTGCCAACAAATAATTCTAATTTTACTTAACAGATAATGTAGAAGAACTTAATTGTAGATGTACAGTGGAAGAATGACAAAGCTATGCAATTTAAAAAAAAAACCTGCCTTCAGAGCACATGTCACCTTTCTGAAATGTTGTTTGAATTCATTCAATATTGTTTACCATTCATGGTAAAAATGTATGTATCATGCCACGCAGAGTGCATGAAAAAAAATGGCCCTAAGTGCTTTGTCCACCGCCGCGCCGCCATCGCCACCGAGACGTCACGTCACGGAAGTAGCGATACATACAATTACTATGGCCGCGTGTCCACCGCACGTCCGTTACCCGAGACCCGTCATCCAGGCCGCCGAAGTTTGAGTAGTTCGGCGCGACCGCTATAATTCGGCTCGCGATTGTGACGGGCCGATTCCCCGGCAATTCAAAACACCCTTTGGTTTAGTCTATCATAACTAGAGATCGGATATTCTGATGCATTTACCTAAAGTTATTTTTTGGCTAAGAAATTATGGAAGTGGCTTCTAAATATTGTTTTCTTAATATAAATTCCGGAATTCCATAAAATCCGGGAATGCACAACTAATCGGATACATGGTATGGATACGACTTATCAGCCCTAATATGAAGGCTACTGTTGCGGTGTTAACATACAAATTTATATCCCTATTGTAAAAAAAAATCCATGAAACTCAAGTCACCGAGTTGTTTGTCGCTATGTGCTATGAAGATTTAGCAACGTACTTTAATACATTAACTAGCATTTCTATACTCAAAAAGTACTAAATTTATCAATTACGGAATCGCAAGATTTTTGCGATCGATACAAAAGTGCATTCCATAATTATTAGCCAACACAACAACATAAATTCGAATCTATAATCAGAGCTCTAAATTTGTCGATCCCGGAATTTCGGGATATTTTCGATGCAAAAGTGCATTCCATAATAGTCAACACTTCAACTTTAGCTAAATATGCATCCGAATATCCGATCTCTAATCATAACATACTGAAACGCCGAGTTCGATCGCGGTGCCGGGTGGATAAACGTTCGCCATCACCAGAACGTCACGTTCGGTACGAATACTCACGTTTCTGGTTGACGCCCCGGTGATGATGACTGCCGTGGAAAAACGCCATTAAGGTGCTTAATTTTATCTTTCATACCTCTAGACCTCATTAAACTGTTTTGCTATAACATTGAATCAATTTCCAGGGAATTCATCTCATTAGTTAGCAAATTTGTAAGTCAAAACCCTCTGGAGCTGATTGGAGTACACTGCACCCATGGCTTCAATCGAACGGGGTTCCTACTGGTGTCATACATGGTGGAGCATTTGGACTGCAGCGTTCAGGCAGCTATCAACGAATTTGCTAGGATGAGGTTGGTCTTTTTCATTAAATCAATGTAAATAATTATTGTGTGCATCAAACTTTAATTCTCTAAGACATCAATAAAATAATGCCCCTCTTATTATGACAATAATATTTATATACGTGAAATATATACTATAATAGGGGCTTGTGGCAAAATAATAAGAGCCGCACGGGTCGATCGAAGGTTAAGGCTATATTTGCCGCGGTCGGTTCGTGGATGGGTGGTGGTGATTAAATATCGAGTCCTTTTCGTGCCTCGGAAAGACGTTGGTCACGGTTGTCATTCGTAGATCTTTGACAGTCATTACGGGTAGTCAGAACTCCAAAAGTCTGATAACCAGTCTTGCCAAAGGGTATTGAGCTACCCAGTAACTGGTGGAGGTCAGATAGGCAGTCTCTTCACATATAATAATAGTATTTAGCTGCATCCGGCTAGACTGGAAGCGACCCAAACATTGATGGGAAAAGGTTAGGCAGCTTGATATGTATATGAAATAAAAATATAATCTGTTGATGTAATTAAAAATGTATAATTTTCAGGCCTCCTGGGATATACAAACAGGATTACTTGCAAGAGTTGTTCCGTCGGTACGATGAGGTGGAGTTGACACCAGCGGCCCCCTTACTACCTGATTGGTGTCATGGTACGTCATTTGCGTATCCGCAGATACATAAATAGAATACTCTTTATTGTACACCATAAAAATGACAGACATAAATTTAGAAATTTTACATAGGGTGACACAATGGGCGGTGTTATCGCTTAAAGTGATCTTTTACAGACATCCTTTGGATGGATTAAAGGTAACAGAAGAGACAATACTGCAGGTCTGCAGACCAGTTTTAGGGTTCAATTAGTATCTGAACAAGATCAACTCTTATGTCTGTCTCACCATTCTCTTGCCCTCTTCTTAGTTTATTTGAGGTCGGTGCAATGTCTTTTTCTTCCATATTTCTTTATTATCATTGTCATCTCGGTAGTCACCCCCTTTCTAGCCATAACGTCTTTCACACATTCCAACTCTTGTGTCTGTCTATCAATTCTATCATGAACATAGTTAGGATAAAAACTAAAGCTAATTCTCTATTTGTAGTAAGTTTGTTTCGATATATTTTCACTGAGCTAGCCATTTGTCAGGTATGAAACAACAATACCAGCTAATTTACGAAAAATAAAAACAATTTCTTTACAGATATATACTTACAGACATAGGAAACATATTTTCAACTGCTGTCCTACTTTTGCAACTTAAAACTGTGGTCACTAATACTCTATTTGACTAATAAAATCATTTCTATTACTTTCAGAGGAGGAGGAAGATGTTGATGACGATGTCCCTAGTAATTCCCAGAACTCGTCATCTTCTGGGTAAGTTTTAGATAGTAGAATCACCAAAAATATAACTAATTTGGCTAACTAGTTAGTTTAGTTTTAGTTATACTAAATGTGTGCGTTAAAACTTTTTGAACAGAGACACTAAAACAAACAATGTCAGGGATTTGACAACTGTTTACACACAACATGATTTTAAAACGGTGTAGTTCGATGCGTGGTCTGTAATCTCTAGTAATCAATGATTGTGATTACTTATCTCTTTTCTTGATTGTACAAATGTAGGTACCATTTTATTGTTATTGCAAAAAAATACAAATTACACTGAGGACTGAAAAACAGTATAAAATTGGCGGTGTATAGACTAGTGCCGTTAGCGGTACTCTATCCGCGCTATAATAGTGCGCTGCCTCGGCCCGTCTAAAGTGCCCTAAGCGTTGCATTGTCATTGTCTCACTGTCACTTGTTATTTCGTTTGATTGTTGAGGACTCTATGCACATAATATAAAATGTAAACAATGAATCTGTACTATGCTTTGTATTTCAGTCATTTAGTCAAGGAGCTATTGCACTTACCTAGCATAGACAGATTAGATAGATAAATAATGCGTAATAATAATATTTTCAAAATTGTGATAGTTACAGATAATGATTGAAGAGACTCTTCAATATTATCAGTCTAACGTTTTACGGCAAAATAAGGACAATCAATAAAATAATAATAATACTTTTAAATACAATCAATCCATTATTCACAAATCAAGTCAAACAGCAATGTCTAGTTGGACGTGTTATAATCTCTTCAAACACCTAATTTCTTTGTCTATAGCCTTAGTACTGCCAAATGCTTTTTCGATATAGACATGTCGTGGCCAGATCTCAGAATTGATCATTTCATGAAATGAACATCGACCGCTGGTCACATCATGATGTGGTCTGGCCAGATCATTGAATACTTAGCGTTTGAGGATATGACCAGACGCACGACTACTTCATGGTGTGGCCAAACATTAGTGATCATATTGTAAAATAGTTAGATTATCATTCATTATACACCGGTAGAGGCGTTGAAGTCGCTTGGTTTTTGTTGTGCATCATGGCGGGGCGGCATACAACAAATAAAATAAAGTAGGGGGACCACGCAAAAAAAGTCGATGGACTTTTATTGGGATTCCAAACATGATATTACGGAAAGCGATCAACTTTGAAGCAGCGCTCGCCGGCCGCTGCCGCGGCGTGAAATGCAACATAGCACTAAAATTAGTTTCTAAAAATAAAAAAAATAACGCAGCACATGTGACACCCCGACCAAATGGGTTAGGTTAGAACTGTATCGGGAGGACACGGCTCGGCACACGCTGGCAGAGTGAGCTGCTTGGGATGAGCCGCACCGTGCCCTCATCTCAGGTGTCGGCCGTTGTCGACTCGATGGTCGGCAGCGAGGAGTCCTGGGACGCGGTGGCTTTCCGCGGCCTCCTTCTGCGAAATGACTGTTTCGCAGAAGGAGGCTGTAGAAACGGAGCGGGAGATTGCTTCCGCTAACCCGATCCACAGCAGACGCACCGGGCGTCGGCGGAGGGCGGATAACGCCCTCTTCCAGCCCCCCTAAATGGGTCCAGGGGCGACGGTTCTGGGGAAATCCGTCGACCCTTACTACTCTGGACCCGAAATGGTGGCGCATAGTGTTCTACGCGCGCCTCTATGATGAAAGGGGGGAATTTAACACCTCACTCCCCCCTAACTCGAGGTGGCCCCCGCAGAGGCGGGCCGGCACTAGTAGGGGGTTGCGGAAGTCGCATTAGATCCTGTGATCCCCGGTGCAAGTGTGAGTCGGAACACCGGGGTGGTTTTAGTCAGTAGAAGTCTGACAGACCCCTCTGCCCTCCCCAGGGCGGAGGACATCCATAGAGGTATTCCACCCCTAAACAAAAAAAAAAGGTTAGAACAGTGTCCAACCGCTACTTCCAAGTTGGTTGCAGTTACTTCGCTATTTTTACTAATCACGTACTTTACTATTACTAGTCACGTAAGGATAAAGCGTTATGCTATTTCTCTCTCACTCTCTGTCTCTTTCTATTATATACAAGTGTGTGTCTGTGTACGTACGAGTATCGCGTAAGGAACTTCGTACCTGAACAAAATGCACAGACGTTTTTTTTTTCTTCTGCTTGTAAAATACTGTGAGGTATAGGTACTAATATCGTATAAACCACAATTCACCAATTTATTTCCATTACAGCCCACGCAAACACAAGGGCAAAGGGAGGAGAGAAACTACCCACAAGAAAGCAACATTTATGCCAGGTGTACGTGGTGTAGAGCCTTTTGACACGCAACCACGGCTCAGTGAGGTCCAGAAGAAGACCCAACACTTCTGCGAATGGAAGACGACTGGGTTCCCGGGCTCGCAGCCTGTGTCTATGGATACAACGAATTTGAGGAAGTTGCACGAGAAACCTTACAGGGTTTCGTGGAAAGCTGACGGTGTCAGGTATGTTTACTTTTCGAATAAGTATCTTACGCCCAGTTTCGGGAACGAAAGTCATCACAAAAATTAGGTCTAAATTGTCAAGTGCGCGTAAACTACTGTGATTTGTTGAAAGATTTATCAACCGCCAGTCGCAACACTTGACTTGCGCGTCGTTAATTTTCGTTTCAGAAACCGGGCGTTAGTGACTCGATTCAGAAGACACACTCCATACACTAATGACCTATTTCCCTATAGAACTCATAGACAACGAATTTAGTTTACTAATTTTGAAGGAAATAGTTATTTATCCAACATGTGAGGAAAGTTCGTTTTTCCTATGAGTTTTGATTTTGAGTCTCGAACGAAGGATTGAAAAATAGAATCACGAGCGCAGCGAGTGATTATAAATTTCAATCCTGAGTAAGCGAAAGACTCAACAAAACGAATAGCAAATGAACTTGCTCACATGTTGCATACAAAACTTTTCACCACTCCCAGCAAGAAAGTATTCAGTCATCATAGGTAAATAAATTAAATAGACACAAAGCAAATCAAAATAATTCTTTATTTTTTAAAATATCTTTAAAACTTAACATAAAAAAATCAGGCAAGGTTAGTTTCTGAACGGGATCATTACTTTCCTCACTGTTCAAACAGTGAGGAAAAACCAACTGTCCTCTCTGTTTTCGTAGAGGAAAGACACTTCTTTCGTGCGGGAGTGGTGAAAAAAAAAACAATATTTAAGAGGTGAATTATTTTGATGTATTAGTGTAGTTTACTATACGGGGAATCTACAGGCCATCAAATAACTAGAAACGTTTACTTAGGGAAATTAATTGTTTAGCAGATTCTCACACGACTTCAATTTGCCGTGTTATAGCCATTCCATACACGCAAAAGCACGTCAGTTGTGACTTGAATATGGAGACAATTGAAGTTGATAGTCAATTTGCTAAACAATAATTTTGCAGACTTACAAATTAACGTTTTCGTCAGATATATGATGCTGATCGACGGAGAAGGCGAGGTGTACATGTTGGATCGAGACAATTGCGTGTTCAAAGTGTTCGGCCTGCGGTTCCTACACAGAAAAGATCTCAGAAGGCATTTGAAAAATACTCTACTTGATGGCGTAAGTTTATATGCATACAATCTTATTAACTGGTTTCAGAGAGCTATCAAAGGCTTTTCCTTATCCCAATTTATTTTGCATTTATCGGGTGTAATAAATAGACGCTAAACGAAGCTGCGAGACACTTATTCTCCCCATCCTTGCCCAATTTTTTTTTTTTTTTTGCTGGACCGTTCCTAGGAACCTTCTGGTTTAAGAAATATTGAAAGACAATGTTCCAACGCTTTTTTATTTTTTTTACACGAAAACAATTTTTACGTTTTTTTGCGTGGGTTACATGCGCCCAGGCGTAAAAAGCGTTTCCCAGCAATATTTTTTCTCTAATAATCTGATGTACGTAATGCGTAGATAACGGGTCTTTTAACACTACAGGAATACAGGGTGTTCTATTCAACAAAATCTATATTTTCAGGAAATGGTAATAGATAAAGTGGACAACCAAGACATACCTCGGTACTTATGTTATGACATTATAAGCTTTGAGGGAGCTGATACGGGCCGAATGGAGTTCTACCCAACTAGACTGAATTGCATCGAAAATGAAATCGTTAATCCTAGGTAAGTAATGAAGTTGGTTATGTTATTTTATAATTATGGAAACTATGGATTAGAACAGGATCCGTTTTTTTTAAAAGTATGTGTTGAGAAAATCTGTTTGCTTTTGTTTTATCATGTTGAAATACCGATGCCCATCACGTCTGTGAAGTATTCACAAAAAGAAACAGATTTTGTGACTACACAAACTGCTTTTGATAACCCCAAAAAAAAACTTCAAATTAATTTATATTTGTTTGATTATGTTTAGATGATACTCAATACTCAATTCTTTATTGCATTCCACAATGTAGGCTTACGTGGTAAATATTTGCCAAAAGAAAGATGTGGAGAAAGAAAGATTGTGACCGATCACGTCACTTCTTCGGAGTATCGCTAGAGCTAATTTAATTTCATCCTGAATGTGCATTTACGGGTTTATTAATAAATGTTGCTTAAAGTTAAGTAATGATAAGCGTCTGTTTAACCATACATTTTTGACGTTTGAACGTCACTTAACTTTAAGGGTACGCTAGTCGGTCATTCTTCCATACAAACGTTGTATGGTGATTACTCGTCTGTTTGACGGTGTACGTTCAAAACCAAAAATTATGTCAATTAGTTTTGTCGTTATCTAGCCCTGTATGGAAGCAGTATTGGAAAAAAATAATATTGGTTTCGAAATTATGAGCGTAGAAATTTCTATATTTCATCAATAATTTTAACTCTTCTTTGGTCGTAAATAAATAACTTATGTATTGCAAAATAGAAACCTTACAGAGATAGATAATTTATTCAATAGTATAAATAATTTTATTTTGAGTAAATACATCTAGTAGTTTTTCCATAACATCTATACACCCAAAGGTCTGTTCATGAAATTTTACGCGCTCGTTTTCGTTAAAAATCATCGTCTTTTCACTAATGTATAAATAAATACTAAATTAATTAATAATTAGACAAATTAGCATGCATATTAGTCACGCACCTAGGACTTCGAGCCGTCGCGTCGACTAGTGTACCCTTAAGCAACTTACTTTATAAATAAACCCCTTGATCTCCATATCTATTTTCAGCAATCAAGATTTTTGATGCTATTCTTTAGTTAGTATTAGGGTTTAAAGTATGAAATTGCCGATTTGTACTGAAAAATTAAAAAATAGTTTTTTTTTTTAATTTAACATGTTTATTTAATCAAAATAATTAACATTATTATCTATACATTGCTGCCATCTAATAGGAAGATCATTTATGCTTTTGCGATAGAACTCTCATGATCTAGATTCGACAAACTGTGTGAAAGCATTTTGTACTGCCTCCTAAAAAGAAAACTTTTTGTCACGTAGAAAATTGTCCAAATCACGAAAAAAATGGTAGTCCGTTGGAAGTTCGGCGAATACGGAGGGTGACGAATGGTTTCATTGTTATTCACCTGTGTGGGCGGTCTTCCACGTAGTTCGATCTTCAAATCAAAGTTTCCATCACGAAAGCGTTTAAACCAAAATCGCACGGTGCGTTCAATAGCAGTCCCCTCTCTAAACGCAACATTGATATTGCGAGCTGTTTCTGCCGCGTTAGTTCCGCGAATCTTCGAAGTATCCATCTTTCTTGTCAAAGCTGAATAAAAAAATCAACTGAAAGTCGATAATCGAATGTTGCACATTTTTTTAAAGTAGAAACCATACCACTTCATAGGTACCATGTGAAAAAAGATTCACTCAAAAATCTTAAACCAAGAAGGTTTTATATAAGTCAATTCGAAGTACCTATTACAATAAAACGGCAATTTCATACTTTAACCCCTATTATTATTGAGCAAATCTGACGTAGACATCAAATTGGGCAATTCCATTTGGTAGTAAAGATCAAGCATAAAAAAATAGTTTGAAGCCAAAAATACTTTCGAACCTCTACTTATTTACCCCTTTTATTATTTATAAGCATAACCCTACTTTTAAGTTTTCATCAATGCCCAAACGCACATTAAATAATTCCATTAAAGTACATACATAACATCACGCCTGTATTCCCTGAAGGGTTAGGCAAATGTGTACCTATAGTACAGTCACGAGCACTAATATGCATTCACTTAGTAACTTTTAAAAGTGATTTTCTCCTCCTGTGTTGATTGTAATTTTGTGTAGGAATTTCTCCTGTATCGTGGGTGCGTTTACAAACATTTAAACTCACTTACACAAACAGCCAGACCCGGAACAACTACATGTAGGTCATACAAATATTTGTTCCGTGCGGGAATCGAACCCGCGACACGCAGCGCAGCAGTCAATCGCTTAACCACTGCGCCAACCGTGCCGCAAGTTGCAATCGTAATTCCCTGAGTAAATCGCTTTTGCATTTTGCCAAGTGTTTACACATTAACCGGTCACAAATCCAGACTCCGGGCTGCTACTGAGAAATTCCAGATGGAAAAATCTAATAACACTGCCTGACCCGAATCGAACCCAGGACCTCACGCTCAGCAGTAGCGTTTGCGACCACTAGACCAACGAGGGAGTCCAGGTAATAATAGCTACCTATATGATGTTACAGGCATCAAGCAATGAAAGAAGGCATAATTAAGAAAGAGAGGGAACCGTTCAGTATACGGCTGAAACAATTCTGGGAGCTTCCAATGGCGCGACAGTTGTTAGGAGAGAAATTCGCCAAGACACTGTCTCATGAACCTGACGGACTTATATTCCAGCCTTCCAAGGAGGTTAGTACTTTGAAATCAACATTATAAGAAAGAGGAGCTTTACTACTCACATTTAAGTGATCACACTTACCGTGTAGATGGGCGAGACAGTGCTCTCGGCCGAGTTAAAGGACGAGATAGTCACTAAGACCCTGTTCCATTTACTAGACTGCGCGTCCCCGCACTGACTCGCTTCCCACTCGGCAGGTATAAACATGCACTCAGTGCGTACTCGCCACCCAGCACGCTTATGTCGCTCACAAGTACCACATCCCGTAATTTTTGTCTTCATACACTTTCGTACATTTTACTACAGGCGAACCGCACCGCATTTTTTGTATAAAAATGCGTTGCTCTGCGGTCCGCAGCGGCTGTTATGTGGCTTTCGTCGCTTAAGTGGCTTTCGTCGCCATCGTATCAGCGGAAAGATATTCACTGCTAGACATTGGCTTCCCCAAACATAGTCACAGCGACCTAAACGAATTGTCAAACTTACAAAAAAATGCTGATAGTCTTATACCGGTTATTAGATACAGGTGGATAATCTGAAGATTTTATAAACTCCTTTTGGTGAACTTCTGAACAAACACTTGGGACGAAGTTCTTTAACGCGGCTTGCGGTAGGAGTTGACTGGTAGAAATCGTCACGTAAGGAAAAACCGTTCCATGTGACTTTCTCTCTCTCTCTCTCTCTCTCTCTGTCTATTTCTATTATATACGAGTGAGCGTGCGTGCGAGTATCGCGTAGGGAACTTCGCTCCTAACGGGAGTCGCACACATTTTTTAAAATATAAATATTGAATGTCTGATTTGTATGTATTTTTCTGTTTAGAGATACATAGCAGGACCTTGTGAGGACGTGCTAAAATGGAAGCCAAGTAATATGAACAGTGTAGACTTTAAGTTAAAAATTGTCACACAGGGTGGAGAAGGGTGAGTTTATAGACTTTTGTATTTAACATTACGCCTGTATTTCTGGAAGAGGTAGATAGAATTGTATAGTGAACACACATTTCACCAATGGCAAACAAGCCGCCGCGCCGAGCGACTACTAAGAATTTCCTATAGCACATTAACAAACCAGGGGCCTTATTATGAACTATTAATGCCAACATTATTCCACTGCGAAAAAAGGATGGCGCTAGCGGCTTTGTATAGCTCCGTCTCTCTCTCACACTGGAATTATGGTGGCATTAATACGTCATAATACGGCCCTAAACCCAGTATAGACTCTCCCAAACGTTATCTTGCTGTTACTTATGAAAACTATGAACCTAAAATTGGTTCCTTTTTGAGAGTAAATTAACTATTATTATATTTTTAAGCTTTTAGCATATCTCGAGTGTCGGGACCAGTGTCCCGGATCTTTGGTAGGCATACAAGGGGCCGAAGCCAACTTACAGAGACCCGTAAACTTGTTTCGGCAAAGTAAACTCTACCGGCACAGACCTAGAGTTCGGAGCGCGCAAGCCCCACCACGACTTCAACGTAGAGATACGGCGGTGGGGTTATAATTATTCCCCAAACCGAGGGTTCAAACCCAACAGTTGGGCTAGCGACCACTCTACCAACGGCCAGTCCATTGTTGATTTGTTAACTAAATAAACAATTTTATTTCAGCATTCTGCCTACAAAAGTTGGGTACTTGTACGTTGGTAAAATGGACCAGCCTTTCGCGTCAATGAAGGTGAACAAGGATATCAAACATCTTGACAATAAAATCATAGAGTGTACCTTTGAGAATGGACGATGGGTGTTCATGAGGGAACGGACGGACAAATCTTTTCCTAACAGCTATAACACTGCTACTTGTGAGTATATTGAAGAAACATTTATGCACAGACGCCAGCACATCAACCTACCCGAAACTGCCAATTTTCCCAATCAACTTTGAACCCTATTCTTTAGTGATAAAGTTGAAAACCTATTAAAGACATTTGACATAGTAGGTTGATGGCTTTATTGTGACACATTGAGCTTGAGAAAGACTATAACCACAGAATAGTACAGAAGGCGCACTCCGCATTTTAGGTATGAAGGTACAAGTACGCGGCAGGCTCGACTTGTCGGGCCAATTCAGTAAGCGTAACGTAGTCAGAAGATATAAGAGTTACGCGATAGAAAGAGAGGCAACTTCTTTTTTATTTATTTATTATTTAGAAAGCTTACAGTTTAATATATATTTATTATGTACAATAACGCTTACGATTGCCATTTAAAAGCTTCCACAAAAGATGAATATAACTGTAGGTAATTAAGGCCGTGCGACCTGAAATGCACTTTATTGTGTCGTAACAAGTCGCTTTTTATTTAAATGATTTTGAGGAGTGAACCAGTTGTACTCATTTGTGCTATCACACAGGTATGAATGCCAGAGACGACGCTCTGCAAGTCGAACTTTTTCCCTAACGCAATATTGACAGCTGGGTACTATTTACTGTGCATTCATTATAACTTGTCCCGTGACCACGGATCAATGCAGATGCTTCACTCCGCAAAATCATTAAACAATAAAAAGCGACTGGCTACGACACAATAAAGTCCAATTCAGGTTGCACAGCGTTAATTACCTACAGTTATATTCACCTTTTGTAGAAAGTAGCTTTAAGTTTAAGTTTTTTTTTTTTTAAGTTGCCTCTTTCTATCGTGTGACTCTTAGATCTTCTGACTACGTTACACTCACTGAATTGGCCCGACAAGTCGTGCCCGCTGTGTACTTGTAGCTCTACACCTAAAATAGGGAGTGAACCATCTGTATCATCTGTGCGGTGATACAATTGGTAGCACTGTTCTGTCACGCCATCTTGAATCAATGGTGCCAACATGACGGCAAGGGACAAGTTATAGTGAACGGTCTGTATGTATATCACACTTGTATAGAAACAGATCTTATGAATCGGGATATATCACCGCCTTTGCTGTGTCCTTTTACTAGAGTAAAGGTGCAATTACAAGCACATAACATGACTCAACACCTTTTTTATTTAAAATAACTTTGTTGCAACGCCAACCTGAGGGTTGTTTGAAATGACGTTTACTAGATGGCAGCACTAAGACGCCAGATCCGGGCTCCTGTCAAAAGTGTCAAAGCGCTTCTAATTATGATGAACGTCATAAATATTTTATATTCGTTGTCGAAATGGAGACCTCTTTTCAAAGTTGATACAAGTAGTTGTTCCGGGTCTGGCTGTTTGTGTATGAGTTTTAACACGTTTGTAAACGCACCCACAATACAGGAGAAATTACTAGTGGGGTAACGTTTTTAATAAAAAAAGAAAGAAAGAAACGCCTACGGGTGGCGTGAATTTTCACGAAAACCCTCATTCTGCTAATCTCATCACCATCTAACAATATTTATTTCTCTCCCCAGCGGTCTGCGAGAGTATAAAGGACCCAGTAACCAAGGAGATCTTACTTGACTACATAGATAATCACAGGTTTCACGACGACTCGGACATGATGCCGCCTCCCAAACGCATGCGCCGATAGTGACCTCTGTACTTTAACGACACGTAAATAAACAATGGCGCGATTGTCCCTGTTATTTCTTTGTTGATCATTATCCGTAGTCTTTTTCTTTTGAAGTTGCACGAAGTGTTTTTACTCGTGCACGTAGTGTAACTGCAATAATTTAAAGGTAAAATTAAATAACTCATTTTCATCACACAAGACAATGAGAAATTACAAAAAATGTGGCAATATCTCAAAGTACTTACAGCACTAGTTCCAACTAAATTCAAACTAGATTGAGGACACACATTTCATGGCTTCACTTTTGAAATGTACAGCGTTCGCTTTTTCATTGCGGTAAATGTTTATCTGGTCCAACTCATCATTATTATTACTAATGCGCGTACGCAGCTAAATAAATTGGAAACCATAAATCATTATGAAATTATGGCGACGGCATTGCTATATCAAATAATCAAAGAGAAAGTGGTTTAGTGTGTGTTCATATTAGGGTGTTACCAAAACAGATTCAATAGTAGAGGCAATAGTGATGACAATCGAACTATCACTTACTCATTTTGTTGTTAATTATCAACTTAGTAAATAATTTACTTAATTGTAACAATATTATAGTATGTATAAGATCTTATAATATTCAAGGGCTTACATCCACTGAGCTTAGTTTTTTTTTTAATTCACATTTTGATGTGATTTATCTTTTGTGTATTATGGAATGTTACGTTGTATTAAAAAATATGAAATAAATTGTATAGATAGTTAATTTATGCAAATATTTTTTTTTATTTTCTGTTAGGGTAAGAAAAACCGGAGCAATGACATACAATCAGGAAAATCCAACCCTAATGAAAACATATTTCGGGACAACCGGCCGCATCCTACCCAAAGGCGGTCGTGGCGCGAATACGCGATCATAGAGTTCATGGCGCCCTCTGCCGGAGCGACCACGCGCTCCGGTCACCAAACAAAAAGTAACACATGAACGCGGCGGTCGCTTATACGCGCGACGTTAGGACGCGGGGTAGTCACCTAACCGTTTTCAACCAACCCAAGTTTTATTTAGTGACAGCAGTAGTGAATACCTCATTTTTAATAGGCTGGGTAGTGGACAGTGGAAGCCCTGGGTAGTTCTAATGTCCCTGAGGTATAATGGTGGCAGCCACTCTGCTCAAGACATCTCCGCGTGGGTCAGGGTCCTCGGTTCAAGAAACCGAACCGTGAAGATTCGATTTCTTCGTTTGGTTCAAGAAGCCTTAGAGCCTGTTCACATGATGCCTTGCAGCGCGGCACCGCAAAGATTTCGCCGCATTGGCGGTCACCAGTGGTGCCGCTCCGACGTCAAAACGCGTGCACCCCAGCCCGCCTCGTCTCGCGGGTTGGAAGTGCGGCGCGACGCCGGGACGCACCGTGTGGCATACCATGGATATTTGCATGTAGGGTGCCGCCGCCACAACGCATCGTGTGCATCGGCCCTTTTTCTGTTATTAACACTTTCACTGTCCATGCATTACATGTAATAACACTCAAGACGTAGCCCTATACGTCTGTGCATGACATGTAATGCACTAGTAGTTATCTTTTTTATCCAATATTTTAGCGAAAATAACCAAATTTAAATAATAGAATTGTATTCGAAGACATGTGACGTCTACCAACCCGCACTGGGCCTGTGTGGTGATTATAGCCCACTCCCTCTCGTGGAGAACTAAACTAATTATGTAATTAATAGAAGCAGTTCCATTGTTTGTTTCAACGTTTTTAAGCAGCTGGAAGTGAAGCTCGTCCATCCGTGCATTGCATGTAATGTAATGCATTTTTGAAAATAATACGTAATGGTTATCTGAGGGCGATAGACGAATTTTCTGTGTCATAGAATTAGTAACCGACCTTATAAAACATCATTATGCAATATTATTATTGGACGTATGGTGATAAGGGATACCAATTACCTTCACACACAGTGAGTGTTAATATAAATTGGTTGTATTGGTTGCCATATGTATTTATTATATTTATAGTTTTTAATAGGTTTATATGTATCTTTATATTTAAATAAATATTTTTTTCCCTCAATCCTTGCTATTGCATCTTCCACTGTTTGTCTCTGCATCACCCAAAGGTTGACTAAGTCCGCCTCTGTACATTTATGTGCTTGAAGTATTAATAATTAAATAAATAAATATATGAATTTTATCCAGAAAGTAATATAAGATTTTGTTGTGATCAAAAATTAAAAAAAAAAACAAATATTTAAACAAACAAGAGTTTCTATTCAGCTTCATTACCTAAAAGTAATACCTGCCTGAATAAATAAAAAAACACCTAAAAACATAGGTAAATAATACAATAATTGCTACTTAAAAAACAGCAACAACAAATTATAAAATATATCCTTCCCAGTATAACAACATAATTATAATCATCAAAAAAAAAAATTATAAATTACTATCTAATTTTCCAGAATATTGCCATTTAAGTTCTCCATTAACATTGAAACAATTTAACTTATTTTCTTTGGTCAGCTTTGTTAAATGATGGTTAACATTGTATGCCGCTGCTGCCCACAAATCTTTAGGTGTTTCAGTATAAATTAGTTTAACCAGTTCCATTGGGTTTAGTCGCTCATCCTTTTTTAGCTTCAATGTTTCCAGTATTTGTGCCTCTCTTTGGTTCCTATGGGCTATGTAGTATTTTATTCTAACTATGGGGTCCTGAAATTGTTTACATATAATAATTGTTAGAATAGAATTAAGTTATAAATGATAAATTACCAGAGGATCACTTTCTAAAATTATACAGACAACAACACAAGGAGGTTAACGTTGGGTTAGGGTTTAAGAAATACACAATCTGTAAACATGTCAACTATCTACCTATTATGGTTCATGAGATACAGCCCACTGACAGACAGATGGACGGACAGCAGAGGTTTAGTTATAGGGTTCCATTTAGTACCGGATACGGAACCCTAAATTTTTTTTTGCCTTACTATGTTCGAACTCCCAAGTTCTCCAAATAATGTCTTATTATTTGTATTAAAAAATACTTATTTGTATTGTTTAGCCCCTGGAACTTTTTAAAACTAATTTGGGGTCACTGCCTTTTTTTTATAAGACTAAAAATCTAGAATGACATGTTGAGCAAATATTTTCCCTTTGAGCTAAATTTTATTCACTTTGGGTAATGTTTAGGCAGATAGTATTTTTTACCGATCGTAGACCATAATTTAAGGATTAATAATCAAAAAAATAATTATAAAAAATGCGAAACATACACGCGAAAAAAAAAAACCGAAGTCTGTGTAACTCCTAAACTATACATAATAGCTGGTCATATATTGGGGTGTTTCGGGAAGCTCGTGGAGAGAGGCTTCCAAAACTGCACCTCGTTATAAGGGCCACCTTGTATGTATAAGAAAACTAAATTATTATGAAAAAAAAAAATACTACCGTAATAATATTCCCATGCCCTGGATAAATTATATTAGGGTTTAAATCAAAAATTATCTGCAAGCTCTTCATGTATGTGTATAGGTCTTCGAACACAGCAGTTCCTTCACCCAGTATGCAGTCTCCACTGAACAGGCAGTCGTCTTCTAAAAGAGTCACCACCACATGGTCAGTGGTATGGCCTGGAGTATGATGAATCTTGACAGTTGCACCTTCTACCTTCAACTCTTGGCCATTTGATAACCAGCAGATTGGCACTGATTGTGGTAATTCTTCTGGGCAATCTTCTACACTTCTGTGATACTTCCATACTGTTGGCTCTTCTGAAATAATATTGCGGTGTAAATTTCATACTTTTAACCTACTCTATAAAAAAAGTATGAAATCTTTTAATATTTCATTTGTACAATAAAATTAAAATGTCTTGAAGTAAGCTGTCAGGATTGTCTTATGATAGAAACAAATGGGTATTAACATTATCATGTAAAATCCAGGTCTTGTGACTCAAAGAATAAGTCATTTTTGGTAGTTCATTTAAGATTTAAATTGGAAAAGAACAACATTGATTGTTAGAACTAAGTGAATGCATGCACCAGTTGCTTCTACAGGACCAATGCATAGTAAATCAACATAGGTAGTAAAATTACTGTTCTATTCCCAATAATATACCTAACTAAAAGAATTTCTTACTAGCTATTTTGCCATACAGGTCCTCAACTCCACCAATATGATCGTGATGCCAGTGAGTGACAATAATATGCGCGATGTTTGCTTGTTCTGACTTTAACACCTTGGCCAAGTGGCTCTGGTACTCTTTTACATCTTTATCACCAGTATCTAAAAGAATCCGGCTAAAAAAATGTAAACATAACAGAATGTGGGCAATTTAAAATAATTCAGAGGCATGTTCAATGGTACTAATTACTGCTGTTAACTTATAGGTACTTACTTCTTTCCAGTGCCCAACAGATATGTATTGGTGCCTTGAAGAGTCATAGCGCCTGGGTTACATCCTAGAATCCTAATTACCCTATTTGTAAGCTTGGTCACGGCTGGAATAATATCTGCCATGGTTCAACTGTTCAACGGGTCAACAGCTATGTAAAAGAACTACGCTAAGTAATACAAGGTTGGGAGATAGGAATATAAGATAGAAACAGGTTTAAACAGATTTAGTAAGCTAATAAAAAGTCTTCACTAGGGTATCCTCAAAATATTCACTAACCAAAGACATATACAGTATGTCACTAACCGAAGTAACCGAATAGCAACATTCAGTTTGTATAGTAATAGGTCAAAAAGGCTATGCTAATAGCCAATACACAATAGGTTATTTATATTAATGAATCGTCATGCAAAACAATGAAAATTTTATGAATTGTTTACGTATAAATATATTTAAAAAATTATTAAATTGTTATAAACTTTTACGTATTCCGAAATCAAATCGGTGGACTTTGACTGGTTGTTTTTCTTGTCATCCGTGAATTCCGTTGACGTTGACAGTTATAACCACAGAGCATCATCAGCACAGAGTACTATCAGAGTTGATCAGAGCATGGCACTGACCTCCATATATACAAGTACGCTGGACCTATGATAAGCCGAGCCATAGTGGGGCGATTTGATTTTCGCCATTTTGGCGCTGATCGCAGAAGTGGGTGGGAACGGAACTAATAATAGGGATGGGACAGTAAGATAAAATACATCGATAAAAGGCTTTTCCGACCATCAGGTATACTATTTCTATGTTTCTGACAGATACAGATATTTCGGCCGGGTTGTTTATACTAATATAATAAAGCTGATGAGTTTGTTTGGTTGAACGCGCAAATTTCAGCAACTGCTAGACCGATTTCATAAGTTCTTTCACCGGTGGATTGGTACGTTATCCCTGAGTGACGAAGCCAGACTAAGGGGGTACTTAGTATGTGACTAAACTAAATCCAAAAATAAATAGGGAACGCTTTTTAAATAGAAATGAGGGTTTCTTGGGATGGAGTGGAATAGGTAAGGTATTTATAGAAAATAAAATGAGTTATGTTTAATAAAACAGTCATCGGAGAAGTGCTTTGAACAGATGTAATCATATTTTTCCGGACGCCAACTAGGCTTTTCAATGTTTTTCAGCCATAATTCCAGTCTTCTTTTGTCAGTTGGAAACCTGTGAATTATTTTTAAATTATATGTATTTGATAATAAAAATCGGTCATCGGCGATTTCCGTTCTTGAAAGTAAATAGATATCGTTAGGAAAAATATCGATAACTTTTATCGACAGGTAACTTTTACAGCACTATACAATTTCGTTAAACCTCTAAAAACACGGGAGACAATTCAAACGAGACAACGGCCATTTGCAAGTTACGTCAGATTTAGTTCTCTTCCCACGCATTGGGGGCGCTTCAAATAGGCACAATAAAGAGCTGTCACTTCATAGGGTATCGTAAGTCCAGCGTACTTGTATATATGGAGGTCAGTGGAGCATGGACAAAACAAAACAAACAACGACAAACCACAGAGTACGTTTTTAGCAATAGTGAGAGTCATCACAACCTCAGTTTAAATATATCACAACTGCAACTGTTTAAATAATCTTGTCCCATGACGCGATTGGTACTAGCACTGTTCCATTTATAGTTACTTTACTCTGCACTGTTCTGTTAAGGCACGTCCCCGCTAGGGTCACGCGACTCCGTTTCATAGACATCCTCCATGCGGGGGGTCACCTACGCACCCCCTTTTTTTTAAATATAATATATGTACTGACGCCAGCTGCTGGCGTCAGTACATATATTATAGCGTGGAAAAATTTGACAGTTTTGTGTAGGTTGACCTGCTGCGGGTCAACCTACCCAAAACTGACAAATTTTCCCAATCGACTTTGAACTTTATAATTTAGTGATAAAGTTGAAAATCAATTAAAGAAATTAGGCAGATTGGAAATCATCAAGTAACTTCTCCCGCTCTGTGCGGAGCGGGAGGGCGTGTCAGACTTACTGACTAAAACCCACCCGTGTTCCATCGGCTGCCTTTGCTTTGCCAGGGGCCACGGTATCCCTTTCGGACTTTCCCGCAACCCCGGCAGGCATCGGTCCCATCGGACCCCGTCAATTATTATTATTAATTGCTTGCTGGACTTTCATGACGCAATTTTACATCTAGCAAGCGCTCACACTACCGCGAGCAGCGCGAGCATCGTGTGGATACATGTTTTCGAGATCAGCATAAACTGGAAATATATAGCTTGATGTATAGCCGTGTGTACAGCACGCTGGATGCGCGCAAGGTGGTGGTATGTATGCTGTCCAGCACCGCGGCCTTGACGGGATGTACAGCAAGATGGATGGTTAATATAGCGCTTTATCCTTTATAAAAATGTACTCTGGCCTGTTATAACTGGAATCTCTCGAGCTCCACGCTTAAAAATTAAGGCCATTCTGAGTAAATTGAGACGTTGAGACGTTATTTTTAGTGTTGCTACTTTTTTTAATATTCCCTCTGAACACTGAAGTTATTTCGTGATCCTAAAATATTACAATGTATTAATAGAAATAAAAAATATAACCACAAATAAATAAGCACTAAATATGATTTACTCCATTCAATTTGATCAATATTAGTTACTCTTTCCCTAAACTGTAGGCGTGTGGTATACATGGTAAACTTTACTCTCAAATGTCAAAATGATTTTTGTTTGAATTTTGTCATTGACACATTTGAGTTTGACATCTCCAGAAAAAATGGCTGGTGTGTTGGCGAGAGTAATTCAAAGGACAAAACCACAATTGGGTACATAATTGGACCTTAGTAAATCATGTATAATTCAATCTTAAATCATAGATTGAATTTCTAAAATATTAAAAATCAAATCAAGTACACAATTAATTGTTATTGTTGGGGTGCGCAGTGTGTGACTTACATAATTTTTACGTCTCGTTTTAGGCATTGTTGGCCCGCTGGTGACTATCAGCAGCAGCAATGTGCAGGTCCGGTTCCAAGGGACACAGAAGGCTCCAGAGGGCAAACAACGGGGTGGTCCGTTGGCGGACTGCGACAGAATCTTCACGAACCTGTATGGACGACATGACTGGAGACTCAAGGGTGCGATGTCTCGCGGTGACTGGTACATGACTAAGGAAATATTGCTGAAGGGTTCCGACTGGCTTGTCAGTGAGTACTATTCAGGACTAAATAATAACATCTTACAATGTTATTACCTATAATGAAATTTTATTCTAGTGTTTAGGGTAGAGCAAGAAAAATATAAACCTGCCCCTTTTTACTGATACCCTATTTAATTAAATCAGTTATCAAAAAACTTGTTCATGGCTGGTTCTGTCTCTTAACACCATCATTACTTAATCTAGTATTAAGTAATGCTTGAGATTCGCCTCTAACACGACCCAGACAGGCGCTTTAATTTGTGCTAATAATCTCATTATCACACATATAAAATTGACAAAATTGTGTATTGTTTTTGTATTTAATATGGGTCTAGGACAATAAATGATTTTTTATTTATTTACTGCTCTCAAAATTGTGAAGGAAAACATTGTGAGAAAACTGGCATGTCCTGGAACCAAAAATTCAAAGACATGTGACATCTACCAACCCGCACTGGGCCAGCGTGGTAGATTACAACCCACTCCCGTCCGAAGAGAGGAGGCCTGTGTACCAGCAGTGGGTACATTACAGGCTGATCATGGTAACAGACCTACAATTAATGAATGAATGAAAGTACTAATGATCTAAATGTCTGCATAATTTGTTGTGTAAATTGTCTCTAAAAATTATATTAATTAAATATCCTCTCAGAAGTTTGGTGATATAAATGCTGTTTTATTGGTGGCATTTTAGGCGTGTATTATTATATTATTTTAAAACTTCTTTCAACTAATAATAGGTAATACGGGCTGGTTTCCGCAACTCCACGTCAAAGCGCGTATTTTGCGTATGGGTGGGATAAATCGGTCATTCGATCCACCCCAGCTCCTCAAAGAAGGCCAGCAACGCCTTGGTGTTACTGGCAATCTCGCGTAGGGTTACCAAAGTACTTTGCCCTGTATGTGGCGACCACCGGGCAGTTTAACAGCACATGAGCTGCTGTCTCGTCGTCCTCCATGCTGCCTCTACAGAGCGGACTGTCTGTGAGTCCTATGACAAAGAGGTGTTTATTAAATGACCCATGGCCAGTTATAGCTGCTGTGACCATACTCAGCTGTTGTTTAGTTAGTCGAAGAACCTTTTTCGTGTGGCGGCCATCGATCGAAGGGAGTGCCTCCTTAGCCTGTCTGTTGTTTCAACTAAATAAATGTGTTTAAGTAGAGCTGGGTCATAGATTTGGTAATATAGCTTATTTTCAGCATAGGCACTTAGCTATCTTATAGTAGGGCCATATTTATCTCAGTTGTCTGGTCATAAATCAGTTTTTCTAGGCCCACTGAATGAATTTATTTTTCTCTGCAAAAATAGGCATGACAGACAGACCTCTGTGTAGAGTATGTATCGAGGCTGAAGAAACTGTTGCACATGTACTCTTTGAATGCATAGGCATCACCCAGATCAGACAGAAACCCTCGGGTTACCCAGATCCTTTACAGATATTCTAAACAGACCAGGAGACATAATCAGCTTCTGGTGGGCTGGTTGGAGTAACCATCGACGGTTGCCATGACGAATGCGGAATTGTCCACCTGAAGGACTTAGTGCGGAAACCAAACCCTCTAACATAGAACTGCATCATAAATACTGATTTCTCATACAGTAAAACATAAATCAATCAAAAATTTCCAGATGAACTCAAAGTATCCGGTCTCCGTGGCCGCGGCGGCGCCGGTTTCCCAACTGGCATGAAATGGTCATTCATGAATAAACCCTCGGACGGTCGCCCCAAGTACCTCGTAGTTAACGCTGATGAAGGAGAGCCTGGTACCTGCAAAGACAGGGATATCATGAGACATGACCCTCACAAGTTGGTGGAAGGCTGTCTGATCGCTGGCCGGGCCATCGGCGCCATTGCAGCATATATCTATATAAGAGGAGAGTTTTATAATGAGGCCAGTAATCTGCAAGTGGCTATTGCAGAGGTAAGATATCTTATTAGTATTTATATACCCCCAAAAATATTACAGGGACTTAATACACTTTTCAACACACTTGTGAAGTGGCTCTTATTGAACCGCTTTTAGGTTCATAATGCAGTGTATTAAACAATTGAATGTGCGCCACAGTTAACTATTTACTAGTCGCAGATGTGCGCTTTTTTAATTTCTTCAAAGAGACAAATCTCTGTGTAAATATGATAAATTAAATATGTTTAATCAAATTATATATTTTTCACTACCTATTGACCTTAAATTGCGGGTATACTTACGTAATTTCACTTCGCATATTCCACTTTGTACAACACCAAATAATTCGCATATTTGTTTTATCTCATCTGCTCAACGTCCGTATGTCACTGCAGGGATCCAGCAGAATATCAGCGTCAGGTATATTTGCCTGACATATGCTAAGTTGGACTCCCATTTGGTGCAACCTTGAGACGCACACCACACTTTGTATGTTTCATTATTTTAAAGTGTGCCATAAGCAATAGTGTCATCACAATGTCTTGTTTTCTTGTCTTTTTTTTTACCTTGTATCTATTTCCTAATATTCATGTATTTAATTATTATTGAATCGTGTTTTTGTATGTTGTGATAAGTCTTTTGTGTGCACCAAATAAACGTAAATACCAAAACAATTTGTATATCAAACATATTCTTATGGTAGTGTGTATTTATTCCGATTGGATTACAGAATATCTAGACTCCCAAATACAATATATTTTGAATGGACACTGATTTAAAGAAGAGTTATGAGAAATATAAGTTTTCTATAGAAATTTGAAATTCCTCATATCTCGTTTTTATATCAGTGTCCATTCAAAATAATATTTGGAACCCTAGATATTCTGTAATCCAATCGAAAGGGAAAGAAACTCTTTTAAATAAAAAAAAATGATACACAATATTATAATTATATGTTACATCATTCATGTTGAAATTATACATGTCTATAAATAATACCTCAAATTATTTAGCATGTTCCTCCGTTATTTCGAAAATACTGCAGCATTAATTTTGAAATAAATATATGGTCAAAATGAGAATTAATGCTAAGTACGATGTTCTACAATTTTCTCGATAGAAAAAAATTCAAAGGACCTCCAAACAGCTCAAAACAATAAACCACACAGGTATAAAATATATTTCAAATTAGATCGTGAAACTTTGCATAATAACTGAACAATAAAGCAGATACTATGTTTTTTTAAATGACCATTATTTTCGCCTTAAAAAGAAATAACCTAAACTATTGGCGCCTTGGAGCCTTCTCCCCATGCCGCTCCGTCTCGCTCTCACTCAGTCCGCGAGCTGTATCGTGCGAGGGAGATAAGGAGTGAATTTGAGCTTTGGACTCTTAATACTGCAACTTTGTCGACCGCATCATCACTATCTGGCAAGTTTTGAAAAACATTATTAATTATAACCTTAAAATTTCCTCCCAGGCCTACCAAGCTGGTCTACTCGGCAAGAACGCCTGCGGTTCTGGTTACGACTTTGACGTCTACGTACACCGCGGCGCCGGGGCGTACATCTGCGGCGAAGAGACCGCGCTCATCGAGTCCATCGAGGGCAAGCAGGGCAAGCCCCGCCTCAAGCCCCCCTTCCCAGCTGATATCGGCCTCTTCGGATGCCCCACTACTGTCAACAATGTGGAGACTATTTCAGTTGCGCCGGTAAGTCTCTGAGTAAAATAGAATAAACTATCTGTTTTTGGATCCAGATTAGGCTCCAACCAATTCAAGGTGTAATTGAAATAACTTAAATCCCGTAGAGGGGTTACCTACTCATCATTATGAGCCTCTTTCAGTATGGGAACACGAAATCGCAAAAAAAAAACCCATCTGATCCCATTTATGTTTGTATAACTCGACAAAATGTATGGAAACTTGACTGTTTAATAGTGGTCACAGTTATTTATTTCTATAACACTTCAAATACGAATAAACCTCGCTTCATCGACCTCCTTCCGTACAGACAATCTGCCGTCGCGGCGGCGCTTGGTTCGCGTCGTTCGGCCGCCTCCGTAACCAAGGCACGAAGCTCTACAACATATCCGGCCACGTCAACACGCCGTGCACCGTCGAGGAGGAGATGAGCATCCCTCTCAAGGAGCTCATCGAGCGACACGCGGGTGGCGTTACAGGTACGTCTTCTTCACATATATAACATCACACCTGTATTATTCAAAGGATTGGCAGAAGTGTACTTATAGTACCATTTCGTTATGTTTAAGTCCCTTGTAACAGGGGGCGAGCCTATTGCCATCAACCGGGCATCCAGGTTGCGACTGAGGAATTCAAGAGGGAAAAAACCCAATAACACTGCCGGACCCGGGAGTTGAACCCAGGATTTCATGCTCAGGATTAGCGCTTGCGGTCATTAGACCAACGAGGCAGTCACATCGTCTTCACTTATAATTATAATGAATGTACACAAAAATCACAAAATATTATAAAAGATTTTAAAACAGTATCTATGGAGTTTCGTACCCATTCGTCTTCATACGAAACTACCTTTTGGAACACCTAGAATCAATTTAATTTTCTTGTAAATTTCGATGTTCAGAAGTGCCATTTAAAGGCATATATAAATAAATTATTTGACTTTTTACTTTAGGGGGCTGGGACAACCTGCTGGCTATCATCCCTGGAGGATCGTCGACGCCGCTTATTCCTAAAGAGTGAGTGATCTTGATTAAGATTGTGGAGAATTTTATCAATTTTCAGGAGAGAAGCCCCGTGCCCGACGCCGTTGTCCATCGCCAAAAATGAACTTTCATCTTATATTTAACACCTTTAGGGATGTTTTTTTTTTTTAATATGATTCCTTAGTCCTTACTTTCGTCACACAGGGTGAAATTGAATTCATGGGCATCCTCTTAAGGGGTCATTATATTCATAATTATGAACAACTTTCACTGGGATTGACACCCTATAAGTAAGCGAAAAAAAAACCGCTGTTCCCTACTTTTTCTCACAACAGCAGATTTTTTTTTCCACCCTGTTGAAGGAACTTTAGTAAAACATTTCTTGTTTCTAGACCCAGCGGCTTTAGGTTGTGCGTTGTCTGTCAGTGGATGAGTAAATTTAAGATATTTATTTAGTAGATATAATAAATAAAGTCTAATATAAATTAACTAGAGGTTCGTCCTTTTTTATCGAGTGAATATCCTCTTGGATGTCGTCCGCCCTGGAGCCGAATCTGTCAGACACTTACTGACTAAAACCACACAGTGTTTTTCAACTAACTTATTATCCGATATTTTTGTTACCAGTGTGATGTCACATATTTTTGAAATATGAGCGTCACTCATTGCGATGTAGAAGAAAACGCGAAACATTATAAATAGGTACTGTCAGGTCTTTATGTTGCCAAAGTGATGTCAGATATTTTTGATCACAATGAGGTATCACATTCTTCTTCATTTAATTGAGTTCGCAGATAATTATTATATGTCGGATAATTTTTTTTTGAAGCCCCGCTGTCTCTTATATTTTAGCTCGTCAGATATGTCACAATATATTTGTATAGGCCTTCCATAAATGATATATTTACCGTTATTTTGACGACATGAACCATGAAATTAGATATTATTGCCCAGCGATTTATGACTGTACCTTCAAAGTCCGGACATTAATAATGTACCTTTCACAGTGTCTGCGACACCGTACTAATGGACTTTGACGCGCTGGTAGCTGCCAATACAGCGTTCGGTACGGCGGCCATCATCGTGATGGACAAATCCACCGACATCGTGAAGGCCATCGCTCGCCTCATCATGTTCTACAAACACGAGTCGTGTGGACAGTGCACGCCATGCCGCGAGGGAGTCGGCTGGATGAATAAGATTATTGACAGGTAATACAAATCATGCCATTTAAAACAACATGTAGTGACATAAATGTATAAGAGTATAGTAGATTGTTTGGTCATGTTGAGAGGGTGAGAAAGCCAACAAAAAAAAGGTATTTTCAAGGGACATGTGAGTGGAAACGCCAGGAGAACCTTACTGGTGATGTTCTTCAGAAATGTCAGGTGCGTAGTACTCGCAACCGGAGTGCGTGTATGATCAGATGTATGAACGTAAACGAGGCAAAAGGAGTATGTAAGGATAGTAGCAGGTGGCGTTCTGAAGACATGGTTTAAGTATGTATCAAAATCATCTAAGTCGACAGATGTGAAAATATAATAATACCATACAACACAAAGAAGGAAACCATAGGTATTCATCAAAATCCGGAATTGATAGTGACTACCAATATTCCATTTGAAATAAGATTAGACATTTAACTAAACCTTTTTTACAGTCCATTCAACCGATTTTGACTTCTATTGTAACCTCTTTTTTTTCTTCTTTTAATGCCATCTTTATGCCTAAGGTATAGAAGTCAGAATCGATTAGATTTGATTAGATTCAATTTCAATGTAAGTTTGTATGTTCATCAATTCAAATCATTTTATTCTAAATGACCAATATTTCCTTATCCAGTTATATTATTCTCAAGCAATTTTCTCCTAACATAATCGCTACAAATCACGAGCGCGCGTTATGTGTCTTATGTTATAGGCATAAGGTCCAAATTGCAAATAATTACGTGCTCTTGTGAAATAGTACGAATAGCAATGCAGGATTACACATCGGATTATCCCAAAGTTACCTGTTACAGTGCGGCCGTCGAGAGAAGAATAAGAAGAATTCGTTAGTGTGAGCCTGTCAGTTACACACTAACGAATATGTGTTTTATAAATTTGATCAATAACGCAGGTAGCACATCTCCGCCGCGAAACTAACTGCGGTTTCGCTGCTATGGTTTCGCAGCAGAGGTGTGCTACCGGCGTAATACGAAATTGTCCAACTAACAGGTGTCAGGAGCGCATTTTCTCGACGGACTGTAGTTAATTATATTGGGTGCCTTTTAATATGTGAATATAAATACCACGTGTAATAACGCTGAACATTTTTTTTTTCTTTTCAGAATGGTTGGCGGAAACGCGTCACCCAAAGAAATAGACATGTTATGGGAGATCTCCAAACAAATTGAAGGTAAATGCTATAGCCTCATATTCATGGTTAACCTATCAAACGATCGCCTACTCTAGGAGCCGTTTGCATGTAAGCGCTCAACGGTTTTCATGGTTATATTTTATTTTTGTTATAAACAACAAAGGCTGGTTTATACGACATTTGTCGGGTTAACAACAGTTTGTGCAACATTGTTGCAGCAACACAACATATTACTGGCAACTCTGTATGCAGTATGCGGGCCGTTCTCATGGCGCGGTACTGTACCATATCTATTAATATTATAAATTAAAGTAACAGTAGTAGTTAGTAGTAGTTTTTGTTTTCTTTTTTTTTTTTAATTATTATTGCTGTTTGTATTTCCTGTGCGTGTCCCAAATAAAATATTTTTCTTTCTTTAACTTCGCTTTTCGTGTCTGTCTTACTTAAGAAAACGCGATGATTTGACAAGTCGTAAAAACCATGTGAAGCAGGGGCGGGTCCCTAGTTTTACAATAAAATCTTGGGATCACAAGGCAACATCCCACTATTAGGCAGAATTGTAACTTTAGTACATCAGTATCCCAAAATGACACAGTAAAATACGGGATCGTCCATTATTCACGTGAGGCTCGAAAGGAGGGGTTCGGAAAAAAACACGAAATATCACAAGGGGAAGGTGGAGTGAGATATAAGATAGTAAATAGTAAAAGTTTATTTGGAATAAGTTACAAGTACACAAGTTTTCAAAAGAAAACGAAGATAGCTACAAACGTTAAAACTGTGGCGCAGCTATCAATGCCCAGGTTAAAAATATGTTTCATATGTTCCACACTAGTAATAAAAAAAACCATTTGTTGTTGATGGATGATGTAGCTATTTTTTCGTTGAAAGCGTGATATCTAAACCGAAAAGCGGCGCGTGACCTTGACTCGCCGTTGCCAGGTAACGATTTACATTCCCAAAATTTTGTGATACTTACACCTCACCACGTATCACGCTAAAAACACCACGTGATTAATGGACGACCCCTATCGTAGTTTAACGCCGTCTGAACGTGGACTAGGTGTGACGTCAACACACGTGTACAAAATGTCATCATATTATGTTAGAGTAGACTCGTCACCTACAAATTCCTTGCCGTGAAGTTCCGCCAGAGGGCATGGCCTTGGTCATAGTTTGTATTATTTATAACTATAAAATTATAAGCTATTATTGTCCCACTCCTGGGGAAAGGCCTCTCCTCATGCACAGAAGGCACGAACACGATTGATCACCACGATTGCTCAAGACGGGTTGGGTATATCATACTTATATGAACTATAATTACAGGTTTCCTTCACCGCTGTCTATAATGTCCAAGATATAAGTCTGTCTCACAAAGTACATAAGAATTGAAAAAAAATAGTAATAATAATTAACTACTTTTCGTCCCCAGGCCACACAATCTGCGCGTTGGGTGACGGTGCGGCGTGGCCAATCCAAGGCCTTATCAGGCACTTC
Source organism: Xanthia togata (assembly GCA_963853775.1). NCBI lineage: Eukaryota > Metazoa > Arthropoda > Insecta > Lepidoptera > Noctuidae > Xanthia > Xanthia togata. The sequence goes on along the minus strand of OY970798.1, from coordinate 7,183,341 downwards.
AGACCAGAACTGGAACGGCGCATGCATGAATACGAATGCATGCACGGGCCCAGCAAGGCAGAGCGCCTCTACTAGACCAAGACTAGCTTGTATCACGATGCCTTGTTGCTATGCGTTGCGAGATGGAACGAGAAACTGGAACTGGATAGAATTTAGTGCGACAAGGATATTTTGGCGCCTGAATGACATTGACAGGCGGTCACAGAAATTGTATAGACAAAACAAGATGGCTGCGTTAATTGAAATTTTGGCCACACGCCAAACCAACCTTTTAGCGTTGTAAATCAATGCCTACCGAACCGAGTAAGGTCGGCCGACAAAGTGGTCTAAAATGTCGCTAAGGTTTGACATTTAAACTTTGAAGTCGAAACGCATGAAGTCATTTTTTTTATGACGTGCGTACAATTTTCAAACTTAGTGGTAGACCACTTTTAGGCCTACTATACATGATATTTGTACAAACTCTTTGGTGTTTCCCTTTACAATTATATGTTTTAAAAAAATGGTGAGGGTTAAGAGAGGGTTGTAAGGTTAGAACACACTAACTCAGAACCGTATCAGTATCACTCCAACTCGTTTTGATGACCATTAACATAGATAAGTTAGTGAAATTAGCTATCTATGATTACCTACCTTATTTTTTTAAAGTATTTTTTTAGGCATAGTAAGATGTTTTATTGAACTTACGGCATTACGTCCTAAAATTCTGTGCATTTCGTCATCAAAACAATGAGAAGTCAAAGTCATGGATAAATAAATGAGGTTCTATTTCACAACTCATTGCAACAGAAAATTAAACGTAGTCACTATGACGTCACGGAGAAAGCTCCGATAGTAAGTCGCAATTGTTATTTATTATTTTTATCATAAATATTCCCGGGATTCATTTTTAACACGATTTTCTAACAATTTTTCTCATATTTCTCTTAGGAATATGTATTTGATGAAGATTTCCTCGTCAAACTACGCTTTGTAAGAGTTTGTTATGTAAGTACACTAGGCAGGGCGGTTAAGTTAACAGGAACCTTAATTTTCACAGAGCTGTGCATATTCTGAGTGGTCAATTCTCGGCAGAATGTGTCTTGTATATAAATACATAAGGCACTAAACGCCTTATGTTGCCTGGGTAATAAAGTTAGTTGCCCGCATACTTAACACCTTAGCCTCGTGTATAATATATTTATGTACATAAATGTTTTCTTGAAATATAATTGCTATTTAATAAAATAATTTATCTAAACAATCTGTGACTCGGTATTAAAACTACAGCGTTTTAATTCGCATACGGGTGATCAAGTAATTTAGTTAATTTTGTATATTGTAATTAGAAATAAATGTTCTGCGATTTATATTTTTTTGTTTTTATTATTTTTAAATGGTTACGGTTTTACACACGTTTATTTGTGGCTACTGGGGCCGTATTATGACGTATTAATGCCACCATTATTCCAGTGCGAGTGAGGGACGGAGCTATACAAGGCCGCTAGCACCATCCTTTTTTCACAATGGAATAATGATGGCATTAATACTTCATAATAAGGCCCCTGATCTGTCATGTACAGTGCGTTCATTATAACTTGACCCGTGACGCGATTGATAGTACCACAGGTGAATAGAGCTGGGACATTCTGCATTTTAGGTATCTACGAACCTACAAGTAGGTATAGATAGTGCAATCCACGACGACGCGCTCCACCCCGCTCCGCTCCGTACTAAAGTACAGCTTACAGTACAGTAGTCGCGGAGTGGGGCGCGTCGTCGTGGATTGCACTATCTGTACTTTCGCGGCGGGCTCGACTTGTCGAATTCAGTAGGCGTAACGTAGTCAGAAGATAGTGAGAGTTACAACAACTACAGCCGCGCCGTACGTAGCACAGTCTCACTTATGCTTGTCTTTAACAATTTAAAATCATAATTATAGAAACAGAGGCAACTTCTAGGTGAATATAACTGTAGGTCATTTGCGCTGGGTGACCCGAATGGCACTTTATTATGTCGTAGCAAGAGTTGCTTTTTATTTAAATGATTTTGCTGAGTGTCCCGTCTGTACACTGTAGCACTGAATTTTGCTGTCATGTGATGATTGGTATGTTCTGTCACTCGCCATTTTGAACTCTATTATTATATAAACTGACTGCAAAGTTCAGTGCTACCAATCGCGTCACGATTTAAACGCACTGTAGGTAAATACCTACGTTATCGTCATGAGTTGCAAGGTTAATAAAAGCCTAGGTTGTTAAAATTAAAAAGTGCAAGTAACGGCGGCGGCGTACGTAAATTCGTGAAGAAAATAAGAGTTATTATATTAATATTTTTCTTCATGGAATCGAGTAATCAGTACACGAATTGCTTTTTCGTTTCTATTATCGAAATTCGGGTAGTTAGTAAATTACACCTACAACAAACTTAGGATCTCTTTAAGACGCCTCCTTGCCGGATTGCCGCCATGGGATCTGGAGGCAAAAGTCCTCGCGCATATTTGGGAGTGGCGCGGGGAGGCGAAACGCCGGGGCTTGACTCCGATGCCGCGAGAAATCGCGGCACAGCGGACAGAGCTCCGACGGGATCTCATGGCGTCATGGAGAGTGCGATTGTCGCAACCCAGTGCTGGGCACGCCACTATTGCGGCGATAAGTCCCCTCTTTGAGGAGTGGCTGGAGAGGCGCCACGGCGTCCTCACCTTCCGCCTGACGCAGGTCCTCACCGGACACGGCTGTTTCGGGAGGTACCTGTTTCGTATAAGGCGGGAGGAAACGCCCGGGTGTCATCACTGCGTGGATCGCCCGGAGGACACGGTGGAGCATACGGTGGAGGTATGCCCGGCTTGGGCAGAGCACCGCCGTGTCCTCGTGGAGGCGATCGGTGCCGGGGATCTCTCGCGTCCGGCCCTGGTCCAGGCCATGGTACGGAGCGAGAGGGCATGGGAGGCCGTCACCTCCTTCTGCGAAGCAGTAATGCTCGCGAAGGAGGAGGCGGAGCGCGTGAGGGAGAGGCAAATTTCGCGCCCTCACGCCCCTAGCCGCCGCAGGAGGAGACGCCCTGGGCGTCGGGAATCGATCGCGGATTCCCGGCCACCGTAGGCGCGGGCTTGCGGACGGTGAGCAATGGGTAGCTCGCCGTCCGGTAAGGACCAAGCCCGGGTCGACGGCGCGTTGTGTTCCACGCGCGCCTCAAAGAGTGTCAGCGAGTGAAGGGGTCCGATGAGACCATTGCCTGCCGGGGTTGCGGGAAAGTCCGAAAGGGATACCGTGGCACCCTGGCATTGCACAGGCAACAGAAGGAACACGGGTGGGTTTTAGTCAGTAAGAGTCTGACACGCCCTCCCGCTCCACCCAGAGCGGGAGACGTCATTTGATGATTTCCCACCCAAAAAAGAAAAAAAAAGGATCTCTTTAAGACCGAGATCTATAAGTGTTATTTAGCACGTGCTTTGACTCATGTTCCCGTCTATCTTGCAAATTGTAGTTTGAAAAGTTGTGCGACATTGACAGGAATAACGTTTAGCCAAAGTATTTACTAAGTAACGTTTATAGATCTCGGCCTCAGAGTTGATATTGATAGGTCCATACTACCAATCAGAGGCGGATTATCTCTATGGCAAACTAGACTAGGGGCGCGAGGTTACAAAAGGGCGCGCGCTCGCGGGAGTTTTTAAACAAAAATAAAATAACGTACAATAATTAATCGTGTAAGTTGGTAGGCACTTACTTACACAATATATAAGATTCTTGAATTCTATAGAGATGTAGCGCATCTGAAGCGCGCTCTTTCTACACGTGTCCTAGCCTACCTAATTATCCCTACTAATATGTATTATATTATAACTTCGAAAGTGAGTGTGTGTAGGTATATCTTACTTCTTCGTCCAAAAAACTACTGAACCGATTGTGATGAAACTTGGTATGTAGATAGCTGGAGTAGAGACCAAGATTTACATATTTTATCCCGAACATGGGCGCCGCTGCCGCCGGGAACGGGGTGCAAGAGGGTACTTGCACCTTTCGGGTTCAAAATAAAATATAGGTGTAAAAAAACTCAGAACTAAAGAAATCTCCAGAAACGCCTAACACAATAACAGAGAACATAACCTATTCGAGGAGGGAGAGATCCTAAAATTTTCAATCTCTCAATTCTAAAGCTTCTGTGCATTAGTCGACAAAGTACCGAACTCCTATTTACGAAAAATTTATCCGCCCTAGGCCCCAGGCTAACATTATCAAGCTTACTTTGCACGCTCTTGCATCCTACTCTCCTAGCTTCTTTGTATAAATCGACACAGTTAGTCCTCTTTCTGTATGAATGGACAAAATGAAACCTAAAACATTCGAGGCGAGATGCAAAAAATATCTAGCTCATTTCGCTCGCTTTTGAATCCTAAATTGTCTTATTTGTTAAGCTTTTCTGCTTAGGTCAATGAGGTGCTTGCATAGGGCGCTCTCTGGAGACAGCTTTATTGGTATTGGTAGCAGAGGTGGACCTCTGCTACCAATACCAATAAAGCTGTTCTATTTATGATCAGGGTATCTCAGAACAGTCAGGAAATGTAACAATATTTCAACACATTACACTTTCGACTCATTTTGCATGAATTTGCGTCGTCATGTCTAGTTGATGTCATACTAGTGCATTATAATCTATAGGATTTGTGAGCAAAAGTAATGAAACAGTTATCTTTTTCGCAAAAATTGAAGTCATTCTGAGTTGCTGTCGGACTTGATCCTGTCTGATGTCATCACAATATCGTCACGTTGGTTTACATAATTATCATAACATTTTCGTGTTGAAATTATCATAGTTATCTAAGCAAGGCATAGGGTTGTGTCCGTCTTCTACACCGTCTCTATATAAACAAGTGAATAAAGTTACCATCCGTCTGTATTTGTCTGGACTTGTCCGGTCCGGAGAGCAGCGGTGGCCCAGTGGTGGCGGCCCCGACTTACGAACAGTAAGTCGTGGGTTCGAACCCAGACAGGTGCATTACTTTGTGTAATTTATTTCATCACCACTGCTCTCAAAACGGTGAAGGAAAACATCGTGAGAAAACCGGCATGTCCTAGAACCAAAAATTCGAAGACATGTGACATCTACCAATCCGCACTGGACACGCGTGGTGGATTATAGCCCACTCACTCCCTCTCATTGAGAGGAGGCCGTGTCCCTGCAGTGGGAACGTTATAGGCTGATGATGATGATGATGTCCGGTTTTTCGCCCCCTCCCCCCACCCGGACTTTGTCCGGACCGAACTTTTAGACACGGGGATTTTTTTTTGAAAATAGGAAATATTAAATGTGTAGGTATAATAGGTATTACTCGAAAAATAAAGAATAAAAAGTAAAATGGCCAGACTTTTTGTAAATGTTCGGTTTTTTATCTTAGGACATTTCGAAATGGAATCCATTCACATAGGGTCACTATGTGAATGGATTCCGGGAGGGTCATCAATGTCAACATCGTCTCGTAAAGTTTTCCTTTGAAGGTACAAATTCGGGTTTCAGAAACGAATCACGTTCGCCCTTTAATCAACTTATAACTTGACGGACTCAATAGATCTTTCTGTAACACTAGAGTGCCCTCAATACATAGGAGGAGGTACTTACATAGATACTTTGTGTAGTTCCAAATTAGATGTCTGTCTTCTGATCAAAGACGTAAGCGGATATATTTTGCAAGTTAATGAGAAAGGGTACGGAGTTCCACGTGAAATATATCAATGGAAATATAATATTGTCTATGCAATCCATTCATCAATTGGTCATGTTATCATAATTATCAAGATTGATAAGATTCCGATGGATATAAATAAGAAGCCAAATATTACGTAAGATAAATTCGGTTGATCCAAGCTCAAAGCTGATATTAGGTAGAACCGTAGCAGTCACATTTTTCTTCTTCTTTAACTACTATAAAATTGGAATTCCCACCGAAACAGTTTATTAGGTTATACCTACGCACTTATGAGTATTTACTTAAATAAAAACCTATTAAAGCCACATATTATTGCAGCCTATTAAGCTTCGTGCAGACTAGCGCGACGCGACACCGGTTATTGTTATACCGTGAAGTTTTCTTGGAAATTGTATTGTTCGAGTCGCGTCGCGCGCCGTCGCGTCGCGCTGGTCTGAACGAGGCTTTAACCGGTCCATCGAAAAAGGGCGTATTTGTAACTAAGGCAGTCGACTCTTCGCGCACAAGCAGTCGGTACCAAGTCGTTATATAAATGATGATTTTCGACATTATCTGGCTGGGGTAACGCACACGTGCAACTTGAATAGAGAGACTTACGTACTATCGATATCGTTTGATGGTTGATTACATTTGATTGTTGAGTTTTATAGGACACAGGTAAGGTACTTGTTCGAGCAAATATCTAACTAAACTAGATTCGTTTTATTGGTGTAGGTAATAACCGCTTGGTTATCATTGTTATCAAAATCGTCCCATAGGTACTTGTTAATAGTTATTTGTTATACAAGAGTGCAAAGTTGCTTTTTAACCGCGTGTTCAATTTTGATGACCGAGCAAGCGAAGGATTCTAAAATTGAATCACGAGCGCAGCGAGTGATTCAAAATTAGAATCCTGAGCGTTAGCGAGGGAATCAAAAGAGCACGAGGTGAAAAATCTTTGCACTCGAGTGCAACACGTAACTTTTCATTCCACCTCAGCGAGGAAATGACTAAATGCAAAAAAAAAAACGTTTACAATCACAAGATAGGTACACTTTTATTTCAGTTTAGGTATTAATTACTACATTATGACAGGTAAGTATTACAGAATAATCTTTAAATTATAACAAAATAATACTAAGGTATAATTAAGAAAATTTTAAAGTAACGTTGCTACAGTTATTTAAATTGAGTGTAATATTTTTGTTTGGTACTGTAATATTGGTGTTAGTCACTTGTGTACTGTTTTTCGGTAAACTATCTGTCATACTTAATAGTTGTACCGATTCATCGGATTCCCTTGGCGTGAATGTTGGAGAGAGAGGGAGATGGTTAGGTGTTTCATAACGGCTTATTTTTGATGTAGAAGGGCCAGTACAAGGATCCGATTGAGGCTCTTTCAGTGTAATGGCTCCTACGATGCCTTCACATATTTTAGACTTATTTTGGATGGAATCCTCTATGTATCCCTCTACAACTGCATTGGACTTCCAGCCTCCGTGGCGCTTAAGGGACAGCAGATCAGCTCCGGAATCAGCCAAAAGTGTGGCTGAAGTTCGTCGGAAACAATGACCCGTGTACAACAGGGGTTCTGGAAGTTCAAGAAATGTTGCTATTTCTCGTGGGATACTGCCAATTTTATTAGTACCCATAGGCTGTCTAACACACTTTCCATTGCGATACTGTAGAAAAAATCGATTGATTGGAGTGTTAGGCGGGCGTAAGGCTTGATATTTCTCAACAATCGTTACGTATTCCTTGCGAATGACGAAGTTGCGGTCTCTTTTTGTCTTTGTATTAGGTAAATTAATTAATAGTAAGTCATCTGAATGTTTCTCAATGTTTTTGACATTAAGTTGTGTTAGTTCATTAGTTCGACATGCTCCGTTTATTCCAATAATAAGAACAACCTGTAACGTAAAGAGTATTGTAGTAGATAAATGAATAAAATTGATATGAACGCATAATTATGCCTATCAACATCTACTAAGTATACTATTTAATTGAGATTAATATACTTAAGTAGATACTGAATGTGCAACTGACTTACTTTTGCCGCCAAATATACGGAATCGGGTGCTTCGTTAAGAAACTTTTCAATATCAGATACTGTGAAAACCTTCGATTTTTTTGGTTGATGACCAGATGAGGCTCTTTTTAAAAATGCCACTAATTTAGGATAGGTATCGATATGTTTGTCTTTTTTCATCTTTATTGTTGCTTTTAGCATCGAATACGTACTCCATAGAGTGCTTGCTTTCTTGTTCTCGGATAATTCTATAAAATATGCCAGCAAAACGTTTTCTGAGAAAGTTTTGGCTCCTTTTGCTAGTCGCCACGTGTTGAACATATCGTACTGTTTTAAATACTTCTCGCGTGATTGTTGAGGGAGAAAGCTCATTTGCGCATTATTAACAGTTTCAGTCAATTCTGTTGGCGTCAAGCAAACTTCCTCGTCGCTAGAATCACTCATTTTAGTTTTTTCACTTGTTTTCAAGTTTCTTGTTTTTAATATACCTAAGGTTTAACAATGACGTGAAAAAATGCCGCGTAAAGAACCGCGTACAAAGCAAATTGAAAAAAGAACACCAAGAAGGTTCCGAGTCTGAGTTTTTAACAAATTAAAAAAAAGTTGTATGATATATTCGGCACCATAGAGGTAGCAGTAAATAGGTTTAATGTTTTTTTTAATTCACAAACTTAGTGCACACGATGTTCTAAATTCAATTTACTTTATCCTCTAGAGAATAAAAACGGCTTTTCCACTCAGATACTGAAGATTAAAAATACTCTTTCCGAGATGGTGGGATGAAAAGATCTTTAAATGTAGGTACCTACTTAAATTAAACAACGGATAAATTAATGTTAGTAGGTAATTGTTCTGCTTTATATTATGTTGGTACTAGGACCGGCCCGTTCATATAGGCGAACTAGGCGACGTCCTAGGGCGCTCGTATTAGAGGGGCGGCAACAGTGAACAAAAATAAACATTTCGTTCACTGGGCGGCAATCATGGCATCGAAATTAAAAAATAATACAGTAGGTAAATTTTTTTAGGCAATCGAAGAAAGGTTTACTCAGATAAAATATATTAACTATGTTTTTGGATGTCTCTAGAATGTTCATGAGATGCAGAATAAAACTTCCAAAGCTGTTCTGGAACACTGTATAGGTAAAGTTGGAAGAATCTCTTAGTCATGCAGACTCTAATTCACTCCAGATGTTTGTGCAACGGAGTTATGTGGCGAATTACTTACAAGCTATTGCAAGAAGAATACCGAACAACACTACGACACAAGAAGTTTTAAACTACATCCGTGAAAATGGCCTAGTAGAGTGTGCCAATAATTTAGTAACTGCAATAAGGGTGTTGCTTACTATTCTTGTGTCTCTGGCCAGTGGTGAGCGCAGATTTTCTAAATTGAAACTCATCAAAAAGTACGTGAGCTCAACATGACTCAAGAAAGATTTGTGGGATTGTCAACTTTATCTATAGAGAAAGAAATAGCTGATTCAATTGATTTTATGGAGGTATTTAAAACACCGTGTGCAGTTCACTCATCGTCTATCTACAGACAAGGGAGGACCCTCCGATCAGACGGGTATCGTGTCTGGCGGGCAACTGCCCGATCATTGATGTCGGGACGTTGTATATGCTAGTCGCGCTGTAAACTCTCCTTGCGTGACGCAGGATTTTTGTGTGGCCTCAGTTAGATGCGTAGTTCGGATGGGGCGATGTAGAGGCCGCTACAATTTATAGGAGATCGTTTCTACTTTTGCCAAAATTATTGCAAGAAAAATAAATCTTACATAACCTACTAACATTTTTATTTAAGCTTTACCCTTTCATACATCAAAAAAGGTATCTCTATTATGTAATAAATAGGAACTCTAATTTTTTTATTAAAATTTTGCACACTTAGGTAATCTGTTTACATTAGGTAGGTACTGTTTTATTCAACTCCCTTTTTTTTTTTTTTGGGTGGTAAATCATTAAATGACTTCTCCCGCTCTGGGTGGAGTGGGAGGGCGTGTCAGACTCTTACTGACTAAAACCCACCCGTGTTCCTTCTGTTGCCTGTGCAATGCCAGGGGGCCACGGTATCCCTTTCGGACTTTCCCGCAACCCCGGCAGGAAATGGTCTCATCGGACCCCTTCACTCGCTGACATCTCTTTGAGACGCGCGTGGAACACAACGCGCCGTGGACCCGACCCGGGCCTGGTCCTTACCGGACGGCGAGCTACCCATTGCTCACCGTCCGCAAGCCCGCGCCTGCGGTGGCCGGGGATCGGCAATCGATTCCCGACGCCCAGGGCGTCTCCTCCTGCGGCGGCTAGGGGCGTGAGGGCGCAAATTTTGCCTCTCCCTCACGCGTTTCGCCTCCTTCTTCGCAAGCATTACTGCTTCGCAGAAGGAGGTGACGGCCTCCCATGCCCTCTCGCTCCGTATCATGGCCTGGATAAGGGCCGGACGCGAGAGATCCCCGCCACCGATCGCCTCCACGAGGACACGGGCGGTGCTCCGCCCAAGCCGCGCGGGAAACCTCCACCGTATGCTCCACCGTGTCCTCCTTATTCAACTCCCTATGACTTGAATACAACTCGAGTTCAATCCCAAGACACGTTCCTCTGACTTTTCTGATTCGTATGCGTATTGTAGAATTATCACTTGCTTGGAAAACGGTGAAGGAAAACATCGTGAGGAAACCGGCATGCCTGAGAGATATTTCTCGACGGCATGTTAAGCCAAGTCAGAAGCCCATGGGCGGCTTTAAAACTCTGACACTAGGTTAATCATTTTAGACAAAGTGGACCGCCTGAGTCAGTAACCACACGAAAAAGAAAGATTTATTTTTTATTTTGTCACGAATTTTCTTAAAAGGGCACCGTTCCAGCCTTTCGCCTAGGGCGCCAGGAATTCTCGGGCCAGCGCTGACCTAAATATATATCTATCTATCGCAGGTGTAGATCTATATAACATAAAATGATTTTGAGGAGTAGGTAATGGCAAAAATACAATTTTGCCCGTGACCCGTGCCCTGCCTTGCCCCAAAGAGTTTTGTTTTGACGCCTTAATAACATGCATACGAGTATCCTACCTACCTTGGGTACCTTTAGGTCGGTGTATGTTTTGTTTTTGTTTATATTGTTGTAATCTTGCGCTGTCTGGTGTATTTTTCTTATCGATACCGAGAAAAATGAATTGTAATAATAATAGGTCTTTACCTATGTAATTGGAGCCAGCATTTTCAGATTTAATTATCTGTGGATTGGCGCGCAATTCGAAATTCAAATGAATTTTATTCGAAAGACGTGTTAATTTTATTTCAAATTCAGTCATTTATTTTTAGATAGTTTTTTGTTTTTGTGACATTGTGGTAGTTTTTGGCGCCATGGATAAACTGAAAATTCTTACAATTTTCGAATATGAGTTCCTACGTGGAAATACCGCTGCGCAAACAACACGAAACATTAACGACGTGTATGGGCCTGACACTACTTGCATAAACACGGTCCATTATTGGTTCAATCGTTTTAAATCTGGAAATTTTGAGTTAAAGAACGAGCCTCGCGGTCGGCCGGTAACCATTGTCGACAACGACGAATTGAAGGCGATAGTGGAAGCGGATCCAACTCAATCTACGGCTGAGCTTGCTGCGGGCCTTGGAGTTAGTGTCAAAACAACATTAAAGCACTTGCGTCAAATCGGAAAGATAAAAAAGCTAGATAAGTGGGTGCCACACGAACTAAGCGACCAACAGCGAGATTTACGCGTCGAAGCATGCATAGCACTATAACTGAATCGGCATAGAAACGAGGGAATTCTTTATCGAATTGTTACCTGCGATGAAAAGTGGATCCTGTACAACAACCGTAAGCGTTCGTCTCAGTGGGTGGACCCGGGTACAGCAACTAATCAGTGCGCTAAAAAAAAGATTACTCATAGGAAGATGATGGTGACTGTCTGGTGGACCATTCTACAAGTCCGGCGACTTGTACATCACAGCCTCTTACCGAATGGCACAACATTGACGGCAGATGTATGTATATTGCAAATAATTGCAAACAATGATGGAGAAGCTCTCTTAATTCAACAACCAAGACTAGTCAATCGCTCTTCCCCATTGCATCTCCACGACAACGCGCGAGCTCACACTTCACGACAGACCATCCCAAAGCTACAAGAGTTACAGCTGGAAGCTCTCCGTCACCTACCGTAGGTACTCACCGGACCTTGCCCCAACAGATTTATATTTTATTTTTTGATTATACTTTTTTCAAAATTTAGATAATTTTTTAAGTGGGAAAAATTTTAACACCCGAGAGGCAGTACAAAACGCTTTTGCTGACTTCATCGCCTTCCATCCGGCAGAGTTCTACAGTAAAGGGATAAACAAACTCAAATGGCAAAATTTAATAGATAGGTAATTTGGGCCTGTACTTTGATTAGCTAAAAAAAAAAAAAAAAAATATCATACAAATCTCCAATTTCATAGGTAAAGACATAATACAACAAAACAATGTACCTACCTACTTAGTAATTGCATTGCATTGACTAAGTATGTACATCGAAATGCGTATCACATCGAATAAAATAGGAATTGGAATTTGATGATAAGCTTGTTACCCACTCCATTGTATTATGTCAACATGAAACCAAGTATGGTACCTACTGGCTAACTAGATTCTTGCTGATGATTAAAATATCGCCTCGTTGGTCTAGAGGTCACCAGCGCTACTGCTAAGCATGAGGTCCTGCGTTCGATTCCAGGGTCGGGAAAAGTGTTATTGGGTTTTACCATCTGGGTCTCTGAGTAGCAGCCCGGAGTTTTGATTGACACCCGGGTGATGGGGTTAGGCTCGCCCCCTATTACAAAGGTAGGACAGAAACATAACTGGCGAAATGGTGGTGTACCTACCATAGGTGCACTTCTGTCTAACCCTTTGGGGAATACAGGCGTGATGTTATGTTATGATTTTAAATGTTCCTAGCTTGCGTCAATACAATTACGCCACAATATAATTCTCATCGTCATTCATTCATTCTTTCAGTTCTTCCCCTAAAACGCGCGATTTTATAACATAATGTAATTATACCTACAGTTTAATTACCTAATAGTAACAAATACCAAATGGCGTGATTTATTCACGCAGTACAACATTGACAATTTGATTAGACTAGTTCTACAAAAAAAGAGGCAATTAGACATGCCTATTGCTTTTATCACGAGTATCACGGTACTTGCCAGTAATGTTTATCACTAACTTCTGAGTGGCGTTTACAATTTTACATAACAGGAAAATGTTACTGGGAATCTGAATGACTAAAGGCCTGCGTCACACACAATGTTTGGATAGGCACTATGTCTACGACAAATTAATTCAAAATAGAACACGTGTATGAAATGAGCTGAAAAAAAAGTAGGTACTCTAAGACCGGAACCCTGAATACATGAGGACCAGACTCACTGAATTGCGGCACACTTTGAAATGTACTATCGAAGAACTTTATATCTAAGCAGTTTGAAAACAAAATCCCGTGAACACGATGACCAAATCTGTTACCGCTCCGGTTCGATAGCCGCTGAGCGCTGCAAGCAGAAATAGTCCTTACGATGTATAGAAATTAACTTATTCGATGGTACCTATTCTATAGGTAACCCCTTTTAAAGTCTAACACTATTAGATTGATTCCAGTTACCTACCAGGACAATGAGCGGAAGGTAAAAAGTTTTACCACCTACCAAGCTTCTACATATAGTTACTACAATCATTATCCTTGGTAATAGTCTCGACGGAATTTACGCGTTATCACCGACGACTGTGGTGACGTGGATTCTTCTTTAACTCTACTTGTACCGTCAACTGTACGTCATTAATAATTAATAACATTGAATTGCGAGAATAGTTCTGCTACGAAAAACTACGAGAACCGCCCTCACTGCTATAGATAATATACTACGAGAACCGCGCTTAGGCGATTAAAACACGGCACCGCTCGACCGCGCGGTAGGAGCAGTTTGGGGTAGAAACGAGCACCGCTCGACCGCGCGGTCGGGCGGTGTACGTGTGTTAGGCATCTACGGATTTATTAGAGGCCAATGCGACATGAGATCCGCTTCACCGCCTACCGCGGCGGTGCGCGGTGCCGTGTGTTAATCGCCTTACTGCTACACAAAATACAACGCGAACCGCCGTTTCTGCAAAAAAATGAAGACGCTATCAATGCCATACTATTGAATATGGTTGACGTGACGTGCATTTGACTGCATATTTATAATTCCAGCGGCTTCGCCCGCGTGATATTTTTTATAAATTACAGCATAAATGTTACTTAGTAATTATAAAGCAATAAACTGGTGAAAGATTTTTTTAAATCGGTCCAGTACTTTTTGAGTTTATTCATTACAAACAAATCTTTTCTCTTTATAATTTTTATTAGTGTAGACCAGTGATCGAAAATTTTCGTTCACTGGTGTAGACACTTAATCGAAGTAATATCATTTTCTTCTAAATACTTCGATGAATGGGTTTTTCCTAAAGTATTTTCATATAGTACCTCTAATCTACATAATGCTTTTGTGACGCAGATCGATAATTATGATAATCTAATATTTATTTCCTCTGGCGTATATAATGTTTTTATCTCGAAATTGTTTTCCTTTCAGTGTTTTAATTTTAAGGCAAGGATCAAACTTGATCAGCTGTGTTGCTGATCAAATTTGATCCTTGTTGTTTGTGTAGCTGTGTGTGTGAAAGCAGTCAACTTGAATTGCCAACCAAAGTCATTTAAAATCCTTTTTCTGTTGTGTTTTAAGAGTGTCAACGGTGCCGTATTAGGTGGTACTAAGTCTAGAACGTCTGTCTGTCTGTCACAGGGCTATATCTAGAACCGCTAACTTGTTGATAGGCCTACACTGTCCTCTCATACCTATTATGACTGTAATTTGGAAACATTGTAAATACCATTTATTTTTAAAAGAGTAACCGTGGAGTTTCTTTTCTTGCCGGCTCTTCTCCATAGGAAACGACCAATTGGAACCGTGCACCTAGCTTCTGACATTTCATAACTGCCCTTGTAGGTATATGTGAAATAAAATATTATTAATTTTGAACTAGTTGAAATTTTTAAAGATTCGCTGAAAATAAAATTGTCCAAACTGTGTACTTGTTTTCTTTGTTACATTATCATCAATGAAAGTGTACCGTATAATTTAGGAGAATGAAAAACACAATAAAACTTATACCTACTTTTCATTCGCAAAATTTATCGACACAATCTTGTTTTTTTCAATAAATAATTCTGTTATCGTATGCTTAATTTTATCTCCTATATCCTAATGGATACAAGAGATAAAATTACAGAGATTATTACAGTATCGGACGATTTCCAAGAATTGAGGAAGTGCTCAACTGCTCAATTTCCAATGATACCAATAAAATACAATATGTGTTTTGTGTTTCCCTCGTTGGTGTATATAAGGATATTGTGGTCAAATTAAAGAATTGTATATTTTTTCTAAATTATTTTATTCCCTCTATCTCTTTCTTTTTTTCATAATCCTTATGATATCTTAGCGCTATTTACAGTTTGTATAAATTAAAGTAATAATAGTTTATTTTACACAGTAAGCTACTATTGTACAACACACTTTCACAGATCATGAAAGACTTGACTACTTCAACTGTACCATTCAACATTATCCGAATGAACAAAAATTAAACAAAATGATTGAAAATAAAAAAGACAAGTGATTGATACAATTCAACAATTTTGACATGGTAACACTACCGATTGATTTGATTAATTACAAAACAAACTTAAAATTGATCTCAAAATTTAGATCAAAAATAAAAACTCAACACCAAGTACCAAATGGAAAAAATAATTTAGTAATAGGAAGAAAGTGCCCACATCACACCGTCAATGACAACAACAATAAATAACGTTTAAATTAAATAAATGGCACAGACCAAATTCTACAACCATTTCTGGTACATGGTGAAGTGAATATATTTCTTTTATCAAACATAATTTCGGTTGAATACAATAACAAAATAATAATTTCGTATGTTGATTAGCCGAATAATCGCGATTTAATATAACCAAAAATAATATAATCAAAATAACTATGATGGAAGCAACTGATCGTTGTGCAACAAAAGAACTATACTTCTGCGTAACAACATAATGGCAATCAAGTAATCGCTAAATAACATCGGTGGAGATCACAATTACACGATATAACTTTATATAAATACAAAATATACATAGGTCATTTACCTAACACTACAGCAACAACTTCAATGCAATATACCCATCTACATATATTCATGTGAAATTGATATGATTACATTAGGCTTATGAGGAAATAACGTAGTAGTTAACTGAATGCTTCATATAAATAACTCATTCGCGACGGAGGACGGTCGGTCCGACGCCCGTCCCTGCACAGCAAGGATGGGCGCTCGTCGACTGCATAGATCACAAGAACGCGATATCAGTCTCACTTATTCTGTCATTATGAACGTTACGACTATACCACAGCTCGTAAAAGCCAGAACGAAATAGTGCCAATAAAAGCCGCATAAGACTGTAGTAGCATTGTAACAGTGCGTTTGTGTTGCATCGGTGGAGTTATGCGATTCTTATTGTTGTCAAGTCCGAGCTTCTACGTTTTATAAATTAGTAGCGCGAGTCCGGGACGGGCCAGCCGCCCGGCCGCTCGATCCCCTCGGATCCTAATCACTAAATTAAAATCTCGACAGAGACAAATATTTGGCTTGGGGTACTTCTTACTGAAAGTTGGATATTCGGACGAACAGCATAGGACTATTTCAGTGAGGCGACCGCAAGCCTTAGTAGGCCGGAATAACTTAAGTTAAATTCATAAATAAGGAAATCCAGGGCGCGTCGTCGCCAGGGAGAGCCGGGAGCGATGCGATGCACAGGAGTGGAGCGATGCGATGCGCAGGAGTGGCCCGATGCCAGCACCGGGAGCGCGGGCGCGCTACACGCCGGCGCCGGCCAGCTCCACGTCGGGCACGAGCCGCTCGTGGCCGGCGGCGGCGCGCGGGGGCAGCTCGTTGCGCGGGTCGCGCGCCAGCCACGGGTGGCGCAGCACGTCGCGCGCGCTCAGCCGCTCGCACGCCTCGCGCCGCAGCAGCGAGCGTATCAAGCACTTGCCCCGCGACGACAAACACTCCGGCACCACGAAGTAGCCCCGGGATATCTTAGCGAACAGCGACGCGTGCTCAGAGTCGTTGAATGGATACCTAGAACAAAAAAAAACATAACGTTAATCATCGGTAATCAATAATCCAGAGTGATCGATGGGATATCTGGATAGATTACTAATCTATTGAATCTTTCCCACTAACTAGCAAAAAAAGTCAGCAAAAAGTGCTTATCGCATTTGGAAAGATAAGTCTGTATCATAAAACATCGGCCGAGAGTAGAGCCCCTAATCGCTACGTTTTTACAAAACGCGGTCCCAATTAATAGCGATCCGATTGTCATTTAGAAAGGGCAGCTGCAAACCAAAACAAAAACTCAGGTACGATAGAACCCTTCCGGCGACAGGTGAAACGGCGATTGCAGCCAAATCCCGAATTTCGTATATAAATTACGGGTGCGAGTCCAAAAAAAGGTAGAAAACAAAGGCTCGCGAACGGCAGGTGCCTGCGGAGACGGGCGTGGGGCGCAACGTCTTCGCCACATGACCGCGGCAGGTGCGGCGAAGATTTCACGAGCCTCATTTATATGTGGGTGATATAATTGTTAGCCGTTGGCGCGTAACGGCCGACAGGTGATCATCCCCACGGCTCCGTCGCCAACGGTCGCCGCGACCCCCGCTTTGTGATCTCAACAAACGGTAAGTCCCACGCTTCGCAGGTGAAGACGCCCACCCTTCACCCTTTGCATTAATTATGCGTGTTTAATTGCTGCTAACCTACATTTTGTTTTCGGACCGGATCCTTACTCTTTAGTGTCTTTGAATAAGGGTGAAGTTAAGTTCGTGTTAGATACGCACCTTCCAACGAGCATGGTGTACAGTATGACGCCGAGGGACCACATGTCTGCCGCTCTGCCGGAGTACGTCCGGTGAGCCCTGAGGATCTCGGGCGACACGTAGGCGGGACATCCTCGCTTGTCCTGAAGTAAATCCTCCTCAGGATCGTCGAGAACTACTGCATCTTCTAACGACTCTAGTTTTAACGTCGTTCTGAAACAAAAATAAACAGAGTTTAGTGTTTAGGTCCAGGAAGTTTTAGATCGGTACATTTGTCGGAGATATATTTTGTGCACTGCACATACATAATTCATGTTGCATTCGAGGGCCCATATAGCCGGTTACGTTGTCAGTTCGCGTGCGTTTGACGTGCATGACCAGTGACCCATATAAATGGCGATCGTTTGCCTATAATACGCCATACGCACTCGTCCGAAATGGATCCCTTTGTGCACAAAGCTTTGTCGGTACACTATTAATGATACGCGCGTTCTGCTATTACTATAAAAGCGTCATACATTAAATGTGTTCGCGTTTACGTTACAAAATTGTTTCGGGGATACGGCGGTGTATCGACACATTCGGTGCGTATGCAACAATAATGTCATGTTAATAATTACATAGCGAAACATAAAGCTGTTCGGTGATGCAATAGGTTTTGTTTCATCACATCGGGCTTTAGGCTCACCGTGCGCGACCTCGTATTTCACAGAGCGGCCGCATCGTTTCGAAATGCATTATTAAATGCACAGTTGGAAACATTACACCGGTTGCGTCGTGTATGATTGAATGTAAACTAACTCCAATCGGGCGACAAACGGGACTTTTCGATTTTCGGTTTACCGCGAGCCTACTGCTTTTTCTGAGTCAAACGAATTGCGCGCTTTACCATTGATAGGTTCTGTAGACCGCGTAGAAACTGAGTCGGTTGCTAACATTTTTTTTAGCTAGCTACGTCAAAGGTAAAACAGGACAGGTGCGCGCAGGGCGGTTTCGATGCAGCAAAATCAACATAATATGGATGCACCAGGTAGGTATTTTTAGCCGGCTTAGTAATAATATACAGAGACAGGGGAGTGAAGAGCATTAAACGATTTGAAGAGCAGCTCCTGTACTATTTATACATCACGAACCATATAATAGTCTAGTAAAAATATCGACACGAATTTGTAACATTTGGTCGTGAGGAAATGTGTAAGTTTCGATTGGCCGTGCGTATTCCGAAAGCTGAAGGCAATAAATATCAAGTTTGCTCAGAGCGCTGTTACAAAACCTACGAGTTGCGGTCTCAGCTGTTTGACAAATAGTCTGCGGACGTACGCAAGACTCGCTGGAACTGACGGCTCGGCAAGGAGATCGCACTGCCAACAGACTGCCAGCGAGGCATATTAGACCGTAGCCCGGTATTAATAACGCGTTGCGATACTTCTAGATGTTAGATAAACGATTGCTATTTATTATGAACACATTTTACCAAGTGATCGTGTCGTGACAATATGGAGCGGTTGGCTCCCGCTAAAGGTTACTCTCGTTAAGACTGTCGCAACAGTGGTCGGTTATCAAGTGAATTATTATGCGCTGGGCCAGCGAGACACCTCGCGAATTAGCTGTGCCGTGCGCGCGTACAGTTATGTAAAGTCCAGACGACTGTTCTAATGATGATGTAGAGATGCAAGTTGGATGCGCGGTGCAGTGGTCGTGCGTGGCCGGGCACGTGCGGCGCCGTCAGTTAATCGCTCGGTGTAGCAACAGATCCGCTGTGGGAACTAGTTGACGAAACGCTTGACGTCAGCCTGCAACTGCACTCCGGCCCTTTTTTGTAATCCATCAGTGAGCGGAGCCGCGTCTGGAGGGCGTCCTCGTATCCGTTTAGGTCTCGCGGCTGCGCAACTGATCCTAATTAAATCCCTACAACGGCAAGGCTAAAGTGCGATGTCTGCAGTTGCAATCGATTCGAATTTCGCAACGTGTAAATAAGTTATACGGTGTCGTAACGCGGTCGGAAGGTTGGCCGGATTTCCGAGCGTGTTCCGAGCGGTGGCCTCCAAGGATTCTCGCGGTGTCTCGGACGCGGGCTGCGGCCCGCGGGCGAAAGGACACCTCGGCTTTACGCAACGCACGGCACGCACACGCAGGCCTGCCTGCTGCCAGGGACCAGCCGCTGCTCTGCGCACCGCCCCCATATCTAAATAATGCAGTCGTGAACTCGTGACGTATCTACCCGAAACTTAACAGTCTCTATTACTAAATTGACTCACGTTTACAACTTCGCAATGGTGTTAACGAAATATTTCGTTAAAATTACACGTTTGTAAGTGAGTTACGTTCTCCTTAACATTTCTTGGTCAAGTTTGTCTACATGTGGATCATCAATAAATTCATTTATCGAGCACTATTATGTTATAAATGCGTTGCTACAATGTCGCACGTCGTTTATTAAGATTGATCGTGATATGAATGCTGTAGTATCGATAACGCGTCGCATGTGGAGCGTGTCGGCCGGCGCTCGGTGTGGGAGATCGCCCACAATTAGCGGGATGCGCCGGCGCACGTTTCGCAACCGCCGCCATTACTCAACTCAACCCTGACAGTTTCGTAACAAACAATGGCAGTCATCGAGACACAGATGCACCACACATGCATGCACTTCCTGCTCGAGTTTGTATCGCCGCTGTATGACGAATACTTGCGCAAGCGCTAGGAAACGCTTCATAACCGAGTGTACACAAATCGGAGCCGATGTGTCAGTTGCACAGATTGCGAAAGACTATTTTAATAGCCAAGTCAACAATGTATAATTCGACTTTGACGCTCGATATCAGCCGTTCGACTCCGAGCCGACAGTCGTACGGTGCGGCTCGGTGGCGCAGCGGTTAGTCACAGGTTTTCGTAACCCGCATTGTAGGGACATGTGATGTCGTAAGCGCGATGCCAGTTGCCACACCGCGGAGATGCCGCCGGGATACGTTGGGAAACCATCCCGACCATGCCCAATTATATGTCGGCAGTTGTGACGCAACCCACATGTTTCATGAGACCTGATTGATAACAGCATCGGAACACAATCAGACCTCAACTTCTTGGTCGTCTTATCACGGTCGGCGATGCGTGATTCACACGTTTTATGCCGATTTTTATTTGTGTACCTAATAAGAGTCACCAACTACTATCGCATGTCAACTGTGTACACTCGTAGTCAGTCTACAATTTAGGTCTCAAAACCGCGCTGGCAGCGGCACAGTTCGCTTTATCAGAGCGCCGATAACGAAAGTCGAACTGAGTTTTGAAACCGAGCATTGGGCCGCTTGCGAAAACGCTAATGTGAACATCGGTTGCAAAATTGTTTTAGTTTAAAAAACGAATGCAGTGACAATGGTGGCACGGCCTAGCTCGTGGATCGCTGGCGGGCTGCGAGATGTCACACCCGTGACATTTCATCGGCGCGCGTCTGTCGGTGAAGTAAGGAGATCGAGTAGCGCAACTGCGGTGCGGCCGTATTTGGCAGGCGGGCCGCGTCCGCGCACCGCCGCGTGTCACAATGGCGTGGATTATGAGCCGCGTTGCGATATGGCATGTTGCAAGTCCGGGCGGCGGTCCAAGCGCCTCCGCCGAAATAATCCCGTGTTGCAACGCGCGGACTGCGGAACGGGCGCCACTCCAGAGCCCGTTGCGCAAACGCACTACCGCACGCAATTGGCCAATTGTGCACCATCTCAGAGTGCTCGACGCGCGCGACGTTTACGAAACGTATGATACCGTTCGATGACCCGCGCGCTTCTATTACGTGTCGATTGTGCAATGAAAGAAAGCAGCCGGAATGCGTGCGCAAAAAGTATCCAAAATCTTGTCGAATTCCGTCTCGAATCGTTGCAATTACACCGTTACGCGAAGTCGTCGTGTTAAATCCGGTGAGCGGTCGACTTTCTAACGCGGGGTCGGTGTACGCGGCGGCGTGTCGCAAGCGCAACAATTTCTCCGAGCGGCCGTCGCGAACGAAGAAAGCGCGACCTCAGCGGCGTTTTGCAATCGCACGCCCGCACCGCTGGCGCTGGAGAAAGACACGCTGAGCGCCGTAGAAAGCGTACATCGACCCGCGGCGCCCGGCCACGCCACCGCACCAGTACACCACCCGGTAACCGCAGGGAGAGGCTTGCGTCAGTGGTGTTAACAAGATTCCTGCAGCCTCCTGTGACCGCAGCAGCACGAGCCGCTTAGCATAACAGTATTGTCCCGCGTGTGACGCGATTGGGCAAGTAAGCCCCGCGTTACGCAAGTCGCGATAAAGCGCGCCGCATGTCACACTCGTGAAACACTTCCGTTCATTGACTCCTTCCCGATATAACTGCGTTGTCCGTTTCGAAATACTTTCGCCGACGTAGCACACGTGTGAGGACTCTGGGCCACCTAAAAAACAGCTAGTTGTATTAGTACCCTTCATCTTTAAGGGCCATTTGTTGGATACGCTTGGGGCATATTGTCGCAGACCCTGGCGCCGGGGTCCCGCCGCCGCGGCCGTGCACAACCCAAATGTCGCAATACTTCGCGTAACGCTGCTCATGTCTAATTTAAACTAAGGAATTCTGTCGTGCAGGATATTACACGAAGAATCAACGGGTAACCGGCTCACTAGCACGTTTGCGTATTCACTTTCATAACTCGTTGTTACGTTTTAAACCGAGTTTTCCAAGTGTTGGGAAACGTACGAGTAAAAAGCTGGTGCTCCCACATCGCGGACGAGTAATCATCGTCATTACACTACTATTACGTGTAGGAAGAAAAAATAAGAATATCGTGCGACAGACTGTGATTAGTTACGAACGACGATAGCTTTCACGCTAACGATGACACGTAACTGCAGAAAAAGTAATGTCTCGTTTCACCCGTACGATCGGACTGCAATCATGTGAGGACACCTGGCGACAGGTGCGCGTGGCGAGCTCGGAAGCTGTATAACGAGTACCAGTACCTCCATAAAGGCCAGCTGTACGATGTATGTCGCTCGACAGATGCGGTCCAGATCGCTCGATAAATAAAAAGTGCAACTCCGCATCCATATGCGTCCACGCAGCTTCCGCCGCACGCAGCCGGAATCGTCGATTGTTTCACTCGCAATCGTTTCCTCCTCATTACAAAGAGTCGGAAGTGCTAAAGCTGCGAGATGAATGCTCGCCCGCACACATGTTATTTAATATAGGTTAGAGCAGTTGGCACATTGTAAGGGTTGCGATACAGGCAATGGAAATTAGAACGACGATTAATCATGAAAGCTATGCCCGCTGGTCGGACGACGCAAGAGCTTGCGATATGTAGCGAACGGAGTAGAGTATTGCGAACTGGCGAGGCAATGCCGAGCATTACTGAAACAGTTGGTTAACTATTGGATCTGGTGAGTAGCGCAAATGTATAGAAAAATTAAGCGAGACAATGCTTCGTTGACTTTACGGCTGATTTATATGCGCGGAGCAGAGCATCCTAAAACCTTTGGTAATCCAATGTTTTGTAACGGCGTCGCTTAGGCACAGAACGTTTCGCATAGTTATTGCAATGTATTAAACGGCTGGTCCTTACGCTCCATTTCATAATGTTGTTTGCACAACACTCGAAACAAGCGCGCATTTGTCTCTCGTACACGTCGACTGACTTGTTCTAACTGACTTGTTACAAGCACTCATTACATTTAGGCTAAAAACTAGTCAGTATCAGAAATTAAAATGTTTCTGTCGATGCGTAACAGAAACAACGAAACGTAATCACGCGTAATTAATAAGATAATGAAACTTCAGATATTAACATGGCGCGAGAAGGTATGGCGACATTTTGACACCAATAAACCGTTTTAACATTTCATATAAAGACAATAAACACAATGTAATCGTACATAAGTACAAAGCAGGAATGAATGGCGCAGGATGATTTCGAAAACGTGAAATAAGCGATGTTGCGATTTCGCCTTGTGAAATACATTTACTTCGTGATTGCAGAAACGCGTGGGACGACAAATAGGATTAATCTCCGTCGATTCCTAACTATTACAAGACAAAAATAGCTTTTTATACTTGCTACACAATTGAGTCATTTCCAATGAAATTATAAGGATAATCTGTCGAGAATACTCTGATTTGGGATGGTCCCAAATTGTTTTCCATTGAAAAAATCTTCAGCATAATACGGTATAAATTAAATGAGGTAACGACCTGACTTGCTGCGTTTATCGCGATTTTTATCAGCATTTCACTCTTATCTTATCTCCAGAAAAAACCTAAAATTTTCACCACTTGTTTATTTGTTTAGTTGGCAACGTGACTGATAAGCAAATATTTTGTAATCTAATGAGTGAACTGTTTGTGTTACACAATCTGTTTGACTTATTTATTGGTCACTCGTTGCGAAAATGTGTTACATATAACATGCATTTATTGTGATGCCATTGGTATGGAAATTAGTTGCGTCGCGCGGTGCACGAGCGCTGCTTGCCTGAGCTTCGACGTTATGTAGGTGGGCTTCTGGGAACATTATCCCACCGCGTGATTTGAATTTCGATTCGAGCTAAACGTTGGCATTATTCACAATCAACGTCTACTTAAAAAGCGTGTAAACAAAAAAAACTTGTTTGAAAACAGAATTACTCGTAGCTCCAGTACCGCTAAGTCTCTCGCGCCGAGTGCTGGTGCTTACATACCGCGATCATTATCTGAACTCCATCGAGCAGGAACAATAGCTATAGTACTGGAGTCCGTACGACCCCAATGTCGCAGGTACTGTCGGCTCACCGCGATAAGACACGCTAAAGCATTTACTACATTCCCCTACAACTTGAGCAGAATTCCATCGCGGCACTCGACATACATTACTATGTGTGCTACAGTTAACATGTTCTACAGAAAGCAAACGCGGCAATGTATTGCTTAATAATTAAATTACTTGTAAGGAATCTAGAACAAAGATTGTGCTCGTGCTCGTTCTAGCTTATAAACGCTTTGATACAACAACAAAAGAGCGGTAAAACAGGCTCGACGTAAACAATACAAGGAAATTGTATACCGACTACACACAAAATCTTGATGAAAATTGTTTTGGTCAAAAGTTTGTAAATAAATAAGTAATTATCTTTGTGGGATAAAAATCGCGAGTGGAGAACTCGTTTCTACCGTTAAGCATTGCTGAAAATGACGCGTAAACATCGCTAGTGAGAACCAGTCCAGAACGGGTTTCCATATTATTGATTACCGAGAAAAGGTGCGATTTTAAGAGGACTCGAAATTATTTTTCACTATCTAATATTTTCACATATCGTTAAACGAAAGCGTAAAAGTACGTAGGACAGCACGACGAAGAATTTCAAACACCGTACGATTGTGTGAATCGAGAACGTGGATCGAATACGTTTCGAGTGATCGTGGTTGATAAATAAACAGGCTTCTAGGATTCGCGGACAATGCCCTTTGTGTTTTCATACTTATTGGAAGATGTTTGGAGAAGTGGCGGAGTTAGCAAGGCACACAGCAGATATCTCAAGTTTACAGCTACGGGTCGAATGTGGCACGCCAAACAGCGGTACTTTCTGATTGGTACGCTGTTGGCCTCAGCGAAATGGTACTAGGCCGATGAAAGTATTGATGCCAACACAACGATATCGTGATAGATCACACCCAGCTATGTGTTATATTATATTATAATGTCGTTTCATTAATTACCTTATATTAATTGCTTCGTATTGCGTACGTATTGCTTCGTTAAGTTTTGAGTATGAATGTCGATGGCTATATAGTAGGGGAAGACCAAAGAAACGATGGCTAGACTGTGTGAAAGATGATATGGCTAGAAAGGGGGTGACCACCGAGATGACGGTATATATATTATATTATTACTAATATCTACAGTGTGACCAAATATTTTTTGTGGCGTAGTAGTTTTTTAAACAATGGCATCATTTCAATTAAGCTACTCCAATCCGATTCGCAAAAAGCAGGTGTTTGCTTCTGATTAGTAAGTAAAAAACTTAAAAGGCTCATACAAAAGATCATGTCTATTTTTTTCATACTCGAAGGTACATCGAACTATGAGATCATGTAAGGATCAACGCTCCCTCGAATCGAAGAAGCAATGATCAACAACATTAAATTAAGATGGCCGGTCTATGCGGACGTTCACCCCGCGGATACTTTTTTCTAGAAGCAATGATGTAACTTGGAAAGTGCGGAAATGGTAATTTCTATACACCAACAGAATTACACGGCGACTTATTATATCACTATTCCGGGCATCTCGCTCGCGGATGCACCGCAGAGCGGGGGGAGGTCACTGAACTTGCGAAACTTCACCTGTCATATCCGAGGGGAGCGAAACAAAGCCGCGTGATGTAACCAAAGAAAGTGCGGAAATCTATCAAATTATTAATAAATCGTGCGCACTGACAATTGTATTAGTTGCATCGGCGGCGTCTGTCAGACAAACGATTTAGATTTTGAAATAAATGGAACTGGTCGCATTCCAAATTCACACTAGATGCGGTGCGATGGTCGGTTGCACAATGTTGGCGGGCGCAGCGGAAGAGAGTGCGGCGAAACGGCACACGCCGGTGATGCAATAAAGAAAGTGCGGAACTGAAGTAGGTTTTCTAACGCGGTGAATGTACTCTATCCATTAGCATTTTATCATTCGCGTCCGCAGGCTGCGCCGCTGAGCCTCGCGGGCGACGACCTCGGGTGATGTCAGAGGAGCCGATGTGTTATTCGCGATCGGCAACACTTGTGAGGTTGTGATAATTATAATGTATAACCTTCGGGTTGGAAAATTGCGATGCAAAATTACGAGCCTACCGCGAGGAGGTTACACAGAGCGTTACATCAAACTCTTGCTGTATTGGAGACTGCAATGAGTTAAGTAACGAGTGTTGTCACACTTGTTTGTTGCAATTACAAAGCTGACGTAATGCGTGCACTGTGCAACTGAGGGAAACATTATTGATGTCTAACATCGTTCCTCTCAATTTTCTGCAATCATTGGGAGTAATTTCGTGAAAAGGGAAGGTGTGTAACAGGAAACTTGTGGAAAAATATGCAAGAACTAATGGCACCAGTGCAGTGTGGAATTAACACTGAATTTGCGAACAAGGTCTTAAGTCTTAAAAGATTGCAATATTCGTAACAAAGCACATGCGAAAAAGAAACGCTTGCAGAAATGCAAGTAACCTACTTAAGTTAGCACTGACATGAATAATTGGTAAAAAATATGTTAAAAAGCGATATGTCAAGTTCAGTGGGCGCGAGGCCGATGCGCGAACGCAAGCGCTGCTGGCGGGGAGAGAGGGGGAGGTGCGCGCGGGCCGGGGAGGGGGCTCGCCGGTGACAATGAATGGCAAAGCACCGTTGTACTTGACCCAGTATTCCGGCCGTCACGCCCGCCGGTGCAGCGCTGACGTTCGATTGATGACATGCGTGAGACACGACCACCGTCACTAACAAACGCTACCATTTCTCACATTAGCACTATAATTAACCAGTATGTAGCACAGCGATGGTTTTATGATAAGCCCGACATTGGCGCACTGACCCACTTGGCACCGGCCGTCAGATTTCTTTACGTCAATCAAAGAATATTTCTATCTAGACGCAGTCATAAGCGGTATCCGAGCTGGATCGCCTGCGATGGATGATGTCACCGTTTTGGAACGTGCATATTAGTTCAACAATTGAATCATTCCACTAACGATATTATTAAGAATTCTATCTCGACACGTTTAGGGCCCTGAACATAAACAGTCGATGTCGAAACGCATACAAAGTATCTTGCAAGCGGTTTCCGATATACATTTGTTAGCGGCTAGATATGTACCAGAGTATATGTGCCATTGCGCAAGGTCGCCAGCGCACCTGCGTGCGCGCCGGTCACTGCAACGACCGTTGCAGCTCCCACGACGTATGTAATTCATGAATTATTAATTAACTCCAGAAGCTCAAAGGGTAAATTCAGGAATTCGGTGTCACCTGCACCTGCTAATCGACCTTTTGTCCGCGAAGATTAATGGTGGGAGCTAATATGTCAAATGATGCTAAAGTACCTTATATTGGTGCAAAGCAAATGACAAAATATACCAAAAAGCGCTTGCAGCGCTATCGGCGGTGCGGGCGTCCGGCGCGGGCGCACTCGTAATCATCCAAGTGGGTTAAGGTTCCATCAAGGATTTATTGCGGCAAGTCTCCGCTCCAAAACGCCGAGCGTTGGTTACTATGAGCTAACTGCACGCAGCGCCGGTTCCGCTGCATTTGTCCATTACAACCTTTTGTTATTCCGCTGTTTAAAGAACGTTCTCAATTCGAACGTCGACGTTCGGTCTGTCAGTCTGGATGATGAACAAGAGCAATTTTTTTCACAAAGTGCTCTATTTGAAATACGATCGGAATAGTCATTTCATTCACCTGTCAGCCACAGTTACAACGGCCCGGCACAAAGAGAACCTGGACATCTTTTGTTTAATTAGTGTCCGACAAACAAAAGTAACTTGAATCGTTAGGGGCGTTCCTTTGTGCCAGCACTTAGAGAGCGTAACTGTAGGAATAATGAAAACGTCCTTTGAGAGGCTTTTGAAACTCCAAGTGTAGTACAATTGAGCGCAAAACAAACAGGTTAATAAGTTTCAAAACGATCCAGATGTATTACAAAATTTCAAAAGCGGTAGAACACAACTGTTTAGCAACTGTATGTTCGATTCTTTCGCAACTCGCATCGCAGCGTCCGGACCACTCGATTAATTGTTCCTATCCTACAACATCGAACATTCCAACTCTTTTGTTTTATACAACAAGCATTGTAGTACACTTAAGGGTACTTCAGCTTTGAAATTATTTTAAAACACTTAAATTGTTTGGACATATTGTAAATCATAATAAAATCACCCCTTTGGTTTGAAAAGGTTTATTATTTTAGTGAATGGCTACAGGCTTCAGCTTTTGGTGTTTGCAATTAAATGTACCCTTAGTTATGTGAGAAGTCGACCTCGCATTTAATAAACTAACTTGGATTTATAACATCTCTCTAAAGCGGTAAGCAATTATTGAGCAAACGGTAGACCTCGAAATTTGCAGGCCTATAAATGGTATTTGTAAAGCAATTCCACTGCTTAATTTGTTCCACTATTTCGCCTCTATTAGTTTAGTTCAGTATCCTTAGTCAATTCAAGCAAGAGGTATCACATAATTAGTTAATTATGGACCTTTAAATTAATGGAATCGTACTTAATGAACTGCCCATTTTGCAATGTGGATAACACGAAAATAATTGATTGTGGAATTTTAACTAAGCATTAGATGCACAAAGGTGCAGTAGTAGAGATCGGTGCGCGGGCGGCACCGGCAGATGTGCGCGCACGCATTGTGTCTGTAACAAAGGCAGGTAGAAACCTAGAGGACGTTATCGAGCCATGTGCTGCGTGTCACTTTTTCATATCAATATATGTTTTACGTAAAAATCCAAAAAAAACTTTAATCTGACCGAACAGATGGCCGAGCACATGTCGGTATAAAAAAATCTGAATGCGAGATTAAAGATCGTCATACCTACAACGACGAATTGAATCATGAATAATATACGGCCTCGTATTGTCCAGTTTTACGCGGAACTAGGTACTGAAAATTTAATTTCGACGCCAATCGCGAACGCTTTGTTTTGCTGCGTAACTATATTAAATTAATTACGATGGTTTCCCTTTGTTACAAAAGAGAGAAACGAATTGAATCCCAGTTATCAAAATTAATAACGGCAAAACCAATTTACTCTGATCGCGTAATATCCTGCCGGCGCATTTATTGGGCTCCGCAGAGTTTTCAATGAAATTGTTTTCCGTGCAAATGTTGGAAACCATTTAGTTTTGCTAGCATCTGCCGCCGACTCGTATAGACCTCAAAAACAAAAGCTAGTTATGAAAAGACCAACAGAGGGGTCTCTGAATACTATAAAGAAAGGAACGTTCGAAAAAACGGCAAATATTGACCTCGTGGCAGATGTCGAAATCCAAACTTTGGAGCCGACTGTAAGTGCATTTGAATAAACATCGCCTCTCGATAGTAACTAAACTCTGTTGACCTTCCGTTGTATCGAATATCGGGCCGTGTGCATGCATTTCAACAGATAGAGTTGTCATCACGTGTACAAACATTCTGTTACTGTACTACATCCATTGTTTCTTTTAACACAGTTCTGTTATAGAGCAAAGGTGATATAGCGCGTGCCAACAAAGGAATGCTTTACTTGTAATTGATTTTGTTAAGGAAAGCACGCCGATGTGCCGCCGATGTCAAGACCCTCTAGCAATAAAACATCATTATACCAAATAGGTATAGATGCAGGGCTATAAACCCGAGAAATTGTTGGCTATTAAAGTCCTTGACGAGATGCCAGATTACTGAGCTAGTACTTTTTCAACTCGAGGCAGAGGAATTGCGACCCTATTATTAATTTGTGAGGATCCTTTTGATTTGACAGGTTGGGGAGAAAAATGATTCATTATTGTCAGTACGGAATGCGAATATCGAACACGTGCGTGCAGGTAAACTTCTCCTTACATGTGCAACTCATTGTCTACTTCAAAAAGGTGTTTTCTTAGTGTATAGGATGAATCCTTGCACAATGGTCGGTAGTTTTCTGTCGTCCCATCATCGATTCAGCGAAGATATGGAACGAATAAATCATGCGTAGGAGAGGAGTATAATGGCTGTATTTGTTTACTGGAACATCTGTTCGTGTTGGATCGTGACGAGGGTAAAGAATTGGCAAAGTCCACAAAAAGTCGGCATTGTAACGTCGCTCGGGGAATTGTTGGGAGATTAACCCGATACGAGTGACAACAATACAATTTGGAACACCTTGACTTTTTTTATCCAAAATCCTGAATGAACGTCAAGGTACTGATCTTGCTGTAAGGTAGTCATACACGAACACGGAGCACAGTGCAGCATACCGCGACCTTACCACGTTATCTCCCCATGATAACAGATTGCTCTGACCTTTAAAATGATTAGGTGTCTCGTAGATAAAGCCGAAGTACAATGACCGTGTTACAAGCCCAAATAAATATTTTTAATTGCCATTACGGTATTTTGCTGTTTCCCATGGTACTTGAACATTTTTTCATCATTAGGGGAGCGTATGCGCATGAGTTTGATTCTCAAGCACTCTCGACTACCGGATGTAACTGGACCGGAAACGGACTTGAAATAAAATAGAACTGCAGAGTTTACACGGCAGATGGCCGACATTGTATCCAGAGAGACAAAAGAAAAAGTGAAAAGTATTAAAAATAAGTGTTCACCGTCCGGCCACATGGCAAAGGTATATTAACTTAATTATCTTACAGCCGGCACAGCTCCGGGGATTTTAAATTGGATGGTGTCTAGTTAGTCTCGAAATGGATGCACTGTAATTACGACGATGCAATTTTTTGACATTAATAAATTATAAAACAAGTTTTACGTTGAATAGGTAATTAGATAATAAATTATCTTTTTCAATGGTTAGGTATGTAATGTAGTTAGCGAGAATATGCGCAGTTTTATTTTTAGAGAGGTCTTTGAAGTAGGTATGTCTCGAGTGTTATCAATTTAATTATGTAAGTAATATAAAATTCAAATGCAATGTCACCATGATACCTATCATTCTGATGAAAGAAAATAATCAAAGAAGTAATTTAAGTGTACTTATTTCAAGTGAAAACTAGGAGCTAATATAAATCAATATTGCATAAGAACGTGATGATCGCACGAGCAAAAAGAGCCACATCTTCAAATTTATTACGATTTTCCAGTCTCATGTCACGTTTGTCACGCGTACATGTTAGCCTTGCACGCACGTTGGGAATTAGCATACATACAATATCGAGTATTACTCATTATACTAAAATAATTCACGTACTATATTCAGGGCAAGAAACGTTACGATTTAAATTTGAATAGTGTTCTCTCGTTCCTGGTTGGTGCGGCCGAATGGAAGGCGGAAGAGTGGCGCTTGCGCAACTGACATTGAATCGAGGCGGTCTTCAGACCGAGGCCACTCGTCCGATTTGTATACATATATGTAGTTTAACGATCATTTAATCACCGCCTTATCTTTTCGTACCGACAGAATATTTTCCTTATTTATTAATTACTTATTTTGACGCGAATTAGAGGGATGCGTAAGAGGAAAACCGCAAGTAGTTATACTATAAACATTTCCATTATACGAAAGATTTCTCGGTAACAGGATGTGATGTGTAACAACATGTTTCGTTCGAACGCGGAAATCTTAGACGAGAGTATATCATGAGAGCGATACGTTTCGTTTGTTTTCATGTGAGTTTTCCGCCATCCTGTTGCTAATTACAGCAGTGTCGTCACCGCCCGTGTTTACCTCATGAACGATACTAAACAACTATGCCAACGCGTCATTCGTAAACAACTCAAGTTTTTCAATGAATGTTGAAATAAAGTACGATTCTACGTCATTCAAGTAACGAATTCGCAAGTGTGGGTGCTAATTTCAACAGACTGACGGCGGCGGCAAAGTCACCGTCTCGTGTCATTCACCAGCAAGAAGGTGAATAAAGTCAATCATGTTATAAACATTCTACGGATCAACTAGCTGACGTAACGCTTTACGAGGGGATGCGCATTTATAATGATAACTTTATAAGAGAGGACGCTTGCTCAATGAACGTACTGACTATACAGAAATTGACATTATCTTGCGCGTGCAGGCAAAGTTGAAGAGGTCTAATGAAGTGTGGCGCGAGGTGCGTGCCATGTGGCGAGTGCATCGGTGCCGCATCGCTGTCGCGGTGTCGCAAGCGGCGGCGGCCGTGTGCGGGGTCCGCGCGTCCTTGGCCACGGCTCCACCTCGCCGATACAACGGTCCGGCGAGTCGGCCGCGGTGCGACCGTGCGCAACCGCTTCCGTGTACCGTTTACGTCACAACACTCGCAGCGAATTAACAGTATTGGAATCCATACAATTACGCATCTAATCGATAACACGCGACGGAGAATCATTAGGTGCGTCACTCCACATTATCCCACTCGCGGGGAAATTTTGCCGCTCTGACGTTAATGCTACGTAGCCTCGTAGCGGTTGCTACGGGTCACGTGCTACGGCCTATAAAGCCCCCGCACAACCCTCGCGTGGGAAGGTCGCTACTCCAAAAATATAGAGCCGAATAAGTGGGCGCGCTCACGTTTCTCCCAGTTCGAAACAATTTCTTCGAGAAATTGAATGAATTGTGTACTGTTCGTTTTGTATATAAACTGTTTAGTTAATCGGTGCACGTGAACTTAATGTGTTTTGATCACATCGTACTATTGATTACATAAGAGAACTGCCAATATGCGGGGCCTCAACTAACTGCGCAAATTGTCGTGAAATCTGTACAAACATATCGATTGTACAAAGAAAAACAAGAGTATACAATAGTGTCGCTAATGACGCCAG
The DNA here is from genome assembly GCA_963853775.1 of Xanthia togata. Taxonomy (NCBI): domain Eukaryota; kingdom Metazoa; phylum Arthropoda; class Insecta; order Lepidoptera; family Noctuidae; genus Xanthia; species Xanthia togata. Next base: position 7,150,206 of record OY970798.1, on the reverse strand, counting down.
TCATATTGTCGTACGTTTTATATACAACGATGACTTCACCTCGATAGGGGATCATCACACTGACACAATGTCACGACCCGTTCTCGGCGTTCAATGTAAATTACACTTTAATATTAATAAAATTAAGATTCAAAATCGCTTTGAGATTGCTCGCCCAGTATACGTGATAATTATGTGTTTAATGACACGTCACACGCAGACAGCGGTCAATTATTTTTTAATTGATTAAATATCGCCTTTGTGTCTTTCTACAGCTTTTGGGTACAAATAAGGCAGTAGATTTATTTTAGTTAATCTCGCGGTAACAGAGGTCTGAATATCAAGATATCGTACACAATAATTGATTTGGCAATGTATATTAAATACCTATGCCTGTTTAATTATAATTTGAATATTGAATGTGTCAATAAAAATCAAATTCCATTTTGTCAAGCAACAATCAAATGCAAATTCTGAAGTTACGTCAGCTCCTAAATCACAGTATTGTTTGTCGCTTTCGGTTACACAAGAAGTGACCGCGAACGGAGGTCGGATCCGTTCTCGGTTCTCATATTTACAATACGTATTCTTCAATCTCGAACGCGGCGCGCTGCGAGGCCAGAACCACGAAAAGAGTACCGTTTCGCAAGACAACTCAATTCAATGTCATTGTAAACGTTCCTGATAAGATAACTGAACGCTTTTTAATACACGTTGGTACCTCGTTCGGACCTCAATACTGTTTTAGCTTACCTTATATAGATTATTTTTATTTTTAAGCTTATCAGAATCCTATTATAAAAACTTCAAATTCAAGTAAGTTTATATTTTTTTTCAACATTACCTAAGTGATGAAATGACCACATATTGCATTGGTCTATGAACAAAACATGTTATTTATAAATAAACTCCCAATGTCAAGAGTGTCGCAATTGTAAACAGAAGTTATGAGGTCTCGTTAGCGGTTCGCTAACAACCCTAAATGTGCGCTTGATTACGTAGACACGGACGAAAAAATAAAAATTACGAGTTTATGACGTAGAGGGAAAATCGGAAAATCTTACTACGCGATTGTGAATCCTTAAAAAATCTAAAGTTAGGAGTTTATTTTTCTTCGTGTATTTTCGTCCGGTGAATCGTTTTGGCAAGTTTGTGTTCGACAAGGTGTTGTAACTTGCCTGGCTGTGTGCAACGCTACGCTTGCGTCATTTCCTCTTGTTGACCGTGAACCGAGTTACGTCAGCGCCAGAGTTTCGGAACGAGATAAGGATGCTCCTACACTTCGTATCTAGCGAACGATCGCCCCGGACGCTCCCACTACACTTTTATAATTAGAACCTATGAGAACATGAACATACAATCATTCAATTCAACATTTTAGAGACGAACTTCAGCTTGGTATTTAACAAGCTTAGTCATTAACGTTAGGAGTGACACGTCTTCGTAGTTCCAAGATAAGCGTAAGTAAATGACAGCATTTCGGGGAATTTGTGAGTGACATCATGCAAACCTAATTAAGGACCATATTAGTTGTTTATCTAGGCGAGTATCATTAGTACGCCACTGGAATTGTGCAGTAAACGATAAATGAAGGAAGTTTTTGTTACCAATTTATATATCAATAAGGAAAACGTGTAATAACAGAACTCGTGCCAAAAGGAAAATAGATTTGTTTACACAAAATCTTACACCAGCGTTTTCGTATAAAAATAGTTCCTCGTTATTTAAGAATTTGAGGTGTAAAAAAAAAAACATGGGATCGATGGAATGGTACGGGTGGTCTGAAATTGTATTTGTTACCAATGAATAACACTACGACCAAAACGGTAATTTAACATTATAATGTCGAGGTTAATGTATCAAAAATCGTGCCACTGCAGCAGAACAGGAAGCCCGTAAGACAAACGCCCGTGACTGGCAAGCTAATAGTAATAATGACTATTGTTTTTCAACACATAACGCACTCTAAATATACCTACCAGCATCGTACTGAACAGAACTTACTTGCATACGAGTAGCAGTCATTTAAATGAACAAAATAATTAAAGACAAGAAAATAAAAATATATAACCGAGCGCTCATCCCGGCGGACGGCAAGTATTTTTAGTGGGAGACGCATCACAACTGCAGATTGAGGGTTAATCGTAATTCTGGCCAGCGTCCGACCGGTTTGGACTTACTTTTTATTCAGACGCCTGCATCGCAAGATTCGCAAGGTAAACGCTCCGAACACAGGGAATGAAGCTAACGAATAAATCACAACCTTGTCAACTTATTCACAGGTAAATATGGCAACGCAAAGGTTGTGAACTTAACAACTCGGGATTATTTTAGGAAAGTGTGGGCGTCCGTTTACGCGAAGGTTGAATATTTGTAAGGACATAATATCCCTCTGTATGTTTGGCTTCGCGCCCCCGCTTTTAAATATTTTGCGCACTAACCTCACAACGACGTACTATGTAGGTGGCGAAAGAATGTTACTTACTGGATTAAAAATAAGGAGCATCCAAATTGCCAACGCCTCCGTTTTTTAGTTTAAGGCGACTATAACCTACTTTTAATGGTTTTATACTGAAGATCACGTCTAAACGAGTAGTGTTAATGATTTGGAAAACATAATGTTAAATAAGAGTATTTTCTTAATAACATAATATACCTACGAATATTTTAGATTATGTTTATATTACATAGTGAAATTAATTTGTAAAGTTATGTTGGTATAACGCGGATAAAAAACTGAGAACACGCAAATCTATCAAGCGTATTTTTCCTTGATAATTTAATTATTGATCTTTTAGTATGTACGTGTTTTTATTAAAATACCATTGTTTTATGTAATAATGCACCTAATTTGGGACCGCTTTCCTTTTACTGGCTGGACGTACGACGCGTTGCCTGAACTGAGTACAGAACACACAAGGTAACCACTCAAGGTCACTAGCATATATCTACGTCTTAATAGAACGAACAATATTTTATGTTAGTAATGGGTTTGTTGTAAAACGTGTATGTACCACGCGAGCCGGCCCACGCGCCGTGGAATCAATGTGTTTGACAAAAAACAAAAAACACAATTACTGCCAGCTACCAGCGCACAGTCTGTACTAAAGTCTGAGGGCTCGCTAAATTGAGTGTCGTCTGCAGAATATTATCGAAAGTTGTTGAACTTTGAAGCGAAACAGGAAAAAGCTGACAGTAAGAGACAAGAACATATCAGAAGATTTACGATATTGGGTCGGTAGCCGGGGTCAGTCGCCTGCACCTCACATCAGCAGGAACTCGTACGACCCTAGTATACCTTTTCCAGTTCCAAGTAACTTATGTTCGCTTTCTCTCGATCACCGTTTAATATTTTTATTATTGCGGACTCGTTTCCTGCGCATGCACAAGTAGGCCCCGGTGCTTGAACCATGTCTCGGTGTTGTTTTTATTTTTGTTCGTGCGTTGGCGAGTGTAAAAGGACTCCGGCAATTAATGCACCTTCAGGTTTTGTATGTTTTTGTAGCGCAACTCGATGTTATGCAGTTGGCTGCCAGAAGAATAGCAATCTTGAATTTATGTATTATAGACCACACTATAGCAACAACGTCTCAGCTCAGGATTTATAAATAGACTGTATTTCAGTTTGTACATAAATCACTACAAACACGTCTAAAATTATCACCAATTTACAAAGGCCTTAATAGGTATGTTCACCTATTTATAAAAGGTATCGATGGAGTTTATATTTAGGGTACGTATTCTTAGCTGCGTAGGGTGCGAGGCTACTGACCCGATAGAAATTTCCTATGATTCATCCCCGCACCCTCCATTGTTACCCTCACAATTTGAACTTCCCTCTTACGTGACGTCATCGAGTTCACTGCTGTTTTATGTGGAATTTATCATCGCTCTGTCACGTCTGATTCATTGCTGTACCGAGTTTTATTTTTATGATGACAATGGCTGAAAGTGTTTTTAAATACCACCACATCCATTGTTTAATGGTAATAGGTAAAGTAGGTACTAGCCTCGTCCAGTATCGAGGCTCATTCTTGAATTGAACAGGTTCATCGAACTCATTGCCGTTTCGTACCGATAACGTGTTATCGGTAAGTGACGCTTTTGTTGAACAATTGTGTATCAATGTATTTCACTCGGTTAAATATAAAATCGATTTCGCAAACCCCATCTTCTCGAATTGTGACAATTCGATAAAATGTTGCGGTTGTAACAATAGCGTGTCGGGTGATGGTTGTATCTGTGTTGTGTTTACGCTGGATGCTTTCGGCGGTCAGCGACCTTCGCGACGCGGATGCGTCCGCGGATAACGACGGTGACGGCGAGGCCTCCAAAACGACGTAACACACGAGCCAAGCAGGTTTTAAATGCAACAGACACAATAAAAACTGCAGCGAATAAAATCCCCGCTATAAAGCAGCTCCAACTGACTTAGCTTTGTTGCTACCTCGTCAGAAACTAATCTCAACTCGTATGGAACGGGACGGAACGACAGAAAATGGAAATACAGGCTGGCGCGTGTGTCGACGGTCAGTGATTCCACCTTCGACACAACATGGTTCTCCCTGACCGGCCATGTGAGACGGTATTCAAGAGAGGGCGCAATTATACTGTCTCGTCCCTATTTAATTACTGGCACGTGGATATTTTTTGCCTGTAGCGCGACGTGAATGCACCCATCTCTTGCAGGGAGCGGTCGCGTGCGCCCGGCTACCGTGAAACTTTTTGCACACCTTTTTAATGGCCGTGCCTTATGCTCCCGACTGAGAAGGTTAAGTCAGTTCAAGTTGCCTTTATCCGGCGTTCACGTCTCTGGCTGGAGTCACGACCACCGTGAGTCATCCGGTGATATCATGTCATGACACCACCGTTGTTTTCCATGAGATATGTGGAAGGCGAGCTAGATAACTAGCAGAAATGGAACGCCATTTTAAAGTAAAATTAATTAAGAACAAGGTGCTTGGGCGGAAGCGGCACTTGAATTGGGATGTTGTAGAGCTGGTCAATGTCAAATGAATTTGCATTGTCCTTGACATTGAACGAAGCTATTTTGCACGATTGTGACGCTGCTTTGTTCTACAGAAAATGTGAACGAAAGAACGTAGAGCTTATGGCTATTTTGATAAGAATATTGTGTTAGTTGAAAACTTATAACTAAGTGGCACAAAGTATTTTTAAATATAGGTTGTGTAGATGTAGGCAAACGGAGCGTGTCACAACACACGGGCGTCGTATCGGCGGATAAGTGCGCGGTTACGCAAATCCGCAGATATGTCGGCGCTGCGCGGGCGCGCCGCTTGCACAAGGTTTCGCAGACCTTTGTTTTACGCAACCGGATCGATTTAATAGCTAGTCGTGCGTTTTCTCAGCTGTGTACCCGATAGCAAAATTAACGACGCCGAATTGAGAAATTGTACAAAATTATTCTAATAGCGACAAAAGGATAAAGTCGTTATTGACAAAGAAATTGTAACAAAAACTGGGAAGGAAGAGCGGGTTTCCGCCCTTTAGGTAACAATAAACCTGTTGTGTATGTGCCCCCGGTTTAGCAAGGTGTACGTCAACACCCATCCATCGTCTTCGTTGAATTGCTACTGACAATCGGATTTACTTTTGTATGGATGACACCTATGTCCGGTAATTCATAACTGAGAACGTCGCTTACACATTATGTTCTGTCCTACGAACAAGTAAAGGCGACTTTCGCTTGAGAGCATTGCACTATCGCCTGCGTCCGGTAGTCGCATCCGGTGTTTTCGTACTACCAAAAAAGGTGCGAACACGCGTTATTTATAGCCATGACGAATGCTTGCGTCGTCCTCGCCGATTCATTTATTTTCAGAATGAGGGAAAAGTGTAGGCGTCATGAACTCGACAGCATTCCGGGTTATTTCACGGTTGAGATGGCGTTCGGAGGAGCAACCAAAGATGTCCGAGCGGGAATGTCTTGCTCATTCAAGGTGAACGATGAGTCACTTTCATAAGACTCGATATGGCATCAGAGTTTTTGAAACGCAGCAGTGGCATCGGTTCCGCACGATCGAGGAGGCGGCGCGGTACGGCGTCGGCGGCGGCCACGCGACATTGGCACAGTTGCGCGCGACCTCACCACGCCGCGCTGGTCGCGATCGAGGCCGCGAATAAACGCCCCAAAACAAGAACTAACAGTGCGCTTGAATTCCGGCACGCCTGAATCACGCCGTACAAATTAGCACTCGATGCGCGCTCGTTGATCTACGAGTAACACGAGCGGCCAACGGCCACACCCGCGCGAAAAATACCAGCTGCGGATGCCAACTACGCAGTGCAGAGTCAGACGCTTAGAGAAATAAAAGGTCCGTTACGCAAACCAGACAATAATGGCAAAGTACGACTGCATCAAAACTTATACAACTAGCGAAACTGACGTATGGTTGTACTCGTATTACCGAGCGCACAGTATTATGCAAATACATCGCAGTAATGTGGAGGTCTCTTGCACCACGAGGCTTTAGCAACTCAGTTTCAAAACGTTTTCAAAATAGTCAGCGTAGGCGCGCAGGTACACGCGGCCCTGATCGACCGCTGCTGAGATATCGGTAACTATCTCGAGGCGTTATTTGGGTTATCGTGTTGCACATTTTTTTTTAAATAATAGAGCGGTTGCGTGTTGATCCAGTAATAATACGAATCGGTCGCAAATTAGGTACAGATTTGGAAGGAAATGTTGTGAGGCGGTGGCCGGGCCGACCGGCATGCGACGCAGCGGCGTCTGCCGGGTGGCGAGGCGGCCGTCTATCGCGGACCAATTTGGCACATCCGCTGGCGAGCGTCGGCTCAGCCCGCACCGTAAATATCCCGTCCCGTTAAACACGACAGACGTGCGAATACACCATCCAGATGTATTCGTGGCGAAACAAGAGTCAACTTCAATTTTTGCAATGCAATTACTAACCGGTTGGCAACATAAACATCTTTGGGTGATATCATGTGGGTAGTCTAAAAAGCCCGTTTCTGTGTGGATGCAGAAACAGATTATAGACAGCATATTTGAAATTGCGTAATCGAATGCCGTTGGATCGTCGTCATTGTTTGCAATACCTTCGAACATCCGATCCATCTTCTGAGCACCGTGTTACGCAAAAAACCCGGGTTATATTTTGTTACCTGGTGGAATCATTCGTGTTATTATTTTGGCGGGGAGTGGGCGGGATGCGCCCGAACAATGGCTTGGGACAATTTCTGTACCTGAGCTTATTTACAAAGGACCGAGACTACTTTGGCCGGCCGAAAATGGGCTCCGGTCTGTCTGGTACGTTATGAGATTTTGCTAATACTCTACAACAAACCTGCGAAGCAAATTAGATTTTTAGAGACACCATGCGGACAGCGGACAAAGGCTATTTTTGTCACGCGAATATGTTTCCGCTTTGTTACATCCTGTCGGCAATGCCAAAATTAAGAATGCATTATTCGTATATAGGTAGTTTACAGTCAAACATCCGGCTTTCTGTAATTCTGTCGTCAGGTCCGTGATGTCACCAGCAAAGTGATTTATTTTTATACATTTTGTCGTTAGTGTTTTGTTATTGTGATGGGCAAGACATCCTTCCAGGAAGTATTCACTATCCAGTATAAATTATGTGTGTCGTCATAATAATTAGACGTTTGTGACGTACTCTGTGCGTGTTGTCGTAGGGCATGATGATCGCTACCTGCGTTATCGCGGCGACCTCGTTTTCCTCCCCCAAGGCCTGCGCCCGGATGCACCGCCCGAGATTTCTCTTGATAGTTTCTAGTTACACACGAACTTCTCATTTGTTATCTATTGTAACACTTGATATCAGAGAAAGTCGAATCCACCCCCTGCAGCTGCAATCTCTTTGAAGTACGGTATGGAAATAGCTATATTAAGATTAATCTATTGGGCAAGTCTTGGTTTCTGTGTCGTTAGCTCATGTTTTCATGCCGAGTTTCTTCATTTATTTCTTTTCTTTTTGAAAACAAAACTCCACAATTTGTTTCTTAATTTTCATCTCAAAGAAGAGCAGGGCGAAATCTGTTTTCATCTCAAAGGACAAGAAAAACTACGGGCGAGTTTTAAGAAAATCCACTTCAAAGCGTCAAAGAGAGTGCGGAATCAATATTAATGTTCTTGTTTACCTTTGAGACGGGACGACGGCGGCGGCGGTATCGCGGGATGTGGATCGTGGCGTCCCGCCGGATGACTCGAATTTATAATCAGGGGTGCCTTTGTATCACGCCGAGACGTGAGAACGGAGGTCGAAGGGCGGGACACTTGCTCAAGTTGCACCTTCACCGATACACCATTCTCACGATTGCGAACAACAGCTGGGGAATAGTGACCGAAGCGACATGTGCAATCATTAGAAGTTATTAGGGCTGGACAAGGTCAGCTGCCCGTTTATGTTAATAGGGGTTTGTTTGACCATCTGAATAATCTGATACGTTAACTCTGTAAAGGATATCCTTTGGGAAAAAGTGGCACACATGGTCATTTACCAAACGAAAGTCTCGGGTCACAGATTGCCAAAACAGCTGTCTACCTGCTTGACCTACACGCAAAGGTCCGTTATCATTAAGTAGAACAAAAAGCGATATTTCCGCTCCGACACCGGCACATGGCAAAACTGGAAACACATCTGCAATATCCTGCTTAATTTATATTAACGGTCAGACAAACAAAACAGACGCCAGCGAGCGAGCGCGTCCCGTTTGCCCAATAACTAGAGTCTTTTGTACACGCCATGTCCAGCGGACATTATCGACGCTATTGCAAATTTGCCATTATTTTTGCGGAATTAAAATACATTTCAGAATCAGACGGTCGGTGCGGTAAAAGTTTATCTTTACTGTTTAGAGGTTCTGTGTAATAACCAAAAGTAAAACATTCCGGCTTTGAGAGGCAAGTTCGGAAAAGGCTTCTCAAGTCTCGGCGTACTCTGCTATTACGCAAAGGGTGAAGCAAAAGTTTTTACATTAGAGGTACGGTCGCGGTGCTTTTCGTTCCGCATCGGGAACCGACGCTTTTGACAACACTCGCTTTGACGACGACGCCACGCTGATATTAAATTTTACCTTTTTCACTGTCTGTCTGTCCACTCGAAAGCGGACTGAATTAATACTGTTGCGCAAAATAATACACAGATGGAGTTCGTTTTGTGCGCGTTTGTACCGTATATTGCGTTTCGAACATATTTGCGGCTAGGCGGTCATGTCAAAGGCATATTCGGATTCGTTACGTGAATGTCACTAGGGACGAGTTCAAAAGGTCAAAGAAACCATCATAGCAAAGTTCAAGTTTGGGTGGGCGTACTGAATATTGTCTCAGAGGACGAGAAAGATAATCCAATACACAAAAGGTTGGCTGTTGGCCCCGTCGTGGGACGAGGGTCCGAGAGAATTATAACTACAATAGGCAAGATACTGACTTACAGTAGCTTTACGGATTTAATATAAAAAGTAGTATCATACAATTTAACGTTTTTTGTTAGCCTTTAGATGTTATCTGATGAAAATAAAGAATCAAATTAATTAATTTTATTAAACGGGCAAATACCGAGGGTCGGAATACGGGCAGGTGAATAGAATTCATTTGAAATCTTTAAGGAATGTGGTCGTTAAAATTACGTGTTAAGGGGTGCATACGAATTATTTTCTTTTTCTGGGGAGTTTCTCAGGATCACCTGATTGCATAAGGGCAGGTACCCGTATGAGGATTGAACACAACATAGGGGTTCGAAAGGATGATAATTATGTTGCACACGTACACGCCACGCGGCGCGGGCGGTGCGCAAGCGCATTGCCGCGGACCCTTGACCCGATTGCGGCGCGCGCAGTATTGTACGCAGCAATGACACCGTTCGCCTTGAGCCGCTAGCATTGCCGGAGATATTCGCAACAATGGAGGCCAGATAACATTTCAAAAGTTTGAAAATCCGCTGATTCCTACCGGCCGACGCGAGACCGGCGTAATTAATAAACGCGTTGAGTAATCCTATTGTACGTTTGTCCTTTTATAATATTCAACTTTTTCAATAGTCGTGAGTAAACCTTTAACTTATTTTGTTAGTCATACGACGATTGATAAAACATAGAAGGGATAGGCTGTCCGATATCTTAAAGTAGATGCGTCTTTGGCGCCAGTGGCGCAACGTGCCTGCAATATCTACTTCAGTTTCATCGAGAATGACAACTAACATTTCTAGAGCGACACACAGTGCATGTGAATCGTCATAATGAATGACTTGATAACAGTTTATAACAGTAGCGCAAGGCGATTGACTCACGGAGGAAACGACTTGATACTTAAACTACAAAGAGCATTTCCGTTTCCCTTCCGACTTTTTTATTAAGTCATCTGTTTTCTCACGATCGATTTTTATAGTGGGCGTTAGCAGTAAAAAATTACCGTGGAAGTAATCGTTCGATCAATTTGAAGCGGCTCGATCGTCGCCGATATCAGTTGCTAAGGAACTGTTGCTTTAGATTTTTGGCAATGATAAAATTCTGCTGCAATAACATCTGACTTTGTAACCGACTCGGGCGCACAAATGATACGTATTTTATAAATAAATAGATTTTCCTAGCAGTAGTTTAAAATACACGGTAAAATAAAGAAAAGACTCACCTTTGAGGATCGGCGAAGACAAATTTTCTCAGCTTAAGATCCCGCAAAACGATGCCTTGTTCGTGACACGCGGCCACTGTTTCAGCCATTTGTCTGAACAGTCTTCGAGCTTCGTGTTCCCTTAGCCGTTTCCTCGCCCTTACATATGAGTGGAGGTCTGAGTGTGACCGGGGGAAGATAAGGTACACTCTCTTATCACCGACTAGGACTTCGTGTATGGGGTTGACGTGGGGATGGCCATCGAGCCGATAGTGCGCTTGGAGTAAGCTGCTGCAGTCTCTTGACACCACCTAGAGGAAAACGTTAACATTAACACAACGATTCCACAAACAAATTTTGTGAAAGATAAGAAAGCAGATAGTTCTGAATGTACTACCGTGCTGCGGTATTGGTTTGAAGGTGTTTCCGGGAAAAATAACATGTTTCCTGTGAATCCGGCCCGCGCCTTGCATTATTCAATTAATGACGTAGTGTTGTTCGGGTCGTCACTATTTTCCTTTTATCGTTGACCTAGTTTTTCGTCGCGTGCCACTACTGGCTTATTGTTTCATCATTTTCAATATCTACCTAAATCCATTTTAAGTTATTTCTTTGTTTAAAATGAAGAACGTTACAGATCATAACATGTCCTATACTTATTAAAAAAAATTGCGTAGCTAAAATTACCATCCATGTTTGTAAGTTACATTTAAAGGGGTCCTATTTCAAAAGCGGCCATGATTTAAAAGGGCTTACTCTAATGTGAATAACGAGGTTGAAACATTTAGTGAATAGAGGCAGGCTACTCCTTTGCAAATCTAGCCCGGTCGACTTCAAACAGAATTCTTGGGTGACGACAAAGTAGAAATCAAACGAAACAGACAAGATAATTGTTGCAATACATTTTTCAATAGTGAATAGGCAAGAGTGGTCGGAAACGGCCACGTTAAGCTTTCTAGAACCGCTAGCGGGTTAGGAATTGTACAGTTATTTTTAAATGAACGATTGCACCGATCAGTGTGTGCTAGTTGTGTACGGTGCTCAGTGCGATCGGCCACCAAATGTCAACGACATTGTGAACGCAAATTCCAAATCTGATTTCCCGACTCACGAATGATGAATCACGTCGCGTGCGTCGAACCATTTCTTTTTTGACTCGTACTGTATAAATAGTTTGTTGGTTATTTCAGCGCAGTCACCCTAGACACGACGTCGCGCTTTTTCGATTTCTATTAATGCTGGGCGTTGTACGAAAATAAAACATGACCCATTTGTGGACGTGTTTGCGAAAACACGAGGTACTGATAAGAATTCGCAATGTTGACAGAACACTTGATAATATTTGACATCGAACGTATTTTACGGGAGCTAACCTACTTAACTGTTATCTATATTTGTATAATCACAAGGTACCTATGTATATCTATTGCAAAATATTTGTAGAGCGCATTCGACAGTGATGTGGCCACAATTCGGCTTTGACTGCCATTAACGATAACCAAGCTCTAAATCAAGCCAATTACAATGGCAAAGTGCTTCATCCATAAAATAGGAATACATAAATGAATTTCCTGTACCATTGTATCAATCTAAGTCAAGTTGTTTATGCTTACGGGGCATAACAAATTCGCAAGTCTTCATCCGTTCTAGGCTAAATTACAATAGTAGATTACTTAGTATACTCGTATAGGTATACGGCGGCTGTCTCGATTGTTTGCAGATTAATTGCAGTCAGCAATGATATGATTGGATTTGAGTACGACATTCTCAATGTAACAGCGCATGCCAGGTTCTGTTCGCTATACTTGTTTAAATGGACCTGTTAAGGCAGCAATGAACAAGCGCTTAGCTGGTAACGCCGCTAGTGCTGTTGTTTCGTGGAGGGGGAAAAGAGGGGGGCCCTAGCCTCGCTATGACATTCGGCGATCGGCGCGTTATCAAATCGTCTATTTCACAATGTCAATGAGAAGGTCAAGCCTATTTTCGACTCGACCTGATGCGATCACATGTGACGCTACGAGTTTCGAGTTGTCTGGTTTGGTTATAATGGATGGTAATTTACTTTTTTATAAAACAAATAGGTACAGTGAGACGATATCACACATGATGAATGTAAAACATAAACGTGGCAGTCGTGTCGGCAATACTCGGTGTTGTAAATACGCTCGGCGTTTAGCAACGATAACGTTGCCTCACTTTAACCTTGCCAAGTTCTCACGAGGGAAGTGCCTATTCTGTGCCTTGACAATACCCGTATAGGCCTTTGTTAGTACTCCGATGTATCCTGTATTGCCTAAATCTAGTAGAAGCTTATACTTGAAATACGTTTGAAATAACGAGTTTTTTAAACAAGTTTTTAAGGCCTGTTTCATGGTTCACAAAAGCCAATAAGGATAAGGCTCTAAAACGAAAAACGAGTGCTTCATTTAGGTACGATAGCCGCGCCTAATGATAGGTACTTTACGAAGCCTACGATAACCTGCCTAGTGTAGTGCAACAATTAGTGTGTTGTTAGCGTTATAATTGCCGTTATTGTTAGGTTATCGATTGCGAAAGTCGACACATGACATTGTAAAAACGGCGATGGCTGTGGCCTACAAGTGCGATCGAGCAGCGCGCGGGGCCATGACATATAAAGTATGACATCGGTTTTGAACAAGATGCTATGAACAATGCACACGAGACTCATGAAAAAACTACCATTGAAAGCTAATTATCGAATTATTTACTCACAGCCGAGCCATGAGTTACTTATAATTTACAAGGAGTAATTAGGAAATACATGTTTGACATTCAAATTATCTTTTCTTGGGGTAATATTACATTTATTTATTAATAACAAGGCTAATGTTTTTCGATACATGTGACGAAATAAATTGCTAAATAGAACTGGCTGTCAGAAGTCACTAATGGTTAATATTTTGTTAGTATAATAATTGCATTGAAGGGACACGACATCATGTGGGCATATTATTGAGAGCTCGGCTTATCTCTACATGGGGTCCAATCCCGTGGGATAGTGAGAACCCTTTACTAAATATTTTGCTAGATATTGCTTTTGTGAGTAATTATACCAATATGGTGTTTTGAGATTGTTATTGTATGATTCTAATGGTACTTATTCAATTACCAGATGTTTGTGCGGATTCTTGTTAACAAAGGGAGCAGATGTACTTAGGTGGAAGCTAACCAATTGACTAGCTAATTAGATTCGTGTACTAAGAGGTCGAACTAAAACGAGAGATTACGCACTATATCAATCAAACAAAGCCACGCAATGGCTGTTGTAACCCGGCACAATTTCGACACGGCACACGTTACGCATCCTAGCCGCGTCGCGAGAAATAAAGATTGTTCTCTTTGGCAATTCGAATTTTGAAAAAATAAATTACAAAGTTTGTACATGCGTTTATGACTAATGAGTTTTGTTTTCCAACTATTTTATTGAGTTTTTAGGCGCTTGTTAGAATTATAAAAATACGGATCATATTTAATGTGCTGTATTAGTTTACGAATGAAAACACAAATAGATGCAAAGTGAATATCAACATAGCTCGGTAACATTAGCATAAACTTTTGCAAGTTCGTTCGATAAAGTTGTTGGACCCGACAGCCAAGTTGATACCTAGGTAGGTACGAGTACTATAGGTATTTATAGCGCAAGTTTACTGTGGCAAACAAACTCGATCTCCTCCACAGCATCTCGGTGCATGTGTAGGTAGGTTTGCTATAACTCGTCGCGGTTCCGGGAGTCATTGCACTTACGTCAGTATCTAACTTATGTCCTAGGAGCATTATAATGAAGTCTATCTATAATATAGCTGTACTCAGTCAGATTAGATAAGTACTCACTTTGCAAACATACTCCTCTTGCGTTCGCACATCCACACACCGACAAAGCGAGGAGCCCTCAACTTGTTCCAGTAGGAGATATTTTTCAGCGACGAGTGCCGCTTGGAACTGGTGTTGAGGTGGCGCCGGGCTGGACGGCGCCGGGGGGCTGGCCGGCGACGGAGCAGCCGTTAGCCGGTCCGTCAGCACCGGCGATTGTGCCCGCTCCTCCGCTTTGCTATCCTCCCCGCTAGCCGGCACCGGCACGGTTACGGCTGGCTTGCTCAGGCGCAGCGGCCACAGCAATGATGGTGATCCTGGATCCATCACTAACACTTATCACGTCACGTCACACTTATGTTCACAAACACACACAAACACTTAATAACGATGAAGGAACTACGATGAGATGAACATGATCTGCAACAAAACGAAAACCACCTATTAGTAATTTCCCGTTTGTGACACTTGAAAATTCACTGCACCGGCGATGTTACAAAATTTGAAACAAAACGAGACAATCGACACGATTTAGTAACGTTATTTAGTAAGGGGGAAATTACGAATAAAGTACGAACCTTGAAATGATTCGCCCTGAGTGGATATCGTACCAAAATTTGACTGTCCGTGGTCACGAACAAGTCGCTTTATTGTGTGCGGAATTACAGGAAGTATCTTCAAGTAATTCATGCACTGATAGACGGCCAATATTTTGGGCCGGTGTCCGCTCGGGTTGTTGTGAAACTAAACGAACACACGTCCTATTCTCACTAACGCCATTGCGAGACTGACGACGACGCTCGCCGCGAAGCCTCGGACCGGCAACCGATCCAACGTCCAATGTCGACACACCGACAGCTTGCGTACTACGCTACAATACGCCACGCGTTAAAGAGACGGAGTTATCTGTATATCTGTCTCTTTCTATAATACCGCACAGATACTTCAAAGAAAGGGAAAGAATGTGACCATTCATTTACGTTTAGCAATGCAATCGCGAACGTTTGTTTCAATATTTTTCACAAGAGCCAGGTAATATTATTACACATTTACCTTCGAAGTTTTCATTAAATTATTAATAAAATACCTATATCTCTGTGAATTCAATAATGATGTCAATTTACTTTATTTTAATTAAAAATACATTTTATGGTAACCTGATAGTTTTATGTTAAAGTGACGAACATTTTTTTTTGTGTTCGTGAGTTGATGAGTTTATTGTGGACAAGCAAGCTAATTTAAGAAAGGTGTTAGTAAACTTCATAAGACTATAACTTTACACGTGATCAAAATCATGATTAGTTTTCTTATGTTTGTCCGTGAATTATTTCATCATTTTCAGTGCCATTAGGTAAATGTTACGATCTATATGTAACTACTTAGTACTTACATGTTAGTAGATAATGTAGTGTCAATACTTCATAATAGTCTTGTATCGATCGACATTCGATATCTCTGAAGTCTCCGCGGTCTGCTGGTTAGACTAAAGGCGCTGAAGTGTAACCAAAGTTTGTCCTATAACTTACATTACCCGTTGTCTTGGGCAAGGCGACAGATAATTAATTTGTTACCAACTACTTAAGTACCTACCTACTGATTCGACGAGGCAGAATAAGTTGGCCACGTTAATTTGAACGTCGAATCGAATCCGAATGTGTAAAATTTTGGCGGTCCTGCTATAACCTACTGGGAACAAAAGATATAAATTAATATTTTGTTTCTTAACAAATTTGTACCAAACAGGAAAAACAAAATTGATGTTTTTAGTTTTACTACGCAATTTAAGTAATTCATTGAATTGTTTACTAGACTTTTATTGATTAACAATAACAATGGTAGGTACACGAGTCATAGTATAGTCATGTAATGGTTTTTACTAAGTAAGATAGGTTTTAAACTACGCAGTACATGTAAACACCCGGAATTAAATAAATGATTGAATGATTTTGTAGGTATCGGTCTGTGATTCAACTCTAACGTAAGATTAGCTCATATATTTTATCACAATTTAAGCAAAGTAGGTCGCAATTTATACGTAACTAATTCTCAAGGCTATGTTCGAGTGTACTCGTTACAGAGAAATATATTTTTCAAATATTCGGTTGATGTAAAGGTTCAAAGTATAACCTATAATATATATTGGCGGAATATAAGTAAACTTATTTTTATTCGATAACTAGCTGGCCCCGACCCGACAAAAGTTGTCCTCAAACAAATAATAAATGATACAAAAAATAATATTTTTCTTTTATTTTTTTCCGAACTTTTCCAATCTTTCTTTCCGTAAGAACCTGATTTTTGTTTTAAAATATCCGTAATAGTCCGATATTACGAATATTTCGAAACAAAAATTAACCAAATCGGTCCGACCGTTCCCAAGTGATGCGTTTACCAATTTAACTAATAACATTTCATTTTTATTAGAATAGTTTTACAATCATAAAATAGATTAAACTTAGCTTACCTACCGAGATACGGGCGCAATCAATCATTCGACTGTTTTTGTTATCAAAACACTGTTCCTTATATACTTAGTACGACTTAAAAAAAATTAAACTACTCATAACATAAATGACTCATATTATTACCATAGTGGTGAAATAAATCCTGGAACATTATTACTATTTTTACATCATGTTTATTTTGCTACGACCGGCGACCGGGCGACCCGGAAGTCAAATTGATAATACCTAAATCTTACTTAGGTCATTTTGTATGTAAAAGCAATATTTTTAAATTAAACACAAAACAAATGCGATAGAAAAAAATATATGATGTATTTTTACTTACTAAAAAGTCCAAAAACCGAATAATTGCGCAACATTTTTATTTCTTGTGCAGTAGGTACTAATAGTTTATTGGTTATGACGATCAAACCTTCGTCCTTGCATCTATGACAGTTGTGAAAAAATAAAGACTCGGTTGTCAATAATAAAAAAAAACTTTTTTAAGCTATGTTACGCGCCAATCATCGGTTGCTTAGCAACGCCGATTACGACTACTCGCTGAGTGGTTGTTTGTTTATTTTTTCTGACCTCGGTGTTACTTGAGACTGAGAGCACCTCTGGCTAATTCTTTTTAACAGATAGGTCAGTAGTGTTATTCACCGCGTAGGTACAATAAACTTTTAACTTTATGAAAAGGTCAGAAGGCTGGAAGGCTCAACAACATCAGTAAGGACCTCGGACTCAGACGAAACGAAATAGAAGACCTCGGTGTTCTTTTTCAGTGAAAATATTTTTTTTTTAAAGTTTTATAATTATGTTTGTAGGTAGTTAATTTGGAACTAGGTATTAGTAGACTGTTGACGAACAGATAGGGGACTTTATTCAGGACACAATGAAGGAATACAAACAAATACATGAACCCTACGTGACCTCGATCTCGTTTCTTGAATAATATTGATGTCTCCTATCACAAAAAAAGTAATTACCTTATCGTGCCTCATCCAATGCGCTGTGGATTCAAGACTGCGTGCCCATCTGTTCCACAAAGCAGTCAATGGAAGGCGGATAACGCTAATCATCGTCAGATAGTCATGTTTGCACACGTCTGGTTAACTTGATGATTCAACAGTCAGCAATCCGAGCGATCCTTTGTCCGCTCAACTTAGGGTTCACGCATTCCCGATCAATGAAACACGGGATGATGATTTTACAAGGGTCTTGTGAACGTAATACATTAGTGGCTGCTTGCTATTTCCGGGGTTAAGCTGGTATTTATACCACTAGAGCATATTTGTTCAAATTTTAACAGGGGCAGCTTATCCCTATGCGTCCCGAAATATTTAGATAGTTACATATTCCGATTTCAAAATGTGGAACTAGAAGGCATAGAAAAAAAAAATAGATGCAGAGACAAGCTTATTTTTTACTCATTCGCCTTTTGAAATAGGTACATAGTTAACTTACAAACCTACATAAAAATGTGGGATGTGCTTCCAAGGCAAAAACACGGTCAGACGAAATACGGTTTGTTTATAAACATTTCAGTAATATCTGCAACTGATTTCTATGAATATCAATTGTGTGATAAAGTTTTTCGATTTTTGAAGAAGGAAAACTATAACAAACAAAAGATTGAGGAAATCCAACTATGACATTTCGAGTTTTCCGATTAAATCCTTAGGTACGGTACCTTTTTGCTTTTTTGCGAAAGCATTTTGTCTGGCTTAGGTATTTTTTCTACATTCATCCTTATTCGAATAAATGGTGATTCACGGATTGATTACAAACTTCAGTAGGTACCAGATTTTGCATTATCATATTTAAGTATATATTTTTTTATTATGTAGTTGTAACATAAACGAGACACGATAAACGAGAATGTAAGGGAAAGTTAAATTCAAGTGACAGACGTATGAGGAACCAATCCAATTATACCACAGAATAAAAATAAACGCTGCGTAGTAGGGTACTGCATTTTCCTTAGAATTTAAACAGGACAAGTTGGACATCATTTAATGTTTCCAGAATTATGATGAAGTCAGTAGGCAAGTTTAGTACTTAATTAATTGCGTGATATATTCCGGTATAAGGAAATTCTTTGGTATAACTTAGTAACCACCGCTGACTTTAAATAATACCTATTATTTTTTGAGTTCTTCATCCTAATTACTTAGCACACTTTCGAACTTCACACTTTCGAGATTTTAGAAACAGTGATTCTCAATTCCCAAAAATTCGCAGGGGTCGACGACGACCTGCATGGGGTCCATGTCAGCGAAAAAAAAATGGAGTTACTTGAGATGTAAATGGGAGTCCATGATAGTGGATCTCATTTAAGCAGTTCGTGTCTTTAATTTTGGCTTTCCATGAATGGAATAATCTATATTTACTTATATACAGATAATAGGTACTTATTTACTTCCATAATACTTTCTTATAAATATAATAAATAGACTGTGTCAACTTTTTAGTTTGCTAGACCTCCAACTATCTGTGCAAAAGATCACGGAGATTTGTTACCCAGCAGTTAATTTGTCATTATGTACGAGATTACCAATATATACCATTTCTTTCAATAGAGTGTCAGTGGCTGACCATTGGAAAGACCATTCTGACACTATTGTAATAGCAGACTTGAGGCCCAGTGTTTAGTGAAAACGTATCATACAGTCGTACCTTACTACTTACTACGGTTTTGTATACAACCTTTTTTTTGCAATTATAATATTAGTACCTAGCGAAGGATACTACTTAAGAAAAAAAAAAACATAACTATCTGTGCTGTAGTATACATTTTCTAGCCCGAAATTAACTTAGACGAAGTAATAATTTTCTTACTTCAAAAAAAGTTATTAGCTCAAGATTTTTTTTTGCGTCCTATGTAATTTCGGGCTTCCAAATTTTTTTCTTGAATATTTTTTTTTGTTTTTCACACTACACTTCACTACAGTTAGAAATTTAAATTTGTCAAAGTGAGTAGCACTATACAAGCTGTCAAAAACACAGTAGAAGTTGATAAATTAAAAAAAAAAACACTACTAGGTATGCAGGGGGTCTACCCAAAAACGAAAAACATGCCAAGTGGTCAACAGCATAAAAAAGTTTGGGGACCTCTGGTTTAGAAGGATATTTCTAGTTCATATTGGTTCATAGGTTTCTGCTCAACATCGTAAATAACGCAATGAACGTGGCTGAACTGTCAAAGAATTAATTTGCGAACAATTTTAATATTATTTATGTGATTTTCTTGCCACTTGCTGCTGCAATGCAATTTACAAATGCTATCAATTAATTCTTCCAACGGGAAATTCTAGGTAAGTACTACTATTTCCTTTATCTAAAAAGAATTGCGAAATTATGCTCAAAAAGGTTCAAGAAACGGTTCTCCGCAATACAGTCATCATGAGCATTATTCACATTATAATTATTAGTCAGCACATGAGACCATAATAATAATTATTATCCATGTTTCTGAGACCTTGTTTCATTTCACAGTGGTTTCTACCACCGTGAAATGACACAAACATTGACTAAGTAAACAGATTGTAATTATGTCGCAATGTACCTTATGTACTAGGTAATAGGTACTCTCACTCATTGACCTATAGATCTATACTTATAAAGCATCTATTACTATTATGTACTTAGGTACCTACCTACATAATGTATTGGTACGACCAGCAATGAAAGATATATTTAAAAAAAGTTTTTTTCACTTCTCATGCTCTGAAAGTGCTTATTTGTGCAGGATAAAGGCTACACAAAATCGAATTTTGTGCACTAGCACATTAAAGTATCTACTCATAAATGTATCTATATTAAGGCAAAGAAAATTAGCCATACAGTCAAACACATTAAGAAGTTCATAGATAGAATTTGATATTTTATAATATTTACTTTAATTTATTTGCCTTAATGTGTTTTTTAAGACATAAAAGATATTAAAATTGTAATTCAAGTACGGTAAGTTATTTAATTAATTTAAGAAAATTACTATTACAAAATTAATTTAATAGTAGGCTGTATAGGTCTGCAGCGAAAGCCTAATATCAATGCCGGGAAAAACAATAACCTTAAACTGTACTTTAACTTTGAATTTTAATTAAAGAAATGTTATGTTTTATTTCCTCGCAATCGAAGTGAAAAGCAGAGTTTATAACTCATCCACAAAACCATTTTATCCTCGACATTACTATCAGCCCGAGACGAAGGCGAGGGCTGATAAAAGTCTCGGATAAAAATGGTTCGTTTTGTGCACTCGGTGTAAAATCTACTATTTCTTTTTCGTGTAGATACCTCGTGTTTTTTCTTGGTGTTAAAAAGTTATATATGTACTTACGTAGGTAACCTTCTTAAGTTGGTATATTGAATAGAGATTTTGGAATATGTTTTTTGACTATATGCCCTAATATTATGCAAGACGTATACACGATACTTGGACCTGCTGAAGATTTTAAAAACTATCTTTGCATTGTATAAATTCAATCTCTTAGCATTGTATAATTGCATAGCATAGTATGTGTGAGTACTATGTTCCGACTTTAAAGCTACCATTTAGGTACTGGGTAATATGTCTTTCATTGACTTGAATGTGCTCTGGCGGCTGAGAGTATGTCATGCTCACTTTAATGTCTCGCTGACGGTAGATATAGCGCGTGTGTTGGATCATTTACCTTCCTTCAAAATGTTTGAGCTGAATAGTGCTAATCCATGCGTCATGTTCGTGAACGGGCTTAGTAGGGACTGGTGATCTCTTAGCTGCCACGGCATATTTTAATTTAATTTTTGAATTGTTTTTTTTTTTAAATTATTTCTATTACGGACGCTTAAGTTTTGCAAATGTTTTGCATCGTTCTCATATGTATAACTTCAACATGAATGATGTAACCAATATTTTGTAACCATATTTTGATATATAAGTGTCCGTGGAGTTTCTTACCCGTTCTGCTCCATAGGTACCTACTACGCTTTGGAATGGGCACCTAGCTTTATCTTTCTGACTGACCGAACCCTTGACAATGCAAAAGTGCCTGTAATTGGTTTATTTGAAATTGATGCTTTGAGTTACAATGAAATTTTTGCAAAACAATATTTTATGAAAAATTTCTTTTGCACAACATTTGAAACAAAATTGTTCGATTATCTTTTCATCCATCGTTTCTTCTTTTCCAAAGAAACGATGGATGCACTGTGTGATAGATGATATGGCTAGAAAGGGGTGACTACAGAGATGACGACTAGGTAATAGAGAAATCATCATCTGCCTAGCCTTTTCCCAACTACGTTGGGGTCAGCTTCCAGTCTAACCGGATGCAGCTGAATACCAGTATTTTATATGGAGCGACTGCCTATCTGACCTCCACAACCCAGTAATTGGGTGATACGATATCCCTTGGTAAGACTGGTTGTCAGACTTTCGGCCCGTAACGACTGTCAAAGATCCACGAATGACAGCCGGGACCAACGGCTTAACGTGCTTTCCGAGGCACGGAGGATTTCTCGGTACGTAAAGATGGTCACCCATACATAGACCAACCCCGGCAAGCGTAGCTTAACCTGACGGATCGACCCGTGCGGCAGTTATTACTTAGCCACGAGTTCCTCGACTAATAGAGAAATATGGAAGAAAAAGACACGTTGCTCCGACCACGAATAAAGCCTCGTTCAGACTAGTGCGACGCGACGGCGCGGCGCGACAAGACTTGAACAATACGATTTCTAAGAAAACTTCACGGTATAACAATAACCGGTGTCGCGTCGCGCTAGTCTGCACGAAGCTTAAATCAGGATAATAATCATTAAAGAGTTGCTTCCGATTTTTTTATACTATTTAATTATGTTCAGATACCTACCCATAAAAAAATAGTACTAACCGACTTTCGTTGCTGACTGTACGATTGTAAGCATAGCTTTCCTTAATTCGGTTTTTACCCGGCAGCAGCAATTCTATGGTTTGGGGAAGAACTAAATATTTCCAGTTGAAGTGTGATGAAATCAATGTAGACATTTACTAATACACTGATACATGTAGGTAACTGTAAAGTGGGTACCTACTTATTAATTTAAAAAATTGTTTCACATTGTTTTTACATAGCGTGTTTATCTAGGAATGGAACGAAATCGTAAAAAGCTATAATTACTGTGGTTTGGTCTAGTATGTTTTTAAAATCACGAAGAATGTTTAGCAAAGTTCTTTCCATAAATTACACCTTATTTTGCTATTTACTGTAGTCTGTCTGGCTTTTTGCTGTAGGTAAGTATTTTCTTCTTTTGGCTCCACATCCTCTTTACTTCTTTGGCTCTATTTCTTTGAATGGCACCTCGCAGGTCAACCTAGGTGGTAGTCGGAGCGTCGGCAACGTCGTAAATAGCTGTCAAATATTTTCTTGTTTTGATTAAAGGTGTAAAAAGAGCATTTGGAGAGTTTTCAAATACTTACTTTTTTTACACCTAAAACTAAATATTCGGAGTTACGATAATTCTTATTAGATTTATTGCATTTCATCATAAATATTTTAGTTCACTAGTTAGCGATATTTCATATTTCCATACAGTAATATTGCAAAATTAATCAAGACAACGAAATATTTGACAGCTATTTGCGACGCTACCCACTTTCAGAATGCATGAGGATGCTTTATAAATAAGGCCTCCAGGTAGGGGTTGATTTAGACTGGAGCGGGCCGGGGCTGCCTTGAAGCGGCTCCTGCCCAATCTAGGGGGTCCAAACGCCTCCTGTCGGAGGCTATACGCGGGGATCGTGCGGTCCATGGCCCTGTATGGGGCACCGGTGTGGGCGCGTTCGCTCAGGCGGCGGCCTGCCCGCCGGTTGAACGCGTCCCAGAGGGTCATGGCCACCCGGCTGGTCCGGAGATACCGCACGGTCTCCGGATTGCCGCGCATATTTGGGAGTGGCGCGAGGAGGCGAAACGCCGGGGCTTGA
Source organism: Xanthia togata (assembly GCA_963853775.1). Lineage (NCBI taxonomy): Eukaryota > Metazoa > Arthropoda > Insecta > Lepidoptera > Noctuidae > Xanthia > Xanthia togata. The sequence goes on along the minus strand of OY970798.1, from coordinate 7,126,397 downwards.
CTCCAATGCCGCGAGAAATCGCGGCACAGCGGACAGAGCTCCGACGGGATCTCATGGCGTCATGGAGAGTGCGATTGTCGCAACCCAGTGCTGGGCACGCCACTATTGCGGCGATAAGTCCCCTCTTTGAGGAGTGGCTGGAGAGGCGCCACGGCATCCTCACCTTCCGCCTGACGCAGGTCCTCACCGGACACGGCTGTTTCGGGAGCTACCTGTTTCGGATAAGGCGGGAGGAAACGCCCGGGTGTCATCACTGCGTGGATCGCCCGGAGGACACGGTGGAGCATACGGTGGAGGTATGCCCGGCTTGGGCAGAGCACCGCCGTGTCCTCGAGGAGGCGATCGGTGGCGGGGATCTCTCACGTCCGGCCCTGGTCCAGGCCATGGTACGGAGCGAGAGGGCATGGGAGGCCGTCACCTCCTTCTGCGAAGCAGTAATGCTTGCAAAGGAGGAGGCGGAACGCGTGAGGGAGAGGCAAATTTCACGCCCTCACGCCCCTAGCCGCCGCAGGAGGAGACGCCCTGGGCGTCGGGAATCAATCGCTGATTCCCGGCCACCGTAGGCGCGGGCTTGCGGACGGTGAGCAATGGGTAGCTCGCCGTCCGGTAAGGACCAGGCCCCGGGTCGACGGCGCGTTGTGTTCCACGCGCGCCTCAAAGAGTGTCAGCGAGTGAAGGGGTCCGATGAGACCATTGCCTGCCGGGATTGCGGGAAAGTCCGAAAGGGATACCGTGGCCCCCTGGCATTGCACAGGCAACAGAAGGAACACGGGTGGGTTTTAGTCAGTAAGAGTCTGACACGCCCTCCCGCTCCACCCAGAGCGGGAGACGTCATTTGAAGATTTCCCACCCAAAAAAAAAAAAAACAAAAAAAAAGGCAGGGGTTGATTGGTTCTCGCGTCATTCTTCATGTATATCTTATCTAGTCAACATATTTTTGGGTTGGATGTGGAGACGTCATTCGTCCATAACTGACCATGACCTTATACCTTTGTAAGTTTGTAATTGCTGTTCTATCTACAGTGCTTTCATTATAACTTGTCCTGTAACGCGATTGGTAGCACTGTTCTGTCAGTCGCCATTTTGAACTCTATTTGTATTGAAACTAAGCTTGACAAGCAATGGTGCCAACATGACGGCAAGGGACAAGTTATAGTGAACGGTCGGTATGACCGCAGCCGACCGCAATTCTTTGTCATCGCCAACTTACCTGCGCTGTTTACAAAATAAAGAACGATCTAGAAAGGAATCCTTAGGCCCGGGCATTCCCATAATTCTTAAAACCTACATTTTTGGCTAGTTTTGAGATGAGATTGCGGCTTGAATTTGAAAAAGATTTGACAAGTTCTGTGCCGGGAGCCCTCCTGGAGGGTTCACTCAAGTCGCATATGGGATGCCGGAAGCCCTCGCGGAGGGCTCATTTTACATGTAGGTTTTTTAGCGACTTCGGCATTATAGACTGTGAAAATAAAACCAGTTGTGTATTTTAACAAGATTTCAAACCTAATGCAGGTGACACTCCTCGAGGGTTAACTTTAGCGCTAGATAACGTAATCCCGGTGACCATCCTCGAGTTTACTTGCAATATGTATGGCGGCATGGCGTATGAGCTCTGTGAAAAATGGGTTGAGTCGAAAGTGTTAAGTACGAGAATTGCCCGTCTGAAAGACTTCCTTCTGGAGGCCAATTCTCGTACACGTCGTGTAATGACTGCCTTCAGAAAGTCAATTCTCGTCCACGTCGTGTAATGACTGCCTTCAGAAAGTCAATTCTCGTACACGTCGTGTAATGACGGCCTTCAGAAAGTCAATTCTCGTACACGTCGTGTAATGACTGCCTTAGGAGGCCTTTTATGCAATGACATCAGGATGAAGATATAGACTAGGTAGGTAGTACTCTACGTTAGTCTACGGTACCGGGACGAATAAAACACTTCTATATGTTAGATCTATGATAATAAAGATAGAATTGAAGCAAAGTTTTTACATTAATTCCTAAATAACCTCATTATTATTTAATAGGTATATTTTATATTCTAGTCTGAACCAGTGCAGACTCAGCTGTTTTTTCCTATCTACACTAATTTTATAAAGAGAAAAAAAAGAAGATTTTTTGTATGTTTGTTTGTAATTAATAAACTCAAAAACTACTATGCCAATTTAAAAAAAATCTTTCACCACAAGGGCGGACCCAGGATTTATTTCTGGGAAGGGCACATGTAGTATTGCGCTATGCTGTTTTTGTGATTCATTATTTTTCAATGACTTATGTAAGAATAATTAGTGAGCGAAGCGAGCTCATTCAAGGAACCCACCCCAGTAGAATGTTACTTAAATTATCACTGAGTAACATAGGCTATACTTCATTCATAAAGATATCACGCGGGCGAAGCCGCTGGCGGAAGCTGGTTTTATTATAAATTTAATGTTTGTCTCGTATTCATGCGAGTTACTTGAACACCGAGGTTTTATTCTAAAACCATATGAAGTAGCCTCTAATCTGCGTTCGCAATTTATTTGCCAAATATGTAAACAAACACGAGTTTTAGGAAAAACAGCCGTAATGCCTAGTATGAAGGTTCAGTTTGCGCTACAACTTCATATGTTTTATGACTTATTCAACACTACTAGTCAGTTTAAAATCTACTTTATTTACACTTGCATAAAGATGATGTTTGTTTAAGTGGAAATAACATCAATTGGAAACAACGTTATAAATAGTCCTTACAGTACCTACACAACTTCCACAGAAAAGTGATGTAGGTACCTACGTCATCATCCTGACGTCATCGCATCTTTACATCACGATATCGTTTACCATTTGGTGAGATAGTGGCTCAAAACACGAGCCTATCTAAGGTAAGAAACCCCGTTATCAATCTTTTACCTACGCGATTACTCTTGACTAATCCTGAAGGTAGTGTAACTAGAATATCTATATGTACCTATAAAGAACATAATCGAGGTTATAATTACATATGACGCGACTTCCATGAAGCCATCCCGGAAATCAGGATACCGCAATATGACGAAACTGTTACAGTAATTGCGGCTGTGTTTATGTTGTTCTTATCATTTATTATTATTACAACAGCCATAGATTGTCGATAAAAAACCGGAGGTTGGTGTCGATTGATAACAATGATAACACGTGATTTTATTGCACCTTTGGTCATAATGTGACCAAAGGTGCAATAAAAGAGCCTCTACTTGTGACAATATTCAAGTAGGTAGGTACGCATTTGCACCCCAATTGCATAACTAATCACAATCCGATGGATTTTGAAGGAGATTCCTAATAAAATTATACAGATATAATTTTTCAGAGCAATGGGCTCTGCAAAGTCCTATTTCTATATTCTGCCTATTGTCTTTAACTGCTCAGCAAAATAACGCAATGTTGTTGAACTGTCAAAATGAGTGCCATTGTGTGTTATGCAATTACCCCGCACAATACAAAAACCCACCTGAATACCAGCACCCAATTCATCAACATTTATTGCGTTTTTTACGTTGTAGAGCAGACAATTTTTACGAACATATGAAAAAATGAAAATGTGTATATTCACAGAAATATTTTTTACAAGACATTATTACCTCTGCCAAACTACAGACCAGTTTGTCTTTGTTACCAGACGTAGCTCCTTTTCTTACATATATATTTTTTATATAATATAATGACACTTTTTCATATAAGGGTAAACTACTATTCCTTCATTTATTAAATTTTAAAAACAGATTTAGTACAATAAAGCAACGGATTAGCAATATCCATCAAAATGATTCAGTATAATATCGATCGTGTGTTACGCAATTAGGGAGCTGGCCTTTTGCGTTCCGACACTTCAAACTGAAAAGTAAAAAACAAATTGTGTTACATCATTCGGCGAGATGATAATCCTTCAATTACGGTGATAAGCCCTCGCACGTCCATGCACGTGTCACTAGTTTACTGGCTTTACAACGCATTATTTATTATCTTACTTATCTATCGTACGAGTCTTTTGCACATGTCAATGTCACATTTCAGTCTTTCTTTGCACATGTGGCTGAAAATCCCTATCTTCTTAATCTCTTGCTAACTTCTATACAGAAAATTTATATTATTACACAATCTTACCCAAGGTATTTAAGGCGACGATAACTGACTTTTAATGATGTTATACCTCGTAGTGTTAATGATTTGGAAAAATATATGTTAAATTACAGTATTTTTTAAAATAAATAATTTGTAAAGTTATGTCTAACGCAGATAAAAAATTGAGAGTCACGCATACATAATCTATCAAGCGTATTTTTCTGAAACCTTCACCATTTTAAAGATAATTTAATTATTGATCTTTTTGTATGCGTGTTTTATTAAAATACCTTTTGTTTTATGTATAATAAATAAAAAATGGATACTAATTTGGGACAGCGCTCCTGGATGGGCGAGTCATATTACTGGCTGGACGTACGACGCGTTGCCTGAGCTCAGTACGCAACACGCAAGCTAACCATAACCACTCGCATTGCCCCCAATAGTAAAGAGGATGTACTAGTATCTATTTTTATTTCACCAAAATTGGGTTATATAAATTATATTGCCGGAATGAGGACAAAAAGATGAATTTGCAGATTTTTTTGTTATTTTTTATCCCGTTTAGTTTCGTATTTACCACAGCAAATAAGGGCTCATCTCAATCATCATTTCGTCGGTTCAAAGGTAAAACTCATTTAGTGGCATAATTGATTAATGGAGATAATTAAGATATTGCGTTTTTATAGTCTGAAAAATCAATGGAATGATAACAGGTACTGAAACTTTCTGTGAACATGTGAAAGTATGTATTTTATAATAGTATTTTAATATTTTTGCCTAAAATCTATTGGTTTGTATGTAAATAAGAAAAATGTACTTACTGATTTATTCCTCTTTCTTTTTAGGTAAAATAGTGTATTTAATGAAAAACTTGGTTTTAAATCAGGAATATAATTGAATAAAAGTTAATATTATTTAAAAAAAATATATGAATCTGGCTTTAAGTTTAATTTTCATCTCCACTTTCATTTTCATCTGGTTCAGGCAAGCGCTCCGGACCATTAAGTTCTATTGCAGGTAAGTTCTTATACCATGGATGAAGTTCCTCTGGTATGTGGCCAGCATTCACAAGTTTAACCAAGTCTGCTTTCTTTGCATTAGATATTGGCAGTAGGTCAGAATATGCAGGGTTCAATACTAGAGTTGCAGCTGTTCTTCTGCGACCTCTACCAACTACGTTTACCTTCTTGTATTCTGAAGAATGATCATACCGACAGAACAGTACCTCTGGTGACCCTTTTTCGACTTTTATAGATTTGGTCTTCAACCATGAGATTGTATTTCCATCTTCGTCTTTATTTCTATTCTTTATCGAAGATGATGCCAAAGACTGTAAATCAAAGAAATCCTTATACTTTAAATGGTGCACTATGTACTCACCATTGGTTTTATTTTTTCCTCTTTGGGATCTTGCAGAACGAAAAATGTTAATCCAGTCTGCCATGGTAAATGCACTTTTATGCTTCTTTGCGGACTCGATGGCGGAGTGCATTGAATCACACTCCATTTGTGAGTGTCCAGATTCCAGGAACTTTAGTTCAATTTGGTTCAAATGCTCATTTTTTTTTACTGCATACAACAACACGGCCGCTACTTGCTGGTTACGGTTTTGCCCACCACAAGTATCACAAAACAAGGAAACACTTGTTACTGTAGCAGGCAGTGACTGCAAAAACATTAACAATATGGAACCAATTTCGTTGCTTCCTCTCTTTCCATTTATCTCATTCCAAGTATAACAATGAGCTTCTCCACTACCCAAATAAATTGTCAAATTATATACGCAGATTTTCCTTGAATAGTAAAATAGAGAAACATCAGAATATGGCAATTGTAAAACACTTTGCAAATCAAATGTGGCTGTTACAAATGTTGGGTCTTCGCTGGCTTTTAACTTGTCTTTGGCTTTTGCTTCCTGGCATTCTGTTTTCCTTATAAGATGTAAAGAATAATCGGTTTCCATGTCACTCTTTAGTTTAGAACTGGCTTCTTTGTACTTGGAACAAGTAGCACACAAATCCTTCTTTGGCTTGAAGAAGGAGATATTATAATTGTTACAAAATATGCGCCTGTATGTAGATTGCTTTACAGGTGTTGCATTCCTTTCCAAACAAAATGATTGATATAGCTCATACATTTTAAGAATAGACAGGCCACTTTCAAGGTACAATTTTTGACTTTGTTTCCTAACATAGTGACTTTCCATTACGGGAAAGCTTTCAATGTGTTCCTTCACTAATGAAACATCTACTTCACTGGTCTTGTTTCCTGGTACTTTTCTTCCTCTCTTGTCTGATCCAGAGAAACATCCTGTTGCACCTGCACCCTTTATGGCCGTATTTATAGGCCCATTTGAAATATTTAGAGTCTTTTCAAAGAAGTTAGCACACACTCTATGTTTACCACCAGCATTTTCTAAATAATACATTTTTGATAAAGTACGATTCTCACTTGATCTTTCTTTTCGTCTACGTTTAGGTGCCACCACAACCACATACTTTAATATAAAATCTTTCTGTCTATTGTAATCTGCAAATCCCCAATAAGTTTTACATAATGCCGTTCTATCTTTTTCTGTGAAAAATAGTGTACACTGAAATCTACATTTTGTGCAATCAACCGGTTTTGGGCTTTTAGCTTCACATTCCTTTTTCTTGTTTTTATATGGTAGACATTCTGCTCGGTGTTTTTTTGTCATATTGGCTTTCCAATTTGCTGGATTTCTTTTTCTACATCTTGTTAAATTGCTAACATTACCCTCTTCTATCTCATAATCAGAAATGTCAGATATTTTATCTTCGGTTTCTTGAGGTGGCTGGTAACAAGGATCGTCATCAGATGCTGCACTGAAGTCATCCATCTCATCATCAGTTTCTAAAGGATAATCCACAAGCTTTGTTCTGTTATAATTTGAAATAACTCTCTGAAAAAAAAAAGTCATTGTTGATAGTTTGCGCTAAGCCAGATATATTGCAACTTGAAAGTAGAAAAGTGTAACAGGAAAATATAATAATAAAACTTTAAATACTAACATTTTCAGTATAACTACTTTCTGAAATAATTGGGGCTTCAACTTCGGACTCCATTGGGATAATTTCCGTGTTGGAAACATTATCATACTCCATAACAATGTTCTTTGTTACAACCTGTTGAAATACGAATCACATGTCACAAAAATAAAAACTAAAAGGTAAGACTAACGGGTAACGTCAGAGAGACCGGCTACAAAACTGTCCGATCAGCAAAAAAATAATTGATTAATATAGGTATGCTAAGTGTAGGTACTTACATCTTCATTATTAAGTCCTTCTGGATCAAAAGATTGACTGACTGACGTTATATTAATATCCCCTGGTTGAACATTTTCCTTGTTGCACTTTTGAACATTTTCAATTTGTTCCTGTATTCAAATAAAAACACATTAATGAGACATTTAAATAATAAAATCTTTTTTCCCATGTTCATAATATGCAGTAGGTTAGTAATTAAGTAGTACACAGTTACTCAGATTTACCTCAATAGTACATCCTGATTTATTTAGAATTTCGATTTCAGCATTTCTTTGGCCATCCAATTCAACGTGCTCGGTATAACTTTCAAATAAGTCACGCTGTGCTTCCAGTATAGAGCGGTAGTTCTGTAATGTTTTAATCAATATTAGCTATATATTAATTACATTATAATGGGAAACCAAGCTAAACCAAAATCTAAAAAAAACTTACAAGTTCTCGTTGCGCAATGGAGTCCGTCAATGCGAGAGCAACTAGTTCTTTACCCCTCTTGTTTCGGTAATCACTCATTATAACAATTAAAAACGATTTTCATGTGAAAAATAATGTAAAATCGAGACAAACTACAAAATCGTGTTTGCCGCCAACATTAAATTTAACCTCCAAACCAAATGTCATTAAACAAGTGACAAATGTCACGATAGAGTTGCCAGGTAAAATTCATTAGCCACTTAGTGAGTTTTACATGCCAAACATAACTTTAGAATTACCTACAAAGAAAATTTCAGGAAAAAATAATTAAGTGCCAAATGAGATTTACCTGCAAAGGGATTACAGATAATTTGGAGCTAAAGACTTTTTCCACTTCACAGTTTTGTTAGGGAGCACAATACGCACTTAGTGATTTTTTCTTATCGTAGATTTTCTCTTTAGGGAAGCAAAAGTAGCAAAATCTCATTTTGGGTCAAAATGTTACTTAGTGTGTTTTACCTGTGAACCGACGATTTATTCTTTAACTAAGATGAATGGACACATTTTGATGGAAGTAAAATGAAAAGACGTATTTGCGTAGATGAGTCTAATCTTTCAATGAATAACTAGGTACTTTTATCGGGAAGTAAAAAGTCGCATCTATTCGTCAAGTTCCGCGTGTGACAGTGAAAAGACCACCTTTCAATCCATTTGAAAATTAGTAGAGATGGGCCGAATGTGGTTTGAATCGAATCCGAACTTCGGCCGAACATTCGGTTAAAATGAAATGTTCGGCCTAACTTCGGTTCAACTTCAAGCGCTTTCTCGAGAGCGACACGTCGTGACTTGTTTACGCATTTACTTCAATATTATTGCTACCCCGATTACCCCGATGTACCCCGCCCCTACACCGCGCTCCCACCGCGAGGCCAGGAGCCATATTTGTTGTGGTCGCAAATCATATTTTAATCAATATACAACCTGATACTAACTTGCAAATTACAAAAAACGCAAGAAAATTTGAATTTCGCGGGCTACCTTGGAGCATCCACCTTCATTTAATTGTTTAATTTGACGTATACCCTTTGTAATAAAAAAATATTAGATGTTATTGAATGTTTAGTTTGTAAACCAAACACGTGACTTTTTTATTCAATTTACGAATTGTAGAAGAATACTAAGTTTATTTCATTTTTGTAATAGTATGTCTAATTAATTAGGCAAAGATTTTCAAAACTAATGAGAAAAACTGTAATTTAAGGTTTACATTTACAATCTTCATATCTAAAATAAATGACCATGACTGAGTAAAAGACATAATTTTATTTTACAGTAATGCTATTCTAATTCTATTGAATTTCAGTCAAAATAGTGCAAGTAGGTATTATTTTTCTTGTGCCGAATGTTCGACATCTGAACCGAATTTCGGTTAAACCGAATGTGAACCGAATTTCGGCCCATCCCTAAAAATTTGGGCTAATACTTAGAGAAAAGGACCTATTTACCACTTGCGCCTTTTCAATTTAGTACACCAGTTCTTGCAATATAGACGTATGTGGTAGATGCGTTTTATTTTCCTTTGGAACGAAATTATATACTTATCAATAAATACTTAATAAAAAAGACGCAAGTGCCACTTCCGATCATAAATAAATGTTGATTATGTACCCGATTAAAGTGAGTCGGATTTAATACCCACGAATTTGAATTATGTTTATACCTTCAAAAACATTTTTTTCTTCAAAAACATTTGGGCTTTGTAGGGCCAACCATCCTTTTGTATTGTGTGAAAGATAGGTGATAGATTATACCTACTCATTATCCTATTAATTGAATAGCCGCAACAGCTACTACAACAACTAGTACTAAGAAAGAAAATCCTAAATAATAAAATGCGCCTTTTATAACTTAATATTATGAAAATAGCTGTTGTAATTGGTGAATTGGTAGTGCTGTATTTGTGCTACATTGAAAGGGCGCACATGGTGATTTACGGCTTTCCCACGTAGTTCTAGGTAATATTCCGGTTTTTTTTTTGCTAAAAGGAAACGCTTCTTTATTGAAAAAAAAAAAAACAAAACAACACTAAAATGTTATACTTAATACTAAATTAAGAGGAGATATTGGCCGAAAATATCTGCGTCTGATTTTTTTTAAGTCGCATGTTAGTTATGTGTAATAAGTTAATAACAAATTAATAATAAACTGTCAAGCCAACTGTCACGTTCGCCTTCGCAAGCAAAAACGTCTTGTTTCTCGACCTTACAACTTACTCGTAACTTTGTCATCGCATAAGGAAGTATGTGTGGCTCAGAGCTTATAGGCGGCACTCCTGATGAAGGTCACTGATTAAGACCTAGCCAGCCACGCTATGACGTATGTGAGGTCAAACTCAGGTCCTTTTTCCTGGATAGATACAAAACCTTATACGTATAACACGAAAACTCAACACGGATACGTGTTGAGTTTTCGTGTTATACGTATAAATGATGATAATGTTATTCATAATTGTATGGAATAATTGGTATTACGGAATTCATAATTAATTATTCGTTTTTATTGACGTCTGTAGATGGTAGTAATCCAAGCTGCCTGATACATTGGAGTGTAGGCTGTATAACTGTATTACTGAAAGTGACACTTTATTATGTAGATAGAGCAACGTATTGCCAATTCCACACATTGCAATATCTATTTTCATGACGTCGTGACGGTTAACGAGGTGACGTCGCGTCATCTGTTTCCACGACAGGACCTCGATGACCGTCACGACATGACATAAATTATGGCCGGGCCCTTATGATAGCTTAAGGCTGTTTTTCATTCAAACCCATGTTTGAGTCGGTAGAGTCCAACTGGGATGTCTCCAGCAAGTCTGGGGATTCCCCACAAGAAAAAAAGGAAAAGTACCTATTATAATTATTATTATGAAAAAGTTCCTAGCTGTTAAGGCTCGTGCAGACCAGCGCGACGCGACCCACGGCGGCGCGGCGCGACGCGAAGGTAGAGAAAGATGAAATGGTTAGAATGGGTGTGATAATTGAGACGTCGGCTATTCAATGTGTAACAAAAACCCTGTCCGATTCGAAAAGGGCACATAGGTAGGTACTGCAATAACATTACCAAAAATTAATTTAAATAAGTAGTGGATTTTACAACAAGTGCACGAAACGAACCATTTTTATCCGAGACTTTTAGCAGCCTGAGACGAAGGCGTGGGCTGATAGTAATGTCGAGAATAAAATAGTTTTGTGTACGAGTTATAAACTCTGCTTTTCACTTCGATTGCGAGGAAATAAAACAGTAGTATAACATAAAATTTCTATAATTAAAATTCAAAGTAAAATTAGTACAGTTTTGAATACTGATGGGAATTGTTTTTCCCAGCATATTAACGGCTTTTATGTCTTAAAAAACACATAAGGCAAATAAATTGAAGTAAATATTATAAAATAACAAATTCTATCTATGAACTTCTTATTGTGTTTGGCTGCATGGCTCATTTTCTTTGCCTTACTAAAGATACATTTATGAGTAGACACGTTAATGCACTTGTGCACAAAATTCGATTTTGTGCAGCCTATATCCTGCACAAATAAGCACTTTCAGAGCATGAGAAGTGAAAATATTATTATTAAAAGTAAAATATTATTGCTATTTAAAATTCCATTTTTTTTACAAAAATTACCCCATTTTTTTTAAATTGGTAAATTTTCAACAGGACATCACAACGTTTTCATACTCATCACGTCTGTAAAGTTTACACCAAAAACTGATTTTTAAACTGAGGTATTTCAAGTAACTAGTCTAACTACGGTCATTTACCCCGAAAACATATCAGCATTTTTTTTTTGTTTTGTCTTTTTCAGGTAGGTATTTAGGCATCGATGCCCATCACGTCTGTGAAGTTTCACTAGCTAAATTTATTTGACCCTGTATAAATGCGAAAGTAACTGTCTGTCTTTTACCTTTTCACGCCTTGATGACGTGATTAATATTATGGACGACCCGTCCATAAATCCACGCGAGGCTCGAAAGGAGCGGGCTCGGGAGGTTCGGAAAAAAACACGAAATATCACTAGGTGACATGAGTACATGACACACATTTTTTCGTTTAACGCGCATTTCTAAACCCAAAAATATTTTTCTTACTTTTTTTCTATATAAAGATGAAATATTCTGTAATTACTTTGCATAAAAAAAACCCAAAGTGGTCTATAACGACCCCGGGGATCGATGACGACCTGCAAGGGGTCCATGTCAGCGAGAAAAAAACATGGGGGGTCCATGAGATGTAAATGGGGGTCCACGATAAGTAGTGGATCTCATTTAAGCAGGCTGTGAATTTAATTTTGGCTTTCCATGAATGGAATAATCCATATTTATACACAGACAATAGGTAAGTACCTACTTATTTACTTCCAAAATACATTCATATAAATAAACACAGATATCTATTTAAGTTACGATTTTATTTTCTCTACGTGTAAGTTTTTATTTTGTAAAAAATATTTTTCACGGTAAATTGTAGCCTGTGTCAACTTTTTTTGCTGGCTAGACCTCCAACTTTATTTGTGATTTGGGATTTGTTGCTTAATTTTTACGTGAAACCGTAATAAACAGACCTACGGTTTTGTATAATAACTTATTTTCGGAATTATAATATTAGTAGCCAAGTAGGAATATTAAAGTGCACAGAAAAAATGAAAATCTTGGCTGTAGTGTAGATTCAAGAAAAAAATATGAAGCCCGAAATCTTATTCTGACCTCTATGCGGGCCAAGCCGCGGGAAAAAGCTAGTAAAATAAGTTTCCTGCTTGACAACCAATAGCAGAAAGTGACGGTCGTTGGTATGAGATTCACTCATTACCTTGTTAGCAACAAACTGTAGTGACGTAGGTCTGTAGTTCTGTACGTATGCAGATTGTAATTTGAGGTCAGGTTAATGTCGTATGGTCGTTTGGCCTTTTTTCCTGTTATAATTGGGTAAATACCGTAAATAGTATTTTCGATTCCTAGAAATCTTGTCTTTTTTGGAATTTCAGCTTATTATCGAAATGAATTATAAATTAAAAGTGCAATTTTAAATTGCATAGAAGTGCCATTCGAGTCAAGAAGTCCGGTTCAATCAACCCAGCTTATCGCTGGTACATCGCTGGACACAGGCCTCTCCCAGGCTGCGTCACAACACCCTGGTCCTCCTCCTTCGGCCCCAGCCACTTTTTTAAGGTCGTCGGTCCATCTAGGTGTCCCACACTACGCTTGCAGCTGATGCGCGTTCTTTACTCCAGGACTAGTCTGTTCCACCGGCCATCGGTATTTCGACAAACATAATGGCCAGCCCACTACCACTTCAGCTTGCTAGCTATGTCGGTAACTCTGGCATATTAGGTTACTTATTAATTTTATTTCTTTTGCGAATCGATGTCCAGTTGTTTCTAGGTAGGTACATTTATTTAGTGGAGAAAGCTTTTCAATTTTGACGCGACGTGACGTATAACAACTTTTCTTAAACATGTTGCCTGGGAAGCTGATAAAGAAAGACCACAGCAACAGACACTGTGACGTCTGATCGAGTTAAATTTCATGTCCTTTTTCCTGTACTAACACGTAAGACTTGATAAAACGAATTCCTATTAAATTTAGGTACTGGGAATTACCAACTTGTGCTTGCGGTTTAAATAGAAAGAGTAAGCAAAATAGGTTAATTTATGAATTTAATTATTGTATTAGTTGCCGCCTTGCCGGCCATTGCCATTGTTTTTTTATAGAGAAAAGTTATGCCAAAAAGAACTTCATTGTGGTTGCAATTTTAATTAAATTATTTAAATTTAACCTAGACCCAGCTGTCTAATTACGCAACACATTTTCGTAAACGATTACCACTTTGTTTCTTTTTCTATTTTTTTTTTCGAACCTATGAAGCAAGGGATTAGCAATTTGTTTCAAAACGATTCAAATTCCGATTGATTGTGTATTACGTAATCAGGGTACAGCTGTCTAAATTGAGTAACACTGTCACAATCCGGGATATTTTAAGGAAATCCATTGCTCCATATGTTTGAAAAGTTCTCCTGCTCAAGAACGCAAATAACGCGTTGACTTTTGTTGAACTGTCAAAATTAAAGGCACATAATGCCATTATGAGTTTCAAGCAATTTCCGCGCCGCCGCGCGCCGGTCAAGTAAACTGCTTCTGATACGAAACGAACTGCCACAAAATCCATTGATTATCTAAATTCAGCACCCAATTTCCTGCTAAGATGTCTGATTATAGTGATAACAAATATGCCTGATTACGATTAGCCAAATACATACTGATAACTAGGTATGAATTGCCAAAGCAAATGCTACTCTGGCAAAAGATAAGCCTTTTTTTAAAAATCCATTACAAACCTAATGACAAATAGTACCTATGTAAGATAGGTACAGTCGCCAACAAGAGAAAGTCGGTCTTCTACAGACTGTACTTCGTAGTGTGGGCAGGAGCTTCACGACCTGTATTTGATTTGGTTGATGGGTTTCATTTTGACAGTTCACACACGTTCATTGCGTTATTTACGTTGTTGAGTAGACGAATGTTTCAAGCCTATGAAGCAATGGATTAGCCATGTGTTACGCAATTAGGGTGGTGTCCTCAGCGCTTCCCCTCCATACTTATTTATTATGTGCATGGCTCAAGTGTGGAACTCTCTGCCAGCGTCACATATAGCCCGTCATCCTTAAGGCCTCGGCCTCGAATTTTGCGGGCAGCGGGGCGGCGGCGGCGGCGGCGCGGGTGGTCACCGTTTGACTGGAGTGCACGGCTCGTTGCCCGCCCCCGCGCCGCTGTTTTCGAGAACCGGTCCATTTGATTATACGCATAAGATCCTGCCGCTCCCGCGCCGCCGCCGCCGCCGCTCCGCTGCCCGCAAAATTCGACGAGGCAGAGGCCTAAAACAAGAGTGAACAGCCATCTTCTGGGCACCAACCAAACACTAGGAATTTTTTCAAAACGTTATGTAAAGTTATGTCGAACGCGGATAAAAAACTGAGAATCACGCAAAATCTATCAAGCGTATTTTTCTGACACCTTCACCATTTTAAAGATAATGATTAATCTTATAGTAAGTACTTATACGTTTTTTAAATTAAAATATCTTTTGTTTTATGTATAAAAAAATTATAAAGCGTCTAATTTGGGACAACGATCCTTGATCTGGATGTACGACGCGTTGCGTGAGTTCAGTACAGAACACGCAAGCTAACCACTCAAGGTCACTGGCATATACCTGCGTCTTAAATCGAATCTAGTAACGACGTAAATCAGGTTTTCCCCACAGTACAAACAAATCTATTAAGTTTTATTTACTTTTGATTAACACGTCACCAGGTACCTACTCAGACAGTGACGTGTCACTCGTGAGGCAGCCAGTAAGAATACCTACACAGACTACTTAGAGGTACTAGGAATACCTACAATGCGTTCATTGTAACTTACCCCGTGACGCGATTGATTGGTAATTTGGTATCACTGTTCTGTCAGTCGCCATTTTGAACTCTTTTGGTATTGAAACTTAGCGTGACAAACAATGTTACCAACATGACGGCAAGGGACAAGTTATAGTGAACGGTCCGTAGAATAAAACGTCGCACGTTAAACCTAGGAATCATGATTCTATCATTAGTGATTCATCATAACCTACTGTATTGAATATGCAACCCAACAATAGTCTGTGTCATCTATATAAATTCCAGGCATTTCTTGCAAGATTTCCTCTGAGTAAGACACTAAATTTTCCTTTCCTTGTGAATAGTTTTACGTAATGTGTTAACATGTTCGTGAGGAAACCTCGATTTATAATTAGGTAATAGAAGTCTGAAAACGCCAACCCGTCATGAGCAAGCGTGGTGATCAATGCTGGTGCCTTCTCTGTATGAGAAGAAGCCTTTGCCCTGTTGTGGTACAATAAGCCCACGTTCGCACGGACGTAAAAATGTCGCGCGTTGCTAAAACTCACTCTATCTTACATTTTCAACTCTCGGCGCTAAGCAGAGCGTTGAAAATCCAGTGCACGAAAAAAAGCGCCACGGGAAAAAATCGCCCCTGTGAACCTGGGCTCATAAATAGGCTGGCATGGGCGGACACTGAGCGAACACTTGCGGACACTGAACATACTCGTACATCCCTGTGTAATTATGTCCTAACCTTTGACAAAAACGCATTCATATTTTCTCATACCTACTTAATTTTTTTATTCGTGCTTTCGTAAAAGACGAATATTCCCGAAAGTTTCCAACCGTCCAACCATTAAAATGATATACTTACTTACAATTTTAATAACCAGTCACAACGAAGTTAATAAATAAGTATATTTTGTAAGTTATTGGGAATGTAATGTGGCGATTAGTATTCAATCGACTATTGTTCAAACCAGTTTCGACCGGTTATGTGTCAATTACAGATAAGCAAAGTCGGCCCACGAACTGCGGTCTTTATTTATATTGTTTAATAAAATTAATGTAACAATTAAAACAGGTATCGAACGTTTATTTATTTAAACCACGAAAATAATGTTTAATTATTGCTTAATGAAGTTTAACAAGTTAACGCCATCGTCATTACGCACGATAATTAAGTAGGTACATAACTAACTTTGTTCTAACATTACAACAGTTTTTGCCCATTTTTGTTGGGCGACATCGCCCAAAAAAATTAAGGAAAAAACTTTATTTATTTCTTTTGTTCTTGATAACAATGAATTTTTTCGTCGCGTAACAATCTGGCGACAAAGAGTTGAGCAACATTTCACCCTAAACACACGAGCAAAACTTTCTCGAATATCGCTAAACGTCGTAAGACGTTCATCTTGTCGATGACGTCACGATGTTTCACGTCACAATCTTTGTTCTTCATGAAACCTCGAAAAGTCTTCGACGTCGGCCAACTTTGCGCGATTGTACACGCGACAAGAGTTGCCTAACGGTTCTTCATTCTTGCACAGTTAACAAGGGTTCCTTTCTTGAAAAGTACCTAAGTAACATAAACGTACCACATACCTACTTGACTTACCTTTTTCTTTTTTTTAAGTCCTCATGGATAGTTCTCGGTCTGGGAAGAACGGTTGCGGGTTACCTATGTCAGACTCCTACTGACTAAAACCCGACCATTCCTATTAGTGCCAAGAGTCGGGGCACGGGAGATACGTAAGTACTTGAACATTCGCCGCACCCGCCGCCGCCCGCCGCCGATTGATAACAGCCCGCCATGCCTAGCGGGCCTCATCACCAAGTGCGGCCGATCGATCCTACGACCGCACGTTCTTAGTATCTCTAAGTAGTCTGTGGTTCTGTAGGGCTAACATGAGAAGCGCGAGAACGCTCTTTTTCTCGTTTTGTCAAAAGTTAAGTTGTTAAGTTATTAAAAACAAATTATTTTTATGATAGCAACATCTAAAGAGACACAACTATATTTTAGTTTGAAAGCACTAAGGTGGCACTGAGTTATTATTTTATTAATTTAGTGAAAGTGGCATTAAGTCCGCCTTTGTACTTTTTTTTGAGTGTGAAAAGTTTAAATAAATAAATAATAAATAAATAAAGTGGCAATTTTGCTATTCTAAATTTGACGTTTTTCACCTAAAATTTTGATTGTCTAATCTGACTATTTTTAATCGCGACGGTGCAAAAACAGTGCTTACTGTATCTTTTTTTTCTTTTCTTTTGCATATAGGTAATATATCTCGAAAATGGTGTCGAAAATGTGAAAATTTCGACCCTCTTTATGAAACCTGTAGACCCCTAATACTCAACATGTAATTATGTAATAATTTTTCATGTTTTCCATACAAAAAGTGAAAAACATTTAAAACACATCGTTCCAATATAAATAGTAGTTAAACTAAGTATTTTCATTATTAATATATTGTACAATAAACTGATGACTAAAATAAGTACAATTATGAAACTGCCAACTGTTATTTTCGAGTTTTTTTATGTATCATAATTTTGTCTACTCTTCTCGTCATCAAAATCGGGGACGAGTAAATACGACTAAATGATAGAAGAATCGGAGATTATCTCGTGTTGAAGTCAAAACTCGAGATAACAAGTGCCATGTTAGGGTTTGTCGAAAAAACATCAAGTTTGACAGAAGGAGTCGACTACTTTTGGTTTGGAAGCGCTGCCAGAAAACGAGAAAAGTGACAGAAATAGACGACAATTACTCACGCGAGAGTGAGTAATTGTCGGGTGTCATGTTAGGCCTGCAGGACTAAAAAGGCGCGCATATATTACTGCGTGCCACTTTGCGACGACACAGCCCCAATTGAGCCGCCCACAGGCCCCTCCTTATGGTGGCGGCACAAGTCCGTAGCCGACTGCAGGCAGCAGCAGCAGGCGACGTGTCACTGCGACACTACTGGTTTCTATGTATATCTACGAAATAGACGTACTCGTACCTTCCGTAGCTAGCGACACGGTATTTCATAGAAATACTAGAAACTAATAGGTAGTGTACTTACGTATAAGTACTTTACTTACCTACAGACAGCTGATTTCAAACACAGGCATATCTAAGTACTTATTGATGGCTGTAGCAGGCTCCAGCTTCACAAATTGTAGGTAAAAACAGTTTTTTTTCATAACTGGAGGCATGGTTTTCAAGTTCATAGTCCACCATTATCATCATTTCAGCCGAAAGACGTCCACTATTGGATATTAGCCTCCCCTAAGCATCGCCTCTTCGACCGGTTCTGTGCTTCTCGTATCCAGGAGATTCCTGCGGTCCACCACAAATATGATTTAAAAAATATATATGTCCTACTATATGTATGTGTATGTGTGTACTATATGTGTGACCTAGTCTTGCCATAAATATTGGGGTTAGTAGTCGATTCGCACGAAAATTATTCGTACGATCGTGCGAATCGTCCCCTTTCAATAAAAATATTTTTTTAGTAGGCGATTCGCACGGAAGTATTTAAATTGCGTGCGAATCGACCCCTTCAAGAATTAGTAGTATGCGATTCGCACACTTAACAAAATGTGCGAATAATAAATCTAAGTACAGTCATGTACAATATTCTAGAATATTAATATTAAAATTCAATAATTCTCTATTCGCATCGCAGTCAGGCACAAAATACTAGTTAAGAGGTAAGATGAAAAGTTTTGTCAGTATTTAATATGAAAACTTATAATATGAACACCATAAATGAGCTACATAAATAAATAATAATGTTACATTTTTAAGAACTTTGTACCTATTAATACTACAGATTACTCTGTTTAACAAACTGTGATTTTGTGATTGTTTTAACTTCCAGTGATGCCAATGCTCCTATCATCGTAAAATTTTTGTGTTAAGAAATATTTATAATATTGTTGATTAGTTAAGTGTTACATTTTTAAGAACTTTGTACCTATTAATACAACAGATGACTCTGTTTAACTGTGATTTTGTGATTGTTTTAACTTTCAGTGATGCTAATGTTCCTATCATCGTAAAATTTTTGTGTTAAGAAATATTTATAATATTGTTGATTAGTTAAGTGTTACATTTTTAAGAACTTTGTACCTATTAATACAACAGATGACTCTGTTTAACTGTGATTTTGTGATTGTTTTAACTTTCAGTGATGATAATGCTCCTATCATCGTAAAATTTTTGTGTTAAGAAATATTTATATTATTATTGATTAGTTGATTGTTATTTTTTACCTATTAGAGCAAAATATTGTTGTTATAGTAACTGTGATTTTGTGACTGTTATTTTATTACATTTACTATAATACTCCAAAATTGTACTAGTTAATACTTAATAGAGAAAAAATATTTTGTTTTTGTTTATTTAATTGCCACATTTAAAACCATACCTTAGCTAATTAAAACGATTTTTATATTGTTATTACGAATATTTAAAAAGATTTATATATTTATAGTTTCGTTATATTTTTCGTTGTTTTTAAAATTAGCTTTTAGACCATTATAACGTTAATTATTTAATTTTGACTTACCTTTTCTAAACAACATTATTTTTAACAAGACTCAGGGGTTCATAAAAAGTTGATTTCGGTAAAAACTCTAATAAGTAGTAATTTGTGATGATTTAAGGTAAATGCAAGTGTACGGAAAAAGAGTACTTACTTGTAAAAATGCAAAACCAAATATTTGATTATAAATCGTACCTACTAACTGTGATTTTATTTGTAATCTTGGTTATAATTATGGTTTTAAGTTATTTAAACTGTGAATGATGTAAAATCACTTTCTGATAGATACAAAGTAAAATATAAAAACTTGATTTCCTTAAAAATCGTTTTATTTGTGTCCTGTATTAAAAGAAAGCATTTTGTACGTGATAGTACTTTTTTCTTGAAACTTTTCGATAAAGTATAGGTGTGTGCGAATCGCATACTACTAATTCTTGAAGGGGTCGATTCGCACGCAATTTAAATACTTCCGTGCGAATCGCCTACTAAAAAAATATTTTTATTGAAAGGGGACGATTCGCACGATCGTACGAATAATTTTCGTGCGAATCGACTACTAACCCAAATATTGTCACGAAGTTTTTTTTTTTTATTGCAATTAATATTTATTACTTTTACAGTGTGTTAGTTTAATACATAAATAAAGGGTGTCCAGTGGAAAATTTGCACATTTTCCCTGGGCACCTCGATCACCTGACCTTACACCGTGTGATTTTTTTTTGTGGGGATGCCTTAAGTCGAGGGTTTACAGTAACAATCCTCGAACAATTCAGGCCCTACAAGAAAATATCCGCTGTGAAGTTGCTGCCATTAAACCAACGCTTTGCTCACACGTGTACGCAAATTTAAGAGTCCGGTTGCAAGAGTGTCTTAAGAGAAATGGGCGGCATTTAGACGATATTGTTTTTAAGACATAAAATCCGCATCGTCAAACTCCATTCCGTTTATATAAATTATGAGAATAACATTGTAGTTTTTTTTTTATCCACTATTGAACATGAAAATTTTCCGCTGGACACCCTTTATATAACAATTTAAAATATCAAAAGCTTATTCGAAGTGGTCTCCATTGGCTGCAATACAGTCCTTTAAACGTTGAGGCCAGTTATCAATAGAAGCACGCACTCTTTCCATGGGAAAATTCTTCACTGCCAATCGTATGGATTGTTTTAGGGACTCCAAATTATCATGGCGTTTAGAGCAAGCCGTACTCTCTAAAACTGACCATAAATCATAATCCAGCGGATTAAGATCGGGACTAGATGACGGCCAGACTTCGGCTCTGATGAAGTCCGAAACGTTCGCTTCCAACCAAGACTGCGTGGACCGAGCTTTATGACCCGGCGCCGAGTCTTGTTGGAAGGACCATACTTGGTTATTGAATATGGTGTTGTTAAGGGGCTTAACTACCTTCTCAAGAATGTTATCTTGATATCTTCATCTCCCCAGATAAAATCTTTTGCTTTCGGACAGGATTTCTTCGAATTCTTTCCCTTACTGGTTTGACCACCTTTTTCGTACGAACACTACGTGGACGGCCAGATCTTTTTCTGTCACAATCAGAGGAGGTCTCGTTGTACCTATTAATAGCCCGGTACACAAACGTTTGACTAATATCAAGCGTATGGAGAGTTTTAAAATTGCATTTGGCTCCATACCAACTTTGTGTAATGCAATCACAGCGATTCGGTTATCTTTATCACCCCACTCCATTTTAATATCGCAAAATATTGTACAATGTATTGGCGTCAAAATTAGAAAACTCAATGAACAATCGTATAAAAATGACAGATTCCAAATTCAAATGTAATATCTTTCTTATTTTTAATTGTAACAGTATTTATGGACAGACTAAGTATATTACGTAATTATGAATACAAGCCGCTGTGTTACCTTACAGAAAGAAAAAGTAAAGAAAGAAAAAGAAAAGAAAGAAAGAAAATACACTTATTTGCGGTAACATGACACAAAGAAATAACACTATCATGAAAAGAACAACTTGGGGGGAAAATATACTTTTTTAAACATTTTATAAATGTTGCTTTGCATTAGTTACATACGCAGTGTGTCATCTGTTTATGTGTAGCTTCATTTCTTATTTTTGCCGGTACCTCTAAATACGAAGTCTTCTCCAAACTGCATATCGGTGAATAAGGACGTCATATTAACCATTGTGTGAGGGTAAGTCATCCATAGGTGACTAAAATCTGTACGTCACCTTTTGCCGTGATGTCATAAGGAACAATATCCATTCCTTTCTTATGACTGGGGCCTATGGCTTAGCATTAACAATAGCCGTACAAGTTTGGCTGCTTACGATATACTTTTTATCAGAATAGAAGCTGCAATAAGGCTAGGGACAAATCTGAGCGGAAAAACATAGCACTATTTCGCAGTAGTCATTCCGTTCCTCGTAGCCAATGAGATGAATGTTCCGAAAGTGGGAAATCTGGGTGGGAAAATCGCGCGCCTGTGAGCGTGCTACGCTTTTATAACGAAATTTCGCTGCGTTTTTGCCCTCAGTCCAGAGTACATGACTAAATATGTGGGCCAGAGAAAGTTTTCCTTAGCCCAAGTGGTAAGGACCAAAATAGCAAAGTACTGTCATTAATACCGTAAAATGTAAGGTGCTAATTATTAACAACTGAATTGCGTGGCGACTTACAAGTATTTTTCCTTTTTTTTAATTTATGGTCAACTAAATTTAATATACTTAGATCACCTCAATTTATTTACACAGTCAATTACAAATATTAACAATATAGATATATATATATTTAAAAACTAACAGACTTAAAATAATACTATTAATAATATGTACAAGTATATATTACATAAGAAGTGGGGGGGGGGGGGTAATTATAGGGCATCAAAAAATTCTTCCGCATCGCTGTCAACAGGAAAAGTACCCTCAATTGCCCTATTTTAGAAAAAGAGGTTGTTTTTATTTTTATTATTTGTTAGTAGAAGAGCGACAGAATGAAAACAATGAATCTCATGACTACCGACTTGAATAGGTACGAATAATTAGTCTAATTCGAGGTTCGCTTCTGACGCATTTATGACGCACTAAAAGTTATTCTACCTATTATAATTTAACAATAACTTGGAATTCGAGCCACGCGTTCAAATTATACAGCTATGTTTAGACGTTATAGAATATAAAACCACTAAAATTATATTTAGATTTCGTAGCTATATTTAGAACAGTTTTGGTTCTCCGCTCTATAAATGGGAAAATTTTCATAAATGTTTGAAACCGAATCATAATCACTCTGTAATGTTCCCACTGCTGCAAGTATTATATGTCTATTTTTCGAGATGGAGTGGGTTGTAAATTAGTAATCTACCACGCGGACCCAGTGCAGGTCGGGTTGAAACTGAATACTAGCTGTCAAATATCTTTTTAAAAATAAGATATACACCGTTACACTTTAGTCGTCTTACAAAGGGCTACTCAATGTACCCGACATAAAATGCCTCTAGGAGCTATTTTTTTTTTTTTACAATACGAGTAGGTATATCTATATTTTTTTTAATGAATATATAAAAGTCATTGGATACATGAAGTGGGCTGCTTTTGTAAGACGACAAAAATGTCACGGTGTAGATATATGTAAAACAATGACTACTCTATTTTAGGGTAATTTAGGCTGATAACACACTGGTTGACAAACAGGAGTCAGAATAACACTCAGCGAACTTGAATCAGTCCATAGTTTAATCGGATGGAAAATCCTGATATAAAGTTGGGCGATCAAACCAACCGACTAAAAGTCCTTAGTCTTAGTCCTAAGATGTCATCTAATGAACTAGATATTCGTTTTATTTATGAAACTCCCCCGATATTTGGTAACCTTTCCTTTCATTGCAAAAAATAAAGCCGTCGTCGTATACAAAACCAATACGTAACAAAGTACGAACGTTTTTTGGCATTCATAACAACCCCAAAAGTTGGAATAAAAAGAAAACGTATTATTTTCTCTCAAAACAACCACTTACAATGTCTTACGTCATGAAACAACCCTTTTTTATTCTCGAACGATTTGTTTTACGTCATGACTTTTAATCATTTATTCAGCTTGATTTGAGTACCTACCTATCAACTTGGAGATTAGTATGAAAACTGACGAAAGAATTTGAGAGTTGCTCCAGCCTGTGACGGAAAAACTGAGGAGGAGTATGGATATACGATGCGGAGGAACGAAGATTATGATTGTGACAAGAAAAGGGTTAACGAAGAATGTGAATGGCTATCAGAGACAGACGAACGAAAAGATGGATCGATGATAACTGCAAATAGAGATGTAATATACTCCATTTGAAATAAGATTAGACTTTTAAATAAACCTTTTTTTCAGTCCGTTCAACCAATTTTGACTCTTTTGCGTCGGTGCCATGACAAAATGGCAGCTGCAGTAAACAGTTGGTAGTCCACTTATTTGCTTTTAATGCCATCCTTATGCCTACGGTATAGAAGTCAAAATCAGTTGAACGGACTGTAAAAAAGGTTTGTTTAAATGTCTTATCTTATTTCAAATGGAGTATTGAAATAAGATTGTATTGTTCTGCGCCCTAATTGGGCTGTAGCGTGTCTATTGAGTCGGCCGGGAAGTTGGCTATAAGTTTGGCAACTTCAGTAGCGTCCATCAGTTCCTGTACTGTAACGTCCAGACAAGAGGACTCACTGGACACATGTAAAGTGTCCCATTGTTTGTGGAACAGCACCACATTTTCACTGCATTGCGGAGTCATCTGTGAATCCACAAACAAATTAGGATAAGGGGGGAAGGTTGTGTATACAATTGAATAATTTTAAAACGAGACTCTAATTTAAGTACACATATAAAACAGGCCTTACACAAACGTCAAAAGAGATTGGTCTTACTTGATCTGTTCGGAACTATAGGGACTCCCCCTTTAGTTTAATGTCTATCAAAGCATCGATATCACCTGAATTAAATGGATTCAAAATTCAAAAGTCATTTATTCAAACTAGGCTGAGAATCAGCACTTTTCGAACGTCAAAATTACATGAGACAGTCCCCCAAAACGCCCACCCTTCACCACTTCCTAGTGCTTTTGCTGTGAAGAAGAAGTGGCGCAACAAACTCCCCAGCAGCACAGCTGTCTGTTCAGTTAGAAAAAAAAAAGATTCTATACAAAGTAAACAAGATAATTTACATTACGCAAAACACAATTTAAATTATAAATTAATAGCCATATGACAGCTAGCACTCGCCAATATACCAATCAAAAAAATCGAGAACAACAGCAATAAAAATAAAAATAACTAAACGTAAAAAATATCTAAAAAAGAAAATAAAGCCTCCAGGCATAAAGGGCGTGCCCGCTTACATATAGCTGTAACTAGAAGTTATAATTGATAAACTAGGACCATCGAGGTAAAATAAATAATTGTCGAGGTCGCTAGCTGGTTTCACATATTGCAATACAACTCATAAAAAAAAACATTGTAATGAGTAGATTATGTCAACAATAAATTAAAATAAATTGACTTATAAAGTAAAATTATAAACAATTATATAAACTCATATAAACTGTCAGTAAGTAAACTAATTCTGGAGAAAGAACATTTAAACATTGTCTTGAGTTAATCACAGCGACCAACTATTCTTATCATAGTCGTTGATAGAATAGTATGCCTTTGGACAAAGGTTGGACTTTACTTTAGTTTTAAACGCATTAAAAGGCAAATCTAGCAAAGAAGAGGGTAGCTTGTTATAAAAGGTTATACCAAGCCCAACAAATGAGTTATGAACCTTATGAAGCCGGTGAAAGGGAGCACGTAGTTTATCCTTACTTCTAGTGTTAACATAGTAAATATCACTGTTTTTAGTGTATAAGTGTATATTTTGCCTAATATATAAGATGTTGGCGAAGACGAATTGTGATGCCATTGTGAGGATACCGCTAACTTTGAAAAAATCTCTCAGAGAAACTCTGGCACCTAGCTGGTAAATTGCTCGAATAGCTCGTTTTTGGAGGACAAATATATTTTGAATATCCGCAGCTTTGCCCCATAGCAGAATACCGTAGGACATAACGCTATGAAAATAACTAAAATAGACTAACCGAGTGCTATTATTGATCGAAGCTAACCGAGCTGTATCAACGTCAGTGTATTGTCTTACTTTTCTGACGGCGTAGGCGGCCGAACTGATTCTTCCCGCTAGGTTCGATATATGTTGGCCCCACTGTAGTTTAGCATCTACTGTTATGAACATAAACATCACGCCTTGTTTCCCACATTTCGCCAGTTATGTTTAAGTCCCATGCAATAGGTGGCGAGCCTATTGCCATCAACCGGGCACAAATCCAGACTCCAGGCTGCTACTGAGAAATTTCAGGTAGAAAAATCCAATAACATTTTGCCCGACCCGGGAATCGAACCCAGGACCTCATGTTCAGCAGTAGCGCTTGCGACCACTAGACCAACGAGGCAGTAAATCGATTAATATCTATTTGATAAACCCATTTTTTGTTTCGATGGATTCGTTTAGTCTTGACAATTACTCGAATTACACATTTACACAAGTAAGGCTCTTGGAACATAACTTATTAGATTAGATCATGAGATGTAATGAGGGTTTTCTAAAATGACGTTCACAAGGTGACAGCACTCAGACGGCAGGTCCAAATCAAATGTCAAAGAGCCTTTAAATTTTCATTAGTCATGCGTGACTGAATGATGAACGAATGAATGAAATGAATGATGATAACGTCATCAACCACTCGTCACCGTCGTCGTCGACCACTTGTCAAAGTGGCGCCAACTGATGGCGTGAAATTAACCCTCATTGACTAAAATATTTGTCGATAGGTATAAATATTAGATTACTTACCCCCGAATACTGAAACGTCACTCAAAATTTAAGGGCTGCTTAACATTTGAGCAGCTCCTAAACTTTAGATTTGGTATTGTCAAACGTCACTTTTGAGTATCTGTTAAATTTAAGTGCTACTTAAATTTTGAGTGACGTTTCAGTATTCGGGGGTTAGCTACATAGGTAGGTTTTATATTCGTTAAAGATCTATGATACTGGGCCGGGTGGAATCAAAACGCGCTCAAGACAGTGCACAGGCAAGATGGTCAGACTCGATCAAGAAGGCTGTTTTTTATATTTTTAATTGTATTAATAATTCTATTTTTTTTAAAAAAAGATGCTAGTCGCCCATTCCAAAAGGTAGTTTTCGTATGGAGAAGAATGGGCAAGAAACTCCACCGTTACGGTGGAGTTTCTTTTAAAATATTTTCACAATATCTATACATTAATTATATAATTATAATTATGTGAAGACGATGCACCTAGAATAAGATTACTATACCACGATAGGTAAAAAGAATGAAAATGAAGGAATAACATAAATTAATTATGTGATAGATGCATGGTGCCTTGTCCGATGAAGCGCCAGCCCGCGCCGCAGCTGAGCGCGTAACTTTAAATTCCCCGCATAATAATAATATATCCTTGATCCAGCCTGTCCCATCTTGCTGTCCTCCCCTCAGCGACGCCCTAAGCCGAGGTTCGTACCCCACAGGGGGTGCCCTTAGCGAGCGTTCGCCTAATTTTAATGTAGAATAGTTGCTCCTGGTTTGAGGCTTTGAGTGTAGTGCTTAAGGCAGCCACAGGATTGTTCGGTTGAGCAGTAAATACCTTAGTGGTATACCTGCGAGATGCCATAGTTAAAAAAAAAAAAAAAAAATGCATGGTGCTCACATATTTACAAACATTGTAAAATTATACGATAGATATTCCTAACATTTTAACAAGTACTACTATCTAATAATAAGTCAGTGTGTGAGTTCAAGTAATCACAGAATATAAAATCAATGTTATAAAAAATAATATTATACAATTAAATTGGCAACCAGTTAGATTTTGTCTAGATTCTAAATTGTCCTATGGAGCAGGACCAGCATGTTTCCAAGCATTTTTATCTTGGATATAATCCTCTAATTTGTAATATGCTTGTTTACAAAGTGTACTATGTATGTGTGCGTGTTTAAACAAACCGCGTTTTTTTCGTGTTCACCATTTATTTCTAACCAACGCAGCGGTTAAATAACCAAGCGATTTTGAATGAGTCGAAAATTACCAAATGATCGAAAGGTATATGGTTTAACAATATTTTGTGAATGCAGAATGACGTCAATCAATTTTCATTGTCAAATATGTAGAAACGTCACTCGAGTAATTTTTCGGGATGTCTATGGCGTAGCTCGCCATCCGGTGTTTTGTGCAATGTACTTTCGCACTCTTCTTTCGGCTTTTATCTCAAATTTTTATATTTTAAATATTGCGATTTAATATTAAGTAAAACGAAGTAGTTATTACAGAAAAATGTTTTTATTTTTTAAATCTTTTCGTACAGTATACATTGTATACTTACTTACATAATTATGTATAAATTAATCAGCTAATTATTTTTTTGAATTTCATCATTGCGCCGTGTCTGGAATATGCGGAGAGTGCGTAAAATTCTTTTTTATACTTTCAAAATCATCTACTTAACACATTCATTCACTCTTCAAAGATATAATTCAAATGGTCTTACATTTTTATTTTGTAACTAAAAGTGATGCACAAAGCTAAAACTCACATCAGGAAGCATAAATCGTTGCAATGCTTTGCGATTCCAAGTAAAACTGAGAATAAAGAACTGGAGGGAATTAGGTCTCTTTCAAAATTCAACAACTCGGGTGTACCACAAGGGAGCGTTTTTGGACCCCCATTGTTCTTATTATATATTAACGATTTTCTTGAACAGTCACCTAATCCATGCACATTATTTGCTGATGACGTTTCGATTATTATGACATCACCAATCAATACAGACATAAATAGGTAATTACAGAATTGACATGAATCAACAATTTCTTGGTTAAGATGTAATAATTTGCATGTAAATATAAGTAAAACTTTTTTTTTCAATTTGGGACATAATTATGGTCGTAAGCGAGAGTAACTTAACATTAATTATAATTGACAACCGCTATTAGAGGCAGAGGAAACTACTTTTCTGGGAGTTTATATCTTAGAAAGTATTTTGTATGTTCGGAAAAACTTAGGACTTTTCAAAATTAGAAGCGATTTCCATAATATAAATACACGTAGTAAACATACAATTGTGATACCCAAATTTAGGTTAGCTAAAACTAGTAAGTCATTTGTTATAAACAGTATTCGATTTTATAACAAGTTGTCAAAGTCGGTTACAGAACTTAGTGATGGAAAGTTCAAAACCCACATCAAACGTGTCCTTATCAAAAAAGCATATTATAAGATTAAAAACTACGTTGAAGACAAGGAAGTTTGGCAATAATTCCTTCTGCACATGTGGCTTCCCTGGTACCTCAATAACGGCATTACTATGTAAATGTCTATTAACTGCTCCCAAATTAAGATGATTATTTTATTTTACCTATTTTTTTTTCTTTTACGTACTTTTTTGACATAATCTTTTCGTTATTTGTCATTATATAACTTTAATATACTATATTTTTTATTAAATTACATTTGTTACAGCTTTAGTGGCAGTCATATGTCATTTGGTTTAAATAGGTTTTCAATTTGTTTATTTTTTATATAGATCTCTTCTTTTATATTTTGTGAATGTGAGAACGTTGTAGGCATAACCGACTTGTAGATCTGTCGATCATTTTCTATCTTGCTAAGTACCTGGTACTTGTTGATAGGCCCACAGTGTCCTCTCATACATATAAACACTGTAATTTGAAAAGATTGTAAATACCATTTAGGTACTTTTAAAAGAGTAACCGTGGAGTTTCTTGCCGGCTCTTCTCCATAGGAAACGACCAATTGGAACCGTGCACCTAGCTTCTGACGTTTCATAAGTGCCCTTGTAGGTTTATGTGAAATAAAAATATTTTGAATTTGAATTTTTTCATTGGACGGCCACTTCTCATGGAAACCACACGTAGAAAAAGTATGCAACAAACTAAACAAATTCGTTTATGTTCTCTACACACTGCGAAAGACCTCGTCGCAGAGTACGATGTACTCTACTCTGATAAAGCCTTTAAAAAAAAGGGTAATAAAATTGAATTTTAATCCCACCTTGGGAATATTGTAAACCATTGTTTCTAAAATTAAAACTCCTTGCATTACCCAGTATAGAATGTGCTAAATTTATCCGACGGCACTTTGACCAGCTTTCTAATTACGCAACATATTTCCGTAAACGATAACGACAAATCTGTTTCATTTTGACAGTTCAACAACATTCATTGCGTTATTTACGTTGCTCTGCAGATTTTTTTTCGAACTTACGGAGCAATGGATTAGCAATCTGTTTCAAAACGATTCAGATTCGGATTGATTTTGCATTACGTAATTAGGGTACTGTTTGAAAAGGCTCAAGACCGTTGCCCTCGTAAAGTAAGAGATCCAGATAGAATAGTTCTGCCTAGGGCTCCAAGGACTTCTCTGTATAAAAATAACTGTTATCAATACGTTTGGACTTGTCTATAACAAAATACCAAAGAACTTTAAAGAGTTACCTAATAATTTATTTTTTATAAAGGTAAAATTATAGCTACTGGAAAAATGATGATATTCTATAAATTAATTTATAAATAAACTATTTTAAATTTATGTAACGATAATATTAATAATGAATGTATGTAAAAAATAATTAATAATAGAAACATATAAAGATGCCATTGGATAATTATAAATATTAGGGGTTAAAGTATGAAATTGCGATTTGTAGATCTGCAAAATATTGTTAAACAGCCGTTTATGGTTTAAACAGTAATTTTAAATTTAACCATCTGTTGGTAAACTCGGATCTAGAGGCTGACAACAAAACAACTAAAGCGCTGTCACTGTCGGACTGCATAGAAAAGAAAGAGATAAGCGCGATGACAAAACGCCGTATTTTTTTGCTAAATTTATTGCAAAATATAAAGCAATTATCTATTTACAAATAATCAAAAAAATTGGACTAAATAGTACATTATGTTATGATACAATTAGTATGCTGTGTTGGTCATTAGTGTTATTACACACAAGGCGGTAATATTGGCGCGAGCCAGAGGCGAGCGCGATAAAGTAGCCGAGTGGGTAATGATCACAGACTACATAGCGATAGTAATGATCAATGCACACGCGTTTCATACGACGTTTTCTAACACACTTTCGAGGAAAAAAACAGACTTGTAAGAACTTATGCTACAATAACGTAACTATAGAGATGATGTTGCCAGGTACTGACTATCCGGGGCTTCTTTTAAAAACTTTTCTACGTCGCGCGTCGGTTGGTAACGCTAGTTTAAATTTCCTATTTTTGATAATAAGTAACCACACAACGAAAACGATAACAAATATTTATGGAAAATGGCGCGCTGGTTTTGTTTTTCCGTTAGCGATGCGCGCAGGTGTAAATAAAGGCACCGGCAAAACCGCTCAACAGCCTATTTAAAAATATAAAAAAACACACAGTCATATTTTGAATACGCAAATTAAGATTATATATTATACCTATGTAGTGAAAAATATATATTTTGATGAAATATTATGATAATTTATCATATTTTATTTATTTACACAGTAGGCATAAAAAAGGCAAGAAGTACCCACGCACAATGACCCACCTGAAGGACTAACTGCGGAAACCAAACCCCATAACATAGAATATAGAAGTCTCTTTGATGAGATTAAAAAAGCGCAAACCTACGCTCGGGTGAAAAGAGTGAATGCTCATTTAATTAGTATAGGATAGATAGATCATACGAGTACTAGTTCCATGTAATAGGTTGGGGAAAAAGTTGCTTCGCATTTTTTAACAAAATTCAAAACATTTTTTAATATAGTTTATTTACATTTAACTAAAGTATGGAGGTACCATTTTGTTCGATAACTTTTTGCCATCTTGTAGGTAGGGACATGATCCCATTGCTGTAGAAATTTTGGGACTTTTGATCAAAATACCGCGACAAGTGGTTTTGGCAGTCCTCTCGTGATGTCAAAGTCAAAGTCAAATAATTTATTTCAATTTGGCACAAAAAAAGGCACTTTGGAACGTCAAACTTTACAAAAAATAATAAAACTGATTCTAGTCGCCCATTCCAAAAGGTAGTTTTCGTATGGAGAAGAATGGGCAAGAAACTCCACCGTTACTCTTTTAAAAAAATCATTATATTTTGTATACACTTATTATATAATTATATGTGAAGACAATGCCAATGATGTTAACCTGACACTGCCTAAGGAATTCTGAAGAGACCGAAACAGGTGGAAATCTGAAGGTGCAATGTCAGGACTATACGGCGGATGCATTAACACCTCCCAGCCAAACTCTCTTAATTTTTGCTGAGTGGCTAAAGATGTGTGAGGTCGTTCGTTATCATGATGAAAAACCACACCCCTTCTGTTGATTAATTCCGGCCGCTTTCTCTCAACTTCTTGCTTTAATCTCATCAGTTGTTCGCAGTAGAGTTCAGAATCGATGGTCCTGCCTGGTGGTAACAGCTCATAATAAATAATGCCCTTCCAATCCCACCACACACACAGCATCACCTTGTTGCGAGTTAACCTGGGTTTCGCCACAGTCTGTGAAGCCTGACCGGCCTTTGACTACGACCTTTTTCGCACGTTCTTATAGCTTCTTCAAAAATGGTTCGGTTTCATTACGTCGTAATAAAGAATCACAAATGAGTACACGGTTCATTAGGTTTCTTTCAGTGAGCTCGTGAGGTACCTACCCGACCTACCCAAATATCGAGCTTTTTTGTGTACCCAGGTTTTTTCAAATGGGACAAAAACTGTTTTGTGGTCAATTCCCAGTTCTTCAGCTACGTCGTAACTACTTATATGCCGATCTTGCTCCACTTTTTCAAAAATTGCATCCATTTTATCCGTAATAGGGCGACCAGAGCGACGTGCATCTTTGACATCAAAATTTCCGGATTGAAAACGCTTAAACCAAATTTGTGCTACTCTCACAGACACTGCACTAGGTCTATAAACATCGCAATTTTTTTTCGCGGCTTGCGTTGCATTTTACCTTTTTTGTCAATGATATTATAAGTGAAAAGAGGTAGATAGGTTATAAACGTTCCGCAAGTGGCACGTCAAAAGTTGGCTAATTAGCCACATTTTCTTCGTTTTGTCTCTTTTTCGCTCCCGATAATTACGACATGCCATCCTACTTCCACGTGTCATATAGTTTTTTGGTTGTTTTGGTTGTTTGTGTTTGTGACAATTTTTAAATGTTTGTAAACGCACCCACAATACAGGAGAAATTCCTAGTGTGGGGCAACGTTTTAATAAAAAAAAAAAAAATATATATATAATAGTGTGACATGTGCCGTTTTTGAAAATAGAATGTTAGGTAGGTAACCTATCTACGTCTTTTTACTTCTAAAATCATTGTTTTTTGTAGTAACATTTTAAAATGTATCGAATTTCTTCATTACATTCACTCATCTTGACAGTACGAAAAACAAATAAAAATCACACATTTTCCTAATTTTAATTTGGAATTATGTTCTTTAAAATTTAAACTTTCAATGATACCAAAACCAGCCAGATACAAATAGTATAGCCAAAGAGATTTTATTACAAGTTCATACATACTATAATGCGAAAAGACTTTTTCCCCAACCTAATATTCAAAGTCAATTTCTATTAAATACAAATTCCATGCTGCCATGATAGTACTTACTAATTCAATACTGCCATGTCGCGTTTCATAATTTGCCAAACAACAATGGCCGCTAGAAATCGTCTATGGTTTAGTGATACGGTAGTATGATCTTTAAGTTTTGGTGCTATCGATCTTACGATTATTTGGTATTTTAAGACGACGTTGGGCAATAGGTTGGTTCGAATTCACGCTAACCCGTGCTGTTTTTGAAAGTATTAGAAATTCTGTGTTCAAGCAGTACCTATACTATTCTAAAACTTGAGGGGTCCCCATGTGACCTATTATTATAGACCCACGACATTATTTTATAAGGAAAAAAGACCGCATCTTTAAACGCGGGCTAGTTCCCACAGAATCTGGAAAATCCTAGCCGAAAAAGATAATTGTTGTCAGTATAACACACAACATAACATCACGCCTTGTTTACCCGAAGGGTGGGGCACCTATAGTACACCCACAGGGGTAATAATAGGGTAATAGTGGGTAGTAATAGGAGGCGAGCCTATTGCCACCAATCGGGCACAAATCCAGACTCCGGGCTGCTACTGAGAAATTCCAGAAAGAAAAACCCAATGACACTTTGCCCGACTTGGGAATCGAACCCAGGACCTCATGTTCAGCAGTAGCGCTTGCGACCACTAGACCAAAGAAGCAGTCAGTCAGTATAATTATTGTAAATATATTAAATTGGTTTCTTTTTTTATTATAGGAGTATTAAATACTCCTTGAACAAATAGTTGATATTTATAATGTCAATCACTGGCATTTCAATGACAAGATAAATTAAGACGAGATAAAAAAGGATGTCGGACGCCCATAACTAAGTAGTCTGTGCGAACGCCTATGGTCGGTTGTAAAAATTCAAAAATCATCCCAAATTTCGCTTTTTTTTTTTGTTAAGTATATATTATAATAGTTTAAATAAAAGTTAAGAGACACGCATAGGATTTAAAAGTGGGTGTAATAATACGTGTATCCTATTTAGTGGGTATTTAATCAGCGAAACGTAGATCTATATCGCGTTTAATTCCCAGACAAGTTCAAATGTTATTGCTTTTGGTGAGCCGCGGCCGAATACAGATTAGTTATCTGTGAAATGTCTGTGGCGCACTAGTGCGATAATGTAAAGTAAAAAGCACGCGAGAGTTTAATACACTGCATTATGAACCTAAAAGCGTTTCAACAAGCGCCACTTTACGCGTTAGTGTTGAAAAAAAAAATGAAAACAATCCGACAAAAAATCTGAATGATTGCATATAAATTAATGTGATTTTTAATCGTTAAAAGAAATTTTGCAGTTACCGTGTTTTTTTTTCTATCGTAATAAATTAGGTACTTAATTGTATTAGGTTTTCAACACACTGTTTAAGAAGAATATCATATATTTTTCTGATTTTGTTTACTGCAGTGGATCATATTATACTTTTAGGCATTATAAAAAACAGTAATTAAGTGGTGACGTCATTCGCCCACGTCGCATCGTAAACAAAGAGTGACAGTTTCCTACGTAACAGCAAATATTATAGTGAACGGGAAAACATCGCCACAATAAACCTATGCCGCATAGTAGGTATTGTTATGAACAGTTTTCATGCTATATTACGTAAGGGTAATGAAAACTGGGCTTATTTATTATAGACGTGTGTTGCGTAATCTAGCTAGGAGGAGATTCGTGGGAATTGTTGTTGTTGAAATCCTAAGGTTATATCCGGAACACAGGTTCTCGAAATATGGGCACGCCACTATTGCGGCGATAAGTCACTTCTTTAAAGAGTGGCTAGAGAGGCGCCACGGCGTCCTCACCTTCCGCCTGACGCAGGTGGCGAGGATCTCTCGCGTCCGGCCCTGGTCCAGGCCATGGTACGGAGCGAGAGGGCATGGGAGGCCGTCACCTCCTTCTGCGAAGCAGTAATGCTCGCGAAGGAGGAGGCGGAACGCGTGAGGGAGAGGTAAAATTCGCGCCCTCACGCCCCTAGGCACCGCAGGAGTAGACGCCCTGGGCGTCGGGAATCGATCGCGGATTCCCGGCCACCTTAGGCGCGGGCTTGCGGACGGTGAGCAATTGGTAGCTCGCCGTCCGGTAAGGACCAAGCCCGGGTTGACGGTGCGTTGTGTTCCACGCGCGCCTCAAAGAGATGTCAGCGAGTGAAGGGGTCCGATGAGACCATTGCCTGCCGGGGTTGCGGGAAAGTCCGAAAGGGATACCGTGGCCCCCTGGCATTGCACAGGCAACAGAAGGAACACGGGTGGGTTTTAGTCAGTAAGAGTTTGACACGCCCTCCCGCTCAACCCAGAGCGGGAGAAGTCATTTGACGATTTCCCACCCAAAAAAAAAAAAAAGTTCTCGAAATAAGTTTGTTGGTAGTTTTTCCCCGGATGATCTCCTTCATAAAGAACTCTACCATGCTGTGTGTAATGGACATCGACGCGATGTTACCATGAATTCAGTACAGACGCCAGCAGGTCTACCTACCCGATACTGCTTTAATAAAGTTGAAAATCTATTAAAGAAATTTGACAGATTGTTGTAGGTTGGTGTGCTGGCGTCTGTACAGAAATGAATGAAAATTGATGAAAATTGGTGAAAATAACAAAACTTGTTTTTTAGTGTAGGTAAACATGCTTGTTTTATTGTAAACCAAATTCTTCTAAGAACCATTAGGAAAGATTTAGTCCATTAGTAAAATAGCGAGAAATCGGGGTTTAAACGTAAGTGGTCCGAAAAGGGGCGCGGGGGTGGTCGTCAAGGTCATTTCTGATGGCATACCACGCGCGCTCATTAGTCAAATCAAATAGCGCGCGGAAAGCGAGATTAAAGATTTGCAGGAAAACGACAGGAAAGATGTTACACATAAAAAAATCTGAAGTAGAAAAATTTGACAGTGTAAGTATTGCATTTTTTTTAATAACCCCTGAAAAATTTCTAATCTCTTTCCCCGGTGTCTAGAATCATATGAATGCCCCGGGGAGCTTGAATTGTTGTACAGTTTACGTGGCAATGTCCTTTACACCTAGGGTTGCCAACTTCTTTTATATCAAAAATAGTATTTTTAAAGCCATTTGCCTGTAATAATAGGGTAGATAGCAAAAAAAAATATAATAAAGGTAGGTGTCTAAAAGCATAGTTTTTGCTACTTTGAGCTATTATCAACAGGTTTTTTTACGTCCTTTAGCTATAATTACTGGCGCGGTTATAAGAAAATCTTTAGGTATAGAATGAGATGAAGCGACAGTAGTGCATCGCGGTATGCAAATACGGTTGAAAATGGTTGCGTTTGATTTTGGTTGAATCTCGTGTCTGCCAATAAAATGTTAGCCGTAATATTACAAGCCCGAAAAATACAGTGTATAGTCAAGGGTATAGAAAAAGACTTTTACAAAGATATTTAATTGAAATGAATGGAAAAAAAATCGCAAAGAAGACCCCGAAAAAGCTTTTTCGTCGAAATGCTCTTTTTAAATATTTTGAGTGACAACTATTCATTTTTTTGTAACTATAAAAAAAGAAAATTTGTTAACTAAAGAAATATCTATTTAACTTATTGGTGTATTTTTTATTTCGCAGTTTTAAAATAATTAAAAAAAAATATCTTTGTTTAAGTCTCTTTTTATACCCTTGACAATAAACTGTATTTTTTGGGCTTGAAAGTCAAAGTCAAATAATTTATTTCATTTAGGCACAAAAAAGGCACTTATGAACGTCAACATTTACAAAAAAAAGATATAATAATTGATTCTAGTCGCCCATTCCAAAAGGTCGTTTTCGTATGGAGAAGAATGGGCAAGAAACTCCACCGTTACTCTTTTAAAATATTTTCACAATATTCTGTATACATTAATTATATAATTATATGTGAAGACGATGCACCTAGAATAAGATTACTATACCAAGATAGGTAAAAAGAATGAAAAATGAAGTAATGACATAAATTAATTATGTGATAGATGCATGGTGCTCACATATTTACAAACATTGTAAAATTATACGATATTCTTAACATTTTAACAAGTACTACTAATAATAAGTCAGTGTGTGAGTTCAAGTAATCACAGAATATAAAATGAATGTTTAAAAAAATAATATTATACAATTAAATTAGCAACCAGTTTGATTTTGTCTAGATTCTAAATTGTCCTATGGAGCAGGACCAGCATGTTTCTAAGCATTTTTATCTTGGATATAATCCTCTAATTTGTAATATGCTTGTTTACAAAGTGTACTTTTTATATGAGTTGTAATATTGTAGCATTACCTACGGATAACAGCGCGACGAAAAAGTGGACGTTTTTCGCTGTCTGCTTGGGTAGCGCTATAGGGTTACAAAATAGCATTAATTCAGCTTTTATGATATTAATACTGGCCCTATTGCGCTCATTTCGGCATTTTGTATCGACTTAAAAATATAGTAGTTGCGCCTACTATATTGTTTTTTTTAGAAATATAGTATTTAGGCCTTATATGTAGCTCTAATAAATATTATACATATAGTAGGGTTGGCAACCCTACTTACAACGTGTATAAAATCTTCGTTGCATCTCTAAATTAAGTATCAATATTTTTTGCGTCACTGCCCCTCCCCATGTCTTCATGTCCAATGTCGAAAATGAACTTCCAAGAAATCATACCCCTGATGAATAACATGAGGAAATTCTACCAATTGCTCTATTGTGCTATACAATTGGATTGTTGACCGCAGTAAATAGTTCTCGGTAGTCCTCGGTATCTAGTTTCAAATCTATCAAATCAATCAAGCTATTCTGAAATAGGAGTTACTCATAATATGGTCAGGTCATCATAATTCTCCAATTATTTGGGGTCGACGCAACATGTCTCCCACACTTCTCTATCAGTCGTCATCTCGGTAGTCACCCCCTTTCTATCCATATCATCTTTCACACAGTCCATCCATCGTTTCATTGGTCTTCCCCTACTCATATATCCACATTCATACTCAAGCTTTCCTCACGACAGTTTCCTCATTGCTCCGCATCGGTGCCACTTTCAGACTTCCTCATAAGTACTCATTTGTTATGCTATCCAATTTCGTATTTTGAAGCATTGTAAAAGTACCTACCAATAAGTCCTATTTATCCCTAACGTAGGTACCTACAGTGGTATGACATTTCAACACAATTCGTCGTTGCCAAAACAGCCACAACAAACAAAACGTAATAAGTACGGTACTTTACACAATATTGTTTGTTAGTGGTTTTAATCACGTTTTAATACTGCGCCTGACGTTACGTAACATTCTGAAAACCATTGCTTACAGCTCAGCTGTGTATTGCGTAATAAACGGGAGAATAGGTTACGTTATTTACTCAAAAATAATTCCTTTTTCCTTGTTAAGGACGATGTATATTAAATATGGTTTCGTTTGGTTATTTGATCATCTTTGATGAGTACCTATGTTGCAATTATAGGG
The DNA here is from genome assembly GCA_963853775.1 of Xanthia togata. Classification (NCBI taxonomy): domain Eukaryota; kingdom Metazoa; phylum Arthropoda; class Insecta; order Lepidoptera; family Noctuidae; genus Xanthia; species Xanthia togata. The sequence goes on along the minus strand of OY970798.1, from coordinate 7,087,524 downwards.
ATGTTTTGTATGTGATGAAATTGATGCTTACATTGTAATGCGTGTAGCTATTTGCCTACCAACATGTATAATGGCAATGGTTCTTAGGTGATGATTCTCGATGAAATGCCGCTTTCGCTGTCGTCGGTAGGAATCAGAGCCCCCCGAGTCCTACCGATGACGAACACGCCCAGTTTTCCACTCATACAGGAGACATCGATAAAAAAGAATCACATGTTTTCATTTTCATATTGATCAGTGTTATCCCAGCCGGAGGACGTCCGTGCTTAACATAGGCCTTCCTCAAGAATTGCCACATGACCAGTAGGTACTGCGCTGCCCCCATCTAGATTCCCGCGACCTTTGGTGCATCCTTTCGATACTCGTTTCGGAAATCAACAAAGTGTGTCAAGCCCAAAAGATGTACTCATAGGCCAAAAGTCTTCGCTAGAGTTTTACAGGTTTCAATCTAAATTCCTTGTAAGGCTTATTGCTTAAATCCGTTTAGATAGGTATCTACTATTAAGGGCATAGCGCGTATGCCTAGAATAGTGTAGGACTAGGTCCACCAGTTGCCCTTGGCTCATTAGGGACAGCTTTTAGATACGCTCATAAACTTTAATAATACCTACGTGCTACTTTTGCAATATTTTTGAGCGAAACTAAGTTTTGTTCATATTAAAATCACTAGGATTTTAATATGAACAAAACTTAGTTTCTCTTATTTTTTTGTCTGGAAACTGCAATTCGGCAGGTCGTGAAAGAGATGGCGGGCCGCGGGTTGAGCTGGATTCCTTTTAAATGATAACCAGACAAAAAAGGAGCGTAGCAAATTTGGAGAGATCGAACTGGGGGAGGGAGAACTGAGGGCTTTTTACATTAAAGCATACGTGATAGATAACACTGTCTAGAATCTAGACAGTGTTATCCACCACATAGGTAGGCTATGTATGTTGTTAAGTCGTAAATTATTTAGACCTTAGATAATTTACGACAACATTCACTCCGGGACTCCTGAATAAGCCACCGTGCAATTCTATGTGAGGTATAAAAGCCAAATTAATTATGATTACATCAAATGGGGTCGGCCGAAGAAAACTTTAGATAGATGGCGCTAGCATAGCTTTCACCTATGAAGTTTGTGTTGTATTTTGGCTTCCCTTGTTGACTGCGTTTTTTATAAGTAATATTAAAGGAACTGTTGTGAAAAAACATGTATTCGGCATGGCGGATAAGTTAGTTAAAAGCTGAAATTAAGACACGACGTGCAATCTTTACGAGGAAGAAAAGCAGACCTTGTCAATTCAAATCAAATGTTCCTAAAAATCTTTTTTTTTGTTAGAGATAAAATGCTAGCGCTACTTTGACAGTTGTCAACCCCATTGTAATGAAGAGTCAAAGAATAAGTGTATATGCAGTTTTAATGCCAAAATACTGGCCATCATTTTGGTGTCATCATTACTGAATTTGAATTCCCGAGCATTTAAAAAGTTAAAGACTTCTAAAAAAGTGCAGGGTGGCTTGATTTAGGAGTATGATAGCATTTTTGCTATATTCCAGAAGGTAGGTATAACTTGCCTGGTCGGCCGGAATAGAACAGCGGGCCCTCAAGGAAATCTAATGGAGAGTATTTTTTGTACAACACCGATGTTAAGTCATCATAATCATCATCATTTCAGCCGAAAGACGTCCACTGCTGGAGATAGGCCTCCTCCAAGCAGCATACCACTTCGACCGGTTATGTGATAATACCAAAACAAAAATCTGGAATGTTCTTAGCAAATAAGTTGATGAGACGCCAATAAAATCACACTGCGGTTCAGTAGTATGGTGTTTACCTACTCGTAAATTAACACTGAATTAATTTGTATACGATTAAAATTCCGATATGTACCTACTTAATTCCGTATTAATGACGTAAACATTCGATTTAATATTATTTATTTACATTTTAATAGGATGTTATGCTTGTTATTGAGTCATAAAAAATAAACCTATCTATTATTTGGTACGACATTAATGTCAATTGGTTGAAACTGACGTGAATCTGCCTAGGCTTTTCCCAACTATGTTAGGGTCAGCTTCCAGTCTAACAGGATCCAGTTTAATACCAGTATTTTATATGGAGCGTCTGCCTATCTGACCTCCACAGCCCAGTTACTGAGGTAATTACGATACTCCTTGGCCATATTATGAAGTATTAATTCCATCATTATTCCACTTCGAAAAAAGGATGGTGCTATCGGCCTTGTATAGCTCCGTCTCTCACTCACACTGGAATAATGGTGGCATTAATACGTCATATTGGGGCCCCTGGTAGTCAGTCTATTGGGGTTTTGGGTTTCTTCTAAGGTTGGAACCGTGAAATAATTAAAAACTCATTATTTTACGACCGTCTAAAATTAAAGATTTGGAAAACATAAAAACCCATTGAAGTTGATATGAAACGTCACGTTTGAGTATAAATCCGGTATTTCCTGCTAGGTAATTTCCCAATCGAATTGTAGGAATATTATTAGAGTTAAATATGTTTTGTAGATTGGTTGGGATATAGGTACCTACAAAAATTTACATCTGAATGAGTCATGCAGTAATTATAGTTAATTTTTATCATTGCATTCATTTTGCATTTATGATGAAAAATATGTGTTCCTCTGGTAGATTATTAAAAAATATTAGACACGTATTTTTCTTTTTTAACGTAATCAAAAGATTACCGCGGTCATTGAGTTAAATATGGCATGACGTCACGCCTGTGTAGATTTTATAAATTAGTTGTGACGTAGCGAGCCCCCACTCCCCAAATTTAATGCGTTTTAAATAGGTATCTAAGTATATTTTTTATTAATATGATGTAGCAAAAATAAGCGTCTACCTAATATTTTTTATTATCTGACTGACAGACTAATTAGAATTTCTTTTTTCTGTACCCATTATTTTGCCCAATTTTTTATTCAAATATTTGTTTTGTCGACGGGCGTGTATTTCTGTTAAATTAGACGATCTCCACCTACAATTATTGAGATAAATAGAATCTAACAAAATGAGGGCTCCATCCAGGGATCATTGACTTTTTTAATGGCTTTCTTGTTTATGGATAGAGCGACGGACGTTGAAGTGTGCTGTGTGCCCACTGCCCATGATGGACCATTGTGTAAATAAGTCATTACTCAAAAACATGTAATTAATGAGGCTTTTAATTTAGTTATGGTGTAAGTGTCTGTGTTCGTATTGAAAAATTGCGCAATTAAAAAAAATACTAAGTAAGTACCTCTTAACTTTGCTCTTGCGCAACCCTGAGATGAGAAAACTCAACAAATCACCATAATGTGCACAACATTAACAAAAATATTCCCCGTGTCATGGAAATCAATATTATCATCGGATAACCACATCATAATTTAAAAGCCATAAAAGTAATATTACTCATTTGAACATCACATTATATAAATGATAGCACACCCCCGAATCGTCAGAAGCCCCGACATGGATGACTGGGTGAAATTGTAAATAATCCTTATCAAGTGTTATCGATAAGGAGGAAGTGACTCAGAGAGCGCCGGCGTTTAAAAACATGACTAACTTTTTAAACTTTCGCATCGTCATCATAAATAACGGGAGCAGGAAAGTAACGGAGACCGGTGACGTATTCCCAAGTCTCGGTATGTACCTACGTCAAAGAATTTATTTTTAATTTCAACACAAATAAAACTTCGCGCTATTGAAATGTTTAATTAGCAATGGAGCCAATTAAAATAATTACACTACGTTCACAATTCACCCCTAGCACACTTTAATAGGTATCTCCCAAAATACGTATTAAGCATTTAGGAAATTCAAAAACAACAAAGCAAGCATTAAAAATGTTCAAAAAGGTTGCACGAAGGCATTTCCTAATGCCAAGGTCTTCAATAAAAACTTGACATTACTTTTAAAAGAACTGGCCATTGATGTTCGAAAAAAATGTTGTGACAGCCATAAGGCTGCAAATTAAAAAAAGTGTTTTAGTTTTTTGTGACACACATAAATGTCATCGCATAAAGTTTTTGTGTTATTCCGGCCATGATGAAAGATATTAAACCTATTTAAGTCGATGTCTATCACCAGGAAGATAAAATTAGTCACCGAGTTGATGAAGATAGCTATTTTATGATACATAAGTTTTTGTACGTAAGTAGATAAATCGTCAACTGCTTTTTTGTTTTTACTTGGAGATAAAGAAAGACACCAAGATTTAGAGATAGCGGAAATGTTCTTGATGATAACGCGATAGATTTGTGATAAGTTTATGAATATTTGATAAAAAATAGTAATATCTCATTTAAAAAAAGTTATGAGCTGTCATAATATTAAGTTAACGGCGCGGCCGCTGACAGTCTGTCACTTGAATCAACTCGACAGAAATCACGTAAACAGACGTCACATCACATAGACATTTTCACACAAACTTACCTAAATCATACCTACATACTAATACCACTAATACTATACACACAGCAAGAACCGTACCTTAGAAATGTTTGTGTTTACAAAATAGATATATAAGTACCTACACAATACATAGTTTACAATCTTAATCACTTAGTAAGTGTTAATAGACAGGTAACAACTCAAAGCAATATCACAGTATTGTAATACTGTGGCAATGTCATTGCTGGCTTAAAGGTAGGTAAGTACTACATTTATGTACTGTAAAGATTGTCTGCCTTATGGGAACCTTTCACCTTACAGGCTGGTTGTAAAAATGACTAGCTACATTCGATCACTTAAACGAAGATTATAATAGTTTTTAAAATTGAATACCTATGCGACGATTGTTTTCAAGAAACAACAGTTAAGTATCCCTATGTAGTCTGTGAACAGTTATGTGATAGGCGGGTAAAAGTGAGCACGTCCTCTTGGAATAAATAGAGAAAATTCAATATTGCTTCTTATTTTTAACCGACTTCAAAAAAAGGAGGAGGTTCTCAATTCGACGGTATGTTTTTTTTTTTTTTTTTTTTTTGTGTATGTTTGTTACTCGATTACTCCGCCAACTATGAATTGATTTTGATGATTCTTTTTTTGTTTGGTAGGGCATACTTCAGAAGTGGTCCCATATAAATTTGGTCAAGATCTGGTGAAGGGTTTTTGAGTTAGCTTCAATAATACATATTTTTCCGACCTAGCATATGTGGATGATATTCTAATAGTTCCTGTCACTGTAATTTACTTGGTATTAAAATTTTTGTGGGGGTTTTGTGTAGGTACCACAACTAAAAAGTGAAAAATAAAAATTTTTTCACAAAAAATAAAACCGACTTCCAAAAACAAACACTACAAAGTGAAAAATAACTTTGATTTCGGAAGTCGGTGGCAAAAAAAACTAAAATAAAAAACCCAGGACACCGACTTCCGAAATCAAAGTTATTTTTCACTTTGTAGTGTTTGTTTTTGGAAGTCGGTTTTATTTTTTGTGAAAAAAAAAATATTTTTCACTTTTTTGTATGTAGCGCCTGCCCCATTATAGATTCCGGTACAGGTAGCGCCCAGTGCAAACAGTACTGCTATCTAATTACGCAACACATTTTCGTAAATGATTACGACAAATTTGTTTAATTTTGACAGTTCAACAACATTCATTGCGTTATTTACGTTGTTGAGCAGATTTTTTTTTCGAACTCACGAAGCAATTGATTAGCAATATGTTTCAAAACGATTGAAATGCCGATTGATCGTGTATTAAGTAATTAGGGTACTGTTTCGCTAGTTTACTTTAACAATTCACGCAGCTAGAATATCTAACGATTTATCTGAATAGGAAAGAAGATAACAGTGTTGAGAATCAATAATCAGTCTAAATTATAGTGTGTATGACAGCAATTCACGCCAGCACACCAACATACCCGAAACTGTCAAATTTTCCCAATAAACTTTGAACCTTATACTTTAACATTAAAGTTGAAAATCTATTGAAGAAATTTGACAGATTGTAGTAGTTGACGTGCTGGCGTCTGTATACATGGAAAGGCAAGTAATTACCGAAATGATTACGCAATTTTAAAAATAAAATCATTTTGGTGACACCATATTTCGTTATTTGCGCAATGATTCCACAATTCGTTGTCGTCTTTCTTGTAGTATACTTAGATAAATGTTTACATTTGCTATCTCATGAAAATACCGGTAAATAGACACCTACTTATGTAGGGAGGTATTGATATAACTTATTTCAAGTTCAAAGGACATAGAAGGTGTCAAAATATTCATCATAAATCCGAGGCCATCCCGGTAAAATCTACTACTGCTACAACTAATCCTATCCTAATCCTAATTAATATTATAAATGCGAACGTGAGTTTGTTTTTTACGCTTTCACGCCAAAACGGCTGAATGGATTTGGATGAAATTTGGCACCTTGACCTGGAGAAGGACATAGCCTACTTTTTATCCTGGATCGTAGACGAAGTTGCGGGCAACAGCTAATACAATAATATATCGGGAACTATTTTTACCCAGACTGTCTCGTTGGTCTAGTGGTCGCAAGCTTAATGCTGAGCATGAGATCCTGGGTTGGATTTCCAGGTCTGGCAAAGTGACAATGGGTTATTCCATTAGGAATTTCTCAGTAGCAGCCCGGAGTCTGGATTAGTGCACAGTTGATGACAATAGGCTTGCCACACATGGGACTTAAATATATAACTGGCGAAATGTGGGTGTAGGTACCTATTATAGGTACACCTCTGCCTAACCCTTCGGGGATTACAGGCGTTATGTTATGTAAGTCAAAGCAAATAATTTATTTCATTTAGGCACGTCAAAATTTACAAAAAAAATCATTGATACTAGTCGCCCCTTCTAAAAGGTAGTTTTCGTATGGAGAAGAATGGGCGAGAAACTCCACCGTTACTCTTTTAAAATGTTTTGTTACACAATATCTTGTTTAAACTAATTATATAATTATATGTGATGGCGATGCACCTAGAATAAGATTACTATACCACGATAGGTAAAAAGAATGAAAAATGAAGGAATGACATAAATTAATTAATGTGATAGATGCATTTTGAGCTCACGTAGTTAAAAACATTGTAAAATTATACGATATTCCTAACATTTTAACAAGTAATACTAATAATACGTCAGTGTGTGAGTTCAAGTAATCACAGAATAAGAATAAAATCAATGTTATAAAAAATAATAAGTATATACAGTTAAATTGGCAACCGGCTAGATTTTGTCTAGATTCTAATTGTCCTATGGAGCAGGACCAGCATGTTTCCAAGCATTTTTATATTGGATATAATCCTCTACTTTGTAATATGCTTATTTAAAAAATATACTTTTTATATGAGTTTTAAAGAAGATTGGCAAAACCCCATGTACTTTGAGTGTCGCCTTTATGCTTCGCGTGCATTGGTAAAAACACCCGAGAGATGGATCTAACGCCTAACAACATAAAGTGTAATCATAGCATATTTTTTTGTAATGGGATTTTGATAGAAAATCGGTTTAAAGATTTACCATTTAGGTTAGGTTAGGTGTGTTGTGAAATGTGTATTATATGATTGATAATTGAGCAGATTAATTCATTTTAGAATACAATTCACATAACTGTTTATATGCATGCATGTTTTAAGTATAATATATATATAATAACGCTTTTCCTTTGAGGCGAAACGTATAGGATGTACGTTTAAGGTTGTTACCTACCAAACGGTTAAGTTAGCCTTTGAATATTGCTGGATCATCAGGCGAACCGTACAGGTATTTGTTTGCCAACTCTATATATTATATAATATATCTAGGTTTCTAAAGCAAGGCATTCATCTTTCATGTAATTCTAATATATCACAAGGTATTCTGTTGAAACATTTAACACAGTAGATACGCTATAAAAGATGTAGAAGGTACTTACTACTACTTACCTATTTACTTAAGATACTCTGAAACATGGTTGATCTATTTTATCTTTATTTCTAGTTTAAAAAATATGTCTATCACTTATTTTATTAAAAAGATGTAAATTTCTTGGACCTACGATAGAGCTATTCACGCGCGTCGTCAAGATTTTGTGACCGACGATTTATGTTTCTAAGTAGGTATATCCGTTTACTGAGAATTTCCAAAGGAAAAACCCAATTATACACAATTCCAAGATAAAACATCGCCAATGTTTTGTTTTGAGTGTAAAGTTCGCAGTTTCTTTTACTCTCTATGAATCATGAATTCATAATAGTGTTATCTTTCAGGTGACACATAATTATCATTTCGAATTATTTATCGCAGCAAAAAAATGCCGTATGCGTACTAAAAGACGTTTTCGTGTTTCTCTCACAAATTAGTTTTTTACGAAATCACGACGACGCATGATTATGTAGACGGCCTTTACAATTTAGAAAAAAAGGAAGAAAGAAAAGAAAGAAAAATCGGTTAATTTTTCACATAAACACGTGCATACAAAAAGATAAGAGTAGATAAGCAGAAAACAAAATAGATCAATTATAAATATTACTATAAATAAACACAACAAAAATAGTCGGCAGCTGCAACATACATAGGTACCTACATGGTGACAGGGATATGAACACGCAACCTATACCATGAATTCAGTAAGTACATGATTCTGACGATTGATGACGCCCATGGGTTGAAATGAAACTTTTCGTCGGTTAATAATAATAAAAAACGTCTTTTCTACACATTTTAACCACGTACTCGTACCTACGTGCTCTATAATAGCAGTTTTTTTTTATAACCTACATATTTTTCTAACCTCCCCGGTCTAGCTAGGATCATGTGCTGAATACATGTTTACAGTTTGCGCATCGATGTGTACGGCTGTAAGGCTGAACCCACGAAGCGATTTTCACCCGCTCCCGTCGCGGTGGCGATGGCAGCGGGACCGCAAACACGAACACGTATTACACAGAAATGTAGATAGTAAATTTCAGTTCAATTTCAGTTTGCGGGTCCCGCAGAGTCCCCTGCGACCGCCACCCCGCGGACGCTGCTGAAAACCGTTCCGTGAGTGGGAAACGCAGGTAGCTCTATTACCAATAACAATTTGTAGGGAATCTTACTTATATGATCGGTTTGCATGGGAATAAATAAAATTCTAATCGAATCAACAAAGCTTTGGCCGCATAACAGACGGCTGGAGAACAACTCAACTTGCCAGTTCAGTCTCTCGTCGGCAGTAGTCGGCACAGGTTACGATGGGGGGGGATTCATTTGGTAACCTGTGCCGACTGGCACAGGTTACCAAATGAAACAGAAGTCACAAGTTAGTTACAACCCGCACCCATAAAGACTCTCGCCCATAGAGGTGCGTTATTATCAGTCGATAATATCGGATGCGTTATTGCGGTAAAGTGTCCCGATTCTTAATGTCACACAGCTACGTTTTTATTGTCCGATATTTCTAACGATCCGTATTAAATGATTTCGGTCATATTTCATAGCTACTATTCGTGATAAAAATTCTTCGTCTGATGATAAATCAATACTTATACATTAATATAGAAATAAAAAAGACAGTCTTATAGACATGTAACCACTACTAATACTAAATTATTGAGGTACTACTAGTACTAACGTTATTAACGCACTATGTGTAACTGTTGTCAAATATTGTATGGAACTTTGACAGAAACTAAAGATTTCAACATGTTTTGTTGTGAATGTTTCGCCAGTGCAAACGCACAGTAAGATCGTAATGCGTCTTAATACAAAATGTTCTATGAACTCATATCGGATTAACGCAAGACGGAGGAACGCAAGCGCCCTACTTCTATTGCGTCGATATTCGTGGCCGTACTAATACAAAATGTAGATACCTACTTACTAAAAACAGATATCGCAATAACGCATCTGACATTATCGACCGATAATAACGCGACTTTGGGGGACAGCCTTATTACGTAACACACTTTATAAATACAGATCTGTACCCTAATTACGTAATACACGATCAATCGAAATTTGAAACTTTTTGAAAAAAATTGCTAATCCATTACTTCATATCTCCATAAGTTCGAAAAAAAAATCTGCTCAACAACGTAAATAACGCAATGAATATTGTTGAACTGTCAAAATGAAACAAATTTGATCGTTTACGAAAAATATGTTGAGTAATTCGTTCGATAGCGGACTAACTTACCTAGTGACGTCCGTCCAATCCTTAATTATGTGAAGAATTATAAATTAGACATTAATTATGTGTAAGTTACATCATTTTGTAACAATATAATTTAAAAGAGTACTTATCTATGGTTTTTAGCCCGTTGTTCTCCATAGGAACCTACTACCTACGCTTTAGAATGGGCATCTAGCTTCATGTTTCTGACTGAACGACTCCTTGAAAATTGTTTTGTAATAAATGCTTTGTTTGTGTTTGAGTTTGAGAATGGCCTTTTATTTTGACAATTCAACAACATTCATTGCGTTATTTATTTTGTTGAGCTGACGAATTATTCAAACACATGAAGCAATGGATTAGCAATTTCCTTCAATATCTTTCGGATTTTGATAAATTCAGTCGGAATAGCAATACCGTTAAATCAATCTACCTAGCCTTTTCTCAACTATATTGGGGTCGGCTTCCAGTCCGGATTTAGCTGAATACTAGTATTTTACATGGAGCGACTGCTTATCTGACGTAACGATTGTCAAAGATCCACGAATGACAGCCGGGACCAATGGCATAAAGTGCTTTCCGAGGCACGGAAGAGTTTTGGTACATAAGTAAAGATGGTCACCCATCCACGGACCAACCCCGGGCAAGCGTAGCTTAACCTGATGGATCGACCCGTGCGGCCGTTATTACTTAGCCACGAGCTCCTCATAGCAATACCATTTGTCAATAAAAAAAATAATAAGTGGATTGCGTCTGAATCTTGGTGTCTTAGGAGATCGACGCAACATTTCTTTAGCAATACGTAGTTTCAGTAACACAATGTTTCATAATAGTGAAATTCATATTATCTCGCCACGCAGATGGCAATGCCAAGTTACCGGCTGTCAAGGTTGAGTCAACTGAATGCAACTATTTCTTAAAAAAAAAAAAACAATAGGCAATAGTAATTCAATAAAGTTTTTTTCTTTTGCAAGTTTATGAACGAAAAGAAATATGTACCTAATCTATACTTACTAATTTAATAAAGCTGAAAAAGTTTGTTTGAACGCGCTAATCTCTGGAACTAGGTACAGACGCCAGCACATAAACCTACTAGAATCTGTCAAATTTCTTTAATAGATTTTCAACTTTATCACTGAAGCATAAGGTTCAAAGTTGATTGGGAAAATTTGAAAGTTTCGGGTAGGTTGACCTACTGGCGTCTGTACCCGTCGGATTTTGAAAAATTAAATTATTTTGGTAGCCCAATTATTGAGGAAGGCTATTTACGGCCCTTATGAGGTGAGCAAAAATAAAAAAAAGTCAGAAAGAACGCTAATCGTAAACGAAGTAATAGCGTGGGCGGACGATGCGATGCGACGCGGTGTCTGGGGCCTATTTCACGAGGACGAATACGCGGGTAGAAGCTGGTTATGGTTACATAATTAATTAGGCAGAGAGCTAGTAAACCTTTTAAGTTATTTTTGTCCCACATTAGCTTCAATTTCATTCATGACTTGCCTACTTATTTTTTTTACAGGCGTGTTCTTAAAAGGACTGACCAACCAAGCCTCGTATACTTAAAGACGTCTGGTGTAGTCAATAGTCATAATAGTTACAGTCCGGCCGACAAAAGACTATTCTTGACCTGTCAGTTTCATACTAACGAATAGGTATGCGTTTAGCGAATTTGACCCTTATTACTACTACAAATTGTTCAACTGACGGGTGGCAGAAAAGTAATCTCTTCGACATAAGTGAACAATTTTTATTGTAGGTATTCTCTGTCCCATATATGGCTTTGATTACCAATAAAATTCATCTCGCGTCAGTAAACCTTGTCTACATTTTTCTACACCCTAATTGCGTAACACAGTTTCAATCTCAGTCTGAGAGTTTTGAAGAATATTTCTAACCCATTGCTCCATAGGTTTAATAAATTTGTCTGCTCAACAACGTAAATAACGCAATGAATGTGGTCGAACTGTCAAAATGAAAGAAATTGCAACTTTTTGTGTCACCCTACAAGGGAAGATTTATTTTTTTAATATGATGACTAAGTTGTTTCATGATATTCTAGAGGCTGTTCCGTACGTGTAACATATTAAACAAAAATAACAACTGGCTAGGAGCCATTTTTGATAACCTAGATCTACTTTTTACTGAGCTCTTTTTGTTTTTTAGATGAAGTAATATTATTATGTACACCTATCATGATCATAATTAATTTCACAAGCCATTGTTTTTATTTCAATGTAAAACTGTATATATTTACATATCATAACTACCTACCTAACTAGGTACTTACCTACTTATCAAAAGTTTTTTTTTTGTGAGCGCAAAAAGTTAAGTAGGTAAGTAGGTAAAACAATATTTGCGAGTATAGATACACAAATAAATTTTCCGTTTTCAGTTTATGACCGCCTGCGGCAGTTCGCACGAAATAAAGTACCTACTTAGACCCAGACCTAAAATAAAACAACAAACAAATAAAAGGTTGTGCCATGAAAGTCTTGCGTCATTGACTACCATGTACCTACTTAATTACCAAGTTAGATTTAGAAAAACAACGTTTTAAATACCTCCAAAGTTCCACAGAACCTACGTCATATTCCCTTATTGATGTACCTAACCTTTGTCCTTTAGATTATAAATAGCTATATAAACAATCCGCAGATAACCCTTTGAATTCTTATCTTATCAAATTGATTTACGTGCATAGTTCTGTATGACCTAGGTACTCGAATACTTTGCATTCATTTCTCATACATAGGTGGGTACGTATACGTACGACGACGTATATTATACCTAATAGATCTGCAGTCAGTTATAGATACGAAAAAGTTTGCTTACTCCTTAACTACCTAGGCACTTACCTTTTTATCTGTGTTCTAATTTCGAAAACTCTTGGCCATTGGTCACATTATTGGCACTTTTTTTTGTTTTAAAACTATTCAAAATAGGAGATTTACTTAATAATAACAAAGTGGATGAATTACAAGAAACAATGGTCGCCGTCTCGCTACAATGGTCTTTATTGCTATTATAGGCCCTTTTCCATTAACATCTACCTGCTCGATAAATGCTGATATTGATTGCTGTAACCCTAGTTTCAAGACAAAAGAGAAATGTGTGATAAAATAGTAGGTACTTATTAGTACTAGTGAGTAAACTAAGTAGCTAAAATCATCGAAATTTAGTTTTAAGCAAGTACCTAATAGGTAATCAAATTATTGTTTGGGAACAGCGTTGCCATACGTCGTGATTTCGGCGGGAAGGACATCCCAATTTTTATTTTAAATTTAATGTCCCTAAATTTTCATTAAATTATATTTTCCATTGTAAACTTAATTTGAAACTCAAATAAAAGGCTCTGGATTACCTGGGCGACCGAGCTCTGCTCTGGTGAAAATAGAGATACTAATTCCATGCTGTCATGATAGTGGGTACCTACTAATTCCATGTTGTTTGTCATGTCATTATTCTAAGGTACCGTAAAACGCTGTAACGATGGGTATGCGAGGCAATGCCTCGCATACCCAACTTTGCCAATTATATGAATTTACCAATATCTTTTTAAATATTGGTTGTAGCAACTTCAAATTGTTGGTAGTTATTTAAATCATTACCTGGCAACACGAAAAACCCGCCGCCATGTTTGTTTCCTTTAAAACCACATGACAGCGAGTTGTCAAACGCAACGAGTGATAGCCGGCTTCGAAGCTACGCGACAAACTTTTTCGGTAAGTCCATAAATATTTACAATTTCGACAAAGTTTCGATATGTATATGTTACTTGTAAGTTATCCTATAATTCTGAATTAATTTTGAACGTTTATTGTGACAAATAAAAAAGTTATAAATATTTCGGCAAAGTTGTCACAATCATTTCGATCTTGTTTTACTCCATAGTGTATGCGACAACCCTAAGCAATATCAAATAAAGTATGAAACTAACAGCAAAGTCGAACACAACATTGCCTAGCATTGTCTCTAGTGGTATAAGCAAAAAGTGACTGTTTTGCAATTCTTATCCCTATGTCCCATTAATAAGGGTTAACTTCAAGTGCAGGAATGATGTACTTAAGTTGTTTAGAGTGTCAAAATTGAAGCAGGCAATGTTACAGTTTTGTGGCCCAACTTTGCCTAGTGATTAAGACTGTTATATTTCGAAAATGAAACAGAGTAAGTAATCATAGTTCTAAGTACACTGCCAATGACCATTAATATAAGCTTTATCCCCAACCTGACAAGGGTGAAAATTGATTGTAATTTTTCGAAATATGTCAATGTTTCTATAAAACTACGGCAAAGTTGCAGCAGTTTACGGTACCCATCTTGTCAACTTTGGGCGACCAAGCTTTGCTCGAGTGAAAATACGGAGAAATCGAATTTTTCTAGTTTTTTTTTTTTTTTTGTTGTGAGACCTAGCTAGATCGATTTTTTGCCCCCGTAAACCCATATATTGCAAATATCATCGAAATCGTTAGAGCCGTTGTCCAGAACGTTTTACAAATACAACACTGGCCTGCAAAACTAAGTATCACACTTTAAAAATTGCAATAACTTTTTAAGTACACAAGTTATACTTTCGAAACAAAAAGGACTCGAAAAAGAGTTTTATTTTCAATTTTTTTCTTGATCGATGAGTCTTGTTACAAAAGCTAAATTAGACAACAGCACACAAACTTATTTATCATGCCTCTTTCACATGCTGAAGAATGTGCTAGGATCATGACTTTTCTGGAACTAGGCATCAGTATGCGTCGTACTGCAAGAATGGTGGGTGTGACGTTACGAACGGTCCAGAAGGTGAAGCGAAGGTACGAAGAGACTGGAAACCATTTGAGGAGACCTGGTAATGGCAGACCCAGGAGTACTAGTGCCCGAGAAGACCGTTATATTGTTTCCACTGTGTTGAGAAATCGCCACCTAAATGCAGTTGAATTCCAGCAACAGCTTGTTCAGACCCGAAGGGACTACATTAGTGATAGTTCAGTGAGAAGAAGAATGGCTGAAGCAAACGTGAAACCCCGAAGACCAGCGAGTGACCCCAAACTCGAGAGAGAGCATCGAGAAGCGAGACTGCGATACGCCCGTGAACACATACAGTGGGATCAAGAAGAATGGTCAAGAATTTTGTTTACAGATGAGTCTCGATTCTCACTTTACACTTCTGATAGAAGGCGAAGTGTCTACAGGCGACTTGGTGAGCGATACCTTCAAGCCTGCTTCTCAGAAAGAGTCCAGTATGGGTGGAGGCAGTGTACATGTATGGGCTGGCATATCTTCAGAAGGTCGCACAGAGTTAGTGGCCATAGAAAATGGCACTCTGACTGGGGTAAGATATGCCCGGGAGATTCTCAATGAGTATGCAGGGCCGTATTTAGTAATTAATATGGGTGATGGATCGATGCTGATGCATGATAATGCCCGGCCACACACGGCTCGGGTCGTGCAAGAGTAGGTATATTCAGGAGGTTGGTATCAGCGTGATGGCTTGGCCATCGAGAAATCCTGATCTCAACCCGATTGAGCACGCCTGGGATGAGCTAGGGAGGCTAGTCAGAAGCCGCAGACCACCACCTATCAGGGCACTAAGACAGGCCTTGATAGAAGAATGGGAGAATATTCCCCAACATCGGCTCCGAAACCTCGTGTTCAGTATGCCAAATCGACTCGAAGCTGTAAGCAGAGCCCGAGGAGGAAATACCAGTTATTAAAAAATAAATAACATGTAAAACATACTTGTAAATGTTAATTGAGTTGTATATGACCATAGATATAATAAAGAAGGAGATATGGCGTGGAGTTCAAAATGTATAGAAAACCGATGAAGCCACAATTGCCCCTCCATAACGCTAATATTGCACACACAGTTCTGTCAAAATAATACTACGAACAAGTGCACACACGCGCCATCGATAATTCAGTCATTTAAATATAAACCTTATTATTTAAACTACAGCGTACTTTTTCCGTATAATTACTCACACTAAAACTATTATCATTGTGTGTTGACGGGACTCAGGGGCGGATACGATATAGTGATTGACTAAATCGAAGAGTTATCGATAAATTTACCATAAAGGTTTTGGAAATAAAGTAAACAAAAACGATATGAAACCAACAAAACATTATTTAAGGTACAATTACAATTTGTTAGTGACTTACTGAATTATATACGAATACGAAGCTAATCATAAACTTGTAAGTTTGCAGGCTCTTAAAAAACCCGTATTTTTAAGAAATTAAATTCTTCTTGCTTTAGTAACTAGGGGTTTATGTGACAATAACACACACGCATGCATAAGAAATAAATAGCATGAATGTTGACCCATTGCCAAATCTTTAATAATAACCTTATTAAAAGTAATTTTCATATTATAATTGTTTATTTTAGAGCAGGGGTGTCAAACTCAATTTTGCAGAGGGCCATATATTAGATTTAGAATGTGTAGGCGGGCCAGGATCAAATTAAAAAACTAAAACATACTGAATTATTTTAACATCTTTATTTATATAGTTGTTACAAATCATACCAAAAGTAAGAAAGACGGTAATTATTTTGAGCTCGAGGATCCGGATTCTCTTGTTTTTGAAATCTCATTGATGTCAGGTATCATATTCGTGGTAGTTATTTTAAGAATTGATATAATATATATACGGCCCGCGGGCCGGGTTTGGCCCGCGGGCCGTATCTTTGACATGACTGTTTTAGAGCATGCATGACGTCACAATATGGCTTCAAAGTAAACAGTTTCTTTAGAAATCTGCGGCATAATACATAATTATGACTATATGATGCTGATTATTATAATGCATACCAAGCTAATGGTGCATTTATGAAGACTTCAGTAAAATACCATAACCATAACAAATGACGAAGTAACTTGAGGCTAAGGCATTACATCTCATAATTCAAACCCAAGGACATTCCAAAGATTACTAAACTAAACATTATTGAACTTACTTCACGATCTTTTTAGCTGTAAAATAATAAAAATGGGTAAAAATGCATAGAACCACATCGGCCTTCCAACCGGATTACAAGAGTTAACAAATTGAAGAAAAAACAATTAAATGAAATTGTAATATAACAATTCGCAGTCGACTTTCTTGTCGATAGACTTTGTCAGACCTCCACGAGCACATCACTAGCTCGCGCTCAAATACGGCGGACCGGAGCAGCGGACGCACCATGCGACATTACGGCTTATTGAGGTTTCGTTATGTCAGATTTACATTGCTTGTTCAGTCACTCAGTGACAGACTGAGGTGGTTGTAAAAGAGAAATGTATTTAATGCAAAAATAATACTGTCGGGATAATATAGGAAAACAAATATAAAGTAGTACAACTCAGATATATTTTACGGCTTGTTGTTTTCCGTGATTTTTAAGACAAATATTGTAAAATACTTGTATTTACCTGTGATGATGACTGATGCCATGACTTCTAAAAATTTTGTTTTGGCTTCTATTTTTGCACGAACCCACTTAACAAGACGGCATAATCGTTTTTTTAACGATCGCGGTTGACAACACACTAACTCGCGGTGACGGCCATTTTTTCAATAGCTGAGCGAAAAGCTCAACTCCACGTGGTCGGCGACACGCCCCCTTGCCACTTCTCCTGTTTTTAATATTTCTGTGTATATGACACTAAGCTAAAAAATTGCTATTTTCATTGTTTTATCTATTTGTAGATTTAAAAATGTTACTAATGTATAATTTACTATAGTTTCAAAGAAAGCTGTTAAAAAATTCTATAAAACGTTTTTTTTATTTTAAATCTCTTACATGTCTATAGTATAGAAAAAAATGAAATTTTAAAAGTGTAGTATAATAGCTGAAAATAACCCTGTCCGATCCGAAAGGGGCACATAGGTACTGCAATAACATTACCAAAAAGTAATAATAAATCTTATTATTACTGAAAAAAGTAATTGCTATTTAAAATTCACATTTTTAGGACCAAACTTACCACAAATCCGTTAAAAAATAGTAAATTTTCAACAGGGATTATAAGATACTACTTATACACTGATATACTTATACTTGTAGCTACCCGCTAAACGACGGCTGCTTGTGCCCCATGTACTAACTCGGTAATATTCCCCATTGAAAAAAAATGTGGCAATTTTATTTTACTTTTTTCCTGACACCTAACAACACCGCACCGTCACGGATCGGACAGGGTTTTATTTTTACATGATGTATATGTACATATAGTATACAAATATTGCTCATTTAATAGTATAGGATGCATATAAGTAAACAATAAAAAACTACTACTTATATTTAATGTTTTATTATGTCCCGCTTACGACGAATTAATTTTTACTCAAAACTGGCGGCGACGCCGTAAAAAGATGCCCATCTATAGATAAATATCACCCGTCTCTCCACTGTTCCATCGCCTACTCAAGGATGCATATCCGGTACGCGTATGGCTCGCAAATCCTTCTAGAACCAAAAATTCGAGGATATGTGACATCTACCAACCGGCACTGGGCCCGCGTGGTGGATTCGGCCAACTGCCTTTCATAGAGAGGAGGCCTGTGTCCCAGACTCCCAGCAGTGGGAACATTAAGGCTCGTGCAGACCAGCGCGACGCGACGATGCACCGTGACTTGAACAATACAATTTCTAAGAAAACTTCTCTGTATAACAATAACCGGTGTCGCGTCGCGCTAGTCTGCACGAAGCTTTGTAGGCTAATTAAGTATACAACATGTAAAAAAAACACTGTCCGATCCGAAAGAGGCATATAGGTAGGTACTGTAATAAAATTCGTTCGAGAACCCTTAAGTTTATAGAACCGTGAGACAGAAGTAGACTTGGAAACCAAAATATCATCGGTCGGAAACATTTCAGAAAAATCGGACCTTGAAGAACCATTCTTTTCGGACGATAATTCCGACCTCCAAAATAAATGAATACAATTACAATGCAATCAAAGAATGCCATCCCAATTAAAACAAAAGACAATAAAGTTAATTGTTGATCGCAGATCTACAATTCCACATCTCAGATGTCAACATAAAATTATCGTATCTTAATGAATGAGTCCTCCAGTCAAGGTCTTGCTCGACTCTTGAGGAATTAATGTCCGAAAAATTATGAAATTTATTAATAAACCTTTACATCATCACTTCAGCGGAAAATTTGCATATTTGGCTTTAAATGTACGTGATGAAATGAACATTATAAAGTTGTAGAATGCCAGTGTGATATTAATATCAACTTCAGAAAAATACGGTGCAATCTTTTAAGCGAATTGTTTTAGAAGTTGGATACCTACCTACATACTATTTTACTGTTCAACGGGAAATGGGATGGATAGACTGGCACACCCTGATGAGTCAGCTCCGTTGTCAATCGAGCAAAAAAGCTGTACCTATAGTATGAACTATACAGGTACTAATAGAGCTTTTGGAGTCACACAATCTTATGTTCGGTAAAAAGAAAACAATTTCGATGCTGGTTGAAACAAATTGATGGAAAATAGTTACCGACATAGCTTGCAGAGCAAGCAAGCTGAAGAGGCAGTGGCTTGTCATATTTGTCGAACGAACGATGGCCGGTGGAGCAGACGAGTCATGAAGTGGAGACCGCGTATCGGCAAGGGAAATGTGAGACGCCCCCCAGCTAGATGGGCCGACGACCTTAAAAAGGTGTCTGGGACAGACGGGGTGCGGAAGACGCAGTACAGAGAGTTATGGCACAGCCCGGTAGAGGCTTATGTCCAGCAGTGAACTGCGATAGGCTGAGTTGATTGATCAGTAGTTAACTATTGTAGCTTTTTTCTGAGTTCTCGGCCCAATTCAGAAATGCAATTCACAGGACACGAAGTCACGAGGCACATGAAAGAGCTCTCATTGATCTAAGCTCTCAACTACTCTGAAATGTCATCAAATGCAGCCGTTGTGGCCGAAATCGGCTAGAAGGCATCATTATCATCATCACACTCACACACGCATAAACTCACGCCTTATTACCATGGTCCATAGGGTTAGGCAGAAACTACAGAACGCCATCTGCTATGATCCTTAGCATAGCATAGCATTATAATCAACCTATAATGTTCCCACTGCCGGGACGCCTCTCGATGAGAAGGAGTGGGCTGTATCTACCACGGAGGCCCAGTGCGAGTCGGTAGATGTCAAATGTAGTAAAATATTTCTCGGCATTTATACTAAATTACCTAATACTGGAGAAAGGCTGAGAATGGATACTCATAGCACGTACTCCTACATATCTAAGTCCGTAAGAACATCTAAACTCATGAATCATAATAATTCGCTCATTCCTTTACATATTGGCATTGGCACGTAGCTATCTAACGTGCAAAAAAGAAAATAAATCATCTAAGATAATGTGACGATGACCTTGTTTTTCCCTTGAAACCGTTTTCAAAAATGTATCAATACCAATACCAATATCAATACCAATATACTGCTGAAATTGAAAATGCCCTAATGATCGATTTCTGATATATTCTAAACTAAAGCAGTTTATAAATGTGAGCACCTATTTATTTCTTCTTCTTCTTGACAATATTTCAAATCTTCTTGGCCCAAAACCTCGTCACTTCCACGGCGGCGGCGTCGTCGGTGGCAACGCTGAGGTCACTTCGGCAAGACACACTCTGAACCAGTGGCGGATTTGCCCTAAGGCCCAGTAGGCCCGGGCCTAGGGTGGCCAGATATTAGGGTGGCCAGATATTAGGGCGGCCACTCGTGACAAAAAATTCACTGATGATAACAAGAAATAACTCAAAGTAGGTACCTATATATTCTAAACGTTCGCGCACATTATGGCGGGCCGCACTGCACCGCATCGTATAAAAATAATAACTTAAACCCATT
Source organism: Xanthia togata (assembly GCA_963853775.1). Lineage (NCBI taxonomy): Eukaryota > Metazoa > Arthropoda > Insecta > Lepidoptera > Noctuidae > Xanthia > Xanthia togata. Next base: position 7,066,577 of record OY970798.1, on the reverse strand, counting down.
TAAAAATATGTGCTAATAACTAATGATACCTCCCCACATACTACAACTAAATGAAACGAAATTTAAATTTTGTATAAAACGCTGCCAAGCATATTATAAGATGGGGGATTATATCGCTCACAAAAATGCTTGGCTCAACGCTGGTCCAGCTTCACAAGGGCGCGTGATTAGCATTTGAAAATATTGTTGGAGCTGCTGAATATTGCAAAAACTATCTTTGAATTGTATAACTTCAATCTCTAGTATTGTATAAATTGCATAGCACATGTCATGTGTGAGCACTGTGACCATGTACCTTCAATAAAGCTACCATTTGCTGGGTACGTCTTTCATTGACTTGAATGTGCCCTGGCGGCTGGGCTGAGAGTATGTCATGCTCACTCAAATGTCTCGCTGGTGGTGGCGGGCGTGTGTGTTGGTTCGTTAAGTTCCCCTCAAAATGGTTGAGCTAAACGGTGCTGATCCATGCGTCATGTTCGTGAACGGGCGCCGTCAGTAGGAACTGGTCATCTCTTGTCTGAAACGGCTTAATTTAAATTTAAATTTTTGAATGGCTTTTATCTTTTTATTACGGACGCTTTTTTTGTGCACGTCTTTCTACATTGTTCTCACATGTATAATTTCAACTCGATATCCGTGGATGTAACCAATATTTTGTAACAATATTATGATAAAAGAGTGTTTCCGTGGAGTTTCTTGCCAGTTCTTCTCCATAGGAACCTACGCTTTGGAATGAGCTGCATATTTCTGACTGACAGACCCCTTGAGAAATCAAAAGTACATGGTTTATGTGAAATAAATGCTTCGAGTTTGAGTTTAATTGAAACGCGTCATAGAATTTCGCCAATCCGACTCATAGTTAACTATATTTCTGAACCGATTTCGATAAAAGTTGGCAATAAAGTAAATTCTTTATCATTATCATTGTATTCTATGTGATAGGTGCTCAGAAAGGAGCGGCTGATTTTTACTACATGCCTTGGGGCCTAGGGCGGCCAAGACTGCAAATCCACCACTGCTCTGAACATCAATTAGCAAGGTGTCTCCATTGAACACTTATATTTGGCACTTCACTGATATCTTGGCATGTTTTGAACGATAAGTTGTAGAACAATTCCTTGTTGAATCAATAGCTATTCAGAGTTTATCTAAGGACCTCAGAAACCAGCATAAGTGCCCTACTTAACTGCCCAAACATACAAATTCCTCTCTAATTGAACTAACAGCCAGTTTTCCTTGGGTGCTTACTGTGTTTAGGTTCGGCATGTCGACTTAAATGACCTTACTTCAAATGCAATCGTTGATGCAAGTTAACATTTTTGCAATGCAATGGCCACTAGCCGGCGCTAGTGCAAGAAACGTACGAAATGTGACGAAATTAATTGGATGATGCGACCGTTTGTAAGGATGAAAGTGATGAAACGGTATGTTAGGTCATGACCATGAATCAGACAGTGAGTCTGATGGTACCCGTGATAGACGTGAAGGTTTTTCTGTAACGCAGAATTGAGACATCAGGGATTTATTTTATTTTATGTCGATTAAGGAAAAGAATTATCCATAGACTATTAAATATCAAAAATTAATTTAAAAACATTGCAGAAAAATTTTGAGAGTTCCTTACCGATCTAACTCGGTGGCACTGGCAGGTTATAAAATACGAAAGAAAAAAAAAAACTGTCGGACAGATATAGAATTCCCATTCTGTCACAATCCGAATGATTTTGTAGGGTATTGCTAATTCATTGCTTCATGGCTTCATGTTCGAAAAATGTTGGCTCAACAACGTAAATAACGCTATAATTGTTATGGAACTGTCAAAATCAAAGCTACTGTTAATGTGTTTAGCAATTACCCCGCAGGAGTGCTGGCAGCTGTAGTGTGCAGTGTCATTGGGTTTTTGCACCAGGAATTTCTCAGTAGCTGCCCGGAACTCAGACCAATAATTGGTCTGAGGCCCGGAATCTGGATTTATGCCCGGTTTATGGCAATAGGTTCGTACCTATTAATGGTATGGTATAACTTAAATGGCGAAATATGAGTATTCTTTAAACCTCTATCTACCCCTACTGGCATAGAGGCGTGAGGTTATGTTATGTAGAACATTACAACATCTAGATATCACATGCCCGTCAAAAACAAGGATAGCTGTAGAACATACAGTGGCCTTATTATGCAAAAATCTTGACCTTATTATAAATCCGTAACGCTCAATCCATTCAGCGACTAAGGTTACAAATAACGCTCAAAATGCTATATTACTCATTGACCCACTGCCTTAGAAAGAAACGTGTCAGTCGTTGTGCATTATTTTTCGTTCGAATTTTGAAATAACGATGCTCAATTGTTACGTTGGCTGTTGACATCAAGCTATCGTTAGCATGTTGGTAAAGAAACATACCACTCATTTACCAAAATGTTTGGTCAATTTATTAATTACAATCGATTTAATTACAAAATCGCTATACGTATTATGGTCTTACGTTACACTAGTAACGTGTTTAAGCGTTGTCAGTAAAACTGGCATTAATTACCTAAATGTACAGACGCCAGCACGTCAACCTACTACAATCTGTCAAATTTCTTTAATAGATTTTCAACTATATGTCTATAGCATAAGGTTCAAAGTTGTTTGGGAAAATTTGACACTTTCGGGTAGGTAGGATGTGCTTGCGTCCAATAAAACAATAGGAATAAGTAGAGCTCAGAACAATTTTTTTATTTGGTCATCGCAGTAGAATAGGGTAAGTAAGTAAGGTAAGTAGGTAATCTAAAATTTTCAATTTTAATTTAATGTTATGATTATGGATTTCTCTATACATATGAAGTTAATTTAATACTATTAATAATAAGAGTTATTAATACTATTAATAACTCTGTCAAATATATATCTCGGTAGGTTCTCTTACGAAACTAAATTACCTACATAAAACATGTGATGTGAAGAACTGGCGGAATCACACAGCATGAGAAGTTCTCATAAAGTTTGAGAAATAAGAGGGTTAGATACCTAACAAACAAAAATACTTAGGTAATTTTATGGCCACATTTCCAAATCCGGAAATGCTATTGAAAAAGTGCTTTAGAAACCCAATGTTGCTTCCGTTTGTATAGGACTAGACTTCACGCGTAACGGCGACTGAAGGTGACTACATCAAAGTACACACGGCTACAAATATCATATTATCAAGCTATACATTTCCAGTATAAGCTGACCTCTCATTGTACGGGTATCCTATGCAATACAAGATCAGCTAATGCTGGAAATTTATAGCTTGATAGGTAGCCGTGTGTAGGTACCTTTTTATTATTATTCTATCTGCTCGAGTTGGGATTAAAAGTCTTTCGACCGGTTTTACCACTAGATAAAAGTATAAAAAGATAATACTTTCCGTCAAAGATGTAACTTTCAAGGGATTACTGGTACCTTGTACACACGCGTATTTCACCAGTTATGTCTTCTGTCAGTTACTTCTATACAGATACACCTCTGCCTACACCATCACCTTAAAGAGGCTTGACGATATGTTGAGTTACAGACCGCCCAGTATATGTTGGCAGGTGGCAAAAACCCACTGAAAAAACACGAGATGTAGGTACTCAGCACCCATAATGCGTGTAATGTTGAATATTAGCAATCCCAGGATGTTTGTAATACATAAGGCCAATGTTTTGCGGTTTAAATCTAACCAACAAATAATTTTGCAAGCTATCCTTGTATTACCTTAAATTAACGCAATGACCATGACTACGATATTATGAAACCTTGATTTTCGATGGCAGATGTGAGTATTTTCCTGTCATTATGTTAGGTGCCTGCTATGTAATGTAGGTATTGAGAAAAGTCAATGAATGTAGGTACACACAAAATCGCAAATGTCGGTAAATGTTTAAGTTTCAAAATATACAAAAGAAGAAAATGAAATCCGAACTTTTAATATTTTCTATTTTGGCCAGTCAGTAGGGAACGATGAACGACGACGCTATCGAAACATCAGTACAGCTTGGTAAAAAAAGGTAGAAAAAATGAGGGCGCCACTATCGCACTTAGGTGACTTCGAATGGGAAATGACGAATTGAGTAAAAGATAATGTTAAAAAACAAAACAAATTGTTAAAAACACTGCTTGTGGGTGACTCAAAACTATGCTCAAAACCTACTAGCACTTGTCGGCAAAGTAGTGCCGTCATTTTTATTTTTTTTGTGTATGGCAGTTGACTCAGATTGAGGTCGCAGCTGCCTAACCGGACATTCTTATGCTGCTAAACTCAAAAGCCTCCAGCCAGGGGAGTAGTGCCGCATGCCATCATCATAGGACTGACTGCATTACATACAGTAAAATATTTAGTTCTAAATGTCACCACGTCAGACTTTTATGATGACCTGAAACCTGATACAAGTTACAACATTATAATAATTATTTATACCTACGAGTATGTTGACAGTTCTCTAATTTTATGTAAAATTATGTAAAAATAATAAACATATTGTAAAATTGCACGTATCGAGAATGTCTTCCAATCTGTTTGTCTATGGAAAAAACAAGTATCCAGTGCCAAGTAAATTGAAAAAAGTACCGCAATTGCCTATGGCATCTACTTGACAAATTGACAATCAATCATGGCGAGCACGTCGAGGTCTGTTTTTCTAATTTATTTTATTCCTGTTTCGTTATTAACAACGATATTTATGTATTGTACAGCCGAATATTGTTAATATTTACTATGATATTACGTAAGTTTATGATGGTGCGAATAAAGTGTAGCAAGAGAACACGGCAAAGTAGTTTCCCAAAGATTTGATTTCTACTTGTTGATGAATGATGAGCCTACTTTCTTTTGTGGTTTTAGGATTGAGACGAATAAGGTGGTGTGCTATGCGCACCCAGATGCTCCGCTTATCGAGGATTACAGGGCTGGGGACATGATATGCTCGGAATGTGGGCTGGTAGTCGGTGACAGGTACGTAACAAAATGTTTGTTTGGCAATATTTACGAAACGCACTGAGCTTTCGACCACTGATGCAGTGTCGTAATAATAACAAAGTTGCTGAACTAATGCGATTGATGTATTTGATTTCTATTATTTCGAGGTCAATAAATAATTGACTGATTGTGAAATGTGGAAACTTGAGAATTGCACATAGGAACTGATAAATAAAGCTGTTTTGATCACACACATATACGCAAATGAACATTACTTGTATCTTAGAGTAGAACATTTTAAGAATTAGTTTTTGTTTTTTTTTTATTAATTTTATGCCACACGTTGCAGAAGTAATTGTTTGTCTGCAATCATTGTTATACTAATAGCATATGATCGTATTCTGTATACCCTATGGTAACATATTTCAGAGCTTATCTATGCATATTTGTATGGCCAGTATTTACATTGAAATTGGGACACACTGTTATTGTCATCATAATAATGTTGCAAACTAAGAAAAACAGATATCATGTATCTTTTGAGGTTTTTGTCATAAAACTATTGTAATTTTTTCCAGAGTTATAGATGTGGGTTCAGAATGGCGTACATTCAGCAACGAGAAGTCAGGAGTGGACCCATCTCGTGTTGGTGGGCCTGAAAACCCACTTCTTTCCGGTGGAGACTTGTCCACAATCATCGGACCAGGCAGAGGCGATGCATCATTTGACAGTTTTGGTGTATCAAAGTATCAAAACAGGAGAAACATTAGCAGCACAGACAGGGCTCTGATAAATGCCTTCAGGGAAATTAGCACAATGGCAGACAGGATAAACTTACCGAAGACTATTGTTGATCGTGCCAACAATTTGTTTAAACAGGTAAGGTAACAGCTTGCAATTATTAAAAATAAATCATCAATTTGCTGTGCAAACATGAGTGCAGATAAGTTCTATATTTGTAAATTAAGGAAAAGGAAATGTAAACAATTTGTGCAAGCATTGCTCTCTTTCACATGCTCACCTCCAAGGTAATGTTTGTGAAACAAATTGAATTATGTTCATTATGTATTGCTGAATCAGTTCCATTGTTCAAAACATTTAGTCCGTATTAGTTCAATATCAACTTTTTTTTTTTTTTTTGTCTGGTCGTTCTTTTTGGTTATTATTCCTTGCCATTGACCTAATAGACGACTGCAGTTGCAGTTGCCTCTGCCGTTAACGCCTGCCGCTAGTCTGTTGTGCACTAACTCTTAAACTAGTTTAAGTTTGCAATACAATCATATTTTCGACCTACCCGCATTTTGAAAATCCAACCTGTCTTAAAAATAATATTTTAACAATTATTTTCTAAACATGATATCAAAATAATATAAGCCTACAGATTATAAGTCAGCATGAAACAATATGAACCAATTCAGATATTTTTTTTAGTGTTGAGTAGTGTAAGAAAAGATGTCCTTCGTAATTGTAGAATTCTAAATTTCAAAAACTTTTTCAGTTATGCATAATGCGTAAGGAAAAATATACAATAACAATGTCTTTCATGTTTGCCGGGTATTGTTTCAATAGTCATGCTTTTCTGAATTCAATTTGTCATGAACAAAGCCAATTTTCAAGAATATATTGGGTTATGAAATACATGCAATGTAATTTCCATTATAATGTTAATTTTCCACACGTAATTGTTGACCTTATCTAGCTGACACGTGAACATAAATTAATTAGCATACGGTTGAAGGGTAATAGCAGTGCATTTTGAGGCATACAAAGTATTGAAACTGTTTAATGTGTTTATTTGTCGCTGCATGATAGTAAAAAAATCGTCGATTAAAATTCAAAACAGATATTTTTAAGTTTCCTGTGCCAATGAGCATGGTGAATTTATCAAAGCCTGTGGTAATTAAAATCACATCATCATCATTTCAGCCAAAAGACGACCACTGCTGGACATAGGCCTCCTCAAATCACAACAATTGAACTTTAAGCAATTTGAAGCAGTTTTCGTTCTTCAAGCGTCGTGAGAACATATTGTGCTATAATATTGACCAGACTTGAACTTAAGCTTACATTATTGCTTCCGCAGGTTCACGATGGTAAAAACTTGAAAGGACGAGCTAATGACGCCATCGCTTCTGCTTGTCTCTACATCGCGTGCCGTCAAGAGGGTGTCCCGCGTACATTCAAGGAAATCTGCGCGGTCAGCAAAATCAGCAAGAAGGAGATTGGCAGATGCTTCAAACTCATCTTGAAGGCGCTGGAAACTTCAGTGGAGCTTATCACCACAGCGGATTTCATGTCTCGGTTCTGCTCAAACTTGGGACTGCCCAATTCCGTGCAGAGGGCAGCTACGCATATTGCGAGGAAAGCCGGGGAGCTGGATATTGTGTCCGGACGCAGTCCCATTTCGGTGGCCGCTGCTGCCATCTACATGGCTTCGCAGGTAGGTTTCAACTTTTGGACACACATTTTTTAACATTTTGGTTAATTAGGGACATTTTTAAATTGTTCTCTCCACCGCCTAGATCACCTGTTGTTTGAAACCTAAACGAAATCATATGTAAAGTAACTATAAATACTTAATTTCTTTATCTAAATTAAAGACAAACAATTACTAAAAAAAAAAAAAAATGCACATCTGCACTAATATACAATAAAGATAAAAGATTTGCATTTTGGTTTGTAATTAATAAAAAATTACTAACTTACTTAATTCTTTCACCAGAAGAATGCTGTACTTATTATCAATTTATCACTGACTAACATACACTATAATTTATCAAGATATAACGCGGGCGAAGTCGCGGAAGTTAGTATCTATAAAGTCACTTGCAAAAGAAATGTGAACCTTGTCTCAAACTAGTGTAAACAGTATGATAACTCAAACTATTTATTTTCCTTGTTATATTTATAACTGAAGTATTATGTGATGCCAATGATTAATGACATCAAGCAATTGTTTGATGTCATAATAATTGATATCGCCAACAACAATCACACAGAACTTCTACTCATTTTACAGTTGAATACACACGTAATAAAATACCACAAAAAAAAAAAAACAATAACTTATACCTACTTATTATTGGTATCAATTAGTTCAAGTTGGTTGCAGAATTTAATAATAGAACAGTCATTTAGAAGTTTATTTCAATTCTAACTGTCGCATCTGTTCTATTGATCATTAATTATTTTTCCACAAAACATTCATTCTAACAATAAAATAAAACGTTCAAACTAACGATTTCGACCTTACATTACGTCAGAATCCTATGGATAATATTCTTAAAAAAAAATTGCAACAAGAGATGTGGCCTTCATACGTCACTGGTAATTGCACATACTCAGTGCAAACACTGCATAGAACAAATATTTGAAAATACATATTTCTCAAAGTAAATAGTACTTGACCGTGAAGTTTGCTTTAATGTAACGTTTATATGGAGAAGCACAAAGATAAACAGTACAGAGATAGTAATCAAGCTTGTAGTAATAAATACAGATATCAATGAATTTCGTTTAATGAATTCGGTAATTATCTTGAGTTTTCATTAATTTGAAAGTGTTTTACGGCATATGTCTGTATTATCTTTATCTAATCGTCTATCTACCTGTCAGGTCATTGAAATAACTTAGTTGTTTACCTCCAGGTTGATAGGTAGACGAAATTAACAATTACCAATAATTTAACAGCAGGTTTAATTAAATAGGCATTTAAAAATCGGTGGCTGTAACATCTTTAGTAAATATATACAGCCTTGGAAGCGGCCACCGAGGCCTCAGATTTTGGCAATGCGGCATCGCGCCGCGGTTTTAATATTTGGCCCATTCAAAGTGGTTTTTTTATCAAAGAGGTCTCTATACATACACATACCGAAAACTGATACATAATATCTGTACTTTCAGGCATCTGAAGACAAGCGCAGTCAGAAAGAGATCGGCGACATTGCCGGCGTGGCTGACGTGACCATCCGTCAAGCCTACAAGCTCATGTACCCTTTCGCAGCCAAGCTGTTCCCCGAAGACTTCAAGTTCTCAACCCCCATCGAGTTCCTCCCCCAAATGTAAATGTAGGTACCACGGCTATATGCTTTTAGATAGTGACAGTATAGGGAAGATTATAATTATTATTATACAGTACTTAGTTTATATGGCACAACAAGCGAGGAAAAATAACATTTATTTGGCAACCAATACCCAGTGCGAATGCAGTGCTCCTGACCAAACTTCTTGCATACTTTTGTGTCAGTTACTGGCATGTGTATTCCTGGCTTTACAATTGTGTGCTTCACACTTATAAAATAATCAAATTTGTAAATTGTAAACAGTAATTAGTAAATTGTAATTGTAAAGTTTTGTGGTATAGGCCCCGGACCTACTCACCTAATTAAAATTATTTTAACCTTTGCCAATGACTCGAAAAGAACATTTGGGTTTTGGACGATGGAAGAATTGACAAAATAACGGGATTGTGATTGTGCATGTGTCAATTTGTCTATTCTTCCGTCGACAAAACCCGTTTCTATTGCGGTCATCCTAAGCGTGCAGGACTGAAGACGCTCCACAAAGCTGTAACCCAACTGCTAAGAAGGGTTATGTTATTCCAGAACTCAGATGTGCCATATATGCTGGTACTGCACTAAAAATGACTGGTTATTTGAAGCTGAAAGAAGTTGAAAAAAAAAATTATGTGTGTGTTAAAAATTGGCTTGTTGACATTTGATATCCTATTGTATTTTTTGGTTTATGTGATTGTAATGGCTTATAGAATTGTGGTCATAATTATAGCTCAGTTATTATCACTTTAGAACACAGAATAGATAGCTCATAGAAAACTTTTATAAATGTGTAATGTAAAGTAACTTAGTGTCTGTCATAGAACTTCATCTACATATTTATCTGTGCTTTCGAATAATCAGGAGTTAAATAAATAACTTAGTTTTTCTATTCTCAGACCAAATAAAAAACCAAGATATAGCGCTGCAAACAATACAGTGAAACATCTCCGCTCTGTGCATACACGCTCACACGTGCACATTTACAACCATTTACAATCAAACTACACCTCACTAAGTGCACACATGTTTACGAAACCGGCTTCACGTCACTGTTGACAGCCGAGCGCTATGTCTTGGTTTTTATGGTTCCGTACCCAAAGGGTGAAACGGGACCCTATTACTAAGACTCCGCTGTCCGTCTGTCACCAGGCTGTCTCTCATGAACCGTGACAGTTAGACAGTTGACATTTTAACAGATGATGTATTTCTGTTGCCGCTATAATAACAAATAGAGTAAAATAAATATTTAAGTGGGGCTCCCATACAACAGATCTTTTTGCCGTTTTTATAGATAGTTGTATGGAACCCTTCGTGCGCGAGTCCGACTCGCACTTGGACGGTTTTTATTTGGTCTGAGTTTCTATAATCGATCAACAGAATGTATTGACTATAAAAAATACTTTGACTGAGATTTCCATACATGTTATTGCACAGTTAAACATATTTTTTTTACAAACCCTAATATTATAATCAAGCTATTAAACACATAAATTCTTTAATACTTGTTTCACCATAATTATTTGATCTTCATGCATCATATTTCACTATTAATAAATCACTCAAATGAACATGTTTTTGAAAGAACTGAAATTTTATAGTAAAATATTTTTGATTTATTAAACAATTTTGAGATAGTTGTAACATTTTTTACATTGCAGACTTAATTTGCGCTTACCATTCAAGGCCGCATATTGACGATGCAATGTATCGTAGAATGAAAGAGCCCGATTTCACTGATATCCAATGCCGATGTAGCAAGTTTTTGTATTTGCAACATATTATGTCCTATAACAACATATTATGTGCTGGTGTCCACGCTTATGTATGGAAGTGAATGCTGGGTGTGGCAAAAGAAGCATGAAAGTAGGATTAATGCTGTGGAAATGCGTTCCTTGCGAAGCATGTGTGGTCTAACTATGAATGATAGGCTGAGAAATGATGTGATAAGACAACGGTGTGAGTTAAAAGAAGATGTAGTGACAAAAATTGAATAGGGTATGCTGAGATGGTTTGGTCATGTTGAGAGGATGAATGAAAGGCGACTAACAAAATGTATTTACAAGGCAGATGTGAATGGAAACGCCGGGAGGGGACGCCCTAGGAGGACATATACTGACCTTATTGGTGATGTTCTTCAGAAAGGACAGGTGCGTAGTACTCGCAACCGGCGTGCGTGTATGATCAGATGTATGAACGTAAACGAGGCAAAAGGAGTAGTAAGGATCGTAGCAGGTGGCATTCTGTAGTTTCTGCCTACCCCATGGGAAGAAGGCGTGAGTTTATGTATGTATGTCCTATAAAGAATCTTTAAATTGCTGTAAATTAGGCCATTAAAATAAATAAACTAAACTAGATCAATAATAAAATGCTCAAAGACACATCATCACAAAAGATGGTAATGTCGATGAAACATTACATTCTAAGATTTCCCTAATCAAATGTTTAATTCTGATTCAACCGCTCCCTCTTACGGGGTGTCCTGCGTGAGCGACGAATACGTCACGATGCAATGCGACACGATGCTACACGCGACAAATGTCCTACGTGATTTTGGTCATTACTTCTCGAATCATGGAGAAGTACAATACAATTTTGCTTGAACGTAAAGTAGTTCGTGGTGTCGCAACTGGTCGTCGTCAAAACAAGTACCTACGCGTTACGTCGCGTCTCGCCGCAGACTGCCATATAGGCCGCAAGCAGGGTATGCCGTCGAGCTGATCGCGTTCGTCGCGTTCTCAGCGTCGGGTCGCGTCGTATTCGTCGCTCACACAGGACACCGCATTACACAGAGGAGGCCTGATTATACGATTATTATGCATGTAGGTATGTACAATACGGACGATGAATCAAGGCTGGTCCGAGCTTCGCGCAGATGGCTGCGCAATAACATTTTTTCGGAACCAAATGGTGACATGAGGGTAGTGTACATGCGCGAGTGTAAGGAGAGCCTATGTTCAGACCTGTCATGATTCATCGGCCCTATTGTAATGTTCAGTGAAATCAGGTTCACATTAAATAAATTGGGCGTAGATACGCGTGAACAACGTTGTATTTTTATATTAAACGTAGCATAAGTATTATCTTTGATTTTATGTAGACGAATGCTTGTTCCTGTCACTAACATAATGGTAGAAATATCCTTTATTTATTTTTGGCCCCCTTCAATTATTTTTTGCATATTTTTATCCATTTTTAATAAAGCAAATTTTTCAAATACCTTTACAAATTATCTGTAATTGCTTAGGGCTTATGGGTTTAACTGTGACAACGAGACACAGTATAATTTTTATTGTTATCGACTTCCAAAGGCAAATCGACAGTTGAGGGGATGAAATGTTACAATACCATTTTCTATAATAATGTGTGGCATTGAAAAAAAACTCGTTCTGATTGGCTGCAATATGTAAACGTAGAGGTTCTGCTATCTTAAAAGAAAAAATATTTACACCTTCTTTATTTGAATTCTGTTTACCTATTGCAACCAAAGCTCATGTTCCCTTGCAGGTAGTTGTGAAAAAGCTGTCTGTGAAAATGTTAAGTGACAGGATGTTATGTGATTTATAAGTATCTTATTGATATAGGTGTCAGTTTTATTTATAATTAATTAAATATTTATGTCCGTTTCCACTAAGGGTCAGTTCACACCGAGACGTGTCGTGACGCGACGCAGCGCGCACTTTTTAAGATAGTGATACGAATTAAGACTTTATTTATTACACAAAAAGATACACATTTTATTGAGATAATTCGTAAATGCTTGTGTGTTGATGCTTCGCCGGTAGGCATTGTGCCTCGCAAAGCCGCGTGATGCCGTGAAGCGCAGCCCGAAGCCGTCGGTCGTGGCGAGTTGTCTCTACTATTTTTCGTCCAGATTTCGTGTAGAGTTGATGCAGTTCAGTCGAGTGCTCGAGTGAAAATTATAATGATAGACTGGGATTTTGTTATGATCGGACTTCTTGCAGAAGAGGAAGCGCAACGAGACACCGCGCGGTGTCTCGTTTCGCAGCGAGGCGTCGCGCTGTCAGCGACTTCAAGCTGCGCCTCGCGACGTCGCGCTGCGTATCACGACGTCGCGCTGCGCCTCGCGACGTCGAGTTGCGTCTCGCGATGTCGAGCTGCGTCTCGCGACGTCGCGCTGGGTCTCGCGACGTCGCGCTGCGTCTCGCGGCGCCGCGCTGCGTAGCGTGAAGGCACTGGCCTCTTCAAGCATCGTCGCGTCTCTGTGTGACCCTAACCTAACACTACGCGACACCTAAATAAATGTCTATTTACAAGCACGCGGTTGGATTTTCATCTTTCGGTGCTAAGCCCAGCGTTGGCAAGTGTCAGTGGAAACGGATATACGTCTTGTATAGCTTAACGCTAGGTTGGTACACTGTCTTTCTTTTTAGAGACAGTTTTCTAGACAGTGTAAGGGCAAACATGTTAGGTAGGGTCCCGAATAAATTACGACATTTTTGACGAAACTTTGGAAAAGTTAAGACTCTTTGTAAGTAAACTAAAATTGTACATCACATTAAAAAAATCACGAGGCTTATTTAAATGTCGAGATATATTTTCAGTAATTTGTAAGGGTCGGCGAAGACTTGACAAAGCGCAGTTGTCATTGCTAAACAAAAATCTACATTGCCTTCTTTGAAATAAAGTCGAAAATAAATGGATGCCATGCTGGAAATAGTTTGCCCTAGTTTACTTTAGACTCCAATACTTGATTTACACGAGTAAGCATTGCTCGGTATATTATTGGTTAAGTAATATAGATATAAATAGAACACGATGTTAAACCAACAATAACAAAACAGTAAGACTAAATTTGTTCCATGTGTCACGCTAGGTATACGCCAACGTTAGTGGTAGTCGCGGTCATAAAACGCGGGAGCGAGATGACATAACAGTTTTTAGAATCATCTCATTTGCCTAGCCTTTTCCTAACTATGTTGGGGTCGCATTTCAGTCTAATTGGCGGAATACCAGTATTTTACTTTCATGGAGCGACTGCCTATCTGTGTGGTTCTTTTCTCAAAAGACCATTTCAGACTAATCTACATGGTCCTCATATGGCCTGACCAAGATTATGTCTGGACTTTAAAAGAGACTGCGACCTCTGAGTTTGTTTCGGCCTTTCTTCTCAGTAGACAGATAGGAAATGCCGAACTCATCTAGCAATTTTTTTTATTTTTATGATTACGTGTAAAAGTGATTCCAATGTCCTATTTACAGAATAAACAATTTCATTTCATTTCATCCCACCTCCACAACCCAGTTACTGGGTAATAAGATACTGTAACCGTACCGTAAGGACTCCCAAAGATCTAACAACGGATTAACGTGCTTTCCGAGGCACGGAGGGGTTTCGGTATGCAAAGATGGTCACCCATCCTCGGACTGACCGCGACAAGCGGAGCTTAACCTGATCGATAGATCCATGTGGCGATTATTACTTAGCTACGAACCCACTAGTAGATTTATACAGTTTTTTTTTTAGAAATCCCGTACTAAATATTCACTGTCCTACTCGCACGTTTCGTGACCGCGTCAGTCAAGCGTTTGAGTTTAGTATCTAGTTATTGTGTTCTATGCATTTTTGGAAATAACAATTAAATTATATTTTCTTAAGATTAAGTAAGTGCTGCCCGTACGGAATGTAAAATGTTACTAATGCATCGATCATATTATTGGTAGAAAAGTTGATATAAAAATTCATATTGCCTTACCATCAGTAAGTAGGTCTTTATAAAGTTTTTGTCTTAAATCCAGCGAATCTTTACGGCAATGTTTATTACTTTTGTCGCAAAAAATATTTACTATTTTCTGATAATTTTGTGATAAGCTGGCAACTATGATAGAAATGTTGTTTGTGGATTAAAATACTTGTATTTAACGGTACCTAGTTCTATAAATATATATTTTAGGCATAATCATAATTATGCTATATTTTCTTCAAGAATATTTGATAAATTAAAAAGTATAACTTTTACGTCTTCTGACTATATTATGATCTCTTCCTCCTTGATTCCAATCTTTTGGTATCGAGTGTTGCCAGTTATTCCACATGATAGCCGACTGTAACTTTTTGTAAAGATGTATCGTTGATTTTTAATGTATGTGTAATTTAACTAGCCTTAATTAGTACTAATTGTTATGAATAACGCCACAAAATAAATGTATATTAAGATAAACTTTTTGTTATTTTTCCTTTGATGCGTTCTGCCTCGGTATAAGTGCTCTGCCTCGGTATAAGTGCTACTCCCAAGTAGCACACATAGCTGTATAGTCACTGGACAACAGAATTTTTGAAAACTCGAGGCTGTTATGCTTTCTGTGCAAGGGCTGTATATCTGGCTTAACAGCTCTTATAATTCTACATTTGGCCCCAAATTAACCAGCCCTGAGAACTATAGTAGCTTGTTAATAGCTGTCCAGAGGTGTAAGAGCTGTACATGGGCTATGGTCAATGGCTTAGATAGCTGTCAATACACCAGGATCCAGCTCCTTTAATTCTCTTAGACAGCCAAAAGATGTTTCATGGCTTAGTAACGGCTGTTGTTAAATCTACAAAGAAATATAGAACAAAAACTTATTTGTGCAGTGTTATGTCAGGTGATCTAACTATAATGTTGGCAAATAATAATTTCTAATTTAAGGCAAGTAATTTTTCAAGTTTGTTTTGTGTCTCTATTGTTAAATTGTACTGCGGGTGTTACTTTACTGTTGAATGTATAGGTGATATTATCAAATATTACACGCGCCATCGAAATAATATAGTTTTACAAAAAATATTATGCAAAGTAAATACGGTGTACGAATTATTCATGGATTTTGCAAACTTTATTCCATTTAATGAGCATTAATATCTATTTGTAAGAATAATGGATTTTTACTTTAATAGCTCTCAAATATTATGAAAAATTAACTGATATCGGTGTTTTTTTATATTTAATCGGCTTGTTTACATTAAAATGGCGTTAATTTGTTATCCAGCAATAATTCTAGTTAAATTCCCTTGACCCGCTCTTTTCTGTTCAATGGCCATATTTAATTATATTAATAAGCTGACAACTATACGCTGGCTCTACAATGGTTTTCAGTTAGTCTAACGGCTGGTATAAGGAGTAAAGTGAGAGTACATAACAGCGTCTTAGGGATCTCTAACCATGATAGAAAACCATTTCGAGCATTTCGTACTCAAGAAGCTTAGATACTTCACTTGATTTTGTGATCCTACTTATTCTCGCCTGCTATGCCAGACTATAGCAAGCCTTGCCATGTTGCATGGTAAAAATTAGAAAGTTATTCCGATATTGAAAATCGTATCGTTCTCGGATCTTTTGGTAAAATGTCTGGAAATCTATTATTCACAATTGTTGCTAATTCCTTCAGTGCATCTTGAGCAATATTTCTCTTTATTGCCCATTCTTTTACATTTTCATTAAATAAGATGTTTTTCATATAAATATCTTCCCTCATATCTTCATTAAAATCGTTGTTCGATTCAAAACATTTCTTTTGAAAGGTCACTGACCAAATCCATCGATTGTACGGAACTATGATCATTGGTAACAAAATGTATGTGTCCGGAACCCTCATTTTTAATCGACACTTGCACTTGACTGCCACTAGATAATTGAAGATTTTCACTTTCCCTGCTCCTTTGCTTATTGTAAGCTTTTGAAAGTTAATTTTTAACTGCACCAGTTCTTTTCCTTTTTTTCCATGCTTTAATGGTATTCATTTTAAATTATATCTTATTCTTGCACGATATTAAGTGACATACGTTGCGAGGTTATGACAAAATTGACGTTATCTTAGCACTACTAACCTATATTTACTCTTCAATAATTCTAGAGGCTGTAAAATAGCTAATATTAATCACTATAAGTTTTGGAATTAAAGTGGAGTAAGCGTTATACTGATTTACAGCTCATACAGTTTTAAAGGCTTGTCACCAGCTACTATTAAGCTCGTTGAAGTAGCATTATAATAGAATTAGTGTACACTATAAACAAGCCAATAGAAAAATTTGACTCTAATACAGCTGAGAGCTTAGAAGAGGTGTAACTTTATCGCGTTAAACAGCCGTTTACAAGCTTTAGACTTTTTAACCAGCTAGTAGCATTATACGTAGCCAAAGGTTGGATAATAGTTCTTTCAGGTTCTATTATAATGCAATTGGTTGTTTTTTCTCCATTGTACAGCCATTGCTCAGCTGTACTGTTTAAAAGTGTAGAGATCACCCCTCTATAGCTTCAAGAATCGTTTTATCCGTTACTACAGCTACATAAGAGCCTTTGATTGTAATATAGCTTGTTTATGGACGTAATTTTCGCTCATGTGCTACTTGGGTTACCACAGATTTATACATATGGGACACTCCGGAAAATCATTTAAATAAAAAGCGATTAGCTACGACACAATAGAGTGCAATTCAGGTCGCACAGCGCTAATCACCTAGTTATATTCAGGTAAAAGTTGCCTCTTTTTCTATCGCGTGACTCTTAGATCTTCTGACTGTAACGTATTCACTGAATTGGCCCAGCAAGACGGGCCGGCTGCGTACTTGTGGCTTCATACCTAAACTGCATCTATATTATTCTGTGCTACTACTGAGCATAATATAAGGTCCTGGGTTCGATTTCGGTTCGGGAAGTGTTATTGGATTTTTCTATCTGGAATTTCTCAGTAGCAGCCCGGAGTCTGAATTGTGCCCGGTTGATGGCAACAGGCTCGCCCCCTATTACATGGGACTTAAACATAACTGGCGAAATGTGTGTGTACCTACTACAGGTACACCTCTGCCCAACCCTCCGGGGAAACAAGGCGTGATGTTATGATATTCCTTGACTGAAACGAATTTAGTTATAGAAATGTGCTATGTCCTGAAGGAAGATATTGCCACCATCCTGACTGCGATGAATAAGACGAGTTGCCTTTTCTGAACTGCGAAACGCATTGTTGCTTGTACTAAATGTAAACCTGAAACAACGGAAACATCTATTCTGTATATTTGTAAGTATACATCGAATCCAGGTACATTGGATCGTGATCAGGGGGGCAATTCCCGTATTTTTTTAGGAACGCTCGCACACTAATCTCAGGCTAATTTCCTACATTTTTGACAAGTTTTTGACATTAATTGTCGCTGAGACGAGATTGAGACTAGATTTTGAATGTTTTTAATTACGGGAGTTGACCTCCAGAGCACCTCCGGAGGGGCAATCCCTGTAATTTTTACGAACTTTTGTAATCGCATCTAATTCGCAATCTGTCAAAAATATAACAAATTTTCCAACATTTTTGACAAGTTTGACAGATGGCGACTTGAATGTGAACGTTTTTTAATACAGACGCCAGCACATCAACCTACTACAATCTGTCAATTTATATCTTTAATAGATTTTCAACTTTATTACTAAAGTATAAGATTCAAAGTTGATTGGGAATATTGACAGTTTCGGGTAGGTTGACCTGCTGGCGTCTGTACAAGAATTGGCCTTCTGAGGTACTTAATGATATAGAGAATATACAGTCGTGGGCGCAGAATTAGGATACGGGTACCTAAACGAGAAGAAATAGCTCCTTTAGCTTCTACACAGTTTATTGTTACAGTCTATTACTTGAATTACTAAGTAATAAAGAAATAAAAAGTATTTTTGTGACTCGCACAGGAAGATCACAAAGTAAACTAAACACGCAATAATAAAAGTATGAGAAACAAAACTATTTAAAAACAAAATAAAAAAAAGGTCCTGCACGGGGCCAAAAGGCTTGTATCTCACTTAAATAAAAAACTAAACTTTAAACAAACTTGACACAAGATTTCTGTCTCCAATCCCACATAATACTATGAACAATCTCATGCAGTCGGAGGCATCTTCTAATTTTAACAATAAAGACCGAATGCCTCTTTTTTACACTTTTAAATTAGGATTATTTTTTATAATTTTAATATAAGTACCTACCCAGTGACACTCGCGCAATAAAGATAAATCTAACGACATATCATTCATTAAAATCAGGTCAACCGTTTAGTAGTTACGAGGGAATTTAGGGGCGAACAGACATACATACAGGTCAAACACATAACCATCCTTTTTGGCTTCGCCCCAGGGTAAAAATAAGTGTCATAGCACTGGTATTCTGATAGGGCCCGCTGTGATGTCTCTTTCCTAGACTCCGCACAACGCCAAACAAACGCACTAGTGTCTCATTTTATGTGCATACTCATGAATGATCCTTCGTATATATTAGCAAATATACACGGTGATGTACACTCGCCATTGATGTTGATGCCAAGCCCTTTCCAGTCCAGAACCTTCAGGACATCCTCCAGTGCAGCGGTGAACAGTTTCGCAAAGATAACGTCTCCTGGTCACCCAAAGGGCAATAGAGGAGGCTATGCTTGGAGTTTCCCTACGTGATCGAATCAGAAATGAAGAGATCGTAGGAGAACCAAGGTAACCGACATAGCCCGAAGAATTGCCGAAAATAAGTGGCAGTGGGCAGGACACATTGCTCGCAGAACAGATGGCCGATGGGGCCGAAAGGTTCTGGAGTAGCGACAGCTTACCAGAAGAGGCGTAGGAAGGCCCTCTACAAGGTGGACACATGACCTGGTGAAGGCCGCAGGAATCTGCTGGCTGCGAGAAGCACAGAATCGGTCGAAGTGGCGGTGTTCGGGGGAGGCCTATGTCCAGCAGTGGACGTCTTTCGGCTGAAATTATGATGTTGATACATGGTGTAACTGATAAATTTTAACGTTGTTGGGTCTAGAATAATGTATTGAATTCATGGTATCAGTTTGCGTGTCGATTTCCCTCCCTCCTCTCATCTCTCCTCTGTATGTATTAATCTCGAGACTAATAGTATCTAGAAGAATAATAAGTATCTATGTAAGTATGGGCAGTGAATGTGGTCTTCCTTTTTTCCACTAGCAAAACATCCCGAGACTAAAACATGACTACAGAAATGAGGGTGTACTTTACCTACACTGCTGAAAACCCTAACTGGTAATACAGGCGTGATTTTACGTGGAAAACGCTTAGTAAGTTAGTCTCGTCCTTGGCCTTAGGTCATGGTTCACGGGTACCCAGGTATGCATATCTAGCCAGTCTCCGAATATATATCTATGACCCGTTTATTATACCTTTGTCTGTAAGTAAGTACATCATTCTCCTGTCTTTATCCCAATTAATTTGGGGTCGGCACAACATGTCTTTGTCTTCCATAGGTAAATTCTCTATTAATCGTCGTTTCTTTGGTCTACTCGTATATCCATCCACATTTATACTCAAAACTGTCCTGACGATATTTCCCTCAACCCTTCGGATCAAATGCTCGTACCATGATAACCTTGACACAAATTTTCAGTCACTGGTACCACTTTCAGACTTCCTCTTATATACTTATTTGTTATTCTATCCATTCGCGTAACACCACACATCCCTCTTAGCAAGTATAGGAACATAAGTAAGTAATTTATATAAACAGCACTCGAGCCTACTTGCCTTGTATATCGCCAAGTGAATGAATTTATATCACAGGACATAAGAAACGTGACGGGAATGTTCAGGCACTTTCGTGTTCTCATTTACGTACAAAATAGAAACGAAATGGTAGCCTAAAGCCGCGCGAACTGTTGCGTTGGATGATACGCAACAACTTGGGTTGCATGTGCACATGGGCGTATCGATGGGGGGCAGGGGAGGGCAGCTGCCCCCTCTGGACTTCCTGCCTGTCATACGGAAAGGAAGAAGACAATTTAACTGGTAAATTACCTACGTAGGTTATGCCTTACCTTGATGACTTTGAAACGTGTATTGGAGATGGCCGGAGAAGGTAACGTACACACATAAAATAAATTGCGATCTGTTTGAAACATCGAAATCTGTTTTGTTACGGTAGACTATATTATAATTTCTTCTTCTTTTTAGATTCTTTATTTAAAAATGTAGAATTAAACTATAAAACAAAAAAATAAATTCAATTGTTTTTCCATATAAAAATAAATTCAATCCAAGCTTATGCTCATTCAGAAATTTGACTTAGTAAATTTTAACGGATTTATAATACTTTTTCGAGGATAGATATTATGCATAAAATGCCAAGAGGATTATCAGAAGTTTTAGCACGCAGAGTTGCTGTATCGCAATCCTGTGTCGTGGCCACATTGCAGAGGTACCACGGCATGGATAATTTAGCAGACCGACCCCGCAGTGGTCGCCCAACTGTTCTGACTGCTGCTCAGTAGCGCTATATCATATTGCTGACAGCCTGTGACCCAACAATCAACGCCACTAAAATAAAAGCAGAAGTGCGGGCCGCCTCTGGACTTGAAGTTAGCACTCAAACCATTTGGAATTGCTTAAACCAGGCTGGACTACGAGCAAGGAGGTCTTGGCACTTCTGAATTCACGGCAACGTCAGCGACGGAGATTGCAGTGGGCTAGGCTCCTGCAAAAAGAAGAAGATGAGGACGAACACATTTGGCAAAACTGTCTCTTTGTTGACGAATCGCGAATCAGTACTCATCCAGATAACCGACTTGTCGTGTCTGGAGAAGACCTGGAGACTGAAAGGCAAACAACTGCCACTGGAACCCTTCAGCAAGGCGGAAAATCGGTGTCCTTTTGGTGTGGAATTATTATTGGAGCTAGAATGGCTTTGATCCCATATCGAGGCTCCATGACGGCAGATAGGTACAAAACAGTCGCTATTGATGGAATTGTCAGACCATTTCGAGTAAACCATGGGCACCAATTCGTACTGGTCAATGATAATGCGCCCGCATATCGAGCTCAACGAGTCATTGCTGCTCTTCGAGAATACGACATCACAAGGTCAGACTGGCCTGCCGGCTCGGCTGACTTAAACCCAATAGAGCACGCGTGGGATGCTCTTAAGCGAGCTGTTTGGAACCGTTACCCACCTCCCCACACAGTGCCAGGGATCAGGGAAGCCACTATTCAAGAATGGGACAGTTTACCGCAAGAAATGCTGGATAACTTGATCCTCAGCATATCCAGGAGGATCTCCGCATGTGTGCAAGCCAGGGGAGGAGTTATATTGTATTAAATAAAAACCTTTAATAAATGCTTGCATAAGTTTGGTTAAACGATATTTTTTTTTCCATGAAATTTTTGTTTCAATTACATTAGGATAAAAAATTATACAATTTTTATTTCAAACAGTCTTTCTATGTAAAAAAAGATATAACGTAAACACTTTTTCTTGATAAAGTTAATTTTTTAAAATAATAGGGGTTAAAGTATGAAATTGCCGTTTTATTGTAATAGGTACTTCAAATTGACCTAGAACCTTCATGGTTTGAGATTTTTGAGTGAAACTTTTTTCACATGGTACCTAAAAAGTTCTTCTTTTAAAAAATGTGCAACATTCGATTATCGACTTTCAGTTGTTTTTTTTATTCAGCTTAGACAAGAAAGATGAATACTTCGAAAATTCGAGTTACTTTTGAATACGAGTTCCGACGCGGAACGAACGCGGCAGAAACAGCTCGCAATATCAATGTTGCGTTTGGAGAGGGGACTGCTAATGAACGCACCATACGATTTTGGCTTAAACGCTTTCGTGATCGAAACTTTGATTTGAAGAACGAACCACATGGAAGTCCGCCCACACAGGTGAATAACAATGAATTTGAAAGAGATGGTGGAAGCCGATCCGAGCCAAACTACCCAGGAATTAGCGGCATGGTTTAACGTTACCTTACCAACAATATTGACTCATTTGCGTCAAATCAATAAAATAAAAAAATATTAGAAATGGGTGCCTCATGATTTGACTGATCTGCAGAAAGAAACGCGTGTTGAAACTTGTGTTGCCTTGTTGAATCGATACAGAAATGAAGGAATATTGGATCGAATTGTGACATATGATGAAAAGTGGATTCTTTACGATAACCATAAGCGAAAAATGCAATGGCTGACCCCATGTCAAACGCAGCAACAGTGTCCTAAAGCAAAGCTTACCAATAAAAAAGGTAACTGTTTGGTGGTCTCAGCATGGTGTTATTCACTATAGCTTTCTCCGATCTGGTCAAGCAATAACGGCAGATGTCTACTGTGCCGAACTCCGAACAATGATAGCAAAACTAGCAGTGAAACAGCCCCGACTCATTAATCGATCTTCACCATTATTGCTCCATGATAACGCGAGACCTCATACAGCCGAGAAACCGTTTTAACTATACAGGAACTGCAATTAGAAACCATTCGTCACCCTCCGTATTCGCCAGACCTTGCTCCAACGGACTACAATTTTTTTCGTGATATGGATAATTTTCTACGTGATTAAAAGTTTTCTTCTCAGGAGGTATTACAAAATGCTTTCACACAGTTTGTCGAATCTAGATCAGGAAATTAAAAAAAATAAGAATTTTTATTTTTCAGTACAAATCGGCAATTTCATACTTTAAAAACCCCTAATATTCTTTAAAAACCCCTAATGCTTTTGCTAGTGTTCACAAACTTTTTTTGATAGGTATGTGTAGATATAGGGAAGAATAGAAGGCTATGGGGGAAGATCTTTGTTTTTTTTTAACCCCAAACCTTTTTCTCCCTCCCCCACCTCTTGGGTTCACGCCTGCATTGGGTTTGCATGCATACCATTAACGAACAGAGAACAGTCCTTCACGTATGAATGAACCAAATGGTCGTGTTCGTAATGGAACGGCCATACCAACGCGTTCTTTGTGGCGTGCACGGTAGCGATCGCGCTCAATTGTATAAGAACTTGTAAGTAGTACCTATTATCTGTTTCACACCGGGCGGGGCGCATCCTGTGATCGACGCGGTCACAACGAAATTCAATAAAATTACGCCATCGCGGACGCATGTTGAACCTGAACGATAATTGCAATGCTTGTAAAAGGCTGCTAAGTCTTAAGTACTAACAAAGTCAAAGTCAAAGTCAAAGTCAAATAATTTATTTCAATTAGGCACAAAAAAGGCACTTTTGAACGTCAAACTTTACAAAAAATAATAAAACTGATTCTAGTCGCCCATTCCAAAAGGTAGTTTTCGTATGGAGAAGAATGGGCAAGAAACACCACCGTTACTCTTTTTAAAAAAAATCATTATATCTTGTATACACTTATTATATAATTATATGTGAAGACAATGCACCTAGAATAAGATTACTATACCACGATAGGTAAAAAGAATGAAAAATGAAGGAATGACATAATTATGTGATAGATGCATGGTGCTCACATACTTACAAACATTGTAAAATTATACTATATTTCCAACATTATAATAAGTAATACTAATAATAATAAGTCAGTGTGTGAGTTCAAATAATCACAAAAATAAAATAAAATAAATGTTTAAAAAAATAATAATTATACAATTAAATTAGCAACCAGTTCGATTTTGTCTAGATTCTGAATTGTCCTATGGAGCAGGACCAGCATGTTTCCAAGCATTTTTATCTTGGATATAATCCTCTAATTTGTAATATGCTTGTTTACAAAGTGTACTTTTTATATGATTTTTAAATTTTCTTTCATTTAATTCTAATATATCACAAGGTATTCTGTTGTAACATTTAACACAGTACCCCATAAAAGATGTATTTACTTTAGATAGTCTGAAAAATGGTTGATCTATTTTATCTTTATTTCTAGTATTAAAATTATGTCTATCACTTATTAAAAAGATGTAGATTTTTTCTCACATACATAATATTTGAATAAATGAATTGGCAAGGTACCGTCATAATATTAATCTTTTTAAATAGTTCCCTGAGAGATTCGCGACGACGTAGATTATAAATGGCTCTGACAGCTCTTTTTTGTAAAACAAAGATGGATTCAATGTCAGCAGCCCGACCCCACAGTAAAATGCCATACGACATAATACTGTGGAAGTAGCTAAAATAGACCAAACGCGCGGTTTCTACATCTGTTAACTGTCTTATCTTTCTAACAGCATAAGCGGCCGAGCTTAGCCGCCCCGCGAGAGATGTTATATGGGGTCCCCATTGTAATTTCTCGTCTAGCGTGATTCCAAGGAAAACTGTTTGATTAATAAATTCCAGTTTTTCTCCATTCAATACGATGTCACATTCGCTACTTCTAACATTTGGTAATTTAAATCTAATGCATTTGGTTTTTTTATTATTTAGTACCAAATTATTTACCGTAAACCAATCTTGGACCTGAACAATAGAGCTATTCACGTCGTCAAGATTTGGTGACCGTCGGTTTATTTTAAAGATCAATGATGTGTCATCTGCAAATAACACCATCTTTGGCTGATTTAGAAATATTTGGGGTAAATCATTAATATAAACTAAAAAGAGGAATGGACCCAATATCGAACCTTGAGGAACGCCCATTACCATTTCAGACCCTAATGAGTTTGTGCCGTTGACTTGAACTTTAACCTTTCTATCTTTCAGGTATGATCTTAACAAATCATGAGCTGTGTTCCTAATCCCATAGTGGTCCAGTTTCAGCAGAAGTGTCTCATGGTGTACGCAATCGAACGCCTTCGAGAGGTCGCAGAAGATTCCAATGGCATCTTGTGCTTCTTCCCAAGCGTTAAAAATGTTCTTTATTAGGGTGACACCGGCGTCAGTGGTACAGCGCCCTTTGGTGAAACCGTACTGTTGGTCATGAAAGATGGAATTTTTATTAAAGTGACGTAACATTTGATTGAGTATCAACTTTTCAAACACCTTACTGAGAACTGGCAGAATTGACACAGGCCTATAATTGTTGGGTTCCTTACTATCACCGGATTTGAACAAAGGAACTACTTTACTGTGTTTCATGAGATCCGGAAAGACGCCTTGGTCTACACTAGTGTTAAATATGAAAGCTAGATAAGGCGCAATGGTTTCGATTACTGATCTACATACTTTTACAGACATTCCCCACAGATCTTCTGTTGATTTAATTTTAAGATCTTTAAAAGCTTTTATAACAGCCTGGGGGTCTGTATGCTGAAACCTAAACTCCAAAGGGCATGCCTTTACATTCTTTCTAATTAAGGCAGCAGAAAGCGCGGGTGAGGAATTTAAAGCTTCAGTGGTTTTATGGGGAATATTAGCAAAAAAGTTTTCAAATTCCTGAGCTATTTCTACATCTGAGTTGATGGGACCATGTGCAGTCTCTAAATTAAATTCAGTATTACGCTGTTTTTTCCTACCGGTTTCATTATTAATTATTTGCCAGGTAGTTTTTATTTTATCATCAGCTGATTTTATTTTATTGCTAATGTGAAGAGCTTTAGCCATTTTGCACACACTTTTAAAAGTTTTAGAATATTTTGCAACATACTGATGAAAGCTTGTATTATTCATATGTTGCTTTAGGCCATAAAGTTCAAAAAGTTTTTCCCTGCTTTTACGAATACCTGGAGTCGCCCAATCACTAAATAAGAATTTTGTGTAAATAGTTTTAGTCTTTAGTGGAAAAGTGTCAATGAATTGTTTGTTTAATAGTGAAAAGAACTCTGTGTAGAACTCATTTGGGTCACATATATTATCAAAACTCTGAATACATAATTTACTTGCCAAAACATTATTTAATTTCTCTAGATTTCTACATGTAATTGGCCTAAACCTTATTTGAATTTTTTGTAAAGGCAATAACATAACACCAACATTGTACACTTAGTTCGCAATAAACGTTTTGACTTTGGCCGTCTCGAGCGTGCGTTGCATGTTCTCAGCGTGCATCATTGTCGAAATTCTTGCTTCTTCGCTTCCATCAGGTAAGTTAGTGACCAAACTTGGTCTACAAAAACGAAACAGTTCCGTAGGTATCTATGCCTATGGAATAGTATACCGTATAGCCCAGTTTTCATATACAGGTCTTTTCCCAACTATGTTGGGTCGGCTTCCAGTCTAACCGGATGCAGCTGGATACCTACCAATATTTTACATTGGAGCGATTGCCTATCTGACCTCCACAACCCAGTTACTGGGTAATACGATACCCCTTGGTAAGACTGGTTGTCAGAATTTCGGGCTTCTGACGACCCGTAACGACTGTCCGAAAGATCCGCGAATGACAACCTAGTTTCCATATAGGTACCTACTAGATATTCTCTAGGTTAGTCCATCTGATAATGCATGCGAAGCCAACCGTTGGGCACTACCATATCGGTTACCGAGCCATCAACACCTTTACTAAATCCATTGGCCCTTTTATCCATATTAACAATGTTTGACACTAAAATCCCAATAGTTGTCGACTTAAAAGTAATTGGGTTAATTAGATGCATGCAATAAAATGTATGTTGTTCAAGAATGTCGTCGGACCACCGTGGTGAGTTCTACTTATTTGTTTTTATACGAAAACCAATGTTAATTTAAATTGGTCTTTTGGCAATGTCTTGCTTGTTATTATATTTATTCAAAGGCAAATTCTTGGTCCACAGTAGGTTTTAGTAGTAGGTAGGTGGTTCCTTACACGTAAGTATAATATTATTATACCATATTAGTTGGCAGTTTGGTCGTAGTTGGGTTTTAGTTTTTAACATTCTTTTTAACAATATATTTATTTGTTTATGCTACTGTAGCGTTGTGAGGATTTACAACTAAAAATAGTCGAGTGATGCTAAAATATCACAATTAGTAAGTTCCTAATCACATCACTAGGATCGGGGTACAACATTAACTTTCTTTCCGGAGACGCTCTGTCATTTCGTTTCCGCTTGCAGAGCTGGTGAAATCTATTTCCCGATCCTCGAGATTCTATGTGCCCCGACCTTGGGGTTCCTTGTACGGGCTGAGGGCAGGACTCCATACCCAATCCTGCACGCTACCTACAGCTGATGCGTGGCTGTACTGCCTACGCATGCTAGCGATGGCTATTTAAGGCCTGACAACCTGTGGTTGCTGCCACGTGTCTGTGCTCAGAACAGTGGTATAGGACCTTACCCGCGACCTAGTCGTGTTACAAAATATATGTATTAATCTAACCAGCTGTTTTAATAACTATCTTCAAACCTAACTACCTACCTATCAGTTAATGGCTTGCACAGCCGACCCTGTGCAGCCCTAGCCATTATACTACGCAAGTGTCTTTGTATAAAAACAAAAAAAAACTTATATTACCTTCCTTTGGGCGTCACAACACAACCGTTATGCGCTGGCTGGGCTGCCCAACCAGCGCATAACGGTTGTGTTGTGTTCCTACAGCTTGGGACTCAGGCCTTCTCTGTTGGAGATAGGACAAAGATGACGGCTTACCTACACATAATTAGGCTAAATTCTAGCCTATTTAAGAGAACAGTACTTCACCCGTCTTTATTGTAGTGTTTTAACCTAAAAATTACATATAAGCAACATTTGTAAACTTTGCAAGCCCATTTTTGTAATAAACTACTTAAACTACATATCTAACAGAGAGACCACGCGGCTCCAGTGCGAGGTTCGTAGTTGACACGTCATGTCATGGATGTTTGGGTTCTAGGACATGCCGATTTCCTCACGATATTTTCCTTCACCGTTTTCGAGCTGTAAGTACAGATAAAAACATTTAAAAAAATACCGCTTCACCTTTGGCAGTTATTCGTATGTACCACTACCTACTTACTGCCTCAATTACAAAAAGGGAAAGTGTCAATGACCTTCCCGTACCCATGCAGTACAAACAAAATTAAAATTCATTTCAGTTCGTTCTCCATTTGGTAATTACCTACACGTTACAGCTTGAATAGTTACATTCCAATTCCCACAGGACACATGCTGTGTCGTTTACATAACATCACGCCTTGCTTCCCCGATGGCTTGGGCAGAAGTGTAGGTACCTATTAGGGTTTACTCTCGGGCATTCTCGTCCCGGGAATTCCCGGGAAATCCGCAGTTCTTGTTTCCGAGAAATTCAGATCGAGAAAACTCGAGAACTCGAGAAATGATTTGTCTAAGGATGCCGCCCCCGACGAAGTCTTACCTATGTCAATACTACCGACAAACGACTTGTTAGGACTGGACAATGTACGCATTGTGGTTAGTCATTTAGCTAACGTGTACAAAATTGATATAAAATCCGAGGATTCCACACGAATTGACACATCAGAAGCGTCTACCAGTTCATCTAGTGTTAAAGAGTAAGAGCCAAAAAATTAAATTAATTCAAAATTTTAAGTGTTAACAAGTCCAAGCACGGGTTAAAATAACACACAATTGCCAAAAACAGTGCTGTGATTATTCACATAGTTATTAATAATCGAGTTGAGTTCCTTTTTAATCCATAAAAAATATATTTTTGAAGTGAAAACTTCTTTAGCGGCTTTGTGTACTTTTTTTGTGACGGGTAAAAAATGTTAAACTCGCGTCAAGTGCAACCAATTTTTTTTTTTTAAATTTTGTATTTTTTCAGTTTATCAGAGAGAAGAAAGTAAGTACCTACCTAGTTAGTTTATAAAAAAGTTGATTTTGATTATATTCTATGAAAAGCAGAAAACTATGGTAATTTGTTGTTTTGACAAGAGATTTTGTTGATTGTTGTCCAATTGAAATAAACATTATGTGTATTATCGACGTTTTTCTTTATTTAAACAACAAAATAAAACATAAAAAAAAACGGTTTCCCGGGTAGTTCCGAAAAATCGAGTTCGAGAATTCTCGAGACCCGAGAGAGGAAAAACCTCTAAATCATATACCGTACCTACATTACCTAGAAGTATCCCACATTTCGCCAGTTGTGTTTAAGTCCCATGTAACAGGGGGCGAGCCTATTGCCATCAACCGGGCTCAAATCCAGGCTCCGGGCTGCTACTGAGAAATTCCAGATAGAAAAACCCAATAACACTTTGCCCGACCTGGGAATCAAACGCAGGACCTCCTGCTTAACAGTAGCGCTTGTGACCACTGGACCAACGAGTGCTGCAGTTTCAGTGCATAGGTACGTGTTGCCACTTTACCAGTCAGTAGACTCCGAATAAATTTCGTCTTCGTCTTTGGCAATTTATCATACAGTTAAGTAAGTAATCAATTAAATAATCAACTCGGTTAAGTTTTTGGTACGTACTACCTACTCTGTAGAGCCATACCTACTTTGATGAATAAAATATTAGCAATATTCGCTTGTAAATAAATTGTTAACATATCTACTGATAAATCAGCATTAAGCTTCGTGCAGACTAGCGCAACGCGACACCGGTTATTGTTATACCGTGAAGTTTTCTTGGAAATTGTATTGTTCGAGTCGCGTCGCGCCGTCGCGTCGCGCTGGTCTGAAAGAGGCTTTTTAAAGAAAGAAATAAGAAATTTTATTTCACCACAAAAATTTACAATAGCTTAGTCGATATATTGTTAGGCTTATTAAACAAGTTTTTAATATGGAATCCTCTGTTGCCGAACTAGGACGGATCCTGTGTCTCGGCAAACAGCGCCATCCCCTAACAGATTTCACAACAATGATTAAGCCAAACTAGACATACAAGTTGCATCGATTTAAGATAATTATTTCAGGAGTTAGCTTTTATTATAACTCACATTAAATTCAATAAAACCAATCATAATTAAATATAATAAAAACTGTACAAATACATAAAATTGGAATTAAAATAAAATTTATACAAATAAATAAAATTGGAGTTAGAATAAAATCTACACAAACAAATAAAATTGGAATTAACTTATAACCTAATTAAAGATAGAAGTACCGCATATGTATAATGGGTGTGCTTATTTATCTGTATGTGTGTGTGTATCTATCTGTGTGTAACTGTGTGTGTGTATTTGTGTGCACGTGTGTGTGTATCTGTAGTGTTTATTTGTGCGTGTAGTACCGAAAAACAGAATGAGTGTTTGTAAAGCGTCAACTAATTTTGAATTTTTAGAAGGTCTTCAGTTTCCTCATAAGAAAGACTAAGGAGATAGTGATCTTCTTACAATGCATTTTATTCAGTGGATAGGTGTTTATAATTTTGTTTATTCTATTGTACATTGAGGGCGGCAATAAAAGTAAAGAATCTTTTAATGAACGCTGTTTTGGGTTTGTACGATCGGGGGCACACTTCATGTTTCCTACGCTCATTTATTTTACTAGGATCGTATACTAGTGAGCCGTGTTGCCTAAGGAGAATTGCTTCTACGAAAATTTGTCTTACGGTTGTCACTTGACAGTACTGATATAGTTCTCTTGATGGAAACAGTATTGGCTTAAAAGTAGAGATTTTTAGAATGGCGCGTTGTGCGATTTCTAAACTCTTTAAAGTAGTTTTTGGGGCGCCCCCCCATGAGGAGATACAGTAAGAGATGATAGATTGACACATTGCATTGTAAATCTGTTTTAAGAGACTCGCATCTGTTACTCCACCGTTACTCTTTTTTTTTTACAATATTTTGTATTAGATTAGTTATATAATTATAGGTGAAGACAATGCATTTAGAATAAAATTACTATACCACAATAGGTAAAAAGAATTAAAAATGAAGCAACAGCAGATAAATAATACATGGTGCTCACATATTTACAAACATTGTAAAAGTAGACGATTTTCCTACAATTTTACAATTAATAAGTCAGTGTGTGAGGTAGTAATCACAGAATGTAAAATGCATAATAAAAAAAAATACAATTGAATTAGCAACGATTCTAGATTATCCTATGGAGCAGGACCAGCATGTTTCCAAGCATTCTTATCTTGGATATAATCCTCTAATTTGTGATATGCTTGTTTACAGTGTACTTTTAATATGAGTTTTAAATTTTCTTTCATTTAATGGCAATATTACACAAGGTATTTTGTTGTAACATTTAACACAGTACCCCATAAAAGATGTAGTACCTATGTACTTAAGATAATCTGATTTTTTTTAGATCTATTTTATCTTTATCCAAGCTTGGCGATTGGATATTAAAAGATTATTGACCGATTTCAGTACTAAGGGCCTTATTTGCCTATACTTATATATTTTTATTATTATTGCGAGTCTAACAGTGTCTGTAAACACCAAGATTAGTTTGATACAAGCCGAGGCCAGGTGGACACAAAAAAATGCTGCTTAAGTTCGGTTACGCATAATGGAATACAAAAATATGCTAATCTCGCCCAAACTAAAAAGTAATATATTACTCGATAAACTGCCCTTTTATAATCTGGCTACTTAATCAAACATGCGCTTCAAATGAAGACATCAATTAAAATTATACTAACGAAGGGTGTAAAATGAAAAACGGATCAATTTGTCGACCGGGCTTTCCCAAGCGTTTCGACGGTCTACGAGCTACGAACAGTCTACGGGGTAATTCTGCACTATTATCGCTCGACTCGACCGACCACATTATTTAATTCAGTACCGCGTGAGCTTTCGAACGGAGTGTCTGTGCCGCACGCCCGTTCATTTCTCGCGCGTATTTACGCACGCTGCCATTCAACCCTAAATCCAATTAAAAAAACAATGTGTCAGTGACCGCTAAGCGCTTATAATGAGATAATCGTGTGGTAGATAATTAGTTTATAGCTTTTTTGTAAGTGGAAAATGTTTTTGAAGGATGTGATTTCGGAAAAATGTTGAAGGCGTCCCGCGCGCGATGTGTGCACGTAGGATTGCTGTGGTTCTTTTTGTGCCTAGGCGACGTGGATGGACTTATAGGTATGTTAACAATGTACTTAATTAGTTGAGGGTACCTATTCAACATGATCGAAAGCTCTAACATGAGTTACGGCCCCAGTTTAATGGTTTCTTTTTTAGATTTCCCAATTTACTTTCTTGAATAAAGAATCGGTTATTCTGTTCCACCACAATATAGGTATAAAAATTTTCAGGAAAATAGGACTTCAATGTTATTATAGGAAACACAAACAAATACCGCCTCAATTGAAACAATTCTAAAACAAACTAAAAAAAATCGTTTCGCAATTGTTTATGTTATGGGGTGAAATATTTGATGATATCCCACCCAAAAAAAAAGCGTGCAATTTTAACGCAAGTAAGCAATCAACCCTTTAAAAGCTCAGTCTCTATATTTATATATGCTAATAAGGCCTTAGTGGCACGACTGGGAATATCAGGAGAAATAATTTATGCCCTTGCTCGCCCGTGATAATGGATTGCCCGCTCGTTTTATTCGAATAGAATTAGATTTATTTCTATCGGTTCCTAGATGGAGAGGGTAAGGGTTATAGGGTAAGGGTAACTTAAGCTTTCACCCTGTACAAATTACCAGTAAGTTCGATTTTTAATTTTCTATTTAAGCACGGGCTCTTCTGATCTACCTGTTAGCTAATTTTCTTGTTCATGGTGTATGAGGCTACCACCCTGTCATTCTGTAGATTTATCTACGACACCACATCAAAGTACCCACCAAACACAGTTCGTTGCCTGCTGTTATCATTATCTATAGATCACTCTTCCATTATTTTTACGTCCTTCATATACCTAGGTAATGAATTTTGTCACCCTCCATAAGTTTGATTCGTTCATGTTAGGTGTTGTGCTACTGGTAATATTTTTTTTTTAAAACTCTAGCTTTTCTCAAATAATTTTTACCACTAATGTATAATAAATTCAGTGCACTATTGTATATGGCAATAAGGAGAAAAAAATGGGCCTCTAATGTTAGTATCAATTCAATAAAGTTTGATGTCATTAGTGTTGGTCTGATTTCGTGACTATATAGGTTGCGCAAACCACACCTAGGCGCACGCAACGATTCGATAATCAAATGGCCTTTTCAGTTATGGCTGGAAGTCCGGTACCTTTAGTAAATCAGACTAAATAGGTTGTATGCCTTTTCTGTGCTAAATAAAATGTATTTTCTTCTTTTGACTATGTTGGTTGTTGCTGGTTACATGTTTAGTTTAGTTTTATTTCAAAAGCCTATAAATGTATTCCTATAAAAAATATTTGTAGGCTGTTTGCTCTATGCATTGCGTACATTAATTGTGTCTTTAAAAATATTTAAAATTCACGCTTCCATGCCTATGTGTGATTTTTTAACATTTTAAAATTCATCAGGCAGGTACCTACCAAGGGTGCCCAACTAAAATGGTGAATTATAATAGGTAATAATTCTACTACTCGACCAAAATAATTAGAGCAACTCGCAACTGACTGACCCGCCCACTTACCGTCTCAAATCCTTGAAATATTTTACTGACTGACAGTCTGGTGGCTAATTACTTGGCCGAGTTTTATTGTAAAATGCAAACAAGTTTCAAAGGCTTTTTGGGAGACTCATCTCTCAAAAATAAAAAACAGGTAATTTAAAAGTGACGATTCGCTTTTTTCGGGAGAGTAAATTCGTGTGAATCGACCAATAAGCCGTTTCAAAAATACAAATAACAAATGTTGCAAATCATCGCAGCTTTAAAATTCGAGTTGGCGACGACGTGACTGACAAATAGCTTGTAAATATATCTAACCCCTCAAAGCTATACTCCCCGTTATAATTTCGCGCAGATGATTATTTCATACACAATTATGACAGTCTGCCATTAATCCGGCGAGGGGTTTTTTTATATCCCGAACGATTCAGCAATCGATATCGGTAGGGAGAAACATCTATTGTGTCGGTTGAATAGTTGGAGGTCGGCTGCACGAGCTCTTTGACAAAATCCTACAAACATTTGACTATTCATCTACACTCGAGAGCAATGAATCCGGGTCACTTAAAGAATCCTAAAAATATCGGAAACTAAAAATGCTAGGTTAATGCAATAAATTGTATTTAATAGACAATGTAATACTCCTTAAATGAAGGTATTAAAACTTCTTAGTTATTGTAAAGTTATATCATAAAAAAATCAAATTTGAAAAAGGGCCACTTTCGAAGATGGAGCTACGATTACAGCATTTGGTTTTGCTTTTGTTTGTAATCTGTCATTTATGTGGGTACATAAACCATGTTGATAGTGCTCTATATTCATTATTCAAGCTGAAATTATGTCGCTTACGCCTGAAGAATGCACCAGAATACTTACAATGCTGGAAACCGGCCGGAGTCAGCGCGATACAGCCAGGACTGTTCTCCGACGTTACGAAGAAACTGGTTCTAACCTACGCAGACCAGGAACGGGCAGAACCAGGTGTACCACAGCACGAGAAGACCGATACTTGGTGAACACCATGCTTCGAAATCGCTTTCTTACAGGAACTGAACTCACAAATCAGTTTCGACGCCTCGGAGGAAGTAACCCAAGTGCATGGACAGTAAGACGTCGGCTTGCTGAATCTAACTTAAAACCCCTTAGACCTGCAAACGGCCCTAAACTGGAGCGTGGGCATCGTATTTCAAGACTAAGATATGCCCAGAGCCACGTAAATTGGAGTATTGAAGATTGGTCAAAAGTTATGTTCTCCGACGAATCAAAATTTATGCTCTACAAGCACGATGGAAGACACAGAGTGTATCGAAGACCAGGGGAAAGATTCAAGCAAGCATGCATCGAAGAAAAAGTAGCCTACGGTGGTGGGTCTGTACTTGTGTGGGCCGGAATTTCTTCTGAAAGTCGCACAGAGCTGGTGATCATAGAAAACGGCTCTTTAACTAGCGAAAGATATGTGGAAGAAATCCTCAATGATCACGTTGGTCCATTTATGGTCAATTTAGGTGAGGATGCTATATTTATGCATGACAATGCCCGACCTCATACAGGTAGGATTGTGAATGACTACCTTCAAGAGATGAACATTACTCGTATGGAGTGGCCAGCGCGCAGCCCGGATATCAACCCGATCGAGCATGCTTGGGACGAGCTAGGCAGATGCGTAAAACAACGAAATCCTCCCCCAATCACGCTTCGTGAGCTCAAAATTGCTCTCACAGAGGAATGGGAGAATATTCCCCAAAATCGTATAAGGAACTTGGTGTACAGCATGCCAAACCGCGTAAACGCAGTAATGGAAGCACGAGGAGGCAATACGAAGTATTAAAATTCAAGAAAATCGTCATAAAGTTCAAAAATTTCATGTTTCCTATTTTTGTTTTAAGGAGAGATCAGCAGTTTTTTTCTTTATGTAATTTTGTGTTAATAAAATGTATGGTGACTCATATTTTTTTTACTTTCATTTAAGGAGTATTACATTGTCTATTAAATACAATTTATTGCATTAACCTATCATTTTTAGTTTCCGAGATTTTTAACATTCTTTAAGTGACCCGGATTCATTGCTCTCGAGTGTAGTTCTATTATCTGTGCGCAGTTTTTTTTATTGGTACGTAACTCTCCATAACAATGCTTTTATCCGAGCGTCGAATTTTTAGGAATCAATGCAAGGTTATTCGGAAACCTTTTGTGTTCTTAAATAAAAGTCAGTTATTAAATTTAGGCTGAGAATCAGCACTTTTGAACGTCAAATTATATAAGACTGTCTCGAAAACGCGCCCTTCACTACTTCCCAGTGCTTTAGCTGGGAAGAAGAAGTGGTGCAATTTACTCCCCAGCAGCACAGCTGTCTGTTCAATTGAAGATCTTGATTCATTATGCTAATGACAGTCGTAGTTCTTGAATCAGTTTAATTCCTAAACAGAACAAGAATATATAGATTAAGTGGGTGAGCTATAGTAGATTTCTACAGCTATAGTTTACATTAAAATCGATGTAAAATAGATGGTTTACATAAAAACGTCATCGCTATCCGTCGGTTCTTCTCGGTTACTAATCTCGGATTACGATGACATTAGCTTTTGTTTTCGTCGTCACTGTTTTAAGAATAACACGTCCTTGGTTGGATTGGAACACTCTTCTGAAATAGATTTGTGTTAGTTTTCGCCTATTTCCTGTTTTGTCTGTATTTTTACCCGACTTCGGAGAAGGAAGTTTTTGGTTGGTATGTATGTTTACAAACGACTTGAGTGGTGGCGAGTGACAATGAAATAATATATTTGAAAAAAAAAGAACATGGCGGATTTTGATTAGCAGCAGAAAATAAGTATTTATGCAACAAAAGAGTAAAGTTGTTCTTTGCTGCGAGTGTTAATTTTGAATCCCTAGTAAGCGAAGGATTCAAAGATACGAGATGCAAATAACTTTTGTCTCGTGTAACACATACAACTTTTCACCTCAGCAGCGAGAACATAAAACATGTAAAAAAACCGTGTCGGATCTGTGAGGGTGTTGTTAGGTACCGTACTGAGAGTATATTTATGTGGAAATTTTCAGGAACATATTGATCGAAGGGAACATAGAAAAAAAAATCCCCACATTTTTTTATCGATTGGAAATTTTATCGGGTAATTGCATTGGGCGCGGGCGGCCGTCATTTAGCGGGTGTCTAAAACTCATAACTTGTCATAAGTTATGAGTTTTAGACACCCGCTAAACGCTCATGTGCGGATCTACATGATCTTCATTTTTTTTGTTGGTTTTAAGGGTTCTATACCTAAAGGGTAAAAACGGAACCCTATTACTAAGACTTCGCTGTCCGTCCGGCCGACCGTCTGTCACCAGGCTGTATCTCATGAACCGTGATAGTTAGACAGTTGAAATTTTCACAGATGATGTATTTCTGTTGCCGCTATAACAACAAATACTAAAAACAGATTAAAATAAATATTTAAGGGGAGCTCCCATACAACAGACATGATTTTTTTGCCGTTTTTATAGACAATGGTACGGAGCCCTTCGTGCGCTAGTCCAGCTCACACTTGGCCGGTTTTTATTTTTTAGTTTTTATTCCAAACTAATTTTATAAAGAAAGAGAAAAGATTTGGTTTTTTGTATGTTTGTTGCACTTTCACTTGTTGATTTTGATGGAATTGGGTATGGCGAAACCTGGGGAAGGATATCTAGGCTACTTTTTATCGACATAACACGCGGGCGAAGTCGCGGGCGGAAGCCAGTGTGTTATGTTTTTGGAAATACCTTTAAATTCTTAGAATCAGAATCAGAATCAGAATCAGAATCAGAACTTTATTTGCTATGAATGTAGGTACAGGTATAAGATGTTCATAAATTAATAAGATCGGCTACAGTCTACCTTACGGCGTGCAAATTATTACATTAATTAAAATATCAATACATACAAAACAATGTCAACAAAACAAAACAGAAATTATAGGGAACTCAATTAATAATATTATAGTCAGCTAGTTAAGTCTTACAATGTCAAATTGCAATTACATAATTATAACAATCATAATCTGGACAAATTCATATCATTTAGAAAGTCTTTCACAGAGTAATAACATTTGCCTAAAAGAAGTGCAGTTACCTTAAATTTAAACATGTTTACAGACAAATCCTTAAAACCGTGAGGTATTTTAGTAGTTTAGGTAGGTTACTCCACCCTATACTTTGTCCTCAGCAAAGAATTAAATATACATTATCTACACTGGTGACTGCTGACCTTAAACTGAACTGCAGACGGCACGGTTGGCGCAGTAGTTAAGCGATTGACTGCTGCGCTGCGTGTCGCGGGTTCGATTCCCGCACGGAACAAATATTTGTATGACCTACAAGTAGTTGTTCCGGGTCTGGCTGTTTGTGTATGTGAGTTTAAATGTTTGTAAATGCACCCACAATACAGGAGAAATTCCTAGTGTGAGGCAACGTTTAAAACAAAAACTGAAACATTAAATGCTGAAAATAATGATGTGTCTTTAGTCCCCAATGACTTGGGGTACATATACTGACACAGACGAAGAGTGGGTGTGCGATGTACCCCTTCGTGGAATCTGGCGTGAAAGTGTCATTATTAATTCATGTAGCATGAAGTTCGTCTATGTACGTACTATTTTTTCCCAAAGGACGTGTCGGTCTTGACTTGTTGAGTCGTGCTCGTGCGCAAGGAAAAAAAAATAACGCAGAAAATTTTGCTGTATTTTAGTTTTATCAGTAATCGTGTTTACTTCCGTTGCTTTTTAGAGTAAGAGATATATAATATTTATGAATTATTGGGTGAAAATTGTCTTTACGTACAAAAATCACTAGCACTATTACGAGGGCTGCCTTTTAATTAAGTCGTGTCGTTTGCAAATCTCCCGCTATTATTAAAAAAAAAAAATATGGCGTTTTCATCTTTTTGAATTTAGAATTCGAAAACAAAATACTTAATGTTTTTTGATCGGTTGAATAGTTTAGTGTAGCGTCTGTATTGAAAGATGACAAGTCGCTTGTAAAAATGGAAATATCAAAGCAAAATATGCGTGCGATAATTTTCTACAACTTTCAAAGGGGATTAACGCGACTTCAGTGCTTTGAGGAGATCACTTCTGTGTTTACTTGTTTAGTGATGCAGCACCATGTCTTAGCACTGTAGAACGCTGGTACCTATTAAGAATTTCAACGTGGGCACTCTAGCTTCAGTGACAAGCCACGTGAAGGTCGTCCGAAAACCGCCATGACGCATGAGAATATGGACGCCGTGCGGCAGCTAATCGTCGAAGATCGTCATGTGACATACCGTGAAATAGAGGCAGCCGTGGCGCATTAGCGACGACCAAAAAGCAGCCCGTATTAGATGGTGTCGCAAAACTCGGCAGCGATTCAATCGAGGAGAGTCAAAACACGTTTATGATATGGTTAGTGGTGACGAGTCTTGGATATATGCTTACGATCCAGACTCTCTAAAAAAACTATCAAGCACTATTCCGATTACAGCTTTTGAACTATTTTTGTCACTGGTCTTCAAACTCTATTTAATCATGAGCTGCCCATAAGTTGGATTCATCTGTTGCGGCCATGTTCGACGAGCTAGCTGACGATGCAGTAAATTATTACCGTACCGTAGTCTCGGTTATGGCCGAGAATCTCTAAATATCATATTTAGCCGAGAACTGACACCGAGTTCTCGGTCCGATTTGTAGCCGAGAATGCCGAGACCGAGATCTCGGTCGAGCCTTAACACTTATTGAATTTAAATTAAGTTAAATAGCTCTAATTAGTATACTCCTGCTTCTCTAACATTAAGGAAGCTTTTACTGCTGTATAATTAAAGTTTTTGGCGCCCCTTGCCATCTGGCGCCTAGAGCGCCCGCTCCTCTCGCTCTACCCCAGCGCGTTCTCATGAATAATAAATATTAATAAAACTGTCATTTTTTATAAAAACGTTTACGGTATTACTTACTTTTCAAATCGGTGACATGTCAGTTAACTCATCATTAATCATTTCGTTGCAGAATAACGCTGTTAAGGTGATGCATAGAATTAGTATGTACTAAATATATTGAGGTGATGTTACACACCTTGACGTGTGGCCATTAATGGCTCCCGATTTTAGGGTGCGATGATTAATAGTTTATTCGATTCCCACTCGCCACATAATTAATTACGAAGTTTTATGTGGAAGCATTTTATTTATAATATATTTCGGAGAAAACAGATGTGTAAATTTGTTTGTTTTATAAGTAATTCATCGTGCCTAACACGATGAATTACTTATAAAACAAACAAATTTAAGTAAAAAATAATATTTTCAATGTGAATAGAGTGCATGCACATTAATGGCATTTGCTATTTTTTATTCGTTAAAGGTAGGACATTCACAAACGACGTAAAATCATAATTAAATATGAATATGTATTTGCGGCCATTTTGGGGTTTTCTTTTTGAAACGTGATCCATGTGATACTACCTTTTCCTTGTTATTAATTAATTTAAACCCGGTTTTCTTTCATCCACTGTTTCTTATTCTCAATTTCAATTGTATTAGTCTAGTTTATTTTTTACAAAAGTGCACTTTACTAAATTGTAATTAACTAGGTATTATAACATCCATAATGGACGTATGGGTGACCCCTGTAGCACAGGTTTTTCCTAGCATTCATTGATCAATATTTTTGTACCAGGCTATTTCTATGTTTAATTAAGTGTCACCCTGTATGAGTACTTTATAAGTAAAAAAAAAAAAAAAAAAAAAAAGTAACAGTATAGTCCGCGCGCGACTACTAGTCACTGCCTGACGTATGTGAGCAGGCTATACGAGTAGTAAATAACAATGGTACGTAAGTTAAGTCAGCTAAAAAGAGTCTCGTGGCTATCTAAGCCACAAAACCATTTTTGTATTGCAAAGTCATTACTTAGTAAAAGTCATTGACATATTTTTTAAGCTGAAAATATGTATAATGCGACACAAAACTTCCGTTTCGTTACAAATGACATGATATTACTTTTATATTGCAGACAGATTTTCTCAATTTCTCAGCAAAATAGACTGCGATCACAGTGTGGTGTTCTTTTCGTCCTTAACTTATATTATTTAATTTAAGTGAACTTGATATAATATACTACTGCCTTTTTTTTGTGAATAAGTATAAATATAATTATTTGTGTGACTTGGAATTGGTTTAAAATTAACCTGAAAATAGAAATCGCTAAAAGCTTATTGATCACGTAACTCCATATTGTTCATAATTGTCTCTCTCCTATATACCTCACTTTACCTTAGTCTTGCCATAAATATTGTCACAAAGATTATTTTTTATTTTATTGCATATAATATTTCTTACTTTTACAGTGTGTTAGTTTTATACATAAATATAAAACAATTTAAAATATAAAAAGCTTATTCGAAGTCTCCATTGGCTGCAATACAGTCCTTTAAACGTTGAGGCCAGTTATCAATAGAAGAACGCACTCTTTCCATGGGAAAATTCTTCACTGCCAATCGTATGGATTGTTTTAGGGACTCCAAATTATCATGGAGTTTAGAGCAAGCCGTACTCTCTAAAACTGACCATAAATCATAATCCAGCGAATTAAGATCGGGACTAGACTTGGTTATTGAATATGGTGTTGTTAAGGGGCTTAACTACCTTCTCAAGAATGGTATCTTGATACACTTGTGCCGATGTTTTGATACCTTTTTCACAAAAATATGGCTCTGTCACTCCTTCATAGCTAACACCCCACCAAACCGTCACTGAAGTCGGATAATGCCCACGTTGCGCTCTGTCGACTAATTGGGAAGCTTCCTTAGAGCTTTGAGCATAAATACGGTCATTTTGTTTGTTAAAATGTTAACTGTAATGAAATGCTCAATTGTAAAGATTTTCACATCCGTAAACAAAAAAATCTGTGACCTCCCTTTGCGTACCGCTTCAGTAGTTGTTTCGATTTTACCACCCTATTCTTTTTTAAATTATCAGTTAAAAAATGACCAGCTCTTATAGGCTGCAAGTCCTAAGTCATCTTTTAAAATACACGACATGGTTCTAGGTGCTATCTTCATCTCCCGAGATAAAATATTTTGCTTTGGGATAGGATTTCTTCGAATTCTTTCCCTTATTGCTTTGACCACCTTTTTTTGTACGAACACTACGTGGACGGCCAGATCTTTTTCTGTCACAAACAGAGGAGGTCTCATTGTACCTATTAATAGCCCGGTACACAAACATTTGACTTATACCAAGTGTATGGAGAGTTTTAGAAATTTCATTTGGCTCCATACCAACTTTGTGTAATGCAATCACAGCGATTCGGTTCTCATTATCACCCCACTACATTTTAATATCGCAAAATATTGTACAATATATTGGCGCCAAAATTAGAAAACCCAATGAACAATCGTATAAAAATGACAGATTCCAAATTCAAATGTATTATCTTTCTTATTTTTAATTGTAACAGTATTTAAGGCCAGACTAAGTATATATATTTTTTCAAGCAATTTTTTAAAATTATTCATTAGTTTTTTTTGGCGAAATCATAACTAGACCTTTAATGTCATGGATTTCCTCAAAGTAACGCCTGATTCCATAACTGACCAAGCAATTTCTATCGTAACATTTTGTCTTTAAGGAAATTTAAGAGAAGTGGGTCACTCTCGTTTGAAGGTGTACACAGTTGCATACGGCACGGCATTGTGGACACACGGTAAACTTTGATAAAGCACCGATTGACTTTAGTTACTTTCATACAAAGACAGATGAAATGGTTTTGTTAATTGAATGTATTTGCGGAAGTTTGTAGGTATTGCTTGATGTTATTCGGTCGGTAACATTGTAAAAAGGGATGATGACTAAAAAATGTTTTTTGTCCTTCATGTAGATTATGAAAAAATAACGTCGTAATGACTCGGACCTATTCTGTTGTTCTCTGAGTGAGTTCACAAAGAATGCATTATAAGTTACCAAATTGAATTATAATTAATAAATATTTAAAAAAAAAAAAAACTTCCGCAAATAACACTTACTAACTAAACATAAAAATAATTATAATGTAGGACAGTTCATAGACTGGTGCCTAAACTAAGCCGTGGCTTGTATTTCAGGTCACCAGGGACTCCCCCCTAGAGGCAAAAATATCCATCAAAAACATTATTATAGAAAAAAACTTAGCGAAAGTGACATTTTTATGTTATTAGACAAACTATTGAAGCAAAAGAAAAAAAAAAATTGTATGAAGTGTAGTAGAGTTCAAGGTGCATGTGGGGTGTAGGTGAGGGTGTGTTTGTGTTTTTCTGTGTGTGTGTGAGGGTGTGAGGGTGTGTGTGTGTGTAGTGTTGAGATGATGAGAGGGTATACGTCAACTAGACGAATGGTTCATATTACGTTTTTATA
Organism: Xanthia togata; assembly: GCA_963853775.1. NCBI lineage: Eukaryota > Metazoa > Arthropoda > Insecta > Lepidoptera > Noctuidae > Xanthia > Xanthia togata. Next base: position 7,023,168 of record OY970798.1, on the reverse strand, counting down.
ACTAGTAGCTCTTCTGTTTGGACGTAGTTCAATTTTAGTAGCCAGTTAGTCAATATAAGTTTACATTTAGATTTATTGTAAATAAAAATACCTAATTCTTAATTATAAGTAACTAAATAATAATTTAGGATAAGAGTTAGATAACTACGCTATCGCAATAGGTTACCCTGTAATGATGATGTAAGCTGGAAATAAATAAATAAATAAACGTACATAAACGTATTTTTATTTTTTTACGTATTCAAAAGATTACGGCGACACATTGAGTTAAAATGTGCCATGACGTCACGAGTATGTAGATTTTATACTTACTTGTGACAATCCCCACTCCCCAACTTTAATGCGTTTTATCTAAGTCATTTTGTATTAATATGATAAAACAAAAAATACGAGTCTAATATTTTTTTATTATCTATCTGACGGACTAAATCGTTATTTTGTCCCAGGCATCATTCCTATTAAACAACCTACAACTGTTTTATGCTCGGTTCCTTTAAAAACAAAAACTAATAGTTTTTTTTACTAATGGTAGCATTTTTTATTGACAAACTGGACATATAAATAGATTCTTAGGCTAATTTGACCTGTGTTAGCTACTTCCATATGGGAGGGGGGTCTACTATGCAAAGCTGTGAAGTCTTTGCTTCATTATTGGTAAAGATACAAGTGTAAAAGTAGAGTATCTATCATCTATCTATCTACAAGAGACTTCATTGTAGCCCATAACGTACCGTAGTTTATAGGAATCGGCCATTAAAGAGTAACATAGTTTATCCCGCATGTAAATTTCCATGGAAAAAAAAACTTTGAAATCTAAAACCTTAGATTAACTTTTTAAGATGTTATTTTTAAATCTTAACTAGCAGTGATGGTGATTTGAGCAATCCATTCCCGTGGCCGTAGTTGTATCTAACTAATGGAAAAATAATTAAAATAACGATAAAGCTTCTACAAAGCAATGTCATCGTTGTCAGCCATAACAATTTGACTAACCCAGATTAGTATTTGTCACCGTATTTAAACGGTAAGCTTAGATGAAATCCCTTCTCTAATTTATAACATTGATATTCAGAAACGAATCCCAAGAAGGCTACAGATTTACACCGAAAACTATTCAAATTTTATCATCGAGTTTAACCAAAACGTGATGTGGCTAATCTAGTGTTAAAACGGAACTGAGCCGTAAACTTTTAATAGAAGTCGTTTTGAAACTAAAATAGTAACAGAATGAGCAAAATCCAAATATGTGACGATTAAAATATAGTGCGCTTTTGATTGTTAATTAACTATTTTATTGACTTGAGCTTTTGCTCACGTAAATAAAATCGTGTAAGCATAGGTACCATCGAAGAAGTTCATATCTATACACCGTAAGGACTATTTTAGATTGCTGCGCTCGGCCGCTATAGTACCGGGGCGGTAACAGATGTGGTCATCGTGTTCACGGGATTTTGTTTTCAAACTGCATAGTTATGAAGTTCTTCGATCTAAAAACGATTTGGAGCATTATAAAAAAATATGGTATTAAAAAAAATTCGCCGTGTACCACTAGGGTTGAATCGAGGTGGCTCTGAAAAAGGATGCCTGGAAGGCTTTGTTCAGCAGTGGGGCAGAGTAGGATAACTAAAAAAAAGGCTTTTTTATTAGGGTTCCGTACCTCGAAAGGAAAAAACGGCACCCTTATAGGATCATCCGTGTGGCTGTCTGGCTGGCTGGCTGGGTGTCTGTCCGTCTGTGACAGCCAATACACACATATAAATTTCCGTGACCCAAACACGGACGTGTAACGTAAATAAATGCATTTTGAATACGGGGGTCACTTTTCGGGAGCAAATGGGAAAATTAAAAAAACAACTTTTTCAGACTGTACCGTGTGACGTATATTTATTTATAATTTTAAAATAAATACTTTAAAACATATCTATGAAAATAGATAAAAAAAATACCATTCCCCCTTATCTCCGAAACTACTGAGCCTAACATTTTGAAAAAAAAAGCGGGGTATGTTTTATACTCATAGATTACAGGAATGTTATTTTAAGACCATAGACTTCTTATAGGTTAAAATAAGAAGTCTATTGTCTTAAAGTAACATGGTAAATCGTTACGGAACCCTTCATTGTGCGCGAAGACACGCATTTGGACGGTTTTTTTAAGTCAGCATTGCGTACTATCGAAGAACTTCAAATCTAAGCAGTTTGAAAACAAAATCCCGTGAACATGATGACCACATCTGTTACCGCCCCGGTTCTATAGCGGCCAAGCGCTGCAAGCAGAAATTGTCGTTACGGTACACCGTAAGGACTATTTCATTTATACATATATGAACTTCTTCGATGGTACTTTAAACAATGGAAACGTACGCTAACCAAAACGCTGTCTCCACCCCTGTCTGAGGGTCGCTCCCTTCAGAAAGCATTTGTTGTACACACAGCGACACATCATTCTATACAAATCCAGTATATGCTGACCTATCATACAATAAGCTTTCCGTACGATGCGAGGTAAACTTATACTAGAAATTTATAGCTTGATTGTCTTGCGTAGGTACTTACACTGAATTGATTTCTACAAGCTTCCCTTCAATTTTTCGTTAGATTAAGAGCCAGGTTTGACGTGTATTGTTCTGAGAGTGCATCGGGGAACGACAGGTTGCCTTTATTAGGCCATATTCATGTATATATGTATGCGTACTTCAAATAAAAGTAGGATTTTTGTGTAAAGCCACAGAATAATAGCACAGAATGCGCACTCCGCATCTTTGTGGTCTCATTCAATTCAGTGAGCGCAACGTAGTCAGAAGATATAACAGTTACGCAATAGAAAGAGAGGAATTAGCGCTCTGCGACCTGAACTGTACTTTATTGTGTCGTAGCAGGAGTCGGTTTTTATTTAAATGATTTTGCAGAGTGAACCATCTGTATTAATCTGTGGTAATGCTGAGATTCATTGTTTTTGATGGAGTGTGTAAGTGAGAATGCCTTTGTAAGCTGGCAATTTCACTTTCTGACAATTTTTCATGGGATTCTGGCTGAAAACCGAAATATTGCTAAAGAGCAAAGTGTTCGAAAGTGCTAATCTGCCTAACCGGAATGTATATAATCTAACCGGGTGCAGCTGAATACTATATTATAATATTTTACATGGAGCGACTGCCTATCTGACCTCCACAAGCATGCTTGTCGAGTAAAAGATAAAAAATATTATGGTTTCAGGACTTAAATAAAACTGGCGAAATACACACATAACATAGCATCACGCCTTGTTTCCCCGGAGGGTTGGGCAGAGGTGTACCTGTAATAAGTACACCCACATGTCGCCAGTTATGTTTAAGTCCCATGTAATAGGGGGCGAGCCTATTGCCATTAACCGGGCACAAATCCAGACTCCGGGCTGCTACTGAGAAATTCCAGATGAAAAAACCCAATAACATTTTGCCCGACCCGGGAATCGAACCCAGGACCTCATGCTCAGTAGCTGCAGTAGCGCTTGCCACCACTAGACCAGCGAGGCAGTCTAAATAGCGAAAGCGAAACTGGCGAAATAGTGGGTTTAATAAGTACAACTCTGCCTTACCTTTCGTGGAATACAGGCATGGTTTCATTTTAGTGAGGAAATAGTTAACTGTGCATGGGAGAATGGAAATTGAGTTGGAATAGTAAGACCGATCCATAAGAATGGCTCGTACACAGATGTTAACAATTACAGGCCTATTACTATTTTATCATGTATTGATAAGATAATTGAAAGGTATCTCGGACTTGAAATTAACAAATTTCTGAAAGCAAATGATGTTATTAATGAGAAACAGTATGGCTTTTAAAAAAATAAAAATACCTCACAACTATTATCAAAGTTTAGTAATGAGGTCAACGGGTGCCTGAACAATCGTGAACACGTACTTGTTGTCCTCATTGACTTTAGCAAAGCTTTCGATTGTTTAGAATATAATACACTATTTAACAAACTGCATCAAAATGGTATACGGGGTCCGTTCTTGGAATGGTTTAAAAACTACCACAGAAACCGCTTCACGACGGTGAATGTCTCAGGTTCATTAAGTAGCATGATTCCAACCGATAAAGGCACAGCACAAGGTTCGATTCTTGGGCCGACCGAATACTTATTGTACGTGAACGACATGTGTAACATTCTTACGGAAGGCTCCGTGTACCAATTTGCTGACGACACATGCTTGGTTGCAGCACACAGGAACATACGGGAGGCACAGAGAGTGTTGCAGAATAACTTCGATCTCTTATGTAAGTGGGCTCACGACGTTGGTCTTGTAATTAATGCAAAAAAAACCAAGCTACTGCATATACATTCGCCTTACCTGACGGCCTCTTGTGTGCCTTTTGTCGTTGCACATGAGCATCTGTGTCTTCACCGACCGATCACAGCGTGTAGTTGCCAGAATTTAGAGTTGGTCACCCAACATATGTATCTTGGTGTGATAATAGATAGTCATTTCCACTGGCGGCCGCACATTGATCATGTATGTAATAAGCTCAGGTCGATTTTGGCAAAGTTGTCGATACTTAAGTATAAACTACCCTATAGAACACTTAGAACATTGTATTTAGCACTGGCCGACTCCGCGATTGATTATGGCCTAAGTAGTTACGGGCGTACATACAAGACTTACGTTGAGGACATTTACAAGTTACAGTTACGTATTTTGAAAACGATTGTACCCACAAGAATAAAACATGAATTCCAAGATAATGACACGGGTTTATTTAAGCACTGCCAAATTGTAAATGTTTTTGACAAGGTTCGCTTACGCGTTATAAGTGAGAATTACCATAATATAAGTCATATTCGTAAATACGAAAGACTAAAGTCGTTGCGTTGTTTGACCTATTTACCCACATTTATCGAACCAAAATCAAATAATGCTTATGGAGCACGGACGTGGGAATGCATGCTACCATCGTATATTAATGATTTACCTATGGAAATCTGTAATGTATTAAATGCGAAAAACTGCTCAAAGGTGTTAAAGAGATATTTTCTAGATTGCAGTGTGACCTAGGAATATACATATACATCTGTGTACCCAAATGGTTAATTAATTAATATGTAGTGGCACCGAGTTGCCGTGTCTGGCCATACCACTGTTAAACCCGCGATGGTTTGTGTGGTATGTATAAATTAAAAGTTACATGTAAACTGTTTTTGAATAATAAAAAAGAAAAAAAAAAAAAAAAAAAAAATGGGTCGAAAATTACTGGGTAGGGAGGGATTTGAAATTTTATGGAGTGGGCGCTCATAGGCCATACGCCACAGGGACGGGAGTTGTCTGGAATCAAGAGAAAAGTTGATGATGTGGGTAATCGGAGGGAGAAGGATATCAAGGATCGAGAAGACCATACTACGACTGATATCGTCATAGCCCACAGCCTTGGATTTTATGGACAGGATGATCTTTTTAATTTCGTCCAAGGTGACCGGAGAGAGGTGAAACTGTAAAAAAATATAAGCTAATACAAAGTCAAAGTCAAATAATTTATTTCAATTAGGCACGAAAAAGGCACTTTTGAATGTCAAACTTCAAATAAAAAACTTGAATGTCAAAAAACAAAAAATAATATTATTTTTTGTAAAGTTTCTTGCCCATTCTTCTTCATACGAAAACTACCTTTTGGAATGGGTATTCCAAAAGGTAGTTTTCGTATGGAGAAGAATGGGCAAGAAACTCCACTATAATCTCTATCGCCCTATCTATTGATGTAGCTAAGGGCGGATCCAGCCTTCGAGTCAGGGGGTCACATAGTCGGGGTCCAATCAGGACAGGCTCCAATCAGTGGCGGACTAAGCCAGTCGGGGGCCCGGGGCGGCAAAAGAAAATGTGGCCATATTCTCAGTTTATGTAGGAATTTCCAGTAAAATTTTGAAAAAAAAATATAATGACAGCAAAAATTAAAACAAGTTTATCGTGCGTAATTATAATCTACCATGGACCTCGCCACCGGCAGGATTAATTTTTTGGAGGTGCATTTTCATCTCGTCAATAGGCTATGTACAAAAAGCAAGAATATAGGGGAGCGAGCAAAGCGACCTTTTTTGCACCTCGTATCGGAATTCCCGGTTAGGTTTCTATGGAACATGCTTGCGGAAATAGGAGTTGCTTTGTCAACTTATGCAGAAAAGTTTGAGAGTTTGTAGCGAGCGAAGCGATCTCGAAAACTTTCATCTTCAGCCTCCAACTCTAAACTGCTTCTTACTGAATATATTTTGACCGTGTTTAGGATATCATTAAAAATGAATTTGTTTAGGGGGCCGCCAGGACCGGGGGCCTAGTGCGGTTTGTGTTGACGTTTAATTTCTATGTCTTTATAATTTTAGTATTTATTTCATTGTTATTTCCGATGCTATTTTTACCGATATTACCTATATTAATCCTTATCCAATAAAATATGTTAGTTAAATAGGGCATTTAATTTAGATTGAAATTTGCTTCACATCATTTAAATGAATAGTTTAAAAGATATCACAGATTCAAAGCTACGCATAACAAAACATGCAGCGGTAGGAGTCAATGACCTTTTCCTCGGCTATTAGATATGTAATCCCGGTAGTACGTTCCCGTGGGATATTTTTTGGGCGAAGACGCGGGCAAAAGCTTGTAAAAATAAATCAATTGCACGTACAAGAACTAAAAGTAATTTGTAACAAGAAAATCTATTACATCTTCTTTCCTAGTAATAGAACCAATTATCTCCCTCGAAAAGGGTCCAATAATTCAGTGGCAACCTACTCCCTAGTCAATAAAGAGGAACATAGTATCCCCAAAACGGTCGCTCCAAAACGGAACACATCGTCCATCACACCTCCAATAAGTAATTAACTAAGATTGAACTTTAATTCCTCCACTTAAAGTTTCATTTGCAGTAATCAGGATTTATTGGTGATCAGTTTAAGTTGAGCTCTGTTTGTTTGTTAATCCCTCCAGTGTTTGGAGTCTACTGGAATAATTTGAGTGGTTCGACAGATCAATAGTAACTGGTGCAATAGAAACAGCGTTGTTTTGAATCGTTGTCATGGCAACGCTTGATCCGAATCCGTAACGCGATGGGGTGATGTGTGGGAGTAGGAGGGAAATGTGCGAATTAGTGTGTGTAAAAGAGACCAAGAATAAGGGTTGGATGATGCACTGCGCAGTTGGTCTGTGCATGATTAAATTGCATTAGTTTCGTGAATTCGCAATCTGTTTTCTGTTAAGTATTTGGGAATTCTAAAATTCCCAAATACTTAAACTACTCAATTCATATTTTAGTATTTTATGTCGTTTATTTATTTTCTTTTTAATCTTATACTTTTTAAAATATTTCTTAAAATAAAAATATACATAAAAAAATATAAGATATAGTAGTCCGCAATGATATTATATGTAAAAAGAGGTAGATAGGTTATACACGTTCCGCAAGTGGCACGTCAAAAGTTGGCTAACTAGCCACATTTTCTTCGTTTTGTCTCTTTTTCGCTCCCGATAATTGCGACATGCCCTCCTACTTCCACGTGTCATATAATAGTGTGACATAGTGCCGATTTTGAAGATACTCGTAGAATGTTAGGTAGGTAACCTATCTACGTCTTTTTACTTCTAAATTCATTGGTAGTCCGCCGGTGTCAGGAGCAAGGTCCAAACTACCGGTGGTTAGGGCTCCAGACACAGGAACCTCCTCACAATGCGAGCCGTATCGATGAGTACTTACTGCCTTCTGAATCAGACCCTTGATCCAACCGTCTTACTAGAGTCTCGAGAGATGTTCATCGAGGCTTTTTGCCATCAAGCCAATGGCTGTTGCGGCAGTCGGCATAATGACAGCCGAGCTTACTTCCACATTACAACAACCTCGTGTGCTAAGTCGAGATATTTGAATTGTTTCTCTTTGAGATATTTCATTTATTCCTGCTTATTTTTATTTGATTTTTATATAAAGTGTGACTACTAATTTAATACATACATATAATGACCCTAGTTGTGTAATACCCGATCAACCAAACTTTGAATAATTTTGAAACAGCCATAACTTAACTTAACTTAACTTTTTAACTTTCACTTGTAAGGTACTTGTCAAGACAAATCCAACGAGTCCAACACAACGTAAAGTTGAGGTGTTCCTGTGCCCACCTTCCGGCACTATCATCAGACCCTAGACTACACCTTGGCCTATAGTTTATGTCAAGACCAAACTAAGGAGTCCAAACGCATCAGGGATATCTTATTTAGTGAAGCAGTTCCTGTGGCCATCTTCTGGCTCCACCATCACTCTAGACTTCAACCAGGGCTATAGTACTTGTCAAGGCAAATCAATATAGCCGAAAGACAACGGGACTATCTTGTTTCTGTGAGATTTCCTATGACGTGCTCCCGGCTCCTTCATCAGCTCCAGGACTGCACTTTGGGCTAACGTACCTACTTGGCAAGACATATCCAAATAGCCAGAAGACAAAACAAAGCTAACCAGTCCAAACTCGATGGTACTGTCTCGTGTTTTTGAGAAGTTCCTATGGCCATCATCAGACCCTGAACAACATCTAGTATAATAGCAATTATCAAATAAAATTTCGTGTTTGTACTGTTAGCCGTTGAAGAGTTCCCTCGTCTGAAGCCAATACTGGGTGTAGCAGTCAGTTCATGGTGGACTTTAGATCGGACTATCATAATTAAAGCGTATATAAAATACCGTGTCTGTACTGTTGGCCGTTGAGGACTTCCCTCGTTTGGAGCCAATCCTGGGCACAGCAGCCAGGTCATAGTGAACTTAAGAACGGACCTTCATAATTAAAGAGTATATAAAATTTCGTGTCTGTACTGTAGACCGTTGAGGAGTTTCCTCGTCTGGAGCCAATCCTGGGTGGCCAATCAGGTCATGCTTATATAAAAATGCATTGTCTTTGGAACTGAACGAACATGTAAAATATCAATTCCGTAGGATAAGAGGAAGTGGTTTTAAATCAGCTTGCAAGATTTGCCCTAAGCAAACTAACTAACAAACATTGCAAGTTGAATAAAAGCTTTTAATAAAAAAATTTGCTCAACAACGTAAATAACGAAATAACTGTTGTTGAACTGTGGCAGTTCAACAACAGTTATTTCGTTATTTTTAAATGAAACAGATTAGTCTTAATCATTTACGAAAATGTGTTACGCAATTAGATAGCAGGCCCCATTTCTAATTATATCGAAATTATTAGATATATTGTTACATTATTTTTAGTACTAGTTTTCCCTCTTTAGTATAGTTTTGTATCATTACCATGTTCTTTGCCGATTTTTCTTTTGGTGTTAACAGCATTAAGCTGTATTTTAAAATTTCTGTTTTTTTGTTGTTTTCATTCTGTCTAAACCTGCCTCTAAATTCCATTTTTAATGGATCATTACTTACCTGCCCCTACCATGTCTTTTACATTTAATTCAGTAACCTGTAAAAAAAAAATAGGTACTTAAACCTCACACCTTGTAAAAATATCGTCACTTAAAATTCAGATTGACTCACCAAATTAAGGGCTTAAATACGTTCATTGCGTACAAAATGAAGTTGAAAAAGGTCTAAGTGTACACAGCACAATACAGCATACATTTATAATATAAAGGGCTATCCGTGAGGGAATGTTGCCTCGTTGAATTATGCAAGGAAACGAACAATGAGGATTTACGAACAAACCTGGACTTTTTTTGATACATATTAAAACCTCAGGTTTATAGGGTTCCGGACCCTATTACTAAAGCTTCGCTGTCCGTCCGTCTGTTATCTTTTGATCTGTAATTCGTAGGTAATTGTTTTTTTTCATAAAGTGTGTACCTACAGGGACATATGTTTTTTTTCCATTTTTTTTTTCTAAGTATCTTTTCTTATTTTTTTCTTATTGTCAAAAAATAATAAAAATAAAATAATGTTAAAAATTAAAGTGTTAAAAAATATGTACCAAGTGTTAAATTAATTATCCGTTGGTACACAACCCTTTATGTGCAAATCCGACTCGCACTTGGCCGCTTTTTTGTTAAGTCCTTTTACGTTGAATAAGGTTGCACTCCTTATTCAACGTTAAAGGACAAAAAAAGCATACAGCATGCATTTACATACAGCACAGGCTAAGTAATAACCTCCCTGGCGTAGGTTGGCCCTTGGTGTAGGTACTACGGAACCCTAAAAATTTCTACAAATGTTCCGTTTTATAGTACTCTTAAAAAACGGACAGTAAACAAATCGTTTGGAACACGTAACGATCGATCACAAAGCTATCAAACTTTTTAAAAGCTTTAAATAATCAACGACACCGCCATTAAAATTGATATCCCATCCCTGATTGGCTATAACATGAACTTGCCAAGGGCATCTGTTACCGGTCCGTTATTACTTATGAATATTTATTTATAAAGACAGTGTATGATAAATGTCTAGTGTTCGTTATTTTATTCACCTGAAAGATTTATTAGCCAAATGTGCATTTTATGTTTCTGACAGAAAAAGCATTCGTTATCGATTTTCTGATTTTATATCGATGAATATTTTAATAAAAAGCGACCAAGACAAGTTGAGATGAATTTATCCCAAGAACAATCTTATCATTGTAGTTGGAATACATTTTGTCCCATACATTCCAACTGCAAATGTAAGTTTGTACGCACAATATTGAGATTTACCATGTTATTTTAAGACCATAGACTTCTTACAGGTCTTCTTGTAGTATTAAGTATGTAGGTATACCTGCATTCTGTATTTTTTCAAACTTTTAGGCTCACTAGTTTCGGAGATAAGTGGGGTAATGGTAAATTTTCATCTATTTTATATTTATATATATTTTCATATAACTTTATAAGTTAGTCTAAAATTATAAAAAAAATATTAGGTAAGTATGTCACACGGTACAGCGGTCGAAAGCTTGTTTTTTTAATTTTCTTATTTGTGTCTTAATAGTGACCCCCATATTCAAAATACATTTATTTACGTAAGACATCCATGTTTGGGTCACAGAAATTGATATGTGCACCAAATTTCAACTTAATCGGGCCTTTAGATTGGAAAAAATTAATGTGATGATTAAAGCTTTTCCTGTACATGTCGCCGGATCCGCAAGATGAATACAATTCAAAATACACTCGAGAGCAATGAATCCGGGTCACTTAAAGAATGTTAAAAATCTCGGAAACTAAAAATGATAGGTTAATGCAATAAATTGTATTTAATAGACAATGTAATACTCCTTAAATGAAAGTAAAAAAAATATGAGTCACCATACATTTTATTAACACAAAATTACATAAAGAAAAAAACTGCTGATCTCTCCTTAAAACAAAAATAGGAAACATGAAATTTTTGAACTTTATTACGATTTTCTTGAATTTTAATACTTCGTATTGCCTCCTCGTGCTTCCATTACTGCGTTTACGCGGTTTGGCATGCTGTACACCAAGTTGCTTATACGATTTTGGGGAATATTCTCCCATTCCTCTGTGAGAGCAATTTTGAGCTCACGAAGCGTGATTGGGGGAGGGTTTCGTTGTTTTACGCATCTGCCTAGCTCGTCCCAAGCATGCTCGATCGGGTTGATAACCGGGCTGCGCGCTGGCCACTCCATATGAGTAATGTTCATCTCTTGAAGGTAGTCATTCACAATCCTACCTGTATGAGGTCGGGCATTGTCATGCATAAATATAGCATCCTCACCTAAATTGACCATAAATGGACCAACGTGATCATTGAGGATTTCTTCCACATATCTTTCGCTAGTTAAAGAGCCGTTTTCTATGATCACCAGCTCTGTGCGACTTTCAGAAGAAATTCCGGCCCACACAAGTACAGACCCACCACCGTAGGCTACTTTTTCTTCGATGCATGCTTGCTTGAATCTTTCCCCTGGTCTTCGATACACTCTGTGTCTTCCATCGTGCTTGTAGAGCATAAATTTTGATTCGTCGGAGAACATAACTTTTGACCAATCTTCAATACTCCAATTTACGTGGCTCTGGGCATATCTTAGTCTTGAAATACGATGCCCACGCTCCAGTTTAGGGCCGTTTGCAGGTCTAAGGGGTTTTAAGTTAGATTCAGCAAGCCGACGTCTTACTGTCCATGCACTTGGGTTACTTCCTCCGAGGCATCGAAACTGATTTGTGAGTTCAGTTCCTGTAAGAAAGCGATTTCGAAGCATGGTGTTCACCAAGTATCGGTCTTCTCGTGCTGTGGTACACCTGGTTCTGCCCGTTCCTGGTCTGCGTAGGTTAGAACCAGTTTCTTCGTAACGTCGGAGAACTCTTTGTACTGTTGACAGCGACACACCGACAGTCCTGGCTGTATCGCGCTGACTCCGGCCGGTTTCCAGCATTGTAAGTATTCTGGTGCATTCTTCAGGCGTAAGCGACATAATTTCAGCTTGAATAATGAATATAGAGCACTATCAACATGGTTTATGTACCCACATAAATGACAGATTACAAACAAAAGCAAAACCAAATGCTGTAATTTCGTAGTTCCATCTTCGAAAGTGGCCCTTTTTCAAATTTGATTTTTTTATGATATAACTTTACAATAACTAAGAAGTTTTAATACCTTCATTTAAGGAGTATTACATTGTCTATTAAATACAATTTATTGCATTAACCTAGCATTTTTAGTTTCCGAGATTTTTAGGATTCTTTAAGTGACCCGGATTCATTGCTCTCGAGTGTAGATAGTAGTTTTTTTATTTTCATTCTGCATCTCAGAATGAAAATGTAAAATCTACACGGCGCCACCGGCCGCCGCACCGGTGCGGCCCATTGGCGTTATTCATTCGTATACACAAACATGCGGTCCGGCCCGGTGCGGCTCCGGGGTCGTGTAGGTACAGGAAGCCATAGATTAAAGGTTATGGACCTCGAAATTCCGTTGAATAAAAAATGGCTAAACTCTAAACCTACTCTCTGACTCACAGAGACGTACAGACAGAGAAATTAATTGTTTATCAAATTGTCACTCTGTGTCGATTTGCCGTGTTATAGCCGTTTCATGCGACTGTCAAAGAATGAGCCAGTTTATATTTGAATATACGGACGATTTCAGTTGGTAGGTTGACGATTTGAATAACAATTATTTTCCTTGACTCTAAGAGAAAAATAAAGTTTTTTCTTGTAAAGTTGACAAAGAGGAAGATGAAGACAGGTCAAGTGTATTAACCCTGAATTGTCAGCCTACGCTTATAATGGTTCAAACAGACTCCTTCCGAGCAGAGCTCAGAGTAACAAGTGTAATCCATAATTAAACGACAACAAATATATTCAAATTCAAATTATTTTATTTCACATAAACCTACAAGGGCACTTATGAAACGTCAGAAGCTAGGTGCACGGTTCCAATTGGTCGTTTCCTATGGAGAAGAGCCGGCAAGAAACTCCACGGTTACTCTTTTAAAAATAAATGGTATTTACAATCTTTTCAAGTTACAGTGTTTATAGGTATGAGAGGACACTGTAGGCCTATCAACAAGTACCAGGTACTTAGCTAAGATAGAAAACGATCGACAGATCTAAAAGTCGGATAAGCCTACAACGTTCTCACATTCACAAAATATAAAAGAGAATCTATATAAAAAAAAAGCCAATTAAAAACCTATTTAAACTAAATGGCATGACTGCCACTAAAGCTGTAACAAATCTATAAAAAATATAGTATAGTGAAGTTATATAATGTCAAATAATGAAAAGATTATGTCAAAAAAGTACGTAAATGAAAAAAAAGAAAAATAGGTAAAATCAAATAATCATCTTAATTTGGGAGCAGTTAATAGACATTATTACATAGTAATGCCGTTATTGAGGTACCAGGGAAGCCACATAACATAAATAACCCCCGTTTTTCCGGAAGAGTTAGAAGGAGGTGTACCTAAAGTACATCAACATTCCGCCAGTCATGTTGAAGTCCCATGTAATAGGGGGCGAGTCTATTGCCATCAACCGAGCACAAAGCCAAACCCCGGGCTGCTGAGAAATTCGTGATAAAACCCAGTACTTAACACTGCACACAATCGAACCAAGGACTTTATGCTCAGCATCAGCGCTTGCGACCACCAACGACATCATCGTTCTCCTACCCTTCCCCCCATTTATTTAAAGTCAGAGTAACATGTCTTCCATATTTCTCTATTCGTCGTCATCTTGGTAGTCACCCCCTTCCTAGCCATATCATCTTTCACACAGTCCATCCAACGTTTCTTCACACTCACAACTTTTCCCATCACATTTTCCTGATTCCTCCGCATCGGCCATACCATGAGTGACCGTGGCAACCGATTCCAACGAGTCCCCATACGACAATTAAGTTAAACTAACAGCTACAGGTCACGTATCCGCCGTATATTAGGGCCCACCATTATACCGGATCGCCTTAATTCTCCTATTAATAGTTAGGACGTGATGGAACAGAATTCATTATAGTTTTTACAATAGCGATAATTTTGGATGGTTCTACAAAGAAATGGGTCTTCAGCAGTGAGAGTAAGGCACTCTATTTTCATGAATTTAGATACTTTAAAAGCAGCTGATCATAAACGTACTTACATAAAAAGTTGTCACTGAAAACTTCGACGGAAACTGTGAACCTTAGGTTCACAGTCATCCTAGTTATGTGAAATGGTAACGTCTAAAACATTATATATTTTCCAAACATATTTTATTAAATTCAGTGTCTTTTTCTCATGGTGGTTGAGCGAGACTAAACACATATTTCTACTTTCCATACGTAGGGAATCCTCATGCTTCTTCCACGTTGAGACATCCTTAGAATTGGTTGCAAGTGACGCAGCAGAGCGGACATTTTGAAGGATTACAATATAGTGTGAAGTGTGCTATAGACCCAGCGCGATTGCTAGTCTCCCGTTTTACTGCTACCATACCTCAGACGGTGACTAACAGTCGCGCGCGGACTATACATAGATATTTATGTGCTTAAATGACATTTGTAAAATGTGTCACCGAAATTGTATTGACAAAACAAGATGGCGGCGTTAGTTCAAATTTTGAGCTTTTTTTTGACCTCGCGCCACAATAACCTTGTAGCGTTGTATAAAATGATTGATGTCCTTTTAGACAGCCCATCCTTTTCAAATATTCGCAAAATCTACAACTACTCTTTTCATTGTTCCAGAAATAGTGGAAGAGCAACAATGTCACGACAGCGAGTTCCGCCTCACCTGCCGAGACCTGGATTCGCACATCGCAGTATTAGAGGCGTGGTATACCTCCGCAGAAGACTACCACGTCAACACCACCCACGAGAGCCTCCGAATTAAAACCGAGAACGATTCGGAGCTGAACAAAGTTTACGTGTATTCTAGTCCAAAACACAATGGGGTCTACATACCCTCAAATCATTCCATGTTAGAGAACACCTCAAATATTAATAGTACCTTCGATTTTATTGATTTTGTTAATGACACCTCGTTTTTCAATGACACGGTGGATATGTCAGTGGATTTCGTGAATGTGTCTGGGTGTGGTGTTTCTACCTTCACGAGGAGTTACGCCAGCTGGCGCGAAGGGGATAAGAGGAGACGGCTGCAGTCGAGGGAAACCTCGATCAATCTGAGAGCGCCTGTTAGTTACCGGTAAGTGGAATTTGATGTATTTTTAACTGTAGATGTAATTTTAAAACTTTTAAAGTAAGAACTATTTAAAATTATCTATGAGAGGGATTGGATCTGACTATGTGCTTAAATCGGAAAGTCCGTATAATTATCAATTTGAACTTTTTTTTATTTTTTTATTAATCAAAATCAGTTGTACCACACAAACCGTCGCGGGTTTAACAGTGGTATGGCCAGACACGGCAACTCGGTGCCACTACATATTAATTAATTAACCATTTGGGTACACAGATGTATATAATTATATATTTATTTTCCTAGGTCGCACTGCAATCTAGAAAGTTTCTCTTTAACTAACAGTCCTCATAACACGATAAACCTTATTCTGACTTCAATCAACCAACAAATCAACAAAATTCATGCCTTAGGGCTAATGGTTCAATCAGGGGAATTCGATATAGGGAACTTACACATTTTCGATCTGTGATCAATTACTTACGTCCCCCATTTTTATGAGACATGTTTTTAATGCAAAAAATGTAGCGACGATTTAAATTACGAACTTTTTCACCTGTTTTTTAAAGGCTTCTTTGGTTAAATACAGCCAGATAATTTTTTTTTTTTAAGCGATTTGACACCATACGTCAATTTGCCATGATAGAGCTACATGTACAACAGCTGTCAAAGAATACATAACGATTCCCATCACTTTTGCGGAGTTTCGCTAGCTTATTTAATTTGACTCTGTATTACGTTTTATAGGGCTCTTATTTTTTCTCTTCGCGAAAATAACGCTGGTTAGCTTGACAAAACATTGGTGGTTTGGCATTGTTGTCCGTACAACTTTCGACAAAAGCAACGTAATAAAAAATATAATACGTTCCTATTTGTTATGTGTACAAATTATTTGAATTTGTATGGTAATTCCGGGAGAATTCCGTTTCCAAATATCGATTCGGAATTGCGAAGAATTACCGGCCTTTTACGGAAGTTGCGTTGAACAAATCGCAAAATCGAAATCGTGAAAGAAAATTCAGCTGTCCCATACAAAACTTCAACATCTACTCGACCCAAATGTATAGTACAACTGATTATTTTGCGCGATTACGATGTTGGTCCCATCGAGAAAGTTGATCAGTGTGATGTACTGTACTGTACCACTCCTTTAAATACGACTACACATTTCTGATACACGCTGTATAAATAAACTGCAAACCAAACTGTTATCAAGTACCACTCAGACTAAAAAAAACAGGACATAGCGCTGCGAATAATACAGCGAAGCATGCAAAATCTACACCTCGCTCACACGCACACATTTACAACCAAAATACACCTCACCGCACGAATGAAATCGTCATTGGAACGCTGTGTGTTAATATACACACATCAACACGGTCTAGGGATATTTCATACTCAATTAAATAACTCGAAAAGTACTGGCCGCATTGGAATCTTTTATACACCGATTTGTTTGTAATTTATCTCAGACCAATTCCAAATTAATTTTTTTGAAAATTCTTTTGTTTCGGTGGCATAAAAATGTCTTGATGTATAGGAGAGGGAATTTTCATTTGTGCGAAATTTAGAAAACAATACGAATTACGTTTAGTTACAGTTTTTTTTCATTTTTAAACGAAAGATAAAGTTAAAATTGAGGTATTGTTGCAACGCCGACATTTGACGAGGGCGGAGATGTTACGAGCTGTGGGAATGCTGGAAGCTGGATCTGTTCAGCGTAATGTTGCTGAGGCCATAGGGACCCATCAAAATGTAATTTCAAGATTGTGGACACGCTATCGTGCCACAGGTGAAGTAGCGGAGAGGCACCGGGGGCCAAGTCGCATCACTACCCCCAGACAAGACCGATTTTTGCAAATTACTGCGCGAGCTCAACCAAATGCAACGGCGACTCAATTGGTCCAAAGGCTGCGAGTGGAACACCAAGTGCTTGTGAGTGACCAAACTGTAAGAAGGCGACTGCATGAAAGCAATCTACGCTCTCGTAGACCACTCCGGGTCCCACCTTTACGGAGAGGCAATCGTGGACGACGATTAGAATGGGTTCGGAACCACGTGGACTGGGGCCGTGAGCAATGGTCCAATGTGCTGTTCACGGATGAATCCAGGTTCGGCTTCCATCCAGATTCACGAAGGACGCGTGTTTGGCGAGTTCCTGGACGATGGAGCCGTCTCCAGAACCCTCAGGAAGTTCACCCATACCAAGGAGGAACAATTATGGTTTGGGCAGGAATTCGTCTTGGAGGACGGACGGATCTCGTTTGGGTGCGGGGCAATATGACGGCAGAACGATACGTCCAACAGGTGCTGGGGCCCGTAATCTTGCCCCACAGAACACAAATGGGGCAAGATTTCCTGCTCATGCACGACAATGCCCGGGCACACACGGCGAGAACGGTAGCAGCTTGGTTACATACACATAATGTTAGGGCCTTAGACTGGCCTGCTCAATCGCCAGATCTAAATCCCATTGAGCATGCGTGGGATATGCTGCAAAGAAGAGCTCTGAAGGAAGTTCCTGAAAATCTGGCTACAGAAGATCAACTTTTTGCGCACCTCAGAAGGACATGGGACAATATTCCGCAGCAAGACATTGACAACCTTGTTCTGAGCATGCCGAATCGTTGCCGATGTGTTATGAACATCATGGGCGCTTTCTCAGACTACTAAATTCAAGTTTATAAACACAAATTAAATGATTTTTCTATTTTTTTCAGTTTTACTCACAAATTAAAAGTTAATTCATATACGGTTTCCGTCTATGCTTCATTTTTTTTCCATAAAATCCTGAAATTTTAATCTAAGTACCTTAACCATTATTAAAAAATGGTAGAATATTAAATAACGTATCTTTTAAATATATACATGTCATATAAATAATTAACACATTGATAGTAATTCGCTTTTTTTAAAATATCCCTAGACCGTGTTGATGTGTGTATAATAGTTACTACAATAACCTTGTTTTTCTTTGAGTGATACAAACTAGAGATGTGCCTAATATGACTTTGGCCGACTAGCCGATTAGTCGGTTGTAAAGCCGATCACAGTTTCAGGGGTATATGGCAAATTTCGTGTCGCTTAGTTTACAGCTGATTCGCGCGCAAGTCATAACCGCCGTTTGCAAACTAACGGAACGGAACTACTTTTAAGGCGGTGTTTTTGTGTAAAAAAATTAAGACAATAACTGTTAATGATCAATTAAAATTTATTCATATTGTCTTGAATTTTGTTTGTTAAAATGTCAAAGATATATTTTTTCTTTACTAGTAATCAATTTGAGATACTGATGTTACCAAAGGAGAAATACATACAAAGAAAAAAGCCGGATAGTCGGCGCTCTTTGCCAAATAGTCGCCGACTGCGAAAGTGGCCGGATAGTCGTGTTTACCGACTAGTCGGAATATCTCTAATAATAACTAGAGATGCCGCCAATAGTCTGTTGTTATAACGAATAGTCGAATACCGATTAATTGCCATTCCTAATAGTCAAATACTCGCCATTATTACTCGACATAAAAAAAGGAATATAAAAAGTTAAAGTAGCTCCAGAAACCCCAGTCAAAACTGCATTCACTACAAGACAATACACAAATCAATCTTATTTATTCTCAAATAATAATATAGTTTATTTATTTTCTGAGGCAGGCACAATCTGCCCCTTTTAGACTTTAAATTATTAATTACAAAGCCAAACTAATGAACTTCAACATGACTGATTTTGGCTAACTTTTTACATTAATGAGAATAATACTAAGTGTGTTTTGTTTTTAAAGATTAATAAAAGATTTATTATTTTTAAGTCTATAGTTTTTCTGTTCATTGTAGGTTTATTTTTATTTAGACAACTATTCGCCGAATGTCGAATAATATACAGTAATATTCGGTATTCGGCGAATAACAAAAAAAAAAAGAGTAATGCCGAATACCGATTAAAAGCGAGTATTCCCGAGTATTCTATAATAAATAATAATAACCTCTTCATTGATAAACTGAGAGCTGTTTGTGCAATCGAGTGGGGATACTGTAAATGTACATACAACTCGTATATACCGAAGTACTTCCGGATTCCAGACACCACGGAAAGTCATCACTATCAACTTGTTGAGTTGTTGGCCAAGTACTCGTAATATTCTTTTATGACGGAAAAATATTCCGAATCAAATTTTTTACAATGGTTTTTTATGTGGCAACTGCAACTACAGCTGTCATTTGT
This sequence comes from Xanthia togata, assembly GCA_963853775.1. NCBI lineage: Eukaryota > Metazoa > Arthropoda > Insecta > Lepidoptera > Noctuidae > Xanthia > Xanthia togata. The sequence goes on along the minus strand of OY970798.1, from coordinate 7,003,358 downwards.
AGATCTTTGACTGTCGTTACGGGTAATCAGAAGCCCGAAAGTGTGACAACCAGTCTTGCCAAGGGGTATCGTGTTACTTAACTGGGTTGTGGAGATCAGATAGGCAATCGTTACATGTAAAATACTGATAGTCTGCTGCATCCGGTTAGATTGGAGCTGGATCCCAACACGAAAAAGGCTCGGTAGATGTGATATGGCAACAATAATAATACAGGCTGTAAGGGACATCCCTCCGCAAACTAAATGGGTGCATTCAGCTTGATGATGATTTTGAATCATTCCACTGAAAATTTTCTCAGGAAAATTTACATTTTTTTTAATCGGGTTTTCCTTTATTTCAATGTAAAATTACATTCGCTGGACGCAGTACTCTATTAATGTAATTAAAACCGCTAAAATAAAAAAAACAACAATGGATGTTGAAATTCTTTAAAGAACTACGCGTGAAATCAGCTGTTCAACCACGGTAGCGATACATTGCCGCGTGTAAGTTAATAAAACAAATCAGGTTTATTGGATTCCAATAACGTTCCTGAAATAATTTCATGTACTGGTCATCTTAGTATGATATACTGAATTCACCCCATCTGTCTGCGGAGAGCTGTCCCTTAACAGTCCCTTAACTTGCTTGAGTGTGTACCTGGACCTACCTGGACATCGATCCATGGTAAAAGTTTTCGCGTCGATCGATGTCCAGGTAGGTCCAGGTACACACAAAGATAAAATCCTCAGAGATAAGGAGCGTGACGGTTCAGGCATTTTGTTGAACTCTAAAAATAGGTAAGTACTACCGAAAGAGGTAAAAGTAAACAAATTATTCAATTTGGTACAAAGATGTAAGCGTTGGTCGCCATCTTCAATACGTTGGCGTGTTACTACTAAATTATCCAATTACGTAATTGTGAATGTAACGAAACCAATTTATTTATTGCAGACAATAATTTGATGTATGCTTAACATGTGTATAATTTGTACAAATCTTTTGATTTATTTCGTCAACATGCGTACAGTACAACTATTTTCTTGATGTCCCTCGGCAAACTTCGTATTTCGTCAGTCGTCGGATTTCTATTGCACTTTGAAGTATATAGAGAGATATATACTCTTTTGACTTAATATAATTTATTAAAGAAATGGGACGAAAGCTGCTAGACTGACGAAACACGAAGTTTTCCGAGGAAAATTAAGAACGTAGTCGTAGTTAGGATTGTTTTGAAAATTTCGTTTGAAAACGAGAGACGGTTAAAAATGCAATTGTATTTTGCGTCATACATGGTTAAATAAGATTGAACGTTAGTTTGGGACATAACATCACGCCTGTAATTTCCGAAGGGTTAGGGAGAGGTGTACCTACCTATAGTACTCCCTCATTTTCGCCAGTTATGTTTAAGTTCCATGTAATAGAGGGTGAAACTATTGCCATCAACCGGGCGTAAATCTAGACTCCGGGCTGCTACTGAGAATCTGTTTTAAAAACCCAATTACTTTTTATTGACCTGGGAATTGGACCCAGGACCTCATGCTCAGCAGTAGCGTTTGCGACCACTAGACCAAACGAGGCAGTCGTGTCCAGTTAGTACACTAGTGTCCAAATGGATAAATACCAACGTCATGCTGAGATAGGAGCCTTTTGGCCTTGCATATAGGACTTTCTGCTTTATTTTAATTTAACTTTGTTTTTATTTTTAATGAGTGTGTGTTTAGTTTAACTGAGATCTCCTGTGTTTGTCCCAATAAATGCTTTTTCTTTTTTTCTTTCTAATTTCCCCGAATATTTTAGACATCTACATAGCTAAGTAGTACTACTCTGGGTAATTTCTCGAGTTATTTACGAGTTGTTAAATAAAAGGCTTATAATTACGTAGAACTTGCCCGTAATCTTTGGCTATATTTATCACAAAGATCGAAGGACTGTTTTATGGCCGTTCTTCTAAAGGCTATATTCCCTCATAGGCCATACGTGTGAGGCCTCCCATATGGATTTATTATTTATTCAGAACACAGAAATCTACACAACACACGTAACGGTGTCAATGATATCTTTCCCATGGGAATGCACTATGGGACATCGACTTTGTTGTGTTGTGTTACTAATTAACAGCCTTTTAGAATGACAATTGATGTAACAATACTTTTGACTATGATATATTCAATTGTGGTGTGATAATCCAGCAAATAGTTCAGGATAAAAATAATGATTATTTTATGTATAATTCCAAAGAGGTTTGATAGGGCTTTAGTGCCGACCATTGTATGTTTTGTAGTGTTTGATTTATTTTTTATATGTAATTTTGCGCTGTACAATAAAGTTGTAAAAAAAAAAAAAAAATATGGTGTGTTCTGATCTGTTCTGGAAGCAATTTTTTTTATTCAACTGTAGTGGTTACACCGCCACATACGAACTACGCATCAAAGACATGACGTCACACAAATCCTGCATCGCGCAATTAGAGTTAACGCGCGAACGACATATAGGTATAAGACTATCCGACATCAACAGTGCCCGACTGTTGATGTCGGCAGTCGGCCCGCCAGACACAACACCCGTCTGGTCGGAGGATCCTCCCTTTTCTATGGTGGATGAGTGAACTTTACACCCTGTTCCTCAAACCCCTAAACAACCATGAGATTTGAGTAATTTTAAGCATAGTCATATTATCAATTATTGTTTGAATAATAATTTAAATTCATCGATGAAAATTGGGTTTATAAAATTAACGTCAATTGTCAAATGAAAAACATCTTTTATAAGATGACTTAAAATTAGAACTTCCCGTTTTAGTGTTCAAATAATCACCTCAAAATGCTGAATTTGTAAGGGGCATTACGAATTCGCATCCACAGGTACTTTTTCTGATCGATTTATTTACATTGTCATCAGATTCTTTTGGAACAGACAATAGCCAATTTTTGTTGTTATTGCATGAAGTTTTATAAATAGAATGGCGACATTAAGCCAGCTGGTTCGTCTAAAACCCTGCATGTTTATATCCAGACATTGTTTTAAACTTGTTACTGTATGAGCAAAAAAAAACGAGCAAGCCTTGCAGTAGTCCCATAATTATGATGAGCATCTGACATCTTGGCTGACAGGACCAACCTCTCGGAAAATGGGCTGGTACCATTTGATAGCCAACTCTCGCACCGCGCGCGCTCAATGGTCAAATCAAACAGCGTGCGCTTCCCCGGCTACCTGTTACGTAAAATGCGGTATTCTGCGGCGGACAAGGTATGCACACTTCCGTCCCTTTTCGGGAAATCACTCCCACAGCTTGCAGGAAAGAGAGAGGCAAGATGTTAGACATCAAAAAGTAGGTACTTATCTATTTTTTTTTTTTTAATAATTTTTATTCATGACTGGTACTTATCTCTCATTTCGGTGTTGCAAGAGTAACGTTTATTTTTACCTGTAAAAGCGCTGTTTAACGCAGTTTCATATCTTTTGCGGTTCATTTATTTATTTACTCGTGAAGTTAAAATAAATTGTTTCTAATGTAGTGATTTCGTGTTTTAAATTATCAGTGCTCTCTGTAAGGGAGATAAGGAAAGTGGGGCTAGTGTTTTTAGCCAGTCTTAGACAGTACGAAATCAGAGTCACAAGGTTTTTTTGAATCTGACGTAGACAGTAACAGTTTTGTTGTTTTTTCAGTAGGTAGTTTTTTGGAAACTTTGGCTCGAGTGTCCACGCCAATTTTTGTTCTTAGAGCTGTTTCCACTCAAAGGCAGCCTTCACTAAGGTCCCACAGCCAAGTTATAAGACAAAATGTGTTTTCATTTCAAATAAACAAAGAGTAAATTAACAATTTTCTTGATCTAATTACAATTTGATATTAGCAGTTAGAAATGAAATTGTAATTTAAATCAATCGTCGAGCAAATAGAACTACTCAACCATTTGGAATGCACATTTATTTTAACATCGACACATGCCAGATCAGACTCTAACCCAAGGTGCTAAGGTCTAAAGTTAATTATCATATTTAGGGTTTATATATAGGTAGATATGGATAGATATTAGACAAATTAATGCGTCTCTAAATGGTGACTTGAAGTCAAGGGTTATCACTGTTATCAGTTATTGAGGGCGCGACGCGCGATAGCGCAAGACCAATTGATCTTGGTAGCTGCTCACGTGCCAACCCTAAATATCACGTAGGTAGGTACTGTTGTGTTCCACGCGCGCCTCAAAGAGATGTCAGCGAGTGAAGGGATGCCTGCCGGGGTTGCGGGAAAGTCCGAAAGGGATACCGTGGTCCCCTGCCTGCCCCTGGCCTGTGCAATGCCATTATGGCATTGCACAGGCAACGGAAGGAACACGGGTGGGTTTTAGTCAGTAAGAGTCTGACACGCTCTCCCGCTCCACCCAGAGCGGGAGAAGTAAATTGATGAATTCCGACCCAAAAAAAAAAGAAGGTAGGTACTTGTTATTGAAGTGAAGACGCTCAACGCGCCTAAAGAAGTTAGGCGCGTTGAGCGATTTTTGATCGGGGAATTCAAATCTTATAGGTTTTTGTCACCGAAAACTAATATTAACAGTACTTATATCTGGGGCGGCAGTCTCTACATATATAGCGATCGCTATACGATCGAAATCGGTCGCAAAGTCGTAATGGCGTCCCTAGACGCACGCGACGTGCTAAGCACGAAAAAATCCCGTACTTGTGAAGCACGTCAGCAGCTACAGACCCGGCAGTCGCTTGTTGTAGCTGATACAAACCCGCCGTTATGTGAAAACCAAACTAATGTTAATAATTTTAATTTATAATTGGTGTTTTTCATACGAAAAATAAAAATACTGCTATTTCATAGATTTAACTTTTTAAGGTTTCACTCACGATCTAGACGCCTATCGCAATGTTTGGATCGAGGTGGTTGTGGAAAAGGATGGTGGAACGATTTGGGGCAGGCCTTTGCACAGCAGTGGGACAGGGTGGGAAAACTAAAAAAAAAACACTTTTATCGACAGTCCCCATGACATAGGTACTGCCTATGTTTTATTGTTTTACTCATATCCTTCTATTCATATCGTATCATGGCTTCTTAAACAAAGTATAATGCAATAACTGAAAACCTCTCAAGGGATCATTGTACTCATGAAAAACTTTGATTATGGAACCAAACATAAAAACGCAAAAAATAAAACAGCTCTTCAGTACATTTAGACAAGTTTCGCGAACATAAATGTAGGGAGGTTAAGAGGTGTTCATTTATTGCATATACACCTGTGTGGGTGATCTTATGCAGCATGTAGGAACGTTGTTTTAGGTGCAGGTCTAGATAGTCACACTACAGCTCTATGAAAATAAATACTTAGCATGAAGTTTTAGAAATTGCAAATAAATTTGATGCATTTCTATCAAATATATGGAATGCAAATGAAGATATGAATATGAAACTGAACAAATGATGTGGAGTTAATTCCTGCCTGATAACCGACTTTTAATGATTTATATTGAAGATCACGTCTAAACGGCTACTTCCCATTTGGTAAACTTCCCATTTCGTAAACCTCAAACTGTACCTACTAAAAAGTTGCGTTTGGTAAACATTTCGTTACTTCATACATTTAATCCCATTTGGTAAACTTTGTTAGTATTGTTATTTTTGTACGGTACAGTCAGTGTCAAATTAGTATTAAATTAGAGATGTATATATTTTTAAATGCTTCAGTCTTGAGATAGTATCTCGACCATCAAAAAGAATGGCTGATCAAGAAGAAGTAAAAAAAACGTATTAAAGTCTGTAAAAATACCACGATGCTACTAAAAATACCACGTGCTTTTCCCGCAAAAGAAGCACCGAGCGGGTTCTCAGGTAGGGATTTATTGTCCTTACCATCGTTTTAAACAAAAGGTGTGAATGAGATAGACATAAGTAAGTATACGTAAATTATATCTATTATCGGGTTTAACTTACCAGTTCACTCGTTTTATGCATAGTGGAAGGTCGTTGCAATGTCGGGTGAGGGATCTTCTAGTGGTGCAGTGAATTTAAAAATTATTAATAGTACACGAGGCGGTGAAATTTTATTACGCGCTGGGCATCAATATTATAAACAGAAAAATAATAAGGACTCAAGTTGGTGGCGCTGTGTTAATAGAAAAGATGGATGTTCAGCAAGTGTAACTTTGAATTCAAATCGAAGCCATGTATTAAGAGAAAATGCTCACTGCAGTTCTTGTATTCCGAATTTTGAAAAAAATGAAGTGAAAGTAGCCATCGAAAAATGTAAACAAACTATATGTGAAGATCTGAAGCCGATTCCAGCTACATACAGGAAATGTACTAAAAAGCTGAAAGATAATGGTTATGAAATTATTAAAGAATTACCAAATTTTGACAAAGTTAAAAGCAGTTTGTATAGACACAGAAATAGACAACTAGGAATCACAAAATCTCAGCACTCTAACTCTACAGAAATCGTGATTCCTGACCGTTTTAAAGACAATTTATTGTTTGATGAGATTGACGGTGAAAATAGAATGATTGTGTTTGGTTCAAAGAGTGCAATTGCACATTTAAATGACGTCCGTCACTACTTTGCGGACGGAACGTTCAAATGTTGTGCAAAGCCGTTTCTTCAACTATACGTTGTACACGGAGACATAGGAAGTACAGAAACTGGGACAAATATTGTACCATTTTTTTATGCAGTGTTGACAAACAAAGAAGAAACTACATATGAAAGACTGTTTTACAAACTAAAATTTCATTTACCAGAGTGGACAGCCGATATTATTACCTTGGATTTCGAAAAAGCTCCAATAAATGCAATTAAAAAGACATTTCCAAACATAATTGTTAAGGGGTGTTTTGTTCACTTTGGCAGAGCGCTATTAAGAAAGGCAAAATCTCTTGGCTTATTACAACATGAAGAATCTCACTATCACGTCAAACTATGTATGGCTCTGGCACATTTACCAAAAGAAGACATAAACGATGGATGGCTATACGTTATGAGTCAAAGGTAAATTAATTTTGCAGTATTGAAATGAACGCGTTTAGTTCTGGATATTTCTTCTATCGCCATTTTCTACAGCCATTTTTATGCGTTAGAAACTAGGTAATATATGGTTTTTCGTATCATAATCTTCAACGAATTAATTCTGTTACAGTTTTGAAGAAAAAGCTATAACTGAATTCAATGATTACTTTGTGGATCAGTGGTTGGAAAATGAAGATATGATGAATATTTGGTGCTGCTACGCACAAAGACACCGCACTACAAACCTCATGGAATCTTGGAATTGGAGTTTCAATAGTGAAATTGGAAAAAGGCCATCAATTCTTTTATTTTTCGAAACGATATCAGGCAATATTAAACATTATGAAAATCTTCTGAAAAGGTACATATTTTTGTTTCAATGACCTGTATTTTTAGGCGACACATATGATAAAAATTATACATTATTACTTTAATTAATCATAACAATTTTTTACAGCTTTTATAATAATGGAGAAAGTATATCAAAACGAAGAAAAAAATCTATCCAAAATGATATACGAATTAACAATATTCTCGGCGATTACAAAAGTGGAAAAATATCATTGGAAAATTGTTTGAACGAATTATCAAGAATTGCTTGTATCACTTTATAATTTATTTATTGATTTTTAACTTTGTAGTGTAGGTAGTAAATTTTTTATGTTAATATTCCAAATCTGTGATTATATTTTATAGTTGATTTTGTGTGTAATTTTTAATGTTAATGTACCAAATCTGTGATTATTATTTGTTTTTATATTTAAAAGTTGATTTTGCATGTATTTTTTATGTTATTGTACCAAATCTGTGATTATTATTGTTTTTATATTTTATAGTTGATTTAGTATGTATTTTTTTATGTTAATGTACATTAACATAAAAAGATAGTACCAAATCTGTGATTATTGTTTTTTTATATAAGTTGATTTCGCATCTAGATTGACTTATGTTATTAAAAAAATAAAACTTGTCATCGAAATAGTCAAATCGAACTGTGATTTTTCTTAAATTTTTTGAAAGTTATTTGTACACCCCACTTTTTATTTCTGTTTTTAAATATCAATATGTGTAAATGGCATACGTACACATAATCCGACTATTGTACCTGTGATTAAAAATATTTAACAAAATAAATGACAATGTTATCATTAGTTTCGTTTTTCTTTTTTTACTTGACTGTACCCATTTCATCTGAAAGTTTACCAAATGGGATATAACACAAAAAAATATTGAAATGTTTTCGAAATGGGACTAAATGTATGAAATGTATAATGTTTACCAAACGCAACTTTTTAGTAGGTACAGTTTGAGGTTAACGAAATGGGAAGTTTACCAAATGGGAAGTAGCCGTCTAAACGAGTAGTGCAATGTAATGATTTGGAAAAAATATATGTTAAATTAGAGCATTTTTTTAACAACTCATTCAGTCAATATTTTAGATTATGTTTATTTTACATAGTTTAATTCATTTGTAAAGTTATGTCTAACGTGAATAAAAAACTGAGAATGACGCAAAAACTATCAGGTGTATTTTTCTGAAACCTTCACCATTCCTTACCTTAATCCTAGATTCCTGATTTGACGACAGTTTGAAGACTACTTAATGACACGTTCCACATTTTATAGCCATTCTAAAATTAGTGACTACAAGTATTTTATCGTTTAAATCTAAGGCGTTGACAGAAACCTTTTCAAAGAAAATATAAAGCTGTAATAAAGTGAAGAATATGCGGGCTCTTAAATATCTACTGTTCGTTGTTAGTTAAGTCGTAAATAAAATTGTAGTTGTAATGTTTTTGAACCCGACTACCCAACGCGAGAGTCCTGCGTTTTAAATTATCTTTGAAAAATGTTAATTCTTTTTCTGTTATGATATTCTTAGTATGATCTGCAGTCTCATTAATTTTAATAGCCCCTTTTCTGTATCGTTTATATTTACGGGCTGATTACTATAAAATATATTTGAAATTATAGTTTCTGGTGGAATAAAGAAACTTAATCAATAAATCAATATCTTTATTCTGGATCATAGATAGGTACATAATACAGGTCTAAAATAGTTAATTTGTGATCAGCTATGTCCCGCCCATATGGCATACAATAGTTACACAGATTTTTATACATTTTTATTACAAATTATTAAGTTTTCACATAAAAAAGACAAAAATAAAACTGAACGAATTTAGTTATAGGTACACAAACACATCAGTGAAACGCACGCATCATGACTTTTTTTTTTAATGACTGAGGGGGACTGTATTCAAGAAGTGATTTGACACACTAGTGAACCCTAAGAATTTATCACTCCTTTAAAAACGTCGTGTAAAAACTAGACGTTGATAAGGTTACTTACAGTTACAAATTAACGATGAGTAAGTAATAAATGAATAAGGTCGATTGTATATTTTGAGTTAAACACCGACCCGCATTCCGACCTCGCCGCCGAGGTCCTCCGCGATCGCGACCCGCCCGAGTAAATAATACTCCCCACCGACCCTTGCTCGCAGAAGCGCCAGCCCGCGTTTTGCTGAGAAATGTAGACTTAAATTCCCCGATTAATAATAATGAATCATCTTTGATCCAGCCTGTCCCAACTTGCTGTCCTCCCCCCAGCGACGCCCTAAGCCGAGGTCCGTACCCCACAGGGGGTGCCCTTAGCGACCGTTCGCCTAGTTTTAATTTAGAATAGTTTTGCCCCTGGCTGGAGGCTTTGAGTTAGTAGCTTAAGGCAGCCGCAGGATTGACCGGTTAAGTAGTCATCACCTCAGAGGTGAGCTACAAGATGCCCTAGACAAAAAAAAAAAAAAAAAGTATATTTTGAGTCTTTTTTTTTTCGTGTACATAAAGTACCTATATATAAATATTATAATAAATAAATAAGCAACAATGACTGCCTCGTTGGTCTAATTGTCGCAAGCGCTACTGCTGAGCATGAGTGGGTTCGATTCCCAAGTCGGGCAAAGTATTATTGGGTTTTTCCCAATAGGAATTTCTCAGTAGTAGCCCGAGTCTGGAATTGTGTCCGGTTGATGGCAAAAGGCTCGCCCCCTATTACGTGAGACTTAAAAACATAACTCGCGAAATGTGGGTGTACTACAGATACAGCTCTGCCCAACCGAAAATGTGGGGCGTACGAGGAACAAATCGTAATTTTGCTGGTGAACTTTATGTTGGTGCACCGTTCTTTTTTATGTAACCAGAATATCCGGGATTTTTCGCGTTGTTGCATAGCTTTTTAATTAGTCGATTTTTTTTATTCATATTCTTTATGGCACCTTTTCAGCTCATGAGTTATCCGAATATTAAAAAAAAATGGCCTGGGTTTTAAGGGGGAGGCGCGAAAATTGATTCGTTGTTACACATTTTTTTAATGTAACTTTAGGGGTAAATAAGCAGTTAGCACACCAGTGATTACCGCTGCTATGAATTTCTGCTGCTTTGTCATTTGATTGAATTTTTGGTATTGACAACATCACCTATTCACATCCCCATCAAAATAAAGAGCCTTCAATTGGGTAACACACTCAGTCAAAACCCACCCACAGCTTCATGTTTGAAAAATTTATCTGGTCGACAACGTAAGTAACGATATTGTTGTTGAAGTGAATGGCATTGGGATTGTGAGCGAGTTACGTAATTACCTCTCTAGTTAAAGCGTTACCTATCACATTGACGATTTGACAGCGTGATTCCATTTTGCATTCGCATTTTGTGAACGTGCTCTCCAGGGGTGCGAAGCGAGATAGCTACGAATACGTGTTCTCTACGTTTTTACAATATTCAGTCACTTGTTTCGCTCTCTCTTGTATACTAGCGTCAATCGCTCACGTTTCGCAAACGCAGCAAACACGTATTGCAAAAGTGGCGTAGTCGCTACTCACACTATACTGGAAACACGCTCGCATATCACCAGTGTGATATGGCTCTTATAAAACGGGATGAGATTAGTTTGAACAATTCTCTATCAAAACTCACAAACTAAACTGGTTTATAAGTTCTCTACTAATATTAGAAGACGTATGATGTGTCCAAAGTTACCTCATCGAATTTAGTCTCCATTTCATAAGTTAGTATTAAATTTATGCAAGTTTCTAGATTTCCAGTTTATTGCTATCAGATTCGGTTTTCAGGGGAAAACTTTTAGATTGGCCCACTTTTATTTTAAAAACTAGAATAGTGTACGGTCAGCAACGAAAGTTAGGGTCAGTTCTAACCGAGACGTGACGCGACGCGACGATGTTTGAAGATGACAGTAGTTTTGCGCTGCGTAGCGCGGCGCCGCGAGTCTCAGCGCAATGTCGTGAGGCGCATCATGAAATCGCTGGTAGCCCCACGCGCCACGCCTCTCTGTTTCGTGATGCGCCACGTCACGCCGCGGAGCGCAGCGTGTCGCACGGTGGATCGAAAATGGGCTGTAGAAGACATAGGATCTCGATTTCTTAAATGTTATTTTTTTTGCTGGAAATGACTTCTGCTGATCATTACTATGTACAAAAATGACACCCGAGTTAATTCTGCCCAAAAACGAAAGAAATATAATTTTTTTACGAAAAATTTGTATGAAGCTAGTATGAAAAATCGAATTATCTCCTAAACGGCATGTTTAACCGTAATATCATTGGAGGTGGTCATAGTGCTAATTATTTATAATTTTTTGGTTGCGGATTTGACGAAAAATTTAATGCCGTTTTTTTAAAAAAAATCGTCAAAATATTTTTTTTTATTTTTACATGTAAAACGATCCCTTTTAGTGTCCAAGTTAAAAAGTTCGATATGTTATTAACCCAAATATTAAAAACACACAAAACAAGAAAAATTAAATAAAAAAATTGCTGTTTTTTGACACATTTTTATTAATTTAAATAAAAAAAGATTACCAAACTCTTATTTAAGTAACATATAAAGTTATATTATACACAAAATAATTTAATTGAAGGAATTAATACTAAGCATTTGTAAAATAAAGTAAAATAAATTAAAAAAAAGACAAAATATCATTAAATATTACAAAAAAAAAACCCAAACAGACTCAAATACAAATTTATAGTCGCAGATTTAGTGTTAGCAGTTACACAGTTGTGAACAAACTAAATTATAAAACAAAACTTTAGCCCTTTTATTGCAAAACGCCAATAATTAGGTAACTACCCTCATTCGTTATCTTCTCATTAGCTAATGAAAATTTATAATTGTCACTAACTATTCTTAGAACTCATAGCACTGCTAATTAACAAATTAGCTTACTTATCAAGAAAAGTTGAATGTAATCCATAGTTGGCATTGTCGTGAGATATTGAAAATCATTAAATCACCTATAAAGACTCATTAGAAGACCTAATCAGTGTAGTTACTTAATCACTTCTTTTCGGACTCATTAGAAGAGTAAACAATTGGTAATTTGGTTGTATGAAAGGTTTTAAAACTCATGATGTGTTGATAAATATCTAGCTCAAACATAGTTGTCTACGTGTGGGTGTACTATAAACCTCTGCCAACTCCTTCGGAAATATAGGAGTGATGCTATTTTATGTTACGTGTAGTTAAAAGTCCGTGTTCTTCAACATAAACACTAAAATGAATAGTTTCATATGAAAAAACAAATAAAAATATTTTGACGATTTTTAAAAAAAAAACGGCATGAAATTTTTCGTCAAATCCGCAACCAAAAAATTATAAATAATTAGAACTATGACCACCTCCAAGGATATTACGGTTAAACATGCCGTTTAGGAGATAATTCGATTTTTCATACTAGCTCCATACATTTTTTTCTTATAAAAATTATAACTCTTCCATTTGTGCACACATTTACTTCATATGACATTTTATAGAACAGTAATGATCAGCAGAAGTCATTTCTAGCAAAAAAAATAACATTTAAGAAATCGAGATCCTATGTCTTCTACAGCCCATTTTCGATCCACCGTGTGTCGTCGCGAAGCATCTTCGAATTACATCAATTAAATGTGTATTTTTTTAGTAGTAAATAAAGTTATATTTTGTATAACTATCTTAAAAAATACGCGCAGCGTCGCTTCGCGTCACGTCTCGGTGTGAACTAACTCTTATTTAACATTTTACTTTCCCACTACATCTGAATTGAAACTATTAGAAACTGTTTTTCAGCAATTCATTTTTAACAATTTGTTAGGCACCTATTTAGTATCAAGAATTTTAAGTAATCTACCTGTGGGGTAATTACGTTACACACATCCAATGGCAATCGATGGCAATACTTTCAATTTTGGCAGGTCAGTCACGTTATAAGAAGACAAGTTTTTCAAACCCTTGAAGGATTAGGAATTTCCTACAAAACCATCGGATTGTTATAAAAAGTGTTTTACGCAATTAGGGTGTTCCTGTTTTGTCAAATTACCTACATTTCGTATGCAGTTTTGATTTAAAATACTAAAGTGTGCACCATCTTTCTTTCCTGACTCTATGTACCTAAGAACAAGTTTTGAGTGCTTGGCAAACGAAACATCAATCTGCCTAGCTTTTTCCCAACCATGTTAGGGTCGGCTTCCAGTCTAGCCGAATGCAGCTGAATACCAATATTTTACCTGAAGCGACTGCCTGTATGACCTCCACGACCCTGTTACTGTAACTGTACGGTAACACGATACCCCTTGGTAAGACTGGTTAGAAAACGAAACATAAGCTACTTAAATACACACAATGTGTAACAAAAACCCTGTCCGATCCGTGAGGGTGTTGTTAAGAATCTACTTACTGAGAGTTTATTATAAAAAAAAATGGTATTTAAAAAAAAAAAAGAAAAAAAATACTCCGTATTTTTTTTTCAATGGGGAATTTTACCGGGTTATTACAGGGAGCCGTCGTTTAGCGGGTGTCTAAAAGTCATAACTGTTGAAAATTTACCAATTTTTAATGGAATTGGGATAATTTTGATACTAAAAATGTGAATTTTAAATAGGTTTTTTTATTTATTTATTTTTTTATTACTTTTTGGTACTTAATGTTATTGCAGTACCTCTGTGCCCTTATCGGATCGGCCAGGGATTTTGTTACATGTAGCTAAAATGCTTCCATACTCACAGAGCATGTACAATTTATAACTAAACTTTTGTTCTTTCTCTGAAATCTAAATCCACCTTAAAAAATCTCAGCTAAACCAAACAACTTCTTTTAACTAATTCTCTTTAAATCTCTTGTGGTTTTACGGTAGAAATAGGACTAGTAAATTTATTAGAGCCAAGATAAGCTTGAGAATAAAATACCCCAGTTTATTTAATGTAAAATTTTTGTTCGCTACGCAGTGTTTGTTCTATGGAATGGGTAAATGAAAATAAAAAGTAGATACCCCTTGGTAAGACTGGTTGTCAGACTTTCGGGTTTCTGACGACCCGTAACGACTGTCAAAGATCCACGAGTGACAACCGGGACCAACGGCTTAACATGCTTTCCGAGGCACGGAGGAGTCTCGGTATGTAAAGATGGTCACCCATCCAGACCAACCCCGGCAAGCGTAGCTTAACCTGACGGATCGACCCGTGCGGCAGTTACTACTTTAGCCACGAGCTCCTCATCCAGATGGTATGACGTACAAAACAAAATACAGATCCGTTTATAATCATCAACTCAATTACCTAACACTTATTAGCCACGCAATCACCTACATCTGAACCAATTACTCAACTATAAATAACATCAAAAGCATGGCAGAGCCGGAACTTGTTCGCCCAGGTACTGTAAATTTTACAGTACCTGGGCGAACAAGCTCTGCTCGGATGATAATAGAGAAAACGAATTTTCCCAGATACCTAGCTACATCGATTTTTCGCCCCCGTAAGCCCCCTATTGCAACTTTCATCGAAATCCTTAGAGCCGTTTTCGAGAACGTGAGTACAAATATATATATAATATACAAATATTGCTCATTTAATAGTATAGGATATTATTGCAACTAAGGAATCTGTTTAGATGTTAAAATAAAGTTGAATGATCAGATTACCAACGACCATCAGGTTTTTTTCTAAGGTATACTTCAATCCACAATTCCATTATTTTACCGTCTATCCACACATAGACAATTAGCCACCTATAAAGTGGAGCCATGTTTGACCCCACAATAAAATCAGCGTGAAGACAAAGTAATTATAACAAAGCGATGTTCAAAGAACCTACCACAATTAGATCTAAATATCACTGCCACATCTCATCAGAACGATTCAAACTATTTGACATTGGCCATAAGACGACCCACCGACCCAGACGTGTATTCACTCCGTCTCTTTCATATCATTCCACACACAATCCATACATCTTTTCTTTGGCCTTCCTCTCCCTCTTCATCCATCAACATATTCATCACTCTTTTAGTCAGAACTTTGCAGAGTAAAAACTCGATAATTATTTACATTTTTCTTCCGGTAAATAAAATGGACGCAGATGCACAAACGAAAGAGTACTACACATATGGCTATTCCCCATCCATACATGTGTAACCAGCACTTGGTTGCAGGTAAAATATTTTTATAGGTCACGATATTCCATAGTTCCGGCTCTGCCATGCTTTTGATGTTATTTATAGTTGAGTAATTGGTTCAGATGTAGGTGATTGCGTGGCTAATAAGTGTTAGGTAATTGAGTTGATGATTATAAACGGATCTGTATTTTGTTTTGTACGTCATACCATCTGGATGAGGAGCTCGTGGCTAAAGTAGTAACTGCCGCACGGGTCGATCCGTCAGGTTAAGCTACGCTTGCCGGGGTTGGTCTGGATGGGTGACCATCTTTACATACCGAGACTCCTCCGTGCCTCGGAAAGCATGTTAAGCCGTTGGTCCCGGTTGTCACTCGTGGATCTTTGACAGTCGTTACGGGTCGTCAGAAACCCGAAAGTCTGACAACCAGTCTTACCAAGGGGTATCGTATTACCCAGTTACTGGGTTGTGGAGGTCAGATAGGCAGTCGCTCCATGTAAAATACTGGTACTCAGCTGCATCCGGTTAGACTGGAGGCCGACCCCAATATAGTTGGGAAAAGGCTAGGCAGATTTTGTCATACCATCTGGATTTAGAGTAGCTTAGCCATGGGCGCCAGTAGGTTTATTTTCTGTGGGGTGCTTCTTCAGCTCCACGAAGCGAGCTCGATTTTTTTTACAGTACTCCTCGGATATGTTAGGTTTAGGTTATCGTTTGTCCATTCATAGAAGGAGTAACTTTGTCGACTTATGCAGAAAAGCTGAACAAATAAGCGAATGTAGGATTGAAGAGCGAGCTAAACGACCTCGATAGTTTTTGCATCTCGCCTCGATTGGGAAGAGAAAGCCATGGAGCTGCAAGTGCACCCTCTTGCACCCCGTTCCCGGCGCCCATGACCTCAGCCAACGAAAGCTTAAATAAGACTAACCTGACATATTATCGAAATCAGCAGTAGGCAGGTGTGAATACTTCACTAAAATAAAACAGAAGGTATGTTTCTATTTTATTTTCACTTCGTTGAATGTACTTATGTAGTGACATCTTCCCTCAGATAACAGTTGTAAAGTAAAATGCGTTTGCGTCATTCTTGCCAACAATAAGCAAGCTAGCATTTTTATAAAAGTGCTTTCAAATATCCCATCACTATTCTTTTGTTTTCCCACCTCTAGACGTCTTTATAGCGATTTTATCAAGCGATTGCTCACACAAACACATTTAATCAAAGTTAAAGAATTACCTGGAATAAAAAAAAAAAACTTCATTTGCATTCAAAATATAATAGTCAAAATTAAATTAAATTACTTAAAATTAGTAAGTAATTTTCTTTCTAACATAACATCACATAACATCTCGCCTTGTTTTCCCAAAGGGTTGGGCAGAGGTGGCACACCAGGGCCCACAATCCTCCAGTTATGTTTATACATGTTAAGTTACTTTCTATTCCTTGAAATCCAACCAAAATTATAACAAACTCAATTACCTTTACTAATATTCATTAAAACAATATTAATTATGTACAGAATATATTTACAAAGGTCGTCCACAAAGGGCGATGAATTAGGTTAACGGTACAAATAGAACCGAAGTAATTAACTAAAGTTAAATCTTTCAATCCTTCGGTAAATTTACCTTAATTGGCTTCTTCAGTTACTTGCCGAAGGTGATGAGTGATTTGTGGAAAGGTTCAGAGACTATTTTGATGGGTTAAGAGAAAATTGGGGGCAAATTGGATAAGATAAGATAATATATTTTTTTTCTCACCACAATATACATATGTAACAGTACATTTTAGTAACGGTTTAGACAATTAAAATAGAAATTAGTAATATTATATTGTGGGGAGACTGGTGCCTAAGCTAGACGGAAGGTCTGTTTCAGGACATCAGGTCTCCGCCCCTTATGAAATGGTTACATTTAAATAATTTTGTAAGAGCTCTAAAAATTTCCGTAAGTTATTCTATAATATATTCAATTGCAAATTATTCTATATAATAGATACCTTTTAGGAGGAGAGAGAGAGGAATAACCATTGTAACCTCTTTTAACCGACTGCGTGACAGCAAAGACAGGTTTATGTTTCTCAAGTTTAGTTGGTGGTGTGATTCTTGGCTACAGGTTTCGTTTCGGTTATGGCATGGTTTAATTAGGTAGCCGTAAAGTGCACGCGTTTTTGAAGGAAATTGGGTGAAAGAAGCAGTGGAGACCGCGTATCGGCAAGCGTAGCGTGGGACCAGCTAGATGGACCGACGACCTTAAGAAGGTGGCTGGACAGACTGGATGTGGAAGGAGGAGGACAGGGTGTTGTGGCGTAGTCTGGGAGAAGCCTATGTCCAGCAGTGGACTGCGATAGGCTTAGTTGGTTGAACGTAAGAAGTACAGCCAACTAGATACACCTCACAGTTACGCAAAAATCTAAAGCGTTTTTGACGTGTAACATGTTTCCTCTCGCTTTCTCGAGTGATGTAGCGGTTACACCGCCACATTACGAACTACGCATCAAAGACATGACGTCACACAAATCCTGCATCGCGCAATTAGAGTTTACCGCGCGAACGACATATATAAGACTATCCGACATCAACACCCGCAGTTGCCTGCCAGACACAACACCCGTCTGATCGGAGGATCCTCCCTTTTCTATGGTGGATGACTGAACTTTACACCCTGTTCCTTCTGCTCCCAAAGGGATTCGTGAAAAGGGACGGAAGTGTGTAACAAGAAGCCGGGGAAGCGCGCGCTATTTGATTCGACCAACGAGCACTCGTCGTGCTAGAGATGGCGTCAGGTGACATGTCAGATGTTACATATCATATGCGACTACTGTAAGGCTCCCTCGTTTTTTTCTCGTTAAATACAAATTGCAAATTTGAGAAAAAACCTATTTCATACTCGTAATTTATTATGGTATCAATAATACCTACTATTGGTGCTTGTCATTCCGCTGGATGCGGGAAGCACAGAACCGGTCGAAGTGGCGGAGCTTGGGGGAGGCCTATGTCCAGCAGTGGACGACTTTCGGCTGAAATGATGATGATAATAATTTATGTACCTACGTAATATAAAAATTCTATCAATACTTTAGGAGAAAATTGCTTTTGAATCTTGTGTAGGTACTGTAAGGTATTCAAGGAAATGCAATGCAAAATAAAATAGAAGAACGGAAACATTTTAATTGAACCCATTGAAGATTTTATTGATCTCATGTTATGCTTTCTGTCACCACATAAACGAGGCGGCTCCATCCAGAAATAGCTAAAAAGAAACTACAAATAAGTCGCAGCATTCTATAAATAAATACAGTTTTAATCCATTCCTTAGATTCTTCTGAAGATGATTATTTTTACTTGACGCGTCACTAAAAATGGCGTCTGTAACTATAAGAGTTCACTCACAGACATAACTAATAGGTTACAAATGTTACGTGATTAAGTTTACGTTTGTTTAACTGTGGCGACATACAGTTGTAAATTAGGTGCGGTCCGGCTACGGTTTCGGAAGAAAATGTTTCTTATAAAGAGAGACTTGAAGTCTTGTAACTGGCAACATATGTTAAAAAACAAGCATACAGAGCGTTCACTATAACTTGTCCCTTGCCGTCATGTTGGCACCATTGCTTGTTAAGTTTAGTTTCAAAACAAATAGTAAATACACAGTAGTAGTAGCTCATAAGTTATAATTATTCTTTTGTCAGGCTTCACGAGGTGGAAATCACCAACTGGTAAACTTATTTGTAATTCTTGTCAGTCATAATTCTAATGAAAATTCCGCTTTTTGCCACGCGGCACAACAACCTTTTTTTTTTTTGGAGGCGAAATTATCATATAACTTCTCCCGCTCTGGGTGGAGCGGGAGGGCGTGTCAGACTCTTACTGACTAAAACCCACCCGTGTTCCTTCAGTTGCCTTTACGTTGCCAGGGGCCCCGGTATCCCTTTCGGACTTTCCCGCAACCCCGGCAGGCACCGGTCCCATCGGACTCCTTCAGTTGCTGACATCTCTTTGAGGCGCGCGTGGAACACACGCGCCGTCGATTCGGGCCTGGTCCTTACCGCAGGGCGTCCGCAACGCCGTCACAATAACCTTGTAGTGTAATATATTATTTTGTCGTCTTCAAAACTTTCTGTTATTATCCATCTTCATTATTATATCGGCTCGATAGACGCAACGTAGGTGAATAAATCTATAAAAAAATTAGCATTTCCATTCGTAATTACTGTTGTATTTCGCAATTCGATTCAAAGTTAGATCGGTAGCGCCCGCCGCCACGGGTCGTGGCCGACCCATCGAAACGCACACGAGCCGCGCCGCCGCGCCACCGGCGCTTCAAAGAGCGTGCTACGAATTCTTTCGATGTGAACATTCTTTAGCACAGAAGGACCAATATAGATGTTCGAGTGGTCTTTTGTGAATGGATCCAATTAAATATTGGCTTTGTTAGCCTTAATTAAAGTTCAGAACGAATAATTATCTTATTTTTCAAAGTTTTGCTGATCCAGTAAATATACTTACCTCTAAGAAATATTTTCTTCCCATTTTCTTTCAACATCAATATTCTTTGAAATCAGTAAGATGCTCTCATCTTACTGATTTCAAAGAATATTACGAAGATTGCCATTTCAAAGGTAACTCGGTACTAGAGGTAAAGTTGAGAAGATTGTGCATCTCATTAGGGACTAACAGACTAGTTACTTTGATTTCTATTCAAAGATTTAATTATAAATTGTACTTAAAATATTTCCATGATTTTATATGCTATTTCGATGACTGTATTATTTATTGTGTTAACATCAAATCAAATCATTTATTTTTGCAGAAAACACTGAACATACAACGTTTGTTGACAAATCTTAGATATCTATTAACATTATATTACATATCATATCTATTTACATTACATTGTAACAGCGAGTCAATTTTCCCGCCTCCCCCTTAGGACCTAGGTCAAATATTTTTTGATATTTGTATAGCTTATTATCTAAAGAGGTTCCATAAAGAACATTAATTTAAAAAAAATATATATATATAATTCCGCGAAATTTCGCGGGTATTCTGGTAATATACAACCTAACACTAATATGTATATATATATTATGTTCAAATCATCATCATCTGCCTAGCCGTTTCCCAACTACGTTGGGGTCAGCTTCCAGTCTAACCGGATGCAGCTGAATACCAGTATTTTATATGGAGCGACTGCCTATCTGACCTCCACAACCCAGTAATTGGGTAATACGATACCCCTTGGTAAGACTGGTTGTCAGACTTTCGGGCTTCTGACGACCCGTAACGACTGTCAAAGATCTACGAATGACAGCCGGGACCAACAGCTTAACGTGCTTTCCGAGGCACGGAGGAGTCTCGGTACGTAAAAACGGTTCGGTTTTCGGTTATGTACAAATAAGTAAAGGAAAAAATAAATAATAAAGGGAAGAGCTCTTTGGGCATAAAAAAATCGTCCAGATCGCTGTCAGTGGGAAATGTGCCCAAAAGGCTGTCAGAGCATTGCCATAATGGGCATTCAAAGAGGAATGTTTTGCATCGATTCATAAAATCAAGCAATAGTAACAACGTTTAGTCTTAAAAGCCCGAAAACCTTAAAACGCGACTCGGAATTGCACACAAACGGTTCCGTACCACCCTACAATATTGAGCAAGAAACGCTGAAAAAAACACGTTTCCTGTGTGGAATTTGTCCCTTTATATTTTATTATTTGTTGTTACAGTGGCAATAGAAATAAATAACACGTCTTTATACCCCGAAGGGTTAGACAGAAGTGCACCTATAGTACGCACACATTTCGCCAGAAAAAAAAAAAAGATATAAAAGAAAGAAAGAAGAAATAAGAAAGAGAAATTCACAAGCTGTGAAAATTTCAACTGTCTACCTATTACGGTTCATGAGATACAAGTTCGCTGACAGACAGATGGACGGACGGACGAACAGAGGAGGGTTATTAATAGTGTTCCATTTGTCACACGGTCGATTACGGATCCCTAAAAAGTTTGGATATATGCCAATTCCAACTCGGGCGTTTTTGCGTTGTTGAATGACTCTATCCATTTTCAATTTAGAGTTGGTTAAAAGCGAAGTTGGGAGGCTGTAGGTATCCGACGTACGTCATGCAATGTTGTAACTAAGCAGTATTTCAAGAGTTATCGAGTTTATATTCATTGAAAAGTTGAAATATATTGGTTAAATGCCCCTACATTTTGTAAATTTCCAGTATAAGCTCGCATTGTACGGAAATCCTATACAATACGAGATCAGCATAAACTGGAAATGTATAGCTTGATGTGTAGTCGTATTTACATACATAAACTCACGCCTCCTTCTCATGGGGATTGATAGAAACTACAGAACGCCACCTGCTACCTCCTACCTTACCCCTTTTTGCTTCGTTTACGTTCATACATCAGGCCATACCACGCCTGGTGTACTACGCACCTGACCTTTCTGAAGAACATCACTAATAAGGTCACTATAGTATATCCTTGCTGATCATGTTAATTCAAATTAAGCCCACCAAACCTGAAGAAAAACAACAAAACCTTCGTTTATTAACACACAATATAAACATTTACCTGCAGTTTAAGTACTAGGATAACAGCGGTCAATAGGAGCGAGTCATTTCCGTAAACCTGAACACGCACCTGCGTGTTCTGTGACCGCTCTGTGACCTCACAGAACGGTCAAAATTGGGTCACACAACCGGAGTGACGGAATCGTATCCGTGTCACCAGGATGATTGTGACACTGCCATACTTTAATTAATTAATTAAATAAAGGGCCTTTGTTTTTGTTGTTGATGAAATACTGTAGGGTTTTTCTGAATTCGTAAATAGTGGCTGAGTCAGCTAAGCATTCATGTTTTTCCGAGCAGTCATCGGCCCGCTGCCCATTTTATTTGGAATCGGCCCAAGTCTTCTTCCAAACATCTATATTAGCTGTTATCCGAGGGTTTACTTCCTTCATTACCATATCATGTTAAACAAAATCCATCCATCTTTTCTTTATCACCATCTTCCTGCCCATTTTCCATTTAAGAGGCTGACAACAGCTAAAGCGCGGTCAATGTCGGACTGCATAGAAAAGACAAACGCGATGACACAACGCTGGTAATTTATTGCAAAATATTAAACAATTGTCTATTTACGAAAAATCTATTGATTGGACTAAAAAATTCAAACTTTCGCACAGACAAAATTAATAATAAGACAAAACAATATCATGATTAATTTTGTATGTTACAATGTCAAATAGTGAAGTAAAAACCTCCCAAAATTTGTAGTGAAATAATATCAATTAGTTCCACATTATGTCAGCTCCTTCCAATCAGTATCATCGTGAATGTTACATTTTACACAAATGTAAAGTATATGACATGTTTTGTTAAATTAAATGATCTACATAGCTTACAAAATTTTCCATCAATGTTAATTGATATTGGAAACGATTCAAAGGCGTTTTAACTTTCGACTCGCCTCTCAAACGTTATTATTATACCTACCAACTTTGCCAACAAATTGGTATTGCCGACATAAAGTAATATTATCAACTGAATTATCAATAAAAATAAATGGAATCGTAACAGTGAACAATGATAGTTTTTATCAAAGGTAGTTGGAACAAAAGCCCCTCAGATATTGTTATGGAAGAGCGGTTTAAGTTTATTCTGCCATGGCTGAGTTTAGGGTTGTCTGATTAGTTTATTTTGAAATCTTTACTATAATATATAATATTATAAACAGGTAACATTGTGAGTTTGTATGTAAGGAGTAATCTTCGTAACTACTGATATGATTCCGAAACTTCTTTCACTACAGTATTGCCGAATGTCATAGGATAAAATATTTTATGTTACAGCAAGATATTTCAGAAGATAGTGTTCCTTATAAAAACATCAATGTTGACTATAAACGCTTTAAAGATATAACTGATGGAAGAGTATCTCATGGTAAGCAATGAAAATTACGGTTAAATATTGCTGAAGATCCAAATCCGACAACGGTCAGTAAAGATTTAGGGACTGGGAGAGTTTCAAAATGTCATCTTTAGTTTAAAAATGTCATCTTTTACATGTTGTCGTTGACATGTAACAAACTAATTGCATTTATAAAGCTCCTAATTCTACATGGTAACCCTGACAATAAATGCAGATGACTAGTAATTATAGTCACAGTAGCGCGTTCTCTTATTTCAATTGAGTGTAATTGTTCGGCGCGGGCGCAGCATCCAGATTGTTTTGACGGGCTTAATTGCACCATTTATTATTTAAGCGGTGGTGAGAGATTAAGTTACTTACCTACACCATTTGGGGGCCAGAAGATGGAGTATGGACTAAAGATTTTCATTAATCCGTTTCAGTCCAATTTTGGTACTCATTCAGATTTAGGTCTTGGTCTGATGCATTCAAACTTATTAACGAATAAGTTTGAATACATGCAGGAAAAAAGATACCTTACATAACGATGTAAGGTATCTTTTTTCCTGCATGTGGGACGAGAAAAAAAAACACATAAACATACGAGGGCACTTATGAAACGTCCGAAGCTAGGTGCACGGTTCCAATTGGTCGTTTCCTATGGAGAAGAGCCGGCAAGAAACTCCACGTTTACTCTTTTAAAAGGTATTTACAATGTTTTCAAATTACAGTGTTAATAGGTATGAGAGGACAGTGTAGTCCTATCAACAAGACAGCTGCTCATGTGCTTCTAAAGTGTCAGGTTAGGTGTTCACCAGACACAGGGCAAATTACTTCGGTAACCCAGGTAGGTTCCTTGAGATAGTCAGTAGCAGCAAGGCGTTGCTGGCCTTCCTTGAGGAGCTGGGTGCATCGTATGTTGGTGCATCGAATAATCGATTTTATTACCTATTAGCTAAGGTAGGTAGGTATTGTTTATGACGATGACACAAAAATCGCCACCGCCTTCTTTCGAAATTGGAATAACAAAAAAAAAAAAACTTTAAAAAATAGTTTTTACCGTCTTATTCCTTCCAATTCTATCCTCGTTCCAGCCAGCAGTTCCCTCCATCGTCACTTCTGTTATATGCATAACTTTGCCTCGTAAAATATGAGGTTTTATGAAGCATCGCTCAATGAACCCGTCTTTCTATGCGGTTTTATATTTGGAGAGACTTTTACGAGTGTCCCGACGCCATTAGCGGATACCTTAGGGATTGTTGTTGTGGTGTTAGTTTTAGTATTGTGAAAACGAAAGACGTTTTACATTTTGTTTCGTTAGTCAAAAAGTAAATGGTACGTATGGGAATATAGATATAGCAATGTTAAAGAATAGCTTTTTAAATGAGTTTTAAAATAGTACCTACATTACTGTCGCGGCCTGCAACTAGGGCATTGGCTGAGTCATATATTATGTATCCTACGTGACTCCATCAATGCCTGGTTGAGGCCAAGGCTTGTTTAGTACTTTTCTCAAATAATGCGAGGAAATTCAAACTAAGTACTAAATTAATTATAAATTCCAGAATCAATGATGTTTTGTCAATCATTTGTTTCTTTTGTACTATATACAGCTCTATTTGCTAACAAATCGAATTTAAAAAAAAAAAAACTCTGATAAGTTAACTCTTTGGTTGCCATGTGTTGAAGTAAAAAGTTCGTGCCATTCATTCTGTCGTTTTATTTAAATGACACGACAGATAAGTGTGAGCTTTCATAGTAACTTATTTGGCTGCTAAACACGACAGGCAGGGATTTTCATACAAACATTGCCGGCTTGGCGCTCGCATGTATTCGGGCAGTCAGCAATTTCGACTAATCTTGAATAAGGTTGTCAAAATAATGCTCGAATGTCCAAGCATGTTTGAGATAAGTAAAATTATCGATGTTTCTCACAACTGAACACTCATGCCGTTAAGTTCTATCCTGGGTACTTTGATTATTGAGTGTTGCACTGGAAAAGAACGAGATAAAAAAGCAAACTTTTATAATCTGTTATTTAAGCTACGTTTTACACTCGCGCTACGTCACTGTGCTCTTATAGTGTGCGTGCATTTACCGGCTAAAGCTTCTTTCAGACTAGCGCGACGCGACAGCGCGACGCGACACCAGCTATTGTTATACCGTGAAGTTTTCTTAGAAATTGTATTGTTCGAGTCGCGTCGCGCCGTCGCGTCGCGCTGGTCTGCACGAGCCTTAACAGTTGGACGTTTTATTTCAACAGGAATTTCCAAGAAAGTAATTTTATAAGACTTTCGCATAACTAGTGAAATTTATTTGTACATAATAAATTTCTGCACTTGTTATTTTGCACATGGTTTTTTTGTTATGTGCAGATGTTATTTTTTTCTTCTTCTAATTATTTCTGGTAAATAAAATGAAATGATTTTATTTCCTGTAAATCGTTTTGTACAAACACTTTTACAAGTCAATAATAATAATATTTTACCTAACATTCTTGCCAATAAAGAGAATAATAGCGGAGGTGCAAAACAAAAGATACGAAAGTTGTATAAAAATAATATGAATACCAAAAAGGTTCCAGAAATAAGTTTATGTACACAAACTCGACCAAATTGGGTACGTAAATATATTGGATCCGTCTCGTTGGACAGTATCCGAAATAGAAAGGCGACGGATACAAATATCCGAATTTCGTGACGTAATCTTTTTTGTGCAAAGTTCCGATGTCATCGGCCACGCGTATCTTTACGTCACGTCCAGATGAAAAACAAGGAATTTCCTTTCAAATGTTATCTATATTTAGAACATTACATCACGTCTAGTAATCCTCGAAGGGTCAGACAGAGGAGTTTAGTACCTACACTGAAATTTCGCCAGTTATATTATAAAGTACCCCATGCAAGTAGGAGTGGTCTATTTCCGGGAACAAATCTGACTGATTCCTGATGAAATAACCCATTAACAGTTTGCTTGATCTGGGAGATCGAACCCAGGAATCCAAGCTCAGCAGTCTGCAGAGCTACCTACTACTACAAAAAACGAGCGAGCCTTACTTGCTCGTTTGACAGTACCAACCTCTCGGGGTTAGTACTGTCAGACGGCTAACTCTAGCACAGCGCGCGCTCATTGGTCAAATCGAATAGTGCGTGCTTTCCCGGCTTCCTGTTACACTCTTCCGTCCCTTTTCACGAAATCACTCCCACAGATTGCAGGAAAGCGAGATGAAAGATGACATCAAAGTAGTTATAGTTAATTTAGTTATCAATGAGCTTGTTGACAAATTGTTATAAATCACTTCTGTCATTTTAATTAAACTATGAAACTTGTTCCCATCATCAAAGTCTTAGATTTGACATCCATATTACGCAATGAACCGAAACCATTAAAATGCAAAACATACCCAACTCCCAAACAAATAAGATACAATTTCCAATGAGAAAGCTTCATTTATTTCACGGACAAAGCGATTCGAATTTCGAACAAACCGTTACGTCACAGGACTGACGGTTGACGTAGCAACACCGTGTCGAATTGTTTTAAGTACATTGCCGTATATATTAGAAAAAGTTAAGGAGCGCTCGTTAAATAATGATCAATGGATTACTAATAAGAATTTAGTATCGTGTAAGTGCTGTATGGAGTTAATGGTATGTTCCTATGCATTGATTTATGAGTCGTAAGATTAAAGGGAAATTTATCTATGTATGTTTAGCGGTGTTTTTAGAACTGAATGGGCATTGAACATCAATTAGTGAAGGAATTTCTTTTAATTCATATCTGGTTTAATGGGTAGGTTTGAGTTTTGATGTAATTTGGTAACGAGATAGTTTTGTGCATGATGGAGGATGTGGTTTAAATAGAAAAAAGAATATTTTTATGAGACACGCACAGGAAATAAAAAAAAACAATATGTACAAAAAACTAACAACAACAAATAACTATTTATTTAGAAAAACTACAAAATGTAAATATAAACTTTATATATTATCTTCTTATGAATTCCAATGTAGGTATGTACCTACAGCCTAATTGAATTATTTACTACTCTTAAATTTTTTCGAAAAAACAGTACAAAACAGCAGAATACGAGCGAAAAAACTTTTTCATTATCTTTCATAAAAAACCAGGCTTTCTAAATTGACCTATTAACCCGTCACTTCCCACGAAGTAAGTAGGTATTAAAAAAAGAAAAAAAAAAAAAAAAACGAGATCGAGGGAAATTGATACTTAACAATATCGATTACAGCGACTCGATCATCAAAACATCGATAGTCACGACTCGGTAACCCGTTATGAGATCAACCAGTAACAGTTTCGTAATTATCTAATCGGAAACAGAACTTCAATGTATAAATATAGATATTAGAAGTAGCTACTTGATTGGTAATTTGGTTTGTAATTATAATAATGGATACTTACAACCATTACAACCGACGTCTTTAGGCTGAATAATGAAATGAAAAGAAAGAAACACAGAGTACTTTATGCGGCCTACCCAAATGTACTTTCTTTGGTATTGTTCGTCGAGTCGTTGAGCTCCTTAAGTTCTGAGTTGAGCTGCACGATTACTGACACGTGCTTGCTGACTGAACATGTCCACTCAAATCTGACCATTACAGACATTAATCTACATGGTGTTCACATGATCTGACCAAAATTATGTCTGGACTTTAAGAGGGAACAGGGCCCGCGATTCTCCATACAAACGTATAATTCCCCGTTTTTCTTCCAGAATAGGTAATGCATCTAGAGCTGTCATTTTTTTAATAAAATCAGCGTTTCTGTAGGCATGTCCCTGTCATTTCCTTTTTTTCAGCAATTAATAAGTAAGGAAACTATGACCCTCCAAAAATTACAAAAATGCCACATTTTTACCGCCGTGATTAGAGGACTACCAGACTAATCCGGAAAAGTTTTTAGCATAAAAGACAATAATAGGAACCTAGACATACTCTTTCTTAAAATTTTAATGTAAAAAAATATTAAATCGGCTCAGTTTCCGAGGAGAAAAAAGGAAAATGCCAAACGTCGTTTTCGTTAAAAATTTTGTGATATAATCGGTCTGAGCTGCAGTTGTCCCTATCGCACTTTACGGGGTTTAACTCGGTTTTTCGGGCGCAGCGCGACGGCAATAGTTTCTTCAAATACCTATTTTTAAAATTCCTCGCAGCCCCTGTTCCCTCTTAAAAGAGACCTTGAGTTTGTTTCGCCCCGCCATTACTTCTCAGTAGTATGGGTCAGATAAGAAATGTCGACTCCATCTACAACAGCTTATTTTTTTACGTGTACAAGTGATTTCATTTCATTTCTCATTTATTTGCACGAAATGTGTCTCATAAAGAATAAAAATAAAAACATCGCTATACCCTAATTGCGTAATAAACGATCAATCAGAATGAATCGTTTTGAAACAGATTGCTAATCCATTGCTTCAAAAGTTCGAAAAAAATATCTGCTCCGCAAAGTAAATAACGCAATGAATGTTGTTGAACTGTCAAGATTTAACAGATTCATCGTAATCGTTTATGAAAATGTGTTAAGTAATTAGGGTACTGAGCTGTAATAAATAATGACTTATATTATCAAAATGAGATGTCCGCCGCAAAGCTATGAAACATCTAAAGCGGGTTCAGCGCAGTATAGCCTTTACCAGAAGTGGTCATCGTATACTAGTTCAGCAGCTTCAATATCATAAGGATTGTCCCTGAATATTACAGTTCGTCGCGGACGTGGTACAACAGCGGCTCCCTCGACAGATTATCTGTCATCAGAAGATACGCGCCACGCATCGATGCGACGTCGCTCTGCTAGAGTGACTTTTTAAGAACTTGACAGCGACAATAAATCTTTCTTGTTTCGTCCTAAAGACTCTGTGCAAGTTAGAACAAGATAGGTACAGTTTTCGTAAGCAAATAACTGCCAAAAGTGATGCCGGGGATATTTACCACCAGTTGGCAGGTTAACAGACAACGGTTTTTTTGACATACCACGTCGTGGTAAGTTAACAGATGATGTTCGCTTAACTCAACAAAATGTAGTGACACCTTGTAACTACGTAATCAATCATTTTAGCTCATGTGATCTTCTCAAGCATGTGACTGCACCAGTTTTAAACCTTAATGGAGTTTGATGTACCTAGAGTTTGTAACAAAAGTTAGCTTGTATTACGATACATATTAATGAATGCCTGTAAGTGAATGTTACTGATTCTGAAAACATTACCTCCCAACAAATCTAAACACTTTAACAATTTTATAGCAATTTCAATACTTTATGACACTTTATTCTGTGATCAAATAATTAACAGCTGTGTCTGAACTAGATTTAAAATATTTGTATTTGAGACATCTGCGTGTTTGACCTCTATACGCATCTGTAACACATTTAATAAAAGACATAATAAAATAACAATAAAATAAAAGGAAGTGATAAAATGTAGAAGAACCAATGCTCATAATATCACGTACACGTAATATTTCATAATCAACAAACTGTGTGGTCCAAGACTTCCCATACCAACCATTGCATTTAGAAACAGCTATCGCTCCAAATATCCAACACATGCACCAAATATAGGCACAATTAGAACTTATAGTTCCTTTAAATCACAACCCCCCCCGTATATGGCGATGAATATTTTCTTAAATAAATCCGACATCTGTCATGGATTACGACACCGTCAAATGGGATCATTCGTTCTTGATAATGTGACGAACAAACAGACATACAGTCCCGTTGGATATCAGTACGACAAATAGGTATAGTATTAGGTTTGAGATATCGGTTTAACAGTGAAGACCGGTAATATGAATAATGTTTATAGAGATGTGTGAATCCGCTTAAAAGCGTCAAAATAGACGTTTGCTTGTAGTATGATTTATTTCCAAAGTCCACTTAGTACACTACTAATCGTGAAAGGTATTTTTTACTTTATCACCAACTTAAGAATGTGGAAAACATGATAAACAACGTATATGAAAGAAATGTAGGTACCTAATAGCTAAATTCATCAATCCATCTCTACTGCTGATGCAAAAAATACTTAGATCTTTAAAAAGACTTGATCTACGAGTTTTAGATATATAATACAAGCTAATTACGAGATCTTTGTTTTCATTAACTATAAAAAATAAATGGAACCATTCCTTACTTAAACGTAAGCGATTCAAACGTCGAAATATACTCATACAAACCACTTACTCAAATATATCGTTTCTCTACTTGCAATAAACACGGTACTAACTGCTCACTAGGGTATATACTATTGAACGTTACCAAAATACATGACACACTCTGAACCTGCTGATTTATTTAACAATTTTTTTCGAAAAACAAAACAAATTGAAATAGTGTTGATTCGGACGAAAATAGCAGTGGGGTAAGGGGATTCATTTCGAGTTTACAAGCCGTAACAGAAACGTGAATGGCGTCAAAACTACTGCTATACTTCAACCAGCAGTCAACTCAGCCTCTCACAGTCCATTGTTGGACATAGGTGTCTCCCAGGCTGCCCCACAACAGATGATAGATGGACCAACGACCTTAAAAAGGTGATTGGATGTGGAAGTCGGTGGACAGGATGATATACTTAATACATTAAAATCAGTCGATCATGACGGCCACATCAACATGGCCAGAGATCGCACAAAACAGAGAGGTTTCGGAAGGAAAAGGGGGGGGGGGGGAGCGTTTCCCAGCAGTGACGCACCATGTAGGCTAATAAAACAAAAATATATCGGTAAAGCAGTTTAGCAGTAGAAGCGACCTAAACATAGAAAGAGTCAGTTTTGCATACTCATCATCATCATCATCATCAGCCTATAACGTTCTCACTGCAGGGACACGGCCTCCTCTCAATGAGAGGGAGTGGGCTATAATTCAGCACGCGTGCCCAGTGTGGATTGGTAGATGTCACATGTCTTCGGATTTTTGGTTCTAGGACATGGCGGTTTCCTCACGATGTTTTCTTTCACCGTTTTGCATACTATATAATTCTCGTATAGTTCTTCAGTCCATTTAAACGTGTAGCGTCTTGTGCTACTTGTACGTTGTCCGATCTATGCTCTCTAAGGACTCGTCAGCTGATATTGTCATCGATCCTTTAGTATCTGCTATAGGATGGTTAGCATACTCCAATGTCAGGTTGCAAATCACGATGAGTCCGGTTAAAGAGCTGTCATACGTATTATATCATTTTATTTTATCAACATATTTAGCCCGCAGCAGTCCACTACTGAACATAGGCCTCTCCAATCGCAGCTTTTCATCTCGAATCGAGATTTTATTGTATACTTCATGGCATTTAGTGATGCGGACTACCCACAAGGTTGGTGCATTGGTGCCGATTCCCTTGTACACTGAATTAAACTAACTAAACTATCACTAAAATTCCTTACTTTTGGCTATGAGAATCATAAAGCTATTCTGCAAAAATAAATCTCTAAATTAAAAAAAAATATGTTAACACAACTAAAATCGAATTTGACAATCGCGACTCGACGTGGTACTTGTTAGCCCTACCCGTGAATTTTTTTTAGAGCCTCGACGTGTTTTATTTGGAATTTTTCACTTTTTGTATAGAAAAAATGAAAAAATATTACCTACATGTTGAGTTTTAGGGGTTAACGCGTTTTTAAAAAAGGTCGAAATTTTCATTATTTTTGCGATTGGAGATTTTCGAGATATAAGTAAAATAAAAGGAAAAAAGATTCAGAGTTTTTGCACCTGAAGTCGAGATGTTGATGTGAATTTTAGTTAGTCTAGTTTAGAGGAATTTGTGACAAGAGAATCGACACCTTTGGACCCAAAGGTTTAAAGGCCAACATTCAAAGAAACTCCGAACACTGATCACCGAATGATTTAAACTGTGGATTACCACCACTTAATTCTAAACCGCATTTGGAATATTGTCCTACATTATCAGATACTGACATATTAGTGACCATACCTACATGTTTTGTCAAGCCCTTAGCAATCGTCGTACAAACCTCAATGGTACCATTAATATCAATAACATATCCTTTGAAGTATCAGTCGACATTGACTCCTCAGAGCTGCTCAATACGTCCGTCCAAATGTGGCTTCCATTCAATGTCTTGGAATTACAAGATCACTTCACAAATAAACCGTATTTTAATGGACATAAAGTTTGAATTCCTTCGCTGAAACAGTAAAAGCAATTTGGAGATACCGTCGCGGCAACATTAGGTTTGCTGTTCCAGAATTCCATGCCATCTCTTATTTCGAATAAGTAGAGTTGGTAACTGTTTGGCAAGTAGATATTTGAATGAATTTCCGGTTAGCCGGTCTGAGCACCTTATTGTCAGAATTTCTAAAAGACCGTTCCTGCGAAAATTTGGTATTGAAAACGATATTTTTAATCTTTAATATCTTCCTTCAGGGAGTTTATTCAAGTAACGTTGAAAAGGAATTGTAGGACGATTGGGAATTCAGACATTTGGAAAAACGGTAGGAAATTACAATGATAGAACATGCATGGGTACTAATATTATAAATGCGAAAGTAACTGTCTGTTTGTCATCTTTCACGACTAAACGGCTGAAAAGATTTCGATTAAATTTGGCACACAGGTAGGAATTGGACGGGATACTTATTTAATGCGGTAGTTCGTTTCGTTCCCGTGGGATAATTAACGACCTCAACGCGAACAAAGCCGCGGCCTATAGCTAGTTATTGTATAAAATACTAAGAGATTGGGACTGTTGCAACTTGGGCTGCTTCAATTTATATATGAATCAATGTTTTTTTTTTTTTGAAGTTGACTTCGAGTACGAACCTGTTCAGCTGTACCAAATACGCTACTTCTTCGAGTATATAATTATTACCTAAGCCACTAGAAAACGAGTACTTAGTTGTTAATCAAGACAAAAAAAAATACGAAAACGTTTACCTATGTATGTCTAGTGAAAAACAGTTGTACGTAAACCAGCCGGTCTCTATTAAAATATCAAGAAAAGAAAGGTGAAGTGAACTTGAAGTGAGCAGCAGTGCTATTCTGTAACCATCTCACCGTGAAAACTTAGGTGAAGTGAGTTGTCATTCCAACAGGGTGAGATGACACTGACAGCTCACTCCACGCTCACTTCACATGTTTTCACGGTGAAGTGGTTACGGGAATCGACATGCTGTTAATAGTGTCACTAGAATGACAGCTTATTTCAAGCCTGTATCACCTAAGTCTTCACGGTTAAATTACAGAATAGATCGGCTGATTAACATTGAACAAAGTATCAGTTTTTGATTACTTGAAATAGGTACTTGTATAGTGTGTACAATACATACCTACGCGAGTCCATCAGTGCCTGGCCAAGGCTTGTAAAGTACTGTTCTCAAATAATGCGCGGAATGCAAACTAAGTAAATTAATAATAAATTCCAGAACCAATGACGAACAACGATATAATTTTTAACGCGCCATTATGTTCATTTGTATAGATCTTCTTTATTTTACGGCTCCAATAATTGCAAACCAAATCGAAAAAAAAAAAAAATTAGATAAGTTACCTCCTGGTTGCCCATGTGCTGAAGTAAAAAGTTCGTTCCATTTGTAAATAACACGAGAGATATGAGTTTTCATAGAAATTTATTTGGCTGCTAAACGCGACAAATATGGGTTTACATCACGGTGGATATCTATGGTTTACATACAAACTTTTGCGGCCGAGCGCTCTCATGTATTCGGCCAGTATAGCGACTACGATTTAAGAAGGTTGTCAAAATAACGCTCGAATTTCCAAGTATGTTTGAGAAAAAGTCAAAGTCGTGCAGACAAGCACGCGATGGCGCGACGCGACTCGAACAATACCATTTCTAAGAAAACTTCACGGTATAACAATAAACGGTGTCACGTCGCGCTGCCGATTCGCGACTGTCTGCACGAAGCTTTAATCGGTCACAAGTATTAAGATTTGTAGCCACCGTAAATGTTAACGCGGAAAATGGGGCCTGGGGGCATTTCGACCCCACGACTAATGACCTCACTTTGGTACCCTTTATGTGTCTTTTCGAACGAATTTGGCTTTCATTTTTTAACTAACTATCACTTTTTTTATTTGTATGTTGTGTTGCCAAATAAATATTATTCTTTCTTTCTGAAATATTGTATAATTTATATTCGTTTTTTGTAAGAGGCCGAATGGCTACTACGGTGATTTGCAGTAAAATCTTGATCAAGCCGCAGTCATTTATGTCGATACACCATCGAGCCTTTGAGCTGCCATACAGTAGGTATGACAGTTATTTCTGTCAGAAGCTCATTAGAGGGCAATACTGCCTTGAGCTCATTAGAGGGCATTACTGCCAGGAGCTCATTAGAGTGCATTACTGTCAGGAGCTCATTAGAGTGCATTACTGTCAGGAGCTCATTATAGTGCATTACAGCCAAGAGCTCATCGGAGTGCATTACTGCCAGGAACTTATTAGAGTGCATTACTGTCAGAAGCTCATTATAGTGCATTACAGCCAAGAGCTTATCGGAGTGCATTACTGCCAGGAGCTCATTAGAGTGCATTACTGTCAGGAGCTCATTATAGTGCATTACAGCCAAGAGCTCATCGGAGTGCATTACTGCCAGGAGCTCATTAGAGTGCATTACTGTCAGGAGCTCATTATAGTGCATTACAGCCAAGAGCTCATCGGAGTGCATTACTGTCAGGAGCTCAATAGAGTGCTACAAGGAACTTTTGGCGCATGAATGATATTGACAGGGGGCGTTGTTGGTAAACATTTATGAAATTGTTCCAGACAGAACAAGATGGCGGCGTTAAAAGCGCGTGGCCAAAATCGGAAAAGTTTCTTGTATGATCTGTGTACCAAAGATTCGAATCCGTTCAACCGTTTATGCGTCATTTGAAGAAAGAAAAATTGATTTATTTGTCACAGAAACTCGTGCATACAAAAAGATAATTAACTCACATTCAAACACACTCACAAACACTCACCATTCACACACACGCAAATACACACTCACACTTATTTACAAACGTAACTTAATATTCCCAATCTCTTCTATTTATAAATTTGGTAGACATTAGTGTGATAAGTCGGCC
Source organism: Xanthia togata (assembly GCA_963853775.1). Classification (NCBI taxonomy): domain Eukaryota; kingdom Metazoa; phylum Arthropoda; class Insecta; order Lepidoptera; family Noctuidae; genus Xanthia; species Xanthia togata. The sequence continues at coordinate 6,967,936 of OY970798.1, read as the reverse complement.
TGATACCAAGCCATGATTTCCCAGACAATATGGCAATGCCTGTGTTATGCAATCATGAAGTGAATTGTCAGACGTGGCAGGTCGATTCGACCGCAACGTTGCGGTGTAAGGTTCGATGGCTGCTTGTCGGTCTGATTGCGTGTATGTTCGTACAGGTCATTTGGACTTTAGGTTCATGTGTTATTTTCCTATATTAATAGGAATTGTTTAATAAGATATTCATTGTTAAATTGGGCCATCGACTATTCTTCACTTAAAATTAGCGAGGCACCCAAATTGTTTTAAAATATGACACTTCTTTTATGTCGTACTGTGGTACAACGGTAGCACAAATGACGTTTCTGTTAATTTATTGGTTGACTTTTAGAGAATGCCTTGTGGCATTACTTCCGCATAGGTAACGCTACTGTACATGAGGTTTAAATAAATATATCCTGATCCCGTGGCCACGAGCAACACGCTTAAGCGACACGCGTCTTGCGATAGCAACTACGGAGAAAAAAAAAGAGTTGTGTAGACAGTGTCACGTGTCACTGCTACGCGACTTGCGGAGCGACGCGACGGAGTGTAACTGGTAGGATTGCCAACCCTACTATATAATATAATATCCTACTATTTTAGAGGCCTAAATACTATATTTTTAAAGAAAAAATATTGTAGGCGAAACTACTATATTTTAATACAAAATAGCGAGATGATCGCAATACGGCCAGTATTAATCTCTTAAAAGCTGGATTAATGGTATTTTGTAACCATATTTTAGAGTGTAAAAAAACTAAGTAACGAAAAAAAAACCTGTTATTAATAAAAAAAAATCCCTAGTAGAATAGAAGCAAAAATATGCATTTTACAGAATCAACATGTTTTTGAAACATAGCTATATGTTTTCGCCATCTACTATATTTTTACAGGCAATGGCTTCGAAAATACTATATTTGATATTTAAAAAAGTTGGCAACCCTAGAAACAGGTGACGCGCTCGCGTGTCGCTTGACGTACGTCGCGTCTGAAATCGCATCGCTCGAGGCCGTATATAAACGGAGTCTGAGTCCATAAGTTCTAAATTATCCATCCGTAAACTTGTTTCAAACACAAATTACATAGTAGACTAAGTAAGTACAATTTAATCTAGTTTCTATTAACTTGGGAACAACCTTTGAATCCTGACTTAGCTTGAAAATGGGAAATGAAAGAGCAGAGTATGTCAATTTCCTTAACCTCGCTGAAATTACAAACGTTGCTCGAAGACTTTTAGTTGGTAATGCAATTTTTGAGATTGCGATTCTCAAAGAGAGAAAGAGGCACGGAATCTCTCTAGAAGAGGTCGTTTACTCCTTTGTAACCGTTTATTATTTGTCTTTGAGAATTTTCTAGTTTATAGCTTGGAACTAGGAATTGGGTGGGTTGGCTTAGATTGAATATTGTCCTAACTTAATATAATAAATGCGAAAGTGAGTTTGTTTGTTTGTGACACTTTCACGCTGAAACTGCTGAAAAAATTTGGATGAAATTCGGCACATGGGTAGACCATGACCTGGGTTGGACATAGAGGATACTTTCTATCCTGATTTTCTTACGGGATCGACACTGACGCGGGTGGAACCGCGAGGCACAGCTAGTAAGATTAAGACGAAAAGATTAGACGAATAGATTGATTAAGACGCTGACAACAGCTAAACCGCGCTCACTGTCGGACTGCATAGAAAAGAAAGAGAAGCGCAATGACACAACGCTTGTTATTTATTGCAAAATATGAAGTAATTATCGATTTATTCAAAGAGTTGAGTAATCGAAAATAAAAAAACAACCAAGTTCTGCATTCAAATAAGGCATTCTTGTTATTAATTAAAATACCAACGTTTGTTGATATTTAATATAGATATTTGGGATTAGAACTCAAATTAAAAGGTTAGTTTACCGTTAATTTGTATCGAGTTTTTTTTTTTGTAAACTTGTTTTGGTAACAACTAAGTTCTGAGAAATATGTTCAACATTAACATATATTTTTCCCGCTACCACAAACTATATAGATTTGGCTTATTTTTTTATTAAGTCAAGCCTACTTTTACCGTTTGTCGGTTGTCAGCGTCTTAATTCACTCCCATAATAAAATTGGACTTGTTAACAAAAATGGACCCTGACAGAAGGACCCTGTGCTGATGACTTCAAAGCAACTATGTTTACTTAGTAGTTATAAAAACTGAAACCTTTATTTTAGTTTTTATAACTTTAATTTATTTTAATTATCTTGCAGTTTTAATGTATATATATATATATATATATATAAATTTGAAATGTGCTAAGTAAGCCCTTTTTATTTGATACCCAACATGTGATCGAAAAAACATTTTTTTGGACATGTTTTTATGTCCTCTAGAGGGCGCCATATTCATTTAGTGTGACGTCATATAGCCTTTAAACAGCGGATGACCAAGAAGTTTCCATCGATACCTCAATAATTTGTCAAATTATGATAAGTAGAGAAAACAGATGAATATACATACATACAGGTAAAAATCATAACCCTCCTTTTCGTTTCGCCGACGCGCGACGGTAAAAACACGAAATATTCGATCAAATCTATTTCTTTAATTATTCGTATCTCAAAATCATGACGAGCTTCTAAAAACACAGTAAAGTAAAGTAAAGTTCTAAAGAAATTCGTAAAAAAAACACACGCACTCTCCCTTTTCAAAATCACAGAGATGCGGGTTTCTTAAAAATTCTTACCTACATGATGTTCTATCAACATTTTTGTTAAGCTAGTTTCTGAAATTGGGCCACCCCTTTCAGTTCAGAGATAGTCAATTGTCATTATCGTAATAGGTACATAAGCCTGAATGGTGAATCATTGCGCTGAATGCTGGCACTCGACGCGTCCAAATTTCGCCAGTTACCAAACGGCGCCAAAACTGCATGCGTTGGCACCGACTGAAGGGAGTTGTAACACACATATCCAGTTCGGAGATTAGCCGGGCAAGCGTGCGCGGTATGGTTTTAATGTTTCCGTGTTGTCAGATAATGGCTGTAATCTAGTTAGGTGCCATGGATAGCTACTTAAAAATATCGAAATATTGGTATATTTGACTTGAAGTTAGTCAACTTAACATTATTGTTGGATGAATATTATAATCGATTATGTATATTCGATTCTAATTTAAATAAAACCGAGGGTGTGTGCATGAACCACCCACGATAGAAGTGAAAACTTACGACTGAAGCCGAGTATGCCCGATGCAGTGTCACCGACCCGAGCATGACGGTTCAGTGTCGTTCACTGTTCAGAAACAGTGCAAAGACCGCCTAAAGAAGTTTTCACTTCAATTTTGTCACTTGATAATTGCGTCTAATACTTAAACGCTGAACTGTAATAGGAACTAGTTCGGCAGCTCTATCAACTTTTTTAACCTTTGAAATCCTAACAGATATTTCGATGCCAACAATTTGGATAATCCAACCTTTTTATGCAATGATCCATGCATTCTATACATAGAGAGAAGTCAAAACATCGGAATCTTCATTGAAGGTCGAACTAGGTTTAAATAAAAAAGCACAAATGCAAAAGCTCAAAAAATTCAATTTTCTAAGAAGTATCTATTCCGATCTACCATTAAAATAAAAATCGATTCCCGACTATTCCCGAGTGATGTTTCATCCGATCTAAGAATTTACTGATAGTATTCAGTGATCGAAATAGAGAGAACACGACCAAGCCATCTCTAATTTACCGATTACTATTTGCTATTCATCTTTGGTTTATCGATTACTGTTTGCTATTTCGATTGATTTAGCATGAATATCAATCTCAAGTTTCCGAAAAAGATATTTTATGATGATTTTAATTGGTAAATAAGTAAATATATCTTTTATATCTATTTTCTCTGCCTTGAATTGTAAGAGTTGGAGAGGAGCCAGTCTAATAAATAAATTTTATATGTTGACATAGCTTGTTTGTTTACCAATAATGTGTTGGAAAAAATATGACTTTTTTATACCCATGTTTTCGTGGTATTTTGGTTTCAATAATGGTTCGTGATTCAATACACAAATTGTGTTCATTTATTTTCTAATTTCATTCGTCGATTATTTTTGTTTGTTTGCTGTAACGAATTGTGTTTTCTTTGCTCCTTACAATTGTGGTAATAACAACATTTTCTTTAGAATACAAGTCCCTTGTGGCATTAACAAAAAGATCTTCTCGTTAATATTGGTTACATTTTGGTTGAGTGGCTTCGTACATGTTTGCTTTTCTTGATACGTTATCTTGATTAGGTCTACCATTAAAGTCTAGGCTTAGAATCTCTATTCTTGTTTCGCTGTATTCATGTTCGTTTTGTCTATAGTAACCTTTAAAGCATATCTACTCATAATAGTTTCATTCAACTCGATACAAATGGCTTGGTAGAAGTTTTATTGATACATTTAGCTCAACTTTTTAGATTACGAATAGATAGCAAAAGTTTATTTAGTTTTGAAAATTGACTAAGACAACACTTTAGATTTCCATTTCAATATGACCGTACTGTTCAAAATCAATAAAGTCTCGTACGTCTAGGACTTTTTCTCCTTAGGTCATGATGATGACCTTAGGAGAAAAAGTCGACGTATCTTTCATATTGATCTGAAGATACACAGTAAATTGAGCGTCTTTCTATTGTGTAGTGGTACTCGTAACGGGTTGTAGATCGTACCCAAACCAGACGCTTTACTTTGTGTAAATTATTTCATCACCACTGCTCTCAAAACAGTGAAGGAAAACATCGTGAAGAAACCATCATGTCCTACCATACATTCGAAGACATGTGTGACATCTACTAACCCGCACTTGGCCCGCGCAGTGTATTACGGCCCACTCCCTCTCACCTAGAGGATTATGTCCCAGCAGTTGTTCCTACATTATAGATTGATTAATATAGTTTTATCTATTGGGTTTCAAGAGAAGGCAGAGAACAGAGAACCAAGTGGAAGGAAGTGACTTGTACGAAAGGATCTTCATTTTTCGAAATCATTCCTAGACCACGACTTAGTTTGAAGTATTGTTAGTTTCATTAGCAAGCGCAGAATCCCTCATAACAAAATTTTATGGAATATTTAGATTGTCCGTTTCTTTTGCCAGACGCTTTAGTACCTACATTGTTCGACATCATCCACAAATACCAGTAGGAAAATAAAATAGTAATTTACAGTATTATCAGGGATTTCATCGAACATTGTTTTCTTTTGTTTAGTCTCAAATAGTTATAAAACAGTTGGTGGATTGCATTAATGCGAAATGGTTTGAAGCTATTTTTTTTGCGGGAATATTGCCTTTAATACTTCTGCCTAACCCTTCTGGGAAATTGGCGTGATGTTATATGTTGCCAATAGTTAGATATACTCCTAAAACATGAACTTTGGGGTTATGCGGTATTTATTTCATGGTGTTAAGAGTAGTCAGAATTTTTCTTTGCAGGATGTGTGTTTTATATATTTTGAAGTTTTTTTACATAAATTTATCCCAGTCAGTTACCTAAAGACTATCTGTGGCCAGTGATTTCTCCACTACTTAAGGCCCCGCGAATACGCAACTCTATTAGAACAATTTCTTTGAAAAATTTATGGAAATTGTTCTACCAGAATCACGTCGCACCGTCGTCATGTCGCGTCTGTCTGCGGGAGCCTTGAAACAATTTCTTTTTTAAATGAGATTGGTCATCTTTTTATTTATTTATTTATTAAGAGGTTAGCCTACAATTGTTTACACATTTCATTTCATATTACAAAAAGTACACGATATACATTTATAATGGGAGATTACAAATAATTAAAAAAAAAAAACAAAACATACATCTAGCAATACAAAACGCAAATTAAGAATCGTATTAAATTAATAAAAAAATAGAACAATAAAAATAAAATAAAATAAATCTTCTATCTTTAACTACAATAAAAGCAGATGTCAAACGACATAATTATTTTAAAGGGTATGCCATAATACTACAACTAAATGAAACGAGATTAAAATCTTGTACAAAACGCACACTATGCTGCCAACCATAAGCTGGGGGATTATATCGCTGACAAAATTGCTTGGCTCAACGCTGGTCCAGCTCCACAAGGTCGCATAGACTAATTGATTAGCATTCGAAAATATTGTTCAAGCTGCTGAAGATTGCAAAAACTATCTTTGAATTGTGTAACTTCAATCTTTTAGTATTGTATAATTGCATAGCACATGTGTGAGCACTGTGACCATGTACCTTCTATAAAGCTACCAGTTACTGGGTACGTCTTTCATTCACTTGATGTGCCCCGGCGGCTGAGAGTATGTCATGCTCACTCAAATGTCTCACTGGTGGTGGCGTGTGTGTTTGATCGTTAAGTTCTCTTCAAAATGGTTGAAATAAACGGTGCTGATCCATGCGTGATGTTCGTGAACGGGCGCCATCAGTAGGGACTGGTCATCTCTTATCTGCCACGGCTTATTTATTTTTGAATTGTTTTTATCTTTTTATTACGGACGCTTTTTACGTGCACGTCTTTCTACATTGTTCTCACATGTATAATTTCAACATGAATGATTTCACCAATATTTTGTAAGAATATTATCATTTTAAAGAGTGTCCGTGAAGTTTCTTGCCCGTTATTCTCCAAAGGAACCTACGCTTTGGAATGGGCAACTAGCTTCATATTTCTGACTGACTGACCCCTTGACAATTCAAAAGTGCCTGTAAATGGTTTAATTGAAATAAATGCTTTGAGTTTGAGTTTATAAAGTTCTTAAGTGATGTATTTGCTAACGAAATCGGTGATGCTTTTTCACAATTTACAAAACACAAAATCTTGATTAAACTCCACCTGTAACGAAATATAATAATGTACGAAAGTTGTGCTGTGTTTCGAAAACTTTTTAATGTAATATTAATGTTTCGAAGACGTGTCACGCCAAGAATTCCGCTAGTGAATACCGAAGTCCCGTTTTCCCGGGATTGTATTTTTTTTAAACACAAATATTTGAAATAACATTCTATTTAATTGATGTGGTGTTGCCACACTTCCATAGACTCAATTTTAAGAAAAGCAGCCTTTTTTATACTTACACTATTTGTTTTAATATTTAATTATGTTTTTTTATTTCATTATCTACGAAGCATTCTCTTAGTGTTCGCCCGTAGGTGTTTTTTTTGTTGTTGTTAAGTTGTTGCTTCGTGTTCAGTTTTAATTTGTTCTCAATCCCGGGTATAATCAGTTTGTGGCTGGCGGCCCGCGGCACTACTCTCGTCTTAGGTATAAGTTTACAAACTTGTATCATCTGCGAAGTTGCTAAGTATAAGACAAATTGTTTTCCTCGGGAAATGGGACCGAGGTGATGACGCGATACAAATATGATATTACTAGCAACCCTGCCCCGAATTCGTACGTTTAAGACTTTACAAAACATCGAGACATTCTTTATTTTTTGTAAGAAATGCAACTAAATCGATGCCTTTAATTGTCTATGGCTTACAAATATTATTGCCAGTGTAAGAATAGTAGATTTTAGAACAAGTGCACAAAACGAACCATTTTTATCCGAGACTTTTAGCAGCCCGAGACGAAGGGCTGATAGTAATGTCGAGGATAAAATGGTTTTGTGGACGAGTTATAAACTCTGCTTTTCACTTCGATTGCGAGGAAATAAAACAGTAGTATAACATAACATTTCATTAATTAAAATTCAAAGTAAAATTAGTACAGTTTTGAATACTGAAGAAAATTGTTTTATGTCTTAAAAAAAACACATAAGGCAAATAAATTAAAGTAAATATTATAAAATAACAAATTCTATCTATGAACTTCTTATTGTGTTTCGCTGTATGGCTCATTTTCTTTGCCATATTATAGATACATTTATGAGTAGATACGTTAATGCACTTGTGTACAAAATTAGATTTTGTGCAGCCTATATCCTGCACAAATAAGCACTTTCAGAGCATGAGAAGTGAAAAAATATTAGATCATCGATTTGGTTCCATATTTTATTTATTTATTTTATTTTAGGAAAGCTTACAGTCATCAATCAGTCAGTCAGTTGTTTTATGCAAAAATAATATTTTACGGTGACGCCTCCGGCCGTCGCGCGCTGGTACCCGGAGGCGCCACCTGACGGTAGCGGTGTTGCTAGGATAGGACTGAACCGGTATGTATTATAGACATAAACCTTCCGGAATAAATTCTCTAAGTGATGGTGAAAATTTAAGAAAATTCATCGCACATCACATTATTTTCGTGTAATTTGCTGAATTGACGCGGAATTTAAAGTACTTTAATTTGATTTATTGTAATTTTGTCTTATTATATTGAGAAACGAAAACTAATGAAACGTATTCACTGTAGATCGAAGTTTTATATCATATTAGTTTATTTGATTTAATTGTGTTATTTTGGAATAACAATAATGGACGCTGAATCAAGACATTTATTCGTTTTCTTTACGATTTTTCCCTGAAAACTCAAGGAATTTAAAGAAATTCTAGAACTCTAATAAACAATTAAAACATTCAAATTATCGTTTAGTAACTTTCGCTTTTATTAGAATTGAATGAAACAATGTGAATTTGAGCGTCAAAGTTCCATTGCCGACGTTTTTCCTTGTAAACTGAGTTCGTAAAATATTCATAGTAAATTACACGACAAGAAAAGTTAAAACGAGAGAATGGCACTATCGTTATTCATAATCAAATAATTCAAATATCTTACTGCTGCTGAAAATTACAACGTCAAAAGTCATGAATTTGCGTCAAAAATGTAATAGGACTCTTAATCAAAATCCGTTACGGATTAGTTTGGAATCTACGCCGCCGGTATGTGCCTTAATTGTCTTGTACATTAGTTATTAAAACTGTTCCTAGCATAAGTTTATGTGTAGATAAGATAAGATAAGATAGATAGATAAGATAAGTCTTTATTTGCCTTAAACATGGTATAATGGTGTTACAGTCTTATTTAAATACAATGTCCACATGTTTAGCTATACAGAATATGTATCAATTGCATGCAAAAACAATTATGATGTCAAAATAACAGTGAGTAGTAATTATATAATTCAAATTAATAGATAATATATTATAAATGTATGTCAAAGAAATCCATAATGTCATAGAAATTATGTCCATTCAGCCATTTATACAGATTGTTTTTAAATGAATTAGCATTGTTTATACATTTTAGTTCTTTAGGGATTTTGTTGTATATGCGTACACACATAACGAGGCAGCTTTTCACATACTTGGCTGATTTAGGATTATCCTTTGTTACAAGTACACTTTGTTACCTTTGTATGTATGCTTTTATAAAATAAATAAATAAATCTTCTAAACTGCTCAACAAATTTTAATGCAGTTTTGATGAACAACGCGGCTAATTGGTTAGTGGCACGAACATTTTTTCTTGAGGCGATTCGCATGAAGTTAATTTATTTGCAGGTGAATCAATTTCGGGAGTGCGAATCACTAATTAGCCAACAACGCGGTCACACAGTCACGAAAAGTGACTTTAAATATAATAATATAATAATAATAATATATTTATTCAAAAAAAAAAAAAATTACAAGGCATAAAAATTAGTACAGTTTTGCTTAAATGTAAGTTATATTCCTAAGACTTACGTGCCTGAACTAGGTAATCCTGTGTTTCAGGCGGGAAGAGCTTAAATAGACTTATAAAATAAATAGATAATCAAAAGGTTGACAATAGATCATTAATTATAAGTTGAGTACTATAAATCTTAGTTTCTAAATTTGATAAATACTTAACGTAGGTGAAATTTGTACATATATTCACTGTAGCAATATGTATCTAGACAGAATTTTGGAATGTTAGTTTTAGCATAACCATAATTAGCCAATAATGTTCCAATTGCTGGGACTTTAGGAGGGTAAGGCTAAGGGCTCAGTGCGGGTTGGTAGATGTCACACGTCTTCGAATTTTTGGTTCTTGGACATGCCGCTTTTCTCACGATGTTTTCCTTCACCGTTTTGAGAGCAGTGGTGATGAAATTATGTACACAAAGTAAACCGCCTGCCTGGCTTCGAACCCACGACCGTGTACTCGTAAGTCGTACCGTTGCCACTGGACTACCACTGCTCCCATGTTAGTTTTAACGCTATTCAAAAGGAACACTATGAAAGAAAACTCAATTTAGTTGTAGAGTCAACCACGTAATTACTATGCGAGTAATAACTGTCCCTTGCACGTCATAAAGACAAAATCTATTTGTCTATGTAACAGTTAGATCGTTTCAATCTTAGTGAAGTATCAATTAAGTGGGAGTTCTTGTTAAAATTCGTAACGAAATTACAGGTCGACTATACACTATTGGTTTTCAGCTTATTCTAATATTATACGAGTACACACATCAAAAAAAGTTTGCGTAATAGTATCAGTTTAAAAAATCGAAATCTTTTCTCACGGTAGATTAGATTATAATTTCTTCTTCTTTTTAGATTATTTAGGTACTTAAAAATATAGAATTAAAATATATAAAAAAAAACAATTTTATTTCCATATAAAAAGAAATTCAATTCAAACTTACGCTCATTCAGAAACCTGACTTAGGCAATTTTAACGGATTATAATATATTATCGAGGAATGTTGTTATTGATAAAATGCCAAGAGGATTATCAGAAGTTTTACGAGCAAGAATTGTAACTTTTAGGGAAGAAGGATATTTCACGAGAGAAATAGCACGCAGAGTTGCTGTATTCCAATCCTGTGTCGTGGCCACGGTGCAGAGGTACCACGATAATTTAACAATAAATAATTTAGCTGACCGACCCCGCAGTGATCGTCTTACTATTCTGACTGCTGCTCAGAAGCGCTATATCAGATTGCTGGCTGCCCGTGACCCCACAATCAACGCCACTACAATAACAGCAGAAGTGCGGGCTGCCTCTGGACTTGAAGTTAGCACTCAGACCATTCGGAATTGGTTACACCAGGCTGGACTACAAGCATGGAGGTCTTTAGGAGCTCCTCTGAATTCACGGAGATTGCATACCAATCGCGTCACTGGTCAACTTACAATGAACGCACTGTACTACCGAAGAACTTCATATCTAAGCAGTTTGAAAACAAAATCCCGTGAACACGATGACTAAATCTCTTTGATGGTACACATGCTATGATGACAGCATAGTAAATAAGTCTAACCCCACTCAGAAATGAGGCTGTATCAAAAATGTTAATAAAGAACGGATTTATATAAGCTATGTATTAGGGACCCTTTGATATGAACCTGACAGTATTATAATGCCGATATTATGGAACGCTCTTGTATGAATGTAAAATATTTGTCTCTTTTCGGTATTTGGTTGGTCATGTTCTTAATTAGAAGACAAATATTTTATGTTTGGTAGTGGAATTTGGAATTTAATTAGCAGTTTTGTTAAGAATGTAAATATTTTAATTTAGTTTGGGTAAATTAGTAAATTTAGAGCATAGCTTTCATCACAGGATAGATACGCGAAAAGATTTTGTAAAATCCGGATAGTAACCAATTAAAATTGATGATAAATTTTTAAATATATTTTTTCGGTTATCACAATTATATCACAATAATTTAAATATATTTAAATTAAACTGCTAAGTAACTATAAAATTAAGAAATCGTTCAATATCGTCTTTCTTATTCATTTTATGTTAACGGGAAGACATCAAATTGACGTGTTCTTTGTAATAGTCACCATTTGCACTGCAGTTTAAGTTCAGTCACTAAACTAACTCAAAAGCCTAATGCGTTTACCCTTTCTATAATGGCTGGGCTATACCCAGTCTTCGCACTAATTCAGTGTTGTCAAGAGCCTCGACATTCACGAGAAGATTCTTATGATGAAGAAAAGATATTAATATACATGTTATATGTATGTAAAAAATGGCTGCTTCGTTGGTCTAGTGGACCCAGGCACTACTGCTGAGCATGAAGTCCGGGATCGATTCCCAAGTCGGGCAAAGTGTTATTGAGTTTATCTATCTAGAATTTCTCAGTAAAAGCCCGGAGTTTGGAATTGTGTCCGGTTGCTGGCAATAGGCTCGCCCCTTATTACATGGGACTTACACACAACTGGTGAGATGTGACTGTACTATAGGTATTCCTCTGCCCAACTCTTCGGGAAAACCAGGCGTGATGTTATGTATTATGTAGAAAAGATCTTAAGGTTCTGATGGCAGTAGTACTACTGGTACTGGTTGGTACTGCCAAAATAACCAGCGCAGTACCGTCTTACGTTCATCTCCCCAAAAGAGAAACAAAAAATACATACTTTCAAAATAACCCTTGCTTTTACTTGTTTAGATTCAAATTAAGTATACAGAAAATCACGTAATAAAAGCAATAACCCGGAAACCGGTTTGCAATACACTGGAATTAATGAATCCCGGCTAAAATCGGAACACTGGGAGTTAGCCGGATAATTAACTAGTTGTGTTACCGGATAATTGCTGTAGATTTTGCCTCGATGTACATATTATAACCTATACATGGCTTAAGTCTGCGGTGGAACACTGCAGGATTATACCTCTCTCAAATAAGAGGATTTGTAATAGTTTGCTAAGCTATTATGTAATATGGGATGATGCAACGGTGGAAGGTTATATACATTGTTTATTTGTAGTGTTTTAGGTGCTTCTGGTAACACGTATATTTTTTGTTAACCATTTGGATTGCCTACAGGCAGTTCACTTGATGAATTACAAAAGGTTTGACTTAAAAAAAATGGTTCAGATAAACCTTTTTGCCACCCCAAAATAAACAAAGCTAAGATAAACTGAAATAGTATTTTTTGCAATAAGAATATTTAAAAAAAAACACCCGGCCATGCTCTCACAAAAAAATTATCACTTCACTGCGTTAACGAAAAACAGATCAACTTTTTCCACGAAAACCGACTTTGTTACAAAAAAAAAAACATTATTATTAAATCTATCGCTTATTGTAGGTCGGTAGGTAGGTACTCTTCACAAATCGGTACTTCGGTAGCCATCAAAGTGGTTGTAAAAAGTTTACTCCGTCTTTATGGGAAACCTATCAAGTATGAACAAGCCATTGACTGTTATATCCGAAGTAAATTGAAGAACTTCATTGAAAGAACACAAGTTTTATAGGTTGGCTGCATTATAACGGGTGTAAAAAGACGCTTAAGGGGGCAGCACTAAGATAACCCGTGAAATTTTCTTTTGATTTTTTTTTGGTATTTACGGGTCCGTGTCAGCTTTAATTATGTTGACCATAATATGATGATTAGCGACCGTAACAAATGGGTATGAATTTACAGAATTATGATCATTGCAATCATCAATAGAACTCTCTAAATTAAAATATTACACTATTGAATGACACTTTTTAAAAATCTTCACATTTTATGTCAATTCTACATCATAGAGTCGTATTAATGATTTTAATTCTGTAAATAAGTATGTCGGTAATACGTTACTGAGTTGACTAATCGGGACGCCAGCGCCACCTAGCGGTGCTCGACAGAGTCTACAACATAACGCTCGGACTGGCTGCAGCTAAGCAGACTTCATGGATGGCGGTCAAGCAGCGAAGACGTTTAGAAACTGTAGTGCATTCCGAATAGTTGTGTCGTGTACCTACAGTGTGTGAATTGCAAACCTTGAAATCATATTTTAACTTATAACCTGACACTGACCTGCGAATTACAAAAACGTAACAAAATAATTTCGCAGGGTATCCATAAAGCTTTCGCCTTAACGAATAGCCTTGCTGATAGGATGTTTGCTACCGAGACCTACAAACGGTGGCTACAAATAGCCGCGTAAATGTTTTTAATTTTAAATCCAATTTTTTGATTTTTGATTTTAATATTGTTTTTAATTTTAATTTTGATTTTGTTATTTTGATTTATGTGTTTTTATGGATCATGTGGTCTTCAATAAAGATTTTTATTTTTGTTTATTTATTTGGTCAATGTTACGTGTTTTAACGTACAGAAGGCGTAGGTGACGGCTATGTGATGGACCTTTTTTATAACCTGTATTTTTTTTTAAAGGGAGATGTGGCAAAAACTCACTTCTGAAGCATGTAGGCATCCTATAAAAAAAAGTGGAAGCCAAGGTAAGTTATTGATTTCTGGTCACGTCCGCGACAAGTGTAGGCATTTTCTTAGCTCTGAGTTTGTTTCGGCATTTCTCCTAAGGGATCAGTCAGCTAGGAAATGCTGGCGCCATCTAGTTTTTTACCAAAAAAAAAATTTGTGCTACATGATTACTAACAGAAATAAATTTAATTTTCATATCAATCTGACTGATAAAATACCGTAGTTCGTGTTTCAAAATTGTCAACACTCAATTAATAAGAGTGCTTATTCATTTATCCATACATCATAATCATCTGCAGGGCACGGCCTTGATATGTATGGACGATACACCTTTATGCTCACGCTCAGTATGATAAAAAAGCTTTGGAAAAGCTTTATTTCTTACAATATGTATTTAAAAGCTTTTCAGAAAGAATTCATCATGTTCAAAATCGACTAATAAAACTATAGCTTAATAACTCGAGATTAAGGCTAATAACACAATAAACTCACAAGTTCAGCACAGTTTTATAACGAACTTGACCTTACCTGATAAACGTTTTCTCTCTCTATTTCAACCGAAATACAAATTGATTACTATTTAATCTATCCCAGTAATCGCGTAGTCTACCAGAAATAGAGACCATTTCCCAACGGACCAAAAACAATATCGCTTGTACACTTACTGCCGGGAAATTACGTCATAAAAACGATAAACTGGAAACCGGCACTCACTGTTTGGGATTTAATTTTCCTGTATTAGTAATAAGGTCGAGTTAATTGATAGGTAGGGTTACAAGATTAGGTACTATCAAGTAATCTTTCCGCTTGCTCACCTTTAAGGTGATAATCGCATAGCACGGCTTACGACTCGATCGACCAATGCAAAGGGGTGTGGTGGCTGCGCTGCCACAGAAATATTATTTTTCTGACTTTACCTATAAAAAGGATTTTTTTATGGTAGACAAAACTAGGCAAGTCCATCTTTGGCACCTTGCCCACACTCCCACCGCCGCCGACGATAAGTGAAAAGAGCTAGAAACGAGTTGGCGAGCAACGAGCAGCGAGTGTGTAGTTTTGTCGCTGGGCTATGAGCGAGCGCGACGAGTAGAATTACTGCCCTGTCACTTACTGGTACTGGCCCGCCAAGCGAGCGTCGCTGATCGAGTATTTCCTTTGATAGCTCTTGTCGCTGTGACAAACTAGTGAAGAGAGTTCTCGCCGGCATGCAGTGTGAACAGTCAGCGATCAACTATATATATATCTTTAACGTGCACAGGACCTACATCTATTGTACGTGTCATAAGCGAGAAAATAATCGATAGCTAATCGTTTCCTCGTCAGTGATGGGATAATGAGAGGAAAATTTCGATGAAAAAAAGTACCAAAGATATTTTCCTCGCATTTCGCCATGTTAATTATTTAGGCGGCAAATGAGCGGTAACAAACTTTTTGACAGGCTAATAAATTATTCACAAAGGCCATTAACAGGTGAATGACCAGTAACCTTTTACTCTTGGTAGGTAGTATTATCTCTACGAAGCATCGTTTGTCTGTCTGTCTGTTCAAAGTCACGTCGTATAAGTATTACAAATAGATCAAAAAGCACTTTTGAACGTCACAAGTTACAAGAAAAAAGATGAATTGAATCTGGTTCGAACCACTTAATTGATTAAAATTATATTTTAATGTAAGTATTCCTTCGTACAGGCTAACTTAGAATACATTGGCAATCGTTCAGGGGTTCTTATAGAACGGAGTTGAAGTTCTATACCGGGTGCAGGACAGGACACACGGTAGCCATGAATTCAGCACATGATTCATGGTTTCTAGCGCAAACATTTTTCGTAGGTTATGAAAAATAAAATCTGCTGATTCATAGAAAAGTGCACCCACCCAAGTACCTACGCGGTAAAAAATTATTTAACTGCATTTTTTTTTAATAACCGAAAAATTTAAGCGCAGTTTAGAATCATATATTGAATTCATGGTAACAGGCTCCTACCTATACCTTAGGTATTTTTTAGGTATCATTAGATACAGGGTGGCAGGGACATCGACTTGCAGTCTGTTACCATGGATTCAGTATATATTCTGGAAATGGAAATGTATATCTACGCGATCAAAATGTATGGAACAGGGAAAATTTTAACCCCCCGCGTTAAAATTTTCCCTGTTCCATACATTTTGATCGCGTAGATATTGCACTTTTCTATGAAACAACAGAATTTTGTTTTTGATAACCGACGTAAAATTTCAACTCTAGAAATCGTGAATCATGTGCTGAATTCATGGTTACCCATTACGTGTCGATTATATTGGTATCCACCCTGTATTTTTGTAACATTGGGTAACATGAAGAAACACGTTCTAAATATTGTATCATACCTACCAGTACATAGCAACACATTTTTATATAAAATCACCCACATGTTATTTGATATCTTAAGAGCTAGAACATATAAATCATCACGCTCTGACGTAAAAGAGCTTAGTAATAAAATTGCGAAGTCGGGTGCTACATCATTGATAGGGCGAGCGTGAAAATGAGAGTACATTTCTTAATAACTACCTCTAATGTACTTTGTTTATTTTTCTGAGAAGATATTATCAGCCATGAGCATAAATATAAATACTTACTTAACAGTAACGCAATTTTTTTTTTGTGAAATATTAAATTACATCTGAAAAAAGCCTCGGAAAGCACGTTGTTGTTAGTCCCGGCTGTCATTTGTAGATTTTTTACAATCGTTACGTGTTGTCTGAAGTCCAATAGCCTGACAACCAGTCTTACCAAGGGGTATCGTGTTACCCAGTAACTGGGTTGTGGAGGTCAGATAGACAGTCGCTTCATGTAATATACTGGTATTGACTGTACCTCACATCATAGTCTGAGATGTGTTCTTAGTTTTAATAACCACCCAAAAAGGATCTATATTTTCGTCAATTGTCGACCGATTTTGAAAATTCTTTTTTATTTGGTAGAGGAAGCTTGAATGGTGGTCACGTAGAAATATTATCTTTGTTTGGGTAGTTTGATGATGTAAATAATACTTCCTCTCACTGTTGTTTACATATCAAGGAGTGGTATACGAATTGGCGTAGTGATGGTTACACTAAAAGTGAAAAATTAAAAAAAAAATACAAAAAAAACGACCTTCGAAAAAACAACTACAAAGTGAAAAATAACTTTAATTTCGGAAGGTGACAAAACACTAAAATACAGATCCAAAAACACCGATTTTCGAAATTAAAGTAGATACTTAGTGTTTTTTTTTGGAAGTCGTTTTTTTCACAACAATAGTTGGAGGGCTGTTCGTGAAAATTCTCTTTTGGAAAAGTATCACCATCTTCATCCGCCACGCGAGCCTTGTTTGTCACTCGCCTTCGAATTTTTGGTTCTAAGTCATGCCGGTTTCTCACGATGTTTACGTTCACCATTTTGAGAGCAGTGGTGACGAAATAAATTACACAAGGTAAAGCACCTGGCACCACTGCTCTAGAGAAGTTACAGTGAGATTTTGAAACCACGTGACCTTGGTGTTGCAGGTCTATAGACATCCCAAGGGATCCTCACAGGCGCAATAGATTCCTCAGCCTCTTTGCTGGTTGAATAAAATTTCAAATTAAGTCATTATGACCGAAACGACTCTTGTCTTTGCTATCTATGACTAATCTTAAAACCTTGATTAAAATTATAAATGCGAAAGTTAGTTTGTTTGTTGTTTGTTACGCTTTCACGCTAAAACGGCTAAACGGATTTGGATGAAATTTGGCACAGGAGTAGACCTTGACCTGGAAAAGGACATAGGATACTTTTTATCCCAATATGCTTACGAAATCGAGACTTACGCGGGTGAAACCGCGGGGCGCAGCTAGTAATATTATAAATGCGAAAGTAAGTTTGTTTGTTTGCTACGCTTTCACATTAAAACGGCTGAACGGATTTGGATGAAATTTGACAAATAAATAGCCTGAGACCTGGAAAATGACTACTTTTCATCTTGGATCGAAGACGAAGTCGCGGGCAGCAAGTGTACCATAAAGTACAAAAAAACGATTTTTCATCATATTTTTGATTTTTCACTATGGTAAAAAATCTATTTCATAGCAATTAAATTCTGTAAAATAGCTCAAAGATCGCGCTGCACTATGAAAAGAGCAATTTTGTACTGAAAAAAGGAAAGAACTAATTTAACTGACGAGTTCCTTTGAAGTGTTTCTTAGTTAAAAGACATGTATTTTCACAGTTCATTTAAAAGTTTAAATGAGAGTCAAATAGAGAAGAACTTTAGATTCGTTTCACCGAGAATATGATATGATGTTAGAGTTAAAGGGCTACTTTCTGTGTTTTTATAGAAAAAAATGTTTGCCATCATCAATCCATGGGTCCCATATAATATACACGACACGTTCCACAACACCTTTATGACGTTCAAACGTACCTTTTAAACGCCTACTTGAAATAAATTATTTGACTTAGACTTTGTTCACATCCCATATATGTACAGTCGGGGAATTTAATTGATTATCAAATTGACACACTGCGTCAATGCCGTGCTATAGCCATTTCATAAAACTTTCAAAGAATGACCGTTGTGATTTATCGCTAGGGATATAACTATATACCTACCGTAATATAATTATATGAAAGCGGTTCATAACTACCTTACTAGGAATATGCAATATATAGGAATTACTACTAATGAACGAGCACGATCTAGTGATATAACTATTAGGGCACTCCGACAGTTACAAACCGTTTTCAGGTAACTATATTACGGTACTCGTATATAGCTATATCCTTAGGGATATATCCATATAACGGCTATAACCATCTTACCGCGACGTATAAGGGAGAGTGGGGCAAGACGGGGTGGGGGGCAAGACGGGATCAATCAGGATCGTTTTAGCACCTGACGTCGCGCTGCCATTACGGCAATCAGTCATCGAAGTGAGCGGACAATGACACCACGCGTTTTATTTTATTTATTTATATAGGTATATACTTTACTGTGCACTACAAATACACATAACAAAAAAAAAAAAAAACTACAAAATATACAATGGGCGGCCTTATCGCTTTCCGCGATCTCTTCCAGGCAACCTTGGTTGGTTTAATTTATTTTCTGGAAAAAACAGTTTTTTGCCAATAGCTAGTGATTTTTCCATACTATAAAGGGCGTGTATTTTTAGTTAAAAATAATAACACCTCGGAATTGATTTAAATGATATCAAATTTGACAATAACTACACTAACAGGTAAGAACTTGTTTTTCTATGTGCTGCGTATTGGTTTTATTCAGTTATTTTTTAAATTTGATTCGGTATACGGGGTAAGATGGGGTAGGAAGGCAAGCGGCATGCAAATGTCTAATTTTAATTTTGTTCTAGAATGGTGAGAAATTGTTAAAAAAAAAAATTGGTCTTGGGACTAAAATTGGGATTGGTCAGAAGAAAGTATAAAAGAACAGCAAAATCATTTTCTGTCCCACAGTCAACTTTAGAAAGAAAAGTGAAGCTAGCTCGAGAAAGTTTAGATAAGAATGATCCATTGTTAAATTTAAGGTACCGTTAGGCCCAAAAGAGCAAGTTTTTACTGATAATGAAGAGTAAGAGCTATGTAAATACATGGGTACCCCATCTTACCCCAGGGGTGGGGCATGATGCGGATGAGGGTGTATTTCTACTTTATGATTTTTAAAATTTTAATTATGTTGATTGGACTGCTAAATACACGTTAACAATGAAGACTGATTATCAAAGAAGATTATAAGAATAAAATAAATTAATAAAACTCATTACGTTCAATTTAATTTACCATCAAACTTTAAGGACCCCGTCTTACCACAGTCTCCCTACATAACATAACATCACGCCTGTAATCTTCGAAAGGTGCATAGTGGATATAATCAATGCAATATGTCATCAAAGAGCGTCAGGAATACATCTGTACCATCGAATCTACCAGATTATTATCAGTGTTAAACCAAATTGGGTCCATGATTACACAAAAAGGTCCTTTATAACCGACGAAGCCCGAAGTAGGGTAATGTTTTTAGGGACGTTTTCAGCGGGATTTTATCTCATATCTTCAGTGCTCGAGTGATTGGGCTCTGTGATTAATTAAATGAGGGTATTTTGTGACTTTTTTGTTATCGATTGTAGATACTATTGTGTTTAACGTGAATAATATGATGGCTCTGATTGCGGTTGATAATATTGTGTGTAAAATTCAGTGTTTTCAAAGGTTAGATATGGTTTTTATTCGGTATTTTATGGCGCTATCTAATTTATATCTACAGATTCTAGAACTTTATTATTTGGTAGGCCAAGCACGAACGAAAGACCCTATACCAAAATTAAATTCGTATATTTTTTTACTGGAAATATGTCTATGCAAATAGCATTTGGTTTAAAATGTATGCAGCAAGCACAATTAATATCACATAGTTATTAAATAAAGTCTTCAAACTAAATAAATGTTATGTGCGAAACAAGTATTAATTTCCAATCCAAAAAGACTTGAATTTACGGAAAGTGCATTTACTTCGTGTTGGGCCAATATATATATATTTTAATTTGTTTTGCATAACCATGCAGACTAGTCTCAGATGTTAATACTAACTTACCTTATGGCTAATTGGCGATAGCTGTTTTGGCAGCTGGTCTGGCATTTTGGTCAACATTTTCAGCACCAAATTTAGCAGCTTTAAAATTAATTGATTACTGAAAAACTGATTTTAAACTTGGTCTAGTCAATACGCGACAAGTATTTCGAAATGAAAAAGTTTTGTTAACGTTAAAACTAATTCTTCAGCAGCCTGTAGACGACGGCGACGTCAAACACTATAAAGTCTCCTACATTACACATTCTCATTATAAAAACTGTTTTGTTTACGAAACTAGGACTTTTTATAGAAGTCTAGGCCAACCAAAATAAAATCGCTAGCAACAACGATAAGTTGCTCTATTTCTGTAACAATAACATTTTCTTTCAAAGATATAACGCAAATATTTTCAGGAATTTCGTGAGCAGAATTATGTATCTGTTTAAAATATTCGTTCACGAGGAATGTATAAGCATTGGAGTGAGTAGTATTACATCACAATTCCCTACAATTGAAACTGACGAAATTTGGGTGTACTATAGGTACGAGTACATCTCTGCCAAAGCCTTCGAGGAAACCAGGCGTTATGTGCTCTGAAATCTGTAAAAACGTACAGTGAAATAGGTACAGTTCGCTTATGTAATTAACTGTATAAACAGGTACCGTTTAAGGTGCCGGCAATTTTTTTTTTCGAAAATGGACTCTTGACCATGCATTCTCGACGTCGATAGCGATCGTTAGACGACCGAATTCGGTCGCAAACTCCTAGTGTCGTCCCTATACGCCCGCGAAGTGCTTGGCAAGCACGTAATTTATTCGTGCTTGTCAAGCAATTTTGACCGTCTAAGGATGCCATTAGGACTTTGTGATCGAATCGGTCGTATAGCGATTGCTATCTATGTCAAGACTGCAGCCCCTCTTGTTTGTTTAATCTAGCAGAACAAAGCACGTCACATTATGTCGACTCATTCGTCTGCTTCTGTCACTAATGTGGCGAGACATGTCACGACGACGTGACAGTGTCACGAATGTAGGACGGAAACAATCCCGGCACACTTCCAGGTGACCATTAACCTACTAATAGTGTTGAGAACTGAGACGAATGTTGAAAAGTTAGATTTTTTTGACTTCCGCACTAATTTGGGAGAAGAAAATCGGCGGTTTTTCTTTTGTTTTTCGTATATTTTTACTAATATAGAAGAGAGGGGGAAGAAAGAGAGAAAAGAAAGAGGGAGAGAGTCAGGGAAAATAATAGCTTATTAAATTGACACACTACGTCATTTTGCCGTGTTCCATTTCATTCAATTGTCAAAGAATTACATTTGTGATTTGATTTTATATCCTACTACGAGTAATATTATAAACGCCAAAGTTTGTGAGGATGGATGGATGAATGTTTGTTACTCTTTCACGCAAATACTACTGAACGGATTTGGATGAAATTTGGCACACAGATGGTTTATAACCTAAATACTATTTATCCCGATATTCCCACGGGATCG
This sequence comes from Xanthia togata, assembly GCA_963853775.1. NCBI lineage: Eukaryota > Metazoa > Arthropoda > Insecta > Lepidoptera > Noctuidae > Xanthia > Xanthia togata. The sequence goes on along the minus strand of OY970798.1, from coordinate 6,945,768 downwards.
AAACTTATGAGGGTGGAACTGCGGGGTGCTGCTAGTATATTTTATTTTTTATTGCGGGCAATTTATTTAAGTCACGGCAAATTGACGTAATGTGTCAATTTGGTATAGGTACATACAATTATTTTCCCTGACTCTACAAACTGTCAATAATGAGAATGTCTATAATAAATTATGGTAGTGTTTTGAAGCCGGTTGGTGGACTTAGCTAGCTTCGTATAGCGAAGAAAACATTGATATACAACACAAAAAAACACTTTGTCTTATGAGAGTAAAACTCTGGCCATACTGAAGCGAATCAAGCGCGGGACAACTAATTCATAAGGAGGAGTTCAAAATGACGTGAATAGTTGAGTGACTATCTAATCATTTAAACAATAGAAGCGTCCAGGCGCGCCGCGCTGTATTTATCTCAGTGTGACCAGAGCTTTATGTATTAGTGTACCGTTAATCTTATCTAATCTCCCTTTCTTCAGATTTCTTTTTTCTTTAAACTCTCTTAACTTTATCCATGATTTTCTATACAAGAGACAAGCTTGAATGCCTTCCTTCCTTTCTTAGCAGCACAACCCTCAAACCTTCCCTTGCAAGGCAACAAAAGGGAATCAATACCAGCTTTTATTTACCCGACCGAAGACCCGACTAAACAAACTTCTCAAACACGAGCACTCGATACCGACACGACATTCGCCAGTCGCGCCTCGAGGCACGTTCTGCAATCATCTTGGTAACAATATACTGCCTTACTTTATTAAATGTACAAAACTACATCTATTATTTAGGAAAGTAGGAAGGAATGAAAGTAAAGTGATGCTCATAATGAAAATGTCATGAGTATTGATCACCGCGCTTGCTTAAGACGGGTTGGCGATTTCAGACTTGACTTCACAAAACATCAAGATTTTTTTTCTTCCTATTTTCACCAGTAAGAATCTTCTTTATTATATAAGTAAGATAATTAATTAATAAGTACATAATGAGCAAAATTATATACTAACTTAACTAAAACTATTGAACAATTAAAATATAGCGTCGAAAAATTCATCCGCATCGCTGTCGACTGGTAATGTACCCAAGAGACTGGCCGCATTGCCACGTTGTATGGCAATGCTTAGCCTCTGGCCAAGGTAAAAATCAGCTCTTGGGTCACGGGAAGTGAAGTGTCAAATAGCCGTTTTGAGATATCATTGAACAGGCCGTGAGCACTCGGACCCCACGGCCCGAGGGTTTCAACCCCAAACGGCTCGAAAATATAATTACCTGTAAGGTTATTATACTTACGCCGCTTGAGGTTTTCTGCAGCCGCAGCAGCAGCACCAGCACAGCACGCCGAGCCAGGAAGATGGGATGGCGCAAGAGTGTCGACACAGGTTGCATCCCACATTAAAGGCCTACCCACCTTCCCTGGAGATAAAGATTTCTTAGGTAATCGGAACTTTAATATTAGCGTATACACATAAACCTTCCGGAATAAATTCTCTAAACGATGGTGAAAACCTCATCTAAATCTGTTGCGTGGTTTAGAAGAACAACGTGGATATACAGACAAATACGAAAAGCGATTTTGTTTTATAATATGTATAGTTATGATCAGCTATTTAATTACGCAACACATTTTTGTAAACAATTACGACAAATCTGTTTCATTTTGACAGTTCAACAACATTCATTGCGTTATTTACGTTGTCGAGCAGTTTTTTTTCTAGAATTTTTGGAGCAATGGATTAGCAATTTGTTTCAAAACTATTCAAATTCCGATTGATCGTGTATTACGTAATTAGGGTACAGGTTTCCTCAGGCTTTTTTCCTTCAGCGATTTCAGTAATGTCCACGATTGACTCAGTACATATGAACTGAAAAAGTCACATTGGTAATTGCCCGGGTTTGAACCTTCTGCATGAGAGGCGAGGAATTAACCACTGGGCTATAAAAACATTCTAACTATATTATTATAGTACCTAACTATTCAAGAAAGTCATACTTACCTTTCTTTTAGTGAAATACCGTTCATTGTAAGTAGGTATAGTAATTTATTAAGTTTTGCAAGTCATTTCAGAAAAATAGATGACAATATAATAATGTTTGGTTTCAATTTTCTTTTCTTTTTTTTCGAAGGACCAGACAATTTTGTTTCATTACATTCTACTTTACTACAGTAGGTTTTGTTCAATAACTTTTCATAACAAAAGAGTCCTCTAGAATACAAACAATGACACTGTTTAACAATCACAATTTTTTAAGAAATAATCAAATATCAAGAAAAAATTAATTGATCAGTAGGTACCAGTAGCTACTAAAATTCTGAAGAATACTATAGATAGTGCAATCCACGACGACGCGCCCCACTCCGCTCCGCTCCGTACTAAAGTACAGCTTACTGTACAGTAATCGGGGAGTGGGGCGAGTCCTCGTGGATTGCACTATCTCTAATTCTCGGAATAATGGTTAGTTCGTTGGTAACCATTTTCAAACTTACCAAGACTTCAAGTTTATGACACCTACAGATATCAAGACCAAATCCAATACCTGTAACAGTAGATAGGTATAACCACGGCAGTGAATCAGTTTTCACCCTTATACCCTAGTAATAAGGTTGCAAGGTGGTTAGCCGCCAGGTCCGTGATGGTACGTCTTACTTTGCATCCGTTGTTATATCATTCCACGACATAACACGTGCGCCTTTTCGCTCCCTATTATCAAAAATTGCGTCTTACCCGACCGCAACACAAAGAGGGCTATAAACAAGACGGTGATATAATTGGTGGGAGCCGCGATATCGGGCAATATGGGGCAAGGGGCTACGATGGTTCCTCAATGGGCCACGTGGACATCTACGCAGTTTATTTTTATGTACTCAGTGTAATGGTAGCGGATGTAGGGCAGAGATATTCTTTGTTTATAGCTTGACGTGTTTAGATTAAACACTTATCTGTGCGTGTGATGGCGGCCATTGTAAAGGGAAAATGTCAAAGATCTGTATAATCGAGACCATTTTATGTTTGTTTTCTTGCTTACAATATTCATGAGTAGGGTCAGTGCGCCGGTTTCGCGACCACCTCCGGTAACCGACCACTTGTCTGACTAGGTTGCTTTAATTAAAGATAATAACCTTTCTTTAAGACATAACAATAAATAGTATGTCTTAAATATTATTTGAATAGTTACATAATAAGAATTTACTAAATTTTATACGAACAGCTTGACCCAAAATAAAGAAAAATTACGCTAAATTCTAAAGTGGTGTGTGAATGTGCTGCGCAAGAGCAAAAAATTAGCAAGGCGCGAGACGTTCCAAGCTAAGTTTTGCTACTTATTTTAAGTTTTTTACTCAAATTAGAAACGTGGGTACTTCAATTATGTATTGATTTCAATTATTTAATTGCATTTAAGTCAATTTGTACCATATATTAAACTAAAACCCAGTGGTCGGTTACTGAAATGCATATTTTAATAAAACTTAAAAAATTGACCAGGTGGTCGTATTCTGACTCACACAGTTTTATTTTGTTTTGCTTATTATGTTCTCAATGTTTTATTTATGGTTACACTATTTAGGGTTTTGGTGTTGTAAAAGCCTAAACTTGCAATTCTTCAGTAAACGACCATGTTTTTTTGATAAAACTTATTTAATTTATCCACAAATATTGGTCCTAAAAGGTGGTCGCTATGTGATACAGTTAGAAAAGTACGATACTAGTTTGCGACCACCAAGATTTAGTACGAAAAGAACGATGGCCGCAAACTAAAGTTTAGCTTAAGTATGTTCAGTATTCGAGCACATGTGATTATTTGATTTAAGTTTATGTAGTTTTTTTCAAGATGAAGCCTTCGGAAGCAAGTCCCTAAAAGGAAGAAAAAGACTTGGAGCATTGGTAAACAGTTTCAGGGATATCACATCCCCCTGTCTCGCTCCTCTGAGCAGTTGGATGGGGCTCGTTTTCTCATCCTGGTTCTGAACAGTTATTGTGGCAGTGTCATACGTGCATCTCAACACTTCGATATGGCGCCAGTCAGTTCAACATCGTTTCAGAGAGGCCAGAACTGCCCATATTTCGATGGTGTCGAATGCTTTATCGTAGTCCACAAATGCCAAACACTGTAGCTGATTATACTCCTCGATCTTTGCAGTACTTTCTCAGTACAATATGCCGAACAGTATGGATGTGGTCTACGGAACTAAAGCCTTTTCGAAATCCGGCTTGTTCTGGTGGCTGGGTCGTCAAGTCTCCTGGTGAGAGGGTTCGTGACGATTCTCGAAAACAGCTTGTATTCGTGGCTCAGAAGTGAGATGGGTCTATAGTTCTTTAGCAAGGTTTTGTCCCCTTTTTTGAAGAACAGAACCATCGCACCGCTGCTCCACGCCTCGGGCGTTATACCCTCATGGATGACGGAGTTAAAGAGACTCTCTAGCTCTCATGACTGGAACTCCGCCCGCTTGCCCGTTGCCAAGTGTGGATTCCCAATTAAGAAGCAGAAGCTTCTGAATACTGTCATTTTTTTTTGTCATTAACCATGTATCAAAGAATCCCTTCAAAGAAGATCGTCCAGGACAAATTGGTGTGGAACAGGACAAAGTAACTTCTCTATGCCCTAAAACTTGATAAATTTTTAGCTCCAAAGGGATATCGAAATTTGTACCAAGTTAAATCGCGCAACGAAAAAGATTTATTTTATTTTATTAATTTAATAAAAAAAGTTAAATCCGATGATTAAATACTATTTGTGTTGATGATTATTAGATGTTTGATCTAAAGTGAAAAATAAATAATATTTTTTATCCATAAAAGTCGTTTTATTACTTTATTTTTATGTTTTTTAACAGTGGTCGTAATCTAGCGTACTAGTGGTCGCCAACCGAAATAAGTGGTCGTTAACTAGCATTTCGGCTATTTTTGCACTTTTTCCATTATTTTTCATAATTTATGAATGGAAGCGTGATATTTTATATTTAATTTCACAACTAGACTATATTTAGAACCAATTTACATTGTCGGCAACTACTTTGCGTGTAAATGGCGTATATTTTGATTCGTCCAAAGTTAGGAACTCAACTAACTGGTCGCTAACCGGTGTTGGTCTATAAAAGTCTTATTTTGTTATAGATTGTCATCAGCCAAATACGCTTTTTACTAGCTGTCAGCTTGTGCAGTAGGTGAAGACTTAGTACAGTATCAAGATGTACATACATAGTTGTAACTAGCTTCCGCCAGAGCCTTCGCCCGCGTGATATCTTTATAAATTATAGCCTATGTTACTCAGTGATAATATGGCATTATACAGGTGAAAGAATTTTTTAAATCGGTCCGCTATTTTTTGAGGTAATTCATTACTAGCTGAGCCCCGCGGTTTCACCCACATAAGCTTTGATTCCGTGGGAATATCAGGATAAAAAGTTTTCTATGTGTTAATCCAGGTTATAAACTATCTGTGTGCCAAATTTTATCCAAATCCGTTCAGTAGTTTTAGCGTGAAGAAGAGACAAACATACACACTCACAATCTTTCGCCTTTATAATATATTACATAGTTATTAGCAGCGCCCTGCGATTTCACCCGCATAAGTCTCGATCCCGTGAGAATATTGGGATAAAAAGTCCAAACCCAGGTCATCCTATGTCCTAACCCAGGTCATGGTCTACTCATGTGCCAAATTGCATCCAAATCTGTTCAGTTGTTTTAGCGTGCAAGCGTAACAAACAAGCAAATTCACTTTCGCGTTTATAATATTAGTTAGGATTATTAGTGTAGTAGATAATCATGCTTGTTAAGAGATTTGTGACGGAATGATAATGATATGCCTTGCCATTCGGTACAATCATAAAATTCAAAATTCAAAAGTCATTTATTCAAACTAGGTTGAGAAATCAGCACTTTTCGAACGTCAAAATTACGTAAGACAGTCCCCCAAAAACGCCCGCCCTTCACCACTTCCTAGTGCTTTAGCTGGGAAGAAGAAGTGACGCAACAAACTCCCCAGCTGCACAGCTGTCTGAATAGTTAGAAAAACTTGATTTTATAAAGTACTTAGGCAACATTATTTACATTACCTACGCAACATAAAACATTAAATTAAGTTATTTTCTATATGTCACCTAGCACACGCCAATATACCAGCAAAAAAGTAAAAAGAATGCCAGGCATAAAGGGCGTACCCGTTTACATATAGCTATTACCTAATGCTGTAACTCGGAAATCACAAATTATAAACTAGGACCATCGAAGTAAAAATAAATAAACAGTTAATTACTAATAACAGCAACAAAAACCATGGTCAGCAAGACATATTTTGTCGATCCACTTTTCTACTGGGTAATTGACTACTGGTATTGAAACATGAAAATGACAAGGTCATGTAGAATATACCTAGATATTAAATGCTTGAGTTGGTTTGTTATGTTTTTGTTTAAATAAATGAAAATTATCTTTGTAAAATTTTGGCACACTTACCAAGTATTTTACCTCAAAGAATTCAAGTATCATTCAATTAAATTTGTAAATTGACTACGAAACTCGAGGGAAAACTGACTGAACAAGATACGAAGTTTGAACAGTGAAAACTGATATTCCTTTGTCTCTTCACTACATATTTTCCAACAAAAATATCGTTTTTAAAAACTTTTAACGATGGACAATCGATTGTGAACGGGTGTGGAAAAGTTGCTGTAGAACAATCAGTATCTTTTGTTTTAGTTTTAAAACCCATTTTATGTCGTCTTTTTCAGAGCTTCTGCAGTTTTTATATTTCGTACCCTTAACTTAGTTTTTTTATACAATGTCTACTAGGTTCGATTCGAATTATTGTTTGGTATTTCTCAGTAGCAGCCCGGAGTCTGGATTTGTGCCCGGTTGATGGCAATAGGCTCGCCCCCTATTACATGGGACTTAAACATAACTGGCGAAATGTGGGCGTACTATAGGTACACCTCTGACTAACCCTTCGGGGAATACAGACGTGATGTTATGTAATGTTATGTAAGAATGATATACCTACAATGTTTGACCAGACATAAGTACCTATTGGTTTTGTTTCAGGCATTTTTATAAGAAAACAATTGGTCTCATTTTTACGAAATAAACAGATAGGAATAGATGCATAAATAAAATATGTGCTTTACTGTAGGTTCATTGTTAGAGCAACAGTGTTTGATGCAATATAATTCTTCAAGGGTACAATGGCGGGAACGAAATCAAGCAGAATATTCATTCAAACTTAAACTCTAGTTTGCAAATGACATTGACAACACGGCTACACTGTACGTACCGATTGAACACCCAGTGAACAATTTGGAATAGGACCCAAAAGAACAGAACTTGGAACAGAACAAATCTGCAGTGTTTTGTTTTATTTATATTGACGCGTCGAACCTAAAACAGTTTGTTTTCGAAACTAAGGCCGTGGAAAACTAGAAAATAACGTGTGATTTTTACGGAATGAATGGTTGGTTTGTTGGTCTTTGCTCTTGGGGGATCTATGAAGCGAATAACGCTGCCTTTATTTTCAAGACAGGTACAGTTACGTGCACAAAAACGACCTGAATTTTTAGTCACCGTCCAAATTTTGATATATTATTCTTTGGAGAAAATAATTGCATACGTGTTTTTTCTTTTAGTATCACTCAATACAAAAAATATTGAGATATCACATCACAAAGTTATTATATACCACGCAGAGCGGATAATTCATTCGAGAAAATGATTTAATATGAAAATTTTACGTACTTATCGGTTTTTTTTTTCAAAAATGGAGTCAGTGAATCATGCCAAAATTCAGCCTGTATAATAAAATGGACAGCTCGGCAATAATATCTGATTGCATGATTCATATTGGGTCCCCACCTATAAAATTGGCGTTTTTTACAAATAGAGAACCTCGTCACTTCTATGATTTTAAATATTCATCAATTGCTTGATATCATATCGAATAATGACCATCATAGACAGTTACCAATAGTCAAAAACACCTTATTACCTACTTATAGTTTTCTAAACATAAAAAATACCTTAAAAAATGACTCCACTTTTTGTTATCAGAAATGCCATTTTGTTTGTTTTAAAACTTAGCCAAAACTTATTTTTGTCGCTTAATCTAAGTGGCATACGTTATCTTAATTTTTAAACATTATGCATAAAAGTTTTAAAATATTAGTGTTCATGGTTGTTAAATAAATTAAGAAAATATTAGTATGAAAAATGCAACTTCTTTAAAATGCTCCATACAAAACGCTAATTTCATGGGTATTTTGCCTTCCACCAATTTATTATCAAATATATTTGATAATAAATTGGTGGAAGGCAAAGTGAAAGTGGCATCAAATAAATATGTGACATCGAACTATCTGGCGAGACAAGCGACGCCAAAATATAGGAGGCTCCATCGGCTATAATAAGTGTCAATTCAATAGTAACTAATAAATATCTGCCTACTCAGTTAAAGTTGAAGAATGTGATACCTCGTTGTGATCAAAAGTATCTGACATCACTTTATCAGTATAAAACGTCTATACGGTGTAACGACCCTTGTAAACCGCTCTATAAGTTACCTACAGTTATTAACATACATGCAAACTCAATTGTTTAAATGTTTATCCCAAAGGGGACAGGAAAAAATTACAGACTGCCAGAACGATATTTGCAACGATCCTAACATCTCCGTTTACTACGTCTCTTATTTCTTTCTTTTATATAGCCACAAATATGCTTTTCAAATAATTTCTTTTAGCTCGTTTTTCTTATATTTTCTAAATAATTCAACTTTGTATTGAGTTGTATTGTGGTTTATGTCTCTATAATGAGCCAGGCACAGAATTTACTAGAACAAGACTACAAGAGTAGCTTTTTGTTAATTACCATTTCTTTCCTGCGGGATTGTTTTTCCTCGTTTATTCTTAAGGGAAATTCTTTAGTGGATGAAAAACGTGCATTGTTTTTCGGATGTGGTTTCTTGTAACAAAGGAAGCCATAAATGGATATATTTTTGCTTTTATAGTGAGTCTCGGCAAGAGAGATGTGTTGCAAACTTTGCACCAGGCTTTCCTGTAAAGTGGAAAAAATAGTAGAACACAAAGGCACTGTTTTATTCTCTGGTTCGTCTTGGCGACCTACAGTTGGCCTATAGGTATGTTGCCATTTTAATAATTTATTCCCATATCTTTTGCATGTAAGTAAAATACAATTCAGAAGCAATTTTTTGGGTCTTACCAATAAAAATGATTTATTTTCACAAACTACTGAAGATTTAGGTACAATTGAGTGTTTTCAAAGACATAACAAAAAAATTATCTTTGTACGTCTTTCTTTGTTCATCGAGCATCAAAGATATATTAAGTATTTTCTTGGCTATCAACAGTAAATCACGATCGTATATCAAAGTCTTTCTTAATAGCTGTCTGTAATTTCACACCGACATTTGGCATTGCCCCAGCCTATGGGAACTATGATGACGTCACAACATTGTGACGTGGTTCAATGTCGCGCTTCGCTTCGGTTATAATTATAAGTAGTTTATCGTTCTTTTGTGATGAGAAGTTCAGTGACAAAACATGTCAAACATAGTATCCTTAATATGTAACCATCACATTTAGGTTCGTGAAAACAAAATCTGCTACTTAATTCTTTTCCCAACTGTGTTGAGGTAGGATTCCAGTCTAACCGAATGCAGCGGAATACCAGTATTTTACATGACGTGACAGCCTATCTGAGCCCCAAAAGCCAGTTACTGGGTAACGCCGCCGCGCCGATACCCCATGGTAAGAAGTTGTCTCACTTTCGGGATTCTGAAGACCTGTAACGACTGTCGAAGATCTATCGAGGGACCAACGGCTTAACGTGCTTTCCGATTCACGGGGGAGTCTATATGTTATGAATACCCATCCACGAATCGACCCCGGCAAGCGTAGCTTATCCTTCGATCGTGCCGGTTCGTTTCGTGAAAACGCTTCACGCTGTAACAGATTTTGGTTGGATCAATAAAATACCGTTTGTCGGTAGAAAGCTTAATTTTAATTTGAGTTTGTTAATGTCACCTTCATGTCAACCACGTCATAAAACGAATTGAATTTAATTATTTATATTTTTTTTTTAACTGTGCCCCACATCAGGAATTTCTCCTGTATTGTGGGTGCGTTTACAAACATCAGTACCTTAAACTGAAACGTTACAGGTAATGACTCCAGTCTCTGGTCTAGTGGTCGCAATGGCTACTGCTGAGAATGAGGTCCTGAGTTCGATACCCGGGTCGGGCAAGTCTGGATTACTGCTCGGTTGATGGCAATACGCTTGCTCCCTATTACACGGGACTTAAACATAACTGTTGAAATGTGGGTGTCCTCTGCCTAATCCTTTGGGAATACAGGCGTGATGTTATGTTAATGACATAGCCCCGGAATGACGTCACGTGAGTTCAATGTCACGCTTCCGATGTAACTGTTTGTTTATAAGAGCTCAGTTTATCTTGCTTTTCACGATGTTTGCGTTAGATTTCTTGTGAAATTCGCCGATCGGTTTCATGAGTTTATTCGGGAATTGGTACCCACTATCTATTTTTAAGCTATTTGTAATGTTTGGGTAAATGTATTTTTTTGTGTTAGATCCGTTCTATTTTTACTTTTTTACAGTTTTTTCGCCATTGACAAGACAATCTAAGATATTACAAACAAATTGATATACAAATTGGATTTCATTGACGTGGGATAGGTTTCGAACTTTGTGGTTTGTGGAACAAGCCATAACTTTCCTAAGCACACTGACACACGGGATTTCACACGTATTTCGACAGCTCAATAAAATAAAATCCTTGTCCAGAATAAAATAAGTAACAAAATCAAACGATAGTGCTGAAATCTTCCTCTATTTATAAAATCAACTATCTGTTTGGTTAGCCGCATAATAATAAAAACGTTTATCATTCTTCATTCAAGTTTTAAAATTATTCTTTTTACGACTTTTTCTGTACACTTTTTACCAGTCAACATACGTAGTAGCGATAAAAACAGTTTTATGAACACGAATAGAGTAGTGGTTGCACTTAAAAAACACGTGTCTCTTCTTGACCCAGAAATACAAAATGCATGAGTAGCGTTAGAGCGGTGTTAAGGCTCACCTCTAACTGCCTCGATGAGAGCTTCGATTAGAGATTCAGCGTTTTGTAAGCTCTTCTCAACTGTTAGATAACATTGGTCCTAAGATTGGATCTAACGACCAGTAATATTAATAAAAACTGGTTAATGGATAAATTTTCGTTTGAAAAATATTGTTTAATATCATTGATCCTGCACTTGTAGGTACTTGAGTGATGATAGACATTCCACAGTTTTGTATGTATGTGACTACAAACTAAATTTTTTTGTATAATAATTTTCCAGGTACAGATAGGTACGTGCTGGCGTCTGTACCTACCTAACCTACCCGAAACTGTCAAATTTTCCCAATAAACTTTGAACCTTATACTTTAGTGTTAAAGTTGAAAATCTATTATAGAAATTTGACAGATTGTCGTAGGTTGATGTGCTGGCGTCTGTACTTACACAGGCACAAGATTAACATTCTTATAGTTAAAAACACTAAAAGTATTAACTAGAGATATTTTACACAATTAATATTGCCAGGGAGCTCCAAACTAGGTAGTTAGTCTGTATCTTGGCGCTCAGAATGTGATTTTCTGTAGAAGAGAGATAATTTATTGCTTAGTGATTGCAATTATTGTACAAAATCATTATCAATTATTTATCAAGTCCAAATAGTTTACTTAATTGACTCATGTTTTGTGTTCGTTATTTCATAATAACATTTCAGACACCAATCTACATGGACCAGGTGCATTCAATAAGTACCTAGCCTCATCGCCAGAGGGCGCTGTAGTTTCAAAAGAGTTTTACCACAGTGTAGCACATTCTTTTTTAATTCTTTTTTCAAATTTTCATTCCAATCCCTTCATTTGTTTTAATTTTACAACTTATGGAAGCGAACGTGTCGATCGGTTTTACAAAAATGGAAAAAGAGCAATATCGTTCGGTGATTCGATTCCTATTTTTGGAAGGGAAAACGCGCATCGAAATCAAAGAGCGCTTGGATGCTGTGTACGGTGACTCTTCTTCATCGATGGCCACCGTCAAGAATTGGTTCAACGAGTTTGCACGTGACCGTACGTCGGTTTTTGATGAACCACGTCCAGGTGCACAGAAAACAGCTGCTACGGAGGAAAACATTAACAAAATCCATGATCTCGTATTGGCAGATCGCCGATTGAAGGTTCGGGAGCTAGCTGAGACTGTAGGCATTTCAGAAGGAACAGTGCATCATATTCTTCACGAGGAACTCGGCATGAGAAAGCTGTCGGCGCGATGGGTGCCGCGTTTACTCACACCAGAAAACAAGCGCAACCGTGAGACCACATCGGAGACGTGTTTGGCGCTGTTTAAGCGGAATCCAGCGGAGTTTTTGCGTCGTTTTGTGACCGTCAATGAAACCTGGATCCACTGGTACACACCAGAGACCAAGGAGCAATCAAAACAATGGATCCAGACCGGGGAACGTGCTCCAAAGAAGGCGAAAACTGTAAAATCGGCCGGAAAAGTTATGGCCACCGTTTTCTGGGATTCACAAGGTGTGATCTACATCGATTACCTCGAGAAGGGTAAAACAATTACAGGGCTTTACTATGCCGATTTATTGGGCCGATTCGACGCCGAATTAAAGAAAAAACGACCCCATCTGGCGAAGAAAAAAGTGCTGTTTCACCACGACAACGCACCGGTTCACACGTCTGCCGTTGCCATGGCCAAATTGGTCGAATTACGCTACGAATTGCTGCCCCATCCACCGTATTCTCCAGATTTGGCCCCTAGTGACTTCTTTCTGTTTCCTAATCTGAAAAAATCACTCGCCGGGAATAGATATGGATCGAATGAGGAGGTCATCGCCGCCACGGAGGCCTATTTTGCAGAGTTTGACAAAAACTATTTTTCGGACGGGTTAAAAAAGTTGGAGCATCGCTGGGCTAAGTGTATCGAACTAAAAGGAGACTGTGTTGAAAAATAAATTGCCAATTTTCCAAAATTTTCGTTTACTTTTTGTAGGCTAAGTATTTATTGAATGACCCTCGTATATTATGATTTGACCAAGATTATGTCTAAACTTTAAAAGAGACTGACCTCTGAGTTTGTTTCGGCCTTTCTTCTCAGAGTCGTCGCATAGCATAGGAAAGGCCGATCTCATCTAGTTTTAAAAATATGATTGTGTTTGTGCTAAACTTCATACAAAAAAAAAAAAAAACATTAACGCCTGTTACACTTCAGTGTCTACCAACCACAAAACATCACACTGGTGCCGCTAAGATTATGAATGGGTGGCGCCTAATTAAGAAGCGGAGTTCATTAAACATTCATTAGATGACATTAATTCATGAACCATAGGGTGTCATAGATCGGTATCCGTCGTCGACTCTTTTAAGTTATCTGATTTGCCGAGATTAGCTGTTAAGAATTTGAACTGCATATTTATGAAGAATTTTAAATGTCTGAATTCAAATTGGGTATATTAAATTAGCGTCCACGAGTAACGATACGAAACGTATAATAAACGACGTTATTTCACGATAAAAAAACAAATGCAATATAATTTACCAACTAGTTATTTAGCCGTTATTTGTCTAATGCTATAATAAATGGAGTATAGTTATTTACGGCACGTAACTAAATATATATACACATAGGAGGTATGTACTATCGAAGAACTTCATATCTAAGCAGTTTGAAAACAAAATCCCGTGAACACGATGACCACCTCTGTTACCGAAATGCAGAAATAGTCCTTACGGTGTATAGATATGAACTTTTTCGATGGTACATAGGCAGTCGGACTGGTGACTGGCAAATATTTGTGACACCAACATCAGCTATTCTGAAGTTCTTTCCAATACGAGGGAAGATATTGTGTTTAGAGTTGTAGCGGTTACACCGCCACATACGAACTAAGCATCAAAGACATGACGTCACACAAATCCTGCATCGCGCAATTAGAGTTTACCGCGCGTACGACATATATAAGACTATCCGACATCAACAGACGGGCAGTCGGCCCGCCAGACACAACACCCGTCTGGTCGTAGGATCCTCCCTTTTCTATGGTGGATGAGTGAACTTTACACCCTGTTCCTCATACCCCTAAAGAGTTATATTTTATTAGTACTTTGTGTGTGTTATAGCATTGATACAAGTGTTTCAATTCAATATCTTCTCGCGTTTATGGCATACTCTGACGCCCACCCTTCACCACTTCTTAGTGCTTTAGCTAGGAAGAAGAAGTGGCGCCACAAACTCCCCAGCAGCACAGCTGTCTGTTAAGTTAGAAAAACTTGATTTTATACAATAGTAATTATGCAAAATAATTTACAGTACGCAACACAAAACAATAAATTAAATTATTTGCTATATGTCACCTAGCACACGCTAATAAAAAAACATCGTAATCTATACTCAACCGAAAATAAAAACTAAAAAGTAAACAGAACTTAATACCCGAATGAAAGCCTCCAGGCATAAAGAGCGTGCCAGTTTACATATATAGCTGTTAAAGCTGTAACTCGAAGTCACAAATGATAAACTAGGACCATCGAAGTAAAAATAAATAAACAGTTACTAATAACAATAACAAAACCATGGTCAGCAAGACGACCAGTCACCACAAGCAGCACCCATTCACGAGCATAACGCAAAGATCAGCCATTACCCCCATCGCCATATTTTAGGGAAGAAGGCAACCCGACCCCTGACGATACCTTCGAGGTCGCTAGTTATCCACATATTACAATAAAAAAAACATTGTAATGAGTAGTTTATGTCAATAATAAATGAAAATAAAATTAAAATTAATTGACTTATACAGTCAAATAAAATAAACTAAAGAGTATAGTAGAACAATTTCCTGAATTTCCATGAAGTTTTCATAGAAATTATTCTACTAGAGTCGTGTCTCGCTGTAGCGTTGTAATTAATTCGCAATTAATTTTGCCCAGTAAGTGGTCACGCTAATTGCGTTATCCGCAGCCTCTGTAGGGCGTTAGGGTGCTAGTATGCGGCCACAAGTGGACAGGTCCTAATGCCATTATTTATAGTATAATTATGTCCCGGTACGGATATTATGTGCAGATTGTACATACAATAACACTCTAACAGTAACATTTGAACTTCGAAAATCACACTTACTGCAACGACATAAAGTTGCTCTGATGACTGATGTTGATTTTGGTTTCCTTATTACTCGACATTGTTTGACGCCGTTAACTTTTTAATTTCTTGAACATGTTCTTCAACATGTCAACTTTGAGTGCTCTCTGTTTGTACTTCAATCAAGTCCATTAAAGTAATTATAAATGTAGTAACGGACATTGAACCGCGGTTCGCATCGGTCAACCAATGTTTTAGACACTATAAAAGCAATACTAGGTAACAATTTGTGGTAGAACCTACAAAAGTGAGTTTAGTGTGATTTTACAATATTTCTTAATTCATTTAGTGGTAAAGAAACTAAAACAGAGATAAGTACCCAATTTTTTCAACCAGGTGACCTAGGTGCCCACGTCTGGGCGAAAAGATGCTCTGAGAAATGAGTGTTGCGAAATTGACCAGTTGGGTAATCCAATGTCAATGCAAACCATTTTGTCAATTTAACAATATTTATTGTGTTATTTACGATGTCGTGGTCGCTCACAATGGGCCTTATTAGAAGGCTAAAAGTCACCCAAAGGGACTATGTTTGGAGATTCCCTACGTGATCGAATCAGAAATGAAAAGATCCGTAAGAGGACCAAGGTAGCCGACATAGGCCGAAGAATTACCAAACTTAAGTGGCAGTGGGCTGGACACATTGCTCTCAGAACAGATGGCCGATGGGGCTGAAAGTGCCGAAATGAAAGATTCTGGAGTGGCGACCGCGTACTGGAAGACGAAGCGTTGGAACGCCTCTCACAACGACCTGAGACCTTGTGGAGGCCGTAGGTAGGTATCCGCTGGATGCGGGGAGCACAGAACCGGACGAAGTGGCGGTGCCTGCGGCTATGTCCAGCAGTGGACATAAGTTGCAATTTTGGCTGAAGTGATGATGATGATTTATGTTGTCGTGCAGGCAAACTTTTTAGATACCTATTCGAAGCTAAGGATTAGAAATCTCCCTCAAAATCTTTATTGTGATTGAAAGTGTGTTATGCAACTGGTATTGTGACTGGCAAGCAATCATCCAACGATGACCGATTTCAAAGATAGCATAATGGTACAGGTCGACATAAAATATTTAACAAACTACCCGAGGTACTCAGAAATGAGAAAAATATTGCTATTTTTAACCTTTATAATACTGGTGTCTCATATTGGAGACAGATAACAATAAAATTCTATTGTGTCTGCTAATTGCGCGCGCGACAGATTAAAGGTTAAAAAGGATATTACTAAATACCTATATGTTATTAATTTATTATAGCATAAATGAATATTTAATTGACAAATTTATAAAACTGACATGATAATACGAGTATTATAAATTGATAATATTTTTTTTTAGATTAAATTAATAATTAATAAAATGTTACCTTAGAATAAGTTAGTTGCATGTATAAGTCCAATAATAATCAATAAATGTAATGTAATGTGTGTGTGTGTTAATGTAATGTGTAAGTGTAATAAGTCCTCTTCCTTCAAATTTTTCTTTTCCTGTGCCCGACAGGGTCCACGATTGTTACAACAAATGTTTACTTACCACCTAAGCATATACATTGTGGGCTGCAATAAATTATTGAGAAAGATTCTGACGTGGTGACATTTGGAACTAAATATTTTATTTAATGCAGACCTATGATGATGGCCTTTTTCTGCAGGAGAATTCGCGTGTCCCGTGTGGAGTCGTTCGGCCCATGCAAAACTGGTGGATACAGCTAAAACCATATAAACCACCATAACCATAACGCTTTAAATGGTTATAGCGTTATGGTTACCTATATGGATAGGTGGTTGCCTAAAACCGACCCCGGTACAAATGCTGTATCCACTAGCAGGAACAGCGCCACCAGTGGTTCGCAGAGCGGTGGCAGCCTCCAGTGAAAGAGCTAAAATGGTCTCCGACTCACGACAACATCCTTGCGCCACAAAGGCTGAAAAGCCGAAACAGTTTTTTAAAGTGTGTTGTCCCGCTCACAGGCGAACGATCCGAAGAAAGACTGAAGCTGTGGCGAGCCGGTGCTTCCTTACCAAACCCATTTGTTCCACCCGCTGAAGACCTCCCGCCTGGACATGAGTTACCTTGGATAACCTGGACGTCTTTAAACAGACTCCGGACCCAGGCCGGCCGAAGCAAGGAAAACCTGTTCAGGTGGAGATTCATAAATGACTCCGCCTTGGAATGTAAATGTGGTGCAGTTCCACAAACGATGGGACACTTAATATCGTGTCCTGCGTGTCCTGTCAGCTGCACGTTACAGGAACTAATGGACGTTGGTGATGGCGCCAAACAAGTCGCCGAATTCTGGGCCGAGTATATTTAGATTGCTATCGACACGCTAAGAAGAAGAAGATGATGATGGCACTACATTTTTGGCAAGCTGTAGGTACTTAAGGCGAAAGTTTCAAGGTAGCCCGCTTGTCCCGAGGCGAGGCAATTGCGTTACGATTCCGATTAGTGTGCGTTGCAGTGGAGTTTCATACAAAGAATACTGAATGGCTCGAGTTGATACGGTGACGATCCCTTTCCGAGTTGTATGTGCTGTGTCCTTTAATGGAACAGACTACTTACGTCTTGTTGAATCTTGTCTAGTAGAATGAACAAAAAAGGTAAAATGGTAAGCTGTTGGCCCACTTTCGAGCTGTCGGAAGGGTCTACTTAAAAGTACTTATTACTGGTAAGTAGTAATTATCGGATTCCATCTGCTTGCGATAGCTCCGTTAGATCGAGGCGTTCGGAATAGTTTGATAATTGTATTAAGTACTTTAAAGATAATGCCGAGTGCTTTTTGACTTTGTTTGTGATACCTAATTGTATAGATAGTTTTCATAATATCTATTACCAGGAGTCACCAAATGGCGGACCGCCGACCTATTTTGTGGGACCTTAAAGTAAACAGTAATATTTGTAACTGAAATATTTAAATTAAAAGTTGAGTATCTAAGTCATTTAATTTTGCCCGCGCTTTGTCTTATCTGCCGTCGACTTCAGACAGATAGTTCAAAGTAAAAAATGATTTTTTTCACTTAATTACTTTACTACTTTCCTTTCTTTTACTTTACTTTGTTTACTTACTTTGTTATTATTTTCCATTAAATACGAATAATAGTAGATTTTACAACTAGTGCACAAAACGAATCATTTTTTAAATGGTTTTGTGCACGAGTTATAAACTCTTCTTTTCACTTCGATTGCGAGGAAATAAAACAGTAGTACCTATACCATAACATTTCTTTAATTAAAATTCAAAGTAAAATTAAACGACAGTGATATTAGGCTTGGGCTGCAGACCTATACAGCCTACTATTAAATTAATTTTGTAATAATAATTTTCTTAAATTAATTAAATAACCTACCGTACTTGAATTTCAATTTTAATATCTTTTATGCCTTCAAAAACACATAAGGCAAATAAAATAAAGTAAATATTATAAAATAACGAATTCTATCTATGAACTTCTTATTGTGTTTGGCTCATTTTCTTTGCCTCAATATAGATACATTTATGAGTAGATACGTTAATGCTCTAGTGCACAAAATTCGATTTTGTACAGCAAGTGAAAATATATTTATTATGACTTACTACAGAAAAAAATAATTGTTAGTAATTGTCTGCCAAACAGATCGCGACAGTCCTATTATTTTTTTAAACGGAGGTGCACTCTCTCTTCCCTGACTCTCGTAGTCCGATGGGACGGTAATCCGACACGACCGGGGAGAGATCAGGCGCAGGAACACCGGCTTATTGTGCTTTCCAAGGCACGGGAGTATCACACCGACAACTTCCAGAAATTGGCTGTTACAAAGAAATTCCTAATAGAAAAACCGAAAACGTTTTAAAGTAGGTAAACCGTCGAACAACAATAGAACGTCACGTCTATCGGCAGCAGTTTCTAAACAAAACACTAATAACAATCTATCCTTATTCGTAAAACTATGTAAATCTAGACGATTGTAAGTCTGAGAAGTTCCAGTGAATCTTAACGAACTATATTCCTCTGTGTGTTGTATCCAGCAGATAAGTTCAGTGTTGAAACCGCCTCGAGCTTCGTTTGAAACTTCACGATCGTTTTAACATGTTCCCAGACTCGAACAGATGTTACAAAGCGTGTTGTTTTGCTAAACTTTTGGTAGGTAGTGTTTATTATTTTCGTTTGGGAAAATAATGTGATGTTTTTTTAATCTTGTTGGATTGGAACGTTAAATTAAATCTAAACTTGTTATCGTACTTAATATTATAAACGCGAAAGTTTGTGAGGGTGGATGGATGGATCGATGTTTGTTATTCTTTCACAAAAAAAAAAAAACTACTGAATGGATTTGTATGTTTGGCACACAGATAGTTTATACCCTAATTACGTAATATACGATCAATCAGAATCTGAATCGTTTTGAAACAGATTGCAAATCCATTGCAACCTACGTAAGTTCGAAAAAAAAAACTGCTCTACAACTGTGAATTAATGAATGTTGTTGTACGTCAAAACGAAACATTATTATTATATTTTCGTCTTTGACATTTCTCTGGACCCTATGGTCCCGGACCTTTGGAAGGCGTACGAGGGGCCGAAGCTAACTCGCAGAGGCCCGTTAGACGTGTCTAATGAAACGAGGCACTAACCAACGATTATCCCTGTAGGCACTAATCTAGTGCACCCAAGGACAACCCCCGGTTAGTGCAGGACTATTGCAAGATATGGGAACAATGATATTGGATTATGGGTTTGGGTGGGTAAGTGAACTGGTTATCTAGAACTATGGAAAGACTATGGCCCCTGCCTGACCACTATCTTATATAAAATAGACAGGTAAAATGGCAGGGGGTGACTTGCACACTTAATAATGGGCCCCCGAAAACGGCCGCTAGCACAAAGTGTCGAAGCGACAAGGTGGCAACATGTCCTGAGGTACTTATAAGGAGTGGAGCGGTATTCCACGGCTAACAGGACAATCCCGGAAGTACGGTCAAGATCCGTACCAGCATCTTACTGGAATACTTCCTTCCTCCGAGCACATTTGCTCTTGCGAATCTCCACTCAAGCCGGCCAATAAAGGCAAGAAAGAGGTGGGAGCTCTATTCCTCGTCAGTGTTCACTCCAGCCGGCCAATAAAGGCAAGCCAGAGATGAGGAACAAGATTTCTCCCGGGAGATAGGGTCCGTGGGGTCGCTACTGCCCAACAGCTCACCACATGCTGCCCTGCGGGTTTCAGTATCTCTCATGGTCTGGCTCCTCATCTCAGACCTGTTCCGGCAAAAAACTCTACCGGCATAGACCTGGAGTTCGGAGCGCCCAAGCCCCACCACAACGTCAACGTAGAGATACGGCGGCGGTGGGGACATTATTATTATTATTAATCGTTTACGAAAATATGTTACGTAATAAGATAGCTGGATTAACGCATAGGATACTTTTTATCCCGATATTCCCACAGGATTGAGACAATGCGGATGAAACAGTGGGGCGCTGCTAGTCTAGTAATACATTTTGTAGTTTTGTTGGCCATTGTAGTGGTGGTCCCACTTAATCTTCTATCTAAACAGGGTCATATACAATTAGCTAGCCAAACTTCTCAGACACATTAAAGAAATTAATAGATGTTTTTTTTTGTGGAGTCATCGACCGCAATTAGTGTAGTCACTTGATATATCAGTTTAAAAAAAACAGTTTTTTTTGTATGAACTTCACAGACGTGATTAGTACGTGGATATCACAAGGCGCAAAAAAAAAGGAAACAGATTGTCTCAAATCATACTTCAAGCCTCTGCCTAACCCTTCGGGGCATACAGGCGTGATGTTATGTTATGTATGCATACTTCAAGTAACAACACTAGCAGCAGCGGTCGGTGACCTCCAAAAAAAACATCAAATATGTTTTATTTTTATGTTAATGTGATGAGAAATCCCAACCCATCACGTCTGCAGTCTCGCTAGCTAATTTAATTTGCCCTGTAAATAAAGTATTTTAATGGCTGTGGGGAAAAGATTAAGTCAGCTGGACTGGTAGCGAGCCTGGCCACCCAAGGTCAGATTCACTAGGGTGAATCAAAAATACCAATTTAATTGCCTTCAAGGGTGGATCTCTTGAAGGCCGAGCATGGAGCAGCAATGTATTTGGTATTTTTAGTATTCAACGTTTCAAGGCGATCAATGCATTGGTCAACACAATTCTGCGTTATTGCCTTTTTTAAATAAACATATATCATTGTACTATCAAACTAAAATAAAGCTCATGAAACAACAAATCAAACCTTTCACATAAAGGGTGTAACCACATGGGCATCTACAAAACCATTTAATTTCCTCTTGTTCAGTAAACAACTGGGTTTATTTGAACACAAACAAACAAATATACAAAGATAAATATTATGTGATAGTGGAGCAATGTATTCGGATACGTCGCGTGAATTATTTCGCTCGTGGAAATGATCGCGTTTGGTCAAAGTTATAAGCGATAGCGGTTTAAGAAAAAAATAACTTTTAATATATCAAAATTTGTAATCCATTGCTAGACGAGAACAACTGCCAACAAACTGTTATGATGTTTGGTAGACTTTATGTGTGATATTGTTAGTACAGATTTAGAATAAATAAAAATTAAAAAAAAAAAACAAAGAAAGAAGAACGGGTTTATTTGTCACAGAAATACGTGCGTATAAAGAAGATTAGTTTTACGAAAATAATTACTCATATATTGTTTATGAAATGATACCAATGTCGGTTGTTACTATTTCAGTAAATCTGTAGTGCCTCGGCAATGTTTGCAGACGCACGCACTGACGGCCTCGATGCACTGTGGCGTAAGAAATCTGCCTCGCTACTCCAAAGGCTGAGTAAATTTATGCCAAACTTAAACGTCAAAAAATGTATGGTTAAACCGAAGTGTATACAAGTGTAACTTTGGACTAACGGATATTTTTATGCCTATTCCATATCCTTACATATTATTAAAAAAAAACATGGTCTCTCTGCATATCTGACTGTGACTGTGCAAATGCTATCACAGTAGGCAAATTTATTTTTAGTTCACGCTCAAACATTAACCAACCCTTATGGAATAGGTACAGTAGTAACATTTCCAATGAAAACGGTTCAATTTTCATGTTATATTATTTGTTATGTCATGAAAATATCGTATACATTCGTTATTTATTTAGCATACAAAGACTAGACAGGCAGCATAGGCAGATATTCATTAATTCATACGAATTGGTATCGTGTTACTTATTTAATGTTAATTTGAGCAACACCGCAAAATATTATTACCGTTTATTATACATACACTGTGACATTTTAGTCGTCTGACAAAGGGAAACTCAATGTACCTGACATAAAATACCTCTCGGAACATTTTTTTTTTACATTTTTTTAAAATGAATATTTAGTATTCATTGGATACATGAAGTGGACTGATTTTGTAAAACGACTAAAAGGTCACGGTGAATAACGAAATTACATTAGGAAATGAATAATATGTTTTTAATGTAAATACATTCAATAATAATAATTGAAACATTTTATGTTATTAAGTCACAAATTCCACAAAAAGTAGGTAACTAAAAACATTATACTTTGTTACCAATGACATCTAAGTAATATATTAAAGAGAACATGAAGTGTTGTGTCGAATTTATAGCTACACATGAATTATTTTGTTAGCGGTCGCCGTAAACGTTTGAGCGGTGATCGTGTATGGTGTAAGTCATGGGAGAAAATTACTGTTAGCTTGTATTCCCATTGCTGGGCAAAGGCTTCGCTCCATGACTTCCATTGCGATCCAGGGCTAATGTGGACCACTGGTCGCTTATCTTGTCCAGCTCGTCCCGCCACGTGAGAAAGTGGGTATTAAAAAAAAGTGAGTGGTTTTTGTTACACTTAACAACACACTTTCTAACTTATAAGATTCCTTAACGAATTTCAAAATTACCCAGATTACAATAAATTAGCCACAGTAAAAACATTAGTGACAAATGAGAACCTCCTCCTTTCGTCGTTAAAAAGCTCAAAACTGATAAAGAAGCTGCGTCAAAGTTTATTATAGTATGTCTTGGCACTATTTGCACTTACTATGTCCACCCCATAAAGATGAACCCGTATTACCCAAACCGACCCATATATGTGCAATAACTAGACAGCATAACTGACTTTAGCGTTGCCCAATGACATTGTTGGCAGATTTTACTCTTCATTTGTTACATTTTTAACTAAAACACAGTGCCAATTGCATTTTTGCTGTGTCGTCCGCAATTTGGACGAATGCCAGTTCTTTATGCCCATATTTAAATCCTCCACTTCAGCCAAATGGTTTAGGGAAATGGGATGGCATGGATATTATTACGCGTATGAGTTTCAAGTATGCGATATTTTGTACGTAATTTAAGATCTAAGGATGATTTTCGAAATTGATTGTGATTTTTGGGTGATTTTGCTGCCGTGAAAATTTGGTCGTCAAAAATTAAGAGAGAAGGAATAACGCCTATACCATACATGGAGAGATCAATCTGAAAAGACAAATATGCGTCACAACATTCAATAATAAAATCATTAATAATTTTTCAAGGTACGGAGCCATTTTTTTTTAGTTTTAAATCTTGTACCACATGTTGACGCATGGTCCATTACGTCAAAGTTGTCAAACCGATGCAGTAACTCATCATATAATTTAAACGCATGGTCGATTTATCTGTCTGTTTGTCAGGAAACATTTTCGGCGATATAATGTTGGTATGTTTCATATAAAATTTTATTTTTAAGGTACAGTCCTTATGAGTTATCTGCAGCTGACAGAACTATTTAAATTGGAACTATTTTATTTAAAGCTTTTAAAGAACCTGAAATAACAAGACCATTTTTCCGATAGCGTTTTTCTTTTAAAGTATTTCATGAGGTCAGTGACCGTCTAAATAAATAAAAGCACTATGTTTTTATAGCCCTAATTTTACGAACGAAACTTCACGCGAAGTTTAGACTATACAAAAATAAAGCAAGTTCTAAAAGGTTTTTAGTAAAAATATAGGTACTTACTTATTTTATTATACCTTAATCCAAAAGTATAATAAACACCGAAAGTATCGTAAAGGGTAAGACGAGAGAATAACCTGCTTTTACGGGATCCATTTAATGGCAAAATGTAGGTACACACGGCTAATATCAAACTATACATTTTCAGTATAAGCTGATCTCACATTGTATAGGATTTCCGTATAATGAGAGGTCAGCTTATACTGGAATTTTTGCTTAATAAGTAGCCGTGTGTACAATTAGATTGACTGGACAGGTTCATTCAAATCTGTGCGGATCTTCCCTCAAATTACCATTTCAGATAGTTATCTGCATGGTCCTCACACGATCTGACCAAGATTATTTCTGGACTTTAAACTGCGACCTGCGACAGCGACCTCTGAGTTTGTGTCGGTCTTTCTTCTCAGAGTAGTCAAACATTTTTGACGTGTAAAAGTATTTCTATAAATCTACTTAGAGAAATAAAATCATTTATCATAGAAGCTTGTATGTGTCTAACTCAGACCAAATAAAAAACCAAGACAGCTCTGCGAATAAACTACAATGTGAAGCATGCCAATACTACACCTCAAACTACGATGAAACTACGATCAAGCTATGATCAAGCTACGATGAAACTGCGATGAAGCTACGATGAAACTACAATCAAACTACGATCAAACTACGATCAAACCACGATCAAACTACGATCAAACTACGATCAAACTACGATTAAACTACGATCAAACTAAAATCAAACTACATCTCACTAAGTACACACATGTTTACGGTACCGCCCTCACGTCACTGTTGACAGCGCTATGTCTTGATTTATTATTTGAGGTGTCTAAGCACTACTCTGCGGTTACTTTCGTCAGATTCTTCGGCAGTTGTAAATGAACGTGCATTTGTATGTAAATTAAAACATACATGATGCAAAGATCACTCATTACTGCAACGTTTTCCTTCAGTAAGGATCAAACTTAAGGCTGCAAAGATCAGACGAAGTTCAAAGTCAGAACCTTTTCACTGTCAACATATCAACCTTACTTTGTTATGCCGCCTGCTGCAACTTTCTGTCTTTTAGGCACCTATCCCTCCACCGGCGATTAACAAGAATCGAGTAGAGCTCGCAACTAAAAACGAGGCGAGCAACGAGCAGCGAGTGCGCGTTGGTGCGATTACTCGCTGGTGGCACGTACTCCATCAAAGAAGTTCATATGTATACACCGTAAGGACCATTTCTGCTTGCAGCGCTCGGCTGCTATAGAACCGGGCGGTAACAAATGTGGTCATCGTGTTCACGGGATTTTGTTTTCAAACTGCTTATGACGAAGTTCTTCGATAGTATCAAGCAGGAGTCTCAACGAGCGTCGCTGAGCGAGTACTCTCTTTGACAGCTCTTGTCAATTCAATTCAATTCAAAATATTTTATTTCACTTATACCACATATGGGCACTTATGAATCGTCAGAAGCTAGGTGCACGGTTCCAATTGGTCGAAAAGAGAAGAGCAGGCAAGAAACTCCACGGTTACTCTTTTAAAAATAATTGGCTTGTCAGTGTGACAAACGAGTACTCGACGGCGATGTGAACTCTCTTTTACTTACACGGGACTTGCAATCTGTTGTACGTTTTTAGAGCGAGAAAATTGTTGATAGTTATTCGCTTCCTCGTCGGTGATGGGACAGGTCACAAGTGTCTTAAAAAGCCCGTAAAGTGTGTGACAGGCAAAATGTCACACAAGTTAAACTGGGACTTTTGTGGTTAAAGTTATGGCTGGATATACGCGCCATTGCTTTTAACTATGCCATAGAATTGTGATAAGAGTTTTACCACAAATTGCGTAATGTTAAGTATTACGTTTTACGTGTAATTTATTGCTCATGCATGTAAAGCCTTATGTAGTTCGGATTTAACAATACTTGAGCTTTGTTGGCCCGTTTCGTGAAGAGCGTCGTCCGGAGAATTATAATTGCCTGTTCGCACAAGAGCGCATTTGTGTTGTTTAGATAAGTACCTACCTACTTTGGACATCGAGTTTCGGACCAAACATTTATATTTCAAAAAAGTTGCTAAAAATAATGTCTCGTACGCAACGCGACGGCGTGACACGACACCGGTAATTGATGTACTCAGGATCACCAATAAAATATGTACAGACGCCAGCAGGTCAACCAACCCGAAACTGTCCAATTTTCCCAATCAAGTTTGAGCCTTATGTTTTAGTAATAAAGTTGAAAATCTATTAAAGAAATTTGACAGATTGTAGTCGGTTGATGTGCTGGCGTCTGTACACAATACGTGGCCATAAATAAAAGGCAACATCAGTACTCCTTCTCTTATAGGAGACCATAGCATGCACAATAAAGTTATCAGCGAAGCTAATAAAGTTAAAATATTAATAACAGGTAGGTAATCAATTTTAACAACGAAATTAATTGTTAGTAGAGTTCCGTAGTCAACAAGGAACCCTTGTAGTTCTGCTACGTCCGTCTGATTGTCTGTCTGTCCGCGGCTTTGCTCAGAGGCTCTTAGTACTAGAAAGCTGTAATTTGGCATGGCTAAATATAATATATCATGCTGACAAAGTGGAAAAATAAAACATTCATCATCGAAAAGTTATTTTAGGGTACTTCCCCTACTCGTAAAGTGGGGATGTTATTTTTTCGCGTCTACCCCTTTAGTGTGGGGTGTCGTTGGAAAGGTCGTTCAAAAATATTGTGGGTGTGTGAGAACCATTATTCGATTCAGGAATCCGTTTGAGAAATATTAACCTTTTAAGTGCTAATTTTTGTTAGAGTCAGGTGTCCCACCCCCGGCCAGCAAAATGGTTATTTTTGTTTATGTGAAAAAATTCACAGCAGTAGTATATAATCAAGTTAATAATAGCGTTTATTCTGTCAGTGGGCAACGCGCATCGTCGCAAATTGCTGTCAAATATTTCGCTGTTTTGATTAATTTGGCAATATTACCGACATGCAATAATTAATATCGTAACGATAAGAAGAGAAGAATTTGGAAAGTTTCCAAATGTCTTTTTTACACCTAAAACGGGTACAACATCAAATTAAATGTTATAATTGCAATTCATTATTAATATTCTAATTCGCTAGTTAGCCACATTTATTATTTCCATACAGTAATATTGCCAAATTAGGTAAACAAAACAGGTAAGTTCTTAAAAGGAAAAATATCACGGCTAAGTACCTACGCTTTACAAGTAATAATCGAGTAAATTACATTTGCAGTAGGGATGTCGACTGCAGAAAAAAAAACTATTTAGTCCGTCAGTCAGATAATAAAAGAATATTAGAATATTAGTATCCATACCATTTTTTTGTTAATATGATAAAGCAAAACATATCAATAGAATATTAGTATGTTTTGCTTTATAATATTAACAAAAAAATGGTTTAGATAAAACGCATTAAAGTTGGGGAGTGGGGGCTCGCTACGTCCTATGTCAGTATTATAATCTACCGGGGAGTGACGTCATGCCACATTTTAACGTATTGCCTACTCAATGTATTGTCGTAATCTTTTGTAACGTAAGAAAAGAAAAAATACATGTCCAATATTAAATAATTATCAAAATGACGGACCACAAAAAAAATTGTCCACATCCCTGTTGGAATGTATTGGAGAACATGTTTTTCAACAACAATGTTAAGTTTGTTCTTGGGATAAATTCATCCCAACTCAGTAATTCACGCCAAACCCTTCATTTGGCGTGGACTGACACGCACTTGGCCGGTTTTTTTTAAAATTATACTAGGTTTCAGTAACATGTCATGTGACAATGTGTCAGATACTTATTTATATCCATAGATTTATACATATATCCATACATAAAATCACGCTTTTTCCAGGAGTCGTGGTAAATGTAGTGTGTCTGTGTGTATTATTGTTCGCAGAATTACTATGGACACATCCAATTAATACAGAAACAGATCCAATCAACAGCCAGAACCAATAATTACCAACTTTCGCGCACACTTTACACTCCAATATTATAATTCTGTGAATCACGTCCATTCCATGTCATCACTGAATCCGCTGTTGTGGTCATCGGCTGAGAATAAGTCGCTTCATTTGGACTGAAGATAGGGGAACTGAGTAAGGAGCTATATCAGGTAGATGAGCAATATGTTTTTAATACTTACAGTATTCCAGTATCGAGTCTCCTGTTTTTTCTTTTAGATTCGGAACGAGTACCTAACGGTCGCATCGTAAAGAGATACTTGTCAAATATTGCGTGTAAAACTCACGTCTTTTTCTCAAGGGGATAGGCAGAAACTACAGAACGCCACGTGCTACAATCCTTAAGGACCGGGTTTTTCACCGCAACGTTTTGGAACAAATATAAAAGGGCAACATAATTGTTTTAGGAATGGAATCTTGGACACGTCACATAGTCTACCACTCGTCTAATGCTTGTAAAGACCACGAAACATTGGTGTCTACAACTTAGGCAAGAGAAAAAAAACTTCGAAGTACAGTACGTTCATTATAACTTGGCTTGTGACGTGATTGGTAGCACTGAATTTTGCAGTCATGTCTGTTTTGTCAGTCGCCATTTTGAATCTCTATATGTATTGAACAGGACAAGTTATAATGAACGCACTGTAGATCCCGATCCTAGATAAAGGGAGAGTGGCGGACCGAGGATTGTCGTTTGGAAGGGGCTTGACCCCGCTGAGGGTCAAGCAAAGTGAACACAAAAATGACACTTGCAATAGGTATCACGTTGGCGCGATCGTAGTGACACGCGCGGGTGCTTAGGCTGGCTGTGGAGGCAGCGTCAGTGGCAGAATGAGCGGCGCGCAGATTCAAAATTCATCACATAAACAAAACATCATCTAGAAATTTTAAACTTAAAAACATAATACTTATTAAGTTTAGGATAATTAACGACAGTTATACCTAAGGTAGTGTACCTAATGCTTGTTAAAAAGTTTAATTACAATATTATCAAGTTCACTTTAAGATTTTTCACGATTTTTGTTACGGAAAAACTCAGATGCTTTAGCGGAGGGGCTTGAGCCCGTTAACCCCCTTTTTTTTTTTGTGGGTGTGAAATCATCAAATGACTTCTCCCGCTCTGGGTGGAGCAGGAGGGCGTGTCAGACTCTTACTGACTAAAACCCACCCGTGTTCCTTCTGATGCCTGTGCAATGCCAGGGGGCCACGGTATCCCTTTCGGACTTTCCCGCAACCCCGGGAGGCAATGGTCTCATCCGACCCCTTCACTCGCTGACACTCTTTGAGGCGCGCGTGGAACACAACGCGCCGTCGACCCGGGCTTGGTCCTTACCGGACGGCGAGCTACCCATTGCTCACCGTCCGCAAGCCCGGCCCGTTACCCCCCTGGAACCGCTACTGTAAAGGGACATATTATTCTATCAGCGATAACGGTATTGGTCAAAAATTTATGACATCTAAACTACTGAAAAGCTTACGATAATCCTGTTGAAAGGTGTTGTAGAAATACAAAACGTTTGGAAAGCTATTTCCTCTTCTTCTTCTTTTTGTGTAGTCGAGAAATATCTCTCAGGCATGCCGGTTTTCTCACGATGTTTTCCTTCACCGTTTTTGGCGCATAATTGATAATAATACGCACATGAATCTGAAAGGTCAGAGGTGCTAAATTATGGACAAAAGAAAACACAAAACACATCATAAATTGTCTTACATCTTACAATATCGACGTCTGCTATCACCGTGTCACGAACGATAAATTGCTTGTAGAAAGTATCTCATTCCTAATCCATTATTTTAGTCGAAAAAATTTATTTGTATAGGGATATTTATTTGTCAAGCAATTTGACTACCAACTTAAATTGTTCATATATTCAAAACACAACTGTTATTCTTTGATAGTTGCATGAAATGGCTCAAACACGGCATATTTACGTAGGATGTCAATTTTATTCACAATTAATTTCCATGACTGTACATAATTTATTTCATACGAGTATTATACTGTCGGCAAGAGCGTTAGTCTGTTTCAGACCGGGTCCATTTTGCAAAGCCTACTTCATTTTAGTCTAGTGAGCTTCTGAAATGATTAATGTCACTGTGCCCAGTAGTATTTTAAACGTAATATTCTTCACTATTTCAGCGATACAATACGATTTTCTGAGAAAAAAATTGTTTGTAATTTGGGTGAGGCAAACTCATTTTGTTTTAGTAATATTCTGTCACAAAGTCCCGTTGACAAGTCGTGAAAAATACAGCAACTTAACTCACAGGTCCATGAAGTTAGAGCTCATAGAAAGAGACAGGGGCGCGTGTACTGTATCCGGTACACTGGACAGTTAACGTGTTAAGGCGACAATAACCTGCTACGAGTATACTGAAAATCACGTCTAAAAGGTTTAATCTAATGATTTGGAAAAAATATATGTTAAATTAAAGCGTTTTCTTAATAACTTAGTATATTAATATTTTAGATTATGTTAATATTACATAGTGAAATTAATTTGTAAAGTTATGTCTAACGCGGATACAAAGCTGAGAATCACGCAAAATCTATCAAGCGTATTTTTCTGAAACCTTCACAATTTTAAATATAATTTAATTATTGATCTTTGAGTATACGTGTTTAGTAAAATACTTATTGTTTTATGTATAATAAATTAATAATGCGTCTAATTGGGACAGCTCTCCTTGATGGACGAGTCCTATTACTGGCTGGACGTACGACGCGTTGCGTGAGCTCAGTACAGAACACGCAAGCGAACCACTCAAGGTCACTGGCATATATCTGCGTCTTCACGTGTTAAGGATGAAAAGTTATTATTTTGTTACGCTTATTTTTTCACATAGGTACTTGACAACTCTTGTGGCAAAATGATAACAGCCGCACGGGTGGATCGAAGGATAGGTAGGTACGCTACGCTTCCCGTGGTCGGTTCGTGAAGGAGTGATCACCCATTACATAATATATACTTTTAATGCCTTATTTACTATTTATTTCAATCACCACCCTTCCCGTGTCTGTCTGTGTGACCGCGATGTTCTTCTAACTACTAAATGTGTACTGCATGCTATTAGTATAACCAAAATGTAAAATCTAATTATTTGCACGGCTGAAATGCCGAATACAGTGAGAGAGATATTAAGAACTTGTTAGCTACCTATATTCTTACAAATAAATATATCATTCATTCATTCTAAACTGCGCAAAGGATTTTAAGGGCTTGTGCAGACCAGCGCGACGCGACGGCGCTACGCGACTCGAACAATACAATTTCTAAGGAAACTTCACGGTATAACAATAACCGGTGTCGCGTCGCGCTGTCGTGTCGCACTAGTCTGCACGAAGCTAAATGCGGATTATTAGAGAATTTATTCCGGAAAACTTATGTGTATAGTACATTCATATTAATCTCACATATAATTAAGAAATCTCTGTTTTGTGAGGTCGTAAAAACCTTCAGTCGCTAGTCTAAACTAATATTATAAAGAGAAAATATTTGATTTTTTTTATATTTTTTGTTTGTAATGAATAAACTCAAAAACCACAGGACCGATTTAAATAATCTTTCACCAGTAAAATGCTATGTTTATCACTAGAGATCGGATATTCGGATGCATATTTACCCAAAGCTAATTTTTGGCTAAGTAATTATGGAAGTGGCTTCTTAATTTATCTTTTCTTAACTTAAATCCCGGAGTTCAATAAAATCCGGGAGTGCAAAACTAATCGGATACATGGTATGGAAACGACTTATCAGCCCTCTTGTGAAGGTTATTTTTGCGGTGTTAACATAAAAAATTATATACTTACTGTAAACATTTTTTAATGAAACTCAAGGCACCAAGTTGTTGGTCACTACGTGCTGTGCCAATTTGGCAACCTACTTTACAACAGTAGCTAGCATTTTTATAGTAAAAAAGTACAAAAAATATCAATTCCGGAATCGCGAGATTTTGCAATCGCGATACAAAAGTGCATTCCATAATAGCCAACACCTCAACTTTAGGTAAATATGCATCCCAATATCCGATCTCTAGTTATCACTGAGTAACACAGGCTATAAATATATCATGCCGGCGAAGCCGTATTAAAGTAAACGCAGTGGAATTAAGCTTTTACAAAATATATATTGCGTGCGATATCAAAAACTACATAACAGTCAAGTGTCACCTAGCAACCACCACACAGATCATATTTGAAACTAGAAGGAAGACTTCAAAGAGTAACGCTGTTAACGCTGGAAGTGCTTTCCTAACATTCCCTCCTCTTTTTCAAACCGAAGTCTTCGCAAAGCTTTACCAATCTTGGTTTGAATAATGGCTTTGTAAAAATATCAGCCAATTGTTCTTGCGTAGGCACTTGCTCAATTTTGATATCTCCTTCAGACACACATTGCCTTACATAGAAATGTCTTAGCTTGATGTGCTTTGTCTTGCGATGATATTCGTAAGGCGGATTATGAGCTAGTTTTATTGCAGACTCATTATCAATGTGCAGTACTGGTGTTTCTAATTTATTACTTAAATTTTTAAACAATCTCTTTAGCCAAATAATTTCACGGCACGCCTCACTGGCAGCTACTATTTCTGCTTCTGTGGACGACAGCGCAACTGAGGTTTGCTTCACACTTCTCCAGGAGATTGCTGATCCTGCGAACATGCATATCAATCCGCTAGTAGAACAACCACTCAAGTTGTCGCCTCCATGATCCGCATCACTGTAACACTTGAGTCGTTTCTCATTCTTTTTGAACTCTAGACCAGTCTCGATTGTTCCTTTGAGGTAACGAAAAATTCTCTTTACTTGTAACACATTTAATTTAGTAGGGTTATCCAAGGTTCTGGATACGACTCCGACTGCATAGGCAATATCAGGCCTTGTACCCACCATGAGATAAGCCAACGCTCCCACAGCTTGTCTATAGGGAAATTTCGTGTCACTAATCTCTTCTTCCATCTTTTTTGCAGGAATGTCTTTAACTATTGGTGTTCCAACGGCTTTACAGTCACTCATTCCATACATCTGCAAAACCTTTTTAGTATAGGCGGCTTGATGAACTCTTATAGTCCCATCATTATGTCGCTCTAACTCTAACCCAAGAAAGTACGATGGCGGCTTGGTCGTTATCTTGAAACGTACTTTAAGTTCGTTTTCAATGAAATTATCAGCTTCTACATCATCAGATGATGCCAATAATCCATCATCAACGTACAAAGCTAGAAAAATCTTTGTTTTTTCACGTTGTCTCACGTATAAACATGGATCTGCTTCGCTCTGTGTAAATCCAGATTCAATAAAAAAATCATGAATACACTCGTTCCAACATTTAGGCGCTTGTTTAAGTCCATAAAGACTTTTAATCAGCTTGCACACCTTGCCAGATCCGTCATTGTATCCCTCAGGTTGTCGCATGTATATCTCTTCCTTCACCTTACCATATAGGAAAGCTGTTGAGACGTCAAATTGTTTTAGCGATAAACCCTCATTTGCGGCTATACTTAATAATACTCGGATTGTGCTGAGTTTCGCAACAGGGCTAAATGTGTTGTCGTAGTCTATTCCCTTTTTCTGTGAATAGCCAACTGCAACTAGTCTCGCTTTAAACTTGTCAATCGAGCCATCAGGGTTCTTCTTTACCTTGAATACCCATTTACAGTTAAGGGCTTTTCTGTTATTTGGTAACTGTGTCAGTTTCCATGTCTCATTCTCTTTCAGAGAATTTATCTCATTGTTCATAGCCTCAACCCACTTGACTTTTTCAGTACTTTGCATGGCTTCTCGATATGACGATGGTTCTGGAACAACAATGACTTGATGGATGAATTGTTCAAAATTAAATCTTTCTGGAGGTCTAATTTGACTCTGATCACGAAGTACACGACTGTTACATTCAACAGTTTGAGTGTCTTCTTCTTCTTGTCGTTCTTCTTCATTACTATCACCTGTTTCAAACCAAGTGTCTTCTTCTTGTCGTTCTTCTGCATTTCTATCACCTGTTTCATTACCATTATTTGAATGCAAGTGATCATCACTTTGATTAAGTACTTCTAAGTTTGGTTGATCATCTATGGAAGAAGTAGGTAGCTCATAGGTATTCTTTTTGTTTTCAGGTTCCTCACTAACAGGTATGTCTCGGTCTAACAGAGGTATTTCTTCAAAAGTTACATCTCTGGAACGCAACAATTTAAAGTTCCTTGTATCATAAACTCGATACCCATCATCACCGTCATATCCTATAAGAATTCCTTTTTGTGCTTTTTTATCTAGCTTCTTTCTCTTTTGTTTTGGGACATGCACGTAGCATACACAACCAATGATTCTAAGATGATTTATTTTGGGTTTCTTATTATACCATAACTCATACGGTGACTTTTCAATATTTGGAGTCGGTCCTGTACGATTTAGTATGTACACTGAAGCTTGCACTACTTCAGCCCATAAACCTTTAGGTATCTCATCATGAGCGTGTATAAGTGCTCTTGCCATCTCAACAATTGTGCGATTATCTCTTTCGGCAGAACCGTTTTGTTCAGGAGTGTAGGGCATTGTCATCCTCTGTTTAATCCCGTGTTGTCTTAGTGTACTTCGTACTTGTTCATTGTCGAATTCACCTCCATTGTCGCTTAGCAACTCTTGAATGACGTGTCCTGAAGTCTTAGCTTCTGCTAGAAAATCCTTCAAGCGTGCTTGAACTTCTGACTTTTGTCGTAAAAAGTATACGTAACGAAAACGTGTGAAATCATCCTTGAATAGAACAAAGTATCTATACTTTGAGATCGAATACACAAAAGGTCCACACACATCAGTGTGTATTAGCTCTCCAAGTCTTGTAGTTCTTTCTCTGGTCCCAAACGTCCTTCTGTGGGCTTTTCCATAAACGCAACCTTCGCAAACTTCTTTGTTATTGTCAGATTTGAATTGCATAGCAAATTCTCTTTGCATAACTTGTTTGACATGTCTTTTGTTTTGGTGTCCCAAACGTTCATGGTACAATTGCAGTTGGTTAGTAGCTGTTAATTGGTTAATCTCAACTTTAGGTGTAATTACTTGTATTTTAAGTTTGTACAAGCCTCCACACTTGTTCCGAGTACCAACTAACATTGTCTTACCGTCAACCTTAAATAAACATGACCTAGTATTTGATTCAAAGGAGCTATTCTCACAAACATCTTGCGCAGCTAGCACTGAGAACAAATTTCTTTGTATACAGGGAACATACCAAACATTTGTGAGCGTAATTGTTTCGTTTTGGCCATTAATGTCAGCTTTTATTTGTATTGAGCCCTTCCCGATAGCTTCAATATTTTCACCATTTGCTGTCATTACTCTGTGAGATTCACTAAAGTACTCGAAAGATACATACTGATCTCCTCTTTTGGTTACGTGACTTGTTGCTCCATTATCTACGTACCATGAGTCTTTATCAATACTCTCACCAAGAGATAAAGCTAAACTTGTCAATGTAGCAGCATTTGATGTGGATTCCTTTGGAGGTTTTGGGGGTCTACCATCCGTAATCCATTTCTTGCATTGCTTTACTCGATGTCCGCTTGCTCCACAATAGTTACACTTGATTTTCTTTTTGTAATCTTGTTTTCTGTTATGTACTACCAGTACCTCCGCGCTGGAATCACCTTCAGCTTCAGATTTATTCTTATCTTTCAAAGCTCTCTCGTGTGCGCACAACTGGGTGGTCAAGTTCTCGATTGTACGATCCTTCAATGTAAGCAGTAGCCAACTTGATTTAAAACTGAAATACTCTTCTGGCAAGGAATCCAATATCTTGCATATCAAAAGAATCTCTGGTAGTTGATTGCAAACTGTTGACAAAGCTTGATTCAGATCATGCCAAATATTCTTTATCGCAGACATATGCGAACCCATGTCATGATTGGGGTCTTTCTTGTAATTAAAAAGTTGCAAACACAGATCGTAGGTTCGGTCCTGTGATCCTCGTTCGTAAAGACGGTTTAATTCGTCCCACATATCACTAGCACTTGTAAAACGCATTACTTTGTTCAGCATTTCGTCGGTCATATTAGTAGTCAGTAGCAATAGTGCAGTGCTTTCTATTTGATTATAGATGTCACACTCTACCTTGTACTTTGTAAGAGCTTCCGCTTTGGCTCCTTCACCCGGGTGTATCGGCTTTACTAGAGTACCCTGCACCGCTTCTAAGGTGCCTGTGTTACTCCGCAGCAGCAATAACACTTTATATTTCCAGGTCGGCCAGTTGCTTCCATCGAATAGTCCTATTTCGAGTTTCATTTTTGAAGACAACATGATTTACTCTTTCGAACTTTTATTCTTTAGGAAACAAATTGAAACAAAACGATCTGCTACCATATTAAAGTAAACGCAGTGGAATTAAGCTTTTACAAAATATATATTGCGTGCGATATCAAAAACTACACAACAGTCAAGTGTCACCTAGCAACCACCACACAGATCATATTTGAAACTAGAAGGAAGACTTCAAAGAGTAACGCTGTTAACGCTGGAAGTGCTTTCCTAACAAGCCGCTGACGGAAGCTAGTAGTCTATGAACAGATAATTTGCTTCCCTTTCAATAGAAACAATAAACATTATATTATATCTTTATTCTATGTATTTGACCTTCAACTTTCTTCCATTCGCAGGAACTTCGTAACAAACACATAATTTTCTAGGCAAGGGTCTTGAATAGGCAAACTTTGTCCTGCACAGTAAACAAGGGTGTCACTTTAGTGCCACGGTACTTTTTAGGGTTCCGTACCCAAAGAGTGCCAACAGGACCCTATTACTGAAGCCGGATTTGCGTTACGAAACTAATTGCGCAAACTTAGTTAATCATTGATAATTTCATGCATAAATACTTATCTATTTACACGTGAAAATATATTTTTTTAATTTTTTATAGTCATGTACAAGATTATATTGGATGGTGCTCCCAAACGAAGCATTTGCCTGTATTTTCAGACATTTTCAGAGTTATGGATAGTACACAGTAATTATTCCATATCACCGGTAAACATAAACTAAAATTAAACTAAACTATAGTTAATAAAAAATAACACTGTCCTTTTGTACTTGGCCTTGCCCTTTGAACCGTAATAGGTAGACTTGAAATTTTCACGTGTGTTCTACTATGGCCGCTATAACAACAAATAATAAAAAAGTAAAAATATAAAGGGGTTTTTCTCCGTATGAGAAACATGTTTAAAAAAAAAGTATGGTGCGTAAATATTGTACGGCACGGTGCGGTGGTACGGAGCCCTTCGTCTGCGAGTCCGACTCGCACTTGGCTGCTTTATCAGACAAACATTCTTTTAACTATGAGTAACTTTTTCAGGAAAATTCCTATTACGATGATGGTTAGGGAAACTCCTTCTCTAATATTTTCTTTTATATATTTTGTTATAGGACCCTTTCGAGGTTTATGGTGAAATTGAGCACTATGTAAGCAGAATAATTTATTTTGTTTGGAGTAGTATGAAATTTTAATGTGGTGTGATTTGTTTTGAGAAATTCCGGCGTATTAATTTTTTAATTGTCGTAATAGTGGTGTGGCCGTCGGACTGCCAAATCATAGATCTCGAGTTCGAACCCAAAGCACGCACCTCTGACTACGGATTCATGTGTGTATTGTATAATTATCACTTGCTTATTTTATATAGATTATTTTCTATTTTGTGAATGTGAGAACGCTGTAGGCTTAGTGGATTTGCTGACCATAATTATTTTGTTAAGTACCTGGTACACTGTTATTTGAAAATATTGTAAAAACCAATTATTATATTATTATTATGAAACGACCAATTGGAACCGTGCACCTAGCTTCTGACATTTCATAAGTGCCCATGTA
Organism: Xanthia togata; assembly: GCA_963853775.1. Taxonomy (NCBI): domain Eukaryota; kingdom Metazoa; phylum Arthropoda; class Insecta; order Lepidoptera; family Noctuidae; genus Xanthia; species Xanthia togata. The sequence goes on along the minus strand of OY970798.1, from coordinate 6,907,741 downwards.
GGTTTATGTGAAATAAAATATTTTGAATTTGAATTTGACTTAAAAAACGGTGAAGGAAAACATCGTGAGGAAAGAAATACCTCTAGGCACGCCGATTTGGCATACCTAGAGATATTTCTCGATGGCATGTGAAGCCAAGTCAGAGGCCCATAAAAACTCTGACACCAGGTTAGTCGTTACCCACTCGAAAAATAAAGAAGTTGCCGTATTGTCACCTCCACAGAAGAAGCCTTTAAAGTTGATATAAGTCTGAAATCACCAATCCGTCTTGAGCAAGCGTGGTGATCAGTGCTCGCGCCTTCTGTGTGTGAGAAAAGGCCTGTGCCCTGTAGTGGTATTATTATTTATTTATGTTTTAGTACTGCCTAAGGGCTAATCTGGCGAGGCGCAGCGCATTTGTCACTGCCAAACAAATATCAACCTTGCTTCAGTTGAAATAAAGTTGAAAGTAAATAAATTTCTATTAGCTTGAGAGCGCGTGTAAGCGGAAAGGAGCGCGTCTCAGGTTATTTATTCTCAACTTTATTTTTAGGCAGGCAACGTTGATTTGTTTGGTGGTGACAACCGCGCCGCGCTGCGCCTCGACAGGTGTGCGCCGGCCCTAAGGGTCGATCCATCAGGTTAAGCTACGCCGAGACTCCTCCGTGGTCTCCATGGTCCCGGCGGACCAGTGCTTTTTGAGTCCTTCGTGGTTCTTTGACAGTCGTTACGGGTCGTCAGACGCTCGAAACTCTGACAACCAGTCTTACCAAGGGTTATCGTATTACCCAGTTAATGGCTTGTGGAAATCAGAAAGGCAGTTGCTCCATGTAAAATGCAGGTATTCAGCTGCATCCGGTGAGACTGGAAGCCGACCCCAACATGAAAAGGCTAGGCTGATTGATTTTTACTGCTCAGTCTAGCCATATACATTTACATAGGTACCATTCATCAGTCATATCCAAAATTTCAATCGTTGGCATTAACAACTGAATAAAATCAAAGGTTCCGCTCTCACATCGATGTGTCAATAGATACATTATTTATATTTCATTTACCAAAACTGTACAGTCTTCATTAATATTCAGTACGTCATAATATTTGATAGGAGCCGACGATAAGTACCTCTACGTAGGTAACTACGTGGAATATGTATTCGTAAACAATGCCGCGGCAAGATCACATAGTAACACGATTTTAATCATTTACGAAAGCCGTCTTGGCAATATAATGTTCGTGTGAGGTGTTACCGATGTGTTTGATATATTAATTTCGTATGAGTGGGTACAATGCTCAACTGCATGAAATTATAAGTATCTGGGGACCGTATGGAGGGATCAGAATGCTCAGTTTTCTCGTCTCGCTCAAAGTCGTAATCAAATAAGTGCCCGTTATATCTTTTAATTTTATTGGCTTACGAGACATGGGTGCAATTGGAATGTCCATTGGCAAAAATGACTAAGTTCCATCGCAATTTCATTCCCTATTTAAACCCATATTTGCCTATTTTCATTAGTCGATAACTCGGTCAATATTCAGCATGCTCCCAGCTTATGGCTTTCATTAGTCATTGCCCCGCCGGCAATGACTAATGAAAGCCATAAATCGGTAACGCGATTTTAACACCGTCTGCGGGGAATCCCCATAGCGGGCGTAGCGACTAATACAATTCATCAGTCGTCGGTAAAAAGCGTGCGGAGGCTCGCACACCTCTGACTTCAGCAAAGAAAAATCAAAATGCGAAGATGGCAATCGTTCCCTATCGACTAACGAAAACGGGTTCCTTGCATGCGGGCCCAATGGCATGCGTTACAGAGATCTCAAGCCCCGCATACGAGCCCTATCCTCCAATGGAAATGAGCCTTTAGGGGGTGAATATATAAAAAAAACCAAATACCCGTAAGAAACTCTTGTGCAAAATTTTATGACCCAGCAGCTTAGGCTGTGTATTGTATGAATTTATTTTTGGAAATTCATAATTATCACAACACCAGTGCTTTAATTATAAGTAAAGTGTTTATTTTTAATGTCCTAAAGTTAATCAGCATCAAGCCTGGTCGATTCGCCATGTTTAATCTACATTTCGTATTACCAAATTTAAAGGAATTTGCCTTTAATATAAATTTCCATAAAATTCAGTCATTATGCAAATGAATGTATCACACAGAACCGCGCAACCATTACTCTTCCACATTACAAACAGCTCTTAATCTTCGCGACAGTAACGTTTGCGGTACCTAGGAAAACGTCTTCTGCGCCGAATTTGCTTTGTGCTAGGGTTGGGTAAAATTTTGATGAATTATACATAGATTTTTTTAGACGGACAAGTAATAAAATAACTTGTAGCGGTTACACCGCCACATACGAACTACCCATCAAAGACATGACGTCACACAAATCCTGCATCGCGCAATTAGAGTTTACCGCGTGAACGACATATATAAGATTATCCGAAATCAACAGTCGGGCAGTCGGCCCGCCAGACACAACACCCGTCTGGTTGGAGGATCCTGCCTTTTCTATCGTGGATGAGTGAACTTTACACCCTGTTCCTCATGCCTCTAAAAACGCATTCAGGGTATTGTTGCGATTGCCGTGCTTGTGTAGTGCTCGGCAATGTTTGCAGATGCACGCACGGCTTTGGTGCTCTTTGGCGTAAGAAATCTGCGTGAGTAAGAGTCTGCGTGGCAGTCCCAACACTATCCTGCAATCAATAGCCGCCCGCTAGTGTGGGCGCTTACAAACTGGACCCGTTCTGTTTTAATTATTAATTACTAACACAGGCTAAGTTATTTAGTAACTAACACTATAAAGCATTGTCGTCTGCTTAAATAAGGATTAATAACAATAATAGTCAATTAGATTACATTATAGCGCGCTACAAAGGTGATACTTATTAATATTTATTGTTAATTTTTGACATAAACTCGTATCTTTCTACAATCTATGTTTTTACTTTTTACGTCATGTCACAGGATAAATGTTACAGTTAGTTCCAAAACACCTAGAAATCGGATCTGTTTGATACGTAAAACATTCACAGAAGATTTGGCAGCCCTATTCCCAAATCATATGCAAAATAAGCTTTATAACTAAAGGAAACTTAGTTAATGAAGTCGTCGCGTGCCTGGAGTCTAATGAGTTTGTTTTAATGATATCAAGGGCAGAAGGTATACTGTTGAATAGAAATAGTTAATCTTTGACTCAGTTGTGTAGGCTGTAGCTGAGGCCTTGGTGATGGAGAAGGCAGAATTTGTGACGTGAAACAATTTGTAGAGTTCTTTATTTTAATATAAAAAATAATAAAATTGATGTCTCTGTTTGTAATGTCAAAATAACTGTTTTTTAGGGTTCCGTAGTCAACAAGGAACCCTTATAGTTTCGCCATGTCCGTCTGTCTGCCTGTCCGCGGTTTAGCTCAAAAAATATTGGTACTAGAAAGTTTTAATTTGGCATGAGTATACAAGTTAATGACGCCAAAAAAGTGGTAAAATAAAATTTTGAAAAAACAATTATTTAGGGTACCTTCCCCACATGTAAAGTGGGGATGATAATTTTTTTTTCGTCCTTCCCATATTGGGGGTTTGCCAAGACCGTTTTTTGATTAAGTAAACCGTTCGTGACTTATCAAGCTTTAAAGTACCAATTTTCGTTAGAGTCAAGTGTCCCCCCCCCCTCTACTAACTAAACGGTTGTAGTTAGAAATTCAAATGTCACGGTATTAGTATTTATATATAACGAAATTTAAAGGAGAACTATCACACTTAAGTGGGCTTTACAAGTTTACGAGTAATAATCGACCAACTGCACTTAAATTTGCGGTTGCAAAAACATGTTCTCCCATATATTCCGTATGGGAGAACATGTTTTTCAATTACAAAGTTAAGTTTGTTCTTACGATAAATTCATTCCAACTACGGAACACTTCATTGTGCGTGGTCTGACACGCACTTGGTCGGTTTTTTTTATTAAATTAATATGAAACGGTACATAAGACAAAAACATTTTTTTTTTTTAAATTTTGTTTGTGTCTGTCGTCTCTGAAGAAACGGCTGGACCGATTTTGACAGGACCTTCACTGGCAGATAGCTGATGTTATAAGGAGTAACTAAGGCTACTTTAATTTTAGAAAAATAATTAGGGTCCACGCGGGCGAAGCCGCGGGCATCAGCTAGTTAGAATATATTCTTCTTGCATTAACCACTTCCTTGATAAATACCTATGCCTATGCCTTATACACAAAGCATGCAATTTACCCGGGTCACCCAGTAGGTACACCCGGGTAGTAATCCAGTTGGAACGTTGCCAACTGATAGTGCCGTCGGTTACTTTATACCGAAGTGTTGACCCACATGACCGACATATGTAAATGCCTTGAATATATGATCGATTTATGCAACTGTTACATCCTGACATAGGTGGGTACTGTATCCGGGCGTAAATATGATATAACGCTACGAGTTTTTTTTTTTAAACGGTGAAACGTTGTCGGGATAGGATTTAGTACATATTTTGTTAAGTTCGGAGAGCTCAGTTAGGCTAACAAAACACATAACATTAGTTAGTCTCGCGAGAACTTTTACTTAGATAAGGTGTGCTACATGTTTTAGTTCAGGCAAGATTTAAAACTTAGGAAGATTGCACGAGGCAAGTTTAAGTGAAGCAATTACTTAAAAGATAACAAAGTCATCTTGAACTTACAATGGGTTGATACATTTTCTAGCTTTCTCTTATTTTTCTCAGTTCGTTTTAATCATGGTCTGGCTATTTGAGTAATTTAAATGTCCTTTCTTTGGTATTGTTCGTCGAGTCGTTGAGCTCCTTAAGTTCTGAGTTGAGCTGCACGATTACTGACAAATGCGTGCACTGATTGGACAGGTCCTCTCAATCTATGCGGTTCTTTCCTCAAAAGACCACTTCAAACACCAATATACATGATCTGACCAAAATAATGTCTGGTCTTTAAAAGAGACTGACCTCAGAGTTTGTGTCGGCCTTTCTTCTCATGTAAAAGTGATTTATATAAACCTACTTATACAAATCAAATCATACAACGCTACTCAAAAATAAGCCAACACGACGTGATCACGTGACTACTATCACGATATTAACTATACTCCATTTGAAATAAGATTAGACATTTTTAACTAAACCTTTTTTACAGTCCGTTCAACCGATTCTGACTTCTATACCGTAGGCATAAGTATAGCATTAAAAGCAAAAAAGTGGTTACAATACCAACTGTTTACTGCAGCTGCCATTTGTCATGCCTCCAACGCAATAGAAGTCAAAATCGGTAGAACGGACTGTAAAAAAGGTTTAGTTAAATGTCTAATCTTATTTCAAATGGAGTATAGTTCGTGATTGTTCGCGTCGTGTAGGTACGGACTATGGTAAGGACCACAATTGAAATACAAGTGCTGTGACATTCTGTCTACTCATTGGTGATTTGAGTTTGTAAGTGGTTACGTTTGAATAGCTTCGAGGACGACGGACCAAACTTGATGACGCAAATATAGTTTTCCTTTGTTAAATCTTATGTGAGCTGTGCCTTTCTTGCTATGGTAATGCAACAAATTACTTCGATTCAGCTTATTTTCCTGCTTCTCGCTAACAAATAAACCTCGCTCTTACAACTAATAGTAAAACCTTTAAAAAGGTTTCACACAGAAAAAGCGATTTAACTCTGTAGAAACGCAATTACAGTGAAGGAAACCTGTTTGAGTCGAGTTGTGTAACTATCAGCACTTCCCCAATTTGTGACCTGTCTTCGAAATCGCGTAAATCCGTTTTGAACCTAAAAGTAGGGAAGCAAGGTTGGATATCGATTGGTCTAAGGAGTAACTGATTTTATCTCAATATTTTTGTTTATCCAAAGTATTGTTGAAAAGATAAAGTGTTCTGAATGAGATTTTTTAAAGGCTAATAATTTTTATCAGATTATCTAAATTAAAATATAATATCCTAACCTAACTAAAATTGTTAACAATCTAAAATATGGCGTCGAAAAATACCTCCGCATCGCTGTCGACCTACACCTACCCAAGAGATTGACGCCATATTGCCATGACGTTGTATGGCAAAGCTTAGACTCTGGCCCAAGTACAAGCTAGCCCTTGGGTCACGGAAAATGTTATCCAGCCGTTTAGAGATTACGTTGAACAAACCATGAGCACTAACAAAGTCTTCCTGTATTACGTTTTGGCAAGGTCACCGAAATTAATTGAGTCTTGTATCTGTTGTTGTAGTTGGGAAAAGGCTAGGCAGATTTTTTTTATCTGTTCCTACTGTAACTTTGTAATTTGATTTCGGAGACCTTGGCATTCCTTCGATTTGTGATCTATTTTTAAGTACTTCTAACTACTTAATTAATACAGGGTTATTGGTTATACGTCGGTAATCCCTTAACGGGATGTCATTTGACATTTTATGTTTTTATTAAAATGTCAAATTACTCGAAAATGGTTGACATAGGCATAGGGGTCAAAAGGGGTCATTTGGATCATGTCAGCCCTTGAACGGATTGCCGACGAACCACCAATAACCCAGTATGATATTTCGTTTAGCTTAAAAATATTTTCGCTCTCAGTTATCAGGTTTGGTCAAATTCTCGGTGATTTCGTCACTATGACGTATAAATATGACACATTTATCCATCAACCCGGACTGGGCCTGCATGGTGGATTTGGGTCAGAATTTTGCATTCATTGTTGTTCCTAGATTTTTTCAATTAAGTAAAGCCAATCATAAACTTTAACTTATGACACCTTTATTGATATTATACAAAAGTAGGTATAAAAATAGGCTTTACGATCGCTCTACAGTACATGTCGATTGAAAGCCCATACATAAACCTACATTTTTTATAATAATATTTTATTTCTTTGATGTTTTATTTTCAGATAAAACTGATCATTTTATCAGGTGAAAGTACAGTGTTGTAAAAAATATTTCAGTTGTTCAAAAAAAAAACAGCTGGTGGTATATCTGCTTAGTCTTTTCTAAACTATATTGGGTCGGCTTCTTGGACAGTCGGTACGAGTCGTCAGACGCCCGAAAGTCTGACAACCAGTCTTGCCAAAGGGTATCGTATTACCCAGTTAATGGGTTGTGGAGGTCAGATAGGCAGTCGCTCCATGTAAAATACTGGTATTCAGGTGCATCCGGTTAGACTGGAAGCGACCCCAACATAGTTGGGTAAAGGCTATGCTGATTGATATGGTTTGGTTGGGGTCGGCTTTTAATAACTTAGAACTCAAAACAACTAGTGAAATGTGGGGTACAATTATACTTCTGCATTTATGACGTTGCAACCCTCAGTAGCTTGGGTAGTTTAGGTACCAAATAAAAATATACCTTTATCATACCTCGTCAATCAAGCATTGTTCTCACGAGTGCCATACCGGAGCAATCACTCGCAGTACACGTACAGTTGTCAAACAGAATCCATTGTTACCGAATGTTACCGACAACTGCAATGCAGTTCTGTACAGGTAAAGAGCGGAAAGTAACAAGCATAATAGCGGTATGTCGTTTTTTATCTTTCAGATAAAAGGGATTGTCCGAAATAAAAATCGCTTTAAAATAAAAGAGTATGCAGATAAAAATATACTCATGTATTATAAAATATATTTTTTTAACTTTTCTTAGTTCTTTGATCGAAATCGTTTCTTTGTATCGGGGCTAATTATTTTGTATTTAATAAGTCATTTTATTCGATATTACTGCAAACTTTTTTAAATGGCGTATTTTTGTGAAAGCGGTGTTGCCATTTTTAAGAACCTGCCCATAACCGGACTTAACGGATAGTGCAAGGGTAGATAGACGCTGAGTTAAAAAAAAAAAAACAATTTTTCCTTGTTATTAATATTTTTATTTTTAACACAACACCACGCCTGTAACCCCCGAAGGTTTAGACAAAGGTGTATAGTACACCTACATTTCGCAGTGTTTAAGTTCCATATAATAGGGGGCGAGCCTATTGCCATCAACCGGGCACAAATCCAGACTCCGGGTTGCATTTTAATTTTTAATAAAGATACCTAATTAAAATATTATTACTTTACTATTTAAAAATCTTTCAGTAGTTGACAAACAAATCACTTATGGTCAACTATCAAAAGTGTAAGTGCCTTTTCACACGTACCAACTGGCGACCGGTCGCCGGGTGCACCCCGGATCTACCACTGACCACTGTGCGTCCGGCAGCTGATCAGATTTGTGGTTCGAATATACCTTGTTTTTGAGGTAGGATAACCACAGAGGCCACCATTTTGCAGAGAATTTTAATAGACACCCCCTCATCTAAAACTAAATAATCGGTGTTATGATATTCATTATTGCATTTCATAATCAATATTTTAGTTCACTAGTTAGCCACATTACGTATTTTCATACAGTATTATTGCCAAAATAATCAAAACAGGTAAATATTTGACAGCTATTTGCGACGCCGACGTTGCCAACTTTTAAGATAAGCCCTCTTAATTTGTTCCTTTCCTTTTTGAAAATCGAATCAGCGTCTGTTCAATTTAAATTCTGGACAGAAATTCTATCGAAACAAGATTTTCTTATTTTACTTACTCTTTGTACTAAAAGTCTGCATAGTTTAAAAGTCTGTCTGGAACAGGGATTTCAGAATGCAACAAACAAATGCAGTACCTGACTATTTAGAAAGCTCACATACCTGTCTAATTGCTTTTGCCTGTAGCTATGTCCGAGTGGAACTAACGAAATTGATTTGTGAAACAAATGCGATGCGAAAAAGCTGGAAAATACGAGAATAGTTTACTAACTTGTGTAAATGTTGTTAGATGGTTACATAGTTTTTCTGCAAAAATAGATAACGAAGTGATTATAGTAATAGATGAGCTGGAAATGAAGCTGTGAGTACGTACTTAGATGATAATGCATTTTGAAATCCACATCTAGATATATTAGGTGCCCCTCCTGTGGAAGATAGGTCCAGGGAAAGACCAATTCCATAAGAACAAATGTCTAAAATCCTATCATTCATCGGCCATACGACAGTCATATTTATTTTGCCCTCATTCTAATTTATTTGTGGTCGACGCAACATATCTTTTTCTTCCATACTTCTCTATTAGTCGTCATCTCTGTAACCCCCCTTTCTAGCCATATCATCTTTCACACAGTCCATCCATCCGTTCTTTGCTCGTCTCCTATTCTTATAGCCATCCACATTATTTCCTCACGACATTTTCCATTATTTATTCGATTCTTAGCAGAAAGTTTATGCTGCAAAATTACTCGCTTCCTGTGCCAGTTCACAAAGCCAAATCGAATCAGACAGTCCCGACACTTCCAATTCAAGGCAGTTCAGCTGAACGAACAGTTGCAAAAATAAAGCACATTTTGTTTCAGCAACACTTGACACACAAGACACTCCCGATTCGTTTCCGACACTGGGCACTACAAAGACTAATGAGTCGAGTCTGTTCACAGCTTTATTTTTAGAAATTCTGTTTGTGAAAGATTTTTCAAAGAAAATAAAGAAATGTCATACTGACATTTGGCCAAATAGAATGTTAAAAATATCTACAGTGCTGCAAGGATCTAGCAGCACTGGATCGACAGAATGAACTGGATTCATGGATCTTTAACAGTCGGTACCGGCCATCGGAAGCCCGGAAGCCTGACAACCAGTCTTACCAAGGGGTATCGTATTAGGTACACAGTTATTAGGTTGTGGAGGCAGTTGCTCCATGTAAAATACTGGTATTCAGCTGCATCCTGTTAGACTGGAAGCCGACACCCATATAGTTGGGAAAAGGCTAGGCAGATTGAGTGCTGAAAGGATCTTCTGGTTCTTGAATGATATGTATTGAGTAGTCCTTGATAGGTATTGAAGGGTGTGAATAGGCGTTATTGGTGAACATTTGTGAAATTATATTGAACTTTTTTGGCATTCGGGTAATAAGATGGCGGAGTTAGTTCAAGTTTTGGCAACATGCCAGAAGCAGTTCAGCTATATTTGTTATTCCTATATATTTTGTCAGGTGTTAAAATGGTATCATATTTTGTTTATCTCTGAATATTTTGACACAGATTATATGTTGTTATAAACACAGTGTGTATTTAACATACGGATGACGTCACATCTTTGTAGCTATATGTAGTATTTATTTTCTTGAATTTATCTACAACGTTATGTATTTCCCATTTATGACTATGACTCATCAGACTTGGAAGAAGGAATGTAATTACTACTTAAAAGGTGAAATACCACTCCATCTTCCTGGCTCAGCGTGCTGTGCTGGCGCTGCCGCTGCGGCTGCAGAAAACCTCAAGCGGCGAAAGTATATAACCTTACAGGTAACTATATTTTCGAGCCGTTTGGGGTTGAAACCCTAGTGCCTAAAATTTAAAATTCAAAATATTTTAGTTCACATAAACCTACATGGGCACTTATGAAACGTCAGAAGCTAGGTGCACGGTTCCAATTGGTCGTTTCCTATGGAAAAGAGCCGGCAAGAAACTCCACGGTTACTCTTTTAAAAATAATTGGCTTTTACAATATTTTCAAATAACAGTGTTATTAGGTATGGGAGGACAGACAACAAGTACCAGGTACTCAACAAAATAATTCACTAAGCCTACAGCGTTCTCACATTCACAAAATAGAAAATAATCTATATAAAGATGAATAAATTATTAAAAATAAAAACGTACTTTAAACGAAATGACGTGAAGCGTGATTTTTTTCGGCGATTTTTGCCCGATTTTAACGAGTGGAGTCCGATTCAAAAACGGCCAAGTGCGCCGTTTTTTTTAGTGTACACACGGCTTTATATCAAGCTATACATTTCCAATTTATGCTGAGTTTGCATTGTATAGAATTTCCGTACAATGCGAGGTCAGCTTATACTGGAAATGTATAGCATTATTTAGCCATGTGTATTTTTATGATGAGAAAATACATCCAGACAATTCCCATATGATCCATAATGTATGACAAAGAAATAAACAATTCTAATATTCTATTGCCTCATTGCTTACATCTTCACTATTACTGATTTATGACGAACTTACTAAGATTAGTACTTAAGTTGCAGACATAAATCAGGTTGATTTATGTTATGTCCCGCGACGTAGGGATTTTGATATTACATGCATTTTGTGTAGTGATGCAACGAATACTACTTTTACGAATACTGATTGTACTATTCGCCGAATACTAATACGAATACCTGATACTACTATAGCTGCACGCAATTATTAGTCAAAGAAGGTAAAATCACACAGACCAGGTTTAAAAACTATTTTTTTTTAAATTTTCAGTTTGCCCCCTAGAAGTGGCCCCCATATTCTAAATTCATTTATTTTCGTTACACGTCCATGTTTGGATCACAGAAATATTAGGTTCGGAGAAAATTGTCTGTTAGAGACAGACAGACAGTCACACGAGTGACCCTATAAGGGTTTCATTTTTTCCTTTTGAGGTACGGAACCCTAAAAACATAATAGATGCTAGTTTTTGGGGACAAACCATTCCTTTTTTCTGACATTATATTTCCTGCTGTTGAAAATAGCCTTCCTGAGGCCACTTTGGATGATTTCATCGATAAATATTTCGCAATATCTCGATACGCAATATCTATTTATTTATTATTTAACACTTAGCACATAAATTTACAGAGGTGGACTTATCTATGTTTATGAGATTTCTAGGAAGTAACTAATTACGAATGTCATGAAAGTATTCGGCGAATAGAAAATAGGTATTCGGTAATTTGATGGTATTTGTTGCACCACTAATTTAATTTATTGAGTGATGGTCCTTCAACGATACTGGGGTTTGTTATAGTGGAAACATTGTTACGGAAAGAGGCAAGTTGTTTAAAATAATTACTTCAAATAATTTGAGGCTTCCTACTGAAGACTATTTTGGTATTTTGATAATTCATTAAGCCTTCGACTAGTTCTTCATAGACAATTTAAGTTTCATGCATGTAAAATACCTACTTTTTATCACCCTTTTAATAATAAACATATTAACATATAATAGAATCTACAACCACATACAGAGTTAGATCGGTCAGTATGGGAAAGTCTGAAACTATAAGTCATACGAAGATCTCTTCTTACGAACCATGTCATCGATTTTAAAAAAAAATGTACTCAGGTCGAATCGAACCCGGACGGATTTTGAAAAATAAAACTAACACTATTTCTATTTAGATATCGATTGTGTAGGTCTTAAGCATTAAATGTCACTATGCAACATGATGTCTAAAATGAATAAAATTCATTGTTTTCATATCCTTGAATTAATATTAGTAAGTTTTCGAAATTACCACTATTTTGTTCAATACCTCTGCATAAACAAACAAAAAAAATATATTTTGCTTAAAGGTACAGTTCTCGCAAAACTTTGTGAGCCCTCTGAACGTAGCCCGAGTACTAAACCGCGCAGGGCACAAATGAATGCAAAATAATTTATTGTAAGCTGTGAAACATTTTTCACTTACTCGCGTGCAACTTCCGAGAGCTCAAAAAGTTTTGCGCATACTGTACTATGACAACATCTAGCTACTAAGTTCGGATTTCTCCAATGAAATTGAAAGCGTTGAGTGTACAATATTCCATAACAATTGTGACACTGACAGGTCTTGAACGCGTTTTAGAAATTCTGATCGCGTTCAGTGTCATTGGTGAAATCAGCCCTTAGTTTACAAAAAGCAAGTTCACTATTTTATGTTTACATACCTGTCTGGTTGGTGTAGTGGCCTGCCTCGTTGGTCTGGTCGCAAGCGCTACTGCTGAGCATGAGGTCCTGCGGGTTCGATTCCCAGGTTGGGCAAAGTGTTATTAAGTTTTCCATTAGGAATTTTTCTGTAGCAGCCCGAACAGTCTGGATTAGTACTCGAGATGGCAATAGACTCGCTCCCTATTACATGGGACTTAAATATAACTGGCGAAATGTGGGTGTACTACAGGTACACCTCTGCTAACCCTTCGGGGATTACATGATTACAAGCGTTATGTTATGTTATTTGCTAAAATAAAAATATAAAATAATTATTATGTCACAAACCTCCTTACAGAGAACCAGGAAAACTGTTCCTCCGTAAAGCCCGTTACAGACGTACTTAGCTATAATATAATATTAATATACCTACTTTGTTTTTGATTTTTTTTCTCGTAGTTTTTGGTGCGTACTACAAATATATATTATACTTAGCTCCGTCTGAGGTCACTCAAAGATTACTATGGAAAATATATCGTAATATGTCTTGCTATAATATATATTATAGCTACGTCTGTTGCGGGCTTAAAGCTCACACACATCGAAGACAATAATTATATGAATGTATAATATATAGCGCTTAAAAATACTTTAAGGTAAAATATATATTATCTTCACTGTGTGTGTTGGTCCATTAAATTGTACGGAGAGCTTTGTGTTGAATATAATATATATTTTATATAATATATATTTTATATTTTCAAAGTGTGTGACGAGCTTAAAATCACTATTTTACTGCTAAATTATGGCTATTATCATCTGTGGGCTGTTTTAACGTATGGTCTTACGGATGTTCTCGTTAATTAGACCTAATATAATCAAAAAATTACAGGTAACACCGAAAAATTCAGAAACATTTTTAAAATGACCGTTCAATGTCAACCCAATATCAAACAATGTGGATAAACCTGCAGTTTATATTAGTATGGAGAATCAGGGTGAAAAAGTTCTGTACCGATATACCGAACTAAATGAGTAGGTACCTACTCTCTCTAGTTGAATTGTACCAGGTTAGCTGAGCAAAGGCCTCGCCCAAATCCTTCCAAGCATCCTTTTCCAGGGCCACCTCGATTCAATCCTTGCGGTACGCCTCTAGTCGTCTCGCCACCTCTTCCTGGGCTGGTCTCGGCGGCGGCGCCATCCATCCTCAGGCACCCACCGCGTGGAGACTGCTGCCCAGCGGTCACTATGCATGTGGCTGACATGACCCGCCCAATCCAATTTTATTGTTATATTAGTTAGGCAAATAAAATTGTTTTTTTTTTAGCTTAGGGTTGAAATCCTAAATAAAGATGTAGGTACCAATAACAAGGTCAAAAGACAATACCCAGTAGGCTCGTAAGCTATTGCCCTAATAAATATTGCGAAATAGGGTGTGAACTACACTTCTGCCTACTCTGTCGGGAACAAACTCGTAATGCAATGTTACTTGGGAAACTAATCAGTAAAACGCCAACTTATAGGGACGCAGTTTTTTTAAGGACATGTAAGTACTTACTCGTAGCACAGTTCCCAAACGTTGCTCCTGCTAACAAGCAAGGGACTCCATAGACTCCACACGCACTTGTCTTTTAACGTAAAAAGACAAGTGCGACAAGAAAACGTAAAAATAAATGTGTGTCTAAACGCTTTATGTGCTATTGTGTGTTAACGGGAACGCTCTTCGTTAGTTAACTTATACAGTGTATACTGTATACACAATGTGGAGACGAAGATACGACTAAAATTTAAACTTTGTTTTTGTAATGACGTTCTTAGTCTGCATACAATTTTTTTCTCAAATAAGTATAATATTTAATGGTTTAGTCACTATAGCCAGTTGGTTTATAGGTAAACCCCATAGTCAGTCCGTTACTACCATTTACTTAGTTTGAAAATAAAAATAGGCAGTAAAAAACTCAAAACTGGTATTAGTGCCATCTTTAGCCCAGCTCTACGCGATTCCATAAGTTTACTCCCTACCAAAATTCGCTCAACACGCCTAAAAAGTTTACACTTAAAAAACACAATTTTTTTGACATCTTCTGGGAAGCTTTTGTCCAGCATCTCACCAGATGGTAAGTGATGATCAGCCGAAGGTGGAAGCAAGCTTCACCCGGAATCCTCAACTACAGAGAAACTAGCTATCTTACCTCTTACTGCCGAAACACACACACTTAGATGAGATGATGGTAGCTAGCCAGGTGGACTTAGAACAAGCCCTACCATCTCCCAAACTGAGCAGAATAAATGTTGCCCCCACTGGGAATTGAATCCGGGACCTCTGTGTCTGAGACAGGTGGTCTAACCAATAGGCCACAGAGGTTAAAAATACTCCTACGCACTAGTATTGCCAGTATTTTCAATAAATGTCGTATTGTGATCTCCTCATTGTATAATTTACTAGCGACCCGCCCCTACTTCGCACGGCTGTCACAACCTGGCCAACATTGAGATTCCTTTAATATTATGAGAGTTTCATAAATTATGTATTGTGCACATAAACTGCCTCGTTGGTCTAGTGGTCGCAAGCGCTACTGCTGAGTTTTTCCAACAGGAATTTCTCAGTAGCAGCCTGGAGTCTGGAATTGTGTCCGGTTGATGGCAATAGGCTCGCCCCCTATAACATGGGACTTAAAAACATAACTGGCGAAATGTGGGTGTACTAATAGGTACACTTCTGCCCAACCCTTCGGAGAAACAAGGTGTGATATTATGTTAAATACAAAATAAATAAATAATTAGACTGATCAGCGTACATATTACAGACGGCACGGTTGGCGCAGTGGTTAAGCGATTGACTGCTGCGCTGCGTGTCGCGGGTTCAATTCCCGCACGGAACAAATATTTGTATGACCTACAATTCGTTGTTCCGGGTCTGGCTGTTTGTGTATGTGAGTTTAAATGTATGTAAAGGCACCCACGATACAGGAGAAAATCCTAGTGTGGGGCAACGTTTAAAAAAAAAAAAAAAATGGAGAAAATTACCTGGAATTCCTCTAAAACTATCTCCCAGAGCTTCTGGACGAGACGATTAGCAAACAATTTAACAATTAAAAAAAAAAAAAAAAGTTAGGTACTATTGTTAAAAACCTTAGTTTAAAAAAAAACAAGGAACAGACTTCGTCTGAGACAAGTTTAGCTTTATAAGTTCTAAATTGTCTAAGATATCACCCCCCTCAGGCTTTGCACCCATCTACCAAACATCCTGTATATAAATCTATTTTTATTTAAATATAAAAGACTTATACTGAAACTGATTTACATCCGTAAGACGTCCTCGTAACATAAGGTCCAGTTGAAAACCAGCGTCAGACACTAGTTGTCTGGCATTTATGCTGAACTGGCCCTATTTGGCGCAGCCGTGAGGTATACAGTACTATTCTAAGTTATTTTTTTTTGTTTCTTTATTTTGTGTGCCCCTGAGTCAAATAAATTTATTTTCTTTCTTTCTTTTATAGAGCATAGGTACAATACCGAAACAACACCACACCGATTTATGAGGAAACGGTCTTTGGTATCTGAAAACTATAACTACAATCAATAGTTTCAATTCATTCAAATATTTACAAATAATATTCTAACTATTTTCTAGTTCTGCACTCATTACGTATAATATATTTTATAACCATCACATCCCGTGCAAAATGTATAAATAGTATGTTGCAGAGTATGCGATTACAATATTGTATGACTAATAATAGGTTTTCCTTTTATACAAGCGAACGAACAACAAATAAATATATAAATAAAAAATTATAAATTCGTTGCATTGTCTATGAAATAGGTGGATAATATAATACACTAAGTACGTAGTGTTACAAATTAGTAACAAGAATTTGTAATAATTATTTCCTCATTGGCAAGCAAAAATGATGACAAATTATTAACTATGCGCTGCAGAGGAAATAATAATTATTTTTTTCCAGGAAATATGGAAGCGTGACCATGCACATAACGACGGACTTATAAGGTAGCTAGTACAGGTTGAAATATGTATTTTTGAAGTGAAAACTTCTTTAGGCGCGTTGAGCACTTTTTGGGTGAACAAAAATCATGGAACTCGCGTCATCGTCACCAAACGCTTTCCATGAGCTATATGTATACTGTGTACCTATATATTTGTGTACTTTTTGGGTGAACAAAAAGCGTGAAACTCGCGTCATCGTCACGGCACGCTGTTTTCACTTCTATCGGCAGTCCCCAAAGACTGCCCCGCATGTTTTTTAGGCTGGAAATTGTGTTACCCCTTGGCCACGACATCACCACTGGGTCACTCTGCGACCGCGGCGAGAGTAAAATATGTTAGAAGTTATTTAGCCGGCGCGCGGCGTTTATCGCTACTGCTCTTTTTACAGCCGGCCTCAAAAATATGTATATGAACGCAAGAACATTGTATAATTCGTCATTTTACAAACGGCGCCGTCCGTTTACAAACGGCAAAATGCCAAAGGCAAAATATAAATTGCCTATTCACTTTATAATATGCCTCAACATTTGATGGACAATCCAAACGCCGTTTACAAAATGTAACAAACAATTTACAATTTAACGCTTTATTTTTTGATAGTTTATAATCTAACAGAAATAATAACGACAAATTGTGAACTGCACCCTTATTGCGTAACACACGATTAATCACAATTTAAATCATTTTGGCTGTATTGGCATTGTGGTTATTGATACAATTTTAATAGATGACTAATATTTAAATGAATTCTTGCCGATGTAAGTACGCATACAGTCAAAACCGTTAATATCGGCATAGCTTAAAACGACGTCCGGTTATCACAACGATATTTTGAGGTTCCAGCATTTCTGTTTACTTATCATAGTTTTTGGTTATAACGACTATTGGTTATAACAAACTAAATCCAACGGCCTCTTCGAAGTCGTTATAAACGGTTTTGACTGCACATCTTTTTGAGGCTGACGTGCAGTCAGCTTATCAGGCATGATCGACGGTACGCGACTAACGTCAGCGTCACAATATTTCCAACCTTAGATTTTCTAAATGTGTTTAATTACCTAAATATAAATGAAATATTTCATTGACCCGAAATCGTCGCCAATCGTTTTTCATTTATTTTTATTTTATCAAATATACATTATACATACTTATAAAAAGACAAGAAAGACAGCATTGCACATATGCCCAAAATCATTTTTGTAAAAGGGTTCCCGATGGTCGCGGCCCTGTTGCACAGATCTGTGTTACAAATCATGGAGCTAACCGGAACACCCTCCTTAAAATTCAAAATACTGTTGTCTGGGCCGTCGAATTCGTCGATGTTTTCAAACATTAATGTCCCACATGAACGTTTTATGTAGGCAATCCCCGAAACGGAATCTGTGCAAAGAAAAACATAAATTAAACTCAAAGCATTTGTTTCAATTAAACCATTTACAGGCACTTTCAAAGGTGTCAGTCATTCAGAAAGATGAAGCGGAGAATAACGGGCAAGAAATTCCATGGACACTCTTTTAAATTATATTGTTACAAAATATTTGTTACTAGTTTTTCCCGCGGCTTCACCCGCATGGATGTTGGAAACTATTCCACGAGAACGTACTACCGGGATTAAAATTGGTTAAAGTTTAGAAACGTGCTGCCTCGATAGGGGGTGGGGGTTGGGGGGGAGGGGGTGGGGGGTAGGGTGTATGCCATCCCCCCTCATTCCCCCCGCCGGAAAAGTATAGTTTTTTTTAAAAAAAATTTTTTGTATACCAGTCTTGTCATAGAAAATGTGTATTCTGAAGGTTCTGGGGGGTTCAAGAGAGAGGGGGAGGGCAAATGTGGATGGGAGATGTAGTCCCGCATCATTTTCCATACTGGAAATTATTTTGTTTGTATGATTTTGTACTGTGTACTGAGTCGGACTCCGGGTGTGCTCCCGCCAAAAGCTCTCGGTCACCCCTGAGTGTCGCTACAACACACTCGACCTTCGCATCGCTATGGAGGTCGCCGGCTCGCTTCGCTCGCCACCTCCCCCCTTCGCTCTGCTCGGCCTTGTGTGGCTTGCTCCACTCAGGAGCTCCCTCCAGCTTCTGGCTCCCGCCTTTATAAAAACACTCTAGGGGTAGGGACCAAAAGACTACGTAGGGTCGGGGTGCCCCGTGTCGATTCTGAGGCTAAGTTCTGTCTACGTAGGTAATAAGTAGAATAAAATCTTAACCTACACTATATTTACCTTTGTGGTGTTTTCTTTTTCCAAATTAGGATTCACATTATTTGTAAACAATAATGTGATAAGTATTAAAAAAAAGCAGTTGTGTTCCTACACTAACCTAACCTAAAAATTAGGATTTTCGTATTTTTTTTTTTTTTTTTTGACGGCATCTCCGGCAAGAAAAGTTTGTTGCATAGGTATCAGAAAACCCCCTAGAACCCCCTAATATCCTCACTTTTCGTCCAGCGAGGCAGCACGTTTCTAAACCCAACCCTTAAAATTACCCTGTGTTAATTCCGCAACACATTGTTTTCATATACTGGGTGGATTTTTAAGACGGGCAGTATGGACAGGTACATTAACCGCTGTCGCTACAAGAAAATGGTTTTAGGAGACTATCTGTTTGCGACATTATTATCTGCATTCACAGTTTCGAAAAAAAAAATACAATTAACAAGAAAATGGACAGTTTTCACAAAAACTTTTTTTGATGCCAATCGATCCTGTTTCTTATAATCAAAAACTCTATACTTAGAACCAACTGAGGTTTGAGTACTAGTAAAGTCAGTAATTGCGAAAAACTTTACCCATAAATTTCTGAGGAAATGGCTCGAAAAGGAAATCGATTGGTATCAAAAAAAGTTTTTGTGAAAACTGCCCATTTTCTTGCTAATTCTATTTTTTTTTTTCAAAATCTGTGAATGCAGATCAAAATGTATTAAAAAATTAAGGACAGTCTCCTAAGACCGTTTTCGTGTAGCTACAACGGGTAAGGTACCTACGGTTACTGCCCCGTCTCTTATATCCACCCTGTATAACTCTAGGTATTGGTTTACGCGGCGCTCGCCAGTTAGACCAGGTTCGCACGGACATATTTTTATCGCGGCGATTTTTTTTCGTACACTGGATTTTCAACCCTCGGTATTGAGCCGAGTATTGAGAATCCAACAGAGCGCATCCAGCGCGTATCCCTGCGCATCAAGAAAACACACTGTTGAATATTTAACTCTCGGCGCTAAGCAGAACGTCGGAAATCCAATACGCAAAAAAAACCTGGGCTAAAGCTCCCAGTCGACATGATTTTTATCGACATCTTCAACAATCATTCATTACATAAATTATACACAGTTTGTACTTACTTTCCGCCTTCAAAATGCGGCACACAGGCTTGTAAGACTCTGGGCACTTTGTGATCATGCTGGGATCTAACTTTGTGCATGCTTTATCATCACCAATGGACGAGCGATAACTGTCACACTCGTAGCAATTAAGACAGGAAGCTTGAAAGAAAGATCTTTGTTAAAATGGCATCGATTATAGCGAACTAAAAATATCTTCTTAAATGTACCATGGGGAGGAACAGTCAGGCTCCAAAAGGATGTGATACATCGACAAGAATTCCTATCATTGCCTTCAATCTTTGTTCCATAATATTGTAGCAGCACCAAGCACACGGCGGCGGCGCGAGCGCAGTATACGGTATATGTTGGAAAGGTGGACCCAGCTGCGCCTTGGCTACGTCAACGGTGGCGTTCATTACAGAGGCTCTACTACAAACGCGTTACTTAAATGTAACGTAAATTCGAACGTTTTTTTAATCGAAAATACATCTATTCTATAGCATTTCGGTTTTATTTTTTGCGACAAGCACAAATTAATATCACCCATTATGAATAAAGTATTAACTAAGTCTCAATCAATCTGCCTAGCCTTTTCCCAACTAGGTATGTTGGGGTCGGCTTCCAGTCTAACCGGATGCAGTTGAATACCAGTATTTTACATGAAGCGACTGACCTCCACAACCCAGTAACTGGGTAATACGGGCTTTTGACGACCCGTAACAACTGTCAAATATCCACGAATGAAAGCCGGGACTTTTATTGTACTGTGTGGCTGTTATTACTTGGCCACGAGCTCCTATTAGTACTAAGTATATTATGTGAAAACGAGAATTTGTTACGTATAACATCTTTCTTCTCGCTTTTATGCAATCAAAATAATCAAATCTGTGGGAGTTATTTCGTGGGAAGCGTAACGCGTGGTATTAGATTTGACTAATGAGCGCGCGCGGTGCTTGAGTTTTTATTTTTAAATTGTTCGAATTAACGTTACATTTACAGCCCGATTTAAACTTAATGGCGGCTCGGAACATGAGGCGAGTCGCTGCGCAGTAACGAATTCATGGGTCAGCGGGGGTGAGGGGTGGAGTACTGCGCAGCGAGAGCTAACTTCCGAGCCGCCATTAAGTTTGAATCGAACTATACCTACTCCACGCGTTCGTGCTAGGCTCACAGAGGCTACAGAGTATACTAAAAATAATGTTAATATATCCGCTGCCATTTTATCCGTGTATGAAAATAAAAAAACTGGCAGGTGCCATAGTTTTAGGTAACCAGTCCAATTTAATACCTAAACCCATAGCAAATATCTTTGTTTCTATAACTTGCAATAGATAGTCCTACACTAACCATGCAGTTGTCTTTGGGTGCACTTGCATAGTGCGTACAGATAGTGCAATCCACGACGACGCGCCCACTCCGCTCCGCTCCGTACTAAAGAACAGCTTACAGTACAGTAATCGCGGAGTGGGGCGCGTCGTCGTGGATTGCACTATCTATACAGAGATAGTCATCGTTTAAGCATCTAACGGGCCTCTGCGAGTTAGCTTCGGCCCTTCTTACGCTCCCCAAAAGGTCCGGGACCCCACAGTCCCGGGATATGTCAAAGACATTAATTAAAAAAAAAAAAAAAATTGGGTAAAAATGTGACCAACCATTTATCAGCTTATTTTTGACTCACCATATTTTGCAGAAAAGCAGATGAACAACGTCACCACAAACGAATTAGATAATACTATGGACTTCATAATATTTTTTGCCGAGCCAACGAACACTTAGGATGCTGGAGGTAAACTAATGAGATACATGCACGGATCAATAATTTATTTCTTACAAGGAAAACAAACCGATTTATTAACTTAGAACTATACATCCTTTTTTAGGGTTCCGTAGTCAACTAGGAACCCTTATAGTTTCGCCATGTCTGTCTGTCCGTCCGTCCGTCCGTCCGTCCTCGCTTAATCTCTGTGACCGTTAGCACTAGAAAGCTGAAATTTGGTACCAATATGTATATCAATCACGCCGACAAAGTGGTACAATAAAAATTGGAAAAAAATGTTTTATAAGGTAGCCCCCCTATATGTAAAGTGGGAAGTGATTTTTTTTTAAATTTTAACCGTAACGTGTGATGTGTGTGTTGGAAAGGTATTTAAAAATGAATAGGGGTTTACTAAAAAAATATTTTTTTGATAATGTCAATAATTTCGGAAATAATCGCTCCAAAAGTAAAAAACAATGTGAACTTACCCCTCTAACTTTTGAACCATAAGTTTAGAAAATATGAAAAAAATCTGAAAAGTAGAACTTTATAAGGACTTTCTAGGAAAATTATTTTGAACTTGATGGAAACAACAGTTTTTGTACAAAAATGACAAAAAGTTGTACAAAATAATTTCTGGACTAAGTTTGTAGTATAATCGTATTGCAAGCAGGAACACTTATGGTGACGGACGGGAAACTACGAAACCCTACACTGAGCGTGGCCCGACACGCTCTTGGCCAGTTTTTTTTTTTGTTAGTTACTATAATGCATTGTCCTTAAAGAATAGAATCGGCTATTGTTTATTGTACTTTAACAAACATAGTTGGTAAAAATAAATTAAAGTATCACAGGCGTCTGGATTCCCTAGAGAAATTCTGTTTTTTTTTATTGGGAAAATTTGACAGTTTGAGGTAGGTAAACTGTCACATTTTCCCAATCAGCTTTGAACCTTACGCTTCAGTGATAAAGTTGAAAATCTATTAAAGAAATTTACCATATTTTAGTAGGTTGACGTGCTGGCCGTGCTGGTCTGTACACTAATAAGAAAATAAAAAGAGTGTTCTAACATGGTTAGGATAAACAGAAACTAAACTGTTCAAGCTGTATCAATCAATTAACTCAGCCAATCGCAGTTCACTACCAGGCATATCATAGGCCTCTCCCGGACTGTGACAAAACACTTTGTCCTCCGCCTTCTGTAACCAGCCTATCCCAGCCACTTGGCGTTCTAAGTATAACTCTATATTATACAGGGTGTTAAAGTAATTGCGTGCCATAGCTTAAGGGTAGGTTCAGTATTGATAAAGACAGCCAGAAAAAAAAAAAACCTGGAATTGTACGTTACCTACCTAGTTACCTATCCTTCACCCGGCGTTATCGAAGTGTTCGGGCGTAGGTATTTCATTGCGTTCGATAGTATGTAGGTAAGTCTAGGAAATTATTAATTAGAATTTAAACAAAACAAAAACATTATTATCGGCAGCCTGTATATTTAAGGCGAAAAACGCACGAAATTATTTTCCCACGTTTTTTGCCATTTGCAGCTCATTATCTTGTGGCTACAGTTGAGGCGACATTAAATGTATTTAATTTACAGAATAATAATCTGACTGCCTCGTTGGTCTAATGGTCTTAAGAGGGCCCTTCCCGGTCCATCTATCGTGAACGCGAGCATGTTCGAAAAGCTTGTTGTTCATCGAGCGCCAATGAGAACGCGATAATGTTGTACGAAAAATAGTGTGTAAAAATTTGTATCAGGAAATACTTGTTTTTGGGTAAGCCTTACAAGTTTGTGAAATAATAAATGTTTGTCATTTAGAATCTCCAATACATGGCGAGGTTTCTATGAAAATGTTTTCTTTACTGTTACTATTTATGAGTACATTATGACCGGCCAAACTTCAGGTAAAACTTGTGCATAAAAGCAGATTTTTTGAGGCTTATACTGAATTTGTCTCTCAAATTTTCTATTTTTTTGCTTGCATAGAAACCTAGATAAAGTGCACAAAATACATATTAGTAAAAAAAACCAATGAAAAATGTGTTACAACGCCATAATCACGTAAGAGCGTTTGTGTGAAAAGTATGACAGCCGCTCGCTGAGCATGACCATGAGCTCCTGGGTTCGATTCCTAGGTCGGGCAGTGTTATTATTGGGTTTTTCTATCTGGAACTTCTCAGTAGCAGCCCGCAGTTAGGATTTGTGCCCGGTTGATAAAAATAGGCTCACCATCTTTACACATAACAGGCTAAATAACCTTCGAAAAACCTTTGGGGATATAAGGCGTGATGTTTAGTACTTTCATAAAGTAAAGGATAATCAACTCATTACACATTTATAGGTCACATCAGCCCTTAACAGGTGTAGGACAGAGGAAGTGACGGTCGCGTGATGTGACTAACCGGAAGCGGCGCCATGTTTGATAAACGCCGCGTTCCGGCCGACCTGCGCACGCGCTTAGCAGCCACTAATTTGAATAGTGTCGGCGATTTTAAATTATGGCATGTTAATATAATGGGCAGGTAATAGTGTTGGTAGTAGTCATTTCAAAAATATGATTGTCTGTAGGAATAGGGTTGGGGTCAAAATTGAAGTGTAGACAGATAATAAATAGTTTTACACCATGAAGTGATTATTTATTGAATTTAAAAGGCGACTAACGGATTTTGTTTGTATTATAACAGCGCTCTCTTGACTGCTAACAACCACAATCCTGCTATAGATGGAAAGATATAAATAATTTTCTTTTTGTCACATCTATTCAAAAAGAGCTAGTTTATTATTCATAACCAAGTACTAAAATGGTTAAATTGCTCTTTAATCCCTAGGGACTAAAAGCGATTTGAATTTGGAATGTGGCTATGTTAGTAAAAGTTCCAATCACTAAAAAGATCAAACACGTAAAGTAAAGAGCACGGTCTGCACGTGAGTTAAATTTAAAAAAAAGTTTGTGTAAAATAAAAAAAAACGCACGAAGTGCATTCCGCCCTTGTTCGTAATTGTTTACTCATATTTGGATTTACCTAGTTTTATTATTTTGTAAAAAAATCCGTGTCTCTTCCTTAAGTAGTGAGAATGAAATAAAATTCAGTAAACGTAGGTACTATTCTTATTCATAAGTTGCACTTACTTATTTTCTCATAGAGGATGATAAAAAGTGGAGTGTCCACCTCGGGAGCAACACTATTTTAAGCTCGAGTGACGTATCTACTTTGAATCCCTCTCGCCTTTAAAATAGTTGTTTTCTCCCAATCTACTATTATTATGTTCACCAACTAAAATTACAAATATTAAATGTAGAAATTTTACATAGAGTTAGTTACACAATGGGCGGCTGGTGGTTGGTGCTATCACCAATTTTTAACATCACAACGAGTACAATTTTACGTTATGTGTCTCTTCGGTCTTTCTAATACCTACCTACCTATGTAAAACTACAGAAAAGGTAGGTTTGTCTAGATAGGCTCTCTAGATACTACCATCGTTTGAGTTATCTCAGAAAGATTAATCTCTATTGCGAATAACGCCGGAGACCCTTAAATTTACCATTTATCACCCAAAACAGTTTCTGTTGAAGTATTAATCCTCGAAATACCCTCCAAATATCCTTAACAAGACATGACAGGAAACTAAACTATTTAGCGAACTTTATGATAACAAACAATACAGTTTGTTTAGCCAATAAAGCGTGTCATTGAATAATTCAGACTAATATAATGGTAACTATTATCGCCAGGTGTAAGTATAGAGGCCTGTTTATAGATGTTATCAAGAATGTTGATTGACAGTATAAAAGGTATGGATCCCACTTTTGTGGGATACGTACGTTTGAGTTTGTTTGTCATATAAATTAATTTGATTAAAAAATAAATTTATTGTATTTTCAATATTCATCAACTGCCTGGCCTGATGGCAGTATTTCATAGACTATCGCAGTTTGCAACAATGTTTGATTCAACACAGACTTTTTATTTCACTGTTTTTAAATAAGTTAAGATATTTTTTAAATGGTGAAGGATATCAATAGGGATATTGACAGGGGAAAAAATAACTATACAGTCCGTCAGTCAGATAATAAAAATATATTAGATACGTATTTTTTGCTTTATCATGTTAATAAAAAATGTTTTAAATAAAACACATTAAAGTTAGGGAGTGGGGTCTCTAATTTTTTGTTAACATCCCTATTTCAATCAGTGAATAACTTTGTAAATACCACTTAACTGACTAGCTTTTTGGGGTCTTTGTTTGGATCGGCTTCCAGTCTAACCACATGCAGCTGAATACCAGTACTTTACATGAAGCGTCTGACCTCCACAACGTAGTAACTGAGTAACATGATGCCCCTTGGTAAGATTGGTTATCAGACTTTCGAGCTTCTGACGACCCGTGAGGACTGTCAATGATCCACGAATGACGACCAGGACCAACAGCTTAACGTGCTTTCCGAGACACGGTATTTTCAATACTATACATTAATACTTGCAGTTGAACGAGTAATTTCGCTTTTGTGTATCAAATAGAATAGTCTCGGAAGTGTTCTAAGGTCGAGTTTACAAAACCAAGACATCAAGTCGGTAAAAAAAATAGAAGAGTTTATTTTTGTTGACTCAGTAAATTGCCTAATGGATACGAATATATCTTCTATCAGACCTTATGGGCTGTCAAATATTTAAGCGTCTAATCGCCCTAAACGTCATTAATAAACAGAAAGTACTCGCCAGTCATTTCCTACTTCAAAATAGTGTAATGTCGGAAGGTACGGTTATCGAGTGCTAGTGATGTGCGTACACTTCCTCTAAGCATGCGACGATGTAAAGTTTAGATAGTAAAATAAGTAGGAATAGTAAAAGTAATAAGTAAAATTGTTTTACGAAAATGTGCTAAAATTAATAAATACCTAATAATTAGAGCCAAACTTTTGTATAGGTAGGTAATTTAAAAGACAATTAATAAAAATGTTCAAGTCCCATCGAAAACTTAAGTACTGACCCTTGTTGGTGTAGCAACTTCCATCACTTTCTTTTAGCTGATTTTAATGTATATATCTACAATTTTTTTTTCAGTTTGTCCTTGAACTTGCTTATTTTTTTCTCGGTCTTCGCCTTTTTCTCACTGAGTCCGTTTATCCGTTTAGGGTAATAAACGTAGTGGTTGTTCAGCTTAAAGTTAAATCTTTAATTTTAGACGATCGTTATGGCATAGTATGAATGTGCGCTGTTTCTATTACCAACGGGCTGCTTGTACCCAACTCTAAGAAGGCTTCGGTCACGTCCAAACATAGTAGGTAACATCTAAAATGTGCAACCCTTACTTGAAATTACAAGAAATTAACACATAAAATTACATTTTTTGTAACATTTCTTAAATAATATTATATAAGATACTAGCTACTGCGTTTTATTTTTTTATTAAGAACCTCCTCGGCCCGTACACAACCACTTAACATAGTTTCATCACAATCCATCGAGCCATTTTCGTCGTGTGCCCGACTGTCAACATTGATCATGTCTTTGTAAACCTACCTAAGTTCACATTGTGGAATGCAATAAATATACTAAGTATTGAACATTATCCATTCCTCTTTTTAGTCTACATTAATATGATAAAAGATTTGTATTTTTGTTTGTAATGAATAAACTCAAAAACTACTGAACCGATTTTAAATATTCGTTTACTAGTATATTGCTATATTATCACTGAGTAATTTAAGCTATAATTTATAAAGATATCACACTTGAGAAGCCGCCGGTGGAACCAAGTAATAATATATTTCTGTTCTATCGACTATTTCACATTAGCGTGTCCCAGCATTACGCTTAGCAGGGGCGAAAGTGGATATTACCTGATGTTATCAGCTATGCATGATGTAATTTGAATGCAGTTTTCGTTGGCAACATTAAATGGGGCTCTGTGAAGTTCGTGTATTGATCAAATATACATTCTAGTGAATTTTAAGGCAGGAAGGAAATAATGGTGGACGTAGAGGGTAGTGGATGAGTACCTACCTATGTGGAACAGGGAGTGTGTGGAAGTGCTTATCATTCCATTTGAGTGTACCTTTGTTGATTGAAGGCGTTGGGTCCGAATAACATTAATTTCGTATTTACATAGTAGAATTTATTGTAGGCTAAAGTATTAGCTTAGGTTTAACCGATTGATTCGTTTATTTAATTATTTATAGTTTTACACAGCACAAACATATACATACACACACAGCACTAACCCATATTTTTTGACGGCACGGTTGGCGCAGTGGTTAAGCAATTGACTGCTGCACTGCGTGTCGCGGGTTCGATTCCCGCACGGAACAAATATTTGTATGACCTACATGTAGTTGTTTCGGATCTGGCTTTGTGTATGTGAGTTTAAATGTTTGTAAACGCACCCACGATACAGGAGAAATGCGTTTAAAAAAAAATATGTGTGAAGACTGGTGGCCTCGTTTTGTTTTATTTATTAACACCTACTTCAAGCACATGGTACAGAAGCGGACTTAATGCCACTGGCATTTTCTATTATTCAACCAATAATAGTAACAGTTTTTTTTGGCGGCAGTCGATTATGAAATAAAAACGGTGCAGAATAATATTATTTATGAATATCGAAAACCCAATACGGACTGAGTTGTATCAGTTTGAAGATTAACTAATATTTTTATTTAATAAGGTATAATCTTGTTACAAAACATATTTTTGACCTTCCCTTTTCCTTCTTCACTAAAGGTATCAGCCAAAAGATGAAACGATAACCATAAATATCCTTATCCTAAAGGATTCTCTCTATACCTCTAAATCCTAGAATAATAATGGTTACCAGCATAATAAGTGATCCCATAACTTATGGGCTTAAGCCTGCTGTTCTCATTAAGAGCATCAACCAACACAACACAACATATTTGTCTCACGAACATGTTTATTTGAACTATTAGATTTGTGTCCCTTTCATATTGAATTTTAGATTAGGTTCTTTTCTTTTGAAGAAAATAAGGAATAAGCTATGAAAATGTCACTAAAAGGCAAAGTTTTACTTACTTACCTACTACTTCCTGAGTTGCCATCTAACTTAATTAACGTTCAACATGGAAAATCTCTGTTCGCTAGGCATTAATTTCTATTCTTTTTCTATTTAATGTGCTATTTCATTAAACATATATGAATTTATCATTTAATTATGTTCAAACACGAGACTCTTGTTATCAGTAGATGCCCCATAACATAGTAATACAACAAAAGGCTCATTTCATAAATGTGACGGGTAAAAATGTTTATCTACATCCATGTTATAAATTCTCTTTAAAAGTTTCTAAACTAAAATATAGATAATAAAAAGTTATTCTACTCCTAATAAAATAAAATAAAAAAGTTTCTAAAACAGTTAGCTTACTGCCAACATTAAAACATCCAGTGTCATAGCAACCATAATATCATCCAAACGAGTGTTATAATGTTGTACTAAATTTCATTACGCAACTCCTTTGCTTTTTCGATCCCTTCCTTACTTACCAAACAGCCACATTCTCACTACTTAATTCATGGTATCTTTATGAATTTCAAAAAAGGAACATAATCATACACGCGCGGCTAACTACCACAGTGCCGTTATTTTAAAAAAAATATGTAAATAATGATTACAATAAATAATTCTATTATTACCTATACATAGTTTGTTTGTATTAGATACTCAGCAATTAAACTTTCCGTGAATTTACATAAGAGTTCTTGAGTTCTTACACCCTGTGGTTTCAGTACCTTTTATAGAGGATTCATTTCATGGGTGTAGATAAAGTCTTGTACGCAACTGTACATAATTAGGTATTAAAACACTCATGTGATCCTATTATCAATATCATATACCCACATTCGTGTTTCAATACCCCTTATTATAAAACAGTTGCTTATATAACTATTTTTGAAACAATTTACAGAAATAAATAAATTAATGAGGAATCAAGTATTTTCCACGATTTCTATCTTATTTTGTTAAAGCTCTTGGGTTCATCTTGTCTTGGCTTGCCAGCTATCTAAGCTAGATCCAGACTGACAAACGATCCAGCACTAGGTATTTCGATCAATCAGTTCCAAATAGTACCTACCGCTGCAAGTAGTTTCGTTTTGGTGGCAACTCACAAACAAATGGGGGCTAGAAAATGTACGGAATGGGGGCTATACCAGAAAATGTACGGAATGACAAACAACCATTTTTGTAAATATACGAACATTTATCATCAATCATCATTTATTTGAGCCCTTTATTAAAAAAAAAATATCTCCCGCTAGCAGGATAGTGACTATAGATCCTGAATTCCCTACATTTTCTGGTATTTACGGAATGGGGGCTATACCAGAAAATGTACTGAATGGGGGCTATACCAGAAAATGTATGGAATGGGGCTCATTCCGTACATTTTCTGGTATAGCCCCCATTCCGTACATTTTCTGGTATAGCCCCCATTCCGTAAATACCAGAAAATGTAGGGAATTCAGGATCTATAGTCACTATCCTGCTAGCGGGAGATATTTTTTTTTTAATAAAGGGCTCAAATAAATGATGATTGATGATAAATGTTCGTATATTTACAAAAATGGTTGTTGTGTATTGTAGAAAATACATACCATAAATAACATAACATCACGCCTGTATTTCACCGAAGGGTTAGGCAGCGGTATACCTATAGTACACTCATATTTCGCCTGTAATAGGGGGCGAGCCAATTTCCATCTACCGGCACAAATCCAGACTTAGAGCTGCTACTGAGAAATACCTGATGGAAAACTCAATGACACTTTATATATATAACCGAACTGGGAATCGAACCCAGGACCTCATGTTCAGCAGTAGCGCTTGTGACTAGACCAACGAGTCAGTGAATTTTATGAAATAGATCTTCTGAAATTTCCTTTTTTATGTCAGTACTCTAGTTACTAACAAAGGAGAATTAACACGAAATTCGACAGAACACATACGTGTTGGAAATTCATAACAATAGCGTCTTTATGAGATCGTAGATTTTTATGGCTACCCTCGTCATGTCGCTCTTGTACGAGAGTATAATTAAATGTCTTTTGTTATATCTACCCAGTTTTGGTATAAGTACATAATAAAGAAAGTACGTAATGAGAATTACCCTAAGCTTTTAGACAAAGAGTAAAAATCATTATCATTATATTTTCTATGTTCGCATTAGGTAATAATCGTCTTGATAACAGCAAACATAACTGTAAACATACTGTACAACCCTTCAGGGAAACAAGGCGTGATATTATGTGTGAAAAAAAAAAATAGTACTTAAGTAGTTTTTTTTAACCAAAAAATCCAACCGTTTAATTCCCTCTAATACGATTACCTATTGGTAAATGCAATATCGTATTATTTTGTGCTGTAATTAGGTAATGATTTCGCGTCTCATTCAAAACGTTCGGAGCGGAGTGTCACCGCGCCTCGCAAAACCCAAATTGTATTTTATTTATTAACTACGGAAAGGCATACCACGTACATACTACGTACCTATATGTTTAAACTTTTGTATGGTAGCAGAGTATATTATTACGAATTTTTAGGCGCAAATTTATAAATTTAAATTCAATATTTCGCTTATAGCAAAGTAAAAACATATTTACTCTGACAGCATATTACTTAGTTGTTAGAACTTTTGTTGTAAGCTATACAATACGATAACAATACAATACAAAACATTTATTCGACACAGACACAACACAACAGCAACAAACACATAAAAAAAGAACAAAAAACATAACAATAAAATTGCAGTAAAATTTTGCTATAACTAATCCTTTTATAGGAAATGTAGGAAATGATTTGAAAAACTATTCTTTTTTATTGGAAGTGTTACGGGACATTTTCAGTTTTACATTGTTCCACAGTACCTATCTGTTAGCATTTTCCCTAATAAAAGTTTATATTAGTACTAATGAAGAAACAGTAAAGTAGGTATTAAATTTAAATTTTATATTATTGTTGTAGCACGAAATAATAGCAAATACCTACTTAATAGCTATTGCATAACTCTAAACTGTTAGTATTTTCACTAAAGCTATCCACTCAGCGAAAATAAAAAACTTTAGAATTATAAAAGGTCTTGTGGAAAAAATATTGTAAGTATATCTAATGGAGCGATAGTAAATTCAAGGAACTTAATTGTTTAGCTAATTGACTACTAGCTTAAATTATTCGCATAATTAAATCACCAACCAATCATCAGAGGGATGTGTGGCGTTAAGGGCTGGCGCACATCTGACGTGGCGCAGCGCAGCGCATTCGTCACTGCCAAACAAATATCGACCTTGCAGAAGTTGAAAATAAATAAACTTCCATTAACTCAAGAGCGCGTCTATGCGGAAAGAAGCGCGTGTCTCGGGTTATTTATTCTCAACTTTATTTTTAGGCATGCAACGTTGATATTTGTTTGGCGTTGACAACCGCGCCGCGCTGCGCCTCGCCAGGTGTGCGTCGCCGTCGGCCCGAACGCATGGATAGATAGATAAGAAATGAGTAGACAGACCTACATAAGAGGAAGTCTGAAAGTGACACCGGTGGCTGAAAAGTTGTGCAGAAAAAAGTTGTCATGGTATGGGCATGTGATGCGGAGGAATGTGGAAAATGTCGTGAGAATGTTTTGAGTATATGAATGTCGATGGCTAAGAGTAGGGGAAGACCAAAGAAACGATGGATGGACTATGGACTGCGGGAAAGATGATATGGATATAAAGGGGGTGACTACTGAGATGTCAACTGATAGAGAAGTGTGGAAGAAAGGGACATAGAATACGGCGTCGAGCCCAAATAAATTATAGGATAAGGGCAGCAGAATGATGATCACCACTGTCATTAAGTCAAATGACTTCTCCCGCTCCCGCTCTGGGCTGAGCGGGAGGGCGTGTCAGACCAGACTCGTACTGACTAAAACCCACCCGTGTTCCTTCGGTTGCCTTTACGTTGCCAGAGGCCACGGTATCCCTTTCGGACTTTCCCGCAACCCCGGCAGGCATCGGTCCCATCGGACTCCTTCACCCGCTGACATCTCTTTGAGGCGCGCGTGCAACACAACGTGCCGTCGACCCGGGCTTGGTCCTTACCGGACGGCGAGCTACCCATTGCTCAGCGTCCGCAAGCCCGCGCCTACGCTACGCTCGAATCGGCCTGCGATTTCCGACGCCCAGGGCGTCTCCTCCTGTGACTGTACCTACCTAATACCATATTAATCTTATGAATACGCAAAGAAATTAAAAAAGACTTAGCAGTGCAATATAAAGTTTTTGTTCTCAACGGAATCTTCCAATTCATTTACGAACAATAAATTCTACTCAAGCACTTGTAATGAAACTTCATGAAGCACTTAATTTGGGAGATAAAATTGATTACAGAGCTATAGTCTGTCACATATTGAACTTAGAGTTTATGTTGAGAGCTTTAATATAGGATAGTGAAGTACTTGAAGATATATTAAAGAGTTTTTGGATGATTGTTCAAGGATTAATAGGACTTATGAAAGCTCTACATTTAGAATGCAATATCCTATAGTTCACGCGGTGTAGCATGGTGCAGGTGACAGGTGACAGAAAGGGTAAAATATATTATAATTTACTTGTTTTTACTGATTCTGTATTTTACGACTGATCCGTACCTACATACAGATTGTGTACATAATACGGACTCAGTGATAACTGTAGTAAATTAAATAAATTTACCCTTTCTGTCACCTGTCACCCGCACCATGCTACACCACGTGAACTATAAAGGTATTGGATTACTATTAAATGAGCAATATTTGTATACATAAATTTGTAATCACTATAATAATATTTGTTGTTTAAAAATCGATCTAGATAGATCTCATGTCTTGGAAAATTCGTTTCCTCCGTATTTTCACCCGAGCTACCTTAGAATTATGACGTGACAGCACGGAATTATTAAGTACCTACTATCATGGCAGCATGTAATTAGTATTTATTATACATGGAATTAGTATGACCTATCCTATACTATTAAATGAGCACTCTCTTTTTTCACCCGAGCAGAGCTCGCTCGACCAGGTACCCACTGGGATTGTTATGCCATATGTTTGATGTTATGTCGGCATGTATGGCTACCCACTGCAGAACAAAGACCTCCAACTCTTCTCAGACAGAGAAAGAACGACCATTTGATATGACATAAAATTGACATTCTTTAAAGAAAGACAGAAATGAAAGAAAAAGTATTTATTGGGACTCGCACAGGGGATCACAAATTAAACTTAACACACTCATAGAAACATAAATAATAAAAAATAAAGTATAGTGAAAAACTTATTTCTTTTGAAACCACATATTAATTACATACCACCATCACGCCCATATTCCCCGAAGGGTTAGGCAGATGTGTACCTGTAGTTCACCCACATTTCCACACATATTTTCGGTCCCACGTACCTAAAACGTGCTGCGAAATTCCGTATGGAAAAACCCAAACACACTTTGCCCGACCTGCAAATAAATAAATTGATTAATTAATTTGCATATTAATAAAGCATTACTGGTTTAAAACTTGTTTTATAATCAAAATCATGAGAACAAGTTTTTAGCCTAATTTTAGATAACAAGGCGTACTTATAGTATTATTTTCATTGGTTACAGATGTACAGGCGTCAACCACTGCAACTTCGTGCTGTCTGAAGACTTCCCCCCCTCTAAGAGTTGGTCTCCAGGAGTTGTGTTCATTAAATACGCTTGTTTTGATGGTAAGTTGCAACATTATTTACTTTAGAAATAATTCAAACTCCAACTGAAAAATCTTTGAAATGTCATGGAGTCAGTCAGTCAGAAAGATGAAGTTAGTTGGCCATTCCAAACCTTAGAAGATTCCTATGGAGAAGAACGGGCAAGAATCACCAGGTCCATGGACACTCATATTTTTTTTTGCAAAAGCTGAGATGCAAACCTACTGCAATCGGCTATCTATTCACTCTAATGCCCATTTTCGCTAACACTTCACGACACCTACGTGAATGCCTAAATAAAACCGTGCTGTTGGATTTTCACACTCGGCCCAGCGCCCAAAGTTGAAAATTCAACTTTGGGCGCAATACTGTTACCTACATAGGTAGGTAGGACTGAAGTCATTGACGTTCATTCATATGATTTATCAAACATTTCCTACTAAATATAATAAGTATTAGTGCAAAAGCACATATTTTGCACTTCAGGAATCAGCCTGTTAGTTAGAGATTGTAGCATAACCTCACTTTTACATAAATAATCTATTTTATCTCTGTTCTCAGATTGACAAAATCCACAGAATTTTCAGTGAAAGGTTGATAATATATAAGCTATTAATTGACACCACTTTCATCTTTGTACACCCAGGCCCAAGATTGTATGTACCTAATCGTTTCAGTCTCCTTTTACGTGACGAAGATCCAAAAACAACACTATTTAGAAAAATAGGTACTCTAGGTACCTACTATTTATACATGGATTTATCAATCGTATAAATGCACGCTATTTATTTCTGTTTCAATAATTCTAGGCATGGAATAATCCTGTCACATTTAAAAACAGAATTATGAAAATTCTGAGAAAACGAAGAAGCGACAACTGCTCGGGTGAAATTAGAGAAAACGAATTTTCCCAGATATTATCTAGATGGATTTTACGCCCCCATATATTGCAGCTTTCATCGAAATCGTTAGAGCCGTTTTCGAGAACATGGTTACTAATATATATGTCGCAGGTTTTTCATAAAATTAGGTTTTTGATCAAAAACCTAGGTTTTTAATGAAAAACCGGAAGATGACACATTTTAAACTCAATTTCATCATAAATCTGTAACAATCCAGACTTTTGATCAAAAACCTGAACTAGTTTGGGTTTATGATAAAGTTCTTGTCAAAATCACGGGTTTGCTTTGTAGAAATGCAGAAAAAAATGCTCGTTTGAAAAACATAAAATGCACTGCAAGACAAATCGATGTGCATGCAAAAAAAAATGTTTTATGCAACTCTAGATGTCACAAGTCAACAAACTATCATAATAAATAAAGCCATACTGGCAGATTTATAAAAAAGCAAGTACGTGGTAAACGTTTCTTTAGTATTATTTATTTTTATTTTTTTAGTTTTGACTCAGTTTAGTCGTATTTAATAGTTACGAAATTTCATTTGCGCGGCTTATCTAAATCAGATTAATATAGGTACGTGAAATTGAAACATTTTATTTCATATTTGGATTGAAGGAGGAGAATATTGATTGGATCATGATGGAATTTTGATAAATAAATAATTGTTTTCTTGATGGATTGTTTTATTCATTTCATTTAAATTGATTTATTTGTCATGAAACAAAGAAAACCCGTGATTTTGACAAGAACTTTATCATAAACCCAAACTAGTTCGGGTTTTTTTTATCAAAAATCTGGGTTTATGATGAAATTGAGTTTAAAATGTGTCATCTTCCGGTTTTTCATCAAAAACCTAGGTTTTTGATCAAAAACCTAATTTTATGAAAAACCTGCGACATATGTATATACAAATATTGCTCATTTAACAGTTTATGATAGGATAACAGTATAATTCGTTGCATTCATGTGTTTCTGAACACTCACAGAGTTACATGAAAGTTAATTAAAACACTACGTCAAATACCTACCAGGAAACTGGACATATTTAACAGTTCCAGGTGTACGTTTGCTAATTACCTAGACGTGAAATTAAAATAGTTGGCTAGAATATTCACAATAGCTTTAAAGAGAATTTCGCAGTGCAATTCTAATTAACAAGGAGATTGGATTATAATTCTTTCTTGAAAATATACCTTTATAGTAATTAGAATAGTTACGTATTGTTTGCAAAAAAATATTAACTAGCCTTTTCCCAATGATGTTGGGGTCGGCTTCCAATCTAACCGGATGCAGCTGTAGACCAGTAGTTTTACATGGAGCGACTGCCTATGCGACCTCCACAACCCGTTACTAGGTAATACGATATCCTCTTGGTAAGACTGATTGTCAGATTTCTAAAAAGCATCATTTACGATATTATCTTTATTGACTACAGTAAACGTCAACCATAATTTGCACGCACCTAAGCCCCTAATGCTTCACAAAAATTTAGATTTATTTCATATACATTAAAATGCTTTTGTATAATATATACATATACCACAACTATTTACACTAGGTACTACATTAAATGACTAACTAACTACACAAACAAATCCAAAAGCAAGACACGAAGGGCCTGCGCACACTGGCGGACGGCAGGGGAGAGTATCAGGAGAATTCCTCTATCCGCTAGCACACACTGACTAGAAAAATCCTCTGCGATACTGCGAGCGTCCGCCGAATAGCCATCTCTCGCCGGGTTTGATTATTCCACTAGCAACTACGCAGTTGAAAAGTTGCTTTTGAAATAGTGTAGTAGACTGGCTCCCGCGCATACCGGCGCATAAAGGCGCATACCGCCGCCTCCCGCTGCTTCCCGCCACGCGCCGCGGTATCCTCCAGCGTGCTCTTCAATGCTCTAGAGAAAACTGCGCTGCGAAGCTTCAAGGTATTGAGATATATACCTACCTCATTTCGATTGGATAAGTATTAAATACAATTGATAAATTAAAAATTCTCTGCCGTTCCGTCTGCCAGTCTGCGCAGGTCCTTAGGCGTCGAAGTACTCGTCCGAATCGCTGTCATCTGGAATCGTGTCCAGAAGACTGGCAGCATTGCCACGTTGAATGGCAATGCTACGTCTTTGGCCAAAGAACGAGCCAACCCTCGTAAAGTGTCGATGCCTTAAAATAAGACTCGCACACGGGTCCCATGACCCGAGTGGCTCAAAACTGTAGTTCACAAAATCATACCGTAATCCTATTTTTTGTTTACAACGTCACCCTTTAACCATAATGACTTTATTTAGTTATAGTGCACACTTTAACTTAATCAATTAATTGTCGCTACCATAAAAATATTAAAACTGCCACTACATATCGAACACATGGCGTTTCAAGGCGTGAAATTGATTTATCTCTATCAGTAGGACAGCTTTAGGGACATCACGCCTTATAAAGTGTTATAGGACATGCCATA
Organism: Xanthia togata; assembly: GCA_963853775.1. Taxonomy (NCBI): domain Eukaryota; kingdom Metazoa; phylum Arthropoda; class Insecta; order Lepidoptera; family Noctuidae; genus Xanthia; species Xanthia togata. The sequence continues at coordinate 6,869,886 of OY970798.1, read as the reverse complement.
TGTGATATAGTGCCCTTTTGGGGTGTAAATTGCTCATTTAATTTCCCTCTTTGTATTTAGTGAGGTTGGATGTTATTGAATGTAATAGAGTTTAGATGTTGTTGCAAGCGATATTAATATGAGAAGTAGGCCATATGGTTAATTCCTTCTTCTCCCCTTCTTTATTGGCACGAACTCTATAGACGTGTGAACTTAAAGTACGCTGTTTTTAAGTTCTCCAACCTATTCGGCTCGCCGTCGGCGTCGGTGACACACGTGAAGATAGCTCACACTATATTGCGATGTTGTCGGGTTCTCTGAACCAAACATAACAAACATTACACAAATGATGAAACAAATTGGCGGCTCGTGAGTCGCGGTGTTGACAGACGTACGAAACTACGATCACAGGCGACGCCGACGAATTTACTCACGGTTCTAAAGTACGCGTACTCAGTACGACACACGGGCGAGTAAGGTCGTCGAGCCATAAGTACGCGTACTAGCTTGTGCGTCAATCACCCCTTTATGAGAATACTTGTAGCAGCTTTAGCGAATATAAATGTTATACTCGTAATATTTATCCAATCTGTAAGCTGCGGGTTATTTGCGTAACACATAGGTAAAATATCATTTGATCGCAGTCTTGGTTTCATTTTGACAGTTCATCCACGTTCATTGCGTTATTTACGTTGTTGAGCAGACGAATTTTTCAAACCTATGGAGCAATGGATTTGCAATATCCTTCAAAACTCTCGTATTGTGATTGAAAATGTTTTACGCAATGATGTTACCGGTGCTGATGACGTGGTGCCTGCCACCACTGTCATGCCCGATTAGATATGGTTTTAAGGCAGACCTCGTTTTGTTGTTAGAATAACACTTACACTGTTTGTCCATCGCACCGTGAATGGGACGTCGACGAGTAAAGTAATATAGTATGAGTATAGTAAATGTACTATCGCTACTTCGGCGTCCTCATCTTGTTCTCATTGACGTTCCGTTCACGGTACTGTGGACAAACGGCTTTAGAGTCTGTCAATAGTTTGAACATGACAGACACAGGTGATTTTTTTATATTAATATGTTCAGCGAAAAAAAAACGCATTTATTATTTTTGTGCAAACGGTAGAAGAAAACTTTTAATAACACTGCTCCAATGTATTGAAGAACTCACAGCAATGCAAATACTTACCAAGTAACAAGGATTTCCGTTAATCCAATTTTACTTTTCAACACTATGACTACAATTTGGAAGCTATAAACCATTGAGACACTGGAAAACTCCCCCTCGGGAATCGCATGTGTATGGATCCCATTGTATCCCAAAACCAATTTACTTAGACCTATAACTACTGATAATTTTTCCTTCCGTTGCCGACTTTCGTTAGTCGTTAGAAGGAGGTGTGAGGTCATGTCATGTTGGTGAATGTGTTTGCCATAGAATTGACACATTTTACCCCGAAATGTGTAAAATATCAGTAAGCTAGGGCGCAGTTAATGGAGTATGGCAACAAACATTTTGTCGTCACGTGCGCGCCATTTCAAAGGAGTTGTACAATTTATGTGGTCTTTGTAAACTATGGTTGAAGGGGATGCACTCGCGAGCTCTGTATCGTATTTTTAGGTGGGAATTTGTGTGAACTTTTAAATTAGATAATGTTATACAACGTGTTCTTTTTATGTCCCATAACTCTAAGGTTATATGCTTTAAGTTTTAAAAAAAACTTCTAGTATAAAGTGTTCCAAAAATACATAGTTTCTAAGGTAACATAACACTAGACTCTCGAGGTGTGTATCTAAATTTCATTGATAAGTCCACTGAAAAGAAGAAAATATTGATGAGTATGAGTAAGAATCTGCGTTCTTCTAACAATCTTCTCTTACTTTGTCCTTCTCATACTTCTGACTTTGTTCATTCTTCCTTTCATATTCAGTCCATTCTTCTATGGAATGCGCTTCCTCTTGATATCAGGACGGCGACCAGTCGGTATGCATTTAAGCGGAAACTACAGAGTTTTTTATCAAAATAAATAGAGTAGAGTCATCTCAACACCTCTCCCTTGAATTTGTATAATGTATATATGTAATATAGGTATATATTTTATTAAATATGTATGTATGTGTGTGTAATATAATTATTTATAATGATATATTTTAATAAAAAATGATTTTTCTTTGTTCCTCTCAAACAGAGCACCTGCCATCTAATCTCTTCACTACCCTTGGTTGACTGGTAGAGAATGCCTAAGGCATTAAGTCCGCCTTTGTACTTTTATAAGTGTGAAAAGTTTAAATAAATAAATAAATAAATCATTTTCATTCAAATCAATCATTCTTTTTAAAACTAAGAAAATGCGACGTTGTCATATTTCACAGGGTGTTTATAATCGCGACTTTGTCGATGAAAACGAAAAAAAAAAACATACAATATGCCAGTTGAATCTTTGACTTGGTCTCATTAATGACGGCACGGTTAGCACAGTGGTTAAGCGATTGACTGCTGCGCTGCGTGTCGCGGGTTCGATTCCCGCACGGAACAAATATTTGTATGACCTACAAGTAGTTGTTTCGGGTCTGGCTGTTTGTGTATGTGAGCATAAATGTTTGTAAACGCACCCACGATACAGGAGAAAGCCTAGTGTAGGGCATTTAATACCCTAGTTTCTAAAAGATGATCAATATAACTTATTCCATGGAGTTTAAAGAAATAGTGGATAAATCCGTTATGCATACGTACTTAATAATATAAATGCGAAATTAACTCTGTCTTACCTTTCCACGCCTTAGCAGCTGAACGAAATTTGGCACACGGGTAAGCCATGACCTGGGTTAAAACAGGATACTTTATATCCTGGTAGTATAATCTCTTGGAATAATACTCAATCTTCACGCAGGCGTAGCCACGGGCCAACAGCTATTCACATATACTTGGTAATCCTCTTCAAACGATCCATGTTAATCAAAATCAAGTCAGTTATTGAAAGTAGGCTGAGAATCAGCACTTTCTGAACGTCAAAATTACATAAGACAGACCCCCAAAACGCCCTTAAATACTTCCTAGTGCTTTAGCTTGGAAGAAGAAGTGGCGCAACAAACTTCCCAGCAGAAATAATACGAAGGAACTAATGTTTGCCCTGTGCAATGTATGCAACACCCACACATATGTTACTTTCAAAGCCACGTAGATCAACTAAGAATAATGTAGAAAGTTTTGACCGTAATGCACTCGCTACAACTTGTTAGCTCATGTTAAGAAAATTGCAGTTTGAGCGAGCAACTATGTAGTTCGAAAGATTTGCAGCATAGATAGAGCTTACATGTTTTCGAAGCAATACATTATACACGTTTATGAAACCATTATTTTAGTTAACAAAAGAAAAACATGTTAAGACTTCAGAGGGACAATTCACGTAATTTTTGAGAACTTTCGCATTCGCATCTCTTTCGCAATCTGTCAAAAATACAATAAATTAACCAACATTTTTGTCAGTTTTGGTAGATTGCGACTTGAATGTGAACATTTTTTAAGAACGTGAATTGGCTTTCTGGCCAGGACAACAAATTACTACTAGTTTAATTTCTTTTATTTATTGGTTAAATATGAGGCTTTTTGGTACTTTTTTATTTTATATCCTTTTTCTTTAAATGTGCGTTTATTTTGCACAATAAACATTTTTTCTTTCTTTTCTTCTTTTCTTTCTATTTTAAAACATAGTGTTAATGATGAAGAGCTGTCTCTCAGTTATCATCAACCAATTATTGAAAGTTTGAATTAGGATTTTGTTAGTAAGATTTTTTTTTAATCATTCATTCCTTCATCTATTTTCCAAATATTATAATTTCAAACGTTTAGTTACTATCAAGTGAAAGTAAATACAGTCGTTGACCCAAAAAAAAAAACAATGTTTTTTTTTTTTCGTTTTTCGTAATCCATCACTTAATTTGACCAGTCATTTTAATTTTGTACTTATATTTGAATATAACGAACAATTAAATAAATAAAATCGAATAAATATTTTTTTTTCTTTCTTTCTTTATTTTTATTCATAAACTTTTACTAGTGATGTACCGTGTGTTAATGAAAAAACTAATCAAAAGTAATAGCTATAGCCTATAACAATAAAGGTCAGATCGCACATTCATTATTCAGTCTATTTTCTGATCGTGGTCGTTTTGTTACCGGTGTATAATAAGGCCATTAATTTTCGGCCACAATGGAAATTAACACAAAGTGATTGATATAGTTCGGTTATTGCGAATAATATCGATATTATAGGCAATCATATTTCGTTTTGGGATGAGAATAGAATTATTGTTCTGGTTATTAGAAACGGTGCCTTTATTATTGGTTCATTTTATACATATTTAGGTACGGTACATACAGTCTGACTTACACTGTGAGATTTAATTGCTTGTGGCATACCATACGTTGAAGCAACAATAAAAGTTGAACCGTATTTATAGTGTTTATACGATCTTGCATCGTATAAACACTGTTACACGGTTCAACTACAATTTGATTGTTTTCCGCCAGCAAGAAACGTACATCGTGTAACCATGGCTTATGTTAGTGACTACAGAATAATTGATCGATCTAAGCACCAATGAATCGCAGAATATTAAAGACTAGCTTCCGCGCGGCTTCATCTGCGTGATATCTTTATACATTATTTAAACTAATATTATAAAGAGGAAATATTTTTTCGTTTGCTTGTACCGAATAGGCTCCGAAACTACTGGACCGATTTGAAAAATTCTTTTACCATTAGAAAGCTTAGTTTTCAGGGAGTAATATAGGCTACTTTTTATCCCGGGAAAAATAACGGGTCCCGCGGGAAAGACCACGGGAGCGAAGCCGCGGGCAAAGTGCTAGTAATTAATAAACTCAAAAACTACTGGACCAATTTTAAAAATTCATTCACTAGTAGAATGCTATATTATCACAGCGTAAAATAAACTACAATTTATGAAGATATAGTAGTAGTATTATGTATTATTCAGTGATAATATAGCATACTACTGTATAAGAAGAATTTTGAAAATCGGTCCAGTAGATTTTGAGTTTATTCATTAAAAACAAAAATCCAAAACTTTCGCTTTATGAGTAGAAAGACACAAAACAAAACGCTAACGCACTTTTAAGAAAAGCAACCTTTTTACTATATTTTTACTCGTATAAATGAAGTGCAGCGCAATTTGCAGTATTTTTTATATTTTGCAACTTAGATACCTTCTTTATCAATCCTTGCGTGTCTTACTGCAGTTTTCTACGGTTTCTTTACCCGGTTTACAAGCTTTACATGCATTGTAATTTGTACAACCACAAAATCATAAATCAATCAGTGCCGTTTGTCTGGGCAGGTAACTCTAAGCTGCAAGGCTCTTTCTTCAAAAGACCCTTCCAGGCAAGGTCCTGTATTTTTCTGCCTTGTTGGTCTAATAACTGCCTCGTTGTTCTAGTGGTCGCAAGCGCTACTGCTGAGCATGAGGTCTTGGGTTCGATTCCGGGGCGGCAAAGTATTATTGGGTTTTTTGAGTCTGGATTTGTGCCCGGTTGATGGCAATAGGCTCACCCCCTATTACATGGGACTTAAACATAACTGGCGAAATGTGGGTCTACCTACTACAGGTACACCTCTGCCCAACCCTTCGGGGAAACAAGGCGTGATGTTATGTTATGTTATATATAATTTTTGCACTTTAAAAGAGACCATGACCTCTGAGTTAATTTCAGATTTTTTTGTCAAGTATCAGCCAGCTAAGAAATGCTGAAGTCATCTAGTTTTAAATTGTAAATTTACGTGTAAAAGTGTCTTAAAAGATCTAATTTAATAAATAAACAATGTTCATTCATGTCACAATTCGCGGTATGCGCACGTACTCACAGCACTCCCGTTCGTTAGTGAGGCACCCTAACTAAAAACATATCGACATGTTGTGTGTGTCGAATTGCGAACACGTGCGTTGCAGTGCCAACCCTGATTGGTAGCACAATGCTTTGATCGCACCCCTATTTTTTTCGGTTATAAGCGAAAAATCAATGAACTATATTTTTTCGAAAAGTGTGCTAGGATTTTGTATTGTTATGTAAATATTTCGCGGCACAAAGGGATGCAGTTTGATTTTGTGGTATAGTTTTATGGCTTTCGATACAGTGTAAATTGCGTAGTCAGTCTTGCAGGTGGCTTTCTTTAATTAATTTCTTGAAGTGCTACCAAGCTTAGGCGATATAGATGTTAATTATATGAAAGCACGCAAGGTTGATGGGCAGAATGTCTGACTATATTTCAGCCACTGAAAGAATGCGTTCCTGACAGTTGCCACGATTGGGAACTAATCTACTTATTAAAATCCACTGACAGGCAACGCACAGCCAAAACCGCTGGGTCTAGAAGCATGTTTTGCACGAGCCTTCCTTAAATTACGAAGATGGGGACTAACTCCCCTTTATACTCGTAGCTGGATGGAAGTTTGTATATAAACTCACAATTTTTGCCGATATGCAATCGCATCGGGCATCGGCAAAATGCTTGTAAAATCTAAATTCATAAAACACGTGATCTTTTGTACTCAGCGTTTGCAGTCCTTGCTCATTTATTAGAAAGAAAAAACGTTTATTTGCGGTACAATATGACGCAAGGAATGAAAAAAAAAACACAAAAATAACCATTTGGGGGAAGTAAGCGTCACATCCACGCAAAACGGCCATTGCTCAGCATAATGCTGGGCCTATGCGAGACAGAGCCCCAGCGCTGGTTTTCTGCGACAACCGGCGATGACGTGATGACGTCAACCGGTGCAATTTATAGAGAAATAACAAAAACAAAATAAGACAAAAAAAAAATAAACACAATAGTTAGTCCTAAATATATAAATTATAATAAAATATAATATTTAAAGTGGCAACATTTCGTAGCGTCAGTAACTCACGCGCCGCAGACATACAATCTGTGCGCGCAACTGACTTAAAACTATTTTTTTTTTGTATCTACCTCTGATTTTGCATTACAAATTGTCGTTGCTTTATGATTCCTGTTAGATGTAAAATGACCGTTTAAAACTGACAGTTGTCAGGAGTGCATTCTTTTATTGAAGGGTAGGATTTGAGAGAGGTATGGCTTCATTTATTTATTTAGCACAATATAACAATTTTTCAATATGAATTAAGGTCAGATATAGTTGTACTATTGTGGTCGGAAAGCATGTGGTATTTCCCGGCAGAGTTATCGTTGCTTTTTGACACGGACAGCACGGAGAAACCATAAGGACGTACCTACCTGCAACAGGAAAACGTTTATTCAGATCTATTTGATCACTGGTTATATTTATAAATATTATATCTGTACATATATTATGTCGTTTTTCGAGTCTGTCCGAGTTTGTCTGTGTGTATGCGTTGTTAAGTATTTAACGGTGTCATAAAAAAAAATAGTTCATGACTTTATGTCCTCTAGAGGGCGCCATATTCAAGTAATGTGACGTCACATAGCCTGTAACCAGCGGACGATCAACGATGCTTCCAACGATACTTACCAAATTTGTCAAATTATGATAGGTAGTTTAGAAGTTATACTTGTATCCTATATAGACGAATTGACAACCTAATTGATAAAGAAATCTCGGAAGTTGTGACAAGTCATAGAAAACGTGCGAAGCTATACACGATCAATCGGAATGTTTCAAAACGATTCAAAATCGTTTTGAAACAAATTGTCATTCCATAGCTTCTTAATTCGAAAAAAAAAATCTGCTCTGCAACGTAAATAACGCAATTAATGTTGTTGAACTGTCAAAATGAAACAAATTTGTCGTAATCGTTTACGAAAATGTGTTGCGTAATTAGATAGCTAGTTTTACTACAAATAAATCTTTGAACAAGCGTGAAGCTGCCTTATAAGTACCTAAAGGTTGCTATTTGACTCAAAGATTATCTAAGCAGATAATCTTTTACATCATATTATTAAGGTAGTTAACAAAAGCCGACTCTTTGCCAACGGATTTATATGTAACAAGTGACCCGCCATTGTTTCACACGAATGCTACTGATATAAAGAAAATAAAGAAAGAAAATGTATTTATTGAGACAAGCACATGAGATCTCAATTAAACTAAACACACACTCATTAAAAAAAAAAAAAAAAACAATAAAAATAAAAACAAAGTAAAATATGAGTTAAAACATCAAGATTTCAAATATAAATGTATCAGACACATAAACCTTGAGGAATAAATTCTCTAAATGTTGGTGAAACCCAAATCTAAATATATTAACACAACAACTAATAATTAATAAAAATTACAAAATTATACACTAACTTAACTAAAACTATTGAAAAACTAAAATATAGCATCGAAAAATTCATCCGCATCGCTGTCGACTGGTAATGAACCCATGAGACTGGCCGCATTGCCACGTTGTAAAAAAAGAAAGAAAATAAATTTGTTTGTTTTGTTGTTGTATGGCAATGCTTAGCCTCTGCCCAAGGTAAAAACCAGCCCTTGGGTCACGGGAAGTGTCAAATAGTCGTTTTGAGATTTCATTTAAGGGGCCGTTGTTATGTATGTAGTTTAGAAGAACATAACGGTCACACATATAGATATAAGTATCGATTTATATTATTTTATAGATATTAGATAGCAGTGATAGCCTAACAGTGTGACCGTTGGATTGCCAAGTCATAGGTCTCGAATTCGAACCCAAGGCCAATCACGCACCCCTGACTTTTCGGATTCATGTGCGTATTGTATGATTGATTATCACTATTTCAAAAACGGTGAAGATTTTGTGAAAATTTCGTGAGCAAACCTGCATGCCTGAAAGATATTTTTCGTCTGCATGTGAAGTTAAGTCCGTGGGTGGCATAAAAACTGACACCAGCTTTCTAATTACGCAACATATTTTCGTAAACGATAAAGACAAATCTGTTTCATTTTGACACTTCAACATCATTCATTGCGTCATTTACGTTGCTCTGCAGTTTTTTTTCGAACTTACGGAGCAATGGATTAGCAATCTGTTTCAAAACGATTGAGATTCGGATTGATTTTGCATTACGTAATTAGGGTACAGGTTTAGTTACCACACGAAAAACAAAATAAAGTTTGATATTAGATAATATAAACTAATAGGGTGTCGTGTACACCCGCCCTAACGTGTTTTATTATACTTCATTGATTGCGACTTTGCAGCTTGATAACTTATGTACCATATGTAATTGTCCCAGAAACCATTTTACTCGTGGGGTTTCCAACGATAATTGGTTTCTGTCCCACCCTCAACATACCAAATGGCCATTACATTCGTATTATCATAGAATGTTTGATCCCACGCTGATTTTGGAAACGATGAACATAAAGTGTTACTATCACATGTTTATATCCCTAATGTATGCCCCCTTCAAACATTCTGGTTTATCTTTTGTCTGATCATTATATTATATCTCTCGCGAATTGTGTATTTCTAGTAGTGAAAGATTGCAAGCGAGATAGTCATAACGTTTGGCAATAAAGTCTACCGTCCATCGCTACGTAGGATGTGCCCAGGAAAGTTTGCCACGAGAGCTGCGCGGTTCATTTGTTTGCCTTGTGCCACGCATTCGTGCGTAGCGTAGCCGTGGGACGACCCCACCTATATTTTCATACAAAGCTTGGTACATGTCCGTAGCTTTGCCGGGGGCCCTGTGGAGCGGCGCCTTGATGCTATTTTATTTATTCAGAAGAACAAACAATTACGTATTATATATTACAAGTAAATATAACATAAGGAGTTAAAGAAATGTGCGACCAACAACTTTCTCCACAGATACACAAAAAGACAAAGACAATGTTGATAAAGTTAAGGTCGGACAGAATAGATAAGTACACAAAATAACTACCCTTTATCATAACCTCAAAGAAGTAGTATGTTATTAAACTCACTTGCAGAGAATATAGGTTAAATAATTATGTTATATTTGCAACTTGAAACAATGGGTATTTAAATATAGGTAAGTACTAGAACCGATTTTTTTCATCCCACTGTAGAATTTCGAGTATGAAACATACCAAAACAAAAAAAGTTAATCAACTCGAACAAAACCGCGAGCAAATTCCAGTTGTACAAATAAATCCAGTACATATAAAGCTGGATATTTTCTATATTGATTGAACTGATACGTAATCCCCGAGCATGGACCATTAATCTATCAGGGGGATCTCTCCCGAGCGAAAATGTCGATGAGATTAATTTTGCGGAGCCGATTTGGTTTCCGATAGCAGAAAGATTATAATTAGATACAGGGATGTTATGGTGAAATTAAATATATGTTTGGGTACTATCTATGTGTATTCTGACCCAATATTCTAACCAAAGCGATCGGTCCCGAAACTACGCGATCTACACGTTCAAATGTCACTCATTTTTCGGAACACTTGACGGCGCGTCGTCGCATTCTGGTACGCCGAACAAAATAAATGCGACAGTCGCGAGTCGTACGCTGACCACTTTGGTTATGACTTGGCCGGTAGGAGTTGGTACTTCAGTAAAATTAGTGGCATCTGTTTTCGAGCAGAGGTTACTCCAACCAATTTTAAGTAATTTACAAGATTACCTACTAGAGTTATAAAATACAAATCTTTTTCTCTATTCTGAAGTCCTAAATCCACAAAAGTAAAAAGCCGTAACGATACTTGAAGCAGTATTAAAAGTAAAGAAAATGTTTTATGTCTTCGTTTCAAGCTTGCCAAAAACACAGACAGTAATTTGTCTGTAATTTGGATTTTATGTTAAAACTTAGCAAATTGCTGTTGTTAAACGGTGGAACATAAAAATGAAATATAATGAATTTGCTGCACGAATGTTAATTTTATGTGCGAAGACAACTTTAAAACAAGTTGTAATAATTCAATTTGACTACACTTTCTGGCAAAAAGTTAGGCAAAAGGACCATTAGTTCAGCCGGTACGTGTCTTGGCAAATGACCCTAAATCGAAAAAAAAACACTTTTTAGAAAAAAAAAATCATCTTTGACCATCTGTATCTTCACAACAGACCTAGAGTGTTTGGGTTGTAGGAAATTTAGCTTGCTTACCTAAAATATAGAACAAAAATACCTACCTAAAAACGCGTCCTTACGGTATATTTAAAATTATGCCAGAATTTCACGATTTTTCGAGCACCATGGGAGTAGCATAAGGTTTTTAGGGTTGCTAACTTTGGTATAAACTATTCTCAAAAAATCGCAACATGAGAGTTTGCGACGTTTGCATTTTTTTGTGTCGATATTGACTGGGCTAAATAATTTAGTGTTAATGGAATTGAACGCTGAAATAAGAATCGAAAGATTACCTCGAACATTGATGGTTCGGATAAGTACCTAACTGAATTGAATAAAAACTGTCATTTACAACATGACATTTAAACCGGCAGTTTTATTGATATGTATTTTTTAATTTTTAACCAGCCAGTATTTTTTTATTATTAGGATCTCTCACTGTTCTAGTAAGTATATTATACATAACAAGACTTTTCACATATCTAAACACTCTATGTATTATAATTTATTTTGAACACGTTCGAAGTTTATTGCTAAAACTATACGGGTCCAATACAACAAGATTTGATGGGCCTTTCTTAAATTTCTAGGTCACAATATCGAAGATATTTTCCTAAAAAAACGTACGCAGTGCGGTACGTAAAGTTGGCGCATTTTTATATGAAGAAAACGATATAGGTAAATTTAGGTAATTTTTGTCCGGTTTTTCCAACACTGAACACATGCTTTTTGCTTTTGATGTCATGGGGCCCCAAAATATAGGAAACCAACTACCTTTAGGAACAATATCGTAATTTATCTTTCTTATCCAGCCAATTGCAGTGCTTTAGATGAATTGAATTACACGCAACGCACGAATTTTTGCTTTGTGGAAGCTCGCCCCCTATAACATAAGACTTAAATGAAATGAAATGTGGGTGCACTATTTGGAACACCTTTGTCTAACTATTCGGGGAAAACAGGTGTGTTGTTTTGTTTTATTATTTAGAGGTAATAAGAGGAACAGGATGTAAAGTTCACTCAACTTCTTTAGAAAAGGAAGGGTCCTCCGACCAGATGGGTGTCTGGCAGACAACTGCCCAACGATTGATGTCAGATAGTCTTATATGTCGTTCGCGCGGTAAACTCTAATTGCGCGATGCAGGATTTGTGCGACGTTAGGATTTTGTGTGACGTTAGGTCTTTGACGCTTTGTTCGCATGTGGCGATCTAGATGCCGCCACAATTATATTACTAGCTGCGCCCCGCAGTTTCACCTGTATAAGTCTCGATCTTGGGGAATATCAGGATAAAAAGTATCGTTTGGCCTAACCGGTCAGGTTTGGTCATGGTCTACCCTTTTGTCAAATTTCATCGAAATATGTTTAACCGTTTTAGCGTGAAAGCGTAACAAATAAACAAACAAATTCACTTTAGCATTTAATAAAATTACATAGTTAGGATTTTTAAATCTCTTTTCTTCTGAAAATAAAGTCCCTTCAAGTAAATAATTATTATCATCGGGAAAACCTTGATAAAATCCTCAGTCATGCATAGTAATCGATATAGGTACCTACTTAGTTCAAGTCATTCCCTTGAATTCGGTGCCAACATCAGAATAACACAAAAGCTACAATTCGTCATCGAAGCATTGTCTATGATATTGTTATTCAAGGTTCCTTTTCAATACTTTCATAGAAATTGTATAAACAAAAATTCACTTCGTATAAAATAATGGATTTTTGTTGCGGAAAACAATCAGAATGATTTATTAATATCTACCAAGCACCGCGCGCGCTCATTGGTCAAATCAAATAGCGCGCGCTTCCCCGGCTACATGTTACACACTTCCGTCCCCATTCACGAAATCACTCCTACAGATTGCAGGAAAGTGAGAGGAAAGATGTTACACATCAAACATTGACTGTCGAAATTTCCTACCTGACCTCTGAGAACAAAATTTTGAATTAAGGAACCTCTTCGATCTCGATGCACAGTTTTTTTTTTAAATTGATCCTCTTTTCCCAATGAGTTGACATTGAGCGTTTTAAACATTTTTCTGAATTTTTCGGTGTTACCTGTAATTTTTTGATTATTTTTGGTCTAATCGACGAGACCATACGTTACAACAGCCCACAGACGATAATAGTCATAATTTAGCAGTAAAAATAGTGATTTAAAACGTAAAAGTAGAACGTCACCAGTTGGTAACACCGGAAAAAGTGCTGCTAAATAATGGCTATTATCGTCTGTGAGCTGTTTACAACGACGTAAACCGCGCGTCAATGTCAAATTCCGGGGTATGACCGGTTAACTTTCTGTCCTTTTCTCATCATTGGTCGCAGTTACTTGGTTATTTAGTAGGCTTAGGACCCCAAAATAGGAATCATTTGAGGTAGACAAAAAGAGGCGCAACCATTATAGCTAGTGTACAATAATATTTTTAAGAAAGCATAATGGGAATTATTTGAGGTTCGATTAAATATATGCTATTACCTACTTAATTCCCTATCAATATTCTAACAGCTTATCTATAGGTACCAGCCTAGTACTAGTTAGTTATAAGGCCAATAACTCACGAGGCTGCCTCCTTATCGACCGCCTTCAACAGAATAGGCTCTTGACACGAGATGATTTGCTTGAAAGATTAACTGTATCCAATATCTGATGACCTGTATATAGCTTTACGGAGGCCATGTTAGTGTTGTGTGGCTAGAACTCTTAATATTAAATTGTTAACAATGGGTAGGATAAGTAACCTTAAAGATTTCCCCCTTTAGTTATACATAACATAACATCACGCCTGTATTTCCCCGGAGGGTTAGGTAGAGGTGTACCTATAGTACACCCACATTTCGCCAGTTATGTTTAAGTCCCATGTAATATGGGGCGTACCTATTGCCATCAACCGGGCACAAATCCAGACTCCGGGCTGCCACTGAAAAATTCCTGATGGAAAAACCCAATAATATTTTGCCCGACCTGGGAATCGAACCCAAGACCTCATGCTCAGCAGTAGCGTTTGCGACCACTAGACTAACTAGGTAGATGTTTACAATGGGTATACCTTAAACTTTTCCCTCTTTATTTGCGTAAAGTTAAGTAATGATTAGCGACTATTAAACCATACACATAACCATGCACACATATCAACTCGGAATGGGATAGTCACCGTATCGCCTTTCGCCTCGCTTCAAAGAGGCGTCAACTTTACGTTAGCACGTAACCAAAGCGGATCGGCAGCTCCAATACGTCGACTCGACTACGGCTAGGCGACGGCGACGCCACGCTTACGGCTTGCCGTACGCGGCGTCGCCTAGCGGGTCGTGGGCGCACTGCGCGGTCTGCTCTTCACTGCATGAGATTATTAACCAAAAGCGTCTCTAACTTTATAATTGTAATAGGTATTTTAGTAGTCGACATAATAAAACGTGAATGTATCGTATGAAATATAATGTTGGAAAATTTCTTGAGGAATGTTTTGAGTTTGAATTTCGAGGGCTATAAGAGTAGGGATAGACAAAAGAAACGATGGATGGACTGTGTGAAAGATGATATGGCTAGAAAGGGGGTGACTACCGAGATGACGACTGATAGAGAAGTAAGATAAGACATGCTGCGCATGCGCCGCCCGCTATTAAATTGGGATGAGGGCAGAAGTATGATTATGTTTTGGTTTCTTGTATGAATTGACTATATGAGTAAGGCTTTGATACTTTTTCTTTCGTAATCAAGTATTCCATCGGATAATTTGAAACAGTCTAAACTCCCATTTTTCTTTAAAATTTCCGACTGAATGAATAGTCGCTTAATTGACATCCTACTAATATTATTATTAATATTATTATATATGGGAAAGTTTGTATGTTTGGTACTCAATCACGCAAAAACGGCTGAACATATTTAGATGAAATTTGGCACACAGATAGTTTATAAACTATACATAAGATACTTTTTATGCTGGTAAAAGCTAGTTCATATATAATAAACCTTAAAGTGACGCTCGTTTAACAATTATTTCTTTTTATTTCATGAAAAATCTGTAAATTATTTTTCTTTTATACCATTACATTCTTTGTATAAACCGATTTTGTGTGATAGGATTTGAATTCAACCAACCCTAAGCTATACAGCGATATACTATGCGCATTGCGGTTTATTTCAATGCAAGTTTATTTCAGCCGCTGAAAATTTTACAGCATAAGTTATTTATAATAAACTCTGGGGAAAGTTAAACTGAAGACGTTTTACGATCAATTGCTGGGATAAAGTTACCACCCAAAATATGAAACCGGGTTTTTTTTTAATCTTCTCTTGTTTTGCGCCAAACTTATACTGAAATTATTGAAGAATAAATAAGTTTGACCCTGATTTGCAAAATCAAACGAAATTAAAATAGGTAGGTTATAGGACTTATAAGGATTGGCTTTATTGCCCTGGATATATTTCAGGAAATCTGACAAAATAATACCCAAATGACAACATAATTTTGCAACAGTGGCGTAGCAAGTCGTAGAATTTGCGTAGACTTTCGTAGCTTTTCGTAGCAAATTAGGCCTACGCCGTAGACATAACTTGCACTGATCTTTTTTATTTATTTTTTATTCTTTAATAATAAGGGATTTTTATCCACACGGATACGTCAACCCCATTGTACCTCTATTTACACACAACTATACACTTGTAATTATAGTATATTTTACTACACTACTATCCACCACCACTATACATAAATATTTACTATGAAAATAGAAAAGAGGCTAGACTTCAGCATTAAACCACAAATTATGTGACATCGACGATCTTGTGACTTGTTTTTAACTTTCCATAATAAATGTGCCAATATGGATCAATTTTATCTTTTATTCCTTCTGAACTGTGTACCTCGTGTTATTTTAATCAATAGACAGGATTCCATTTTAAGTAAAAATAATAAAATTATAAGTTACGAAATATTTTGGTAGTCAATACCTTAACAGGGTCCGGATGCCGTTACAATTTTAGGGGGTTTGTGGAGGAAAGGGGAGGGGATGGGGTTGAGCTATCTAGTAGTACACATTTCACTCATGATGATATACAACTTGCTTAACAATTTAAGACTCAGCCTTGTCTACCTGAATTTAGAACTAAAAGGGTTAGTTGTGATATATGAGAATGTAGGTGGGTATTTACTGTAGGTAATGGAACACAAGTGCGCAAGACCTTTACCTATAATGACAAAGGTATAACTAAGGTGAGAACTGAGGACTGACTACGTTTTATCTTTATTATAACAATAGCACTTTGTCCGCGGCTTCGTTCCCGTTGTCTTTCCCGCGGGACCCGTTATTTTTCCCGGGATAAAAAGTAGCCTATGTTACTCCCTAAAAACTAAGCTTTCTAATGGTAAAAAAACTTTTCAAATCGGTCCAGCAGTTTCGGAGCCTCAATACAAACAAACAAACAATCAAATCTTTCCTCTCAATAATATTAGTATAGATTAGTTTAGATATTAAAAATATGGAAATATATTTGTAATAACTCGTTTGCCGCCCCTAAATAGACGACGTCAGTGGGGCACAAAGTTCAAGGACGAATTGCCGTCTGCCGTCAATGGGGCGGAACGATATCATAATACATACGTGTACATACATGTGTATACTTTACTTTGGTACTTTACTTTATTTAAGCTGTATAACACGTTTTTTAGTGGGTTGGTAAATAAACGTTGCTTATGTATTTTCAAGTTATTATTATTCAGTTTACTTTTCGCGTAACTAGGCATGTAGATGCCTTTATTGTGTTATTAATGGTCTAGTGGTTGCAAGTGCTTCTGCTGAGCAAGAAGCCCTGGGTACAATTCACAGGTCAGGCAGAGTTATTGGGATTTTCTATCTGGATATGTGCCCGGTTGATGGCGATAGGGTCGCCCCCTATTACATGGGACTTAAACATAACTGGCGAATTTTCAATTTAGGTGCACCTCTGCCGAAACCTTTGGGGAATAGCAAGCGTAATGTTATCTTATTTCAATGACGATCAGTAATCAATTTTCAACTTCCATAAAATAGAAAAGAAACCCGAGAAAACGATTTAATATGGTTTTATTTAATACTGGCGAAATGTGGGTGTACTACAGGTACACCTCTGCCCAACCATTCGGCGAAGCAAGGCGTGATGTTATGTTATGTAATTTAATACCTTGATAAACATGAACACAACACAAGAGAAATTGTAGTAATTACGTGTATAGTTTATGTTACTAGAGGCGGTTAAAAGAGCTCTTTGTTGGGCGGTTTTGGGGGGCCGGGACGCGTTACCGTAACATTAAATTACAAGAACATTATTTCATACATAACAAAAACATAAAATAAAGCTTTGTTTCCCCAAAGGGTTGGGCAGAGGTGTACCACCTAAATTTTACCAGTTATATTAGGGGTATGAAATTGCCGATTTGTACTGAGAAATTGAAATTCGTTTTTCTTTTTATTTTAACATATTTATTTAAGCAAAATAATTACCATTATTATCTATACATTGCTGCCATCTAATAGGAAGGTCATTTATGCCTTTTTCGATAGAACTCTCGTGATCTAGATTCGACAAACTGTGTGAAAGCATTTTGTACTTCCTCCTGAGAAGAAAACTTTTTATCACGTAGAAAATTGTCCAAATCATGAAAAAAATGGTAGTCCGTTGAAGCAAGTTCTGGCGAATACGGAGAGTGACGAATGGTTTCTAATTGCAGTTCTTGTAGAGTTAAAACGGTTTCTCTTGCTGTAGGAGGTCTCGCGTTATGATGGAGCAATAATGATGAAGATCGATTCATGAGTCGGGGCTGTTTCACTGCTATCATTGTTCAGAGTTCGGCACAGTATACATCTGCCGTTATTGCTTGACCAGATCGGAGAAAGCTATAGTGAATAACACCATGCTGAGACCACCAAACAGTTACTATAGTACATCCACATTTCGTCAGTTATATTTATGTTGTGAGTGTTTGTTTGTTTTTTATCTGCTATAATCCTTGTTAAAACTGCTAACAACACTCATGTGACGTAACAAAACAAAAACAACAAACAAAAAAAATACAAATATTTTGTTCATAAATTATTAAACATAAAAGACCAAGTACTGCCTGGTTGGTCTAGCGGTTGCAAGTGCTACTGCCGAGCCTGAGGTCTTGGGTTCTATCCCAGGTCGGGCAGTGTCATTCGGTTTTTCTTTGAGGAATTTCTCAGTAGCAGCCCGGAGTCTGCTAAATAATAGTGGTTAAAGTATAAATTGCATTTATTGTAATAGGTACTTCGAATTGACATAGAACCTTCATGGTTTGAGATATTTGAGTGAAACTTTTTTCACATGGTACCTATGGAGTTCTTCTTTTAAAAAATGTGCAACATTCGATTATCGACTTTCAGTTGATTTTTTTATTCAGCTTAGACAAGAAAGATGGATACTTCGTAAATTCGAGTTATTTTTTAATACGAGTAAACAGCTCGCAATATCAATGTTGCGTTTGGAAAGGGGACACACAGGTGAATAACAATGAATTTAAAGAGATGGTGGAAGCCGATCCGAGCCAAACTACCCAGGAATTAGCGGCATGGTTTAACGTTACCTTACCAACAATATTGACTCATTTGCGTCAAATCAATAAAATAAAAAAATATGAGAAATGGGTGCCTCATGATTTGACTGCAGAAAGAAACGCGTGTTGAAACTTGTGTTGCCTTGTTGAATCGATACAGAAATGAAGTAATATTGGATCAAATTGTGACATGTGATGAAAAGTGGATTCTTTACGATAACCGTAAGCAAAAAATGCAGTGGCTGACCCCAGGTCAAACGCCGCAACAGTGTCCTAAAGCAAAGCTTACCAATAAAAAGGTTTTTGTATCGATTCAACAAGGCAACACAAGTTTCAACACGCGTTTCTTTCTGCAGTCAAATCATGAGGCACCCATTTCTCATATTTTTTTATTTTATTGATTTGACGCAAATGAGTCAATATTGTTGGTAAGGTAACGTTAAACCATGCCGCTAATTCCTGGGTAGTTTGGCTCGGATCGGCTTCCACCATCTCTTTAAATTCATTGTTATTCACCTGTGTGGGCGGTCTTCCACGTGGTTCGTTCTTCAAATCAAAGTTTCCGTCACGAAAGCGTTTAAACCAAAATCGCACGGTGCCTTCATTAGCAGTCCCCTTTCCAAACGCAACATTTATATTGCGAGCTGTTTCTGCCGCGTTAGTTCCGCGTCAGAACTTGTATTAAAAAATAACTCGAATTTACGAAGTATCATCTTTCTTGTTTAAGCTGAATAAAAAAATCAACTGAAAGTCGATAATCGAATGTTGCACATTTTTTAAAAGAAGAACTCCATAGGTACCATGTGAAAAAAGTTTCACTCAAATATCTCAAACTATGAAGGTTCTATGTCAATTCGAAGTACCTATTACAATAAATGCAATTTATACTTTAACCACTATTATTTAAGTCCCGTGTAATAGCATAAATCCAGACTCCGGGCTGCTACTGAGAAATTCCACAAAGAAAAACCGAATGACACTTTGCCCGACCTGGGATAGAACCCAAGACCTCAGGCTCGGCAGTAGCACTTGCAACCGCTAGACCAACGAGGCAGTACTTGGTCTTTTATGTTTAATAATTTATGAACAAAATATTTGTATTTTTTTTGTTTGTTGTTTTTGTTTTGTTACGTCACATGAGTGTTGTTAGCAGTTTTAACAAGGATTATAGCAGATAAAAAACAAAAAAACACTCACAATATAAATATAACTGACGAAATGTGGATGTACTATATGTGGAGGTGCAACTCTAACAATCCCTTCGGCGAATACAGGCGTGATGTTCCGATAAGGTAGCAGATTTTAAGTAAGAAATAAAATAAGACTTCAGTCATGCTAAAATAGGATTATTTATTAGCAAAATTAGTCTATAATGTTCCCAGTGACACAGGCCCACTCGATGAGAGGGAGTGGGCCGTAATCCACGACGCGAGCCCAGTGCGGGTTGGTAGATCTATGTCACATGTCTTCGAGTTATTGGTTCTAGGACATGCCGGTTTCCTCACGATGTTTTCCTTCACCGTTTTGAGAGCAGTGGTGATGATATAATTTACACAATGGTTATGTAAAGCGCCTGCCTGGATTTGTACCTATGACCTACAACTCTTGAGTCATCTTGAGTATTTATTAGGATATACATAATATTATCTGACTAGTTACCAAACAATTTGAGTTCCTGTAACATACATAATTTAGGCGTAAAAAACACACCACTTACCGAAAAAAAATTAAAAAGAGCGAGTCTTACAATAGTCGCATGTGAAGTGTAACATCTGACATCTCAGCTTAGTAATAAGCAACATTAAATGGACCTTGACGAGGCCCCCTCGTCAAGGTCGTTTCTGACCAGCTCTAGCACTACGCTCGCTCATTGGTCAAATCAAATAGCGCGCGCTTCCCCGGTTTAATAATGTAATACACTTCCGTCCCTTTTTACGAAATAGCTCCCACAGATTACCTAGTCCACAGATTACAGAAAAGCGACAGGAGAGATAGATAGATAAAATACTACTACTTACTACTTTATTGTAGACCATAAAAATTACAGACATTAATTTAGAAATTTTATATAGGGTTACACAATGGGCGGTCTTAGCAATCTTTTACAGACAACCTTTGGATGGATTAAAGGTAACAGGAGAGGCAATACTGCAGGTAGTCAGCGGTGTACCACCTACATATACAATAAATACATACATAAAGCATAAACTTATTCATATAAATATATGTATATACAACAGCAAGGAACTATATGTAATGATGATGTTTAAGGAGAGAGGAAGTGTTTTTTTACCAGAGTTTTAAAAGTGGACAAAAATTGAGCACGCCTTATCGACACGGGCAAAGCATTCCATAACCGTACTGCTTGAGCTGTAAAAGATTTGTCATAATAGCTGGTGGAATGCATCGGCATCTCTAGTCTCAAGTTTTCAGATGATCTCAGATATCTATTATGTGTGTCATGTAGGAACTTGAAACGTTGAAGATTTGCAGGAAAGCGACAAGAATGATGTTACACATCAAAATTATTAAGTTTTACTATAGCTACCTCAATCAATCTGCCTAGCCTTTTTCCAACTATGTTGGCGTGAGAATTTTGGGCTTCTGACTACCCGTAACGACTGTCAAATATCTACGAATGACAGCTGGGACTAACGTGCTTTCCGAGGCACGGAGGGGTTTCGATATATAATGGATGGTGACCCATCCACGAACCGACCGCAGCAGGCGTAGCTTAACCTTCGATCGACCCGTGTGGCTGTTGCTAAAGGTCATGTGAAATATAATTTACTGAGACAGGTTATTAGAACATCGCTTACGGCTATTTTATTAAACGATAAATTACTGGGTTGGCGGCCTACTTACCTGCGTGAAAAATATTAAATACTAGCAGCGCCTCACGGTTTTACCCGCATAAGTCTCGATCCCGCGATAATATCGGGATGAAAAGTATTCTATGTGTTAATCCAGGTTATAAACTATCTGTGTGCCAAATTTCATCCAAACCCGGTCAGTACTTTTTGCGTGAAAGAGTAACAAACATCCATCCATCCTCACAAATTTTCTATTAGTAGGATGTTAAGTAAGGTAGCCTTGAGAGGGTTTTGCGTAAAATTAATACTTTGGTAAAAGGAAAATTTGTGGTTTCTTCTATTAGGCTTGAAATTAAGATTAGAGGTTTTAATTTAGGAGAAGATCTTATTTATTAGTGGTTACTTATGTTATTATCTACATCACATTCATTATCGCTGTGAATCAAAGTAAATAAATGTAAGTTTTTAATGGTTCAGATAATTAATTTAGTTACCTTCTAGTTGAATACCTAAGTAAATGTGTTTTAACTAAATTATAACCTAAAAACCAAGTTAGTAAAGCATAAAATAAAAAGTAAATACTTTTAATTTTCGTTTACAAAATTATATTTTGATTCCGTTATATAAACATACTTTTACTAGCTCTTATTTGAAGCATATACTTACTTATTCAAGTTATGAATATTCAACATTTCCATGGCAGTAATTCTTTGAAAAACCTGTCGACGACGGCGACCCGTAAAAAATAATATACCAACTGAAAAAATCATGAAGTAACGACAGCCTTGTTAACAGTAAGTAGTGTCGGGTTAATTTCTTTAGCCACGTTATACGCCTTCATGGTGATTTGACGTTTTTTATAAGTCGACGTTTTATGACTGCACAAAATATTGAAAATGAAAGTATTTGGCTAAGTAGTTGTATGTCATCATCTTCTTCTTCTTATCATCATCATCACCCTTAAACAGTCCACTGCTGGACATAGACCTACCTCGATTTTCGGCAACTCCCATCGAGCTGCTACCACTACCCTGTGATGATCGTCGCTCCACCTCGCCTGAGGGCGGCCTACCTACCTTACGTTTGCCGATTCGCGATTTCCTCTACACCATCGGACATCGTTTCCACGGCTAAGTAGCTAATTTATGGGTTAAGTGTTTTTTTTTTTTGTTTTATCTTCATTAGAAATCGGTACCTGGTTTGTGAAACTGTACTAGTAAATTTTATTGGAACGTGAACAGGTAGCCTGTAGGTAGCCTAACTCTTTGAGGGACACTAAACGCCAATAGGCGTTATAACAATAATAAAACCGACCAAGCGTGAGTCAGACTAGCACACGAAAACTTTCGTACCACCGCACATTATTTAGCAAATAAATTAAAATACTGAACGAAAAATATTAGGATTATTCAACTTTAAAAAAAAAAAAGTTTATTTTTGCAGTTGCAGAAAATCACCCATAATTAAATAAAATACCTTATGAATGTGGTTCTTCAGTATTTGTTGATTATAAACAGTATATGGTACATGATACACATAAGTTTCAAATTCCTAACTTGTTTAGTTGTTGAGATAAAGCTCGTACAAAAATGGTCTAAAACTGACACCTTTTACAGCCCCCTATTTCATAATTTTTAAAGATAAAATAAAATTATATTGGTTCTCTACTCGATGAGCTCTAGACAACTTTTTTTTTAAATCAAAAGTTCATTGTGTGGATACCCCCTTTGATATTTAATTTAATTTATTTTTATTGCTATAGCGGCAATAGAAATGCATAATCTGTGAAATTTTCAACTGTCTACATATTACGGTTCATGAGATACAGCTCACTGACAGACAGACGGACAGCGGATGCTTAGTAATAGGGTTCCGTATGGCACCTTTCGGGTAAGGAACCCTAAAAATTATTTTGTGTCTCGTTCAGTGTCCGTAAATGCGTTAAGGTCCTACCGACCATTTGCCTTTGTCTCTATCTTTTTCTTTACGTGTGAAGAGTAAAGAAAATAACCAAACTTTTGTACTCTTTCAATGCTTTTCGTTGTTTTTTTCATCATATTGCTCATACTACTCATCATAATCCATCACTCAATGCAGTTTGGCATTAGACATTTTAAGGTATATTTTTAACTATACCTAATTATAATTGTTAGTGAAGGTATAAACTGCTTTTAAAGACAATTAAGAGGTGTGTTTGAAGATTTTTTTGAAGCATTAATGTATGTTTAATTATGAATTGAGTTCCATCACTGTATTAAAATAAGACTTGAAAATATCATTCTTTTTTTTATTGGTCAAAATTATTTACGG
This sequence comes from Xanthia togata, assembly GCA_963853775.1. Classification (NCBI taxonomy): domain Eukaryota; kingdom Metazoa; phylum Arthropoda; class Insecta; order Lepidoptera; family Noctuidae; genus Xanthia; species Xanthia togata. The sequence continues at coordinate 6,846,199 of OY970798.1, read as the reverse complement.
TTTTAGAGATACACTGCTTTAAAAAACCCCGTTTTCAGAATGCTGCGCCTTCCAAAAGCTAAATAAAACATCTTTGCCATATACCAAAGTTTCGTTAAGGAAAATCGTAGAAGAAGCAACAGGCGTACAAGTTTCGGCCCGTTTATTTTCTCGTAAATTTTATTTTATAGCTAAAACAATTTGACCTTTAGATAGCAGTCGACATTGCGACAATTTTATGTATTTCTCGTGTAATTATGGTGATTCACTTGTTTGTGTCTTTACGTAATGGAAAATAAGTCGTAAAATATAAGAAGGAAAATATGAATAAGAATTTGGGATGTCGTTTTTTCGGCGCTCTCCAAACATTGATTTGTCTTAGGCAAACGGAATTTTGGTATTTATGAATAGGAAATACAATTGAATTGGATTGATCCTCTTAAAACTTTTTGGGATTCTAATAACGCACGCTTTTTTTTTAATGTTTCTTTTTTTTTACTTTTTGGCCTTTTCTCACAGTTGGTCGCAGTAACTAGTTTGGGTACCCCGAAGAACTGTGACCAACTACGCGCGAGTCGAGTTGGTCACAATACCTAAAGGTAGAGCACTCCGACTAAATGTGTTAGGTTAGGCTGGAACTGTGACAAACTCGTTTGAGCCAAGCGATCGAAGCGAGCCCTACATCCAAGTTGGTCGTAGTAGGTACTCGCAGTTACTTGGCTATTTAGTATTTTTACACTAAAATAGGAATTATTTGAGGGCCACAAAAAGAGGCATTCATTATATTAGTGTTCATTAATATTTTTCGGTAATTAGTTGAAGCTCCATTATACATAAATTCAATATGACGGACACAGTCGTCATTTTTAACAGAGTTTTAAGTTAGTTTTTCTGTATAAGGGCTTTATTAATTTTCTATAAAATACAACTTTGAGTGGGTTTGTTATAGATACAGCTCTGCTCAGTCCTTCGGGGAAACAAGGCGTGATGTTATGTCATGTTTAAATCTGTCAGTTTTTAATTCTATAGAGAAAAAAATATTCATTAAAATATTAACTTATGCTTTATTGTATTGAGTTGCATGCTCATTTCTATTTCCTGCAATTTTCAGGTCAATGACCGCTCGCTTCGCCATTATTATACATTACGGGAACTCATTTCCGACAGTTGTGTTTTTTGTGCAGCATTGGCTTATACATTATTATATGCAAATTACTAGTTGCTGCACTAGTAAATTATATGCACCTGCCACATGCTATTTCACTTGTTATGTTTATGCTTAAAGTGGACTATAAACGCGGTTTAAGATAACTTACGGCTCAAAGTTAACATCGTGACTACGTAGGCGTAGGTATGTAAGGTAAACATTCGTATTAATATTTCCATTAGATGCAGAGCAAAGACTTTCGATTCTTACTAGAAACTGTAACGTTGACGTAAACTTGTGCTACAAATGAGTAATAAAAATCTAAATCAAATCCTGAGATTTTCACCATTCTGTATGCAGCAAATGAGAACTCTCTACATAATAAATAAAACACAGTTTCCGACTGCGTCCCGTATGTTCCTGATAATTATAAAAACGATATTACTATGATTCATATTACATTCAAAATGGCCGCCACTGTTGAAGGGTTAACGGGATAAAAGCTCTAACGCCCTAAGCCAGGCCATGGTCTTTTAGTATCAACTAGCAGCACCCCGCGGCTTCGCCCCTGTGGACCATCATTATTTTTCTAAAATAAAATCAACTATACGCCAGAGAAAGTGAAAGTCCCGTCAAAACCGGTCCAGTCGTTTTGAAGATTACCCGGAACAAAGAGACAGATAAAAAAATAAAAAAAATGTTTTTTTTTTTGTTATAAGTACCCTATCTTCTTCCATATCGTCCCCGTAGAGCGAAAAGTCATTAAGTCGAAAAATCATGTTTTGAGATATTGAGAGTCAAAGTTTTTGAAAAAGTAAATCGTTATAACTTTGGCTTGCCTTTACATAACTTTATGTTTTTAGCTTCAATTTGAAGGAAATAAAATATAGTTTATATAATAAGATTTAAAACACGTGAAAAACCTCTAATAATTAAGAAAAGTTAAAAACATTAAACTAATTAATTGTTCTCTATAAAATCTCTGACTTAGTTGTGAATTAGTTAATTTTCGAACGTAGTTAGTGATTTTTCTCTCAGTTCTAAATTATTTTGAAGAAAAATAACTAGACTTAGTTAAAGTGGAACTAACTGTTAGATGTATGAAATGTGTATTGTAAATACTACCTAACTGAATATTCGAAGCTTGTAGGGTAAGTCTTGTTTGAAATATGACATGAATAAGTATTGTTATAAATTCAATCAAGTTTTATTGAAGGAATAAATCGAAAAAATCAACAAAAACCACAAAATGCTATTAATATTAAACAAAAACAAAAAAAAAGTGTCGACTTCCTTTCAATCATGGAATAAACAGGCGTATGTATTTGCTCATAAGGAAGTGGACTCCATAGGTATGCATGGAGTCCACTTCCTTATGAGTGTGTCCTCTCTCTAAATATTTTTGCTCAATAACTTCCAGCTGCACATCCGATCTTCGAATTAAATTAACCGAAAATGCCGTGATAAATTGGTTTCTATTTTGCCCAGCGCTTAAGTGTGACTTCTTTAATATTGATTGATATCTGACTAATACACCAGTTCATTGCATTGGAAATTTCCACACTGCCCCTTTTACAATTAATCTCATTCCAAGTTACACAAAATGCTTCATGAGGTGGTTTAGACGTGTGACTGCACCGAGATGTGGTCGCAGTGGACAAGCGCCTCACCCCACTCTCCTTAGCGAAAGAGAACTGGCGCAAACCTGCAGTAATTGATACTAACGGTCTTAAGGAAGTATAGCAAGGCAAAGATCTTCCTTTTTCCGAGCTCACCATGGGCCTGATGTAGACTTTTTGGCGTCTGTATCCTGGCTGCGCTTTGGCGAACACTTCAGGAAAATCTAAGGTTTTGTCTGTGTGATTATGGATGAGGTTATAATGACGAATAACTATCGGAAATACATTATCAAGGACGATATGGCATGCCACCATCCCGGTGAATCATCAACCTGACATTTTGTTTCCGGTTGTTCTCGTCTTGCTAACGGCGAGCCATCGTCCCGGTGAATTAATCCGACATAATTATTGTTTCTGGTTGTACTCGCTTTGCTAACGGCGAGTACTTGCACAGACACATCTATTGGCTAGGATTATCCACTAACAACTTGCCTTGCAGTACAACCTTGTGGCGTCCGAACCTTGACCAACCTTGTGGGCAAAAAGTTTTCGAGAATGGTAATGCCACATTGTACTGGGATCGATCTTTCATCACTGACAGGACTATTGTAATCAATAAGCCTAATATTATGGTGATAGATCGACGAGAGGGGCACTGATATCAATAATCATTGCACGGCTGCAATGATTATTGATATCAGTGTCCCTCACGACGAGAATCGCGTAAAAGCTAAGAAAGATACAAAATCAAGTATTGACTTAGCACACGAGGTTGTCGACATGTGGGACGTGGACTCTGTAATCATTGTATCAATAGCAGTTTTGGTTTATGGCCTAATAGCGGAGAGCCTCGACCAACACCTCACGAGGCGCTCATTGCGCGGCTGGGTCAAGGGCTTGACTCAGAAAACAGCACTCCTAGACACGGCATGCATAGTGAGGAGGTTCCTCTCGCTAGAGCTCTGACCACCGTACTAGTTTTTTAGGGTTCCATACCTCAAAAGGAAAAAAAACGGAACCTTTATGGATCACTCGTGTGTTGGCTGGCTGGGTGGCTGTCTGGATGTCTGTCTGACCGTCTGTCAAAGCCGATTTGCTCCGGATTTAATGAATCGATTAAGTTGAACCTTAGTTCACATTATGTATTTCTGTGTCCCAAACACGGACGTGTAACGTAAATAAATGAATTTTGAATATGGGGGGCAGAACAAAACAAAAAGTTTTCTAAACAAAAGGCATATTGCGAGGACTTCAAGTTTTTTTTCATAATTTAAAATTAATTTATGAAAATTGACCATTTTTGGCCCCCCCCCCCCCCCCTATCTCCGAAACTACTGAGAAAAAATTTTGACAAAAAAAAATACAAAGAAAATGATTTTTTACTCATAGATTAGGTACAGGAAAACCTATAAGTCTATGGTCTTAAAATAACATACTAAATCTCTCATTAGTGTGCGTACAAACTTACATTTGCAGTTGGAATGTATGGAAGAAAATGTTTTTCAACATACAATGTTAAGTTTGGTCTTGGGATGAATTCATCCCAACTACGGAATCATTCATTGTGCGTAGTCCGACACGCACTTGCCCGGTTTTTTTTTGTTATAGAACGCTTTGGAAGACGTCTCTTACAAATTTAATTATCAAGCACTTGGATTGATTAAAAGTAATGTTGATTACCATAACATCGCGTGTCTATGTCGGTCGACTTCGACTCCGCGAATTAGTCACCACGCGCCGCGCTCGTCACTATAGCTGCGACAAACTCACTAACTCGCGGGCAAAATTTACCTTAATTGTAACAATGTACGTCGAAGTTGTATAAATAATAATTAAAAGACTTTAATTATTATTCGCAATAGATCATAAGTTCCACTTTTAAAATAAAATAAAACATTAAAATGGGTTGATGAGTTTTCGCTTTTGTAGTACTGTACAAATCATTTAAAAATAAAGAGTGAGTAGTCACTAAGTCCAGTTAGTTAATTTTCGCTTTTGTGTGTTTTAGCAAATTACTGACATTAAAAACTCACTTAATCATTTTAGTGATTTTTAGACTACCTAAAGGCGTATGTATGCATTGATAATTCAATAGAAAAAATAATTAAGTCGTTTTAAATTCGGGTGATGTAAATTTTCGATAAATGCATAATAATTTACTAATTTAGTTATTTCTTCCTTTATGCTGTGGGGTCCAAAGTGTAGACTTACTTACTTTTCACATTGCGTAAAACAAAAGCGTGGGCAGCTACAAAAATGACGGTTAGACAGATATTTAGAGAAGAAAATGTTGATCTTAGTGACGTTGATAAGTCATTTTGGGCATTTTTCGACTTAGTGACTTTTCGCTCTACGGGGACGATATGCATTTAGTAAAAAGCTGTTATTTTGGAATTACAAACAGATACTTTAATTTTATTTATTTGCATAATAAATAAAATAAATAAATCCAGAAACAAAATGACCAAAATATATAAGTAGGTACGAACCCAAACACTGCAGTTCTTTTTTACTAACACCACCCAATTTCTTCTTTCCAGACACGTTGTCAGTCCACTACTGCAACAGAGAGGTGCAGGTGGCCGAAGTGGGTGAAGACAGCGAGGGTTACATCCGTACCCCAGGGTACCCCCACTTCTACGTCGGCGACGAGTGCCGCTGGCGACTGAGAGCTAACCCCGAGCAAAGGGTTAGGGTCACGCTCATGGATGTCAGTTTGAGAAGTAAGCCCTGCTGCCGGTATATTATTTAAAAATCTCATCGTTAAAACTTTGTTGAAGTGACCTCTGTCATTCTTTCTACCTGATGCTATGGATTGACCGCTCACTTCATCTTAGTGTTCACGGTGCTTTTTAACCAACTTCTAAAAATGGACAGGTTCTAAATTCAAATGTTTTTTTTTTTTAATTGTATTTCTCGGACATAACTCCATCATAATATAAGTATATAAACGAATTTGCAAAATGTCTTTTTTGTTTGAAAGGTTATAATCTTGAGGTGGTTCCATATAAATTTTATTAACTTTGATCGGGTACTTTTTGAGTTAGTTTCAATCAAACGTATTTTTCCCAATTAGTCTAAATGGATGATTTTATACATTCAAACCACCGAAATAAAGTTATTTTTCACTGTCACACAGTTGATTTTTTTTGTAATAAAGTTTTTATTTTTTACAAAATATAGATCGGCTGATATTTAAGCGCCTGCAATTATTCGTTATCCTCCTCGCGAAGGAATATCTTGGAAAACTCTCTTTAAAAACTGATAGTCCAACAAAGAATTTATTGTCTGTAATATCCGCTGTATAGATAGTGCAATCCACGACGACGCACCCCATTCCGCTCCGCTCCGTAAGTACCAGCTTACAGTACAGTAATCGCGGAGTGGGGCGCTTCGCCGTGGATTGCACTATCTGTCATTAATTCGTAGATTGTTAAAATTGAGATTTGGTATAAATAAATAAATAAATGTTTATTTACCAAAAACAGTGATTATTATGTATCTATATATGGTATCTATCTATTTTCTATCTAGGTATATCTTCTATACTCAAAGTGTGCTCCGTGGAGCCCTAAGGCTCTGCAAAGCCTCTGTGGGAGATCCGCGAAAATATTAGCCAAAGGTCTATGTCCAGCAATTGACGTCATTCCTTCGTGGTATTTTAGCTGCTTCAGAATCATCCTTATCACGTTCGAATAGTTTCTATTTTTTGTTATCAAAACTGTGTTTATTTTCGCTATAATATTTTATTAAATTCAACGATACCAGCCCTAGTGGAAAATAGTGAACTCAGAGGTTTATGCGAGTGTGTGCACCATTGTATTTGCGCCACCAAAATCAATTAGTGGGACAAAGTGGACGACAAAACTGTGAACAATCCACTTTTTCTCACTGATGGGACAGATTGGTGAGGCAAAGTGGAATAATCCAAAAAACGCAGTTTTAGATAATTTTAGATCTCCGGCAAACATTTCGTTTTCCAAAAGGGTTCCATCGCCATCCAATGTATAGTTTTTTTTGTTTGTTTGAACTCTGGAACTACCAGTCAGAGAAAACAAAGTAATTCGCGGGCAGGCAATGCGATGCGACGCGGTGGATCGAAGGAACAAGAACTTTCACGCGGACGAAGTTCCGGGCAGCAGCTAGTACCTATAATTTCAATAATAAATAGACTGATGAGCTTCATGGCTGCAACTCCATTACCATTGACTCTGATTATGGTTGGGTATTCATGTCCGACCGGAACATCAATATGACTAGGTACAAATAAATCGCTTCGGCGAATAGCAATTAACAAATCAAATGGCTATATGCGTGTATTTAAAGCTATATGATTGTTACTATCACTAATATCGTCTTCTAATCTAGGAGGAGCTCGTGGCTAAGTAATAACTGCCGCACGGGTCGATCCATCAGGTTAAGCTACGCTTCGTCTGTGGATGGGAGACCATCTTTACATACCGAGACTCCTCCGTGCCCCGGAAAGCACGTTAACCCCGTCCCGCTGTCATTCGTGGATCTTTGACAGTCGTTACGGGTCATCAGAAGCCCGAAAGTCTGACAACCAGTCTTACCAAAGGGTATTACCCAGTTACTGGGTTGTGGAGGTCAGATAGGCAGTCACTCAAAGTAAAATACTGGTATTCAGCTGAATCCGGTTAGATTGGAAGCCGACTCCAATATAGTTGGGAAAAGGCTAGGCAGATTGATTGATACGAATGTCGTGATGACCCTCTGATTAAAACCTCGCGTCTCATGCACGAGGTTGTGGGTTCAAATCCGGGCAAGTACCAATGTGTCTTTTAAATTCATAATGTACTTTCGGAGTGCATCTTGGACATTACTGCCATCGGTGAAGGAAAACATCGCGCATCGTGAGAAAACCTGGGACCCTACCACCACCTGTTTTAGCAGTATTGTTTTAATCTTACTTGAGCATGGGAATGAGATGGCGCTAGACGTCCTGTATAGCTCCACTTCTTTCTCGCACTGAAGTAACATCAAAATAATACTGCTTAACCCGTCGCACGCGCAATTAGCAGACACAATAGAATTTTATTGTTATTTGCACACATGGGGTGCAATCGACATTTTAAGAGAGAGGTGGTGGTTGGCCCCCTGGACTTATCCTAACTAATATTATAAATGTGAAAGTGACTGTGTTTATTTGTTACGCTTTACACAGATAGACCATGACCTGGGTAAGGAGACTTTTTATCCTGGATCGCAGATGAAGTCGCGCGCAACAGCTACTACTTAGTTAATATATGTCTGAAATCACCAACCTGTCTTGAGCAAGCGTGGTGATCAATCGTGCCTTGATAATAATAAGCGTGCCTCAGTTCATACTGAAGGAGGAGGCCTTTGTCCTGCTTTAGAACAATACTTAACAGGCTGGTATTATTAATGTCAATTCTCAATCCTGTTAGTGATTTCTTAACCAAAAAATAAAGGGTTTGGTCTATTCTTTGTCTTGCTACAGAAGGGTCTTCTCGTGAATTAGATACTTTACCATCTTATGATTTGAAATTCCATTTCTGAGTCACTGAATCTCGCTGGCTATTCAGTTTTTAAACTGTCTTGTTAGGACGTTCTCTGTGTAACTGACAGTTATAATTTGATATTGCATGGAAGCGGGAGATATTAATTTGGAAGAAGCTTATATTCATATTATATTCATATCTTTGTGTGCTTGGAGATGGGAATGTATCAGAAGTATTGTTATTTCAGTTATTTAGCATTGTTTGCATTTTGATATTAAGTTATTAGGTACCTATATTTTTGATGGATACTAATTCTTGTCAACATAATTATTATGTCAAGAGTATTGAGTTGAGCGGTGGACAAACACACCCCAACTTTTTTGATACATAAATACTTTATTCCTTTTTCTTATCCCATTTTCCTTCTCCACAGGTATAGGACCCTTCGAAAACCGCTGTATAGACTTCGTAACAGTACAGGATCAGAATGGAGATGCCCTTTTGTCTTCCTGTGAGCAAGTGGAACTTCCTCTGAGGCTGACCTCCGTTACTAATGTGGTTGATGTTACGGTGGAAGCTAAATCTAAAGGCGCTTATCCCAAGAGAGGGGTGTTGCTGCATTATAAAAGTAAGACATTTTCACACTTAGTAGGTACGTAGGCCATAGCAAATGTGCTGTCGCTACTTCGGCGATGTTATCTCGTTGACGTCCCGTTTACGGTGTGGTGCACAAACGGTATCATCATTTAGATACCGTAAAATGTATTTTAAAGGAGATGAATTATGATTTTTTGCGACATCAAGCGCCATCTACTGCTACCAAAATCTTCTGCAAACTATGAAACGTACAACAGCGCCATCTAACGAAAATTTCTCTCACCAACAGGTATAGGTTGTGTTACTCTACTAGCGCCATCTAACGGTTACCTCGTGTATCGCAACGTGGACGTGGCCCACTACATGTGCAACGTGAACTTTGTTTTCGTCGATACGCGACAGAGGGCGCGCTTAATATGGTGCTACGACGACAACAGATGGAACGACACGGTGCCCTTGTGTGTTGGTAAGTTTTTTTGCATCAATCATCTTTTAGTTTCAAGTTCAATGTCTATTGAATTTCAAGGAATTGAAGTCAATGAAATAAACTGAATAAAATTAAATAAGTATGAACTGGATAACTTAGATACACTGGATCTTGAGTTAGAGATATTATGGATCATAAGGGGGATGGTCAGTGAACGAAATTCGTTCACTTGGGAAGGTATGTTGAATTCTATAGGTAAGGGTTGTTATGCTTGAAGATGCTGTTAATTATTAATGTTTACTTACATCAATTGAATATCAAGATGTTTTAATAGTTATTTATCCAACATGTGAGGAAAGTTCGTTTTTCCTATGAGTTTTGATTTTGAGTCTTGAGCGAACGAAGGATTAAGTGAGTAAGCGAAAAACAAAACTTTTCACCACTCCCAGCAAGAAAGTATTCAGTCGTCATAGGTAAATAAATTAAATAGTCACAAAGCAAATCAAAATAATTCTTTATTTTTTTAAATATCTTTAAAACTTAACATGAAAAAATCAGGCAAGGTTAGTTTCTGAACGGGATCATTACTTTCCTCACTGTTCAAACAGTGAGGAAAAACCAACTTTCCTAACTGTTTTCGTAGAGGAAAGACACTTCTTTCGTGCGGGAGTGGCGAAAATGTAATTTAATGCATAATATTGATGAATCTTCAATGACATGAAATTAAAAACTGTTTAGAATGAAAAAAAAAAAAAATTGTAATTGAATCAAAACTGTGCTTGTTTTTCAACCGACTTCAAAAAGGAGGAGGTTATCAATTCGGTTGTATTTTTTTTTTGTATGTTTGTTACGCGATTACTCCGCCAATTATGAATTGATTTTGATGATTCTTTTTTTGTTTGGTAGGGCATACTTCAGAAGTGGTCCCATATAAATTTGGTCAAGATCTGATGAGGGGTTTTTGAGTTAGCTTCAATAATACGTATTTTTCCCATCTAGTATATGTGGACGATATTCTAATAGTTCCTGTCACTGTAATTTACATAGCAGGTAATGGGTATTCAAATTTTTGTGGGGGTTTTGTGTAGGTACCACAACTAAAAAGTGAAAAATAAAAACTTTTTCACAAAAAATAAAACCGACTTCCAAAACACTACAAAGTGAAAAATAACTTTGATTTCGGAAGTCGGTGGCAAAAAAACGAAAATAAAACCCCAAAGACACCGACTTCCGAAATCAAAGTTATTTTTCACTTTGTAGTGTTTTGGAAGTCGGTTTTAATTTTTGTGAAAAAGTTTTTTATTATTTTTAATTCAGTCTTATAATAATAATTCTAATAAATGATTATTGACATAACGGTCTCACATGACGAGAGCCTCGTAAAAGCTAAAAAAACATAAGCAGATTAAAGCTTCGTGCAGACTAGCGCGACGCGACAGCGGCTATTGTTATACCGTGAAGTTTTCTTAGAAATTGTATTGTTCGAGTCGCGTCGCGTCGGCTTTCGTTAGGCAGCTGGATCAAGGGCTTGATCCAGAAAGCGGTACTTCTGGACACGGCGCGTATCGTTAGGAGATTCCTCTCTCAGGAGCCCTGACCACCGGTAGCTTGGACCCTGTTCCCGATACTGGTGGGCTACTATTTTATATGTATATATTAAAGGAGATAATAAATCTAATAAAAAATAATAATTTTATCTAAGATGTAGGTACCATTAATTAACATTTTTACTTATTAAAATGGTATTATTGAATTAAATTGAATTTTATTTATTTCTCAGTTTAAGGTAAATTGAGATCTTACATTAAACACTGTTTCACACATACGAGTAATGGTGTGAGTGGTGGTACAATGGTGTGGACCATTGCTGGTGTAGATTTATTATTAAAAGATGAATAAATAATTAGATCCTATTCATCATCTTCGTCTATGCCAGGTTCGGGTAATCAATCTGACACTGACAGGTTCTCGTAATACTGGTAATAGCTCCTTGATATTAGGAGATCGTTACATACTTTTAGTATCTGTCTTTTATCGTCTTCGAAATAGGCAATAGGTATTGTGTTGTTTCTCTTTCTTCGGTTTTAATTAGAAAATGAAACTTTTACTGTTATAATCTGTTTAAATGAAAATGGATTTAAAATTTTCTTTGCAATATTGCAGCCACACAGAATCTTGAAAATTTTGAACATAATTTTCAGTATGGGCTTGTTACCTTTTTTTTTTCTTCTACTGCGAACTGAAGTATTGAGCGGTTGGAATTTAAAAAATGTGTCTTGGGATCTGTATTTTAGTTTTTTGCTACCAATCAATCTATCCCAACCCTACCCTTACTGAAAATTATGTTCCAAAGTTTAAAGATTCTGTGTGGATGGGTGCAATATTGTAAAGAAAATCTATGAAAAGAAAAACAGATCTACTAAATAGTATGTAACGATCTCCTTATATCAAGGAGCTATCATCAGTATTACGAGAACCAGTCAGTATCCAGGCCCCCTAGCCAAGTTGTAAACGATAAACGTGAACGCTTAGTAATCTCCAATAGATTTTCAACTTTATACCTAAGAGCATAAAGTTGAAAATCTATTAAAGACTACTGAGCGTTAGCGACCGGAACGAACGAAAACACTATGTAATCTTCAATAGATTTTCAACTTTATATCCAATATCATAAAGTTGAAAATCTATTAAAGACTACTGAGAGTTTACGTTTATCGTTTGTGACTTGGCTAGGGGGGCAGACCTTTAACCCGAATCTGACAAAGAAAAGATGATGAAGAAGATTTAATTATCATCTTTTAATACCTAATACAATTTTAATAAGTAAAAAATGTTAATCGTACATTATTCATTTTTTATTAATAAACTGATTATTGTAAGACTGAATTAAAAATAATAAAAACAAACGAAGGTTTGATTGAATTACAAGAATAATCTTTCCCACTCTCAACAGTTTTTAATTTCATATCATTGAAGGTTCATCAAAATTAAGACGCGACAGCGCGACGTGACTCTCACTATTTCTAAGAAAACTTCACGGTGGTGGTAGAACAATTACCGGTGTAGCGTCTGCGACAAGTCGCGCTAGTCTACATGACCTTTTAAGCTACATTTACGCGAAAACTTAACGGTTGAAAAGAGCAAACGAGACGGCAACATTCACATCAGGTAGGACACGATTATTTACATTATAAACTTACATGTCAACTTTTGACTGTAATAAAAAGGTGATAATAGTTATTTGTTATACAAGAGTGCAAAGTTGCTTTTTAACCGCGTGTTCAATTTTGATGACCGAGCAAGCGAAGGATTCTAAAATTGAATCACGAGCGCAGCGAGTGATTCAAAATTAGAATCCTGAGCGTTAGCGAGGGAATCAAAAGAGCACGAGGTGAAAAATCTTTGCACTCGAGTGCAACACGTAACTTTTCATTCCACCTCAGCGAGGAAATGACTAAATGCAAAAAAAAAAAAGTTTACAATCACAAGATAGGTACACTTTTATTTCAGTTTAGGTATTAATTACTACATTATGACAGGTAAGTATTACAGAATAATCTTTAAATTATAACAAAATAATACTAAGGTATAATTAAGAAAATTTTAAAGTAACGTTGCTACAGTTATTTAAATTGAGTGAAAAAATGTAGCGTAAAGAACCGCGTACAAAGCAAATTGAAAAAAGAACACCAAGAAGGTTCCGAGTCTGAGTTTTTAACAAATTAAAAAAAAGTTGTATGATATATTCGGCACCATAGAGGTAGCAGTAAATAGGTTTAATGTTTTTTTTAATTCACAAACTTAGTGCACACGATGTTCTAAATTCAATTTACTTTATCCTCTAGAGAATAAAAACGGCTTTTCCACTCAGATACTGAAGATTAAAAATACTCTTTCCGAGATGGTGGGATGAAAAGATAGATTTTGATTGATGTGTGTTGTAATTATTTTCATAGTCAAGTAAAGGGCTTCTAGTTCTACACATCACTTCAGTGATCAGTCGCTCGCGTTCCAGTAAATAGAATATTCGGTCTTCGGTCGCCGTCGAGTGCGTTCGGCACGAACGAAAAAGTTCGAAATTCGAAATACGAAAGTATGGTAATTTCTCGTGCCGTGGGAAACACGTGTTTTCTGCCAAAGTGAGTTTATAATATTTATTGTGTTTATTTACTAGAAATATTTAAATATATGTGATAATTGGGTGAGTTTTAGTTTTATTATAATTTTTCAGTGATTGTTGTGGCTTCAGTAAAGTCGCGGTAAGCTAATTTGGGGATATTTTTTTAGGTTTAACGTGAACTTTGTTGATGAATAATATATTTTAAATTATTATCTGTTATTCTATTCAATAATGCAATATTATTGCTGCTACAATTTGACAAATATCTCTTTATTCATGCACTATTAAAATCACGGTAGTCGGCTTATGAATACAGCAGTTTCCAAACCTTTATCGATTATCAGTTATCGATAATTATTAGGTAAGTACTTATAAGTTATAAATGTATAATATTGTGCTAATATGCTTTCATAGCTATTAAAAGCTATCGCTTCCAAATAAGTGGGTGTGTCCGGTTATCCGATTTGAATATTTTATAAGTTATAGGCACGTGTCGTTCCCTTTCTGTCATATTAATTCATACAAGGAAGTTGATGTGCGTTTTATGAATACTTAATCATACCATAATTAATGTTTAAATACTTCAAGCTTTAGTTAATGGTGTGAGCAGAGCTCTATACAATATGGAGACGACATTACGACAAGACATGCATATTTTAGTGTTGCTAGTGGTTTCATGGTATAATGACATAAAGTATGACATTAAACCATGCATAGGAGTATTTAGGAACGATCAAATAAGTTTTGACATTGAAATTCTAAATAGTAGTGATGAGCCTACTATTGATTTTGCCAATCTTTGACTAGCTATAGTGACTAAACTATTGAATATTATATTTGGTTGAATTTTTGTATGCAGACTGGAAACGCCAATATACGCAGTATATTTTTTATTGTATTATATTATATAAAGCGTGTTTAAAGCGGCTACATAATGTTTTTATCGGGAGATTTGTGCTGTTATTATAACTACTGAGGGCTATATTGTATCGATAGTTTTTTTTTAATGTAACTGTATTGCTAAAGTCGGAATTAAGCTAAATTTAAAGCTCATTGGTCTAAACTAGGTCAAACTCAAACGCAAAGCATTATTTCAATTTATTATTAAACCATTTACAGGCACTTTTGAATGTTCAAAGGAGTCAGTTATTCAGAAAGATGAAGCTGGTTGCCCATTCCAAAGCGTAGTAGGTTCCCAACTACCCACAGAGAAGAAATGACAAGAACCTCCATGGACTCACACTCTTTTAAATTATATTGTTACCAAAATATTAGTTAACTAGTTGAATTTGTAATTATACGTGGGAACGATGTAAAAACACGTGACTAAGGGAATTAGTAGTGTTTATGTGTCTGCAAAAAACAACATAGATACCTACTGTATGTAATTATCAATCAGTCGTCTTCTTTGGAGAAGAATAATAAGTTTGTTAAGCATGATAGTTATTCGTTTATAGGATTTATTCAGGGTATTGTTTTAATAATAATAATATAATAGCAACACTGATACGTCAACAACGTCAATTTTTTTTCTCATCTTAAATTTGCTTATTTAATTATATCCATAAATCGTATACATACAAAAAGCTCAGAAAACTCCGGTCTCCATATAATTAACAATAAATAAATTTAGAAACAATAAATATACCCACAATGAAAAAACCAAAGAAATATACAAATATCAAAAATGACGCTGTCAAATTCGGACTCCCGGAATATTGAAAATTAGGTACTTATGAAAGATTTGAGAACCTATGTTGACGAGATCAGCTACGAGACGAGCACGCCTACCACCTCCGGACTCGTCGCTCAGCTCCGCCTCGCCGCCGCCGGTACCCAGCCCCACTATGAGCGCTGGGACGACACCAGCCACGGTAGTTGCGTCGAGCTCGAGTGACGAGTATTTTTCCCCGCCGACGTCGCCAACACCTGTACGTCGGCAGGGGAGAGGCCGGCCACCGAGAAGCTTGGGACTTAGGGGCCAACCGGCCCCGACCCGGGTCCCTGCTGCCGGTGGTTGTGTGCAGCGCATGAGATGGACTCAGTCTATGAACGAGAACGTCATGCGCGC
The DNA here is from genome assembly GCA_963853775.1 of Xanthia togata. Taxonomy (NCBI): domain Eukaryota; kingdom Metazoa; phylum Arthropoda; class Insecta; order Lepidoptera; family Noctuidae; genus Xanthia; species Xanthia togata. Next base: position 6,830,756 of record OY970798.1, on the reverse strand, counting down.
ATATTACGGGTCTACAGTGGGAGGAACTAACCTCACTGCGTACCGTGTTAGGATGCTGCCTCTGTTTCAGGAACTAGAACCAGCCATCAACGTCTCGGCCCAACGACTGTCGGATCAGGTGCGGGTCATCCAACATAATCACAGGTTGGACGATGCTGTGCTTGATAGGCTGCGCTCAGAGGTACTGAGCAACCAAATCATTACAACTCCGGCACAAACCACGGCACAAGCGTCTCCAATTAATGTAATCCCGCCGCGGTCCAATCATAGTGTCGAAGTGGAGGATGATAGGGTTGCCACAGTAAGTAGCCAGTGCAACGTCCGATTGAGGAGCGCACTGGAGGATGCGTTTCGTGAGTATCGATACACTCCGACCGATCTTAGACCCCGATTACCACGCCTACCTATGCACAAAAAAATAGGGCGCTGGTGTGTGCCTTGGACTCGCAGCTTGGATTTTTTTTCGAGAGCAGCGAGGATTTCGTTGATACACACTCGATCCTGTATTGCGCGGCTGTTGCGGCATGTCGTTTAGCTAACGTCAAGTTTCCAAACAGTGACGGAGCTACTCGACCAAAACCAGCCGTACCAGCCTGGCAGCGCAGAATCGAGCGACGTATCGATGGGGCCAGGGTACTCATCGGCAAACTATACTGCTTCAGGGAGGGCAATACATGACCACGAGTGATGCGCTTTGTAAGGCGGGCATTCTCGGGGACTGGAATCAGCCCTCGAGAATACATGTCCCGTGTCACAGAGCGCATCGACTTCCTGAAGCAGAAAGTTTGTGCATGGGCGAGCCGTATTCGGCGGTATAAGCGGCGGGTTGATCGATACACGCAGAATCGCATGTTCCAGAGCGACGAAAGGTGGGTATATAGAGCTTGGGAGCGACCTGAACAAAATGTGACGGACGTGTGCCGCCCGGATGATGCCACCACGAGTGCATTCTGGCGCAGTATCTGGTCGGTGCCCGTCTGTCATGCTGAGGCTGACTGGATGCAGGATGTCAAGCGAGTGTGTGAAACTATTCCAGAAATGGAAACCATACTAATCACGCCATCAGAGGTAGCCAGAGCGGTCCGTCCGTTACCGAATTGGAAATCACCGGGACCGGACGGACTGCACAACTTTTGGTTGAAATGGCTGATTAGTTCACACACTCGCCTGGCATCTCAATTCCAGTCATCCCTAGAGTCTGGGTCACTACCGCAGTTTCTTACAACAGGCGTTACCCACCTGCTCCATAAGTCAGGTAGTCCCGCGGAACCCAAGAATTATAGACCGATCACATGTTTGTCAACGGTCTATAAACTTCTTACATCCATTTTGAGAACCAAAATTAACACACACATTGACAATAATTCAATTATGTCTGCCTCTCAAAATGGATGTAGGAATGGGTCCCGCGGTACTAAGGAGTTACTCCTCATCGACATGACCATAAGCCAACAGGTTCGTCGATCCCGCAAGGATCTGTCGACATGCTGGATAGACTATAAGAAGGCCTACGACTCGGTGCCACATACATGGCTCATGAGGGTGCTGGAGTTGTACAAGATAGATGCAACTCTGCGCTCCTTCCTGAAGTCGTGTATGGGGCAATGGAGGACGGTCCTTCGCTATCCAGGATGTCGACAGATTCAGGGGAATGATGAACCTGTATGGATTAAACGGGGAATATTTCAGGGCGATAGTCTGAGTCCACTTTGGTTCTGCTTAGCCATGAATCCTCTAAGCACACTGCTAGAGGATTCAGGACTGGGCTATCGTTTGAGAAGAGATGGTCAGGTCATATCTCACCTCCTCTACATGGATGACTTGAAACTCTTTGCCCCCAACAAATTGCGACTGATGGAACTACTGAAGGTAACTGAAACATTCAGTAGCGCCATCAGGATGGAATTTGGTGTGGACAAATGTGCAGTCATGCATGTAAAGCGAGGGGAGATTATGGAGTCCGAGGGAACTCAACTCACGGACTCCACACACCTTAGATCCCTCTCCTCAACCGAAAGCTATAAGTATTTGGGTATGTCGGAAGCGTTAGGCATCAACGTTGCTGACATGAAGCAATCGTTGAAGGAGCGCTTCTTTGGTCGCCTGAAGAAGGTATTAATTAGTCTTCTTTCGGGCGGAAACAAGGTGCGCGCCTTCAACGGTTGGGTCATGCCGGTTTTGATGTACTCTTTCGGCATACTCAAATGGACTCAGACCGAACTCGACGCCCTGGACAGGAGGGTCCGTACACTCCTGACCGCAAACCGGATGCATCACCCACGTTCATCGGTGATGAGACTGTACATCCCGCGGAAATGCGGGGGTCGAGGCTTTTTAAATGCGAAGACCCTCCATAACCGCGGGGTGTGCAGCCTCAGGGAATATTTTTTAAAAGCCGAATTGGGTATGCACCGTGATGTGGTCGCAGTGGACAAGGGGCTCACCCCGCTCTCCATGGCTAAAGAGAACTGGCGCAAACCTGTTGTACTAACTACAGATGACCGCAAGGAAGTATGGCAAAGCAAGGAGCTTCACGGGCGCTTCTACCGGGCTCTTCACGAGCCTGGTGTAGATTTCTAGCGTCCGTATCCTGGCTACGTTTTGGTGACCTTTTCGGGGAAACTGAAGGTTTCGTCTGTGCAATTATGGACGAAGTTATCTTGACGAATAACTACCGGAGACATATTATGAGGGACGGGACGGTTGACGTGTGTCGGGCATGCCACCGTCCGGGTGAGTCCATCAGACATATTATCTCTGGTTGTTCTCGTCTGGCTAACGGCGAGTACTTGCACAGGCATAACCAAGTGGCCAGGATTATTCACCAGCAACTTGCTTTGAAATATAAACTTGTGGATTCTGAGGTACCGTACTACAAGTATGTGCCCGACCCAGTTCTCGAAAATGACCATGTCACGTTGTACTGGGATCGGTCTATCATTACTGACAGGACTATTGTTGCCAATAAGCCTGATATAGTGGTGATAGACCGATTAGCGCGCCGCGCAATGATCGTTGATGTTACCATTCCACATGACGGGAACCTCGTGAAAGCTGAGAAAGAGAAACAAATAAAATATCTCGACTTAGCACACGAGGTTGTCGACATGTGGAATGTGAGCTCGGCTATCATTGTGCCGATTGTCGTAACGGCCAATGGCCTGATGGCCGAAAGCCTCGACCAACATCTCTCGAGGCTCTCGTTAGGCGGTTGGATCAAGGGCCTGATTCAGAAGGCAGTACTTCTCGATACAGCTCGTATTGTGAGGAGGTTCCTATCTCTGCAGCCCTAACCACCGGTAGCTTGGACCCTGCTCCCGACACCGGCGGAACACTATTTTTTATATTTTTAAATGTTTTCTATACCCTTTAAAAAAAAAATATATTTAAAAATGTATTTTATATGTTAGAAAAATAAATAAACGAAATAATAATAATTGCTTTATTTTCAGGCGACTAAGGCCCATAGACAAAATACACAAAATAATCTTATATAATAATAAACTAATACATAATAAAAAAAACATCACTACAAAAACTAGTTACTACGTTGGGTCGGCGACGTATTGCGCTGAGTCGTGGTGTCATGTTACATAGTTACTGGATTGTGGAGGCTTGATAGGCAGTCGCTCCATGAAAAATACTGGTATTCAGCTGCATCCGGCTAGACTGGAAGCCGATCCTAACATTGTTGGGAAAATGCTATGCAGATTGATGGATTTAGTACTTATTATACGTCTACGCCGAAGACATTCAAATATTATCCCTTTGGGTCTACGCCGATGATGAAAAAACCGTTGCATAGATTTTTGTCTGTCAACATTGACATACCCGCAGACTTTCATTTACATATACAGTATGGAAAACACATAAATGCAATAATTGAAACCACAAGTAATACTAGTCCACAGAAGTATAGCAAAATTAAATATTAAATAAAAAACCGTAAATTAAAAAAATGAAATTTTCAAACAAAATAAGTTGTATAAAAGTGAACACTGTATAAATAAGTACCTTGACCCCAGGAAGAGCGGCAACTATGCACGCGCGCGGCATTTTTGTCGGTGCTGGCGCTTTGATACCTAGTTTGACATTTTTCGACGAAATCAAAATTTTGAAGTCGTTTTTCAATGTTTAAGGATTCAAGATCATTGACCTAGTGATCCAATTCTACAGAGTGTTCAAATATGATCAAAATTAGAACTCTACTTTCTGACGTAATTACTGGACCGATTTCGTCCATTTTTTGTGTATCGTCAGAAAATGCGGTAACAAGTATGTGGTTTCATTTATTTCATATATGTGGTTTCCATACTGTATATGTCTGTGGTGTGTACATACCCCTATGTCTGTTCATAGTTTCATTTATTGGAAGGTCCATATTATTTAGCAGTTTTTGAGATTTATTAGTACCATTAACACTTAGCTTTTTACAGAATATTTTACGCCCCCTATCACATGGGATTTAAAAATAACTGGCAAAATGTGGGGGTACTATTAGTACACACGCCTCTGCCTGACCCTTCGGGATTACAGGCGTGATAATATGTTATGTAGTCTACCAATAAAAACTCTATAATCAAAGGCAATTAATGCAATGCATTCGTTCTATGCCTGGGTACCTACTCTACATTTTCATTTGTTTTTTCAACAAAGGAATTTCGATCTTTTGTTCATTCGAATCATAATAATGTATTCTATTGTGGGTTCGTATAACGAGACTAAACTACTATAGTCATACACAAATCGCATCATGTGAATGACCAATTTGGAATTTTATCATAATATATTTTTAGGTTTCCGTACCCGAAGAGTGTCAAACAACAGGGTAAGTAGACAGTTAAAAATTTCATTTCATGATTGTGTATTTCCATTGCCGTTATAACAACAAATAATAAAAAAGTTCCTTAAATAACAAAACGTTTTTTTCGACGTTTTTTGCTAAATATTGTACAGTGGAACGGAACGCTTCATGTGCGAGTCCGGCTCGCGCTCAGCCGGTTTAAAAAAAAATTAAAGTAAAGAGGCCCTAGTGTAAGTTTCTCTTAACCATCTCAACCTTATGCATCGAGCGCGTTCGGCGCTCCGATTGGCCCTTCACTGGTGAAGGCTGGCCGGCTGCCAATCGGAGCGCCGAACGCGGTCGATGCGTAAAATCGAGATGGTAAAAACTTTTTCACAAAAAATAAAACCGACTTCCAAAAAAAAACACTACAAAGTGAAACATAACTTTGATTTCGGAAGTCGGTGTCTTGGGTTTTTTATTTTAGTTTTTTTTGCCACCGACTTCCGAAATCAAAGTTATGTTTCACTTTGTAGTGTTTTTTTTTGGAAGTCGGTTTTATTTTTTGTGAAAAAGTTTTTATTTTTCACTTTTTAGTTGTGGTACTTACACAAAACCCCCACAAAAATTTGAATACCAAGTAAATTACAGTGACAGGAACTATTAGAATATCATCCACATAAGCTAGGTGGTAAAAATATGTATTATTGAAGCTAACTCAAAAACCCTTCATCAGATCTTGACCAAATTTATATGGGACCATTTCTGAAGTATGCCCTACCAAACAAAAAAAAATCATCAAAATCAATTCAAAATTGGCGGAGTAATCGCGTAACAAACATACAAAAAAAAAAAAAAAAACATACCGTCGAATTGAGAACCTCCTCCTTTTTTTGGAGTCGGTTAAAAAAGGAAGTCACACTAGGGCCTCAGTAGTGTATGCACAGAACAGATAGTGTATGTACCCACATATTTTGAAGTCCCATTTTATAAGGGCAACTCTACACACATAACTCACGCCTTTTCCCATGGGGGTAACCAGAAACTACAGAACGCCATTTGCTGTGCGGTTTAAAGAATTTAATTTTTATAAGGAACACAAAACAGTTCACATAACATAATGAAATATACAAATAAATCATGCAGATATAAGGTAACATAATGATTCCGTGATAAGAGGAAAACAGAAATATTTAAAACTAGGCTTCTAAAGATTCTAAATTCAATCAAAAGGATCTGTTTATCATATAAGCGGGCATTTTTTTTTTGTTGCTGTAGAATTATATCATAAATTACCTTGCGTGCGTATCAACATAATTATTAGATACTTAAAGGTAGGTACATAATTCTAAAAATATAGTAAGCCTCTTATATTATATATGCGACGAATTAATATGCTATCAGCAGCGGCAATGCCATGAATAATTAAATATAAAAAGAAATAAAAAACATGTAAGTAAATAAAAGCCTTTTCTTGTCAAATGTTTTAATGGATTTTGGAAACGTAAAGAAAGTCATGACTTTGTACATAAAAACGGGTATATCCTGCAATATTTTAACTCTTCATTGGTTTTGTAGCACAAAATGGTGTAAGTAGTAGGTAAATAACGTATTTTTAGGTAAGTGTACCTACCGATAACGTACTTCAAAATATAATGTTTCCCATAATGTGCGTAATTTTTTTCAGTGGTAAACTGAATTTGATCCGGTCTTAAATAATTTTCCCATTATTTCTGTATGACGAATGTGATCTTAAGCAGATGTTACAAATTTGATTTGTCAACTAATGATCAGACGATGATGAATACACACCTCTCTCCCATTCACTCTTTCTCCATCCGTCCATGCTCAAATAAATATCTAAATTACTTACTCAGCTAACTCACATTTTTGTCGGTACGAATTTCCATTGACGTCCAACGAATTTAGGGTGGGAGGAGGGTGGGGGGAGGGGGGGGAGGGGTACTACCCCCCCTTAAAAGGAAAAGTTGCGGAGACCCCCCCCTTTTTGAGTTTTTTTTAATTTTTAATTCTGAGGAAATTTCCCTCATTTTAGGGATTAAAATTAATAATAAGTGTAAAAAACCAGAGGGGACCCCTTGGGGGAAGGGACGTTCCCCCCTACAGAAAGGGGGAACCCACTTTATCAACAAAAAAAAAAGGAGGGACACTGATTCAGAGGGATTTCTGTATCTATTTTGAAACTGCAACTTCTCCGGCACTGCGGGAAGAGCAGCCTCTACGCCCTTGCGTAACATACCGCAGGCATCCATCCTCACCTCCGCAGCTTCGGCTTGTTGGTCGCCTTCGGCGACCAGGCTCAGCCGCTCCGGCTCGTCCGATGCCTACGGTTTGTTACAGCAGGCGGAGGCTGCTCTCCCTACGTGCCTCCGGCTCTATAAAAACACTCTAGGGGTAGGACAGACTCGTACCAGGTGGAGTCGGGGTCAATCAATTCGGTTCTTTGACATAAGTTGAACCTAACCAAGTAACCAATTTTTTTGCGTCTGTCTTACGTTTCGTTCCACAAGCCGGCAAAAGACGGTAAACACTAAACATTATAATTTTAATAGCTCGTAATGAAAATAGCGCTGTAATTTAAATATAAACTGTTAAATATATGTGTGCATGCAAGCTATTGAAAATATAATTATTTACGTAAATAAATATGAAATAAAATGGTACCGAACGTATGACAACTTAACCGTAGGTAAAACAAAACGTTCAATGGCGAGAATTCTATATGATCTGTGGTAAGGATTGACATAAATATTGCAAAAATAATTGATTTTCAATAAAAAAAATCTCAAAAAGTACACGTCTCCGCGTGTTGAAACTTTGCGTGATTGCTTATAATAAAGTAACCTTTCTGTAAAAAAAATATCAACCTCCAACTCGTTGGACGTCAATGGAAATGTATGCCTTTTTGTCTTATGGTGATTAACATCGACACTCGAAAAATAACGTCCATCATTAATTTACAGTTCAGCTCGGTCGAATCACTGTCTCCTAAGATACAGGCCATCCCTAGTTTAGGAGACATGATTTAATGTTTGTTGATATAGACAATTGTTTTTTTCTCCCCTTGTGTCCATTGTTAGTTGACTAAGTCTTAGCATGTACTCGTAAGTATACAACCTGTGTCTTTAAATATTTTTGGATCAATAAACTTATTTATTTATTTAATGAGACAGCGTGACAGAACAGTTGTTTCCTTCACGTGCAAGTCTTGTCTCTTTCTTATACGATGGACAACGTTGGCAACAGTCCAATAGCCGTTACGGTGATGGATTTTCTTTCAGTTTCTTACGAGAAAGAAACGCTGAAAGTTAATCGGCCCATTTGGCTTATCTTGTAGACGACGGCCATAGATTTTGTTAACACGTCATTAGTCAAAGTAACAGATGAAAATGTTTGACACCGCCTCTAAGACGACCCACCGACCGACATATAAAAAAAATACCTACCTACTCCGTGTAACCGGAGTACTTTCACCCGCAAATGAGGTCAATTTATTCTAATACCAACCTCATTTCGTATAATACGAGTGCGTTATCTAATTGTAGTGGTAAATAGCAATTACACGTCTATAAACTGTATACGGAGCAATCGATGCGTGACACACGCACCCGTCACGCTCACGGCTCACGCAAACTTTACTATTAATAAAAATAAAAATAAAACGTCAAAATGCTTGAACGTTTTCCAAAACAACCAAAAAAAGCAAACAGACGACCGTTTTGTATTAGAAGTGTTGGCGCGCTATTGAACCAAAATATGAAATTTGAAATTTCGTAATTATTCAACGGCTGTTATTTTTGTAGGTAAAAAGTAGGTTTTCATTTTGGGAACACTACGAAAATAGTTTTTTTGTTGACTGCCTCGTTTGTTTAGTGGTCGCAAGTGCTGCTGCTGAGCATGAGGGAGGATCGATTCCCTAATCGGGCAAAGTGTTATTGGGTTTTTCCAGCTGGAATTTTTCAGCAGCAGCCCGGAGTTTGGATTTGCTCAAATGTTAATTGTATCTGGACAAATGTGGGTTCGTTCGTTTTTAATCCTTTCTTGGATTACAGTTGTAATGTTATGTTAAAAAGAAAATATGAATAATTTTCTCTCAAACTGAAAACTTCAGAATATTCACCGTTATGAGGTTGATTCAAAATCGCATCAAATTGAGAGAAGTCCCGTGAGAAGTCCAGTGTGTCAGTTGAGTAATTTTATACTTTCATGCACATGTTAATTGTTATCAGATGTTTATCAGCCAGCATAAAAAAAATAAAATGAAAATTGTTAACAACAGCTGTAAAAGCAGTGTTGTTAATTCATTTCTTGTTCGAACGTTTTATTACCCACACGGTATGCCTGAAGCATTTTAATCTGAAATTCCAGATTAGTGACAATTTGTGGAATTTGAAGACAGTCTATTTTCCATCTAAATAATACATTATGGTCTATTTTCACTCTTTGCATGTCATTTCGATCATTCATTGTCCTTCTTTGAAATATTCTGGAGCAGATTTTGAAAGTTAAATAAAGTTGGTTTAAGTCTGGAATTCAGAAATAGCTCGATGTGCTTTTGGACACATTAATAAATTAGGTAAATCGAAGAAAGACGTACGAGAAATATTAAAAAAAAAAATATCTGCGTATAGAATCGTACAATCATTTCAAAAAGATACCAGACTGATTTTACAAGCGTTTTTGCACAGACCACAATAAATATACAGTCTTAAAGCTATTTGTATATCCAACAGACAAGTTTTAAAGGTGGTGGTGATGGGTGGGAAGGTGGCATGTGGTTAAACTATAGAAACCCATGTCTACAGCGCAATCAACCATGTAGACACGACATAGGTAGGTCGCGTTGGCATGGACCTTCTATGTGTATATCCATGTGTCTAGACACTGGCACCACGACATGTGTCGTGACCTGTGCCTTGTCACGGAACTAGGAAGTACGAGCCCGTCCTGTGTGGACATGTTTCGCAAAAGTGTTCTCCCCTTTTGCTTCTCTTCTCTTACGTAACGAAACTAACCATTAATCAGTTGTTACTTACTCCATCATAGTTCATTAATTTTATTATTAGCCTTGGTTTTGTTGGTATTGGTTCAAAATCTGATTAATAGAGAACGGTATTACGCTGGTTTTCCTAGAAAGGGGTTGGCAGAGGCGAATAGTGAAACCACATTATTTTCACCGCGTTGTGTATAACTCCCTTGTAATAGCCAACCTTGGGCATAAATTCTGACTGCTGAAGACACCTTCTGACCAACTCCTGGGAAAATGCAATTACACATACATAACTCAACAAAGTCTAGGGAACATGGGTATTCTAAGGCCGTTTGTCCACCGCGCCGTGAAAAAGACGTCAACGAGAACGAGATGACGACGCCGAAGTTGCGCCAGTACATTTACTATGGCCGCAGAATCTCGTTTCTCGTGGACGTCCCCCGTTCACGGTGCGGTGGACAAACAGTGATGGTACTTATTTTATCAGTTATATTTTGTATCAATAGAAGGGGAATTTAAAACAGATTTTAATTGTTTTTTAATTATCTAAATAAAAGGGTTGTTAGTGAAAAACAAAAAAATATTGGGAAAATCTAAAATAGTACCCAAAACTAAAAAATCTGGTGCAGGAGATAAAAACAAACCTAACGCCCAGATCAATAGACGGGTTAGCGACCACTACGACAAGCACCTCTATTACGTATCACACTTTTTTTCACAATCCGGAGGAATAAGAATGAAATTCCTAAACCATTGGTTCATTAATAATAATTATGTTAAATGTTTGTCATTTCTCGGGACCCTAGGGTCCCGGACCTTTGGAAGGCGTACGAGGGGCCGAAGCCAACTCGCAGAGGCCCGTTAGACGTGTTTAATGAAACGAGGCACCAACCTACGATTATCCCTGTACGCACTATCTAGTGTACCCAAGGACAACCCCCGGTTGGTGCAGGACTATTGCAAGATATGGAAACAAAGATATTGGATTATGGGTTTGGGTGGCTAAGTGAACCGGTTATCTAGAACTATGGAAAGACTATGGCCCCTGCCTGACCAATATTTAATATAAAATACACAGGTAAAATGGCAGGCGGTGACTTGCACACTCAATAATGGGCCCCTGATAACGGTCGCTAGCACAAAGTGTCGTAGCGACCAGGGGGCAACATGTCCTTTTTTTTTTTTTTTTTTTTTGGGTGGGAAATCATCAAATGACGTCTCCCGCTCTGGGTGGAGCGGGAGGGCGTGTCAGACTCTTACTGACTAAAACCCACCCGTGTTCCTTCTCTTGCCTGTGCAATGCCAGGGGGCCACGGTATCCCTTTCGGACTTTCCCGCAACCCTGGCAGGCAATGGTCTCATCGGACCCCTTCATTCGCTGACACTCTTTGAGGCGCGCGTGGAACACAACGCGCCGTCGACCCGGGCTTGGTCCTTACCGGACGGCGAGCTACCCATTGCTCACCGCAAGCCTGCGCCTACGGTGGCCGGGAATCCGCGATCGATTCCCGACGCCCGGGGCGTCTCCTCCTGCGGCGGCTAGGGGCGTGAGGGCGCGAAATTGGGCAACATGTCCTGAGGTGCTTATAAGAAGTGGAGCGGTATTCCACGGCTATCAGGACAATCCCGGAAGTACGGTCAAGATCCCTACCAGCATCTTACTGGAATACTTCCTTCCTCCGAGCACATTTGCTTAAATTATTAATTACTAGCACTTTGCCCGTGGCTTCGCTCCCGTGGTCTTTCCCGCGGGACCCGGTATTTTTCCCGGAATAAAAAGTAGCCTATGTTACTCCCTGAAAACTAAGCTTTCTAATGGTAAAAGAATTTTTCAAATCGGTGCAGTAGTTTCGGAGCCTATTAAATACAAACAAACAAACAATCTTTCCTCTTTATAATATTAGTATAGAAGTATAGATTATGTTAAAAAAAATCGTCTACTCGACAGCATATGTAACGCAATTAATGTTGTCGAATTGTTAAAATGAAAGGCTTTGCAATTTGTTACATGATTATCTCACAGTGTAATAATATTGTTTCATTTTAAAATAGGCTGATTATGTTAAATTGTGAATGTTATCCTGTTTATGAATTGTATGTAAGTAGTATATTATTGGGCATTCTATACCACTGTCGGCAAGTCGCGAGGCGAGTGCGCCTCGCTCCGGACAGTGGTATAGAATGCCCAATAATCGATAATCGACTCGACTTTTTACTCGACCGTCGATCGTGCGAGTACGATCAGGCTAGTTCAGGACAGTAGTGTGACCTACAGGTTGACTCGGTTTGGTAGTTAGTAATGCAAAATGGATAGTGGTAGTGGTAGGGTTTATAAATATTAATCTAAAATAATATTAGTCATTATTAATTGAACTGTTTCACACAATAATCATGAAATTTGTAAAACAACCACAATCGTTGAATGTCAACATAATATGTAATGAATTTTGTAAAACTGATTTCCGTCATAGTGAATTATTACCCAATTCAGTAGGTACGCTGTATAATTTGCGGACCGTCAAATTGTGGAAAAACTAATTTACTCATTAGTCTTCATATACACGAAAATGGTTTAAGATTTCGAAATGTTTATATTTATTCAAAAACCCTGTACCAACCCAAGTACATATTTTTAGAAAAAGTTTTGCAACGAGTACCAGGTATTTCGTTTCAGAAATATCAGGAAAATGAAGAAATACTAAGAGTTCAGGACGCAAAACCCGACTCTGTGATTATATTTGATGATGTTGCTTGTGAAAATCAAAACAATATGCGTGATTACTTTGCAATGGGAAGACACAAGTATATCGATTGTTTTTATTTAAATCAAACATATAGTAAAATTCCTAAACAATTAATAAGGGACAACGCGAACTTAATCATACTTTTTAAACAAGACGAAATTAATTTGAAGCACATATACGAAGAACATGTCAACACTGATATGTCATGGGTTCAATTTCGTGAAATGTGTTCAAAAATATGGAACGATCCCTTCAGTTTTGTAGTGATTAATAAAGATTGCCCTAAAAATAAAGGCTGTTATAGAAATAAATTTGACACATTTGTAGTTTTTGATTAAATCATTGTTATTTAAATCCGGTACCCTAGCTTTTCTAATTATTCTACTTACGATACTTAATCAATCACTATCTACTTCATCAACATGGAAAAATCTTTGAAAAGACAAATCGTTGAAGCGACAGAAGCCGTGAAGAAAAAAGTACGAAAAATGAAGGATATTGAAATAAATAATAAAGAAGCGCTGGAATCAGTTTTCAAGCCTGTGACAGAACCTTTAAACTTAATTGCCAATGTCAGTAAACAATCTGCTTCACAAAATATCGAAGATGAAGAAATTGAAGTTCCATTTATTGATAAAACTTTGCAGAAAGAAGTTCTCAGTGACAAAGGAAGCAATGATACAGACGATTATGACTCTAAGGTCGACAGTGACTCCTCCTATAAATCACTAGGTGAAAAAAAACAAGATTGTAACACAACATCCTGGTCAGTTTCTCCAGAAGCGTTAGCAGATATTCCATTTGGTGTCAGATACGAACATGGAAAGTTGATGTTGGGATCTGCTCGCATAATTGTCAATGACGAATATATCACAGTGGCAGATCGCAAGTACCGAAGTACGCCTGGATTAAAACAGTTGCTACTAAAAAAGGATGTAGATTTGAGTTTGGTTACAGGGAGTGATATGCAACATTATAAATTAATGCTACTTGATACTAATGCACATCGTCGAGATTATGATCCAAGTAAACCGATAAAAAGTAATAAGGGTGTAAAATATTTACAAATTATTAAACCGCTTTTTACACAATCCCAAGGGAAAGGACTGCCCTTAACAAAGATGTGGAAGAAGAATGTAGATTTTATATATTGGGATGATCCTAATGAATTGGTAGAACGGCTAAAATTGTTAATTGCATCTCAAGATGCTGGTAACACAACGAAATTATATCTATAATAGAGGAATTGCGTGAAAGTAATATAATAAATACATAAATCATCTGTGTTTCATTTTAGTGTCAACCTTTCAAAACAATACATCTTAAAGATGAATGTAGACAAATTCTGTCATTTTATTCACAAGAGATTGCGTTTTTCAGATTTATTTGAATTTAATGATAACGCATTGTTAAAATCAGAAAGCGGGGATTTTGATTTGAAAGGATCAAGACTGAAGGGAATCCAATCTCCCGTAGATGGAGACGATGCCGTGAACAAGGATTACGTAGATCGAATAAGTGCTAATACGATACATGAATTAAATAGATTAATTGGTGCATTACGTTCTCAGCTCGCGTTAGATGCAAAAAAAATAGTTCAAGCTACTTTAAAAGCAAAGATACCTGAGGATTTGAATCATTTGGAAGATAAGTTTTATACTAAAGCAGATGTTGATAAATTGTTTAAAAAGCTGTAAATTATGTCAAAACAGCAAATTGTAAATGAAATACACAAAACTGCACGAAGAAATTTCCTTCGACGTTCTGTTGTTCTAAAAAGTATTGACGACTTATGGCAAGCTGATTTGATGGACATGCAAAATCTAAGAAAATATAACAAAGGCTACAATTACATTTTAATAGTGATTGATTGCTTCTCAAAATATGCTTAGACGCAGCCGCTAAAATCTAAAAATAGACTTGATGTGACTCATGCATTTGAACGTATATTACTTAACACTCATCGAAAACCTGATAATTTACAAACTGATATGGGGACAGAGTTTTATAATAACACATTTCAAGCGCTCATGAAAACATACAAAATTAACCATTACTCATCGTTTTCTACCAAAAAAGCATCAATTGTTGAGCGACTAATTAAAACCATAAAAAATAAATTGTACAAATATTTTAGCCTCAATGGAAACTATAAGTGGCTGGGTAAACCATTAGAAGTTATACTGGAATCGTATAACAACACAAAACATCGAACTATTAAGTTAAAACCAATCGATGTAAACAAGTCTAATGAGCAAGTAATAAAAGAAAATATTTTGAAAGCATATAAACATGTATCTATTCCATGTAAACCTAAGTTTAAAATTGGTGATTATGTTCGTATCAGCAAATACAAACACAATTTTGAGAAAGGTTATACTCCTAATTGGTCAACAGAACTTTTTACTGTAAAGAAGATTAATAATACAATACCAGTGACATACCATATACAAGATCAACGAAAGCAAACTATATTAGGAACCTTTTATGAACAAGAACTTCAGAAATCAAACTATCCTGGTGTTTATTTGATAGAGAAAGTTTTAAAAAAGAAAGGAACAAAACTTTACGTAAAATGGTTGGGTCTTAGCAATAATGAAAATAGTTGGATTGATAAAGCTGCATTAGTGGATTGACTTAATAAATATATTAATCAATTTTTTTTGAATATTTTTCCATTGCGGTTTGTACAATGCAAGGTGGTGGACTAGTTAATAGTATAATAGAAAATCTACCGTTTGAGCTTCATTTGCCTGGATATAATTATTGCGGACCAGGAACTAAACTCCAGAAACGTTTATTACGCGGTGACCGAGGTATCAATAAGTTGGATGAAGCTTGTATGCACCACGACATTGCATACGCTAAGCACACGGACTTATCACATCGTCACAAAGCTGATTTACAATTAATGAATATGGCAAAACAAAGACTTAAATCAAATGATGCTGGGAAAGGTGAAAAACTTAGCTCATGGCTAGTGAGCAAAGTGATGAAAGCCAAACTAAAATCTGGTGCCGGAATTAAAACGTTTCGAAACTTTGTATCGAAAATAGAATCAAAAATTAAGAACATTAAACACAAAGATAGTAAAGCTTTAATTAATGCTGCTTACTTAGCAGCAAAAAAGATATTTCCAAAAATTCAGAAAATCCGGGTACCGCGAATCATACCCATACCAAAGACTGGAGGTATTTTGCCTTTAATTCCAATTTTTGCTGGTTTATCAGCTTTAGGCACTTTGGCTGGTGGTGCAGCGGGTATTGCAAAAACCGTTAATGATTACAAAGCAGCTCAACAAAATTTGCGAGAAACAGAACGTCATAATAAGACTATGGAGGCTTTAGCTTTGGGTAAGGGTTTATACATTAAACCGCATAAAAATGGTAAAGGATTATTCATAGAACATCCAAAAAACTGATAAAGAAGCTACCTAATCGTCCTCTGACTAACATCGACATCCAAGAACATGCACGAGACATCCCACACTTTCGAGGAGTATACATGAAGGATCAATTGCCAAGAAAGCCAAAACGGATTGAATGTGGAATTGTTAACTTAGACGATTCTAAAAATGAAGGAACGCATTGGGTAGCTTATGTTAAAGTATCCGACTATTGCGAATACTTTGATAGTTATGGAGACTTAAAACCTCCAATGGAATTAATGAGATATTTTAAGAATTGTAGTGTTTATTACAACTATACAAGATATCAAAAGTTTAATACAGTAAATTGTGGTCATCTATGTTTAGAATATCTGTGGAAATTTTGGAATAAACATAACACATTTGCAAGATGTCATTCACTTTATCGATAACCGGGAACTCGTCTATCTTATCCACGTACTATCCTAATACGTTACAACTAAATGGACAATATGAGTGTGCATTATTGCATTTCTCATCATTTAATTCTATTCCAAACATTGATGAAACAAATAACAAGTTTTACTATGGCTCCGATATCATTGAAATACCGGAGGGAACCTATGAATTGCAAGATATCAGTGATTATTTAAAATCTAAGATAAAAGGTGCATCAATTAAACTAGATTGCAATAACAATACTTTAAAAACTACTATGTACTGTACGAAAGATGTAAATTTTGAAAAAGAAAATAATTTTAGACGTTTGCTAGGGTTTGATAAGCAGATATTAAAAGGTAATAAATGGCATGTGTCACAGTTTCCCGTCAACATTTTACCTACGACCGTGGTCAGAATTGAATGTGATATTATAAGCGGATCGTACATAAACGGAGAACCGAGTCATATTATTCACGAATTTGCTCTCAATGTGCCTCCTGGATATAGGATCATAGAAATCCCAAAAAACGTAATATACTTTCCAATCAACCAAAACAATATAAGCTGTATACATATCAGGCTATTAGACATAAATAATCGCTTAATAAATCGACGAGGTGAAGAAGTGCAGCTGTATTTGCATTTAAGAAGAAAACATGATTGACTACAATAAATATGAGCATCAACAAATTAAAAAGATCAGTTCCGCTCAACATTCCAACCAAATAAGAGCTCGCTATAAGAAGAAAATAAAACTAACTAAAGACAACAAGGCCTTCCTTAAAGCGATCGGATTGCTAAAATGAATATCTTAGACTTTTTATCTTCTCCTACATACGACAACACTGTTGAAGGAATCGAATTTCATTCTTACAAGCCCTACGTAACCAGTTTCAACAGGAACGATGAAATCCGTATACCTATCAACCAACAGGACTTGTACATACTTCCATCAGCTAGTACCTTGTATTTGGAAGGAACTGTGATCGTGACCAAAAAGGATATGAAAGAGAAAGCCACTAGTATTCATTTTACGAATAATGCTCTACTGTACTTGTTCCAAGATATTAGGTACGAACTAAATGGTGTGGAAATTGATAGAATAAAAAATGCTGGCGTAACTACCACCATGAAATCGCTGATATCAATGAATGAGAGTGAATCAAAAATATCTAACGCGTGGGGCTGGAATATCGAGGGCATAAAAAATATAAATGGTGGTAGATTTTCCGCTTCTATACCACTCTGTAACATAATGGGTTTTGCAGAAGACTTTAAGAAAGTTGTGATAAATAGCAGGCATGAACTGATATTGTTACGAAGTAACACCAACCTGAATGCTGTGAAACTTAACACCGGTGAAATTGTAGACGACGTTCAGATCGATAAAATTATCTGGCGGGTACCGCATGTTAAAGTGTCCGACAAAGAAAAAATAAATTTGCTTTTGTGCCTAAAATGTTAGAAAAAGACCGAGCGCTCCAGATGATTTTCAGGAATTGGGACCTGTACGAATATCCGGCTTTACCCAAAACTACAAAACATACTTGGGCTATCAAAACTTCCTCACAAATAGAGAAACCAAGATTCATAATTATGGGTCTTCAGACAAATAGAAAAAACAATGCAAGTTCTGATATGTCCCAGTTCGATCATTGTCATGTTCGTGATGTTAGAGTGTATCTCAATTCAACTTACTTCCCGTATGAAAATCTAAATTCCAGTTTTGCGAATAACCGGATCGCTTTATTATACGAACAATACACCAGATTTCAACAGCCTTATTACGGACGCCGCTCGGAGCCCTTATTAAGTGAGAAACAGTTTAAAGATTTGGCACCACTATTTCTCATCGATTGCTCAAGACAAGCTGATAATGTAAAGACAGGTCCTGTTGTGGATGTAAGAGTGGAAATCGAGAGTGATTCGGATATACCAGATCAAACTTCTGCATACTGTCTGATATTGAACGATTGTATTATTGAGTATAAGCCGCTCAGTAATACTGTGAGAAAAATATCATGAATCCGAATACTATCATAGTAGATGTTCAAGGGTTTAAAGATCTATATAATAATTTTATTATAAAGGAATTAGCTTTTGCTAGTTGTGATTATACGCAATCATTTTTAATAAAACCACCATATTTGTTTAAATACTTAACAAGTGACGAAAAAAGGCAAGTTAAATGGTTGGAAAGGAATAGAGGCATTTATTGGAATGAAGGATATATTGACTATAGAGAATTTAAACGTATAATCGTTCCGTATCTAGAAAATAAGGAAATCGTTGTAAACGGGTTGGAGAAGGTGAAGTGGGTAAAAGAGCTTTGCGTGAATTGTAAAGTGTCAGATCTTGGTAGAGAACAATGTCCTAATTTCTCTATTTTGCATAAAAAATATTGTGAAGATAAAACTAAATTAAATTGTAAGAAACATTTAAAGCATTGCGCCCTTAAAAATGTTTTATGTATAAGAAAGTATTTAGAGTGGTCATGAAATGTGTACCTACTTATTTTGTGTATTGGTTTCTAGGTATATAAATAAAAAACTTTAATACGATAAATATGCTTTTATTTCTTTACAGTATTTAAAACTAGTCTAAATAACCTCATACTAAATTACAGTAACATTAACTTTATTGATGAGTTTACATAATCAGTTCAGTTATTAAAAGTCACTATCTATTAAAGATTTTGATATTTTTTTAACTAAAGACTCAGTTTCGTCCATAACACTGTCTATAGCGTCTTTGACAATATATTGAGCATTTATTATAACGTTCTCACTGTCACTATCAGTATCACTGGCTTGAGAGTTGTTATTGCACAAATCGACGACTGAAATTTTTATTAATTTAATGCCTCGACGCTGTAGACGACTCATAACGAAAGATTTTGTTGGTTTTTGCTTCTTCAACATATCCCGGCATCGTTTTTTGGATTTCTTCTCTTTCGTCACTTGTTTGCTATGGTCGGGTTCACAGCGAAGCATCTCGGAGAATCCCTCGTAAGGATCCTGAGCATACTGGCTGAACACACGCTCTGATTCAGAAATCTGTAACAAAAATATAAACACAATATAACACTGTTGTGTTGGCACAGCGATCGAAACCGCGACGCTTAAACGTGGTGTTTGGGTTTGATTCCCAGAGCTTAAGTGCTAGATGACATTTCTCAGTAACAACTAAGAGTCTTGATCAGTGTTCAAATAATAACAAAAACCTTACTAATAACTGATGAAAATGTAAGTGCATAATTCATCTCTGCCCAACCTTCTACGACTGCAAGGGAAGTTTCATGTGTATGATTAAAATTGCTGTGAACACAATCGTTAGTAATAAAAAAATATTAAATATTTTACTTACCGATGACATGTTTATGATGCACTCGAATTTTGCAAGAACCTACTCTAGGTGAGTAATATTTCGTAAATGAACAACATGCACATTATGCAAGTTAGATCGCAATAACCATATAAATGCTAACTATGCATTTATCGTCGAGGGCAATGAACAGTCGTGAGTTTTATATGTACTGAATAGCGTAATGATCATATTACTTGATCGTGTACTTTGAAAATGAGTCTTATTGTGTTGCGTACATAATATAATTTTAATTGTTTGAGAGTATCTTAGTATGACTTTAAATAAATAGGTAATAAAAAATTAAACAAGTGGAAATTTTAATGATTCACATTTTATTTATTCTTATTTACAAATCAGTTTTATTAAAACCATAAATTATATTTACATTAAAATTAAATAGGTAGACTTAATTTCTAAAACTAAACTAGGATTATTTTACTACATAAGTTAGCATAGGTTTTACATATATAATATTAAAACTATAATACTTATTTTAACACATTCCTTCTACTTGGTCTCAAAAATCTCAACATCATTCTTTAAAATAAATGTGTGACCCCAGGCTCGCGTTGATATTCGATCTACAGATATCGAACGTTTATCGTCATTGTTAGATAAAGCTATTTTGTTGACACTCCGAGTGAATATTTCGTGCTTTATTGATTTAAACATAATATTTTTTCTACGAATAACTCCACCATTAAATAAAATATCTTCATAATCTGTTATATTTAAGTCTCTTACTACGCATGATTTTACTCCTTTGGCTTTTTTAATGACTGTATGAGGAGTCTTTATAGAGTAAAGTTTTGATCTCAGTCCAACGAAATCAGATATATATTTTCCACTCATTTCATCCTTAAACAGCCCTGGAACTTTTTTGTTTCTTATTGGTATCTTAAAATCATTTTTATCGTTATAGTTACTAGTGTCAAAATATTGTAAAAAATGATACTTCAAATCGTGATAAAAATCATTAGTGAATATTTTATAAACAAACGAATCAGTATCTGTATAACACAGCTTCACTCGGTCTTTATAAAAAGGCTTTACTGTATTGTAATGAAAGTCATACATATGTGACTTAGAAAGTTCTAATACAGTGAACCCAATATAAATAGGCTTATCTAAAATTATTTGATCTGGTTTCATTTGTATTGCAACTAAATTTTCAGAAAGCATAGATGCACTATGGAAATAAGGGTTGGCTACAAGTCTCTCGGCGGATATACATTTCTTGGTTAGATTAGATTGATCAGACCATTGATTAACTAAATGGACGGTTACTCTATTTTCTGTATTTTCTAATGTCTTACCAAAAACACTGTTGTTCAACAACTTAAAAAAGTCTTGTTCGAATGAACTTTTTGCCATTTGCCTTAATTTAGTATTTAATTCTATGTACTGTTTTAAATATGGACTCTGCTTGAAAGTAATAACTCTGTGAACTTTACGTAATATTAAACCATGTTCTAAACACTTCTTTAAATGAACGTAATGTATCACATAATTATACTTATTATGCAAATTTGCAATTAATTTCTTTGTTTTTCCTCCTGGAGGTACACATTTCTCAGGACAAAATGGTAAATCATTGTGGTGATTGTGTAAATAATCAGGATACAAAAGATCGACTTCTAATATAAAGCCCCATTCATCGTTATCCTCAACATTTTCAACATGAAAATTATCTAATTCATTTTCACTGAGAAATCTAAAACTAGAATGCGGTAAATACTGACACATACTAAAACCATATAGATTATTACAGTCTAGATACACTATGAAACAATCAGGCTGTGATGCATCATATTCTGACATGTATTTATGATTGGCTTTTGCATATCGATGGGAACACATGCACAGACCCCCACGTATTCCGCTTTGGATCATTCAATAGCCAAGTCCGACACGAGTTCTAACTGAACGCCTGTTTTTAGTAACATTGCATCGAAAGATAAGCTAGGTGCAGTTATGTAAAACGCGGGATCAAGTTTGTAATATTGTTTACAGGTTTTTCGGAAATTTTGAAATATATCTGCCAGTAAAAGCACATCTGTTTTTAAGTATAGATCAGTATAATTACCTAGGTCATTAATATTGAATTCATCCCAAACAGTCTGAGCGTGATTATAATCTACATCGCTTATATCTTCGTTGGTCAACGAATTATGAAAACAACTCTTAGGCGGTAATGATGTTTGTTCGTAACATTTCCAATCTGTCATATAATCATACGGATAAATGCCTTTACGAGTCAGCAAACTAAATTGTCTTTCATCAGGAAAATGAGATTTAAGATTAACAAAATCTTCTACCTGCAATGTTTTAGCAAGTTTGTCCAAACTTGTTCCTAAAAAGTTGAAAGAATCTAAAAACCTAATTTGTATAAAATCGTTATCAGCAATAGGAACAAACTTTGTGAATGCTGTATATTTTTCCTTGGTCTTAGGTATTATTTTAATTTGCCCTGGAATTTCGCCTAACTCTTTTATAAATAAATGACAATCGTATCCAGATAAATTATGAAAGAATATTGGAACGAATTTCGGTACTTTATGTTGCAGATTACAATGTCGATGTGCTGCGCCTCGGTATCGACCAGTAATATGACAGTGATCCCTTACTCTATCGTTTAACAGTAGATTTTCACAAATGTAGCACTTAACGGCGCGTTTAAAATCTAGAGCGTCTTCTTCTGTGAATATCATAGGCTGGTTTTTGGTTATAAATCTATGTATTGTTTTAACATCTTCCATCAGAAAATGTACAAATTTTGAAACACAATCTTTTCCGCGATAACTTCTATAGCTATTATTAAATGATGACACTACATTATAGGCGAACGCGGCCGGCACGTGGCATTGTGAGTATGACGTATTGACGGTGTTGACTTCATCGCCGGAAATTGGTTCGAGTAATGTTTCGAAATCAGCATATATGACGAAAGGAATGTCTTGTTTTCTATCATAATTTTTAAATTTTAAGAATTATCCCTTTTCTGGTAAAACTGTAACAACCCCTCCACACAAGTGTGATTCAATTTGACTGTGCGTTGGAAAAAACAATAAGCATGTTTCGCAAAAGTAAAGTTTAGCATGATGTTTGGTTATCTGATTCCTGACTAGACGCGACAAATCTTTGATAAGACAGTAATGAGAATTAGTATTATTTTCTATATGATTTATAGAAGGGTCCAACAATAGTCTTATCATTTTTTAAAGCATACACGAATATATTTAGAAAGGGATTATTTTTCTCAAACACAGCTATGTCCGAAAATGTGATTGGAAATGACAAATCATCAATATTCAAAACATCTTGGAAGTAGGGATAAGATGAAACTCTGTCGGGATGTCGGTCCGTGGGGTATAGCGCCGCCACAACACACCATAAAAAGCAATACTCGTCATTGTTTCGAATATTCAAACATGCTTTTTTATTTTTTATAAATTTTGGCAAAGTTATGAATTTAGATCCGCCGAAAGGTTGATATTTATTAATATTTATTTCTAAATGTGAATTGCACATGAATGTCCAACCACTATCTCTCTCCTGAAACTCTTCAATTTTCTTTAACAGTAAATCAACTGTTGATTTATAAATAGAATCAAAATCGTAATTTAAATTAATCACAAAGTTTTTCGTAACGAATGATTTTAATTCCTGTTGATCATTTTTAAACATAAGAAAATAACAAAAAAGTTCGTAATTAATTTTGACAGCTTTGTGTTTCTGTAGGGATCGATTTATTAATTTTTTAACTTGTTCACTAATATTATTGAGAAAAATCTCAGGGAAATTATTTATTTGTTCGCTAGTCGCAATGATCTTGTAACTTACGATTCGTTGTTTAAACGATGAATTAATAATCGTAACGTTATCACAAAAAGGGATCGCGCTATTGTTTTTATGAATACTACTACGTAAATGACCAGACCATCGTCGACTATCTACAAATACTTTACAGACCGAACAGTGAGGCATTATTATTATGTTATTTATGGAACTAATAATCATACAATACAGTCATAAAATTCAACAAAAACAGACTGATACTTACAACTAAAATCTTACCTAGGTAAACCAGCTCTAAAAGTAAGTATATTGTATAAACACTCCAAGTAAATAGCGTAGCAGAACTGTTGAAAGTCCAACAGGTAATAGGGATGCTCTGCTCTCGGGCTCTCGTTTGACGATCAGTTCTTCACGAACTAATCGAAGTGTTTATCAAAATATTTCTGAAAAAATACAAAAATAGGTAAGTATTTACTTGTAATGAAATATTCAACAATGTTATGTAGGGAAAAAATAATTTATAATTACCTTCAAAATATGTAATGATATACATATACATATGTTTATTTCTCCATAGCACAACTATCTAATTGTTGAGAGTCCAACAGGGAATAGGGATGCTTTGCTCTCGGGCTTTCGTTTGACGATCAGTTCTTCATGAACTAATCGAAATGTTTATCAAAATATTTCTGAAAATACAAAAATAGTTAAGTATCTAATTGTAATGAAATATTCAACAATGTTATGTATTAAAAAAATAATTTATAATTACCTTCAAAATATGTAATGATATACATATTCATAATGTATAATGCTCCATAGCACAACTATCTCATTTTTGAGAGTCCAACAGGGATGCTTTGCTCACGCTCTCTCATTTGATGATCAGTTCTTCAAAAATATTTCTGGAAATAAAAGTAAAAAACGGTAACCACTTGTAATTGAAATATACCTACATCAATATTTTATACAGAAAAAAACAAAATAATAATTACCTTCAAAATATGTAATAAAAAATTCGACCGTTGTAAAGATACTTTGTACTCTGTGATATATGCAAACAATAAATTATTTTAATTATTGATTGTTAGTAGGATCTACCTACTAACAATCAATAATTAAAATAATTAGTTACAGTTAGTCAAACGATCTTTTTTCGATGTAATATAATATTTCATTGATAAATGATAAATGATTTATTTCTGCAAGTAGGTTTGTACAAACACTTTTACACGTCAATCATATTTTAAAAACTAGATGAGGTCGGCATTTCCTATCTGACTACTCTGAGAAGAAAGGCCGAAACAAACTCAGAGGTCACAGTCTCTTTTAAAGTCCAGACATAATCTTGGTCAGATCATGTGAAGACGATGTAGATTGATGTCTGAAATGGTCTTTTGAGGAAATAACCATTCAGATTGAGAAGACCTGTCCAGTCAGTGCACGCATTTGTCAGTTATCGTGCAGCTCAACTCAGAATTTAAGGAGCTCAACGATTCGACGAACAATACCAAAGAAAGGACGTTTGGGTAGGCCACATAAATTACTCAAACTGCCAGACCATGATAAAAACTAATTGACAACAAAAAAAAAAATTAAAACAAAACAAAAGGGAATATCTGCATAGTCCTTACATTCACTTAAAATAATATAATACTTTAAAGTAAATATTCATGTCAATGAATATATAACATTCATTAATGTCAATGTGTATATAATAACCCGGAAATAATCTTGGTCAGAGCATTTCAATTTGAGGACCATGTAGATTTGTGTCTGAAATGGTCTTTTGAGGAAAGAACCATACAGATTTGAGTGGACCTGACCAGTCAGTGCACGCATTTGTCAGCAATCGTGTAGCTCAACTCAGAACTTAAAAAGAGCTCAACGAATCGACGAACAATACCAAAGAAAGGACATTTGGGTAGGCCGCATAAAGTACTCAAACTGGCAGATTAACATAACAAAAAAATAAAATATAGCTAAATATATGACCCACATAGTCCTCACATCATAATAATAATATTATACTTCACAAAGTAAATATTCATGTCATTTTGTATATAATTTAAAGTTAGCAGAAAAACAAACAAAATTCAAAATGAAAAAAAAAATATATATATATAATAAATTGGAGCAGCTCAATCCCAAGCCTTTTTGTCCTCAATGAAATCTTTAACGGTATAAAACGCTTTCTGGCACAACTTACGTTTAATGAATGATTTGAATTTATTAAGGCTTAGGTCTTGTACGCGGCTTGGAAGTTTATTATAAAAGCGTATACATTGACATCTGAACGAGCCACCTATTTTCTTGAGCCTTGTTGTAGGTACAACAAATTTGTGTTTGTTCCTAGTATTTATGTTATGGATATCACTGTATTTTTTAAACAAGTTTAAATTTTTATGGACATATAAGAGATTTTCAAAAATATACTGAGAAGGCACAGTCATTACATTAATCTCCTTAAATTTCTCTCTGAGAGAGTGTCTCGGACTTAATTTATAAATTGATCGAACAGCTCTTTTCTGCAAAACAAAGATAGTTTGAATGTCGGCGGCATTTCCCCACAATAGAATACCATACGACATTACACTATGAAAATAGCTAAAGTACACTAAACGTGCTGTCTCTATGTCTGTTAAATTACGAATTTTTCTAACTGCATACGCTGCGGAGCTTAGCTTTTTTGACAATTTATCTATATGTGGGCCCCACTGAAGCTTAGCATCCAAAGTTAAGCCCAAGAATACTGTGCTATCTTCAGGATTCAATTCTTCGCCCTTTATCAACACATTAGTTTTCACCTGCCTAACGTGAGGCAGTGTAAATTTAATGCATTTAGTTTTTTTTTCATTGAGAAGTAAATTGTTAACATTGAACCAGTGAACTACTTTCGCGATCGCGCTATTTATATCGTCAGTAACCAGCTGCTGACGTTTAAGTTTAAACAAAAGTGAAGTGTCATCCGCAAACAACACTATATCATGGTTATCCTTTACGAGGTAAGGCAAGTCATTAATATAAATAAGAAACAAGAAAGGACCAAGAATTGAGCCCTGTGGGACTCCCATTGTTACTATAGATCCGGGAGATCTTTTTCCATTAACGTCAACGCTCTGAATCCTATTACTCAAGTATGAAGTAAGAAGATCCAGAGCACTGTTTCGGATCCCATAGTGGCGGAGCTTCCTGATTAGCGTTTCATGAACAACGCAATCTAATGCCTTGGACAAATCACAAAAGATGCCCAAGGCATCGCATTTATCTTCCCATGCATTATAAATATGTCCCAAAAGTTCAACACCGGCATCAGTAGTTGAACGACCCCTTGTAAAACCGAACTGCTTGTTATGTAATAATTTATGTCTATTAAAAAACCTTTGCAATTGCTCTAAAACTAATTTCTCAAAAATTTTACTAAAGGTAGGTAGTACTGAAATAGGTCTATAATTTGTGGGGTCTGATGTACTACCTGATTTAAACAAAGGTATTATTTTACTATTTTTCATAAGATCAGGAAACTTCCCACAGTCGATACAATTATTAAAGATAAGAGCTAAAGTAGGTGCTACAATGTCAATAATAGACTTGGCTACTTCTACAGAATTACCCCACAGATGTGCAGTCTTTTTTACATTTATAGTGTAAAGGTTTTAATTATGTCTCTACAGGTAATATGTTCAAAAATAAATTCCGAATCGCAAACATTAACATTTTCCTTTAGCAAAGACTCAGCAACAGAAGGTGATGAGTTGAGGGATTTAGTAGTTGAAACGGGAATATCTGAAAAGAAATTTTCAAAAGCCGTGGCGACTTGTGAGTCTGATTTCACTATGTTGTCATTAATAGAGAGGCTGTAGTCAGTATTTCGGTTATCAGACCTTCCCGTTTCACTATTAATAATATTCCAAGTCGTCTTAATTACATTACTACTGTTTTTAATCTTCGAACTCAAATAACGCGACTTGGCCATATAACAAACTTTTTTAAATAATTTTGAATAATTCCTAACATATAAATTAAATTTTGCCGTGTTTACACAAGTTCTTTCATTGTACAGCTCATACAGCCGTGTTCTACTTTTATGAATACCAGTGGTAGCCCAATCACTGAAAGATGCGTTACTATTAACCGAGATAGTCTTGGGAATAAACGTGGAATTAAATTGCTTACAGTATATATTAAAAAAATTATCATATAGATGATTAGGATCAGCATGAATAGACAAAACTGGTAATTTATTTATGAGTTTAACTTTAAAAGTTTCCAAGCGACTTGAAGTTTTGGGGTTAACAGTGATATCCTTTTTAGCCACTTTGTTGTATTGGATTGGGATAGAAATCCTCTGCCTGCAATGATCAGAATCTAGTAAATTTATGATTTCTTTGTGGCTTGGTATAACATTTGTATAAATATTATCTAGGCATGTGGCACTAGTAGGGGTTATTCTTGTGGGCTCCAAAAATAGGTTTACAAGATTGTAGGACTGAAACAGACTTATTATTTTACTACAAGAACCTGAGTTTTCTAATAAATTAACATTAAAATCACCACAAGTGATAATGGACTTATTCGAGTTACAAATCTTGTGTAACACTTCATCCATTACCTTTTCAAAGCAGTCATACAATCCTGAAGGAGGTCTGTACACACTTAATACGATAAACTGCTCCAAGCTATTTCAACTGTCCGCTCAACAGATAGGCTCACAATATCTTTACGGTCTTTAAATTTAAGCTGGTTACTTACTAAAATTAATGAGCTACCATGTATAGCATTAACTCTGCTGAATGAACTACCAACCTGGTGATTATTAAAATTGAACAAGAACTGGTGGCTTTTAAGCCAATGTTCTGTTATACAAAGAATATCAATACTGTTAAAATTCATAAATAATTCTACTTCTAAATCTTTGTTCATAAATCCTTGAATATTTTGGTGCACCAGGTTCATACTATTAACAGATTTTAAACTTTTATTTGATTTTACTTTGCAATTCTGTACACTATTGCTAGAGGTTGCCTCTATTGTCATAATTTCTAATTTAAATTATTAGCAACGTGAATTTTGGATACCAAATTATTGTCTGAATTATTTAACATGCATTGCTCAACAGAAGCAAGTTGTTTAGCCAAATTCTTGGCTGTAATAGAAAAATAATATGATAGCGACACAGCTATCTGTCTTTTACAATACTTTGAAAGATAGTACTTATCCACATAAAAACTATCTTTTGTCAAATATAAATGGTTACCAACATAATTGTTAGTGTCAATTAAATGGAATGAATTATTATTACATGTTAGATTATGTAATGTCATATTCATTTCAGATCTAAAATAGTTTTCTTCCTGTGGCAAACTTTGGCTGTATGGGAATGTGAACATCACAATTTGTCTTAGACTCAGGTTGCACAAAGATCTATAATATTGGAGTAATTCTCCTTTGTTCACATTACCCCTATTACCAATAAATATTAATAATATAGTATTCTGGTTAAAATTACATGTTATAACTTTTTTCATAATGTCAAGTAACGAACAACCAGGCATACAGTAGTTCATTATTGAGTGTCCTGGATATTTATTTGTCAACAAGTGGCCTAGATCCTTTCCAATTTCATCACAAAACAATACAATTTCTTTATTTACACTTTGTATAGGCAAACAGTTAGTAATTGATGATGGCAAACTGGCACTAGACTGCGGTATGGTGTGATTACATATTGTCAATGAATGCTCCGGTGTTGGTTCAATAGATGGTGGTTGACAGTGCTCACATTTGTTAGTTTGTGATCTTACCAGCTCATTCATTGCCAATACATATTCCCTCATTTGGTTTTCAGAGGCTGTATATTTGATGGTCATAGAAGTTAGTTTCTCCTGTAGTTGGTCAAGTTCATACTGCAAGTCTTCTGTGTCAATTTGGTATTTCCTAGTACTTTTGTCTAAGTTAAAAGAATACATGTCTAATTGTTTCAGTAGATGCAACCTTTCTCTATTTAGCTTCACATTTTTGATGAAGAACTTTTGTTTTTTGACCATTTTCTTAGTTTTAACTATGTATTTGTTAATTTTTATGTATTTTTTAATTTTATTTTTACTAGTAACTACCCTCACTGATTTACTTGATTTTGAAACATCATGACCTGATAAATCTATTGTGTAAGAGGGGTTTATTGCAGAAACCATTGATGGGGCTATAGGCACCAATTCATTGAATAGACTCTGATTCAACGAGGCAGTGATGTTTAGATTTGTAGTCTCGAGTTGTTCAATCTGACTTTG
This sequence comes from Xanthia togata, assembly GCA_963853775.1. Taxonomy (NCBI): domain Eukaryota; kingdom Metazoa; phylum Arthropoda; class Insecta; order Lepidoptera; family Noctuidae; genus Xanthia; species Xanthia togata. Next base: position 6,800,956 of record OY970798.1, on the reverse strand, counting down.
AGCCTCATGTAGCTGCTGTTGTAATAAATGCTCGATATTGCATACAATATTACACGTGCGCTCCGAATATTCTTTCCAATCAGCTAAATTGCACTTTCAACAATCAGCTATTTTAGGTAAGGTTGACACACGTTCATATCAAGGTATGAAGGATAAGCAATTCACAAAAATTATTAAAAACTTGTTATTAGACCTAATTCTAACAAATAACTTATTTTCTGTGCTTAACCCAAGTATTAAATAGCAAATACAAGTCCTTAAATTAAACTTACATTGCAAAAAATTGTTTGAATATGTAATCTGAATTATTAAATTGTTTCTAGTCACCAATGCAACGTTCATCACAAACATATTCCGTGTTAAGTGTAAGTTTCGTCATCCACGCGAACGAAGTCGCGGGCACAGCTAGTATTATACATATAAGCGTTGTTTGTTGCTTGCACGTTATTGTTTTGACAACCCTAAGTCGTTTTGCTGCATTGACATTAGATTCAACTTGAGTAATCCCTAGTTACCATTTTTTGAACGGATATAATACGTTCAAGAGGTAAAGTTGTTTCATGCTACATAACACGATCGGTTTTAGTACTTTTTAATATAATGGATTGACGTTCGTTTCCGTCTTATAAGCTACATGTTTTCGGAGTACTCGATACAAACTTATTGAAGTCTGCAAGTGAGGAAGTTATCTTCAAGAAGTGCTCTACGCTCAGTCATAATTGTGTACCACGAGTTGTTCTCAACATCAGTGCTGATAGGCATCCGCTGCCACTGCCACCTGCTGCTGCCAGCCTTCACAAACTCATCAAACCGGTTGGGCATAATTGGAAAAATGTAAGTCAAAACTTTTCAACCGTTTCATAGTTTAGGGCTCTGGTCCTGTTCGCTGTATATTAATATGTTTAACAAAAAAATTCATGTGTTTGTTTTAGGTCTGACTGAGTGCGAATACTTTCAACAAGCTCCGATCACTGAAAAGAAAACTACTTCCAGCCGCAAACCGTCTGCAGACACCAATGGAAAACGCAAGTCGCGCTCACTATCAGCGAACTTAATTCGTACGAGGTAAACAAAATCTTGAATTATTTATTTGTGCTTTGAGTAACAAAGTGTTCTCGGTGTAATTATTTCGGTATTAACAATTATTTCTATTTCTTATAATTTAATGGTCCACTGTTTGAGACTGCTCACTGATAGCTATGTCTTAGATATCTAAGACATAGCTATCAGTAAGAGATATCGGTAATATTACCGATATCTCTTTCTTTGTCTAGATCTATGATGTTTTGTAATTTCAAGTTTATACTTGAGGTATTTACATACATATTGCTGTAATAGCAGAATAATAACAGAAGATTTTGTTGTTGTTTCAGTAAGAAAATCAATACTGGTAAAGATATATTCGGTATCAGTAAACACCGCGGAACTGACACCGAGCTCAAAGATGATTCATCGGGCACATGTCTATCGTCCTTCTTCGTGAACCGAGTGGCCAACGGCAGCGAGCGGCGATCAGCGAGAATCGATGGAGAGTACTACGTCGACTGCAAGGTGTACAAGGCTGACGACGCGCGTCTCACCGACAATCTGGAGCTGTGGAAGAAGGCGCTCATCCGACTCAAGTTCCAGACCGACACAGATTCTCCTCAATGGCGAAAACTACAAGAGTTCGTGACTTCGGTAGATGTATTGTTTCCAGTGAAACCAATGTTTTATGACAAATAAACCAAATAACTTGAAAGATTTTTTATTTAAGCAGTTAATATTATTGTAGTCTACACTACTCAGTTGAATTGATTGTTATTCAGCATTATGTAAAGTACACTACTGTCCTAAAACTAGCCTGATATTTAGTAGAGTACAGTCACATACCAGTCAGTCGAATTGATTGTTATTGAGCATTATGTAGGTCACACTACTGTCCTGAACTAGCCTGATCGTACTCGCACGATCGACGGTCGAGTAAAAAGTCGAGTCGATTATCGATTATTGGGCATTCTATACCATTGCAGTCCGGAGCGAAGCGCACTCGCCTCGCGACTTGCCGAGCGAGGCGCACTCGCCTCGCGACTTGCCGACAGTGGTATAGAATGCCCAATAATATACTACTTATGTACCTAGTATGGATATACGCACTACTGATTGACTGGCTGTATAATGTATGTTATGCTGAGCGATGGCCGTTTTGCGTGGATGTGACGCATATTTTTCCCCAAATTGTTCTTTTCGTGTTTGTGTTTTTTCTTTGCGTTATGTTTAGGTACCGCAAATGAACGTACTGTCTTTCCTTCTTTCTTACAAACATCTAAAACATCTCAGTCTGCCCATTCATTCCTCCCGAGCACCCATAATATGACTCGTGAGTGCTTTAATATACTTCAATATATTATATTTTTTATTAAATTAGATTTGTTACAGCTTTAGTGGCAGTCATGTCATTTGGTTTAAATAGGTTTTCAATTTGTTCATTTTTTATTTTTTATATAGATTCTCTTCTTTTATATTTTGTGAATGTGAGAACGTTGTAGGCATAACCGACATGTAGATCTGTCGATCATTTTCTATCTTGCTAAGTACCTGGTACTTGTTGATAGGCCTACAGTGTCCTCTCATACCTATAAACACTGTAACTTGATTGTAAATACCATTTACTTTTAAAAGAGTAACCGTGGAGTTTCTTGCCGGCTCTTCTCCATAGGAAACGACCAATTGGAACCGTGCACCTAGCTTCTGACGTTTCATAAATATAAGTGCCCTTGTAGGTCTATGTGAAATAAAAATATTTTTAATTTTAATTTGAATTTATTTCTTATAATGCTATAGATCTGTACATAAGTATTATCAATTTTGTGAAGGGATAAGGTGTGACGTCATATCAGTGTCCGGTGGAAACACACTAGGTACATAAAAATCTTTATATTATTGTAAATGTATCGATTTTTATAATTTTTATCTGCGACCTCCGCCGTAATACCGACTTATTACTGATCATCATCTTCATCATTTCAGCCGAAAGTCGTCCACTGCTGGACATAGGCCTCCCCCAAGCACCGCCACTTCGACCAGTTCTGTGCTTCCCGCATCCAGCGAATTCCTTTTACAAGGTCATCGTTCCATCTTGTGGAAGGCGTTCCAACGCTTTTACTGATAAATACTGATAATTTATTCGATAGGTAATTCGTTTCATAAACGGATAGAGAAACTTTGTGTAAGTAAAAGGATAATTATAATATTTAATTGTTAGTACAAAATGGTATGGATGATAAATCGTATTACCCAGTAACTAGGTTATACGAGTACAGCACCCTAACACACGATCACTTATAATATGAATCATTTTGAAGGATATTGCTAATCCATAGCTTCATCACATCACTTGGCTGTAAAATTCAGTGCTTCCATCCGCGTCGCAGAACTTATAATGAACGTTCTGTAGGTGCAACAGACGACGTCTATACAGCCTAGGTAATAGGTACAGACGCCAGCGATAGTTTAATTAGCATTGGTGACAAAGTCGAGACTACTTGGTGCGACTGTACAGTCTACAGTGTACGTGCTGTTAGGGAAAGGGGTGACGTCACGTCACTACTTTCAAGGGTTAGGGACTTAGGGTTGTCAGAAAAATAGGCCTAATATTAAATATCCAAAGACATAATATAAGACAGAAAATAAAATTTATTTGACGGAGGTCAAGGCACACAATATTAACAAACAAAAAAAAAACTTAGAATAGTACTGTGTGCCTCACGGCTGCGCCAAATAGGCCCAGTTCAGCATAAATGTCAGACAACTATTGTCTGACGCTGGTTTTCAACTGGACCTTATGTTACGAGGACGTCTTACGAATGTAAATCAGTTTTATAGAGTGTAAGTGTCGTCACTCATCCCCAGTTCGAACTCGCCCGGTTCGAATACATCTAACTATATGTATAGCTAGAAGGCGCAGAAGTGCTAGTATGATTTTTATTTATTTTTATTCAGTAGTGCGGTATAAAATTATCAGCATGCAGGTAGGTATTTTATAGTATTTTTTCAACATCTATAAAATAGAATTAACATTAATAAACAACATAGGTATTATACGCTCGTTTAAAAGAACCATTAATTTATCTAACCTCATAAAGTCACAGTTCGCAAGTACGAGTACAATAATAAAAACTTTGATTACATGTCATATTAAAATTAAATCTTTTCTCTAAAAAGCACAGTTTGTACAGTAAAGCTCTCTGCAAAAAAATCACACTTTAAATATATATCTACAAAAATTAAATTAAATTATTGTAAAATTTCTAGGAATGGAATATTTAATAATTAATAACTACTTATGTATTTGCACGGAATCTAAGTAAGTAATTTTACCCTTGCAGCCGCAAGCTGCAAGCACGGATTAACTGTAGTTTATAGATATATCTGTGCTTGCAGCTGATAGGCATAAAAAAGCGAGCGACTTTAAATAAATATTTTCTAAATTCAACCTTTATTCTAATATTTTGGTCCAACCAAAACAGAATAGATAAAAATAAAATAAATCTTTGAATATTTAGAAGACCCTTACCTAAAGGGTCTTAGAAATCCTTGAAATTTTACTGACAAAGAAAAACGTAGTTTTTAAATATAGTTGGTACTGTCGAAAATAACTACTAACGAAAATGAGAACCCTTTGAGTTAAAAAGGAAAGTTTTTTTTGCATTTTACGTGGGTGGACTAGCAAACTTTATATTCTGTTTTATTCTTGAGGGGAAATTTTAATAAAGGAAAATGTTCTGAATATCGATGAGCTTGTTATAAGTCTAAAATTAAATAGACAAGTTATTTGTTGTTTGTAGCAATAAATTAATAATGTTTTAGATTTTTCATATTCTATTATAATTGGACAATCAGTTTTTTTTTGTTGAAATTTTGATATAAATAATGGGTATTCAAATCTGCAAATGACTATTGAAATTATTGGTGTAAGTTACGCTTATTAGAGCTGTTAATTGTGTAATACACGATTAATCATAATCTGAATCGTTTTGAAAGAGATTGCTAATCCATTTCTTCACAAATTCGAAAAAAAAATCTGCTCAACAACGTAAATAACGCAATAATGTTGTCAAAATGAAACATTATTCTTAAACATAATCATCGTTTACCGAAATAGTTTACGCAATTAGATAGCGAAATATTTGACATCTATTTGCGATGTTGCCACTTTCAGAATGCCCAGTGTATTTTTGTTTTTAATTGAAGTCACTGTTACAAGTTATTGAAGAATATCCCATATTTATTGTTAAGAATTTTACTGTTCCACGAAATATAAGGCTAGGTACCTACATTTTAATAACTACCTATAACGCTACAAAAACGCGGAAGAAACATTTATATTTCCTAGAGACCATCAATCCGTATTACGCCACTTATAATGATAGATCAGCATTGCGATTTATCGTGGTATTTTTATCAGAGAGTACACTGTCAGGATAGTCAAACGACGGAGTTTTTCCCGTCGTTACACCGCTTTTTAACCCGTATTTTGCGTGTCCCGTGGTTTATTTCCCCGTACGTATGTAGATACTCCGCTTTGAATAGAAATAATACAAGCAATAGTTGGATACCGATGCTTCACATTTTTTCCTTTGTTTTTAATACTTTACAGACGGCTCTCGCTAGATTTATGAGAACTGCCTGTTAATGTTAAACTTGAATTTATGGTAATTGTTATTACCATTGTAAAGCGTGTTTGAATGTGAAGCAGCTACCAAAATGCAAATACCCACCGTGGGTCCTACGATACTCGCGTTTAAAAATATATAAAAAATCTGGAACAAAATACAAATGCCTGTCCATAATTTAAATTTCGAAAAATCGATGGCCAGTCACCTTCTCAATGACAAATCGTCATAACGAGGCCAACGTTTGGGCAACCCTACCTTCCCTTAGGGGCCATACGTCACATTAGTTATGTACCCAGGAGGACTGACTGAATTATCTTCTCGGTTAGCCCTTTGGGACTTCACAGTACAATTGAACTCAATGGCGTAATAAATTACAATTTTCTTATCGGATCAAAGTGCTTTATGCTATGAATGCTAAAAGAGTTTGATTTAATTTTTTGGAGTGGAAATGAAGAGCTCGAATTTAATTATGATTTTGAACTTGTTACGGGACTTTGGTGAAAGATATTTGGTTTATAGCTGCGTTTTCGATCGTTTAATACTTTGATAATTGATACCTAAGAAAAAAAAAAAGAAAAATATGCTTTTTGGACCACGCCGTGCTCTAACATGTTTTTCTTTTCATGACAGAACTAGCAATTACTACCTTGTTGGTCTAGTGGCCGCAATTGCAACTGCTGAGCATAAGGTCCTGGGTTGGGCAAAGTGTTATTGGGTTCTTACATCTGGAATTTATGGCAATAGCCTCGCTTCTGTTACATGGGACTTAAATCATAACTGGTGAAATGTGGGTGTAGTAAAGTTAGACAGAGGTGTACCCTCTGTCTAACTCTTCGGAGATTACAGGCGTGATGTTATGTTATGCACAAGCAAAGTATCAACCCTATTTATGCTCCGAGCCAGTTTCAAACTTACCCGCAAACAGCCAACCCTATTTCTTGCTTGATATGTACTAAATACATACTCGGTGCAAAAACCTCTCAGACATAAGCCCTGAAGATTCTGTTTCACCACTAAACTAACATGCCAAGTAAACTAAATATTACTATCCTGCTTTGTCTACAAATCAGGTTAATTATATTTAGATTAATATTCTAATAATACGTCCCTCTATGTTACATGAATGCTATCACCGCGATGTTCACACTTCATAAATTTAATATGTCAATTTACTCTCTAAATGAAACATTCATGAATATGGATTGTGTGTTTTGTGAAAATAATAATGATTAGTTATTTATTTAACCATTTATGTACACACAAATAAACAGACAACAAGAAAGGAACAGAAAAATATGTACAAAGGTGATGCTTATTTCTAAAGCAAGCTCTTCCAGCTTACCTGCGATAGGACATGGACAGAGGGTAAAAAGAGATGTAGACACCGTGTGTAAGAGTAGAAGAGAAAAATACATCAAATAAAAATAAAATTTCTTTGGCTATCCGCGATCAGTTTTTACTTTTAGCGGTGAAGTTTGAGGATATTGGCAAAAATATCATTGAAATAACTAACAATTATGAGTTTGGCAATGCCTGCCAATAGTTGAGATTTATGAATACTATATAAGAGTGTAACATCACCAATTTTCTTCTTCTAGCTTTTTATAGGAAAAAAATTATAAAAATTTAAGTTACAATGACTACGGCAGACAAAGCTGTTCGTAATACATAGTTTAGCTACTGGAAAACTCTTAAACTCTTACTTATTACTCTTTTTTATTTTCTTATAAGCTTCCACCCGCGGCTTTGCCCGCGTTTATGTCGATAAAAAGAGAAACTTATGTCCTTCCACAGGGTTCAAAGTATCCCCATACAAAATTTCACTAAAATCGGTTTAGCCATGAAAGCGTAACTAACAAACATACAAAAAGTCGAATCTTTTCTCTTTATTATAATCAATGATATTAGAAGTAAAAAGACGTAGATAGGTTACCTACCTAACATTCTATCTTCAAAAACGGCACTATGTCACACTATTATATGACACGTGGAAGTAGGATGGCATGTCCTAATTATCGGGATCGAAAAAGAGACAAAACGAAGAAAATGTGGCTAATTAGCCAACTTTTGACGTGCCACTTGCGGAACGTTTATAACCTATCTACCTCTTTTTACTTAAAATATCATTGATTATAATACATTATAATAATAGCTGCGCCCCGCAGTTTCACCCGCATAAATCTCGATCCCGTGTGAATATTCGGATAAAAAGTATCCCATTTCTTAACCCTGGTCATGGTTTACTCATGTGCCAAATTTCATCTAAATCAGTTCTGTCTTTTTAGCGCGAAAGCGTAACATACAGACATACTCACTTTCGCATTTATAATATTAGTTTGGACTTATTTTGAATAATTCAAATGTAATTAGAACTTGCTAGAATAATTTTAAAAATTGCTAGAATAGTAGGCTTATCTTAAATCACCCAGAAATGCAACGCCTGTATCTGCAAAGTATGCGCCCACCTTTAAATGACATTCCATCATTACTTAGACAGTCTCTTGGATGTCGAAAAATATCCCACGGGAACGTACTACTGGGATTACATACCTAATAGCTGAGGAAAAGGTCATTGACTCCTACCGCTGCGCCCGCGTTGCCGTCAACCATAATTATTATGTTACGCGTAATTTTGAATCGGTGATATCTTTTAAACTATTTATTTAGATTAAATGATATGATGTCAAGGCAAATTTTAATTTAAATAACACAACATAAATCACGCCTGTATTCCCCGAAGGGTTAGGCAGAGGTGTATCTACAATACACCCACATTTATCCAGTTATGTTTAAGTTCCATGTAATAGGTGGCGAGCCTATTGCCATCAACCGGGCACAAATCCAGATTCCGGGCTGCTACTGAGAAATTCGAGATGGAAAAACCCAATAACACTTTGCCCGACCCGGGAATCGAACCCAAGACCTCATGCTCAGCAGTAGCGCTATAATTTAAATTAAATGCCTAATTTAAATAACATATTATATTGGATACGAATTAATATTATTAATACCGGTCAAAATACCTTCGGAAATAACAATTACATTTGTATCAAATTCTGAAAGTTAATAATGGTTACTGTGTGTCATCCATAGAAGATAGACATTATGTCATCGCGGACTTTAACGTTGAACTTTTTTAAGATGTACAATTCTGTAGGACATGAATTTTAAGTATATCTTATGGTATAAGCGGCGCACGCCAGTAATTTTACTTTACTTTTATTTTACTGCCATGACTTTTAATATTATATCTTCAACAATAATCGTCATACTTCAGCCAATTTCGCGTTCAGGCAGACAGACGCGGCGGGGGTATGTTTTATTAAAAAAAAGCAAAAATGAAAAAGTGTTTATTCACAGAAATATTTTTTTACAATACACTATTACCTCTGCCAAACTACAAAGCATTAAGGATTCCTTATTTTTTGCGACAAGAAAATTTATATGATATTTTCCAAGAAAATCGGACTTATATTAAAAGGCTATCTATCAAACACTTTTCTCCGTCCCCTGGTTTATTGGTATTTTTTTTCTTCGTCTGGCCTCGTCCCATCGTCGCGTGCCAAGCCATTGTGTTCTAAAACAGCTGGCACCAAGTGACAAGAGCCCGATGGATGATGTCATTAATGCTTTCGTGCCGTCCCAAGCGACCAGCGCGCTTGCTGCAGGAAAGGCCATGGTGTGTGAGGCGGTCGACTGCTTCTCCGCATTGACAGCAATGTGGAGCCCCGCAAGGAGCGCCCAGACGCAGACTTGTAGCGAGCCGGAAAGTGGTGTCACCCAGAATAGTATCTATGTTGGGTAACGGTAGCGCCTGAAGCCAGAGGTCCGACTCCCATTCTCCCACAGCCAGCAGGCGGGCACGCTCAGCAGTATTGGTGGACGTATTAATGAGGTTATTCCGTACCAACCTGCAGAGTGGCTCATCCCACTGTCTCTGGGAAGACAGGTTCCCGGGCTTCTCCGTATCCAGACAAGCCACTTTCACAAGCTATGTACTTATATTTTTTTCACAGCAGCTGTTATTTCTCTATTGAAACCGTACATTTGGTATAATAATATTGTTCTGTTTAAAAAATATTTAATAATATTACGAAACCTAAAATAACATCACGCCTGTAATAAGTAGAGGTGTTCCTGTCGTGACACCCCCATTTCGCCAGTTATGTTTAAAGTTCTGTGTAATGGGGAGCGAGCCTATCGCCATCTACCGGGCACAAATTCAGACTCCGGTGCTACTGAGAAATTCCAGATGGAAATATTGTCCTTTCGTTATCGGGAATAGCGTCCAAGCTACTAGGGGTCAGGGCTCCAGAGAGAGAAACCTCCAAACAGTACGCACTGTGTTCAGGAGTCAGGAGTAGGTAGGTAGGTACTACTGCTTTCTGAATCAAGCTCTTGATTTAACTGCTTACAAGGTCCTACTCTAGTGTTTGAACATCTTGGCTATTATAGAATTAGCTGTCAAGACTATTGGCACAATGATTGTTGAGTCTAGATCCCACATGTCAAATTCACGAACCACTCAAGATTCTTAATATATCTAAAGTAGTCTATTTAAAACATGTAAAGGATTTCTACTGTAGAGTATGTCTCCGATCTTCACAGAATTGAGCCAAGAAATAAAAAGTTATAAAACTTGATCCTTTTAAAGAAGTGCTTATAGTTTTGACTACGGAAATAACAAAAACTGTTTCTCTTCCAGAAGAGGCAAGTCAGACGGTTGTTCCTGCCGTCGATAGAGATTCTTTCCCGAAAAGTGACGAAGAATATAAAGACCTGGCGCCACACGACGTCCCCGACATGATGGTTGGTGAGTATCTAAACATCCCTTCAATGAATTACAATATAAACATACTATCATAAATTGTGGAAAAGAGAATAGCTTGCGATGAGGCTTTTTCTTCAAAATTATTTAGGTATTCCCCATTTTCACGATGCAAGTTTCTTACCTGTATATACAATAAATTTGAAACAACAAATGACTTGCATAGTATAAACTAATTAGACTGCAACTCTTATCGTTGCTTCTAGTGTTATGGTATCCTTTAGGTAATTATATCTCTCCGTGTATATCAGACTCTGATTGTATCTCTATTAAAGTTGATTAACAATGTAGTTTTGAATAGTTTTTTCGTCTAAAACCATTGTGTTTGTCTGACGAGCATTGATTGCATTGCATTATCAAAACCAATAAGTAGGTACTTATTAACATAACATAAACGTAACATCACGTCATTTTTCCCCATGAGTTGGGCTAAGTGTATCTGTAGTACACAAACATTTCATCGCTCATGTTTAAGTCCCATTTAACAGAGGGCAACCTATTGCCATCAACCGGCACAAATCCAAACTCCAGGCTGCTTCTGAGATCCCGGTCACCAGGGAGAATGGAACGGGCGAGAGGTGTCGTTGTTCCATAGGGATCGGTCCTGGGGCTGCATCTGTGGGACATCGGATACGACTGGGTACTGCGAGTCGACCTCCCTAGCGGCTTCAGCGTCGTTTGTTACGCTGACGACACGTTGGTTCTGGCGCAGCGGAGGTCGCATCAGGCGGCGGCTGAACTAGCGACACACGGGGTTGCGACAATCGTGGCCAGAATCCGGAAGTTGTGACTCGAGGTGGCCCTGCACAAGTCCAAGGCCATGTGTTTTTATGGTCCTCAGAACGCGCCACCGTCGGGTTCCCAAATAACGGTAGGAGGGGTTCACATCGGCGTCGAGTCGACGATGAAGTACCTAGGACTCATCCTCGACAGTTCGTGGAACTTCGTGGAGCACTTCCGACGTTTGGCTCCCAAACTGGAGCGGGCCGGGGCTGCCTTGAAGCGGCTCCTGCCCAATCTAGGGGGTCCAAGGACACGGTGGAGCATACGGTGGAGGTGGAGCACCGCCGTGTCCTCGTGGAGGCGATCGATGGCGGGGATCTCTCGCGTCCAGCCCTGGTCCAGGCCATGGTACGGAGCGAGAGGGCATGGGAGGCCGTCACCTCCTTCTGCGAAGCAGTAATGCTCACGAAGGAGGAGGCGGAACGCATGAGGGAGAGGCAAAATTCGCGCCCTCACGCCCCTAGCCGCCGCAGGTGGAAACGCCCTGGGCGTCGGGAATCAATAGCCGATTCCCGGCCACCGTAGGAGCAGGCTTGCGGACGGTGAGCAATGGGTAGCTCGCCGTCTGATAAGGACGGGTCGGGTCGACGGCGCGTTGTGTTCCACGCGCGCCTCAAAGAGATTGCAATTGAAGGGGTCCGATGGGACCGATGCCTGCCGGGGTTGAGGGAAAGTCTGAAAGGGATACCGTGGCCCCCGGCGATGTACAGGCAACTGAAGGAACACGGGTGGTTGATGATTAAACCAACCCATAAAAAAAGGCTGCTTCTGAGAAATTCTTGATGAGAGAAGTTCTTGAAGTTTCAGTAATTTAACTGTCTATTTTCTATCAGAATTCTGTAATTTGTATAAGATTGACAAAAACCCGTCTTAAAATATTTAACGCGATTTATATTTCGATAAATTTACCAGGAGGGAATAATTTAGGAGATTCTGTATAACAATACATTCCAGAGGGGATTAGCTGTCTGTACTTATAATTACACCCTTAAAAATAAAAAACAATCCATGGGCACATTTTTCCTGTCTATACCTATCTAAACGAGTCTTATCCCTTCACAATGCAGTCAAAGTCAAAGTCAAATAATTCATTCCAATTAGGCACAAAAAAGGCACTATTGAACGTCAAAATTTACAAAAAAAAAAAAAAAACTAATTGATTCTAGTCGCCCTTTCCAAAAGGTAATTTTCGTATGGAGAAGAATGGGAAAGAAACTCCACCGTTACTCTTTTAAAATGTTGTCACAATATCTTGTATACATTAATTATATAATTATATGTGAAGACGATGCAGTGACCCACATATGGATCACGGTAATTGATTAATTATTATTTATTTCTTGGCGAAAGCGTTACCAATATATCAGCTTGTCGGTATATAGTTGTTCTACTGCACAGTTTAATAAAGGTCTCATTAAAGAAAGAACCAGTATTTGTGCTTATTCCTGTTTTAAGAGAAGCTTCATTGTCCTATCTCAATTTATATCGGAGCATTAAGACATTTTTTTTCAATACATCTCTATTATTCGTGATTTCAGTACCCATTCACCTTTTTACCCTTTGTTATCTTATACAATATATCAATCGTTTCTTTGGTCTTCTCTAGCCATCCACAATTATACTTATACTAATTTTGTGTCTACCTCGTAAGGCCCAACCTAAATTTAGGTCGATTTACATTACGGCCCAACGTACTAAAAATAGGTGCAAGTAGTTGCGGCCCAGAACTTTGGTGAAGTACAAAAATATTTAAATGGTTTTGGCTAAATTTCTTTTAAGGGGTATTTCCTATACCTGAAGTTAACTATTTCACGCAAAAAATATGTTGAAATTGCTTGTCCTTTTTTTAGGTCACTGAAACATAGTTTTATATATTAATTTGAATAAATCAAATCTATTCAGTTATTTATAATGGATTTGCAAATTATAACAAAAATAAAAACAACTTTGTGAAAAATAAAATCTGGAATTTTAACAGGATTACAATCTTCTTCTTTCCAACCTTCAATTTGTCCATCGTAACTGCCAATATCCTCGTTATCTACAGCTTCCACTTGCTGGTACAATCTCCCACGTGATGAGCTTCCTCTTCTACTACTTGCTCGAGAAACGACGGCCACCTCAACGCTGTAAGCTCCTCCCTCGCGGAACAGAAGAATTAGAAATCGCAGGTCTTGAAAGTGAAAGTTCACCTTCAGAATCAGAAGACGATTCTGCTGAATCATCCGATTGACGATTTCGGCCCTGAGGTCGATAATCGATATCATCGTCATCTTCATCATCTTCAAACTCGGATATGTCCAGATTAAGCTGATTTTCTATAGCTTCGTCGTCCATGGCTTAAACAAAGGAAAATTAACGTGTGTTGTCTTGCCCCAATGTCCTAAAATTATGACATAGAAGTTAGGCTAACATTTACAATAAAAACCCACCGACCTTATTTTGGGACATAGTTTTTATCGTTCGTATACTACGGAACTAAAATGACTTTGCTAATAAAAAATGTGTCGGAACACAATATAACATTTCCGCAACTGTTTGCAATACATTTCAGGCATGTAATGATTATAAATATATAAATGGATTTACTTACCTATCTCCACGAGACTTCCGTTCACACGAGATGAAATATCAAAAAGACAGATTCTTGGTTCATAAATGTCAAGTTGACATTGTCAACATTAAAGATGCGTTCAAGATTAATATTTTTTTGATGGCAGATTTAAATTGGCGGGATAATTTAACCTTTATAATACTGGTGTCTCATATTGGAGACAGATAACAATAAAATTCTATTGTGTCTGCTAATTGCGCGCGCGACAGATTAAACCGAAAATTATGTTTAAATATCATGTCATAATTTTAGGTCACTCGGCCGTAATTTAATGATTTTAAAAGGTGTCTTGGGCCGGAGTGCTTAAATATTTTTGTCATTAAATTAGGTCATTGGGCCTTACGAGGATATATCGCAATCCTGCCCGTCCATTTTTAGAGAAGCTTACAAGTTAAGTTAAAATTAACTCTTTAACAAACAAGCTTCATACTGTACTATTATTGTAAGGGTAATTTATTCAAGGTATGAAGTTACGACTCGCTACGGGCTTTTCAAGATCCCACTAAAGCCTTGACCGTCATAACTGAAGACGAACTTTAGATATATAAGTACGTCAAACATGGCGGCGAATCCAGCCTGGGATGTTCCTAGATGTATTAGTTAGATATTCCTTGGGGCCAGGTAGGATTTAGAATCTATGTTTTAGCCTGAAATATGTTTCGGTGGTAAATGCTCCTGAATAACATAGGATTGAGGTTGTGCCAAAGTTTCGATAGTTCTTGCTAAGTCCTTATCTGTCTTATAGGATTTCATAGGAAGAGATTACTTCAGCTAGAAAGCTATTAGCATTCCGTATTGTCCTATCGTTATTTATCGGTCGTTCGTATTGGCATAATCGGAATACTTATATCCACTCCTTTTGTAAAATATATTGTTGTCTAAAGAGCAAGATAAATTCTACCGGTTTCACAGTTTTTGGCACAGTATAAATATGATCAGCACTGAAACTACGTAGTAAACGTTCGAATCGGCACACGATTCCCCAAGCGGTGCTGTCAGTTGCGGGTGCCGTGTCGAGAAGAGTGGTCACTGCGATTTTTTTAAACATGGAACGTAGGTATTTCAACAAATAGGCCTAGTTTTACTGTCTATATTTATATTGTGACTAAAATGTACACCACCACTTAATCCTTCCGGGAATGCAGGCGTGATGTTATGTTATGTGAATGTGGCGGCATCTACACATCAAAGACCTGACTTCACGCAAAGATCCTGACGTCACACAAATCCTGCATCGCGCAATTAGAGTTTACCGCGTGAACGACGTATATAAGACTATCTGACATCAATCGTTGGGCAGTTGCCTGCCAGACATGAAAATCCACTTTAATTTATAATATGTATAGATGTATGTTATGACAGTGTTGCGAAGCTAGCCTCGGTCGCTACATCACACCACCCTTTTCTTCAAACAAAAAAAACAAGAACCATTGGGTTTGGAAATTGGCCTTTGTGGTGTTAGAAACATGAAATATATATATATATATGTATGTATAATATACGTATTAGAGATATGTATAAGCAAGAAAATTGTATAACACCTTAATAAACAAAGAATCACATCACACCATCCCTATTGTTTCACGTTTTATTTACAACAACATAGTACTGAGTAGTTCTATTTTTCAATCACAAGCATAAAAAAAACTTCCGTGCTAAATCAAAGTCAGGAAACTCTGAAAGCGATGAGAAAAATGCGGAAGCCACAATATATAAACACAATTTCATTTAAAAAAAAGTAATAGTGTGCAATTATCGACGTTCATATTATGTATTTATAGTATTCTATCGAACAATCAATCGGCCTAGCCTTTTCCCAACTACGTTAGGGTCGGTTTCCAGTCTAACCAGATGCAGTTGAATACCAGTATTTTACATAGAGGGACTGCCCGTCTGACCTCCACAAGCCAGTTACTGGGTACCACGATACCCCTTGGTAAGGCTGGTTGTCAGACGTTTTGGGCTTTCTGTCAAAGATGTACGAATGACAGTAAATACCAACGGCTTACCGTGCTTTTCGAGGCACGAAGGGGTAGGTATGTAATAGGTGGCGTAGCTTAACCTTCGAACAACTCGTGGGCTGTTATCATTTGGCCACGAGCCCGTTCTATCGAATGCTGTTATGTATTAAGCATTTTCTGATATAAATAATGCTGTTCGATGGAATACACCACTTTTCCTGTGTGTATTTATTATTCAGGGAAGATTAACCCATATTCGTAATGACTGTGTTAATGGAAATGTAATTACTTTCATAAGCTTTTAAGTCGTCATGTCCCGATCATGAAAGCATTGGGTGGAAAACCATTACCAACCCAAAGGAGTATATGGGGAGATCATCGCTCGTTTCTTGTCAGTAGGTATTTAAATTGCGATAGCGTAGCCACTAGAGTCCGACTGGGTTTCGTTATCAGTTTTCGGCGGAAATATCCACTTTCGGCTTTTTTCTTTTTCGGCCGAATGTTTTTTTTATTATATTTTGTTTTTCGGCAATCAAGCCGAATTTCGTTTTAATTTTCAGCCGAAAGCAAAAATCCATTTACGTTCTAACTCTACTGCTAAACTTGTATGCTTAGCGAACCACAACCAAATTATTACCATAACACAAATTCGATCTACGCAGAGACATTAATCTGCCCACTACTAAATAACTCATGTACAAAAGAAGAGAACAACAAAAACAATACAAGTAAACATCATCAATTTAATATTTTTTCTTTTGACGTCACAATAGCCGAAAAAATGTGACGTTCAAGAATAAATTAATGTGCGTCAGTAGAATCTTTATATCCAACATAAAAGTACTGTGAGTCAAAAGGATCTATTAATCATCCCCCTCCCCCATTTTCTATTGCCAAAGTCCTCCTGTAGGTTTTAGTATAGAAATCTTAATATCCCTTTTATGTCTAGACTGAATTATGGGTTAGGTATGTCTCGCTCACTTATTCTTTGATTTAGTTTTAACGTGTATTCAATTTTCTTAAAAGGGATAATATGGAGCACTTCGGTTTTGTATGCTTTAGGTAATTGTAAATCCTACTGTGTCCGCACTCTTTGCAGAGAATACGACATAGCATCACGGCTGCATTCTCCGAACATATTAGTCACAATATAAATTTGGACAATAAGAAAACTAGGCCTATTGGTTGAAATAATTATTTACGCTCCATTTTGAAAAAAAGATCGTAACTGACAGCACCGCGTCAATCGCTTGGGGACTCGTGAATGAGCGCGTCTGTGTGACTGTACCGAATCGAACGTTTACAATGTGGTTTCTGTATTGTTCATATTTATATTGTACTATAGTGTAAGTAATGCATATAAACGAAGCTACTGCCACCTAATTACACATTTTTTATTTTTTGTTCTGAAACCGGTAGAATTTATCTTGCTCTTTAGACAGCCATGTATTTTACAAAAGGAGTGGATATACTCCGAATATGCCAAAACGAACGACCGATAAACAACGATAGGACAATACGGATTGTTAATAGCTTTCTAGCTGAAATAATCTCTTCCTACGAAATCCAACAAGACAGATAAGGACTTAGCAAGAATTTTATAATCGAAACATTGGCACCACCTCAATCCCACGTTAATCAAGAGAATTTATCACCAAAACATATTTCAGGCTAAAACATTAATTCTAAATCCTACCTGGCCCTAAGGAATATCTAACTAATACATCTAGGAACATCCTAGGCCGGATTGGCCGCCATGTTTGATGTATAGCTAAAGTTCATCTTCAGTTATGATAGCCGTAACCTTCAAACTAACTAAGGGTTGGTCAAGGCTTTAGTGGGACCTTGACAAGCCCGTAGCGAGTCGTAACTTCATAACTTAGAATAAATTACCCTTACAATATTAGTACAGTATGAAGCTTGTTTGAACCACTCACTGTCCAAGGGTACCGGGCGGCGATCCTCGCCCCGTCTGTCCGCGCATGAAACGTCACTTACTCTTTTACGACCGCGCGAGACCCTCTCAACAAAAACAATTACTACTGAAAAACTGCTATAGCTACATTCGAATAAAAAATACTCACGGAAAGCTTAAAGAACCCAGAATTTAATTTGATTACAAGTAAATAACTCGTAAGTAATAATAAAGGATGAATATAAAGTATAAAGTTGGAGAAATAAAAATAAAAAAACTTTTTTTTTCTAGTTTTACAAGAAAATTTTAATCAACAATTTTTTTATTTATTATAATAGTATATAATATACCCTTTAAAATGATACCAATATCTCAATATAAATATTTTGTTGTCTGTCATGAAAAAATAAACAAAGTTAAGTACTTCTCAAAAGGTCCACTCACCAATAGGTACTGTAACGAGTTGCATTTTAATCATTTCTAGACCTCATCTCAATATATTTCGTTTGTAAATGGCTATCTTACTAATATTGAAGAATTATTTTATATTTAATACAAACAACCAATTAGAATCCAATTAGAATAAATTGTAAACAATGTAGGGATAATCAAACGATGATCGCGTAGTGATCATATAACTTTTCCAGCAATAGTTATTTGTGCAACAAGAGAGCAAAGTTGTTTTTTGCTGCGAGTGTTGATTTTGAATCCCGAGTAAGCGAAGGATTCTATAATTGAATCACGAGCGTAGCGAGTGATTCTAGGTTAGAATCCTGAGCGCGGCGAGGGATTATACGTAGGCAAAGACACGAGATGCAAATAACTTTGCTCTCGTGTAACACATACAACTTTTCACCTCAGCAGCGAGAACATACAACATGTAAAAAAAACATTTCCGATCCGTGAGGGTGTTGTTAGGTATCGTACTGTGAGCATATTTATGTGGAAATTTTCAGGAAAAAAGAAATCCGAATCCCCAGTTTTTTTTCAAAGGCAAATACCAATTTTTTTTTAGAAAAAAAAAAAAAAGTTTGGTCGGGGGACCCCTGTCAGGCACGAAGTTCAAAATTGTTACAGCCACCATCTTGGATTTACATTTTGACCTCACTATCGACTTAAGCACCCTCAAAAACTATGAAAACGATACCCATGACGAAAAGTTTGAATATTTTCGCAGCCACCATCTTGAATTTATATTTTGATCTGACTATCGACTTTAGCTCCCTCGAAAACTGAAAACGACACCCATGACGAAAAATGAAAAAAATTTCGCCATCTTGGATTTTTAATTGGACTTCACTATCGGCTTTAGCAACCTTGAAAACCATAGAAACGACACCCATGAAGAAAAAAAATTAAATTTCCGCAGCCGCCATCTTGGATTATTATTTTGACTTCACCATCGGCTTTAGCAACCTTGAAAACCATAGAAACGATACCCATGACGAAAAATGTGAAAATTTTCGCAGCCGCCATCTTGGATTTTTATTTTGACTTCACCATCGGCTTTAGCAACCTTGAAAACCATAGAAACGATACCCATGACGGAAAATGTGAAAATTTTCGCAACCGCCATCTTGGATTTTCATTTTGACCAAATTCACACTTTCTATCTTTCTCTTTGAATTAGAAGAAGACAGTCGCAGCACCTTTTCGCGTGACGATCTCTGCCAGTGCACTCTTACCGCAAGCCGCTTTATGAACTTCGTTCTAAAAAAAATAATAAAACATATCTGATTTAAAATAAAACCATAACAGATGATTTGCAATTTAAAGGTTTTATATGTATCCGAACGTTTTATTGTTTGTTTCTTTTTTGGGCCTACTAGTTATGGAATTTTGAAATCGAACTTCGAATCGACTTGTTTCTATCTCTCGCTTTTTTCGTATCGAAGTGAAAGTGACAAAACTAATTGAAGTTCAAATCTTTAGAATTTGTGAGTAGACCCAACACTGACCTCGGCATTTAAAAAAAATAAAAAAAATTACTTTGTCTCACGCTCGCAGCAAAATTGAATTTTGCACACTGTTTTTTGACAGCAAAACCTGCTTGTTTGAGGTGCTGAGGTGAAAAATTATTTTATGTAACCGTTTTGAAATTGTCGTAGTAATGCATATTTTGTAAAGAAAATATCTTCACGTTTAATTTGCTGTACAATAACAATATAAAAAAGGTATAAAACAGAAAACTTACCACATTTTAAAATAATATTTAGAAATAATAATAATATTTAGGACTGTCACTTTAATTTTTTTTTTCTAAATAATATTTAGAAAAAAGAAAGTGAACGTGACAGTTCGTCTTTCTTGACAACAAACTGTTAATATGTGTGGAGCTCCAAGCAAAATGTGGTAAGTTTACCTTATTTGTATGGTCATTGCACAGGTTAAATCTACTCTTACGAATGACAAATTTCATATAGCGCCATCTAGTAATTTTCTACTGTACGACTATCACCTTATTTTTAGGGCTGTCCACGTTTCACCGAAAGATTTCGTTTGGGGACGGAACTCCCCATGGTCGGTATCGGTAAGAGTTTTTTCGGGAACTGTAGTCTCCATGGACAGGAGTAACTTTTAACTTTACTTCTCTAAAAACGGGCGGGTAGGAATGCGAGATATGACATAAAATTAGTAATCATAATCCAGGCGCATCGTCTTCACATATAATTATCTAATTAATGTGTATAAAATATTTTAAAAGAGTAACGGTGGAGTTTCTTGCCCGTTCTTCTCCATACAAAAACTACCTTTTTGGAAGGGTCGACAAGAATCAATTCCATTTATTTGGGAATTTTGAGTGCATTTTATGTGCCTAATTTAAATAAATGATTTGACTTTGACAACCATTTTGTCTTGTCAAGATCCATCAACCCATCTAACCCCTCTTTTTCTTTTCAGACATAGTCATACCATCGCTCCTCATAGCAGCGTTGTTCGTCGGAAACGCTTTAATCGTCCTCATCATATACAAATACAGGAAACGGTGAGTTACCTAATATTCTTATCTCTTCTTCTCCCTCCCTCTTCTGTCTCTTCTTATCCTTACCTAATATTCCTTGGAAGCTCTGTCATTACGCCAGTCAAGAAGCCAGTCTTACCAAGAGGTATCGTGTTACCCAGTAACTGGGTTGTGAATGCCAGATTAGCAGTCGCTCCATGTAAATTACTGTTATTCAGACGCATCCGGTTAGACTGCAAGCCGACCACGATATAATTGGGAAAGGCATTGGCAGATGATTCCTGTTAATTCTAGCAGAATTCGTAGAAGTCCTTGTAAAAGACCTCGTCCAGAATTACATATTTCTGCCGCAGCCGTATTCTTCAAACTGGAACATATGTAGGAGTATTGCTTGCGTTGCTGTGTTCCAACTTGAGGAATTAGGGTGCCAGTATAATAACACGATCAGGGAAAGGTTTCAACTGTTCCATAATGATGCGCGATGTTTTGGCAATTCCCTTTGTAATGCAGGTGTATAGGTGGTTGTAACCACTAACCTTTAGATATGGGCCGTTGAACAGATGGCCAATATTCGTAATTAAAAACGTTAGATTTTTTGTCTCGGTTTCAATCAGTGCCAATCAATGCCTAAAATTTTATATAAATAATTTCAATAATTTTCGAGAACTTAAAAAAAAAGAAGAGATGAATCCAAAGTATTTAGAAAAATGTTTTTTTCTTTGGCTATTCTTTTTTATCCCTGAACGACATTTTGTATCCAGTCCCTTCAAGTATTGATTCCTTTGCCGTGGACACAGGTGTAGCGTTACATTATCCACTCATGCGCACTAGTTAGCATGCGGGCGACGGGAAGTCGCGCCATTAGCGTTGATTCGACAACCGAGACGGCCTGTCATACAAAAGCACAGAGTACTTTTTTAAATACGTACAAAAGTTTTGGGAAAACTTACAATGGTAGAACAAGAATAAAAAATATTTTTTCTAATAATATAAGGCCGAATTAACTGTCATGCGGATTTCGTCACGCATGCGGATTAGCCCCACAGACCTAAACTGTGTTCGCGATTTAGTTTCCAAACATATAAGCTAACATGTGTTTTTGGAAGAAAAAAAAACTTTACAGCCTACTATATAAAGTTCAGTTTAATTTGTTTTATTTATAGTCCTCGTTTAAAAAAAAAATAGTTGTAGTTATTTGTTAGATATGTGCAGCTGCTGACTATTTCTGTTCTGTGATCGTGACTATGGATCTATTTAGTTATTTTTATATTTCTTTATTATTCGAGTTAACTTGTCTTTTTGTGTGCACGTGTTTCTGTCAGAAATAAATCAATTTTTCTTTCTGGAATCAACTTAATTTACACTTGAATACAGTTGATATCAGGTAATATATGTGGAAATAACATCAATTCGAAATAAGGATTTGATGCCAACGAAGTAAAATTTATGTCACGCATGCGGGCCAATCCACATGCGATGCAATGCGTGAGTAAATCTGCATGACAGTACAATCACCTATAAACACGAAACAAAAATGCGTTTGTAGCTAAAAACATGATTATTTGGTTACAAGTGTAGCGGTTACACCGCCACATACAACCAAATTTGTTTCTACAACCACAATTATTGTTATAATTAAACTATTCTAACACGTCCCTAAATTGGTGACCCCAAATATGAACGTCAGCGCAGCCTTCGTGCAACTACTTCAGCGTGACGTCATCATCATCATCACTCCCGCAAGCTTTCGCGAGGCGAGTCACACAGACAGCCAGCAGCCTCGACTTCATCGGGTATCCTGACCACCAACATGCAGCGAACGCGTATTCCTGGTCAACACCCTCAGCCTCATCAGCAACCTTGGCACAGCACCTGCACCTTCAGCCGGTCTCACAAGCAGAGCCCATTCTACCCTCTCCTGGCCGTCGCTAGCAGTCAGCCACAACCCGGCGCTATACCAAATCCAACTCACTTGATCGTGACGCAGTGCCATCCCGACTCACTGGGGAATCATCGCAGACAGTTCCGACTCACCGCGAACTAGGCACCCGGTTCCGACTCACTAGAACCTCCACTGGCACTGTGAAGCATCGCAAGATACAAGACTCAGCCCACTATCGACCTCCGGTCTCCGGAGAGGAGTGATGTAGCGGTTACACCGCCACATACGAACTACGCATCAAAGACATGACGTCACAAAAATCCAGCATCGCACAATTCGAGTTTACCGCGCGAACGACATATATAAGACTATCCGACATCAACAGTTGGGCAGTTGGCCCGTCAGACACAACACCCTTCTGGTCGGAGGATCCTCCCTTTTCTATTCACGCTTGAGAGAGTCAAGTGCTCGAAGCGAGCGTTCGCCACGTTTAGTGTTTCACCGTTTTGTATCAAGTTATGGAGTACATAACAAGTATGCAACATACCGCTAGTGTTTTAGTTTTGTCGCGATTACTAATTACCCACTCATAGGTAATTAGTGTGTATCGACAACTAAAACACTAGCGGAATGTTTGTACTCTTATAATTATTAAAAGCGTTTAGTAAGAAGCGTGGGGCGCGTGTTCGTGGATGGCACTATCTGTATTTTATTGTACAGGTTTTGTATTGTCTTGTAGAGAAATGAAAGAATTTGATTAACTATATTCTACATATATACAGGGTGTTAAAATAATTGCGTGCTTAGGGGTAGGTTCAGTATCAATAAAAGCTAGAAAAAAAATTAGATATATTAGCACCTACTAACTTAAAATAGCAATCGTTTAGAATTCAAATTATTTTATTTGTTTAAATGCTTTTATTACTTACCTACTATCGAACACGAATCGAACTAACGCTACGACGGTATGTAAATTACAATTCGTATTTTCCCTTCGTACGGCGATGCGATAATGTTTTTATTGTGAAGTAATGTTGGTGGGAGTTTTCGGGGACTGTCTTATGTAATTTTGACGTTCGAAAAGTGCTGATTCTCAGCCTAGTTTGAATAAATGACTTTTGAATTTTGAATTTTATTTTGTTTAAATGCTAATTAATAATTTCCTAGAGTTACCTACATACTATCGAACGCAATGAAATACCTACGCCCGAACACTTCAATAACGCCGGGTGAAGGATAGGTAACTAGGTAGGTACGTTCAATTGCAAGTTTTTTTTTTTTTTTTGTCTTCCTTTGTCGATACTGAACCTACCCCTAAGCTATGGCACGCAATTACTTTAACACCCTGTATATTGAGCTCCGTTTGCTTTTATCGTCTTTAATTTTTTACTTCACTGAATTTAATTTCTTTTTTTTTCCCCTCATGGTGTTCGTAAGAAATCTTTATCGATCAATAATAATTAATTATTTTTGTTACTTACACCCCTTTTAATCCAGGTTATACACGCGCCAAAAGTTGACGTCATTAAAAACATCTTAAAAATTGGTACAGATACAAATTTAACTACTTATCCTGCTGTAAAACTGCATAACGCCCAAAAACAACATTCCACAAAACTAATTTCTTTCTTTCTTTCACAGGAAAGAAGGCGATGAGGTCGAGGACGCGTTTAACACCATTCCACTCAGTGTGAACGGCAATGTTCATAGTGCGGGCAACGCAGTTTAGCCATCTTTCACCTTAGGATGACTGCACGCCACCGACTAAAGCAACTTTCCACTCTGCAAGTCAACTTTCTACACTGCAAGTAATATAACTACAACTTACTTAGTAATCTTTTAATAATGCAAGTGGTTGTTACTTGCCGGGCTCTTGTAGAGTGAAGTGGCGGCTTAATTAAGACTATCATGACAAGATTATTGTTTATTTTGACACTCAACCTTTAAATTATTATTGTCTTATATTACAAGAAGTCTACAGTACTTTGTAAGTTAATTTGTGACGTCCAAGACTTGCATGTGTTATGATGACACGTCTCACAGAATTTGTTTTAGAAGCTTACAATCATTACAACAACGATACTGTTGTAATTATGAGAAGTAGTTTTAGATTTCATACGATCTGTCATTAAAGTAGTTATATGGTGTAGCGATACGAATGTCGAATGAAAACTAAAACTATACAATTTAAAAATAAAATATAATTTATTAACACACTTTTGAAGTGTAAATAAGCCAAATATTAAAAATAAATGGCAAAGATTAAACAGTACTAATTATATTAATAAGATTATTAGCCTACAGAATATTTTGTCGCCAAGTCTAGCTATCAATACCAAAGCGATTGCAAGCGAAAATGCATAAAAAATTGTGTAACAAGAAAGATACACGTTTTATTATGTTTTTACATTAATATAAAGTGAAATAATTACTCTAGGGGTAAAAAATACCTCAGTGCAACGCTTTGGAAAACTAATTATAAATCCAGCAGCGTCACTTGAAGACGTTAACTGTCGTTGGCGTGCAGCGTCCTTAATTGATTTAAACTTAAAAGAATGTGAGGTTACTGACAGACCAGCGACAGAATAGATGGGTACAGAAGGCTGGTTCCATGCAATGAGCGAATAAGCACGCAGTCACAGACACACGTTACGTACAACGAGTGCAATTGGACTCGCAACTGAAATTTATTTGGATCGCCGTACATACGCGTCTATATGTGCGTGCATTGCTTGTTGTATAGAGCTCAGCTTCTGTGCCTATTTATTTTGTGGTCCAGCGGTACGGCAGTTGTGCCGCCGCACCGTTCTGTCGGCAGCCTAACTTAAGTTACCTTATTTATTCGTTAGACTCCAATAGATCGCGAAATAGTCCAAGTTTAATCTTTCTTAGGACCCTTTTAGGTATTAAGTAAGGACTGATATTGTTATAAATACTCTATTAGGTTTTTTTTGTTTCTATCGCACACTTACACTGCCTTTGTTGTCATGAGTACGTAAATTAGGTACCCAATGTTATAGCTTGATTGCTGTAGACTAGTCTTTAGTCATAGGTACCTCGAGATTTTATTTTTTTCTGTAATTGTTGATGTTTTTGTATTTGGCGGAGTATGTATAAAATTCTGTATTGAATAAAAGGCACTTTATCTTTTGTGTTTGTTTTATTTTGGGGAGTTTTAATGTTTAATGTATCTACATTTTGTCAATCACCTGACTGCCAGTGTTAGGCTGTATCTTTTCAATCACTTTTGTATCATGGATAATCCTGAAAGTTTGAAAAACATCTATTGACTTAATTAGGTAAATCACTTCTACACTTCTAACGAACACGCCGACAACTGTCCCAACAATCTGACCAACATGGTACGCATAATGTGGACGAGGATTTTAGCATTTCACTTAGTGAACCTCCGTATCATCCTCATAGTCCAACCAACGCGGCGCCGACGGTTCGAGATTAAGTTCTTTTTTACAATAGCACAGATGGTTCACTCCGCGAAATCATTTAAATAAATAGCGACTCTCGCTACGACACAATAAAGTGCAATTCAGGTCGCATAGCGCTAACTACCTGCAGTTATATTCATCCAGAAGTTGCCTCTTCATCTATATCTTCTGACTACGTTACGCTCACTGAATTGGCCCGACAAGACGAGACCACCGCGTACTTGTAGCTTCACACCTAAAATGTGGAGTGCAGCTTCTGTACTATTCTGTGGTTACAGTGCTTATCGCCGAGTCGTCATGTCGTAGGCAGCGTTAAAAGACGCTAATATCTTTTATCGCGTGCTGCCTACTATCGCTTCTTATGTAGATAACACTAAGTCTTCTAAGGGGCAGATGAGACATTCAACTTAATGAGATTAACCAGAAAGATTTTCAAACTGATCTGATCAATTTGAACTGAACCGACTATCCACCAGATTTACATATAATATAAATCCTTATATGATCGCCTATAAGGTGTAGCGGCTAAGGCTGTGCAGGGTAGGCTGCGCAGGCCGTTAACGGATAGGTTGGTAAAAGAAGAAGATTAAAACAGCTGGATAGGTTACATATATTTAGAATGTATTGTAATACAGGGTCTCCTAAAGTACTCGTACTTCCTCTGTTGTCTTGTTAATCCCTCAATAATTTACAGAATTCTTATTGAAAACGACAATTAAGTTTGATTGAGGCACAATAATTAAGTTTCCTTAAATTTTGAGTTAGATATTCAATTTTCATAAATACGACCCAATATCACTGTTTCAAGATAATTGTGTTTTAGCTATAAACTGTAAACAACTCCGGATGAAACCGAATATTATTCAATTTAATTACTGACAAAGTGGAATAGAAGAGGAATGTTAATAAGTAATAGACTGACTCCGTCTAGTGGTCGCAAGCGCTACTGCTTAGCATGAGGTTCTGGGTTCGATTCCCTAGTCGCGCTAAGTGCTATTGTATTTTTCTATCTGGAATTTATTCTTGATGACGTTGCATCTAGAATAAGATTACTTTACCACGATAGGTAAAAAGAATGAAAAATTAAGCAACGACAGATAGATAATAATTACATGGTGCTCACATATTTACAAACATTGTAAAATTATACGTTTTCATAAGTAATACTAATAAGTCAATGTGTGAGTTCAAATAATAAAAGAATGTAAAATGTTATAAAAAATAATAAATATACAATTAAATTGGCAACCAGTTTGATTTTGTCTAGACTCTAAATTGTTCTATGGAGCAGGACCAGCATTTCAGAAATGTATGGAGGCTGGTCTAACACTATGTACACTATATGTATATGTAAATATCAAACGCCGCCGGCGGGAACTAAACGAAGGAGGGGAAGACCTACAAAGCTCATTTAAATTCACTACCAGGATGATTACCTATTAGATAATATTCTTCATTAAAAGTACACAGTCATGATGAAAGGATTATTAGGGAAAGTTCAATTAGGACAGGGCTCAGTAATGTGTTCAGGAGATTTGAAGAGAATCGATTTCGTGAGGAAGCTCATCGGAAATTGTTATTATCTTATGTGTAAGCCCGTCATCTTATTGTGGCAGCTCTAAGGCCCAGAACTAAAGATAAGCTACGTTGTAGTCACACACAAATAACAAGAGACATTTTATAGAAAATAGTTTATTTTGATAAATAATAAAGCTACATTATTTTTGTAAATTCATTATTATTGATTTCCAATATTCTTCCTCCAAAGACATGGGTGCCATTATTTTCTCATGGTACTCGCATTCCTCATCGTTTTCATGTAGCAAGGTCTCCTCCCTAGTCTTTGCGAGGTTGAATAATATTTGTGCTAGCTGCTAATGGCTCATAGCAGCAGTCAAACTTGCTGTAAAGAAGTATATCGTAATTGTTATTAAAATATATTGAAACCCTGATGCAAACGTAATTGGAAGTAATAAAACATACAACATACACAAAACATACGTTTCTAAAATAGTATATTCATGTTATGAAGCATAGAGGACATGAAAGTACATAGCGATTAAAGGCTACTGCTTTTTCATTCACTTTGTCAGTTTATAATGGTTTACATTAGTAAGTAGATATAAATCCAGAGATAAATACCTTTTCCTGTTTACTCCAATTATTGGAGCTTATTTTTTTTTTATTGCTAGCAAAAACAATGAAATAAACTTACTAAAAATAATTATTTATTTTAAAAATTTCCGATGATATTTTTGACTTTTGTCTGTCAAAGTCACGACTTATAGTTACTTGCTTGTACTCTGTGGTTACTTTACTCTTTGGTCACGACAGATACAGATAGTTCAACTCATCTGTGCGCGCGGTGACATGTGTGAGTGCGCTTGTAATTATACAACTTTAATTTGTGTTGCGTTCGGACGACGACTGCCACGTCACTGTTACACAAATTAAAGCTGTATAATTACAGCGCACGCACACATGGCGCCGCGCGCACAGATGAGTTGAACTATCTATACAGAAATCGTGGTTTACAACTTTATTCTTGAGACCTGGCGTCGTTAACTAAGCGTCGAGTCAAGATGCAAACCGAGATCTTTCACAGTAGAGGTAAAGAGAGGGAAGGGTGTACTTTTTACACAGAGGAGTATTACTATAAAACAATACGATAGTATTATTTTATTAGTTTTTGCAACAATCAACAATACGTCCATCTCCATGAGGTTGTCAAATTCTCCGCATTTATTACTTTCCTCTATGTTCCACGCTGAACTTCAAGTGGAGTACGTTCGGAAACGTAATCGTTAAACGAATCTCGCGTTATAATATACAACCACAGAAAAACTAAATGGCACACATATAGCACAATATTATACATTGTGCGTATGACCGTCTACGTAAGAAATCTAAAATTCAAATTCATAATCCTAATTAATTATTATGTTATCCATACACTATAACAATGAGTATCATTCGTAAGCACCAAGTTTCACTTTATATTGGAAAAATGCATTGATTAATATTTGGACAGGACGTAATTACAGTGCATTTGAGTGCATGTCTTTGGGTTTTTGCCTTAGTGTTGTGACCGTTTTAAGCCGTTTTTTGCCCGAATAAAAAAGAAGCATGCCTCTTTGGTCTAGTGGTCGCTATTTAAAGCACTACTGCTGAGCATGAGGTCCTGTAATTAGATAGCTGGGTTCGATTCCCGGACCGGGCAGAGTTATTGGGTTTTTCCCTCTGCAATTTCTCAGTAACAGCCCGGAGTCTTGGATTTGTGTCCGGTTGATGGCAATAGTGGGGTGGGCCTATTATACATACATATTACATGAGATTTAAACAGAACTGCCGAAACGTGGATATACCTGCTACAGGTACCTCTACCCAACCCTTCGGGGAAACCAGGCTTGATATTATGTTATGTAAAATCGATGTTATGAAAAATCGACACTATTACAAAACATTACGTTTAGAAAGAAAGACACGTACAGTTAATTACTGTATTAATAAATGTTTAAACATATAAAAACGAAATCGATCGAAAGAAAATTATAATGGAAGACTTTAGAAGATACATTTTACCTATATGATTGAAAATTAATTTATTATAAGGGTAACCGACGAAGACAGTTCAACTAATGATAATTTTTCTGGATCATCCAGTGACGAAAATGACTAAACATGTTATATAACTGAATTTATTTATTTACCTGATGATCATCATCTGCCTAGCCTTTTCCCAACTACGTTGGAGTCGGCTTCCAGTCTAACCGGATGCAGGTGAATACCAGTATTTTATATGGAGCGACTGCCTATCTGACCTCCACAACCCAGTAATTGGGTGATACGATACCCCTTGGTAAGACTGGTTGTCAGACTTTCGGGCTTCTGACGACCCGTAAAGACTGTCAAACATCCACGAATGACAGCCGGGACCAACGGCTTAAGAGGGAACAGGGGCTGCGAGGAATTTGAAAATGAAGAAACTATTGCCGTCGCGCTGCGCCCGAAAAACCGAGTTAAACCCCGTAAAGAGCGATAGGGACAACTGCAGCTCAGACTGATTATATCACAAAATGTTTGACGAAAACGACGTTAGGCATTCTCCTTTTTTCTCCTCGAAAACTGAGCCGATTTAATAATTTTTTACATTAAAATTTTAAGAAAGAGTATGTCTAGGTTCCTATTATTTTCTTTTATGCTAAAAACTTTTCCGAATTAGTCTGGTGTCCTCTAATCACGGCGGTAAAAATGGGGCATTTTTGTAATTTTTGGAGGGTCATAGTTTCCTTACTTATTAATTGCTGAAAAAAGGAAATGACAGGGACATGCCTATAGAGACCCTGATTTTATAAAAAAAAAATACAGCTCTATAGGCATTATTCAGGAAGAAACACGGGGAATACGTTTGTATGGAGAATCGCAGGCCCTGTTCCCTCTTAACGTGCTTTCCGAGGCACGGAGGAGTCTCGGTACGTAAAGATGGTCGGTCACCCATCCACAGACCAACCCCGGCAAGCGTAGCTTAACCTGACGGATCGACCTGTGCGGCAGTTATTACTTAGCTACGAGCTCCTCCTGACCTGATGATGATGTGTAATAAAACAATATGCATCGAGAATCAGTTTTAAGCATTATAGCTAAATTAATGTCGATTACAAACTCTAAGTATGATAAATCGATGTCTCGAGAATCGGTTTTTTCCCATCACTACACTAAGTATTTTGATTGGTGTCAAATCGGGCTTCTTAGATTGCCGCGAGATTAGTGGGACGATGGGATGCCCGTGGGCTGTTGGACGATAATTTTTGTATGTGTGGTATACGTGGCCCTACATTTTCTGTATGTTCGTGACTGAGCCGGGTGAGGGGTGGCGCCAGTGAACGAGTGGTGCGGCCACTTTTTGCACATTTTTTAAGTTTGTTTGTAAATATGACGTTGACATCATTTATATTTACACCTTAATGTCACAGCCAGCATTGCTATTCGAAAATGTTTATCTTGTTTATTACCGGCGTTCGGCACCGATATCGTATCGGACAATGTGAAAACGCTCTCAAGCATTAGGAAGTGGTGAAGGGCAGGCGTTTTTTAGCAGCTTTTAGCAGTATTATTTTGATTTTACTTCAGTGAGAGAAAGAAGTGGAGCTATACAGGACGTCTAGCTCCATCTCTTTCCCACGCCCAAGTAAAATAAAAATAATACTGTTAAAAGAGGTGGTGGTAGGGCCCCAGTCTTATTGTATATAATTTTGACGTTCGAATGTTATGACTTTTAAGTTTTAGTTTTGAATTTTGAATTTTGAATTAACACCGGTCATCGCTGTCATCTGTGTCAAACAGTGTCAAGACTTTCATAGTTAATCATTATAGTTATTATTTTTATTACGGTTAATATATGTTTTAATAGATTTAAATAACTCAGACCAAATAAAAAACCAAGACATAACGCTGTCAACAGTGACGTGAAGCCGGTTCCGTAAACATGTGTGCACTTAGTGAGGTGTGGTTTGATTGTAAATGTGTGCGTTTGAGCGTGTACGCACAGAGCAGAGGTGTAGTTTTGGCATGCTTCACTATATTATGCGCAGCGTCTTGCATTTTTATTTGGTCTGAGTTAAATAAATACTCAGTGACAGCAGCGATGTGGTGGATGATAGTGGTGTGCTTGTCGACCTTCAACATCGCATCGCGGTACACAACGGAAATCTCTCCATGATCTGAGCATCCTGGAGAGATTTCCGCTGTGTACCCGTCCGGTTTTTTAAAGGTAAGCGTGGTTTGAATGTGAATATTGGAAAGGTACACAGATAAAATGCACTCCCCTCAGACCCTGTATCAAATACATACATAAACTCACGCCTTCTTCCCATGGAGGTAGGCAAAAACTACAGAATGCCACCTGCTACGATCCTTACATAGGTACTCCTTTTGCCTGTATCAAAGTCTTTTTTTCCTGTATCAAATCTACACCTACAACACCAGTTAACTCCACTTTTGACCCATTTTGTTAAACCCTTTTAAAATTCAAAAACTTGTTTCCTGCTTTGAAGCGAGTAGTTCCACACGGTGCTAAACCTCTAGTGGCACAACACTTAGCAGGTTCCGTTCGTCTTGCCGCTCGGGAGAGCTCGCAAAGTACTTGGAAACAGCTGCTCACCTCCCTTTACAGAATTCTACATGTATAAAAGAATTTGGCAACCAAAAAGACAGATTAAAGAAAACCGTAATATTTCGGCTCATAATTTCGATTCAAACAACAGATACCCCATTCCCATCTTCTAAGTCGGGGGAAGGTGACATTAGCGGAGCAGCCGGGTTTCTTTTTAGCAGTGATGTGGTGACACTGAGTTCTCCAGAAACGCTTGCAAAATTCCAAATTTAACGTTTGGTATCTTGATGATGGAACCTTGGGAGGCGATGTAGAAACTGTTTTAAATGACCTAAAACTCTTAAAGATGAACTTCATTCCATTGGTGTTGATCTTAACCTTTCGAAATGTGAACTATACCTACTTAGCGAACAGTACCGACAGACATCTGACACTTCCCAAATTTAACGCAATAGCTCCAGAAATCAAAATTATTGAAAAAAGCTCTCCTTGGGTCTCTTGGTATCTTTGACAATTCCTTACCCGTTTTTATTGAGAAAATTTTAAATACTTTTCTGAAAGATTGTTCCAAATTAACATACATTCGGCCATAAACTTAATTCGTTCCTGCTGTTTCGGCTCTAAATTATCATATTTTCTTCGCGCTTCCCATGTATAATATAGAAGTACACTCCTTTTCAACAAAATAGACCAAATTATCAATAACTTCGATTTTAAATGTAGCCATGGACGACTGAACTGCTGGACACAGCTTCTCTTCCCATTTGTAAGGGAGGCCTCAGCGTCCGTAAAATTTCTAGTATTATTTACCAGCTTTCATATCCTCGGTCCACGGCACTGAGAAATTAATCAGGAAAATTTTA
Organism: Xanthia togata; assembly: GCA_963853775.1. Classification (NCBI taxonomy): domain Eukaryota; kingdom Metazoa; phylum Arthropoda; class Insecta; order Lepidoptera; family Noctuidae; genus Xanthia; species Xanthia togata. Next base: position 6,767,933 of record OY970798.1, on the reverse strand, counting down.
TCCTCCACACTGATAAAATTTGATTCGCCGAAGCTATGCCTGGAGACTCGCTTGCTCGAATTCACATCCACCTGACAACCCATTTTCCCAGAGACGGTGGGATGAGCCGCTCTGCAGAGTAGTACAGAACAATTTACTTGAAACGTCTGCTACTACTGTGGAGCGTGCGTGTCTGCTGGCTGAGGGTAAGTGGGAGTCGGGTCTTTGGCTTCATACACTACATAAGATACTTAATACAGAACATAGACACTTTGTTAGACGACACTACTTTTCGCCTCACTGCTTCCCTGCGACTGGGAGCTCCTTGTTGTTCTCCTCGTCGCTGTCACTGCGGTGAAGTTGTCAGCAGCCCCAGACACTACAGCCTGTTTTGCAGCCGAAGTGCTGGTCGCTTATTCGCATGCGAAAATTAATGACATCATCTGAGAGCTCTTGTTACGGTCGGCGTTTCAGCTTTTTAGAACCCAATGGCTTGGCACGCGACGATGGCAAGAGATCGGATGGCATGTCTTTATTTTCATAGAAGGTGAGTAGGGGCCTTTAGTGTGCGACGCAACGATGCTCTTGCGCCATCCCGTCTTCCTGGCTCGGCGTGCTGTGCACGCTGCGGCTGCAGAAAACCTCAAGCGGCGAAAGTATCTTTTCGGTAAATATATTTTGAAGCCGTTTGGGTTTGAAACACTCGGGTCGTGGGATCCGAGTGCTCATGGTTTGTTAAGTGAAATCTACAAAAGGCTGGTTGATACTTCCCGTGACCCAAAAGCTGACTTTTACCTTGGCCAGTGGCTAAGCATTTCCATACAACGTGACAATGCCGCCAGTCTCTTGTGTATATTACGAGCCGACAGCGATGCGGAGGAATTTTTCGACGCCATATTCCAGTCTGTTCATACTCGTAGTAAGGGTAGGTTATTACATTTTAATTTTAATAGTTTCTTAGTTTAGTTTTATCCTCTATAATACACTCGAGAGCAATGAATCCGGGTCACTTAAAGAATCCTAAAAATCTCGGAAACTAAAAATGCTAGGTTAATGCAATAAATTGTATTTAATAGACAATGTAATACTCCTTAAATGAAGGTATTAAAACTTCTTAGTTATTGTAAAGTTATATCATAAAAAAATCAAATTTGAAAAAGGGCCACTTTCGAAGATGGAACTACGAAATTACAGCATTTGGTTTTGCTTTTGTTTGTAATCTGTCATTTATGTGGGTACATAAACCATGTTGATAGTGCTCTATATTCATTATTCAAGCTGAAATTATGTCGCTTACGCCTGAAGAATGCACCAGAATACTTACAATGCTGGAAACCGGCCGGAGTCAGCGCGATACAGCCAGGATTGTCGGTGTGTCGCTGTCAACAGTACAAAGAGTTCTCCGACATTACGAAGAAATTGGTTCTAACCTACGCAGACCAGGAACGGGCAGAACCAGGTGTACCACAGCACGAGAAGACCGATACTTGGTGAACACCATGCTTCGAAATCGCTTTCTTACAGGAACTGAACTCACAAATCAGTTTCGACGCCTCGGAGGAAGTAACCCAAGTGCATGGACAGTAAGACGTCGGCTTGCTGAATCTAACTTAAAACCCCTTAGACCTGCAAACGGCCCTAAACTGGAGCGTGGGTATCGTATTTCAAGACTAAGATATGCCCAGAGCCACGTAAATTGGAGTATTGAAGATTGGTCAAAAGTTATGTTCTCCGACGAATCAAAATTTATGCTCTACAAGCACGATGGAAGACACAGAGTGTATCGAAGACCAGGGGAAAGATTCAAGCAAGCATGCATCGAAGAAAAAGTAGCCTACGGTGGTGGGTCTGTACTTGTGTGGGCCGGAATTTCTTCTGAAAGTCGCACAGAGCTGGTGATCATAGAAAACGGCTCTTTAACTAGCGAAAGATATGTGGAAGAAATCCTCAATGATCACGTTGGTCCATTTATGGTCAATTTAGGTGAGGATGCTATATTTATGCATGACAATGCCCGACCTCATACAGGTAGGATTGTGAATGACTACCTTCAAGAGATGAACATTACTCGTATGGAGTGGCCAGCGCGCAGCCCGGATATCAACCCGATCGAGCATGCTTGGGACGAGCTAGGCAGATGCGTAAAACAACGAAACCCTCCCCCAATCACGCTTCGTGAGCTCAAAATTGCTCTCACAGAGGAATGGGAGAATATTCCCCAAAATCGTATAAGGAACTTGGTGTACAGCATGCCAAACCGCGTAAACGCAGTAATGGAAGCACGAGGAGGCAATACGAAGTATTAAAATTCAAGAAAATCGTAATAAAGTTCAAAAATTTCATGTTTCCTATTTTTGTTTTAAGGAGAGATCAGCAGTTTTTTTCTTTATGTAATTTTGTGTTAATAAAATGTATGGTGACTCATATTTTTTTTACTTTCATTTAAGGAGTATTACATTGTCTATTAAATACAATTTATTGCATTAACCTATCATTTTTAGTTTCCGAGATTTTTAACATTCTTTAAGTGACCCGGATTCATTGCTCTCGAGTGTATATATTTTGTCTTTCATTCGACTCACAGAAAAGCAAGTTTTGTAATTGAAAGTTGTTATACGAGTACATAATAGCTAGGAATAAGCCGACCAAGATGCAAAGCGCGGCCTCCCCAGCCTGAATACCTTCACAAAATGATATTATAAGTACTAATAATATGATTGCCTTCATCATCATCATTATCATTATCATCATTTCAGCCGAAAGTTGTCTACTGTTGGACATAGGCCTCCCCAAAGCACCGCCACTTCGAACGATTCGGTGCCTCCCGCATCCAACGTTTTTTTTTTTTTTTTGTGTGTGGGAAATCATCAAATGACTCCTCCCGCTCTGGGTTGAGCGGGAGGGCGTGTCAGACTCTTACTGACTAAAACCCACCCGTGTTCCTTCTGTTGCCTGTGCAATGCCAGGGGGGCACGGTATCCCTTTCGGACTTTCCCGCAACCCCGGCAGGCAATGGTCTCATCGGACCCCTTCACTCGCTGACAGTCTTTGAGGCGCGCGTGGAACACAACGCGCCGTCGACCCGGGCTTGGTCCTTACCGGCCGGCGAGCTACCCATTGCTCACCGTCCGCAAGCCCGCTCCCGCATCCAGCCTGTGATATTATTGGCTTCACAATTATTAAATTCTACATTCACCTTTGAACCTTACATAAATATATTAAAACGTTAAATATTTGTACAGTCCTTCTATTTTCTTAATGTTCCTCGGGAATCATCCATTTCCGAACACAAACGAATGCTTATTTCCATGTCCATCAATTATTTGATTTATAGTGTATAATAACATTAATTCAGAACGTAAGTACTTTATTGTTGTTTTGATTTACGTGTGAACTATATAGAGCTGTAAAACAATTTTCATCTCAGCACCTCAAACAAGCAGGTGTTTCTTGCTTGTCTATAGACAGTGAGCAAAATTTGATTTTGCTGTGTGAGACAAAGTAACTTTTTAATTCTTTTTTTATACCTCTAACTGTGCTGGGTCTACTCACAAAATTTGAAAGATTTGAACTTCACTTTGTTTTATCACTTCGATACTAAAAAAGCGAGAAATAGAAAAGAAACTAACAATAAAATGTTCGGATACACATAAAACCGTAAAATTGAAAATCATCTGTTATGGTTTTATTTAAATGCTGTTTTATTATATTTGTTGGAACGCAGTTCTTTAACGCGGCTTGCGGTACGAGTGCTGTGGCAGAAATCGTCCCGCGAAAAGGCGGTTGCGACTATCTTCTTCTAATTCAAAGAGGACGAAAGAGAGAGAGAGAGATAGAAAGTGTGAATTTGGTCGAAATGAAAATCCAAGATGGCGCTGCGAAAATTTAATAATTTTTTCATGACTATTTATTCTTTGGCTTTTGAGGTTGCTAAAGCCGATAGTGAAGTCAAAATGAAAAAGATGGCGGCTGCGAAAATTTTAAAATTTTCCGTCATGGATGTCGTTTTCAAAGTTTTATTTATGTATTCATTTATTATAAGCACACCAACAGCACAGTCACTTACAATACAAATTAAATAACAACTAAAATTAGCATTCCAGTAACCATGCAAATGACAGGTATGCATATAAATTTCATATGTGTGACATTCATATATGAAATTTAAAGACAAAGAAGAACAAAATAAAGTGTGTCTAGTAGACATAAATCTACAACACTGCAAAAACAAACTACTTTGAGCTAGATAGACGGGCACTCATCACTGTTTAATTAGGGAGCGTCTGTATGAAGCGAAAGTTATGGAGAAAATGTCAATAGAGTAATCCGTCAAGTTGGACCTTTCATTATATTGTCTTGCCATACGAGGATATTTTGAGGGTACTAAAGCCAATAGTGAGGTCAAAATATAAATCCAAGATTGTGGCTGCGAAATTATTCAAATTTTTCGTCATGGGTATCATTTTTATAATTTTTCAGGGCGCTTTTTGTGGGAGGTCAAAATGTAAATCCAAGATGGTGGCTGTAAAAATTTTGTTTCTGTTTTAAATAATACGTGCGAAGGAACTTCGTTCCTGACGGGGGTCCCCCGACCGCACACGTTTTTTCTTCTCGCGAAATAGTTGAATTATATTTTTCAATTTTTTATTCTCAAATAAAGAGAAGTGAAAAATTGTGTGTTACACGAGACCAAAGTTATTTGCATCTCATATATTTGAATCCCTGCGTTCAGGATTCTAACCTAGAATCACTCGCTATGCTCGTGAATCAATTATATCCTTTGTTTACTCGGGATTCAAAATTAACATTCGCAGCAAAAAAACAACTTTGCTCTCTTGTCGCACAAATAACTAACTATTCCTTTTTAAAAGACTTCAATGGGCCAATGATATAGATTTTTTCCACTATAATTTCTTTGATTGTTTTCACATTAATAGCTACGTATCCTTTAATTTGAGATCAAATGTTTTCAATTGGATTAAAATCCGGATGATAATATGGTGGTAATCGTATATAAATCGATCTTCAATGAGTCATGAAAATGTTATGTTGCTGTAGCCTAGTTTGTGATTTAGTAGTGTTTGAGCTCGGGGGTTTAACTAATAATTTGTTATGATCTGGTGCATTATCCAATGCTGATTACACAGCCAAGTATGACCTAATTGCTTTCCCTTTTTAAAATATCGAAAACCATTTAAAAAAAACTTAATAATAGTCCCAAACTGAAGGTTCCAAATTGGATAGCCTCAACCAACTTCGATTTTAAAGTCCTCAAACAAGGTAATTCCTTAAAGCGTACATGAGAATCGTAAATCATGTTACGTATGACAGAATAGTCAAAATCGTCCAAAATTAAATGAAATTGTTTGGTCTTTTTTACTCTTTTTGGTGATGGGAATAGATAGATTGGCTCCCCAATTTATCTTTTTTATCATTTTCTTTTAATATATTCTTTACAGTAGCTTAAGAAACACGTTTTAAAACTTATTGAAAATAACCATTGTTTTCCTTCTTGAATCCATCGGCTAGTATACGCTTAAAATTGAAGACATGAGTGGATGAAGGTGATATGTCGCAAAATTCTAGTTTCGAGAAAATTGAGTTCAAAGATTCGCATAAAAATTTTAGGATATTTCAAAACGCCTTTAATGTATTTTATCCAAAAAGGGTGTCTGGCGGCGCAACCGCTTAATATTTTTCAATAAAATAGGGGAGAAATGGAAGAATAAAATATATTTTTAGTACTTTATTTTAAGAAAAACTGAAGATAACTTCTTCCGCAAAGAAATATTTTAATCAATTTAAGAAAATTAAGTCTGAAGGAGACAAGTTACTTAAGAAATTAGGAAAAAAAAACAAAAAATAAACGAAAAACGATTATTCTACTCAAAGAATGGATTGATAATAATATCGATATTCCGGTTTAACAAATTTTAGTTGGTCCTTAATATTAGTTGTTTTTTCAACTGACACAGTACTATATTTTCCATTCACACGTGGCACCTCAAAATTTGGATTAATTTGACCCCTTTTTTAATGTCTACTTTCTGGAAAGGTGTTATTTCGTCGTATGACTTTTTGTATAATACCGTGTGTATTCTTTGTTTAATATGAACCGTATTCATCAATTCTGATCCATATCACGCCATCCCTAAAACTATTTTTTCCATTATTTGTATTTTTTTTCCTGTTAGCCAAATTTAGATTGTAAAATTTTTTCGTAGCACTTTTTTGATCCTACCGAAATCTCGATCCGAATCCAAATATGAATGTCTCACTTCGGCAAATTTGTGGTCTATGATTTTAAAATATCCTCGTTAAGATTAAGTATTGGTAAAGACATATTAAATTATATTTTTTATTCTGTCCGGCACATGAATCCGACCAAATTATCAAATGATCTTTACCTTGGCAACTTGGATCTACCTCCACAAACCTCAAGAGTGCTAATTAAAAGTGATAATTATTATCTGTCGTGCCTGCGACTTTAGCAGCTTTGCTCCCATTTTTTAAATAAATAACATTTAGTTATAAGAGTATTAACAAAGTCCGACGACTGACGAAACACGAAGTTTGCCGAGAGAAATTAAGCAAATAGAAAGACTGTAAATAGCTGACCCATCAGACGTTGTCCTATCCTAAATTACAGGGTTCCCAAAATATTTTTTTTTAAACCACCTCTGTGTTGAGGCGAACAAAATTAAAAATAATAATTCAAATTGGTCGAACCATTTTCGAGTTTTTGCGAGACTACTGCACTTAAATAGATATTCAAAATTATTTTGTAAATGACAGTTGTCTCATTAAGTCCACTGACAAAACAAAGCCTCGCTCTATTCACTGATCAAATAAAAATGACCCCCCATAACAGATTTTCAGTTGGAATTACAACAATAACCCAGGACCCTTCAGAACGCGTCCTAATATCGTCGCGTATTTGCGCGACGATCGCTTTCTAACACGACGCGGGGTTAGAGGTCGGGCGATGTCGACCAAAGTCTCCAGATAACTTGTCTCACAACCTTTTTCATCGTTTTTGATGTTGCCAGACATGTCATGCGACGTCGAAAACGACGCAAAGTGATAGCGCATTGGTTTGCAGTTGCAAATCAACAAACCATATCGTACATAGCTCATGTTGGATGTATCCGTCGTTATAACAAATTAAATTTAATCAAAAAGCACGTAATTATGGCTGCTTGCTTTGCATAGAAGTGTATGGAGCACTATAGGACATGACCACAGGACATGACACTCTTTTAGGTGTCCAATGTGTAGAAGGATTAATATGCAAAGTCAGCTACTACTAGTGCCACATTTCCCTATAGTAGCCATTATTGGAACTATTCATTTCCGCCATCTTTGAATCTCATAATTATACTGTTTATTGTGTTGTACTCATTGGTTTACTGTCATGGTGGGAATAATCAGACTCACCCGAAAAAACGGAAACCTTATGGGATCATTCGTGTGTCTGTGTCTTCCATCTGTCACAACAATTTGCTACAAATAAAAAGGACCAATTAAATTGAAATTTGACCGAGATCCAACTTTTGTGAGTATTTTTACGAATGAACGCAGTCTAAATGCGACACCCAGATTACATGGAGGCCTGCCATTCTTCTTTTGTCCAGTGATGCTAACATACAGTCCACTTCCTCACAGAGTGGAGGCCTGAGCCCCAGCTGTGGGTATGTAGCGGTTACACTGCCACATACGAACTACGCATCAAAGACATGACGTCACACAAATCCTGCATCGCGCAATTAGAGTTTACCGCGCGAACGACATAGATAAGACTATCCGAAATCAACAGTCAGGCAGTCGGCCCGCCAGACACAACACCCGTCTGGTTGGAGGATCCTCCCTTTTCTATGGTGGATGAGTGAACTTTACATCCTGTTCTTCATGCCCCTAAATTGGTGACCCCGAGTATGAACGTCAACGCAGCCTTCGTGCAACTACTTCAGCGTGACGTCATCATCATCATCACTCCCGCAAGCTTTCGTGAGGCGAGTCACACAGACAGCCAGCACCCTCGGCTTCAACGGGTATCCTGACCACCAGCATGCAGCGAACGCGCATTCCTGGTCATCACCCTCAGCCTCATCACCCCGACTCACTGGGGAATCACAGCAATCATCTCAATCAGCGCAATCACCGCTATCACCTCAATCACCTCAATCACCGCAATCAACTCAATCACCACAATCGCCGCAATCACCGCAGACAGTTCCGACTCACCGTGAACTGTGCGGCACCCGGTTCCGACTCACTGGAACCTTAGCTGGCACTGTGAAGCATCGCAACATACAAGACTCAGCCCACTATCGACCTCCGGTCTCCGGAGGGGAGTAATGTAGCGGTTACACCGCCACATACGAACTACGCATCAAAGACATGACGTCACACAAATCCTGCATCGCGCAATTAGAGTTTACCGCGCGAACGACATAGATAAGACTATCCGAAATCAACAGTCGGGCAGTCGGCCCGCCAGACACAACACCCGTCTGGTTGGAGGATCCTCCCTTTTCTATGGTGGATGAGTGAACTTTACATCCTGTTCCTCATGCCCCTAAAGGCACGTTATAAACTAATTATGCTTACGCTTAGTTAACATAAATGTAAGGAGCAGCTGATTTCAGGTTGGTTGGTCCCGTAGTATAAGCTGTTCATAATGAAGAGTATATTGACCCCCCTAGCAGGTTTTCAGTTGGCATTATTTAATCTAACCTCCAATCATTCCCATTTTGCGCTTTTTTTTCGCTCCAAAAAAGCGCAAAATGGGAATGATTGGATTGAACCACCATGACTGCATGTAACTAATTGATTGATTTCAAGTTTAGCAGGTATTTGTGTGTGCATACGACGATAACCCGAAAATTATAATGAAGTCCTCAATGGCTAATTTGTTTTTGGTAACGTTATTCATCTGTTCGTCTGTTAAATATGGTGAGTCTAACACAACTACAGTACTGATATTATTAATTAGCTATCCATACACCCTAACTTATAAACGTTGCATAAGCGAGTGCAAACAGAAAATTGACAACGTTGCAAATGGCTGTTAAATGATGAAATATCGCTCTATAGGGGGGCACTCAAATATTGATTATGAATTGTTAAAATAACATTGAATATGGTGTTGTAACAGTTGTAGGTGAGAAACAAAACAAGCAATTGGAAGGATTCCAAAAGCTTTTGTTACAGTAATATTGACAAATTAGGTAAACAAAAATGCGAACTATTTGTATTCTCTACAAATTAAAAGTAAATTTTTAAACTTGTGTTAACTTACGCAACGATTATAAGTAAGGGGAAGTGTTTATCAGGAAATTGTCTTTCTTTTTTGTCTGCCGTTTTTTGTCAGCACACAGTGACCAGCAAAATATTCGAACAATTTTTCTCCGATAAATTGATCACATGTATACTAAAGTTGAAAACATCGTGCAAGAGATATTTGCGTTTGCTCGCGTATATATTTTACTGAAGGCCAAGAATTTGTTGATGCATTTTGCTGCTTAGTATGCGCTGACCGTTATTATGAGATCGTAATATTAAGCTCGGTTTAGCCGTTTTTCACACACACACGGTTCTGGTACTTATAAACGATTCCGTGACGGATTTTAAAGTCAATGTCAACTCCGAAATCGCAAATGAAAATCAACTGTTCCCTATCTTTTTCCGAGTTATATGCGATCATAAATGTATGGAGCAGCAGATGTTTTCGCGATTTCAGAGCTGAAAACCATAGTGTGTGTGTAACTCTTAGTCATAGTTCGGTTAAACTAATCGGTGGCACCCATTCATTTAATCATTATATTCGTACAATCCAGCCTCATCACTTGAATGCTACAACTGTGCCGACACTGAACCAAAATGCAAAGATGATTACAAGGAGCTCAAAGTCACATGCGATGAAACTGCGACTATGTGTTTTCTTACGAAGGGTAATTATATTTTTTATACCTTTACGTGGCATCACGATGGCAACACTTTGCCACCGTTATGCCAAAGTTAAGATTAAAGACCGTGCTGGCCGTTGGCCTTTTTTAGGGTTCCGTACCCAAATTCCAAAAACGCGACTTTATTACCTACCAAGTCTACAGTTTGTCCGTCCGTCTGTCTGCCACGGAGCTTTCTCCTTTTAACCGTTCTGGTATTCAGTTGAAATTTTCAAGAATTTTAATTCAATTTCACAGAATACGTGTTACTATGGCCTCTGTAATAAAAACAAAGTAATCAATATAAACTGGTGATTCGAACCTTTATTGCGTGAATCGCACTTGACCGGGGTTACTTTTGAGCCTGTATTGCAAGACTTGAAAATGATCTGTAAAGATAGAAAAGATTTAACTGCTCTTGCTGCAATATTTGCATTTGGTACAGCTAAAAGTAATTGAAATTCAAAATTCAATTTTTTATTGCATTCATGTGTACATTTAGTTGTTACAAAATAATTAAGTTCCAACATGAAACCTGGTTAGGGCACGGCAACATTATAATAATAATAATTTTAACATAATAATAATACATTTACAATAATAATAATAGTTTTAACATAATAATAATATTTTTTACATCATAATATTTTTTTTTTATTTTTTTTATTCCATCAATGTTTAGAGTATGTGTGCGTTTTATATGTAGGTATGTAATTATTTATCTACATATCATACTAAATATTTTGTTCTAGGTATTCTGCGACCGAGTAAAAGCATTTTTGTGTTAGATATTCTTTTACTTTCCTGTTAAATTTATTGAATTTGGTTTCTTCTTTTATTTGTTCCGGTATATTGTTGAAATTTTTTATTGCCATGTAATATGGGCTATGATAAAGCATTTTGATCCGAGAGGGTGGGAGATGTAATTTATTTTTATGGCGTGTGTTTAAGTTATGGATATCATTTTTTTTTTTTTTTAATGTTGCTATTTTTAAATATAACAAAAGTGCAAAGGTCATGTATATTTAAAGAAGGTAAAGTTAGGAGTTTTAATTTAACAAAATATGGCTTACAGCTTTGGGTATTGTCAATATGGGCCAGTATTCTAACACATTTTGTTTGGATTATAAATACTTTCACTTGCTTTGACGCTGTTTCCCCATAACATCACTCCATACCTTAGCCACGATTTTGCGTAGGCGTAGTATGCCGATAGTGCTGTTTTTGTATTTGTGCTGTACTTAATTTGAAACAAGGCGTAGGTAAATTGAGATAATTTAGATTTAACTGTTTCTGTGCTTTTTCCAATTGAGGTGTGTGTCTATGTTTATACCGAGTAAGTTAAATGTAGTTACTGAATCAATAGGCGTGTCATTAAAAATGGGGAGAGGGGAGGTTATACGATCTAAATTGCATAATTTTAGTTTTATTATAGTTAATTTCTAAATTGTGATCTTGTAGCCAAAGTGTTATTGCCTGAAGAGTATTTTGTAAGATTGTATTTTGGTAGCAATTTTTGTCACATTTCACAAGTATGGAGATATCATCAGCAAATAGTACTGGTAATGTAGTTTGTTTATTTAGAATTTTTGTTAGGTCATTTATATTTAATAAGAATAGTATGCAGTCTAGAACGCTGCCTTGAGGGATGGAGCATGTGAGATTTCTCATCTGGGATTGGACTGTTATTGTCTCCCTATTTTTAATATTATGGTCTTCAACCTGAACTATCTGAACTGTAAGCAGGACCACGTATGCCTGAACCGTAAAGTTTTGTTAATAATATGCTATATGATACTTTATCATACGCTATTGACATATCGAGTAGCAGGCCTAATGCATACTTTTTGTCATTTATTTGTTGGAGAGTTGTTTGGACATATTTATAAACTGCACATGTTGTGGATCTTGTCTTCCTGAAACCATTCTGACAGTCATCAAGATTATTGTATTTTTCTAAGAAAAAGTTTAGTCTATCACATAGCCTTCTCAAAAATCTTTGAGAAGGTTGGCAACAACGCTATGGGCCTATAGTTACTAGGGGTGTGAATATCATCTTTATTAAGAATGTGAGTGGAGCTGACAGTTCTTCAGCACATTGTTTTACTAATATGGGGGGTATGTCATCTATTCCGCAGCTATGCTTGTTTTTAATTATTTTAATTATATTAACTATCTCTTTTTGGTTTACTGGGCGTAGGTACATTGATGTAGTTGTTGGGTTCATTACTGAACGTCCAGTTTTTAAGGGAATATTTGTGTTTGCATCTATTTTTGTTTCAGTAAAACTTATTTTTATTTTTATAAGTAACTCGGTACTTTCATACGTTGTGATACTGCCTAGTGGGCCCCGTAATCACAAGCGCTACTGCTGCGCATGAGGTCCTGGGTTCGATTTATATGTCGAGAAAAGTGTTATTGGGTTTTCTCAGTCGCAGCCCGGAGTCTGGATTTGTGCCCGGTTAGTGGCAAAAAACTCGCCCCATGTTACATGGGACTTAAACATGACATGTGGGTATAACTCCTACGGGTACACCTCTGCCTAACTCTTCGGGGAAACAAAGCGTGATGTTATTGTGTTATGTTAGGTACGTTGTCAATCAGTCACTTAAACTTAATATTTTTTATCTTTTATTTTTATCTAGCTATAACTGGAGGAGCTATAAACCGAAGATGTGCTACGGCAGAAGACGTTACATTGGCAGGCGACAAGGAATCCGGGAAAACAGCCGATGTTGAATGGAGCACTTGTAAGAAAGATCTTTGTAACTGGGGGGTAATGAACAAATTCCAAATGATGCCGATGATTGTAAGTGCCGTGTTGTCTCTGTCTTTTTATTATAAATTTTAATATACTTTTTAAACAATACAACTTACATACTTTGTTTTAATTGTTATTGCCTAGTTTTTACCTAGTGTTGCAACATAATGATAACTAAAGTTTTCATGCAAATGTTTGGCATCGGTTAGACTGGAAGCTGACCCCAACATAGTTGGGAAATGGCTATGCAGATGATGCACGATACAGATGACTATACTCGTGATTCTTCTAAGATTCTTTCATAAAATTAATCAGTCATTGATAACCTGGGGTAAGTATTATTTAGTTCCAAGGAGAAGTCCGTGTAGCAATAAGCTGAAATAATATAATTTGCTAAACTAAGGTTGTCAAGTCGACGCATATTTTATTATTATTAAAAATTAGTATCAACTAACAGTCACTTGAAATTCTACTGTGTGGTCACCTCTTCTTAGTATTTCTTCCCAGGAATTCGATTATTATTTGAAATAAAACGGTAAATATTTTGATACTGTTTAGTAAAGTAATCGTTAGTAAAAAAAATTACTAAAGGATAGACTGTAGCATTCGTCAATTTAACTTCCGAATGCTAACTAATTTATTTTTCTTTTAGTGAACATTTCAATTGAGGGACCACCTTAAATCGATTGTAACTGAATAGCTTCTTTTACAAACTAGAAGTTGAATTCAAAATCGTTCAAGTACTTTTACTAACGCTAGACCCTAGTAAATTTCAAATTCCAATGTGGTCTCCACTCAGGGTGAACCTTATGGTGATCGGTTGAGGGACCATCTTCCGCATGCTAGTTCTTTCTATTCTGTGAAAAGGAAGGGTTGATATTTACTAAATTAGTTTTACAAATCTTTTACTAAGAGTAGTCATTTATAGCAGTTATAAATTTTAACTAGATTTTGAGATATGGATGCCTGTCAGTCACGACTGAGGGACCACCTATAACCGATTGTATCTTTTGAGTGGCTACTTTTACAAACTAGAGGCTGAATTTACAATTGTTAGAGAACTTTTACTAAAAGCTGATGCATTCAAAAGCTCAAAATTCAAATGTGGTCCCTCAATGGGAACGCGAGTTACTCGTAGTATAAAACAAAATCGCATCCCGCTGTCTGTCTGTCCATATATAAGCTTAGATCTAAAAATGCGCAAAAACACTTTCACTGTCCCAAGCTAATTGTGTCCCTTATCACTATACTTCCAATAATAATATTGGATAATGATGTTATATAAGGTCGGTTACTAATTCTATGACACCGAAAATTCGTCTATCACCCTCAGATAACCATTACATATTATTTTCAAAAATGCATTACATTACATGCAATGCACGGATGGACGAGCTTCACTTCCAGCTACAGTGCTGCTTAAAAACGTTGAAACAAACAATGGAACTGGTTCTATTATTCACATAATTAGCCTCTCGGCGAGAGGGAGCGGGCTATAATCGACCACACAGGCCCAGTGCGGGTTGGTAGATGTCACACGTCTTCGAATACAATTCTATTATTTAAATTTGGTTATTTTTGCTAAAATATTGGATAAGAAAGATAACTACTAGTGCATTACATCATTGCATTGCATCTCTGTGTCCGTGGCCTCTGTGTTATATAATACCTACTGGTCTGATCATTACCCTGTGTCTATACTATGTAACTTTAATTTAGTTAAGCCTAAGATTTGTATACCTACTGTTTGTATGAATAGGATAGTCTGGGGTGAACGTGACTCGACTCAGATAGCGAAATTTAAAAATGTATGTCTCTCTAGACTGCGTGAAATTGATTTTCCTTCAGAATTAAGAAACTGCGCAAGATAATATGTGTTGTAACAAAAGTCATAAAATCCTGTTAGATAACCATGTATGACGATGTTATTTGTATAGGTACTGTCGGAGGCCGCTATAGATAGTTATAATGTTACAGAAAAGCGTAGAGGTAAATACATTACCGGGTGGAATAGGCACGTCCGTGACGCGGGATCCCTTCTTTTCGCATAATGTTCTTTGTCCTAATATACTTCAGCATAACGATTTTGGCACAATTTGCTTTGGCATAATAATACTTCGGCATAATTTTTTTAGGCATACATTTTATGTTGGCATAATCATCTTAAAGACTAATTTGTTTTGGCATAAATTTGATTCGCATAACGTTAGTAGGCCTACTGACTATTAGCATAACGTTAGTGGGCCTAATGACTATTAGCATAATAATAATATATATATTTTCCTTTTCTAGTAGATACGTACTCCAGACTTTGGGTGGAAATGGTGGTGGTGAACTTGTAGTGCCCCATACATAATTCTGATCAAACCAATTTGCTATAGTTTCTGTAACAATTAAATAATATTGTTGGTTAAAAATTTAGCTGTGCAACAAAAGTTAGTGACGGAACCGAATTGCTGCAAAACCGACTCCACGTAGTCTTGTTTGTCCTACCCCTAGAGTGTAATTTAAAATCGCGTAGGCGCGTAGGTGCAAGGCGGCCCGCGGGCTGAGGAGCAGGTGGCTACGAGCGAGCCGCCGCGTCTGAGGCTGGCCGGCGAAGCCGGCCAACAAGCCGAAGCTGCGGTGTTGAGCGAAAGCCGTCTGTGACGATTAGCACGCGTGGGGCCGCCGGAGGCCCGCAGCGCCGGAGCCGTGACAGAAACCCTGCCTGCTGCATGTTGCATGCTCGCTTGAATGCAGCATGCTGCATGCTTGCGTGCATGCTACATGCTTGCTTGTTTGCTGCATGCTTGCTTGCATGCTGTATGCTTGCTAGCATGCTGTATGCTTGCTTGCTTCATGCTTGCTACAGCGAAAAAAAAACCCACAAAATTTTTCAATAAAAATATGTTATAATAACATTATGCGTAAATAAATTTATGCTTTAGGATATTATGCTTAAGAAAGATATGCTTTAAAATATTATGCTTAATCATTATTATGGTTAAAGAAATTATGCTTAAAAAATTATGCGTAACCTGTTATGCGTAATTATATTATGCGAAAATATAATTATGCCAAACAAAATTATGCTAAGTTATATTAGGTCTTAAAATTTTATGCAAATGGATAGGGAACCCCGTAACGCTCATGGGAGGGCTCGGCTATGTTTTCAGGCTTGGTTATTATGGGGGTAAGCCCGGGGCTGGCCGTCTTTATAATGATATGTGTGAAACTAGGCGCGCTTTTAAATCAAAATTAAAGTGGTGTCAGAATAATCAACAACAGATAAAAATGGACATTATAGCTGAACTCCCTCAAACAAGAAATTCAGTCAGTTCTGGAAAAACACCAATAAAATGAATCATAAGCCGGGCCTTCCCGTCGGCGTGGCGGGAGTGCACGAGCCTAGCGAGATCGTCACTATGTTCTCCCATCATTTCAGGGTGGACTCTCCTCTGGGGCCAGCGCAGCAGGTGCCCGATACTGAGGAAGGTAGTGAGCGTAGTGTTCGATTTACTACGAAGGAAGTATGTGCGGTGATCAAAGGCATGGTGAGGGGTAAATCCCCGGGTCACGACAGCCTTAGCATTGAGCACCTGCAGCATGCAGGTGTACACCTACCTAGGGTGCTTTCTATGTTTTTTACCCTGTGTTTAGGCCACTCCCATCTGCCCGATAATTTAATGCGAACTATAGTTGTACCGATCATCAAAAATAAAACAGGTGATACATCAGATGTAAACAACTATAGACCGATCTCTCTAGCCACAGTGGTCGCCAAAGTGCTGGACAGTCTGGTTGGTCAGCACCTGGATAAACACGTTTCGCTAAACGACGCACAGTTCGGTTTCAGGCCCGGGCTTTCCACCGAGAGTGCTATCCTGTGCCTCAAGCAGACTGTACAGTATTACACGAGTAGAAAGAGCCCAGTGTATGCTTGCTACCTTGATTTATCGAAAGCGTTCGATCTTGTATCGTACGATATCCTATGGGATAAATTAAGGGATGAAACTTGTTTACCTAGGGAAATTGTGCTATTGTTTATGCATTGGTATATCAAGCAAAAGAATTTTGTAAGATGGGCAGGTGCTCTCTCGGAGGAGTACGGGCTGGAATGCGGGGTGAGGCAGGGGGCTGACCTCTCCCACGCTATTCAACCTGTACGTCAACCGACTGATCGGTGAGCTCAGCAGCACTGGCATCGGGTGTCACATTGATGGAGTGTGCGTGAATAACATCAGCTACGCAGACGATATGGTGCTGCTGAGCCCATCGATTGGTGCCTTACGAAGACTCCTGAAAATTTGTGAATCCTACGCGGTGACTCATGGGCTCAAATACAACACGAAGAAGAGTGAAATAATGATTTTCAGGCCGGACAAGAAGCGATACACATTCATTCCGAATTTCACTTTATGTGGTACAGCTCTAATCAAAGTCGAGCAATTTAAATACTTGGGCCACTGGGTCACAGAGGACCTTAAGGACAGTGTGGATATGGAAAGGGAGCGCAGAGCGCTGTCTGTCCGATGCAACATGTTGGCACGCAGGTTTTCACGGTGCACGGGGACTGTCAAAATCGCGCTTTTTAAAGCGTACTGTCAGTCCTGTTACACCTGCAGCCTGTGGGTTAACTATACGCAGCGGACATACAGCGATCTGCGCGTTCAATACAATAACGCGTTCCGGGTGTGGATGGGACTGCCGCGCCACTGCAGCGCTTCCGCTATGTTCGCGGCGGCTGACACAGACGGCTTAGCGGCCATTATGCGCAAGCGGTGCGCTTCTATCCTGCGCCGCACGCGCGACAGTCCCAACACCTTCCTTTCCTGCGCGCGCTGGCGGACCGGTGGGACTCTCCGATGCTGGCTCGCTGGATATGGCTGCACGCAGTCGTGTAGTGATTTCTCACCAGCATTGGGGAGTCCACCTGGAGTTTTATGTAATTATTACTAACACTAGTTTGTAAGCTCGCAATTTTACTAACAAATATGGATGTAATCGCAAGACAAGTCTGAAATAAATAATTATTTATTTATTTATTATTTATTACATGTCATGTACAGACGTATAGGGCCACGTCTTCAGTGCATTACATGTAATGCATGGACAGTGAAAGTGTTAATAGATAGTGATGTATGAGGTAGGTTTATATATGTATAATACATCATAATATAGAAGAGAGGTTTCTAATATGATGTCGTAAATAAACACTTTTTTTGCGCTTACATTGCAAACGCTTGCTGGACCCTACTAGATAGATCAAAATAATGTACTACAGTATTGTACATCTTAAAAAGGTCTACAGAAAAATTCGCAATAGTATATGTCTATCTCTTAGGGATAACCCACAATTACCATTTTGTTATTCTTTACTTTTTACGAGAAATAATGGCTTATTTACGAAGCGGTTTTAAGCAATACAGCATTAATCCTTATCCAATTAAGTACCTTCAATAAATTATGCATTTAAATAGATCAATAAAATCCTTTACAGCATGTTATTTAAATGAGTATTTTCGAAGATAGTAGAGATTTAAAATGCAGGGGCATAGCGGTTGCGGCGGTATCGGCCGGCCGGTGGCGGCGCGTGCCTATAAAAAGAGTGTCGAGGGCTGCGCTTCGTTTAAAGCCCGGTTAAGTAGTCATGACCTCAGAGGTCACCTACAAGATGCCCTAGACAAAAAAAAACGCATTTCGCCCTATAGCACTTTATGCTTAGCAGCGATCGCATGCGTTTAACGGAGCTCTCTAGCGAGGAAAATAACAATTATCCTTAAATAAAATAAAACAAAGCCCCCCGCCGCGTCTGTCTGTCTGTCTCAACGCGATAAACTCAAAATCTACCGAACAGATTTTCAAACAGATATCAACAATGAACGGAGTGATTCATGCGGAAGGTTTTGGTATAATAGGGATGATGACTAAAAAAATGTTTTTTGTCCGTAATGTAGATTATGAAAAAATAACGTACACGTATTTTTTCTTTTTTTTACGTTATCAAAAGATTACGGCGATACATTGAGTTATAATGTGCCATGACGTCACTTGTATGTAGACTTTATCCATACTTGTGACGTATCAACCCCCACTCCCCAACTTTAATGCGTTGTATCTAAGTCATTTTTCATTAATATGATAAAGCAAAAAATACGTGTCTACTATTTTATTATTATCTGACTGACGGATTAAATAGAATTTCTTTTTTTTGACCCAGGCATCATCCCTATTCATAACGGTTTTGTGTAAATTGACTGAAAGACGATAGTGACGGTTGTTGTCGAATATGTCGGAAAAAAAAACGACTGGGAGCTTTACTGGCGTGCGCCGCGTAAGCCGTAAGAGATACATCAAATTTATGTTCTACAGCATTGAAGATCTTAAAAAAATAACAATAACGTCCGCAATAGCTTAAATCTATCGTCTTCACACAGTACAGTAACCATTACCTATTATCTTTCAGAATTTGATAAAAACATTGTTATGTACGACGCTATTTTGACCGGTATCACACTAATCCTTATCCAATAAAATCTTTTATTTAAATTGAGCATTTAATTTAGATTAAAATATGCCTTGACATCATATCATTAAATCAAAAGTTTAAAAGATGTCACAGATTCAATATTACGCGTAACAAAATAATCATGGTTGACGGCAACGCGGGCGCAGCGGTATGAGTCAATGACCTTTTCCTAGGCTATTAGGTATGTAATCCCGGTAGTACGTTCCCGTGGGATATTTTCCGACATCCATACGGGAAAAGCCGCGGGCAAAAGCTAGTATTTTATAATAGTCAAGTTAACGTTTTAAGATTGCTCTTATAGAAGTAAATATAAATATTTAAAAATTATGACACAATATCATCGTTTAGTAGTTACGTAGAAGTCAGCCAATGACCGTTGGACGTTATAAACAAGTTAAATAAAGGTACAAAAAACCAAATTTTCGGTGCAATCCTGATTGTGATGAGACCTCGGGATGAGACCCTTATAACGTCATTAGTTATAATGACGTTTTCAAATGAAACGTACTAGTGTCAAACAACGACTCAACGACAACCGTTTTGATTCGCGTGTCGAATATTGTTCTCGACAGTGCCTGTATAAAAAAATGACGAAAAAAGGCATAATAATAGTTGTGTTAATCTTTCAGTGAACTTTAGTTTAATGACAATGTAATAGGGGTTTTTTTTTTTTTTTTTTGCTTGGGATATCATCAAATGACTTCTCCCGCTCTGGGTGGAGCGGGAGGGTGTGTCAGACTCTTACTGACTAAAACCCACCCGTGTTCCTTCTGTTGCCTGTGCAATGCCAGGGGGGCACGGTATCCCTTTCGGACTTTCCGCAGGCAATGGAATAGGGGTTTAAAGTATGAAATGGCCGTTTTATTGTAATAGGTACTTTGAATTGACATAGAACCTTCATGGTTTGAGATTTTTGAGTGAAACTTTTTTCACATGGTACCTATGACGAAGTTCATCTTTTAAAAAAATTGCAACATTCGATTATCGACTTTCAGTCGTTTTTTTATTCAGCTTAGACAATAAGATGGGTACTTAAAAAATTCGAGTTATTTTTGAATAAGAGTTCCGACGCGGAACTAACGCGGCAGAAATAGCTTGCAATATCAATGTTGCATTTGGAGAGGGGACTGCTAATGAACGCACCGTGTGATTTTGGTTTAAATGCTTTCGTGATGGAAACTTTGATTTGATGAACGAACCACGTGGAAGACCGCCCACACAGGTGAATAACAATGAATTGAAAGAGATGGTGGAAGCCAATCCGAGCCAAACCACCCAGGAATTAGCGACATGGTTTAACGTTACCTTACTAACAATATTGACTCATTTGCGTCAAATTAATAAAATAAAAAAAAAATGAGAAATGGGTGCCTCATGATTTGACTGATCTGCAGAAAGAAACGCGTGTTGAAACTTGTGTTGCCTTATTGAATCAATACAGAAATGAAGGAATATTGGATCGAATTGTGAAATGTGATGAAAAATGGATTCTTTACGATAACCGTAAGCGAAAAATGCGATGGCTGACCCCAGGTCAAACGCCGCAACAGTGTCCTAAAGCAATGCTTACCAATAAAAAGGTAATGTATATATAAATAACTGTTTGGTGGTCTCAGCATGGTGTTATTTCACTATAGCTTTCTCCAATCTGGTCAAGCAATAACGGCAGATGTCTACTGTACTTTTGTACTCCGAGCAATGATAGCAAAACTAGCAATTAAACAGCCCCGACTCATGAATCGATCTTCACCATTATTGCTCCATGATAACGCGAGACTTCATACAGCACGAGAAACCGTTTTAACTCTACAGGAACTGCAATTAGAAACCATTAGTCACCCTCCGTATTCGCCAGACCTTGCTCCAATGGACTACCATTTTTTTCGTGATTTGGACAATTTTCTACGTGATAAAAAGTTTTCTTCTCAGGAGGCAGTACAAAATGCTTTCACACAGTTTGTCGAATCTAGATCACGAGAGTTCTATCGCAAAGGCCTAAATGACCTTCCTATTAGATGGCATCAATGTATAGATAATAAATATATTACATTTAAAAAAAAACGAATTTCAGTTTTTCTGTACAAATCGGCAATTTCATACTTTAACCCCTAATATAAATATGTATGTGTTGTTGCGAAATGCGCTCCCCTATTTCTTTGTATTTCAACGATTTTAGTTAATTATCCAAAATAATGTTTTCATAATAAAGCTCCAACCATCTTGTTTACGTTATATAGAGACCTGTAGATAACAAAAAGGTCGCGTAGACATTTCCTTGAGACCATGACGCCCGGACATATTCAGTCGACTTCAGAGTTCCCTAATCATTACTTACTTATGAACGTGGCGACCGTTGAATTGTCCATACAAACGTAATACCTAAATCATTTGCAATTTTAGCATTTTTCCACCATATTGTTAATATTCGAATTTAGACAGTATTTATCTAGGCTTGTACATCTTTTTTTTCCTAAAACCTTACCTAAATTGAAGTTTAAGCGAATTGAATTTCGCACATTTTTATAGCGTAAATGACATGTTTTCATATTGTTTTTTCTGTATTAACAACAATATTTGTGTTGGTTCTTTGCTGTTCCTTTTGTAATGGGGCACAGGTGCAGGTCTCTCCAATGAAAGAAGTCCGATTTATTTTAAAGTGGTTGTATTTAATACCAGGATATTGTTACATAGATATAAATTAATGTGCTCATGGTCAAGCGTCACCGGCAAAGTGAAGAAAAAAGATGGCGGTCAGCATGAATCCGGTGCACGCGCCACTCGGGTTGAAGTGACGTTTTTACGTACGGGAAGTTAACGATCTTGATTAATGCTTGGACAATTTGTAATATTGTTTTAGCGAAAGCATAGCTTATATTATCAAGATCAAACTATTGAAAAAAAAAGAAAAAGCATATTTTTTCATATTTATTTATTTATTTATCACATGAATATCCTTACAGGCTAGACCCAATGCGATATTGTAGTACACTTAAAAATTAAATATTTCCACTGTTTGTATCATAGCAAATTCTATAGGTAGCTATTTTTCAAATTCACCCAAAGCGCAACAGAATAATTATGTCGACGTCATCAGCAATGAGGTTGAGAGTGCGGAGCGCGCTCGTCAGCGGCGCCTCACGCAGCAAGTTAGTTCACGCGCGCGGTACCGCCAGCAACCGCGGTTGACGACGACGACCCACATACCCGTCTTGCACGGCTAGTTCCACCCTTCGAATTTTGTATCTTCCCTCTAATTTTCATAAAGAAAGAAAAGAAAGAAAGAAAAGAAAGAAAAATGCGTTTATTGGCATTACAAAAAATACACATTAAAACTATAAAAAACAGAAAACAAATTATTAAAATGCCAAAAGGGCCTCAGCTCAGCATAATGTCAGATGACAACACAAAGTTTGATTCCGACGTTCATGAGAGCAGGTTGTCCCAAGTGACTGGGTCAGTGGAAAGTTTAAGTTATTATTGTTGGAGGTCTTCTAGAAAATAAGGTAACTTATTAGTTTATATTGTAAATCTTTATATAGAATTAAAAGTATTAAGGAATGGAGAACATAATATGTGATAGTATAATTTGTGGATTACTGAATCTTGTGTTTATTCTTGAAATATAAACCTTTGATAAAATATGATAGTGTTTACCTACTCTTATTTATTCTCATCCCTGAAGCAGATGGTTAGCTTCTACTCTAGATGTAATCAATAATCACCTATTAGTTTTGAGAATGGAAGGTAGTTTCTAACATTCCCCTAAACCTAACCTGACGCTGATTTTCAGCTGCAACCCACGAGTGCCATACGCTAGAATAATAAATATAGGAAAAATATCTGTACGTTATAATAAATACATTTTAAAGGTAATATAAAATAAAAAGATATAAGTAACTAGTGTGAGTTGCCTCCTGACCCTCAGTTCATTATATCCGACCATACTTAAGAAAAATAGTGTTGGATACATCAACGGATAAAATGGAGAATGTGCATTTGGATTGAGTGATCTTTTTTTATTTCGTGACAAAATTTAATTGTACATTTAGTCAAAAATAGTCAAACTCAAACTCAAACCATTTATTTCAATTAAACCCTTTACAGGCACTTTTGAATTGTCAAAGAGTCAGTTAGTCAGAAAGTTGAAGCTAGTTGCCCATTCCAAAACGTAGATCTCTATGGAGAAGAACGGGCAAGAAACTCCAAGGACACTCTTTTAAATATAGAAATTACAAAATCCTGGGTACATTACTCTTGTTGATTCTATATGTGAGAACAATGTAAAAAAAAAATTATATATATATATAAATCAAAAACGATTAAAAACAAGCCCTGGCAGATAAGAGATGACCAGTCTCAACTGACGGCGCCCGTTCACGAACATGACGCGTGGATCAGCACCATCCAGCTCAACCATTTTGTAGGGAACCGAATGATCCAACACACTCGCCACCATCAGCGAGACATTTAAGTGAGCATGACATACTCTCAACTACCCTGCTCTTTCAAGTCAAAATCAACATAATAACATAGTAAAACGACTCCATGGTACTCACATTTACAAAAATTGAAAATAAAAATGCGTCTAAGTTATACAAAACTATAGTTTGCAAGAATTTTACCACCAAAAGAAAGAAAATCAATATTATCTATTGGAGTATTCAATAATTAAAACTTAGTTTAATAAAAAAAACAAAATAAACAAAAAGGAAAAAATAAAAACTACTACAACTAGTCAAAACTTTAAGCCAAAAGTTTAAAAAAAAACACTCTCAAGGGTCTTCAGTTATTACCGAAAATGTAGATCACTCAATTCAGACATTTTGCAAAAACGGCTATGAGCTAAATCTCAATAAAAATTTACTCTACTGACTAAATTTATAATTATCTCAAAAATTTGTTAAAAATTTGTCACAACATTTTTTAAACCCATCTAGGCATTTAAAGCTTCTTCCAGGTATCTTTGGACATTATCATTGGATCACTCAGTATAGACACCATTTTGTCTGAGAGATCGTTGTAATCAGGTTTCGGATGACTTTTTCTATAGATCTATTGTTTATCCTAAAATGTACATGTTCCGAATATATTTGTACAATAAATATCATAACACAAATACCTTTTGTTAAAAATTTATGAGTAACTCAATGTTTTTAAATTTGCTGAACTGAGTGATCCATAAGAATACTTATAGGTACCTAGTTTCGTATTGATTTACACAAACTACGATTAATTTTTGTACAACTTTATGACTAAAGTTTTACATAAAAATAATCTAAGGTCTAATTTAGAATAATGAGGCTCGTGGATAATTTTTCGTGGATTCAAAACGCTGATTGCCAAACCTAGCTGTCTCAAGCGACTAAGCGCGACATAAGCTTGGCCTTTGGCAAACATTTTAGAGCCTAGATCCACGGCATGTCGTCCCTTGCAGCTTGTGCACTGTCACGGCCCAGCATAGTATAAGCGGTAGCATGCGCCGCTCAACTTTACCATGACTCCTTAGCGCGTCGAATTCGACTGTACTGGGTCCAATTTTAACACCCACGCCGACTGTGTTTCCACATATTGTTTTATCATTGAATTCAACGAAGACGGCTTGTGGTATGTCTTCAGGTTCAAGTTGGTCACGGCGTAGCGCTGGCCACTCGAATTTTCGGATGATCCCCATAGCGCCATTTACTAAGCCGTGTCCAACGTTAATGTTCCTTCGTAACATAACTTTAGATAAAACACCAATTTTTAAAAACGTGACTTTATCTCGCTATGAATGAACTCCACTTTCGGTCGCTGTCCATAGGTTTTGACTTCTATAAATGTATCCACTGCCTTCACTTCGTACATCCGGCATGTTGTCGAGAGCTCATTGGTCACTCATCCATTTGTTTTAATGTGGGAAATATGCGCACACACTCGCCATCTGCAAATGGACCAGTCAGTGGGACTCAACGACGATCCAGTATTTCGAGTTGCTGCATGGTAAGTTGACCGACCCGCAAATTAGGTATTTAAAATATCCACAAAAGTAGTATCATAAATAAATTTTAAAAAAACTGTAGTATTTGTTAGCGATTTCAAAAAAACGACCTTCTCTTTAACTTCATACCAGCTGTTGCCCGCGACTTCGTCCGCGTGGTTATGAAGATATCAAGTTTAATGATGTTTAACGAAACTTGCGAGAGTGCTTAGACCTCTTTAATCCGGCCCTGTCGCAAAATCCGTTCTTAGCAAACGTCTACTAAATATTATTTACCTTCCAGCCAAATGTCCAGTTTGTAGCACAAAAAATTAAGGATTCATACAAACTTGCGTGAGCCATTAAACCTCCTTAATCTGGCTCTGTCGCAAAATCCGTTCTTAGCGGACGTCCACTAACTATAACCTACTTTTCTGCCAACCTATACAGGGTGTTTGGCGCATGGACCGACACAATTTTTTGGGGAGTTGAGAGGGTCATTTGCGAAGTTTCACCCAAAGATCCCATGTCCTAAGTGTCACGGTTAATAAGATATGTTTTTTTTTAGATTTTTTCCAAAAATTATGAACATAGTTTTATTTAAAAAAGTTCTTTATTTATTTAGAATAAGAATACATTGCAGAATACAATAAAAGTTATTTCGTGCAATTAGAACAATAAAAAAAAAAGTAATGACTATTTAAAGGCGAGATTTCGGGTAATTTTGTGAAAAAAACAAAAAAAACATCTCAATAACCGTGACACTTAGGACATGGGGTCTTTGGGTGAAACCTCCCAAATGACGCTCCCAATCCCCCAAATAATTGTGTCGGTCCATGCGCCAAACACCCTGTATATCACCCCCTTTAGGATTATTTTTGAGACAAAAGTAACCTATGTCTTACCCTAGAATGCGATGTATCTCCTTGCCAAATTTTATCGAAATCAACTCAGTGGTTTAGGCGTGAAAAGGTAACATACAGACAGACATTCTTGTACTCAAACCTCAGTTGGCCCGATATAGTTTGTTGACCCTAGTAATAAGAAATAGGATCGACTGGCATCCAAAAAAGCTTTTATGAAAACTGGCCATTTTATTGCTGACTGTCATTTTTTTTACGGATTAGCAAGCAGAAGTGGCAGTGGGCGGGGCACATAGCGCGCAGAACTGACGGCCGATGGGGCAGAAAGGTTCTGGAATGGACGCCACATGCCACGTACCGGCAAGCGCAGCGTAGGACGGCCTAATATAGGTCGCAGGAAGCCGCTGGATGCAGGTCGCTTCCAACCGGCCAATTTGGAAATCATTAGGGGAGGCCTATGTTCAGCAGTGGACGTCCTAAGGCTGAAATGATGATGATGATTTTTTTTTCAAAATCTGTGAATGCAGATCAACATGTTTCAAAAAGTTAAGGACAGTCTCCTAAGACTGTTTACTTTTATTATTTATTAGGTTAGGGAAAACAAATAGTAGTATATTAAACATAAACAGAAAAATCTAAAAATTAAACTTAACAAATATACTACCCACAACATTTTCCACAGGAAATCTTGTAGCGACAACGGTTAATGTACGTGCCCTTATTGCCCTATCTCAAAATCCACCCTGGACATATTGTTATGATTGACTGCTTAGATCCATAAAGCTATAGCGTGATGATTATCTTTTAAAAGGTTACATCCGTAACTATCTGCAATATTCTAACCTTTTGGCTAGCCTTTTTACAATTTGCGGTAAACTATAGAAGAATACGAACATAATGCCATATTGCTCATCCCCCATAGCATATAGCGTGATAATATATTTTTTAAAGTCTATTGTAACGTTTCTATTTGACTTATAGATTATTTATACCAATTTTCGAGGTAATCAAGCCGCACAGCGCGCGGTAATCCTCCGCTGTAAAAATGAATACCCCTTTTCACCCCGTTATGGGTATAATTTCAAAAAAACCCTGATATATGTTTTTATTTATTTTCAGTTTTTAGTATAAATAATGAGTTTCTAGATAATCAGACCGCGCGTTAAAACTCTTCCATACAAACTTTGACAACCCCCAATCCTCCTTTAGGGGGTAGTTTAGAAAAACTAAAAATGGCTAAGTTTATAATTTCCATACATAAGTATTCGTGCCAAGTTTCAAGTTTATTAACTCAAGGAATAAGATTTTTATACAAATAAAATCCCCCCTTTTCTCCCCCTTAAAGGTCGAATTTCCAAAAACCCGTTCTTAACGGACGTCTACTAACTATAAACTACCTCCCTGCCAAATTTCATCTTTATACGTCAAGCGGTTTTCGATATTTCGTGAATAATGAGTGAGTGAGTGAGTGAGTGAGGGAGTGAGTGATCCGAAAGGGATACCGTGGCCCCCTGGCATTGCACAGGCAACAGAAGGAACACGGGTGGGTTGTGTTCCACGCGCGCCTCAAAGAGATGTCAGCGAGTGAAGGGGCCCGATGGGACCATTGCCTGCCGGGGTTGCGGGAAAGTCCGAAAGGGATACCGTGCCCCCTTGGCATTGCAGAGGCAACAGAAGGAACACGGGTGGGTTTTAGTCAGTAAGAGTCTGACACGCCCTCCCGCTCCACCCAGAGCGGGAGGATTTCCAACACAAAAAAAAGCAGCAACCGTTCACGAGCATAACGCAAAGATCAGCCATTACTCCCCTCGCCATATTTGAGGGAAGGGGGCAAACCGTCCCCCGACGCTACCGCAAGCAGTGACATCTAAGGGAGCATGACGAACTTGCTGCAGGTTGCTCAGGCAAGAATCAGTCTCTTTTAAAGTCCAGACATAATCTTGGTCAGGCCATATGAGGA
This sequence comes from Xanthia togata, assembly GCA_963853775.1. Classification (NCBI taxonomy): domain Eukaryota; kingdom Metazoa; phylum Arthropoda; class Insecta; order Lepidoptera; family Noctuidae; genus Xanthia; species Xanthia togata. The sequence goes on along the minus strand of OY970798.1, from coordinate 6,739,956 downwards.
CCATGTAGATTAGTCTGAAATGGTCTTTTGAGAAAGGAACCACACATATTTGAGTGGACCTATCCTGTCAGTGCAAAATGAGGTTTAATGGCTCTCGCAAGTTTGTATGAAAGTCCTTAATATTTTGTGCTACAAACATAACATTTGGCTGTGAGGTAATGAATAGTTAGTAGACGTTTGCTAAGAACTGATTTTGCGACAGGGCTGGATTAAAGAGGTCTAAGCACTCTCGCAAGTTTGTATGATTCTGATTTTTTATTTGTACTGCTGACCTGAAATTTAGCAAGTCTAGAGTTTGTGAGTAGGAGACATTAGCTAAAAAAGAATTTTGTGACAGCCTGGACTAAGGGCTCTTAAGAAATCTTTGTCTTTTTATACCTGAACATTTGTAGAGAGATAGAATATAGTTAAGACATGTCAGGTAGGTACAGATTTTACGACAGGGTCAGTTTAAGGGAATATAATCGCTTTCGCAACCCTATGTGTTCAACAAACATTTATTGATGACTTATAATACAAGAAACTGAAAATACAACTAAATTAAATTCGAACGAAGATAGGTTTTTATATATTTTTTTTACAATAGCATTAACGTAGGTAAGTAGTTTCTTCAATTTATAGCTCGATTTTTGTTTTGTTTTTTCCCTGGTTACCTCCGTCACGCTTATCTTATAATATCTACGGTGAACCTGGTATTCACATATCACCATATTAAATACCAAATTCCAAACTATATTTTATACTTACATGTTTGTTTATCCCACATTCACCATCGTTTTCTGTAAAACTATAGATTAAATTTTGGAAAACCCCATTTAAAATCTTTATTTATTACCACTATATAACCACGCGGACGAAGTCGCGGGCAACAGCTATTATTACAATAAAACTCATTTAAAAAAAAAGATTGTAATGAATAGATTAGGTCAATAATACATGTTTTTTTTAATTGAGTTATAAGTCAAATAAAATAAACTAAACAATCAAATTAGAATGGAGTTAGTCCCAAGTCTTTTTATCGTCTAAGTAAGCTTTAACTTTATTTATTTATTTATTTAATCACAAAATCCACAGCTCTTTAACAATTTAACTTAGGATATTATAAACTAAACTTACAGCCAATTACGGATTTACAATTTAATAACTACACATGCATCAGAAACAAACAGGATGTCATGCTAGCACCTTCTAAGCCTAACCTAGCTTCTAACTTTATAGAAACCTTTTTGACATAGTTTGTGTTTAATAAAGGATTTTAATTTATTGAGTTCTTTAACATGGCTTGGGAGTTTGTTGTAAAAACGTATACTTTGGCACTTAAATGAATTACAATTTTTTTGTAGCCTAGTCCTGGGCACAATAAGTTAATCTTTGTTTCTAGTGTAGCGGTTACACCGCCACATACTAACTACGCATCAAAGACATGACGTCACACAAATCCTGCATCGCGCAATTAGAGTTTACCGCGCGAATGACATAGATAAGACTATCCGAAATCAACAGTCGGGCAGTCGGCCCACCAGACACAACACCCGTCTGGTTGGAGGATCCTCCCTTTTCTATGGTGGATGAGTGAACTTTACACCCTGTTCCACATATCTCTAAACTAGTATTTATGCCATGAATGTCGCTGTGTTTAGAATATAGATTAATATTCTTGTTTATTTCCTTAATTTACAACATCGCGCAGCACGTCAGCGACGGGGCTGGTGATATCCACGCAATCCAATGATAAATTTCTCCTTATTGTTTACTTACAGAACTTCTTAGAAATACCCGTTAGGGTTGGTTATCCGTCTCGTTTGGACCATGTTTGACGTTAGCGTAGTAAATGTTATGTTATGTTAAAATTATTATTATTATGTAAAAAATATTATTATTAAGTTAAAATTATTATTATTATAATGTTGCCGTGCCCTAACCGGGTTTCATGTTGGAACTTACTTAAATTGTAACAACTAAATGTACACATGAATGCAATAAAATATTGAATATAAATAAAAATTCTGTACTGTACTTTTTCAGATTCAAATTCAAAATATTTTATTTCATATAATCCTACATGGGCACTTATGAAACGTCAGAAGCTAGGTGCACGATTCCAATTGGTTGTTTCCTATGGAGAAGGGCGGGCAAGAAACTCCACGGTTACTCTTTTAAAAATAATTGGTTTTTACAATATTTTCAAATAACAGTAATAAATAGTGTGATAGTGTTATTAGATATGCGAGGACAGTGTAGGTCTTTCAACAAGTACCAGGTACTTAACAGAATAATGATGGTCAATAAATCTACAATCCACTAAGCCTGCAGCGTTCTCCTATTCACAAAATAGAAAATAATCTATATAAAGATAAATTAATTAATAAAAATAAAAACGTATTTTAAACGAAATGACGTGATTGCTATCACAGCTGTAACAAATCTGAACAATTATCATGTCCACAAAAGCCACTAATAAAGATTTGAAATTAAATTGTAGGTATATAATGTCAAATAATAGGGTGATTATGACAAGGAGGAATGTAAAAAAAAATATAAGCTTGGTAATTTTGGAGCAGATAGTCTTACAAAATTTGCCGTTTAATGACGTACCAGGGAAGCCACATGTGCAGAAGGAATTATTGCCGCGCGCGCTAAAAGTACCTGAACTTCATAAATTTTTTAAACAACTTTATTCTTCGTCTAATGATCTAAAAATTTGGAAATTTGTAGTTCAACTCCTTTTTAATGCACAAAAATCGAAATTATTAAATTTTTCGAAAAATAAAATACCCTCCCAGTCGATTTAAAAAAAGGTCCCTTTTTGCAAAAAGCTTGCAACATGTGGATCTAAAAATTTAACTGTTAGAAGGCTACAAAACTGACATCATATCAAAATTTCAGCTCTCTATCACTTCCGAACCGCGAGTTATTAAATTTACAAGATTTGCAAAAAAAAACGTGTTTTTTTGGGAATTGCTGATGATCCTCCGGACCGATTTTGCTCTACCGGGGCTCATTCTATTTGTTTTTTTATTGCGCACATTTAATACTTTTTTTTTGTCCGACCTGTAGTTTTTGCTCTAGAAGTGAAAAACTGGTTTTTACCATTTTTACCAAATTTTTTTGGCACCCTGCCTCTCTCTATTGAGTCCAATAGGAATTTCATGGGCCAAAAAGCTAATTCTATCTGATTACAAGGATATGTTTGGTGTGGGTTTTGAACTTTCCATCGCTAAGTTCTGTAACCGACTTAGGCAACTTGTTATAAAAGCGGATACTGTTTATAAGAAATGACTTGCTTGTTTTATGTAGTTAATCTAAATTTTGGTATCACAGTTTCATGTCTACTACGTGTATTTATATTATTATGGAAGCTTCTTATTTTGAAAAGTCCTAAGTTTTTGCGTAGATACAAAATACTTTTAAAATATAAAGAGAAGGTAGAGTCAGTATATCAATTTCTTTTCATTTGTTTCTAAGGGACTCACGAGGACCCATTTTAAAGATGTCTTCTTTCAGCGCGGATTGCCTTCTTTTGTAAAATGAAAATTGAATCTACGTCAGCTGCTGATCCCCACAGCAGAGTGGCATAAGACATATTACTGTGGAAATAAGGAAAGTATGGTAACCTAGCTGTGGCTATATCAGCCACCTGCCAAAAAAAAAAAACATAATTATAGTACAAGAAATAGGGACCTATTAGTACAACCAGGTTTTAGACTGGCTAAGGTAGACTCATCTTTCATGGGGTACTGTTTAAAATGTTACAATAAAATTCCTCCCCACATACTTCAACTTAATGAGACGAAATTCAAATCTTGTACACACACTATGTAGGCAGGCATATTATAAGTTGGGGGATTACATCACTGATAAAAATGCTTGGCTCATTGCTGGTCCTGCCCCACAACTAATTGACATACACACTGATTAAAATTTTGAAAATACTGTTGGAGCTGCTGAAGATTGTAAGACCATCTTTGTATTGTATAAACTCAATTTCCTTTGTATTATATAATTGCATAGCACAGGTGTGACTACTAAAGAGCTACCATTTACAGGGTAATATGTAGTATTTCATTGACTTGAATGTGCCCTGGCGGCTGTGAGTATGTCATGCTCACTCAAATGTCTCGCTGATGGTGGCGCGTGTGTTGGATAATTTAGCTCCCTTCAAAATGGTTGAGTTGAATGGTGCTGCCATGCGTCATGTTCGTGAACGGGCGCCGTCAGTTGGGACTGGTCATCTCTTAGCTGCCATGGCTTATTTTAAGTTTTTGAATGATTCTTTATTTTTTTCTTGTTATTACGGACGCTTTTACGAACGTGGACGTCTTTCTACATTGTTCTCACATGCATAATTTTATTTCAAAATTAATGATGTAACCAATATTTTGTATCAATTTTTTTTATTTAAAAGAGTGTCCGTGGAGTTTTTTGCCCGTTCTTCTCCATAGGTACCTACTACGCTTTGGAATGGGCAACTACTCGTAGCTTCATATTTTTGACTGACCGACCCCTTGACAGTTCAAAAGTGCCTATAAATGGTTTAATTGAAATAAATGCTTTGAGTTTGAGTTTTTGCCTTATTTTTCTTACTGCATATGCAGCTGAACTTAATTTATCTGATAAAGTTCTAATGTGGGCGCTCCATTGCAATTTAGAAACTAAAATAATTCCAAAAATATAGTTTCCGTTATTGCATTAGTTTTTTGCTATCAAGTTTTAGATTTAGACCCACTTGAGGTACATTTTGTAATGAGAACATATTACATTTAGTTTTGTTCACATTAAGTAAAAGATTATTTAGCTGCGAACTATTTCGAAAGAACAGCTAAACTATAAATAAAGTCTGGCTAACGAAAGTAGGCCTTGGAATTATTTGCGAACTTTTTATATAGCAACTCTGTATGAACGTCAACGTCAATTTGACAAGGTTGTCGTTCGGTATCTCTGGTGTCCAATTGTATGCGTTTGTGTAAATTGTGATTCTAATTACGGTTTAAAATGAACAAATCTATCAAAAGTGGTGTACGAAAGATGTTGTTTTGCATGATTGGCAAGTTCAACGAAAAACAACAACAGCGTGATGCCACGTTTAAACAAAAACAAGATTGTCTACGTGTGGTGTTGAATTTCATAGGTTAGTAGACAATATTATTTTGATACTTTGAACACCTACCTATCCAGTCGTCTTAATAAAATTTTGATTTATAATTTACGTATCCTTACAAATAAGTTACTTTCGCTTTTTCGTATTGAATAAAACTAATTATATTCATTCGTACATCGCATCAGTCAACGTATTCATTTTAATAACATCACCTATGTTTTACGTATATACTCATAATGAATTTTTGCTGTATTTTTGTTGGTAATTTATTATTTATTATATGCTTTATTGTACATACAAAACGATATAACAGAGGAAAAAAAACAATTAAAATACATACAATGGTAATTTTAAAACGATTAACTTTCTTTAACAGAGAATCTGCAAGATGTCGAAGGAGTTGATGAAATAATAAGAACTATTGAAAATCTCACTGAATTAGAGCAGAAAGATAGGATAATAACCCAGAATCAGTACTTAGAAGAAATAACTTCAATGACTGGTAAGTTTTAACTATACACTGGTGTTTTGAAATTATGCCGAAAAAAACCTTTGCATTTACGTAAACCAAGAATTAATTACATATTTTCTATATCTTCTTTGCAGAAGTGAGTGCCAGAACACTAAAGAGAGTAAAAAGGGAAGGTGCAGTAAATGAAGGTGTCTGGAGTACCCTGGGGAAGAAACGCCCACGGAAACCTACTGTGTCTAACCTAGATAACTTTGACATAGATGCTATGCGTAACAAGATAAACGAATTTTATATTGTTAAAAAACAAGTTCCTACACTGAGGACACTGTTGGTGGAGTTAAAAGAAAGTATTGATTTTAACGGATGCAGAGAAACTCTGCGCCGCTTGTTATTAGCCAATGGCTATGAATTTAAAAATAATAAAAATGAGCGTTCTGTATTAATAGAACGCTATGACATATCTGCTTGGAGACATAGATTTTTAAGAACTATAGCAGGAAAACGTGCAGAAGGCAAGCCAATCATTTATTTAGATGAGACTTATGTCCATAGAAACTACAAGCCTAAGAAGTCATGGCAAGGTCCTTCAACTAGTGGTGCAATTGAAAATGTTTCGACCTAGAAAAGGTACATTATAGTTCATGCTGGATCAGAGAAAGGCCCCGTACCAAACTCTTTGTTAGTGTTTAGTACTAAATCAAAAAATGCTGATTATCACCATGACATGAATGCTGAAAATTTTAATAAATGGCTTAAAGAAAAACTTATACCAAATTTGGAAGAACCAAGTGTAATCATAATGGATAATGCTAGTTACCATTCGGTAATTATAAATAAGGTTCCGAACACACAAAGACGTAAAAGTAATATAAGAGAGTGGCTTCGTGATAATGGAATTCAATATGAGGACTACCACACGAAAGCAGAGCTGTTGTGTATTGTAAAACGAAATACGCCTAATCCAATATATGAAGCTGATGAAATTTTAAATCAATGTGGTCATGAGGTGTTGAGACTTCCACCCTACCATTGTGATTTAAATGCGATCGAGCTTGTGTGGAGTTTGGCAAAACGTAAAGTGTCTAGCAAAAATATTGCAGTTACTACAGCTGCATTAGAAGAAATAATTAAAGATTCATTTGAAAACGTAAGTTCACAGGATTGGAAGAAAATTACTGATCATGTAATACATGTTGAAAATAAATATAAAGAACGTGATAAAATAACAGAAGAAAATTTAGAAAGTTTTATTATAAATGTTGGAGACAGCGATACTAGTGACAGTGATGAATTTTTTGGCATTGAAGTGTTAGAATCTGATTTTGATTACGATGAATAAAACTAAGTTATTATGTATGGAATATTATCGTATTTTATTTGTCTATTTATTTTCGGATTCCGCTCATATTTACCTCATATACTAACACCTATACCAGATCAATAAATCCTTTAAATCCCGTTACAAACCTGATACATAACAAAAATTAATACATGTGTAGATAAATTCTGTTTCTTTATTTCCCTAACATAATGTTCTTATACTGTCTATATATAGGGTTTTTCATTAAGAGCGCTCGAACTTTGAAATGAAATAAAACAACCTGTTTAAGTGATATTACTACAATTTTTATAACATTTTAAAGAATATTCAATGACATTATGTGTGGAAAATAATATCAGCCAAATGGCCACTGCGACTCCGCTGTAGATGGCGTATTCTGATGGACTAATCTTGGAGGACGTCTTCGCATAAATGGTCAATTTCACGAAGAACGCGAGTTATGTTGGCCTTTAGGGCAACAATTGACTGTGGTTTATCTGCGTACACTAAAGATTTCATGTAACCCCACAGAAAGTAATCGAGCGGTGTTAACTCACACGATGAACGCCATAAATTGAACACAACGCACAGAACGTAGGCGAATAGACAACTGGTTTTGATAATAAATTTTACACAATTTCTACGCGTTGTTGAAGCGTGAAATTTGGTAGCAATCGCATTACCGAAATGGCCGCTATGCGCTGCTAAAGTTCGAGCGTCCTTATTGAAAAACTATATATATGATATTTTTAATAATGAATTACCAAGTATCAAAGTAGGTTATTCCAATTTTCATAGTATAATTTTAGTGTTGTCATGCATGTATTTTTTAAATTTGCCGCCAATATTCTGGGGCCAACTTTCGTTAGCCAGACTCTAGTAGGCAATATACTTAGTCTGGCCATAAATACTGTTACAATTAAAAATAAGAATGATATTACATTAGAATTTGGAATCTGTCATTTTTATACGATTGTTCATTGAGTTTTCTAATTTTGGCGCCAATACATTAATTTATTTTGCGATATTAAAATGGAGTGGGGTGATAAAGAGAACCGAATCGCTGTAATTGCATTACACAAAGTTGGTATGGAGCCAAATTTAATTTTTAAAACTCTCCATACGCTTGGTATTAGTCAAATGTTTGTGTACCGGGCTATTAATAGGTACAATGAGACCTCTTCTGTTTGTGACAGAAAAAGATCTGGCCGTCCACGTAGTGTTCGTACGAAAAAGGTGGTCAAAGCAGTAAAGGAAAGAATTCGAAGAAATCCTGTCCGAAAGCAAAAGATTTTATCTCGGGAGATGAAGATAGCACCCAGAACCATGTCGCGTATTTTAAAAGATGACTTAGAACTTGCAGCCTATAAGAGACGCACTGGTCATTTTTTAACTGATAATTTAAAAAAGAATAGGGTGGTAAAATCGAAACAACTACTGAAGCGCAAAGGGAGGTCACAGATTTTTTTTGTTTACGGATGAGAAAATCTTTTTAATTGAGCAACATTTTAACAAACAAAATGACCGTATTTATGCTCAAAGCTCTAAGGAAGCTTCCTAATTAGTCGACAGAGTGCAACGTGGGCATTATCCGACTTCAGTGATGGTTTGGTGGGGTGTTAGCTATGAAGGAGTGACAGAACCATATTTTTGTGAAAAAGGTATCAAAACAGCGGCACAAGTGTATCAAGATACCATTATTGAGAAGGTAGTTAAGCCCCTTAACAACACCATATTCAATATCCAAGTATGGTCCTTCCAACAAGACTCGGCCCTGGGTCATAAAGCTCGGTTCACGCAGTATTGGTTGGAAGTGAACGTTTCGGACTTCATCAGAGCTGAAGACTGGCCGTCGTCTAGTCCCGATCTTAATCCACTGGATTATGATTTATGGTCAGTTTTAGAGAGTGCGGCTTGCTCTAAACGCCATGATAATTTGGAGTCCCTAAAACAATCCATACGATTGGCAGTGAAGAATTTTCCCATGGAAAGAGTGCGTGCTTCTATTGATAACTGGCCTCAACGTTTAAAGGCCTGTATTGCAGCCAATGGAGACCACTTCGAATAAGCTTTATTTTAAATTGTTTTATATTTATGTATTAAACTAACACACTGTAAAAGTAATAAATATTATTTGAAATAAAAAATATAAAAAATCTTCGTGACAATATTTATGTCAAGACTAAGGTACACTGTATCGTAAAAATTCCGGTTCACTAATAAATGGCGTGATAGTTTCTTAAATAATTATATATAAGACTAATTTGCGAAACTAAAGTATATTGTAGATGACTGATTAATATATATAAAAAAAATGTGTAACACGTTTTGTACACTGTATAACTTTAATTAAATACTAAAAAAAGGGAAAATTTCGCTTCTAACTTATGACAGCAAAAATACACTTCGCAGTAAATCTTAAAATATAAAAGAGTTTTTGTCAATTTAATATTTTGTATTTCCTCCACGAGCCTGTTCCACTTCATTAAGACGATGTGGCATGCTGTAAGCAAAATGTTTAGTACCAATTTGGGTTATGTTTGCCCATTCTTCCACTAATGCATTCCTTAACTCGTGTAAGGTAACGGGAGCAGGAGAGCGTTGTCTCACGCATCTCCCGAGCTTGTCTCATGCATGTTCTATGGGATTTATGTGTGGGCTGCGAGCTGGCCACTCCATGCAGGTAATACTGACGTCTTGAATGTATATATGTATATTCTGCTTGTTTGGTCAATATGTATATATTGACCAAACAAGCAGTATGTGGTCGCGCATTATCGTGCATAAAAGTGTAATTTGCACCCATATTCACTAAGAAAGGATCAGCATGCTCATTTAAAACTTCTTCTGCGTATCTGACAGCAGTCAAAGAACCGTTTTCTATGATTACTAACTCCGTGCGATCCTCTGAAGATATCCCAGCCCGAACCATTATTGATCCTCCACCGAATGGCACCTTTTCTTCAAAACACGAACGAACGACGAACGGCCGACACGGACGACGAAGACGAAGACGTCTCCCGTCGTGCGTGAATAAACAAAATCTGGACTCATCGGATAACATAATCTTGGACCAATCTTCATCTGTCCATCAAATGTGTTCTCAAGCAAACCGTAACCTGGCAACTCGATGTTCTCTGAGCAGTTTGGGGCCGTTTGCTGGTCTATAAGGCTTTATATCAGCTTTACGAAGACGTCGCAGAATCGTATCAGAGCTCACATTGTTGTGGTGAATTTCTTGAAGACTGTTTCGGACCTGAACAGCCGTGAGATGCCGATTTCTTAACATAGTGCTTACGATGAATCGGTCTTCTCGTGTAGTTGTGCACCTTGGCCTGCCATTTTCTGGTCTCCTGATGTTCATGCCAGTCTCTTGAAATCGCTGGAGTACTCTTTGGACCGTTGATAAAGATAGGTACTCCTACTGTTCTAGCAGTGCTACGCTGACTTCTTCCTTGTTGTACCTTGGTATTAATCCGTGTACATTCTTCAGGTGTTAAAAACATGATATTGCACTGAATACTCTGATCAATCTAATGAATAATTTATAATGACAGCTCGCTTTGAAGCAAAAGCAGAAATAGTATTATTTTTTAATTTTAAAATTTAAAATTTTAAAATTTTCAAAGAGTAGTTTTTTTTTAAATCTGATATTTAACATAACAACATAACATCATGCCTTGTTTTCCCCGAAGGGTTGGGCAGAGGTGTACCTGTAGTACACCCACGTTTCGCCAGTTAGTGACAATTTGCCCGACCTGGGAATCGAACCCAGGACCTCATGTTCAGCAGTGACGCTTACGACCACTAGACCAACGAGTCACCACACAGTAATCTGTTACTTGTACAAATGAAAACTCTTAAGAGATTTAGAACAAGCATTAGTAACCTGCTTACTACATATTATTTATTCTAGCAATCTAGGTATGTAATTTATGGAGATATCACGGTTTTTATTAGCGACCCGGAATTTTTTGCGATCCAGTGTATATTCTTGAAATCATATATTAGGTCCCCCACATATGAAATCAGCGTTTTGTGTGGAGAATTTTAAAGAAGTTGCATTTTTCATACTAACATTATCTTAATTTATTTAACAACCATGAAAACTAATGTTTTAAAACTTTTATGCACTAATGTTTAAAAACTAAGATAACGTATGCCTTTTAGATTAAGCGACAAAAATAAGTTTTGACTAAGTTTTAAAACAAATAGTGGTCATTTCTGCTAACAAAAAGAGGAGTTAAATACATTATTAAAGTATTTTTAATGTTTAGAAAACTATAAGTAATAAGGTTTTTTTACTATTGGTAGTTGTCTATGATGGTCATTATTCGATATAATATCAAGCAATTGATGAATATTTTAAATCATAGAAGTGACGAGGTTCTCTATTTGTGAGAAAAAAAACACCAATTTCATAGGTGGGGACCCAATATTTAATTTTTGGAGTTTGTTGCGCCACTTCTTCCCAGCTAAAGCACTAGGAAGTGGTGAAGGGCGGACTTTTTTACCGGACTGTCTTATGTAATTTTGACGTCGAAAAGTGTTGATTCTCAGCCTGGTTTAAATAGATGACATTAAAATTTTGAATTTTGAATTATTCTTCTGTCATCGTTGTCACCAGTGTCAGACAGTGTAAAATAGACTTTTCTGAGTTATTTTTAATCATTATAGTTATTATTTTTTTACGGTTAATATAAGTTTTAATAGATTTAAATAACTCAGACCAAATAAAAATCCAAAACAGCGCTGTCAACAATGACGTGAAGCCGATTTCGTAAACATGTGTGCACTTAGTGAGGTGTAGTTTGATTGTAAATATGCACGTGTGAGCGTGTGTGCACAGAGCGGAAATGTAGTTTTAGTGGGTATGTTTCACTGTATTGTTTGCAGCGTTTTGGTTTTTATCTGGTCTGAGTTAAATAAATGCTCAGTGACAGCAGCGATGTGGTGGATGATAGTGGTAGAGCTTGTCAACCTTCGACATCGCATCGCGGTACACAACGGAAATCTCGCCAGGACGCTCAGATCCTGGAGAGATATCCGCTGTATGCCAAAGCAACGTTTTTTAAAGGTAAGCGGGGTCTGAATGTGCATATTGGAAAGGTACACCGACAAAATGCACTCACCTCAGACCCTGTATCAACATCTACACCTACAACACCAGATACCTCCACTTTTGATCAGTTTTGGAAACCCTTTCAAAATTCAAAAACAAGGTTCTTATTTCGAAGCGAGTAGTTCCCCGGGGTGCTAGACCTCTAGTGGCACAACACTTAGCAGGTTGCGCTCGTCTTGCCGCTCGGGAGAGCTCGCAAAGTACTTGGGAACAGCTGCTCACCTCCCCTTACAGAATTGAACACGTACAAAAGAATGGCAAATTATTTTCCAGATGACTACGAGTAATTATTTGCTACAAAAAAAAAATACTTGGCATCGATTAAATATTTTAGTAATAATTATAATAGATGAGCTTCAAAATGCAAGGAATTATGAAAACTAAATAATGGCTGCTACTTCTGCCATTTGAATTCATAGGCGAGGTACTATAAATAATGACATGTTGACTAGTATTAACAGTGGGATAACAAACATTGTATTATAGGCCTCCATATAAAAAAAACACTTTTGCAAGCGTTTGTTTTTGAGGTACGCTAATGTTAATTTCTTTTATCTTTAGCCGGCTAAACTTAAGTGTACCCCTTGGCAAAAAATGAAGTAGTAAATGAAATTGGCTGAAAAGTAGGTTAGGTTAGAACTGTGACCATACAGCCAGTGTCTAGTATTCGCTTAACATTAAATTCAGTTACCAAAGCTAACAACTGATTATGCTACTAATTTCTATTTAAAATTATCTTTCGCTGTAGCTGCCAACCTACTATATTTGCTTTCAGCTTTTATTATTTTCTAATCCCAAATTCAGATTAATTTGTCGCCGCGTTAAATACATGCCCAAAAGAATTTGGCAACCAAACAGACATTACCTGACATTATCTGAACAGATTAAAGAAAATTGTAATATTTCGGCTCATAATTTTGATTCAAACTACAGATACCCCATTCCTAGCTGGTAGAACCTAAGTTAGGGAAAGGAGACATTAGCGGAGCAACCAGGATTTTTAGTAGTGATGTGGTGACACCGAGTTTTCTGCCCCAGCGGATAGCCTTTCTTTTCCCGACCCCCCTGATCTGGATAAAAACTCCTTCACCATTACAGGTCGAGAGTTGGTCGCAGCCGTTTGCTCCTTCCGGAGCGGCTCTGCTCACGGCCTCGATGGCGACGGCTTTAGTCCTCAGCACCTTAAGGGCCTTATTTGTTCAGATGCCGTGGCAGCTGGTGAGTTGCTCTTGAAGGAGCTTACGGCTCTGAATAACCTTATGCTCTCCGGTAAGGTGAACGAGGCCGTCATTGACGTCCTGTAGGGGGACAATATATGCACCCTGCGTAAGAGAGATGGCGGCATTTGTCCCATCATCGAGGGAACTTATGACTTATGGCAGCCAAGATTTGCTGTAAATTTTATGGTGCGGTTGTTTCGAAAAAAAATCAGACTGCAGCTAGGTTACGGCTCCAAAGGGGCCTTAAGGCTGCCGTACATGCCTTGTTGACCTACCTACATTCTGACAAAGTCTTCCTGAAAGTTGAAATATAGAATGCCTTAAGAGGGAACAGGGGCTGCGAGGAATTTGAACAATAGGTATTTGAAGAAACTATTGCCGTCGCGCTGTGCCCGAAAAACCGAGTTAAACCCCGTAAAGTGCGATAGGGACAACTGCAGCTCAGACCGATTATATCACAAAAATTTTGACGAAAACGACGTTTGGCATTCTCCTTTTTTCTCCTCGAAAACTAAGACGATTTAATAATTTTTTACATTAAAATTTTAAGAAAGAGTATGTCTAGGTTCCTATTATTTTATTTTATGCTAAAAACTTTTCCGAATTAGTCTGGTAGTCCTCTAATCACGGCGGTAAAAATGGGGCATTTTTGTAATTTTTGGAGGGTCATAGTTTCCTTACTTATTAATCGCTGAAAAAAAGGAAATGACAGGGACATGCCTATAGAGACCCTGATTTTATACAAAATGACAGCTCTAGAGGCATTATTCAGGAAGAAAAACGGGGAATTTGGATGTCGTTTGTATGGAGAATCGCGGGCCCTGTTCCCTCTTAAATTCTGTTAATAGCAACACCTTGCTGGTTGAAACTAAAAAAGAAATACCCCAAATCTATAGTTTCCTTTCGCAATGTTACAGACACCCTTCTCAATTACTGTATCGGGACAAACTTCTGGAATCTGCTGGTGGCTGTCAATAAGGTGAATCAGTGATTTTTAGTTAAACATTCACCCAATTATTTGACAGCTAAATTCCAAATTAACGTTTGGTATCTTGATGATGGAACCTTGGGAGGCGATGTAGAAACTGTTTTAAATGACCTAAAACTCTTAAAGATGAACTTCATTCCATTGGCGTTGATCTAAGCATTTCCATAAGACCTGACAATGCCACCAGTCTCTTGGGTATATTACCTTTTAAAGCGATGTGGAGGAATTTTTCGACGCCATGTTTCAGTTGGTTTATGGTTATGTCAGGATATTTTGTTTTAATTTTAATACTTTGTTAATTTCGTTTATCCAGTGTATCTATATTATGTTTCGTCTTTCCTGTACACACATCAAAAAAGTCTGAGCAACATGTACTGTTTTGAACTTTTAAACGATGTTTACTATCGTAATGATTGTAATATTATCTATATTTATATAAATAATACAGCAGCTAAGCTAATATAACTATGCATTTTTCGATGCATTAGTGACTAAAGAAACAAAATCCTTCATCCAATTGTCCATTTAATCACCACAATTAACAATATGTGTACAGTAACATACGTAGTATAAAATTAAGTTAAAACGAAATTAAACTTTTCATGACAAAATTAATTATCGAATGTTTTTTAAATTATTTGGTAATTAGATACAAAGGTAGACCGCCTTTGTTGTTTAAAACTTGTCAACAACGATTTTTCATTGAATTTATAAGATTGTTTATTTGATCCTGCGGCAATCGCTCCCAATGGAATTTTAACCAAGTCTTTCAGCTGTTGGGTTGTCGACACTTCGTCCAGGTTTTCTAGAACATGTCTCTGTGGAGCATGTCCCATGGGTACTCGATAGTACAGGGTGCTTGGGCAGGCCACGCCAATACCCGGATATTTTCCATTGCCAAGTACCTACTCTCTCCGAGCAGTGTGTGAACGCGCATTGTCATGTATCAGCGTGAAATCTGATCCAAGACTTTGGCAAATGGGTGATCATAAGGCCCGAGAACATCTTTAACGTAACTTTTAGCGTTCATATTGCCATCTACAAAAACGAGCTCAGTTTTCATAATACCCGCCCATACCATCACTGTGGAGGCACTATAACTATAAATTTGACGGCATGGCTGGAGCAGTGGTTAAGCGATTGACTGCTGCGCTGCGTGTCGCGGGTTCGATTCCCGCACGGAGCAAATATTTGTATGACCTACAAGTAGTTGTTCCGGGTCCGGCTGTTTGTATATGTGAGGTTATATGTTTGTAAACGCACCCACAATACAGGAGAAATTCCTAGTGTGGGGCGACGTTTTTGATTTATAAATAAAAAATAAGGGTGCCCTTCCTGGACGCATCTCAGCCGTTCAGTATTTCCGGGACGACGATACACTCTTATTCTTCTCGTATCAGGGCTAAATCCAAAACCGGAATTCATCGAAAAATTAAATTGTATCCCATTACTCCTGGGTTCACGTCAAGTGTTCATACACCATTCGTTTCGACGGGCGCGATTCCCATGGCGTATAGGTGGGGGCACCTATTTGGGCGTCGTGCTCGTTGGCCATATTCATGCAGCCTATTTCTCACGGTTTGGTGGCTAACAACAACACCGCTTGAGAATTGTAGCTTTAAACCTATCTACCGGGCGGTTAACATCGGCTGACATCTTGCAGTCAGTTGTATGTATCGGTCCTGTCGAGCAGTTGTACTTAGTGATGGATTAATTAGCATTCGCATTCATTGTTAGCATGCTATTGCTCATTTAGCATTTAGCAAATGAAATGTAGTTGCGAAATTCTGTGAAATGCTAAATGAATTATATTATATCATACTATCATGCTATCATACGTCAGAGCGTCGACGCACGCAGCGGTAGCGTGCGCTCTCCGTCGCACCCACGGGAAGTCGGGAATACTAAATCTATCGGTTTCACTTGACCGTTTCTCGTGAATTCGCAAGTGAAATTTATTAGCAGATTCTGCGAATTTGCGAAGAATGGGTTAAGCAATTGTTATCTTAATAGCTTTGATTTGCGCGTACTTAGGGTTGTATATTGAATGAATGCTTGTGATTGTATTATTATATTTAAATTATTAGCATTAGCAGATTTAGCAGGGTGGTGCGATTGCTGTTTAGCAATTATTACCTTATTGTCTTTGATTTGTTCGTACTTAAGGTCGTGTATTGATTGAATGAATTCGTGATTATTTAATAATATTTGGTGTGACACGCGCTTGGCGCGCGTCGTTTTGTGCCAAAGTTGAGTACGTTTTGGCAAGTGATAGTGAGAGTTTAGTTTACGTATTCGTTAATTTCGATATACAGTAATTAAATTATTTCGTCTTGTGCTTATTTAAATAGATAATAGTGTGAACTTAATATCTACCTATAAATAATAGGAGGTAATAGTAGAAGTATTAACAAAATTCGCATACTTCATTAATATCAATTATCGTCATATTAGCAAATAGCATAGCAATAGCAACTAGCATGCTAAGACTCAAGAATTCACATGCTAATGAAATTATTGCGAAATCGCAATAATTGACATTACTTGTACTCCTTCCACGTCCTGGGTAGTGCTCAGCAGGATCCCCTGTGTTAAAGTAACGCTGCCAAAGACGACAAATCACGTTCCTATTGACACAAAAATGCCGAGCTCTCTGCATTTAGACCATATCACAGCGAACAAAACAAAAAATAATGATTAAAATCGGTCGAGCCTATTTCAAGTTTTTGCGAGAACTAATGCACGTCAATTGATTTGAGAATAATTTTGTAAATATTAGTTCTTACTAAATTCACTGTCAATACAAAGCTTCCTTCTATTCACTGATCAGAAAACCCACGACACTTCAGAGCGTGTCCATAGAAAGCGATCAGCACTTAAATAACTTTTTACAAAACAAAAACTACCAAATTTGAAAAATAACTTTAATTTCGGAAGTCGGTGGCAAAAACGATAATATTTTATTCAATATATCGTAATATAGCCGCTCAGCAAACTAAACTTCAACCCATCCCAGGGAACCATCGTAATATAAATATTAAAGTTGTCAAAAAAAAGTCCCGTTTTGACATTTGAGAAAGAACTTAGAATGTAACTTGTAACGAAACTGAAATAAATAATAAAATAATAATTTGTTTTATTTAAAAAAATACATTATGTTTTTAAATAATATGCGCGTTAAATAATATGATGGAATATAATATATTGCGAGTATTCTTTTCGAATAATATAATATGATGGAATATATTGCGAGTTTACTTTATAATAGTAGCATGCAATTTCTAATTATTACGAAACGTCTCAAAAACAGTTACGTTCTCAATCATTTTTTTTTAATACTAGTGTTGTAACCAATTAATTACTGAATTTCACCAGCTTCATTCGATATTAATAGTAATTAAATATTGTGTAGTGATCTTTATTGAAAAGAATAAGCTTGGCGCTCAAAGCCGTAGGTAAATAAAATTTTGAATAGGCGACACTGGCTTCTATAGAATGGCTTGTCTCTGACCAAGCGGCACGTGACTTAGCATCCAGGCGCGCACTGGGCAGTCTTTCGTTCGCCATCTTGTGAAGTTGACTGTGCGCTCGTTTGTTTGATTTTTTTTTCCCGACTCGGCAAAAAGCAAACTGTTGGACTCGATTTCGGTGTTTGTTGTTATATCGTACGAACTGTTTCAACATGTTGAAAAGAGGACGTACAATCAACAGTCAGTCACGCGAATTGTTTGTAAAGTTAACTGAATACTTCGAACGCGAATCAGTTAGTGGTGGACCTTTATTTTAGGCATTCCTCTTTGCCCTACCGAAATTTTTTCCGTGGGATCTGCTTCACTAGTTCGATTTAGTGGGGCAGATTCCACTAGTTGAAAATCTTGATGGATTCTGCCCCACTAGGGTTGGTACATTAGAAATATGTAAGGTCTATTCATAGCCTTGTTTCCTAATAGATGTTATTTACACGTTGATTTTAGACTGACTAGTACTGTTGAAAAGTCATAAAAAAATTGAAATTGTAGCACAAACTGAACCTTAGTTGTAGGCATTACAGTTGTTTTTACTAAAACTCGTGTTTGTTTACATGTTTGGCAAATAAATTGCGAACGCAAATTAGGTAGGTATGCTCGTATTTTATATTAGTTTGTAGTGATAAAGTTGAAAATCTGTTAAAGAAATTTTACAGTTAAGGAAAATATAACTACCTTACCTACCCTACCCTAGTGGGAAAGAATCCATGCCATGGGGCAGAACGCATTTGCCTCACCAGTGGGGCGACTTGATGGGGCAAAGTGGAATGATTTAAATTAACTCCTTTGTGGGTGAAAAGGGGGGATACAGTCCGTATGAAATATCTTATTCATTTGGTTTAGACAACGTATACGGTATAAACTTATCTAGATAATAAATAATAAAGATAGTCATACATTTTTCAAAATTGGCTTTAAAATATAGAAAGAGCCACCAAATGATACTTTTTGAATGTAAATGCTTAATTTGTTGCTGAAGATACCTTTAATATTTGAGGAGTTCCCTCAATTTGTCATGGATTCCATCATTTGAACTGTTTTTTGATAGAAATGGGACCAATCTGGAAGTATATCCTTTCTAATCGGAAAAATACCTTTAATATTTGAGGAGTTCCCTCAATTTGTCATGGATTCCATCATTTGAACTGTTTTTTGATAGAAATGGGACCAATCTGGAAGTATATCCTTTCTAATCGGAAAATAATTTTCCAAATCAGTTCATAAATGGCACCACCCGTGAAATACTTATCATTGAGGAATTCCAGTGTCCATCTTTGATCTTCTTCATCAGATCCACTTCATTAAATTATTATATTATATTATGTCACTTTTTGTTCGGTGAAACAGAACGCCTGGTTGCGTTAACAGAAGGCGCCTTCCGGTTTTAACCGACTTTCCAAAAAGGAGGAGGTTATCAATTCGGTTGTATTTTTTTAATTTTTTATTGCTTGCTACGTCAGACATAACTTCGTAATTTTTGAACAGATTAGACATCATTTTTTTATTTGAAAGGATATACTTCCCGATTGGTCCAATTTTTATCAAAATTCAGTTCTGATGATGGAACCCATGAGGAATTGAAGGAACTCCTCAAATATTATAGGCATACACGTAGTGATTTTGGTATTTTCAGCAACAAATTAAGCATTTACATTCAGAAAGTATCATTAAAACACAATATAATATGGATAATAAGGATCGCTTTCTCATACGCGGGGTTAGAAGACGAAGTCGGGCGATGTCGACCAACGTCAAACATGTCGTGAGACGTCGAAAACGACGCAAAGGGATAGCGCGTTGGTTAGCAGTTGTAAGTCCACAAACCATCGTGCATAGTTCATCTTGGACGTATCCGTCGTTATAACAAAATACGAGTACATTTAATAAAAAAAACACGTAAAACATCAAAATAAAATCTAAGCAACACGCATCATTTACAAAACTGCATGTTTTATTAATTGATACTTTATTTTTTTCTTAACATAGTAGATAGGTATACAATCTTTTCTGCTCGGAACCATATAAAGGCTGATTTAAAAAAGAGCAACTTTTCGATTGAGTTTACTTTTCATTAAAATAAAAGATACTTTTTTTTTCCTTATTTCATTTGTTTTCGTTGCTAAATTTGGTATTTATCTCATTTTTATTATCATTTTGAGTTATACAGTTTTTGAAAAAATGAGTGGTGAGTAATTTTTTATGTCATGGAGCGACGCCATTTGACTGCTGATGAAATGCAGAGAGCTGTGGGAATGCTACAAGCGGGAAGAAATCAGACCCAGGTATCTCGGCATTTTGGTGTCAATAGGAGTGTGATTTGCCGATCCTGCTGAGCAGCACCCAAGACGTGGAAGGAGTACAGCAGCTCAACAAGACCGATACATACATCTAACTGCAAGACGTCAGCCGATGTTAACCGCCCGGGAGATAGGGTTAAAGCTACAATTCTCAAGCGGTGCCACTTATACGCCATGGGAAATCGCGCCCGTCGAAACGAATGGTGTATGGAACACTTGACATGGGCCCACGAGCAATGGGATAAAATTTTATTTTGCGATGAGTCCCTGTTTAGATTTAGACCTGATGCGACAAGGCTAAGAGTGTATCGTCGTCCCGGAAATGTTCAACGGCTGACATGCGTACAAGAAGTGCACCCTTACAGTGGCCAGAGAGTTCTTGGCAATGGAAAACATCCAGGTATTGCCGTGGCTTGCACAATCACCAGACCTCAATCCCATCGAGCACGCATGGGACATGCTCCAGAGACGTGTTCTAGAGAACCTAGACGTAGTGTCGTTAAATCTTTATTTTATACTGCGTATGTTATGGTACACATATTGTTAATAATTGTGATTAAATTAACAATTGAATGAAGGATTTGGTTGCTTTAGTCACTATTGCATCATAGTTATTATTTGTAAAAGAAATATAAATATATTACAATAGTAAAAATCGATCAAAAGTTCAAAATCATCATGTTTCTTAGACTTTTTTGATGTGTGTAATAATAATAATGCCTTTATTGGCCGGCTGGAGTGAACACTGACTATATAGAGCTCCCATCTCATTCTTGCATTAATTGGCCGGCTTGAGACGAGACTTGCAAGAGCAAACGTGCTCAGAGGAAGGAAGCATTCCAGTAAGTGCTCGTAGGGATCTTGACCATCTTCCGGGCTCTGGGATTGTTCTGAAAGTCGTGGAATACCTCTCCACTCCTCAAGCACCTCAGGACATGTTGCACCCTTGTCGCTACGTCACTATGTGCAATTAGTGACAGTTTTCGGTGGCCCATTATTGAGTGTGCAAGTCACCCCCTGCCATAAAAATCGGTATATACCATAAAATTGATCAGGCATAGGTCTTCCATTGTTCTAGGTAACTAATCCCTATAATTTCGCATAATATTAGATTCTCAAAATAGCCGAAGTACAATCAAACACTCAAATCAAATAAAACTCACTGTTTAGCCTTTTTTAAGTTACAATATTTACAAAAAAAAAAACAACCAAAAAACAAATAAAGGTGACTAAGTTCTAAAATTTATTAATGGTAAGTTAATTATATTAATTTCCATTGTTACTATTAAAGGTATGACATCAATGAAAAACTAATGTAGGTAAAAATATTTTTTCTGCCCAATTAAGCATAATCATTTCTTCATGTTCACCATGTAGCTACACTTATTTATAACATCCTAACTAATATTATAAAATAAATGTGAAAGTAAGTTTATTTGTTAGGCTTTCACGCTAAAACGGTCAAACGGATTTGGATGAAATTTAGTACACGGGTAGACCATAATCTGGAATAGGAGATCGGATACTTTATATCCCGGTAGTATGTTCTCGTGGGATAATTTCCGAAATGCACGCGGGAGAAGCCGCTAGCGAAAGCTAGTAAAATCATGTCATTAATACATTCATCCGGAGACACTTCTTTCATTGCTTGAATTGCTGCGATTTCATAGTCACATTTAAACGTGCTGATATTCATATGAAATTGATCTTCCAGTATACGGAATAATCGCCTGTATGTATTTGTGTTCTTATTAGGTAGATAATGAGTACAAAATCAGTCGGTATCATCATCTCGAGCAATATCAATATTGATAAAAAGGAGTAGGTGTTACTTTAAAAGTGCCATCACCGTAAATAGTTGTGAGAAACTGAAAATACTCGCGGCTTTGCTTAGGGCCCGGAGGACCCTTAATGTTGAAAATATCATAATTCTGTCATCTGATTCGATGTCGTAGTTGTCAAACAAAAATAAATCTTTCACGAGTTGATGCGGCAATCTGACATTTTTTGACTCTGTCCACTTTGAATTGCCAACAATAAAAAAATTGTTTCGGGTTCTATAGAGTGCATCTTTTACCAATGTAAATGCCGGAATAGCGTGTTCTCTACCTCGGAATGCATATTTTCTTAAAATTCAAAAGTCATTTATTCAAACTAGGCCGAGAATCAGCACTTTTCGAACGTCAAAATTACATAAGACAGTCCCCCAATACCACTCCCTAGTGCTTTTGTTGGGAAGAAGAAGTGGCGCAACAAACTCCCCAGCAGCACAGCTGTCTGTTCAGTTAGAAAAAAAAAATGATTCTATACAATAGTATGCAAGATTTATTACATTACGCACAACATAATTTAAATTATAAATTAATAGCCATATGAAAGCTAGCACACGCCAATATACCAACCAAAAACATCGAGAACTATACTCAAGCAAAAATAAAAGTAACTAAACGTAAATAATATATTTAAAAAAAAGAAAATAAAGCCTCCAGGCATAAAGGGCGTGCCCGCTTACATAAAGCTGTAACTAGAAGTTAACAATAAATAATTGTCGAGGTCTCTAGCTATATCTATTGTACAACTCATAAAAAAAAACATTGTAATGAGTTGATTATGTCAACAATAAATTAAAATAAAATTAAAATAAAACGACTTATAAAATAAAATTATAAACAATAGGGATGATGACTAAAAAAATGTTTTTTGTCCGTAATGTAGATTATGAAAAAATAACGTACACGTATTTTTTCTTTTTTTACGTTATCAAAAGATTACGGCGATACATTGAGTTATAATGTGCCATGACGTCACTTGTATGTAGATTTTATCCATACTTGTGACGTATCAACCCCCACTCCCCAACTTTAATGCGTTATATCTAAGTCATTTTTCAATAATATGATAAAGCAAAAAATACGTGTCTACTATTTTATTATTATCTGACTGATGGACTAAATAGAATTTCTTTTTTTTGACCCAGGCATCATCCCTATTATATAAACTCATATAACCTGTCAGTAGGTAAACTAATTCTGGAGAATGAACATTTAAACATTGTCTTGAGTTAATCACTTATCTTAAAAATTGCTTTTCATAAATTTTTGGTATGTATTCAAAGTTTTCACATACCTTACGTTTGCATTGATCTATTATTGAATCTAACGAATTGCGTTCATCATCAGGAGCACAGGTATGTTTTCCTACGCGTATTATCTCAATTTTAGTGTTGAGCGTGATTGATGTTCGGCAATCTTGTTGGTTTCAACAACGCCATTTTGTGGTCCCAAATTTATTTTTCATAAAAAAATTATACTTGTAGTCGGAGTGTAGAAGGGCAGGTTTGTTTTATTTTTATTTTTAATGAATCTGATACTGGGGCTCCTCAGAGGAAATTGACTCCATTTTAAAATCATGCACTAATCTACCAAAGTTGAAATTAAAACTATAATCAATAATTTTAAGAAATTACAGTGACAGTGACAGACAATCTCAAACAAATAAAAACTTACATTTTTCCAGTATTAAGTACTCATAGCAAAGCAGAGTTATGATAAGTTGACCGGATATTTTTATCGATCGAATCACAAAAAGATCATTATAAATAAAATGCACTTCTCGAGTTAATGTACAATTTCGGCTATTTTTAGAAAATAATATTTAGCGAATCTAATATTTTGAAAATCTAATATTATGCGAATAAAGGTTTATTTCAGGCGACACAGGCCCATAGAAAAATACTTTAACCTAAACATACATATTTTAATATAAATAAAACTTCTGTTAATAAAATAAGGCTTAAGACTATGTTAATAGTGTTTCACATTGCACTAGCTTTAAATTTGTGCTGTCCTGTGGAACGTGTCCGCGGAAGCGACGGAAACGTCTTGCGGCCAAAAATGTTCTTCCGTGACGAGGGGCAGATAACAATTCGGTACACGCACGACCAACGCCTTGAAGTTGACGATTCTAGTAACTGCACCCTCGGCGTGTACTTCATCTTTTAGCGCACGTACTCCACGATGTCCTCAGCCTTATGGCTGCTTGCTTTGCACAAAAGTGTATAGAGCACTAATAGGACATGACGCTTTTCTTGGTCTCCAATGTGTAGAGGGCTTAATATGCAAAGTCAGCAGGCTACTAGTGCCACATTTCCCATCAGTAGCCATTATTGGAACAATTCATTTCTCCTCGCATCTTTGAATCTCATATACTGTTTATTGCGATATACTCTTGGGTTTACAGTCATGGTGGGTATAATCAAGGCCACCACTGCTCTTTAAGCAACGTTTTTCTGGTGAAACCCAATATAAAAAATAAAAAAAAAATGCCGCGAGATTACCTTTGATCTTAATTTGACCGAGATCTATCTTTTGAGAGTATTACATGAAGTCCTGCCGTTCTTCTTTTGTCCAGGTATGCTAACATAGGTTGAACGCGTCCCAGAGAGTCATGGCCACCCGGCTGGTCCGGGGATACCGCACGGTCTCCGGTGAGGCGGCGAGCTTCCTTGCTGGATTGCCGCCATGGGATCTGGAGGCAAAAGTCCTCGCGCATATTTGGGAGTGGCGCGAGGAGGTGAAACGCCGGGGCTTGACTCCGATGCCGCGAGAAATCGCGGCACAGCGGACAGAGCTCCAAGGGGATCTCATGGCGGCATGGACAGTGCGATTGTCGCAACCCAGTGCTGGGCACGCCACTATTGCGGCGATAAGTCCCCTCTTTGAGGAGTGGCTGGAGAGGCGCCACGGCGTCCTCACCTTCCGCCTGACGCAGGTCCTCACCGGACACGGCTTTTTCGGGAGGTACCTGTTTCGGATAAGGCGGGAGGTAACGCCCGGGTGTCATCACTGCGTGGATCGCCCGGAGGACACGGTGGAGCATACGGTGGAGGTATGCCCGGCTTGGGCAGAGCACCGCCGTGTCCTCGTGGAGGCGATCGGTGGCGGGGATCTCTCGCGTCCGGCCCTGGTCCAGGCCATGGTACGGAGCGAGAGGGAATGGGAGGCCGTCACCTCCTTCTGCGAAGCAGCAATGCTTGCAAAGGAGGAGGCGGAGCGCGTGAGGGAGAGGCAAATTTCGCGCCCTCACGCCCCTAGCCGCCGCAGGAGGAGACGCCCCGGGCGTCGGGAATCGATCGCGGATTCCCGGCCACCGTAGGCGCGGGCTTGCGGACGGTGAGCAATGGGTAGCTCGCCGTCCGGCAAGGACCAAGCCCGGGTCGACGGAGCGTTGTGTTCCACGCGCGCCTCAAAGAGTGTCAGCGAGTGAAGGGGTCCGATGAGACCATTGCCTGCCGGGGTTGCGGGAAAGTCCAAAAGGGATACCGTGGCCCCCTGGCATTGCACAGGCAAGAGAAGGAACACGGGTGGGTTTTAGTCAGTAAGAGTCTGACACGCCTTCCCGCTCCACCCAGAGCGGGAGGAGTCATTTAATGATATACCAACCAAAAAAAAAAAAAAAGGTATGCTAACATACAGTCCACTTCCTCACAGAGTGGAGGCCTGAGTGCCAGCAGTGGGCACGTTATAAACTAATTATGCTTACATAGTTGTAAGGAGTAGGTGATTTCAGGGTTGGTCCGTAGTATAAGCTGTTCATAATGATGAGAACAATGACGCCTTCGACAACAGCAACGTCAGTTGGCATTATGTAATCTAACCTCCAATCATTCCCATTTTGCGCTTTTTTTGAGACTTTCCTGGTTCACCCATAGGTATAAAAACATGACTGCATGTAACTGATTGATTTCAAGTTTAGCAGGTATTCCGTGTGTTCTTACGACGATTACCCGAAAATTATAATGAAGTCCACAATGGCTAATTTGTTTTTGGTAACGTTGTTCATCTGTTCGTCTGTTAAATATGGTGAGTCTGACACAACTACAGTACTGATATTATTAATTAGCTATCCATACACCCTAACTTATAAACGTTGCTTAAGCGGTTGCAAACACAAAATTGACAACGTTGCAAATGGCTGTTAAATGATGAAATATTGCTCTATAGGGCCACTCAAATATTGATTATGAATCTTGAAATAACACTGGTGTTGTAACAGTTTTAGTTGAGAAATAAAAAAAGCAATTGGAAGGATTCCAAAAACTTTTGTTACAGTAATATTGTAATAGTAATATTATATTTTATATATTTAAGACTAACAATTGTGTTTATTTTATTTTATTTTGATATTTCTGTATATGCTGCACCGGTTGACGTCATCACGTCATCGCCGGCTGTCGCTGAAAAGCAGCGCTGGGGCTCTGTCTCGCATAGGGTCCCAGCATTATGCTGAGCGATGACCGTTTTGCGTGGATGTGATGCATATTTTTCCCCAAATTGATTTTTCGGGTTTTTTCCTTTGCTTCCGTCATAAGTACTGCAAATAAACGTATTTTCTTTCTTCTTTAAATTAGGTAAACAAAACGGCGAGTAGTCAATGTTGTATATCATTGACATTGAGGGTAACCTCACATTAACATTCTGTTTATACAGTCATTATCTAGCAAGATCGTGTATTACTTCAGTCTCTACAAGTTAGGTATTGATTAACGTCTGCTTAGCAGTACCTACATTTTAAAACGTTTAAACTTGTGTTAACTTTAAGCAACGATTATAAGTAAGGGGAAGTGTTTATCAGGAAATTGTGTCTTTCTTTTTTGTCAGCACACAGTAACCAGCAAAATATTCAAACAATTTTCCTTCGATAGTTTTATCACAAGTATAAACTTAAGTTGAAAACATCGTGCAAGAGATATTTGCGATATTTGCTCGCGTATATTTTACTGAAGGCCAAGATTTTGTTGATGCATTTTGCTGCTTAGTATGCGCTGACCGTTAGTAGGAGATTGTAATATTAAGCTTGGTTTAGCCGTTTTTCACACACACACACGGTTCTGGTACTTATAAACGATTCCGTGACGGATTAAAAAGTCAAAGTCAACTCCAAAATCGCAAATGAAAATCAACTGTTCCCTATCTTTTTCCAAGTTATATGCGATCATAAATGAATGGAGCAGCAGATGTTTTCGCGATTTCAGAGCTGAAAACCATAGTAAACCATAGAAAACCATAGTTCGGTTAAACTAATCCGTCGCACCCATTAATCTAATCATTATATTCGTACAATCCAGCCTCATCACTTGAATGCTACAACTGTGCCGACACTGAACCAAAATGCAAAGATGATTACAAGGAGCTCAAAGTCACATGCGATGAAACTGCGACTGTGTGTTTTCTTACGAAGGGTAATTATATTTTTTATACCTTTACGTGGCATCACGATGGCAACACTTTGCCACCGGGGCTTTCTCCTTTTAACCGTTATACCTGGTATTCAGTTGAAATTTGAATGCAATTTCACAGAATACGTGTTACGACGGCCACTGTAATCAATATAAATTGGTGATTCGAACCTTTATTGCGCGAGTCTGACTTGTACTTGACCGGGGTTACTTTTGAGCCTGTATTGCAAGATTTGAAAATGATCTGTAAATATAGAAAAGATTTAACTGCTCTTGCTGCAATATTTGCATTAGGTATAGCTAAAAGTTAAAACTTGAATGTTAATTTTATAAGTAACTCGGTACGTTCATACGTTGTGATACTACCTAGTGGGTCCCGTGGTCCCAAGCGCTACTGCTGAGCATGAGGTCCTGGCTTCGATTCCTAGGTCAAGAAGTGTTATTGGGTTTTTCCATCTGGAATTTCTCAGTCGCAGCCGGGAGTAGGGATTTGTGCCCGGTTGATGGCAAAAAACTCGCCCCCTGTTACATGCGACTTAAACATAACTGGTGAAATGTGGGTATAACTCCTACGGGTACACCTCTGCCTAACTCTTCGGGGAAAAAAAAGCTTGATGTTATTGTGTTATGTTAAATACGTTGTCAATCAGTCACTTATGACTTATCTTTTTTTTATCTAGCTATTACTGGAGGAGCTATAAACCGAAGATGTGCTACGGCAGAAGACGTTACATTGGCAGGCGACAAGGAATCCGGGAAAACAACCGATGTTGAATGGAGCACTTGTAAGAAAGATCTTTGTAACTTTGGGGTAATGAACAAATTCCAAATGATGACGATGATTGTAAGTGCTGTGTTGTCTGTCTTTTTATTATAAATTTGAATATATATTTTTAAACAATACAACTTACATACTTTGTTTTAATTGTACCTAATTGCCTAGTTTTTACCTAGTCTAGCAACATAATGATAACTAAAGTTTTCATGCAAATGTTTGGCAATGGTTAGACTAGAAGCTGACCCCAACATAGTTGGGAAAAGACTATGCAGATGATGGATGATACTGATGACTTTTTTCGTGATTATTCTAAAAAAAAAAACAAGTCATTTAATCAAACTAGGCTGAGAATCTGCACTTTTCGAACGTCAAAATTACATACGAAAGTCCCCCAAAAATGCCCGCCCTTCACCACTTCCTAGTGCTTTAGCTAGTAAGAATGAGTGGCGCAACAAACTCCCCAGCAGTACTGCGCTGTCTGTTATGTGCATCTGGACTGAGGGCCTATTTTTATTTTCTTGCGAAACATTGAGACTTACAGGGAAATTAGTTAAAAATAGTAAAAACTTAAAGAAAAGTTCCATAAATTTCTTAAACGTGAATTAAAACTTTTATGAACAAATGATTTAGGCTCTCAGTCCAGACGCTTGCATTAAGTGGCATAGCATAAATCTCAGGAAGTACTAGATCTGTGTTAATAATTTTTATTTAAGAAATTAGTTAAGAGGGAACAGGGCCCGCGATTCTCCATACAAACGTATTCCCCGTTTTTCTTCCTGAATAATGCCTGTAGAGCTGTCATTTTTTTTGTATAAAATCAGGGTCTCTATAGGCATGTCCCTGTCATTTCCTTTTTTTTCAGCAATTAATAAGTAAGGAAACTGTGACCCTCCAAAAATTACAAAAATGCCCCATTTTTACCGCCGTGATTAGAGGACTACCAGACTAATTCGGAAAAGTTTATAGCATAAAAGAAAATAATAGGAACCTAGACATACTCTTTTTTTAAATTTTAATGTAAAAAATTATTAAATCGGCTTAGTTTTCGAGGAGAAAAAAGAAGAATGCCAAACGTCGTTTTCGTCAAAAATTTTGTGATATAATCGGTCTGAGCTGCAGTTGTCCCTATCGCACTTTACGGGGTTTAACTCTGTTTTTCGGGCGCAGCGCGATGGCAATAGTTTCTTCAAATACCTATTTTTCAAATTCCTCGCAGCTCCTGTTCCCTCTTTTTCTTAAATCTTTTAAGAAATTTCCAACTCGCTAGAATAATTATGACGTTACAGATTTATGGCGGTTTAACTGGGTCCCTCAGTTTGTACTAAGGAATCTTCAAAATAACTGTAGAAATACATAAATATGCCTTACTTATATATCTTACAGTTGAATGTCTCTGTGAATAAGTTAAAAATCTAGATTATAGTGGTAGCAATAATTATACTTTGTCTATCGGGAATACTGAGAAATACGATCATAACCTAAAAAAATACTAAAAGAGCTTAGAGTTTAGTGAGTTTCTAACTAATTTATTATTATTGTACTCTTTGGTGTGCTTGATTCCAATGCAAAATAATGTTCTTTTCCGCAGAGTCAACAGGCACAGTATATGTTCGTTGTGCAGATTGACATGGAATCATTGATGTATTAAAAGAGGTAGCTATGGGACTTA
The DNA here is from genome assembly GCA_963853775.1 of Xanthia togata. NCBI lineage: Eukaryota > Metazoa > Arthropoda > Insecta > Lepidoptera > Noctuidae > Xanthia > Xanthia togata. Next base: position 6,710,227 of record OY970798.1, on the reverse strand, counting down.
GGCACAGCGCCTGGTCCTACTCAACTAAGGGATTGCCCGTAGTTGGCACTCAGTTGCGCACGGAACATCGTAGATCACACAGCTCTGTTCTGTTCTGTATTTGTTTTTTTGTAATAAATACGCATCAAAATGACTTTTTGTGCGGCTAAACACTGCTTAAGGGGCCTGCGGAGCATGCGTAGTTCATACAAACGTAATACCAAAATAATTTGTAAATCAAACATATTCTTAAGGTAGTGTGTATTTATTCCGATTGGATTACAGAATATCTAGGCTCCCAAATATATATTTTGAATGAACACTGATATAAAGACGAGATATGAGGAATTTAAAATTTCTATAGAAAACTTATTTTTCTCATAACTCAAAACTTAAGAATATTTTTGATTTATAAATTATTTTGGTATTACATTTGTATGAACTACGCATGCTCCGCCGGCCCGTTAATAATACAAGAAAGAAAAATAAGACACATGGGATTACCTACCACTCGTAAGTACAGCCAAAAATGTTAATTTGTTGAAATTTTTTTATGAGAGCGAGATAGATATTAAAAACATGCGTGAAAGACACGATACGCACACAATGCGCGAGGTGCTAAAGCGATTTCGCTCGCACGTCAGCGCCGTCTCCTATCTCTATCCTCGTCTATCGGTAACTGTAGCTTTGCGACTGTGAGATGACACTGATCACAGATGTGTGAGTTTCGGTGCATTTAGTCGTGCGCCGAGCCCAAGTTTACTGATTGCGATGTTAGCACGTAACATATCTTCCTCCTTTTAATACACCAATGCATGGAATGTAAATATTTCTGAATCCAAATCTCCATAATAAATGAAACAGTTTCAATACTTTCTTGCAGCATCAATACACACTTTCTTCAAACTGCATCTAGATAGTTTCACTGGTTTGACTGAAACAAGCAAAAATCCATGCGTTCAAAAGTTACCGCACAAATGCAGCAGCCTGCAAAATCTTACTGATTAATTAAAACAACATATTGGAGTAAATGCACGATCCCGAAGGTTCTTTAACCAATAAAATAGAAATATCAATTTAAAGCAATTAAAAAGAAACGGAAAAAATAAAATGAATAAAGTGGCGTTGTCACCAGTATCAGATAGTGATGCGGGTCGATTTAATTTAACTCGATACTCGAGTAAATAAAATTAAGACTCGACTTCATTTTCTCTCGAGGAGGCACTCAATGTAGCCACGAGTAAATAAAATAATATCACCAATACTACCATACTAGTAAGCTGTCATTCTTAATTCGATTAAGTGCGAATTATTATGTGTCTTAAGCAGACTGTTCAATATTAAAGTGATCGGAAAACACCCGTTTTTGTATGCTTTCTCGATCTCTCAAAAGCTTTCGACCAGCCGGTCTATTCTGTAATAATCTCACGGTGAAAACTTAGGTGAAGTGAACGTGAAGTGAGCTGTCATTCCACCTGCTGCTAGGAACTGACAGCTCACTCCGAGCTCACTTCACCTAAGTTTTCACCGTGAGATGGTTACAGAATAGCACTGCTGGTGTCATATGACAAACTATGGCGCAAGCTCGAGGGTGAGACAGATTGCAGTCCGGAAGTTACATCTATTTTTAGTACAACAACCAGAAAAATAGTGTCAGATGGGCAGGCTCTTTCTCGGATGTGTACAGGTTGCAGTGCGGGGTGAGACAGGGTGGACTGACTTCACCGAAGCTCTTCAACCTGTACATTAACCGGCTGGTAGATGAACTCAGCAATGCCAATGTCGGGTGCTACATAGACGGCGTTTGTCCTAACAATATCAGTTATGCCGATGACATGGTGCTGTTGAGTCCATCGATCGGCGGTCTGCGTAAGCTGGTGCGGATTTATGAGTCCTATGCGGAGGCCCAAGGGCTCAGATACAATGCGAAGAAAAGTGAACTCCTAGTATTTAAAGGGCGGGGCAAAAATTAATTACGTGACTGTACCTACAGTCACCTTAGCTGGTACCTTCTTAAATAGAGTCGCTCAGTTCAACTGGACTACTGGGTTTCCGAGACCAACAGGATAACGCGGATGTGGAAAAAGCACGTAGGGCGTGGGCTGTCCAGTGTACCTAATATGTTGGCCCGCAAGTTCGCGCATAGCAATAACCAAGTGGAAGTGACTCTTTTTAAGTCTTACTGCCAAACACTATACACGTGCAGCCTGTGGGTTAACTACACACTTCGGTCATATAACGCCCTGCATGTCCTAATGTGTGTAAATGTGTCCTTAACTGTTTCTATTTTATGTGATGTTTTATTTTTATTTAATTTTATGTTTTAAGTGAATTAGCTTTTAAATGTGTGTGTATGTGTTGTATGTAATTATGGATAGATAGATAGATAGATAGATAGAATACTCTTTATTGTACACCATAAAAGTCACAGACATAAATTTAGAAATTTTACATAGGGTCAATCATAGGGTAATTTTTAATCTGAAATAAATGTTTATTTAATTTTAATTTAATTTAATTTTAATTCAATACGTAAGTAGGTAATAAACCAGGGAATATATATATTTCGTGTAATAAACCGTCAAAATACTGTGATGTACAGAGTCACAGAGTTTTAATAAGATTGAAAATAAATGTTCTGTGGCTGTTATCAGTTGACAACGTGTAATTTGTCATTAAAATCGTCATCGTGGGTCTTGAGAGTATTTTCTTTAAGTTTTTTTGCGTGTGTTTCAAACGTACGAAACCTGCTGGGAACCTTCTAGTATCTACCTTAGATTTAACAAAATTGAGTTTTCGAATAACATAATCTGGTAAAATCGGGTTAATCGAGTGCCTGACCGTTAATGACTGAGTAACATCACTATCATAACCTACAATCCGTTTTACGTTGAATCGTTGATTTTTATTTGGTAATTGGTTCTGACTTTCCCCAGTCTTCACTGGATTTAAATGTTGGTGGATTTGAGTCAACCAAAACCTTAGGCATAGGTTGGCAGCCACTTTCAGATTACCTTTGTTTTACAATTAGTCAGTCAGATAATTTTAATAACACAAAACGTGACATGCTTTCGATTGTGTCACAAGTTTTTGATCCGCTTGGATTATTGGCTCCGTGTGATGTCCGTGTGTAATTTATTTATTTATTTATTCACATACAACTATCATCACAGGCTTACCTAATACAATAGTGTAGTTTTATTTTTCAATAACTTACAAAGATTAGACTTAAAATTATATTATTATGCACAATCAAGAGTAAATTTACAAAATGCAGCCCGTGTGAGATCACGTTGAAACAGTCAATCTGTTGTGACACCGTATTGAGTGTAAGCAACGCGCGCGTCAGTGGCGCGTGCTGCAGCAGGTTGGTGCGAGCGGGCGGCACCCGCAGCAGCGCAGCCGCCTCCGCCGCCCCACGTGCCCATCAGGTACACACAACCCAACTGTGCGCAGAATGCTTGGGTTGTGTATTTTACCCCGCATAACCTGAAATAAGTAAGTGGCGAGAGCTACTTCCCTTCTTACTTCCAGTTTATTATAGCCTACCATGCCCAGCACAAATAGAGTAGGATACAGCAGTGGATACCCTGGATACACACCATACTGCTTTAAGTACAGGAATCTCACAAATTTGTTCTGGATTCGTGCTAGCATTAGTTTGTATTTGGCTTCATGAGGCGACCAGACGACAGCATTGCATTCCAAATGACTTTTTACAAGCGCTTCGTATAACGATCTCAGAGCGCTGATGTTCGTGAACTGGTTTCCTAGCCGTAAGACCAACCCTAAATTGCGGTATGCTTTTTTACAAACATCAGTGGTATGTTTACGGAAATTTAAATAACTTGTAAAGCGCACGCCCAAGTCCTTAACCTCTGAGACACGTTGCAGTCGAATTCCATCCATGCAATATTGATAATGACTTGGGACGCACGCGCGGGTAAATGATAGCACCGAACATTTGGCCACATTGAAATACAACTTATTGCTAGGACTCCACTCTACTACCCGATTAATAACCTGCTGCAGTATGTCATGGTCAGTTTTCTGTTGTATTTTAAGAACTAGTTTCAAGTCGTCAGCGAATAACAATGTTGTGGATTTATTGACTACTCTCGGCAGGTCGTTAATCGTTATAATGAAAAGAAAAGGCCCTAGATTACTGCCCTGGCTGACTCCAGATCTCGTGAAATAGGGCTCAGAGCTGCCCACTGCAGTCGACGTACTGACAACGGTCTCGTAAATAGCTGGCAAAAAATGCCAAAGTGTGAGGTGTACAGCCTACACCAGCCAATTTTGCCAAAAGGACGTCGTTATCCACTGTGTCAAAAGCCTTCCGAAAATCGAAGTAGGCAACATCTACCTGTAGACCCGCATCCACCGTTGGTACTATTTGAGTCATAAGATCCAGTAAGTTCCCCGTTGTCCCCCACCCAGGCCGGAAACCTTGCTGCGCGTCAGACAACAGAGCGCTAATCTGTGGATACAGGCTACCGTGAATGGTCGACTCAAACACTTTAGCTGGAGTGGATAATACCGCTACAGGTCTATAATCGCAGGGTGCTGAACCTCTACTACCTTTAGGCACGGGTACAACCCGGGTAAGTTTCCATCGATCAGGAAAAGTTGCGGTCTTGATACAGACGTTGAACAAGTGTAGCAACGGCTTAACCAACACCGCACGGCAATCCTTAAAAATGAACGCCGGAATACCATCCGGCCCGGCTGAGCGCTTGGGCGGCAAGCGTGCGAGCGCACGCTGTACGTCAGCGGGGTCCACGGCCGCTAGGTGCGCCCGTGCGCCCGGCGACATGCCCGCTGCCTCGCCCGCACTCGCCGCCGCCACACTCAGTTCGGGAGGTTCCGGATTGTACACCGACTGAAAAAACCGAGCGAACTCACTGGCACATTCGTATTCCGATAGTACCCGTCCGTCCTTAATTAACTTCCGCTGATTCGAATTGCCTTTTCTAGACCTAATATACCCCCAAAACGCTCGCGGATCCTTCGCCAGGTGCCCTTGCACGCGGTTGTGGTACTGACCATGCGCTCGAGCAGTCTCGGTTTTCACTCTCGCCCTGTATCGTGCGAATTCCACATAATCACTGCGTGATTTACTTAATTTATATTGTTTGTGTAATAAATATTTAATTTTTATATCTCTAATAATTTCAGCTGTATACCAAACTGGATAAACGTATCTATTATTTAATTAATTAATATTTTTACTTTTTGGAGGAACACAATCGTCAAAAACGTTATAAATCTTATTATAAAATAAATCTAAAACTATATCTGGATCACGTAAACCGTAAATCTACTAAACTATACATTTGATTAAAGTCCGCTTTATTAAAATTCCAAAATGTAGGTACGAGTTATCAAAGATTGAGATTGCGAGTGTCGCGTACGCGGCGATGCGGGAGGGGTACGCGGCCCGGGGCCAGGGGACGGAGGGGGCGGGCGCGCGCCGCGCTCGATGCGCACGGACAGCGGAGGATGGTACGCGTCCACAGGCCGCAGGCCCTCGTCTGCCGCGCTCACTGACACGCCACCGCGCGCACTCAACACGAGGTCCAACTGCCTATTGTTACAGTTAGGTACTGCATTACACTGAGCAAAATCACAGAAGGCCATGAAATATTCGTAATAATTAGAAATATTGTTGTTACACGAGTACATATTAAAGTACCCTAATATAATTAAATTACTGCTATATTTGACACTTATTTTTTCTAATATGCAAAACATCGACAAATATTCATTGTCGTCAGCCCCTGGTGGAATATACACGACACAACAAGTGAATAGAAAACAATTTTGCTTATAAACAGCCGCACACATAAGTTCAAACTTTTGACTATCTATATCGATGTCACCTGGTACCGACACTCGTCGCAACTCGAACCTCGGTGTGGCCACTAAAAATACGCCCCCTTGCTTGCGACCATCCGCCCGATCGCATCGTAATAGTTGATATCCAGCATTCTGAATCGCTTCATTAAGGCCCGATTCGGTAATAGCAAATAAATCAGATCCCGATGATTCCGTAGTGATTAAAATTGTGTTGTCTTAGTTCTGAGTCCTCTGACGTTTTGATATAAAATGTTGAAATGACTACTGGGTTTCCGGTTGATTTGGATTAGAGTTGGAACGGAACCAAATCCATTCACTGTATTCTACGTTTACTGGCCAAATCTCAGGGTCACAAAGTTTCTCAAAATTACTTAATGAAATACCAATCTTGAATGAGGCATAGTCTCGCTCCGTTTTTGGTTTTAATTTTTCGATAACTATTTCCGAGTCCGTTCCTAGTGTCTGTTTGATATGCTCCTTGAGATCGTCCTCTGTTGTGCTTTTATTCAGCGTCCAAACATGTAAAAATTTCCTGCGTTCAACTGCTTTTAAAGAACTAATTGAATTATTACCACCTTTCCTTATTGCGTTACTTCATCTATTTTTTATTTTTTTTTAACCTCTATCCAATCATTATTACTAGTATCATCAACTTTCATATCGAATCGATTTTATAGATGCTATAGTGTGGTTTTATAACATTGAATCTTATAACTGGTTTATCCAGATACCAATTGATGCAAAAATAATATAATCACACTATTTTAAAATTAAAGTTCCACATGAATTTTAGTAAGGATTTATCGATATTATCAATCATACGTCACGTCACTAGCGGTCACATATTGAAGACTTTGGCGTCTGAAAACACTCCTTTTTAAACGTTTAATTCCTCCTTTTTTGTCATCAAATTTCTCAATAACCATGGTAGGTATAATTTAATTCTTTTCAAGCAGTTAAAATATATGGACAAGAGCTAAAATATTTAAGGTATACAAATAAAAACACACAAAAGTAATGATTAATTATTTATTTCGTGATAAAGTGCACCGTATTTTTTGTCACATATTTGTGTCGTTGGCGTACAGGGCACGCGCTTGCTTGTCACATATATATGAAAAAGGCGTTCAAAAGGTTAACGTGAGTCGAACGGCCACCTACATCTGTAAAATTGTCACAATAAAGTGCACGATCACATCAAGCAACGTATTTTTTCATTCTTCCCCTATCTGGATCAATCCCGCACAGAATGTGTTTAAATATCTGATCTACTCGTATCACCTTCATAAATCCAACGAGTCCAACACTACAGGGCAATCTTGTAAGGTCGAGGAGTTCCTTTGGGGCTACCTTCCGCTTCTATAATTAGACCCTGGACTAAATCTTTAGTCAGTTTTTGTCACGAAAAAAAATGTATGAGCTGAAACCCATGAGCCATTATGGCCATCTACGGTCTCACCACCTCCACGCTATCATATTTTATAAATGTCTCCGTAGTTATATAAGAATGCTAAGTGACAATCGGACGTCGGTACGTCGATTCTGTAAAATTCAAACAACAACTCGCATCTCACATCGCTATTCATTGTCACTTCGCATAAGGTTCAAAATTACCTTGATTTTGCATTCTGTAAGCATCACCTAGTCACTTGCGAAGTGAAGTGAGCTCCGAAGCGACCAATATTGTACTAGTGACTACCACATTCAACAAAATGTTAGTCAAGTTTTATCGATTCCAGTTTTTTGACACAATTGTTGAGTTTTTGGCACAGAATTTTAGCTTAGGATGTTTAATTAAGTGTATGCTTTATGTATGTATGTATGTATAAACGATAAGACCGCCCATTGTGTCACCCTATGTAAAATTTCTAAATTTATGTCTGTAATTTTTATGGTGTATAATAAAGAGTATTCTATCTATCTAATTTAAAATTTCTTAATTTGAGGCAGCTAATAATAATAGGTCTTTACCTATGTAATTGGAGATTCCATAACCAGCATTTTCAGATTTAATTATCTGTGGATTGGCGAGCAATTCGTAATTCAAATGAATTTTATTCGAAAGACGTATTAATTTAATTTCAAATTCAGTCATTTATTTTTAGATAGTTTTTTGTTTTTGTGACATTGTGGTAGTTTTTGGCGCCATGTATAAACTGAAAATTCGTACAATTTTCAAATATAAGTTCCTACGTGGAAATACCGCTGCGCAAACAACACGAAACATTAACGACGTGTACGGGCCTAACACTGATTGTACAAACACGGTCCATTATTGGTTCAATCGTTTTAAATCTGGAAATTTTGAGTTGAAGAACGAGCCTCGCGGTCGAAGAATTCAACACCCGAGAGAGTACAAAACGCTTTCGCTGACTTCATCGCCTCCCGTCCAGCAGACTTCTACGGTAAAGGGATAAACAAACTGCCATGAAAATGGCAAAATTGTATAGAATAATTTGGGCCAGTACCTACTTTGATTAGCTGAAAAAAAAAAAAAAAACATTTTTTTTATATTTTAAAATTATCTTACAATACTCCAATTTCATAGGTAAATAATCTATGCTAGCCTTACGAATAAAAAAATGTTCTGACAATATTTAATGTTTAAGTAGTCTGTGATTTATTTTGTTGTGTATCAAATTAAACACATGAAGTGTTTAATTTGATCGTTCAGTGCCGAAAATAATTGTGAAATAATCATGAAGTAAGTTTATATTTGTGGCTGTGAAGTTTAAAAATGATACGAGTATCCATTAAAATTGTATTTATTTTGTTTTCTAAAGTCAAAATGAGACACGTTCCTCTCGCCTATCGTCGGCTCAGGTTGAAACTCTGGTAGAGTTTATGGAAAGTAACCCTGGCATGGCGAAGGGTTTCTTGAGAACTCAAAATGCCAGAGAGCGAAGTCGACGCCAGTAGGAGGAACTAGCCGTGCGCCTAAATAGTATAGGTGGCACAATCAAAAATTCCAAACAGTGGACCAAGGCTAGCATCGCTTTTTTTACGACATGTTAGTTAGAACCACTTAACATTCCTCAAAGCAAACCACTTAAAATGTGTGACGAATTTTGGTTTAAAGTGGGTTCCTTGGTTTAATAAATTTTATCTATCAAGTAATTGATGAATATTTTAAATCATAGAAGTGACGAGGTTCTCTATTTGTGAGAAAAAAACGCCAATTTCATAGTTTAGTGGCTAGGAAAAAACTTGAGATTAAAGAACCTTCATGTAAGTATGTAAATATTTATCTTTTTAGCTTCACGTCACGCAACGCCAATTGCTTCCCCTCGTAGCCCCAGGACAAATATAGTTCGTGCTAGTCAAGGTGCTGGTTCTGTGTGTAAATAAAATAACTATCAAAACTTCATTTTTCAAACGAATGACAACGAAAAGCTGCTATTTAAGATTTGTTATTTACGCATCATACGAGTAGTAATCAGTGTTCTTTTTTCAGCATCACGTCACACATTGTCATCTTCAGTTGCTGTTCCTGCACCATCTCAACGGCGAACGGATTTCTCATCCACTACTAATAGATTCCTGAGGATGGAAGAACAGCAGCTGGAGATCATACAATGACTAAATGCACAAATCCTGCAGTCCTATGTAACTGGAGAGGAGTGCGGAAAGAGAAATGGCCATAGATGAAAGGAGTGCAGGGAGAGATAGAATCTTAGCTGAAGCTGTGGCTGCAGTGGGGAAAGGGCTGCAAGCATTGGCAGAGGCTAAGAATAGAGATAGGGTGTAATAATATAAGTTAGTATAATATATATTGTAAATATAAAAGAACCATGTATCTATCACTGTACTCCCTTTCTTCTCCTAAAGTTGTTTGTCCGAAAATCATTATCCATAACACGTTTGCTATAAGCTTCAGTAACCATAATGTTCAAAATCCCGAAATTTTGTTTAACATAATTCCCGAAATTATCTTTAGTTCTAAAAGAATTCTATCATAATATCGAGTACTATAATAATTGAATCTCCTAATTTTACATGACCTAAAGTCATAATTATGTCCTAAGTATTGTGTATTATTCCGAATGTTCATTTATAATATTTCTTTTAGTCCTAAAACATTTGGAAAAAATTAGGTTTTAGTGACAGAAACAAATCGCTGTAAATCCGACTCCACGCAGTCTTGTCTGCTCTACCCCTAGAGTGTAATTTAAAATCGCTTAGGCGCAGAGGGGCGAGGCCCGTGAGTTGAGGAGCAGGTGGTTGTAACAATCGCCGCCACGGCTGAGGCGGGCCGGCTAAGCCGGCCAGCATGCCGAAGCTGCGGTGGTGAGCGTTAAACCCATCTGCGACGATAAAATCGCATGGAACCGCCGGAGCCCCGCAGCGCCGGAGCCGTGACAGACACCATGCCTGCTGCATGTTGCATGCTTGCTAGCATACTGCATGCTTGCTTGCATGCTGCGTGCTTGCTTGCATGCTGCATGCTGCGTGATTGCCTGCTTGCTTACAAAAACTACATTTTCACAATCAACTGCTTTATTGAGTACATGTCTACTATATTTATTTATGTATGATAAAAAAATATAATGCAAAATCAAGTTTTTTTTTTTCATTATAACAAAATGATACTTAAACGTATACAATATTTATAAATAAACATTATGTAATTTGAATTTAAGACTTAAATTTTTTATTGAAAACGGTTTTATGTCTTTTGTATAATACTGATTGTAATATTTATGACAAACGGATTTAGGACATATTATATTTAGGGATTTCAATTTTATGGCATGTGATATTAAGTTCGGGAAAGTTATTATTCGGACAAATGATGATCAAGACAAAAAAAAGTTATGGCACTTTAAATTATGGATAAAAAAGTTAGGTGACACCATAGAGAACCATCTATCACATAATTGATTTACTTGTCATGGCTTCAATTTTAATTCTTTTTACTTTTTGTGGTAGACTGTGCATCGTCTTCACATATAATTATAAAATGAATGTATAGGTACAAAATCTTGTAAAACATTTTAAAAGTGGAGTTTCTTGCCCATTTTTCTCCATACAAACACTTCCTTTTGGATGGGGCGACTACGAGTAGAATCAATTCTATTTTATTATTGTAATTTTTGACGTTCAAAAGTGCCTTTTCATGTGCCTATTTGAATTAAATGATTTGACTTTGAATAAATAAAACACTTAAACGGATACTAAAGCGGTTTTATTAAATTTCCATTGTTGATTAAGTAGTTTGGATTTGGGAATGGTTTATGGAAATGGCGAAAGAAAACTTAGAAAGGGTTGTTGTTGACCTCTGTTTTTATATGTATCTATCTATTTACAAAAACAACTAACTATCATAGAGTTAGATCCTGCAGTGTGTGTTATCAGTTTGAACGAATACTAGCGCAGTTTTATTGAAAGTCCATTGGTGATTTGTTTGGATTTGGTTTAATTTTGACACTACAGACTTACTATCGCACCTATGGTCATGTTAGGTACATGTTCTTTACCGTGAGCATGAAATAGGTACTCAATTATCATCTAGACATAGTCAATTGTTATAATTCAATATACTACCCATTCCCACTGGCGGCACCCGTTCACGAGCACGACGCATGAACCAACCATCGCTCCGCTGTAGAACGTAACGACCCGCCTCACACACCACAGAATACATAATAGTACTAAATGACACCACCGATAAGTTAATTAAGACGTGAATGCCATAGCCTATTTACTAAGTGTCGCCTACGTAATTGCCCTAGAGCTAAATCGGCGTTAGATAGCAAATCCCTAGTTTGCCTCCTTTGAACTTCAGCAATTGTTTGGAGCTCTTCTAGTCTCTCTTCTTCTGAAACGCATTCCTGCGCGATTGCACGTCTTGTGCAAAACAACATGCAACAACAATATTTGCAACCACGTCTGGAATAACGTCGTGGCGCGCCTACAGAAATACTCATAGCAACCATTTCACAGACGCAGCTATGCTGCGTCAAATGCCGTAGGCTGACCCAGCGAAGGGCCCGTAGTAGCGGGCCACTGTGCAGCCTCCGCGGTCGAGGGGCGACTTCTCGCATATGGAAATGGCATTCTGCCTTCAGGCGTTGCCCAGTGCACAGGTTGTGTTGCTCAATTATTGTTACTCTGCCTCTCTGTACATTGTTACTATTTTGTGTAAACTAAGCTATTACTGGGTGTCATGATTATTTGTGTCTTGAAGTTGATTAAGTGTAGTTTCGTGTAAAATTAATTGATTAAATATTTTTTAAGATATTCTAATTTCCTACTATTTAAAGAACCTCTTTTATTTTACAAAATGTCTGATCCTGTGCCTTCAAATTCAATTTATAACACGGAGCGGAGAAAATGCATATTAACTACTTAATTTGTACAAACTATATCCTTCTAATGCGATTATGTCAAAAAACAACCACACATTGTCAATCGAATGATGAATGAGGAATAATGTCCGACCTCCGAGCCGAACAAATTACGAAATTCAACGACAACAAACGAATAACTGAGCGAACTGACCAAACAACAGCTCATTCGGTCACGACGCGTATGCGTATTAGATCGTAACTCGGTACAAAGCGGCTGACCCGGCTGTTAAGAAATCGCGGTGTCATGTGACCGAAGTGACGTAAGACGAGACTTTATTTTCTATAGAAATTTGATTCACGATAAGCCGGACGCGCCTACGTGTTATTTTAGGGCAAAATGATTTGTTTTTGGGACATAAAGACAAAAATGTAGGCGTTTTGTAATGTTTTAATTTTATGGTGTATCAAATACTTATAGTGTGATTATGCAATGATGATTGTGTTCCGAATTGCCGAAGGGAAGCCGGTATGAATCGAGTTGTTTTAAGCCATCGCCCGTGCTACGCTTAAAACTTATTTTGAATTCTTCTATTATGTACATTAACAGAACTATGATTATTATTAGAAAATTATGGTCACCCTACCAAATTTGCTCTTACACAATTTAAAAAAATGCTTTCTCTTTTTGGAACAACGAGCGATATTCAAATTTTAATAAAAATATGGAAAAAATACTTGTCTAATTCGACTTTCAATTACTTTTCAACTAATCACTTTCTAGCCATTATTTATTTTTAACAAATTCACGGAGACATTCAACTATAAGAAATAAAAGGCATATTTATGTATTTCATGTTTTGAAGATTCTTTAGTACAAACTGAGGGACCCAGTTAAACGCCATAAATCTGTAACGTCATAATTATTCTAGCTAGTTGGAAATTTCTTAAAAGATTTAAGAAAATCGTTCACACTGCCGCGCCGCGACGCCGCGACGCGACACGAACAATACAATTTCTAAGAAAACTTCACTATAACAATATCCGGAGTCGCGTCGCGCTGTCGCGTCGCGCTGTCGCGTCGCGCTGTCGCGTCGCGCTGTCGCATCGCGCTGTCGCGTCGCGCTAGTCTGCACGAAGCTTCATGCGTCATCAGCGCGCAGGGCCATACAAATTATCGACCTAGAGATAATACTTTCTGAGATTTATGCTATGTCACTTTATGCAAGCGTCTGGACTGAGAGCCCAAGTCATTTGTTCCGCTTCTTCTCCACTGCTCAACTACATTGCTCAACTGCTTAAAGTTGAGCAGTGGGTAATACCAACGGCTCAACTGGTAATTGCTCAACTGTGAATAGTTGAGCAGTGGGTAATACCCGCTGATCAACTAAAACTGCACAACTATAGTTATAGACTAGAAATAAAAACTCCAAATCTCTTAATTATTATACTTCACCAACTACTTACTAAGAAATCTTAAAATTAAAAAACTATTTCTTCTATCGTTTAACAAGAACTTATCCTGTATAAAGAAGGAAGAAATGGTTTTTTTTTTACATTTAGTTAAAGATCATAGAAAAACACATTAATCAAGTAGGTACCCTTAATATACGTCACACGAAATTTAAAAGTAAAAACGAATTTTAAATTTCTTCTTTTTGCTAAAATTACGATAACACGGTCAGTGTTATCGTAATTTTTCGAGAGCATGTCCAATTGAAATTTCTGAATTAATTAGTTGCATTTGTATGTAAATAATTATATCATCATTATGTATATACTTCTTTCTTCTCCTGTTTGCTGTTTTGTCTACAGCAAGAACGTCAATGTCAGCTAGTATTTTTAATAATCTCAACAATGTCTTGGTGTTTTTGTTTATAGATTTGTTTATTTTTGAATGCCAACCTTCGAGCACATTGTTGGTTCTATGTCGCTCTCCTAACATACTGATTATTTTTATAAAGTCCTTTTTCTTTAAAATGTTGTCCACATAAGTCAAAAGGGCTGCATTTCAAGTTTCGTATTTTCATATTCGTTTACAATGTAATTCCAACCTTCCATTATTTTTTCCACACCTATTAATGGCAACACGGAGCAGAGACGAATGATCCGTTTTTCATGTTTTGTTTTCTGACAGCCCAATTTTTTTGCGTTTCGCCGAATCATTTTAGTCAACCTTTAATAGTAACAGTAGGCCATACTTCTTTTATTGCATTTATCATCCCAATCTCAAAATCGCAGTGAAGTTTTTCAATATTCAGTTCTGGTAATTGCAATTTTAAAATATAAAATAAATATCTATAACTTGTCTGTTTTTTGTCAGACATTAACGCAAATATAAATGGCTTAACATGTATTGATTCCGAAGAACCGCCCATATCCCCATGTATAGTAAATAGTTGGGTAAAAGAATTCGGGCAGCTGCTAAAAGTTCCATCGACAAAAAATTCTTTCACATTTTTAAGCTGTTCTTTATTTTCAGGAGAACAAAACACCAAAATTCGCGTTTGATCGTCATGAAAATCGGCTAAAAGGAATTCGAGATATTTTTTCGGAACATTGACCTCGTGTATATTATTGAATATGCTCTTTATAGTTCCGAACGATTTATATCTATCATCATATAGAATAGACCATGTTTGATGCTCGATAGAGGTATACTATCTGTGATTTCCTTTTTATGCCCATCATGTTTCATCTGAACTATCGCCTCTTCATACAATTGAGGAATTGGGCGATCAGAACACATTGCTGCCTTTTTAAGTTTATCTTTTTCTACCATTACTAAAATATGATTTTTATTTTTTGGACATGAATGATCCGTGGACTTAAGATTTTTTTTAGCCTAAAATAAAGATGGAAACGATAAAAAGAGAAGTTCAGAAATTGTACCGACCTAGTTGGTAAAAATAAACTCTCCTTAATTGTTAAAGTCCCTTTGCATTTAGTTTTTCTATAAGAGGAACATCTTAGTATAGTTTGTCAATTTTTGTAGTCTCTTAGTCTATGATAATGATGATCTTTGTAAAGCACAGCTCTTCCTCCTTTATGATCGATGATTTTCATCTCGTTGTCCTCACTTGGTGCTGAACCGTAATAAATAAATTAGTAAGCAACTAAACTATTATTAAAAGACATCTATTAAATTAAATTGAATACTCTGCACATAAATACTAAGTACCTATCTATTTATTTTTCACTTACACGAGGTTGTCAGAGACGAATCTTCACCATCCATTTGATTATATTTCATTTATTAGTTTGCGGATATTGAAAAACGAGTGCACGAGTAAAATTATCTAAAAAGGCAGTAATAAACTAAACAATAAAACTCTCATTACCTACACCAATAACATAACATTTACAATGAGTGATACGATACGAGTGACATTTTCAATGTCAATTACAAATAAGTGTATTTTAAATATATTGTATTAACAATAGATTAGTGGCCAGTGCCTCAAGAGCAGTTGAGGAGTAGCAAGAGCAGTTGAGGAGTAGGTTATATGTTTGATTTAATAACAGGATGACTACTACTGATAAACTAAGTTGAGCTATAAAGCATAATAGAGTCTGGCTAACGAAAGTAGGCCTTGGAATTATTTGCGAACTTTTTATATAGCAACTCTGTATGAACGTCAACGTCAATTTGACAAGGTTGTCGTTCGGTATCTCTGGTGTCAAATTGTATGCGTTTGTGTAAATTGTGATTCTAATTACGGTTTAAAATGAACAAATCTATCAAAAGTGGTGTACGAAAGATGTTGTTTTGCATGATTGGCAAGTTCAACGAAAAACAACAACAGCGTGATGCCGCGTTTAAACAAAAACAAGATTGTCTACGTGTGGTGTTGAATTTCATAGGTTAGTAGACAATATTATTTTGATACTTTGAACACCTACCTATCCAGTCGTCTTAATAAAATTTTGATTTATAATTTACTTATCCTTACAAATAAGTTACTTTCGCTTTTTCGTATTGAATAAAACTAATTATATTCATTCGTACATCGCATCAGTCAACGTATTCATTTTAATAACATCACCTATGTTTTACGTATTATACTCATAATGAATTTTTGCTGTATTTTTGTTGGTAATTTATTATTTATTATATGCTTTATTGTACATACAAAACGATATATAACAGAGGGAAAAAAAACAATTAAAATACATACAATGGTAATTTTAAAACGATTAACTTTCTTTAACAGAGAATCTGCAAGATGTCGAAGGAGTTGATGAAATAGTAAGAACTATTGAAAATCTCACTGAATTAGAGCAGAAAGATAGGATAATAACCCAGAATCAGTACTTAGAAGAAATAACTTCAATGACTGGTAAGTTTTTACTATACACTGGTGTTTTGAAATTATGCCGAAAAAAACCTTTGCATTTACGTAAACCAAGAATTAATTACATATTTTGTATATCTTCTTTGCAGAAGTGAGTGTCAGAACACTAAAGAGAGTAAAAAGGGAAGGTGCAGTAAATGAAGGTGTCTGGAGTACCCCGGGGAAGAAACGCCCACGGAAACCTACTGGGTCTAACCTAGATAACTTTGACATAGATGCTATGCGTAACAAGATAAACGAATTTTATATTGTTAAAAAACAAGTTCCTACACTGAGGACACTGTTGGTGGAGTTAAAAGAAAGTATTGATTTTAACGGATGCAGAGAAACTCTGCGCCGCTTGTTATTAGCCAATGGCTATGAATTTAAAAATAATAAAAATGAGCGTTCTGTATTAATAGAACGCTATGACATATCTGCTTGGAGACATAGATTTTTAAGAACTATAGCAGGAAAACGTGCAGAAGGCAAGCCAATCATTTATTTAGATGAGACTTATGTCCATAGAAACTACAAGCCTAAGAAGTCATGGCAAGGTCCTTCAACTAGTGGTGCAATTGAAAATGTTTCGACCGGGAAAAGGTACATTATAGTTCATGCTGGATCAGAGAAAGGCCCCGTACCAAACTCTTTGTTAGTGTTTAGTACTAAATCAAAAAATGCTGATTATCACCATGACATGAATGCTGAAAATTTTAATAAATGGCTTAAAGAAAAACTTATACCAAATTTGGAAGAACCAAGTGTAATCATAATGGATAATACTAGTTACCATTCGGTAATTATAAATAAGGTTCCGAACACACAAACACGTAAAAGTAATATAAGAGAGTGGCTTCGTGATAATGGAATTCAATATGAGGACTACCACACGAAAGCAGAGCTGTTGTGTATTGTAAAACGAAATACGCCTAATCCAATATATGAAGCTGATGAAATTTTAAATCAATGTGGTCATGAGGTGTTGAGACTTCCACCCTACCATTGTGATTTAAATGCGATCGAGCTTGTGTGGAGTTTGGCAAAACGTAAAGTGGCTAGCAAAAATATTGCAGTTACTACAGCTGCATTAGAAGAAATAATTAAAGATTCATTTGAAAACGTAAGTTCACAGGATTGGAAGAAAATTACTGATCATGTAATACATGTTGAAAATAAATATAAAGAACGTGATAAAATAACAGAAGAAAATTTAGAAAGTTTTATTATAAATGTTGGAGACAGCGATACTAGTGACAGTGATGAATCTTTTGGCATTGAAGTGTTAGAATCTGATTTTGATTACGATGAATAAAACTAAGTTATTATGTATGGAATATTATCGTATTTTATTTGTCTATTTATTTTCGGATTCCGCTCATATTTACCTCATATACTAACACCTATACCAGATCAATAAATCCTTAAAATCCCGTTACAAACCTGATACATATCAAAAATTAATACATGTGTAGATAAATTCTGTTTCTTTATTTCCCTAACATAATGTTCTTATACTGTCTATATATAGGGTTTTTCATTAAGAGCGCTCGAACTTTGAAATGAAATAAAACAACCTGTTTAAGTGATATTACTACAATTTTTATAACATTTTAAAGAATATTCCACACATAATGACATTATGTGTGGAAAATAATATCAGCCAAATGGCCACTGCGACTCCGCTGTAGATGGCGTATTCTGGTGGACTAATCTTGGAGGACGTCTTCGCATAAATGGTCAATTTCACGAAGAACGCGAGTTATGTTGGCCTTTAGGGCAACAATTGACTGTGGTTTATCTGCGTACACTAAAGATTTCATGTAACCCCACAGAAAGTAATCGAGCGGTGTTAACTCACACGATGAACGCCATAAATTGAACACAACGCACAGAACGTAGGCGAATAGACAACTGGTTTTGATAATAAATTTTACACAATTTCTACGCGTTGTTGAAGCGTGTAGCGTTCCATGGTGAAATGTCACGACAAAATATATATTCATGCCAAATTTGGTAGCAATCGCATTACCGAAATGGCCGCTATGCGCTGCTAAAGTTCGAGCGTCCTTATTGAAAAACTATATATATGATATTTTTAATAATGCATTACCAAGTATCAAAGTAGGTTATTCCAATTTTCATAGTATAATTTTAGTGTTGTCATGCATGTATTTTTTAAATTTGCCGCCAATATTCTGGGGCCAACTTTCGTTAGCCAGACTCTAATATGTATATATGACGGCACGGTTGGCGCAGTGGTTAAGTAATTGACTGCTGCGCTGTATGTCGCGGGTTCGATCCCCGCACGGAACCAATATTTGTATGACCTACAATTAGTTGTTCCGGGTCTGGCTGTTTGTGTATGTGAGTTTAAATGTATGTAAACGCACCCACGATACAGGAGAAATTCCTAATGTGGGGCAACGTTTTAGAAAAAGAGTTGAGCAGTGGTAAAAAACTGATTTGTTCATAAAAAAGTTTATATTCACGTTTAAGAAAATTATGGAACTTTAAGTTTTTACTATTTTTTACTAATTTCCCTGTAAGTTTCAATGTATCGCAAGAAAATAAAAATAGGCCCTAAGTCCAGATGCGCATAACAGACAGCAGTACTGCTGGGGAGTTTGTTGCGCCACTCATTCTTCCTAGCTAAAGCACTAGGAAGTGGTGAAGGGCGGGCGGTTTTGGGGGACTTGCGTATGTAATTTTGACGTTCTCAGCCTAGTTTGATTAAATGATTTTGTTTTTTTTTTTGAAGAATCACGAATAAAGTCACCTGTATCATCCATCATCTGCATAGCCTTTTCCCAACTATGTTGGGGTCAGCTTCCAGTCTAACCGTTGCCAAACATTTGCATGAAAACTTTTGTTATCATTATGTTGCTACACTAGGTAAAAACTAGGCAATAACAATTAAAACAAGGTATGTAAGTTGTATTGTTTAAAAATATATATTAAAATTTATAATAAAAAGACAGAGACAACACGGCACTTAAAATCATCGTCATCATTTGGAATTTGTTCATTACCCCCCAGTTACAAAGATCTTTCTTACAAGTGCTCCATTCAACATCGGCTGTTTTCCCGGATTCCTTGTCGCCTGCCAATGTAACGTCTTCTGGTGTAGCACATCTTCGGTTTATAGCTCCTCCAGTTATAGCTAGATAAAAATAAAACATAAAAATAATAAGTTAGACTGTATGTTCAAGTCTTTAGTGGCTAATTGACAACGTACCTAAAATAACACATAACATCACGCTTTGTTTCCCCGAAGAGTTAGGCAGAGGTGTACCCGTAGGAGTTATACCTACATTTCACCAATTATGTTTAAGTCCCATGTAACAGGGGGCGAGTTTTTTGCCATCAACCGGGCACAAATCCAGACTCCCGGCTGCGACTGAGAAATTCTAGGTGGAAAAACCCAATAAAACTTTTATCGACTTACGAATCGAACCCAGGACCTCATGCTCAGCAGTAGTGCTTGAGACCACGGGACCCACGAGGCAGTATCACAACGTATGAACGTACCGAGTTACTTAGAAAATTAAAATTAAGTTTTAACTTTTAGCTATAGGTACCTAATGCAAATATTGCAGCAAGAGCAATTAAATCTTTTCTATCTTTACAGATAATTTTCAAATCTTGCAATACAGGCTCAAAGTAACCCCGGTCAAGTACGAGTCAGACTCGCGCAGTAAAGGTTCGGATCACCAATTTATATTGATTACTTTGTTTTTATTGTTTGCCATTACAGAGGCCGTAGTAACACGTATTCTGTGAAATTGCATTAAAATTCTTGAAAATTTCAACTGAATACCAGGTATAACAGTTAAAAGGAGAAGGCCCCGTGGCAGACAGATGGACGGACAAACTGTAGACTTGGTAGTTAATAAAGTCGCGTTTTTGGAATTTGGGTACGGAACCCTAAAAAAGGCCAACGGCCAGCACGGTCTTTAATCTTAACTTTGGCATAACGGTGACAATGTGTTGCCATCTTGATGCCACGTATAGGTATAAAAAATATAATTACCCTTCGTAAGGAAACACATAGTCGCGGTTTCTTCGCATTTGCCTTTGAGCTCCTTGTAATCATCTTTGCATTTTGGTTCAGTGTCGGCACAGTTGTAGCATTCAAGTGATGAGGCTGGATTGTACGAATATAATGATTAGATTAATGGGTGCGACGGATTAGTTTAACCGAACTTTTACTATGGTTTTCTATGGTTTACTATGGTTTTCAGCTCTGAAATTGCGAAAACATCTGCTGCTCCATTCATTTATGATCGTATTTAACTCGGAAAAATATAGGGAACAGTTGATTTTCATTTGCGATTTCAGAGTTGACTTTGACTTTTTAATCCGTCACGGAATTTGTTTATAAGTACTGCAACCGTATGTGTGTGAAAAACGGTTAAACCGAGCTAAATATTACAATCTCCTACTAACGGTCAGCGCATACTAAGCAGCAAAATGCTTCAACAAATTCTTGGCCATCAGTAAAATATACGCGAGCAAACGCAAATATCTCTTGCACGATGTTTTCAACTTTAGTTTACTTGTGATCAATTTATCGAAGAAAAATTGTTTAAATATTTTGCTGGTTACTGTTGACAAAAAAGAGAGACACAATTTCCTGATAAACACTTCCCCTTACTTATAATCGTTACTTAAAGTTAACACAAGTTTAAACGTTTTAAAATGTACTGCTAAGCAGACGTTAATCAATACCTAACTTGTAGAGACTGAAGTAAATACACGATCTTGCTATATAATGACTGCTTTGTTTTATATGTACGGTGTATGAACAGAATATTATTGTGAGGTTACCCTCAATGTCAATGATATACAACATTGACTACAAATAGTTCGCCGTTTTGTTAACCTCATATAAAGAAGAAAAATTCTGGGTCCCTATGCGAGACAGAGCCCCAGCGCTGCTTTTCAGCGACAGCCGGCGATGACGTGATGACGTCAACCGGTGCAGCATATACAGAAATAACAAAATAAGACAAAAATAAAATAAACACAATAGTTAGTCTTAAATATATAAGATATAATATTACTATTACAATATTACTGTTATCAAAAGCTTTTGGAATCCTTCCA
This sequence comes from Xanthia togata, assembly GCA_963853775.1. NCBI lineage: Eukaryota > Metazoa > Arthropoda > Insecta > Lepidoptera > Noctuidae > Xanthia > Xanthia togata. The sequence goes on along the minus strand of OY970798.1, from coordinate 6,688,659 downwards.
ATTGCTTTTTTTGTTTCTCAATTAAAACTGTTACAACACCTTATTCAGTGTTATTTTAAGATTCATAATCAATATTTGAGTGCCCTATAGAGCGATATTTCATAATTTAAGAGCCATTTGCAACGTTGTCAATTTTGTGTTTGCAACCGCTTAAGCAACGTTTCTAAGTTAGGGTGTATGGATAGCTAATTAATAATATCAGTACTGTAGTTGTGTCAGACTCACCATATTTAACAGACGAACAGATGAACAACGTTACCAAAAACAAATTAGCCATTGAGGACTTCATTATAGTTTTCGGGTAATCGTCGTAAGATCACACGGAATACCTACTAAACTTGAAATCAATCAATTAGTTACATGGTCATGTTTTTATACTTATAGGTATAAAAACATGACTGACGCTTGATATCCAGCTAGTGAGATGTCCATATTGCTCACAGGTACGTTTTTTTAAAGGAGAACTGGGCTGAAAATACACTATGACAATATCCACAAATTACATAGTGTACCATTGTGCTCCCCAGCCACATCCCTAACATCAACACCTTTAGAGAAAACCTTGTGGAAAACGCTTGCAAATTCAAATATTCTACCCCAGTGTTAAAGAGTTCCCCGGGGCGCGAGACGGTCTATGGCACTGAATTTGGCGCAATGTATCCGACTTGCGTCCCAGGAGAACTCACAAAGTGCCTGGGAGCAATTACTTTAATTCCCATATAAGATTCTCCATGTCCATAAAAATTTGGCAACTAAAAAATCCTTAACGAACCAAATTCAAGAAAATTTTAATAATTCGACCTTAATTTTAGATCCAAAATTACCTGCATTCAATAACCAATCACAAAAAGACTTAAAACTTCACATGTGGAATCCAAATTAAGTGAAGGTGACATCAGTGAAGCGGCCAGGATACTGTTCAGCAGCGAGTTGGTGGCGCCTTGCTCTCCAGAAACGCTAACAGCTTTAGAGAGTAAACACCCAGCGCCTGCGGATAGCTTTTCTACCTTTCCCAATCCCTCAACCCTCCCGTCCTAAACGTTTCAGCGCCCCAGTTGATTGCAGCCGTGAGTTCCTTCCGGAGCGGTTCCGCCGGCGGCCTCGACGGCCTGACTCCACAACAGCTAAAGGATCTATTGAGCTTAGGCGCGCCGGGGACGCTGGTGAGTCACTTCTAAAGGAGCTTGCGGCTCTGATTAAACTCATGCTCACCGGCGGTGTTAACGAGGCCTTCCTCGATGTCGTGCCTGTATACCCAGCACGACACTACGTTTAATCCGATTGAAAGCTATAGTCTAACATGCGTAGTATTTAGTACCTTCCGAATTATCTATGTCAAAAATGAGTACCTTAATGACTACAGCGAAATCTTAAATTATTTTCCAGCAGGACCCTCCGCTGTTTGAAGGTCTTCAGACCAATCACATAATATGGTCCCGTTAAGCGGTGTACCTTCAAAATACTTTAGTTTTATTTTAAAATAATTATTATTTTATGAGGAATGCACCTGCAAAACTTTTGTCATGCCAGCAGGACTCTATTTTTTTTATGCTTTCAGCCCAGACGGTCATATTTCTTATTAGCATTTTTTTAGTACTTCTCTAATAACCTAACGTTTAATTAAAATAATCTGCAATAAAGCAGACAATTTGTTTTAAAACTTTTAGCACTTTTTCAGCGAACGAACGTTTAGTTTGACCGATGTATGAGCTTTCACAGCTTTCAGGTGGTATGGTGGCGTTAACCAAAGACAATTTTATTCATTTAAACCGGTCTAGTTAGATGTATTTATTTTATTTGTTTAAACATAATTTAATAAATTTATGTTATCTTAAAAATTAGTAATATAATAAACCAAATTATTTATTTATATTTTTTTTTTTAAATTATTATTAAAATTATAATATATTACTTTTTGGAATTTCTCGGGACCCTAGGGTCCCGGAGCTTTGGAAGGCGTACGAGGGGCCGAAGCCAACTCGCAGAGGCCCGTTAGACGTGTCTAATGAAACGAGGCACTAACCGACGATAATCCTTGTACGCACTAATCTAGTGCACCCAAGGACAACCCCCGGTTAGTGCAGGACTATTGCAAGATATGGAAACAATGATATTGGATTATGGGTTTAGGTGGCTAAGTGAACTGGTTATCTAGAACTATGGAAAGACTATGGCCCCTGCCAGACCAATATCTTATATAAAATAGACAGGTAAAATGGCAGGGGTGACTTGCACACTCAATAATGGGCCCCCGAAAACGGTCGCTAGCACAAAGTGTCGAAGCGATAAGAGGGCAACATGTCCTGAGGTGCTTATAAGGAGTGGAGCGGTATTCCACGGCTATCAGGACAATCCCGGAAGTACGGTCAAGATCCCTACCAGCATCTTACTGGAATACTTCCTTCCTCCGAGCACATTTGCTCTTGCGAATCTCCACTCAAGCCGGCCAATAAAGGCAAGATAGAGGTGGGAGCTCTATTCCTCGACAGTTCACTCCAGCCGGCCAATAAAGACCGGCATAGACCTGGAGTTCGGAGCGCGCAAGCCCCACCACGACGTCAACGTAGAGATACGGCGGCGGTGGGGTTATTAAAATAATTATTATTAAAATCATTTATTTTAATACATAATAAGATAATGATAATGATAATGATAAATGATAAATGATTTATTTCTGCAAGTAGGTTTGTACAAACACTTTTACACGTCAATCATATTTTAAAAACTAGATGAGGTCGGCGTTTCCTATCTGACTACTCTGAGAAGAAAGGCCGAAACAAACTCAGAGGTCACAGTCTCTTTTAAAGTCCAGACATAATCTTGGTCAGATCATGTGAAGACGATGTAGATTGATGTCTGAAATGGAATTTTGAGGAAATAACCATTCAGATTGAGAAGACCTGTCCAGTCAGTGCACGCATTTGTCAGTTATCGTGCAGCTCAACTCAGAATTTAAGGAGCTCAACGATTCGACGAACAATACCAAAGAAAGGACGTTTGGGTAGGCCACATAAATTACTCAAACTGCCAGACCATGATAAAAACTAATTGACAACAAAAAAAATTAAAACAAAACAAAAGGGAATATCTGCATAGTCTTCACATTCACAATAATTAAAATAATATAATACTTTAAAGTAAATATTCATGTCAATGAATATATAACATTAATTAATGTCAATGTGTATATAATAACCCGGAAATAATCTTGGTCAGAGCATTTCAATTTGAGGACCATGTAGATTTGTGTCTGAAATGGTCTTTTGAGGAAAGAACCATACAGATTAGAGTGGACCTGGCCAGTCAGTGCACGCATTTGTCAGTAATCGTGTAGCTCAACTCAGAACTTAAAAAGAGCTCAACGAATCGACGAACAATACCAAAGAAAGGATATTTGGGTAGGCCGCATAAAGTACTCAAACTGCCAGATTAACATAACAAAAAGTAAAATATAGCTAAATATATGACCCACATAGTCCTCACATCATAATAATAATATTATACTTCACAAAGTAAATAAGTATTCATGTCATTTTGTATATAATTTAAAGTTAGCAGAAAAACAAACAAAATTCAAAATGAAAAAATATATATATATAATAAATTGGAGCAGCTCAATCCCAAGCCTTTTTGTCCTCAATGAAATCTTTAACGGTATAAAACGCTTTCTGGCACAACTTACGTTTAATGAATGATTTGAATTTATTAAGGCTTAGGTCTTGTACGCGGCTTGGAAGTTTATTATAAAAGCGTATACATTGACATCTGAACGAGCCACCTATTTTCTTGAGCCTTGTTGTAGGTACAATAAATTTGTGTTTGTTCCTAGTATTTATGTTATGGATATCACTGTATTTTTGCCCTGTGGGACTCCCATTGTTACTATAGATCCGGGAGATCTTTTTCCATAATAACAATAACATCGATACCTCTTGGGTTAAAAGGGCGTAGCCACCATTTTTGAAAAAATTATATAATAATGCAGTCATACTTAGTTTTGTTTACCATTTTAAAGATAAAAATAAAGATTCATTTATTTGCAAAAACATGTGTAGATATTAAACATGGTATGATGTTTATTATAGGTGTTACAGGATATTCTTTGGCACAACATGTTTGACCATGGCTGGTGTACAAATTAGGTTGGGAGACCATAAGATTTCAGAAAAAAAATAAAAAATATATACAAAGTTAAATAATCTCAAAAAAATTTAAATAAAAAAAACAACTTAAATATTAAATTAAGAACAAAAAAAAATTGGTAAATATTCATGCGATTCAAAATAAACATAATAAATTCAGTCAGTATATCAGAGCGATTTGTCGTTTATAAATTCATTGACATTATAGTAGGCTTTTCTTGTCAGCATTTTTTTTTTTAAACTGGTCTGTATTTAGTTTTTTTACACCGATAGGGATATTGTTATAAATTATCGGTGCTCTGCATACGACGCTTTTGTACAGTAGTGGTGTCTTAGCTGGCTGAACCCGAAGTTTACTATTGTCCTGGCGATTTCGTATTACAAGGTCCGATATTCGAGGAAACAAATAAGGCGATTTCTAAAATATAAAGTGACGGGAGTGTGAGGATTTTATGCTTTATAAAAACTGGCGTACAGCTCTCAGTATTTTGGATACTGAACATAGCACGTATGCATCGCTTTTGCATTTTAAATGCCATATCTTTATTTGCTGAGTTGCCCCAGAAGATAATGCCATATCTTAGGATAGAAGTCAACAAGTCCATAATAAGCCGATAGTAACACATTAGTGTTGATAGATGGAGCAAGTTGGTACAAAGCATATGCTTGACTACTGATTTTTTTACATATTGCGTCAATGTATTCTTTCCAGTTTAGTTTGCTGTCTATAATTAAGCCGAGAAAACGGACATTAGATACTTCATATAAAGTGTAATTATCATGAGACAAATTTACATATAATGGATTATGCAATCTTTGTCCAAAGTGTATTATGTTTGTTTTAGGTAAATTTATTTTTAAATTATTATTATTAAGCCAAGACATTATAGATGTCAGTGAATTATTTATGTCAGATTTATAATTATTAATGTCCTTACATGCAATTGAAACGGTACTGTCATCAGCAAATAATGTCATAGGTTGAGTCGTTGCCTTTGGCAAGTCGTTTATATAGATAATAAACAAAGGCGGCCCTAGGACACTGCCTTGAGGAACACCGTATGTGATATTTCTCCTCACGGAGCTGAATGTTTCCTCTTTATTTGTTTTAGGATTCACTTTAGTTACTACTGTTATCTGTTGTCGGTTCGTTAAATAGGATCTAATTAAATCTAAGATATTGCCTCTTATGCCGTATGCTTCGAGTTTACTGATTAGTAATTATGATCTACATAATCAAAAGCCTGTGACATATCGCAATAAATTGCACAAGCTGGAACTGTTTTGTTAACGTGGCCTATAACATTTTGGATGAATTCATAAATGGCCATATTCGTGGTTTTATTTTGTCGCAAGCCCTTTTGTTCATTGCACAAAATTTTATTTTTTTCTGTTATGAATTAAGTTCGCCATAAAGATACTTTTCGAAAATATCGATAATAGTGCGATAGGCCTATAATTCACCATCAACTGTTTGCATTCTTTTTTGAATAAAGGTTTTATAATAGATACTACAGGATCTTGTGGAAATATTCCAGTTGATATCGACAAGTTCAGAATGTGACTCAAGGCATGGCATATGTCCTCATTTACTGCCTTAATTATTTTAGTAGAGATACCATCATAACCTACACTGTTGGTATTTTTGAGATTGTTTATAATTTTATTGATTTGGTAGGGTGAACTTGGTGCAAGAAACATTGAATTTAATCGGTGATGAATTAAAGACGTTACTTTTTTCCCGGCACCATGAAGGGGGTTGACTTTTTCAATAAAATAATTATTAAATGTGTTCGCTATTTCTGTTGGATTAAAAAGGACGTTGTTTTCATCAATTTTTATTTTATCAATGGATTCTTTTGGAGTGTTAAGTCTCGTTTTGTTTATTATCCGCCACGCTGTTCTAGTTTTATTTTGAAACGTGAATATTTTATAGTTATTTTGTGCTCGTTTTGTTAGTTTTATAATTTTTTTGAATAACTGACTTTAATTTAAGTACTTTAATTTGTTGTCTTTTGTTGAGTTTAATGTGAATTTCCATAGCAAAACCTTTTTCTTTCGAGTGCAAATTTTTACGCCACGTGATACCCACTTTTGGTTTATGATTGACTTTTATTAGAATTTGTGTTTTTGGAAAACAAAGGTCGTAAAAAAGTTTAAAATCAGTTATAAAGCATTGATATGCTGTGGTTGGGTCATCCGTGAGGCAAACATCCGAGAAAGATAAGCTCTTAATACACATTCTCTAATTTTTAAAATAGATAGAAAAGATACAGATGTTTTACATGTCAACGATAGTTTAGCTGTTCTTTCGAAATGGTTCGCAGCTAATAATCTTTTACTGAATGCGAACAAAACTAAATGTATTAGGTTCTCACCAAATGTACCTCAAGTTGGTCTAAATCTAAAACTTGATGGCAAACAACTAGATGCAATAACGGAAACTATATTTTTGGGAATTACTTTAGATTCTAAATTGCAATGGGGCGCCCACATTAGAACTCTTTCAGGTAGATTAAGTTCAGCTGCATATGCAGTAAGAAAAATAAGGCAGGTAGCCACAGCTAGGTTAGTATACTTTGCTTATTTCCACAGTATTATGTCTTATGCCATTCTGCTGTGGGGATCGGCAGCTGACGTAGATTCAATTTTCATCTTACAAAAGAGAGCAATCCGCGCTATCTATAAAATGGGTCCTCACGAATCCCTTCGAAACAAATTCAAAGAAATTGATATACTGACTCTGCCTTCTCTTTATATCTTAGAAAGTATTTTGTATGTTCGCAAAAATTTAGGACTTTTCAAAATAAGAAGCGATTTCCATAATATAAATACACGTAGTAGACATGAAACTTTGATACCCAAATTTAGATTAACTAAAACAAGCAAGTCATTCTTATAAACAGTATCCGCTTTTATAACAAGTTGCCTAAGTCGGTTACAGAACTTAGCGATGGGAAGTTCAAAACCCACATTAAACGCGTTCTTATCAAGAATGCATATTATAAAATTGAAGAAGATTGTATATTGAAGACAAGGAAGTTTGGCAATAATTCCTTCTGCACATGTGGCTTTCCTGGTTGCTCATTAACGGCAAATTGTATAAGTCTATTAACTGCTCCCAAATTACCATGTTTATATAATATATATATTTTTACATTTTTATTTTTACATTCTTCCTTGACACACGATCCTCCTCGATTATAATTATTTCCTTGATAATCACGCTATTATTTGACATTATAATATACCTACAATTTAACTTTAAATCTTTATTAGTGGCTTTTGTGAACATGATAATTATTCAGAATTGTAATAGCAATCACGTCATTTCGTTTATAATACTTTTTTATTTTTAATAATTTATTCATCGTTATATAGATTATTTTCTATTTTGTGAATGTGAGAACGCTGTAGGCTTAGTGGACTGTATATTTGCTGACCATAATTATTTTGTTAAGTACCTGGTACTTGTTGAAATACCTACACTGGTGCCGATTCTCTTGTCACAAATGCGTCTAAACTAGACTAAAAATCACCAAAATTTAGTTTAGTCCTGTCAAACGATGATTTCCCATTCTGAAATAGACTAAAGTGGCACAACTTAACTATATTTTAGTTTGACAGCACTAAGATTGTACTGAGATTTTAATTTAGTGAAAATGACAATTTTGCAATTCTGAATTTGACGTTTTTCACCTAAAATTTTAAATTTCTAACTAATTCTGACCATTTTTAATCGCCACTGAAAATGGTGTGGAATATTATTAGTTGTCATGAACTAAAATTCACACGAACATCTCGACTTCGGGTGCAAAAACAGTACTGTACGGGATTTTTTTCTTTTCTTTTGCTTATATCTCGAAAATGGTGTGTCCTATCGCAAATACACTCGAGAGCAATGAATCCGGGTCACTTAAAGAATGTTAAAAATATCGGAAACTAAAAATGATAGGTTAATGCAATAAATTGTATTTAATAGACAATGTAAAACTCCTTAAATGAAAGTTAAAAAAAAATGAGTCACCATACATTTTAATAACACAAAATTACATAAAGAAAAAAACTGCTGATCTCTCCTTAAAACAAAAATAGGAAACATGAAATTTTTGAACTTTATTACGATTTTCTTGAATTTTAATACTTCGTATTGCCTCCTCGTGCTTCCATTACTGCGTTTACGCGGTTTGGCATGCTGTACACCAAGTTCCTTATACGATTTTGGGGAATATTCTCCCATTCCTCTGTGAGAGCAATTTTGAGCTCACGAAGCGTGATTGGGGGAGGGTTTCGTTGTTTTACGCATCTGCCTAGCTCGTCCCAAGCATGCTCGATCGGGTTGATATCCGGGCTGCGCGCTGGCCACTCCATACGAGTAATGTTCATCTCTTGAAGGTAGTCATTCACAATCCTACCTGTATGAGGTCGGGCATTGTCATGCATAAATATAGCATCCTCACCTAAATTGACCATAAATGGACCAACGTGATCATTGAGGATTTCTTCCACATATCTTTCGCTAGTTAAAGAGCCGTTTTCTATGATCACCAGCTCTGTGCGACTTTCAGAAGAAATTCCGGCCCACACAAGTACAGACCCACCACCGTAGGCTACTTTTTCTTCGATGCATGCTTGCTTGAATCTTTCCCCTGGTCTTCGATACACTCTGTGTCTTCCATCGTGCATGTAGAGCATAAATTTTGATTCGTCGGAGAACATAACTTTTGACCAATCTTCAATACTCCAATTTACGTGGCTCTGGGCATATCTTAGTCTTGAAATACGATGCCCACGCTCCAGTTTAGGGCCGTTTGCAGGTCTAAGGGGTTTTAAGTTAGATTCAGCAAGCCGACGTCTTACTGTCCATGCACTTGGGTTACTTCCTCCGAGGCGTCGAAACTGATTTGTGAGTTCAGTTCCTGTAAGAAAGCGATTTCGAAGCATGGTGTTCACCAAGTATCGGTCTTCTCGTGCTGTGGTACACCTGGTTCTGCCCGTTCCTGGTCTGCGTAGGTTAGAACCAGTTTCTTCGTAACGTCGGAGAACTCTTTGTACTGTTGACAGCGACACACCGACAGTCCTGGCTGTATCGCGCTGACTCCGGCCGGTTTCCAGCATTGTAAGTATTCTGGTGCATTCTTCAGGCGTAAGCGACATAATTTCAGCTTGAATAATGAATATAGAGCACTATCAACATGGTTTATGTACCCACATAAATGACAGATTACAAACCAAAGCAAAACCAAATGCTGTAATTTCGTAGTTCCATCTTCGAAAGTGGCCCTTTTTCAAATTTGATTTTTTTATGATATAACTTTACAATAACTAAGAAGTTTTAATACCTTCATTTAAGGAGTATTACATTGTCTATTAAATACAATTTATTGCATTAACCTAGCATTTTTAGTTTCCGAGATTTTTAGGATTCTTTAAGTGACCCGGATTCATTGCTCTCGAGTGTATAATGAAAATTTCGACCCCCTTTATGAAACCCTTAAACCCCTAATCCTCAACACGTAGGTATTTTTTTTTCCATACAAAAAGTGAAAAATTCCATATAAAACACGTCGAGGCTGCCCCCACTGCGCGCCTCCGGATCTAAAAAAATTCACGGGGTAGGGCAAAAAAGTACGTACCACGTGGAGTCGCAATTGTCAAATTCGATTTAGTCGTGTCAAAATATTTTTTGAATTTAGAGACCCTTTACTACAGAATAGCGTTAAGATTCTCATAGCCAAAAGTAAGGAATTTTAGTGATAGTTTAGTTAGTTTAGTCCGGTGTACAAGAGAATCGGCACCAATGTCCTCCCATACCAAATAACACTGTTATTTGAAAATATTGTAAAAACCAATTATTTTTAAAAGAGTAACCGTGGAGTTTCTTGCCGGCTCTTCTCCATAGGAAACGACCAATTGGAACCGTGCATCTAGCTTCTGACGTTTCATAAGTGCCCACGTAGGTTTATGTGTTTTTTTTTTTTTTACATTTTAAATTTATCAATATTTTCCTTGCTATAATTGCGTTTCCTTGTACGCCAATAATGCAATGTCAGATTTTTTTAACAGGAACTGATTAATTGGGCTGTATGGTCCGACAGGCCTTTTTTTTTTTTTTTTTTTTTTGGATGGTAAAGCATCAAATGACGTCTCTGCTCTGGGTGGAGCGGGAGGGCGTGTCAGACTCTTACTGACTAAAACCCACCCGTGTTCCTTATGTTGCCTGTGCAATGCCAGGGGGCCACGGTATCCCTTTCGGACTTTCCCGCAACCCCGGCAGGCAATGGTCTCATCGGACCCTTTCAGTTGCTGACATCTCTTTGAGGCGCGCGTGGAACACTACGCGCCATCGACCTGGGCCTGGTCCTTACCGGACGGCGAGCTACCCATTGCTCACCGTCCGCAAGCCCGCGCCTACGGTGGCCGGGAATCGGCAATCGATTCCCGACACCCAGGGCGTCTCCTCTTGCGGCGGCTAGGGGCGTGAGGGCGCGAAATTTATGGTCCGACAGGCCTAATTATAAAATTTCAGATATGCCCTTTTTAAAGTTATGTGCAAAATTATCAATGCAAGTTCTACTGGCAAATCTGTTTGGTTCATGTAAAACAAGTTTTAAATTATAGTTTAACAGTAAACATTCAAAATCGAATGTTACATTATTGCGTTTTAAAACATCTATATTAAAATATAAAATTATCAGTACCTTTCAAATAACCCGTTTAATTCAAATAGTTTGAATTTTAGCAGACAATTTTTTTTAAATTTTTAAACTCGACTTGATGAATGAATGGAAGGCACCGATCCCAGCGTGGTTTAACCAGACTTGATAAATCGAATGAATCCCAAGATTTGCACTAGCCCATGAAGTCTCATGTTTCATGGGACTACAAAGACCATTGCATATCAAGCTTATCAAGATTATCCGCACCCCCCGGTCGACTCACCGGGGGGCGCGGTAGTAAGGAAGACGTGCCCCTAGGATAGGAAAGGATTTACGAGCCGTACCGGATATGCATCCTTGAGTAAGCAATGGAATAGTGGAGAGACGGGTGATTTTTATCTATGGAAGGGGCATCTTTTTAAGACGGCTCCCTTGGTTCAGATTCAGGTCCAGCTTCACCGATGCATCTACTCTTTGTTGTTTTCAAAGTCTTCGCCTGAGGATTTCGCTGCTATCCGTATCAGGTTTCTCGTAAATCTCGCTAGCAGTCTTCTTAAAAAATATTGCCAAGGCCGCGTTCTTTCCATTCTATGGCAGCTGCGTCGAACCTCAAAAGTTTAGCGCGATGTTCAAACAATAAAGCTTCATCTTCTTCGCCTGTCTTCTGATCCCACTTATCTCAGTCTTCAGCCGTGTCCATCGAAAAAAATATTTCCTTGTCAAAGTAAGTCATATCCTGTTTGAGGTTGCTATTACATGCGTAAATAGGTCAGCCAGCTTTCTTGGATTTGGTCTTGTATTGCATGTTACAGGTGTGGTTTTCGGCGCCTGTGTGCATGTACTAGCACGTTCTTGATGCGTTTATGAAATCTTTATCAAAATTCTTCACAGTACAATGCACACTCATAAAGTTATCGGTATTAGGTGTGGGTTTTATTATCACTTTGACGGATGCATGACACTGGTTGCAATATCCATTGCATTTAACATTTCCAGCTTGATAAACTTGGTGATTTTTCATACACCAAACGCACGGTAACCGCGTATTTAACCAAAGTTATTGGCATATTATGTTAGACCACTTTCTTGCTGGTAATTTTAACCGTCGATGAAATATTTGATTTCGTTTTTGGTTATCATTTCTATGGGTATAAAATACCTGAGGTTTAATTTGTTGCCACTTGTGGCAGTCCATTAAAAAGTTATATATTTCATGGTTATCACTTACACTGTAGCCACTATTAGCACTTTCTGATGTGGCATAATCGTCTACAAACTTTTTATATGGAAAGGTTGTATTAAAACAACTCACATAGTTTTTTTTTATAGATACATAAACTGATTTTACAGTCATACGGTTGCTAAGCTGTTGCATTATTTCACTGTAAATTATGTCATTGAGCGGTGGTAGCGAATTTTCAAATTTGTGTTTAAGGCGAGGTTTTCCGTGTCTGTAGGCCTTTGTAACGCTACCTCCGCCTCCCCCAAATGCAGAGTGACGTATTTATTTACGATGCACCGCCGACCATTTCGCGGAAAATCCATGCCACAGCATGAAATATTTGCAATTGATCAACTGAACTAGTTTTTCTTAGATTCGGTTTTTTCAATAAGTTTACATTTTATGGGACCTACGGTGTAATGAACTAAAATGATTACTTAAAATGTCCTGTGTACCTAATGGGCGTTTTCACGTTAACAGATAACGACACCAACCCGATACCTACCGATACGTCGGCAGCTATTATACCGACATCGATTCGATACCGATACAATTATTATCGGCCCAATGATATTGGTGAATATCGATGACCATCGCGACGCACCAAACAACCACAGCGCCTACTAAGTATCAACGTCTTAGTCGGCAGTGAGAAAAAGTGTGTTCAAGTGAAAGAATGCCGCTACTCTCCCCGCACTGTGTCTTCGCCGGTAGATATCGTGCCTATATCGGTGTCGGTCGCTGCCTGCGACGATATAGGTTACGATAACAAGACAAGGCACTAAACGTATCCGATCATCTGATCGCCAATATCGTGTCGATGTCGGGTCGGTGTCGTTATCAGCTAATGTATTGTGTGTGTGCGTGCGTGTGTTTGTTTTGTGACAATCAATTCATTTTATTTATAAAATAAACAACATTTTTAACTTTTCATATACCTACTGTTATGGGAGAGTTCGTAGAACGTACAACGACAAACATGAAGTTTAGGCCTCTTCTGTCATCTATGGTTTTAATAAAAATCAATAAAAAAATCTCATTAACAGCCACCTAACCATAGCCACCCTTGTACAAACTGCTGATTTTTTTAGTGATAGCTGGGGAGTCATGAATAATCTGTAAGAAGCAGTTCGTGTATCAATGTTGTGCCATTAGGTTAGTATATGAAGGAACGCAGACGTTTAATAATTCACTTAAAACGAAAAAATTCGCAAGCAATTGGAAATTGCTACTGACGAGTGTTACTTGCACGTTTCGACCTCAGGAGGAGCTGCTTCTCACACGGATAACTCTGTCACTTGCTCGCTAGTCCAGCTAGCCAGCCAGTCGCGTCACCAGTCCTAAATCTCTGTATAATTTGGGCGCCGAGACCAAAACTACAAACAGTGTACAGTGAAGATTGATCAAATGTGGCTGTTATTTTAGTATAATGTGATGTCTTATGACTTTCACGCGAATGAAGTCACGGACAGAAACTAGTTTCAGATAAACATGACTTTGCGGTAGTAAGGTGAAAGTTTAAAATTGCAATAGTGCTACTGGGTATCTCAACGGTCACGCAAAATGTAATTTTGAAAGAAAATATCAAAGTCGTAATTTCGTTGGTTATAAAAAGAACTATTGTGCAAAATTGCATGCTTCTAGACCCAGCGGTTTAGGTTGTGCATTGTCTCTCAGTGAATTTAAGAATTTTATCAAGTGAATTTAAGAAAAAAAAAAATGGCGAATTTACATACAAACTTTCATCTTTATTTCGTCGGGATTTTTGTTAAGTTGGATGGGCTAAAAATGGTCTTACTGTTTTGCTTATACTGTGACCATATTTTTTTGTTTTGGATATTACCTACCGCTCATGAAGATTCATAAATATTGACAGCTATATAAGAAGTAACAATTGACGTACTTTATTGTCAAGTGACGTACCTAATTTAGATGTCCTAAAATAATAGATTCGATAAATTAAAGCTGTAGCAAGCTATAATTTATCGAATCTATTATTTTAGAATATCGAAATTTTAGAACGACATTTTATCGTATACAGTAGTTTCGTATACGATATCGTAAACAGTGACTTTTCGTATTCAAAACTGAGTTGTTCATACTGAGCCAATACGATAAAATCACGGATTCAATAAAAAAATTGTGTTGCTGGCTCCGCTATTCGAAAAATATTGTTATATTTTATTTGTCTTACGTTTAGTTTATGATTTAAAGTGTTGGTAAAATTAGTGATTCTGGAAGTTACGCATTTTAATAAATAAAATAGAAATGGCGCCGTTGCAAATTAAACATTATTTAGTAATAATAACAAGTGCAAGTATATTTGTTGAGAAAATACAACGACGAAATAAGAAAAATAAGAAAATTATTTAATATCCTTACTTCTGAATTTATAACAATATAATTACGATTTTTATCGTGTTCCATACATTTGTTCATGTTAGTATAGCACATTTGTTTGAAACACCATTTCTTTTTAAAATTTTCTTTGTTCTTGCGAGAGTGATAGTACTTTGAAATATTCAATATACAACCGACAACCGGAAAAATTGTATATGATGTGTTTATTAATGTAGGACATGATATTAGCAAAGACAATTCCATAGAGAGTGAATATAGTAACATGGATGAATCTGATAAAAAAATATAAAAAAAACTTCTTCATAAACGACGATAAAAAATTATATAAAACTCGCACTTGACTATAATTTTATCGATAATAATTTATAATGTGTCTAACACTATTTTAAGATGACAATTAAACTTCATCATATCGCATAGAAATAATCTCCCTTTCGAAAACAATATTATGAATTAAAACTATATTAAAATTACCTAATATTTTTTCTGAGCTGTCGCAATTTCATATCTAATGTGTTCTTCTTTTATTAGATTTTTTTTAACAACTGCAGAGAGAGCGTATTTTTAAAATTTTTGACACAGGTCCACCTCCGATGACGTCCCGCAGGACTCTGAGCGCGAGCCGATTTAGCCCGATTTACTATATTTGGGTTTATTTAAAAAAAATCTACTAAACTTAAAAATCCAATCTTTAAATAACCTCTAAAATACGATTACCTCATCATATATGCAATTTTCATATTATTTTGTGCTGTAATTAGGAAATGAAACGAAAAATGGTTTTGAAATCGACCCTGTTTCGGATTTTTTTTTGATCGAGCAAATTACAATTTATCGTATTTTGAACCTTTAATTTCCCTCAAACAAGGATGTATCTATGACATATATCTTTTTCAGTACCTAAATACACTAATTTGACCATTTAAAATTGATTTAAAAACAGGCAAATTCGTTAAACCTCCCCTTAAACTTTTCAATCACGATCTTCTGATCGATAAAACTATTGCCGCTTTTTTGCCTCTTTTTACGGTAGCTTTTCCAAGTTTTTTCCTTTTAACCATTTTTATCACAATTAAAACCAATTTCAAAGAATTAACAAACAAGTTATCGCGT
Organism: Xanthia togata; assembly: GCA_963853775.1. Taxonomy (NCBI): domain Eukaryota; kingdom Metazoa; phylum Arthropoda; class Insecta; order Lepidoptera; family Noctuidae; genus Xanthia; species Xanthia togata. The sequence continues at coordinate 6,673,162 of OY970798.1, read as the reverse complement.
CAATGTAATTCGGTTATTAATAGATGCGTACTATGCAAAATATCTCTCGACACTAAACCGGGAACTTTTTTAGTGGCAGTGGGCACATATTTAAAACAAAAATAATCGTATGAAAAAAGATTAATCTTGACCGTCGAGTTTAAAAATAGTTATTTGTTATACAAGAGTGCAAAGTTGCTTTTTAACCACGTGTTCAATTTTGATGACCGAGCAAGCGAAGGATTCTAAAATTGAATCACGAGCGCAGCGAGTGATTCAAAATTAGAATCCTGAGCGTTAGCGAGGGAATCAAAAGAGCACGAGGTGAAAAATCTTTGCACTCGAGTGCAACACGTAACTTTTCATTCCACCTCAGCGAGGAAATGACTAAATGCAAAAAAAAAAACGTTTGCGCATTATTAACAGTTTCAGTCAATTCTGTTGGCGTCAAGCAAACTTCCTCGTCGCTAGAATCACTCATTTTAGTTTTTTCACTTGTTTTCAAGTTTCTTGTTTTTAATATACCTAAGGTTTAACAATGACGTGAAAAAATGCCGCGTAAAGAACCGCGTACAAAGCAAATTGAAAAAAGAACACCAAGAAGGTTCCGAGTCTGAGTTTTTAACAAATTAAAAAAAAGTTGTATGATATATTCGGCACCATAGAGGTAGCAGTAAATAGGTTTAATGTTTTTTTTAATTCACAAACTTAGTGCACACGATGTTCTAAATTCAATTTACTTTATCCTCTAGAGAATAAAAACGGCTTTTCCACTCAGATACTGAAGATTAAAAATACTCTTTCCGAGATGGTGGGATGAAAAAAAAATTGTCTGCTAAAATACAAACTATTTGAATTAAACATGGTTATTTTACATTACAATAACATTCACTCAATCACAAAAAAAAAAAAAACAAGAAATAGCGAAAGTGATTGAACCTTAATTCAAACATTTTCTTCGGATGATGATCCAAAATCATCAGTTGAGCTATCGTCACCTGTAAATATAATTATATCTTTTTCAATTTTATTATCTAAATTGACGTCTTTATTTTGATAAAGACGTCAAATCTTCCTTTATTATTTTTCAATTTTTTTTAACCACTTTTGCGCTTTTGTCTTCTTTAGTAATTTTGGCACTTCAAGCCAATTTAATTTTCTTTCAGCAATGTATTAATTTTCTTAGTGGAGAATGGCGGCTTTGTATTTGTATTTTGAATAAATGACTTGAATTTTGAATTTTGGCGAGCTGCGTATCAAACTCAAACTCAAAGCATTTATTTCAATTAAACCATTTACAGGCACTTTTGAATTGTCAAGGAGTCAGTCAGTCAGAAATATGAAGCTAGTTGCCCATTCCAAAGCGTAGGTTCCTATGGAGAAGAACGGGCAAGAAACTCCACGGACACTCTTTAAAAAAAAAATATTCTTACAGAATATTGTTTACATCATTCATGTTGAAATTACACATGTGAGAACAATGTAGAAAGAAGTGTACGTAAAAAGCGTCCGTAATAAAAATAAAAATAAAAACAATTCAAAAATTAAAATAAGCTGTGGCAGATAAGAGATGACCAGTCCCTACTGATGGCGCCCGTTCACGGACATGACGCATGGATCAGCACCGTTTAGCTCAACCATTTTGAAGGGAACTCAACGATCCAATACACACGCCACCACCAGCGAGACATTTGAGTGAGCATGACATACTCTTAGCCGCCAGGGCATATCAAGTCAATGAAAGACGTACCCAGTAAATGGTAGCTTTATAGAAGGCACAAGGTCACAGTGCTCACACATGTGCTATGCAATTATACAATAAAAAAAGAGATTGAAGTTATACAATCTCTATCCTTTGATTTCCAGATCAACTCATTGCACAATTGCGCATTGTACCGACAATGGTACGGCGGCGTTCTTAACACTTTGTATCCATGCTGAAGTGCCAATTTATCAATTTTATATTTTAATTTCGCAGGTTTATTTTCTTTTATCAGTTCCAGCAATTCAGTTTTTAACAATTTCATGTCAGCTTCAACGCCTTGTCTTTGTAGCCATGCCACTAAATCAGCCTTTTTGTTTGCTTGAGTAGGTAAGAACGTAACTATTTTGGAGACGTATCGTAATAATTAGAAATTGCATGCTGCTATAAAGTAAGTGCGAAAAGAATACCCGCAATATATTCCATCATATTATTTAACGCGCCAAAAAAATGTATGTATTTTTTTAAAACACTATGTAAGTATTTCATAATTATTTTATTATTTCTTTGAGTTTCGTTCCAAGTTACACTCTAGGGTCTTTGTCAAATGTCAAAAATGTTTTTTATTTTTTTGACAACTTTAATATTTATAGTATGATGGTTCCCAGATCGCTTAATTGAAGTTTCGTTTTTGCCACTGACTTCCGAAATTTAAGTTATTTTTCACCTTTAAAACCTCCGAAGCTGCGAGACGCAAACCGTCATAAGTGGGCCCAAGCACCGTGCGTTGACAGATGCCGCGATAAGAATAAACAATGGGCACAAAAAATGGTCTCCTGCTGTTTATATTGGCTCTCGGCGCACAATGTAAACTTTGTTGTGTTGTTGAATACATAGAGCATCATATTACGTATAAACAATGCTCGTAGGACGAGAATCGTATTTGTAAAAAAAATGTTATTATCAGATAAGGCGGGAAAAACCTGTTTGTTCCTGTTTTGTTTGGCTATTTCTGATAAAACTACTGTTTCAATTTACAGGAAACTTTGCAAGTTACATAATGAATAGATAAGTAATTTAACAAAAGCGTTTGTTTGAGAGTCCTACGTAACATTTTCAAATGATTGAAACTCAAATTTCATAGCGCGCGGAGCCATTTTTGTGAGTTTGCGTACTATTACGCGTAACTTTTATTTCTGATAAAACTACAGTTTCAATTTACAGGAAACTTTGCAAGTTACATAATGAATAGATAAGTAATTTAACAAAAGCGTTTGTTTGAGAGTCCTACGTAACATTTTCAAATGATTGAAACTCAAACTTCATAGCGCGCGGAGCCATTTTTGTACTATTACGCGTAACTTTGAAAATTCACATCCGAGTTACAGTGACTTATTTCATATAATTTTTTTATTAGGATACTATTTATACCTTTATTGACGGATATCTACCCCTAACTCGTAATAATATACCATTATAATTGTATCGATCGACATTTTATCGTCACTGTACTGAGCGTCACCATGGCGAACGTCACAGTGAAGAATGTGTCACTTTCAACTTTTTTTTTAGTGTTCCCTGTTAATTTTTTTGGTAGTGAAGCATTCAGTGTACTAGAATATCATTCTCCCCATAGACAAAAATTGCCACAAACGATATAAACCCTTAATTCCATGTATACTTAGAGATTTTTACCGCGTGAACCAGGTGGAACGATATCGTTCCAGCGCGGCTCACAATGCTCACATCCGAGTTACAGTGACTTATTTAATTTTTTCTTTTTACTAGGATACTATTTATACCTATAATCACGGATATCTACCCCTAACTCGTTATTATATACCATTATAATTGTATCGATCGACATTTTATCGTCACTGTACTGAGCGTCACCATGGCGAACGTCACAGTGACGAATGCGTCACTTTCAACTTTTTTTTTTGTGTTCCCTGTTAATTTTTTTGGTAGTGAAGCATTTAGTGTACTAGAATATCATTCAAACCCTTAATTCCATGTATAATTAGAGATTTTTACCGCGTGAACCAGGTGGAACGATATCGTTCCAGCGCGGCTTGACGGCGCGGGACAGGTGGATCAACGTTGACCCGCTCGCAGCTTTGAGTATTTTTGTGAAATTTGGTGGTTTTTGATTTTTTTTTGGAAGTCGGTTGTTTTCCGACGATCGCTTTCTATTAGGACGCGCTCTGAAGTTTCGGTATATAAATCAATCGACGTGCATTGAATCAATTGATCAAGTGACGTGCGTGTTTGTGTACTCGCAAAAACTAGAAAATAGCTCAACCGATTAAATTTTTATTTTTTTATGTTCGCTGAGACACGGTATAAATGCAGAGAGCTGTAGGAATGCTACTAGCGGGAAGAAATCAGTCCCAGGTACCTCGGTATTTTGGTGTCGTAGGTATAGTTCACATTTCGAAAGATTGAGATCAATGCCAATGGAATAAAGTTCATCTTTCAAGAAGTTTAGGTCATATAAAACAGTTTCTACATCGTCTCCCAAGGTTCAAGATACCAAACGTTAATTTGGAATTTAGTTGTCAAATAATTGGGTGAATGTTTAATTAAAAATCACTGGTTCACCTTGTTGACAACCACCAGCAGATTCCAGAAGGTTGTCCCGATACAGTAATTAAGAAGGGTGTCTGTAACATTGCCAAAGGAAACTATAGATTTGGGGTATTTCTTTTTTAGTTTCAGCCAGCAAGGTGTTGCTATTGACAAAATTTAAGGCATTCTTTATTTCAACTTTCAGGAAGACTTCGCCAGAATGTAGGTAGGTCAACAAGGCATGTACGGCAGCCTTAAGCTCCCTTTGGAGGCGTAACCTAACTGCAGAGTCTGATTTTTTTCCGAAACAACAGCACCATAAAATTTATAGCAAATCTTGGCTGCCATAAGACGGTAATTCCCTCGATAATGGGATAAATGCCGCCATCTCTCTTACGCAGGGTGCATAGATTGGCTCCCTACAGAATGTCAATGACGGCCTCGTACGCCTTACCGGACCATAAGGTTAATCAGAGCAACTCACCAGCTGCTACGGCATCTGAATAAATAAGGTGCTTAAGGTGCTGAGAACTAAAGGCCGTCAGCGGAGCCGCTCCGGAAGGAGCAAACGGCTGCGATCAACTCTCGACCTGTAATGGTGAGGGAGTGATTATCCGGATCAGGGGGGTTAGGAAAAGAATGGCTATCCGCTGGGGCAGGGTTTTTTTTTCCAGAGCTGCAAGCGTTTCTGGAAAACTCGGTGTCACCACATCACTAAAAAGAATCCTGGTTGCTCCGCTAATTTCTTCTTTCCCTAACTAAGATTCTACCAGATGGGAATGGGGTATTTGTAGTTTGAATCAAAATTATGAGCCGAAATATTACAGTGCAGTTAATGCTGTATTTTTAGTACGGTCTTTTTGGTACATACTTTTGTACATGTAGAATTCTGTAAGGAGAGGTCCGCGGAGAACTATTCGCTTCAAAACTTCAAAACAAGAACTGAGTTTTTGAATTTGAAAGGGTTTTCCAAAACGGATCAAAAGTGGAGGTATCTCGTGTTGTAGGTGTAGATATTGATAAAGGGTCTGAGGTGAGTGCATTTTGTCGGTATACCTTTCCAATACGCACATTCAGACCCCGCTTACCTTTAAAAAACCGTGCTTTGGCATACAGCGGATATCTCTCCAGGATCTGAGCGTCCTGGCGAGATTTCCGTTGTGTACCGCGATGCGATGTCGAAGGTCGACAAGCACTACCACTATCATCCACCACATCGCTGCTGTCACTGAGCATTTATTTAACTCAGACCAGATAAAAACCAAGACATACCGCTGCAAACAATACAGTGAAACATCTCCGCTCTGTGCATACACGCTCACACGTGCACATTTACAACCATTTACAATCAAACTACACCTCACTAAGTGCACACATGTTTACGAAACCGGCTTCACGTCATTGTGGACAGCGCTATGTCTTGGATTTTTATTTGGTCTGAGATATTTAAATCTATTAAAACATACTAACCGTAAAAAAATAATAATTATAATGATTTAAAATAACTTTGAAAAGTCTATTTGACACTGTCTGACACTGGTGAAAACGATGACCGGTGTATAATTCAAAATTCAAAAGTTATCTATTTAAGCCAGGCTGAGAATCAATATAATACTTTTCGAACGTCAAAATTACATAAGACAGTTCGTTAAAAAAGTCCGCTCTTCACCATTTCCTAGTGCTTTAGCTGGGAAGAAGTCGCACAACAAACTCCAAAAATTAAATATATAATATATACATACATAATGGTACATAATTTATACCATACTTATTTGATTAAACCTTTATGAAGTTTACTATGTGGTTTCCATGGTAATTAAGTTTGTTGATTCTCAAAACGTCAGAGAAGACAAAAATATGTTTTTATATATTAGCTTTTTCTCGCGGCTGCCGCGGGAAAAAGCTAATAGTAGTAATAGTATTTTATTTCGCAAATATGGGTTTTACATACAGGTCTTAAGGTGCTATGTTGAAAATAAATCGTAGCTCGATGGGCGTGGCTTAGCCCCCCACGCGGGGAGCGGCGAATGCAGTTTACGCGGTCGACATCGGGAGAGCCGAGTTCGCATTTCTTGAAATTCCTGAAATATTAGCACACAGGAGGTATGGAGTAGACAAATAATACAAATATTGAATTTTCAACCATTTTTTTTATTTAGTACGTACCATGTAATAAAAATTAATTAGGTAATTAAGGTATATTACAAATGTTTATTTCTTTTCTAATGTGTTCTTATAGTTCATTCTAAGAATAATGTTTAAGGTGCTATAAACATATTTGCCAACCTCTTGAGGGGTCATTGTACTCATCATTATGAACAACTTTTACTATGGGACCAAACCTGAAATCGCGAAAAAAAATCAGCTTGGTCATTTATGTTCGCATAACTCGTCAAAATGTACCAAGGGGTATCGTATTACCCAGTTGCTGGGTTGTGGAAGTCAGATAGGCAGTCGCTTCATGTAAAATACTGGTATTCAGCTGCATCCGATTAGACTGGAAGCCGACCACAATATAGTTGGGAAAAGTCTAGGCAGATTGATTGATAACTCGTCAAAATATAGGGAACAGACGATTTTTTTTCGCGATTTCAGCTTTTCTCTTGTTTTTTTTATCACAACCCCATAAGTGCATTTTGTAAGTTCTTTCTTCATTTGAATTTTCACCACAAATATTTTTATTACAAGAATCATGGTGCTCAAATGCATGATAAATGGCATTCGTAATATCTTGGTGCAGATTTTTTATGATGTCTGATTGCTGCAGATTTTTTAAGCCATAGTATTTGATGGCACTACATATATACTTTCGTATCTTTAAAATCTTATTTGTAGTTAGTATATTCTTTTCTGTTTTAGGATATTTTAATATGTTTTTAAATTTTGGAATTTATTACAAAAATTTCATAATATGTGATTTTTGCAACCAATCTTTTCGACCGTGATTGAGGGATATGGTCGAGAGTCAAGTATTTTTGCATAAGTGCTACTGTCTCCATCAGCTATGTGTCTTCCATACATAATGCCATGCATTTCTATGGACTGTTTAAATCCTTCGGCGATAATAATAGATTCCATAGCTGTTGAAGATCCGCTATAATTTTTAAAACACTCATGTTGTTTTACTAATTCATTTCCTTTTTCCGCTCTAGCACAAATACAACAGTATTTGTTTTTAACTGCCATAAAAAGAACTTGACGAAATCGTCTACCTATAATTGTCGCAGCGCCAGGTAGCCCAACAACAACAAAAACAAAGAAAAGGAGAGGAGTGATGCGGAGTCGGAGTCCGACGCTGCGTCTGGTGCGATGAGCTCGGGTCAGAGCTCGGAGCGCGAAGTGGTGGTGGGCGCGACCGTGAGGAACCAAAAGTTCCTCCGGAAGCGCTCCAAACCGGGGGATGGCCAGGGGTCGTCCGCCGACGAGGGGGTCTCAGGCCAAGGCAGGAGGAAGATCCACTCCAGTCGGCGGGGTGCGGCCCGGGGAAAAGGTGTGGGTAGAGGACTCACCACTAAGGAGGCAGGCGAGCCGAGTCCGGCCAGCCCAGATGAGGTGGAGAGGCCCTCTACGGAGGAAGAATACCCTGTAGGGGTCAGCACTGGGGCGGCCCCTACAGAGTCGGCAGGTGGTGAGCCGCATGCCGCTGGCGGCTCCAATTCGGAGCGAGCGGCCAGGTTTGCGGAGGCCGTGGCAGCCGCAATGAAGGTATTGGTCTTGAAGAGGACTCAGTCCTCTAAAGACAAGGCCATGCCCGCGGCCATGGCCTCTATTTTGGCGGCAGCGGAGGCCTATCACTTCAGGCCCCCGTCGGACGGCATGTCCGAGATGCGGGCGGAGGTCGCCCGCTTGACAGCCGCCATGGAGCTTCTCCGAAAGGAGAATGAGGAGCTCCGAGCGGACCTGGCCAGGCTCCGAGGTGCCGGCTCCCGTGAGGTGCCGCAGGGGAGGGAGCAGCAAGGGCAGGGACGGCCCGTGCCTGCGGAGGACCGGGTTCTGACCCTAGTGAGGCAGGAGATGGCTTCTATGCAGTCTCGTTTTTCCGCGCTAGAAGCCATCGTCCTGCGCCCTCCTCTAGCGGCGGCCTCTGGCCAGCGGAAGCAGGCCACATATGCTGGCACCGTAGCTGCCCCAGCGAAGGCACCTGCCCAGGCGGCGAAAGCACCGGCCCAGGCGGCAAAGGCCCCGGCCCAGGCGGCGAAGGCCCCGGCCCAGGCGGCGAAACAGCCGCCCCCGCCTCCTCCTAACTCTACTCCGGCTGGCGCCGAATGGCAAGTCGCCGGGGAAAAGGAAAAGGCGGGTAAGGCAAAAAGGGCGGCCAAAAAAAAAGAGAGGAGGCAGCGGCGCAAGGAGCGAAGCGTCGCGGCTAGGCTCCGCGCCCCGAAGTCCGCAGCTGTAGTGATTACACTACAGCCAGAGGCGGAGAAGAAGGGCGTGTCCTACCGTGACGTGCTCGCCAAGGTGGGGGCGGCGGTGGACCTAAAGGAGATTGGTGCCGCTGATGGCATCCGGGTGAGGGTCACCGCCACTGGGGCCCGGATGCTGGAGGTCCCCGGTGCGGCAAGCGGCCCGGCCGCTGACGCTCTGGCCGAAAGGCTTAGGGCGTCCCTAAATGCGGACGAGGCCCGAGTGTCCAGGCCCACCAAATGCGCAGACATGCGTATTCTGGGCCTGGACGACTCAGTGACGGAGGGACAGGTGGTGGCCGCTGTTGTTAGGGCTGGGGGGTGCTCTGCCGAGCAGGTTAGGGCAGGCGCCCTCCGACCTGACTTCACGGGATTGCGAGCCATAACGGTGAGCTGCCCCGTGTCGGCGGCCAAGAAGATAGCCGGGGAGGGCCAAAGATTATTGGTGGGCTGGGTTTCCGCGCAGGTCAAACTGCTGGAACCCAGACCTCTGAGGTGCTTCCGCTGTCATGTGGGAAACCACGTGGGAGCTAAATGCACCTCGGAGGTGGACCGCAGCAGTCACTGCTACCGCTGTGGTCAGCCCGGTCACAAGGCCGGCTCGTGCAAAGCCACGCCGCATTGCGTCGTCTGTGCAGCGGCAGGTAAGCCAGCCGGCCACCGGATTGGGAGCAAGGCCTGCGCTCCACCCACCAAGGCTAGAGGCAAGCCATCTGCCACCGCCGTCACAGCCGCAACCGCCGCCACCGCCGCCGTTGCCGCCTCCACAACCGTCGCCGTCGCCGCAGCCGTCGCGGCAGGGCCCTCACAGGGGGCTAAGGAGGGGGCTGACATGGAGTGCCAATAATGGCCCCATTTCGCCTCCTCCAGGCGAACATCAACCACTGCGCCGCAGCTCAGCATTTGTTGCTCCAGAGCATGGCGCAGTGGTCGATTAACATCGCCGTGGTCGCTGAGCCGTACTTTGTCCCGCCCAGGGATGACTGGGTGGAGGACCTGAGCGGCTCAGTGGCCCTAATTTCGTCGGCCGCCACCGGTACCCCGTCCCTCGAGGCTGTTAAGAGAGGACGGGGTTGCGTTGCAGCACGGTTCGGGGAGATTGTCGTGGTAGGGGCATACTTCTCCCCGAACCGAACTCTCGCCGAGTTCCACAACTCCCTTGCGGAGTTGAGAGTCGTCGTCGTCGGGTTCCGTTCCCTCCCCGTGCTCGTCCTCGGGGACTTCAATGCCAAGAATGTGGCTTGGGGTTCCCGGTATACGGACACACGGGGCAGGATGGTGGAGGACTGGGCGCTGGAGACAGGCCTGGTCGTCCTTAACCGGGGTTCTGTCCCCACGTGTGTGCGGATGCGGGGTGAATCAGTGGTGGACATCTCGTTCGCCAGCCCCGCTCTGTCGCCACGAGTCATTGACTGGCGCGTCATGGAGGGGGTGGAGACGTATTCCGATCACCGGTACATCCGGTTTGACGTCTCCGCCCAGACCTCGAGCGCGCCGGTCCGACAGGCCCCGAGTGGTCCGCGGTGGGCGCTGAAGCAGCTGGACCGGGAGCTCCTCCTGGAAGCCTCAATCGTGCAGGCCTGGGTGTCATCACCGGACAGGCCTGCCGACATCAATGACGAGGCGGAGTGGTTCCGGGAGGCCATGTCCGAGATATGTGACGTGGCAATGCCCCGGGTCCAGCCCGGACGTGCTTCGCGCCAGGTGTACTGGTGGTCGCGACAGTTGACGACACTGCGAAATGCATGCGTTGCTGCGCGCCGTCGGTACACCAGGCACCGCCGGCTCCGTATTCGACCTCCGGATACGGAAGCCATTCAGGCGGAGCTGTACGAGGGGTACAGAGTGGCGAAGACCGCCCTCCAAGCGGAAATCCTGCGGGCCAGGGCAGTGGCCCGCGAGGAGTCGCTGGAGACTCTGAACAGAGACCCGTGGGGACGCCCATACAAAATGGTGCGGGAGAAACTCCGCCCATGGGCTCCCCCGCTTACGCAGAGTCTCCGGCCGCAGCTTGTGGGGGATGTGGTGAGCGCTCTGTTCCCTTCACGAGGGGAACATGCCTCCCTGCCCATGGCTCCGCCTACTGCGGTGCCCAATGCGGACCACACCGCCGACGACGACGACGATGCTCCGGAGGTGACCGAGGTAGAGATGAGGGTGGCGGTACGTAGGCTGAATGCCAGAAATACCGCCCCAGGACCCGACGGCTTACCTGGGAAAGCCTGGGTCCTGGCCTCAGAGGCTCTCGGGCCTCGACTAAGGGGGCTCTTAAGCGCATGCATGGAGAGGGGCCAGTTCCCACTTCGTTGGAAGACGGGGAAACTGGTCCTCATCAAGAAGCCGGGGCGCCCTGCGGACTCTCCGTCCGCTTACCGGCCCATCGTGCTGCTCGACGAGGTGGGCAAGCTCTTTGAAAGAGTAATTGCAGACCGCCTTGTCGGGCGGCTGGTGCGGGTGGGGCCGGATTTGGCGGAGAGCCAGTTTGGTTTCCGCAGGGGGCGCTCCACGGTGGGTGCCATCATGCGCGTGCGAGCCCTCACGACGGGGGATGCGGTGGCTCGGGGTGGGGTCGTCTTGGCGGTGTCTCTAGACATCGCCAACGCCTTCAATACCCTGCCCTGGAGTTGCATCAGGGAGGCACTCCGGTATCACCGGATGCCGACCTACCTCTGTCGTGTGGTCGAGGCCTATTTGACGGACAGGGCCATCATCTACCCCGGTCACCAGGGAGAGTGGAACCGGCGAGAGATGTCGTGCGGTGTCCCACAGGGATCGGTCCTGGGGCCGCATCTGTGGGACATCGGATACGACTGGGTGCTGCGCGCAGACCTCCCCAATGGCGTCAGCGTCGTTTGTTACGCTGACGACACGTTGGTCCTGGCGCAGGGGAGGTCGCACCAGGCGGCGGCCGAACTAGCGACACACGGGGTTGCGACAATCGTGGCCAGAATCCGGCAGTTGGGACTCGAGGTGGCCTTGCACAAGTCCGAGGCCATGTGTTTTCATGGTCCTCGGAACGCGCCACCGTCGGGTTCCCAAATAACGGTAGGAGGGGTTCACATCGGCGTCGAGTCGACGATGAAGTACCTGGGACTCGTCCTCGACAGTCGGTGGAACTTCGTGGAGCATTTCCGACGTTTGGCTCCCAGACTGGAGCGGGCCGGGGCTGCATTGAAGCGGCTCCTGCCCAATCTAGGGGGTCCAAACGCCTCCTGCCGGAGGCTATACGCGGGGATCGTGCGGTCCATGGCCCTGTACGGGGCACCGGTGTGGGCGCGTTCGTTGAGGCGGCGGCCTGCCCGCAGGTTGAACGCGTCCCAGAGGGTCATGGCCACCCGGCTGGTCCGGGGATACCGCACGGTCTCCGGTGAGGCGGCAAGCCTCCTTGCTGGATTGCCGCCATGGGATCTGGAGGCAAAAGTCCTCGCGCATATTTGGGAGTGGCGCGAGGAGGCGAAACGCCGGGGCTTGACTCCGATGCCGCGAGAAATCGCGGCACAGCGGACAGAGCTCCGACGGGATCTCATGGCGGCATGGAGAGTGCGATTGTCGCAACCCAGTGCTGGGCACGCCACTATTGCGGCGATAAGTCCCCTCTTTGAGGAGTGGCTGGAGAGGCGCCACGGCGTCCTCACCTTCCGCCTGACGCAGGTCCTCACCGGACACGGCTGTTTCGGGAGGTACCTGTTTCGGATAAGGCGGGAGGAAACGCCCGGGTGTCATCACTGCGTGGATCGCCCGGAGGACACGGTGGAGCATACGGTGGAGGTATGCCCGGCTTGGGCAGAGCACCGCCGTGTCCTCGTGGAGGCGATCGGTGGCGGGGATCTCTCGCGTCCGGCCCTGGTCCAGGCCATGGTACGGAGCGAGAGGGCATGGGAGGCCGTCACCTCCTTCTGCGAAGCAGTAATGCTCGCAAAGGAGGAGGCGGAACGCGTGAGGGAGAGGCAAATTTCGCGCCCTCACGCCCCTAGCCGCCGCAGGAGGAGACGCCCTGGGCGTCGGGAATCGATTGCCGATTCCCGGCCACCGTAGGCGCGGGCTTGCGGACGGTGAGCAATGGGTAGCTCGCCGTCCGGTAAGGACCAGGCCCGGGTCGACGGCGCGTTGTGTTCCACGCGCGCCTCAAAGAGATGTCAGCAAGTGAAGGGGTCTGATGAGACCATTGCCTGCCGGGGTTGCGGGATTAGTCCGAAAGGGATACCGTGGCCCCCTGGCATTGCACAGGCAACAGAAGGAACACGGGTGGGTTTTAGTCAGTAAGAGTCTGACACGCCCTCCCGCTCCACCCAGAGCGGGAGGAGTCATTTGATGATTTCCCACCCAAAAAAAAAAAAAAAAAAAAGGTAGCCCAACAACCATCTAAGATTACATCTATTTGGTATGCCATCTTTAGTAACCTTTCCTTCTTTGACCGCCGCTTCTTTCTCTCTTTCCCCCGCTTTTCTCACCTCTTCCCATGCCGTCACTTCCCATTCGTCACATACTTCATCTTGTACCTGTATTCCGACATAGATGGTAAATTGACAGCTGCCGGATGAATGGAAACTGTTTAAGTTGAGCGTTACTACAACCAGCTGCTATCATCCCGGCCACTGCCATTATATTTAACCTTTGTGTTAAGTTTTGTACTTTAAACTTTGTGTTACAAAATGTACAAGAAAATGTGAACTCAGATGTAAGGCCAGAAACTTTCTCGAATTCTAATTTGATGGTTGTAAGGCCGCATTGTAACATTGATTCGGGACTTGATATTTTAAATAATTCATTAAAAAAGTAATTTACATCAACAACTCTGTGGCCGCTGATGTCGGCAGTTTTGGACTCCTGCAAGAAAAGTATAAGTCAAATTTGTAAAATGCTATTTATGCCAAGCTCTATAATGGAAAGTACCTACATAGTAAATAAAATGAGAGAACTCACATTTTCTTCAAGTTCGATTCCGTATGGCAATGGTTCTTCTTCCTCATCTTCGTTATCGACATCATGTTGTTGCTTTCTTTTATTTCTGGAATAAAAACGTTCATCTAAATTCAAGTGGAGCATAATCAAATTCATTCTGATTGTTTTTTGTTTTTGATTAAAAAAAATCTACGACTTGAAAACCGCAAAAAAAACTACTCTGCTTGGCAAGAATACTAAAATTATTAAACAACTGAAATTAACTTATTATATTAAATCACACACAATAATTCATACCTCAATAAAAATCAAAAAATAATTTCGTTTAAACTCACCTTTTTTTGCAATTCAAATGCGACTCCATTCGTTTTTGTGCTCTTAGTCTGTCACACGCGGTAATAGTATTTGAAGTATTATTGATGTACTGTTGACATATTTCTAACCTAAAAAAGTAAAAAGTAGATACTACATTTTAGCCTTTTTTATATTTATTTCATAAATATTTTGTTCTAGCAAATATAATGCTTACCCATTATTACTTTGCGAGGCTGATTATCTAAATTTATGAGCGAGGTGGCGACTTGGATTCTTTTTTATTAGCTATTGATAGTGTTTTCCTGTAAGATGAGTCCATTGATAAAAACCGGTCAATTGGTTGAGTTAGGATCTAACAACAGAAAAAAATTACAAAAGAAGTAAGCTCTCGAGCGCAACTCATTATTTATTTTCGTTGTCATCGTTGTCTTCCATCGGGCATGATTGCAGTCAAGAACGTGCTCATAACTGATACAATAGGAACTAATTATTGTACATAACTATATACTTACTTTTTACTCTCTCTCATTTTCTGAGCCCTCATGCTCAGGTACTTCAAACGTTGTATTTTATTTAGTTTTGATTTCATATTTCTTCCCACTTTTATTTATAATTAAATAAAAACTCGTCACAAATAGAAAACGATACGTTATAGGTACTGTTAAATCGCAAGAATAGTCTTTATATACCTATTCAACACAAATTAACTAACAATCTACTAACTTTTAATATATAAACAATTATTATAATCACGAAAATCCGATAGCACCGATCTGCAGACAAACGTCATAGGTTCGTCGTCGATGAAGCGCACCGGGCGACTGATCTATGACGCGAGCGAAAGTGATGCAATTACTTTTGAAACGCAAAAGAAGAGATGGCTATAATATGCGTGCGCTCAGAATAAAACGACGTATGTGCCAAAACGAATATACTCCATTTTTAACTAAATAAATAAATACAATTTAAAATTACTTTGAGTAAACTTTGATATGATAATTTTCTATGTTTTAAAGTAAATTCCATTGAAGTACTTTTAAACGTTACGCCGTGATGTTGAAAAAAGTAAAAAAATAGATGTAACTTTGCAATTTTTTTGTATCGAAAAAAAATCATGTAGTCGTGTATTCCTTTTGCACGATACTAGAACAAAGAGTCAAAAAACATATACTTACCAAAATGTTAAATCCCTATTCCACATACTCAACAATTTACACGAAATAGAAAAACCACATTTTTTTCAACATATCCCCTTAAGATTAAGTACATAATTATAGCTCAGCCACATTTTACCAATCGGCATGCAAAATTAGATTAGATTAATTATATCATTCTTATCACAATTAAGTATATCAATTTTTAATTTTTGAATTATTATTTTAAATCATCAAATTAATAAAAAAAAAAAAAAAAAATATGTGTAACAAAAGAAAATACATTATTATCATTAGAATATTTGACATGTCATACATATGATGACATGATGCTAATACTACTACTACTACTAATTCTACGTAAGCGCTATCCCACGAAAAGGTACTACGCAGGTACTACGTTAAATCATGGTTATAAGCTATCTGTCCGCCTCATCCGAATCAGCTTGGAATCAGCTAATGGTGCAATCGTAGTACGTGGTATTACTGACCCACATGTTCGTGCAGCGGTCGCGAATGCCGACTTAACAATTGATAATTTGGTATCGTTTTTAGCTATTTATGTCAAGCCTGCCCCTACCAAGAATGAGACATGCGTGTCTTGCTCTAATACAGTAAAAAGTCGCCATATTTCTACTAATGATAAATGCTTTTCTTGTGGTCAGACTGGACATAAAAGCTACAAGTGTTCGAAAAATCAGAAACCTCCGGAAAGTGCGGCAAAATCTTCGGCAAGTCAGTAGAGTAATTATATCCAATGATTTCAAAAGGAAGGATACGCCCATCAGAACATTTGACATAAACTTTCTTCATACAAGAAAAAACTAGCGCCATCTGTGACAACTCATACGAACTACGTGAATGCCGCTTTGCATAGGTCCACGACGTAACCTTGTACACACGGCTACATTTATTTAATCCTAAACAATGCGAAACTGGAAATTATAGCTTGATACGTAGCCGTGTGTACGTGCGAACATGATTTTTTAAGCAAATTTTATCGGAAATAAGTTAAGGCGAAAGCGTCAGAGTAGCCCGCGAAATTAAAATTTTCTGACGTTTTTTGCAATTTGCATCTCAGTAACAGGTTGTATATTTAGGATTCACGGTCGTAACAAATATGACTACCTTAGCGTTTCCCCCTTAAATTCCATTGGGATCATAGCGATGTTGCGAATTACATTCCTAGAATTTAAACCTATTAATCTCTGTCATACAAATGAGCAGAGCATACTCGTATTTTTATGAGGCTTGAAATAAGGCTCTTCGTTGTTTCCTAATAATGCGACTCCAAATCTCTTTACGCGTTGAATCATTTGGAAATCTGTAATTTAAAATTATTCGAATCCTAATTCACCATCACCATCCACCATCCATGTGTATTTTTATAAATCTCCTCCTATCCATTTTTACCAGAAGCAAGCTTCCGGTAAAAAATGGCGCAAGCTGAGCGAAGCTATTACCGTCATTGATCACGGCAGTAGCTTTGCTCAGTTTGCATGAATAAATGAAAACAGCATTTCAAAATATTTTATGAATTCGATTTTCATATCATTTCTAAACATCCTCTTAAATTTTTGTACTCTTTTTGTTTCACTCTTATGTTGAATATAAAACATATATTAGGTAC
Organism: Xanthia togata; assembly: GCA_963853775.1. Lineage (NCBI taxonomy): Eukaryota > Metazoa > Arthropoda > Insecta > Lepidoptera > Noctuidae > Xanthia > Xanthia togata. The sequence goes on along the minus strand of OY970798.1, from coordinate 6,656,509 downwards.
GTAAAAAAATCCAAAATTACTTATTAAGTTCCTAAGACAAAAATAAAACAAATAAAAAATTACGTCCGTACAAGGTACTTCACGCGCTGCCGACAGCGCGCGACATGGCCGCCATTGTGTATTTCGGTAGTAAAATTATCACTTTAAAAATATGTTTATTTAATAATTTAATTGCAACAAAAGTAATGTAAGATTACTTTCCGATGATACGATATCCCATGTTCCTTTTTAACTTTAGTATCATAATTTTTGCTGCTTTTACTACGCAACTGGGCGTTTTAATGATAATACTGTGCCGACTAACTCACCCGCGTGCGGACCGCGTTCGACTGAGTCGCGCTGGCCCTAAACTAATATTTTAGGGCCAGCGCGCTGGTGCCATTTCGTCGCGCGGTTAGCCTAGTCCTTACTATATATGTCTATGAATTATATCACATTGTCAGGTTAAGCCGAGTCAGCGCAAAATATTAGCCTTGGTAATCACTCCGGCTCCGACAAACGTTAAAAAAGTCAAGAAAATAGCAAGTATCTCGCGTTAAACTAAAAAGGACGTAAATTCCGAGTAGCCGAGCAGGAGATTGTTCGACAAGACTTATTAAAAAGCTAACAAGTGAGCCCATACTTGCTATTTTCGATCCTAGCCTACCCACGGAGCTCCATACTTATGCTAGCAGTGTTGGATATGGGGCCGTAATAATGCAAGCGAGACGAGTAATAAAAATACTCCTTGGTCTAATTTGTTATGGAAACACCCGGTTCCGACTCACTGGAACCTTAGCTGGCACTGTGAAGCATCGTAAGATACAAGACTCAGCCCACTATCGACCTCTGGTCTCCGGAGGGGAGTGATATAGCGGTTACACCGCCACATACGAACTACGCATCAAAGAGTTGACGCCACACATATCCTGCATCGCGCAATTAGAGTTTACCGCGCGAACGACATACATAAGGCTATCCGACATCAACAGTCGGGCAGTCGTCCCGCCAGACACAACACCCGTCTGGTTGGAGGATCCTCCCTTTTCTATGGTGGATGAGTGAACTTTACACCCTGTTCCTCATGCCCTAAATGCTAAGTAATACTTGGGGCTATAAATCTACCTCAGTTTCATCGGTGGGGTGCAAGGCCTAAGATTGGAGACTGGAACTTTTCCGGACCGATGGAAAGTCGCAGCTGTCAGCCCAATTCACAAAAGTGGAGCAACAAACATTCCCGATAATTATAGACCAATTGCCCTACTGCCCATATTATCAAAGCTACTACAAAATATTGTAAATAAGAGACTAACAAATTTCCTTGAAAAACATAACTTAATTTCTGACAGGCAGTTTGGCTTTAGGATGGGCAGGTCAACCGAAGACGCAGCCAGGTTATTAACAAACTCTGCATCGTCAACTGTAGATAAAGGTGAACATTCCATTGGGGTTTTCTTAGACTTGGCAAAAGCCTTCGACACAATTTCGATAGAACTCCTTCTAAAGAAACTGGAAGCCGCAGGCATACGTGGCTCTCCCCTGGCTTGGTTCAGAAGCTACCTGTCTAATAGAAGGCAATATATCAAACTGGGTGATTATTCTAGCAGCCTCCTCTCCATCGGTTTCGGTATCCCTCAGGGCAGTACACTCGGTCCAACTCTTTTCTTACTGTACATAAACGACATCTTAAATCTTTCTCTCACCAATGCTGAATTAATAGCCTACGCTGATGATGCGGCGATCTTATTTCATGGTGAATCTTGGGAACAAGTCTACAAATGTGCGGAGGAAGGACTACGGATAGTGGCTAAGACTCTCGACAAAAACTTACTGACCTTAAACGTTAAAAAAACAAACACGTTAAAAAAATAACATTCTTCAAATCCAAGGTATCCAGACCCCTCCAACAACTAAGTCTCACTTTTCATACTTGCTACAATAGCCTTAACCCCCAACCCGCAAACTGTTCGTGTACCGTAATCGACCGTATCCCCTCCATGAGATATTTAGGAATTACCTTAGACGAGAATTTATCTTTTAAAAAACACATATAAGCACTCTCCGGCTGAGTAAGAAAACTTATTCATATAATGAAAAAACTACGTGACTGTACACCCACCCCCATACTCCGCACTGTTTATCTTGGTCTTTGACAGTCTGTCCTCCAATATGGAATCTCTGTCTGGGGCGGAGCTGGTAGAACTGCAATTATCCAAGTCGAAAGAGCACAAAGAGCCGTCATTAAAGTAATGCTCAGGAAGCCTTTCTTGTACTCAACCAACAAACTCTACAGTGACTTCCCGGTCCTCCGTGTCCGTCAGCTTTTTATCCTCAACGTAACACTTCACATGCATAGAAAATTAAAATTCAGGACAGATTACCTAGAAATAATGTCAAAGCGTACAATCAGGATTCCCATTCCCCAAGTAAACTCTCTTAGGGCTAGACGTTCCCCAGACTACTTATTTCCAAACATTTACAACAAGTCAGTGCTGCAACATAAAGGACCTCAAAATATCTCTGTGCAAAAAGGTAGTAAAGAAATGGCATCATAAACTCTCCTACGATGAAACAGAAAATATTATTTATAGATAGGTATTAATATTATAAGCAACATCATAAAGACTAAGTGTACTCCTAAGCTCACGTTCACATCACACACACAAACGCAAACAAACCTACACTCTCTAACACACATACTTATACTTACACTCTACACTTAACTTTTTGTTTGATTTCACAATAATTGATATTAGACTATAATTTTTAACTAATTGTTGATTATTACTTATTATTCAATATTATTACTTAATTTTTATTTTATTGATCTCACACTGATGATTTTATTGTGCAATGTATACGTGTATGTATATGTGTTTTATTTTGATTTATTATTTTACTGATTTTAGTTTAGTTCTAATTTAGTTTATATTCAACTGTAATGCAATAATCATGTAAGTACTACCCTTAACTCTGAAAATGTCGCAATCTCGACCCCCAAGATACAGGCACATGTCTAGTTTGGGCACGGATATCGAGGGATATGCCTTGGAGGCGTGGCACGTGGCGCCTCGACATTGCTAAATTGGGCTTATGTTCGAACGGCGGCTGTACGCTTCATTCAGTCGCTTTGCAACTGCGTACAGTGTACTATTGATGCGTAAAAAACCAAAATGCCGAGCTGTGCAGTAATAATTTGTAAAAATAGGTCTAGTACCATCAACATGAAGACAAATGGCGTGTCCTACCACCGGTAAGTAAACATTTAAGTCACTGTTTAATATTTTAAATCAATTTTTAAATCATTTACTAACTTACGTCCGGAGCGATACGAACTAGCCCGAATCTTTCCGAACGGAACGAACGTTTTGGCTTTAGAGAGGTGCAATCGAGTGCGTGCAGCTGATTTTATCGACATGCGTATTATTGCAGTCGAATCTTTTTTCACAGAACTCAATGGATATTCTCGTATTACATGTATAGTATAAGAGTTAAATTTGTTATAAATTTAATTTTGTTTGAACAAAAAATAAAGACATTGTTATTTCAATACAGTTACTCGTGCATAGCATAATATTTAATAGAGAGGGTTCCCTTTACCCGGTAATACGATATAAAAATAAAAAAAACTCATTTTATTTTAGTATAAATAACCCATATTCTCGGATAGGTATATAAAAACAAAATAAAATATAAAAAGATAATTAAACGAAGTTATAATAATAAAAGAATGTGCTAAAATAAATATCGATAAAAATTATCGACCATCGCTTTCGACTCCCTAATTGCATGCGTGTGCATTGAATGTTCGCAAATAGCAAGTGTTTACAAGTGAAAGCCCCGCCCATTCTATGTATGTGTGCTATTAGAAATTGATTTAGTGTAGCTACTTTCTTCTTAGTGTGCGAGTTCAAATTTTAAGTGTGTGTCGTAAGTACACTATTTGTTAATGTTGTAATTATTTTGGTGGGAGATAAGCGGTCGCACTAGGATTCCTTACTATTCCGAATTGAAGGCATATCTCTGGATATCTATGAGTTTGGGGGTCACCGTCCAATCTGTTACTGTACAAGATTTTTAACAAATAAATAAATTTGAAATTTGAAATAGATTGGCATCAAAATAATGCTGTACGAAGCGTCCTGGAGTATTGCAGTGTTGTATGGAGACCACACTACGCCACACATTACGTTACTTTTGGAACGAGTTCAAAAACGGTTTTTGTCGCGCATTTTCTAGAGGAAAAAGTAAACAGCTGCTCTCCTACAATACTTGTTTCAATATTTCAAAAAAACATTCGTTATCAACTCGAAGAGAAGTTATTGATGCCTTGTTTCTCTATAAGATACTTCGAAATAAAATTGACTCCCCAAACCACACAACAGATAAAAGAGGTTAGAAGGGCCTTGCGGACGGGGCAGGCATGCCACACTTATAAGCGAACACTCATGTCAACCGAAATTTGGTTCACCACCTAACAGTCGCGCTCGTATTGTGACGACGTGCGAAGCTCCACGAAAAAAATAATAATTATGCCGTTTTGCGCTATTATAACGTGTCGGTAAAGAAGCCAGGTGTGTAGTGTAGCCCAGAAAGGGATTTCTTTTCACCGGTAAGTCCATAAACCTTAAAATACAAGTGATATTTGTAATGATTACTATATTATTATGTAGTTTGTAGATAAAAACTTATACTAGATGAGTGATCGCGCAATGTATTGCGTTCACTGCGAACGTCGCGTACGCAGAGACAAAGCTGAAATTCAGTGAAATATACTTATCGATAGTGTTGTAAACAATGTCGATATTAAGTATGTGTGTGTCGGCGTCACATTGTAAACAACACGTGCATCGGGCTACGCTGTAGCACTATGGCACTGTAGCGCGCTACGACATTCTCCCACCTCCTCGCTGCTGGGCGGAGTTAGTGATCGCTACGTTGTAGCGCGCTACGTCTTTGCCCCACCTACAATACTACCGTATAAAAGAGTCCGCACGGCGGCGAAATGGCATTCTACCTTCAGGCGTTGCCCGGTGCACAGGTTGTATTGCTTTCAATTATTGTTACTCTGCCTCTCTGTACATTGTTACTATTTTTTGTAAACTAAGCTATTACTGGGTGTCATGGCTATTTGTGTCTTGAAACTGATTAAGTGTAGTTTCGTGTAAAATTAATTGATTAAATAATTTATAAGAAAATCTAAATTCTTATTATTTAAAGAACCTCTTTTATTTTACAATATATCTGATCCTGTGCCTTCATCAGAAGTGGGATCAAACCCACTCCCACCTTTATCTGGGACTGCCAGTAATTTAATACAGGAACAAATGTAATTTTTTTCGGCTAGTATGGAATCAATTATTAAAAAAAAAAAAAATGCAGATAGTATGACACCTAGCTACATGACACCCAGTACGCAGTCAATGCTGGTTCCTTTCGATCCTGATGCACCTGAAACTGACATGATCAACTGGTGTGCGTTAAAATCAAGCCAGATAATATTTCATGGGTTGTTGTTAAGGAAATTCTGGTCTTTAAATTTTCCAAATCCATGACAGTTAAAGATCACTTTGATTTAATTATCAAAATTCAAATTGATAATAAAGTCGAGGCAGGAATGCGAATTTACCGGAAAATGTACTAACCGGTTTTGGCATATCTATCCTGTCACAGTGTGATGACAAAATTTGGCCTAAACTCAATTCTGTCGTTATAAACGATAAGAATCAACTCTTCCGCATACTGCGCAGCTTCTCATTAAAGAGAAGAATTGAAGAACCAGGTACGTCTGAATCGTACACTTAAATGCCCCGTCCGTCAACACCATTTCGGAGAAATTGCAATTTGATCGGTTCTAATAACGTTAATTGCTCACTCCAAATAAAATTCCCAACCATGGTACAAAACTGTCTTCTCGATGTTACATAACATATCATGTCTTGCCTGACAAATTTCTCAATGAAAACGTACTATGAGGTCGCGTCATTTTGGGGCAAGGAATATCCGTTGTAGTTAGTAACGATGCCTTAACTTTTTCCAAAAATTAAATTTCAAATCTTAGCTCTAAATTGGAAATGCCTCTTGACATTAATTCGATTGACAGAGATCTTACCGGTAAAGAAAAGGAAGTTTTGATTGAAATAAATATTCCTCATATTTTATACAAAATCTTCCCATTACGCGTATTACCAAGGAGCTAAAATCGATCTCATAAATCCAAATAAAACTGTACATATTTGACCTTACAGGCTATTTAGGAACACAAGACAACACAAGTTTACACCGAGTTAGGAATCGTTAATAACAAGGTTCAAGAATTACTAGATGTTTACATAATTCGATAAAATTCTTCGCCTTTCGCGAGTCCCATATTATTAATTTAAAAAAAGGGACGGTAGCAATCGCATGTGTGTTGATTATCGGGAACTTAATAGCAATACTCGACCAGACAGCTATCCTTTACCTACCACTAATTAGTGATCAAATCGATAAGTTACATGGGGCCTGTTTCTTCTCTAATTTGGATATGGCCACTGGATTTCACTAATTTGCGTCCATAAGGAGTCTATAGAAAACTGCTTTTGTTATACCTTCGGGTCAATTTGAGTACCTAACAATGCCGTTTGTTTTACGAAACGCTCCACATTTTTTTCAAAGGGCTATAAATACGGCACTTAAACCTCCTGAATCAGAGACCCTTCAAGAAGGGTTGGTTCGTTTAAATAGATTAACTTTAATCTGGGTATCGTAATATCCTCTGGAGAGGTTGGACCAAGTCCTCATAAGGTTGAAGCCCTAAAAAATATCCTTCCTCCAAGCACTGCTACTCAGGTTCATCAATTTACAGGCCTGGCCACATATTTTCGACAATTAATTCCAAATTTCTCAAAATTTATGAAACCTTTGTATCCTCTAACCGCGGTCAAAAAGGTTACTATTAATTGGACCTGTGAACATAATGATGTACATCAGAAAATAGTAAAATATGTCATTTCTGAGACAGTTAAAAAAAATATTTGACCCTTTACCCATCGAACTCCACACTGATGCAAAAAGGGAAGGATATGGGGTTATACTAAAAAAAAAAAAAAAAAAAAATAGTCTACCTCATGTTGTCGCTTATTTTAGTCAGAAAACCACAAGTGCTGAAAGTCGTTATCATTCGTATGAATTGTAAACATTAGCCGTAGTTAAATCTGTGGAACAACACACGTTTTCAACATTACCTGTATAGGCGTAAATTTACGGTTTTTACGGACTGTAACGCCTTAAAGGCCTCTCATTCCAAAAATAACATTATACCTAGAGTACACAGGTGGTGGGCAATTTTGCAGTCGTATGACTTTTTATATAATTTATAAAGAGGGAAAAAATATAGCACATGCAGTCTTTCTTTCACGTAATCATGCTGACACATCTTTTATTCATAAACCAGCTAAAATTGTAAATTTGGCTGAACTAGAGAGGTGTTGGTTATCTATAGAATAACCTAATTCTGAAATATCAGACATTATTTCCAAATTCTGTTCAAATTACTTGCCGTCTGAAATATCACACTCATACGATATTAGACAGGGCATACTTTATCGTAAAATCTAACGTAATAAAACCACTAAATGGTTACCAATATTGCCACACTCTTTAACCTGATCAATGATTAATCATGGACACCGCGAAATAAAACACCATGGTTATGAAAAAACGCTCGATAAATTATACGATCCTTATTGGTTCCAAAAAATGTTCAAACTTAAAAAAAAAAATGTAGATTCGTGCGTCGTTTGTAAGGTTTCCAAAGGTCCGTCGGGTGCCCAGCAGGACCATCTATATCCAATCCCTAAATTGCCCATTCCACGGCATACAATTCATTTGGATTTAACTGGCAAACTCAGCCGAAAAAGCGAGCGTAAGGAGTATTGTTCCGTGATTATTGATGGTTTTTACAAAATTCGTCTTGTAAGAGCATACCTTAACCCAAATGCATCTGATGCTATTAAATCACTTAAAAATGCAGTGAACTTGTTTGGCGCTCCTAAAAGAATAGTTGCATATCGTGGTAGGTCATACGACAATGCTGAATTTAAGAATTTTTGTAAAGATAATCATATCATATTATAGCCACTGGTTCCAGTAGGGCAAATGGTCAGGCCCAGCGTATGCTCACTATAGTTGAAACATATTCGGACAGCTTATGGCAAGATCATGTAGGCGACATCCATTTAACTCTCAATAGTACTCGTTGTAGAGTAACAGGGTTCACGCCCTTGGAATTAATGTTTGGTATTAAGGGCAGTTCATTAAGGATATCAAGAGTATCTACTAATAATCCTAATGAAGATAGGTTAAACCTCGTAACCATTCGATCCGATGCTTCTGCTAGTATAAAAAGTTGGCTCAATATGACACAGGTCGATCTAACAAGGGTAAAGCTATAGTTAAACCTTTTTAAGTAGGTGACTCTGTCTTTGTTAAAAGCGAAGAAAGACACCAAACGAAACTAGACCGTAAATGCAAAGGCCCCTTTAAAATAACCGCTATTTTGGAAAATGATGGGTACGAATTAAAACACTGGAAACAATAGAGTCTACAAATACTCTCACGAAAACTTGCGAGAAGTACCCCGTGGTCAGTCATTGTTTTTGGAAATCACAGAAAATTTTGATGAGGATGACGTGTCGGCGGATAATAACAACACAGAGGTTCTTGTTCACGAGACTAGGCAACATATTAACTTTGATGATATTCAGTCTACTAATAGTGGTACTATCTCTGCCGATAATAATACCATGTCTGCCAATAGTGATACCTCTGTCAATAGTGATACCATGTCTGCTAAAAGTGACACTATATCTACCAGTTCTCATAGTAATGCATATTGTAGAAACCCTGGTTTACGTGCTGTTTCAGTAGAATCTATTGGACCTGAATCAATTAACATTGTAACAGAAGCACTTGTACATCAACCAAAGTATTGAGCTATTTGTTAATTAAGCTAAAGGAACGATACTTGTTCGGCCTAGCTAGATCCGGTCCAGTTTAACTGAAGGGATACACCTGAAGGGCAAAACTATTGCCGGACCAGGGGACTGATCTTGTAGGGTCAGAAGTTGACCGGACCAAGCCTTGTAGAGTCATAACTGACTGGACCAAGTGGTCAAATATCTGGAGGGTCAGAAGTTGACCGGACCAAGCCTTGTAGAGTCATAGCTGACTGGACTAAGTGGTTAAATATCTGAAGGGTATAAGTAGACCGGACCAGAAACAATAGCAGGATGACCAAACGGTACTTAATCAGTTTTTCATGTTCTAGATGTGGCATTGTGGGCTAAGCGTGCGAGGACGTCCGCACGTCAGCATGGCCGTGTCGGCGTCACATTGTAAACAACACGTGCATCGGGCTACGCTGTAGCACTATGGCACTGTAGCGCGCTACGACATTCTCCCACCTCCTCGCTGCTGGGCGGAGTTAGTGATCGCTACGTCGTAGCGCGCTACGTCTTTGCCCCACCTACAATACTACCATATAAAAGAGTCCGCACGGCGGCGAAATGGCATTCTACCTTCAGGCGTTGCCCGGTGCACAGGTTGTATTGCTTTCAATTATTGTTACTCTGTACATTGTTACTATTTTGTGTAAACTAAGCTATTACTGGGTGTCATGGCTATTTGTGTCTTGAAACTGATTAAGTGTAGTTTCGTGTAAAATTAATTGATTAAATAATTTATAAGAAAATCTAAATTCTTATTATTTAAAGAACCTCTTTTATTTTACAATATATCTGATCCTGTGCCTTCATGTGTTTGATACAAATGATTATTATCAGTAATATTATAATTGCATGAAAAAAAAAAAAAAAACATTTGCATGAAAACTTTAGTTATCATTATGTTGCTACACTAGGTAAAAAACTAGGCAATTACAATTAAAACAAAGTATGTAAGTTGTATTGTTAAAAAAATATATTAAAATGTATAATAAAAAGACAGAGACGACACGGCACTTACAATCATCGTCATCATTTGGAATTTGTTCATTACACCCCAGTTACAAAAATTTGCCTTACAAATGCTCCATTCAAAATCGGTTGTTTTCCCGGATTCCTTGTCGCCTGCCAATGTAACGTCTTCTGCTTTAGCACATCTTCGGTTTATAGCTCCTCCAGTTATAGCTAGATAAAAATAAAAGATAAAAAATATTAAGTTAAACTGTATGTTCGTTATTTTAACAAAGTCTTAAGTGGCTGATTGAAAACGTAGCTAACATATCATCACGCTTTGTTTCCCCGGAGAGTTAGGCAGAGATGTACCCGTAGGACTTACCTATACCTATACATATATTTCACCAGTTATGTATGCATGTAACAGGGGGCGAGTTTTTTGTCATCAACCGGGCACAAATCCAGACTCCCGGCAGCGACTTAGAAAACCCAATAATACTTTTGTCGACCTAGGAATCGAACCCAGGACCATGCTCAGCAGTAGCGTTTGTGACCACGAGGCCCACGAGGCAGTATCACAACGTACCGAGTTAGGTAGAAAATTAACATTAAGTTTCAACGTTTACCTGTACCTTATGCAAATATTGCAGCAAGAGCAGTTAAACTTTTTCTATCTTTACAGATCATTTTCAAATCTTGTAATACAGGCTCAAAAGTAACCCCGGTCAAGTGCGAGTCAGCCAGTCTCGCGCAATAAGGGTTCGTATCACCAATTTATATAAATTGATTGCTTTGTTTTTATTGTTTGCCATTACAGAGGCCATAGTAACACGTATTCTGTGAAATTTAGTTAAATTTATTAATGAAAACTAGGGTATAAAAAATATAATCACCCTTCGTGCTCAACTGAATACCAGGTATAACGGTTAAAAGGAGAAAGCCCCGTGGCAGACAGAAGCGTTTACAGAATTTGGGTTTGGAACCCTAGAAAAAGCTAAAGGATTTTTAATATTAACTTTGGCTTGGTTGTCACAGACTTTACACCACTGCCCAAAAAAGGAGGGTAATGTTTTTAGGTTTCATGTATGTATGTATGTACTTTTCTTTGTCCCGCCATAACTTCTAAATGCCTCAACAGTTTGGACATATCGTTACAATTTTTACATTGTACTGAGTGACGCTGGTTTTTTTTTTTTTTATTTTGCATGGCTGTCTTGTATTTTATTTGGAAATAACAGCTGGTTAACAATACAAATAAAATAAAATTTTAATATTCAGTGTACTTTACTTTTTACATATTACCTATAAATGGGCAACTGACAAATATTTTCGGTTTTTAGATTTACTAGATTTTAAACTTCTGTTGTTGAACTTAACTATATAAAACATTCTCATCGTAATAAATAATTTTAGCAAAAAATCTATTGGAAAGCATGCACATGGTTTGGTCTTGAATTTGATTGTGCTTAAATGCTCAAGTAAACTTCGACATCAGTTCTGTTTCCAAGCTAATAAATCACAAAATCATTCGCTTGTAATCCTCCGAAGGGATCACGGCTAATTATGTTCGCCATCTTGGATTTCAAAATTAATGTCATTTTCGTAATAAGCACCCCAAGGAACCTCGAAAATGACACCCATATCATTATAATTAAAAACTACGTCCGCCATCTTGGATTTCAAAATTAATGTCATTTTCGTAATGAGCACCCCCAGGAACCTCGAAAATGACACCCATATCATTTATATTTAAAAAATAAGTCCGCCATCTTGGATGGATTCCAAATGTCATTTTCGTAATCAGCTCTCCGAGGTACCTCGAAGCTGACACCAATATCGATTTTTAATAAAAATGAACGTCTGCCATCTTGGATTCCAACATGGATATCTTTTTCGTAATTAGCACCCCCAAAAACCTAGATAATGACAACCATATCATTGTTGAAAAAAATCATGTCCACCATTTTGAATTTGAAAATAAATGTAATATTTTTGTTTACACAGAATCAAATAATTTGCGTACCTACCTATTTTTTATTGGATATTTTTGCGGTGTTTAAATTTTTGCTGGCAGGCATCACTCTTTTACATCCGCCATTTTGTTTACGTTGGCATGACATGACAAAAATGTTATAAATTAAGCACTATAAAATTATTTATTCACCTTTCTCCCGAGTGTGGAAATTGATGAAATCGCAGTTCTTTATTTATGCGAGATGACGAATCGCATTCTCGCACAGCAATGTCGTATGCACCATTTTGGTAACAAGTAAAGATTTGAAACAAGACACGTGTTAGCCCTGAAATTCATGTCCCGAACTACTAACAATAGCGACGTATGCAGCTCGGGATCGCCCTACCCGCCCCTCACCCCTCACACCCCGCACGATTGCCCTGTCTAGACGGCTTCGTCGAACGACTGTATTGGCTTCTAGACTGTGCTTATACCATAGTTTCCATTTCTCGTTGCGTCTTTAGTTTAAGTTACTAACAATAGTGTTATAAGTGCAAACCTGTTACATACAATTTATGGATCTCTTAGTTGTCCGAATTAAAATGATTTTATTTATTATTTATTGTAACGATGGCAATGTGTTGCCATCGTGATGCCACGTATAGGTATAAAAAATATAATTACCCTTCGTAATGATACACACAGACGTGCCTTCTTCGCATTTTTCTTTGAGCTCCTTGTAATCATCTTTGCATTTTGGTTCATTTTCGGAGTTACAGCCGTAGCATTCAAGTGATGAGGCTGGATTGTACAAATATAATCATTAAATTAATGGGTGCCAGCGATTAGTTTAACCGAACTAAGACCGTTTAAGACAAAACATTATTGTGAGGTTACCCTCAATGTTAATGATATAAAACAGAGACTACAAATAGTTCACAGTTTTGTTTACCTAATTTGTCAATATTACTGTAACAAAAGCTTTTGTTTCTCAACACCTTATACAGTGTTATTTTAAAAATTCATAATCAATATTTGAGTGCCCTATACAGCGATATTTCATCATTTAACAGCCATTTGCAACGTTGTCAATTTTCTGTTTGCACCCGCTTAAGCAACGTTTATAAGTTAGGGTGTATGGTTAGCTAATTAATAATATCAGTACTGTAGTTGTGTCAGACTCACCATATTTAACAGACGAACAGATGAACAACGTTACCAAAAACAAATTAGCCATTGAGGACTTCATTGTAATTTTCGGGTAATCGTCGTACGAACACACAGAATACCTGCTAAACTTGAAATCAATCAATTAGTTACATGCAGTCATGTTTTTATACCTATTGGTGGACCAGGAAAGTCTTCATAAAAGCGCAAAGTGGGAATGATTGGAGATTAGATTAAATAATGCCAACTGAAAACCTGTTAAGGGGTCATTGTTCTCATCATTATGAACAGCTTATACTACGGACCAACCCTGAAATCACCGACTCCTTACAATTATGTAAACATAAGCATAATCAGCTTATAACTTCCCACTGGTGGGACTCAGGCCTCCCAGTCTGTGAGGAAGTGGACTGTATGTTTAGTGACTTCTGTATGCGACGAATTGACTAATAATTCTAAATAGAACTGTATAAAATAATCCGAAAATCCGAAACAAGTCCTCACACACACCCACACACTCCTACACACCCACTCTCACTGCACACTTAGATATGCTTAGAAGGTGCTAGCATGACATCCTGTTTGTTTCTGATGCATGTGTAGTTATTAAATTGTAAATCCGTAATTGGCTGTAAGTTTAGTTTATATATCCTAAGTGAAATTGTTAAAGAGCTGTGGATTTTGTGATTAAATAAATAAAATAAAATAAAATGTTAGCATAACTGGACAAAAGAATAATAGCAGGACTTCATCTAATCTGGGTGTCGCATTTAGAGTTCGCGTACATTCGTAAAAATGCTCTTAAAAGATAGATCTCGGTCAATTTAAGATCAAAGGTTATCTCGCAGCATATTTTTTAAATATTGGGTTTGACCAGAAAAACGTTGTTTAAAGAGCAGTGTTGGCTCTGATTATACCCACCATGACAGTAAACCAAAGACTATACCTATGGCAATAAACAGTAGGTATATGAGATTCAAAGATGCGAGGAGAAAATAATTGTTCCAATAATGGCTACTGAAGGCAAATGTGTCACTACTACTCGTAGCAGACTTTGCATACTAAGCCCTCTTCACATTGGACACCTAGAAGAGCGTCATGTCCTATAGTGCTCCATACACTTCTGGGCAAAGCAAGCAGCCATAAGGCGGAGGACATCGTGGAGTACGTGCGCTAAAAGATGAGGTACACGCCGAGGGTGCAGTTACTAGAATCGCAGCGGAACGTCAACTTCAAGGCGTTGGTCGTGCGTGTACCGAATTGTTATCAGAATCTGCCCCTCGTCATGGAAGAACATTTTTGGCCGCAAGACGTGGTGTTCCGTTGCTTTCGCGGACAAATTCCATAGGACAGAACAAATTTAAGCTAGTGCAATGTGAAATACTACTAACGTAGTCTTAAGCCAAATTTTATTATTTTGTTTATATTAAAATAAGTATGTTTAGGTTAAAATATTTTTCTATGGGCCTATGGGCCCAAAAAAAAAACATTTATTTCTGGCGCGTCGCTTGAAATAAATGGTATTTTTTTTTTCAGGACCCCATGGACGTGTACGAGGGACCGAAGCCAACTCGCAGAGGTTGGTGCAGGACTATTGCAGAACATGGAAACAAAAAATATTGGGCCATGGGTTTGGGTGGCTATACCATGTCCCCTGCCTGATCAATGTCACATTTCGAAAGGTGGAGATCAATGCCAATGGAATGAAGTTCATCTTTCAAGAATTTTAGGTCATATAAAACAGTTTCTACATCGTCTCCCAAGATTCCATCATCAAGATATCAAACGTTAATTTGGAATTTAGCTGTCAAATAATTGGGTGAATGTTTAACTAAAAATCACTGGTTCACCATGTTGACAATCACCAGCAGATCCCAGAAGGTTGTCCCGATACAGTAATTAAAAAGTGTGTCTGTAACATTGCCAAAGAAAACTATAGATTTCGGGAATTTATTTTTTAGTTTCAGCCAGCAAGGTTACTATTACTACTTTCAGGAAGACTTCGCCAGAATAAATCTTAGCTGCCATAAGACGGTTAGTAGTTTCCTCGATAATGGGATGAATGCCACCATCTCTCTTACGCAGGGCGCATAGATTGGCCCCCTAGAGAACGTCAATGACGGCCTCGTTCATCTTACCGGAGAGCATAAGGTTAATCAGAGCCGTAAGCTCCT
The DNA here is from genome assembly GCA_963853775.1 of Xanthia togata. Lineage (NCBI taxonomy): Eukaryota > Metazoa > Arthropoda > Insecta > Lepidoptera > Noctuidae > Xanthia > Xanthia togata. The sequence goes on along the minus strand of OY970798.1, from coordinate 6,641,297 downwards.
TCAAGAGCAATTCACCAGCTGCCATGGCATCTGAACAAATAAGGTCCTTAAGGGGCTGAGGACTAAAGCCATCGCTATCGAGGCCGTCAGCGGAGCCGCTCCGGAAGGAGCTAACGGCTGCGACCAACTCTCGACCTGTAATGGTGAGCGAGTGATTATCCGGATCAGAGGGGTTGGGAAAATAAAGGCTATCCGCTGGGGCAGGGTGTTTTTTTTCAGAGCTGCAAGCCTTTCTGGAAAACTCGGTGTCACCACATCACTAAAAAGAATCCTGGTTGCTCCGCTAATTTCTTCTTTCCCTAACTAAGATTCTACCAGATGGGAATGGGGTTTTGAATCAAAATTATGAGCCGAAATATTACAGTGCAGTTAATGCTGTATTTTTAGTACGGTCTTTTTGGTACATACTTTTGTACATGTAGAATTCTGTAAGGAGAGGTCCGCGGAGAACTAGTCGTTTCAAAACTTCAAAACAAGAACTGAGTTTATGAATTTTGAAAAGGTTTTCCAAAATGGATCAAAAGTAGAGGTATCTGGTGTTGTAGGTGTAGATATTGATACAGGGTCTGAGGTGAGTGCATTTCGTCGGTGTACCTTTCCAATATGCACATTCAGACCCCGCTTACCTTTAAAAAACCGTGCTTTGGCATACAGCGGTCATCTCTCCAGGATCTGAGCGTCCTAGCGAGATTTCCGTTGTGTACCGCGATGTGATGTTGAAGGTCGACAAGCACTACCACTATCATCCACCACATCGCTGTCACTGAGCATTTATTTAACGCAGACCAAATTAAAAACCAAGACATAACGCTGCAAACAATACAGTGAAACATACCCACTAAAACTACATCTCCGCTCTGTACATACACGCTCACACGTGCACATTTACAACCATTTACAATCAAACTACACCTCACTAAGTGCACACTGTTGACAGCGCTATGTCTTGGATTTTTATTTGGTCTGAGTTATTTAATTCTATTACAACATATATTAACCGTAAAAAAATAATAACTATAACATAACTATAATGATTAAAAATAACTGAAAAGTCTATTTGACACTGACTGACACTGGTGAAAACGATGACCAGTATCTCTAAGTAGTCTGTGCGATGACCGGTGTTTAATTCAAAATTCAAAAGTCATCTATTTAAATCAGGCTGAGAATCAGCATTTTTGGAACGCCAAAATTACATAAGATAGTCCGTTAAAATCGCCCGCCCTTCACCACTCCCTTAGTGCTTTATCTGGGAAGAAGTGGCGCAACAAACTCAATTTTTTTTTTATAATATTTACTAAAGTACTTAATTTATTTTATACAAACTTTTTTGATTAAATTATAAAAAGTTTATGTTTTGTGTGGTTTCCATGGTAATTAAGTTTGTTGTTTCGAAAAACGTCAGAGAAGACAAAAAGATGTTGATATAATACTAGCTTTTTCCCGCGGCTTCGCTCGCGTGGAAGTCTGAAATCATCCCACGAAAAGGTACTACGTTAAATCAAGGTTATAAACTATCTGTCTGCCTCATCCGAATCGTATGAGTAGCATAACATAATGATCGAATACTATCGTGAATTCATGCAAGTACTTTTTGTTAGGTTGTGCCTTGATTCAATTTTACTAACCCAAGGAATAAAATGTTTCATACAAACAAATCCCATTTCACCCCCTTAAAAGTCACATTTCCAAAAACCCCTCCTTAGTACTTATATTATAATAAGGAAACCTTGTGCAAACTTTAATGTTCCTAGTCCCAGTAGTTTCGGCGGTGCGTTGATATGTCAGTCAGTCAGTTTCTATTTATATATATATATATATATATATATATATATATATATATATATATATATATATATAATTATATAAAGAAGAAGATTGATGATAAAATACTATCGTGAATTCATGCAAGCCTAGTATTTTTTGTTAGGTTACTGCTCAGAACGGTCTTGATAAATATCTACTTTTCCAGTGGATTTTCCAAAAAGGACAATGCTCATGCAAAACAACCGATTTTGAATGGAGCACCTGTAAGGCAGATCTTTGTAACTGGGGGGTAATGAACAAATTCCAAATGCTGACGATGATTTTAAGTGCCGTGTTGTCTCTGTCTTTTCAACCGACTTCAAAAAGGAGGAGGTTCTCAATTCGACTGTATGTTTTTTTTTTTTTTTTTTTTTGTATGTTTGTTACGCGATTACTCCGCCAATTATGAATTGATGTTGATGATTCTTTTTTTGTTTGGTAGGGCATACTTCAGAAGTGGTCCCATATAAATTTGGTCAAGATCTGATGAGGGGTTTTTGAGTTAGCTTCATTAATACGTATTTTTCCCATCTAGTATATGTGGACGATATTCTAATAGTTCCTATCTCTCTAATTTACATAGCAGGTAATGGATATTCAAATTTTTGTAGGGGTTTTATGTAGGTACCACAACTAAAAAGTGAAAAATAAAAACTTTTTCACAAAAAATAAAACCGACTTCCAAATAAAACACTAGACACCGACTTTCGAAATCAAAGTTAAAAGAAAAAAAAGTTATTTTTCACTTTGTAGTGTTTTATTTGGAAGTCGGTTTTATTTTTTGTGAAAAAGTTTTTTTACGATACATTTTAATACATATTTTAAACAATACAACTTACATACTTTGTTTTAATTGTAATTGCCTAGTTTTTTACCTAGTGTAGCAACGTATTGATAAAGAAAGTTTTCATGCAAATGTTTTGCAACGGTTAAACTGGAAGCTGACCCCAACATAGTTGGGAAAGGCTAGGCAGATGATGGATGATACAGATGGCTATACTCGTGATTCTTCTAAAAAAAAAAACAGAAAAATCAAAACTCATTTAATCAAACTAGGCTGAGAATCAGCACTTTTCGAAAGTCAAAATTACATACGAAAGTCTCCCAAAAACGCCCGCCCTTCACCACTTCCTAGTGCTTTAGCTGGGAAGAATAAGTGGCGCAACCAACTCCCCAGCAATACTGCTGTCTGTTATGTGCATTTGGACTGAGGACCTATTTTTATTTACTCGTGAAACATTGAGACTTACAGGGAAATTAGTTAAAAATAGTAAAAACTTAAAGAAAAGTTCCATAAATTTCTTAAACGTGAATTAAAACTTTTATGAACAAATGACTTGGGCTCTCAGTCCAGACGCTTGCATAAAGTGGCATAGCATAAATCTCAGGAAGTACTATATCTGTGTTAATATTTTTTTTATTAAAAATTAGTTAAGAAATTTCTTAAATATTTTAAGAAATTTCCAACTCGCTAGAATACTCGTATGACGTTACAGATTTATGGCGGTTTAACTGAGTCTCTCAGTTTTTACTAAGGAATCTTCAAAACATGAGTTTAACTGTAGAGATAAATAAATATGCCTTTTATATCTTATAGTTGAACGTCTCTGTGAATTAGTTAAAAATAAATAATGGCTAGAAAGTTATTGGTTGAAAAGTAAATGATAGTCGAATTTTCTTAAAACGTTTGAACTGAGAGCCCAATATATTTTCGACTTTATTGACTAAGCTCGTCATAGATTAATGCAAATAAGACCAAGTACTTTTACTATATTTTTATTAAAATTTGATTTTATTTATTTGTATCAGACACAAAGATCCATACAATTAGTTATTAATTACACTTAAAAATAACGTTAATTGGCAATCACATGAAACAGAGACAAATACACACCACACAATACTATTTCTAGGTTATAACCAAACCATTTATCGTCCGTTGTTCAAAAAAGCATTTTAAAATTTTTTATAGGAGCAAGTTTTGCAGGGTGACCATAATGTTCTAATAATAATGGTTATTATTTTGATTAAATTATGTTAACTTTTTATCCCGGTCTGGTAAGTAGGTAGATAGGGTAGGGTAGGTAGGGTAGGGTATGTCGGTAGGGTAGGTAGATAGGGTAGGTAGGTAGGGTAGGTAGGGTAGGAAGGTAGGGTAAGTAGGTAGGGTAGATAGGTAGGGTAGGAAGGTAGGGTAGGCCTACCTACCCTACCTAGGTTGGGTAGGTAGGGTAGGTAGGTGCGCCGTAGATAAGTATTTAGTGCTACCCGTGTGAAGCCGGGGCGGGCAGCTAGTATTGTGTATAAACGGATATGCTATCGAGGTATGAACAACATATAATGTTCCCACTGCTGGGACTCAGGCCTCCTCTCATTGAGAGGGAGTGGGTGGGTGATCTACCACACGAGCCCAGTGCGGGTTGGTAGACGTTACTTACATGTCTTCGATTTTTTGGTTCTAGGACACGGCGTTTCCTCACCTGTTTTCTTTCACCGCTTTGAGAGCTGTGGTAATGTAGTTATTTACACAAAGTAAAAGCGCCTGCCTGGGTTCGAACCCAAGACCAACAATTCATGAGTCGGGGCCCCTGCACTATCACTGCTCTCGAGGTGGTTTCATATAAATTTTATTTACTTTGCTTGGGTACTTTTTGAGTTAGCTTCAATAATATATATTTTTCCCAATTAGTATTCTATGGATGATGTTATAAATTCAAAACTGTTACACCGACTTCCAAAATAAAGTTATTTTTCACTTTGTAGTGTTATTTTTTTGTAAAAAGGTTTTTATTTTTTTACACAATTCCCACTGGTGGGGTGGTGGGCGATTGGTGAGGCAAAGTTGAATATTCCTTAAAACGCAGTTTTAGATAATTTTAGGGCTCAAACATTTCGTTTTCCAAAAGGATTCCGTTGCCATAAAGTTTGAGAACCGCTGTTCTAAAGCTGCAGAGTGTTTTTGTGTGTTTGTTTGAACTCTGGCACTACCAGTCAGATTTAATACTAATAGTAAGTATTAATAGTATATTTTTTATTACTTTAGTCTTGAGTAAGCGTGGTGAACAATGCTCGTGCCATCTCAGTTCATACTGAAGGAGGAGGCCTTTGTCCTGCTGTAGAACAATACGTAACAGGCTGGTATTATTAATGTCATTTCTCAATCCTGTTAGTGATTTCTTACAGTAACCAAAAAATAAAGGGTTTGGTCCATTCTTTGTCTTGATAAAGGAAGGTCTTCTCGTGAATTAGACACTTTACCATCTTATGATTTGAAATTCCATTTCTGAGTCACTGAATCTCGCTAACGATTCAGTTTTAAACTAACAATTATAATTATGTGACTGACAGTTATAGTTTGATATTGCATGCAAGAAGAGATTTGGAAGAATCTTAGAGATGGGAATGTATCAGAAGTATTGTTTCTTCAGTTATTTAGGATTGTTTGTATTCTGATTTTACCAAATTTTAGATGAATACTATTTTTTTTCAACATAATTATTATGGTTATTAACATCAACTATACTATTTTTGATACATAAATAAGTATTTATGTATCAAAAATCAAAGGAATAAAGTTATTCCTTTTATTTTTCATCCCATTTTCCTTCTCCACTGATTTAGGACCCTTCGAAAACCACTGTATAGACTTCGTAACAGTACAGTATCAGAATGCAGATGCCCTTTTGTCTTCCTGTGAGCAAGTGGACTAATGTTGTTCACGGTGCGGTCTAGCGCCGAAATAGCGACAGTACATTTTGTACCGTCGCTATTTCGGTACTGTCATCTCGTTCTCGTTGACGTCCCATTTACGGTGCGGTGGAGAAATGGCCTCATCATTTAGATTATTTACCTTTATCATTTAGATACCATACAATTTATAAAACGGATGAATTATTCATTTTTAAGACATCAAACGGATAGCGCTTGACCGTCGTCGTTTCTCGTTGACGTCCCGTTCACAGTGCGGACTAGCGCCGAAATAGCGACAGTACATTTTGTACCGTCTCTATTTCGGCGCTGTTATCTCTTTCTCGTTGACGTCCCATTTACGGTGCGGTGGAGAAATGGCCTTATCATTTAGATTTAGATACCTTAAAATCATTTAGATTTATCATTTAGATTATTTACCTTTATCATTTAGATACCGTAAAATTTATAAAACGGATGAATTATTCCTTTTTAAGACATCAAGCGCTATCTACTGCTACCAAAATCTACAAACTATGAAAAATACAACAGCGCCATCTAACGAAATTTTCTCTCACCAACAGGAATAGGTTGTGTTACTCTACTAGCGCCATCTAACTGCTACTTCGTGTACCGAAACGAGGACGTGGCCCACTACATAAATGTGAACTTTGTTTTCGTCGATACGCTACTGCGATACGGCGATAATAGATGGAACGACATTGATACAAAAACTCAGTAAACTCACCAACACATAAAGGCACACAGGCCTTTATGTGTGTTGGTGAGTTTTTGTATCAATCATCGCAGTTTTATTTTTGGACGGGAAGTTCAAAGTCTATTGAATTTCAAGGAATCGAAGTCAATTCAATCAATTGAATGACATTAAATAAGTTTAGTATGAACTGGAAAAGGGAGGTACCTACACTAGATCTTGAGTTGGTATGTTGAATTTCTGTAGGTAGTAGTTACGGGCTGTTATGCTTGAATATGCTGTATTATTCATCTTTAAATAAATTGAATATCAAAATGTCTTAATGACTCCCTGCTTTATTTTTAGCAAACTAACGAAAGCATATAATAAAATAATGCTTCTGTCGACCATACCTTGAAAAGAAATAAGCTTTTTCATGTTTAGGGAGCTTTCATAAACAATGTTAAGAATAGTAAGAAATATAGGAAAATAATATAATACCTATATTAAATCAGTTTGAAAAACTTCCAAACTGATTTAAGGTGCCTTCCCAATCTTGCCATAAAGCAGATATCTCATAAAATATCATGGCATAGCACAAAACTTGTCGATAACAATAAACGCTCCCCTTAAAAACTTCTTTGAATCATTTCAGTCTTCGTGTGGGGAAGCGTGGCACATGCGCGAATTCTCCATCTCTCCTTCCTTTCACACCACCCATACCACATAAGAGCAAACGAGACAGCAACATTCACTTCAGGTAGGCCACGATTATTTACATTATAAACTTACATGTCAACTTTTGACTTTAATACAAAGGTAACAAAGGCCAATTTTGATTGATGTGTATTGTTATTATTTTCATCGCCAAGTAAAGGGCTTCTCCACATCACTTCAGTGATCAGTCGCTCGCGTTCCAGTAAATAGGATATTCGGTCTTCGGTCGCCGTCGAGTGCGTTCGGCAAGTTCGAAATTCGAAATACGAATATTGTCATTTCTCGTGCCGAGGGAAACACGTGTTTTCTGCCAAAGTGAGTTTATAATATTTCTTGTGTTTATTTACTAGAAATATTTAAATAGATGTGATGATTATGTGTGTTTTAGTTTTATTATAATTTTTCAGTGATTGTTGTGGAGTTTTCAGTAAAGTCGCGGTAAGCTAATGTGGGGATATTTGGTTAGGTTTAACGTGAACTTTGTTGATGAATAATATTTTAAAATTATTATGTGTTATTATAATCAATTTTGCAATATTATTGCTGCTACATTTTGACAAATATCTCATTATTACGTGTCAGCAAATTAATGGCGTTATTCTCTTATAATCACGGTAGAGTCGGCTCATTAGTATTTCCCTCCAAAATTCTGGATTTTCCAAACGTTAAAGGTTATGGATGATTATTACTTAAAAGTTATAAATTTATAATATTGTGCTAATATGCTTTCATAGCTATTAATAACTATCGCTTCCGAATAAATGGGTATGCGTGCGGCTCTACGATTTGAATATGTTATAAGTTGCACCTGTCGTTCCCTTTCTGTCATATTAATTCATAAAAGTAAGTTAATGCGCGTTTAATTAATACTTAATCATAACATATTTAATGCTCCAACACATCAAGCTTTAGTTAATGGTGGAGACGACAATACGACAAGAAATGAAAACACTAGCAACACTAAATTTGTAAGAGTATTTCGGAACTATCAAATATATTTTAACATTTAAATTCAAAATACATAGTAGTGATGAGCCTACTATGGATTTTGCCAAACTTTGACTAGCTATAGTGACTAAACTATTGAATATATTTGGTTGAATTTTTGTATAGAAAGACTAAAAACGCCAAACAAAAAGTTTTTATCGGGAACACGCGCCCGTTTTCTTATCGGTGTTAGATATTTGTGCTGTTATTATAACTACTGAGGGCTATTGTATCGATAGTTTTTATATATTTGTATTAAAGTCGGAATTAAGCAAAATTTGAAACTCCTTGGTCTAACCTAGGTCAAACTCAAACGGAAAGCATTTATTTCAATTATTAAACCATTTACAGGAACTTTTGAATTTTCAAAGGAGTCAGATATTCAGAAAGATGAAGATGCCCATTGCAAAGTGTAATAGGTTTCCAACTTTCCAAAGAGAAGAACGGGCAAGAAGCTCCATGGACACTCTTTTAAATTATATTGTTACCAAAATATTAGTTAACATGTTGAATTTCTAATTTTAAGTGAGAACGATTTAAAAAGACTTGCACGTTAAATGGTCCAGAGGCAACTTAGGGAACTAGTAGTGTCCTTGTGTCAGCAAATAACAACACAGATACCTACTGTATGTAATTATCAATCAGTCGTCTCGTTCTTCTTTGTTTGTTTGTCTTCTTTGGAGAAGAAGAATAAGTCTGTTAAGCATGATAATTATTCGTTTATAGTATTTATTCGGGTATCGTTTTACTCATATCAACAAAATGATGTCATTACTTTGTAAAGTATTATATTATTTTAGTGATTGTGAATGTGAGGACTATGTGGATATTTTTTTTTCTTTCTCAGTTTTTATTAATTATGGTCTGGCAGTTTTGAGTAGTTGATTCGGCCTACCCAAATGTCCTTTCTTTGGTATTGTTCGTCGAGTTGAGCTCCTTAAGTTTTGACACTAATCTACATGATCCTCCGCGTAGATTAGTGTCTGAAATGGTATTTTGAGGAAGGAACCACACAGATTTGAGTGGACCTGTCCAGTCAGTGCAAGCATTTGTCAGTAATCGTCGAGCTCGACTCAGAACTTATGTAAGGTGCTCATCTCGACGAACAATACAAAAAAGGACATTTGGGTAGGTAGGCCGAATCAACTACTTAAAACTGCCAGACCATCATTAAAACTAACAGAAAAAAAAAAAGATATGAGGACATAATTATGGCCTGACCAAGATTATGTCTGGATTTTAAAAGAGATTTCGACCTCCGAGTTTGTTTCGGCCTTTCTTCTCAGAGTAGTCAGATAGGAAACGCCGAACTCATCTAGCTTATTTTTAATATTCTTTTTTTAATGTGACATGTAAAAGTGATTCTGATATCATAGTTACAGAAAAAACAATTTCATTTCATTTCCCAGTTACTGGGTTGTGGAGGTCAGATATGCAGTCGCTCCATGTAAAATACTGGTATTCAGCTGCATCCGGCAAGACTGGAAGCCGAACCTAACATAGTTGGGAACAGGGTAGGCAGATTGATTGATTTAGTACTTATTATAGGTCTACGCCGAAGACATTCAAAATTATTCTCTTTGGGTCTACGCAGATGATGAAAAAACCATTGCATATATTTTTATCTGTCTACATTGACAATATAGAATCATAGGCATAATGGGTAAGTACCTATATTATAAAAAGCTTTACAAAAAGTACTGTCATACCTTTTGCGTTTCCAAGACTTCATTGTGTATAGTCTGTCTGGCGTATGCGTTAGCCCTGAGGCATACCCGCTGACCTTTATTTACATAATGTCTGTGGGGTGGACATACCCCTATGTCTGCTCATAGTTAGGAAAGTCCATATTATTTAGCAGTTTTTGAGATTGATTGGTACCTACCATTAACACTTTTAGATTTTTACAGAATAGTTTACGCCCCCTATCACATGGAACTTAAAACGCTCGCTCGACTCGCGCGCGGTTGGTCACAGTTAACTAACCTAACCTAACCTAACCCGTTTGGTCGGGGTGCTATACGAGCGGCGTACATTATATTTTTTTTAATTATTTTAAGTGCATGTTGCATTTCACGCCGCAGCAGCGGCCGGCGAGCGCTACTCCCAAGTTGATCGCTTTCCATAATATCTGGAAACCCAATAAAAGTCCATTGACATTTTTTGCGTGGTCACCCTAATTTGTTTGATTTGTTGTTTGCCGTCGCCCCCATGATGCACAACAAAAACAAAGCGACATCAACGCCTCTACCGGTGGATAATGTAACTATTTGACTATATGATCACTAATGTTTGGCCACATTACTAAGCAGTCATGCGTTTAACTGTTCATTTCGTTAAACGTTGAGTATTCAATGATCTGGTCCAGACCACATTATGATGTGACTAGTGGTCGATGTTCATTTCATGAAATGATAATTTTTAAGATCTGGCCACAACATATACCTACTCTACATTTTCATATTTTGTTTTTTCAGCAAAGGAAAGGAGATGTTTTTTTTTGTTCGGCGATTAGGCCCACCAGAAATTGTGGCGTCTATTAATGAAACGCATGTTGATTTGTTCCATACGGTCTCTAGATAACAGTGGTAGTGATAATTATACTTCGTTTAACAGAAATACGATCATAACCTAAAAAATCACTAATAGAGCATTACTAAGCGAGTTGCTTGGCTTCATCGGTATTATAATTTAGAGTATGAATATAGGGTGTTTTGAACAGTTCATGAAATAAAAAATCGTCATCCTATCGTCATTAATATTAATAGATTATAATTATTGACAGTGGAATATGAGTAGGAGAAAACGCTCTATAGAAAGTCGAACAAAGCCGATCTTAGCCGAATGTCACTGACTTAAACCTCAATGTACCAATATTGAACGGTTGCTGTATTTTGGATCTTGTTAAGATTCTTTTCTTTTGTGTGCGTTCAAGAAAGAAACTTTGTGGTCAGTGCCAAAACGCTGGTGAAATCAGTCTGGTATTCTGTTTGTCTGTTTTCAATGATTCCTCTAAGTAGATATAATAATATTTAAAAATATTTCTCGTACGTCGACCTTTCTTTGATTTTCCTAATTTCTTAATGTGTCCTAAAGCACACCAAGCTATTCCTGAATCCCAGACTTGAACCAACTTTATTTTACTTTCAAAATCTGCTCCTGAATATTTCAAAGACGGACTGTTAATGATCGAAATAACATGAAAGAGTGAAAATAGACCATAGGTATATATTATTTAAATGTAAAATAGACTATCTTCAAATTCCACAATGTGTCACTAATCTGGAATTTCAGATTAAAATGCTTCAGGCATACCGTGTGGGTAATAAAACGTTCGAACTAGAAATGAATCAACAACACTGCTTTTACAGCTGTTGTTAACAAATTTCTATGCTGGCTGATAAACATCTGATAACAATCTTATCGCTATGACTAAACCTACATGCAGGACTTCTCTCAATTTGATGCGAATTTGAATCTACCTCAAAACGGTAAATATTCTGAAGTTTTCAGTTTGTGTGGAAATTATTCATATTTTCTTTTTAACATAACATCACGCCTGTAATCCACGAAGAGTTACGCAGATATGTACCTATAATACACCCGCATTTGTCCAATGTAATATGGGATGAGCCTATTGTCATCCACCGGGCACAAATCCAGACTCCAGCCTGCTGTTGAAAAATTCCAGCTGGAAAACCACAATAATACTTTGCCCGATTAGGGAATTGAACCTCCCTCATGCCCAGCAGCAGCGCTTGCGACCACCAAACCAACGAGACACTCAAAATTTACAACAAAAAAAAAAATAATGTTCACTTTTCCTACAATAAAAACTTACTTTTTACCTACAAAAGTAACAACGAATGAATAAGTACGAAATGTCAAATTTTGATTCAATAGCGCGCCAACACTTCTAATACAAAATGGCCGGCCGTCAGTTTGCTTTTTTGGTCGTTTTGGAAAACGTCCAAGCATTATAATCCAGCTTTTATTTTCTTTTTTATTAATAGAAAACTTTGCGTGAAGCGTGAGCGGCGCGGGTGCGTGTGTTACGCATCGATTGCTTATACAGTATACAGACATTTAATTGCCGTTTACCACGTAGATAAAGTATTATACGAAATGAGGTTCGTATTTGAATGAATTGACCTCATTTGTGAGTGAAAGTAGGGACTCTGGTTTCACGGAGTATTTTTTTTTAAATATATCTAACATTTTCATGTGTTACTTGGATCAATGACGTGTTAACAAAATCAATGGCCGTCGTCTACAAGATATGCCACATGCGCCAATCAATTTTCAGCGTTTCTTTCTCGTAAGAAACTAAAAGAAAATCCATCACTGTTAACGGGTATTGGACTGTCGCCGTTGTCCATCGTATAAAGAAGTGACAAGACTTGCACGTGAAGGAAACAACTGTCCTGTCACGCTGTCTCATTCATCATCGTGTCCGATAATGAGTTCAACAGATCAAATTTGTAACATCTGCTTAATAAGGGCTTACAATTGTAAGATAAAAGTAGAAGAAGCAGTGAAGCAGTGGCTGTAGCAGTTGGTAGTTTGTTAAATAAATAAATAACGTAGGTACCTAATAAACGTACACATTTTGAAAGTTATATAAAGTTGGTTCAGGTCTGAAATTCAGAAATAGCTTGGTGTGCTTTTGGACACATTAAGAAATTAGGAAAATCGAAGAAAGGTCGACGTACGATAAATATTTTTATATACCTATTTTATCTACCTATAATCATCAACAGAAAAACAGATACCAGACTGATTTCACAAGCGTTTTGGCACAGACCCCAAAAATATACAGCTTATAGCTTTAAGTATATCCAACAGACAAGTTGTAACTCTTAAAATGTCAATTGCACCTCATGTGTGCAAATAACAATAAAATTCTATTGCGCGCGACGGGTTAAAGGTGGCTAAAACAATACAAACCCATGTCTACGGCGCAATCAACCATGTAGCTAGACACGACATAGGTAAGTCGCGTTGGCATGGACCTTCTATGTGTATATCCATGTGTCTAGACACTGGCACCACGACATGTGTCGCGACTAGGGTTGCCAGATAGTCGGGAAATCCCGAAATGTCCCGGATTCTTTTACCGTGTCAAGTAATTAGACTTTGCTTTCCTAGATTACGAACTCCAACTAGTTTTTTTCACGACGACACGCACGGACACAGCCTGACTGCCAAGTAGGACTGCCGCAATCCGTAATAATGGCAAAATTCAGTGACAAAAATATTTATCTAAAAAGTAGTCTGATATGTATGAGTTTTATAAGAAAAAGAAAGTAAATTTTATAAAAAATCGACACTTTTAAAACAGTATTGTATTTTCTTTGATTTCTGAAGTATTCGATTCACCTACAAATAAATTAAGAGCTAAGGGTTAGGAGGGATCTTGCACTCGCATCATATATATTTAAATTACTGAGAGGTAAGGTGCATTTACCGCATTGGTTAGATGTATGGTAGTGCATGTATGTTTAAATAAATAAATAAATAAAATTAACTTCGTGCGAATCACCTCAAGAAAAAATAAAATGATTTTTTTAAAAATAATATTATAAAAATACACTATGTAATTTGAAATATTTCAGGTAAAAGCCTACCTATAACTTTAACCTAAAATAAGAATATACTTATTTAAAAATAACTTCCATTTTTAATTTAACCTTTAAAAAAAACAACAAGTAAAAATATTATTGAGACAAGCTTATTTATTTTTATATATTTTACTACGGCTCGACTTCGTTATACTAGGATTGTCCCGGAAATGATCAACCTGTATCTGGCAACCCTAGTCGCGACCTGTGCCTTGTCACGGAACTAGGAAGTACGAGCCCGTCCTTTGTGGATAGGTTTCGACACCCAAGGTTTTCTCCCCTTTGGCGAGTGAATTTTCTCTTACGTAACAAAACTAACCATTAATCAGTTGTTACTTTTACTCCGTCAAGCAAGTTCATTAATTATCTTATTAGTCTTGGTTTTGTTGGTATTGATTCAAAACCTGATTAATAGAGAACGTTACGCCGGTTTTCCCAGAAAGGGGTTGGCAGTGGCGAATAGTAAAATCGAATTTCACCCGTTGTGTATAAGTAATTCTATTATCTATAGTAATTCTATATATTGGCATAAATCCTGGCTGCTGAAGACGCTTTCTGACCAATTCCTGGGAAAATGCAATTACACATACAGGGTGTCCCGTAAATAATGGATCAAACGTAACGGGTAGGTAGCTTACCTCATTTCCAACAACTAATTTGAACAGTAAAAAAAAACCGGTAAGGTAACCAAGATATTTTTTTTTTCGATGTTTACCATTTTCTCTACCAGCATTCAGTGTTTTTAATGCTGTTGCTGCAAATGATAACATATTTAGGTGTGATTGTTGTCAAACATTTCTGAGTAGTTTACTAATGTTATAAGATATCATTTTTTTAAATAACATTTCATTTGCCTTAGAAAAAAAATATTGAATTGAAAAGTTTTCTATTTACGATGAAAATACCAGAATTGGAAAAATTCTCCTGTAAAAAAATTGTATGACACCGAAGTGTACCATTATTTTAAAATCTTGTACAATTACTAAGGTTTGCAAATTGGTATAAAACTTACGTGTAGTCGTTTGATCCATTATTTAAGGGACACCCTGTATATTACTCAACAAAATCTAGGGAACAAGGGTATTCTAAGGCCGTTTATGTCCACCCGGGGACCCACGGGACGTCAATGAGAACGAAATGACGATGCCGAAGTAGTGATAGTACATTTACTATGACTGCAGAATATCGTTATTCGTGGACGTCCCGTTCACGGTGCGGTGGACAAACAGTGATAGTACTTATTTTATTAGTTATATTTTGTATCAATAGAAGCGGAATTTAATACAAATTTTAATTGTTTCATTAATTAAAAGGGTTGTTAGTGAAAACATAAAAACATATTGGGAAAATCTAAAATGGTACCAAAAATTAAAAAATTAGGCTTAGGAAATAAGATAAAACTAACGGCCGGATCAGTAGTCGGGTTCGCGACCACTACAACCAGCGCCTCGATTGAGTATCACACGTTTTTTCACAATCTGAAGAATTTTGAAAGAAATTCCTAAAACATTGCTTCAATAATTATGTTTAAAAAAATCGTTTGCTCGACAGCGAAAATATCGCAATGAATGTTGTCGTCGAATTGTCAAAAGTAAAGGCTTTGCAATGTTTTAGTGTGTTACACAATTATATCGCAGTCTAAGGTTAATGTTTCATTTTAAATAGGTAGATTATGTTATATTGTGAATTTTATCCTGTTTATGAATTGTATGTAATAAGGATATTTATGCACTACTGACTAACTGACTGTATTGTATGTTATGCTTAACGATGGCCTTTTTCCGTGGACGTGACGCATATTTTCCTCCAACTTGTTCTTTTCGTGTTTATGTATTTCCTTTGCGTTATGTTTACCGAAAATAAACTTACTTTCTTTCTTCCTGATATGGATTTAGACATCATACAAACATTACAGTCTGTCCGTTCATTCCTAATTTTTATTTTCCTCGCGAGCGACTATATGAATCGTGTGCTCTATTTATTAAAATACTATCTGTACATTTATGTATGTTTTATCAATTTTGTGAAGTGATACGGTATGACGTCATATACTCATATCAGTGTCCGGTGGCAACACAGTAGGTACATAAAAATAGGTATCTTTATTATAGTATATAAATGTGTCAATGTTTATAATTTTTATCTGCGACCTCCGCCGTAGTACCGACTTATTACTGATAACTAATTCGATATGTAATAAGTTTCTAAAACGGATAAAGAAACTTTGTGTAAGTAAAATGCTAATTATAGTATTTCATTGTTAGTAAAAATGGTATGGATGATGAATCGTATTACCCAGTAACTGGTTTATACAGCAGCCTAATTGCGTAACACACGATCGAATTTGAATCAATTTAAAGGATAATGCTAATCCATAGCTTCATCACATCACATGGCTGCAAAATTCAGTGCTACCAATGACGTCACGGGTCAAGTTATAATGAAAGCACTGTAGATGCTTGCCGACGGTGTCTATACAGCCTAGGTAATAGGTACAGTCGCCGGCGATAGTTTAATTATCGTTGGCGACACAGTCGAGACTGCTTTGTGTGACTGTACAGGCTACAGTGTACGTGCTGTTAGGGAAATGGGTGAGGTCACTATTTTCAAGGGTTAGGGACTTAGGGTTGTCAGAAACAAAGGCCTAAATTTAAATATCAAAAATTCAAAATTCAAATTCAAAAGTCATTTATTCAAACTAGGCTGAGAATCAGCACTTTTCGAACGTCAAAATTACATAAGACAGTCCCCCAAAACGCCCACCCTTCACCACTTCCTAGTGCTTTTGCTGGGAAGAAGAAGTGGCGCAACAAACTCCCCAGCAGCACAGCTGTCTGTTCAGTTAGAAAAAAATAAAAAATGATTCTATACAACAGTATGCAAGACAATTTACAATATACAAAAAGTAATTTAAATTAAATAGCTATAATTAATAGCCATATGACAGCTAGCACACGCCAATATACCAACCAAAAGCATCGAGAACTATACTCAAGCAGAAATAAAAATAACTAAAAGTAAACAATATCTAAAAAAAAAAGAAAAAGCCTCCAGGCATAAAGGGCGTGCCCGCTTACATATAGCTGTAACTAGAAGTTACAATTGATAAACTAGGACCATCGAGGTAAAATAAATAATTGTCGAGGTCGCTAGCTAACCACATATTGCAATACAACTCATAAAAAAAACATTGTAATGAGTAGATTATGTCAGCACTAAATTAAAATAAAATTAAAATAAATTGACTTATAAAGTAAAATTATAAACAATTATATAAACTCATATAACCTGTCAGTAGGTAAACTAATTCTGGAGAAAGAACATTTAAACATTGTCTTGAGTTAATCACAGCGACCATCTATTCTTATCATTTAAGTAGTCGTTGATAGAATAGTATGCCTTTGAACAAAGGTTGGACTTTAATTTAGTTTTAAACGCATTAAAAGGCAAATCTAGCAAAGAAGACGGTAGCTTGTTATAAAAGGTTATACCAAGCCCAACAAATGAGTTATGAACCTTATGAAGCCGGTGAAAGGGAGCACGTAGTTTATCCTTACTTCTTGTATTAACATTGTGAATATCACTGTTTTTAGTGTATAAGTGTATATTTTGCCTAATATATAAGATGTTGGCGAAGATGAATTGTGATGCCACTGTGAGAATACCGATATCTTTGAAAAAATCTCTTAGAGAAACTCTGGCACCTAGCTGGTAAATTGCTCGAATAGCTCGTTTTTGGAGGACAAATATATTTTGAATATCTGCAGCTTTGCCCCACAGCAGAATACCATAGGACATAACGCTATGAAAATAACTAAAATAGACTAACCGAGCTGTATCAACGTCAGTGTATTGTCTTACTTTTCTGACGGCGTAGGCGGCCGAACTGAGCCTTCCCGCTAGGCTCGATATATGTTGGCCCCACTGAAGTTTGGCATCTACTGTTATGCCCAGAAAAACTGCCGAGTTTACAGTTTCAAGCACCTCTTTATCTAAGACGATGTTGGGTCCTAGATTTCTAACATTTGGAAGGGCAAACTTTACACATTTCGTTTTTTTGGCATTGAGAACTAGGTTATTTGTCGTAAACCAGTCCGTAACCATTGATAGTGCACTGTTTACATCGTCAAAATCTTGTCTATTCCTGTCTACTTTAAAAATAAGAGAGGTATCATCTGCAAACAGTACAACTTCACAGATACCCTTTAAATAGAATCCACGGGCAACTAAATATATTTAGTTAAAGCGCAAAGATAAACCTTATTAAATAAATATTTTCTAAATTTAAGCCGTATTCTGATATTCTGGTCTAACCAAAACAGAACAGATAAAAATAAAATAAAATAAAACATTGAATATTTAGAAGACCCTTTTACCTAAAGGGTCTTAAAAATTCTTGAATTTTCTACAAAGAACAACGTATTTTTTTTTAAACACTTTGTATTGTCGGAAATAACAAGGGATTGTAGTAAATTTGCAAGCATTATGAGAACCCTTCGAGTTAAAAAGGAAAGTTATTTTTTGTATCTTACGTGGATGGATTAGCAAACTTTATATTCTCTTTTATTCAAGTAAGTCCATGTTGGAGTTTTTAAGTTACTAATTTTAATAAAAACATGTTCTGAATATTGATGAGCTTGTTTATAAGTCTAAAATTTGATAGACAAGTAAATTTTTGTATGTGCCAATAAATGCATAATGTATTAGATTTTTCAAGTTCATAATTGGACTATCAGTGTTTTTTTTTTTTTTTTTTTAATCTTTATTTAAGTAATTGGTTATTCAAATCAGCGAGCAATTATGAAAATTAAAGGTGCAAGTTATGCTTATTACAGCTGATAAATATTATAACATAACATAACATAACATCACTCCTTGTTGCCTCGCAGATACACCCACATTTCTCCAGTTATGTTTAAGTCCCATGTAATAGGGGGCGAGCCTATTGCCATCAACTGGGCACAAATCCAGACTCCGCGCTGCTACTAAGAAATTCCAGATTAAAAAAACCAATAACACTTTGCCCGACCCGGGAATCGAGCCCAGGACCTCATGCTCAGTAGTAGCGCTTGCGACCACTAGACCAACGAGGCAGGCAAGCAGGAGGCGAGGCGAGGACATATTATAATTATTCCTTTGTTTCATTTTCAAGAAAAAATAAACTTTTAAAAATACTGGCCCATCGGCATTAGGAAAACGACCGACTTAGCTATACCCAACGGTCATGGCTCTAGAGAGAGGAACTTTCTCACCATGCCTGCCGTATCCAGGAGTATTGCTTTCTGGATCAAGCCCTTGACCCATCGCCATGAGAGTCTCCTGAGGTGTTGATCGAGGCTCACTGCTATTAGACCATTAACCGTAACGATTATCGGTACAATGATTCTGCAATCATTGTACCGATAATCGTTACGGTTAATCTCCACGTCCAACATGTCGACAACCTCGTGTGCTAAGTCAAATATTATTATGAATTTACGACGATGCATAGAAAGAAACAATGCAAATACTACATGTAACATTGTGATTATTATGATATTTATTGAGTCTCGAATTCATAATGTATTATGTCTAATAGCGGACTTACAACTTAGGCGCGTCTTTTCTCTTACAACAGGTGAAGTGAGTTTGATTGAAGTCAGCTGTCATTTTCTATTGACTTTACCTAACTTTTCACGGTGAGATGTTTAAATAAAAAATAAATATTTTCAAATAAAAAAATATTTATTTTCTCTCACAATGGTTTCTCAAATGTTTGCAGAATAGGTCGGCAGGTAGGTACAGTCTTAAGAGGGAACAGGGCCTGCGAAGAATTTGAAAAAGCTATTGCCGTCGCTTTACCTCGAGTCTGCCCCCGTAGGGTGCGATAGGGGGCGGCTGCAGCTCAGACCGCTTATATCACAAAAATATTACGAGATCGACTTTTCGTATTCCCATTTTTTCTTTATTTAATTTTTTTTTTTTCAAGAAATAGTTATGTCTAGGTTCCTATTATTTATTATTTATGTTAAAAACTTTTGAGAATGTCTGGTAGTCCTCTAAACACGGTGGTAAAAACTGGCATTTTTTGTAACTTTTGGAGGGTCATATTTTCTTTACCAGAAGTTGCTGAAAAAAAGGAAATAACAGGGACGTGTCTACAGCAGACCTTTATTGTATGAAAAAATGCTGTAGAGGCATTATTCATGGAGGAAAAAGGGGAATACATTTGTATGGAGAATCGCAGGCCCTGTTTTCATTCTAAAAGTGGGTAACGTCGAGGTGACTAAAGACTACGACGTAGGTGACATTAGTGACCTAAAACATAGATTATGAAATGCAATAATTTATATCGTAACACCGGTTATTTAGTTTTAGATGTAAAAAAAAGTATTTGGAAACTATCCAAATGCCTTTATTACACCTAAAACGGTAATAACATCAAATTCAATGTTATAATTGAAATTCATTATTAATATTCTAGTTCACTAGTTAGCGATATTTCAAATTTCCATACAGTAATATTGTCAAATTAATCAAAACAGCGAAATATTTGACAGCTATTAGCGACGTTGCCCACTTTCAGAATGCTCTTTCTTGGGAAAAACTTTGTGCCCAGTGTATTTTCGTTTTTAACTAATGTCACTATGACAAGATATTGAAGAATAGCCCTATATATTTTATTATGAATTTTTCAAATCCACAAAATATAAAGCTTGGTACCTACCAACAGCTGGTACATATACATAACGTTTATATTTCCTAGAGACCATCAATCCATATTACGCCGCTTATAATGATGGATTGGCATTGCGATTTATTATGGTATATTTACCAGAGTCTACACCGTCGGGATGGTCAACCGAAGGAGTTTATTTCCCGACGTTTCAGGGTTTTTCAACCTGTATTTTGCGTGTCCCGTGTTTTGTGTGCCCGTACGTGTGTACTCAGCATTGAATAGAGACAATACAAACAATAGTTGGGTACCATGCTTCACATTTTTTCCTTCGTTTTTCAAACTATACAGACGGCTTTCGCTAGATTTATGAGAGCGTTTATGTTAAACTTGAATTTATGGTGATTGTTATTACCATTATGGGAAAGCGAGTTTGCATCTGAATCAGCTACCAAAATGTAAATGCCGTGGGTCTTCCTATACTCGAGTTTCATTTTTTTTTTTTAATTGTGAGTAAATACAAATCCCTGTCAAAATTTAAAGTTCGAAAAATCGATGGCCAGTCATCTTCTCGATGACAAATTTTAACAGTCATCAAGAGGCCAAAGTTTGGGCAACCCTACCTACCCTAAGGGGCCATACGTCACATTAGTTATGTACCCAGGCGGACCGACTGAATTATCTTCTCGGTTAGCCCTTTGGGGCTTCACAGTACAATTGAACTCAATGGCGTAATAAATTACGAATTTATTATCGGATCCAAGAGTGCTTTGTGCTATGAATGCTAAAGGAGTTTGATTTAATTTTGTGGAGTGGAAATGTAGAGCTTGAATTTAATTATGTTTTTAAACTTGTTACGGGACTTTAGTGAAAGATATTTGCTTTAAAGCTGCGTTTTCGCTCGTTTAATAGGTACTTTGATAATTGATGCCTAATAGAATAAAATGATGCTCAATACTCAATTATGTTTATTGCTTCCACATGAGAACTTTGGTGCATGAACTTTAGTGGTAGGTTTTACAGCACAGCAAAAGTAGGAGAGAGGACAAGGTTTTTTATTTTACTACTTAGTTGTAATTCTATTATATTGTATTTACTTTTTATTTTTAACAAATATTTATTATTATTGGGTTTTTCCAACAGGAATTTCTCAGTAGTAGCCCGGAGTCTGGAACCAATTGTGCCCGGTTGATGGCAATAGGCTCGCCCCCCATTACATGGGACTTAAAAACATAACCTTACCCTACCTAACTCTTCGGGGAAACAAGGCGTGATGTTATGTTATGTTGTTGTTGTGTTATTTTATAAAACTTTTTACTTAAGATTTTTCATATATATTATCACTTTAATATGTGTGTAATATGTGTGGTTAGTGACTAATCTGGTGTCAGAATTTTAAAGCCACCCATGGGCCTCTGATTTGGCTTCACATGCCGTCGAGAAATATTTCTCAGGCATGCCGGTTTCCTCATGAGGCTTTCCTTCACTGTTTTTGAAGCAAGTGATATTATTTATACAATACGCACATAATAAATCCGAAAACTCAGAGATGCGTGCCTTAGGTTCGTACTCGAGACCTATGACTTGGCAGTCTGACGGTCATACCACTAAGCTATCACTTAAATTTATTTATGAATGTATTAAATTGTACTTTTTTGAATTATTTCTTGCAATTTATTATATATTTTAATTGACATGACTAGTCATCCGGTTAGATGGAAAGCTGACCCCGACATAGGGATAAGGCTGGCTAGGCAGATTGATATTATGGGCTGCAAGCGATATGATTTCCAAGACTATCCTTTAATTTCACTTTTTTTTCATTTCATTATTATGTTGATAATAAAATGCACTAAGCGACCAAGCCGTGCCCTTTTTTTTGTGTGGGAAATCATCAAATGACTTCTCCCGCTCTGGGTGAAGCGGGAGGGCGTGTCAGACTCCTACTGACTAAAACACACCCGTGTTCCTTCTGTTGCCAGTGCAATACCAGGGGGCCACGGCATCCCTATCGGACTTTCCCGAAACCCCGGCAGGCAATGGTCTCATCGGACCCCTTCACTAGCTGACATCTTTTTGAAGAGGCGCGTGGAACACAACGCGCCGTCGACCCGGGCTTGGTCCTTACCGGACGGCGAGCTACCCATTGCTTACCCTCCGCAAGCCCGCGCCTACGTTGGCCGGGAATCGGCAATCTATTCCCGGCCACCGTAGGCGTCTCCTCCTTTGGCGGCTAGGGGCGTGAGGGCGCGAAATTTGCCTCTCCCTCACGCGTTCCGCCTCCTCCTTCGTGAGCATTACTGCTTCGCAGAAGGAAGTGATGGCCTCCCATGCCCTCTCGCTCCGTACCATGGCCTGGACCAGGGCCGGACGCGAGAGATCACCGCCACCAATCGCCTCCACGAGGACACGGCGGTGCTCTGCCCAAGCCGGGCAGACCTCCACCGTAAGCTCCACCGTGTCCTCCGGGCAATCCACGCAGTGATGACACCCGGGCGTTTCCTCCCGCCTGATACCGAATAGGAGCCGTGCCCTAACATATTTTTTTTTCCATAACAGAACTGGCAAAGACTCGTTGGTCTAGCTGTCGCAAGTGCTGTGCATAGCAGAGGGTTCTGAGGGTCCTGGGTTCGAGACTCTGGTTGGGCAAAGTGTTATTGGGTTTTTCCATCTGGAAATTCTCAGTAGTAGTCTGGATTTGGGCCCGGTTGATGGCAATAGCTTCGACCCTATTACATGGGACTTAAAACATAACTGGCGAAATGTGGGTGTACTAAAATAACACCTTTACCTAACCCTTTTGGTATTACAGGCGTAATGTTATGTTATGCACAAGCAAGTGTCAAACTTACCTGCAAACAGCAAACCCAGGTGCAAAAACCTCTCTGACATAAGCCCTGAAGATTCTGTTTCACCACTAAACTAACATGTCAAGTAAACTAAATATTACTTTCCTGCTTTGTCTACAAAGCAGGATAAAAATATTTAGTTTAATATTCCAATATTACATTCCTCTATGTTAGATGAATGCTGTCACCACGATGTTCACACTAAATTTAATATAATATGTCAATTTACTCTAAATGAAACATTCATGTATATGGATTGTGTTTTGTAAAAATAATAATTGTTATTTATTTAACCTTATATGTACACACAAATAAACAGAAAAGAAATAAAGGAATAGAAAAATATGTACAAAGGACAGGTGATCCTTATTATAAAAGAAAACTCTTACTGCGATAGGACAGATGATAAAACGAAAAATAGACACCGTGTGTAAAAAACAATTCACTTATATTATAACACTTAAAAAAAACAAACGTCAAAAAACAACAACAACAACAACTTTAGCAATCCGCGATCAGCTTTTACTTTTAACAAAAAAAAATTTTGGCAAAAAATATCACTGAAATAACTAACAACTATGATGAAGTGTAAAGCAATAATTTGGAAATGCCTGGCAATCTTCTCCTGCATCTAGATGATTGGATAAGGTTCCACCAGTTATGTTATGTAAGACTGAACTTCTAAGAGTCTATAAATTCAAATATTTGGAGCATATAGTCACGGACATTTTGAAGGATGGAAGTGACATGGAAAGGGAACGCAGAGCGTTGACGGTCAGGGCTAATATGCTGGCCCGCAGGTTTGCCCGCTGCACAAAAGAGGTTAAAATTTTGTTATTTAAAACCTTTTGTCAGACGTTTTACTCCAGCAGCTTGGGGACAGCTTATACGCAAAGGGCTGTCAATGCCCTGCGGGTCCAATACAATAACGCATTCAAGATGCTGTTGAGGCTCCCTCCGTTTAGCAGCGCGTCCGCCATGTTCATGGAGGCACGCACAGATGGTTTCGCGGCAATCTTACGCAAGAAAGCGGCGTCACGTTCGTTACAAGAATAGTGTTTAACATGACCAATTTTCATCTCTTAGCTTTTTATAGGAAAGAAACGCTAAAGGAATAAAGTTATTATGACTACAACAGACGAAGGTGTTCGTAATAGATTAACTACTGGAAAATTCTTAAAATCGAAGGCTTTATTACACTTCTTTTTTTCTTATTTGCTTCCGCCCTCGTCTTATGTCAGTAAAAAGTAATTATGTCCTACCACAGGATTCAAAGTATCCCCATACCAAATTTCATTAAAATCGGTTCAGCCGTTTAGCCATGAAAGCGTAACAAACAAACATACAAAAAATCAAATCTTTTATCTTTTTATACTACTAGCTGTGCCCCGCGGTTTCACCCGCATAAGTTTCGATCCCGCGGGAATATCGGGATAAAAAGTATTCTTTGTGTTAATCCAGGTTATAAACTATATGTGTGACAAATTTTATCCAAATCCGTTCAGCCGTTTTAGCGTGATAGCGTAACAAACAAATACACTTTCGCATTTATAATTAATATTCCAAACTAAACCTAATCCAAACTAATGTTTGGATTAGGATTAGTTTGGACTATCGCATTTTGACCAGAATAATTCAAATGTAATAAATAACAGCTAGAATATTAGGATTATCTTAAATGCCCCAAAAATGCAACGCCCGCCGCTGTAAAGTATACACCCACCTTTAAATAACTTTCCTTCATTATACATTCTCTCGGATTTCCTGAAATCCTACCTTTATACACTACTCCTTATTCTTTGCGACAGCAAAATTTACATGATATTTTCAAAGAGAATCGGACTTATATTAAAAGAGGCTATTTATCAGACATTTTTCTCCGTCCCCTGGTCTCTTGAGATGCCACAAAATTGCTTTGCTTCGACCATCCTCGGCACTGAATTGAATTTACAGGAATTTACATGGACGGAGGACCGAACACTAAATTGTTTTTTTTTTCTGCCCGTTTCTTATTTTTTACTGTGAAACCGTAGTAGCCAGGAGATTCTATTGTCGCGTCGTTTAAGGATTTTTTACATTTTTTATTACTTTTTAATTATGAATTGCTCGAGGTTTTGTAGTGGAGTTTTTACTGGGCAATAAAAACAAATCTATGCGAAGACACTTTTTCTAGTTTATCGCCCAAGGTTTTTTATTTCACTATGAAAGCGATCTAACTATTAATACGTGAAGTAAAATCTTTGTGGGCTACAAAGATTTTGCTTCACGTATGATGTTTTTACGAAAATTACGCGGAGTATGAAATTTGGCACAGTTAAAGTTTATAGGAAAAGAAGTGCAGAAAGCTAATCTATTTTTATACTCGTATATTAAAATGAATCCCTATTTCCCTTGGTCACGGCATCACGCGTGAACGGCTGGACTGATTTTGCTAATTCTTTTTTTTTTTGTTATTGTCAGAAGAAGGTTTTAGATAGGGTAGGTAGGGTAGGGTAGGGAGGGTAGGCAGGGTAGGTAGGGTAGATAGGTAATACTCTTTGTAAGAGTATTAACAACTGTATTTACTTCCAGTGCAAAGGGCAACTGATAGAAATCCGACGACTGCCGAAACACGAAGTTCGCCGAGGTACATTAAGAAAATAGTTGTACTGTACAGGGTGAACCAGTTTCGTAACAACTTGAATTTATGATTGTGCACTGATTTACTGATTGGGTATCTAATCTTTTAGATTCATAGAAGATAAGTACTACAGTATGCGCAAAACTTTTTGAGCTCTCGGAAGTTGCACGCGAGTGGCTGCGCAGTAAGTAAAAAATGTTTCACAGCTTACAATAAATGATTTTGCACTCATTGTGTCCTGCGCGGTTTAGTACTCGGGCCTACGTTCAGAGGGCTCATAAAGTTTTGCGAGAACTGTACTAGCAAATAAAGATTTAATTGTTATTATAGGTAGGTAGCGGTCATTGGCAGGTCAATGTTCAGTAGAGAACGTTAATGAGATGTAGTTCATTGTTAAGTCACCAGATTGTGTTATGTTTCGGTATCACGATAACTAAAGTTGTACCTACTGGTTGGTTGTTTTATCACCTACTTTGAACTTTCAGGTTTTTCATTTTAATTTTGATTGCTGAAAGTTGCTGGATGCCATGATTAAAATGTGCACACACACCTCTGCTTTACCTTTCGGTGAATTACAGGCGTGATTATATGTTATTATAAAGAGGTCAAATTGTTGGTTTGTTTGATCGTGTAGATCTCTGGAAATATTATTCCGATTTCAAAAGTTTCTTTCACATATTTTGTCTTCCACATGGACGAAGAAGCGGGCAGAAGCTAGACTTAATATACTTAGGTACTTTGAATTTAACTGATATAATATACATGTATCTAAAGATAAAAAACACAGATGTTAATTCGTTATAAAAATAATTCTAAGTAAACGCGTGGAAACGTAGTAGGAATTACTGATAATAAGTATGGCATGCCAGGATTACTTCCGTGAATTTGTTATCGGCCACCTACGTCAGAATGACTTTGATGCACTTTTGCCTAGGAGTAACATAGGTTTCTTCTGCCTGTGGTGGCATCTACAACGCCACATGCGAACTACGCATAAAAGACTTGACGTCACACAAATCCTGCATCGCGAAAACAGTTTACCATGCGACCGATATTTAGGTAAACAACGTCCCGATATCAATCGTCGGGCAGTTGCCCACCAGACACAAGACCCGTCTGGTCGGAGGATCCTCCCTTTTCTATAGACGATGAGTGTACTTTACACCCTGCCATGTTCCTCATACCCCTATTAAGCCTAGCACGAACGCTCGGAGTTCTAATTTAAAATCTTTCGCTACAATTTAATTATCCTTGCAGGAAACTGATTCGAACAGCACAAAAAAATCGTCAATTTTACTTACATATTTTATACACAACTCGCATTTGACCAAAAAAAACCTAATTTTTTACTTACTACGACGAAGAAAAAAGAAGGGTTACGATTTTGTCCGGTATCTATGGATGTATGTTCACCTGTTCTCTCATAAATTCTAAATTACTCATCATAATTTGAGAAATAAGGTATCGTTGGATGCGTCTTGATCGCTCGCTGGTTAAAGGTTTTGTGACTTTACATTAAATTGAATCACACGTAATCTTGTTGATTTATGCCCCAAGACGTGTGACTCTGGATTTTTTAATTTGTATGTCTGTGATGTCTTGTTTATATCTTTTTAGTTGACTTTATGTCGTAGTTGGGTTTTTTCAAATTGATTACGACTGTTTCCTCGTATACCTTATAGTTTCGGATATCCTCACACCGTCACTGTTTCCCAAAAAAAAAACTGTATAAGGATGGCACGGTTGGCGCAGTAGTTAAGCGACTGACTGCTGCGCTGCGTGTCGCGGGTTCGATTCCCGCACGGAACAAATATTTGTATGACCTACAAGTAGTTGTTCCGGGTCTGGCTATTTGTGTATGTGAGTTTAAATGTTTGTAAATGCACCCACAATACAGGAGAAATTCCTAGTGTGGGGCAACGTTTTAAAAAAAAAAAACAAAAAAAAAACATAGGTTGTTTTTGAGATACAGATATTTTAGAATAAGTTCCAGTCTTTAGCGATACCTGCGCACAGTGAACGTTTTGACAAAATGTATTCTGCGTGTCACTAGAACACAACAGAGGAATATTATTCCTAAACAAATTGGTATCAACTAAAATATCGGCTGCCTTGTCCTACTTACATGTGCACAATAACTTTAGCACTGTTATAATAAATCCTTACATATAAATAACACGTGTTGTAGTTTGTGCTGGTGACATATTTGGTTCAACGCGGAACAAAGGAAACTTATATTTACAGCGATAAGATCCTTTTTTGTTGAGCTCTTTACGTAGGTATATTTTCCTTGTGTAACAATTTTCTATGCAACGTGTCACTAGAACACAATAGTGGAATCTAAACAAATTTGTCTCAACTAAAATATCGGGTGCCTTGTCCTACTTACATGTGCACAATAACTTTAGCACTGTTATAATAAATCCTTACATATAAATAACACGTGTTGTAGTTTGTGCTGCTGACATATTTGGTTCAACGCGGAACAAAGGAAACTTATATTTACAGCGATAAGATCCTTTTTTTGTTGAGCTCTTT
The DNA here is from genome assembly GCA_963853775.1 of Xanthia togata. NCBI lineage: Eukaryota > Metazoa > Arthropoda > Insecta > Lepidoptera > Noctuidae > Xanthia > Xanthia togata. The sequence goes on along the minus strand of OY970798.1, from coordinate 6,613,123 downwards.
ACGTAGGTATATTTTCCTTGTGTAACACTTTTCTATGCAACGTTGAATTTTATACGTATGATATTTTTATGATCATAATCGCTTTATAGTTCTTAGGGGCTTGTGACTAAATAATAACTGCTGCATGGGTCGATCGAAGTTTAAGCTACGCTTACCGAGGCTGGTCCGAGGATGAGTGACCATCAATTACAAAATATGTAAAAAAAAACCTGTCCGGTCTAAAAATGGCACATAGTTATTGCAGTAAAATTACCAAAAATTAATAAAAAAATTGGTTAACATTGAAAATAAAAAAAAGCTATATTTGCTATTTTAAAGTTAGTCACATTTTTTATAGCAAAATTACCCCAAATCCATGAAAAAATAGCAAATTTTCAACAGGAGTCATAAGTTATGACTTAGACAACCGCTAAATGACGGCCGCCCGCGCCCCACGTCCGTCAAGGCAACTTTGTAATAATAGAGTTACCAAATTTGAAATTGGTGTTCGTACGTATGTTACTTAAAAGAATGCCTTTAAAAATTAAAGGAGAAAGAAAGTCGACTATCCAGTCCTCAGTTATCCAAAATTCAAAATTCAAAAGTCATTTATTCAAATTAGGCTGATAATCAGCACTTTTCGAACGTCAAAGTTACATAAGACAGTCCCACAAAACGCCCACCCTTCACCACTTCCTAGTGCTTTCGCTGGGAAGAAGAAGCGGCGCAACAAACTCCCCAGCAGCACAGCTGTCTGTTCAATTAGGAAAAATAAAATGATTCTATACAATAAGTACTTATGCAAAATAATTTACATAACACAACACAAAACATTAAATTATTAGCCATATGACAGCTAGCACACGCCAATATACCAACCAAAAACATCGAGATCTATACTCAAGCAGAAATAAAAATAACTAAACGTAAAGAATATCTAAAAAAGAAAATAAAGCCTCCAGGCATAAAGGGCGTGCCCGCTTACATATAGCTGTAACTAGAGTTATAATTGATAAACTAGGACCATCGAGGTAAAATAAATAAACAGTTAATTACTAATAACAATAACAAAACCATGATCAGCAAGACGACCAGTCACCACAAGCAGCACCCGTTCACGAGCATAACGCAAAGATCAGCCATTACCCCCCTCGCCATATTTGAGGGATCCGGACCAGCACTCGGTCATGTTGCGAAAAATATATAACAAAAATAAGGTAATATTGTAGGTACACACCACACAGCAAAAGACATGCAAGTTCAAATTTTATATCGCAAAATAACAGCTTTTTGTATTTTTAACATTATGTACCTGCCCGAAAAAATCACTTAAAAAAAAAATTGTCAATTTGTTTTTTCTCTTTCCTGACAAGTTCCACACAAATAGACCCTCAGTACGATACTTAACAACACCCTCACGGATCGGACAGGGTTTTTTTTACATGTTGTATATCGAGACCCCTCTATGCCTCGGAAAGCACGTTAAACCGTTGGTCCCAGCTGTCCTTTGTAAATCTTTGACAGTCGCTACGGGTAGGTAGAAGCCCGAAAGTATGACAACCAGTCTCACTAAAGGATATCGTATTAGCCAGTGGGTTGTGGAGGTCAGCAAGCAGTCACTCCATGTAGGTACATACATGTACTGGTATTCAGCTGCATCCGGTTAGACTGGAAGCTGACCCCAACATAGTTGGAAAAGGCTAGGTAGATGATGATGATTTACGCTGTAGTCATTGTTTACCCGACTGCGGCGAGGTCAAAAAGGAGGGTTATGTGTTTGTTTGTAAATAAAGATCACCCTTTTATAACTGATTTGGTCTCAAGTCTCATGCACTTATTTTTTGTTGACTACCTATTATAAATAAATATTAAGCCACAGATTTGATGAGGTACCTAATTACTCGTAACATTAGGAGAAGCAGAATTCCGTTCACTGATGGGAAAACTGATGTAACTCGTTTGGTCATTCTCATTCTTGTCACCGATGTTTGGAAGTACAATAATCCAAGGCAGCAAAAGCACGCGTATTTGCTGCCATATACAAAGTCAAAAGCCAAAGTCAAATAATTTATTTCAATTAGACACAAAAGGGCACTTCTGAACGTCAAAATATACAAAAAAAAAAAAAAAAAAAACTAGTCGCCCCTTCCAAAATGTAGTTTACGTATGGAGAAGAATGGCCAGCAAGCAATAAACTCCACCGTTACCCTTTTAAAATGTGTAACAGCACTGGTTTCTGCCCGTGAGTTCGCCCGCGCATAAAATACATATTTATCCTATGAGACTCGGCAATAGCGTTGCTATCTCTCTATCAGTGAAAGAATTTGAGTAATCCGATGAGTAGTTTTGGAGAATACTCCTTACATACAAACCTCTTCTATGTATAAAATTGCACACAAATTGTCAGGTGTCATTAAATCTATTTTTATTTGCATCGCGTACATTTGCGAAGCGATTTTTGTGTAAACACTTCATGTACACATGCTGTTTTATACACATGCTACATTCATTGTGAAAAAAGCTTTCAAAATAAAACATGGAATAAAATAAAGCCTTAATAGGACGTATTATTGTCCCACTGAAAAGGCATAGGCCTCTTCACATACGGAAAAGGCACGAGCATTGTTGAGGGCATGTCAGACTCTTACTGACTAAAATCCACCCGTGTTCCTAAAGTTGCCTGTACTTGCCAGGGGCCACGGTATCCCTTTCGGACTTTCCCGCAGCTCCGGCAGGCATCGGTCCCATCGGACCCCGCCAGTTCTGCTGCTGACATCATCACAACGCGCCGTTGACCCGGGCCTGGTCCTTATCGGACAGCGAGCTATCAATAGCTCACCGTACGTAGGCCCGCGCCTACGGTGGCCGGGAATCGGCCTGCGATTCCTGCGTCTCCTGCGACGGCTAGCGGCATGAGGGCGCGAAGTTTGCCTCTTCCTCACGCGTTCCGCGTCCTCCTTTGCGAGCATTACTGCTTCGCAGAAGCCGGCCTCCCATGCCCTCTCGCTTCGTACCATGGCTTAGACCAGGGCTGGACGCGAGATATCACCGCAACCGATCGCTTCCACGAGGACACGGCGATGCTCTGCCCAAGCCGGGCATACCTCCACCGTATGTTCCACCGTGTCCTCCGGGTGATCCACGCAGTGATGACACCCGGGCGTTTCCTCCCGCCTTATCCGAAACAAACCTCCAGAAACAACCCTGTCTGGTGAGGACCTGCGTCAGGCGGAAGGCGAGGACGCCGTGGCGCCTCTCTAGCCACTCCTCAAAGAGGGGACTTATCGCCGCAATTGAGGCGTGCCCAGCACTGGGTTGCGACGGTCCCGCCGGAGCTCTGTCCGCTGTGTCGTGATTTCTCGCAACAGCGGAGTTACGTCTCCTCGCACCACTCCCAAATGTGCGCGAGGACTTAATATGGTTCCATGACCTTCCGGCGCATTCATAGTAGTCTATGAAAATATATATGCGCATTGAAAATGACACTTAAAAAACATAATTATAATATGACAAACGGCCAGATTCTGAACTATATGTATGTGAAATCACCAAAAAGGTGTGTCCGTAAGGGGTTTATTCTAAAAGTTGGCAACGTCGCAAATATGTCAAATACTTCGCTGTTTTGATTAATTTGGCAATAATACTGTATCGAAATAAGAAATGTGGCTAACTAGAGAACTGAATATGAATAATGAATAACACAATAAATAAAAAAACACAACAAACAACACACACACAATAAAAAAAAACAATAAACAACACAGTTAAAAACATAAATAAGACAAAATAAAGCAAGATATGATGAATATATAAATAATTATAACATTGAATTTGATGTTGTAACCGTTTTAGGTGTAAAAAAAGACATTTGGAAAGGTTCCAAATACTTTTTTTTAAAATTTTTATTCGGTGTTACGATATTAAATTGCATTTCATAATCAATATTTTAGTTCACTTAGCCACATTTCATATTACCATACAGTAATATTGCCAAGTAAAGCTTTGTGCAGACTAGCGCGACGTGACAGCGCCGCCACAGCAATTATTAGAAAATGCTTAACTAGAAAGGCAAAAAATTGGCGCTATATTTAAATAAAAAAATACTAACATAATATTTACAACAAAAAAATATGGCACTTTTTTAGCCCTTCTAGTAAACCATTTTTTAATAATTGAGGACGCTAGCCCCCGATCGCGCTTTTCTTGAAACCCCTACTAAAGCGATCGAAAAAGCAATTTTAATGCAAAAACAAAACATAAGGTTGTAGTGGTTGAGAGATGTGTGGTACGAGTATATAGAAATAGGTAGTGAAGTAATAAATAAGTCCCAAGTACACAAGAAGAAGAATGGAAGTTTATTATGTACACAGACACAGGTTTCAGTTCACACACACAAGAGTTCCACTTAGTTAAGGGTACGCTAGTCGGTCATTCTTCTATACAGACGTAGTATGGTGATTACTTGTCTGTTTGACGGTGTACGTACAAAACTAAAAATTATAACAATTTGTCTTGTTTTTATCTAGCCCTCTATCGAAGCAGAATTCGATAAAAAATATTGGTTTGGAAGTTATGAGCGTCGAAAGTTTCATAATTCAACACTAATTTTAGCTCGTCTTTGGGCGTGAATAGATAACTTAATAAAATTGCAAAATAGAAACCTTACAGGGGTAGATAATTTAATTTTATTCAGTAGTTCAATTTTTTTTTTTTTGAGTAAATAGGTCGTCTAGCAGTTTTCCCATAATATCTATACGCCCAAAGGTCTGTTCATGAAAATTCACGCGCTCATTTTCGTTATAAATTATCGTATATTTCACTAAATAAATAAATACCAAATACATAAAAAGAAATAATCACACTATTTAGCATGCATAGTCGCGACCACCAACGAGTTCGAGCCGTCGACTAGTGTATCCTTAAGAAGGAGTGGCAGAAATGTAGATAGCAGAGAAAAGCACGGATATACAACTAAACGTAAACACAAGAAAGTCTCAAGGGTTATTGGTTATATTTCAAAAACATAACCTCGTGTGAATTATGTGGTCAACAAAATTTGTAGGATATACCATCCTACAAATTTTGTTGACCACATAATTTATTTTAAAAACAAAAAGCGGCAACTTGACAATTTGACGTTGACAAGCTATGTACTTCTATTTTTTGTGCAGCAGCTGTTATTTCTCTAGAATACCCATTATTTTAGTAATCTGTGTATTTCTCGAAGTATTGGAACCGTGCATTTGGTAGCACTATTATCGTGAACCAGATAAAAGTATCAATATCTTTTTTCGTTTAAAAGAACATTTTTATCCTATAATAACATCACGCCTGTAATCCCCGAAAGGTTAGACAGAGGTGTACTTAATACGATAAGACTCCGGTGCTACTAAGGAATTCCAGATGGAAATATTATACTTCCGATATCGGGAATAGCGTCCAAGCTACTGGGGGTCAGGGCTCCAGAGAGAGAAACCTCCAAACAGTACGCACTGTGTTCAGGAGTCAGGAGTAGGTAGGTAGGTACTACTGCTTTCTGAATCAAGCTCTTGATTTAACTGCTTACAAGATCCTACTCTAGTGTTTGAACATCTTGGCTATTATACCATTAGCTGTCAGGATTATCGGCACAATGATTGTCGAGTCTTGATCCCACATTTCAAATTCACGAAGCACTCAAAATTCTTAATATATCTAAAGTAGTATACTTACTCAAAACATGTAAAGGATTTCCACTAGAGAGTACGTTTCCGATCTTCACAGAATTGAGCCAAGAACTAAAAAGTTATAAAAAGTTGATCCTTTTAAAAAAGTGCTTATAGTTTTGACTACTGAAATAACAAAAACTGTTTCTCTTCCAGAAGAGGCAAGCCAGACGGTTGTTCCCGCCGTCGATAGAGATTCTTTCCCGAGAAGTGACGAAGAATATACAGACCTGGCGCCACACGACGTCCCCGACATGATGGTTGGTGAGTATCTAAACATCCCTTCAATTATTTACAATATCAACATCCTAGGAACATACTAAGTTGTGAAAAAGAGAATTGCTTGCGATGAAGCCTTTTCTTCCCAATTTGTATTCCCAATTTTCAAGATGCAAGTTTCTTGCCTGTACATACAATAAAATATGCAGCAACAAATGACTTGCATAGTCTAAACAGTTTAGACTGCAGCTCTTAACGTTGCTTCTAGTGTTATAGTGTACCTTAGGCAATTATATACACTCGAGAGCAATGAATCCGGGTCACTTAAAGAATCCTAAAAATCTCGGAAACTAAAAATGCTAGGTTAATGCAATAAATTGTATTTAATAGACAATGTAATACTCCTTAAATGAAGGTATTAAAACTTCTTAGTTATTGTAAAGTTATATCATAAAAAAATCAAATTTGAAAAAGGGCCACTTTCGAAGATGGAACTACGAAATTACAGCATTTGGTTTTGCTTTTGTTTGTAATCTGTCATTTATGTGGGTACATAAACCATGTTGATAGTGCTCTATATTCATTATTCAAGCTGAAATTATGTCGCTTACGCCTGAAGAATGCACCAGAATACTTACAATGCTGGAAACCGGCCGGAGTCAGCGCGATACAGCCAGGACTGTCGGTGTGTCGCTGTCAACAGTACAAAGAGTTCTCCGACGTTACGAAGAAACTGGTTCTAACCTACGCAGACCAGGAACGGGCAGAACCAGGTGTACCACAGCACGAGAAGACCGATACTTGGTGAACACCATGCTTCGAAATCGCTTTCTTACAGGAACTGAACTCACAAATCAGTTTCGACGCCTCGGAGGAAGTAACCCAAGTGCATGGACAGTAAGACGTCGGCTTGCTGAATCTAACTTAAAACCCCTTAGACCTGCAAACGGCCCTAAACTGGAGCGTGGGCATCGTATTTCAAGACTAAGATATGCCCAGAGCCACGTAAATTGGAGTATTGAAGATTGGTCAAAAGTTATGTTCTCCGACGAATCAAAATTTATGCTCTGCAAGCACGATGGAAGACACAGAGTGTATCGAAGACCAGGGGAAAGATTCAAGCAAGCATGCATCGAAGAAAAAGGAGCCTACGGTGGCTGGTCTGTACTTGTGTGGGCCGGAATTTCTTCTGAAAGTCGCACAGAGCTGGTGATCATAGAAAACGGCTCTTTAACTAGCGAAAGATATGTGGAAGAAATCCTCAATGATCACGTTGGTCCATTTATGGTCAATTTAGGTGAGGATGCTATATTTATGCATGACAATGCCCGACCTCATACAGGTAGGATTGTGAATGACTACCTTCAAGAGATGAACATTACTCGTATGGAGTGGCCAGCGCGCAGCCCGGATATCAACCCGATCGAGCATGCTTGGGACGAGCTAGGCAGATGCGTAAAACAACGAAACCCTCCCCCAATCACGCTTCGTGAGCTCAAAATTGCTCTCACAAAGGAATGGGAGAATATTCCCCAAAATCGTATAAGGAACTTGGTGTACAGCATGCCAAACCGCGTAAACGCAGTAATGGAAGCACGAGGAGGCAATACGAAGTATTAAAATTCAAGAAAATCGTAATAAAGTTCAAAAATTTCATGTTTCCTATTTTTGTTTTAAGGAGAGATCAGCAGTTTTTTTCTTTATGTAATTTTGAGTTAATAAAATGTATGGTGACTCATAATTTTTTTACTTTCGTTTAAGGAGTATTACATTGTCTATTAAATACAATTTATTGCATTAACCTATCATTTTTAGTTTCCGAGATTTTTAACATTCTTTAAGTGACCCGGATTCATTGCTCTCGAGTGTATCTCCGTGTATATCAAACTCTGATTAAACTTGATGAACAATGCAGTCATGAATAGTATGGTAGTTTTTTTTCGTCTAAAACCATTGTTTGTCTGACATTGCATTGCATTGCAATATTTATATACATAACATCACGTCTCTTTTCCCCAAGGGTTGGGCAGAGTAGGTGTATCTGTAGTACACCCACATTTCGTCAGTTATGTTTAAGTCCTATGTAACAGAGGGCGATCTTTTGCCATCAGCCGGCACAAATCCAAACTCCAGGCTGCTTCTGAGAAATTCTTCAAGGAGAAATCCAATAACACTTTGCCCGACTTGGGAATCGAACCCAGGACCTCATGCTCAGCAGTAGCTCTCGCGACCACTAGACCGACGAGGCAGTCTATTTCTTATTAACATTCCTCTTCTATTCCACTTTGTCAGTAACAAAATTATATAATATTCTGTTTCATCCAAAACACACTTATCTTGAAACAGTGGCAATATTTATGCAAATTGAATATCTAACACAAAATGTAAGGAAAGTGAATAATTGTGCCTCATTCAAAGTTTGACGCACCTTTCAGATTCCGAGAGGTTTCAGTAATTTAACTGTCGTTTTCTATCAGAATTCCGTAAATTATTAAGGGATTGACAAAAAACCTGTCTTAAAATATTTAACGCTATATATCCTACTTCTTTATTGTATTAACTCCTTTCAACCAATTTACCCAGATATACAGAACCTCCTAAAGTACTCCCTGTACTTTAGGATATTCTGCATAACAATACATTCCAGAGGGAATTAGCTGTCTGTACTTATTCTTCCCGAATAACAAAATATCTTTAGGCAATTTTTTCATGTCTATACGTATCTAAACGAGTCTTATCCTTTTCCGATGCAGTGACCCACATATGGATCAAGGTAATTGATTAACTATTATTTGTTTCTCGGCGGACTGTGAAAGCGTTAACAATATATCAGCTTGACGGTATGTAGTTGTTCTACTACTGAGAATAATAAAGGACTCATTACAAAGAAAGAACCAGCATTTGTGCTTATTCCTCTTTTAAGAGAAGCTTCATTGTCCTATCTCAATTTATATTGAGGCAGCATGACTTTTTCTTTAATACATTTCTATTATTCGTGATTACGGTACCCATTCGCCCCCTTTTCAGGGTTCTGTAGCCAAATGGCAAAAAACCGAACCCTTATGGATTCGACATGTCTGTCTGCCTGTCCGTCCGTATGTCACAGCAATTTTTTTCAGAAACTATAAGAACTATACTGTTGAAACTTGGTAAGTAGATGTATTCTGTGAACTGCATTAAGATTTTCACACAAAAATAGAAAAAAAAAAAAAAAATTTTGGGGGTTCCCCATACCTAGAACTAAAATTTAAAAAAAAAATATCATCAAACCCACATGATGTACATGTGGAGTATCTATGGATAGGTTTTCAAAAATGATATTGAGGTTTTTAATATCATTTTTTTCTAAACTGAATAGTTTGCGCGAGAGACACTCCCAAAGTGGTAAACTGTGTGTCCCCCTGTAACTTCTAAAATAAGAGAATGATAAAACTAAAAAAAATATATGATATACATGTAAACTTCCACCAAAAATTGGTTTGAAGGAGATCTAGTTAGTAGTTTTTTTTAATACGTCATAAATCGTAAATTTTATATTATGTTGCTTGCTGCTACGGAAAACTTCATGGGCGAGTCCGACTCGCATTTGACCGCTTTTTAGCCTTTATCATCTTACATACAATTCATTCATAAGTTTTTGTCTTCTCTTACTCTTATAGCCATCCGTATAAATCATAATAAGCCTATAATATTCCTACTATTGGGACACAGGCCTTCTCTCTGTGCAGGGCATTAATACTTACACTAATTTTCAAGTCATATCCGCAATCCTGCCCGTCCGTTTTTAGAGAAGCTTACAAGTTAAGTTACAATTCACTCCTTAACGAACAAGCTTCATACTGTACTAATATTGTAAGGGTAATTTATTCTAAGTTATGAGGTTATGACTCGCTTCGGGCTTGTCAAGGTCCCACTAAAGCCTTGACCAACCCTTAGTTAGTTTGAAGGTTACCGCCGTCATAATTGAAGACGAACTTTAGCTATACGTCAAACATGGCGGCCGGTGGAGGGATGTTCCTGGATTTATTAGTTAGATGTTCCTTGAGGCCGGGCAAGAATAGAATCTAGGTTTTAGCTTTAAATATGTTTCGGTGATAAATTCTCCTGATCAACGTGGGATTGAGGCTGTGCCAATGTTTCGATAGTTCTTGCTAAGTCCTTATCTGTCTTGTAGGATTTCGTAGGAAGAGATTACTTCAGCTAGAAAGCTATTAGCAATCCGTATTGTCCTATTGTTGTTCATCGGTCGTTCGTTTCGGCGTAATCGGAGTAAGTCCACTCGTTTAGTAGAATACATGGTTGACTAAAGAGCAAGATAATTTCTACCGGTTCAGTCCAAATAATAAAAACATGTGTAATTAACTGGCAGTAGCTTCGTTTATTGCATGCATTTCTTGCAATAAAGAATAGTATAAATATGGACATTACAGAAACTACGGTTCGAAACGGCACCCTCACACAGACGCGCTCATTGATGAGTCCCCAAGCGATTGTCACGGTGCTGTCAGTTGCGGGTGCCGTGTCGAGACGAGTGGACGCCGCGATCTTTTTAAAAATGGAGCGTAAGCAATTATTTCAACAAATAGGCCTAGTTTCCATACTTTCCATATTTATATTGTGACTTTAAGTACACCACTGCTTAATCCTTCGCTAAATGCAGGCGTGATGTTATGTTGTGTTCTTTGACACAGTAGGATTTACATCTAAATACCTAAAGCGTCGAAAACCGAAATGCTCCATATTACCCCTTTTAGGAAAATTGAATACACGTTAGAACTAAATCAAAGACAAAGTGAGCGAGACATACCTAACCCATAATTCAGTCTAGACATAAAAGGGATATTAAGATTTCTAAACTAAAACCTACAGGAGGACTTTGCCAATAGAAAAAGGGGGAGAGGGGATGATTAATAGATCCTTTTGACTCACAGTACTTTTATGTTGGATATAAAGATTCTACCGACGCACATTTATTCTTGAACGTCACATTTTTTTGGCTATTGTGACGTCAAAAGAAAAAATATTAAATTGATGATGTGTTAGTTGGTATTGTTTTTGTTGTACTTTTCTTTATATGAGTTATTATATTAAGCATTTACATGAGTTCTTGAGCAGATAAATGTCTCTGGGTTGTTCGAATTTGTGTTTGTGTAAATGGTGTTAATAATTTGGCTATGTCTTCGCTAAGTATACAAATTTAGCAGTAGAATTCGAAACGTAAATGGATTTTTGCTTTCGGCTGAAAATGAAAAGGAAATTCGGCTTGATTACCGAAAACAAAAAATAAAATAAAAGAAAATTCGGCCGAAAACGAAAAAAGCCGAAAATGGATATTTCAGCCGTAAATTGCCGAAAACCAATAACGAAATTGGTCGGACTCTAGTGGCTATGCTATTGCAATTTAAATACCTCTTCATACCAACAGAGAAGAAACCAGCGTTGAATTCTTTATATTACTTACTCCTTTGGGTTGGAATTGGGTTTCCTCAGGATACTTTCTTGATCGGGACATGACGACTTGTAAGCTTATGAAAGATTCTAGGTACTTACATTTCCATTAACACAGTCATTACGAATATGGGTTAATCTTCCCTAAATAATAAATATACACAGGAAAAGCGGTTTATGTTAATGCTTTATGCTGTTCGATAGAATAATATTCGATAGATAGGTAAAGCGTACTACACAATAAATGATTTTTTTAATGACAAAAACTTGGTTTAGTATTTTCGTTTCATTGATAATGTATGACTATGGAATGTATGTTTTAATCTTAATGTGTAATTTGACTAATGTATAAATATTTTTAATGTATAATTTGACTAAAGCATACTAATTTTATAATATTTTTTAAGGTATAATTTGATTAATGCAAAGAGTGACTAGACCAACATTAAGAATGTTTACAAAATAATAACGTAATAGAATATTGTACACCTTAAAGGTATGTTACAGTGCTACTATTATAATTACTATAAGATCTTTTTCTACATGTAACAAACAATAAACATATTTGAATTTGAATTTAAATAGAATGTTATAGGGGAGCTCGTGGCCAACTGATAACAGGCCACGGGTTGATCTAAGGTAGCTACACTTGCCACGGTCGTTTGTGGATCGGTGACCATAACTAGACCCCTTCGTGCCTCGGAAAGCACGGTATTTCGTTAGTATCAGCTGTCATTCTTAGATCTTTGACAGTCGTTACGGGTAGTCAGAAGCCCAATCGTCTGACAACCAGCCTTACCAAGGGGTATCGTGGTACCCAGTAACTAGTTTGTGGAGGTCAGACAGGTAGTCGCTCTATGTAAAATACTGGTATTCAACTGCATCCGGTTAGACTGTAAGTCGACCCCAAGATAGTTGGGATTACTATTTCTTTAATTATGATTATTGTTTATTAAATATTGTGGCATCAAAGGGATATTTCTTCTGCATTTTTCTCATCGCTTTCAGAGTTTCCTGGAACGGAATTGGGCGGAAGTTTTTATGCTTGTGATTGAAAAATAGAACGTACCCTGTTGTTGCAAATAAAACGTGAAACTATAGGGATGGTGTAATGTTATGCTTTTTTATTAATGTGTTTATATTTTTTTTTGCAAATACATAATATCTCTAATACATATAATTTTCATGTTTCTAACAAAACTAGGGCCAACTCCTTTGTTTGAAGAACCACCACCCTTGGTGTGTGTAGCGACCGACGCTAGGGTCGCTACACTGTCATAACGTACTATCAAAGAACTTCAAATATAAGCAGTTTAAAAATCTAAATCCCATGAAAATTATGACCACATCTGTTACTGCCCGGTTCTAATAGCCACCGAGCGCTGCAAGCAGAAATATTCCTTACGTATTACGTATACGTATGTATAGATAGTACATTTATACATATTATAAATTAAAGTCGCTTTTCGTGTCTGTCTGTGTGACCGCATTGTTCTTCTAAAACGCACAACGGATTTTGGAATTTATTATATTAGACTGAAATCTAATAAAGGAATCTGGATGTTTTGTCGAGTCGTAAAAACCGTCCGACCGTATTTATTTAGTTGTAGTCGAGTTCTTTGCCAATAACATAAAACAATATATCCAATTATATTTAGATAGGTGCCATCGAAGAAGTTTACTAGTTTATGAAGTTCTTCGATATTACTATCTACTTCATATCTAAGCAGTTTGAAATAAAATCCCGTGAACACGATGATCACATCCGTTACCGCCCCGGTTCTATGGCGGCCGAGCGCTGCAAGCAGAAATAGTCCTTACGGTGTATAGATATGAACTTCTTCGATAGTACATTATTATACTCCCGAAGACAGATATTCTCGCACATCCTAACTATCCCAACTAATATTATAAAATGCGAAAGTGAGTTTGTTTGTTTGTTAGGTACGCTTTCACGTTAAAACGGTTGAACGGATTTGGATGGAGTTTGGCACATGAGTAGAACTTGACATGGAACGGACATAGCCTCGCAGACGAGGTCGCGGGCAATAGCTAGTCTACTATACACACACAATCAACTATACATATACAATCACAAAATTTCTGGGCCTATATATAGATAGTCATCTGACTTGGAAACATCATATCGACGCTTTGTCAAAGAAACTTAGTCAATTTGCGTATGCTCTGTACAAATTATCAAAAACAGTTAACCACATTACAGTACAAATAGCTCACAGTGCTTATGTGGCTTCTGGTATTAGGTACGGAATCATTTTCTGGGGCAACTCCACTGACAGAGACATTGTTTTTAAAGCTCAGAAGAAATGCTTGTGATCGTTTACACAATTACAATCGATTGATAGTTGTACACCGTTATTTAAGGAACTTAGTTTGCTCACTCTACCGTCTATGTACATATATGAAATGGGAGTGTTTGTCCGCTGTAATCTGCATTTATTTGAAAAACTGCTCTCCCGTCGTTATCAGAATACCATTCATGTTTCCTCTCATAAAACAGCATTTTTCGGCAAAAGTGTGCTAGGTATGGCCCCAAAAATTATATAATAGTATACCAGCAGCTATTAGAAATAAACAGTGTATGGGATCTTTTAAGAGATCCTTTTAGATAGATGTTACTACTCCATCACTGAGTTTACTACTGATAAACAGAGGTATGACGATTCCGACTTGCTAATTAAACACTTATGATTTTATTTATTGATTAAGTATGAATATGTTTATTATATAAAATTGTAATGACCTGTTTACTTAACTAATATTTTTACTTTTTTATTTAATCTATTGGCATGCCACCTTAATTGCAATTGCTTGTTTATGTTAATTTTGTACGCCATATATTGGCAAAACATAGTGCACATATTTTAGACAGTATACTATCTGTAACCTTACCTATGTTTAACAAAATAAATTATTGATTGATTGATTGATAAACATTGTAAAAACGAATAAATTTTCACGCCACCTCCTTATGAACAATGCCATTTTTTTTTTTTATATATTCGGGTAACTTATGACCTAAAGAGGTGGTGACATAAAGAATATGAATTATTAATCTCGACTAATTATAAAGTTATGCAACAACGTGAAGTTTCGCGGATATTCTGGTTTAAATACATTCCATTATATGTAGGTATTCTAAAAATATTAGCAAAATTAAATATATAAGTTCGCTAACTGAACACAAATTGTCAAGGAGTTGACAAGACAGACAATTTGATAAAATAAAATTATATTTTCGTACATTTTCGTGTCACCGAAGATTTGAACAAATAACGTGAAAAAAGAAAATGGTTCTGTCATTCATAACAATGGTTTCTTTAACGATTTATGTCGTCAGTTGCTTCTTTTTTAGACTGGAGTTTTAAGGCAGGTTTAAACGAGCCTATTAATGTGATAGTACAGTTATAAGTCAGTCCAGTGCTGACTTGTAACTGGGCTCGTGCAGACACTAGTTTCAACCCAGTCAAGTCAGTAGTCTTCAAGCAAATGACTAGCCCACCCGTCTATGTTGGCCCCAGTAGCATCCCCCGCCTGAATTACTGCCGATCTCGTCTACACCCACTTACTGACTGGCTCCGAAATTCCGAGTCACTGGGTCCAGTCACTGCCATCGTATAAACCAGGCATAACTTACCTGTCACAATAAGAATCAGAAAATACAATAATAATTTGTTGGGTATTTCCTGAAATTCTGATAGTTCCTTATCATTCTCCTGCCCTTTTCCTTGGGGCCGGCGCAACCTCTATTTTTTTTCTTCCAAACTTATACTAGTCGTCATCTCGGTAGATACCACCCTTTCTAGCCATTATCATTTTTCACACAGCGCATCCATCGTTTTTTTGATCTTCCCCTATTCTTAAAGAGTTTCATACTTAAATCTTTCTTCACGACATACATTTCAATTTAAATGCTCTATGGATGATGACTGGGTCAAAAAAGAGAAATTCTATTTAGTCCGTCAGTCAGATAATAAAAAAATATTAGACAAGTTTTTTTTTGCTTTTTCATATTAATAAAAAATGACTTAGATACAACGCATTAAAGTTGGGGAGTGGGGGTTGATACGTCACAAGTATGTATAAAATCTACATACAAGTGACGTCATGGCATATTATAACTCAATGTATCCCCGTAATCTTTTGATAACTTGTACTAAAGAGCTACCATTTACCGGGTAATATGTAGTATTTCATTGACTTGAATGTGCCCTGGCGGCTGTGAGTATGTCATGCTCACTCAAATGTCTCGCTGATGGTGGCGTGTGTGTTGGATCATTTAGCTCCCTTCAAAATGGTTGAGCTGAATGGTGCTGATCCATGCGTCATATTCGTGAACGGGCGCCGTCAGTTGGGTCTGGTCATCTCTAAGCTGCCATGGCTTATTTTAATTTATATTAAGTTTTTGAATGATTCTTTTTTTCTTCTTTTTATTACGGACGCTTTTACGAATGTGCACGTTTTATTACATTGTTCTCACATGCATAATTTCAAAATGAATAATGTAACCAATATTTTGTATCAATTTTTTATTTTATTTAAAAGAGTGTCCGTGGAGTTTCTTGCCCGTTCTTCTCCATAGGTACCTACTACGCTTTGGAATGGGCAACTAGCTTCATATTTTTGACTGACCGACCCCTTGACAATTCAAAAGTACCTGTAAATGGTTTAATTGAAATAAATGCTTTGAGTTTGAGTTGAGTTTGAGAGTAAAAAAAAAAAAAATACGTGTGCGTTATTTATTCATAGTCTATGTGACGGAAAAAAAAATTTTTTTAGTCATCATCCCTATTCTTTAATTTGATTAATAATTTTTAACTTAGTTTAATTGTATGATCCAAATTTGATTGAAATAAATATATAAATGTTTAATTTTTAGGGTTTCATGCCCAAAGGGTAGATAACTTAAATACTAAGCCTACGCTGTCTGCGGTCTGATAGTCCGTCAACCTGTCTGTTACAGTCTCACAAGTCATCTTTTTATCTTTATAGGTAGCTTGTTAATTTTTTCACAGAATACCCGTAGGTATTCTTACTATGAATTCTATCATGTCAAACAAATAGTAGGTCATACTTTTAAAGTATGTATCAGAAAAGTATGGTCAAGTTTAAGGGTACCACAACCTTAAATTTGACCACAAACCATAATCAAACTGAACAAATTTGAGACCAACAACGTAATCGCGAAAAAAAAATCCCTTACAAAACTTCAATACCTACTCGACCTAAATATATACAGAGGTATAGGGGGGGTATATTTGGGTCTGTACCACAATCTTAAATATGACCACACCTTTCTGATATATGCTGTATGTTGTCTATATCGAAAATATGTTGGGAATGGTGGTTATTCAAATTCAAAGCATTTAATTCAAGTAACATTATGTATAATAACAACATAGACATACAATTAAAAAAAAAAAAAAAACAATTACACATACAATTAGTTTGAATTGTTCGTCAAAAAAAGAAAGAAATCGACATGTAACACGCTTGGAAATATAAATTATATACTTCCAAGCGCGCCACATGCCGGTTACAACAGTAAGACAACATTCGTAGATATACTTTTACAATCTTTGTGAATATGTGAGCACCATATATCTATCACATAATTAATTTATCTGTCATTGCTTCATTTTTAATTATTTTTACCTATTGGGGTATAGTAATCCTATTCCAGGTGCATCGCCTTCACAAATAATTAATGTATATAAAATATTTTAAAAGAGTAACGGTGGATTTTTTTGACCGTTCTTCCCCATATAAAAAGTTTTAATAAATTATTTGACTTTGAATAAATTGTTTGACTTTGAACAAATTGTTTGACTTTGAATAAATTATTTGACTTTGACCACCATTTTGTTTTGTCAAGACATCTAACCCCTCTTTTTCTTTTCAGACATAGTCATACCATCGCTCCTCATAGCAGCGCTGTTCGTCGGCAACGCTTTAATCGTCCTCATCATATACAAATACAGGAAACGGTGAGTTACCTAATACTCTTATCTCTTCTTCTCCCTCTCTCTTCTCTTTCATCTTATCCTTACCTACCTAATATTCTTTGTAACCTCTTTTAGTAGTCTGCAAGTAGTATCGTGTTAACTACTAACTGGGTTGTGTTATGTATGCCAGATAAGCAGTCGCTTCATGTAAATTAATGGCATTCTGCTACATCCGGTTAGACTGGAAGCCGACCCCAAAATATGTAGTTGGGAAAAGGCCTGGCAGATGATTCCTGTAATTTTTTGCGGAATGAATAGGTGGATGTCCTTGTAAGAGACCTCGTCCATGGTTACTTACTTCTGCCGCAGCCGCATTCCTCAAACTGCAACATAGGAGTGTTGCTTGCGATGCTGTTTTCCAACTGGAGGAATTGGGGTGCCAGTGATATTACACGATCAGGGAGAGGTTTCAACTATTTTATATGATGGGCAATGTTTTGGCAATCCCCTTGGTAACGAAGGTGTCTATAGATGGTTATATATAACCACTAACCATTAGATGGGCCGTTGATAATTCTCGTAATTAAAAACGTTAAAAATCTATTCTCGGTCACAATTAGCGCCGACCAATGTCTTCACATATAATTATATAATTAGTGTATACAAGATATTGTGAAAATATTTTAAAAGAGCGAGAAAAGAAAGAGTATTTTAACGGTGGAGTTTCTTGCCCATTCTTCTCCATACGAAAACGACATTTTGGAATGGGCGACTAGAATCAATTATTATATATTTTTTGTTGTAAATGTTGACGTTCATAAGTGCCTTTTTTGTGCCTAATTGAAATAAATTATTTGACTTTGACTTTGAATGCCTAAAATTTAAGGTAAATACACCTTTTTTCGACAACTTTCCAAAAAAATAAGATGAATCCAAAGTCTTCAAGCATCCAAAATGTGTTTTTCTTTGAATATTCTAAAATATCCCTAAAATAAATTTTGTATCCAGTCCCTCCAAGTATTCTATCTCATTGATGCGTTTGCCGTGGGCACACGAGAAGCGTTATGTATCCACTCATGCGCACTACGAGTAGTTAGCATGCGGGCGACGGGAAGTCGCTCCATTAGCGTTGATTTGACAACCGACGGCCTGTCATACAAACGTTTAGAGCAAACTTACATTGGTAGAACAAGAATAAACTATATTTTTTCTAATAATATAAAGGCGATTTAACTATCATGCGGATTACGTCACGCATTCGGATTAGCCTCGCAGACCTAACCTGTGCGATATAGGTTCCAAACATGTAAGCTATCATGTGTTTTTGGAAAAACAATTATAAAACCCACGTATAAGGTTCAGTTTATTTTTATTTTTTTATAGTTCTAGTTATTTGTTAGTTATATGTAGCTGCCAACTATTTCTGTTTTGTGCTCGTGATTATGGTTTTTTTTTTAATATTTCTATATTATTCGAGTTAACTTATATTTTTGTGTGTGTTTCTGTGATAAATAAACTTTCTTTCTGAAATCAACTTAATTTACACTCGTTTATAGTTGATATTCCTTTTAGTAGAAATAACATCAATTTGAAATAAGGATTTGAAAAGAATTTAGATGCTAAATTATTTCCTATTATTTCAATACCCAACGAAGTAAAATTTATGACGTATGCAATCCCTAGTGCGTGAGTAGGTAAATCCACATGACAGTACTATAATCACCAGCTATAAGCACGAAACAACATGAAATGCGTTTGTAGGTAAAAATATGATTATTTGAATAAAAGCATTGCGCATGCCTCCATGGCATTTACCATCGGCTAAAATGAAAAAAAAAAAAAACATACGAACCTCCATCCCCTATTTATCCCCATTAGGAGACAAATGTTCAATAATCCTTTTTTAGTGCTATCCTTCTTTATGAAAGGAACTTTTGTGCAAAATCTAAAGGCTTGCAGCGTTTGTAATGCCTTGAATTGTTTTGTAACGCGTTACATCAGTCAGCGCATTGAGCCGAGCCGCTCGATGCAAGCATCGCAAGTGCATGTCAACCTCCACGTCTGCCATTCCGAATAAAAATAGAGCACGCTTGAGAGAGTCAAGTGTTGTTGTTCGCCACGTTTAGTGTATCACTGTTTTGTAACAAGAAATGGAGCGTGCTTGAGCCATGACGTGTTCGAAGCGCCTTGTGTATCACCGTTTTGTAACAAGAAATGGAGCGCGCTTGAGCCATGACATGTTCGAAGCACCTTGTGTATTGTCGTTTTGTAACAAGAAATGGAGCGCGCTTGAGTCATGACGTGTTCGAAGCGCCTTGTGTATCACCGTTTTGTAACAAGAAATGGAGCGCGCTTGAGCCATGACATGTTCGAAGCACCTTGTGTATCACCGTTTTGTAACAAGAAATGGAGCGCGCTTGAGCCATGACATGTTCGAAGCACCTTGTGTATTGCCGTTTTGTAACAAGAAATGGAGCGCGCTTGAGCCATGACATGTTCGAAGCGCCTTGTGTATCGCCGTTTTGTTACCAAGCTCGCCTTGAAAGATACATTACAAACAAATGTTGCAAGTTATTATCCACCTTAATGTTTCTAGACATGCGGCGTTGTCTGTTAGTGTATACAGATAGTGCAATCCACGATGACGCGCCCCACTCCGCGATTACTGTAGGTACTGTAAGCTGTACTTTAGCGGAGAGTGGAGTGGAGCGCGTCGTCGTGGATTGCACTATCTATAAATGCATTCAAGATTTTTATTAATTAGATAAGTATCTCTTTACGCGAGTACCTCGAAGTACAGTATTTTTTTTCACTAAGTTCTTTTTTTTTGTTTAGTCACGAGCAAGATCATGATCTATCTGACCAAGGATTATGGGACTGGATAAGGTGGATTGGGGGAAAAGTTGGTTTGCGCAGGCACGCCCAATAGTATCGCCTCATCGATGTTATTGATTATTTTAACTTATTAGCATCGTGCCAATATTTAACGGACCACGAGAAAAACGATGAATCCATGAAAATGGATGTTTGACCGGCTACTCATTATTGGAACGACAAATCGGATTTCGATTTAAATGGGCCGTATGTTTCGGACCTTTCTTGGCAATCTTTATCACAGAAATAATCCGAAGAATGATAAAAATATGCGCTTACTACTGCGAAAACTAAAGGCAAGATTACACTAACGTATTATGTAGTATACGTACGTACTATCATAAGGCATATTAGAGCGTTATCACACTGACGACTTGCCAGCGTGTTTCCAGCGAAGCGATTTGTGAACGTGCTCTCCGCGGGTGCAAAGCGAGCTAGCTGCGACCACGCGACGTATTCACCACGTTTTCACAATATTTCTTGTGTCGCTCTCTCTTGTGCACTCAGGTCAATCGCTCGCGAATCGCCAGTGTGATATGCCCCTTCAGACCAACAGTAATGTCCACATAGTCAATTTATTTATACATAAGGTAACTTTGTTAAGTATTTTCAAAATAATAAAATATTTTGGTAATCAGCTTACGACTTGAATAATTAAAGTAGTTTGTTACCCTATAGGTATCCTTTAGTTACTTCGGTGATGGGAGTGCCGAAGCTAGGGTCCCCTAAGACTGTGGTGGCCGTTAAATAGCGTCCGCAATTTACCGTCGAATGACGTCACTGAAAAGTTATACTTCTGAAAAACTCTTGGGGAAAACAATCTTTTTGGTATTTCAAGATAAACTTAAATAATTATGCGTGTAATAAAAGTAGGTAAATACTTCAAACTTGATATGGGTGGGCTTTGAACTAGAAGAAGTCCAGACTGATAGCACAGTCGTTGAGCTATACCGCACTAAAGTGACTTAAGCTACGGTTTCTTAGAACAGCGGTAAATGCTACATAATGGCCGCAGTGATGATGTCGTGATAATTATGATGACGGGGTTTGACATCACGATGACAAAAAACGCTTTCTAGGGAATCACACCAAGTAATTTTATGTACCTACCAAAATTATATTTCGAATTAGTAAACTTCTATGTTCATCTCTTTTCCATAAATGAAAATAAATATTTTGGCAGCAATGTTAATTATATAAAGGCCAGATAAAAAGAAACTTAGTTTTGACTGTCTTGTTGAAAAAAAAAACACTCGGTAATTTCATCAAAAGTAAAATAAAAGGCTGTTTTTTTTTCACGAATTTCTTATTTCTACTCTCAATTGGTTTATTTCAGCCGAAAAGTTTAAATACCTATTACTTTATTCAAACTGAAATATAAAGGATACTAACAATGACTTAGCCTACTTAAACCCTGAAACTCGGTAATCAGTAACATAAACTTCACAGAACTGAAATTCACCATTCACAAAGTTCTGTCAGAGATCTAATCTGCAAATACCTAGCTGTCTGTTTATCTTGATTTAAGAGAATACAAGTTTCAGACCCTTTCTTTAATAAAAGGGAGCTTAATTCAAGGGTAAAAGCTTGGGTGATTTACTTTATATTTAGCTTAGGTTAATTAGCCAAATCTATACATTTTATATATAAATAAATTATAGTCGCTTTTCGTGTCAGACGTGGGTCCGCGTTGTTCTACGAAACTACACAATGGATTTTGATGCGGTTTTCAACATCATCGTTTAGAGAATGAATGGAAAGCTTTAATATTAAACTATTAATATTATATTATACATACATAAATTCACGCCATCTCATCATGTAGGTACCCCAGGCAGAAACTACAGAACGCCACCTGCTATGATCCTTAAATATTATATAATATTTCAGTTTAATAAACTTACATAGTTATATATTTATTTATAAAATCTCGATGTGTTTTGAATTCGTGAAAACCGTGCGAAGCAAGGGGGGGTCGCTAGTGAATGAAATAATTATCTCATGGATTTAGAATTTCAGTAGCAGGTTTTTTTTCCGGTACCTATAAATCATACCTATTTTCAGGTTATGACTATGCTTACAAATCCTATCAAATATTTGAATCAGAGTATTTTCAAGTAATGTAACACCATGAATTCTTTTACTACATTTTTCTAAAACCATAAAGAAAAATCTTTTTTTAAAATCGAAACAAACTAATATTATTTTTAAATCCTTGTTTAATTGGTTCTATTACCTGCAACCATAACGAGTAGATACAACATGCAATATGATTTCCAAACCCGTGATAGCCTAGTAGTGTGACCGTCGGACTGCCAAGTCATGGGTTGAACCCAAGGCACCTCTGACTTTTCTGATTCATGTGCGTATTGAATAATTATCACTTGCTTCAAAAACGGTGAAGGAAAACATCGTGAGAGATATTTCTCGACGGCATATGAAGCTAAGTCAGAGGCGTGGCGTGGCATGGGCGGCTTTAAAAACTTTGACACCAGGTTAGTCACTAAACACACGAAAAGAAGAAGATTTCTAAACAAAACAAAAAAAAAAAAAAAAAAAAAAACATAATATTTACAATCGAGGTTCATATGCTTAGGGTGCCGACTTTCCGAACGAAAAAACGGAACCCTTGTAGGATCACTCATGTGTCGGTTCGATTGTCACAGGCATTTTGTTCCGAATCTAAAAGACGTATTAAGTTGAAATTTGGTACACTCAATTTCTGTGACCCAAACACGGACGTGTTACGTAAATAAATTAATTTTGAATATGGGGGCACTTTTGGGAGACAAATATGAAAATAAAAATAAAAAGTTTTAAACGCTGTACACACTGCAACATATCAAGCTATACATTTCCAATTTAAGCTGACCTCTCACTGTACGGAAATCGTATACAATGCGAGATCAGTTTATACTGGAAATGTATAGCTTGAAATGTAGCCGTGTGTACCATGTGACATATCAAATAGGGCTTACTGTGAGGGTCTGAAGTACATTTTTTATAGACAAGAGATTAATATTTCTTCCGTTCATTCAGTAAAAATATAGGTTGTTTAGTATTGTGTATATTGTTGTAGACTCAAATGAAATACAGATAGTGCCATCCATGAAGACGGGCCCAACTCTTCTTCCTAATCGCTTACAGTACTAGTGTGCAACAAATCGCTAGTGTTTTAGTTTTGTCGTGTTTACTAATTATCCATATCGAAAATACTAAAACATTTTTTTTTTTGACTATTGCATCTCGTAGCTCACCTCTGAGGTGATGACTACTTAACCGGACATTCTTGTGGCTGCCTTAAGCAACTACACTCAAAGCCTCCAGCCAGGGGCAAAAACTATTCTAATTAAAACTAGGCGAGCGCTCGCTAAGGGCACCCCCTGTGGGGTACGGACCTCGGCTTAGGGCATCGCTGGCGGGAGGACAGCAAGTTGGGACAGGATGGAAGGGTTCCCGCATTGTCGTTGCGGGGGGGCTCATTAGCCGTGGGTTGGGCACCCACGGTGAAGCCAAGAGGAACCCGAGGAGGGGCCGCTCGTCAGGGCTTTTTGACCCAAGCCCATGACGTAGCGGCCAACGAGTAGGTTGCGGTGGCGACATCGCAACTGAGGCGGGCCGCGATGTCATGTATCGGAGGCATCGCGGCTGCGGTTTCGGGGCCGCGGCTGGAGAGGTGTATTGCGGTACAGCGCTCTCCCTCCCTGCCGCGGCCTTGACGGGGTCGCCACCGTCTGATGGCGAACGCGGTGGGGCCGCAGGGGAAGAGGAGTGTCGGTATAGCGTAGGCCGCTCTCCCTATCCTCTGCGGCCGAAAATTGGTAGACGGCGGGGCCAATGATCTGACCCGTCGAGGAGGGGCCAAGGGCGCCCAGACAAGGGGCTGCCTGGCGCCCATGTGCTGGTTTGGTCCCTGGGTTGGTCACGGCGTGCCATGTGTTCTGGTGCGCCGGTGATGAAGGAGGAGGGGCCCGCTGCGGCGGGCTGGCACCAGTCGGGGGTTGTGGAGGATTTTTTCGTTCCCGCGACCCCCGGCGTAGGTGTGAGACGGAACACCGGGGTGGTTTTTAGTCAGTAAGAGTCTGACAGACCCCTCCGCTCGCCCCAGGCGGAGGACATCCAAGAGAATTTTCCACCCCGGAACAAAAAAAAAAAAAAACAAAAAAAAAAAAAAGATTGAACAAGGATAATTCATTTTTATTCATCGGGGAATTTAAAGCTACTGGCTCAGCATCGACGCGGGCTGGCGCATCAACGAGGAAAGGTCGGGGGGGATATTATTTACTCGGGCGGGTCGCGATCGCGGAGGACCACGGCGGCGAGGTCGGAATGCGTTTCGGTGTCTGTGTTTGTGCACTGTACTTGTGGCCCTGTTGCTCTCCTGGAGGAGGGCCTATGGGGTCGTCTGGGTCGGTAAGGATTTGCCTCGGGCGGCGGATTTGACTGATTCTACTAGGGACATAGTTGGCGGCCTCGACAACCACAGGGTTGCGATGATTGGCGGCAGACTCAAAGAAACGCTTGGAATTGCGTTTAAGAAATTGGGGGGATCTTTAGGTCGAGATGGAGGATCTCGTTCCTAACGTACCAGGGGGTAAAACACTAGCGGAATGTTGCACTCTTATATTGTTAGCGTTTAAGAAGAAGAGCGGGGCGCGTGTTCTTGGATGGCACTATCTGTATTTTACTGTACAGGTATTTCGTATTGTCTTGTAGAGAAACGAAATAATTTGATTAATTATATTCTACGTATATATTTTGAGCTACGTTTATTTTTATCGTCTTTAATTTTGTAAAACTGAATTTTATTTCATTTAATTTCCTCATGGCGTTCGTAAGAAGTCTTTATTGATTGATAATTAATCATTTAATTTCCTAATGTCCTTTTAATCCAGGTAATATAGGCGCCAAAAGTTGACGTCATTAAAAACATCTTAAAAATTGGTACAGTTACCATTTTATCCACTTATCCAGCTGTAAAACTGTATAGCGCTCAATAACAACTTTCCACCATACTAATTTCTTTCTTTCTTCCACAGGAAAGAAGGCGATGAGGTCGAGGACGAGTTTAACACAATTCCACTCAGTGTGAACGGCAACGTTCATAGTGCGGGCAACGCAGTTTAGCCATCTTTCAACTTAGGACGGCTGCACGCCACCGATTAAAGCAACTTTCCACTCTGCAAGTCAACTTTCTACACTGCAAGTAATATAACTACAACTTGCAAGTAATCTTTCCATAACGCAAGGGGTTGTTACTTGCGTGCGCTCTTGTATAGTGGAAAGATGGCTTAATTAAGACTAACATGACAAAATTATTGTTTATTTTGACTTTCAACCCATAAATTATTATTTTATTTTACTACAAGAAGCCTACAATACCTACTTGTAAGATGTAATGTAATGTGAAATGCAAGACTAGCATGTATTATGGTGACATGTTTCACAGATTTTTACTAAGTTTACAATAATTACAACAGCGATGCTTTTGTAATTATGTGTAGTTTTAGATTTCATACGATCTGTCATTAAAGTAGTTATATGGTGTAGGGATAGGAAATGTCGAATGAAAACTAAAACTGCACAATTTAACAATAATTTTATTTATTAACACACTTTTAAAGTGTAAATAAGCCAAATATTAAAAATAAATGGCGAAGATTAAACAGTACTAATTATACTAATAAGATTATTAGCCCAGAATATTTTGTCGCCAAGTCTAGCTATCAATACCAAAGCGATTATGATAATGCATTAAAAAAAATGTGTACCAAGAAAGATACAAGTTTTATTATGTCTTTACTTATAATATAAAGCGAAATAATTACTCTAGGGTTAAAAAAATACCTTCGTGCAGCGCTCTGGAAACTAATTATTAATCCAGCAGCGTCACTTAAAGTTAATTGTCGTCGGCGTGCAGCGTCCTTAATTGATTTGAACTTAAAAGAATGTGAGGTTACTGACAGTCCAGCCACAGAATAGATGGGTACAGAAGGCTAGGAATAAGCACGTAGTCATAGACACACGTCACGTACAGCGAGTACAAGCGGACTCGTGAATGGAATTTGTTTGCCGTACATTCGCGTCTTACGTGCATTTTTGCTTGTTGTATGGAGCTGAGCTTCTGTGCCTATTTATTTTGTGGTCCAGTGGTACGGCAGTTATGCCACCGCCGCCGCGTCGGTCTGTCGGCAGCCTAACTTAAGTTACCTTATTTATTCGTTAGACTCAAATAGATCGCGAAATAGTCCAAGTTTAATCTTTCTTAGGACCCTTTTAGGTATTAAGTAAGGACTGATATTGTTATAAATACTCTATTAGATTTTTTTTTGTTTTATCGCACACTTTCACTGCCTTTGTTGTCATGAGTAGGTACGTCAATTAGGTACCTAATGCTATGGCTTGATTACTGTAGGCTAGTCTATGCTCATAGGTACCTCGTGATTTTTATTTCTTCTGTAATTGTTGATGTTTTTGTATTTGACGGAGTATGTATAAAATTCTGTATTGAATAAAAAGCACTTTATCTTTTGTGTTTGTTTTATTTTGGGGAGTTTTAATGTGAAATGTATCGTCGTTCATCTGCCGGTGTTAGCTTGTATCATTCGATTCCTAAACTTGGGCCCTCTACAAACCTCTTTCAATCAATATGTATGAATGAAATTCCTGAAAAGCATATATTGACTTAATTAGGTAAAGCTACGTCCACACATTTTTTTTTTTTTTTTTGTAACTACTTGTGACTACAACTCTCCCAACAATGTGACCAACATGGTACTCATAACGTGGACGGGGATTGTAGCAGTTCACTCAGCTAACCTCCGAACTAGTCCAAACAAAGCGACGCCGACGGTTCGATACTGAGTTCTTATACTATAGCACAGATTTAGTACAGATGGTCCACTCCGCAAAATCATTTAAATAAATCGCGTCTACGTCACAATAAAGTGAGCACAGCGCTAATTACCTACAGTTATATTCACCTAGAAGTTGCCTCTCTTTCTGTTGCGTTACTCTTATATCTTCTAAAACGTCACGCTTACTAAATTGGCCGGACAAGACGACCTCGCCGCGTACTTGTAGCTTCAAACCTAAAATACGGAGTGCACCTTCTGTATTATTCTGTGACTGCAGTGCTTATCGCCGACTCTTTATGTCGTAGGCAGGGTTAATAAAAGAGGCTAATAATTTTTATCGTGTGTTGCCTAGTATCGCTAGTGCATCGTATCTAGATATCACTAATTCTTTTAAAACCCAGATGATTAGATTCAACTTTATGATAATGACCAGAAATATCTTCGAACTGATCTTATCAATTTAAACTGAACCGACTATCCACCATATAACATGTTAGACATAATATAAATCCTATGGGTTTAATATTTCTTGTTGATCCAAATAAAATAAACTATTGAACTGTATTGAAAAACCAATCGCTAATTTATCATTGAAAGCAGCCTTTTAAAATAAAACTCATTAATAAATTTAATCTATAAATCAACTGAAATCCACTGGTTCACCATTTTAATAAATTAAAATCGAGAGAAAAGTCAGCGCACTCCATTTCACTTCTCTCAAGAGGAAGTATTTATCATTCTCCTGTTTTTTCTTCTCATTCACCTGTCAGTATTGAATCCCTGTTTCTGTAAATGGGTTTCGAATAAATATGCCAAAAGCAAACATTTTTAATTTGGTCGCCATTCGCGATCAAGTGTAATAGGCTCTCCGTTAAAATAATTTAGGGGTGTCAATAACTTCGTACAGGATTTTTCATCGAATTTGATTTCGTATTTTTTTTTGCCTTTGTCTGGCTTAAGTAGACTGAAGCATGGGATAGAATAGACATACAATCACGCCTGTATTCTCCGAAGGGTAAGGCAGAGGTGTACCTATAGTACACCCATATTTCACCAGTTATGTTTAACTTCCACGTAATTGGGGCGAGACTATTGCCAGCAACCGGGCACAAATCCAGACTTCGGGCTGTAGTCCAGATGGAAAAACCCAATAACACATTGCCCGACCCGGGAATCGAACCCAGGACCTCATGCTCAGCAGTAGCGCTTGCGACTACTAGACTAATGATGCAGTCCTATAGAATAGAATTATCTTTATTAAGTGCACCATATGGATTAAAAATATAGGTAAATGTAGAAATTTTACATTAGGTGACACGACGGGCGGTCTTATCCCTGAAAGTGATCTTTTAAAGAGAACCTTTGGATGGAATTTAAGAAAAGGAGAATGCTAAAGAAAAGACAATACTGCAGGTGGTCAGTGCATGTACTATTCCTAACTATATAATATTATATAAAAAAATACATACATACATAAATCATATTATTAACACCTAACTATACAATAAATACATACATAAAGCATATCATTTAGAGATTGCAAAGATCTGTTTCACATACCAAACCAGAAAAAATACCAGAAAGTAATATAACAATAACTAGACGTTAGTTGCATAACATTCTTGCATTGTCGAGTTGATCAACAAACTTATTATAACACCAAATGACTGTAAAAAAAATCTAATCAATTATTAATTTGCAAACATGGGTGATTGTACGTAGAATTTCTTTTTTAATAGTCCTTCATGCCGCGCGCATGTGCGTGTAAAGCCACGGTCCCACGGCCTGTCACGATCTAGCGCGCGGCCACGTTTGTCAAGGCCTGTCGCGGCCTGCGCTGAGTATTCCCACCACAGGCTTCATCGGATCGACGGTTCCCACGGCCTGTCGGCCTGGCCTGGCACAATCTGGCCTGTGAGAAATCGGGCCGTCTGACCGCAGCATTAGTGTCCTCCGAGTATGTGTGTGTAATCAATTGCAATCGTCATACTTCAAAGGATTTATTTCTTCTTACTTCTGTATAAAATTGTTGCGCTAATACCTACTAGGTTTCATTCAAAGGATGCTTTGATAGCAGTCTACAGTTTCATAATCCACTTGACTACCTACTTGCCACAATCTACGTTTTTGCTTATTCCGTCCTTTACAGTCTGGCTCGCAAATACTCTCTCGGACTCTTTTTTTCCTAAAGCAAATACAAAAAGATATGAAATGAGTCCCTAGTCCTACTGTAAGTTTTAATGATGGAACTGTGAGCTGAAAAATACGTTCACGAGCAAAGTTCTATCTGCATAATATTTGAACATTTTTCGACAACCCTATAACAAATGGATTATATCAGAAAATTGAATGTAGGTGAGTCTGGAGGAGTAATTAATTTTATCCTTTTTCAGCGATCAATTATTTCGGAACGTAACCCAATCTGAAAGATAACTATCGACTCACGATTCATTGTCTATATACCTTTACAAACATTGCTCGAATAAAGAGAAAAGAATAACGAATATAAAAAGCCTATTTTGTTTGTTTCTTTAATTATTTATTTCTTTATTTGTTTTTAAAGCTCCTAAAGTTCAAATTGATTTAACCTATTTGACCGGAACGTGCTGTTCAAGGAGACCAAGGGACTATATTGCGCAGACAACCTGAATACGGGCAAAATTAAATGAACCTAAATCTGCTAACAATTGAGGGGTTACGGACAGATGGCAAGAACTAACTTGTTCGGTATATTTAAGAGGTAGGCTGGCAGAGATTGTCTAAACTCTAGCCGATTAGAGAATGCGTTTCTGTTACTTAACTAAATACAAAATAATACGTGTTTTACGAATTTTAACATTATTAGTTCCTAAGCGGGTCCAACAGTAAAGTGTCATTCTCTTGGTGGCCGGAATATAATTTAAATTTATTTCCACAAAAATTTCGAGACAAACATTTTGAAATGTGTATGCAACAGGCGAGAAGAATTGCCTGCACAGAACCGGTCGAAGTGGTGTTACTTGGGGGAGGCCTATGTCCTGAAATGATGATGATAATGGTAATGCAACAGGCAGTGGAGGGGCATACATTTATGGAAAGAGGTGGACAGTGTATGTACAATAACAACCAAGGGTTTTAGACAAAAGCCTAGGAACATGAAACATTGTTATTGAAGTCTGTTATATAATGGTTTCGTCCAAATGACGTCGTTGATTTGATGGAGGGTATTTAGTAGCATGAGGAACAGGGTGTAAAGTTCACTCATCCAACACAGAAAAGGGAGGATCCTCCGACCAGACGGGTGTTGTGTCTGACGGGCAACTGCCCGAGTTTTGATGTCGGATAGTCTTATCTATGTCGTTCGCGCGGTAAACTCTAATTGCGCGATGCAGGATTTGTGTGACGTCATGTCTTTGATGCGTAGTTCGTCTATGGTAGTGTAATCGCTACAGGTAGAAACAAAAATGACAATCTATCCAAAAACACGTCTAAGCACATGGATTGAGTGATCCGTTTGCTGTGCATAATGGTCTGGAGGACGTTGATACAGCCTTTTGACCTTAGGCCGCGTCCTAAGCTTAAAATACCAGCGATCGTCGCGCGATCACGCACCCGTGCGTCGCGTTCTTTTTGTTTGGAGAACTTGAATGCGTGGTCACACCGATAGAGGGCGCCTTCCGGTTTCCGAAGAAAAAGTGGCATATGAACGGGATGATTGCGTATTCACGCGAACGATCATTTTGGTTAGGACGCTGGGATTGTCATCTTATCAAACATTCATAATTTTTTTCTACCACAACTTTAAGGTGTATTTTTGGAATAAACTAAGTTAGTAAATCAGGTATAGTACCTACATTACTGCCGCGGCCTGCAAAAGGGGCATTGAAAGACGAACGTATGTCACATGAGTCCATCAATGCCTGGCTGTGGCCAAGGCTTGTATAGTACTTTTCTCAAATAATGCGCGGAAATTCAAACTAAGTAAATGAATTATAAATTCCAGAATCAATGATGTACAACGAAATTTTTTTACTCGCCGATAATGTACATTTGTTTCTTTTTACTTTAAACGGCTCTATTTGCAAACCAAATCGAAAGGAGAGTGGGCATTTTGTCCTTACGGCGCGGCGGCCAGTAACAAATTCTGTTCCAAATGAAACTTCAAAGAATAAGGGATAATTTTTACTATAGACGTTACGCTGTAAGTCATTTGAAAAAAAAAAAACATTTTTTTAAATTTTTATTTATCATTTAAACAAAAGAACACATGATTACTTATTAAATAGCAACCAAAAACCACTAAGGTTTAAACTTGTGCTATCATGAGTCTATCACAACATCTAACTATACAATGAAGCATTTTATACTACGCGTTATTGCCGATACAGATAATAATATATTAAGTTCCTTAATAGTTACAATCATCCCTATATAATACTTAAAAAAATATTGCTTAAGTTTATATTTAATATTTTTATGTGTGATACATTTGCTTCTTTTTGAGGGTAGACTATTAATAAGTATCGGTATAATATAACCGGTAGTTCGCTCGCCATACGTATTGTTGGCGCATTGTGTACGAAGCCTATTCTCAGAAACTGCCCGAGTGCATACAGGATGTTCAATTTTGTTTCTTAAAGAATCATTGAAAAATTGTTCTTTTAATAACAAAAAAGTTATTTGTACATGAACTGGTAAGACATTACAGTGTTTAAAGAGGCCATTTATACTGTCGTAAAATTGATTTCTAATTTTAGGAGATACTATTGTTTTTAAAATTCGAATTTGAAGAATAAAAATACTATCAAGGTAGGTTTTATAGGTACGACCATAACTACTAAGGCCATACTGGATGTAAGATTCAGCCATTGCGTAATAAAGCAAAAATAAGTTAAATAATGTATGGAGCTAAGTATATCCTAAAGCAAATTTTATTTATTTTACTTAACTTAAAAATCTTACATACTGTCGGAATGGACCCAATTAAACCGGTTTTTTATCCGCTCACGCGGAGGATCAATCAGCTTCCAACGATAAGAATGAAAGCTGTCGCGCAAGTGCTGTCCATGGCGCAGTCCTTCAGTTACGCTTTCCAGGATATCCGATAATGTAAATGCAAGAACTTTTGCAAATATCATAAATAGCCGCTTGAGTCTACCAAACCACCTAGCGGACTACGTTGTACGTTATAATATAAATAAAAAAAGAGCAACATTTCAAAGCATAAGTAGTAGCGTTGATGGTTTGATGATTTCCCAAATCTTTCAGAAGATTTATTTTTATTTATTTATTTATATGGTAGCTTCACAGCTGACAGCAAGTATAACATAATTATTATTCTAAACATTACGCCAATTACGAAGTACACAGAAAAGTAAAGAAAAAAAATACAGAGAGTGATCTTATTCTGTTTGCACTCGGTACATATCAGATCAACTAGATCTGATATGTAGCCCGCAGCTATTATGCTGAGCACTTAGTACAAGGTTTGTATAATATTGAAGTGTACCGAAAGTAATGAATAAGGGGTCTCACGCCCATTTTCACCGACAGCTAAGTGACACTTAAAGGAATCACTAAATAAAAGTGCACTGTTGGATTTTTTACTGTCAGTGCTGAGCCTAGCGTTGAAAATTCAACAGTGATCTTTTATTTAGGAATTTATTTAAGTCTCACTCAGTAAAGGTGAAAACGGGCATTAGTGAGTATATTGAAGAGCAAGATGTGCGGTTGTTACGTATTCAAATTCAATCCAGACATGCCAAATCCAGGATATATTATTCTTACATTATAATTGGCCGACAAACAAATGGACGAGATGTTATCGCTCATTACTATTATATTTGCCTGAGAGCTAGGCGTAAAGTTGGTTGCTGCGCACATACATAAGTACGTAGTGTGGTAATTAGGATAGATAGTGAAGGGTGGGCGTTTTGGGGGAACTGTCTTATGTAATTTTGACGTTCGAAAAGTGCTGATTCTCAGCCTAGTTTGAATAAATGACTTTTGAATTTTGAATTTTGGATGGGCAAAAGACCAAACGGAAGATGTTTTATTACCAGCAGCAGGTGCAAACTAAAACTTTTTTTATTTCTAAGAGTTTTCACTACCCTACACTGTTGTCATTTATCTTATGTGTTGCATCTACGCTCACTGATTTATTTTCTATTTGATGTCATCAATAATAGCCGTCATTACTAAGTTGTCTTTCATGTAATCAGTTGCGTTTTCTTGTGAAGATTCATGTACACTGAATCTCTGAATTGGTTAATAAGTAAGCATGCTGTATTCTCCTGTAACCTAATCTATAAGCAATGAGGCATTTAGCCTTAAATATACTTCTTACGTAGGTACTGTAACTTTATTGCATCACGTATGAGTACATGATGCAATAAAGTTACAGTACCTACGTCTCGGAGATCTAAAAAAGATTAGAAAACAGTTTTTTTTTTTGATGATATGGTTATTTTATGACTATTATATTTTTCAGATATGTAACATATACCTTTATACCTACAATAAATTACTTTAAAAAAGTCATAAACGTTCGTTGTTAAAATTTAACATTTGCATTTTCGCAATGAAAGAAACCTGAATAATTAGTAAATGCAAAATCTTCTAAAACAAAAAGTAATTTTACTCACTTCTGAAAATCTCAGCAATAAAACTTCTTAATTGTGGACAAGCCCATTAGAAAGCCCATTCTCCTTTAAATAATAATGTTGTTAGGTAACCTCGTTTGTTGCCATGTGTTGAAAAAAAAAATGTGCGTTGTGTTAAAAAGTTCGTTCTATTTTTAAATAACACGACAGATATGAGTTTATTTGGCCGCTAAACACGACAGATATGGATTTTCATACAAACATTGCCGGCCGGGCGCTCGCATGTATTCGGCCTGTACAGTAATTTCGATTTAGCTCGAAGAAAGTTGTCAAAATAATGCTCGAATTTACAAGTATGTTTGAGAAACAAGTAATTTCTTGCTGTACATAGAAGTTACAGAGTAGATACCTACTACAACAAATTGTCCTGAAAGATCCTTTCTTATTAACACACGTAAAATAACGTAAATCTTTCGGTTTGTCGGCGGCTCCCACCAAAAGATATATCGTTGAGAGGTCTTCGTCCCTAATTTGTTACGCACATGATATCGGCAGATGGTGGCATTACATAGCTTAGAATAATATGGTGTAAGCACTATAGATTTATTGCACTGTGATTGGGGTGAATAAATCCTGAATCTCTAGGTTTGTCATTATTTCTAGCTTTCGGTTTGACTGTAACTTTCCTCCGGATCATCATTATCATCATTATCGGCAGCGTTGTTGCCACCCACTGCTGAATAATGGCCACCTCCCTTTTGTGCCAGGTTTCTCTGGTATGTGCGAGTATTATTAGCATTACAACTTCCAAAACACTTCCTCTCTCCACATCATCATTACATATAGTTCCTTGCTCTTGTTTCCTGTTTAAAATTTTATATACGTAGATAATATATATATATATATATATACTTATATGAATAAGTTTAGCTTCATGTATGTATGTATTTATTGTATATGTAGATGGTACACCGCTGACTACCTGCAGTATTGTCTCTTCTGTTACCTTTAATCCATCTAAAGGTTGTCTGTGAAAGATTGCTTTAAGCGATAAGACCGCCCATTGTGTCACCCTATGTAAAATTTCTAAATTTATGTATGTAATTTTTATGGTGTACAATAAAGAGTATTATATTTATCTATCTATCTACAACAGAACTAATGATCTGTGAAAGAATACCTACCGTTATTAAAATGACTTTTGCGAAAACCTTTCCATAGACCTAATATCAATATAGTGAATTAAACTAGCATAAATCCAGATTGCTACTGAGAAATTCCAGCAGCCAGGAGTCTGGATTTATGCCCCGTTGATGCAAATAAGTACGTTAAAGGCAAAATAATTGAGTTACCCCAAAATGCATCCATAAAAATGAAAAGCAATCATGAAAGTGATTTTCATTAAACTTTTTTCAACAAAAAAGTTACTCGAAACCACAGACCGTATCTCTTCCCGACTTAAAAAAAACATCAGTGAAAACCCTTTAATAACTAAGGCGTATATGAAATACCTATTTTAGGTGCTAATTGCACCCTTCTCTGGAATTTATTTTTCATAATAACACGCTCAGGAGTGGTTTTCGTTGTGTGCACTTAATAATGAACTCATAACATACCACGAGAACTTTGTATCTCCAGGGGAATGGGGTACCTATACCTATAATTTATAGGGGTTACATTTAACGTGTTCACGAAAAGGGTTAAACATAATTGAGGCAAAAAATTCTTTAGGCGCGTTGAGCGATTTTTGGTAGGGGAAAAACTTATGGCTTCACGTCACCGACATGCGCGCGCCGACATACTGTAGTAGCAGTAAGTGAAGTTTTAAATTGAACACGAGAAAAGTTTAATTTGTGTATACTCTGTATTGTTTAAATTTTGTTTTAATGTTTACACTTCTATCGGAACTCCCCATGAACGTTTTTTGATTTGCAAAACTTCTTTAGCGGCGTTGTGCACTTATTTTGTGATGGGTAAAAAAAGTTAAACTCGCGTCAGGACACGTGACCTGATTGAAAATTCGTAAGATGGAAAAATGCACAACGTTAATATTACATTTATCCCGTCATTTCATTTCTGCCGTTGTTTTCACTCGTTGTTTTTATTGTCAGTTTTAGTTTGCCTTAGTTATTTACCTCTTTTTAATACTGGGAAACTCTGCATTGCCCTTTGGGTGACTTTCAGGCTTCTAATGAGGCAGATTGTGAGCGACCACGTAGCCAAGCAACACTAAGATTTGACTCGTAACCGGCACCTACATTTCAGAGCATGGTTCAGCTGAAGCTTTATTTTGCTACGCCCGTAGACTAGGAGTTTCGTGGTACAAGGTGTGAAACAGTACCTACTATTGTAAGCTACTGAGTTTTCGGAGAAATGAAATGTGCACGCTTCATGGCATTGGAAGAACTATCGTTTTGTTTTACTTATGTTTAAAATCTGGCCCTACAAAGTGAAATAGATTAACTTATAAAATACTTTCTTCGTTAATCTATAAGACACGATCAATCAAAGATATAAATCGACAGATTTGCCCTTACCGCACTTAATCGCGCGAAAAAGTGTCCACACTGTGACGAGTGGCTCACACAATAAAAATAATAATTATATGAGAAGTGTAACCAGTTGTTTTAACTAAAAATCAATGCTGCGTGATCGTTCACTAATCTTAATTAAAAGTTAATGTAAAACCCGTAATGACATACTTAAACTATCGGTTGAACATAGCATTGAACTGTCTTGTGTTGAGCTAGTTAAGAATATTATAGTGTGCCTTTACAGACCCCAAATTATCATAACTACTCTATATTTGAGTCAGTAATTGATGATACTGATTAGTATTGTTGATTGATGTTTGTTTGTTGACAAAACTTGGAATTGGTAATAAATTAGAAGTTATCTGTGGTGACTTAAACATTAATATTTTAGAAAATAATTCAAAGATTTCTAATTTTTTTTTTTTAAACATTCAATTTGTTAAATGTGTTTGTAGAACCAACCCGAATAACTATAACTGGTACATGTATTGAAAAAGTGTTTAGTTGCTGCCACCGTTAATTATCTCACTTCTGATCACAGTGACCAACTAAATCTGTATAAAGGTCATTCATGCTTTTATTAAAATTTTAATGTTCTATGTTTACGTAAGTGTTATTTGGTACTGTTTAGTTCATTAAAGGTTTTTACTTAGATTTTATTCTATACTTTTTTGGCATTACAATTTTGTTTAAATATCTGTTCTATCACCTTCAATTTCCAACGAACCCAAACTCATTTCCACAAGTCATGGTGTGAAGCCAAAAACAAATTGCACTATCCAAGTCCTGCTATCCTTTAGAATGGGCTATCATAATTGAATGCGTATACAAAATTTCGCGCCTGGTGCTGTTGACCGATGAAGAAATCTCCTGTATGGAGCCAATTCTGAGTCAGCAGACAGGTCATAGTGTATATATGAGTGTGTCTAAATAAATGCTTATAAACAATTTACTGCCTGTGCTGTTGACCGTTTAGGAGTACCCTCATCTAAAGCTATCCCTGGGTGCAGCACCGAGGTCATGGTATACTTTAGAACGAGCTATCATATTGATTACGTATATAAAACTTCATGTATGTACTGTTGACCGCTGAGCAGTTTCCTTGTCTAGAGCCAATCTTGTGTGCAGAAGTCAGGTCATGGTTGACTTTAGAACGAACTATCATAATTAAATGCGTATATTCAATTTCTTTCTTGTCTGTACTGTTGACTGTTGAGGATTTCCCTCTTCGGGAGCCAACTCTGGGTGCAGCAGATATATCATGGTGAAATTTTGAATTGATTATTATCATTAAATACGTTTATAAAATGTCGTGTCCGTACTGTGAACGGTTGAGGAGTTCCCTCGTCAGAAGCCAATCCTGGCTGCAGCAGCCAGGTCATGGGACACTTTAGAAAGGACTATTTTAATTAAATTAGCACAAAAATTTTCGTGTCTGTATTCTTGACCGCTGAGCAGTTTCCTCGTCTGGAGCCAATCTTGGGTGCAGCAGCTAGGTCATGGTGAACTTCAGAACGGACTATAATAATTAAATGCTTATATTAAATTTGCTGTCTCTACTGTTGACTGTTGAGGAGTTCCCTCTTCTGGAGCCAACCCTGGGTGCAGCAGCCAGATCATCGTTTAGAACGAACTATCATATGTTAATGTGTATATAAGATTTGTTTTCTGTGCTGTTGGCTGTTGAGGATAGATATTTGTGACGTCAGATATTGTGTCCCCACCAAGGTGAGCAAGTCATCGACATAAGAATCATGGATTATAATACCAGCAATCCTCTCATCCTTACAATCTAAGCCAACTTGTTTTAAACACCGAGTTGTTAAAAAAGGTGCACTTTCTGCTCCATAAGTAACAGATAATTCATAAGATTTTATAGACTCTAAAGAGTTCTCACGCCACATGATTCTTTACAACTGTAAAGAACAATCACAATGTACAGACACACACACAGAACAGGGTGTACAATAACTTGCCGATACAATTTTTCTACATCAGCAGAAATAATGTATATATGATTTCTGAACCTAAGAAGTACACAGTGACATTAAGTCGTCTTGAACAACTGGACCTACCATTTGTAAGTTGTTAGATGAAACACCTGAAGTAGTAAGACTGCTGGCATTAAACACTACTCTTAATTTTGTGGTTATGTTATGCTCGCGCAGAACACCGTGGTGTGGAATAAAGTACGAGTATGTCAGTTTTTTTTAATCAACGGAACACTCTGACATTGTGTCCTAATGAAATGTACTCTTTCATGAAATCGCAATAAAGAGTTTTTAAAGCTGGCTGACTTTTGAATCTACGTTCAATCGAAAAGAGACAATGTTTTGCTCTAGCCAGTGAGTAACCTAGAATATGGTATGATTGTTTGAGTGGTATCCTAACACAAAACCGACCATCTGCCATTCGAGTGGTGTTTTGCACAAAATGTTCTTCACACTTAGCTTCTTCATCTGAATATGAAGATGGCTGATTGAGGACTTCTTCCAGTTCCCAGAAACGCGATAAAAGGTTTTGAAGGTCATCTCGTGATATGGGTTTGTGAGAAGAACTGATATTGAGATATGCAATGTTAACTTTAATAATTGATGGTGACAGTGATACGTGGCCACTATTAATTAGCGGACCAACCTATTCTAGATTCATACATATAATATTGGTTTGCCATTACCTAAATATATTTTTTTGCCGCCCCAGTAGGTCTCAGAAAACATCTCGCCCCTATTATTAGATCCACTGCCGATGGCGTATGGAAATGAGGATCAGCTAAACAAACGTATATTTAAATTAAATTAATAATTTACGACATGGCACTTCATCCGTTATATGTATTTAGTAAAATAAAACAACAAAGATTAATAGTGTAGTTTTCACTTAACGATTTTACAGAAACACTGCACATTTTATTAATGTTTGTTTTAGATTTCTTAATGCCTTGTACAGATTCATTAACCTGTACGATAGGTAAATTCAATAAATCACATAACTTATCTGTCATTATACAAGAAGTACTGCCAGTGTCCAGTATAGCCCGAGCGAGGTGGTCCACGTGTAAAGAAACCTTCATTAATGCAGAAGCCAATAGAACTTGACTTTTACTTTTATTGTTAAGATAAGTTGTATCACGTGCAGATAGTGTCACATTTGTATTTGGTTTATTATCAGCTGAGTTAACGTCTACAGTAACAGCAGTGCAGTCAGTTTGCGAAGCACCTGCTACATGGACCAGTGTATTGAGCTTACGCTTACATACTTTGCAACCAAAAGATTTGCAATAGTTTTCGTAGTAACCAGACCGAAAAAAATTAAAACATACCTTATATTGAGGAAGAAGCTCAAGCTGTTTTTCATTTCTGAGACCAAGAAACTGCGGACAGTTGAGTAAATTATGTTTATCACTACAACTGGGGCATGACACCGGTGAGGAACTGGTATTGTTTTTATTTTTCTGTGGTGGTGTTTCACTGCTCACCGATATCATTGTAGCTTGTGCTTTTTCGATTTAGGAGTACTATTTCCTTTATTCCACTATATCTTACACATAAATTATATTTTTAAATATAAGAATATAAAAAATGGTAGCCCACCGGTATTGGAAACAGGGTCCAAGCTACCGGCGGGTAAGGCTCCAGAGAGAGGAACCTCCTAACAATGCGAGCCGTGTCCAGGAGTACCGCTTTCTGAATCAAGCCCGTAATCCAGCTGCCCAACGAGAGCCTCCTTAAGTGTTGGTCGAGGCTCTTGGCAATTAAGCCATTGGCTGATACTACTATCGGCATAATGATCCCTGAGTCCACATCGCACATATCGACAACCTCGCGAGCCAAGTCAAGATAATTAATTTGTTTATCTTTCCCGGCTTTCACGAGGTTTCCGTGACGCGGGACCGTTATTTCAATAATCAGAAGTACTATTATTATTAGCCTGATTACGAGACAAATCTAGCATTTCAAGCAAAACTGCACAATTTCTTAAGAATTCTAGGAAGATTACTAATGTGATTGTTTTATCTTTATCTAAATGACATTTTTCTTCCTCCTACTGTCGATATGTCCTTAAATCTAATTTGTAGGTTATTATATAAATTATCAACGTATCCCAAAACTTAACTGGTTCACTTAAATATTCCAACGCACGTAGGTTTTTCGTCAGGTCGCTTAAAGTATCAACGATGTTCTTTATATTATCTGAGGATTTTATTAACCACTTCAATGTTAAATAAGGCTACCATATGATTTTGAATGAGAAGCTGCTTATTATCAAACCTTTCACATAATAAACTCCACGCAATGGAATAATTATTAGCCGTGAATTCAATAACCCGTATGACTAAGGTGGCTGTCCCTTCCAAGAAAGCTCGGAGGTAATGAAACTTATTTATTTCATCAATTTGGTCATCCAAATGTATTAAGCTTGAAAACGTGTCATGGAACTCTAACCACTAGTCATACGTGCCGTCAAACTTAGGTAGTTGAATGGTCGGTAGCCTAACAAGCCTATTGTTGCTAACGCGAGAAAACTTATCTTCATTAACAATATTATTGCGTCTGGCTAGTAATTCCTGTGCCCTCGCAAAAACTCTGAAATATGAGGCTTCAAATTCATTACGTTCTGATTATTCATATCTGAACTGTGTATTCATATCTTCAGCTTCATTCCAATCTTAACTGAACGTCGTCATATTGCGAATAAACAAGTTCACCCCAGAATCGCGTCTATTTCCGCTACTCGCATCCGATTCGAGTAGCGGAACATTACGCGAGTATATTGAATTGAGCTACTGCGGTTTCGCTGCTATGGTTTCGCAGCGGAGGTGTGTTACCAGCGTCGAGCTTACCGAGGCGTAACTAAAGTTCGTTCATCTGGGTTTGCGTTAAAGAATCCTTCATAATATCCTCTAAGTAATTAGAAAATGGTGCCGATTCTCTTATCACAAATGCCTCTAAACTAAACTAAAAATCAATAAAAGTTAGTTTATTCCTGTCAAACGATGATTTCCCATTCTGAAATAGACTAAAGTGACACAACTTAACTATATTTTAGACTCAAAACTAATGCACCGTAAAAAAAAAACGCCTGGTTACGTGTTTCATGCAATAAGTTGCACGAAGTTGGAGATGATAGTCTTTCTTCTTAGAATGGTTTCTAAATCTAAACAGTGCGTCGTAGAGGTAAAACTCGCACTACAAGTGTAAAACTTCATGTGCTCTTGACTGTACCTCAAATCATACTTTTCCCTTCCTCGATTTATCAACTTGCCCCCCCTGGGCCATCGGCTGGCAACGCCCTTGTGTAAGAATCGTAGCCTGCAGATGGCATTCTATAGTTACTGCCTACCAACCTGAGAAAAAGGCGTAAGTTTATGTTTATTATTTTGAAGTCAGTTTTAATAATCAAGAATTGTGAAAAACATTTGGTGACACAAACAAGACACGACGAATACCTAGAAGGGAAAGAGATAATAAAAATCTTTCGCACTACCAAATCAAATCCAAAATAATCTGTAAATGTCCCTAATGCAAGGGTTTCCTAAGACTGCGGTGGCCGCCAAAAAGCGTCCACAATGTATCGTCGAATGATGTCACTGAAATGTTTTTATGAAACAAGTTTTTATAAATATACTTATTTAATGAAATTATAATACAGAGCTGTACCCTAATTACGTAATGCAAAATCAATCCGAATCTGAATCGTTTTGAAACAGATTGTTAATCCATTGCTCCGTAAGTTTGAAAAAAAAAACTGCAGAGCAACGTAAATAACGCAATGAATGTTGTTGAACTGTCAAAATGAAACAGATTTGTCTTTATCGTTTACGAAAATATGTTGCGTAGTTAGAAAGCTGTTATTTAATTCTAAACTCGCCAAACTTTTACTTTTGCGCTCTTTTACAAAACAATGAACCACTTTACGTACACACATCAGCAGGTCAAGCTACTACAAACCGTCAAATTTTCACATTCGATTCTGAACTTAATTATTAACATTTTAACGTTTTAAATCATTTGGAGAAATCTGACTGCCTGGTAAACCTTACGGGCTGTCGTCTGTTCATACCTACAACTTATATAATATAATTATTATTATACTGAAATGGTTTACTCTTATACAATATATTTAATTCTTTGCTATCCTGTATGTATATCAGGTATAGGTGCTCGTGGCTAAGTAATAACTGCCGCACGGGACGATCCATCAGGTTAAGCTACGCTTGCCGGGGTTGGTCTGTGGATGGGTGACCATCTTTACATACCGAGACTCCTCCGTGCCTCGGAAAGCACGTTAAGCCGTTGGTCCCGGCTGTCATTCGTGGATCTTTGACAGTCGTTACGGGTCGCCCGAAATCTGACAACTAGTCTTACCAAGGGATATCGTATTACCCAGTTACTGGGTTGTGGAGGTCAGATAGGCAGTCGCTCCATGTAAAATACTGGTATTCAGCTGCATCCAGTTAGACTGGAAGCCGACCCCAATATAGTTGGGAAAAGGCTAGGCAGATTGATTGCTATCCTGTATAATGTTTTTTTTTTGTTTTAAGTGATCCTTTATAGCTTTTTGCGCTTGTAATTATACAGCTTTAATTTGTATTGCGCTGGTTGTGTGGCGTCACTGCCACACAAATTAGAGCTGTATAGTTACAGCGCACGCACACATGGTGCCGCGCGCTCAGATGAGTTGAACTATCTGTACTAATTTTTACTTTTTCTCTTAATAAAAGTGTTCCCTATAAAGCGTGTTTTGACACCGTGAAGTGATAGCCTGATGCCATCATCATCATGACGGCCCTTGTGGCTGCTATGTGGCGTCCATTGCTATCGTAGCTAACATAAGCATTAATTCCCATAACTCACACACTATAAGCAACACCAACATACATAATGATTAATGACTAAAAACTACTAACATCGAACTAAGGGCAACTGAGTTAAATAATTTATTAGCGAGCTAAGCGGCTAGTCTCAACTAACTCTAACTTACTTTAGTAACTTTACTTCCTAGGGAACGGTTTTATTTAGCAGTTTGGAAAGTGCTTCATCAACTAGCTGGGTTAATGGTTAATAAACGATTATGAGATAATAGTTTTAGTAACTAGTATAGTACCTATGTCCTATATTTGGACCTGACTTGTACTTTAAATTTTAAAAAAACCGGCCAAGTGCGAGTCGGACTCGCGCACCGAGGGTTCCGTACAAACCTGTAGGTATTTAAGTAAAAGTTCACCCATCACTGCAATCGAGTCATAGTTATGGTATTTTTATTGCAAAATGAAATCCATAACATTGCAATGTGGAAAGCTGGAGGAGCATAAATTAAAGACAAAGTTCACTTTATCGTTTCAGTAATCCTTTATTTTATATTAACACATATCATTTATTGTGTAATAAATGATATGAAGAAGAAACAGATGATTGTCATGGATAGTTGTCTGACAGATTTGGAAGAGGGTGAGTGCTGATTGTGGATGAATGAGTTGCCTGTCAAATGCCTTCTCTACGCAGATGATCAAGTTCTACTTGCATCGTCAGCAGAACAGTTGCAAAACATGATGACTGTGATGGATGAAGCATATAAGAGGAAAGGGATGAATATAAATGTGAATAAGACGAAGGTCATTGTCTTTGAAAGAGGAGAGGATGCATCGGTGTGTGATATGAAAATAAATGATAAGAATATGGAGCAAGTAAGTGAGTTTGTATACTTGGGGAGTCTGTTTACAATTCAACCATTTTTTTTACACTAGCCTTGCAGCAGCCTGTCTGATAATATGTTTGACAATAATATGATATAATATGACAAGCTGTTTGAAAAAAATTGTCCCCACCCTAGAGATAAGTCGCGGTCATTGCGGTAACTACAATTATGTTTATAGTCACAATTTAAAAGGTGTTGATTTCCTTGCGAGTAGTTGGGAGTTTCAAAATCTGCGGTATAAATGGTTGTACCTTTGCGTTTTTGCGTTGACTTAGAAATTTGTTTTATTTTCGCAGCTTAAAGGCAATTAGACCTAAGTATTTGATATGAGTTTCAACTTGATATCTCTACTCGTTCATGAGGAAAAGGGTAATAAGTTTATAACTGTTGAAAAAAATGTAATGTAACAAAAAAATTAATGTTTTCGGAATTTTTCCTTTAAATGTGCTATAAAACATTGCTTAAAGCTAAATTTCAAGATTCTAGGTCGACTGGAAGTACCCTTTAGGTTTTGATTCCCTTGCGACTAGTTGCGAGTTTGAAAATATGCGTCTTAAATTGCT
Source organism: Xanthia togata (assembly GCA_963853775.1). NCBI lineage: Eukaryota > Metazoa > Arthropoda > Insecta > Lepidoptera > Noctuidae > Xanthia > Xanthia togata. The sequence goes on along the minus strand of OY970798.1, from coordinate 6,568,699 downwards.
GTTTCTTTTGATTGCGTTGGCACAGATGTTTGATTTTGTTACAGCTTAAAGGTATTATAGACTTGAGTATTTGATTTGAATTTCAATTGAATATCACGCGTTCATGAGGAAAGGGGTAGTAAGTTTAAAAATATTTTTATTATAATTATGATGTTACTACAAATTTACGGTTTTTATAATTTTTCCTTTATCTTTGCTATAAAACGTTGCTTCGTACCAAATTTCAAGATTCTGAGTTCACGGGAAGTACCCGGCTTTGATTCCCTTGCGAGTGTCGAAAACATGCGGCATAAACGGCTGTATCTTTTGATTGCGTTGCCTTAGAAGATAGATTTTTTCACAGTTTCAAAAGACTTCAGTTTTTGGTATAAATTCCACCTTGATACCTCCACGCGTTCCTGAGAAAAAGGGTATTGACAGACAGACGGACGGACGGACAACAAAGTGATCCTATAAGGGTTCCGTTTTTTCCTTTCGAGGTACGGAACCCTAAAAATGGCGTCCATAAATTCATTCGCCACATAACGTGGCGTGGCAAAGCTGCCAGTCTCTTGGGTACATGACCAACCAGTCGACAGTGATGCGGATGAATTTTTAAACAACTTCCAAAATGGAGGAGGTTCTACGTTCGTCTGTATGTTTTTTTTTAATGTAGGTCTTTCGATGTTTTCGTCAGTTGTAGACCAATTTTGAAAATTATTTCATTTGGCAGGATAAGTTATTTTATTCATCCGTTTAGCTGACCACTAGGCACTTCGGTTAAATATAGTCTCAGTAAAGTAAAAGAGATGAAATACACTCACTGTCTCAATTATACAGGTAATTATGACAATAAAATCAATAGAACTAATCCCCGATAAAGACGTTGGTTTTGTCCCACTAACAGAGGTAATTCAGTGCTAATGTGTCGGGACCTTAGCATGACTTCCAGCATATGGAGGTTTCCTACTTACCCCGGTCCCACTTAACTAAGTTTTACTTTTATACATACTTACTAGCACATCTTATCTTTTGTATGTATGTATGTTTCAATAATGCCAAAATAATACTGAATTTCTTATATAAAAAGTCTTATTTGATATTAATAGCAATAATTTGTAACAGTAATAATAAATTGGGTTACATAACTTCTATGAAAGTTTTATCAGGCGCTTTTATTTCATTTATGATACAGTTTTTAGGGTTCCGTACCTCAAAAGCAAAAAAACGGAACCCTTATTACCACAAATCGTGTCCGTCTGTCACAGCCAATTTGCTCGCGATAATAAATAAAAAAATAACATGGTAAATCTCCCAATATTGTGCACGCAAATATACATTTGCAGTTGGAATATAAGGGAGAACATGTTTTTCAACTACAACGTTAAGTTTTTTCTTCGGATAAATTCATCCCAACTATAGAACCCTTCATTGTGCGTGGTCCGACACGCTCTTGGCCGGTTTTTTACTACATACTTTTGCGGCAGTCTGAGAACTGTGTCGTGAAAAATAGATTTGATAGTTCTATTTGACAAAAGGATTACCTACACTTTACACTCAGCTGCTGTAGGTACACCATCCGGGCGTGAAGACTCTTAAAATGCGAGGGAACTTTTTCTCAAATTCGATGCGACTTATCTACAGCCAAACGAATTAACGAACAAACTCGGATATTGCATGCGGTTGCTGACAACGTTGAAGGAAAATATCATACGGAAACTGACTTATTCTACACTAATATAATTATTAGAGCTGAAGTTTGTTTTTCTGTTTGAACGCGCTAATGAGAAAAAAAAAAAAAACTACCAGTGAGATTTTAAAATTTATTTTTGCATTTGATAGCCCAATTTTTGAGGAAGGTTATTGAACATTGCACTGCGACCATCAGGAGCCGAGGATAAATAACAGAAAACGCTAACCGAAAATGAAGTATTAGCGCGGGCGGGAAATGAGATGCGACGCGGTGGTTCGGGAGCTGAAATTTCACGCGGACGAAGTCGCGGGCAGAAATCACCAACCCGTCTTGGAAAGCGTGGTGATCAATGCTCGTGCTTTCTCTGTATGAGGAGAGGCCTTTGCTCTGCTGTGGGACAATAATAGGCTGGCATATTTTTTTGTTAGATATGCAGTTTTGCGCAAGGGGATATTCCGTTTATCCACCCCAAAAAATCCACCATAAGGTGGATCCTTGGAAATGTGTATCCGAGAATCCACACTAAGCCTATAAATTCCGTTTATCCAACTAGGCCTAGGGTGGATTCTCGGATATGGATATAAATTTCCGAGTATCCACCTTACGGTGGATTTTTTGCGATGGAAAACGGTTTAACCAGCCGCAAGCATAGATTAGAGAAACATTATTTGTACTATAGGGAACGACTTGCGTTGATTGGTACTACATATTAACATCTTACAATTCACTCACAGTAATTAGTTCTGTATGAGGGTCAAGAATGTTTTTTTGGGGACATGAGGAGCAGGGTGTAAAGTTCACTCATCCACCATAGAAAAGGGAGGATCCTCCAACCAGACGGGTGTTGTGTCTGGCGGGCCGACTACCCGATCGTTGATGTCGGACAGTCTTATATACATATGTCGCTCGCGCGGTAAACTCCATTTGCGCGATGCAGGACCTGTGCGACGTCATGTCCCTGATGCGCAGCTCGTATGTGGCAGTGTAACCGCTACAATTTCAATGAAAACTTTGGCATTACTCAGTAGGTACGTTTGACTACTAAGTAATTATGGAAAGTTTTCAAGCACTCTAAAAACCGTTAAAATATAAGTGTTGTGATAATGTAGGTACGTTTAATCGTGACTATCGGCCCGTGACTTCGTTCGCGTGGAACTCGTAAGGCACCAAAATGTATTAAAATAACAGCCACATAATTATTTCCCGCCCGCGCTATTACTTTTTTTTTTTCTGCTCCCTCCTCCAAATCTGACTGGCAGTTTAAGACATTATCGTATTCAAACAAACAAAAAAAAACACACTTCCACATTATAATAGTATCTATTGATTACTAGTGTGAAAATAAGAACGCCTACCAAAATGTTGAGTGCAACAATTTGATGGTGTAGCTACCTCTTTACCCTAATGACAGGCGTCAGTTTAAATTTTCATCATTATGCATTATGCGGGGCATGAATATTTCATACAAATATAATACCAAAATAATTTGTAAATCAAACATATTCATAAGATAGTGTGTATTTATTGATATAGATTTGTTATAGCTGTAGTGGCAATCTTGTATTTTGGTTTAAATAGGTTTTTATTTTTATTATTTTATTTTTCTTAGATTCTTTTCTTTTAGATTTGAATAGAATGTGAGAAAGTTGTAGGCTTAACAGACTGAAGATCTGTCGACCATTTTCTATCTTGCTAAGTACCTGGTACTTGTTGATAGGCCTACACTGTCCTCTCATACCTATTAACACTGTAATTTGAAAACATTGTAAATACCATTTACTTTTAAAAGAGTAACCGTGGAGTTTCTTGCCGGCTCTTCTCCAAAGGAAACGACCAATTGGAACCGTGCACCTAGCTTCTGCCGTTTCATAAGTGCCCTTGTAGGTTTATGTGAAATAAAATACTTTGAATTTTGAATTTATTCCGATTGGATTACAGAATATCGAGGCTCCCAAATATATATTTTGAATGGACGCTGATATAAAGACTACGTTTGTATGAACTACGCATGCTCCCTCGGCCCGTTAAACCAACGCCATTCATAAGGCTAAGCGTATTCTGAGACGCAGTCGACGCAGGCCCACGCAGCGCAGGGCAGAACAAATTTTGTAATGCATGAACGTACTGACAGCTGCGTACGCTGCGGAGCAGGCACGTGCCACGCAGACATATTATGTCTGTCCTGCTCTGCGTCTCATTGTAGTGCCGGCACAGATATCTGCTCGAAGCGTGCAGAGCGTCACGTGTTTATTACCACACGTTTATTGTTTGTGCTAGCTGGAACGCGAATGTGTCTGTGTAGGTGCGTCGCCGCATGCGCTCGCGGCCTATGTCTGCTTCGCCTGCCCTACCTTGCAAAATCTGTACTATGCTGACCTGCATTACCTGCGTCGCAGCATACACGACTTAGCCTTAGGATGAAGAAGTATGACACGGCTTGTGCTATAATAATCTTATTCAGATTCTATGACAAAAGCCGTGTGCCCGATCGGATTTCCCATCAAGAAATTTTAAGGTTCATTAGGACGTCGCAGCATCGTTGCCTTTGAAATTTATATTTATATTTGTCGCATAAAAATTCCTTGCCGTGCCGTGCTGCCAGTCGCATCAGTAGGTAAATGCCCTTAGGCGATGAATTTCCAAAAAAACGATGATAACGATGAAACAATAGTCTACCAGCTTTCACGTTTCTAAATTCAAAAATTGACGAACTTCCATAGGACTCTTCAACCCATATTTTAACCCCATAAGGCCACCGCCGGCAATTAACAAGAGGCGTCTAGAGCTAGCAACTAAAAACAAGATGGCGAGCAACGAGCAGCGACGGTAACGAGCGATTACCCGCTGGTGCCTATTCGTATGGGCAGACACCAGCACGTCAACCTACCCGAAACTGACAAATTTTCCCAATAAACTTTGAACCTTATATTTTAGTGATAAAGTTGAAGATCTTTTAACGAAATTTGTCAGATTGTAGTAGGTTGATGTGCTGGCGTCTGTACCATAGTTGTAACGGAGCTTCGATTCCGACTTTGAAAAATCGGAACTTCCAATTAATTTTGCACCTCTGACTCTGACTTCGGCTTCAATAATTTTGAATCGGAGTTTATACCGAAGATCGAAACGCAGCGAAGCACGTGACTAGAGTACGTACAAACAATTTGTCAACAACTTGTCGCTCGGGTATTGTTTGTACACGCTTGCGCTCGTAGTCCCAGTTTATTGTTTTGTCAACACTCCGTTTCTCTACCTCTTCTTCCAATTCTGGTTCCGGTTCCGATTCCGATACTATCTCTGTGTCAATAATTTTATTTAAAAAATTTGATGATTTTCTTAAATCTTTTATGAAATTTCCAACTCTCTAGAATATGACGTTACAGATTTATGGCGGTTTAACTGGGTCCAGTCTGTACTGAGGAATCTTCAAAACATGAGTTTAACTGTAGAAATACACAAATATGCCTTTTATATCTTATAGTTGAACATCTCTGTGAATTTGTTAAAAATAAATAATGGCTCAAAAGCAATTGCTTGAAAAGTAAATGTTGAATTTTCTTAAAACGTTTGAACTGTGAGCCCAATACTTTCGGCTTTATTGACTAGGCTTAACCTCATAGACGAATAAAGAGTATAGTTTAGAACGTGAGTGATTTAAGTTTTTTTAACTATATTTTTAATAAAATTGGACATTTCGTCCGTTGTTCTAAATGACATATTTTAAGAGAAAATGGATTTTTAATTTACATTTAGGAGCAAATTTTGTAGGTTGCTTGTGATTTTGTGAGTTTTGTAAGACAATCAAAATGGACAGGAAAATCGATTTCAAAATACATTCAACATTAATTATCTGATAGTAGGTAATTCACATCAAGGTTAAACTGCTTTCTCGGCTCTTTTCTTCTTGGTTCCGATGAGTTGTCAGCAGCAGTGTTCAGAGTGTGATCGGACCGCTCCTCGTTGTTTATGTCCAGCTCCGATGCGGTATAAGTTGTAGCTCGCCGCTGTTCACCTCAGGTTGACACGATAGCAAATGTATAGTTAGTATATAGTTCTGAGTTATACACACTATTTGGCAAGATAAGTAATATATTTATATTTTAACTTGCATCTCTGTGGAATTTATATATGTAAACAAAATTTGGGTCTTTCCTTTTCTTCACAATTGGCGAACTTTCTTTCGACATTAAATCGATCTGTAATTGGCAATGGTTCGGATAGATTTCTTATTATAGGTGATTTCAATATGAGCGGAATAAGTTGGGAACCATCTGACAATATATCGTACGTCCCATCGAATCTTAAGAGTATTGATGAAGTGTCACTTGGGGATGAGTTATGTACTCTTGACCTTGGTCAATATAATGGCGTGGCTAACAGATACGGTAAAATACTTGACTTAGTCCTCTCGAACCAGGCAGTCAATGTGACTGAAAGCTCAAGCCCAGTAGTACCAATTGATGATTATCACCCAGCATTGTTAATTACAATGGATCTTGTCGAGATGCCTCTCCTTGAGTGTGCGTCACGTATACAATTTTTATATGATAAGGGTGATAACGAATCTTTTAACGGTGACATCTGTAAGGTCTACTGGGAAAGTGATTTCTCAGTAAGGTCCGTTGACGATTCCGTAAGTTTCTTCAATAACGTTATCTATAATCTTCAATCAAAATATATTCCTCAGAAACTTTGTCGTAATAAATCATATCCGACCTGGTACAGTTCCTCATTGATTAGAACAATAAAAGAGAAATTTAGATACTTTAAAAAACATAAAACCTACGGTAATAAAGCTGATGAACTAACATTTAAACTTCTTCGTGATAGGGTAAAAGTGTTAGAAAGTCAGTGTTACGCAAATTATTTGAAACTTACCGAAGCGTCTATTAAAAATAACCCTAAACAATTTTGGACTTTTGTTAAGAAACGTCATAATATAAATGCAATCCCCAGTACGTTCAACTGTGTACCGGGGAATCAATATGTGAGGCATTTTCTACCTATTTTCACTCCACGTTTTTAGATCCCAACCTTACTTATGGAGGTAGCTCAAATTCCTCTTCCTCTGGTTTTACTGAATCCTCAAACCTGTCGTCCGATATCAGTCGTATCACGGTGAACATTGAAGATATAGCCAACTTGCTTCGCAAATTAGATACATCGAAGGCGCCAGGCCTAGATAATATCTCAGCGAAGGTTCTCGTACGTTGCGCGGCATCTATTGCACTTCCTATTTCAATTATATTTAAAAAATCATTAGATGCTTGTGTTGTCCCCAAACTTTGGAAATCGGCATTTATAACGCCTGTGCATAAGAAGGAAGTCAAGACAGACATTGCTAATTATAGGCCGATATCCAAGTTGTGTATCACTGCCAAGGTTTTCGAAAGTATTATTTATTACCAGGTCTATTCTGCTCTGGAGCAATCGTTACGTCCCTTCCAACACGGCTTTCTTAAAGGTAGATCCACTGTCACCAATCTCATTTTGCTTAATAACTACATCACTGACGCAATGGACCACGGTTAGCAAGTCGACGTTGTCTACACAGACATAGTAAGTGTTTCGACCGAATCGACCACGTCATCCTATTGCGGAAATTAGAGGGCATCGGTATACGTGGAGATCTACTCAGATGGTTTTCCTCTTACATAGAAAACAGGTCGCAAGCTGTGGTACTGAATAATTATATATCCAGCTGGGTTTTAATCCCCAGCGGAGTACCCCAAGGTTCGTTGCTCGGTCCGTTATTATTTATCATTTATATGTAAACGATATCGACTCCTGTTTGACATCATCAAAATTATTGTGTTTCGCTGATGATATGAAAATGTATGCTACCATATCATTGACTGCGGACATGACAGCATTTCAAACTGATTTACAGCGTCTTGAAGTGTACTGCCAAAAAAGTAAGCTTGATCTTAATCCCAAAAAATGCTCAGTCGTAACGTATTCCCGTGGACGGTCAGTCCTAGCCACAAAATATACTCTTGGTGGCCATATATTGCCTAGATCTATTACGATTCGTGATCTGGGGGTTCATCACGATTCCAAACTTATTTTTGATAAGCATGTTGATGCCATCGTCGCTAAAGCCTCAAAATCCCTTGGTTTCATAATGCGATTATCCAAGTGCTTCACGCAAGCTAAAACGTTAAAAATTCTATACTGCACCTTTGTTAGAAGCCACTTGGAATACGCATCTGAAATATGGAGTCCATGCTATCACAAATATATTGACCGTATTGAGCGCATACAGAAAAGATTTATAAAAAATTTATGCTTTCACCAGAGGGTGCCGTATGAGTCCAATAACTACCTCAGTCTCTGTAAAAAATATTATCTCTTACCATTGAGTAATCGTCGTGAGATCTCTGACTGTATATTTTTGCTGAAGACGGTTCGAGGTGACATAAATTGCTCTGATATTCTGTCAGCTTTCTACTTTAACGTTCCACGCAAATCCAAACGATTCAATCCACCATTGCGGGTGCCATTTGCAAGTACTAACTACAGACAAAATTCATACGTTGTGCGTGTAAGCAGGTATTTTAATAAGGTGTGCAAACAGTTCGACTTTGATCTTTTTAAGACAAGTGTGACCTCGGCAAAGAACAGTTTAGCAATGAGTTTCTTTAAAGCTTGAATTCTTCAGACTTCTTTCTTTTTATTTATAAATTGAATTTGTAACATCTTTGTTATAATGGGAAATAGCTCGTCGTAATTATGTTTTAGTAGTTTTTACAAATTTTAGGTGCATTTTTTTTTATTTTTATTTATTCCTGTTTTTTCTTTTTGGCAATGTTTGGCAGTGTGTATATTTTGTTCCACAGTACTTTTATACCAGACAAGCTCTAGACGTGAAGACTTGTAATTGGCTGCCAGATTATCATACTGTTATATAACACCATTGTATTTAGCTGTAAGTCTTCCAAAGACCTTAAATAAATAAATATTAATAAGACCTTGACAAAAATCCGGTCCCGCGTCCCCGAATTATTGTTTTCTGTTCGCACTATCGTCGACGTGCATGTTTAATTACCGTAAGGGCTATTTTGGGGAGATGATAACTGAAGGGGTGCGATAGGACCGATGCCTGCCGGGGTTGCGGGGGAAATTCCGAAAAGGATACCGTGGCCCCTGTCAATATACAGGCACCTGAAGAAACACGGGTGGGTTTTAGTCAGTAAGAGTCTAACACGCCCTCCAACTCCACCCAGAGTGGGAGAAGATATTTGATAATATCCCACAAAAATAAAAATAAATTGTGCACGGTATCTCTTTCGGACTTTCCCGCAACCCCGGCAGGCATCGGTCCCATCGGGCCCCTTCAGTTGCTGACATCTCTTTGAGGCGCGCGTGGACCACAACGCGCCGTCGACCCGAACTTAGTCCTCATAGGACGGCGAGCTATACATTACTCACCGTCGGCAAGCCCGCGCCTACGGTGGCCGGGAATTAGCCTGCGATTCCCGACGCCCAGAACGTCTCTTGCGGCGGCTAGAGGCGTGACAGCGCGGATTCGGTCTCTCCTTCGCGAGCATTAGTGCTTCGCAGAAGGAGGTGACGGCCCCCTATGCCCTCTCGCTCCGTACCATGACCTGGAATAGGGCCGGATGCGAGAGACCCCCACCACCAATCGCCTCCACGAGGACATGGCTATGCTCTGCCCAAGCCGGGCAGACCTCCATCGTCCACCATGTCCTCCGGGCGATCCACGCAGTGATGAAACCCGGGCGTTTCCTCCCGCCTGATACGAAACAGAAACTTCCCGAAACAACCGTGTCCGGTGAGGACCTGCGTCAGGCGGAAAGTGAGGACTCCGTGGCGCCTCTCTAGCCACTCCTCAAAGAGGGGACTTATCGCCGAAATAGTGGCGTGCCTAGCACTGGGTTACGACAATCACACTCCATGACGACAAGAGATCCCGCTAGAGCTCTGTCTGCTGTGCCACGATTTTTCGCGGCAGCGGAGTTACGCCCCGGCGTTTCTCCGTTCCCCGCGCACACGAGAGTGGTGCGAGGACTTTCGCATCTAGATTCGGATCTCGCCGCCTCTCCGGAGACCGTGCGGTATCCCCGGACCAGCCAGAGCAGCGGAGCACGTGCACCCATTTTTTTTTTTTTTGATTTGAAATCATCAAATGACTTGTCCCGCTCTTGGTGGAGCGGGAGGGCGTGTCAGACTCTTACTGACTAAAACCCACCCGTGTTCCTTCTGTTGCCTGTGCAATGCCAGTGGGGCCATGGTATCCCTTTCGGAATTTCCCGCAACCCGGCAGGCAATGGAATCATCGGACCCCTTCACTCGCTGACACCCTGGCTCCTCCTGCGGCGGCTAGGGGCGTGAGAGCGCGAACTTTGCCTCTCCCTCACGCGTTCCGCCTCCTCCTTCGCGAGTATTACTGCTTCGCAGAAGGAGGTAGCACGTACACCCCTGACGACGGTCTATGCGCTAATCTTATTGCACAACTTTTTAGTATTTTATAACGTTGTTAACTATTTAACTAGCTAAAAAGTAAACAATCGAAATCGTTAGCCATTTTAATATCGTTCCAACCGATCCCATCACCTGATACGCCTGTATTTTGTCTCGCTCGCTCAAGGTCTTAAAACCAGTTTTCTTCCCACTCCATCTTGCCCTTGCGCGCCGCGAGTGACGATCACCGGTCAAAAACTGCAGAGGTCAGTCGAGGTTCGCGCTTCCGTACAACACTACACTTGTGAGGGACTTTACTTGTGCAGCCTCATATAATAGACTTCTAGAAGTTCGATTTATTTCCCAAACTATATAATACACTAATTATTTAAAAGTTTAAATTAAGGAATAGTATCAGTGCTTCAGTAAACGCCATAATTATTGGGTAAGTGTTGACAATTCACGCAGTGCTTTTATCATGTGTCATGGTGGTCAATGATTTGCAAAAATATCATCTTTTTTTCTAGACACCATTTCTTTCTTTTCTTTCATCTTTAGAGGTATGAGGAACAGGGTGTAAAGTTCACTCATCCACCATAGAAAAGGGAGGATCCTCCAACCAGACGGGTGTTGTGTCTGGCGGGCCGACTGCCCGACTGTTGATTTCGGATAGTCTTATCTATGTCGTTCGCGCGGTAAACTCTAATTGCGCGATGCAGGATTTGTGTGACGTCATGTCTTTGAAGCGTAGTTAGTATGTGGCGGTGTAACCGCTACATCACTCCCCTCCGGAGACCGGAGGTCGATAGTGGGCTGAGTCTTGTATCTTGCGATGCTTCACAGTGCCAGCTAAGGTTCCAGTGAGTCGGAACCGTGTGCCGCACAGTTCGCGGTGAGTCGGAACTGTCTGCGATGATTGCGGCGGTTGTGGTGATTGAGGTGATTGCGGTGATTGAGGTGATAGCGGTGATTGCGCTGATTGAGACGATTGCGGTGATTGAGGTGATAGCGGTGATTGCGTTGATTCCCCAGTGAGTCGGGGTGATGAGGCTGAGGGTGATGACCAGGAATGCGCGTTCGCTGCATGCTGGTGGTCAGGATACCCGTTGAAGCTGAGGGTGCTGGCTGTCTGTGTGACTCGCCTCACGAAAGCTTGCGGGAGTGATGATGATGACGTCACGCTGAAGTAGTTGCACGAAGGCTGCGTTGACGTTCATACTCGGGGTCACCAATTTAGGAGTATGAGGAACAGGGTGTAAAGTTCACTCATCCACCATAGAAAAGGGAGGATCCTCCAACCAGACGGGTGTTGTGTCTGGTGGGCCGACTGCCCGACTGTTGATTTCGGGTAGTCTTATCTATGTCGTTCGCGCGGTAAACTCTAATTGCGCGATGCAGGATTTGTGTGACGTCATGTCTTTGATGCGTAGTTAGTATGTGGCGGTGTAACCGCTACACATCCATCAACCTTTGTTTTACATCACTGTTTATATGTACGTAGTAATTAATTTCAAAGTGCTTCACACTGCTTTCTTTTCATAACACTCTGTGCCCTCCGCTTCTGAAGGTGACCTTTACACACATTCGTCTTAAGCGCAATAGTACCCTATCCATACGCTTGCGCTTACGCTGCCGTGGTCACCGTCAGGAGAGGATAAGCAGAGGACTACCTGTGTACATTTTGGACGTATTCCAAGGACCGGAGAAGTTTGGGTTTTCACTTCCGGGTTTTATACCCGTGAGAACTGCTACCGCGTCGCTTGTTGGCGACACACGCCACAGACGCGCATCACCGCTGCGGGCAACTGGCAACCTACGCCGCTTCTGGCATCAGGCATCCGGCGCCGCTACCATCAACACTGTGGGTCCTGCACCCAGCTCCTCGGCTCCAGCGTCCTTGAGCTACGCGCAAGCCAGGATAGCACTTGACGTGCCTACCTCCATGATACAGAAAAATTATGACGGGCTTTGTATCCTACGTCCATAAAATACATTTTTGACTGCTGAGAGTTTTTAATCATTCCATACACGGTGGAAGAGATAGTGACAAAATTGCAGTACCTGCAAGATCAACTACTTGAAACGACAGTTTATATTTCACTAAAATTATGAATGCTGGCGGATCTAGATGCCAACTAAGTCCATAGTAGGTAACAGTACACGATGAGGGTTTCCACCGTGTATAGGCAGGAACTAACGTTTTCAAGTAAATATAGGTATTAGGCAATTATTTTATTAATCTAGTCTAAGGTATATCCAGGATCTTGCCGGACTGCCGCCATGGGATCTAGAGGCAAAAGTCCTCGCGCACATTTGGGAGTAGCGCGAGGAGGCGAAACGCTGGGGCGTAACTCCGCTGCCGCGAGAAATGACGGCACATCTGACAGAGCTCCGGCGGGATCTCATGGCGTCATGGAGAGATTGATTATCGCAATCCAGTGCTGGGCTAGCCACAATTGCGGCGATAAGTCCACTTTCGGCCTGACGCAGGTCCTCACCGGACCCGGTTGTTTCGGGAGGTTCTTGTTTTGGATAAGGCGGGAAGAAATGCGCGGGTGTCACCACTGCAGTCGCATTAGTCAATTGAGACAGACCGGACAGGTCTGCACCAAGAAATCCGAGGACTGACGAAACACGAAGTATGCCGAGGGACATTAAGAACATAGTTGTAATACTGTATAATGTACCTAGTATTATAAGCATATAAGGTCAGTACAACTATTTAAGCTATGAATTAATAAGAATACGTATTTGAAACATGCAAAAATTCAAATGCAGGCAACGGCTTAATCCATAAGTGGTCACTATTAAAACCATTAAAACCATTTATTTACAAAAACGTAATCCTTAAAATCACAAGCATACAAAATAAAGATAATTAAAAGCAATACCGATTGACATCATAAAACTATTTCACCAGCGACGGTGTGGGACCTAAACGGAAATATATCTCAGAAAGCGATGCCGATTTGTGATTGTGTCGTTTCATACGAAACGTTTCTATCGTATTCTCATCTAGACCCGTGGCCACGAGCTACACGCTCAATCTAGACGCGTCTTGCGACACCGACTGCGATGAAAACAAATAAAAGTGGTTGTTTAGAGCATGCCACGAGACAACGCGACACGTCTTGCGGAGCGACAGACGGATACAGCTCGATTCGCAACTCGCATCGCTTGAGGCCTTGATTGATGCCTAGTTCAGGATTGGCGACCATTTTACCAATTTATCTACGAAAACTCGGGGATTGTCCATTGTCCAATGTTTTTGAACGTGGACGAATTTGTTTGAATTTTTAAGGACATTTGAACGCACGGCTACGAAAAATGCAGTTCGGGTTTTTCGTTCGGGAAATTCGGGTTTATCTGACGACCCCAGACGGGGTGGATAATCGGAAATCACTTTTGATTATTCTTCTAACTTTTTTACTTCAAGCACAGTTATTATCACATTGAATGATATATAGGTAGAAAGGACAAACGTATCTTGGGCCAGTTTTTCAATCATGTTTCTCTAAGTACACAGTTGAGGGAGGACATCGGAAGTATAATAATATACGAATTCTGATTATCCACCCCGTCTAGGATAGATTCTACATACGTTTCCAAGTATCCACCTTAGGGAGAATTTTTCGGAGTGGATACCGTGGATAATTATAATCGGAATAACCTGAAAAGTTTATCTAATATCATTATTACAGCTAGTTTTAGCGCAGGGTACTGTAATTCTAAGTTAAGTATATTGTAGTATTTCAGAATTCCATGGATCATCCCTTAATTTTCACTGCTGGTTTAAAAACCATTAATTATTATTAAGTAGACTTCTCCAATTTACCTAATAGGTACATAGATATCGGAAGACGGAAACGCGTGTTGAAACTTGTGTTGCCTTGCTAAATCGATACAGAAATGAAGAAATATTGGATCGAATTGTGACATGTGATGAAAAGTGGATTCTTTACGATAACCGTAAGCGAAAAATGCAATGGCTGACCCCAGGTCAAACGGCGCAACAGTGTCCTAAAGCAAAGCTTACCAATAAAAAGGTAATGGTAACTATTTGGTGGTCTCAGCATGGTGTTATTCACTATAGCTTTCTCCGATCTGGTCAAGCAATAATGGCAGATGTCTACTGTGCCGAACTCCGAACAATGATAGCCAAACTAGCAGTGAAACAGCCCCGACTCATGAATCGATCTTCACCATTATTGCTCCATGATAACGCAAGACCTCATACAGCACGAGAAACCGTTTTAACTCTACAGGAACTGCAATTTGAAACCATTCATCACTCTCCGTATTCGCCAGACCTTGTTCCAACGGACTACCATTTTTTTCGTGATTTGGACAATTATCTACGTGATAAAAAGTTTTCTTCTCAGGAGGCAGTACAAAATGCTTTCACACAGTTTGTCGAATCTAGATCACGAGAGTTCTATCGCAAAGGCATAAATGACCTTCCTATTAGATGGCAGCAATGTATCTAGATAATAATGGTAATTATTTGGATTAAATAAATATGTTAACAGGTAATTTCATACTTTAACCCCTAATATTACATGGGACTTAAAATATAACTGGCAAGGTTGGGTGTTAAGTACACCTCTGGCTTACTTTTTGGGAAATACAGACGTGATGTTATTTTATGAAAACTAAAATCACCAGCACAATGGTAACCAAATATTCGTTCCCTTTCTTACTAAGAAGAAGCTTATTCCCAGAATACAAATGACGTGTAATAAAGCCAGAACAAATCATTTCCTTAATTGCTGTTTGTTGTTGATTAAAACTTTACAACCAACAAACAGCACGTCGATTCGACAGAATTTTAACTGTGGTTTTTTTTTTGTATTTCTATAAATTGATCTGCATTGATTCCGGTTTACGAGTATAACATAACATCAAATGATCTGTATTTCCCAAAGGTTAGGCAGAAGTGTACCTATAGTACAGCCAAATTTCGCCAGTTTGGTTTAAGTCTCATGTAACAGGGGCGAGCCTATTGCCAACCAACCATAAATCCAGACACTGGGTTGTTACTGAAAAATTCCAGATCGAAAAACCAATACTAGCGCTTGCGACCAATAGACGAATGATGCAGGCTAGGAGGCAAGGAGGCGGATTAATAATCTTGACTAAATCAGCAATGGTAAAAGTAACAAAACAAATATGTATTTCAGTCTTGTCTTGTCTTTGATAGCAGTAGCACGGTGGCGGATTCGATTCCCATATCGAGGAAAATATTTTAACGATACACAGAATAGTCAAAAATTTGGCACGTAAATGGCATATAAAAGGCAAATGTCAGATTTATCTGCCATTGCATTTACATACATCACGAAAAATTTAACGTTATTGTTACCTACACCCCCACATTGAAATTTACAACAGGGAATGTTACCCACCAATGTTACCCATAATTCTTCTTCTAAAAATAGTAAAAGCTCTGCCCATCTTCAAAGAAGAAATAGCTTTAAGGTAACTTGTAACACAGGAATCGAACTGCAAATCTTTGTTGAAGAAGTCGTGTTTCCATAAGAGCTTTAAAACTACCACGAAAGGAGATAAGGCCTCGAATAGTGCAAAGAATTATGTGTTCGGGAGTTACCGAAGTACCTATTGCAGGTAATCTCTGCCAATAGTTTACTTCAGTATTACTTTTTCCAGCTAAACAACTCTTTTTCTTTCCAGCTGAACCGTTCTTTGTCTTTATTATCGGGTAAGCACACAGTAGCTTTAATAAGCTGATGGGTGTGGCTCATGTTACTAAAATATGGTTATCTTATCCGACCAACCGGTGCATTCGGTAAAAATCTCGACGTGATTTTACCTAAGTTTGCAAGAGCGTTAGGGTAGCCCGCGAAATTCAAAGTTTTTTACTATAGGGATGACAACATTTTATTTTTTGTCTTTCGTTTTTACTATAAAAATATTGGACACATATTTTTTTCTTTTTACAGTGGGTCGTTCTTCTTTTTAACCTACAATTTGACAAAACATTAGCTCAATTTCGAAAAAAAAAATATATGCCTTTCTCGTCAGTATACGTATATATTCTGATAGCAAAATTTCTATTCTATCGGAAAAAATTGTTGGCCGAGAAGTTTACAGATTTTTGTACGATTTTGAAGACCTGAAAGATGACTTCGACGAAAAAAATTACACCTCCGTCACGAAATCTTTTATTTTATTCTATCGAATACTCTTCGTCAAATAACTTGTACTTTTGTAATACATTAATTCACTAAATGAACTTTTAGAAAACATAATATTAAAACAATACATTTGTATTTATAAAATATGTATTATTCATGATCTTAGACCACTCTGTCACATGTTCTGCTAATTTAGAGTATGTTTTTGCTATAAATATTTTTTTACTATCATTTACAAATAAATACGAATATCACAGACGGCAATATGATCAACTATTATAAATATAAATTTTCCAATGCTGCACTAGTCGTAATAAAATATATAAACGACCAAAACAATTTTCTTACCAGGAGACAACATCGTGACAGAGTAGTAACTTATGTGACAGAGTTGATATTCTAGGGGATACCAGTCTGGGTTTTGGAATAAAACAGGTTTATTTTTCTAGAATCAGTTATTTTGTTATACTTAAATCTTTACGTATCAGTCTTCAACATTGTCTGCAGCTCGCTCTCAAATTTATAAATCACTTCTTCAATTGTGAGCTTTTCAGTAACTGGTACATTTTTTGTAATCTTTACCTTTTTCTCTGCCTTTTCTACAACTTCGCTTTTCCTTACCCACTGTCGTAAGTCGTAAATCTCTGTTTGATTAATTTTATCATAATCTATGCACCTGTTCATGCACTCCAAACAAACTCCTTTCATACAGGATACCGAATCAACAGAACAATCTAGATATTCTAAGACTGCATCCGTGTCTTTCTGCACAATTACTTTATTCTTATTTAATGTATTAACCATATAGGTAACATTTACATGTAACTTACATAAGGAAGTATCTCTTCCATCTACAGTAGGTGGCTTCACATAAAATGGCCTATGTTTAGTGAAGTAGCTGTAGTGGCATTTGAGGCATTTTTGTACGTGACAGTCTCCTTCTTATCAGCTGAAGCTCTCGTTACATCATCCCGCAAAAAGAACTGACGAATCTTCCGTACAAGATCAGTATGTTTTGGTAGAACGCTCTTGTATGTTATAGGTCGGTCTACACCTAATGTATCTCTTACCAATTCTATCTGCATTCTGGATTCTTTTACGATACGGGTTTGAAGTACCGATTGGATGAGGTGTTTTTCTTCTAGACTTTTGACAGTTTTGTATCGTTCTTTAATGGTATTAGAAAGAACGCTGTACTTCTTTGTATTCTGACTATTGCTTTCATCTTTGTTGCTGCTGCTGCTGCTGTCTTTTTTTGATTTTCTGTGCAATCTCTTCTTATATTTTCGAACTTTCTTCTCTAACTGGTCTATTTTTTCTTGAAACCTAATATTATCTCTGTATAACTTTGTTCTATCTCTTTTCACTTTCTTTCTACCCCTTGAACTACGAGTAGATACTTCAGAGGAGTCGGTGTTGCAGATGGAGTCATTCGTGGGGTTCTGGTATTGGTGATGCAGCCGGAATGTTTAAAAGTACCTTTTCAAGCATATTTTTCTTCTCCCTTCTTTTTTTATGTCCTTCTTGCCATATTCGCTTTTTGATTCGATGTTCTCGCACGCTCCTGTCAGCCACTAGCTTCTTTCGAGCATGGTATCTTTCTAAATCCTTGCGCTTTATTTCAGTTACCTTCTTAGGGTCATTTTTTCGTTTCTCCCGACAAAGTCGCTGTCTTTCTGCTGGTGTTAATATCTTCTTTTTCGCCATGATGGTATCTGAAAATAGGAAATAAGTAATAAGTACCTAAACATTCGAGAATATAGAAAAATACTTGTAACACTTTCCGTAGGAATAATTACCATAATAACTAGTGTATCTATTTCAGTATTTCTCAGATTCAGCATAAATAGAACATTAATATCGTTTATTTTACCCCTCCGTCACGTACGAGGGGTAAAAATTTGTTGCAAGGTCGATAACATTTAAAATCTAACATATAATATATAATTTACACGTTAGCCGTCAAATATTTATCATTACGTAAGAGTAGGCAACGAAAAGTAACAATAATAATTATATTTTGAATCAATTACTTACGTGACGAAGCGGTAGCCGAATAAACACACGCACCTCCCCTATCACAGCATTCGGCCGACTGACGCGCTGTCTCTTGATCTCAGAGGGGAAATCGTACCGAAGGGGGAAGGGGGTCTAAACCTCCAATTGCAAGCCACAAAGACGAACGGCTCAAACGCGTATTTTGAAGGACAACCCACGTGACAGAATTTACAAAATAAAACATCAGTTATTAGGAGACAAGTATTTGAGATTTTATGAATATTTGATTAAAAGTGATAAAAAATAATGGTTGCTATTACATGATGGGTAATATATTTAGGAATTACAAGATATTTTTACGTTTTCAATCATCATATAATTTTTTCGTAATATTATGGATTATACACAAGCCGAGGTAGCGGGAGACACTGTGATTTGTATGAAATACACTTCTGTCACGCGGATTTACAACTCTGTAACGTACTTTTTACAATGAAATTATTAAATACATATGTTATTTAATTGTGCACAGCCATTATGTGTATAGTACAGTCCATGTTGAAATACAATTAAGAAAAAATAATGGTTATTTCCTTGGTTTTTTTTTCACTGACTGGTGGAGACACCTTTTTGTAGGTTAAAAAGAAGAACGACCCTTGTACGTAATCATAAAATTGAGTTAAAAGGTGGCATGACGTCACGCTTATGTAGATTTTATACTTAGTTGTGACACAGTAGTAATATTACATACAGTATTCCAACTTCATAGAAACGGACGAAGCGCGAGCTATGCCTACGCGCCTCGATCATGGCATCCGTTCGACATGCAGACAGTCGCGACTGTGCCGCAGTGACGAACGGACGGTGTGTGGTTTTTTAACATTAATCGCGCGATTTTTTCACGAAAAAATAAGTTCAAGTAGAAGTAGGTACATATTTAATATGACAAGTAGGATGTATTGTGCTGTTTTTGGTTGCATGAATTCGTCAATAACGCATCCAGAGATATATTTTTTTAGATTACCTGGAAACTCTGAAAGGTAAGACTATAAAATAATGTTACTTACTAGTAGGTAGGTACATAATGTGTGTCTTTTTAATGGATAAGTATTTCTTTTTATCTCCCGAAAAAAAAGATGGATTAATAAATAAAGTGAATAGAGTAAAGGACAAGTGATTGACACGAGTGAAATATGTAGCTATTTATAGGCGGTTCATGAATCATGATACGGCAGGTACGCTTGTGTTAAAACCTCGGGGCATGTGTGTTTTGTTTTGTTAGTTTGTATAATTCAAAGTAAAGACGTGGTATTTTATTATTAATAATAGTTTTTTATTGTACTGCATGTATGAATAATCCTAGAAAAAATAAATTTGACCGTCTGTCTGTCACTAGATAGTTGAAATTTTCTCAGATTAAGTGTTTTTTGTTTTCTCGGGCAGTTTCTGAGAATAGGCTTCGTACGCAGTGCGCCAACAATACGTATGGCGAGCGAACTACCGGTTATATTAAACCGAGACTTATTAATAGTCTACCCTCAGAAATAAACAAATGTATTATTATACATAAAAAATATCGCAGGCAGCCATACCGCATGTTTACGTACAGCGCGGCTGTAGGCATTTATTTCCAAGATACGGCCTAGTTACAATACTGTATGATAATATTACCGTGGTTGTGAAGTAGCGAGCCTCTACTCCCCAACGCGTTTTATCTAAATATTTTTTTATTAATATGATAAATAAAAATAAAAGTCTAATATATTTTTATTATCTGACTGACGGACTAAATAGCATTTCGTTTTTTTTCCCTCTATTTCCAGGTCAGTATCAGGTTGTATGTTCTACATAATATGATTCGCGACTGCAATAAATTGTAGCGGTTACACCGCCACATACGAACTATGCATCAAAGACATGACGTCACACAAATCCTGCATCGCGCAATTAGAGTTTACCGTGCGAGCGACATATTTTATATAAGACTATCCGACATCAACAGTCGGGCATTCGGCCCGCCAGACACAACACCCGTCTTGTTGGAGGATCCTCCCTTTTCTATGGTGGATGAGTGAACTTTACACCCTGTTCCTCATGCCCCTAAAGAATATTTATTATAATCATAAAAATTATCAATACAACTCTATAAGTTCATGTTACCCTATTAAACAACTATTTCATGAAATCATGACATTTAAGGAGTTGTATTGCTGATTCTTATGATTTTATCATTCTGTAAAGCCATATTTGTTACGGTCGTGAATCATATTTTAACTAACAAACAACCTGATACTGGCCTGCAAATTGCATAAAACTTAAGAAATATTGAATTTCGCGGGCTACCTCTGTACCTTAGCGCTTAACATGAGCTGTCATTTCACTAGCGTTTGATACCATCGACCACTCATTTCGAGCTCGCTTCACCTAAGTTTTTACGATGCGATTTTTACTGAATATACGGCTGTTCTTGAACGATTTATGTTTGGATGCAACAATAGTTTAAGGTTTATTCAATTCCGCCTTCGCCCCAATTTGTGGTCGCTTTTCACCATCTTCCATAGTTCTAAAGAGCGAGTTGAATATCAGTGACAAATTGTATTGTTTACGTTAACTTTTTTACAAATCCGAACCGACTTCAAAAAGGAGTAGGATTTCTATTCGACTGAACGTTTTTGTTTTTTGTAGGTACCTATGTAAATACGGTATCATCACCAAATGACGATTCTTTTTTGTTTGGAAGATTATTCTGCCGAATACTGCTAAAGATCTGATAAAGACCTTCGGAGATAGACAATGGAACTCCTCAATAACGAACAGTACACGTATTGTGAATTGTTTAATTTACCTAACTACCTACCAGAAGTCAACTGATCATGAACTTCTCAATGATGAACAGTATAAACTATAAATAATTGTGATTGTACGGAAAATGTGTGCGTGTCGGACCACGCACAACGAAGGGTTCCGTAGTTGGGATGAATTTATCTCTAAAACAAACTTAACTTTGTAGTTGAAAAACCTGTTCTCTCATAATCGATATACGCGACGGTCAATTCTTCAACTGCAAATTTAAGTTTGTATCTAATCGGACTTTTTCTTTTACTTGTGCTATGAGACCTTGCTTCTTGCTAAATTTGATTGATGATTCATGATTCTATGTCAACGGGAACTACCATATTATACAGGGTGTAAGGGACAGCCCTCCGCAGACGATGATGGGGTGAATTCAGTATATCATACTAAGATGACCGGTACATGAAATTATTTCAGGAACGTTACGGGAATCCAATAAACCTGATTTGTTTTATTAACTTACACGCACTGTAACGCTACCATGACCAAATGTACGTAGCGAACGGCAGCGCAGCGAGCTTTCGGACGCCCTCCCCGCCTCCCCGGGGTGTTTGAACAGCTGATGTCACGCGTAGTTCGTTAGAGAATTTCCACATCCATTGCTGTTTTTTTTTTATTTTAGCTGTTTTATTTACATTAATAGAGTACTGCGTACAGAGAATGTAATTTTACATTGAAATAAAGGAATAGTAACTGAAAACCCGATAGCAAAAATAAAAAAATCCTGAGGAAATTTTCAATGGAATATGATTCAAAATAAGGAGCTGAATGCACCCTCTTAGTTTGCGGAAGGCTGTCCCTTAAACCCTTTATAGGTTTTGATTTATTTGCGAGTATCTTAATATGTCGCTTATAAGGCCGTATCTTTTTATTGCGTCGACATAGAAGCTTGATTTTTTTAGAGCACCAGGGGACCGTACCGTATTTGATATTAATTTCAACTTGATATTTCCACGCATTTCTAAGAAAAAGGATCATGATAGACTGAAAGACAAACAAACAGACAGACAGACCAAGAATGAAGTGATCCTGTAAGGGCTCCATTTTTTCATTTTCACGAAGGTACGGAACTCTAAAAATTTAAAATCTTTGTTACAAAAAATACAAACGAATTTCAAAAAGAAAACACAAAGTGCAGTCTGTTTGAATAGGCTATGCCAACATTGGAAAGCAATGAAAACACATTGAAATTTCAAGTTAAAAATCCACGATTTTGTACTACAGAATACAGATTCATGAATAGTATGACTGCAATCTGATACACGTTTATTGTTACCACGGTACCGTTAACTGTGATCTGCCTTAGAATGTTGAAATTTTGTTTCAATTCACGATTGCTTTTTTACCACACTAAGTGCTATTTTCATGTAACTCCACAGCAAATTATATTATGTCAGCTTACTGCTACACGGACTTCTTCTTGGAACTAAATAAAACTTACCCCAGGTTATCAATGACTGATTAATTTTATGAAAAAATCTTAGAAGAATCATGAGTATCATCTATCATCTGCATAGCTTTTTCCCAACTATGTTGCGGTCAGCTTCCAGTCTAACCGTTACCAAACATTTGTATGAAAACTTTAGTTATCAATGTTGCTACACTAGGTAAAAACTACGCAATTACAATTTAAATTAAGTAAGTATGTTGTATTGTTTAACAAATATATTAAAATGTATAGTAAAAAGACAGAGACAGCACGGCACTTACAATCAAGGTCATCATTTGGAATTTGTTCATTACCCCCCAGTTACAAAGATCTGTCCTACAAATGCTCCAGGAAAGTTTCCCAATTACAGGAACGTCTATTTCCCCGTGATCCTTGTCGCCTGTCACTATTTTAATTTCTTCACTCGTACCACAATTTCGGTTTACAACTCCAGTTAAAGCTAAGAAAAAAAAGATAAAAAATATTAGGTAATTGTTAGTTATTTTAACAAAGTCTAAAGTGGCTGATTGACAATATACCTAATACATAACATCACGCTTTGTTTCCCCGAAGAGTTAGGCAGAGGTGTACCCGTAGGAGTTATACCCACATTTCACCAGTTATGTTTAAGTCCCATGTAACAGGGGGCGAGCCTATTGCCATCAACCGGGCACAATTCCAGACTCCGGGCTGCTATTGAGAAATTCCTTATAGAAAAACCCAATAACACTTTTCCCGACCTGGAAAACGAACCCAGGACCTCATGCTCAGCAGTAGCGCTAGTGACCACTAGGCCCACGAGGCAGTATTACAACTTACCGAGGTACTTATGACTAACTTTTAGCTTTACCTAATACAAATACTGCAGCAAGAACATCTACATCTATCTGTACTGATCATTTTCAATGCAGGCCCAAAAGTAACCCCGGTCAAATGCGAGTCAGACTCGTGCAATAAGGGTTCGTATCACCAATTTATATTAATTATTGTTTTTATTATTTGCCATGACAGAGGCCATAGGAACACGTCTTCTGTGAAATTTAGTTAAATTTATTCATGAAAACTAGTGTATAAAAAATATAATCACCCTTCGTAAGTATACACATGGTCACGGTTTCTTCGCATTTCTCTTTCAAGTTGACGTAATCATACAAGCATTTTGGATTTTTTGCGGAGTTACAACTGTAGCATTCAATTGATGAGGCTGAATTGTACAAATATAATCAATAAATTAATGGGTGCCACCGATTAGGTTAGGCCGTTTTCACACACACTATGGATTTCTTTTAAACGGCGATTGTTCACCCTGAAAGCTTCTCGGCCCTGAAATAGCGAAAAAATCTGCTGTTCCATACATTTATGATTGCATATAACTGGAAAAGATAGGGAACAGTTGATTTTCATTTGCGATTTGGAGTTGGTCCCTTAAGTAGTAAAAGTGTGTGTGTGAGAGAGAGAGAGAGAGAGAGAGAGAGAGAGAGCTTTTCAGTTATTTCAATTACACCCAGGTAAATTATTATGAAGTGAACTCGTTTGTTCTTTTAGATACTGATCCCGAAGAATTGAGTAGGGTCTTGATGAGCCTAAAATTATACAGCGCTCCTGGCTGGGATAATGTATCCACTATATTTTTGAAACACATTAGCCAGGAAATCGTTCCTATCATAGCCCATTTGGTTTATCTTTGTTTTACAAAGGGTATATCTTCCCTTCGCCACTTAAGCAACCTATTATCATTCCTATACACAAAGGCGGGGACAGAGACGATTTCAACAATTACAGACCCATATCCATCTTACCAGCTGTAGCCAAGTTGTTAAAAAAATCATAAATAGCAGGCTCTTGAAATTTCTACACAAATTTAATACCTTAAGTTGGTCGCATTTTGGATTCAGGCAGAGAGTATCAATCAAGGATGCTGTCCACAGCTCTCTAGTGGCTGATTATATGGATAAGGGTAACAAATGTTTAACCGTCTTTCTGGACTTAAAAAAGGCATTTGACACCGTCTCTGTTCCCATACTCATAAGCAAATTATGTAGAAGCGACAGGTGAGTGAAGAATTCCGCTAAAATTGCTTAAGGGTTACCTCTCAAACAGGAGACAAATGGTTATGGTGGGAGATCACGTTAGTTACGATGCAAATGTCACATTCGGAGTCCTTCAGGGAAATATGCTGGGCCCTACGTTGTTCCTGCTTTACATCAACAACCTCTGCAACATTATAGTCAATAATGCTAGTGTTTTCTTATGCCGATGATACTGCAGTAGTCTTTTCTGGGAATGCCTGACACACAAATAAACATAAACATTTTAAACATAAACATAAACATTTATTTCTCTTCCACAAAGGCACCTTAAAAATATAAATATCAATATCTGATAAATCCTTTGTGGGAGACTGGTATCTGCACTAGGAAAACCTGTCACACAGATTACCAGCCCCCCCCCCAAAAACAGTGTTGCAAGTGTTGCAACCCACAGTACAGACAGACAGACAGTATTTACATACAATTTTTCCATTTTCTACCTTTGGTAGGAGAACACAACTAAACAAAAACAAATAAAAGAAGATAAAAAAAAAACATTAATACAAAAATTAAATTAAATTAAAAGTTATTTTTGAAGAGTGTGGAACAGTGATGTGGTGTGGTATGGTATGGAGTAGTGTAGTGTCATGTCGTGTGATGTAGTGTGGTGTAGTATAGGTGTGGTGTGGTATGTTGTAGTGTAGTGTCGTGTCGTGTGATGTGATGTAGTGTGGTGAGTGTGGTAAGGTGTGGTGTGGTGGAGAGCGGAAATATATATATATAAATAGCTGACAATAGCTTAAAAATTACTTTCTCACACTTAACACAGCCAATACTAATTACATATATGTTTCAGTGTATCACACAGAACACAATCAAATACAGATTTTAACATAAAAGCACATGCGTGTACCACGTGATGAAAATAACATCATCAGTCAGTTATTTGCATCGTGTGATGCAAATAACTGTTAATGTCCAATACTATGTAGTTAAAGTGTCATAAACTAAGTATCTTGGTGTAATTGTTGATCAGAGACTATCCTGGTACCCCCATCTTGAATAGGTCACTAGCAGAATCAGAAAACTGAGCTAGATGTTCAAATCTCTGAGGTATATCGTACCAAAAAAGTACCCACCAATACAAATACCCCCATAAACCTACTCAATGAAATATACATAGCTTTAGTAGTCTGTCTTAGTGTACTGTTTTCCCATTTGGGGGGGTGTGACTGAGAAAAAATTTAGAGACCTTGAGCGAGGACAACATGCTCTAATAAAAAATTTATACTTCAAAAATCTTAGGTATCCCCTCAGAGCAAATAAAAACCAAGACATAGTGCTGCGTACGCAACACAATACAGTTAAGCATGACAAAACGACCGCTCTGTGTAGACACGCTCACACGCTCAGTCAAAGTCAAGTCAAATAATTTATTTCAATTAGGTACAAAAACGGCACTCTTGAACGTCAAAATTTCCAAAAAAAATATATTATTGATTCTAGTCGCCCCTTCCAAAAAGTAGTTTTCGTATGGAAAATAATGGGCAAGAACTCCACCATTACTCTTTTAAAATGTTTTCATAATAAATCTTGAATGCATTAATTATATTATGTGAAGACGATGCACCTAGAATAAGATTATTAAACCACGATAGGTAAAAATAATGAAACATTAAGGAATGATAGATAAATTAATTATGTGATACATGCATGGTGCTCACATATTAAATTGTAAACTTATACGATATTCCTAACATTTTAACAAGTAATACTAATAATAAGTCAGTGTGTGAGTTCAAGTAATCACAGAATATAAAATCAATGTTACAAAAAATAATAATATACAATTAAATTGGCAACCAGTTAGATTTTGTCTGGATTCTAAATTGTCCTATGGAGCAGGACCAGCATGTTTCCAAGCATTGTTATCTTGGATATAATCCTCTAATGTGTAATTATGCTTGTATAAAAAGTGTACTTTTTATATGAGTTTTAAATTTTCTTTCATTTAATTCTAATATATCACAAGGTATTCTGTTGTAACATTTAACACAGTACCCTATTAAATATGTATTTACTTTTGATAGTTTGAAAAATGCTTGATCTATTTTATCTTTATTTATAGTTTTAAAATGATCATCATCATCATTTCAGCCATGGGACGTCCACTGCTGAACATAGGCCTCCCCCAATGATTTCCAAATTAGCCGATTGGAAGTGACCTGCATCCAGCAGCTTCCTGCGACCTTTATTAGGTCGTCTGTCGACCTTGTGGGTCCTATGCTGCGCTTGCCGGTACGTGGCCTCCATTCCAGAACCTTTCTGCCCCATCGGCCGTCAGTTCTGCGCGCTATGTGCCCCGCCCACTGCCACTTCAGCTTGCTAATCCGTTGGGCTATGTCAGAGATTTTAGTTCGTTTGCGGATCTCCTCATTTCTGATTCGATCTCGCAAAGAAACACCGAGCATAGCCCTTTCCATAGCGTGCTGAGTGACCTTGAGCTTTCTTATGAGGCCCATGGTGAGAGGCCACGTTTCAGTTCCGTATGTTATCACTGGTAACACACACTGGTTGTAGACTTTCCTCTTTAGGCACTGAGGTATGTAGGATGAGAAGATATTGTGTAGTTTCCCGAACACTGCCCAGCCGAAGTCGGATTCGACGATTGACCTCCATCTCGAAACTGGACCTACCCAACTGGATCACTTGTCCCAGGTAGACATATTTGTCAACAGTTTCGAGAGTAGAGCACCCAACCGATATTGGGTAGGGCGCAACATGGACATTCGACATGACTTTCGTTTTGTCCATGTTTATCCAGAGCCCTACTTGTTGGGAGACTATTGAGGCCTTCGAGCATTGTGCCAAGGTGTTCCAGCCTGATTCTGCCATGTCCACAATATCGTCGGCAAACCGAAGGTAGGTGATGTACTCGCCGTTAATGTTGATGCCAAATCCTTCCCATTCCAGGAGCTTGAAAGCGTCTTCCAATGCAGCGGTGAACAGTTTCGGAGAGATAACATCTCCCTGTCTTACGACTAGCTGCAGAGGAATCGCTCTCGTGCTCTGCTCCTATACTCGGACCTACATAGTGGCGTTTTGTACAAACACTTCAGCACCTCGATGTACCGATAGTCAATATGGCACCGCTGGAGAGATTGTAGCACTGCCCAGGTCTTGATCGAATCAAATGCCTTCTCATAGTCCACGAACGCCAAGCATAGTGGCAAGTTATACTCCTCGGTCTTTTGTATAACTTGCCGCAGCGTATGGATGTGGTCTATGGTACTAAAGCCTTTTCGGAAACCGGCTTGTTCGGGAGAAAACTGTTTGATTGATATATTCCAGTTTTTCTCCATTCAATATGATGTCACATTCACTACTTCTAACATTTGGTAATTTAAATCTAATGCATTTGGTTTTTTATTATTTAGTACTAAATTATTTACCGTAAACCAATCTTGGACCTAAACAATACAGCTATTCAAGTCGTCAAGATTTTGTGACCGTCGGTTTATTTTAAAGTTCAATGATGTGTCATCTGCAAATAACACCACATTTGGTTGATTTTGAAATAATTTGGGTAAATCATCAATATAAGCTAAAAAGAGGAATGAACCCAATATCAAACCTTGAGGAACGCCCATTACCATTTCAGACCCTAATGAGTTTGTACCGTTGACTTGAACTTTAACCTTTCTATCTTTCAGGTATGATCTTAGCAAATCAAGAGCTGTATTCCTAATCCCATAGTGCTCCAGTTTCAGCAGAAGTGTTTCCTACGCAATCGAAGGCCTTCGCGAGGGCGCAAAAGATTCCAATGGCATCTTGTGCTTCCTCCCAGGCGTTAAAAATGTTCTTTATTAGGGTGACACCGGCGTCAGTGGTACAACGCCCTTTTTTTTTTTTTGGGGGGAGTGGGAAATCGTCAAATGACGTCTCCCGCTCTGGGTGGAGCGGGAGGGCGTGTCAGACTCTTACTGACTAAAACCTACCCGTGTTCCTTCTGT
The DNA here is from genome assembly GCA_963853775.1 of Xanthia togata. Classification (NCBI taxonomy): domain Eukaryota; kingdom Metazoa; phylum Arthropoda; class Insecta; order Lepidoptera; family Noctuidae; genus Xanthia; species Xanthia togata. Next base: position 6,540,128 of record OY970798.1, on the reverse strand, counting down.
TGCCTGTGCAATGCCAGGGGGCCACGGTATCCCTTTCGGACTTTCCCGCAACCCCGGCAGGCAATGGTCTCATCGGACCCCTTCACTCGCTACCACTGTGGTGAAACCGTACTGTTGATCATGAAAGATGGAATTTTTATTAAAGTGACGTAACATTTGAGTGAGTTTTAGTCTTTTCAAATACCTTACTGAGCACTGGCAGAATTGTTACTGGCCTATAATTGTTGGGTTCCTTAGTATCACCGGATTCGAACAAAGGAACTACTTTACTGTGTTTCATGAGATCCGGAAAGGCTCCTTGGTCTACACTGGTGTTAAATATGAAAGCTAAATAAGGCGCAATGGTTTCGATGACAGATCTACAGACTTTTACAGCTATTCCACATAGATCTTCTGTTGATTTATTTTTAAGATCTTTTAATCTTTTAGGGGGTTTATAGGCTGTCCAAAGGGCATGCCATTACATTCTTTCTAAGTAAAGCAGCAGAAAGCGCGGGTGAGGAATTTAAAGATTCAGTGATTTTAAGGGGAATATTAGCAAACTAATTTCAAATTCTTTTTACATCTTGCTTTTGTACATCTGAGTTGATGGGGCCATGTGCAGTCTCTAAATTAAAATCAGCATTACGCTGTTTTTTCCTACAGGTTTCATTATTTATTTGTCAGGTAGTTTTTATTTTATCAGCTGATTTTATTTTATTGCTAATGTGAAGAGCTTTAGCTATTTCCACCACCACTGACCTATGACGACACGGAGGTGCTACTGAAACAAAATATAACCCTATACTTAGGTGTGTCTGAATGAATATCAACATCATTCGTCCCTCACGCATACACTATAATTCATTCCCATTCACACACTTTCATATTCACATTCACACACTCTCACTGTCACTCACACACTCGCATGCCTGCATACGGGCTGCGTTTTTAGTTTTAATTCTCTTTTCTTTCTATCATTATTTCATTTAGTATCCTTGTATAGAATAAAAAATAAACGTCCGTATAATCCGTCACAGAATCGTTTATAAGCGCAACCATGTGTGTGTAAAAAACGGCTACACTGAGCTTAATATTACTATTACTTACTTACTTATTATTAGGTAGATAGGTGTGTAAGTAGGTAGGTAGGATAGGGTAGGTAGGTATATAGGTAGGTAGTGTAGTTAGATAGGATAGGTACGTAGAGTAGCTAGGAAGTTTAGGTAGGTAGGGTAGGTAGGTAGGTAGGTTAGGTCGGTAAGGTAGGGTAGGTAGGGTAGGTAGCCGTAGATAAGTAGTATTTTAGTTCCCTCTATAGCTATATTTCATTTAATATTTATTACACAACATAATAATATAACATAACATATGATGACGAACAATTACCGGAGATTTATTGTGAAGGACGGCACGGTTGACATCTGTCGGGCATGCCACCGTCCGGGAGAATCAATCCGACACATTATCTCCGGGTGTTCTCGTCTAGCTAACGAAGAGTACTTGCATAGACACAATCTTGTAGCCAGGGTTATCCATTAGCAACTTGCTCTGAAATACAGCCTTGTGGAATCGGAAGTACCGTACTACAGGTATGCGCCCGACCCAGTTCTCGAAAATGGAAATATCACATTATACTGGGATCGATCCATCATCACTGACAGGACTATTGTTGCCAATAAGCCTGATTTAGTGGTGGTGGATCGAGGAGAGCGGCGCACAATTATCATTGACATAACGGTCCCGCATGACGGGAACCTCGTGAAAGCCGAGAAAGATAAACAAATTAAGTATCTTGACTTGGCTCGCGAGGTTGTCGACATGTGGGATGTGGACTCAGCGATCATTGTGCCGATAGTCGTATCTGCCAATGGCTTAATTGCAAAGAGCCTCGACCAACACCTAAGGAGGCTCTCGTTGGGCAGCTGGATTAAGAGCTTGATCCAGAAAGCGGTACTCCTGGACACGGCTCGCATTGTTAGGAGGTTCCTCTCTCTGGAGCCCTGACCGCCGGTAACTTGGACCCTGCTCCCGATACCGGTGGGCTACTATTTTTTATATTTTTAAATGTTTTTATATATTTTATTCTAATATTTAAAAATATAATTTATATGTATTAATGTTAAATAAAGGATAACATTACATCACGCCTGTAATACCCGAAGGTTTAGGCAGAGGTGTACCTTCTACTTCTACCTTCTAGTTATGTTTAAGTCTCATATAATAGGGGGCGAGCCTATTGTCATCAACCGGGCACATATCCAGACTCCGGACTGCTACTGAGGAATTTCTGATGAAAAAACCCAATAACACTTTGCCCGACCCGGGAATTGAACCCAGGACCTCATGCTCAGCAGTAGCGCTTGTGACCACTAGACCAACTTAATACCAATTACCAATTTATTAATATTGACAAAGTAATCAAAACAGCGAAAGCGTTTAACAGCCATGTGCGACGTTGTCAACTTTTTGTTTGCACCCTCTTAAGCAACGTTTATAAGTTATGGATAGGTGTATGGATAGCTTATAATAATAATCAAAATAATAAGGAGGTATGGAAGAGTAAGGAGCTTCACGGACTCTATCCGGGCCCTACATGGACCCGATGTACATTTATTAGCGTCCGTAGCCTGCGTTTTGGTGATCTCTTTGGGGAAACCGAAGGTTTTTTCTGTGCAATTATGGACGAAGTTATAATGACGAACAATTACCGGAGATTCATTGTGAAGGACGGCACGGTTGACATCTGTCGGGCATGCCACCGTCCGGGAGAATCAATCCGACACATTATCTCCGGGTGTTCTCGTCTAGCTAACGAAGAGTACTTGCATAGACACAACCTTGTAGCCAGGATTATCCATCATCAACTTGCTCTGAAATACAGCTTTGTGGAATCGGTAGTACCGTACTACAGGTATGAACCCGACCCAGTTCTCGAAAATGGAAATATCACATTGTACTGGGATCGATCCATCATCACTGACAGGACTATTGTTGCCAATAAGCCTGATATAGTGGTGGTGGATCGAGGAGAGCGGCGATCAATGATCATTGACATAACGGTCCCACATGACGGGAACCCCGTGGAAACCGAGAAAGATAAACAAATTAAGTATCTTGACTTGGTTCGCGAGGTTGTCGACATGTGGGATGTGGACTCAGTGATCATTGTGCCGATAGTCGTATCAGCCAATGGCTTAATTGCCAAGAGCCTCGACCAACACCTAAGGAGGCTCTCGTTGGGCAGCTGGGTTAAAGGCTTGATTCAGAAAGCGGTACTCCTGGACACGGCTCGCATTGTTAGGAGGTTCTTCTCTCTTTTGCCCTGACCGCCGTAGCTTGGACCCTGCTCCCGATACCGGTGGGCTACTATTTTTATATGAAATGAAAATGAAATGAAAATACTTTATTGCACAATAGGTTTTGCAGTGAATACAGTAAAAAAAAAAAAAAAAAGTTACACTTTACAAATGAACACTTGTATGCTACAACAATGGTGGGGGTACTGTCCTCTTAGATAGGCTATACAATAGCCTGTAGTAAAGAGAATCAGTGCCGTATCCCTCTAGGAGTGGAAAATCAGTTGCTTAGTGTTTTTGTACAATTCAATATTTTAATTATAAAGTATAGTAACGCAAAACAAAAGAAAATAAAAAGATAATAATTAATGAAAATGCTGGAAAGTATAAGTATATATTTTATATGTGTGGTATGTGAGTGGGGGTGTGGTGGGGAATGTGTGTTTGCGAGTGTCTGTATGTGTGTGAGACGTAAGTGTGTGTGTGTATGTGTGCATGTTTTGAGAATATATATGTCGCGAGTAGACGGACTTATGATAGTGTAGTAAACAAGGATTCGGTTTCCTCATACGTTTTGTCTAGTAGGTAGGAGCGGACTGCTGATTTACATTCTTGAACAGATAAAGGATAAATTGAGATATTTGCATTAATTTTGTTATACAAGAAAGGGCCAAGATAGAAGAAAAATTTTTTCGTAAAAGAGTAGCGGGTCTGTGGAAGGGAACATATTAAATCTTTACGACGTTTTTTAAGTTTAACAAAGGGAGTAGAGTGATGTTGTAACAAGATTGCATGATAAATAAACAACTGTCGAACGTTAAGAACGTTGCAACTTTTATATAATTGAGTGGTGGAAAATAAAATTGGCCGAAATGTTGCAATCTTTAGTATTGCCCTGTGTGCAATCTCCAAAGGAAGTAGCGTGGTTTTTGAAGTACCACCCCAGCAGGAAATGCAGTAAGATAATATTGACTGACAAAGAGCGTAGTAAACATTGCGGATAATAAAATGGTTAGCTACAAGTCTAAGAGTTTTAAAAATAAATATCAATTTTCGCACCCTACTCGTCAGTGCCTCCACGTGGGCTTTAAAGTTTAATGTATTATCTAAAATTACACCCAAGTATTTAATTTTGTTAAGAGACTCTATTTGACTGCAGTTACAATTCTGTGTAATATGTGTGAGACATGTGTGAGCAGTGAGGGATAAATGATTTTTTGGCTGGGATGTCGCGCTAATAGAAAATGTGATGAATTTGGTTTTGCTTGTGTTGAGTGTGAGGGTGTGAGCCAGAAGCCAGTCAAGGGTGGAGTCAAGACCCTTTTGAGCTTGAACTTGAAGTTCTGACCAAGAGTCTGCGAAAAAAGTTATTGCGGTATCATCAGCGTAGGTTACAATCTTAGAATTTGGAATGGAGAGATTGCAAAGGTCATTAATAAAAACAAGAAACAATGTAGGCCCAAGGATACTCCCCTGTGGGACACCATATTTAATAGGCAGCTCGTCACTTACGTGGTTTCCTATTTTAACGACTTGCGTTCGATCTGTGAGGTAACTATGGAAAAACTGGAGTTGTGGTCCTCTGACACCTATATTGTCTAGTTTTTGTAAAAGGGTTTTAATGGGAACGGTATCAAACGCTTTTGCGAGGTCTAGAAACACTGTAAGTACTTTTTTATTGTTATCAAGGTTTGAAACAATAAAATTCATTAAGTCATGTACTGCGTCAGAGGTGGACTTCTTTACGCGAAACCCAAACTGCTGTGGTGAAATAAGATTAAAGTGCTCTAAGTAATCTCTCAGCCTTTTATTAATGAGGCGTTCCATTACTTTGGACACAGCACTTAATACTGCAATTGGTCGATAGTTGTTGGCTGAGTTCCCATTGCCACCCTTGAAGATGGGGTGAATAAGTGCCCTTTTAAACGAAGTGGGAAAAACAGAGGTTTGAAAAGAGAGATTAAAAATGTGGCTAACGATAGGTGCCAGAGTAGCGGAGTACCTTTTCAGAATGGTGGCTGAGATCCCGTCCCAGCCAGTTGCTGCACTAGATTTCAGAGAATGTATAGTTTTCAGAACTTCAGCGTCGTCAGTTTCTTCGAGGACAAACGAAGACATGCTGATAGGAGACTGTGATGGGGTCGTTTGGAATGGTTGCACAGTACTGCCGACAATTTTATCAGCGAGCTCTTTGCCGATGTTTACGAAAAAATTGTTTACTTTATTACAGGAATCACTTGGGGAATGTGAATTAAGTAATAGTTGAGTTGATGTGTGCTTTGTTTTGGAAGAGTAAGTTATGTTTTTTATAACAGTCCAGAGAGCCTTTGTATTTTGTCCTGCATTCTTTAGTTGTTCGCTGTCGTATTGCCTTTTGACTTTTTTGAGGAGTTTTGTACAGAAGTTTCTGTAGCGTTTATACGTCATAAGGAGGATTTCGTTGTCCGGTGATAATTTAAGTTTTTTGTGAAGTGAATCTCTGTTGCGGATGCATCTCAACAAACCGGGAGTTATCCAAGGTTTGAGTATCCTTTTTCTCGCTGACTGTATCGATGTGGTTGAGTTCTCCATTATAGCTTTTGACAGGAGGTTAACCAGGCTATCCGTGGCAGCATTTGCGTCCTTTGTAAGAAGAATAGGGTTGAAATCTAGCTGCTCGTAAGTTTTATCTAGGCTTTCAAAATTGATTTTAGTTATAGTGTAGTTATTTTTTGTACGCGCTTTTTTAGTTTTGATGCATGCTAAGGTAGAGTAGTGGTCAGTTATGGTAGATTCAAAAATTAAAGTTGTTGCAGGACGGTTTGTACGTATAAAAGTGTGGTCGAGGCAGTTGTTGCCTCTTGTCGGTAGGTTGTGAGCAGGAAGAAAACCATGAAGTGCGAGACAATTTAAATAGTTTTGGGAGCGAGTATCTAGGGGTGACCCAATGTCGATATTAATGTCACCGGTGAAAATAACAGATTTAAAGTCGTGTAGTGTTGGAAGTATATCATTTAGCGCACGTAAAAAGCTATCTATATTATTAGAAGACGGTGAGCGGTAGACGCATAGAACTGCTGTTTCCAATTTGGTCTTGATTATTAATCCAGATGCTGAGTTATAAAAGTCTGGTTCTTCTACCGTGGGATTAAGGAATGATTTTGTATAAACTACCACACCGTCACTCTGGTTAATATGTTTCGTGGTTTTATGACTGGTATAACTGTCTATTTCAGGGAATTGCTGATTTCTCAAGCAAGGTAACCAGCATTCTGTTAAAGCTAAAACTTCACTGTCAAAAGGAAGGAGATTTAGAAATGCTTGCAAGCTTAAAAAGTTACAGTTAATAGACCTAATGTTTTGACAAAATGTTTTTAGGTAGTTGTTTGAGTTGCCCAAAAGTTGGTTTGCTTGTTCTGGTGTGCACGTATGAGCTTCAGAAACTGAAGTTTCATCGACATTGTTCAGTAATGTTAAAACGCTATCTGTCATTGTATTAGTTTTTGAGTAAGGGTCAATTGGTTGACTAAGGTAATGTCCGAATTTTGTATGTAAGGCCTGGAAAGCAAGTCTGAAAGTACGTATGAGATATGTTGGATGGAATGTGATCGTGTTGTGTGTGATATGGTTTCATATGTGTAGAAGGTGATGAATGTGAGTGTTTGAATATGATAGTGTGAGTGTGAGTTTGTAGTATTTAACATTAAAATGGTATACAAGCAAGCATAACTAACAATATGATATGCTAAGAAAATTATATAAAATGAGAAAAGTAAGTTAAATTTAAAACATTTCAGATTGATTGTTATTAGTCATGCATCATTAGGCTGAGACGTTAGAAGTGGTTGTTGCTCGTTACTCGGCTGAGACATTTTCAGCAGTTGTTGTTCATTTTTTACCAGAATGTATTGACTATCCGCGTTTTTTTTCAACATCACACGTCCATTTGACGTCCAGCAATAAGCATACCCATTCTGCTTTGCGAAGTTTCTAGCTGCGTAGAAAAGCTTTTTGGATAGAGTTGTAAGCTGTTCAGCAATGTAGATAGGGCCACCAGGTCCTTCAATGCCTAAGTGAGTTGAGTTAATTTTATTAGTGGAGTTTTTGATGTTAAACTGCTTGGCGGCCAATAAAAAATTACATTTATGTAAGGTGTTTGTAAACTCGATGCTGATGTTGGAGGTTTTGTTTTCCTTTTTGGAAGGCAACCTTGAAACGTCACGAATGTCCGAGAGTTGAGTGTTAGTATCCAGTGCCTTGGACAGCTGTTGAACCAAAGTGAACAAGGAGTTCTTTGTTTCTTTCGGACGCTTGGGTACGTTACGTATCTCAATGCATGTTTGAATACAACTGCGATCAATATTATCTAGTTTTTCTTCAATGTAAATTAGCCTTTTCGCCATGTTGTTACGGTCTAATTCAATGTTAGCAATTTTACGCTCCAAAAAAATTAATTCGGATGATATAGCTGTCATAGATTTTTCAATTTGCTTGTTTGTTTCTTCTATTGTTGTACAGTGGGATTTCATTTCCAATATATGCTTTTCAAATTTGTCCATACGAGAATTCTGAGAGCGCATTAAATCATTTATTAATTCCTTGAGGTCGGATTTAAGTTCGTTCTTTAGATCCGAGAATTGATCGGCAAAGCTGCCCAGGTGGCTACCATCATTAGTTTGCCGGCGACGCTTAGCTCTCTGGGTGATATTTATTGGGCTAATGTCCAGCAATGAGCCCTCTTCGACACAGAGTTTTGGTAAATCAGACTCGGAGCGTGATGGAGTCTCCATAGAAGATTTCGGCGGCGTTTTATACATATTACAAAAAAGCTTTTTAAATTTATAAAAAGTGTCAAAAAGTTTCGTTGACACTACTATTTCAAAATAAAAGTGATTTTCAATTGCAAAAAGAATCACCAGTGGCTGGATTAGAACTCACGACTTCTTAACTTCGTTGAATGACGATGCCAATGCGCACGCCTCCACGCCAACTGGACTGTTACCGTGGTGTCGCAAATTGTTGATCAATATCATACAAGTAGTAGAATTGAACGTGACTTATGACCATGTCCTTTGTTTATAGAGGTCATTCACTTTGCACGGCACTGGTCACTTTTTAAAATGTCAAAAATGCTTTTGTAAATAACTCCAGTAATAGTTTGAGCACAGATATGGTTTATGCACTGTTTTATAGGTCGTGTTATTAGTCACAAATATATACGACTTTTATAACGATAACTAGACTATTTACTACTATTTTAGAATAAAAATTCCGGAGCACACAAAAACACGTCCGCTCACGACAACGTACGGGGGGGGGGGGGGGGGGAATATATATATTTTTAAATGTTTTTATATTTTATTTATTCTAATATTTAAATAATTTATATGTACTTATCAATGTAAAATAAAGAAAATAATATCAGTACTATAATTAGGCTAGACTCACCATATTTAACAGACGAACAGATGAACAATGTGACCAAAAATAAATTAGCAACTGAGGAATCCATAATAATTTTCGGGTAATCGTTGTACGAACACACGGAATACCTACAAAATCAGAAATCAATCAATAAATTACATGCAGTCATGTTTTTATACCTATAGGTGAACCAGCTTTCTAATTACGCACCATATTTTCGTAAACGATAACTACAAATCTGTTTCATTTTGACAGTTCAACAACATTCATTGCGTTATTTACATTGCTCTGCAGATTTTTTTCCCGAACTTACGGAGCAATGGATTAGCAATCTGTTTCAAAACGATTCAGATTCAGATTGATTTTGCATTACGTAATTAGGGTACAGGAAAGCCTCTAAAAAAGCGCAAAATGGGAATAATTAGCGGTTGGATTAAATAATGCCCACTGAAAACCTGTTAAGGGGTCATTGTTCTCATCATTATGAACAGCTTATACTGCGGACCATCCCTGAAATCAGCTGCTCCTTACATTTATGTTAGCATAAGCATAATCAGTTTACTAACGTTCCCATTGCTGGGACCCAGGCCTCCTCTCCGTGAAAGCCCACACCCTTTCACAGAGAGGAGGCCTGTGTTGTTGTGCCTGTGAATGTTAGCATTGGACAAAGAATGGCAGGACTCCATGTAATCTGGGTAGTCGCATTTAAACGTATGTTTATGACTAAAATGACATTGATGTAATTTCATGATATTATTATGTATGTATACCTACTATAAAAATTTGCACGACTGATAAGTCGAATATAGTGAGACTAATATAATTCTACCTTGTTATTATGTACCTATAATCTGGCAAAAAAATTAATCTCATTTATTGAAATAATCTTTAAAAATAAAGACATGATTTTCGAATAAAAATTAATTGAGTGAAAATGTTACAATTGCGTAATTGTCTTGTACGTGAAAGAAAAAGATCCAATAAATCATTATACAAAAGTTCAATTTTGATTGTATTCGTGACTGTTTCAGAATATTAATGTAAATATTATCATAGAATTTATGGAGTCTCCTCTTATTGTTCACGTGCCGCGCTAAGTGACCCACACTTCGGCTGCAAGACAGGCCGTGGTGTCCGAGGCTGTTGACAACATCACCATAGTGACAGCGACGAGGAGAACAACAAGGAGCTTCTAGTCGCGGAGAAGCAGTGAGGCGGAAAGTAGTGTCGTCGAACGAAGTGACGAGGTGCCAAGTAAATTGTTCTGTACTCTTCTACAGAACGGCTCATCCCACCGTCTCTGGGAAGACGGATTCTCGGGTGGATTTGAATTTTAGGAAGCGAGTTTCTTCGCATCCATAGCCTCGATGAAGCATGGCACATCAAGACTCATCGGTGTGGAGGCTAACATTTTCTTGATGAATTTCTCAGTGCCGTGGACCAAGGATATGAAAGCCGGTAAACTAATACTTGAAATTTTGCGGTAGCCGAGGCCTCCCATATCAATGGGAAGAGAAGCTTGTGTCCAAGCTCAGTTGTCCATGGCCACATTTGAAATTGAAATTAATGGTAATTTGGTCTATTTTGTCTAAAAGGTGTTGTGTATGCTTGCATAAATGGGAAGTGCGAAGACAATATGTTAATTTAGGGCCAAATGCATGTTAATTTGGAACAATCTTTCCGAAACGTACATACGAAGAGAGGTTTTTTCAATAATTTTGGTTTCTGGAGTGGCGTTAAATTTGGGAAGTGCCAGATATTTTTCGGTACTGTCCGCTAAGTATAGTTCACATTTCGAAAGGTTGAGATCAACGCCAATGAAATGAAGCTCATCTTTTAAGAATTTTAACAGTTTCTACATCGCCTCCCAAGATTCCATCATCAATATATACCAAACGTTAAATTTGTAATTTAGCTGTAGAATAATTGGGTGAATGGTTAACTTAAAATAACTGGCCTGAGGGAGGCACCTTGTTGACAGCTAACAGCAGATTCCAGAAGGATGTCCCGATACAGTAATTTAGAAGGGTATTTGTAACATTGCTTAAGGAAACTATAGATTTGGGGTATTTCTTTTTTAGTTTCTGCCAGCAAGGTGGCCCTATTAACAGAATCAAAGTCATTCTTTATCTTTACTTTCAGGAAGACCTCCGATTTGCAAGAATTTAGTTAGGACGACAAGGCGTATACGCAGCCTCACAGCCCCTTTGGAGCCGTAACCTAGCTGCAGGGGCTGACATTTTTCCGAAAGAACCTCACTATAACATTTACAGGATTTTTTGTCTGTTAAACGACGGTAAGTAGTTCCCACGGCAATGGAACGAATGCCGCCATCTCTCTTACGCAGGGCCCATGGATTGGCCCCATACAGAAAGTCGATGACGGCCTCGTTCTCTCCCTCGATCTCCCGGGTGAAAAAACGAACGCAACCTGCTAGGTGTTGTGCCACTAGAGGTCTAGCACCGTGGGGAAGTACTCGTTTCAAAACAGGAACAGAGTTTTTAAATTTTGAAAAGGGTTTTCCAAATCGGGCCAAAAGTGGATGTATCGTGTGGTGTAGTGTGTGTGAGTTTAATTTGTCTGTGTACCTTTCCAATATGCATTCAGACCTACATTCTACATTCAGACCCCGCTTAGCGAGCTCGTACAAAAATGGTCTAAAACTGACAACTTTTACGGCTACCTAATTCATCATTTTTTAAGTAAGATAAAAAAATAAAAATAAATTGTTCTACTGAATGTGTTCTAGACAATGACACCCCACATGACGCCAGGTTTAGTTTTTTTTAAATCAAAATCAAAAGTTTCTTGTACGAAGATACCCTTTTAATATTTTTATTTATTTTTAATTTGTTGTTATAGTGGCAATAGAAATGCATAATCTATGGAGGCTTAGTAATAGCACGGTTTTTAAGGTTCCGTATCCGAAGGGTGCTAAACCGAACCCTAAAAACCGTGCCCTGGGTACACAGCGGACATCTCTCCAGGATCTGAGCATCCTGAAGAGATGTTCGCTGTGCACCATGACGCGATGTTGAAGGTCGACAAGCACTACCACTATCATCCACCACATCGCTGCACACACAGTATTTATTTAAACTTATAATAACCGTAATAAAAATAATAACTTTAGCAAACTAAATGATTAAAAATAACTCTTTATGACACTATTTAACACTGATGACAACGATGACATGATTGACAAATGATACGTATTACCTCTATTTTTTATTTTTTTCTTGTAACCCTCCTTCGCACGTTTTCTCATAACACATCTGACATTGGCAGAATTGTCGACATCATCGGCACCATTGCCATAAAGAAAAATAGAAATAGAATAGAAGTAGTCTGTGGACAAATGCATTACCTTGTTTTAAAAATTAAAAAGTCCCCAATAACTTGTGCTAGCAGTCAAAAAGAGGTTCAGTTAGTTTGGATACCTAGTACTCGTAATTGTGGCATTAAGGGCCATGAGTGCGCTGATGATCTGGCAAAGATGCTTGATCATCAGCAGAAGCTGATCACCCACAATACTCATCAGGGGTATGACTTTCTGAGCCTTCCACAAGTTAAGCTCCAATCTTCATGGCAGGAACAGTGGAATAACACCGAAAAAAAGAGCAGGTTTTTATGCAGTAGGCAACCAACCATATAGTCACAACCTTCGTTCTACGGCTACAAAAAAGACTCCAAAACTGGTATATCTGTCCTTTGTCGTATTCGCCTAGGTTTTTGTTGTAGTCCCGTGTTTTTGGAACTCGTTTCTCTATGAGTGCGGGTTGGAAGAGGGCACTCTGGATCACTTATCTTCTTTGAATGCTCAAACAATGTTTCACCTCTAGACCTATATAGCCGTCTCCCTAAATTTAAAATCCCTCTTCCGTCTAACTTTCCCTCCTTGCTAACACATTCTTCTCCTGAACTGCTCGTAGCACTGATGACTTTCATCCGCCACAATAACATAAAATGATATGTGTATACATTATTCTGTCTGGGTTGTTATTAAATTTTTTAATCATGCAAACTTGTTTTTCCAATGCTAAGTGCATTTAAATCTGCGTACACACCGGCCCAACGTACGCCAACGAAGGATATTCAGCGGTTGCTACCGCACGCTCGTTTGCCTTCGAACTTCGACCTTCGAAGGTACGTCCAAAAACATAAAGTAGTTGAGCAAACTATCGGTCGATTGCTTCTATCGTCGAATCGCCGGCACACGACCCGACGATACGACGGCACGATCGTTGGCGTTCGCTAAGCCTTCCAGACAGGACCGACGAAACCCATTTCTTGGCGTTCATTGGACCGGTGTGTATGCAGCATTAGAAATTGGCAGGCAGAATAGTCGACATCGGCTTTGCTTAGCATTTAGTAAAAATAAAAAAAATAGAAAAATGACATTAACCCTAAATTGACTTTCTATGGTTAGTTCCGAAGATTGCTACTTATTTGTTTTGGCGCTAGTGTCGTAGCGATATAATAGGAAACGGCGAGCGACTAGCGAACGATCTACTAGGTAATACCGATTTTTATAACGATGAGCGATTGATCGCGCAGTATTGCTGATTGCTATTTTATACGTGAGCCTGCGCAACAGTGCAGTCGCGCTGGTGGCCTAGGGCGCCGCGCCAACGATGCATTTCAGCGCAGTCCTAGCAACCGTTTCCGGGTGACAGACGCCCTGGCGTCGCGTCCTCAGCGTCGCGTAGACGTAGGATAGAAGGCAGGAGGCACTAGGCAGACAGTAGGTAATCTTCTTTTACTATGACTCATTTGTACGCTGAATAAAAAAAACTTCAGTGGCCGGTATTGTGTAACGCATTAAATGACTTGAGAGAACATTTCAACAGCTGCAAATGCAATTTTATCTTTTTGTTCTTGTTTTAAAGAAGAAAGGCAACACTCCATGTAATTTGGGTGTCGCACTTGGACTTCGCGTACATTCGTAAAAATAGTCTCAAAAGATAGATCTCGGTCAAATTAAGATAAAAGGTAATCACAGCATATTTTTTTAATATTGGGTTTCGCCAGAAACACTTTGTTTAAAAAGCAAGTGGCCCCGTATAAACAGACACCATGACGGTAAACCAAAGAGTTATTATGCAGTAAACCAACGAGTAAACGGTATATGACGTTCAAAGATGGCGGAAATTAATAGTTTCAGTAATAACTACTAAGGGAAAAGTGTCACTAGTAGCTGACTTTGTATATTAAGCCCTCTACACACTGGACCTCTAGAAGAGCGTCACGTCTTATTGTACTCTATACACTTCAATGCAAAGCAAACAGACATAATTACGTTATGATTGAAAAAAGGTCTTTCATAAATGCGAAAGTGAGTTTGTTTGTTACGCTTTCACGCTAAAACGGCTGAACCGATTTGGATGGCACACATATAAACCATGTTCTGGGTAGGACATATAATTTATATCCTGAATCGCAGACGAAGTTGCGGGTCATTGATAGTATAATATAAATGCAAATCAACGAAAACAACGCTTTAAAACTTTTGAACTTTTGATGATAGTTGTCCTGCAACTGCAAACCAACGTGCTATCGCTTTGCGTCGTGCATCATACACCGTACACGGCCGGACAGGCTCCGACGCATAAAGCTTCCCCCGACACGTGTCCCTAGATATGTCTGGCAATATCAAAAACGATGAAAAAGGTCGTGAGGCAAGATAGAGACGTTGGTTGGTTGGTTGCTTGGTTAATATTGCCCGACATTTCAAGCGACTGGTGGTGCCGCGGGACATTTGTCCAGTGAATGCGTGGCTTTATCACTGTCAATATTTGCCAGTGACTGTCAGTCAACTGACTGTCAGTCGTGATGTCATTTATTTACAAATATTTTCAATAATATGTACTAGGCTAGGTATTTAAAAATGTCTTTCCTAATACCTAATATCTTATTATATTTATGCAAAGGTTCAAATGCGAATGTAGAATTTAAGACCTGTGAAGATATTAAGGCTTTGGAGGCCACGCATCACATTATTTTGTCTTACTATCTTGGTCAGCTTATTATTTTTATTACGCATTAAGCAAAAATAAAACATTTATTTGATAATTGAATAAAGAATTTTTATTACATTATTAAATTCTAATCTTAGAAGAACTTCTTCGAATAACTGAGTAGCCAGCGTGGTGGTCATGCTTATCGTCAGCATCACCATACGTTGCTCATCACACGTACTAGCATCAACTATACCTATGGCATTGTATTAGACTCGATCATCTCTACACACCTGGATTACGTACAATACTCGTATTCTATACTTCTCCACATTTAAAACTAATTGGTAAGCAAACTAATCCAGAAATATTTACAACAACACATGTCATCAAGTCAAAACAGAGTAATGACATTAAAATATGACAATTAAGACATTTCTGACAATGACAATTTGACATCAATAGATTTTAATGTTGCCATGAAAGCTAAATTCTCCGAAAACGTATACATAGTTGATTTATAACTGTCATACACAATAAGCTAATACATAATTTATAATATAATACATTTTGAAAATACAAATGGGCAGTGGCTCCAAAGATTGGAATAATACTCTTGTGTTGCAAGAGACAGGAGTCTGCTTCTCCAAAATGTCTTAGATTGGATGGAATCACCGTCTTGTCCTTTAATACTCCTCTAAAAAAAGAGATGGTAAAAGTCTCATAATAGTTTAAACGATGAAACCACTACCACCATAGCCTGCTAATTAGCAATTATAGAGATACCATATTCTGGTGAGTATGGTAACTCCATAGCTACCGTCCCAGGTTCTGCGTTTAGATAACGCAAATAATTGCGTTTTGATAGTCAGATTTAATAAGATATTTGTTTATTCTTTTTTTCTTTGTGCAGATAAAAAAAAAAAAAGCTGATGCATGAAAAGAAAAGCCCTGTGACTGTTTCATATAATGTACATACTTTCATTCATGAACGCTTCTGAAATTAAGCGACACCAAAACTGCCTTTGTTCTTTCACAGTAAAGAGAGCAATATAAATTTAATAAATTCCACATAACAATACAATAATATAAATTAGCGTACAGAAAAATTATTAACAATAATTACTGTTTTATAATTTTATTAGGTAGGTATTAAAGTACACTTGATTAATTAATATGCAATTTATGTCTTACTCTCGTGTCTGCCTACTAAACATTTCTGTTTTATTTGTAACTTTTCTTATTCGTGATTATTTTATATAGTTTTGATCTTAGCCCATATCGCCTGAAACACAAGATTACCTAGTTCAGCCACATGTATTTTATTGATCTAGTTTAAGATTTTTTATTTAAAGTTATTATCATGAAAATGTAAAACTTTAAATAAATTGAATTGAATTGAATTGAATACCAGCCTATTATTGTCCCACTGCAGGGCAAAACTTCTTATCTTAAAGAGAAGGCATGAGCATTGATCACCACAGACTTACATTAATCATAAGTTCAGATTTTCTCACGATGTTTTCCTTTAGCGATCTCAGTGATGTCCAAGATAAACTGAATAAAATAAACAAGTATTTAGGTATATTAATAAAGGCAGCCACAACATCAAAGGCGAAGGTTTTCCCACATTTAGTTTCTTCATCTCAGTTCCCACACGTAATAATGTATTTTGGCAAATGACCTCATGAAGGTCTGTAAGGAGCTCTTACATACATAAATACATAGTACGTATGTACGTACAGCGCATTTCTACAAAATGGTATCGCTCCGGTCGAAATATAAGGGCTGTGGATGTTTTATGCGTATATTATAAAGTGCAAGTAGTAAAACACACTATGCCGAAGGTACGCGACCGAAGCTCCGCGGCTGATTTTACGTTGACCAGCTGTCATTCCACCAGAGATTAACACTATTGACAGCTCACTTAACCTAAGTTTTCAGTCACGGTAAGAATTTTAGATAATAGGTCGGCTCTGGACACAATTAATTATTAAAGAGCGATTTCATCAATGAAACTGAACTCGATCAGCACATCTGAACCGCGTTCAAAAGCTGTCAGTGTCAACATTCCACAACAATAATGGCACTGACATCTCTGAGATACGCTGATAGCGTTTCTCGATAGATTTACTTTCGTCGGTGAAATTCGCCCTAAATCTATAATGCCATCTATCCACAGTGCTCGATACTGGACATAAAATATTCCCCTTGCAAGGACGATAGACGGTAAGCCTATTGGGCCATATGCTGCAACAGCTTTCGAAGAATCGTAACCCTAAAATGCAACTGTGTCGCTTTTAGTGAGTCTTTCAAATCTTTGAAATCGATGTAGAATTTTAATGCATGCATTTTATAGCAGTAGCATTTTTAGGGGTACCCTAAAAGTGCCAAACGGAACTCTATTACTAACCCTCCGCTGTCCGTCCGTCTATCTGTCACCGGGCTATATCTCATAAACCGTAATAGATAGACAGTTGAAATTTTCACAGATTGTGTATTTCTAGTGCCGCTTTCCCAATAAAATTAAAAATTAAATTAAATAAAAATTAAAGGGAGTTCCCAAAAAAAAACGTGTTATTTTCGGCGTTTACTGCTAAATATTATACGGTAGTACGGAACTCTTCGTGTGCCAGTGTGACTCGCAGTTGGCCCGTTTTATTAAATAATCTGAGCAAATTTTTGTATCTACCTTTAGGATGTGACTTTTACTTTTCATCTCTCAAATCAAATCAAATCATCAGGAGCTGTAGAAACTTATATAATAAATCAAGCCGTTGATAAAGATTTTCCTGCCATCATGAAAGGAAGCGGGACATAACTTAGGGTGCGTAAGTTAATTAGAAGAAGACAATTGCAAGTATGAACGCTTTTTCGCGTGACGATTTCTGCCATCAGACTCCAACCACAAGTCGCGTTTTTCGTTCCAATAAAGTTAGAATAAAAAACCCATATGATCGCGTAAAACAATCTCGACCTTTACTACCAATTTCCCAGCGGCACTGCTCATACGGTTAAAGGTAACATTCACTGCTAACCGTAGTAGGTAATAAATACAAAGCTAGAGCTGTTATCTTAACGACATCACGTTAGTATTAAGTCAGAAACTGCTACTAAGTAAGTATGTGATTCACAATTAATGAATTAATTGTAGCCCATAAAACTACCGGAATGCAGTGTTAATGGGGCTTAACTACAACCTGCATGTATTAAGAATTTAGAGAAATATAATATATTTACTAATAAATTGAAAATCTTCCTAGAAAACAAAAATGCTACTTTATAGGCGAATACTTAAATGATAAATTATAAATATGCAATAAATAAAAAACTTAGCCATAAAAATAATTAAATCACATACTTAATAATAAATGAAAGAATAACTAATTAATAATTTAAAAGAAAATGGTTTCTTTAAAAAAAAATTTTGCTAAATACAAGTACCTAACTGGTTATTTGACTTCCTACCTATATAACACCCAGCGTTCTTCCTCCTCTCTCCTACTTTTGATCTATGCTGTGCCCGACAGGGTCCATAATTGAGACTTATGTAACTGTTTCCCTACCAACTGTATACATTATGGTAAGCAATAAAGAATTGAGAATTGAGAATTGAACTAACTTATGGTTCCCACCCCATCCTGAGTTACCCCGGGTAAAAAAGGTTACCCTCTATTATATATGTATAGTTCGTGAAAACTAACAACAACAACCTACTTTAAGCACCATTGTTACTAAAACCAAAATACTAACAAAAATACGGACCTAGTTTTTTTTTTTTTTTTTTTTTACCGCATAGGAAGGTACACGTATAAACTCGACATTCAAAGGAAGAAAGTGAGTTTCCACCTTTTGGTGAAGAGCAGGGGATAACTTATTTGGAAGTATCTCATAACACATACCATTACGCCTGTATTCCCCGAAAGAAGCAGAGGGTTGGGCAGAGGTGTGTCAGTGTGTCGGGTGGAGGTGGTGTGTTTATAGTTCACCCACATTTCGCCAGTTATGTTTATGTCCCATGTATTAAGGAGTGACAGTGGCGAGGCGTGGTAAAAGCAGAGAGGAAAGTTGGAGCATAAAAACATGCTGGTTTAATAATTGTTATGACGTCACTTCTACTTTCATCGTGGCCGCGAAAACTTACTTCTTGTTTACCTAACAAAATAACGGTGTCAATAAACCGTTTCATTAAATTCCTATTTTGATCTACTTTTCTATTATGAGCTTCATGCAAATTAGTGAAGATAATTCTATTCCTACCAGTCCCGAACTCATAAAACGGCCACGAATATGTTTTTCAGTCTGCACAGCTTTTTTTACATTTTAATCTGACGAATTTAGTCAGATTAAAACGTAAAAAAAAGCTTTATTCCATAAACTACTAGAACCTGAGAAAAGTAAACACGGGAAACAATACATTTTATTTCATTTACAACTGCCAGTCAGCCATTGATATTTATCATAAAGAGAAAGATTAAAATATTTGAAAAAACCATCGCGTCCGTCGTTTGTAATTTATAGTCATATCTGGACGAGCACGAACTTACTTAATTATGTATTTCTTATTTTCCAACCTTAACCTTGAAAAGTATGTTTCCTCACAAAGTAAATAATCCGTCAAGCAACAATCTAAAACTATTAATGACGCCATCCTAATCCTACTGATCGTACTATTACTTTTCAAATCTACCTATACCTATCTCTAAATAAATAATTTCAACTTATTAAACTATATCTACTTACCCCAAATACCTAATTACAACGTACTTTTCTTTCACTAAACTCAAAACACATTAACACTATCTTAATCACTGTTCTATATACAAACAAAATAATATTACTACTAGTAATGATAAACTAATGAATTCAATTTATACTGAGCGAACAAAATGCAGATTAACTACTAGTAAACAATTGATTCTAATGCAATTACGTCAAAAAAACAACCACACATCGAATGATGGTATGATGTCCGAACTCCGAGCCGAATGCATTACGAAATTCAACGAAGACAACCAAATATCAGCAAGAGCTCTTTTTCGTTCACACGCGCGCGTTTTCTCCTACTGACCCTATCGTAACTCGTTGCAGCTGGGTAAGCCGATTGGCTTCTAAGAAACCGCGGTGTCACGTGACCGAAGTGACGTCAAGACGGACTTTATTTTCTTTAAATATTGAATTCACGATAATATAGACATTTTGTAATGTTTTAATTTGATGGTGTCTATAATACAGTGCGATTATTCAATGACGATGGAGTGGCTGTGATCCGAATTTCCGAAGTGAAGCCGGTAGAAATCGGGTTGTTTGAAGCCGTTGCCACTAGGGGGTGAGCCTATTGCCATCAACCGTTTAGTGCTTGTGGCACACCTAATATTATAATGGGGCATGCGGTGCTAACCTGTAAGAAATTGTTCCACTAACCTTAGATTATATTAGATATTACTTAAAATGCTTACAGTGTAAACAATTGTTGGTTGGCCAATAAAGGAAAAAAACAATTAAAAAAAAAACCGGGCACAAATCCAGACTCCGGGCTGCCACTGAGAAATTCCAGATGGAAAAACGTCAAATTCAAAGTCAAAGTCAAAATTTAATAATTTATTTCAATTACGCATATAAAAGGCACTTTTAAAATTCTAACCCAATAACACTTTGCCCGATCGGGAATAGAACCCAAGACCTCATGCTCAGCAGTAGCGCTTGCGACCACTAGACCAACGAGGCAGACATTGTGCGTTTTTATCATTTCTATCGTGACGATAATACCTAATTATTATCGTGGACGCCCACGTCCATGTCCATAATATGTATGGAAATACGTGCACGTTATAACGTCATCCTGGACGGAAATTTATAAGCGTCATCATTATATTTCCTTACATTTTACTTCCCGTGTCATCGTAACTTGGACGTGGACAATGAATTATAACGGGAAACAAAACAATCATCATCATCATCATCATCAGCCTATAACGTTCCCACTGCAGGGACACGGCCTCCTCTCAATGAGAGGGAGTGGGCTATAATCCACCACGCGTGCCCAGTGCGGATTGGTAGATGTCACATGTCTTCGAATTTTTGGTTCTATGACATGCCGGTTTCCTCACGATGTTTTCCTTCACCATTTTGAGAGCAGTGGTGATGAAATAAATTACGCAAAGTAACGCGCCTGTCTGGGTTCGAACCCACGACTTACTGTTCGTAAGTCGTTCCTGCCACCACTGGGCCACCGCTGCTCGAACGACAATATGATAGAGAAATAGATGAAGTTTAATATAAAAAGTGTGTACAATCTCAAGCACTCTTATGTATATCTACACTAAAGCTGGATTTTTCAGTTGTCCGGAAGACCCGTACGGGCCGTCCGTACACGGGGGACGTCGCGTACGGACAAATCCGCGTCGCTGTGAAATAATTGTCTAGCGCCTCACGTGTGTCTCTGTTCCGGGAGCCTATACGGGCGGCCCGTACTGGTCTCCCGGATCGCTGTGAAACCAGCCTTAGCAAAATTTTACAGCGATTTCTCGTGAAATTACAATCAGAACTTTGAGACAGTGGGAACATTCTAGGCTGATTATGATAATGATAAAACGAAAAAAAAAACAACTATTTCGTTATCATCATCATCATAATCAGGGAGGCCTGGTTTCCATCAGTCTTCGAGACGGAATGGACTTTAATCTTCCACGCGGGCCCAGTGCGGGTTGGTAGATGTCATAATATTCTTCGAATTTTTGGTTCTTGGACATGCCGGTCTCCTGCCAGGGCTCGAACCCACGACCTGCAATTCGTTAGTCGGGGACGTTAGTACTGGGCCACCACTGCTCTCATTATTTATTTCGTAATGGTAGATTCAAAATACTACCATCTATGGTCGTAACAACATCAACATCAAACAAATAAATCAATACAGTAGCAAAATCTCTTAAAAGTTGCTAAAGCTTTGGTTTCCTTAGAAAGCGTCATGAAAATCTGGCATTTTCACCATTATTTGTCAGATGTCAAAAAACACTCTGTATTTGGACAGCTGGTATTGAGTGACCATTCGGCGCTTTATGAGGCAACCAAAGCTTATGTGGATACATAATTATTGCTAATGAAGTCAAACTCAAACTCAAAGCATTTATTTCAATTAAACCATTTACAGGCACTTTTGAATTGTCAAGGGGTCGGTCAGTCAAAAATATGAAGCTAGTTGCCCATTCCAAAGCGTAGTAGGTACCTATGGAGAAGAACGGGCAAGAAACTCCACGGACACTCTTTTAAATAAAAAAAAATTGATACAAAATATTGGTTACATCATTCATTTTGAAATTATGCATGTGAGAACAATGTAGAAAGACGTGCACGTTCGTAAAAGCGTCCGTAATAAAAAGAAAAAATAAAGAAACAATCAAAAACTTAAAATAAGCCATGGCAGCTAAGAGATGACCAGTCCCAACTGACGGCGCCCGTTCACGAACATTACTTACGCATGGATCAGCACCATTCAGCTCAACCATTTTGAAGGGAGCTAAATGATCCAAGTCGTGACTGTACCTAATGAATATCTTTTCTTACCTATTAATATTGATGATTTTTTATTAAAATACTCTACTCTCATAACGTAAAATTCGAATCATTAACTTCAAAACGAGTTTATATTGACATACTTTATAAACACAATACCACAATTTAAAAATAGAATCATACTATAAAACTTTTTCTCTAACAAAACAATTTTTTTACCAATACGATACAGTACAAATCCAAGGAGTTAATATCACCAAGGAGTTACCATACGTTATTTGTAACGGAATGCATACCTTTGCGGGGCGCGCCTTTTTATAGCATTACAATTTCATAATTGCAACATAAAATACTTGAATAATGATTTTATGCAATAAACTATGTGTTACTCTTTTAACTTAGATCTTTTATTTGGTAGGTTCAATCCCAGTGTGTGAGGGTAGATAAAGTAGTATACGAAACAGCACATAACTAGATATTATAACACGTTTATCAATACCCCTCATTATGCAACAGTTTCATAAACAAAAATAATAAAAAAAGGCATCTTGATCAGACAAAGAAAGGGTAGATATCTATTAGTATTGTTGATTTTTAATTAAAATACTTTACATTATTATTGTAAATCTACGTGTGGAATTACCTCCGACACCTATACTACATAAAAGATAGCTTGATCTCTGCGACATAATGTCAAACAGACATTCCTAGGGTAGGAATTCATTCATTAGGTCGGCATGTCCATAAAGTATGACATTGATAGTTACTGTCTGTACTATTATGAAATTTAGGACTTCATAGGCGGTGATTTTACTGACAGCTATCGCAGAGATCGGCATGAGGAACAGGGTGTAAAGTTCACTCATCCACCATAGAAAAGGGAGGATCCTCCGACCAGACGGGTGTTGTGTCTGTGGCGGGCCGACTGCCCAGACTATCGGACATATCAACAGTTACTGTTGATATGTCGGATAGTCTTATACATATCGTTCGCGCGGTAAACTCTAATTGTGCGATGCAGGATTTGTGTGACGTAATGTCTTTGATGCGTAGTTCGTATGTGGCGGTGTAAAGCTACAAAGCTATCTTATAAGAAGTACAGTTACTTACTTTCTACCTAGTATTGAAATGTTATTTGAGAGGTGTGTGGTAGTGTATGTATGTGTGTGGTTGTATATATTGTTATAAATGGTATGATGTTATGTGTTATTGAAATGTGGCCTCAGAAGCTCAGTCTGTATCTGTCCTGTTATCAAATACAACATCTAACATCTGATTGTTAGACAATACAAATCCAATCGATACCAATAAAATTCGATGTTACAATCGCAAACCAAATCGATTCACGTGTTCTTCGCAGTGGAACTCTAATAAATTTAAATGTTATGAGTTACTGATATACTACTATATCATTGGTTACTATAGACAAAGATGTTGGAATGTATCGATACCTATAATTATATCGATGAATTTAACATAAAATCACGCCTTGTTTCCCCGAAGGATTGGGCAGAGGTGTACATATACTCTTAGTACACCCACATTTCGCCAGTTATTTTTCAGTCCCATGTAAAAGGGGGCGAGCCTATTGCCATCAACCGGGCACAAATCTAGACTCCGGGCTGCTACTGCGGGCTGCGGGCTGGAGTTTATCATATGGTAATATTAAATGAACAGGTTTTCCTTGCTTCGGCCAACCTGGGTCCGGAGTCTGTTTAAAGACTTCCAGGTTACCCAAGGTAACTCATGTCCAGGCGGGAGGTCTTCAGCAGGTGGAACAAATGGATTTGGTAAGGAAGCACCGGCTTGCCACAGCTTCAGTCTTTCTTCGGATCGTTCGCCTGTGTGCGGGACACCACACTTTAAAAAACTGTACGCATAGTGAGGAGGTACCTCTCTTTAGAACCCTGACCACCGGCACCTTTTTTATTTATTTTTTGGTGGGTAATCATCATATGACTTCTCCCGTTCTGGGTGAAGCGGGAGGGCGTGTCAGACTCTTACTGACTAAAACCCACCCGTGTTCCTTCTGTTGCATGTGCAATGCCAGGAGCCCACGGTATCCCTTTCGGACTTTCCCGCAACCCCGGCAGGCAAGGGTCTCATCGGAGATGTCAGCAAGTGAAGGGGTCACTTGCTGACATCTCTTTGAGGCGCGCATGGAACACAACGCGCTGACCCGGGCCTGGTCCTTACCGGACGGCGATCTACCCATTGCTCACCGTCCGCAAGCCCGCGCCTGCGGTGGCCGGGAATCGGCTTGTAACCATCGGCACCTTGAACCTTGTTCCTGATGCGATGGGCTGATATTTAAACTAATATTATTAAGAACAAAGATTTGATGTTTTGGATGTTTGTTTGTTTGTAATGAATAAACTCAAAAATTCCTTGACCGATTTTAAAAACTCTTTATGCTATCACTGGAGTAACAAAGGCTATAATTTATAAAGATATCACGCGGGCAAAGCCGATGGCGGAAGCTAGTTTTTTGTATTTTTATGTGTATTTTTAAATGTTTTTATAAAAATGTAAACGATATGTATATTAATGAAATAATACTTCTTAACAGTTGGTCTAAAAAAAATGAAAACATTTTTTCAAAGTGCCATTTTTCTACACACACTTTGAAACGGTCAGTTTCATTGTTCAAGAAAGACGTTTTTTTTTTTTTATAATCAGCAGGTATTCCAATATTCTATTTCTACAAATTGAAGTAAACCAATAAGACGACCACTAAATCAATAGTAAAAGTTTGATACTATCTCCTTATTGAATTTTATTTTATTTTATTTATTTTATTTTATTTTACAGTTTTTGGAAAACTTACAGCTAGACAGTTTTGCACAATTTAGAGTAACAAAATAAGGCCAATTAAAAGTTTTCACGGTTATAAGAGAACATAAACAAAAAGTATTTGAGAAGGTAGACAGTTGAGTAAAGACAGTATCTTATACGTTTCAAACAGCGCAAACTGTTAGCAATTAATTTACGTGATCAAAAAAGAAATTACAAATAATCTTTTTTAATTTATATATACCCGTATTGAAAACGTCGATGTCGACGTCCCGGCAGACCGCATTATACGTATGACTCGCTCTGACTAAGTATGAATTCCGTCTGTAATTCGTTCCTACCGTAGAAGTATGCAAAAGATAAGGATTGCGCAGAAAAGCAGAAGGAACCCGCAGTCTGATTTTGTTCAGCAATTCAGGAAGCTCGGTAGAACCGTTAGCAATTCTAAATAAAAACGCCAAATCCGCAATACTTCTTCGCTCAGAAAGAGGAAGTAGATGAAATCTTTTACAGCGTAGGAGATAAGTGGGAGAGTAAGTTTTAGACCGGAACTGAATATACCTCAAAAATTTTCTTTGTATGCCTTCCAAACGATTGATGTATATGTTATAATTAGGATTCCAAACTTGAGAGGCATACTCAAGATGACTGCGAACAAAACTACAGTAGAGAATTTTAATGGTTTTGATGCTCCTAAACTCAGACGAGACTCTCAAAATGAACCCCAGTGATTTTGAAGCTTTGTTAATGATTTTATCAATGTGCTGATCAAATAACAATTTTGAATCAAATACAACTCCCAAGTCTTTGACTGTGTTAACTCTAGCTAGGGATCTGTCTAAAAGTTTATAGTCAAATGTGATAGGTACGGGCTTCCTAGTGAAGGAGCACACGTAACACTTCGAAACGTTTAAATCGAGCTTATTAGTGTTGCAATAGTACTGGAACCTATCTAGATCCTCCTGCAATGATAGAGCATCTGATAAGAAGGATATCTGTGACATAATCTTCATGTCATCCGCGTATAGAAGAATTTTAGAGTGAAGGAAGCAAGATTCAATATCATTGACGAATAAATTGAATAAGAGCGGCCCTAATAAAGATCCCTGAGGAACTCCAGATGGGATACGCATTGATCTTGATGAGTACCCATTCAGTACAACAGTCTGACACCTGCACTCCACATAAGACTTAAACCAACGGAAGAGATTACCCCTGATACCCATCGATAGAAGTTTACGCATGAGAACGACGTGATCAATTCTGTCGAAACATTTGGCGTAGTCTGTATATATGACGTCTACTTGAGACCGATTAGACATAGCCTCTGATAGGAAGTCACTACAGAGAACGAGGTTTGTAGTTGTTGACCGACCACCCAAAAATCCATGCTGGTGTTCGCTGAAACTGAGCCTGAGAGCAGAGTAAACTTGCCTGTACACAATTTTTTCTAATATTTTAGCAAACACGCATAATTTGGATATGGGTCTGTAGTTTTCAACACAGTTTCTCGGTCCCTTTTTGTGAATAGGAGTTATATAAGCCGACTTCCATATAGCAGGCATGAACCCAGTATTAAGAGATCGTCTAAATAAAATTGTAAGAGGAACCGAGAGGCCAGCAGCACAGTTTACTATGAAAACCGGTGGAAGCTTGTCTGGACCAGCAGATTTGTTTAAGTCCAAATGCTTTAGCAGTTTCATAACCTCGTCTTCACAAACCTCGATAGCAGCTATAATTATCATATGGACTGAAGTCAGTCTGCTCACTGGTACAATGGTATTGTGCATTATTCACAGAGCTGGTGGATTCACGAAAGTTAGACAGAAAATACTCGCCGAAAAAATTGCAAATTTCCTCACCATTGCTAGAGAACAGGTCCCCAAACCGAAGCACAGAAGGGTAGGAGTTGTTTTGCTTTTTCGATTTAATGTAGCTCCAGAAGGCTCTGGGGTTGTTGCGAATAGCGGATTCTATATTTGTCATGTAATCATCGAACATGCACTTCTCTAACTCCTTTGCACGTTGCCGTAATAATACAAAAGATTGGTAGTCCGAATCGTTCCCATACTTTTTAAATTTAGAGTGGAATTTGGATTTTTCTTTAATAATTTTTATTAACGGGCTTTTATACCAGAGGGGGTATTTAGACTGGGAAACAACTGTTTTAGATGGGATATAAGTTTTGTGTATTTTAAATAAAACATCATAAAAGAAAGCTACGGCATCTTCTAGTGACCTGTGGCTCAACTCGTACTGCCAGTCAACGATGTTAAGTTCATCTTTTATTGCTGCATAGTCAGCAGACCGGTACAAGTATTTAACATAGGGACGAGCTGGCAGACCATGCAGCTGAACAAAGTCAGCCGTAATACACAGTGCGAATATTAGATGATATACTCAAAAAAGTGGAAACAATGAAAAGAGTGAGCTTACTCATCCCGCATGGAATGACTGACATGATTTTCTGTAAGAGTGAGAGAAACAATACCTAATATTCAAATGTCAACGAAAGAACCGTGGCCATCTCTTGACGCCATAGGGTGAATCTAACGATTTAAATCTTTGGTTATTTGTAGAATATTGATAATCGGATGATGGAATTAAATTAGTCGAGTCTCGATTGGAAGGTACTTGGTAGACTTACGTAGGTACGTATGTCTATTTAGGTATAAACTTGGACTAGATTGAAAACAATTGGGGGTGAAATGTGTCTGAAAATATTAAACTAAACCTCTAAAAACTTATTGACCCTCAAATGACGAACGCTATTTTAAATTAATGAGCATTTAAAAACCTTTTGGGACCCTAATGATGCACACTTTAAAAAAAAATCGTCGTTTTTATTTTCTGGCTTTTTCTCACAGTTGGTCGCAGTAACTAAGCTAGAGTACCCCGACCAAACAGGTTAGAGTAGAACTAGAACTATGACCAACCATGCGCGAGCCAATATTCGATTGACAATAAAATTCGTGGTTGTTTTTTGACGTAATTGCATTAGAACCATATTTACTATTATATTTGTACCATATTTATTATATTTGTTTACTAGTAGTTAATTTACATTTTGTTCGCTCAGTATAAATTGAATTAGTAAAATTATTATTATTATTATACATTGTATTTCAAAAATCAGCATTTCTTATAATTTCTAAGCGTATACTATTAAATGATGAGCATTCTTTATTTTCACCGGTGGTAGATAGGTAGGTATGTAGGTAGGTGTAGGTAGGAAGATATGTAGGTAGGGAGCTAATATACATTCTGCCTACCCCGGCTTCACACGGGTAGCACTAAGTACTTGCCTACGGCGCCCCTATCTACCTACCTACCCTACCTACCTACCTACACACCTTCCTACCTACACCTACCTACATACCTACCTACCTACCACTGGTGAAAATAAAGAATGCTCATTTAATAGATAGTATAGGATACGATAGAATAGAATGAGGTTCGGAATTGAAGTAAAATTAAAAGTACGTTAACGCTTAGAAATTATATAAATTGCTGATAATTCTGAAATACAATGTATCGAATAATTTTATTCTGAACATTTTGCAGTTTTAATTGACTTGTTTGATCCTACAGTCAGACCTAGGCATGAATTAAGAAGTTAATTTTAGGTGGATCCGCAAATGCAGACCGCGAAATTCAAATTTTCTTACGTTTTTTTAAAATTGCAGGTCACCTTAGTGTCAGGTGGTATCTTGATCAAAGTAGGATTCGCGACCATAAAAAATATGTATTAACAGAATTATAATCAGTAGAATCCATAATACATCTGGGTCAAACACAAAACAAAGTCAAAAAATTTCGGAAATAAAAAGTTGTCGGTTTGTTTCAAAATCAGTCTTTATTATTAATTATAAATCACAGAATGAAAATTATCATTACAGACTAGATCGTTTTTCAGAAATGTTAAAGATTGGCACTTTAATTATTTTGCATGACCACAGAAATTACAGATTTTCGACAGAAAAGAACATAATCACGCTTAAAACTAATAATACACACAATACTCGTAAATGAGAAAAACACAGCACAAAAGAAAATAAAGCGTCAACATAAAATTCTAGAAATGCATTGATTAGTGCAATATTATTCAAATCAAAATGTTTCCACAGAAAATAGTCCACAGGAAATAAAATATGGTTTAAAAAATGTTCTCATCACTTTCCTCACTGCTATCAAAGACCTTTGGTAGTCTTTTGAATTTTTTGGGTGGTGTCAATGAAACAGAGTCATCTGAGTAGATATTTTCGAAGTTAAGCCTCTTTCTAGGAGCTAATGGTTGACGTATGTTTAGTGAACATTCCGGTGATGGCGTATTTACAGGAGATCGCACCGAGAGCGGTGTTCCTGGTCCAGTTATTGTTGAGACCGATGCTGTTCTAGGTGAAGGGGATGGAGTTATTGTTGGGGTCAGTGATGCATAACTTCCAGGCAAAGATTGTGTCTCGGAAGGGTCTGAGACACATTGAACTTGAATTTGACCAATTCCAAAATGAGGGCATTTAGTATGCGCTGCGCATTGAATACAGCTCAGTCTTCTTACGTTTTTTGAAAATTGCAGGTCACCTTAGTGTCAGGTTGTATCTTGATCAAAATAGGATTCGCGACCATAAAAAATATGTATTAACAGAATTATAATCATTAGAATCCATAATACATATCTCTCTAAGTTAGAATAATTGGTCTATTGAATGAGATTTTCATGAAATTCATTTGAGAAGCAAAAAATGGAAGAAAATTTGAATGTCTCGAGCTATCTTTGCGGATCTACCTAAAAACAATTAAATTATTTTTATAAACTTTAAATAAAAAGTCAAAAGTTACTGTCAAATAGCGTGATCAAATATTTTATATTTCTAAACTAAATATACTATTCAAAAGTACAATAGTCTAGCCAAAAGGCTAAAAGGACTTGTCTATACACTACAGACAGGGTCGTCGAACCGTCATACAGCGTTCGGCTTTGGCCACAATCAAACTTAATCGGCAAGTAATCTCTTCATCGGCTTTCAAAGTAACCTCTATATAATCTAAGACAGTGACCATCAATCTTGTTTTTAAAACGGAATCCAATAAAACTTGAATACGTTTTTTTATGTATATCTCGGTGTTGATTCTCGGATAAGTCGGATAGGAAACACCGGTCTTATCTAAAGTGTTTGGTAAACCTAAGTACAGAAATAACAGTCATTTATTTATAATTTTGATTTTTACTGCTCCATTGCCTGACATCCCTCCTTCTAATCAAATCAAATACATTTATTTGCCAGAATGTAGGTTTTAAGGTCATAATCTTAAAAATATAATTGGATCCTTTACATTTCACTTTAGAGACATGAGGAACAGGGCGTAAAGTTCACTCATCCTCTATAGAAAAGGGAGGATCCTCCGACCAGACGGGTGTCGTGTCTGGCGGGCAAATGCCCAGTGTTTGAAGTCGGGAACTTGTTTTTTAGATGTCGATCGCGCGGTACACTCTAATTGCGCAATGCAGGATTTGTGTGATGTCAGGATTTTGTGTGACATCAAGTCTTTGATGCGTAGTTCGCATGTGCGATGTAGATGCCGTCACATTATCATTACATTATCCTCCCGTCCGTTACAAAGACTCCAGGAGATCGATAACAATTAAAATTCTATTGTTTCTCATTAGTAGCAGTAAAGTTGAACTCCTCTAAATTGTATGATAATTTGCAATAATATTCTGAAACAGTCACGCATACAATCAAAATGCAACTTTACTGTATGTGATTTATTGGATCTTTTTCTTTCCATGTCCAAGACAGTTACGTAATTGTAACATTTTCGCTCAATTATTGTTTTATTCAAAAGTCATGTCTTTTTTTAAAGATTATATAGATAAATCAAGATTACTCGGCTTTTATGTAAAAAAAAAGTATTCACAGTAAGAAAACATAGTCTATTATCCTGCCAGAACATTTTTTTTATTTCTAGACCAATGATTACTTTAGTTGTATATAAACGAAATAAGAATTGAGACTTACGCCATTTAGTTCCGTGCTCGAACACGATCAAGGAGCGCAAGCGATATTCAACTTTATTACTGAAGTGTTAGCGTCTAGCATAGAGTGAAGTGGCGGGGTGCAAAGGGGTGGAGCTTGCGTGGAAATTGTCTATTTTCTTTACCTGGTCTATCCTGCACACTGGTATTATTTTAGTTAAATTGGACAAATGTCGAAATCGAATAAAAATCGGAATCGAAATGTTGAATCGATGTCAAATGTCGTATGATGAAATGTGGGGGTACTGTTGTATTGGTACACCTCTGCCTAACCCTTCCGGCGATTACAGGCGTGATGTTATGTTATGTTAAATAAATAAAATAAGACAGCAACAATAAATAGGAGTTCAAGAGGATTTTATGGAACAAATATATTATGTCAGTTCCTTCACATTCTTAAAAGTAGTTTTTGCATATCCAACTCGACCCGGCCCGTCATCATCTCACCACTTGTTCCTGGGCCAGCCATCTTGTAGCACCAATTAGGTAGTGAAGACTCATGCAGTCCAGTTCCAAAGCGTAGTCTAACCTATGGAGAAGAACGGGCAAGAAACTCCACGGACACTCTTTTAAATCAAAAATTTGATACAAAATATTGGTTACATCATTCATTTCGAAATTATGCATGTGAGAACAATTTAGAAAGACGTGCACGTTTGTAAAAGCGTCCGTAATAAAAAGAAAAATAAGCCATGGCAGCTAAGAGATGACCAATCCCAACTGACGGCGCCCGTTCACGAACATGACGCATGGATCATAATCCACCACGCGGGCCCAATGCAGGTTGCTGGATGTCACATGTCTTCTAATTTCTGGTTCGAGGACAGGCCGGTTTCCTCACGATGTTTTACGTCACTGTTTTGAAAGCAGTGGTGATAAAATTATTTACACAAAGTAAAACGCCTGCTTGGGTTCAAACCCAAGACTTGTAAGTCGGAGCCGATACTCTTTCGATCTTAGTGAAGTTTAACATTTCGGGGAGTTATTTAATATATGTATGTATACCAACTACAAACGCAAACCAATGTTGTGGATTGTGATTGAATTGACTCAATTGGCAAAACTACGGGGGGGGGGTGGGGGATTCCGGTCGCTGTCATCGGCACACAATCCCTCAATCGCCCTTCACGACACGTGGAATTAAATCTATGCAGGCTTTTGAAACCAGCAAAAAAGGTACCAAGAGGTTTATTTATAAACGATGTCTAGTTGTATGTTGAAAGAAATATGATTAACAAATATAACTTTATGGAATTATAATCATTAGAATCAGCAATACAATTCCTTATGTTAGCATAATCCTCAAATGTAAAGCTTTTATGAAATAGGTATTCAATACGATTACAATGAACTTAGAGAGTTATCTAAGTACGTCATTTAAAAATGATGTATAATATTCTATAAATAAACATTTGATACGGCCGCGAATCATATTTAGATCAACATACAACCTGATATTGACCTTCAAATTGCAAAAAAAGTAAGATAATTAGAATTTTGCGGGCTACCTTCACGCTTTCGCCTTGAGAGCGTTTATTTTCTTTTTCTAGTTAATTTTCCAAAATTACTGTATGAAAATAATAAATGTGGCTAACTAGCGAACTAGAGTAAATAAAATAGAGATAGAGTAGAGTAGATAATGAATTGCAAATTATAACATTGAATTTGATGTTGTAACCGTTTTAGGTGTAAAAAAGCAAAAGTAAATATTTGGTGTTTCTATTTTAATTATTGCATTTCATAATCAATATTTTAGTTCACTAGTTAGCCAAATTTAATATTTCTATACAGTAATATTGCCAAATTAATCAAAACAGGTAAATATTTGACAGCTATAGGTATGCAACGTTGCCAACTTTTAGGAAAAACGCTCACAAAGTAAAGTAATGATTAGCAACTAAACACAAGGAATAAGATTTTTCATACAAATAAAATCCCCCCTTTTCTCCCCCTTAAAGGTCAAATTTCCAAAAATCCGTTCTTAGCGGACGTCTACTAACTGTAAATTATCTGCCTGACAAATTTCATCTTTATACTCGTACGTCAAGCGGTTTTCGATATTTCGTGATGAATGAGTGAGTGAGTGAGATTATAACCATACATGTTTTATAACGTTTCTTTTTGTTTAGAACGTCTCTTATTTAGGAAAGTTAAAGGACACTTTGTTAGCAGCTAGTTTCTTCTGAAGCTTTTAATATTTACCCATTAACTTGAACAAAAATAACCAATTATTTCCAGCCAAAAGTTAAAGGTACAATTAGCTAGCCGACCTTTAACTTTTTGATTGGCTATTTTTGTCCTCGTCATGATGATAAATACGGCTCTGGTTAAGTTCGAAATTAATCGGATAACCCTTTTTTTTTTTTTTTTTTTTTGAGTGGGTAATCATCAAATTACGTCTCCCGCTGTGGGTGGAGCGGGAGAGCGTGTCAGACTTTTACTGACTAAAACCCACCCGTGTTCCTTCTCTTGCCTGTGCAATGCCAGGGGGCTACGGTATCCCTTTCGGACTTTCCCGCAACCCCGGCAGGCAATGGTCTCATCGGACCCCTTCATTCGCTGACATCTCTTTGAGGCGCGCGTGGAACACAACGCGCCGTCGACCCGGGCTTGGTCCTTACCGGACGGCGAGCTACCCATAGCTCACCGTCCGCAAGCCTGCGCCTACGGTGGCCGGGAATCAGCAATTGATTCCCGACGCCCAGGGCGTCTCCTCCTGCGGCGGCTAGGGGCGTGAGGGCGCGAAATTTGCCTCTCCCTCACGCGCTCCGCCTCCTCCTTCGCGAGCATTACAGCTTCGCAGAAGGAGGTGACGGCCTCCCATGCCCTCTCGCTCCGTACCATGGCCTGGACCAGGGCCGGACGCGAGAGATCCCCGCCACCGATCGCCTCCACGAGGACACGGCGGTGCTCTGCCCAAGCCGGGCATACCTCCAACATATGCTCCACCGTGTCCTCCGGGCGATCCACGCAGTGATGACACCCGGGCGTTTCCTCCCGCCTTATCCGAAACAGGTACCTCCCGAAACAGCCGTGTCCGGTGAGGACCTGCGTCAGGCGGAAGGTGAGGATGCCGTGGCGCCTCTCCAGCCACTCTGCAAAGAGGAGACTTATCGCCGCAATAGTGGCGTGCCCAGCACTGGGTTTCGACAATCGCACTCTCCATGACGCCATGAGATCCCGGAGCTCTGTCCGCTGTGCCGCGATTTCTCGCGGCATCGGAGTCAAGCCCCGGCGTTTCGCCTCCTCGCGCCACTCCCAAATATGCGCGAGGACTTTTGCCTCCAGATCCCATGGCGGCTATCCGGCAAGGAGGCTAATCGGACAACCCTGAAACATAAGTGCGAAGTAAGTCATGAGTAAAACGTTGAAAATCGATAGCTAACGATAGTTTTACCAGCAAAGACCACACCCGAAATAAAACTCTCTTCAAAAATTGACTGTTCCACTTCCAAAGAGCAAAAGGTACAGAATTGTAAATTGAACCCGGGTTGCTACAGACAACCCCGTCTAGCTTCCGGCCACATTCAAACGGCAAATTGTCACTGCATTTGCATCACAAGGGTCGCCAGTTCACTTCCTGCGCTACGTTTAACTTAGACTTGCATTTAATAGTAGAGAGGGAAATTATTGTATAATGGGGCTTATAATTGGTCCCTTTTGTGCTGAAATTTGTCTTTGCTGGCATATCTTTATGCTTGCTCTTTGCGGAGTTATTCAACTCTAATATGAAAAATAATAAATTTAAAGTTTACCTACTTATGAGAAATTTTAATGGGGATGCACACTATATCATAGAATAGTAGTTCAAAAGTGCCTTTTTTGTGCCTAATTGAAATTGAAATTAAAATAAAACAAAATATTAAATTTTACATAAACTTACATGGGCACTTATGAAACGTCAGAAGCTAGGTGCACGGTTCCAATTAGTCGTTTCCTATGGAGAAGAGCTGGCAAGAAACTACATGGTTACGCTTTTAAAAATAATTGGCTTTTACAATATTTTTAAATAACAGTGTTATTAGGTATGGGAGGACAGTGTAGGTCTTTCAACAAGTACCAAGTACCATAGAAAAGAATCTTTATAAAGATAAATAAATTATTAAAAATAAAAACGTATTTTAAACGAAATGACGTGATTGCTACGAGTATTACAGCTGTAACACATCCATCTGAATAATTATCATGTCAACAAAAGCCACTAACAAAGAGTTCAAATTAAATTGTAGGTATATAATGTCAAACAATAGCGTGATTATGTGAAGGAAGAATGTAAAAATAAAAATTTGGGAGCAGTTAATGCACTCTAACATAATTTGCCGTTAATTAGCTACCAGGGAAGCCACATGTGCAGAAGAAATTATTGCCAAACTTCCTTATCTTCAACGTAATTCTATAATATGCATTCTTGATAATAACGCATTTAAAGTGGGTTTTGAACTTCCCATCGCTAAGTTCTGTAACCGGCTTAGGCAACTTGTTATAAAAAAGCAGATACTGTTTATAAGAAATGACTTGCTTGTTTTAGTTAATCTAAATTTGGGTATCACAATTTCATGTGTAATACGTGTATTTATATTATGGAAATCGCTTCTTATTTTGAAAAGTCCTAAGTTTTTGCGAACATAGAAAATACTTTAATAGATATAAAGAGAAGGCAGAGTCAGTATATCAATTTATTTGAATTTGTTTTGAAGGGATTCGCGAGGACCCATTTTATAGATAGCGCGGATTGCTCTCTTTTGTAAAATGAAAATTGAATCTACGTCAGCTGCCGATCCCCACAGCAGAATGGCATATAAGGCATAATAGTGTAGAAATAAGCAAAGTATACAAACCTAACTGTGGCTATATCAGTCAACTGCCTTATTTTTCTTACTGCATATGCAGCTGAACTTAATCTATCTGAAAGATGTGATCTGGGCGCCTCATTGCAATTATTATTATATTAAGATTTTTGAATGCTTTTTTAATTGTGACAATAGAAATGGACTTGAATTCAAAACTTGGAATGTTCATAATGAAGTTTTCTTTTACGAAGAGATTCAGCTAGTATAAATGATGAGGAGAGTGATTTCGTAATTTCTATTGGGATGTTGGTAAATACATTTTCTAGTGTCTCAGCAACTTTTAACTTATCTGAAATGGTTTTATCATCAATTTTTAAAGACACGTCATTCTGTTCTCACTGTTTCGTGTTTCCAGTTTCTTTGTTATACCTGATACACAGCTTTTATTTTATTGTTAGAAATACTTATTTTTTTACTTAATAATTTTGATTTAGCTTGGGCGCAGACTCTTTTAAATATCTTTGAATAGTTTCTTACATAATTATGAACAGCTTCATCAGAAGTCAATGATTTTTCGTTATATAAATTATATAAAATATCTCTGCTTTTTCTAATGCCAGCAGTGGCCTATTCGTTATATTTTGGTTTAGTATTTATTGTTACTTTTTTTACAGGAGATGCTTTATTTAATTCTTGGCATACTGTAGAAAATAATGTACCGTAGTTTATATTGGGGTCTTGTGAATCAAAACTAGCTGTTGAAAGATTGCTAAGAACATTATTACTAAACATTTTCAATTTATTTTTAGTAAGAGGTCTTAACTCTTAACTGAATAGTTTTATTTAAACGTAACTCTTTATATGATTCAAAAGATATAAAGTTGACCTGTGTGATCAGACTTGACGCCACTAATGAGGGACGAGTCTTTTATTTTATTATATTATATTTATTATTTGACTTAACTTTGACATAGAATTTCAAGTCGTTAGCATTAGTTTTGCAATCCTAACTGTAATCCTAATATTATAAATGCCAAAGTGAGTTTTTTTGTTTATTTGTTTGTTACGTTTTCACGCTAACACGGCTGAACGGATTGGGATGAAATTTGACACATGGGTAGACCGTGACCTGGGTTACATATATAGGACACTTTTTATCCCAGTAGTACGTTCCCGTGGGATAATTTCCGACCTCCACGTGGGTGAAGCCGTAGGCTAAAGCTATTATTAGTATCTATAATTAATTGTTGGGGCTGCCGAGATACTGTAGGGCATCTGGCATGTCTATGAAAAGAGAGCGGCCTCCATATTGCATCGTATCTGAGCATGCTCCTACAGCATTCTGAAAGTAATAGTGGACCGGTTAGACGGTTCATTTCTTAGCCACTAATTCGCGCGCCACGTGTGAATTTGATTTCGTTTGTTTATTTTTGTGGTTTACTAACATAGTTCTTATGTATGTAAGTACTTATCTACTAACAAAAATATGGATGTATGTATGTAATGAATTTATCTTCTGAAACTAAGTTTTTATTATTAAGTTAAATCACTGAAAAGAAATACGATCCTCCTACTTAGACATGCGATCTTCCGCTCCGGACGCCTTTAAAATCGAGCTATACTCTGCACATTCTGGGCGTACCTATTTATGCCTATAATCACTTTAAAAAAATCTACGGTTATAGATACTTACAAATATATTAATTGTAAACCAAACATCTACCTGACCATTTTAATTTACTTTTAATTTCCCAGAAAACTGAGAAAACTACTAATATTCTCGCGACGCCATCTTGAAATGGTCATCTGGAGCATAGTCTCGTATGGGCTTCACATGAGGCTAAGTATTCAGTGATGTTAGAGCGAATCCAGAACAAGTTCGCGCGCCACCTGTACAAGAAACTTTATGGGGTATACCCATTTTACCCTTTGATGAACCCCACTATATTCGTACCGGGTATGGTGGGGTACAATCAACTCGGGGTGCGACGGTAATTTGCGCTGATGTCGTACATGGTGAAACTGCTCAGAGGCGTAGAGCACAACCCGAAGGTGCTGCAGCGGTTGCACTTGTATGTACCCGACCGTTATGTGTAGAGGCGATGGCCCCCGCCACTGCTGGTCGTACCATCAGCCAGGACCAATTTGCTGGCCAAAATTCCTCTGACTCGAGCAATTCGCACCATCAATTACATCCAAGTCAAAATTGATATATCTTTAATTTTAATTTGGTGTGTGTGACTTGGCATTAGGCTAAGACCTGTAATGGTAGTTTTAAGGCCAAATAAAAAAAAATACTGTCAATGACATCTTAAAACAAAAAATGGCGGTATCTAAACGGAAATAATAATATCATTTCACTTAGAAGACACATGTAACATGATTCATCACTCCGGGTTTATAGACTTTTTATTTGGGTCATAAAATGAATGTTACGACGTTAGAAGGGTGGATACCGTCTTCTTTATACTTAGTACTTTTATGTGATGATGATGAAAATTGCAAGATTCTTGGGATAAAATGTGCCAAGCCTAATAAAAAAATGTAAACCAAATATTGCTTTACATTTTTTAATTAGGCTTGGGCTTAAAATAGAAGATAAAAAAGCTTATCACAACCTACTTAATAAAAATTTTAAATCCACTGAAAGACAAGGCATATCCAAAACCATTGGGTTTAGAAGCGTGAAATTTTGCAGAAGAGTTCTTTATAACGAAAGTGAGTTTTACGTAACCAAGTGTTTTTGAAATTTCATATCTTAAGGCACCTGTCCCACCGCCGCGCGCCGACGACGAAGCGCTAGTCGCTTCCTCCATAGACCGGCTGGTTATACACGGTCAAATTTGAATCACAGTTTTGCTAGAACAAACGTTATTCAAACCAAGGTCTACTCTATACCCATACAGCACTTTTCGGTCACAGAATCATCCAAGCAGCAACAAGTGGTTGCAGTTTCGTAACTGCTACGAAACATAGTGACTGTGTGGGGTTTGGTCTCTATGTGCGGTATCAGTTCGCACATATGTAATTTAACCGGAAATCATGTCAGTAACTAAATTTATGTAGTCTTTGTGTTCATACGTTACGTACCTAATCATTTGTGTAGACTTATTTTTAAACATTTTTTTCTTTTTTTGTGTGGGAAATCTTCATATTACTTCTCCCGCTCTGGGTGGTGCGGGAGAGCGTGTCAGATTCTTACTGATTAAAATCCACCCGTGTTCCTTCTGTTGCCTGTGCAATGCCAGGGGGCCACGGTATCCTTTTCGGACTTTCCCGTAACCCCGGAAGGCAATGATCTGATCGAACCCCTTCACTAGCTGACATCTCTTTGAGGCGCTTTTTAAGCACCAGCTTTTTAAGAGGTCTAGAAGAAGATAATCAATAATATATAATTATAATATCAATAACCAAAGTCTATGGTGTGTTAAGTCTATATATAGTTTAGAAAAAAATATCAATTAATTCGTAACTAGTGTGAACTCAGCCAGAAGGTGATTGAGCCTGCAATTTCTTAAGTGACAGCGTTTATCTTATGCAGTTTTTTTTACTTTTGTCTAATTTTTTTTTACTTGCAAATGTCTGCATTTTATTGTTGTAAGTTTGAATGTGGAAACTTTAATTTAAGTCGTGTGTCTGTGCTCGCATCATACTTACATTTTTTTATTATAATTCTTAACGCGAGGACTGGTAATTGGCTTTCTGGTGACTATTACCTCTTTTTTTGGCTGTAAGTCCTCCATGAAATAAATAAATAAATTACATAGATGACAGCATTTATAATGAACGTGTCAGAATAAAAAATATTTTAAGATTTTTTACAAAAAGTAAAGTTAATAGTATACAATAGGTTTTGGATGCTAAAACAATCAAGAGATAGTTAAAAGTATGCTATTCAGAGGTAAACAGTGTTAAAGAATATATTAAAAAGAAAGTTACATGCGTGACATTGGATTTCAATAGTTAAATACATCAGTAAGTGTTTGTTTAGTATCATAACATAAAAAGACAAAATGATGTGGTTCTGCACGGCAGAATACCAACTTACGGTTGCTTTTTTTACAACATCAAGTGATTATTTCGTGTAACTCGAGAGGAAATTATATTAGGTCAGCTTACTACTACACGGTCTTCTTCTTGGATCTAAATAAAACTTACCCCAGGTTATCAATCACTGATTAATTTTATAAAAGTATCTTAGAAGAATCACAAGTAGTATCTGTATCATCCATCATCTGCTTAGCGTTTTTCCAACTATGTTGGGGTCAGCTTCCAGTCTAACCGTAGCCAAAAATTAGCATGAAAACTTTAAATATCATCATGTTGCTACACTAAGTAAAAACTAGGCAATTACAATTTAAACAAAGTAATAGTAATATATAGTAGTAAGTATTGTTTTAAAATTAATTAAAATTTATAATAAAAAGACAGAGACAACACGGCACTTACAATCAACGTCATCATTTGAAACTTGTTCATTACTCCCCAGTTACAAAGATCTGTCTTACAAGTGCTCCAGTAAGTTTTCCCAACTGAAGGAAGGTCTACTTCCCCGTGGTCAGCTACTCCATCCGGACCACCACAAAGTCGGGTAATAATTCCAGACGCTAGAAAAAAAATTACTATGTTAGATTGTTTGTTCGTTATTTTAACGAAGTCTAAAGAGGCTAATTGACAATGTACCTAACATAACACATAACATCACGCTTTGTTTCTCTGAAGAGTTAGGCAGAGGTAGTAGGAGTTATTCCCACATTTCGCCAGTTATGTCTAAGTCCCATGTAACAGGGGGCGAGCCTATTGTCGTCAAGCGGGCACAAACCCAAACTGCGGGCTGCTAATGAGAAATTCCTGGAAAAACCCAATAACACTTTTCCTGACCTGGAAAATGAACCCAGGACCTCATGCTCAGCAGTAGCGCTAGTAACCACTAGGCCCACGAGGCAGTATTACAACGTATCGAGGTACTTATAACTAACTTTTAGCTTTACTTAATGCAATTACTGCAGCAAGAACATTTAAATCTATCTTTACTACATTTTCAATACAGGCCCAAAGTAACCCCGGTCAAGTGCGAGTCAGACTCGCGCAGTAAGAGTTCGTATCACATTGATTACTTTGATTGTATTATTTGCCATGACAAAAGCCATAGTAACACGTATTCTGTGAAAATTTCAACTGGTTTAATATAATGGTTAAAAGAAGAAAATCCCGTAGTAGACAGACAGTGTAGACTGGTAGGTAATAAATCCCGTTTTCGGAATTTGAGTACGGAACCCTAAAAAAGGCCAAAGGCCAGCTTGGTCTTTAATCTTTACTTTAGCATTTGGTAACACAACCTATAAATATAAAAAATATAATCACCCGTCATAATGCCACACTTCGTTATGCCTTCTGAGCATTTCTCTTTCAAGTCGACGTAATTATCCGAGCAGTTTGGATTTTCTATGGAGCTACAACTGTAGCATTCAATTGATGAGGCTAGAATGTACAAATATAATCAATAAATTAATGTGTGTCACCGATTAGTTTAACCAAACTAATGCCGTTTTTACACACACACACTATGGTTTACCCTGAAAGCTTCTCAGCCCTAAAATCGCGAAAAAAATCTGCTCCATACATTTTTGATCGCATATAACTCGGAAAAAGATAGGGAACAGTTGATTTTCATTTGCGTTTTCGGAGTTGACTTTGACTTTATAATCCGTCACGGAATCGTTTATAAGTACTACAACCGTGTGTGTGTGAAAAACGGCTAAACCGAGCTTAATATTATGATTTTCTGGTTTACTATAATAATGACATAAATTATAAATGTCCTCTATGAAATCTATGAAATGTCCAAAAATAAAAACGTCCAATCTATTTAACGGTCAGCGCATACTAAGCAGCAAAATGCTTCAGCATATTCTTGGCCATCAGTAAAATATAAGCGAGCATACGCAAACATCTCTTGCACGATATTTTCAACTTTTGTTTACTTGTGATCATTGCTCCACTAATTTGCTGGTTAGTGTAGGTATGCTGACAGACAAAAGAAAGACACAATAGCCTGATAACACTGTCCCCTTCACTTATATCGTAGCTGAAAGTTAGCTTAGTATTAACATAACCACTCTACAGTGTTCTCTCTGCTGGGTAAGATACCTCCTCTGAGTGAGAGAGGATGGGCCGTAATCTACCACGCAGGCCCAGTGCTGGTCGGTCATCGAATTTTTTTTCTAGTACTTGCCGGTTTCTCACGATAATGCTTTCCTTCACCATTTTGAGAGCAGTGGTGATGAAATAATTTACACAAAGTAAAAGCCTGTCAGGGTTTGAACCTACGACCTACAAATCGTAAATCGCGGCCGTGACCATTCTTGGGCCAAGTTTACTTGTTGCAAAAGCTTAAACGTCAAAAACTATATTCATCATATTAACGTCTGCTTAGACGTTAATCATTATTTAACTTGAAGAGAGTGCAAATTGTTCGCAGTTTTTTAATCCAATTTGTCAATAATATTACTGATTTTAATAATTAAAAATTGCTCTGTGCACTGACATTTTCATTTAATTGCAATCATTAACATCGTAAAACTGAATATTTAATTCTAGTTGTAACAAAAGCATTTGGAATCTTTCCAATTGCTTGTTTTGTCACCTAATACTGTTACAATACCTTAGTCAGTGTTATTTTAATAATTCGTAATCAATATTTTAGTGCGATATTTCATCATATAATTGATTAATATTGGTGACGATTCTCTCGTCACAAATGCGTCTAAACTAGACTAAAAATCACCAAAGTTTAGTTTACTCCTGTCAAATGATGATTTCCGATTCTGAAATAGACTAAAGTGGCACAACTCTTAACTATATTTTAGTTTGACAGCACTAAGATTATACTGAGATTTTAATTTAGTGAAAATGACAATTTTGCTATTCTGAATTTGACGTTTTTCACCTAAAATTTTAGTTGTCTAACTAATTCTGACCATTTTTAATCGCCACTGAAAATGGTGTGGAATATTATTAGTTATCATGAACTAAAATTCACACGAACATCTCGACTTCGGATGCAAAAACAGTACTGTACTGGATTTTTTTATTTTCTTTTGCTTATATCTCGAAAATGGTGTGTCCTATCGCAAAAATAATGAAAATTTCGACCCCCTTTATGAAACCTTTAACCTTTTTCAACACGTAGGTAATTTTTTTTTAAATTTTCCATGCTAAAAGTGAAAAATTCCATATAAAACAAGTCGAGGCTGCTCCCACTGCGCGCCTCCGGCTCTAGAAAAATTCACGGGGTAGGGCAAACAAGTATGTACCACGTGGAGTTGCAATTGTCAAATTCGATTTAGTTGTGTCAAAATAATTTTTGAATTTAGAGACTTTTTACTACAGAATAGCTTAAGATGCTCATAGCCAAAAGTAAGGAATTTTAGTGATAGTTTTGTTAGTTTAGTTCGGTGTACAAGAGAATCGGCACCATTGACAAATTAATCAAAATAGCCAATATTTGACAGTCATTTGCGACGTTGTCAACTTTTTGTTTGCACCCTCTTAAGCAACGACTATAAGTTAGGGTGTATGGATAGCTTATTAATAATATCAGTACTGTAGTTATGTTAGACTCACCATATTTAACAGAAGAACAGATGAACAACGTGACCAAAAACAACTCAGCCATTAAGGACTTCATTATAATTTTCGGGTAGCTAATCTTCGTACGAACACAC
The DNA here is from genome assembly GCA_963853775.1 of Xanthia togata. Classification (NCBI taxonomy): domain Eukaryota; kingdom Metazoa; phylum Arthropoda; class Insecta; order Lepidoptera; family Noctuidae; genus Xanthia; species Xanthia togata. Next base: position 6,496,631 of record OY970798.1, on the reverse strand, counting down.
GGAATACAAAACTTGAAATCAGTCAATTACTTACATGTAATCGTGTTTTATACGTATAGGTGAACCAGGAAAGCGTGCTAAAAAAAACAAAAAAATACCTACGCACATCTGAATTTTTTTCCCGGTGGCAACCAAATGTGACGCACTTGGAAAAATATAGTCATTTATCTTAAAACTTTAATTTTCTGGTTATGTTGGAACTGTGACCGCGAGCCGAATTGATCACAGTAACTGTACTAGAGTACCCCGACTTAGGAGGCTTACAACAGCTAAATCACGGTTACTGTCGGACTGCATAGAAAAGAAAGAGAAGCTCGATGACACAACGCAGCATCGCATGACCACCAGTGCCAGCATCGCGGGCCCACTGTACGCTTGTGTGCGTGTCCTACGCTAGAGCCTGTCAACCAGCATACCTATCTCGGCGTCATCTTAGACAAGCATTTCATTTGGGGACCACACATTGAAAGTGTAAGTAACAAACTTAGATCTATTAACGCCAAGTTGGCTATCCTCAAACATAAACTACCGTTCCATACTCTACGCATGCACACAAAAAGAATCGCAATCAATTTCTTAGTGTTCAATAATATTTTTAGGAGGGCAAAATGGGAATGATTAGAGGTTCGATTAAATAATGACAAATGAAAACCTGATGGGGTCATTATACTCATTATTATGAAGAACTTATGCTACGGGACTAACTCTGAAATCAGCTGCTCCTAACATTTATGTTAGCAAAAGCATCATAAGCCCCTCTAATAAGTCTCTGTAAGAGACAGTGGGCTCTATGTTAGCATAACTAGACATGTATAATATAAATACATGGACATGTACAATAGAGTATGTATAGCGAACTGCTGATTTAAACGATAATAACTAAGTAAAAGGAGTATAAGGGTCGTAGCAAGTAGTATTCTATAGTTTCTGCTTACCTGCATACATATTTACTATTATTATTTATTTATTTATTCAGCCAATCATTCATCCATTTTATTTACATTTACATAATATGTTGTTAGTATGATCTTAAAAACTATGTTAGTACCTAATAACTAAGAGAGACATAGTCCTCTGGGTGTGGCTCCACACCAGTGAGTGAGCTTACTAACTTATTGCCTTTTATATGAATTATTTCCTGTCCTGAAATATAATATTATAATAGCTTTTTTTCCTTCAATTCTTCCATGCGAGTTTATATTCACCACGAAACTCATACAGATACTCGTATAAGATTAGATAATGGAAAATTTTCCTACCTACAAACTGTTTATATGCGGATAAATTCGTTACATGGGACCTTAACATAACTGGTGAAATGTGGGTGCACACTGTATAATAATAAATAATAAAATAATAATAAAAACTTTTATTTCATAGTAAATACAGATTTAACAGGTAACAATAAAGACAGTTTTAAGACAGCTTTGGTAGTAACACAATGCAATACAAATCTAAGAGCTAAAATCTGTACACAATATGGAAAACCCCTTTTTTTTTTTTTTTTGGTTGGGAAATATTCAAATGACGTCTCCCGCTCTGGGTGGAGCGGGAGGGCGTGTCAGACTCTTACTGACTAAAACCCACCCGTGTTCCTTCTGTTGCCTGTGCAATGCCAGGGGGCCACGGTATCCCTTTCGGACTTTCCCGCAACCCCGGCAGGCAATGGTCTCATCGGACCCCTTCACTCGCTGACACTCTTTGAGGCGCGCGTGGCACACAACGCGCCGTCGACCCGGGCTTGGTCCTTACCGGACGGCGAGCTACCCATTGCTCACCGTCCGCAAGCCCGCGCCTACGGTGGCCGGGAATCCGTGATCGATTCCCGACGCCCGGGGCGTCTCCTCCTGCGGCGGCTAGGGGCGTGAGGGCGCGAAATTTGCCTCCCCCTCACGCGCTCCGCCTCCTCCTTCGCGAGCATTACTGCTTCGCAGAAGGAGGTGACGGCCTCCCATGCCCTCTCGCTCCGTACCAGGGCCTGGACCAGGGCCGGACGCGAGAGATCCCCGCCACCGATCGCCTCCACGAGGACACGGCGGTGCTCTGCCCAAGCCGGGCATACCTCCACCGTATGCTCCACCGTGTCCTCCGGGCGATCCACGCAGTGATGACACCCGGGCGTTTCCTCCCGCCTTATACGAAACAGGAACATCCCGCAGCAACAAACAGCCGTGTCCGGTGAGGACCTGCGTCAGGCGGAAGGTGAGGACGCCGTGGCGCCTCTCCAGCCACTCCTCAAAGAGGGGACTTATCGCCGCAATAGTGGCGTGCCCAGCACTGGGTTGCGACAATCGCACTCTCCATGACGCCATGAGATCCCGTCGGAGCTCTGTCCGCTGTGCCGCGATTTCTCGCGGCTTCGGAGTCAAGCCCCGGCGTTTCGCCTCCCCGCGCCACTCCCAAATATGCGCGAGGACTTTTGCCTCCAGATCCCATGGCGGCAATCCGGCAAGGAGGCTCGCCGCCTCACCGGAGACCGTGCGGTATCCCCGGACCAGCCGGGTGGCCATGACCCTCTGGGACGCGTTCAACCGGCGGGCAGGCCGCCGCCTCAACGAACGCGCCCACACCGGTGCCCCGTACAGGGCCACGGACCGCACGACCCCATGGACCGCACGATCCCATGGACCGCACGATCAATATGGAAAACCCTGCCTCTCAAACTAGGCAACCTGTATCTTGAGAGACAGTGATTCGGCTTAAAATGTGGTGCTTATTATAATCGTAGACTGTGCCGATCTACCCGAGTGGTTGAGGATAATAACAATTACTTACTACTAATATTAAAATTAATTAAGTTAAGTATAAGTGTATAGGTACACCTCTGCTTAACCCCTTGGGGATTACAGGTGTGATGTTTATTTATTTATTTAATACTTCATGCACAGAAATGTATAGAGGTGGACTTAATGCCATAGGCATTTTCGACCAGTCCACCTTTGGGTGATGCAGAGACAAACAGTGTTATGTGAAATTACGAGAAATTGAGGAATATTTTTTTAAAGTAGTTATAAATATACATGTAGGGATCGATGTAAATAAAAAGCAAAACTGAACTTTTACTAATTTTTATATTTTTTCTCTTTTTGACCGCACACCGTATTTCAATCTAAGGCCCCTCGTCCATCCTGTCTCTCGCACAGAGTTGTCATACCCATCTGCTAACATCCGTCATAATCGATACTGGAAATATGAAATGACGTAAGGGACAAAACTAAGGTTTTCAGAAGAGCAAAAATAAGATAGTTTTCTTACAAAACTGACTATAATTTTTTAACTATAAGTTTTACGTAAAAAGTATCTAGGACCAAGTTTCTTAGATTTTTTCATTCTTTGAAGCTAAAATAGCAAAAAATCAATAAAGCCTATAGTTTTAATGATAGCATGTCCCTTACGTTAAATAATAATTAATAAGGTGGCCTTACGTTAAATAATAATTAAAAATTTTGATGTAAATGAACAGCATTGATGTATGGGACAAACATTTAGAGTTTTTCAAAGTAAAGTTCTCTTAATGGTGTACTCTATAATGCTTATGCTGTTAAAAAATTAAAAACAATAATTTTATACATTCGTGACCTACTATGCCTACGCCATATAGTCTATAACTATTTACTGACATAGAATGATAAAAAATAAACGTATAAAATAGATCAAAACTTTTATTTGTACTCACTAATTCTCTTTTATAAACGCAATTTACTCTCATAATATATGTCAAGTAGAACATAATTAAGTTCTGTTTTAAGTCACAATAAAAAATCGCTATTATGTTTTATTATTATACTTAGACTTATTGTCTAAAGAGAAAATAAAAACACAATTTAAAAAAAACTAAATCAACAAATCAGTATTTTATGTAAATAATAATCATTAATCAAAAAACAAATTAACTTCTTCCTCATTAAAAACCCTACAGTTAAATTGAAAAAGTCTCAAAAATGTATCATTATCTTTATCAGTTTCATCATCACTGGTGTCATTGAGCTTATCTTTTGTTATACTCTTATTAGGAAGATTCAAATATTCATTGTGAAACCTATTTGGAGTTAGACCATTGTCACATAATTTTTTGAGAACTTTGGAACTGAAATTAGTAGTATTTCCTTATACAGAAATGGTAAGCTGTCCATGCTACTGGGCACAGCTAGATTACTGCTACTTTCTAATTCCGGTTAATCAATCTTTGCAATGCCCTTGCCATTCCCTTTACCCTTCACTATCCTTCTTCTAGTTTGCATTTCTTTGCAAAATTCTATTTTGTGAGTTGTGCCATCCTCTAAAATCGTATATTTTACTTACACTATCTTTAAGTTCGATTTTAGAAATGTACATACTTGAATTTTCTTGAAATGCAGGTCTTTGTTTTTGAGAGTAGCGGGAGTAAAAACTGATTCAGCAAAATCATTGAAGTCAAAGAAATCCTGATATCCTAACACATTCACTCGATAAGCATGAGGTCTTTTTCTGGCTGATTCCATAAATGATGAAATGACATGAAATAAAATTGTTTGTTCTGTAAATAGGATATTGGAAACACTTTTACAGGCAACCTTACAAAAAAAAATGCTAGAGAGCTCGGCATTTCCTATCTGACTACTCTGAGAAGGCCGAAACAAACTCAGAGGTCACAGTCTCTTTTAAAGTCCAGACATAATCTAGGTCAGGCCTTATGAGGACCATGTAGATTTGTCCACATAGAACCACACAGATTTGAGTGGACCTGTCCTGTCAGTGCAAACATTTGTCAGTAATCGTGAAGCTCAACTCGACGAACAATATTAAAGAAAGGACATTTGGGTATGCCGCATAAACTACTCAAACTGCCAGGCCATCATTAAAACTAACTGAGAAAACAAAACACATACCTAGTCCTCACATTCACAAAAATTAAAATAATATAATACATTATATACATTATACATTATATTCAACATGTCAAGGTTTATATAAAACTGGTATATTTTGATGATTTTACTGAATAATTAGGCATAATATTAATTTTTATTATTTTATTTATTTATTTATTTAATACTTCAAGCACAGAAATGTACAGAGGCGGACTTAATGCCATAGGCATTTTCTACCAGTCAACCTTTGGGTGATGCAGAGACAAACAGTGGTAGGTGCAAGCAGTGAATATTTTTAAAGTAGTTATAAAGATACACATATACCTATAACAAACTATAAACATAATATATATGCCTAATCATATACTTATATAAATATAAGCACAAATAAATATACATAAATACACGAATATACAAAAACAAATAAGACAAACAATTGCAAAACATTAACGTTGTGATGATACTGCTAGCTTCTTACGAATATGCTCGCGAACTTTAACTTTGATTTTATCACAAGGCTTAGCAGAGCGAGCAGCTCAATCCCAAGCTTGGCCACTGGGAAGGTCCCCAAACAATCAGTTTTTTAATCTCCTTTCAATGATAGCATGCATGCTATCTACTGGCATGTATGTATGGCCAGCTAATAAGTAATTTAATTTTAAAAAGTGTGCAGTATGATTATGATACAATTTAATGTAAGGGACGTGGTATGTGTACCTTCTCAGGGAACACTAATGTATAAGACAATAAAAAAACATCTCAAATTATGGAATAACTTATGTGACCTGTAAGTACCAAATACTGTGACTATAGAGACTTACATTACTTTTTATAAAAATATTAATTTAAAATGTCATAAACAGCCAGTTTCTAGAAAAAAAAAAGGTTTATAATATGTGATGTAAGGGACATTTTTTTCGAGATAGCGATATTTTAAATATACCAATCGATAGAGCAAGAAATTCCGAACCCAACGATGTATATAACCCATTTTCGACAAAATGTCCCTTACGTTATTTCATATTTCCAGTTTAATCTTGTGTTTCCACTTTATTATTCATACTAAAAAGTCTTTTGCTTTTTTACTCACGTTCTTTATAAAATAATCTTTACTGATCAATTCCAACATCTTCTTCTCGGAGAAATGACCATTTTGGTGAACTCTTTTTATGATTTCGTCTTCCATACTTCTTGGTATCACCAACTTCTTGTCATCTCCTTTATAAATAAGACCATTGTCTAGCAAGTAATCTTCATAAGGTGTTGTCTGCAATATTTTTATTATTGCTTTCAAACCTTCATCTGCTTGCTGAGCCTTTCGTAAGCTTTCAAATAACTCATCAACAACTGCAACATAAGGGTTTCGGCTTAGAGCATCAGAATGTCTCATTCTAGAACCTTCTCTATGTTCTATGGTAAAATCAAAATCTTGTAAAAATAATATCCATCTAGCTACTCTAGTTGACATTTCTAAGTTTTTTTTTATTTAAAGTCATCTGGAAAGCTCTACAGTCAGTTATAATCTTAAAATGTCTACCAAATAAATAGTGTCTGATTTTTTTAATACTTTCAATGATTGCCAATGCCTCAAGTTCATAGCTTGTGTACCTACTTTCGGCATCTGTCGTTTTTCGACTCATATAATACACAGGGTGTAGCTGCTGATCATCAACACTACGCTGCATAAGAATAGCTGCATAGCCAACACAGGAAGCATCTGTGTGTAACTCTGTATAAAGTTTTGGATTAAATATTTTTAATACTGGGTCACTTGCTAACTTTTTCTTAACTTCATTGAATGCATTCCGCTCTTGTTCATTAAATTGAAAGTCTGAATTTTCCTTCAACAAATTGGTTAGAGGACTAACTATCAAAGCAAAATCTTGAATGTATTTTAGAGAGAGATGAAGGAACGAATACCGAAAATAAACAAAATAACTTCTTATCCACAACAGTTTAAAAAGAAACTCGGTAATCCAACGGCCGACTGAAACTTGAAACTACTAATTGCTGGATAAATCTTGAGAAAGTTACACAAACTACAAAGTACGGTTTAATTGGAATGTCTGTTTGTCTGAATGTCTCCTCGATTTACCTACTGTTTGCAGTGACAATTAGCGGAGTTGTAATTGGCTTAATGAGGGTAGTTTTGCAGTGCCTAAGGTAAGTGTTGTGTTAGACAGTCCATCATTATTTGTTTTGCATAAAACTTATGACGCAAAAAGGCTTAAGATTAAGTTCTCTTAATATTAAGTACCCTGAAATCATCAAAATTCGTAGATAATAGAATTTCTTTGGAGCATTTTGTAAGTATTAGAGTATTATATAAATATATAATGGTGATGTTCTTCAGAAAGGTCGGGTGCTTAGTACTCACAACCGGTGTGCGTTTACCTATGACCGGATGTGTGAACGTAAACGAAGCAAAAGGAGTATGTAAGGATCGTAGCAGGTCGCGTTCTGTAGTTTCTGCCTACCCCCATGGGAATTTATGTATGTGTATACGTATGTAGTATAGATTAATACTAATAATAAAGCTGAAGAGCTTGTTTGTTTGAGCGCGCTATTCTCTGGAACTACCCGTCGGATTTGAAAAAAATATGTTTGCATTCAGTAGCCCAATTCTTGAAGAAGGTTAGGTATAGGCATAACATCACACTACGACTCTTAGGAGTTGAACAATAAGAAGAAAAGTCTGAGAGGTCGCTAAGCGAAAACGAAGAAATAGCGCGGGCGGGCGATGCGATGCACGCGGTTGGTCCGGCCTTCTTCCCATGGAATTAAGGCACAACTACAGAACGCCACCTGCTACGATCCTTACATACTCTTTTTGTTTCGTTTACGTTCATACGATGCTCGCCGGTTGCGAGTACTACGCACCTGACCTTTCTGAAGAACATCACTAATAAGGATCTCCCAGTGTTTCCAGTGACATCTGCCTTGTAAATACCTTGTGTAAGTCGCCTTTTACTTATCATCTCAACATTACCAAACCATTTAAACATACTCTTTTAATTTTTTGTTACTACATCTTCTTTTAAACCGCTGCGCTGTGGAAATGCATTCTTTGCGAAGCATGTGTGGTATTACTATGAATGTAGGCTGAGGAATGATGTGATAAGGCAACGGTGTGGTTTAAAAGAATGTACTACCTATCTGACAAACGTAAAAAAACCCTGTTCAGGTTAAATTTATTCTCAATCACTCACTAACAGCGAATTAGTAACACATTAAAATATCTTTATTTCCCAAAAATACAGATAGAGAACATTTACATAAAACATTTGGATGCTGAGAAATCTGTACACAATTGATTAAACTCTGTCTCTTAAACTAGGGTATCCTGTATCTTAAGAGACAGTGATTCGCAATGAGGTTCCAATTGATATTATGCATGAGTGGACTGTGTCTTCAAAAGGGAAAAAATAATAATAAAAATAAGTTATATTTTACGTTACAAGTTTTTAAAGTTTTTTTTTTTTGTGAGAGAGTGTGGGTGAGAATAAATGAAATTAAATGAGTGTAATTAAAGGTGTGTAGGTGTGTGTGAGTGGGGATAAGTAGATGTGGTGTTCACGAGTGAGTGAGTGGGGGAGTTGTATGTGCGAGTATGTATGAATGCGAGGATAGAAGTAATTCGAACGAGCATGGAGTTGAGTATGTGCTTATTATTAGGCGATGAAGGTCAGTAAAGTCTCCGTTGCAGCATAGTCCAGTTTAATCTGTCGCGCGCGCAATTAGCAGACACAATAGAATTTTATTGTTATCTGTCTCCAATATGAGACACCAGTATTATAAAGGTTAAGTAGCCATTCTGTCACTTTTAATTTCATTCATCTATATTTAGAATGATGCAAGGTTAGACTCACCACTTTTTCCAACAAATTATTGTTTGAATAACATGAAAAATTTACAAAAAATAATTAACGAAAATTGAGGTTATGAAATTAACCTCAATCGTCAAAACTATACCTACTGTATCATGTTATACTAGATTCGGCCCGCGACTTCGTTCGGGTGGAAGTCGTATGACAACAAAATATACTAAAATTTGTTAATAAAAAATTATCGAATGTCGAACCACAAATTACGTTTATTTAAGTAATAATTATCCGCACTATGCATACATAACGCAACAAATCAGCACACACACATCACGCACATCATAAATCCATTAAATATTACATAAAAATGGTTTCTCAAGAAGCGTAGTGCGCGAAGACGCGCGTGCTCAGTCTCAAAATCTCGAACGAGATTTCAAGAACGAAATTATCTTCCAACGAGATTGAATCTCGAGGAAATCTCGAGATCGAGATTGCATTCCCTACCTCTGATAATGCACAGGCATTGCAGGTGCTCATTTAAAACAATATAGTTAACAATGCCTATTAATTCCAGAATTTTAAGGGCGGGCCTAGTTTAAACGTGGAATTAAAACGCGATAACATTTACAAATCTTCATTCACGTTTAATTTAACCTGTTTACAAAAGATAAAACTCAAGATTGAACAAAACAATTAAGAAAGCGAACGTACAAAATAGGTGATATAAAATTGCGCTAATAACATTCTCTTAAATTACAGTTGAAATAAATAACATACATTACAGGTTTTACTGCCTTCAGCAGTAGGATCGCACATCTTTAATTTAAGAGGAATTTTCTCTTTAAGTAGTGAATGTAGTGATGCGAAATGTGCACGTTTTTTGGTTTGATTATGTAAAAAACTACACGTATTCGATCGATTTCGTGTGGTTAGTAAACTAACCTGGTGTCAGAGTTTTAAAGCCGCCCACGGGCCTCTGACTTGGCTTCACATGCCGTCGAGAAATATCTCTCAGGCATGCCGGTTTCCTCACGATGTTTTCCTTCACCGTTTTTTGAGCATGTGATAATTATATAATACGCACATGAATCCGAAAAGTCAGAGGTGCGTGCCTTGGGTTCGAACTCGAGACCTATGACTTGTCAGTCTGACGGTCACACCACTAGGCTATCACTGCTTGTACTTACTACTTGTACTTCATCTGAGTGCATGTATTTTGAATTTCATTGTTTTTGATGTGTAACATCTTTCCTCTCGCTTTCCTTCCGGTAGTGATTTCGTGAAAAGGGACGGAAGTGTGTAACAGGAAGCCGGGGAAGCGTGCACTATTTCATTTGACCAATGAGCGCGGGCGGTGCTAGAGTTGGCTGTCAGAAACAACCTTGAGGAGGCCACGCCCATTTTCGGATCACTTTAAACCCCGATTTCTCGCTATTTTACTATGAACCCCATATATATAATTATTTCCTATTGATTCTTAAATGACTTAAAATAATATGGTTTACATTATGACGAGCATGTTTACACAAAAAAAAGTATTTTTGTTATTTTCACCCATTTTTTCAACGGGTTTTAAATAGGTAGATACCTACTATGAAATCACAAGTATTTGTGTCTCATATTTTAGTTATCATAAGTCTATTGTATCCGCTCTCCCCCAAATTGAACAAAAATACTTGTCTTCAATAAATAATTTGCATTGCTCATAGTGTTAATTAAATAAAAACAATTTAAATTAAATATAATTAATCTTCGTTACTCACTCAAAAATCATTTCAAATAATACCTGAATAGTTTTTTCAGGATTAAATGTTAATGTGGTTTATTACCAAGGTAAGATATCAGATGTTACACATTATATGCGACTACTGTAAGACTCGCGCTCGTTTTTTATGCAAATATCCGGGATGATCCTGCTCCAGGCTATCTATGAAACCACGGTCGGTTCAGTAGTTTAGGAGAAAAACCTCACGGCTGCGCCAAATACACTCGAGAGCAATGAATCCGGGTCACTTAAAGAATGTTAAAAATCTCGGAAACTAAAAATGATAGGTTAATGCAATAAATTGTATTTAATAGACAATGTAATACTCCTTAAATGAAAGTAAAAAAAATATGAGTCACCATACATTTTATTAACACAAAATTACATAAAGAAAAAAACTGCTGATCTCTCCTTAAAACAAAAATAGGAAACATGAAATTTTTGAACTTTATTACGATTTTCTTGAATTTTAATACTTCGTATTGCCTCCTCGTGCTTCCATTACTGCGTTTACGCGGTTTGGCATGCTGTACACCAAGTTCCTTATACGATTTTGGGGAATATTCTCCCATTCCTCTGTGAGAGCAATTTTGAGCTCACGAAGCGTGATTGGGGGAGGGTTTCGTTGTTTTACGCATCTGCCTAGCTCGTCCCAAGCATGCTCGATCGGGTTGATATCCGGGCTGCGCGCTGGCCACTCCATACGAGTAATGTTCATCTCTTGAAGGTAGTCATTCACAATCCTACCTGTATGAGGTCGGGCATTGTCATGCATAAATATAGCATCCTCACCTAAATTGACCATAAATTATTATTATTTATTTAACTAAAAGTCAACACGGACCAATTATAAAACAAACTAATACAATTAAATACAATAATACAATACAATACAATTACAAGTCAAACAATTAAAACAATACTTCCACATTAGCCCGCACATGTACCATGTCACAGTGATACATGTACTGGCAGTCGAATCGCTGGGCGAAGGTGCTCAGGATACTGTTCGGACTGACCCGCACCCTGCGCACCAGGGATGTGCACCGCTTGCGCATGGTTGTATAAAAACAATCCACGCGCGCTTCGGCGAACATCCCCGAAGCGCTACAGAAGCGAGGCAGCCCCAACAGCACCCTGAATGCATTATTGTATTGGACGCGTAGAGCGCTGTACTGTTTTTGCGTATAGTTCACCCACAGACTGCTCGTGTAGAAGGACGTGCAAAATGCCCTGAACAGAGTGATCTTGACGTCTCTTGAACAACGAGCAAATCTGCGTACTATCATATTCGCACGAACAGACAACGCTCTACGCTCCCTTTCTATGTCATTATCGTCTTTCAGATCCGGGGTTAGCAAGTGCCCAAGATATTTAAACTGTTCTACCCTACGAAGGGGGTAGCCATTCAGTCTAACTTTAGGTGTTTGACTTAGGGACCTTCCCCGAGCCTGAAAGACCATCCACTCACTTTTATTTATGTTGTACACCAACCCGTGTTGTCCAGCATATTTTTCGCAAATGTCAAGCAGCTGCGACAGTCCACCTACAGAAGCACTCAGCAGCACCATGTCGTCCGCGTAACTAATATTATTAAGGCAGACTCCATCAATATGGCATCCGACATGTGTGCCGCTGAGCTCCTCCACAAGCGCGTTCACATAGAGGTTAAAAAGTTTGGGCGATGTCAGCCCCCCCTGCCTCACGCCGCACTCCAACCTGTATGGCGTCGAGTACGCCCCTGACCACCGAACGACGTTGATCTGGTTCCCATACCAATATTTAAAAGTACGGATTAATTCCTCGGGCATCGTTGTTTGATGTAATTTTTGCCATAGAATATCGTAGGAAACCAGATCAAACGCTTTCGATAAATCAAGAAAACACCCAAAAATGGGCGTATTTTTATCCGTATAGTACTTGACAGTTTGCTTCAGACACAGTATAGCCGTTTCAGTAGAGAGACCTGACTTGAAACCAAATTGGTTGTCGTGTATCTGTAAATGTTTATCAAGCTGAGTGTTCAGCAAACTGTCAAGCACCTTTGCGACTATAGTGGCTAAGGAAATCGGTCGATAATTACATTTGTCACCAATATCACCGGTTTTGTTTTTGACAATTGGCACCACCACAGTCTTCATCATCGGCTCAGGCAAGTATGAATGTCCTACACACAAGGAGTAGAACATCGCCAGCACTCTGGGCATATGATATCCCGCGTACCTTAGGTGTTCAATACTCAGGTCGTCATGGCCCGGAGACTTGCCCCTTGACATAGATTTAATGGCCTGCCGTACATCTTTGGCCGTAAACCGGACGCTGACTTCCCGACCACTACAACCATCATCGCTCGTGGACTGTGTCGACGCCAAAGGTGACTGAACGGTAAAATGGTCCCTAAACAATTCTGCTATTCCCGACAGGTTGCAGGCACCATTGACACTCACAGGTAGACCTGGTTTACTATTAAGTTTGTTTGTGGACTTCCAGAAACTGCGGAAGTCGCTCCTGGAATGATGCGACGCAATGATGTCCATTTTGATTTGGTCAGTATGATTCTGACACCAGCGTAAACGTGATTTAAAAATTTTACGAGTCGTCTGCATGTCATTCCATACGCGACCTTCCGCCGGCTTGCCGTACCAAACCCACAACTCAAACTTTTCCCTGGCCGCCCTGTGAGCATCACTTACGTGCCTGCCCCAACCGAGAACCGGCTTCCTGCATTTGGGAACACTTGACGAACGACTATCGCAAGCTGCCCGGCCTAATATTCGAATTATTTTATCGTACATATTGTCAATAATAAGTCTGTGGTCCACATTATTACATACATAATCACAACATTCGGTCATTTCAATGGGAAAGTCAATTAATTTTAAATTATTATTACATAAATTACTATACATGTCACATTGTTCAGAGTTTCTATCACCCCAGCGCACATCGTTATATTGTGTACAATTATTATTAAATTTAGGTTTTATGCTATCTAACAAAATTACAATCTCGAGAGGATAATGATCGGACCACAGGACGTCTTCCTTAACTTGTACACATACAATAGTCTCCCGAGCTGATTCAGTGACTAAACAGTGATCAAGCCAGCGCTTTGATCCATTCGCCTCGCTTATAAATGTACAAGTTCCAGAATCCAACCCTAGTATCTCGATGTCCGCACATAACCACCGTGATTCTACACAAAAACTCTGTAACTCGCCGTAAAATCGTTCATGCGGATGAGCGTTAAAATCCCCGAGTATGTATACAGATTCTATATTATTATTGTTTATGACAGCACTCACCAGACCGAGACACTCCGTAAACTCCGTCAAATTCACATCTTTATCCGTCGGCATGTACACACTGAACACCAGGAGTGACCTTTGACCCGCGTTTACCTTCACGGCACAAACTCGCGGGTTGTCGCACTGCACAACCGATACATCGGTAAACACACTCTTTCGCCACAGCAGCGCGACGCCGCCGTAGGGGCGGCCGCGCAGCATGCCGGCGCCATCGTCCACCGCCGACGTCCCGGTGCAGCCGTACTCCACATCGATGTCGCTCAGGAACGGAATATCTCCCGGCAGCAACCATGTCTCCTGTAAGGCTATTATGTCAGATGTGCGACATAACTGCCTTACACTCTCCACGGAGCGCTTCACGCTCTTGCAGTTGTAACTAATCAGTTTGTAATTAGACTTTATATCCATTGAGCTAGTTACAATGAGCCGGTCACGGTGCCTATGTTTACACCGTTCGAGTTCGAATTTCTGAATTTGAAATTCACAAATCGTCTGAAAATAATTCCTTCAGGCCATAATCCGCTATTCAAAAATGACGATAATTTAGATTCCGGCACAAGGAATTTAAATGCGTTATAGGGTTTCGGATATTTTAACAATATTCTTTCAAGAGTTACAACCTCTTCCGTTTTTTCATAGACGTAGTCGGCTATATCTTGCTCTGTCGTATCTTTGTGCACCTTCGTAATAAATATAGGCACTTTTTTCACGGCGGCCTTAAACTTCCCAGCATTGTCTCTGGCACTACCAGCCGAGCCGTGATAACGGTAATTCATATGTCTCCTACTATATGAAACCCTTTGCCATCCTTCAACGTCATCCCTGCCAGCCGACTCGGGTTGGTAGGCTGTCATAATTTTACTCGTGCGCTCCGTAGTCCCCTGTTTGCTTTCGCGGTTAATATTATTCGTAATGTCAGCTGATCTAGATTGCTGTAATATCGGCGGCGGCGCGGGCGCAGCTGTAGTAGTGCTGTAGTATCGCCGCGGTGACGTCACGGCGGCGGCTGCCGGCCGATCGGTTTCGCTCGGGCTGGCGATGGCCGCGACGCCGGACGGGGTGATCTCGCTCGCACCTCGCGCTCGCTGCCTCGTCGTAGCCGTTATATTTTTGTCAGAAATTTCTCCGTCTACCTTCCTTATGTTTCGAAATCGCGGTACATTGTTGTCAGGCCCACTAAACGATGATTCATCGACTGTGTTCATGCACTCATCCAATGACGAATTTTGGACGTGTGATAAGCCAATAGGTCCACTATCCATTAACCATCCGCCTCGCTTCATAGTATTAATTTTACCCGCAGACGCCGGTATTAATGAGTCATTCTGCATTTTTAAAATATCCGTCTTAACTTCATCCAACTGTGCCTGCGTGACATACGTTTCCGTCACTTCTTTAAGTTCGGTCTGCATTCGAAGGAGGTCTTTGAGTAGCTTCGTGCAATCGAGGTGATCAAAAAGAATCGGCGGTAACCGTTCCAGATTTTTCGCAACGAAGATAGGAAATAAATCCGGTTCCACAGTTTTAAACACGCTCACCATGTCCACAAGATCTCTTCGCTCCTTACCCTTATTTTTCCGCTTTATTTTGGCCTTTTCCACCGGAACCGATTCGAACAATAACTCCTTCGATTTCTCAATCTCTTCGCTGGTGAACGCAGAGGAACATATTCTCACTAGTGTATCTTCATCAATCACCGATAACTTGTTTTGAATATACGATAACATTTCGTCAATAACAATATTGCAGGAAACACATTTCACTGCTTTCGACATTTTTTTTTTTTTTTTTTTTTTTTTTTTTTTTCTTTAAACTCTAAACGTTCGTTAGAAACACGCCCGCACGGTGGGAATGCGCGCGCAGACTCTTTTGAACTATGATTATGAACAGCACCCGGTATCTAATTAAGCAACACATTTTCGTAAACGATCACGAGAAATTTGTTTCATTTTGACAGTTAACAACATTCATTGCGTTATTTACGTTGCTGAGCAGATTTTTTTTTCGAACTGCAATGGATTAGTTTTTTTTTTTAAACGATTCAAATTCCGATTGATCGTGTATCAGGGGCAACGGCTTCAAACAACCCGATTCCTACCGGCTTCCCTTCGGAAATTCGGAACACAACCACTATCTTCATTGAATAATCACACTATCATCACATCACTATATCATATCACATATAAATGGACCAACGTGATCATTGAGGATTTCTTCCACATATCTTTCGCTAGTTAAAGAGCCGTTTTCTATGATCACCAGCTCTGTGCGACTTTCAGAAGAAATTCCGGCCCACACAAGTACAGACCCACCACCGTAGGCTACTTTTTCTTCGATGCATGCTTGCTTGAATCTTTCCCCTGGTCTTCGATACACTCTGTGTCTTCCATCGTGCTTGTAGAGCATAAATTTTGATTCGTCGGAGAACATAACTTTTGACCAATCTTCAATACTCCAATTTACGTGGCTCTGGGCATATCTTAGTCTTGAAATACGATGCCCACGCTCCAGTTTAGGGCCGTTTGCAGGTCTAAGGGGTTTTAAGTTAGATTCAGCAAGCCGACGTCTTACTGTCCATGCACTTGGGTTACTTCCTCCGAAGCGTCGAAACTGATTTGTGAGTTCAGTTCCTGTAAGAAAGCGATTTCGAAGCATGGTGTTCACCAAGTATCGGTCTTCTCGTGCTGTGGTACACCTGGTTCTGCCCGTTCCTGGTCTGCGTAGGTTAGAACCAGTTTCTTCGTAACGTCGGAGAACTCTTTGTACTGTTGACAGCGACACACCGACAGTCCTGGCTGTATCGCGCTGACTCCGGCCGATTTCCAGCATTGTAAGTATTCTGGTGCATTCTTCAGGCGTAAGCGACATAATTTCAGCTTGAATAATGAATACAGAGCACTATCAACATGGTTTATGTACCCACATAAATGACAGATTACAAACAAAAGCAAAACCAAATGCTGTAATTTCGTAGTTCCATCTTCGAAAGTGGCCCTTTTTCAAATTTGATTTTTTTATGATATAACTTTACAATAACTAAGAAGTTTTAATACCTTCATTTAAGGAGTATTACATTGTCTATTAAATACAATTTATTGCATTAACCTAGCATTTTTAGTTTCCGAGAATTTTAGGATTCTTTAAGTGACCCGAATTCATTGCTCTCGAGTGTACTTAGGCCCAGTTCAGCAAAAAGCTAGACAACTAACGCCTGACGCTGTTTTCAACTAGACCTTACATTGAGTATAATGGATGTCAATCATTCCATCGTTGAGGAGTGAAAATAGAGAAAGATGGATGAACTGTGTGAAAGATGATATGGCTAGAAAGATGGTGACTACCGAGATGACGCAAGTAGAGAGAAGTATGGAAGTAAAAGGCATGTAGTGCGAGAATGATAGATAATCAGCCTATAATGTTGTTTGTTTGTTTGTTTTATTTGTTTTAGTATATTCGTGTATTTATGTATATGTCGGCGTCACATTGTAAACAACACGTGCATCGGGCTACGCTGTAGCACTATGGCGCTGTAGCGCGCTACGACATTCTCCCACCTCCTCGCTGCTGGGCGGAGTTCAAAGTCAAATAATTTATTTCATTTAGGCACAAAAAAGGCACTTATGAACGTCAAAATTTACAAAAAAAAGATATAATAATTGATTCTAGTCGCCCATTCCAAAAGGTCGTTTTCGTATGGAGAAGAATGGGCAAGAAACTCCACCGTTACTCTTTTAAAATATTTTCACAATATTCTGTATACATTAATTATATAATTATATGTGAAGACGATGCACCTAGAATAAGATTACTATACCACGATAGGTAAAAAGAATGAAAAATGAAGGAATGACATAAATTAATTATGTGATAGATGCATGGTGCTCACATATTTACAAACATTTTAACAAGTACTACTAATAATAAGTCAGTGTGTGAGTTCAAGTAATCACAGAATATAAAATTAATGTTTAAAAAAATAATATTATACAATTAAATTGGCAACCAGTTTGATTTTGTCTAGATTCTAAATTGTCCTATGGAGCAGGACCAGCATGTTTCCAAGCATTTTTATCTTGGATATAATCCTCTAATTTGTAATATGCTTGTTTACAAAGTGTACTTTTTATATGAGTTTTAAATTTTCTTTCATTTAATTCTAATATATCACAAGGTATTCTGTTGTAACATTTAACACAGTACCCCATAAAAGATGTATTTACTTTAGATAGTCTGAAAAATGGTTGATCTATTTTATCTTTATTTCTAGTATTAAAATTATGTCTATCACTTATTTTATTAAAAAGATGTAGATTTTTTCTCACATACATAATATTTTCATAAATGAATTGGCAAGGTACCGTCATAATATTAATCTTTTTAAATAGTTCCCTGAGAGATTCGCGACGACTTAGATTATAAATGGCTCTGACAGCTCTCTTTTGTAAAATAAAAATGGATTCAATGTCAGCAGCCCGACCCCATAGTAAAATGCCATACGACATAATACTGTGGAAGTAACTAAAATAGACCAAACGCGCGGTTTCTACATCTGTTAACTGTCTTATCTTTCTAACAGCATAAGCGGCCGAGCTTAGCCGCCCCGCGAGAGATGTTATATGGGGTCCCCATTGTAATTTCTCGTCTAGCGTGATTCCTAGGAAAACTGTTTGATTAATAAATTCCAGTTTTTCTCCATTCAATATGATGTCACATTCGCTGCTTCTAACATTTGGTAATTTAAATCTAATGCATTTTGTTTTTTTATTATTTAGTACCAAATTATTTACCGTAAACCAATCTTGGACCTGAACAATACAGCTATTCACGTCGTCAAGATTTTGTGACCGTCGGTTTATTTTAAATATCAATGATGTGTCATCTGCAAATAACACCATCTTTGGTTGATTTTGAAATAATTGGGGTAAATCATTTATATAAGCTAAAAAGAGGAATGGACCCAATATCGAACCTTGAGGAACGCCCATTACCATTTCAGACCCTAATGAGTTTGTGCCGTTGACTTGAACTTTAACCTTTCTATCTTTCAGGTATGATCTTAGTAAATCAAGAGCTGTATTCCTAATCCCATAGTGCTCCAGTTTCAGCAGAAGTGTCTCATGGTCTACGCAATCGAAAGCCTTCGAGAGGTCGCAAAAAATTCCAATGGCATCTTGTGCTTCTTCCCAGGCGTTAAAAATGTTCTTTATTAGGGCGACACCGGCGTCAGTGGTACAACGCCCTTTGGTGAAACCGTACTGTTGATCATGAAAGATGGAATTTTTATTAAAGTGCCGTAACATTTGATTGAGAATCAACTTTTCAAACACCTTACTGAGAACTGGCAGAATTGACACAGGCCTATAATTGTTGGGTTCCTTACTATCACCGGATTTGAACAAAGGAACTACTTTACTATGTTTCATGAGATCCGGAAAGACGCCTTGGTCTACACTAGTGTTAAATATGAAAGCTAAATAAGGCGCAATGGTTTCGATGACAGATCTACAGACTTTTACAGACATTCCCCACAGATCTTCTGTTGATTTAATTTTAAGATCTTTAAAAGCTTTTATAACAGCCTGGGGGTCTGTATGCTGAAACCTAAACTCCAAAGGGCATGCCTTTACATTATTTCTAAGTAAGGCAGCAGAAAGCGCGGGTGAGGAATTTAAAGCTTCAGTGGTTTTGTGGGGAATATTAACAAAAAAGTTTTCAAATTCCTGAGCTATTTCTACATCTGAGTTGATGGGACCATGAGCAGTCTCTAAATTAAATTCAGTATTACGCTGTTTTTTCCTACCGGTTTCATTATTTATTATTTGCCAGGTAGTTTTTATTTTATCATCAGCTGATTTTATTTTATTGCTAATGTGAAGAGCTTTAGCTATTTTGCACACACTTTTAAAAGTTTTAGAATATTTTGCAACATACTGATGAGTGAGTGACTGAGTTAGTGATCGCTACGTCGTAGCGCGCTACGTCTTTGCCCCACCTACAATACTACCGTATAAAAGAGTCCGCACAGCGGCGAAATGGCATACCCAGATGACCCTATAACCCTCCTTCAGGAAAGCAATAGGGACACCAGCACGGTACAAAACAATAAAAAAAGACCCGCATTCCGACCTCGCCGACGAGGTCCATTGCGCCCGCGACACTCCCGAATAAATAATACTCCCACCCGACCCTTGCTCGCAGAAGCGCCAGCCCGCGTTACGCTGAGAAAAGTAGATTTAAATTCCCCGATCAATAATAATGAAAATTTGATCCAGCCTGTCCCACCTTGCTGTCCCCCCGCCAGCGACGCCCTAAGCCGAGGTTCGTACCCCACAGGGGGTGCCCTTAGCGAGCGTTCGCTTAGTATAATATAGAATAGTTTATGCCCCTGGCTGGAGGCTTTAATTTAGTAGCTTAAGGCATCCACAGGATAGTCCGGTTAAGCAGCTGCGACCTCAATCTGAGAGTCAACTGCGAGATGCCATATCAAAAAAAAAAAAAAAAAAAAAGCGAAATGGCATTCTACCTTCAGGCGTTGCCCGGTGCACAGGTTGTATTGCTTTCAATTATTGTTACTCTGCCTCTCTGTACATTGTTACTATTTTGTGTAAACTAAGCTATTACTGGGTGTCATGGCTATTTGTGTCTTGAAACTGATTAAGTGTAGTTTCGTGTAAAATTAATTGATTAAATAATTTATAAGAAAATCTAAATTCTTATTATTTAAAGAACCTCTTTTATTTTACAATATATCTGATCCTGTGCCTTCATCAGAAGCGGGATCAAACCCACTCCCACCTTTATCTGGGACTGCCAGTAATTTAATACAGGAACAAATGTAATTTTTTTCGGCTAGTATGGAATCAATTATTAAAAAAAAAAAAAAAAAAAAATTGCAGATAGTATGACACCTAGCTACATGACACCCAGTACGCAGTCAATGCTGGTTCCTTTCGATCCTGATGCACCTGAAACTGACATGATCAACTGGTGTGCGTTAAAATCAAGCCAGATAATATTTCATGGGTTGTTGTTAAGGAAATTCTGGTCTTTAAATTTTCCAAATCCATGACAATTAAAGATCATTTTGATTTAATTATCAAAATTCAAATTGATAATAAATTCGAGGCAGGAATGCGAATTTACCGGAAAATGTACTAACCGGTTTTGGCATATTTATCCTGTCACAGTGCGATGACAAAATTTGGCCTAAACTCAATTCTGTCGTTATAAACGATAAGAATCAACTCTTCCGCATACTGCGCAGCTTCTCATTAAAGAGAAGAATTGAAGAACCAGGTACGTCTGAATCGTACACTTAAATGGGGGCATTTAAGTGTACGACGGACGGGGGTCCGTCAACACCATTTCGAAGAAATTGCAATTCGATCGGTTCTAAACTTATTATGAGGTCGCGTCATTTTGGGGCAAGGAATATCCGTTGTTGTTAGTAACGATGCCTTAACTTTTTCCAAAAATAAAATTTCAGATCTTAGCTCTAAATTGGAAATGCCTCTTGACATTAATTCGATTGACACAGATCTTACCGGTAAAGAAAAGGAACTTGATTGAAATAAATATTCCTCATATTTTATACAAAATCTTCCCATTACGCGTATTACTAAGGAGCTAAAATCGATCTCATAAATCCAAATAAAACTGTACATAGGCGACCTTACAGGCTATTTAGGAACACAAGACAACACAAGTTTACACCGAGTTAGGAATCGTTAATAATAAGGTTCAAGAATTACTAGATGTTTTCATAATTCGAGAAAATTCTTCGCCTTTCGCGAGTCCCATATTATTAATTTAAAAAAAAGGGACGGTAGCGATCGCATGTGTGTTGATTATCGGGAACTTAATAACAATACTCGACCAGACAGCTATCCTTTACCACTAATTAGTGATCAAATCAATAAGTTACATGGGGCCTGTTTCTTCTCTAATTTGGATATGGCCACTGGATTTCACTAATTTGCGTCCATAAGGAGTCTATAGAAAACTGCTTTTGTTATACCTTCGGGTCAATTTGAGTACCTAACCATGCCGTTTGTTTTACGAAACGCTCCACAGGTTTTTCAAAGGGCTATAAATACGGCACTTAAACCTCCTGAATCAGAGACCGTTCAAGAAGGGTTGGTTCGTTTAAATAGATTAACTTTAATCTGGGTATCGTAATATCCTCTGGAGAGGTTGGACCAAGTCCTCATAAGGTTGAAGCCCTAAAAAATATCCTTCCTCCAAGCACTGCTACTCAGGTTCATCAATTTACAGGCCTGGCCACATATTTTCGACAATTAATACCAAATTTCTCAAAATTGATGAAACCTTTGTATCCTCTAACCGCGGTCAAAAAGGTTACTATTAATTGGACCTGTGAACATAATGATGTACATCAGAAAATAGTAAAATATGTAATTTCTGAGACAGTTAAAAAAAAAATTTACCCTTTACCCATCGAACTCCACACTGATGCAAAAAGGGAAGGATATGGGGTTATACAAAAAAAAAAAAATAGTCTACCTCATGTTGTCGCTTATTTTAGTCAGAAAACATTCAACATTCGTATGAATTGGAAACATTAGCCTTAGTTAAATCTGTGGAGCAATACACGTTTTCAACATTACCTGTATAGGCGTAAATTTACGGTTTTTACGAACTGTAACGCCTTAAAGGCCTCTCATTCCAAAAAGAACATTATACCTAGAGTACACAGGTGGTGGGCAATTTTGCAGTCGTATGACTTTTTATATAATTTATAAAGAGGGAAAAAATATAGCACATGCAGTCTTTCTTTCACGTAATCATGCTGACACATCTTTTATTCATAAACCAGCTAAAATTGTAAATTTGGCTGAACTAGAGAGGTGTTGGTTATCTATAGAATAACCTGATTCTGAAATATCAGACATTATTTTCAAATTCTGTTCAAATTACTTGCTGTCTGAAATATCACACACATACGATATTAGACAGGGCATACTTTATCGTAAAATCTAACGTAATAAAACCACTAAATGGTTACCAATATTGCCACACTCTTTAACCTGATCAATGATTAATCATGGACACAGCGAAATAAAACACCATGGTTATGAAAAAACGCTCGGAAAAATTATACGATCCTTATTGGTTCAAAAAAATGTTCAAACTTAAAAAAAAAAAAAAAAAAAAAAACTGTAGATTCGTGCGTCGTTTGTAACGTTTCCAAAGGTCCGTCGGGTGCCCAGCAGGACCATCTACATCCAATCCCTAAATTGCCCATTCCATGGCATACAATTCATTTGGATTTAACTGGCAAACTCAGCCGAAAAAGCGAGCGTAAGGAGTATTGTTCCGTGATTATTGATGGTTTTTTACAAAATTCGTCTTGTAAGAGCATACCTTAACCCAGATGCATCTGATGCTATTAAATCACTTAAAAATGCAGTGAACTTGTTTGGCGCTTCTAAAAGAATAGTTGCATATCGTGGTAGGTCATACGACAATGCTGAATTTAAGAATTTTTGTAAAGATAATCATATCATATTATAGCCACTGGTTCCAGTAGGGCAAATGGTCAGGCCCAACGTATGCTCACTATAGTTGAAACATATTCGGACAGCTTATGGCAAGATCATGTAGGCGACATCCAATTAACTCTCAATAGTACTCGTTGTAGAGTAACAGGGTTCACGCCCTTGGAATTAATGTTTGTTATTAAGGGCAGTTCATTAAGGATAATAATATCAAGAGTATCTACTAATAATCCTAATGAAGATAGGTTAAACCTCGTAACCATTTGATCCGATGCTTCTGCTAGTATAAAAAGTTGGCTCAATATGACACAGGTCGATTTAACAAGGGTAAAGCTATAGTTAAACCTTTTTCAGTAGGTGACTCTGTCTTTGTTAAAAGCGAAGAAAGACACCAAACAAAACTAGACCGTAAATGCAAAGGCCCCTTTAAAATAACCGCTATTTTGGAAAATGATGGGTACGAATTAAAACACATTAATGGAAACAATAGAGTCTACAAATACTCTCACGAAAACTTGCGAGAAGTACCCCGTGGTCAGTCATTGTTTTTGGAAATCACAGAAAATTTTGATGAGGATGACGTGTCGGCGGATAATAACAACACAGAAGTTCTTGTTCACGAGACTAGGCAACATATTAACTTTGATGATATTCAGTCTACTAATAGTGATACTATCTCTGCCGATAATAATACCATGTCTGCCAATAGTGATACCTCTGTCAATAGTGATACCATGTCTGCTAAAAGTGACACTATATCTACCAGTTCTCATAATAATGCAAATTGTAGAAACCCTGGTTTACGTGTTGTTTCAGTAGAATCTATTGGACCTGAATCAATTAACATTGTAACAGAAGCACTTGTACATCAACCAAAGTATTGAGCTATTTGTTAATTAAGCTAAAGGAACGATACTTGTTCGGCCTAGCTAGATCCGGTCCAGTTTAACTGAAGGGATACACCTGAAGGGCAAAACTATTGCCGGACCAGGGGACTGATCTTGTAGGGTCAGAAGTTGACCGGACCAAGCCTTGTAGAGTCATAACTGACTGGACCAAGTGGTCAAATATCTGGAGGGTCAGAAGTTGACCGGACCAAGCCTTGTAGAGTCATAGCTGACTGGACCAAGTGGTTAAATATCTGAAGGGTATAAGTAGACCGGACCAGAAACAATAGCAGGATGACCAAACGGTACTTAATCAGTTTTTCATGTTCTAGATGTGGCATTGTGGGCTAAGCGTGCGAGGACGTCCGCACGTCAGCATGGCCGTGTCGGCGTCACATTGTAAACAACACGTGCATCGGGCTACGCTGTAGCACTATGGCGCTGTAGCGCGCTACGACATTCTCCCACCTCCTCGCTGCTGGGCGGAGTTAGTGATCGCTACGTCGTAGCGCGCTACGTCTTTGCCCCACCTACAATACTACCGTATAAAAGAGTCCGCACAGCGGCGAAATGGCATTCTACCTTCAGGCGTTGCCCGGTGCACAGGTTGTATTGCTTTCAATTATTGTTACTCTGCCTCTCTGTACATTGTTACTATTTTGTGTAAACTAAGCTATTACTGGGTGTCATGGCTATTTGTGTCTTGAAACTGATTAAGTGTAGTTTCGTGTAAAATTAATTGATAAAATAATTTATAAGAAAATCTAAATTCTTATTATTTAAAGAACCTCTTTTATTTTACAATATATCTGATCCTGTGCCTTCATATATTTATTTGTGCTTATATTTATAAATAATTAGGTATGTATATTATAATTATAGCTTGTCATAGGTATTTATGTGTATCTTTATTACTTTAAAAATATTCCTCAATTTCTTGTAATTGCACCTACCACGGTGGCGGGGATCTCTCGCGTCCGGCCCTGGTCCAGGCCATGGTACGAGCGAGAGGGCATGGGAGGCCGTCACCTCCTTCTGCGAAGCAGTAATGCTCGCGAAAGAGGAGGCGGAGCGCGTGAGGGAGACGCAAATTTCGCGCCTTCACGCCCCTAGCCGCGAGACGCCCTGGGCGTCGGGAATCGATTGCCGATTCCTGGCCACCGTAGGCGCGGGCTTGCGGACGGTGAGCAATGGGTAGCTCGCCGTGCGGTAAGGACCAAGCCCGGTTCGACGGCGCGTTGTGTTCCACGCGCGCCTCAAAGAGTGTCAGCGAGTGAAGGGGTCCGATGAGACCATTGCCAGCCGGGGTTGCGGGAAAGTCCGAAAGGGATACCGTGGCCCCCTGGCATTGCACAGGCAACAGAAGGAACACACGAGTGGGTTTTAGTCAGTAAGAGTCTGACACGCCCTCCCAGAGCGGGAGACGTCATTTGATGATTTCCCACCCAAAAAAAAAAAAAAAAAGGCCTTCTGTCGGTGAGAAGGAGTGGGCTGGTATTCACAAAACTGGCCCAGTGTGGGTTAGTACTGTCATGTGTTTCGAATTTTTGGTTCAAGAACAGGCTTGTTTTCTCACAATGTTTTCCTACAAAATTCATTAATTCAAAATGATGATGAGATGTGAAAAGGTAGAAGACAGACAGTTACTTTGCCATTTATTAAGAGCTCATTCACAAGGGACCTATCATTGACGATTCGTAAAAAAAAAGATACGTCTTGACGGATGCACGTTTACATTACATACGGAAACGAGTTTTTTGGCGATTCGTCAAAATATCCAAATAAATATTTACACTTGATTCGTGACTCAGAGTTCAATCTTGGACGAACGCTGCAGCGGATTCGTCACAAAAAATAGCGATTCGTGTCTTTTGACGAACGTGATTTTTGTAAGACGATACAATATTTATGATTTATCCGTAATTTTTCAGGATTCGTGATTCATGTGAACATTGTGAGGCCATTGAAAGACCATTGTCACCGTCAAAAAAAAACACGAATGGTAAAAAAAATCGATACGGAAAAAAACACGAGTCGTTCTCGTGTGAATGAGCTCCAGATGGTCGGATGAATTCAAGTTTGATAGGTAAGTAAACTCTTGCACCTTAAGGAACTGCTAATGGAAACCCTTTTTTTATATTTTAGAGAATTTTGATAAAAGACTGCCCAGCACTGGGAAGATATGAATTTTCTTTACTTATTTTGAAAATAGGTACAGTACCTATTAACGATAATAGTGGACAACAGAAATTTGAACCTTTCGTCAACGATTAAAGTATATCCAGTAAGTACAGTGAGAACTGGCGTACAGTTGTCAAAATCCTCATTTTCCTGTGTACTCGAGTAAAAGCTCTACGGAACATCCCTAGCTAGTAAACACGCTCATAATCCTGCCTACCATGTGCCGGAATTTGGAACGACACGTCACCATTCACCATACATTTTATAGGGTAACAAAGGTATGCATCGTTGTCGTTCCGTCAGTCCCCCGTAACGCAATCGTGCCCATATTACCCCTTCGTCAAGTCCTAATGCCTTTGACCTTAGCGGGAATTGATCTCTGACCTTTAAAAGCGGAAAAAACAATTCTTACCTACAATTCTTTCGACAAACATACAAACAATGTTCTGTAACAATATTTTAAATCAGTTTTTGACACATATTATTCATTAGTCATTATAATTACGTGCATTCTTAACTATATTTTAACGTCCTATCTGATACCTTTTATACGTTTAGAGGTATGAGAAACAGGTTAAAAAGTTCACTCATCCTCTATAGAAAAGGGAGGATCCTCCGACAAGACTGGTGTTGTGACTGTCCAATGGTTGAGGTTGAGGTCGGGAGCTTGTATATAAGTCGATCGCGTGGTAAACTCTAATTGCGCGATGCAGGATTCAAATTCAAATTAAAAATATTTTATTTCACATAAACCTACAAGGGCACTTATGAAACGTCAGAAGCTAGGTGCACGGTTCCAATTGGTCGTTTCCTATGGAGAAGACCCGGCAAGAAACTCCACGGTTACTCTTTTAAAAGTAAATGGTATTTACAATCTTTTCAAGTTACAGTGTTTATAGGTATGAGAGGACACTGTAGGCCTATCAACAAGTACCAGGTACTTAGCAAGATAGAAAACGATCGACAGATCTAAAAGTCGGTTATGCCTACAACGTTCTCACATTCACAAAATATAAAAGAGAATCTATATAAAAAAAAACAATTAAAAACCTATTTAAACCAAATGGCATGACTGCCACTAAAGCTGTAACAAATCTATAAAAAATATAGTATAGTGAAGTTATATAATGTCAAATAATGAAAAGATTATGTCAAAAAAGTACATAAATGAAAAAAAAGAAAAATAGGTAAAATCAAATAATCATCTTAATTTGGGAGCAGTTAATAGACATAATTACATAGTAATGCCGTTATTGAGGTACCAGGGAAGCCACATGTGCAGAAGGAATTATTGCCAAACTTCCTTGTCTTCAACGTAGTCTTTAATCTTATAATATGCTTTTTTGATAAGGACACGTTTGATGTGGGTTTTGAACTTTCCATCACTAAGTTCTGTAACCGACTTTGGCAACTTGTTATAAAATCGAATACTGTTTATAACAAATGACTTACTAGTTTTAGCTAACCTAAATTTGGGTATCACAATTTCATGTTTACTACGTGTATTTATATTATGGAAATCGCTTCTAATTTTGAAAAGTCCTAAGTTTTTCCGAACATACAAAATACTTTCTGAGATATAAAGAGAAGGCTGAGTTAGTATATCAATTTCTTTGAATTTATTTCTAAGGGACTCACGAGGACCCATTTTATAGATAGCGCGAATAGCCCTCTTTTGTAAAATAAAAATGGAATCTACGTCAGCTGCCGATCCCCACAGCAAAACGCCATAAGACATAATACTGTGGAAATAAGCAAAGTAAACTAACCTAGCTGTGGCTACACCAGTCATCTGCCTTATTTTTCTTACTGCATATGCAGCCGAACTTAATCTACCTGAAAGAACTCTAATGTGGGCGCCCCATTGCAATCTCGAATCTAAAGTAATTCCTAGAAATACGGTCTCCGTAATAGCTTCTAGTTTCTTACCATCAAGTTTAAATTTAGACCTACTTGAGGTACATTTGGTAATGAGAACTTAAGACATTTAGTTTTTTCGCATTAAGTAAAAGATTATTAGCTGCGAACCATTTCGAAAGAACTGCTAGACTTTCGTTGACATGTATAACATCCGTATCTTTTCTATCAATTTTAAAAATAAGAGAAGTGTCATCAGCGAATAGAATTATGTCTGATAAGTTAGCCATCATGTAAGGAAGGTCATTAATATAAACTAGGAATAGGAAAGGGCTAAGAATTGATGCATGAGGCACGCCCATCTTAACTAGAGACCCCAAGGATGTCGCCCCGTTAATGTTTACTTTTTGCTGCCTGTTTGATAGATAGGAAAGAACAAGATCACCAGCTTGTCCACGAATTCCGTAGTGGTGTAATTTACAGATCAGTGTTTTGTGGTCAACGCAGTCAAACGCTTTTGAGAGGTCACAGAAAATGCCAATTGCATCCTGGGACTTCTCCCAGGATTCCAAAATGTGACTGATGAGTTTTACTCCAGCGTCAGTCGTTGACCTACCTTTCGTGAAACCAAACTGGTAACTATGTAAAATCCCATTTAAATTAAAATGTGACCACATCTGGTCTAGCATGATTTTTTCATATATTTTACTCAATGCTGGTAGCACAGATATAGGTCTATAATTAGAGGGATCACTCTCAGTACCTGATTTGAAAATTGGTACTACTTTACTATGTTTCATTAAATCAGGAAACGTACCGCTATCTAAACATTGATTAAATATGCCTGTTAGGACAGGGGCAATTGAGTCAATGATATCTCCAAGAACCTTAACGGAAATCCCCCATAAGTCTTCAGTGTTTTT
Organism: Xanthia togata; assembly: GCA_963853775.1. Classification (NCBI taxonomy): domain Eukaryota; kingdom Metazoa; phylum Arthropoda; class Insecta; order Lepidoptera; family Noctuidae; genus Xanthia; species Xanthia togata. Next base: position 6,467,518 of record OY970798.1, on the reverse strand, counting down.
TATGTTAAGACTTTTGAATGCTTTTGTAATTGTGACAATAGAAATAGGCTTGAATTCAAAACTTGGAATGTCCTTACTGAAGTTTTCTTTTAGAAGAGATTCAGCTAATATAGATGATGAGGGGAGAGATTTCGTAACCTCTATAGGGATGTTCGTAAAGAAATTTTCTAGTGTCTCAGCAACTTTTAACTTATCTGAAATGGTTTCATTATCAATTTTTAAAGACAATTCATTCTGATCTCGCTGTTTTGTGTTCCCAGTTTCTTTGTTAATTACCTGCCACACAGCTCTTATTTTATTGTTAGAAGTACTAATTTTGTTACTTATTAATTTAGATTTAGCTTGGGCGCAGACTCGTTTGAATATTCTAGAGTAGTTTCTGACATAATTATGAAGGGCTTGATCAGAAGTCAATGATTTCTCGTTGTACAAATTATATAAAATATCTCTGCTTTTTCTAATGCCAGCAGTAGAAAAAGCATTAAATTTTGGTTTAGCATTGATTGTTACTTTTTTTACAGGACATGCTTTATTGAATTCATGGCATACTGTAGAAAATAATGTACCGTAGTTTATATTGGAGTCTTGTGAATCAAAACTAGCAGTTGAGAGATGGCTAAGAACATTATTATTAAACGTTTTCATTTTTTTTTTTTTGTGAGAGGTCTTAATTCTATGGTTTTGTCTAGGTGTAACTTTTTATGTAAGTCAAATGATACAAGTTGACCAGTATGGTCAGACCTGACACCACTAATTAAGCACGAGTCTTGTACTTGACAATTAGTAAATATATTGTCAATGCATTAAGCTGAGGTTGCTGTTATTCTAGTCGCTTCATTAAATATACATTTTAAATTAAATGATTTAAACAATGATATAAGCTTACATTTATCCGGTGAGTTAACTAATAGATCAATATTTAGGTCACCACAAACAAAAACTAATTTATTATCTTTAAAAAGTTTGCATAGTATTTTTTCCATAATTATTAAAAAAGATGACAAGTTTGAGGCTGGTGGTCTATAAACACATAAGAAAGTATGGCCCTCAACCTCTGCACATGCTACCTCACATAAGCGATCAACAGAGCAAGCAGTGATATCTTTCCTTTCCTTATGTCTGAAGCAACTATTGCATAATATCAAGGTACCACCCCCTATTGAGGACCTGTTAAACGCACTGGCAACTGAAAAATTATTTACATTAAACAGAATCCTATCCTATCAGGTTTCACAAAAACATAAGATATCCATATGATATTTATCTATTAACAATTCCACGTCTAGGATTTTGCCAGAAAAGCGATTAATATTTTGATGATACAGTAAAATATTCTTAATAAGCTTCTCTATTGTCGAGTCTAAAAGTTTAAAGAATCTATTACAGTATTATTAGAAATACTAGATAATACTGTTTCGTCACTTAACCTAGTCTCAGTTAAATTATCAATAACTGCGTGTATATTGTAAGCTAACAAAGTAGCCAATACATCTTGGGAAGAAACATATGTTCCCGATTTAATACAAAATCTTTAACAAAATTGTTAGTATCAAAATACAATAAACGGTCACTATGACGACATGACAAAGTATGCATTAGGTTGTTTAAACTACAAATGTAATCGTTTTCTTCAGCATACAAATTACCTGAATAAGGCAATGCACATAATATTAATCTGCCTAATTTTAATTTAAGTAGGGTGTCGACACCATTAACTATGTCCCTTTTAGTGATGCTCAGACTGTTTCCAATTAAAAGAACTACAGTAGTCTGCTCATTCATTTGTGTGTTTTTTATTTTATGAACAAGCTCATTAAAATGCAGGTTATGGTAACAATAGTTTACCATGGTATGTTTAGATCGGTTATTTAACAAGGATCCAAAACCCGCTCCTAATCTATCAGAATACACCAAAACATTACTTTGAGTGGGATTGACAGTTTCTATGGCATGAGTTAAAGTGGGTGAAGTGGCAGGAACAATATGCTGTGACATGAGAGGTGGCGGAGTGGGAGCACAACTACAGGTGAGGTTGTTTGTCAGCGACTCGTACTTCTCTGCGTTGCACTTCATCAAATCCACCGACTCACAGGCCTCCTGCAAGCGCTTGTTTAACATTTGCTGACTTGACTCATACTTACAAGATATTTCCTTAAGTGTATTTTCCCTACTCAGTAATTCCTGTTGAAGGTTTTGTGTCTCAACTTCATACATTTTTCTGCTAGTTTCCATCTTAATATTACATGAATCTAGTTGGCATTTTAAGTTAATACGTTCTTTCCTAAGATTAATATTAAACTTATAAACACTTTGTGACTTCAAGAGTTTCTTGTACTTTTTTATATTTTTACTAATTTTAATATACTTCTTAATTTTATTATGACTAGAGATTTGTGTAACGTCAGGATTTTGTGTGACGTCAGGTCTTTGATGCGTAGTTCGCATGTAGATGCCGCCACATACTCATCAAAGTGATTTTATTTTATTGTATACTCTATAGTTTAGTTGAAAATTTATAATTATTGCGCATGCGGTTTCCTATAAATTAATTAAAAAATCTTTCAGAAACGATGTCAGTGATGTCCATATACCTCAATAAACGTAAAAATCGTGACTGTAACGTTTACTTTATGTGATGATTTTTATAATTGTAATTCTATAAATAAACACTTGATAAGGCCGCGAATCATAATATTTAGATCAACATGATGATCAGCAAATTGCAAAAAACGTAAGCAAATTTGAATTTCGCGGGCTATCCTGAAGCTTTTGCCTTATAAAATGAATTTGGTCAGAATTAACAGTCACATACAGCACAACTATTTTCCTAATGTCCCTCGGCAAACTTCGTGTTTGGTCAGTCGTCGGATTTCTATCAGTTTCCTTTGCATTTGGTGCAGACCAGTCGCTCTCAATTGACTTCCAAGCATCCGGTCCGACGAGTGACGAAACACGAAGTTTGCCGAAGGACATTAGGAAAATAGTTGTACTGTACATGAACGTAAACGAAGCAAAAGGACAATGTTAGGATTGTAGCAGGTGGCGTTCTGTAGTTTCTGCCCCCTATGGGAAGAAAGCGTGAGTTTATGTATGTATGTGTAGCGGTTACACCGCCACATACGAACTACTCATCAAAGACATGGCGTCACACAATTCCTGCATCGCGCAATTAGAGTTTACCGCACGAACGACTGTATATATCCGACATCAACAGTCGGGCAGTCGGCCCGCCAGACACAACACCCGTCTGGTCGGAGGATCCTCCCTTTTCTATGATGGATGAGTGAACTTTACACCCTGTTCCTCATGCCCCTAAAATGGTGACCCCGAGTAAGAACGTCTACGCAGCCTTCGTGCAACTACTTCAGCGTGACATCATTATCATCATCACTCCCGCAAGCTCCCACAGGCATCAACAGGTATCCTGACCACCAGCATGCAGCAAACGCGCATTCCTGAACGTCATCACCCTCAGCCTCATCAGCAACCTTGGCACAGCACCTGCACTTTCAGCCGGTCTCACAAGCAGAGCTCTTTCTACCCTCTCCTTGTCGACGCTAGCAGTCAACCACAACCCAGCGCTTTACCACATCCGACTCACTGGATCGTGACGCAGTGCCACCCTGACTCACTGGGGAATCACCGCAGACAGTTCTGACTCACCGCGAACTATGCGGCACCCGGTTCGGACTCACTGAAACCTCCACTGGTGCTGTGAAGTATTGCAATATACAAGACAGCCCACTATCGACCTCCGGTCTCCAGAGGGGAGTGATGTAGCAGTGACACCACCACATACAAACTACGCATCAAAGACATGACGTCACACAAATCCTGCATCGCGTAATTAGTTTACTGCGCGAACGACTATATATAAGACTATCCGACATCAACAGTCGGGCAGTCGGCCCGCCAGACACAACACCCGTCTGGTCGGAGGATCATCCCTTTTATAAGGTGGATGAGTAAACTTTACACCCTGTTCCTCATGCCATATGTAACAGTCACATTGGTACTCGACATGTTTCGAACTCGCGTCCTCGTGCAGAAGCGAGCCTCCTGAACTCCTAACCTCTAAAAACAAAGTTATGATCTAGTAAAAATACAAGTTAAATTATATTAAAATTTAAATAACCCTCGACACATACATTTCCTCATTTCTCTTACCTACTCCATCACCAGACCCTGTTCATCATCCATACTAATATTATATTATAAATTCGAAAGTAACTGTCTGTCTGTCTGTATTTTAACTTTTTCACGCTCAAACCCCTGAACGGATTTTGACAAGAAAATAGATGGGATCCTGGGGAAAGACATAGGCTACTTTTTGTTTCAAAAACGTCCCTTAAACTGTGGCTGGTCCATATGGACCAGTCAAATTTAAGGTCGTAACTGTGGCTGGTCCATATGGACCATTTTTATCTATGCCTTAGTTTTTGACGTAAATGGCATATTAAAACTGTGCATAACTCGCTTAAACTTGCATAGAGTCTAGGAAACGAAACAAGAAAGATACATTTCCTCTGTCCAAGTATTTGAAATGAACGAATTAAGCGTTAATAACTGATCAAATACGCGCCCCGCAGTAGAGATTTCGCACGCGCGCGGACTATTTGCTGCCCGATATTTCAAGTGGTTAAAGTGTACTGTGTGTGATTAAGTGATGTTTTCAACATGCCCGGGTAAGTAATTGTTAGTAGAGCGTGGTTAGTAGGGCTACATATGTCCTACTAGCGTGCAGTGTGCTTGTACCTATGTCGAATGCAGAAGATGATAAAACTGGTTGATACAAATAAAAGCTGAGATAAAACTTATATTTTTAGTTTTATTCACTTTGACAACACATTGAGAGGTAAAGGAATCGAACAGAAGACAGGACATGTCAAAAAGAAAGGTACAAAAATAAATTTCAGAACAAAAAAGGTCGTTATAAAAAACACACTCTTTTATTCTAACAGTAATAAACATTTTTTATTATGTAGACAGTGTAATTCATAAAGATTTCGGGCAGAAATAGTCATTTCAACAAACATGGAAAACCGTTGAAGCGCGAAAATTTTGCGGTATTTTGGCGGTATCACTATTAATAGAAATGCAAACTATGGCTGTTGAGTATGTGTGTATGTATCGTATTATTGATATTAGGCGTTTAATTTAAATATTTGTATAGTAATTTTGTTGTGAATTATTGAAATGAAAATTACGTTTCGCCATTGGACCCAAGTGGTCCCCGCCACAGACAGAGTTAAATGACATAAAAACCGCTATCTTTGGTCAATTTCCTGGATCATAGAAATTATGGATACGACATCCGAGATCACAATATATTTTTTGTTGACATGTTCTTTTTTTTTCCCTCTTTTTTTATTTGTTGTTCTATGTGACAGCATTGGCCGTATCCATATTTTCAATCATCCTTGACCAAGTACATGTATTTTGTCAGATTTTTTTGTGGAATTGTTCGTTTTGATTGTTGATTTGTGTAATGTTTTTGTTAGGCAGCATGCCTTTTTTACGTGCTTAACGATTTGTAAATATCTTCGAAATGTATAATGTTAATTTGGATTTCAAAAGGCAACAGAAACAGTGATCCAAAGTTTGAGAGAGTGTTCTTTGCGCACGTTTTCAAGTGTTGGTTTCTTAATAAAACATAATTATTAAAATCTAACCCAAGCCACTAGGCGTATAGCGTTCTCAGAATAGAAGTGTAAACAAACCCATTATTTTGTTTCGAACACGAAACTCAAATGACGGTATGTTATTGTTAAACTTGTGAGATGAAAAAAAATTATGGCGAGGTCTGTTTTTTTCTTTGATTTATGTGAAATAATGTGTATTTGTGGTAATAAAACAATAACTTTTTGAAATAATGGTTAATTTTTTTAATTAAAATGACCTACAAGAAACTAGGAAAAATCACCTCACACTGAACACACATTACAATTACTAATACATTACAAGGCAAAACTATACTAATCATACATTACCTGTTAGCTAATTTAATAAGAATTCCAATAATATAACTGATAGTGAGCCTGTAACGTAATTTTGGAGATATCGTCGTTTTAACCAGACGCGCCGAAATCACACGCGACCACCCGAAAGGGCCCCACATTTGTACGTGGTTGCGCACGCGCGCCCCCACAGCTGAAGGGGGTTGTATAGGGGATGAAAATTTGTATGGGAAACCAAGCATTACTGGAATTATGTTTTTAGCGTTGTTGTAAAATCATCATAAAATTTACATATGACGGCACGGTTGGCGCAGTGCAGTTAAGCGATTGACTGCTGCGCTGCATGTCGCGAGTTCGATTCCCGCAGGGAACCAATATTTGTATGACCTACAATTAGTTGTTCCGGGTCTGGCTGTTTGTGTATGTGAGTTTAAATGTATGTAAACGCCCCCACAAATCACAATACAGGAGAAATTCCTAGTGGGGCCAATATTAAAAATAAATAAATATATATATGTATATACTTCATTAAAAAAGATATAGGGGATGGGAAATATAGTCACAGACCGTATCTTGAGATAACGTTAAGTCTTTATTTAATTAAAATCGGTTCACTGGGTCAAAAGTTATTACAATTTATTAGCTGTCAGTCTGTTACCTTTTCACTCTTAACGGCTGAACGGATTTTAATGAAAACTCAAACTCAAAGCATTTATTTCAATTAAACCATTTACAGGCACTTTTGAATTGTCAAGGGGTTGGTTAGTCAAAAAATATGAAGCTAGTTGCCCATTCCAAAGCGTAGTAGGTACCTATGGAGAAGAACGGGCAAGAAACTCCACGGACACTCTTTTAAATAAAATAAAAAATTGATACAAAATATTGGTTACATCATTCATTTTGAAATTATGCATGTGAGAACAATGTAATAAGACGTGCACGTTCGTAAAAGCGTCCGTAATAAAAAAAAGAATCATTCAAAAACTTAAAATAAATTAAAATAAGCCATGGCAGCTAAGAGATGACCAGTCCCAACTGACGCCGCCCGTTCACGAACATGACGCATGGATCAGCACCATTCAGCTCAACCATTTTGAAGGGAGCTAAATGATCCAACACACACGCCACCATCAGCGAGACATTTGAGTGAGCATGACATAGTCACAGCCGCCAGGGCACATTCAAGTCAATGAAATACTACATAATAACCGGTAAATGGTAGCTCTTTATTACATAGTACTCACACCTGTGCTATGCAATTATACAATGTGGATCTGGACTTACGACATTAAATTAAAACAAGCACAGTACTAGTCCATAGAAACATTTTAAAAGACGAAGATTAGTAGTTAATGGAAAATTGAAAAATTGCAATTTTCAAACAAAATAAATAGCAGAATCAACTGCATAAAAAGTAAACACGCTTTATCTACGAAAAGTCACTAACCTGTTGCGCGGCCCGATGCGGGTCGCGGCGGGGGGCGGCGCCTGCGCTGCGGTGCGGGGCGTAGGTGGACGTGGGTAGGTAGTTTAGTCGGAGAACAACAAATTAGCGGCATAAACTCACTAAGTTGCGCGTTGTTAATTAAAAGATCGCTGATTGAATAATTAATCACATAATATCACACCACAATAAGAATTTACATCAATAGTCAAATTTTTAAATTTTCAAGGTCTCCACCGTTGTTCATTATGCACAAGCGACATCGATACCTAATTAACTAACTAATATTAAACTAACACTGAACAATAAGTCACACTAAATCGTCTTTAATCACAAATAACAACTATTTTTTTTACAAAATCACGAAAATGCGCGCGCGGCTCGTCTCGTAATAAAAATGGTAGCCGTGTGCGCTCCTCAAAGGGCGCCGCTGCACTGACACTGACCGAGTCCCGAGACTTTTTGCCGAAAAAATTCCGCTCACACACACACTCGCAATTGTCTATGCACCACTAATGCATAATTTGCGTAAGTAATATTTCTTTTTCTTTCTAATTGTAGTATTATTTTGTGGAACTGGGCGGGGCGCGTCAGAGTGGAATCGTATGACACCTTTCTCTGTCTCTCAAGCATATTGAGACGTAGAGGATAGAATCGTACGTTTTGCACAGGTTCTTGACCTTACAATGTTTACCTATTATTACGGACTCAGATCTACATCATGTTGAAAAATAAGAAAATGAAAAATAATTTCCTGTGGCTAAAGTATTCATTGGATTTGATTGTTTTTTTGTATACGGGTAAAGAACATGACACTCTTTATGTTGTTTTAAGGAATGTCAATCGTCCTGCTCCACTTTGTATAATACAAAGGAAATTGAGTTTATACAATACAAAAATGGTCTTACAATCTTTAGCAGCTCCATCAGTATTTTCAAAATGTTAATCAGTGTGTATGTCAATTAGTTGTGGAGCAGGACCAGCAATGAGCCAAGCATTTTTATCAGTGATGAATCCCCCAACTTATAATATGCCTGCCTAAATAGTGTGCGTTTTATACAAGATTTGAATTTCGTCACATTAAGTTGAAGTATGTGGGGAGGAATTTTATTATAACATTTTAAACAGTACCCCATGAAAGATGAGTCTACCTTAGCCAGTCTGCAACCTGGTTGTACTAATAGGTCCTTATTTCTTGTACTATAATTATGTCTATCACCTCTTTTACTAAAAATATGTATATTGACAAGGTACCGTCATGATGTTAATATCCTTAAACAGTTCCCTAAGAGAGTCGCGCCTGCGGAGATAATAAATGGCTCTTATCGATCTTTTGAAATGCATATTTACGGATAGGCCATGACGAACCCGCGGGCAAAAGCTAGTCTATCTATAATCTATTCATTGAGACCATTCCAATGAGCCCAAACACGATACCAGACCACGGTCGGTATGACGTATTTATGCCACCATTATTCCAGTGTGAGTGAGAGACGGAGCTATATAAGGCCGCTAGCCCCATTCCTTTTTTCGCAGTGGAATAATGATGGCATTAATATTGGGTCCCCCAACTATGAAATTGCCGTTTCTTTCTCACAAATAGAGAGCCTCGTCACTTCTATGCTTTAAAATATTCATCAATTGCTTGATATTATATCGAATAATGACCATCATAGACAACTACCAATAGTAAAAAAACCTTATTACTTATAAATTTCTAAACATAAAAATACCTTAAAAATGACTCCTCTTTTTGTTAGCAGAAATGATCACTATTTGTTTTAAAACTTAGCCAAAACTTATTTTTGACGCTTAATCTAAGTGGCATACGTTATCTTAGTTTTTAAACATTAGTGCATAAAAGTTTTAAAACATTAGTGTTCGTGGTTGTTAAATAAATTAAGAAAATTTTAGTATGAAATATACAACTTCTTTAAAATTATCCATACAAAACGCCAATTTCATAGGTTGGGACCTAATACTTCATAATAAGGCCCTTGTGCTGCAAGTTAGTAAGGGAGTTGGGTATCCTGCAAATTCCAGGTGATACAGCAGCATCAGTTCAAGGTTTCTATTTTCTTCTAATACGAGTACCATTGAGCACTTTAGACAACGTATTCCTCGTGTACCTAACCTTAACATACACTACAAAAATAACGACATTGATGAAGTAACTGATACCAAATTTTTGGGATTACAAATAGACTGCAGTTTAAACTGGAAAGCACATATTGACAGGTTGTGTAAAAAATTGAGTTCGTCTGCATTTGCTTTACATAGACTATCCTCCATAGTGGATACAAAAACACTTCTTGCGGCGTACTAAGGTATTGCTGAATCTTATTTACGCTATGGTGTCATTTTCTGGGCGAACTCCACCGACAAAGAGACAGCATTTAAGGCTCAAAAAAGATGTCTCCGGTCAATGTATAAACTAAAAACCACCGACAGTTGCAAGCCATATTTCAAGCAGTACAACATATTGACCCTTCCGTGTATCTATATTCTTGAAGTGGCTATGTTTGTGAAGAACAATCCAAATCGTTTTGAACTTTTGGCCGATGTATACCCAAGAAACAGACGTGACAATTCAAAATTAAATAATGTACCGTGTCAAACCGCTATGATGCGCAAAAGTATTTATTGCATGGCCCCAGTTGTTTATAATAAGTTGCCAAGTGCATGGAAAGACTTGAAAACGTTGCAATTCAAAAGTACACTTCGTAAATTGTTAATACATAAAGCATATTACAGTGTAACTGAGTTTTTAACGGACAATTTTTATCAGACCACCTCGAAGTTTTAATTAATTAATTATTGTTTTGCGTATGGAATATTTATGGTGTGTTGTTTATGACCAGGAATTTTGACGTTTGATTGTTTATTTATGTAATATTTGAATTTTAATGATTTTATTTAATGAGAATGACATAACTAATTTAATGTTCCAACAAGAGTTTAAATTTTAACAATTTTATATAGGTAATGAAAATGTTTGCATGCCGAATGGTGAAATATGGCAGAACTCTGATGAAAACCTACTACTACCTACTTATGCATAACCCATATTTGCAAATAAATGCTATTCTATTCTATTCTATTGAAGTAACAGAATACCAAATTTCAAATCGATCAGACCTGTGGAAGACGCTCACATTCATTCATCAACTAGAAAAGAGCTGATAATCTACAAACGGCTGAACCGATTTTCATAAAACATGTCTAACACACGCTTGAAAACCTGCTTTCAAATAAAAAAAACTGCATTAAAATCTGTACATCCGTTTAAGAGCTTAAGTGCCACAGACAGACACACATAGTGGTCAAACTTATAACACCCATCTTTTTGCGTTGGTTAAAAATGGTCGCCAACGATACAATTTCAGTCTCAAATCAAAATAACATTCAATAGTTCACCGAACACAGTTAATTCGGGAATCCTTTGATATTTAAAACCTATCGTTTCCTTTGATATCGTAAACGAAAATTCCTGTTAGGTATCCAACGGTTTTGAAACTGAAAATACCCCGAGTGAAGTGGTTACAAAAATATCTATTTTGTCCTCTCTTTTTTGACACATGATTGATCATAGCTGATAGTTAGATGAATTTACGTTTAATAATATTTTAATTGTTTTTTTTCTATTGTTTTTACTATGGATGGACCCGTTTACAGATAGTGCAATCCACGACGACGCGCCCCACTCCGCGATTACTGTACTGTAAGCTATACTTTAGTATGGAGCGGAGCGGAGTGGGGCGCGTCGTCGTGGATTGCACTATCTATATCGTGCGTCTTTGTTTCATGCGTTCTCACATATAGGTACCTATAATTTCAACACGAATGATGTAACCAATAATTTGTAACAATATTTTGATTTCGGGCAAGAAACTCCATAAAATAATATTCTTGAATTTATGGAGTTTCTTGCCCGTTCTTCTCTATAGGAACAAACTACGCTTCGGAATGGGCAACTAACTTAAAATTTCTGACCGACCGTCTCCTTGAAAATTTTAAAGTGCCTGTAATTGGTTAAAAAATAAATGCTTCGAGTTTGTTGCATCTATTATTTTAAATTACTTGACTGGGTTTTATCCGCCACAATCACCGACATTACATGTTGTGTTTGAGGGTTAAAATCCTAGCAGTGACTGAACTAGCCTTGACTGTTGAAGTCGTCTCTCAAAAGAGGAGACCAGGAATCGTCTAAAGTAATCTGGATCGTTCCTAGGCTAGTAAGGCCAGACGAAGGTGGCAGTGGTATACAAACTGCATGCTCAAGGATGCCTGGGTATTATGGTGAAACATGGAAAATTCTTGTTTATGTCTTAAGGCTAAATTTATTAACAATTTTTTAACAAAGGAGTTACGTAACGGGGGTTCGAGCGGTGTAGTAAGGTACTCGTAATAATCAACAGGAAATGTCGATAAATAAATCAGAATTTAGAAATAAATATTATGCAACGTAATTGAAAATTAACTGACCACATTTAAATTCATTATTTTGATGGAAATAGTTATTTATGCATGGTTGCATAAAACAGAATGTATATACATATATAAAAAATAATAAAACAGGATTAAAAATAAAACCATATCAGATGATTTGCAATTTTAAGGTTTTATGTGTATCGTGTGGAACGTGGAATTTTGAAATCGAACTTCAAATCGACTTGTTTCTATCTCTCGCTTTTTTCGTATTGAAGTGAAAGTGACAAAACTAAGTGAAGTTCAAATCTTTAGAATTTTGTGAGTAGACCCAGCACTGTTCTCGGCATTTAATTTTTTTTATGAAAAAGTTACTTTGTCTCACACTCGGCAAAATCGAATTTTGCTTACGTTTTTTATACAGCAAAACCTGCTTGTTTGAGGTGCTGCATGCTGTGAAGTGAAAAATATTTTTATGGGGGACCGTAAAATTGCAAATTATCTAAGACAGGGGCCTTAGATGATCGCTACTTTCGTGATTCAATTATAGAATCCTCGAATCAACACTCGCAGCAAAAACAACTTTGCTCTCTTGTTGCACAAATAACTATGATTAATTAGATATGTCAAAGCTCTCACGAATAAAGTAATTCTATGTTCGTCATTGCCTAGCGTTCTCCTAACTATGATGGGGTCGGGTTTCAGTCCAAATGGATGCAGCTGAATACCAGTATTTAAAATGGAGCGACTGCCTATCTGACCTTCACAACCCAAGAACTGGGTAGTACGATGCCTGTAGGTAAGCCTGGTTGTCATACATTCAGGTTTCTGACTACCCTCAACTATCATCTACGAATCCCAGCCGGGACCAACGGCTTAATGTGCTTTTTGGAGGCACGGAGGTCCGAATGCTCGGGGTGGTCATCCATCCACGAGTTGACCTAGGAAGGGTTGCTTAACCTTGAAGATCGACCCGGAATAGCCATGAGTCTCTCTACTATAAAGTACTTCTACTTTATCAATGGGAAAATAACTATCACCAAAGTACAATACAACTAAATATGTAGTTCAATCCACTCTTGCAAAGCTTCAACACACGCTTGACTGGCTCCAGTAATTACTTCGCGCGACTAACAAGAACAGAATTGAATATGATGATAGCAGTCCTTTTGTTACCGACAGTGCATATGAGAATCTCAGATGGCAACTGTAGTTTCTATCACGGTAAGCATACAATGGCGTTAGAGAGCTTAAAGTGAATTTCTGCTCGAGTTAAAATGGCAGTTAAACTGGTTCAATGACTTCTATTCGTTAGTAATTGTAGCTAGTTTAGGTTTAGTTGGTAAATTGTGTCGTTAAGTACAGTAGGCTTGACGTCTGTGGTAACAAAACCAGTCAAATCTGGCCTCTTAATCTATTAAAACTCTGTTATGCGCTAAACCACCTTAAAACCAAAGTATAAGCACGGACGTGCCGTTTAATATATGATTTTTCTTTTGTTTAAAACGCAGTAGCCTCTCCTCATAGGGAACGGCTCTCAGGGTACCGAAAGAAGTCGAAATCATCATAACTCTTTAATTTTATAAATGCAAAAGTAAGTTTGTTTGTTACGGTTTCACGCTAAATCAGCTGAACGAATTTGGATGAAATTTGACACATGGGTAGACCATGACCTAGGTTATGACATAAAATACTTTTAATCCCTGTAGTACGTTTCCGTTGGATAATTTCCGACGCCCACCACGTGGGCGAAGCCGCTGGCAAAACGTAGTCCTAAATATATGCAGTTTATTTTAGGAAAGTCCAAGGTCCAAGTTATACAGTATAATCTGTGAACCTCCGTTCACAGATTAACGCCAAGTTGAGACGACATGAGTGGCTTAAGGTTACAATGCATTATTTTCCAGTGAGTTCAAAACTAATCTCTTTCTTGGTAGAAAGAGGTGTAGTTCCCCGGGAAATCGAGACACGAAGGACCAAGCTCCGTCAGATCCTAGTGGCTGAATGGAGAGAGCGACTTGCATAACCCAGGTGGCTCTCCACAATAGTTGCGGTAAGGCCTGTTATGGAGGAATGGTTGGAGAGGCAGCATGGCATGGTCACGGATGTTTCGGGAAAGACCTGCGGCGCATAGGTCGGGAGCGGGCGCCCGCTTTTCATCACTGTGTGAACTGCTCCGAGGATTCGGCGCAACATACGCTGGAGCATGGGCCCAACTGTGCCCTCGTCGATGTAATTGGTGAGGGTGAACTCTCCCTTCCAGCCGTGGTTCTGTCCATGATCGAAAGCGAAAATGCGTGGAATACTGTCGCCTTTTCTTGCAAGGAGGTGGCGGAAAGGGTGAATGAGCATACTTTTCATTCCAACCGCACTAGAAGGGCAGCCGGGCGTCGAAGGGCGCTTAACGAGGCGCTGCGGCCTTCACAAGGATGGGCCTGCTCGCGGAGAAATTGGGGCTGTGTCGCCGGTCGAGCAATAAGGCATATCTTTGAGCCCTAGCTATTATGTACGCAGTTTTCTGTACGCGTACCTTAATGAGAGGACGTGCGGTGGGGATCGGCCTCACTTGGTCAAGGGCCCCGTTAAGCATGGCACGCTGATACCAATCGGAGGTGCGGCGAATGTACAAATATCTTCCGGGCCCCCGACTCATGTTCCTAGAAGAAACCGTGGGGTTTTAGTAGGTAGGAGTTTGACATAACCTTTTATTCTTCCTAGACGGAGGGTATCCATGAGGATTACCCAACGGACAAAAAAGGTACAGTACGAGTAGTATCTTATATCTTTACAGTTACACAAAATTCAAAAGTGTTTTTCTGAAATAATAATTGATACTTTGAGAAAAGACCTATTTTTTTGATAATACTATGTCATAATATCATAAAATATCTATCAATACTAGGAGAAAATTGCTTTTGACACGTGCGTATACGTGTGTGTGAAGATATTTTTGATCTTGGCTGTAACTACCTCTTTTTGTTTCAATCGTGTTAGCGCCAATTCAACATTATAATAATACTTAATACGCTTTTGCCGCAACATCGTCACGCAAATCGTAATATCCAATATGAAAAGTGAGTAAGTTGACTTACTGAAAAATCCGTAAAAAACAGTCAAGAGGTGTCGTGGGTTGTGAAGCAAAGAAGTTACTTTCGCTTTTGCATACTTAGCGAGTATAACATGTTGATCGTTACGACACTTTTGTTAACTACGTGACAAAATGTTACACTTTTTAGGTATGCAGAGTGAGTATGCGAAGATAAGGAATTTCGTTAAAAAAAAAAATGGATATTGTTCCTTAAAAGAACCCAATCTTTATATGACTTGGTAAGCAGGAATTTACACTGTGGTTTTAATTAGTGAAATAATCAATACAATCCAACGAATGACGCAGAACCTAAAATTAGCATCGGTATGTTTATCGCGTGTTACTACAGAAACTATTATAAATATCGATATTTGGCAACTGTGCAATCGGTGGACTTCCTGGATAAATTAATTAGCACGGATAGGTTCCTTCCTCATTCGTCAAAGTGTTGGTAAAACGGCGCACAGTGGTCACGTGCGTACACACTTGCACAGTTTGGTTTCGAGAAGACCCTTTTACACTCTCCCCAGGGATGTGCCTGCCCTATCTACCGACAGGCATCTCAATTTGTGCCGATTGTCACTGTCAAACGTTTCTGTCGTTCTCTCGTCGAGCAATTCGTGACTAATTACAAAACTTGATTTGAGACATCGAAAAATCTATGGCTTTAGCTTATTACATACATAAATAAACTCATGCCTTCCCATAGGGGTAGGCAGAAACTACAGAACGCCACCTGCTACGATCCTTACATACTTACAGATAGTGCAATCTACGAAGACGTGCCCCACTCCACGATTACACTGTAAGCTGTACTTTAGTACGGAGCGGAGCGGAGTGGGGCGCGTCGTCGTGGATTGCACTATCTATATTTTGCTGCGATACGAAACTAAAGACGAGCTTAACGATAGGTATAATCAACCGCACATTCAACAAAGCCTATCGCAGTCCACAGCTGGACATAGGCTTCTCCCAGACTGCGCCACAACACCTTGTCTTCCTCCTTCCACATCCAGTCTGTCCAGCCACCTTCTTAAGGTCGTCGGTCCATCTAGCTGGTCCCACGCTATGCTTGCCGATACGCGGTCTCCACTCCATTACTCGTCTGCTCCACCGGCCATCGGTCCTTCGACAAACATGGACAGCCCACTGCCACTTCAGTTTGCTTACTCTGCAATCTATATCGGTAACTCCGGTAACTGCACATTAGGAATAAAAAATTGATATTGACAGCATTTACGTCGTAGTCGTAAGGGCGTTTTCGTTTGGCTGTACGATTTCTACCTCAATAGGATATATAAATAACTAGCTGCGCCCCGCTGTTTCACCCGCATAAGTTTCGATCCCATGGGAATATCGGGATAAAAAGTATCCTATGTATTAATCCAGGTTATAAACAATCTGTGGGCTAAATTCTATCCAAATCCGTTCAGTAGTTTTAGCGTGAAGAAGAGACAAACATACACACTCACAAACTTTCGCCTTTATAATATTAGTGTGATTAAAGAATAACTTTCGAGTTGGCTACGAACTTATTATAGGTATCATTTATTTCGTCTACATTCAACAAAACTTATATTGAAAATGTTGAATTCGCTTTCATTTACTTTGGCTACATTGGGGGATACGGCAATGGAATAAGTTTTTGTCTACTTTATACATCTTCACAGTATAACTTTGTAGTGATTTTAATGACATACACTTTATTAATAATATTGTTAAAGATAATTCATACAGATTTATTTATAACATAACAAAACAACACGCCTTTACTCCCCCAAGCGTTAAGACGAGGTGTACCTATAATAGTACACCCACAATCACACACATCGCTATTAGATGGGACTTAAGAGGGCTTATCCTAAAAGTTGGCAAGGTCGAAAAACAGGTAAATATTTGACAGCTTTTATAGCTGTCAAATATTTACCTGTTTTGATTAATTTGGCAAAAATACTGTATGGAAATATGAAATGTGGCTAACTAGAGAACTAAAATATTGATTATGCAATAGTAAATATCGTAACACCGACTATTTCGTTTTAGATGTAAGAAAAGTATTTGCAACGTTGCCCACTCAGAATAAACGCTCATAAACATATATACATCTAGTACTATCTGGATAATCTTTTTGGGTAAAAAACGTTCAAAATATGAAACCTGAAACTAATCAGAAAATTGTGGTTGTAGAACAATGCCCCTTCGGGAAAAGATAGAACAAAACTATAAAACTACATAGTTGTTCTGGGCTTCGGGGATTACAGCGACGATGTTATCATAGGTTAGGTTAAATATAAAAATATACAATGTGTAAGTGAAATGCACATTATGGAAGAAAATTGTTCAGAATCGTTTACGGAATCGATTTCTATCATTTTTTGTATAGGTAGGTAACTTTTTATCCCTAAAATAAATAAAAGATAGATAGATAGATAGATAGATAGAATACTCTTTATTGTACACCATAAAAATCACAGACATAATTTAGAAATTTTATATAGGGTGACACAATGGGCGGTCTTATCGCTTAAAGCGATCTTTTACAGACAACGTTTGGATGGATTAAAGGTAATAGGAGAGACAATACTGCAGGTAGTCAGCGGTGTACCATCTACATATACAATAAATATGTACATACATACATAAAGCATAAACTTATTCATATAAATATATAAATCTATAAACATGAAACAAGAGCAAGGAACTAAATGTAATGATGATGTTTAAGGAGAGAGGAAGTGTGTTTTTACCAGAGTTAAAAAAAACTACGTAAATTACAGTCACACTTCTGCTGTACTGTCAAAAATAAAACCAAAATGGACGATGTACCTACTACGTGTACGTATAGTACTTACCTATACTTACGTGTGTGATTGTGTGTGTGCGTAGATTTGTAAGGTGACCACAATTTCCTCCCTCAATCAGTATTTATAAATAATTTAATAAATAAACAATGTTTTACACCTTAATAGTAAAAATTCAGTGTATGTATTATGATGATAACTATTCTAATTGAGGCGAGTTAATTCCGGGACATGTTGTGCATAAACTATTTAGTTTGTTTTATTAGGGGCCTCGCCGTTGATTCCGGCTGTCATTCGCATATCTTTGACAGTCGTCACGGTTAGTCAGTAGCTCAAAAGCCTGACAACCAGTCTTACCAAACCGAAGGGATAATACACGCAGATGATACGCGGTTGCTACGATGACTATATCTGTTATGCACGGGATACGTTAGTTACGTTTCTTTCCGTGCCTGATACGTTCATAACACGGTCATGGTATGGTACGTTGTAATGGGTAGAGAGTAGCCGTTGGTCCCGGCTGGGAAAACTAGATCTATGATAGTCATTATGTGAAATAAAAATATTTTGATTAATTGAGTCATTACGTCAGAAGTCAGAAGCCCGAAAGTAATACATCCAGTCTTACCTAGAGGTATCGTGTTACTCAATAACTGGGCTGTGGAGGTCAGATCTGGGCTGATCTGGGCTGTGGACTGTAGATTTGCTGGCCATAATTATTTTGTTAAGTACCTGGTACTTTTTGAAAGACCTACACTGTCCTCCCATTACTAATAACACTGTTATTTGAAAATATTGTAATAGTTAATTATTTTTAAAAGATTAACCGTGGAGTTTCTTGCCAGCTCTTTTCCATAGGAAAAGACTAATTGGAACCGTGCACCTTGCTTCTGACGTTTCATAAGTGCCCATGTAGGTTTATGTGAAATAAAATGTTTTGAATTTTGAATTTTTGAAGATAGGCAGTCGCTCCATGTAAAATGCTAGTATTAAGCTGCATCCGGTTAGACTGGAAGCTGACCCCAACGTAGTTCGAAAAGGATAGGCAGATTGATTTTTCGTCTGATACATAAATAGCTTTTTCCCGCGGCTTCGCCCGTGTGTATATCGGGAAATATCCCACAAGAACATGCTGCCGGGATTCGGCGTATCCTATGTCCTATCTCTGGTCATGGCCTATCCGTATACCTTTCCTGTAAATCCGTTCAGCCATGAAAGGCCATGAAAAGGTAACAGGCAGAAAATAAATCTGCTTGTAGGGTTTAAAATGACAAGTTGAAACCCTTAAAGGATGACTTTGTTGTCTATCCCTTTTTCTCAGGAACGCGTTGAGGCATCAAGTTGAAATAGGTATCAAAAACATAGATCTACGGTCTCTTGGAGCTGTAATGAAAATCACACTTCCAAGTCAACGCAATAATAAAATACGGTCATTTATGCCGCATATTTCGACACTCGCAAATAAACCAGTCTGTTTGGTACTTCCCGTTGACCCAGCAGCCTGAAGTTTGGCGTATAGCAAGGTCAAATAAAGAGGAAAATCCGATAATTGGTAATTTAGAGTTATATATGAACTGCAATGTTAAGTTTGTTCTTCAGTCTGAGATCGAAAATTCATAGACCATGTCTCGAAGTAACATTTAGTCTGTACCTATTTCATTACTCTATTAAAAGTTATTTTTCAATTCAAAAGTTTAGTTTGTCCTTCAATCCGGATTTGGAAATTCGGGCAGCCGAGCAAGCATAGCTTTGAGACGGACCTCTCAGGACGCAAGTCTTACTCATACTTGTCCGGTTTTTTTAAATAAATAATACAGGCTTGTATGATTCTAAAGTGCTTTACTTAAAATAATAATTATTATCACCATTAATTTGTAATATATACTCCAGTGCCGCCATTGAACATATAATACCTACATGTTAGAAAGGTTAGTTTACGATTTTAAATAATTGTAATAACTTTTATCCAAGTGGACCAATTTTAATGAAATAATTACCAAATGTTAAGTCAAGGCACGGATTACGACTATATTTCTAATCCCTTAAATCTCTAGAAAATAACACACAAAAAAATCAATAGTTATGTGAATTTTAAGACCATCCCCTATTTTACCGCTTTGGGGGATAATTTTACAAAAACGCTGAGATTCTAATTCTTTATTACTTACCAAAAGCATACCTATGTAAATTTGAATTTTCATATCCCTAATTTCATCCTCTATATCACCTCCATTAGAAACATTTTTGAGTGACACAAAGTACCATATTATATCCTTCAGTATGCCATTTATTTCCTTGTCAAATTTTATCGGAATCTGTTTAGTGGTTAGCCGTGAAAAGCTAAATATAGACAGACAGACTGAGTTACTTTCGAATTTAAAATATTATATAGTATGGATTAGGGACGGGTGCAATGTAACGTTTTGGCGGCATGTCAAAACATCGAAATTCCTGTACTAAATCTTAATTAAAGCTTAAACTTAGTAAGCCGTGTGCCCGATATGATTTCCCTTCGGCAATAATGACGAATTTCTATACACTGTCATCTCCTATTTGACCCCTTTTGGGGATAAATTTTCAAAAATCCTTCCTTTGTGCTCATTTTCGCTACCTTCACAAGGAACTCATGATTTTTCTGCTATATTTTGTGTGAAAGTGGTTCAGGCTCTTGCAAGTATAGAATATTTATTGATGTTGATGATATTTTTTTGTGTTCAAAATCAAAAGTAGTTTCTTGTAAAAAATTATAAAACTTCAGTCTTGTCTCACCACAACTTCAAACTTGTTGCAAATATTATAACGAGTGAGTTATTATATTCTATATTATTATATATTTATATTATTATTCATGGAAATCACAAATAATTTTGTTTAAATTATTTTTCTCTTTCTCACAAACAATAAATAAACTTGATCAAAATCAGTCGATTTCGTGCACAGCATCACATCGTCAGTTTCGCGCCGGAAGTGTGCTAAGGCCTTAAATGAAGGCGAAAATCACATCAATAATTTGTATAGGTAGATGATAATTTTATTATTATAAAGTAGAATATCGATACCTACTTAGATTGAAAAGGAATTTGTTTGATAATGTTGTTTGAAACTACATTTTGAAAAATAATGAATTGAAAAATACTCTTTAATTGAGGTTTGTCCCGTTAGGTAAATAATAAAAACTTTCTTCCGTTTGCGTTTTGCCAAATATTTTTTCGCCAACACAACGTTTTTCTGTGTAACTTCTGGTATTTTTTGATGAGTAATTTATACACTGGCATTTTTTTACTCCAGGGCTAGCTTCAGACCTGCTCAAGGTACTTCTACAGAAGTACCTTCAGCAGGTCTGAAGCTAGCCCTAGTGAGTAGAACCGTGGGTACAGTCACGAGCATATTACTATGGACAGCTCGGAAATAATATATCTGATTTCATGATTCATCTATTAATATTATATCGTCAAGATGACGGCAAATATAAAGTATATAATATAATGATCATTTGTGGAAAGCAATCATTCCATTCCAAATTATGTGTCATCGAAGGAACACGGAAACTATCTGACGAAACAAGTGATGCCAAATATAGGATTCTGCATCGAAAGATTCAAAAAGATGTTTTACTTCTTAGAATGCAATAATATCGGTCATGACTTAGAATGCAATAAGCCTACTCAGCCTACTCAGTTAAATTCAAAAGAATGTGATACCTTTTTGGGATAGCAAAAATCTGACATTACTTGGGCAGTTTAAAAACCTAACAGTATATTGTTGGACTTTTTCTTTTTCGAAAGTTTTATTGTATATCTATATATAAAAAGAAATGCTACTGTTGGAGACAAAACCTAGCTGCTGCCCGCCATTGCGACTACGGGAGCGGGGCAGCAGCGTGCTGGGAGCGGGGGACGAGGTGCCGATCGCCGCTGGCCTGCACTGCCTTCATTCAAATCAACGGTCCGAGAGGCGCGCGTCCTTACGTTCACTATACGAACCATACCTTTAATACAGTCCGCTATTTTATTTATTAACACATCTAAGAATCTCCAACAGCTACATATTGCAAAAATATGTGACAACCCACTAGAGGCATAATAGTTATTTTTGCAACAAGAGAGCAAAGTTGTTTTTTGCTGCGAGTCTTGATTCTAGGTTAGAATCCCTCGCAGCGCTCAGGATTCTAACCTAGAATCACTCGCTACGCTCGTGATTATAGAATCCTTCGCTTACTCGGGATTCAAAGACACGAGATGCAAATAACTTTGCTCTCGTTTAACACATACAACTTTTCACCTCAGCAGCGAGAACATACAACATGTAAAAAAAACCCTGTCTGATCCGTGAGGGTGTTGTTAGGTATCGTACTGTGAGCATATTTATGTAGAAATTTTCAGGAAAAAAGAAAAAAGAATCCCCTCATTTTTTTCAATGGTGAATTTTACGAATTTTACGTTTGGTGCGGGCGGCGGCCGTAATTTAGAGGGTTTCTAAAAGTCATAACTTATGAGTTTTGCAAATTTTTAATGGATATGGGGTAATTTTGGAATAAAAATACCAATGACTTTTTACTATCGACAATAATAAAAAAAAAAAACTCTTTTGTAATGTTACTGCAGTACCATATATTTTCGGATCGGAAAAAGTTTTTTTTTTACATAATCTTCATCACCTCGTATTTTGCAGCCACCATCTTGGATTTACATTTTGACCTCACTATCGACTTATGCACCCTCAAAACTATGAAAACGATACCCATGATAAAAACTTGAAAATTTTCACAGTCGCCATCTTGGATTTACATTTTAATGTCACTATCGGCTTTAGCACCCCTGAAAACTATGAAAACGACACGCATAACGAAAAATGTGAATTTTTTTGCAGCCGCCATGTTGGATTTTTATGTTGACTTCACTATCGGCTTAAGCAACCTAGAAAACCATAGAAACGATACCCATGAAGAAAAATTTGCTAATTTTTGCGGCCGCCATCTTGGATTTACATTTTGACTTCACTATCGGCTTTAGCACTCTTGAAAACCATAGAAACGATACCTATGAAGAAAATTTTGAAAATGTTCGCAGCCGCCATTTTGGATTTACATTTTAACCAAATTTACGCTTTCTATCCCTCTCCGTCTTTCGTTCTCTTTGAATTAGAAGAAGACAGGTGCAAGCGCCTTTTCACGTGACGATTTTTGCCAGTGCACTCTTACCGCAAGCCGCTTAAAGAACTTCGTTCCAAATAGTTTAATAAATCAGAATTTAAATAAAATCTTAACAGATGATTTGCAATTTTAAGGTTTTATGTGTATCCGAACGTTTTATTGTTTGTTTCTTTTTTTGGTCTAGTAGGTAGATAAGGAATTTTGAAATCGAACTTCTAATCGACTTCTTTTTATCTCTCGCTTTTTTCGTATCGAAGTGAAAGAGACAAAACTACGTGAAGTTCAAATCTTTAGAATTTTGTGAGTAGACCCAACTGTTCTCGGCATTAAAAAAAAGTTACTTTGTCTCACGCTCGCAGCAAAATCGCATTTTGCTCACTGTTTTTAGACAGCAAAACCTGCTTGTTTGAGGTGCTGAGGTGAAAATATATTTTCATCACATCTATTCTAAAAGAGCTAATTTATTCTTCGTAAACAGGGACCAAAATAGCTCTTTGATCCCTAGGGAGCAAAATAGATTTGAATTTGGAATGTGGATATTATTAGTAAAAGTTCCAATCACCAAAGAGATCAATCAAGAACATCGTATGAACAAGTAACAGGCTGGCAAGAAAGAGACAGAAAGTGTGAATTATTTGGTCAAAATGAAAATCCAAGATGGCGGCAACGACATATGACGAAAATATTCAAAATTTTCAAAATTTTCGTCATTGGTGTCGTTTTCATAGTTTTCGAGGGCGCCGAAGCCGATAATGAGGTCAAAATGAAAATCCAAGATGAAGGTTGTGAAAATTTTGTTTTCGTTTTAAATTAAACGTGAGAGATGAGGTCGGACCGCACACGTTTTTTTTATTCTCATAGAGGGTGATGAAAAGTAGAGTGTTCACCTCGGGAGCAACACTATTTTAAGCTCGAGTGACGTACTTTGAATCCCTCGCTGCGTTCAGGATTCTACTTTAGAATCCTTCGCTCCGCTCTGGATTCAAAGAAACACTCTCGCCTTAAAAATAGTTGTTTGCTCCCTAGGCAAACAATCTTCTATTATGCTCGTGACATGCACCCATCTTAACAAAAGAACTAACTTTATATCGACACCCCTAATAACAACAGAACTAGCATTATACCGTGGCATAAAATACTTCAGTTCACACGTACAAATCCACTATTTCAAGACGACACTTTTAACCAGTTTTCTTTCTTGGTACTTTTAAAAGCACTTAACACCTCTTTGAAGATCCTAAGACCGGTCAAAGGCTAATCTTATTCGAAAATAAGAAAAGTGAGGACCTAAGTTAAACGAAGCATGGTTTTCTCATTTTATTTAAGCTTTTATTATTTTTTCTAAATTTCGTTTATCTACTGTCCTTATTAAAGTGAATATTTCTTTTTTTTTTCAATTTCAGTATTAAGATTTTTGGCGTTAGGTATTCAACCAGTTCTTCGGATTTCATTTCTTCTACATCGGGTGTCCGAATCTAGCGTTGTTTGAGGGAAGGCTTTCGTTGAAGGTAGAAGCAGCGATGCTAAGGCCGTTTGGCCACCGCCAACGTCAGCGGGACGTCAACAAGAACGAGATAATGGTGTCGAAGTAGCGATACATATACATTTACTATGTCCGCGTGTTCAATGCATTTCCGTCACCCGAGGGCCGGAACTCGACCCCCGAATTTTTGAGTAGTTCTGTGGTACCGCTCGAACTCGGCCCGAAATTTTGATGGGCCGATGTGCCGGCAACACAAAACACGTTTGATCTTGTACACCCGGCTTTTGTCTTGTCTATCTTTAAATAGTACCAATAATACATAATATTCATACATAGAATTCAAACGTCGGTTAATAAGGCCAAAATAACAGCTTTTTACTAAATTCATATTTAAAAAAATTGTCTGTCTGTCTGTTTGTTCCGGCTAATCTCCGAAACGGCTGAACTGATTTTGACGGCACTCTCACTGGCAGATATAATATAAGTAACCTAAGTTACTTCTTTTAACATGCTGATGTTATAAGGAGTAACTTAGGCTAATTATGTAATGCTAAATTATGTATCCGCGGAAAAAATTAAAAGCCATGAAATCTCTATCTCTACATCTACACATACAAATAAATAAAATTGAATTATCTGTTTGTAATGTCAAAATAACAGCTTATACTAAATGCTTAAGAAAGTACATACATGACATACATACATACAGTTTAAAACAGTGAGCAAAATTCGATTTTGCTGCGAGCGTGAGACAAAGTAACTTTTTTTTAATGCCGAGAACAGTTGGGTCTACTCACAAAATTCTAAAGATTTGAACTTCACGTAGTTTTGTCTCTTTCACTTCGATACGAAAAAAGCGAGAGATAGAAAGAAGTCGATTAGAAGTTCGATTTCAAAATTCCTTATCTACCTACTAGACCAAAAAAAGAAACAAACAATAAAACGTTCGGATACACATAAAACCTTAAAATTGCAAATCATCTGTTAAGATTTTATTTAAATTCTGATTTATTAAACTATTTGGAACGAAGTTCTTTAAGCGGCTTGCGGTAAGAGTGCACTGGCAAAAATCGTCACGTGAAAAGGCGCTTGCACCTGTCCTACCTACCCTACCTACCCTACCTACCCTACCTACCCTACCTACCCTACCTACCCTACCTACCCTACCTACCCTACCTACCCTACCTACCCTACCTACCCTACCTACCCTACCTACCCTACCTACCCTACCTACCCTACCTACCCTACCTACCTACCTACCCTACCTACCCTACCTACCCTACCTACCCTACCTACCCTACCTACCCTACCTACCCTACCTACCCTACCTACCCTACCTACCCTACCTACCCTACCTACCCTACCTACCCTACCTACCCTACCTACCCTACCTACCCTACCTACCCTACCTACCCTACCTACCCTACCTACCCTACCTACCCTACCTCAAAGCCCCTAAATAAATTAGTATAATAGCCAGAAGAAGATGTCATTCAGATGCATAGCTTAGGAACTTTAGGAGCTAGCGCAGGTTTATTAATAATGCACAATAATTGTAGTAATTACAGCACAGGCGGCTTATTGCGTTACACACGATCAGTTACAATCTGAATCGTTTTAAAACAGATTGCTAATCCATAGCTTCACAAGTTCGAAAAAAAAATCTGCTCGACAACGTAAATAACTGCCAAAAGAAAACAGATTAATCGTTTACGAAAATGTGTTATGCAAATAGATAGCAGCGACCGTTCCACAGACTGGTGTAGTTTGTTTCGGAACCTTAATTGTGTGTACCCGGCTCACTCCGTTTTTAACGTACTTCCAAAAAGGAGGTTCTATGTTCGTCTGTATGTTTTTTAAAAATGTATACTTATCGTTTTTATTTGGTAGAGGAAGCTCGCGCGGTGGTCTCATATAAATTGTATTAACTTTTGGGGAGTTTTTGAGTATTCGCATTTGTGTGGTTCAGTTCAGTTTTAAGTTTTGGTACCTACCCCACAACTAAAACTGAAAAATACAAACTATTTCCAAAAAAAGATAACTTTAATTTCGGAAGTCGGTGTCTTTGGCTTAGAATTTTTGATTTTTGCCATCGACTCCCTAAATTAAAGTTATTTTTAATTTTTTATTGTTTTTTTTTGTAAGACGGTTGTTTTTTTTTTTTTTAATATGTCGCATTGTCAGTTTTATTATTATAGGTTAGTTATTTTATTGTTGCCCGCAGAAAATGGAAATGTGGAACTACAACGAGAATGTGGTATACCGGACAAAAACATAAAAGAACTGTGGGAACAAATGGAATCTCATCGAGGGGAAATCGAAGGACCTTTAGGCAAATATTCCTATAGCATTTGTTCCACAGATCTATGTAACTGGGGGGTTATGAACCAATACCAAATGATGATGTTATTTGTAAGTGCAATGTTGTCTCTATCTGCCTACTGCATTTTTGTTTAGTTTTTTTTATTTTATAATTTACTGCTTATTGTTTTAAAACATTGTATACGCGGTGGAAGGGACAGGAAAAAAATTGCAGTACCTACCTGCAAGATATAAATGCATGTTATTTTTTAAAATAAAATTATCAGTGTTGGGGGATCTAGAATCTATGGTAACAGTACACGATGTCCCTTCCACCGTGCATAGCAAAAAACAAACCTTTTCTAGTAAATATTAAGCAATCATGTAATTATTTTTGTTATTCTAAGGAATTATACTATACTGGATAGTTTCAAAATGTTACCAAAGAAACATTACTAAATTGTTGTAACTTTGTTAACATTTTGATTTTAACCATTGTATAGTTGTGTATCGTGACAAACGTATTGCTGGGGAGTTTGTTCCGCCGCTTCTTCTTCCCCGCTAAAATACTGGAAGCGGCGAAGTATAAGCGTGGAATAGAAAAAACAGAGTGTGCTACACACTTGTTCGGCTTGGCATGATTCGGCATAGCCGGGCGGCAAAATTGAATATAAATATTTGTTCGGGAAAAAGCCGCTCGGCTTAGCTCGAATTATGCAGAACCGGCCAGAACATGATTAAGCGAGGATAGATTCCGAAAAAAGTTTGCCGATCGACACGAGAGACATGAAAAATGTGTGTAGTAATTGCTTCGGATCTGTTTTATTGTTCCAGAAATACTGCCGAATAGAATGTGCCGACCCGAACATGTGTGTAGAACCCCTAAGATTTGAGTGCTGTCTTTTGTGGCTGAATGAATGATTTTTGATTGATAGAGTAGGCAAATGAAAGAGTTCAATAGTACCTACAGTATAGAAGTATTTGTATCAACCCTACTAACGCCTTCAATGTAACAACTTGAAGGAATGAGTGTCTGAAATAAAAATATAATTTAAATTCTTAAGTCAGTCTTAATATTTTACTATCCCTTGAGCACAGATCTCCCTCAAATCCTTCCCTGTATTTTTTTCCTGCATGCCCTTATCCTGGGCTGGCCTCGGCGGTGCCGTCCATCTTACGTCTTGTCCACAAATATGGTGGGGTAGTGGCTGATCTTTGCGTTATGATCGTGAAAGGGTCCTACCTGTGGTGACTAGTCGTCTTGCTGTCCACGGTATTGCTATATTAAATAAACAGTGTATTGTTTTAATTACGGTGGTTCTAGTTTATCATTGTGTCTTCCCGTTACGGTAAGTACTGTGGATAAAATCAGGCGTGCCACATGTAGCACGCCATTTATGTCTAGAAGCTATGATTTATTCAGTTTTGTTTACAATACAGACTGTCTCATGTAGTTTTGACGTACAAAAAGTGCTGATTATAACCTTAATATTTTGATTTTTATACATCCTTTGCGTGGAGACTCTGGCCAAGCGTTCATTACGCGAGTAATAACCATTATACTATTTCTGCATAAGTAGGCAAAGGTGTTTCTCATAGATTGAAGTATGCGGGCCACTAGAAGAAGAAGAAGCAGGCACAGAAGCGTCTGAAGCGTCTGACTTTGTCCCAAGCCTGTAATAGTCACCAGTCCCGAGTCGACGTTCATAGCCCACAGGGATTGCTAATCTTTAGCGAGTTACGGTGAAAAAGTGACGAAAATATAGCACAAAAAGTGCGGATGAAGTGTACAAGGTAAAAATTCGAAAATGCGGATTGTACTGCGCGGGCGGCGCGTACGTGGCGTGCAAACCGTTCAGTTTTATACATTATTGTCTTTTGCCAACACACCAAAAACAATAGATAAATGGTTTTATCTAAATTAAAAGAAAGACGAGTAATTTTTTATTTTTTTTATTTTATAAAAACGTTGCCCCACACTAGGAATTTCTCCTGTATCGTGGGTGCGTTTACAAACATTTAAACTCACATACACAAACAGCCAGACCCAAAGACTTATACATCAAATGAGAGTTTATATCATATGCATGAATTTTCATAATGTGCAGTAATATTAATTTTCTTATAGTGCAATGATACTACTTTCTATTATGTGATTTTTTCAATTCATATATATTTTCTAAGTTTGCTTGGGCATCACTGACATGGGCAAAGAAAAATACCGTAAAGAAATCCGGACTTAAAGTTAAAATAAGTCTGAAATCGGCAACACATCTTGAGCAAGCGTGGTGATCAACGTTCGTGTCTTCTGCATATGAGAAGAAATCCCTGCAGTGGGACAAAAATAGGCTGGTGATCATTTTACTACTTTCTGATTGTTTTCAAATTTGTAGTTACTTGTAGCATGATCAAATTGGTATATCAACCTATCACAACAAGAATAGTTATTTGTTATACAAGAGTGCAAAGTTGCTTTTTAACCGCGTGTTCAATTTTGATGACCGAGCAAGCGAAGGATTCTAAAATTGAATCACGAGCGCAGCGAGTGATTCAAAATTAGAATCCTGAGCGTTAGCGAGGGAATCAAAAGAGCACGAGGTGAAAAATCTTTGCACTCGAGTGCAACACGTAACTTTTCATTCCACCTCAGCGAGGAAATGACTAAATGCAAAAAAAAAAACGTTTGCGCATTATTAACAGTTTCAGTCAATTCTGTTGGCGTCAAGCAAACTTCCTCGTCGCTAGAATCACTCATTTTAGTTTTTTCACTTGTTTTCAAGTTTCTTGTTTTTAATATACCTAAGGTTTAACAATGACGTGAAAAAATGCCGCGTAAAGAACCGCGTACAAAGCAAATTGAAAAAAGAACACCAAGAAGGTTCCGAGTCTGAGTTTTTAACAAATTAAAAAAAAAGTTGTATGATATATTCGGCACCATAGAGGTAGCAGTAAATAGGTTTAATGTTTTTTTAAATTCACAAACTTAGTGCACACGATGTTCTAAATTCAATTTACTTTATCCTCTAGAGAATAAAAACGGCTTTTCCACTCAGATACTGAAGATTAAAAATACTCTTTCCGAGATGGTGGGATGAAATAGTTATTTGTGCAACAAGAGAGCAAAGTCGTTTTTTGCTGCGAGTGTTGATTTTGAATCCCGAGTAAGCGAAGGATTCTATAATTGAATCACGAGCGTAGCGAGTGATTCTAGGTTAGAATCCTTCGCTTACTCGGGATTCAAAGACACGAGATGCAAATAACTTTACTCTCGTGTAACACATACAACTTTTCACCTCAGCAGCGAGAACATACAACATGTAAAAAAAAACCCTGTCCGATCCGTGAGGATGTTGTTAGGTATCTTACTGTGAGCATATTTATGTGGACATTTTCAGGAAAAAAGAAAAATAATCCCTACATTTTTTTTCAATGGTGAATTTGACCGAATTTTACATTTGGTGCAGTCGGCAGCCGTCGTTTATAAGGGTGTCTAAAAGTCATAAGTTATGAATTTTGCAATTTTTTTATGATTTGGGGTAATTTTGGAACTAAAAATGTGAATTTTAAATACCAATGGATTTATATTTTGACCTCACTATCGACTTTAGCACCCTCGAAAACTATGAAAACGACACCCATGTCGAAAAATGTGAAAATTTTCGCAGCCGCCATCTTGGATTTTTATTTTGACTTCACTATCGGCTTAATCAACCTTGAAAACCATAAAAACGATACCCATGAACAAAAATTTGAAAATTTTCGCAGCGGCCATCTTGGATTTACATTTTGACTTCACTATCGGCTTTAGCAACCTTGAAAACCATAGAAACGATACCCATGAAGAAAAATTTGAAAATTTTTGCAGCCGCCATCTTGGATTTACTTTTTGACCTCACGGTCGGCTTTGGCACCCTTCAAAACTATGAAAATGACACCCATTATGAAAATAGGAAAAATTTTCGCAACCGCCATCTTGGATTTTCATTTCGACTAAATTCACACTTACTATCTCTCTCTTTCTCTTTGAATTAGAAGAAGACAGTCGCAAGCGCCTTTTCGCGTGACGATATCTGCCACTGCACTCTTACCCCAAGCCGCTTAAGAACTTCGTTCCAAAAATTTAATAAAACAGAATTTAAATAAAACCTTATCAGATGATTTGCAATTTTAAGGTTTTATGTGTACATCCGAACGTTTTATTGTTTGTTTCTTTGTAGGCCTAGTAGGTAGGTATGGAATTTTGAAATCGAACTTCGAATCGACTTGTTTCTATCTCTCGCTTTTTTCGTATCGAAGTGAAAGTGACAACACTAATCAATCAATAAAATAAGTTCAAATCTTTAGAATTTTGTGAGTAGACCCAACACTGTTTTCGGCATTTAAAAAAAATAATTAAAAAGTTACTTTGTCTCACGCTCGCAGCAAAATCGAATTTTGCACACTGTTTTTTGACAGCAAAACTTGCTTGTTTGAGGTGCTGAGGTGAAAAAATAATTAATCGCACTCTCTAAATAAATTAGTAGGTAAGTTCCCTTTGCTCAGCCATATTCTTGAAAGCTTTCCTTGTTATAAATAAATATTGTTCTCAAAATTTGTATTATTTCATTTTGTTTTTGTGTTTCACAAAATATAACATCACGCCTGTATTCTCCAAAGGCATAGCCAGTGTTGCTGCCATGCAGCCTAAATGTGTATTCGGGTTAAACACTCCGATCGATGGTGCAGCTCGAAATTACGTTACATAGCTAGTTTCTCGGCTTATTCTGATTAATGATTGTTTATTGTTAGTAACGAGCATACAATCATAAGCATACTCGTAAACACATCCTCAGTAAGTAATGAAATTACTTTCCAGAAATCCATGACACAACAAAAGTCACCCATTTTGTTTTATGTACCTGGTCGACAGAGCTCTATTCGGGTGAAATTCACATTCCGAGGCTGTTAAAATAGAGAAAATAAATTTTCCCAGATATGAGACCTAGCTAGATCGATTTTTCACCCCCTTAAAACCCTATGTTGCAACTTTCATTGAAATCGTTAGACCGTTTTCGAGAACGTGATTACAAATATACTTATATATACGAGTATGATAAACTAGTTATCCGCTCCTGTTTCGCAAGGTTTTGCCAACTTGACAAAACATCGAGATTTCTTAGTTTAACGTAACTTTAATAGTAACGTAGTATACACATATTGCTTCCGGAATAAATTCTCTAAACGATGGTGAAAACCTCATCAGGATCTGTGGCGTGGTTTGGAATAACAACGCGGACAACCAGACAAAAACAAAAAGCGATTTAACTTTATAATATCTATAGATACAAATATTGCTCGTTTAAAAGTATAGGATTCTACCGAAAATAGTTTCTACCTCGGATGCAGAATGCAAGCAAAAATTCCCTCGGGCGCAATGCTCGATGCATCGTAGGTTGTTCAACCTCAAAAATATCCCCTATTATGCGTTGGTAGCTGCCAGTTGCAATATAGTACCGGAGAGCTATCAGAATTTGGTTCACTGGCTGTATGGCTCGGTTTCTTTTAATTGAGCTACCGAATACAGAGTCCAAATACAACACAGTTTCTTTCGAGATGCGGAACCGTGAAACAAACTCCCTGTCGTCGTACTTTTCAAAAGCGTTCAACTTTTCTTCATCTCTACGTTTCACAGTTGGCCTTTCGTGATCCGAAAATGAAGACAAAAGTGAAGACAAGGACGATAGAGGCATTTTTATCACTTTGACTTTTTTAAACTTGATTTGAGGGACCTCGCGACCACTTTCAGATCTAAGGGCTGCTCAAATCAGTTTGACAGTTGCTTTGACAGATAAATAACGTTGAGTAGCGTTCCTGTATACAGGAAAGCTACTCAACGTTATTTATCTTTGACTTTCGAAAGATAAATAACGCTCGCTTTTCTTTTGACTTTCTTTCTTTCTTTTTCTTTTCTTTTTGACTTTTAAACTGAGTGGTGTTTGAGCATGATTTATTTTAGAAGCACTTATATTTAACAGATTCTCAAAAAAGACGTTTGGGTATACGAAATTTAAGTTTAGGAGTTACTCAAACGTTTAAGCAGCCCTTAAATATTTGAGTGGCGTTTGAGTATTCGGACGATAGTGTATCTGTTTAAGGCGGATCCGTGAAGATTGCCCGCGAAATTCGAAATTCAAATCTGTTTTACGTTGTATTTTATAATTCAATGAGCGGTTACTACTTACTCGTATGATAAAATAATTTCTAAATTATAATCAATCATTTCAAAAATTAATATAGCTCTTGAAATTATATTTTATGGATTTTATTTTATTTCGCGAAAATATGGCGATATTAACGATGTTTTGTTGTTTAATACAATAGTTTACCATAAAATTAAAAATGATCCTGGCGGTCAAGCGTGGCGATCAAAGTTTCTCGTACATTATTTTCACGAAAAAGAGTCCGTTTTACAAGCTGGCAATAATCAGATGGCTTTATTTGTCTTCCGAAGTAGAAAAAAATACAGCTCTTTTAACAGATTTTGATATATTATAAAATAAAAATTGAAAACAAATCTCTACATAATTGAACTAGCGACCCGCCCCAGCTTCACACAGTTTTTAAGACTTGAGAAAACATCGAGATTTCTATAGTATATGTAAAATAAAATAAAAAAACAAAAGTCACAATAAGAATTCAAACTAGGCTGACAATCAGCACTTTTAGAACGTCAAAATTACAAGACAGTCCCCCAAAACGCCCACCCTTCATCACTTCCTAGTGCTTTAGCTAAAGAAGAAGTGACGTAACAAACTCCCCAGTAGCACAGCTGGCTGTTCAATTAGAAAAAAAAATATTTACAAATTAAAACTAATTTACATTACGCAACACAAAACATTAAATTAAATTATTTGCTATATGTCAGCTAGTACACGCCAATATACCAACAATAAATATCGAAATCTTAAAACCTTAACATAACTTAATACCCGAATCAAAGCCTCCAGGAATAAAGGGCGTGCCTGCTTACATATAGCGCTTACATGTAACTTTAATATTGATGTATTCTATACCAAATAAACTCACTTTTAATGACGTTGAAAATCCGTGAAGAACAACGCGGTCACATCACACAGACAGATAATTTAGATATAAATGTAGAAAATACACGATTCACGTATTCGTAAAGGTATTTCTCGATACATAACGAGCACGGTCGCAAAACGTTCAGTTCTCGAAAGGGATGAACGATCCTACAAGTTATGTCGATACGTGTTGACAATATTACAATTTACGATTCACTGTTCCTTTAGATTACAAGAATCTAGTGTTTTAAGACTCAGAAGGTCAAGTTTGAAATAAACAGACCAGTACATCTTCAGTAGAGAATATAAGCTGAGGCATAAGTTCTATGCTAGGGTCGTAAAGGTGTAATTGGGTCCGTTGGAGGTAATTTTATGGAACTTAAAACATAAAATATATATATGTCGGGACAGGAGCATTACTGGCACCGTCGTCAGACATTATGCGGGCGGATATTATTAGCAGTGCACAATAATTACTTTTAATAATAACAAACACAATAGTCACAATAATAATGTAAAGCCAAACGAAACGTATGACAGTTCCTAGACTGGAAGGCTGTCACGGTCGGAAAAGCAAAAAAGCTCGCCGTGGCGTCCCTCCATTCTCGGCTCCGTCGTAGCACGAAGTTACCCGAGTGTTAGTGCTGCCACCACTGGGGCACGTGCCGCGCTTCGTTTAGCGACCGTACTAATGACCGTCTCCGACATAATATATATTTTTATTTATTTATAACAGCATATATAACGTCCAATATAATAAAATATTAATAATATATTTATTTGTTAGACAACTATTTTCGTTCACAATAGGTATTAGTAGCAGTTAATACTATGTTATTCTTTAAGTATTAAATTACATAACATAACATCACGCCTTGTTTCCTTGAAGGGTTAAGCCGACGTGTACCTATAGTACCTACACCCACATTTCGCGCCTTCAAGCCCCTAGCTGCCGCAGGAGACGCCCTGGGCGTCGGGAATCGCAGGCCGATTCCCAGCTACAGTAGGGGCGGGCTTACGGACGGAGAGCAATTGGTTGCTCGCCATCCGATAAAGAGCAAGCCCGGGTCGACGCCGCGTTGTGTTCCACGCGCGCCTCATAAAGATGTTAGCAGAACTAACGGGGTCCGCTAGGACCGATACCTGCCGGGGTCACGGGAAAGTCTGAAAGGGATAACGTGGCCCCTGGCAACGTACAGGCAACTGTGGGGTGGGTTTTAGTCAGTAAGAGTCTGATACGCCCATATCCCGCTACGCCCAGAGCGGTAGAAGTTACTTGATAATTTCCCACCCATTAAAAAAGAACCTCACGCTCAGCAGTAGTGCTTGCGACCATTTGACCAACGTAGATTTATTATGACTCAAACTCAAAGCATTTATCACAATTAAACCATTTACAGGCACTTTTGAATTGTCAAGGGGTTAGCCAGTCAGAAATATGAAGCTAGTTGCCCATTCCAAAGCGTAGTAGGTACCTATGGAGAAGAAGGGGCAAGAAACTCCACGGACACTCTTTTAAATCTTAATATTGTTACAAAATATTGGTTACATCATTCATATTAATTTATACATGTGAGAGCAACGTAGAAAGATGTGCACGTAAAAAGCGTCCGTAATAAAAAGAGAAAACAATTCAAAAATTTAAATAAGCCGAGGCAGATAAGAGATGACCAGTCCCTACTGACGGCGCCCGTTCACGAACATGACGCATGGATCAGCACCGTTTAGCTCAACCATTTTGAAGGGAACTTAATGATCCAACACACAAGCCACCACCAGCGAGACATTTGAGTGAGCATGACATACTCTCAGCCGCCAGGGCACATCAAGTCAATGAAAGACGTACCCAGTAAATGGTAGCTTTATATACGGTACATTGTCACAGTGCTCACATATGTGCTATGCAATTATACAATACTAAGAGATTGAAGTTATACAATTCAAAGATAGTTTTTACAATCTTCAGCAGCTCCAACAATATTTTGGAATGCTAATTAATCAATTAGTTTAAGCGCCCTTGTGGAGCTGGATCAGCGCGGCGTTGAGCCAAGCATTTTTGTCAGCGATATAATCCCCCAGCTTATAATATGCTTGGCAGAATACTGTGCGTTTAATACAAGATTTAAATTTCGTTTCATTTAGTTGTAGTATGTGGGGAGGTATTTTATTGTAACATTTTAAACAGTACCCCATGAAGGATGAGTCTACTTTAACCAGTCTGAAACTCGGTTGAACTAATTGGTCCCTATTTCTAGTAGGTACTATAATTGTGTTTTTCACCTCTTTTACTGAATAGATTTTTTGATCTTT
This sequence comes from Xanthia togata, assembly GCA_963853775.1. Taxonomy (NCBI): domain Eukaryota; kingdom Metazoa; phylum Arthropoda; class Insecta; order Lepidoptera; family Noctuidae; genus Xanthia; species Xanthia togata. Next base: position 6,431,490 of record OY970798.1, on the reverse strand, counting down.
GTCAAACAAACACAAATGAAAAATCAACAAAGATTCCATTATCAACAGTTGTGCACATCTTACCTACTGTTTCCTATGTTTGTAATATTTAATATCAATGCTTCAGTATAGTCTCCTATCTACAAGCTTATAAACCAATCACACACTATTTTGCGACGTAAGCAGCACCCAAGTAAAGCCTTTTGACTGATAAAGTCCTTCCGACCTCCACGGCATTACTGCCTAACAATATATTTAGCGGTGAAGATTTTTACAACTTGGGAAAATGAATTTCGTCTTGTATCCTAAAGCAAAGGTTTTTAATTCTAAAATGGGGTAATCTCTGGTAGGTACGGTTAGCAAATAAAGAAAGAAAGAAAATAAAAAAGACTGGGTGTTAGACTTTCGGGCTTCTGATTATTATTATATTATTATAATACCCCGAGTCTTCCAGTTAGCGTGGAAGGTAAGAGTGACTACACTGAGATAGTAAATGTCTTCAAAGATCATTTTAAAGTGAGTTCACCTCTTGAATGTGCGCAGAGAGTGGACGATGTTGAGTCTTATCGATCAGGATCCCCCCTTCGGTTTACATGTAAGGAGGTAAAATGTGCTATTAAGGCTATGAAGCGGGGTAAATCTCCTGGTAACGATGGGCTCAGCATCGAGCACCTTCTAAATGCGGGTACACATTTGCCGAGAGTGCTAACCTTGTTCTTCAATCTATGCCTAGGACACTTGCACTTACCACAGGAACTACTGGATACCATTGTTGTTCCTATAGTTAAGAATAGGACAGGAGACATAGCAGACAAGGGTAACTACAGGCCTATCTCGCTGGCGACTGTGATTGCCAAAGTATTTGACAGTGTGCTCAACTCTCACCTCAGCAAATACGCAGAGTTACATGACTCACAATTTGGTTTTCGTGCTGGGCTGTCAACTGAGAGTGCAATTTACGCATTGAAGCACACTGTCAAATACTACACAGATAGGAAAACACCAGTGTATGCTTGTTTCCTGGACCTCTCAAAAGCCTTTGACCTAGTTTCGTATAATGTCTTATGGGAGAAACTGCGGGAGGCGGGCATTCCTGACTCATTAGTATCCATACTGTCTTTATGGTATCAGAAGCAGAGGAATTTTGTAAAGTGGTCAAATGTATGTCTGACCCCTATAAACTTGAGTGTGGTGTTAGGCAGGGTGGTCTTACTTCCCCAAGGTTGTTTAATATATATGTTAACAAACTACTTGTGGAGCTCAGCAGCACACATGTCGGATGTCACGTTGATGGAGTAAATGTAAATAACTTAAGCTACGCAGACGACATGGTGCTGCTGAGCCCTTCAATATGTGGAATTAGAAAGATGCTTTCGATTTGTGAAGTCTATGCTGAGCAGCATGGACTACAACCCTAAGAAAAGTGAACTGTTGGTGTTTAGAGGCAAAAATAAAACTCCATTGCATGTCCCTCCCATAACACTTAATGGGTCACTTTTACAGAGAGTAACCCAGTTTAAATACCTAGGCCACATTGTTACGGAAGATCTAAAAGACGATTTGGATATGGAAAGGGAGCGCAGGGCGTTGGCTGTGAGGGGAAATATGGTGGCACGAAGGTTTGCTGGTTGTTCAGTACCAGTTAAAATTACACTTTTCAAGGCATACTGCCAGACATTCTACACCAGCAGCCTCTGGGCTAATCATACCCAAAAAGCGGATAATACCTTGCGCATCCAATACAACAACGCTTTCAGGATGATGTTGAAGCTTCCACCATATTGTAGTGCGTCAGGCATGTTCGCAGAAGCGCACACAGACGATTATTTCGCGATAATGCGTAAGAAAGTTGCGTCGCTACTACGCAGAGTCAGGGGAAGCACCAACAGCATCCTTAGGGTATTTGCGGACAGACTAGATGGGCCTGCACTAGATAGATTTAACAAGCTGCATGTAAACCTACCTACTTGAGTGATGCTTTTTCGTTTTGTGTTGTTTTTGTGTCAAAGTTTTTTCTAAATTGATTGTACTAACATAGGTTTTTAAGTCATTTTTGTTACTAACATGCTATGGATATTTGTGTCTGATAAATAAATGTTTTTTTTATTTTATTTTTTTTTTTTTTTTTTATTATCCGAAAGGACTGTCAAAGATCTACAAATGACAGCCGGGACCAACAGCTTAACATGCTTTCCGAGGCACGGCGGGGTTTCAATATCTAATGGATGGTCGCCCATCGAACCGCCCTCGGTAAGCGTAGCTTAACAAGCCCCCCCTCCTATGAAGTTCCTTTTGCTGTGTATTATGTAGGAAATAACAGGCGCAATAAAATAATTATATTATAAAAAATAAACGTTTTATTACTAGCTACCTTCTGTCCACGACTTTGTTCGCGTAGATGTCGTAAGATACCACAATATACTACAGTAACAGTCACATTTTTATAAAACTTCCCTGTATACTACTTACTGTAGTTTTCTTCTCAACAGCCAAAATATACAGAGAGTCAAGACTGGTGATGCGGGAGCAAGCGACGTACAGTTGTCCGTGTGAGAAGCAGCTTGTCCTGAGTTCGACATCCGCTTCCTTCAGTGTCTGCCCCTGTGACTTGTTGATAATTATCGCAAAGCATACGCTCACAGGGAACAGCACGCGCTTAAACTGGAAGAAGTAACTTTGGGGAATTCACGCGGGGGCTATACGCAGAATAAACACTGTGTCGCCAACACTACAACCTGCTAGAATTGTTGCCTCGATGACCTTACCTTGCCTCGGGTTCCATTACACAGCTTCGGCGGAGTTAAGTTCCGAAGGAGCATTATCGGGTCACCAACCTTCAGCTGGATAATGTGCGCTAGAAGTCCGCTTGCGTTTGCGAATTCAGTATTCTACGGGGTAATGTGTGGCACCATCTTGCTCCACAACAGTGTTAATCGATCGTGGTGTATATCACTTCGCTCTCTTCAATTTGCAAGAGAATACTGCGGTTGATTGCTGCAGCTTGATCATTTTTGGGCGTTAAAATGGCCCGTTCACACACCTAAGAATTATCTTGGAACCTACAGTATTTGACTGATGTCGCAGTACACCAGATGAATCAGATCTTCTTAACTGGGAACTGCTCTACCAAACTCTCTGGTAGAGCCACCTGGACACTCTCCTCTGGTAGAGTGTCTTCACCAACTTTTAGAAGAACATCGGATAATTTTTAAGCATGTGAATTCCCGCCAAGCTTCCCATTGCTTACGAATTTTTCCTTTTTTATTGAATTAATGCGTTCTACTAACTTTTGTATACTTAATAGTATTACAAAATATTAAAAAAAAGAATCACAATAAATACCAGTAGTAATCGAACTTACAAAAACAGGTTTGCAAAGCAATAGTTCAACCGCTTTGTTATTTGCTGTTGTTGAAAGTTAGCCGAAATAGCCGTTCTTATGTTTCATGATTGACTGCGACTGCCTTGCTGCATAAAGGTATAGCATGATGATAATCATTTTAAAAGTTAAATCAGTAATTATCTGCAATATCCTAACATTTTGGCTCGTCCTTTTACAATTTGCGGAGAAGAATACGAACATAATGTAATATTGCTCATCTCCCATAGCAAATAGCGTGATATTTTAAAACCTACAGTTTGACCAGATCTATAGGAAATATCTAGGCAAAATTTTAACAAAATCTGTCTGGTAGAATTTGCGTGATGCTGGAACATATATACTTACAGAAAAAAATATATTTAATATTCTAAAAACTATATTTTCGGTATTAGAATCGATCCCAGACCTCGTAGCAATTACTTTATTTCAAAAATATTTAATGTAAAGTTTTGAATTCGCTACGATTTAATTATATGATACATTAGTATAAAAATATTTAGTTAGTGCATTAAATTTTAGTGTCGTGAGTGTCGTGACGGAAAAATGTGTTTTTCAGTCTAGCTCTCATTAAGTGTGCAATACGTGCGATAACGAACTTCGTGCCAAAAACACCCTTGGTTAAGCATTATGAGTTGTTATCAAACGTTAACAATATTATAATGATAGTCCCTCGTCCAGAAGTTGACTAACAGTAATGTTATTTAACTACGAACTGAAGGCAGGTCAATTGGTGTTTGCTAACAATTCGAAAAAGGTCGGCAAATGTTTATTTTGTTCACAGAGGGTTAGTATGTGAGCAGTGTTGAACTGTAGATCTACGAATATTGGTGGAACGGCCTTTTATTTTATCCTGATTATATGCTTCTCATGCATGAGGTGGTGATTTTAAATCCGGGCAAGTTCCAATGTGATTCAACTCATATGTACCTACTTTTTGAGTTTATCTTGGAGATTACTGTCATACGTGATTCAAGCAAAACCTGTACTTTATGGCAAGCATATAAGTCTGAAGGTAACAGAAGTCTGGGGTGAGCAAGCGTGTTGATCAAGGCTCATGCCTTCTTTGCATGAGAGGAGGCTTTTGCCCCACAGTGGCTGGTGGTGGTTATTAAGCTGGTATTATTATTATGTTTTTAGGGTTCCGTACCTCAAAAGGAAACCCTTATAGGATCACTCGTGTGTCGGTCTGTCTGTTCGTCTCCATCTGTCACATTCAATTTGCTCCGAGTCTACTGGACCGATTAAATTGAAATTTGATACACATATCAATTTCTGTGACCCAAACACGGAAGTGTAACGAAAATAAATGAATTTTGAATATGAGGGTCACTTTTTGGGGACAATCGAAAAAAAAAGGTGGAAACATATCAAATGAAAAGATTTTTTGTGAGGAACTCGTTTTTTAGAGTTCCGAAGTCAACAAGGAACCCTTATAGTTTAACCATGTCCGTCTGTCTGTCTGTCTGTCCATGGCTTAGCTCAAAAACTATTGGTACTAGAAAGTTGTAATTTGGCATGAGTATACAAATTAATGACGCCAAAAAAGTGGTAATTAATATATATAAAACAATTATTTAGGGTACCTCCCCTACATGTAAAGAGGGGATGATAATTTTAATTTTTTTCGTCCTTCCTAAAGTGTGGGATATCGTTGGATAGGTCTTTCATAAAATATTAGGGGTTTGCCAAGACCGTTTTTTGATTAAGTAAACCGTTCGTGACTTATCAAGCTTTAAAGTACCAATTTTCGTTAAAGTCAAATGTCCCCCCCTCTACCAACTAAACGGTTGTAGTTAGAAATTCAAATGTCACGGCATTAGTACTTATATATAACGAAATTTAAAGGAAAACTATTACACTTAAGTGGGCTTTACAAGTTTACGAGTAATAATAGACCAACTTAAATTTGCGGTTGCAAAAACATGTTCTCCCATATATTCCGTATGGGAGAACATGTTTTTCAATTACAAAGTTAAGTTTGTTCTTACGATAAATTCATTCCAACTACGGAACCCTTCATTGTGCGAGGTCCGACACGCTCTTGGCCGGTTTTTTATATAGGTATTGCTCGTAGAATAATTGGTCGATGGGATGGAAGAGTTGCCAAGTCGCAGGTTAAGCTCGAAAGCACAGCATGAATAGACCCCCGCAAGTCAGAACGAATACCTAGTGATGGTCGAAGGAATCTGCTAAATGCGGGCGAGGACGACACAGAGGGAATCTTTCGACTGCAAGTATGATCGACTCACGCTTGGTCATTGATTAAGCTTAGAGAAAAAAATAATATGAAAGAGAACACACGCCAACACATGAGATAGACAAAACAACCGTGGTATGTCGGTGACCGAAGTCGGCCGTTGTTAGTCAAACGTAGGTCACTGACAAAAACCTGTCCAATCTGTTGGACCTAATAATTTAAACTAAGTAGAGCGTAAATTAACATTTTCCTACCCATTCCTACCTCCTGGCACCTTGAGTGGTCCCTTAGCATTCAATATTTACATTAGCTGAATTCGATCGTCTACTTGTACGTGCGGTATTATTGTAGGTCCTTCCTTGAAGGTAAAGCGAATTCATTCTGATTGATTCGTACGTGAAATTGATACTTATAAAAAGGTCAAGTGGCTAATGTTACAAGTATTTGATAGACGTGTGTACTTGTAAGTACCTACGTAAGGCGAGATTAAAAGCTGTGTCAAAATGTTGGTAAAGTTTTCTTTTAACTTTTCATTTAGTGTTTGTTACAGATCGCTCCGCTCTGTACTAAAGTACAGCTTACAGTACAGTAATCGCGGAGTGGGGCGCGTCGTCGTGAATTGCACTATCTATACTGTGTTTCTATTTACTAAGTATTGGTACTTGACATGATAATGGTTCATGTAAAGTGCAATAAGAATTTGGAGAATTAATCATCGAATTTTCATAAAAATAAAATTAAACTTTCACGAGAAAGCTCCTCGAGAAAGATCAGGCGTGGACGTTTTTTGGTTAATAAACTATTTTTTTGTTTTCTAATGGGCCTTCTCTTGATCTCAATCTCGCCTGATGGGAAGCGATTGATGAGTTCTACAAAGGAACGAGCGTGCCCAGAAGATGCCTGTTCACTTTTTTTTTTATGTGGAAAATGTGGAAGGGAAAACAGACACTGGCGTATATACTCGTACTATGATAGTGAAAATCTATTTTTTTTCCCTTCAAGCTGCATTTTCACTTAGCGTTCTGATCAGTTCTGAGCGAGCAAGCGTTTGTTCGCGCGGTAAATGAAAACATTTGAGCGAATTTGTTTTTTCAGTGATGATCAGTTGGACTAGCGAACGAATGTTCACTCAAAACAACGTCACGGCGAGCGAGCATTCGTTTACTAGTTGTAGTGAAAACAGGTGTTTTCTGTTTTGAGCGAACATCGGTAAAACAGCAAATATTTGCTCCGAACAAGATGTTTGGCCGGCAGGGTAGTGCAAATGTGGCTTTAGTTGTTATTATATAGGGTGGCTGATAGTAATTATGACCCATACTTAAACACGTGATTGTATTTTCCATAATGAACAACTTTTACGATAGTGTGAACCCTTTTTTATGTATCGGTCCCCTGTGTAAGTGCCGTGTTTATGCATTGGTTACTAATTACCAGTCACTAAATATAGGTTACAGAGCCGAAACGCAGACAGTCACGGTACGGCTGGTGCATAAATTCAAGGTCACTCAGCGAGCTGTGGAACGGGCTATGCTTGGAATCTCTCTGAGGGATTGAATCCGAAATGAGATGATACGGCAGAGAACCAAATTTGTTGACATAGGCAATGGGCCGGCCTTATTAGTCGTGGAACCGATGAACGTTGGGGTAGACGTGTTCTTGAGTGGACACCGCGAATCGGCAAACGTAAGGTAGGACGCCCTCAGGCTAGGTGGAGAGACAATGTACGCAGGGTGGCTGGTAGCAGCTGGATGAGTGTTGCCCAGAATCGAGCTGAATGTCGAACAATTGGAGAGGTCTGTGTCCAGCAGTGGCCTGCTATAGGCAGATGATGATGATGATGATATAGGTTGGCTTAGGATGTTTATATAGGTGAAAGCAACTTGTCGAGATCAAAAGAAATAACCTATTTAGAGGTATGAGGAACAGGGTGTAAAGTTCGCTCATTCTCCATTAGAAAAGGGAGGATCCTCCGACCAGACGGGTGTCGTGTCTGGCGGACAATTGCCCAGCGATTGATGTCGGATAGACTTATTTATGTCGTTCGCGCGGTAAACTCTAATTGCGCGATGCCGGATTTGTGTGACGTCAGGATTTTGTGAGACGACAGGTCTTTGATGAGTAGTTCGCATGTAGCGATTTAGATCGGCCGCCACACTTTTAATTATTTAAATAAATTTTCCCATTCACAGAAATTAAAAACCACAGCCACCTCTATCCAACATAATCCTTTAACAAAGAAAGTATTGTCATGGGCGTTTATGGGCCTCGTTCGATGGCCCATCAGAGCCCATCGTTGATTAACGAACAACTGATAATGGCCCAGTGTGTCGGACCAGGCTTCCATTAATCAAAAACTTACGCCCACAACCCGTATTGTGCTCTAAGCCTTCGGAAATACTAGTTAGCCTGTGCGGTGCTGTTATGGCTCGTTTACACGGCGACAGTTTCTCGCCGTAAAAACGCGATTTTGAAGAAAGTGACAACGTGACGCAACGTGACGTGACATTAATAGGAGGAAGTCCCCTCGGTTTTCGTTCCTTTGTATCGTTCAACTCACGTTTTTAAAAGTGTTTCGAGTATTTTAATTTATTAAAGCTCCAGAATATCACTGGAGGAGTCTCAGTGTGACAATCGTTGGCGAGTATTTCTTTGTTGATTAGTGTCAACTCATGCATGCGATAATCGTCTGACGAGACTCGCCTATACGATGTTTTGGTGTATTTTTGGTGTGCATATTCTATGCATCTAGATTTTGGTCTCTTTGTGTGCGAAACACCTAAAAATGAGCCTTTACGGAGAAAATTATGACTGATACATAAGTTGCTGTGTAAATGTTGAGGCTATTCTGTGGGTAGTACGGTGGAATCAACATAGTATTGTTTTTTCATTAGGCTGTTTGCTTTTTTTATGGGAAAGGAACAATAATCGTCTTCATTATTCAGTTTTAAAAGTAAATCTATTTCGATGTATCGGCCTATAGTTAAGTGACTCACTTCAATCCGTCTGGGAAAGGAGACCGACTAAATCCTCATATTTGTGTAGCTCCACGGCGTCTGAAGCGTAACGTAAAACATTCTAGATCTGAATCATTCTGAATGAGTTCAGTCATTTGGACTGATCTCAAATAACAAACGATGCCTTTTTTTTTAAACAAATAACCAAAATGAAGCCTGAGAAAATACCTCACCTCCACTCAAAACAGGTATTTTTAGAGTTCCGTATCTCAAAAGGAAATAAAACCGGACAAGTGCGTGTCGGACTACACACAATGAAGGGTTCCGTAATTAGGATGAATTTGAACCCTTATAGGATCATTCGTGTGTCTGTATGTCTGTCCGTTTGTCACACCTTAAAGTAACATGGTAAAACTCTCAATATTGTGCTTATATAAAAACTTACCATTTGCAGATGAAATGTCTGGGAGAACAAGTTTTTCAACTACAATGTAAAACAAAAACCTTGGGATAAATGCGTGCGTGCGTTTGAGTCAGTCTCAGTAATAGATTGTAATAGTGCGCACGCGTATATGTGCAATAAAAGTGATGACACGAAATGGGTCATTTATAATTTTTAGTGTGTACATGCCAGTTAACGGTATTGAAAATTTACCTATGTTTACAGACTGCCTGAGTGTAATAAAGTCTGTAATAGAAGTTAACACTGATAGTGAAGCGGTCTATATTTTAGGGGATTTTAACGCTCATCCAAACGAACTATTTTGTGATGAACTGTTGAGCTTCTGTGCCGAACAAGACTGGTGCTGCGTTGATATGGAGAAGGTATTCAGTCTGGGACCTACACTTTTACGAGTGAGGCACATGGATGTAGGAGATGGTTAGACCACTGCATTGTCACTAAAGCTGCGCGTGAGACAGTCCATAATGTGTGGGTGCAGCATGACGTGTATTGGTCTGACCACTCTCCACTTTATGTGGAATGTGATATAGATAAGGTCGCTGTTAAGTATGCTATTGATAGTAAGTTAGTATGTGACGGTGTGATCTGGGGCAGAAGAGAGGTTGAGCAGATTGATCGATATCATAGCCTATGCCACGAGGAGTTCAAAGGGCTGGATTTCCCAATGGAATTCAGTTCATGCGCTGATACATTCTGTTCTGACCCGGTTCATACGGCCTTGTTAGATAATATGTACACTAAGATTACAAGTATTTTAACGCAGGCGTCTGTAAGATCCTACAATCGTAAATGTTACAGAAAGGGTGGGTACATCACCGGGTGGAACAGGCATGTCGCAGGCGCTCACAGAAAAGCTAGGCTGGGGTTTCAGCTATGGGTGTTAGCTGGTAGACCATCGAATGGTTTTGTTTATGAACACATGTGTGATAGTCGGAGGGAATTCAAGTCCCAGCTGAAATGGTGTCAGAACAGGCAAGAACAAATTAAGATGGATATTTTTGCCTCTAACCTTTCAGCGGGAAATTTTTCAGCCTTCTGGAAAAATACATACAATATAAGATGAACCCTAAGCCAAGTATACCTGTGAGCGTCGGCGGCTGCAGTGATCCTAAAGAAATTGCCAATAATTTTAGATACCACTTTATGGTAAGATCTCCCCTAGGACCAGCGATGACCGATACGGGAGGGGCTGGGGCTGACGTATCCGGGAGAAAAACTCGCTTTTCAGCAAAAGAAGTTGTCACAGCAATTCTAAGGATGAAGGGGGGTAAGTCTCCAGGATATGACGGGCTCAGCGTCGAGCATTTCAGGCATGCAGGTGTACATCTGCCGCGTGTACTGGCTATGTTTTTTACGCTGTGTATCGGTCACTCATACCTGCCGGAATCGCTCATGAAAACTTTGGTTGTACCCATTCTTAAAAACAGGACAGGGGATGTATCGGATAGGACAAATTATCAACCCATCTCACTTGCTACAACAACAGCTAAGATACTTGACAGTCTGCTTAATCAAAGTCTCAGTGGGTACTTACATTTACATGAAGCACAATTCGGTTTCAGGGCGGGATTATCCACTGAGAGTGCTATTTTATGCCTTAAGCATACTGTCAGGTATTACACGGAGAGAAAGACACCGATATATGCCTGTTTCCTCGATTTGTCAAAAGCTTTTGACACAGTTGCCTACGACATACTGTGGCGAAAGCTAGAGGAAACGGGTATGCCAACGGAATATAACTCTATATTAAAATTCTGGTATAAAAACCAAATTAACCAGGTAAGATGGGGTGGTACATTGTCTGACGAATATAAATTAGAATGCGGTGTAAGGCAGGGTGGCCTCACATCTACTGGCCTCTTTAGCCTGTATGTGAACCAGTTGATCGAGGAGCTCAGCAGGACGCATGTTGGATGCTACATTGACGGAACTTGTGTCAACAACATAAGCTATGCTGATGATATGGTTTGCTGGCCCCCTCGGTCAACGCCCTGAGGACACTGGTTAAGATTTGTGAACGCTACGCATCCGAGCATGGTCTCAGGTACAACTCACTGAAAAGTGAGGTACTGATTTTTAGAGCCGGAAAACAGAGACCTAGTACAGTGCTTCCGATCATGGTCGATGGATCGGCATTGAAAATTGTGCAGAACTTTAAATATCTGGGTCATCTGGTCACGGAGGACTTAAAAGATGACACAGATATAAAAAGGGAACGCAGGGCGTTGGCGGTAAGGAGCAATATGCTAGCCCGTAGGTTAGCTCGATGTACCAAAGAAGTTAAACTGACACTTTTTAGGGCATATTGCCAGTCTTTTTACTCGAGCGGCCTGTGGTTTCGGTATACGCAACGAGCCTACAACGCCCTGCGTATTCAGTATAATAATGCTTTCAGAATGCTGTTGGGGTTGCCGCGGCATTGTAGTGCGTCGCAAATGTTCGCAAATACGCGCGTTGACGGTTTCCACGCTGTAGTGCGTAAGAAAGTGGCGTCATTGTTTCACAGACTGCGCGGTAGCACCAACACCATTTTGCAAATGATTGCATCCCGACATGACTGTCCCATACAGGCACACTGGGTGGGAATAGTTACAGGGAAATTGTAAAAAGATATTTTATTAGATTATTTACCTACTAACATAGATCATAAGAAAATTGTTACTAACACACTGTATGGATTCTGTCCGAAATAAATGAATAATAATAATAATAAATAATAAATTCATCCCAATAACGGAACCCTTCACTGTGCGTAGTCCAACACGCAGTTGGCCGATTTTTTAAAATATTTTAACGCAGTTTGGCCTTGCACCCCAGTTGCGTAAAAAACTTTCAATCACAACAATTATGGCCCGATGACTTGTCCTGCTGGAAGCTCTTCCGGAAGGATGGCTTTGTGTCCTGCCGAAAGACTTCCATGAATCCTGCTAGCAATACGCAGTTTGTATGAAATTTTGTCTGGTCCTTCCCGCAGTACCGTGACCTTTGATTTATAACTTGAGCTAGTCAGAAACAAATGAGTTTTGTTTTAAGTACTTTCATATTTTTTTAAATAGTAGTAGATTTATTCGTACTTGATAAATAACTAAGTTTTATTGTTGGAGTGCATTTATCTAATATTATTATAGGAAAGAATATATTTTAAGGAACTATAAATCTGTCACTTTGGTTTTATTAAGCACTTCAAAATTGTGCCTGTATAGTTAATAATTAATAAAAAAAATAGAGAGTGACGATGAACTAAAAAAAAATTAAAATCACGAAAGTAAAAACATCTTGACTACGTTGGAATACCGTAATGTTGACGACTCCATGCGTTTTCGGTAGATACCCGAGCGTCGAAATAAGAATGCGCTGCCACCGTGAATATCCATGCGCCATCGCGTGCTGATGGAAGGTCAGTTGTGTTTAGAAACCATTTCTTGTACAATGTGAAAGAGACAAAGATATTCTATATTTTCATGCAAATTTGAAATTTGTGCTGTATATCATTACGGTTCTGTGACCGACCGTTCTTGCGTCCTTCTGGAAGTAGGTACTTAAAGTCCTGCTGGCAGGACACCGGGCGATCTATCAATAAGGACTTTGAAGGAAGTTCAAACGAAGTTCAAAGTTTGTATGAAGAAAACTTCATATTTTTGAAAATAACGCAATTAATATTGTTGAATTGTCAAAATGAAAGGCATTGTAGTTGTGATTGTGTTAGGCAATTACCCCGCTGATTGGATATCCCAGTCGATTACACTAGGCAGACCGACGATGACGTGTATCTCACTCCTTAAATCGAAACAGGTAACCTGGCCTTTGACAGATTACTAGTAATGGATACAGACCTCTTTGGTACATAAACCAGCGTAGGTTGAGATGACATACTCTCGACTACCATGCTCTTTCAAGTCAACATACAAAATAATAACACATCACATAAAAAAAAAAAAAAAAAAATATTCGTTCTAAATTATACAGAACTATAGTTTAAAATGTAAATGTGAGATTATAAGAATATTACTACCAAAAAAAAAGAAAATCATTATTATCTATTGGAGTATTCAACAATTAAAACTTGGTTAAATAAAAATAAACATTAAGTTCGTAAAGTCAGACAAAATTAAAAAGGGTGAAGCAACTCTTCCAATATATATTTTTTTTAACTTGTGGGCCCACGTGGCTGTGGAGCAGGACCAGCATTAAGCCAAGCATTTTTATCTACGATTTAATCATCCAACTTATAGTATGCTTGTCTTCGTAGACAAGCATACTATAAAAATAAATTAAAAACTTAAAACATACTAAACACACACACTATTTATTCGTGTACATAGTGTGCGTTTAATGCAAGTTTTCAATTTCGTCTCATTTAGTTGAAGAATATCGAGTGGTAGGTATTTATTATAACATTTTACGCAGTACCCCATAAAAGAAGTGTGTACTTTAGACAATCTGAAACGTGGTTGATCTAATTTGAAAATATTCTGGAACAGTCACGCATACAAAAAAAAGACAGTTACGTAATTGTAACATTTTCGCTCGATTAATTTTTTATTCCAAAATCATGTATTTTTTTAAAGATTATTTTAATAAAATCAGGATTACTCGGATGTTATGTCTAAAATATAGTTTATTTTCCAGCCACAAAATATTTTTTCTCTCGATCAATATTACTTTAGTGATCGAAATAAGAATTGAGAATTGATAAATATTGTACTTTATTATTGATGTGTTAGCGTTTAGCACATAGTGGAGTGGCGGGGTGCATGGGGTGCCTGGTCTTAATTTTTAGTATAGTATTTTTATCTTACGAAGCGACACGCGCTTTACTTGTGTTAACCAATTGTACAAACACATTGTGAATGTGTGCATGAAGACTAGTGTCGCCAGCACATAACACACACTTCCTACTTCGCCACTGTCACGGACGGCACCCAAAGCTCCTGGGCTTACACTCACATTCACAGCATGTTTGTATTCTTGGTAACCACAAGTGAAACGCGCGTAGCTTCGTGAGATAAAGTAGTAAGAATAGTTTTTTAGAAAATACATAAGACGGTTTCTATCTATTCACGGTGAAATTTGAATCACAGTTTTGCTAAACATACGTTGTTCAGACCATGGTCTACTACCATTCTAAAGCATCAAATAAAATAAACTATCATTGGTTTTTGTAAAACACAAAAAAGTCAAAGTTAATACCTAATGTCGGGATTATCGTTACTCCCTACAACACAGACGCTACGGCGCGCGACTCACGCACGGGACACAGCATCGTCTATAGGGAAAAGTAGGTACGTCGATAAACGAAATTTGGTAGGTAAGCACTTATTTTTGTACGTCTTTCTATAAAATACCAAAGTTAAAAGTTAACTTCGGTTTGTATTTTATCACTGATAAGTGGCTACTTTGAAACAGATTTATATGGCTTGGTATGGCTTTTGGTATGGTAAACTTTGGTAGGTATTAGCGGGATCTAACGTGAGATTATTAGGTATTATTTATTTATTGGGATATTACAGGAACAAGACAAAAACAAAACTTATACCACAAAACCGGGTTAGCTCCGTGTGCACTAAGACAACATTGACTCCAATTTTCCACATTCGAATAGTTAGAACTCATTTTCACAAAAAACGCGCGATGCGTGCCTGTGACATAAGTACATCGGATGCAATACGTCACTGGCTCGAGAGATTTCAGTAGACTGGCTACCGCCCGGGCGGCGCGGGCGGCACACGGCCGTCAACAAAAGAAATGGAACGTTGGCTAATGGTTTATTTGCATTTCGGCCCGCATTGGCCGGACATCCTTGTAGTCCACGTGGATTCCTCATAACTCTTTTGAATGCCATATTAATACCAGGATGAGTACTTTGATGTTATCGTTAATGTTTGAACACGTTTCAGTAACAAGAAATATTTGAGCATGCCTAGTTTAGTTTGTTTTAATAACATAGTTGATGCTATAGAATGGTCTGAACAACGTTTGTTTTAGCAAACAAAACTGTGATTCAAATGTCACCATGTACTATAATCTATAATCAAACTCGTAATTTTTGTAAGAGTCACCTAGAATCTGCAAAAAACCTATTATATTTAAACCTGATTCTGTGGGAAAAATCACACACTCCACCTGAACTTCCATTTGACTCGACAAATATTTGGTCAATCCATAATCTAAATAGTATTTAAACATCCCGCAAGAGCTCAAGCAAAATTATATTCAATATCAATCCGCCATCTTGAATCAACATGGTTTGAAGCATGGATTTCCTGGAACATTTAAAAGTCAATCCAGAAAGTATAAATTTTATAAGAATTTGCAAAGGAATATTGGTCAAAGAAGATTATGAATAAAAATATAATATGCTGGGCTTCCTTCATTGAAAATTGCCAAGTAAAAAGTTTGACAGTACAATTTCATTATTGAAGAAATTCAATGTTCTTTGAAAAGATTTCGAGATACCTATACTATGTTTTACAAAAACCCGGTCTGATCCGAAAAGGCACTGCGATAACATTACCATAAAGTATTCTTTTGAAATATTATTATTAAAAATAGAAAAGTTATTGCATAGTTATATATATTACGTACATATTTCACGTTTTTAGTAAGTACCAAAATTATCCCAATTCCAATAATCGGAAAATTTTCATATGTACTCGTATCTAGCTGTCCGCCCCGGCTTCGCACGGGTAGCACTAAGTACTTATCTACAGCGCAGCTACCCTTCCTACCTTACCTACCTACCCTACCTACCTACCCTACCTACCTACCCTACCTACCTACCCTACCTACCTACCCTACCTACCTACCCTAACTACCTAACCTACCTACCTACCCTACCTACCTACCCTACCCACCTACCCTACCTACCTACCTATCCTACCTTCCCTACCTACCCACCCTACCTACCCTACCTTTTTTTTCAGAAACCTTCCTGGACTCATGCACGACACTTGGCTGAAGATCATCACATGATTAAATGCATAGTTTACGATTCTGTAAAGGACATACAGTGACATACAGACAAACATTCATTTTTATATATATAGATATGACTTGCTGACACCCGCTAAATGACGCTCCTCCTCGCCCCATATAATAAACCAGTAAAATTCCCTATTGAAAAAAAATGTGGCGTATTTTTTTTTTTCTTATTGATTACCACATATATAGACTCTCAGTACGATTCTTAACAACACCCTCACGGATCGGACAGGGTTTTTGTTACACGTTGTAGAATTGTAGATGACTTAAGTTTCATTTTGATGCCTTTACGTTCAATTTAAGTTAAAGTTAAAAATCCTTTTGTGGGATAGCGGAGTGGACTGAAATATTACGCTGGTTCGTTCTACTTGTTCACCATTTAATCAACGAACAAATTCAACAGAGAAAAATCTTAGTACGACTCAGCTCTCTTCTGCTGTCGCTGCTTCCCAAGGGTTCAAAATGGTCTTTCGAGTGGACCATCAATCCTGGAGATAGACACGAGTAAAGAACAAGGAAGGACCCATAATAGCAGCACGGCATCAACACGGAAAATAACTTGTCATTCAAGTTAGGATTTTAAGACAAATGCATTAAAGTGGCTAAACAAAATAGTGGACGGCTCGCGGGCGGTGAGCGGCCAGCAAGCCGTCACACATCACGCCGACGCCGAAGTGTTCAAGCACGGAGCCCGCTCCCCGGCGAAGAAACGCCTGCAGGCAGTATGCATGCCGGCCTCGCCATCCATCCGGTGACGCCTCGCGCGTTGGCGACTAGCGGTCGCCTTACTTACAGCGCGTTGGCGACACCTTGCTGACGGTGAATTGGCGACTAGCGGTCGCCTTGCTTATGGTGCGTTGGCGACCAGCGGTCGCCTTGCTTACGGCGCGTTGGCGACTAGCGGTCCCCTTGCTTACGGTGCGTTGCGTTGGCGACTAGCGGTCGCCTTGCTTACGGCGCGTTGGCGACTAGCGGTCCCCTTGCTTACGGTGCGTTGCGTTGGCGACTAGCGGTCGCCTTGCTTACGGCGCGTTGGCGACTAGCGGTCCCCTTGCTTACGGCGCGTTGGCGACTAGCGGTCGCCTTGCTTACGGCGCGTTGGCGACTAGCGGTAGCCTTGCTTACGATGCGTTGGCGACTAGCGGTCGCCTTGCTTACGGCGCGTTGGCGACTAGCGGTAGCCTTGCTTACGGTGCGTTGGCGACTAGCGGTCGCCTTGCTTACGGCGCGTTGGCGACTAGCGGTAGCCTTGCTTACGGCGCGTTGGCGGCTAGATTTTTCGGGGCGTTACTGCGCTGGAGCACTGCTGTTATAATGGGCGATGTCCTTTATAAAACACGGTAATGCACAATTTGTTCTTCGTTTTTATCCATTTTCACTAATGGAGTCAAAATTTGATCGTATTTGAGCGAACAATCAGCAAGCAATCGGCAGACAGACATACAATCGGCATCAATTGGCAGACTTGTTTAGTTCTGCGTGCGCGAAAAGTTGTCGCGCAGATGTGCCTCACGGATTCCTTCCAGCTCCATCATCAGTCCCTGAACACCATTTAGTATGATAGCACTTGTCAAGACAAAACTAATGAAATAACACACGACGCGGCTATCTGGTTTAATTGAGGAGTGCCCGTGGCCACCTTCCGGTTCTATCGTCAGACCCTGGACTACACCTAATGTAATAGCACTCGTCAAAACATCATATGTAATGAGCCCAATCACGGTGGTGCTATCTTGGTTTGTTGAGGAGTTCCTATGGCCAACCTTCCGGCTTCATAATCAGACCATCCATAATCAGATCTCCATGGAGCAACATGGTATCATATTTTTGCGTTGTCACCGAAGTTATATAAGTATGCCAAGTTTCAGCTCAATCGGTTGCCAGAAAGTGCTTGAAAAATGGATGACAATGGCAGTAACCGGAAACGGAAAAGTTTTATCAAAGTTTTATATTAGCTTGCTTCGTTCGTACATAATATGTACGAACGAAGCAAGCTAATATAAAACTTTGAATAACGTTGAAGCATCCTTGATTAAAGTAACAAAGTTAATTAAGTGCTGATGAAACACGATTAATTGGCTGTTTCCCATTAAATTATTTTACGGAGGCTGACAAATTTTCCTTATGTAGACAATATTAAAAAAAAAAAACTAGTGTGTTCTAGACTATGTTTTTATCTTCTACGCGGTCGTCCATCAATCACGTGATGTATTTTAGAAAATTTTAAACCCCCCCCCCCCCCCCTCCTAGTGATACTTGGTGAGGTTTTAGAATAACCCCTTTCCCTACCCAAAGTTACGTGTTTTTTTTTTTTGATGCAAAGTATTTTAAAAAACTACAGAATATTTTATCTTTAGATAGAAAGAAAGAAAGAATATTTTTTTATTTGGGGAGCCGTTTTTCGGTTTAGAAATGCGCGTTAAACTGATAAATAAATACATGTGATATCTCACTACACCCCCCTCCCCCTTGTGATATTTCGTGATTTTTTATGAACTCCTTTCGAGCCTCACGTGAATTATGGACGACCCTTTTTTTTTTTTTTTGGGTGGGAAATCATCAAATGACGTCTCCCGCTCTGGGTGGAGCGGGAGGGCGTGTCAGACTTTTACTGACTAAAACCCACCCGTGTTCCTTCTCTTGCCTGTGCAATGCCAGGGGGCCACGGTATCCCTTTCGGACTTTCCCGCAACCCCGGCAGGCAATGGTCTCATCGGACCCCTTCACTCGCTGACACTCTTTGAGGCGCGCGTGGAACACAACGCGCCGTCGACCCGATGGACGACCCCTAGAACCTAACTTTGATGTAGATTTGCAGCCTGTCTACAGAACCAATAATAGTTGAATGATTGAAATAGACTCAAAACAAAATAATGCAGCTGCTACTCACTATATAATTATATAGCCTACTTTAAAAAAATCTATGTGCATGCCAGACCACGCACAAAGAAAGGTTCCGTAGTTCAAACTTTACTTTGTAGTTGAAAAACATGTTTTCCCATTCATCGATATACGTCACGGTCAATTCTCCAACTGCAAATGTAAGTTTGTAATCGGAAAAAATGTTTCTTGATGTGATAAAACTACAAATCCGGTATCAAAAATTTTCAAACTTTTTCCTTCACTTGTGCTGTGAGACCTTGCTTCCTGCCATTTTTCATGATTCTAGGTCAACGGTAAGTAGTTTTGAATAGAAGTACGTATAACTTCCCTTGTACTCTACATGAAGAAAAACGAAGCACCCAAAAACAGAAATTGCATTTGATTTGCGAGTATAAAAATATGTCACATAAATAGCCTTTTATTTTATTGCGTTGACTTAAAGGTTATTTTTTTTAGATCTACCCTATTTAATATTAATTTGATACCTCCACGCGTTACTGAGAAAATGGGTCTTAGCAGACTGACAGACAGACAGACGGACAACGCAGTGATCCTATAAGGATTCCTTTTTTTTCGTTTTGACGGAACCCTAAAAATAGATTAAAAGAGACCATGACCAAACATTACTATATATTATTATCTACTTACTGAAATAAACATCATTTAATTTCAGTTACGGTTAGTAGTTATTTTACCTTGATCAATCAATACTGACTAAGATTGGATAAAGTACTAAAAAGACATTACTATAGGACTGAATAAAGTTGGGAAAAATATGTAATACTGGCATTGATGTTTGCAGTGGTAAATCTGGGCTGACTCGAGTCAAATAATATATTTCAATTAGGCACAAAAAGGCACTTTTGAACGTCAAAATTTACAAAATAATAATAATAATTGATTCTAGTCGTCCTTCCAAAAGGTAGTTTTCGTGGAGAAGAATGGGCAAGAAACTCCACCGCTACTTTTAAAAATGTTTTCACAATATCTGGTATACACTAATTATATAATTATATGTGAAGACGATGCATGGTGCTCACATATTTACAAATATTGTAAAATTATACGATATTCCTAACATTTTAACAAGTAATACTAATAATAAGTCAGTGTGTGAGTTCAAGTAATCACAGAATATAAAATCAATGTTATAAAAAATAATATTATACAATTAAATTGGCAACCAGTTAGATTTTGTCTAGATTCTAAATTGTCATAAGGAGCAGGACCAGCATGTTTCCAAGCATTTTTATCTTGGATATAATCCTCTAATAATTAGAGGAAAAGTACACTTTGTAAACAAGCATATTAAAAATAATTTGTAATATGCTTGTTTACAAAGTGTACTTTTTATATCAGTTTTGGTTTTTATTATATCACGAGTTCGAACAAAATTATTCAATAAAGCCTTTGTATTTATTTTATACAACATCGAAACTCTTTAACTGCACCATGACAATAACTCTCTTCGTATCCGTATTACAAAAGTCTGAACAAAGACGTCTTGTCTGTAGGAATTCCAATTTCAACAGCAGGGAATCGTTTGATCTCTAGCGACTAGGATGAACAAGAGTTTGCACTAGGTTTTTGAGAATGAATCTTACTCATGAACATAATCCGTGAAAGCTGAGACATAGGTGTACCAATAGTTCACTGGTAGAGAATTTATTGCGGCATTAAGTCTGCCTATGTACCTAACATTACTGTCCATGAAGTTTGCAGAAATACGTACGTATAGTATGAAGTTTAAAGAAATACGTACGTCCTCGTTTCTTAGGTTATGTTTAAGTTTCATACGTCTACTGTTGAACATAGGCCTCCCCCAAGCACCGTCACTTGGACCGGTTCTATGCTTCCCGCATTCAGCGGTCACCACTCCATAACCTTTCGGCCCCATCGGCCATATTCTGTTCCGCGGGCAATAATGTCCTGCCCATTGCCACTTAAGTTTGGCAATTCTTCAGGGTATGTCGGTTACTTTGGTTCTCCTGCGGATCTCCAATCATAACCCTCTCCATTGTCCTTTGGGTGAGTTTTAGCTTTCCAATAAGCCCCATTGTGAGCGACCACCTTGCAGTGCTATAGGTCATCACTGGCAACATGCACTGTTCAAAGACTTAAAGAATAGGACTACCCTATTTCTTCCCATGGGTATCGTAAAAGGCGACTAAGGGACTTACTAGAGAATGGGCAACAGCGTTCTCTATAAATAACACCATACTGCGAACGCCAACTCAATTTTAAAGGTGGTATGCACAAAAATTACAAGCACCAATATGTCCATTTACCGGTCACAAATCTATACTCCGCGCTGCTACTTTGAAATTACTGATGGAAAAACTCAATAACAATTTACCCGACCTGGGAATCGAACCCATGGCCTTATACTCAGCGCTTGCGATCACTAAACCAGGCAAATCTTGTACTTGTGTAAAATTTACGTATGGATTTATCTGCAATAAATGATTTTGATTATCTAACCGTATTTAAACTTATAGGCATAAATCATGTATTTATTCTGAGCCTTTCAGATAGTAAGTGGTCACAAGTTTCAGTGGGTAAGTAACAAAGACAACGGTTGCCCTGGCCACCCCTGGCTATGTACAAGTATGTTATAGGCATGTATTTATTGTATTCTAGCAAACTATTAAATGCAGTAGGCTCTTGCGGTTAAATAAGTATAACCTATAGTATTTAATTGTTAATGTAGGTACTGGCTATGACAAGGTACACTACACTTGACTATCGTAAATACTCGGGGAATCTGTACTTATACATACAATGCATACATAAAAATAAATTAAATTGAAATGTCTGTTTGTAATGTCAAAATAACAGATTTTTACTAAATGCATATGGAAGTATATGCG
The DNA here is from genome assembly GCA_963853775.1 of Xanthia togata. NCBI lineage: Eukaryota > Metazoa > Arthropoda > Insecta > Lepidoptera > Noctuidae > Xanthia > Xanthia togata. Next base: position 6,409,781 of record OY970798.1, on the reverse strand, counting down.
GTACATAAAACAGAAACACATATTTTTACATTTTACGTGGCAATGCTGCCAGCCTTTTGGGCACTTTTACTGTTGACAGCGATGCGGACGAATTTTTTGATGACCTATAATTATTCCCCGCCCCCCTTTTATATATAATTGTACCTACATATTTTCTTTGACAATTCTCGGGACCCTAGGGTCCCGGACCTTTAGAAGGCGTACGAGGGCCCGAAGCCAACTCGCAGAGGCCTGTTAGACGTGTCTAATGAAACGAGGCACTAACCGTCGATTATCCCTGTACGCACTAATCTAGTGCACCCAAGGACAACCCCCGGTTAGTGCAGGACTATTGCAAGATATGGAAACAATGATATTGGATTATGGGTTTGGGTGGCTAAGTGAACTGGTTATCTATAACTATGGAAAGACTATGGCCCCTGCCTGACCAATATCTTATATAAAATACACAGGTAAAATGGCAGGGGGTGACTTGCACACTCAATAATGGGCCCCCGAAAACGGTCGCTAGCACAAAGTGTCGAAGCGATAAGGGGGTAACATGTCCTGAGGTGCTTATAAGGAGTGGAACGGTATTCGACAGCTATCAGGACAATCCCGGAAGTACGGTCAAGATCCCTACCAGCATCTTACTGGAATACTTCCTTCCTCCGAGCACATTTGCTCTTGCGAATCTCCACTCAAGCCGGTCAATAAAGGCAAGAAAGGGGTAGGAGCTCTATTCCTCGTCAGTGTTCACTCCAGCTGGCCAATAAAGGCCAGCCAGAGATGAGGAACAAGATTTCTCCCGGGAGATAGGATCCGTGGGGTCGCTACTGCCCAACAGCTCGCCACATGCTGCCCTGCGGGTTTCTGTATCTCTCCTGCAATATCTTAAAATTTTGGCGCGTCCTTTAACAATTTGCGGAGAAAAATACGAACATAATGTAATATTGCTCATCCCTGAAAACACATAAGATAGAAAGAAAAACAGCTTTATTTGTCACAGAAACACGTGCATACAAAAAAAAACAACAATATAAACATAACAAATATTCGGCAGCTGCACGTCATGACTGTGACAAGAAGGTTTCCACTCAGCATAATGCTGTGCTATGGGGGACCCACAGCACTATAGCGTGATAGTTTATACCCTACAGTTTGACCAAACTTAAAAAAAAAAAGTTATTTATTGTAACCAGAAAATCATTCACAATAACTATACTTCTAATTATAAAGGTACATTCATCGCAGGAGTTGGTGATACTGGTTCCCAAACTAAGCTATCGCTTGTGTCTTGGGACACAGTGTTCAGTCGTGAGGAAAGGACTTAAAGGAAATATCTTTGCAAAATTTTAACAGAATCTTTCCGGTAGACTTTGCGTCTTGCTGGAACATACAAATACGACATAATGTAATATTGCTCATCCCCCATAGCAAATAGCGTGATATTTTATACCCTACATTTTGACCAGACCTATAGGAAATATATATATGCAAAATTTTAAAAGAATCTGTCCAGTTGAATTTGCATGATGCTGGAACATTCATACAGACAAACAGACAAAATATCTAAAACTATATTTTCGGCATTAGATTCCCTCGCAGGAATTACTTTTTTCAAAAGTATTCATGTAAAGTTTTGACTTCACTACGATTTTATTTTTGTATAGATCGTGTATACTTGTGACATGTCATGTAAAATAAACAATTTTATTTTATTTGTTATTGTTTTTTACAATAGAATAGACTCACTGACTATAATAAGATTGCCAATAGGGATGATGACAAAAAAATGTTTTTTGTCCGTCACGTAGACTATAAAAAAATAACGTACACGTATTTTTTCTTTTTTTACGTTACCAAAAGATTACGGCGATACATTGAGTTATAATGTGCCATGACGTCACTTGTATGTAGATTTTATACACACTTGTGACGTATCAACCCCCACTCCCCAACTTTAATGCGTTGTATCTAAGTCATTTTTTATTAATAGATATGATAAAGCAAAAAATACTTGTCTAATATTTTTTTATTATCTGACTGACGGACTAAATAGAATTTCTTTTTTTTTACGCAGGCATCATCCCTATTCAACAATATCAAGCATATATTTTAATACACTCTACCGATATCAAAATTTCAAAGACATGCGGAAGGCACGTTTGCATACGTTGGATGTCTGAGATTATCCCCAACTCGTGGTTTTCGATCAGTATACTTATTCATGGTAGATTTACTGTATATTTTCTTCGAAACTGTATAACATGCAGTGGCTTCGAAACAGTAAGGATATTATTTTATTTTATTGGGACATACTACTTTGTCAAGAAAGTACCGGAAATTAAACACAAAATATGTATTAATAGCTATTGCCCGCGACTTTGTCGTCCGCGTGGTTATGAAGATATCAAGTTTAATGATGTTTAACGCTAACTATTTTTATATTTCAGTCAACAGTAAATGCCTATCACACTAAGCAACTTAAATAACACCCTTAGCTCCACCTCTTCGCCGTACAGTGTATGGTTCTAATTCACCTATAATTAGCCCGCATGTGCAAACTCATAAACGAACGCAGCGACCTGGCTGACGTCCACGCAGACTCAATATCGACGTTTTTCAGACAAAATTAGTACTAGTATTTAATATAATTATCTAGAATTTAACTACATTATGTCTTTAAAATTTAATTTATAATTACAAAGAGCATTTTTCATGTGGTGTTTGCCTGTAATTGGTTGTGCAGTTAGATTTAAGACACAATTACTTGTATGTTCCTATCTGTTTATTATCTGTAACAACTGTTGGTGAACCTTAATTAAATAAATAAATAAACTTTTTAAAGGTGTCATTCAAACTATAGTGGTAGTAATAAAGATATTATATGGGGGCTTTCGAAAATTTAATCTATAGTTTTATAGAAAACGATGGTGATTGTGGGATAAAATAAAAACATGTATAAAATATAGTCTGGAATTTGGTATTGAATTTAGTGATATGTGAATACCAGGTTTACCGTACGATTATTAGAAGAGATACTTTTTACCACGGAAAAGCGTGACGGAGGTAACCGAGGAAAAAACAAAAAAAAAATCGAGCTATAATTTAATGAAACTACTTACCTAGGTTAATGTTATTGTAAATAAAATATATAAAACCTATCTTCGTTTGAATTTAATTTAGTTCTATTTTGAGTTTGTTGTATTATAAGTCATCAATAAATGTTTGTTGAACACATAGGGTTGCGAAAGCGATTAGTATTCAACAGAGGGGTGTTTTGACGTTCAAAAGTGCCTTACAAGAGCCTATTTGAAATAAATTATTTGACTTTGACTTTGAGTGAATACGGAAACTGTCACGCAAGCTACGCTGTGCTACGCAAGCCACGCTGTCGTAGCAATTTGCTACGGCGTAGCTGTGTGCTTCGTAACGACGTTTTTTTGTATTGATTTGGTAAATTGATAGTAGCGATAATTAGTCGAATGTTATAGTCAGTTTACTCTTAAAAGAGTATTATAATAATATAATTAAAGATACGATACCGGTTGGCTACTATTTTTAAATGTTTTAGCTTTTTTTTGGTTTTTATAAAGATATTAAAAAATGTAAAGTATATGTAATATATTAAATAAAGAAAATAATTACATAAAAAAAGAAGCACTAGTGCAGTATTTATAAAAAAAAAGCGCCGTTAAAATATATATAATTATTTACATATGCCTATATAATTGATATAAAAAACGACCGTCAATTGTTTAGAAAGGTCAAACTTTTGTATTTAGAAGTTACCGTGAAATATAGGTAAAAGTTTGCGAAAGCATCAGGGTTGTTTTTCGAACGAATTTGTGCTCTGTATACGTCAACTTTAACTTAGGAATAAATGTCTTGTAAAATTCCATCAGATTTTTGTAATTACTTACACCCGAATACTGAAACGCCACTCAAATCTCATAATCATCTAAAAGCTACTTAAATATAAGCATCCCTCAAATTTAAATGGTATACACAATCGCCACTCAAGCAATTCGAAACCATGATTAGCCAAGCAGTCCTCAGATGTTTACATCATTGCTTTAGTTATTGTTCCGAGCATCATGGCAACCTCCTGCTCAAAAATTGTTATCAGCACGTTCTCAGTTACAAAATAATGAAATGTTTGTCAAAGTCAAAGTCAAAGTCAAATAATTTATTTCATTTAGGCACAAAAAAGGCACTTATGAACGTCAACATTTACAAAAAAAAGATATAATAATTAATTCTAGTAACCCATTCCAAAAGGTCGTTTTCGTATGGAGAAGAATGGGCAAGAAACTCCACCGTTACTCTTTTAAAATATTTTCACAATATTCTGTATACATTAATTATATAATTTTATGTGAAGACGATGCACCTAGAATAAGATTACTATACCACGATAGGTAAAAAGAATGAAAAATGAAGGAATGACATAAATTAATTATGTGATAGATGCATGGTGCTCACATATTTACAAACATTGTAAAATTATACGATATTCTTAACATTTTAACAAGTACTACTAATAATAAGTCAGTGTGTGAGTTCAAGTAATCACAGAAGATAAAATTAATGTTTAAAAAAATAATATTATACAATTAAATTGGCAACCAGTTTGATTTTTTCTAGATTCTACATTGTCCTATGGAGCAGGACCAGCATGTTTCCAAGCATTTTTATCTTGGATATAATCCTCTAATTTGTAATATGCTTACAAAGTGTTTTTACAAAGTGTAATTTTTATATGAGTTTTAAATTTTCTTTCATTTAATTCTAATATATCACAAGGTATTCTGTTGTAACATTTAACACAGTACCTCATAAAAGATGTATTTACTTTAGATAGTCTGAAAAATGGTTGATCTATTTTATCTTTATTTCTAGTATTAAATTAGTGTTTGGATATCCCAGTCGATTGCGTTAGGCACATGGACGATGACGTGTATCCCATTCCTTGAATCGGAATAGGTAACCTGGCCTATGACAGATTATTAGCAATAGATACAGACCTCTTGGGTACATAAACCAGCAAAGATTGAGTAAGTACTCGTACTGCAAAGGTTGTCTGCAAAATGGAACCTAGCGGCGGAGACTGACTTGTAACATCTGTTTAAAATGTATCATTCAAGGTGAGCTTGGTTACAAAACGGCGATTCACAAGACGAGGCGAACACTATGTAGCTTCGAGATCATGGCTCAACCAAACATGCACTCGCAATGCTCGCATCGAGTGGCTCGACTCGCTGCACTGACTAAGCTGTAACGCGTTACAAAAACTCGATAAATTACAAACAAACCTACTGGGAATCAAACCCATAGCCTCATACTCAGCAGAAGCGCTTGCGGTCTCTAAACCAACGAAGCAGCATCACGAATTAGAAGAAAATTTCTATTCTGCAAAGAAAGTCCATTACTTACTGAGGATGTGTTTATTTATGCTTATGATTGCTCATATCACAGATAAATACAGATACACTACGCAAAATCATTTAAATTAAAAGTGACTCTTGCTACGGCACAATAAAGTGCAATTCAGGTCGCACAGCACTAATCACCTACAGTTATATTCACCTAGAAGTTGCCTCTCTTTCTATATTAGATCTTCTGACTACGTTACTCACTGAATCTAATCTAATCTGTGTCATTACTAACAAATAATTTTTAAGTAAAAACCTTATTAAAAACAAGCTTTTAATGAACTAAAAAGTACCAAATAAGACTTACGTAAATATAGAACTTTAAAATTTCGTGTCTGTACTTTAGACCGTTGAACAGTTTCCTCGTCTAGAGCCAATCTTGGGTGCAGCAGCCAGGTCACGGTGGACTTTAGATCGAACTATCATAATTAAAATTATGTCTGTACTGTTTGTTGACCGTTGAAGAGTTCCCTCTTATGGAGCCAACCCTGGGTGCAGCAGCTAGATCATGGTACGCTTTAGAACGGACTATTTAATTAAATGCGTATATAAAATTTCGTATCTGTACTGTTGACCGTTGAGAAGTTCCCTCATCTGAAGCCAATCCTGGGTTCAGCAGCCAGGTCATGGTGGACTTTAGAATGGACTATCATAGTTAAACGCGTATATTAAATTTCTTGTCTGTACTGTTGACTATTGAGGAGTTCCTTCTTTCGGAGCCAACTTTGGGTGCAGCAGCCAGATCATGGTAAACTTTAGAACGGAATATCATAAGTTAAAGCGTATAATATATAAAATTTAAAAAAAAAAGAAAAAAAAAACAAATAAAAAATGTCGGAATGATGTGATAATACAACGGACTGAGTTAAAAGAATGTAGTGACAAAAATTTAAAAGGGTATGCTGAGATGGTTTGGTCATGTTGAGAGGATGAATGAAAGGCGACAAACAAAAAAAACATATATACAAGGCAGATTTGACTGGAAACGCCCGCAGGGGACGCCCTAGGAGGACATATACTGACCTTATTGGTGATCTTCTTGAGAAAGGAAAGGAAAGGAAAGGTGCGTAGTACTCGCAACCGGTGTGCGTGTATGACCAGATGTATGAACGTAAACGAGGCAAAAAGAGTATGTAAGGATCTAAGGAAGTGGCGTTCTGTAGTTTCTGCCTACCTCCGTGGGAAGAAGGCTTATGATGAAGGTTTATGTAAAAAAATTGTCTCTATGCTGTTGACCGTTTAGGAGTTACCTGGTCTGGACCCCGAATCCTGGGTGCAGCACCTTGATTATGGTGAACTTTACAATAGCCATAAAATTTTTGTCTGTGCTATTGACCGCTGCGAAATTCTTTCGTCTGTAGCCAATCCTGGCTGCAGCAGCCAGGTCATGGTACACTTTAGAAAGGGCTATCATAATTGAATTTGTATAAATAAAATTTAGTGTCTCAGTTGTTGATCGCTGCGGAGTTTCCTCGTCTCGAGCCAATCCTGGATGTTGCAACCAGGTCATTGTAAACCTAAAAGGTATGTGCAATCATAATTAAATGCGTATCTTAAATTTCGTGTCTGTACCGTTAACGGTTGTGGAGTTCATCTGTAGTCAATCTTGGGTGTAGAATCAGGTCATGCATCATATAGGAATGCATTGTCTTAAAAACTGAACCAACATGTAAAAATTCAACTCAAGAAGTGGTTTTAATTCAGCTTGCAAGATTTGACAAATACATACAACATACATAATACATATTTGTACTAACTAACTAAAACGGCAAGTAAAATAAAAGCTTGTAAAAATCAGTATTGGTGAGTGAGTTTAGATTATGGATCCTGTATTCCTGTTGAATGGGTTTAGTAATTTCACTGGAATACATGTGTCCACTATTCCTCTTTTCGATGTTCTACGTTTCTTTTATGTTGTTTGGCGTGGTTTTTCCAACCCGTTGCACAGTTCCCGATTACACGTTCTAAAGGTTACCGTAACTCTTATATAAAGTTCTTGTTTCTCATCCCCGCATGCGCGAATCGCAAAGAAAACTAAATGCAAAAAGAAAACATACGTTATTAACAGGACATTTTGTCGAAAAAAGATTTTGCTTTCATGAATGCTGCCATGGAGACAGGATCGTACAATTGATACTCACGGTCATATGATTTCGATTCAGTGATCCTGCCGGAATAAGAATCATTCCCTGCATTTTGAATCGGAGTAGTGTGTACAATCGTAGCATTTAATAGAAGAAACTGGAAAGAGAAAGCAATTTAAGAATTACACCGATCAAAAAAAAAAATTAAACAAAACTAAAAATAATTATGATAATATCCTCCCGACTGAATTTCGGTCACGGCGGTGACGGTCAATAGCAAAGGTACCAAGTAAATTCAAAATTCAAATTCAAAATATTTTATTTCACATAAACCTACATGGGCACTTATGAAACGTCAGAAGTTAGGTGCACGGTTCCAATTGGTCGTTTCCTATGGAGAAGAGCCGGCAAGAAACTCCACGGTTACTCTTTTAAAAATAATTATTTTTTATAATATTTTCAAATAACGGTGTTATTAGGTATGGGAGGACAGTGTAGGTCTTTCAACAAGTACCAGGTACTTAACAAAATAATTATGGTCAGCAGATATACAGTCCACTAAGCCTACAGCGTTCTCACATTCACAAAATAGAAAATAATCTATATAAAAATGAATAAATTATTAAAAATAAAAAAAGTATTTTAAACGAAATGACGTGATTGATATTACAATTCTGAATAATTATCATGATCACAAAAGCCACTAATAAACATTTAAAGTTAAATTGTAGGTCAAATAATAGCGTGATTTAAATGTCAAGGAAGAATGTAAAAATAAAAATGTAAAAATATATATATATATAAACATGGTAATTTGGGAGCAGTTAATAGACTCTTATACAATTTGCCGTTAATGAGCTACCAGGGAAGCCACATGTGCAGAAGGAATTATTGCCAAACATCCTTGTCTTCAACGTAGTCTTTAATTTTATAATATGCATTCTTGATAAGAACGCGTTTAATGTGGGTTTTGAACTTCCCATCGCTAAGTTCTGTAACCGACTTAGGCAAATTGTTTTAAAAGCGGATACTGTCTATAAGAAATGACTTGCTTGTTTTAGTTAATCTAAATTTGGGTATCAAAATTTCATGTCTACTACGTGTATTTATAGGAAATCGCTTCTTATTTTGAAAAGTCTTAAGTTTTTGCCAACATACAAAATACTTTCTAAGATATAAAGAGAAGGCAGAGTCATTATATCAATTTCTTTGAATTTGTTTCGAGTACGCAGGAGATACAAGTGTGTGCGCAGACATAGAGGTATACTCGCTGGGCTGATTATGTCTTTGGTCGACTAGCCGACTGGGCGACTAGCCGACTGGGCGACTAGTTGGTTGCAAAAATACCACTCGTCAAGAATTCAAAATTCAAAAGTCATTTATTCAAACTAGGCTGAGAATCAGCACTTTTCGATCGTCAACATTACATAAGACAGTCCCCCAAAACGCCCACCCTTCACCACTTCCTATTGCTTTAGCTGGGAAGAAGACGTGGCGCAACAAACTCCACGCAAAGCACATCTGCCTGCACAGTTAGAAAAAAAAAACTATATCGGCTTTTCGGTCAAGCCGATCATTGCTTCGGTGAATTTCGGACATACATAACCGAAACTGTGAGTCTCAAAGAAATAATAAACAATAGGTGTCTTTATTCAGAGTTGTAGAACATCAAGTTTAGAATTATAAGTTTTGTTAAAAAGTCAAAGTCAAAGTCAAAAGTCAAAGTAAAATTATTTTTTCTTGATTTAAGTTTAACAAAGGAAGAGTCCTCCTATACCTAGATTTTATAACACATTGTAAGGTTCATTCTAAAATAAAAATTATTAAAAATAAAGCTCACGATTTCATTTCAATCACCCTATTTTCAGCATGGAAATATGAATAAAGTAAAAGCCAACAGCTATTCGGCGCATTTTGCCAACAAATCGCCGACAATAAATATGGCCGGATAATCGACTTTCCCGACTACTCGGTAACTATTCGGTACATCTCTACTGGCTATTACTCCCTCACTCTCACATTCCAATGGGACGAACACGACCGGGGAGAGATCAGGCGAAGGACCAATGGCTTTAAGTGCTTTCCGAGGCACGGGTATGTTGTGACACCCTCGTGACTCGGAAAGGCATCGCCAACTCCGGGCTGAGAATTTCTTGAAAAACCCTATAGTTTTATCATTCCCACGTGTTTTGCAGCCGCTATGGTGGCCTCTACTATACCAATGAATCAGAAGAACTAAAACTATTGCCATCGTTAATTTATATACATAGATACCTTATAAATATACATTCACGTTATATGAGTAAGAAAGGATTTAAAGAGAATTAATATAACGATTTTCTATTAACACGTAGGTACCTATTCCGTAATTTTAAATGGTTACCTGTTACTATTAAATCAATACTGCCCTGTGACATACAGATAGATAGACGGTGTAATCTAGTAAGAAAGGATTCCGTTTACAGTTCAAAACCCTTTAGTTGTGGAACCCAAAAAAGCAGCGTAGTATTTATATTTCCTTGTAAAAATCGAGTTCATTAATTCACCAGAGCACAGGTAATATTTAAAAAACCCATCATATTTAACAGACACACAGAGGAACAGCGTCACCACAAACAAATGAGATAATATGGAGGACTTCATCAATTCTCTACAACGATTGCGTCAACTCTACAAACACTTGAAATCCTAAATGTGAACTGAATGTCATGCGAATATATTTATAGTTATCTGGATGATGTTTATGTCGTGGCCACATCTTAGAATTGACCATTTCATGAAATGGCCAGCTAACATTGGCCATATCGTTAAAACGTCAACGTTTGGCCATATCATTAATGTAGGGTATCCATGGTGTCAGGTGTAGTAAATATAGCCAAGTAACTGCAACCAACTTGGAAGCACCGCTCGCTGCGCTCGCTCGGCTCACGCGCGTTTGGTCACAGTTCTAACCTAACCTAACCCATTTGGTCGGGGTGCCACTTAAGTGGCGTATTTTTTTTTTTTTCTCTCTGTCCTCGTGGAGGCGATCGGTCTCGGCGATCTCTCGCGTCCGGCCCTGGTCCAGGCCATGGTACGGAGCGAGAGGGCATGGGAGGCCGTCACCTCCTTCTGCGAAGCAGTAATGCTCGCAAAGGAGGAGGCGGAGCGCGTGAGGGAGAGGCAAATTTCGCGCCCTCACGCCCCTAGCCGCCGCAGGAGGAGACGCCCTGGGCGTCGGGAATCGATCGCGGATTCCCGGCCACCGTAGGCGCGGGCTTGCGGACGGTGAGCAATGGGTAGCTCGCCGTCTGGCAAGGACCAAGCCCGGGTCGACGGCGCGATGTGTTCCACGCGCGCCTCAAAGAGATGTCAGCGAATGAAGGGGTCCGATGAGACCATTGCCTGCCGGGGTTGCGGGAAAGTCCGAAAGGGATACCGTAGCCCCCTGGCATTGCACAGGCAACAGAAGGAACACGGGTGGGTTTTAGTCAGTAAGAGTCTGACACGCCCTCCCGCTCCACCCAGAGCGGGAGACGTCATTTGATGATTTCCCACACAATGAAGTGCGTTTACTGTCAAACAGAGCGCCGCCGCCGGCGCTAGAAACGTCGTGACACTAGCGTTAGGTGCTGCGCCGTACTTAGCGCTCTATCGCACGCTAAGCGTAGCTCTACGCGTTCTATTTGGCTATGTCTTAAGAGTAATAATTTAGTTAAATATTTTAGTTACTAGTACAAACAAAATATTTCTATATTAGGCCGCTTACCAATAGAACTACGATTTTTCTTTTGTTTCAAAACCAAAAAAATCTTGTTTCATTTATGTTTCTACTAATCTAATCATAGGTTTATTGTAGGGGCAGGGGTGGCCCAGTGGCCCTAATTTATGAGTTACAGGCTGATTATGCGTATGCTATAATGTTAATTAATCTTCGTTTGTGAGCGGGTTAAGGAAGCTATCACATTTTCGACCAGCTAAAGTTTAGTTATCTGAGTCCGAAGGTCGCAACACATTAGTGTCAGTTCAAACCGCGACGTGACATGACGCGACGTTGCGCGTTTAACAAATATCGAACTTATTTTTTTCACAAAAAGGTATAATTTCAGTGCGAGCGTGAACGCGTGTCAAAGTACGCTGAGATGCGTGGTGCTGCGGAGCGCGTGTACCTTATTGTGTAGTAAATAAATTCGAAATTGTATTGTTTATCTTTCAAAAGTGCGCGTCATGTCGCGTCGCGGTGTGAACTGACCCTTACGCGCACGCACACATTAAAACCGCTGTCCGCTCGAATTTATGCATGACTAATCGTGTTACCTATTTGATGATATTATTTCTAAATTTCTACTTGCATTGTTGAGTAAAGTTGGTTGTTACTTCATTGCATATTTTGATAACAGTAACTAAGTATGATGATTTTAGAATTAGGTAGGTACGTAAAATTCGTAGGTACCAAACATTTATAAGCCATAAAAAACCGGATAAATGCCAGTAGACTCCAGCTCTGAGAGCTGACAATAAAATACTATAAATATTATTTTATAGGCTACTTATGTAACATTTTTGGATCATGACATTTTAAACAAATATCATAGGATCTTTGACAGACGTTACGGGTTGTCAGAAGCACGTTAGTGTTACCCAGTTACTGGGTTGTGGAGGTCAGATAGGCAGTTGCTCCATGGGAAATACTGGTATTCAACTGCATCTGGTTAGACTGGAAGCCGACCCCAAAATAGTTGGGAAAAGGCTAGGCAGATTAATTGATTGATATTTCATTTTAACTTTTTCCAACCACGGCACTCGTTTTATTACGATCGTATTTGTGTTTTCCAAGAAAGCGATACACCCGTGCTTCCTAAAGCGCGTCTGAGCGCGGAATGGCAAACCGCGAGTATAAAATGTATGAAGAAATTAGTGTTCTTTATTTTTCTCATAAATGTAAAAGTTATTTATTTAGGTACAAAATATTTATTATACTAGAGAAGTTGCGACAATTTCTCATTAATTTGAAATTAAAATATGTATTGGATCTGGCTGTACTGGTTCTTGATTCAGACCCCATTTTTTTATTTTTTTTTGCTATTATTGTGGTGGTGTGTGTGTGTATTATTTGAGTGAAAATTTTGTATGAGGCTATAGAGTTTTTATGAAGTAATTCTGGAGATGAATAAATTATCTTTCATTTGATACCATGATATCGTTGCAGTTGTGATTCCTAATGCGTTTAAATGGTTCCTGAAAACAGCGGTATTTGGAGAAAATTTTTATTGCGTCCTTAAACAAATGAAATATACAATAATATATACAAACAGAACACACATAACGAAACACACACGAAACAGAAGTCTGTACAGACTTCTAAAATACTTCAGAGCCAACCTCTGGCCAGCAGTGCTATTCTGTAACCATCTCACCGTGAAAACTTAGGTGAAGTGAGATCGGAGTGAGCTGTTAGTCCCTAGCAGCAGGTGGAATGGCAGCTCACATCACGTTCACTTCACCCAAGTTTTCACGGTGAGATGGTTACAGAATAGCACTACAGAATTGGTCATATTTAACTGTAATTATGTATATTATTGACAATGTTGTCAGATAATGACAACCATGTGCTATCAAACAATCTCGCCACCCAGAAAAGCGTGTGTTTGGCTGCGTGACTTAGAACCGTGTGCATTTTGTGAGGTACGGCCATAATGCCCGCTTTCACTAACATTAGGCAGCACCTAAACTGAATGCCTAAACAAAAGCCCACTGCTGGGTTTTCAACGCTCGGCTCTGCACCGAGAGTTATAATTCCAACAGTGCAATCATATTGAGGTGACACCTAGTGTTAGTCAAAAGGGTCAGAAGTTCTTTATTTAGATTAAATTTCAGAAATCAAAAATGTAACTAGTTTCCCTGCAGTTTTGCGTAGATGACGACTATGTGATAAGTTTTTACACCCTATATATATCTACAGAACATTCTTATTGATATTTTAGAAACGTAAATTTTTCAAAAAAGATTGGAGTTTGATAGTAACATAACATAACGCGTTGTTTCCCCGAAGGGTTAGGCAGAGTTGTACACCCACGTAATAGGGCGCGAGCCTATTGCCACCATCGAGCACAAATCCAGACTCCAGGCTGTTACTGCTTTTTTTATTTTTTTTATTAATTTCTGTATCTTTCCGTGACATCACTGCGGGACCTATCAGAATTCCAGCGCTGCGACATTTATTTATTTTTATTTAGTATTTATTTCTGAATCTTTCCGTGACATCAATGCGGGCCCTATCAGAATATGCGTCATTTATTGTTAAATGTCGCGGCATCATGCTGAGATAGGAGACTTTAGGCCTCGCACAGGACTTTCTGCTTTATTTTAATTTTACTTGTTTTTTTATTTTTATTGTTATGTTTAATGAGTGTGTGTTTAGTTTATTAATTGAGATCTCCTGTGCTTGTCCCAAAAAAACATTTTTTCTTTCTTCTCTTTCTTACTGGGATATTCCTCATGGCAAAACCCAATAACACTTTGCCCGATCTGGGAATTGAACCATGCATACATTCTCAGCAGTAGTGTTTGCAACCACTAGACCAACGAGGGCATAAATGTTTAAAATATCTGGGTTCCGTAGTCAACAAGGAACCCTTATATTTTCGCCATGTCCGTCTGTCTGTCCGTCCGCGGCTTAGCTGAGAGACTCTTAGAAAGCTGTAATTTGGCATGGGATATTATCACGCCGACAAAGTTGTAAAATAAAATCATTTTTAATGTACCTCTCCTAAACGAAAAGTGGGAATGCTTTTCTCGTCTCGTCTTTCCCATGGAGTGGGGGGGGGGGGGGTATCATTGGAAAGGTAATTCAAAATATTGTGAGTTTGTGAAAATTATTAGTGGACTCAGGGATCCGTTTGCGAAATATTAAGCTTTAATGTGCTAATTTTTGTTAGTCGTGTCTAGCTAATTGGTTGGTTTCGGTTACCTGATGTGAAAAAAGAATCAACTACAATGTTAAGTTTTTTCTTTGTATAAATTCATCCCAACAACAGAGTCCTGCATTGTACGTGGTCTGACACGCACTTGGCCGGTTTTAAAATTTATTTTTTAAATATTTAATCGCAATGTGGTCCTGATTGGAAATCCCAGTCGATTATCTTGCGTTAGACAGACGTTCGATGACGTATATCTCAATACATTGAATCGGAATAGGTAACCTGGCCATTGACAGATTACTAGCAATTGATACAGACCTCTTGGTTATATAAATCAGCAAACATTGACTAGGTACCTACTTGATAGTTGACTGTCGTTGAGAGTTTCATGCCATTCAAGATCTTTTAATTTAAACCGACTACCTACAATAAACGGTTGTTGAAAGTTAAATTGTTTCGACAGATATGAGTTCTAAATTTTAAAAAGGAAGTAGTAAGAATAGATTTTAAAAGGCATAAGTTACTTTCCACAGAACCTATAAATTATTTACCACCGTAAGGGTGAATATAACTTGAACGTAATAAAACGACACGGTATATTTGTCTTTAAAACAGTGCCATAGTTTCCACTTTAGTTAAGTTTCAAGATAGTGAGAATTGTTGTCAAACGTGCTAAAGCAATAACGAGATCGAGGTCTAATAGGAGATATTTATTACGTATTACAAAGGGAATTAAAGTAATAGTAGGTATTAAGTTTAAAAATGCAGAAATAAATCTATATCCATAGAACAATGACTTCGAAAACCCTATTCTGTCTAAATAAGATTCTGAGGGAAAAAGCACACACTCCACCTGAACTCCCATTTGACTCAACAAATATTTTGTCACTCCATCATCTAAAGAGTATTTAAACATCCCGCAAGGGCGCAAGTTAAAATATACACACATCAACACGGTCTAGGGATATTTCATACTCAATTAAATAACTCGAAAAGTACTGGCCGCATTGGAATCTTTTATACACCGATTTGTTTGTAATTTATCTCAGACTAATTCCAAATTAAAAATTTTGAAAATTCTTTTGTTTCGGCATAAAAATGTCTTGATGTATAGGAGAGGGAATTTTAATTTGTGCGAAATTTAGAAAACAATACGAATTACGTTTAGTTACAGTTTTTTTTCATTTTTAAACGAAAGATAAAGTTAAAATTGAGGTATTGTAGCCATGCAACGCCGACATTTGACGAGGGCGGAGATGTTACGAGCTGTGGGAATGCTGGAAGCTGGATCTGTTCAGCGTAATGTTGCTGAGGCCATAGGGACCCATCAAAATGTAATTTCAAGATTGTGGACACGCTATCGTGCCACAGGTGAAGTAGCGGAGAGGCACCGGGGGCCAAGTCGCATCACTACCCCCAGACAAGACCGATTTTTGCAAATTACTGCGCGAGCTCAACCAAATGCAACGGCGACTCAATTGGTCCAAAGGCTGCGAGTGGAACACCAAGTGCTTGTGAGTGACCAAACTGTAAGAAGGTGACTGCATGAAAGCAATCTACGCTATCGTAGACCACTCCGGGTCCCACCTTTACGGAGAGGCAATCGTGGACGACGATTAGAATGGGTTCGGAACCACGTGGACTGGGGCCGTGAGCAATGGTCCAATGTGCTGTTCACGGATGAATCCAGGTTCGGCTTCCATCCAGATTCACGAAGGACGCGTGTTTGGCGAGTTCCTGGACGATGGAGCCGTCTCCAGAACCCTCAGGAAGTTCACCCATACCAAGGAGGAACAATTATGGTTTGGGCAGGAATTCGTCTTGGACGACGGACGGATCTCGTTTGGGTGCGGGGCAATATGACGGCAGAACGATACGTCCAACAGGTGCTGGGGCCCGTAATCTTGCCCCACAGAACACAAATGGGGCAAGATTTCCTGCTCATGCACGACAATGCCCGGGCACACACGGCGAGAACGGTAGCAGCTTGGTTACATACACATAATGTTAGGGCCTTAGACTGGCCTGCTCAATCGCCAGATCTAAATCCCATTGAGCATGCGTGGGATATGCTGCAAAGAAGAGCTCTGAAGGAAGTTCCTGAAAATCTGGCTACAGAAGATCAACTTTTTGCGCACCTCAGAAGGACATGGGACAATATTCCGCAGCAAGACATTGACAACCTTGTTCTGAGCATGCCGAATCGTTGCCGATGTGTTATGAACATCATGGGCGCTTTCTCAGACTACTACTACTAAATTCAAGTTTATAAACACAAATTAAATGATTTTTCTATTTTTTTCAGTTTGTACTCACAAATTAAAAGTTAATTCATATACGGTTTTCGTCTATGCTTCATTTTTTTTCCATAAAATCCTGAAATTTTAATCTAAGTACCTTAACCATTATTAAAAAATGGTAGAATATTAAATAACGTATCTTTTAAATATATACATGTCATATAAATAATTAACACATTGATAGTAATTCGCTTTTTTTAAATATCCCTAGACCGTGTTGATGTGTGTATATTCGATATTTTTCCGCCATCTTGAATCAACATGGTTTGAAGGATGGCTTTTCTGGAACATTTAAAAGTTTAACAATCCAGAAAATATTAATTTTATAAGAATTTGCAAAGGAATATTGGCCAAAGAAGAATATAAATAAAAATATAATATCCTGAAAGAAAGAAGAAAAATATTTTATTTGAGACACGCACAGAAAAATACAAACAGTAATAATAAATACAAAAATTACATTAAAAAAAACCTGGGCTTCTTTCATTGAAAATTGCCAAGTAAAAAGTTCGGTAATACAATTTCATTATTGAAGAGATCCAGTGTTCTTTGAGTTAAAGCGAAAATATTTCGAGAAATCTATAGAATTCTAATTGACTAAAGAAACGATGGGTGGACGACCGTGTGGAAGATGATGTGGCTAGAAAGAGAGTGACTACCAAGATGACGACTAATGGAGAAGTATGGAAGAAAGGGACATGTTGCGCCGACCACAAATAAATTGGAATTGGGGCAGGAGAATGAGAATGAATGATGATATAGAATTGTAGATGGCTTTTACTTTTTACTTTGACATCTTTACGTTCAATTTAAGTTAAAATCCTTTGAAATCAGCGAAAACTTATTTATAGTTTTGAAAGTCAGTAATGGTTACCAATTCTAATGTAAGCATATTACAATATGTTTTATTTTTTATTATATTTCATAATTTTTTTTTTTTGACTGCCTTGTTACTCGCTATTGCTGAACATGAGATCCTGGGTTCCATTCCCAGGTCGGGCAAAGTGTCGTTGGGTTTTTCTTTCTGGAATTCCTCAGTAGCAGCCCGGAGTCTGGATTTGTGCCCGGTTGATGGCAATAGGCTCGCCCCCTATTACATGGGACTTAAACATAACTGGCGAAATGTGGGTGTACTATAGGTACACCTCTGCCCAACCCTTCGGGGAAACAAGGCGTGATATTATGTTATCTATTTTTTTAGTACCTATTTATTTCTGTATATTTCCGTGACACCAATGCGGGCCCTATCCCTGCAGCGTACCAGCGCTGCATCATTTATTATTAAATGTCGCAGCATCATGCTGAGATAGGAGCCTTTTGGCCTGGCACAGGACTTTCTGTTTTATTTTAATTTTAATTTGTTTTTAATGTGTGTTTAGTTTAATTGAGATCTCATGTGCTTGTCCCAATAAATACTTTTTCTTACTTTCTTTAATTGTCATGCATTACGCCTAAAAATAAAATCATAAATGGTGTCAACTAGTCTCCTAGTGATTGCTGACAATAGTTGACATTTCTAGCGAAACTAAATAAATCATAGACTGTTATAATACATGAAAATTTTCTGTTACCGCTACATATCTTCCGATATCGCATGTCTTTGGTAAATAAACGTATTATCGTATGCTTACATTTTATTTCGTGTTACTTCCACTGAGAAAACAGGGATAGACATCAAAAGAATGCGCTAAAATATCATTGCCCGCCCTCGCACTGAGTGAGCACCACGATTCTTGATTATTGTGAGAATTTCCTAAAAATTGAGGCTGCCTCGTTGGTCTAGTGGTTGCAAGCGCCACTGCTGAGCATGAGGTCCTGGGTTCGATTCCCAAATCGGGCAAAGTATTATTGGGTTTTTCTAACAGGAATTTCTCAGTAGTAGCCCGGAGTCTGGAGTTGTGCCCAGTTGATGGCAATAGGCTCGCCCCCTATTACATGGGACTTAAAAACATAACTGGCGAAATGTGGGTGTACTACAGGTACACCGCAAATATGCAACGGTTTATAAAATTAACATTAGGTTAAAGGCTAAAAAATAAATTACATATAATGCATACCTGTCTTTTCTGTCAAAATCTCACCGTAAGAACTTATGTACTATGCGTTCATTATAACTTGTCCCGTGACGCGATTGGTAGCAATGTTCTGTCAGACGCCATTTTGAACTCTATTTGTACTAAAACTAAGCTCGAAAAGCCATGGTGCCAACATGACGGCAAGGGAAAAGTTACAGAGAACGGTTTGTAAGGTGTGCTTAAAGTGTTAATCCCTATCATCAGGCGGAATAACAGCTCACTTCACTTACATTACCGTTTTACCGGCTGTATTCAGATGGCAGACTTTTACCTGCCTACTTTAGGTATGTATTTCTATGTAGAAGACATCCAAATTTCGTGAAGTAAGTTTTTAAGTCTCAATGTAGTAGGAGGAGGTCAGATTATCCTAAACTGATAAATGAGCAATATTTTTTATATAAAGGCTGATGCAATTAGAGATTCCTATTTTGGCAACTCTATAATTTTCACAGCTGTTATTGCATCTTTCAAACGTCAAGTGTTAGTTTGTAACAGTACATTTACAAAATGAATCGCTTTGGATTCAGCAAGATGGCTTAACTGCTCGTGAAATATTAGATTTTTTGCGTGAAACGATCAGAGTTCGCATTATTTCACGCTACGGTGACGTCAACTGGTCGCCAAGATCTTTTTGAGATTCGCGTCTATACCAATACACCCAACACACCTGCAGCGTTGGAGCACTTAAAAGTAACATCCGCCAAGTTATTGCTGAAATAACCTGCGAAAGTGAAAAATTCATCGAAAATTACCTCGAAAGAATCATCTGCTGCAGAGGTCCAGAGGCGGCCATTTGCCTGACATAATTTTCCATAATTAATGAATAACACTAAATATTCGATTGAAGAAAAAAATATTAAGATATTATTACATTTTGTGTTTTTTTTTTTTAATAAAAGTTTGGAACCTCGAATTGGATTACCCCATATATTTGTAATCAGATTCTCGAAAAAGGCTCCAACGATTTTCATCAAAGTTGCAACATAGAGGTTTACGGGGTGAATAATCGATCTAGCTAGGTCTCATATCTGGGAAAATTCTCAAAGTGAGTAGCACTATACCAGCTGACAAAAACATATTTGAAGTAGATGTATTTGCAAAAATTCAATATTAGGTAAGCAGGGGTAGGGGTCTACCCAAAACTGAAAAACATGCCAGGTGGTCGGCGACACAAAGAAGTTTGGTGACCTCTGGTTTAGAACAAGATGACTAGATTAATGACATGGCAGCATATTATGGAATTAGCATGCTTTAATGGAAGCATAGAATTAGTATGAACTATAATTCTGTAATTCTTATGAACTATCTCATACTATTAAATGAGTGAGCTCGGTCGCCTAGGTAATTGCTGTTATTTATTTATTTATTAAAACTTTATGCACAAGTAAAAAAAAAAAACTGTACAAAGGCGGACTTAATGCCTGAGGCATTTTCTACCAGTCAACCTTAGGGTGGTGCAGAGACAAAACATGGCAGGTGCAACATAAGTGATAGATAACTTGATAATGAATACCTACTAATACATAAAACATACATAGATACATACATATAAACCGAATCAACTTTGTCAGGAGAAATAACGATAGGTAGAGGAGAAAACAAATCCAGCAAATCAGCGCTGCAAAGATTCTGCCAACTTTTCACGAATATGTTTACGTGCCATCAACTTGAAAGATAACCGACTGGTTGCCATCCTGATATGTTATGTGGTTGTTATCTGGGCACAAAATCGGCCGCAGCCTGCTATTAAGAGTTTCAGTTACTCAAAATCAATCTGCCTAGCCTTTTCCCAACTATATTGGGGTTGGCTTCCAGTCTAACCGGATGCAGCTGAATACCAGTATTTTACATGGAGCGACTGCCTATACGACCTCCACAACCCAGTAACTGGGTAATACGATACCCTTGTCAGACTTTCGAGCTTCGGACGACCCGTAATGACTGTCATCCACGAATGACAGCCGGGACCAACGGCTTAACGTGCTTTCCGAGGCACGGAGGAGTCACCGAGGAAGATGGTCACCCATCCACAGACCAACCCCGACAAGCGTAGCTTGACCTGATGGATCGACCCGTGTGGCAGTTATTACTTAGCCACGAGCTCCTCCATACAAATACATTTCTTGAATCCCACAGAATTCCTAGCCACCCTAGTCTCATTGCTTTGGCGACACGATTATATTCGGGAGAAGAATTCTCTTTGATGATATCACAATTTTTTATAAAAAATGATAGAAGACTCTCTTCATGACTTCTTATGCGTAAAAATTGGTCTCTAAAGAAAACATTTTTGGCAGTCGGAATCTTACTGATTTCACGGCTTCTGAAGCTTACTAAATGGCGCTTTGTTAGTAGATTTGACACCGGTTTTGTTCTATTTGGTCCGCATCATCTTTCATTCTTGTTTTGACAGAGAACATTCGGATTCTGAGGCGACAGTTGGTTTTCAGGTTTTTTGTTTTTTTTTAAACGTCAAAGTCAATCAATCTGCCTGCCCTTTTTCCAAATATGTTGGGGTCGGCTTCCAGTAACACGATACTCCTTAGTAAGACAGATTTTGCTGGCTCACTGGTGACTGCAATCTGCATTGTCAAATTTTGTTCACCGTCATTATATCGTAAACAAAACAAAATTTATTTACCAAGTGATTTTAAGGATTTAACTAACAAGGTCCATGACGTCATAAGCGTTGTGTGTAAAACCAAAGGATTAATAAAACGAGAAATACATTAAATCATAATTACTTAATTGATTCCTTTTATGTGGTAAAACCTACGTTCTGTACAATATTTCATCTTAGGTAATTTATAAACTTTATTTATTTAGTAGTTTTTATTTTATTTTATTAGTATTATTGCATGAGCAGTGGTGGCCTAGTGGTAAGGGCCCCCCACTTACGAGTGGGTTGTGGGTTCGAATATAGGCAGGCCCTTTACGTTGTGTAAATAATATCATCACCACTGCTCTCAAAAACGGTGAAGGAAAGCATCGCGAGGAAACAGGAATTTCTTAAAGCCAAAAATTTGAAGACATGTGACATCTACCAACCCGCACTGAGCCGACGTGGTATATGTATTTACAGCCCAGCCCCGCCCTCTTGAAGAGAAGACCTGTGTCCCAGTAGTGGGTACATTATCGGCCGAGTATGCATTATTGCATTGGATAAAGCTCAGCACGTAATAACTGATTTTACTGGCGTTTAAATCCTATACTATTAAATGAGCAATATTTGTATATAATATTAATTGTAATCACGTTTTTTCGAAAACGGCTCTTAACGATTTCTATGAACATTGCAATATAGGTATTTATGATGGTAAAAAATCTAACTAGCTAGGTCTCAATTCTAGGTTTTTTTTTTTGTACCCGAGCTGAGCTTGTTCGACCAATTACTAACCACTAAACTCGTAACGTACTTGTTTACATAACTCAAGTATCATTACAGTACCCACACTCAAACCTATTCTACCAAACACTGAAAATATAAAAAAACCGGTAAAATTAAAAAAAAACAAACAAATCCATTTTCAAATCACAGCAGAAAACCGACATTACCTATTATTTCTGCAACGTTTCCTTAAAAAGATAGTAACTGCACATTCCCTGCCTTTCAAACGTATTGACAGGCACAATACAAATAATATTCAAACGGGTGCTTCTATTATATTCACTCTGAATTCTGAATGTACTTTTATTCGGTCGTTCACATTCAGTCGTTCAGTGGAATGTGAACAGGTGAACTACTTACGTCAGTAACATTTTTGCGTTTAGATTTTAGAGCTGAATTCTTCCTAGGAAATTGTTGAATTTAATTGTGTGCTGAAGTGTAACATGACAAGAGTTTATTGAACCCAAAATGGTTTTGGGGTTTTTTATTTTGCTTTCGAAAAGAAATTATAGCCATCTAGCTTGTTAGACATAGATAAATCTTTAAATACAAGGTGGCAGGGACATCCACGAGCCACCTGTTAGGTACCAGGGATTCAGTACATCAGTTTGAACCCCCTCCGTTGACATTTTTCGTCGGATAATAAAATATTTGCTGTTCCATACATTTAGACCAAGTAGGTATCGCGTGACAATAGGCATCCTGAAAACAGTGGTGGAGAGCCTTTACTCCCCTTTTCTGAGGCACTATGTGGGGAGAATGATCAGGTAGCATATTCCTTGCTTTATCGTTCTCTGCACATCCTGTCGCAGTCACCGGCTATTCTTATCCTTGTTTTGTGTACTACTAACACTTAGTGATAAGGTATTTTACAAAAAAATTGACCATATTGTTGTCCCAACTGAATAAATAAATAAATTGCACTGTTGTAAGATAAGATAAGATAATTTTTTTTTGTAAAACATGAGTACTACAATAGATTTGCACGGTCTTAAAATAACATTCAGGATCAGGATCTACATGTTTTGCCTATTATGGCGTCAAAAAAATTTTTTTTGGTCTAGTTATTCATTTGAATTTATACATAACAAAACAAGAAAAAAAATAAGAATAATAATAATTTAACCTACTGTGGCACAGTCGGATAAGAACATAATTTATATGAAACTTTAAAACTAGTACAAAAAAGTATTACATTTTTTACGTCGAAGAAATGTCATAATTTTTTTTAAATAATCAGAAATAAAATAACATTTGGCTATCATATATTTTTTTAAATGTAGTTTAAACAGGGTTGTGGGCATTTGTCTAAAGGGTTTAGGGATTTTATTGTAAATAACTGGTGCTAAAGAAAAAATACTTTTACGCATCAGTGCCGTGGTTGATCTTACTACACATAATTTATTATTATCCCGTCGATTGCGGATTGAAACATCTGATACTTTTTTACATAGTTTTGGATTGGTTTGTACGAAATTCGCCACTTCAAAAATAAACAAGGAAGGTAGATTTAAAAGATTATATTTAATAAAGTACGGTTTGCAACTATCCGTTTTTTTAAGTCCGAACATAGCCCTATTGCACCTTTTTTGTGACCTAAAAATATTTCCTTATTTGTGGAATTTCCCCAAAAAATAATACCGAACCTTAATATTGAGCTGACAATTCCTTGGTAAGCCGTGATAAGCGCAGTTGTTCTTATGATGGGTTTTAGTTTGTAGAGTGCGTAGGCAGAAGAACAGACTTTTTTATTTAACTCTTCTGTATGTGCTTTCCAGTTTAGACGTTTGTCAACCTAAAAACACCTAAAAATGTTGCTGTGTCTACTGGTTTTATTACTTTGCCTTGGTTATTAACATTAATGTTTGGTGTCGCCAAACGTTGACTGAAGAACATAACTTATAGTTTTTCAAGATTGATTATTAAGTTATTGGCATTTAACCAGTTAACTAATGATTCCATAGTATAATTAATATCGCTTTCATAAGTGTCTTTATTAACACAATTTATTGTGACCGTGCTGTCATCGGCAAAGAGTGATACTGGATATTTCGTTACTTTTGGTAGGTCATTCATATAGATTATAAATAAAAATGGACCCAATACACTCCCTTGTGGGACTCCATATTTAACTATTCGTTTCATTGATGAATAATGTGTATAATGTTTCTTCCTTTTTAATGTGAATGTTTACTTTAGAAATTTCTGTATACTGTTTCCGGTTTTTTAGATATGACTATGAGATTTAGTATGTTGCCTCGATTTCCATAAGCTTCCAACTTACTAAGGAGAATATCATAGCCGACATAATCGAAAACCTGGGTTATATCGCAGTAAATAGAACATACCGGCGTGTTTTTATCTACGCTAGCCATGACGTTTTTTTATAAAATCAAAAATAGCCATGTTTATTGTTTTATTAGCCATGTTTATTAAATTTGTATTTCTCAAAAACTTTTGAAATTATGGCAACAAGCGCAATTGGTATATAACAGTTCATACTCTGTTTGTTATCTTTTTTGAAGATTGCTTTAACAATAGAATTTTTAGACTTTCAGGGTATGATCCTGTGCTTATACACAAGTTAATGATATGGCTTAGGTGATTACATATGTGTTATGCGACATATTTTATAATTCTAGTAGAGATCCCATCGTATCCTACACTTGTCGTATTTTTTAACGATCTTATAACTTTAAGTACGTCGTCTGGTGTACTTGGTGCCATAAACATCGATTGACTTGATTTAGAAATATTTTCAGTTACTTGCTTGCCAGAGCCAGAGCCTGGTATCGGATTTATTTTTTCTAGAAAGAAATTGTTGAAAGCTTCTGCGATCTCCAATGGACTGGTTATAGTTTTTCAGTTTGTTTCTATGGAAGTGATCGTATCCTCAGGTAGATTAGTTTTAGACCTATTTATAATTGCCCCCCATGTAGCTTTGGATTTATTAGTAGCTGCTGTTATTCTATGATTGTTTTGTGCTCGTTGTGTCAATTGGATTATATTATTATAGATTTTAGAATATTTTTTAAATTTTGCTTTATTTAGTTCATTACGGTTTAGCCTATATCTTCACATTAGCTCTCTCTTTTTTTGTTACAAATTTTTATGCCACGTGATAACCATTGAGGCTTAGCTTTAGTCCTTACAGTATTTTTTTTAAAGCACAAATTGTACAGCATCATGAAAGTCTCTGAAAATGTATTCTAGGACATGTTTGGATTATCTGTATTATAGATTTCAGAGAATGACATAGTTTGAATATAATTTTTGAATTTATACATATTTTCTTTACTATAGTTTTGTTTGTAGGAAACAGCAGATATTTTTTAGGGTTCCTTACCCAAAGGGTGAAACGGGACCCTATTACTAAGACTCCGTGGTCTATCTGTCACCAGGCTGTATAGTTAGACGATTGAAATTTTCACAGATGATGTATTTCTGTTGCCGCTAACAACAAATACCAAAAACAGAATAAAATAAATATTTAAGTGGAGCTCCCATACGACAGACATGATATTTTTGCCGTTTTTGTAGATAATGGTACGGAACCCTTCGTGTGCGAGTCCGACTCGCACTTAGTCGGTTTTTTTAAATAACAGACGAAAATTTTCAACTCAGGGTGGTCGAGAATGGACATGCGGTGATAAGTCCCCTCTTCCACGGCGTCCTCACCTTCCGCCTGACGCAGGTCCTCCGGGTGTCACCATTGTGTGGATCACCTGGAGGACACGGTGCCCGTTTTGCTCGGCTTGGGCAGAGCATCGCCGTGTCCTTATGGAGGCGATCGGCGAAGGTTATCTCTCGCATCCGGCTCTGGTCTAGGCCATGGTACGGAGCAAGAGGGCATGGGAAGCCGTCACCTCCTTCTGCAAAGCAGTAATGCTTGCGAAGGAGGAGGCGGAACGCATGAGGGAGAGGTAAATTTCGCACCCTCACGCTCCTAACCGCCGCAGGAGACGCCCTGGGCGTCGGGAATCCCAGGCTGATTCCCGGCCACCGTAGGCGTGGGCCTGCGGATGGTGAGCAATGGGTAGGTCGCCGTCCGATAAGAACAGCGGTGCTATTCTGTAAAAATCTCACCGTGAAAACTTCGGTGAAGTGAGCGTGGAGTGAGCTGTCAATAGTGTCAATTGTCAATTCTAAGCAAAAACAAACTCACTTCACCTAAGTTTTCACGGTGAGATTTTACAGAATCGACCGGTAGGCCCCGGTCGACGGCACGTTGTGTTTCACGCGCGATTCCTGCCGGGGACGCAGGAAAGTCCGAAAGGGATACCCTGGGAACATACAGGCAACTGAAGGAACACGGGTGGTTTTAGTCAGTAAGAGTCTGACACTCCCTCCCGCTCCGCCCAGAGCGGGAGAAGTTGTTTGATAATTTCACAAATAATTTTTGTCCGTTGCATGCATGCGAATGTTCCGGATTGGCGTAAAATTGGATGAAAATTGGCACACAGATAGTTTATAACCTGAATTAATACGGTACTATTAATTCCGGTAGTACGTTCCGTGGGATATTTTCCAACATCAACGCGGGCGAAGCCACGCGCAAAAACTAATTGAGAATAAAGTATACAATAAGAATTTTAAACGTAATATTTATAAGTTTTTCAGACGAGCTTCCACCAGAGCTTCATCCACAAGATATCTTTATAAATGATAGCCTATGTTATTAAGTGATAATATAGCCATTATATTAGTGAAAGATTTTTAAAATCGGTCTAGTAGTTTTTGATTGCGTTGACTTAGAAGCAACTCCCAAACGACCATAGATTTAAATAATTGATAGGTATCAATTTCTACTCTGTGATACCTCCACAAACAAAAATAGGAACAATACTTTCTCTTTATATTAGTGTAGAAAATTCACACTAAAAGGGCTCTTTATAATGTTCAGAACAAAAAAAGGACAAAGTAAACTATACAATTAAGTACATCGAATGTTTTGTAAAATTGAATACGACACACATGGAGGCAGCCAACCGTAATGGATACCTGTCAACCCTATTACGTGCCACAAATAAAGCCGTTTTGCACAGATACTTATTTCAGTAGTAGTGCTATTTTGTTTGTGAAGGACCTTTTCCGGGAAAATATATATATGCAGAAATAGGTAGGATTTCTGCCGCCATGCAACCAACCGTTGCTGCTCCGTTTTTTTTTCTATTTAGGTTTTCTTACCTCAAAAGGAAAAAAATGGAACCCTTATCTATAGGATCACTTCGTTGTCTATCAAGAACCTTTTTCTCACGCGTGGAGGTATCAACTTGAAATTAATATCAAATACGTAGGTCTACGGACCCTTGGCGCTCTAAAAAAATCAAGCTTATAGATCAACGCAATAAAAAAAAAGAGCGAGCCTTACAGCAGTCGCATAATTATGGTGTGTAACATCTGAAATCTTTGCTGACAGTACCAACCCCTCGGAAAATCGGTTGATACCATCTGACGGCCAACGTTTGCACCGCGCGCGCTCATTGGTCAAATCAAAGAGCGTGCGCTTCCCAGTTTCCTGTTACACACTTTCGTCCCTTTTCACGAAATCACTCCCAAATGTTGCAGGAAAGTGAGAAGAAACAGGTTACACATAAGAAATACATACATATATACGACATGTATATTATTCTGATACTCGCAAATAAATCTAAGCCTAGGTAGGGTAACCTTGCTATATTTGGAGGGAAGGAGCAAGGTCTCACAGCACAAGTAAAGTAAAACGTCCAAAAACCGATAATTTGTCTATCACATTAAAAAAAGATGTTTTGCGATTACAAACTTACATTTGCAGTTAGAGAATTGTCTATGTCTTATAACGATGAATGGGAGAATATTTTTTTAGCTACAATGTTAATTTTGGTATAAATTCATCCCGACTACGGAACCCTTCATTGTACGTGGTCCGACACGTACTTGGCCGGTTTTTTATAGGTTACACATTTTTGTTCAAATATTACCTGGTAATTAAAAAGCAGGAAAATATTAATTGAACTAGTTTTTCTTTGAGGTAAAATTATTATTGCGCTTTATTAATAAACGTTCTTCTGTTGATGGGGTTGCCACGCTTTTGTAGCGCATCAGGTATGTTTGCAGACGCTCAAGTGGATGGCTTCCAAACTTCCCAGGGACTACTACGAATTTGCATTGTTACGTTCTAGGCAACACGAGGTTGAAGCATCCATTTTTCAAAGCTATATAACTCAGACAGAGAAAGCGATAACTCATTCTCCGAAAGCTTTCTGGACCTATGTTAAAAGTAAAAGAGGCAGTAGTCAATATCCAAAAACATTGACTTTAAATGAGGAGCCATTTGGGTCAGGTCGCGAAATTTGTACAGCATTTAATAAATACTTTCACAGTGTTTTCGTCAGCCCGTCCACGAACTCTGCTGCATCTACGAGTATTCCTAATGAACAGACCGGCTCGGCTAATGTTCTATCTAACCTTTCTATCACCAATGAAACCGTACTTAAAGCCTTGCGCGCGTTAGATACAACAAAAGGACCTGGTAACAATGGATTACCTCCTATCTTTTTGCAAAATTGTGCTGATAGTTTAGCACATCCTATACCTTTATTATTTCATAAGTCTTTGGCCGAGTGCGTCTGTCCCTCCCTGTGGAAGGCAGCTCATATAGTGCCAGTGTATAAGAAGGGGCCCAAGATGGATATAAAAAACTATCGTCCAATATCTATTCTTAACACACTTAGCAAAGTTTTGGAAAAAATCATCTATAATAATATATATCCAATCATCTCAAACGGTATAGGCCAGAGCCAACACAGTTTCGTTAGGAGACAATCCACAGCATCTAACTTGGCCACGTTTTGTAACTATGTACCTATTGCATAATATGGAAGCCGGTGGCCAGGTTGACGTGGTCTACACGGACTTCGAAAAAGCTTTCGATCGTGTGGATCATGTGATCTTGCTGGCAAAGCTGCAAATGCTTGGGATCCATGGGGATTTACTGAGATGGGTTACGCGAACCGATTGCAAGCAGTGGTTAAGGGAGGTTTTAAATCTGACTTCGTAAACATCCCCTCCGGTGTTCCCCAGGGATCTTTATTGGGTCCTCTTTTTTACTGCGCATACCTGTGTGATATTCAGTCATGTTTCAGATCCGCAAGGCATCTCATGTACGCCGATGACATGAAAATATACATGTGTATAAAATCTAGATTTGATTGTGAACTGATACAGCGTGATCTTGATGCATTATTCAAGTATTATCAGCAAAATAATATTACTGTCAATGTCTTGAAATGTCAATGCATTACCTTTAGCCGTTCTAAATACCCAACTAAGTATCCTTATGGATTTAATAATAATGCGATCGAAAGGGTCGATGTAGTCACGGATCTTGGTATAAAGTTGGATTCCAAATTGATCTTTGACCAACATATTGATATTATCACCAATAGAGCCTCTAGTAACCTTGGTTTTGTAATGCGTACTTGTAAGCCTTTTAGTAATTGTCATAGTCTGAAGATTATCATCATCTACTCTAACCCTTTCCGTCAATTTCGTACGAGACTTTTAACCAGCTCAGAGTCTCAAGACCTCTGTGCAACACGAGCCGCCTAATTATCTTTTAACATATTAAAATTGTATCCACTTCCATTTACTTCTTTTTCAGTTTTATCTTATTTTGTTTTGTATTTTGTTAAATTGTTTTGTTAATTAAATGCTTCCTATCGTTTGTACTTGTGAACGATTATTATCGCTTTATTATGTAACTTGCAACCAACTCAACTAACGGTATCACATACGTCCTATAGTCATTACGTTCCACGCTAGTGCTGTGCACTTCTTTAAGTGACGTATTGACAATACCTAAAACTTTAAGTGATTTTTGTCTATGTATGTTTTAGTGAGTAAGTCGTTGAAGTGCCTAATAAATAAATAAATAAATTATATACTTTGCATATGTGCGTAGTATTTTGGAGTACTGTAGCCCAATCTGGTCACCCCAATACGAGGTATACACTAAAAGAATCGAAAGTTTACAGAAAAAGTTTGTAAAATTCCTAAACTACAAATCCCGGAAACGTCATGATTCCTATGCCCGAGACTGTAAACACTATGATATGTTTCCCCTCGTCGATAGGCGTAAGATGTTGGATATGCTTTTTCTCTTTGATATCCTGCGAAGTCACTTGGACAGCAGTGATTTATTATCATGTATATATTTCTGTACCCCGACAACACGTACCAGACACACAAAATTACTCAGTATCCCTGGCTACCGTACAAAATACCGGAGAAATGCTGAACTGACCCGACTGCCTGGCATCTATTCTGAATGTTTTGAAAGTGTCGATATATTCCATTCATCCAAACAGTCATACCGGAAGCAAGTCAAGCAGATATTGTTTAGTGAACAAATTGTGCCATAATGCATTCTTAAATAGATATATTCACAATGTTAAACAATGTTAAGCAATTTGTTTAGTTTTTTTCTTTTACCTTTTGTTTTTCCCTTTGTTAACAAATATAGTCATAGTTACATACTATTACATACAACTTTAAATTTAATTTAATGTGAATAATGTATCAACAATCGCATTTTACATATTATTGATAGCTATAGATAGCTATACTTGTTTAAGTTCTCTCTTTTATTTTCTCTCGCTACTTTCTAGTTAACCTAGCTTTATCAATGCCGTGAAACTCTATTATTGGCTTAACTTAAGCGATAACTGTCATCATCTCGCTATCGCTGAGCAGTGTATGCAGACTGTATGATGCTGTAACTTTAACGCAACTGCATTGAGCTGTTCATTGATAGTGGGGTGAACATTCATAACTCATGTAATTTTAATTATAAGCTGTTGTGTTTCCAAATAAATAAAATAAAAATAAAAAGATGCAAAAGAATAGCGTCTCTGATGCGCCGCATACGGGGCAGCCCCAACAGCTTCCTGCAGCTTATTGTAGTGAGAAGGATGTTGATTGCTCCTTCATGGCACAGTGGACAAAACTACATGTACGAGTAGTACGGTCCTGATCCAATTTTTCCCTTGTTGTGTCATTGTGTGTCTATTTTGTCTATTTCGTCATTGTGTGTCTATATTATAAAAATAAATTAACATGTATGGATGAATATAATTCTACTAGCGATTGTAATTTATGTGAAATAAATGATTTGAATTGATTTTAATTGAATAGTGGTGTATACGATCAAAGCGGAAACCCACAAAAATAATCAACAATCATGTTGATCAATTAATTAAGTTTAGACTATACCACAGATGATATAGATGCGAAACGCCGCATTTTAAGTATGAAGCTACAAGTAGGTACGCGGCGAGCTGGACTTGTCGACTTTCACTGAAGCCAGTAATGTCCAAGATAAACTCAGAAAGTAAATATGAATTGAAAAAGTCACATTGGTACTTGCCCGGATTTGAACCCACAACCTCGTTCAAGAGAGGCGAAGCCAAAACCACTAGGCCATCACGATAAGAAAATAATAGGTACATAACATCACCCTTGTTTCCGCGAGGGTTGGACAGTGGTGTACCTATAGTACACCTATATTTTGCCAGGTACCTTTAAATCCTATTAATAGGGGGTGAGCCTATTGTCATCAACCGGTCACAAATCCAGACTCCGGGCGGGCACTTTGCACGACCTGGGTATTGAACCCAGGACCTCATGCTCAGCAGTAGCGCTTGCAACCACTAGACCAACAAGGCTGTTAAGAAAAGAATATTTATGCATAAAACGGGTTTCTATGCGAAACGAGAACCTTTATTTATTTAACAGTTTATGTACACACATATAAACAGACAAGAAAAAAGGAACAGAAAAATACGTACAAATGTGATGCTTATTTCTAAAGAACTCTCTTCCAGCATACCTGCGATAGGAAAGTGTATAAAAAGAGATGTAGACAACGTGTGTAAGAGTAGAAGAGAAAAAAAAAACATAAAATAAACAACATTTAACTATTCACTAATTTAGAAATAAGCATACAATATGAAAACTTAAATAACACTCAAATATATATACTAATAATTATAATGTAGTAGGTATATAATATAATAATAAATACAAAATAAGCAACTATGATGAAGTGGAAAGATAGTGTTCTTTCACTCTTCTTTTAAAAAACTGCAACAGCTTGGCAGCCCTTTGATAAGATACCTCCGTATTTACTTACAACCGGATATCGTCCGTTTAAAATGTCTCTGCAACGCTTTGAGTACTCTCATATGCCAGCCATGGTAGAATCTTTGCTATTTACGCTTAAATGATGTAGGTACCTTTAAAAATGTTCGGGGAAAAGTTTAAACGGTATGAACATCGTTTAGGTACCTACTCGTTTATTAGAAAAGCGGTTCAGTCATGAAAATCTGTATTTTTCACCAGTATTTGACATGAGAGGAGCTCGTGGCTAAGTAATAACTGCCGCATGGGTCGATCCGTCAGGTTAAGCTACGTTTGCCGGTGCATGGGTGACCATCTTTACAAATCGGGACTCCTCCGTGCCTCGGAAAACTCTTACTCTTACGCCGTTGGTCCCAGCTGTCATTCGTGGATCTTTGACAGTCGTTACGGGTCGTCTGAAGCCCGAAAGTCTGACAAGGGGTATCGTATTACCTACCCAGTTACTGGGTTGTAGAGGTCAAATAGGCAGTCGCTCTAGTTGGTAAAACGTAAGGCAGATAGATTTTTTTATTTGACATTAATGTGTCAATAACGCTCTGTATTTAAATAGCCGTTATTGTATGACCATTTTCCGCTTTCTTAAGAAAACAAACCTTTCATCATTTCAGCCGAAAGACGTCCACTGCTGGACATATGCGGAGGCATATGTCCAGCAGTGGACGTCGACAGAATCGGTCGAAGTCGCGGTGCTTGGGGGAGCCCAAGCACCGCGACTTCGACCGATTCTGTGCCTCCCGCATCCATCCAACAAACCTTTAGAAGATAATATTTATATTATACTAGTTTACACCCGCGACTTACCCGCGTAGAGGTCGGAAACTATCCTCACGGGAATGTATTACTGGGATGAAAAGTAACTTTATAAACTATCTGTGTACTAATTTTGATCTAAATCCATTCAGCAGTTTTTGCGTGATTGAGTAACAAACATTCAAACATTTATATTTATAATATTAGGTACTAGCGGTTTCACCCGCACACGTCTTGATCCCGAGAGAATATCGGTATAAAAAGTATTTTATGTCCCAATTCAGGTCATGGTCTAACCATGTGCTAAATTTCATCGAAATCTGTTTAGCCGTTTTAGCGTGAAAGCGTAATAAGCAAAATAAATATACAAACAAACTCACTTTCGCATTTATAATAAAATATTAGGTAGGATAGTAGGTAGGATAGTAGGATATTAGGATAATAGGATAGTAGGATTTTGGCCGCCTCTGTGGTCTAGTGGTTAGACCATCTGTCTCAGACCCATAGGTTCGATTCCCAGTGGGGGCAACATCTTCTGCTCGGTTGGTAGTAGGGCATAATGTAAGTCCGTCTGGCTACCTACCACCATCTTATCTAAGTCTGTCGCCATAACAACAATGTTAATAGCATTGTTATGTTTCAGCAGTTAGAGATAAGATAGATTCCTCTGTGGTTGAGGATTCCGGGTGAAGCTTGCTTCTACCTTCGGCCTGATCATCTATATTCCCGAATTTATTTCATTTTTATTGGACTATGCCTATTGGTATCTACTCTACCCCGGGGTATAACTCGACGTTCAACGGCACAGAAATATGTACACACAACTTTTTTTTTAGTTTTTCCGCGATATTGGTCGGTGCAGGTAAAATATTCACGTGCAACGTTCGCTTTTGATAACATTCGTTTTGTAGCTTATACACACATCAACACGGTCTAGGGATATTTTTAAAAAAGCGAATTACTATCAATGTGTTAATTATTTATATGACATGTATATATTTAAAAGATACGTTATTTAATATTCTACCATTTTTTAATAATGGTTAAGGTACTTAGATTAAAATTTCAGGATTTTATGGAAAAAAAATGAAGCATAGACGGAAACCGTATATGAATTAACTTTTAATTTGTGAGTAAAAACTGAAAAAAATAGAAAAATCATTTAATTTGTGTTTATAAACTTGAATTTAGTAGTCTGAGAAAGCGCCCATGATGTTCATAACACATCGGCAATGATTCGGCATGCTCAGAACAAGGTTGTCAATGTCTTGCTGCGGAATATTGTCCCATGTCCTTCTGAGGTGCGCAAAAAGTTGATCTTCTGTAGCCAGATGTTCAGGAACTTCCTTCAGAGCTCTTCTTTGCAGCATATCCCACGCATGCTCAATGGGATTTAGATCTGGCGATTGAGCAGGCCAGTCTAAGGCCCTAACATTATGTGTATGTAACCAAGCTGCTACCGTTCTCGCCGTGTGTGCCCGGGCATTGTCGTGCATGAGCAGGAAATCTTGCCCCATTTGTGTTCTGTGGGGCAAGATTACGGGCCCCAGCACCTGTTGGACGTATCGTTCTGCCGTCATATTGCCCCGCACCCAAACGAGATCCGTCCGTCCTCCAAGACGAATTCCTGCCCAAACCATAATTGTTCCTCCTTGGTATGGGTGAACTTCCTGAGGGTTCTGGAGACGGCTCCATCGTCCAGGAACTCGCCAAACACGCGTCCTTCGTGAATCTGGATGGAAGCCGAACCTGGATTCATCCGTGAACAGCACATTGGACCATTGCTCACGGCCCCAGTCCACGTGGTTCCGAACCCATTCTAATCGTCGTCCACGATTGCCTCTCCGTAAAGGTGGGACCCGGAGTGGTCTACGAGAGCGTAGATTGCTTTCATGCAGTCTCCTTCTTACAGTTTGGTCACTCACAAGCACTTGGTGTTCCACTCGCAGCCTTTGGACCAATTGAGTCGCCGTTGCATTTGGTTGAGCTCGCGCAGTAATTTGCAAAAATCGGTCTTGTCTGGGGGTAGTGATGCGACTTGGCCCCCAGTGCCTCTCCGCTACTTCACCTGTGGCACGATAGCGTGTCCACAATCTTGAAATTACATTTTGATGGGTCCCTATGGCCTCAGCAACATTACGCTGAACAGATCCAGCTTCCAGCATTCCCACAGCTCGTAACATCTCCGCCCTCGTCAAATGTCGGCGTTGCATGGCTACAATACCTCAATTTTAACTTTATCTTTCGTTTAAAAATGAAAAAAAACTGTAACTAAACGTAATTCGTATTGTTTTCTAAATTTCGCACAAATGAAAATTCCCTCTCCTATACATCAAGACATTTTTATGCCACCGAAACAAAAGAATTTTCAAAAATTTTAATTTGGAATTAGTCTGAGATAAATTACAAACAAATCGGTGTATAAAAGATTCCAATGCGGCCAGTACTTTTCGAGTTATTTAATTGAGTATGAAATATCCCTAGACCGTGTTGATGTGTGTAGTAACGGATTTAAAAAAATATGCTTGCGAAGCGTATATACTCGTAGAGTATGCTATAGATTGGCTGACAGTGTAGGCCTTATGAGATAGCGATAGTATTTGACAATCACTTGCGTGTCGTATGGGATATTAAAAAATGGGAATCTGAAAATTCTCGGAAAAGTTGGAGTCGGGAAAGCTGGAAAAGTCAGTGACATCTATATGAAACGCAAACCACAAACCATTAAAAATTATGTGGTATTATGCGGTAAGCCTTTAGATTTACTTGTAATACTCGTCATAATGTATGACGAGTATTACAAGTAAATGAATTACAAATTATTATTGTATAAATACCCGTTCTTTTACGGATAGTGTGTCCAGTTATAATAAAACAGTATAGTAATAAGAAGATATCAATCATATACAACAAGAGAATATCCTTTTGCTGCGTTTACATTCATACAACTGGAGTCATACTTCCGATAACGACTCGAGTTTGATTTTGTTTCCGATTCTAACTCGTTTCTGATCCGAACTCGATTTAAAACCTTACTCCCAAACCAATTCGAATCGTAAACCATCTGACATAAGTTCGAATGTTATCAGTGTCGTTAGGCGTATCCGATGGATTACGTTACCGTCAAGCGGAATAAGTCTTTGGTTAGTAACTTTTAAGTAGATGTTTTGTTTTTACTTCTGTATCACATTCCCACGTAAAAAACGATACCCTAGTGCTTTATGTACGCTTACCAAAGAAAAACTAATGAAAAAACATTATGATTTATTATTATTTTTCGGAATAAAGTGTTACCAAACCTTGACTTCTATCTTGTCTGTGCCACGAGCTGTCAAGTGTCAAATCGTATGCGAAGAGCGCTGCTGTTCAAAAGTTTATTTATGTGTCTGCTGCTATAAGAATGAGTTATTTAGTTTCAATTCATATTATTAGTGAAGGTACAAGATATATTAACTTTGGTAAGTAAGTGTTTTATTGTATGGTAATTTTTTGCATACGGATACGTTTATAAATTTGTGATAAATGTGTATTCTTGCGTTTTAATTAATCCTTGTATGGCTTGATAATGTCTCTTCCATCATAATTATATACTAACGGAGAAGTTGGTGCAATTTTAGAAGAAAATCCCGGCATTTTGCAAAGGGGTTCTACGTTCTGAACAAACTCGCCAACAGACAAAACAAAATTAGGAAGAGTCATAATCTTAATATATTATTCCTTGGATGGCGCAACAAAGACTAGTCATGGACAAAAGTAACTTGAGATATGTAACTTATACAGGGTGTTTGGCGCATGGACCGACACAATTTTTTCAGGGATTTGGGAGGTCATTAGCTAGGTTCTACCCATACACCCTTTGTCCCAAATGTCACGGTTGGTTACATATGATTATTTTTTTTAAATGAAAAAAATTCCCAAAATGTGTCCTTTAATTTGAAATAACTTTTTTGTTTGTGGGTGTAGTGGCACAAAACAAATTTTGTTGCATTCTCCAAAGTCCTTTAAATCTAAAAACATCTTTGTTTTATACAACTGGTTTCAAGAAAATTCCTTACAAGCTTCCAAAGTTAATTTTTGTATTTAATGAATGAAATTTTACAACTTCTAAATTAATTATAAAAAAAACTAAAAGCTATTTTGAACTTAGCTAGAACCTAGCTAATGACCTCCCAAATCCCTGAAAAAATTGTGTCGGTCCATGCGCCAAACACCCTGTATATATAAGCTATCTGAATGAATGGTGATGGTGTACCGTCTTGTTTCGTTAAAACACCTCCATATAATTTTAAATGTTACTACGTCTGGTTGGTTTCTATCAACACAGCAAACAACTTCTTCAACAAACGATATTTTCTCCGAAATACTTCAAAATCCATTTCCATAGCCCGGGTGTTACCTATAACGACTAATCCTTTGCATAATTATTCTTGCACGAATATCCATACGATTTGCTTCCTCAAGAATATTGAAAAACGACTCAAGGCGAGCCATATTAATAAACAATTTGAAGAAATATAGCATAAATAACACGAAAAAACCTCACTCGACCTGAATAAAGTAGCTTCCTTGTTATCGAGTAATTTGACGTTTAATTTCGTTCCAACAACTCGATGATCTACTGTCAAATGACGTGTGGAGTACGTACTTTTCGATCCTAGCGAATTGTTCGATCAAAATTAGTTTCGCTGCGAACCACCGCACGACCGTGCGCTAGGGTCGGATTCAAGATCATCATCATCATCATCAGCCTATAACGTTCCCACTGCAGGGACATGGCCTCCTCTCAATGAGAGGGAGTGGGCTATAATCCACCACGCGTGCCCAGTGCGGATTGGTAGATGTCACATGTCTTCGATTTGTTGGTTCTAGGACATAAGAGTATAAATTGGCATTTAATTCGAATCGAATTCGATTGATTCAGAAATCAAAACTGTCGGGAGAAAGGCCCCTAGTCAAACACGTACGCCAGTTGCGAGTACTACGTACCTGACCTTTCTTAAGAACATCACAAATAAGGTTCGGCTTTACTAATAGTAAAGCCGAAGAGTTTCTTTTTTTGTTTGTTTGCTTGAACGCGCTAATCACTGAAACTAAGAATCGGATTTGTACAAATCTTTTTGTATTTAATAGCCCAATTCTTGAGGAAGGTTTATAGGCTTACCATTACGCTGAGACTCTTAAAGAGTCGTGCAAAATGACAAAAAGTCAGAAAGAACGCTAAGTGAAAACGAAGTAATACGGCGGGCGATGCGATGCCAAGGGGTTGGGTTGGGAGCCGAAATTTAACACGGACAGAAGCTAGTAGAATAATAAAAGCTATTCAAAAACTATGTTTAACAGCAAACATTTATGGATATGTCATGATAAAGGTACTCAACCCATAGTGCCAATTTGTTCTGTTGAAACTCACGCAATGATTTGAATGTTGAAGCTGTAACATGTACACGTGATGTTCAACATAAAGGAAAAAACATTATTATTATTTTAAGACTGTTAGACAGGGTTTTTTACATTGTATATGTAAAAAAAAACCCTGTCTGATCCATGAGGGTGTTCTTATTTATCGTACTGAGTACGTATCGTATTTATGTAGTAACTTTCAGGAAAAAAGAAAAAAACATCACCACATTTTTTTTCTATGGAAAATTTTACCGGTTTATGACATGGGGACGGGCAGCCGTCATTGAGCGAGTGTCTACAAGTCATAACCTATGACCCTTGTTGAAAATTCGCAAAATTTTAATGGATTTGGGGTAATTTTGGTACTAAAAATGTGAATTTTAAATAGCATTAACTTTTTTATTTTCAACAATAATAAGATTTTTTATTACTTTTTGGTATCTAAGTAATATTAATGCAGTACTTAAATGCCCCTTTTTGGATCGGACGTGGTTGTTTTTACGTATTGTATAATTATGTTGAAGTTGTTTGAAAATAAAACTTTCAAACTATTCATAATTAGATACGAGTAATATAAAATTGTAATATAACACTGTCGAAATGTGGACGTATTAAATAAGGAAAAAACGGAATTAACAGGAAAAAGTTAAATAGCGTTAAATGGCAACCTTATGGCAAAGGAAAGTATCATAACGGCATTAAGTTTTTATCTTCGTCGCTTCGTCCGCAAAGCAACGATCGGGACGAAATGTGTCTTCCGAAACGCATAAACCCAAAAAAAAAAATGTTTTATCGACAGACTTAGGCCCGTTTTTTCACTCATCGTCTGCCCAACCTTTTCCAAACTATATTGGGGTCGGCTTCCAGTCTAACCGGATTCAACTGAATACGAGCATTTTACATGGAGCGACTATCTGAACTTTTTCTTCTTTAATGCATTACTGAGTAACACGATACCCCTCCACGGCTTTCGGGCTTACGGAGGGGTAATGGATGATCACCCATCTAGGAACTGACCACGGAAAGCGTTGCTTGACTTTGAAGATCAACAGCTGTTATTATCTAGCTGCGAGCCTTTCATGACCGTTTTCACTAACACTAGGATATAACTTAATTAAAGCTTAAATATAAAGGCAATTTACACCTCTGTACGCCATAAAAAGATAATAAAATCATCATGGAAACTTGTTAATTTGTATATCTATGAAAACATCATATATACAGCTCATTCGGACGGCACCCGTCATTAACGTCGTACGTCACGACGGATGCACGTTCACATTGCATACGGAAACGAGTTTTTTCGAGATCCGTCAAAATATAATAGATGTTCACACTTGATTCGTGATTCAGAGTTCAGTCTTGGACGAGCGCTTCCGTCACAAAAAATCACGATTCATATTTTTCGAACGTGATTTTCAACAGATCCGTGATTTAAGATGAGTCCGTCATTTTTCACGATTCGTGATGCGCGTGAACACGGGCATTTAAAAAGCATTGCCGCAGTAAAAAAAAAACCAAATCGTGAAAAGAGGCGATTCGTCAAAAAACACGAACGTCCTCGTGTGAATGAGCCCGTTTGTAAGGATCAAATCTAAATCTTTTTAGTAAAACCGGTGAAAGACACGATTATAACACTATAATAATTAATAATAGCATTTGAAAATATTATGAACTAACTGATTAGCATTCACTGCTACAGTTAAATATGTAGATTTGGCAAAAAATATAATTTGTCTCTTATCACAAAAAGAAAATTCGAAACCTCAAACAAACGAACTTCCAATTTTTTTCCCCATTTCTTGCATGGCACATTAATCATACTATGTTTTTTTCGTTTTCCAATGCTAAGTAGGGTAATAAATATTGTAACATTTGGCATTTAAACTAGAACAAAGCTACAGTATTCCCGGGTTTATTGAATGGTACAAAAACTGCAGGAAACACACACAGATACCCATTGTGTGGACGTCGAGTCGGTGACTTATGGCTGTTGCAAAGAGCTTTATTTCAAATTCGAGACAGACTTTATAAAATATAACTTTTCGGAAATTAAAAATATCGTGTAGAATGTACGGCACTCCCGAAGGGTATTATGGAGCATTTTTAAGAAAGGTAATAAATTAAAAATAAATCATAATAAAAATAAAATTGTTTATTTATCCAAATAATAAACAGACACAGTTCAAAGGAAAAAGGAAAAGCACAAAATACAATGAGCATAATAATTAGCTTTGAGCACAAAAGATTTAAGTCTACAAAAATAGTCTATGTTTACAAAAATAATAATGAACCCTGTCTCTTAAACTAGGAGGCCTGTATCTTAAGAGACAGTGATCTGCCAAAAATACAACTGAGCTTTACACGAGTGAAAGTGTGTCGATTTACCATAATGCTTATTAATATATTAGTATTTATCAAAAATATGGGTCAGGGTTGTGTGTGTGTGTGTGTGGAAAGGGAGGAGTGTGTGTGAATAATATACTTTTGTTTTTGATTTGTCTTTCAGTGATCTTTTTTATCGTGGCTAAATGATAACAGCCGCACGGGTCGATCGAAGGCTAAAGCTACGCTTGCCGCGGTCGGCTAACGAACGTGTGGTGTTAGTTGAACGAGACTCCTCCGTGCCCCGGAAAAACATTAAGCTGTTGGTCCCGGCTGTCATTCGTAGATCTTTAATAGTCGTAAAGGGAAGAAGAAAAGAAAGAAAAAAAGCCTGACGAAAGAAGCCTTAACGACTAATAGTATGACAAACAGTCTCACCAAGTGGTATCGTGTTACCCAGTAACTGGGTTGTGGAGGCCAAATAGGCTGTCGCTCCATGTAAAATATAGGTATACTACTGCATCCTGATAGACTGGAAGCGGAACCCAAAATAGGTGGGTAAAGGCTAGGTAGATTGATTTTTCGAGTTCCTTTGCTTTATTTTATCATAAAACCTATTATGAAAACATAAATGCCTACTTAGTGTATGTACAAGGTTCGTCGAAATTCAGTTTGGTAGTCATAGTGCAGTGGTTTCCCCTACCAATAAGACCTCTTTACACGCGAAAAACCGTCAAACATGTTTAATACATAATTCTTTAGAATTATTCTCAAATTAGGTTTTTGTAAGGATGAATGCCAAATGATTCGTTTTTGATCACGTAAGAGCGTTTTCACATTGTCCGATACGATATCGGGGCAAGTAAAATGTATTAAATATGTACCTGCCTTTCACATTGTCTGATCCGATATCGAATATCGAATCTGATACCGATAGTGGCACCATCGGATGCGGCTGTCGGACGATAATGTTTGTATTTACGCTATTCGTGTAGGTACCTACATTTTCTCAGTGCCCATGACTGAGCCGTCGGGTGGTGGCGCGGCCGCCATTTTTTGCACATTTTACAAGCTTTTATTTAACTTACCGTGTTCGTTAGTTAGTTAGTATGTATTGGTCAAATCTTGCAAGCTGAATTGCTTGAAAGCTGCTGATGGTGCGTTGTGTTCCACAATCGCCTCATAGAGATGTCAGCGACTGAAGGGGTCCGATGGGACCGATACCGATACCTGCCGGGGTTGTGGGAAAGTCCGAAAGGGATACCGTGGCATTGCACAGGCAACTGAAGGAACACGGGTGGGTTAAAGTCAGTAATAGTCTGACACGCCCTCCCGCTCCGCCCAGAGCGGGAAAAGTCATTTGAGGATTACCCAGCCAAAAAAAAAAAAAAAGTTTTTTAGCCGACCGTATTTGGACGAAATTTGGCACATGGGTAAACCATGACCCGGGTTAGGACATAGGATACTTTTTATCCCGAAATTCCCACGGGATCGAGATTTATGCGGGTGAAACCGCGGGGCGCAGCTAGTAATGAATAAGAAGAAGATAATAATACATTAATAAGCTAGCAATGCTAATTAGAGACTCACGTGTAAGAAATCTTATTACGTAAAGCAGACACTCTTGCTAGAATCGCTCTTGCATAAATAATTATACTACAGGCCTGTCGAAATTATAAGTAAATTTTGTGTTCGCCTGACGCCTACGCATTTCTTCTACATAGGTATAAAAAAGAAGTGCATAGGCGTCGGACGACATACTTATTCAAACTCAAACTCAAAGCATTTATTTCAATTAAACCATTTACAGGCACTTTTGAATTGTCAAGGGGTCGGTCAGTCAAAAATATGAAGCTAGTTGCCCATTCCAAAGCGTAGTAGGTACCTATGGAGAAGAACGGGCTAGAAACTCCACGGACAATCTTTTAAATAAAAAAAATTGACAATACAAAAAATTGGTTACATCATTCATTTTGAAATTATGCATGTGAGAACAATGTAATAAGACGTGCAAGTTCGTGAAAGCGTCCGTAATAAAAAAAGAAGAAAAAAAAAAGCATCATTCAAAAACTTAAAATAAATTAAAATAAGCCATGGCAGCTAAGAGATGACCAGTCCCAACTGACGGCGCCCGTTCACGAACATGACGCATGGATCAGCACCATTCAGCTCAACCATTTTGAAGGGAGCTAAATGATCCAACACTCACGCCACCATCAGTGAGACATTTGAGTGAGCATGACATACTCACAGCCGCCACGGCACATTCAAGTCAATGAAATACTACATATTACCCGGTAAATGGTAGCTCTTTAGTACATAGTACTCACAATGGTAGCTCTTTATTACTTAGACTTACTTATTAGTGCCTCGTTGGTCTAGTGGTCACAAGTGCTACTGATGAGCACTGAGGCCCTGGTTTCGATTACCGGGTCGGGCAAAGTGTTATTTGGTTTTTCCATCAGGAATTTCTCAGTAGCAGCCCGGTGTATGGATTTGAGGTCGGTTGATGGTAATAGGCTTGCCTCCTATGACATAAGACTAAAACATGACTGGCGAAATGTGGGTGTGCTATAAGTACACCTCTGCCTAACTCTTCGGGGATTACAGGCGTGATGTTATGTTGCATTATTACAAGAAAAGCTAGGAAATAAGTTTACATATAATCTACGATTCAAATTCAACTTGGTCGCGGAATAAATATTCTAGAAAAAATGCGCGCGCGCAATAAATACAAAACGTAAACGTCACGTAAACAGCGATTCAATCGCGAATGTACGACCATTTACGTTTAGAATTTCTTGTACCAAGAAAGAACAGCGTTACGTGA
Source organism: Xanthia togata (assembly GCA_963853775.1). NCBI lineage: Eukaryota > Metazoa > Arthropoda > Insecta > Lepidoptera > Noctuidae > Xanthia > Xanthia togata. The sequence goes on along the minus strand of OY970798.1, from coordinate 6,366,134 downwards.
ACTTACTATGTGTTACTTCTAAGGTACCTGTCCCACCGCCAGCGAGTCTTCTGCCCGTGAAGCGAATGTCGCTGAGCGAGTACTCCCTTTGATAGCTCTTGTCGCTGTGACAAACGAGTACTGGCCGGCGGTGTGCAGCGTCAGCGATCAACTATTAATATACAGGGTGGCAGGGAGCAGCACATGATTCTAGACTAGCTTAGATTTATTTTGTCGATAAAAAAAAGCAGCTGTTTCGTAGAAAAGTGCAATACTTACGCGGTCAGTGAACAGCATTTTATTTTTGAATAACCGACGTAAAATTTCAACTCGGGGGCGTTCAGAATCATGTACTGCCATGGAGCAGGTTGCGTTTTAATGTTCCTGCTACCCTGTATGTATGTAGGATATATTTTACTTACACGGAACTGATCTTTTATAAGTTTCTTGAGCGAGAGAAAGTCGAATGACGATCGCCACAAGGGTCCAAAAGCATGAGATTAGAGAGGTATAGCTGTGGAATTCGACAAGCGAATACATTAAACACAATTAAAATTGGTATCAATTAAAAGTATGTTTAATGACATTTAAATTCACAGTAGTAAGAATTCCTAAACACAACACATCTCATTAGCACGTAAAGTTAAAAAAAATGTTGTTTAAAAACGCATTAACAATAGCCACTAATTGCACCAACCTACAAGAGTATAAAACGGGTCACCCGGGGAAGATGGGTGTCATTCGCTATCCAAACTCAAACTCAAAGCATTTATTTCAAATAAACCATTTACAGGCACTTTTGAATTGTCAAGGGGTCAGTCAGTCAGAAATATGAAGCTAGTTGCCCATTACAAAGCGTAGGTTCCTATGGAGAAGAACGGGCAAGAAACTCCACGGACACTCTTTTATTATCATAATATTGTTACAAAATATTGGTTACATCATTCATATTGAAATTATACATGTGAGAACCATGTAGAAAGATGTGCACGTAAAAAGCGTCCGTAATAAAAAGAAGAAAACAATTCAAAAATTAAAATAAGCCGAGACAGATAAGAGATGACCATTTTGAAGGGAACTTAACGATCCAACACACAAGCCACCACCAGCGAGACATTTGAGTGAGCATGACATACTCTCAGCTGCCAGGGCACATCAAGTCAATGAAAGACGTTCCCAAAAAATGGTAGCTTTATATAAGGTACATGGTCACAGTGCTCACACATGTGCTATGCAATTAGTATGTGTATCCAACCTTTGAACTGAACACACGTGAATAGCTACAGCAAGAAAAATACCCCTGAAGATGGATACCACTGCAGATGAAGCCGCTCAAGTCATTGCACTACTGGAATCAAGGATGCGGCAATGTGATGTTGCTCGGCAACTGAACTTGAGTCATTTTTCCGTTCGACGAGTGTTCCAACGCTTCCAAGAGACTGGTGGCTACTTTCGAAGACATGGATCTGGAAGATAACGCTGCACATCCGAAAGAGACGATCGCTTCATTGTTTCGACGTCTTTACGTAATCGGTTTTCCAATGCTGTTGAGCTGCAGTAACAACTCCGATCAGCTCGCAGAACTACTGTAAGCGTCTCCACGGCCAGAGGAAGATTACGGGAGAAGAAAATTGCAACTCGCAGGGCTGCTACAGGGCCAAAATTGACTGCACAGCATAGGCGAGACCGGGTGTAATTTGCCCGAGAACATGTTGTTTGGACAACCGATCAATAGAGAGCTGTGCTCTTTTCGGATGAGACGAGGGTTTGTCTTTACTGCAATGACAGGCGTAAAAGAGTGTATAGGAGGCAAGGGGAACGATTTATACAAGCCTGTACAGTAGTACCCAACTTATAAGGCGCGTCGTGAATCTTCGTTCGCACAGAAAAGAAAGTATGGCCCCGAAGATTAACGAAAGAATGCTTAAAAGTTACAATCAACCTTAGATCACTAAATAATAATAAGGTTAATATAAGGTAGGTGTAATATAAGGTTCATAATACACTGCAGCCGTTAGTTCCGTCTCACTCGCAAGTCACGCCCCTCCGCACAATTACACTTCGTGCCAATTTTATCGGGCCATCAGTTTTCACCAAATATAAGTATATTCAATTAAAAATACAGGCTATTAAAAATTTACGATTTATTTAATAAACAAATAGGTATTTATTTAGTAAACAATAGAAAAAACTTAATCTAAAGGCCGCACTCCTGCTATCCCAATATCACTCTGAGCGTCGCTACTATTACCACCACTATCACGATTCGAACTATCCGATGAGGATGATGTATCTTCGTTGGTGTTTATTACAAAGTGGTCCAATCTATCGTCGATGGCCTCTTCCAATGTCATAAATTCATCTTCACATTTGATAGCATGATCTACAACTTTTTGCCACTCGTCTGGCCCGATGGATGCGAATTTTTCAGACAAAAGACGCTGCACTTCGGTCAAATTCATGGCAATATTGAATTTGCTTACGTGACCTTTCACCTGCGACCAAATGTTTTCTATTGGATTGAAGTCCAGATGATATGGAGGGAGCCTTAACACTGTGTGGCCGTGAGCTTCCATTATGGTGTCAAGCGAGTACTTTACATAGAGATGCTTATGGCGTTTAATTATATCGTACAACTCCGGTTTATACGCTTTGATATTGAAAGGTATGTTTTTATCCTTTAACCAATCCTGCATAATCTTTTTTACAGAGTTACTGTTCGGTGCCCTGTCCTCTAATGTGCTATGGTATGACGCATTGTCAATGACAAACACAGAATTCGGTTGGAGGTTGGGAATTAATTTCTCTTGCAACCATTTCTCGTAATTTTCTTTGTTCATCTCACTGTGATAGTCTCCTGTGGTCTGAGCCGATTTGTACATGAGCAAAGCATTTGGTATGAATCCATTAGCACCCCCAGCATGCACTATAATTAACCTCGGTCCCTGCGAAATTGGTTTTTTTATGCCTTTGCCTTGACCGTCAGACCAGGCTTGTTCCTTGGTGTGGGTCGAATGAACATAGGTCTCGTCGCCATACACAATAGGTCTGCCTTCATGCCGATACTTTTTTATTTTTCTTAAAAATCGTATTCTTAATAGCCTTACTTCGTGTTTTTCCGCCAGCAACTTACGGTTCGTTTGCGTTTTCCTAAACTTAAATCCTATCTCTTTTACAATTCGGCGCAGAGTTTCTCTGCCCCCTTCGAAGTCGATATCTCTTTTTAATTTCTCCAATAGCGCTCTCATTGTGACTACCTGTTTTTCTTCGCGGTGAAAGTCATAAATTTTCCTGCGTATGGCTTGGTATGAAAAATCGTCCAATTCCTTACGATAAGTTTTTTTCACTTTACCCTTTTTCGGCGTTCTAAAAGAAGGCCCCGCAGTGTTTTCACCTGTATGTTGATCCTTCTCTTTAAGAATTCTCGTTATTGTTCGTTTTGAAATTTGTGTAGCTTCGGCCGTTCGGTCAATAATTTTCAAAAATCGATATTTTATAAATGTTGTGTTTTTAGACTCCTGAGCTTCTTTCTTCATAAACTCGTGGACATTGAAAATAATTTCCCGAGCTTGACTTTTAAGCGGTTTCCCCCTTTTAAAAGAACTCATTTTAAATAATAAAAAAGAAAACACTTTTGTTGCCACTACGTGTACTTTCGCCTGCTGCGCGTGCACTCGATCAGAAGTATGGCGGCTGACTAACATGCCACGCGGCGCGCGCTATCATGGCGGCAGCTGCCGACCAATAGCGGTACAGGAAAAAGAAGCGCGGCGCGTGGAGCGTGCCGATTGGTCAATAGCATTTCGTTAACGATTACGACTAATCTGTTTCATTTTGACAGTTCAACAACATTCATTGCGTTATTTACTTTGTCAAACAGATTTTTTTTCGAACTTTTGATGCAATGGATTAGCAATCTGTTTCAAAACGATACAGATTCTGATTGATCGTGTATTGCGCAATTGGGGTACAGGTCTAGGGGGGGTAACATTAGGTTTTAAGTTATTTTTAAGGATTTTTTTCTGTTAAAATAAAAAGTTTCGTTTTAATCATTTGAATTAGCTTGTTTTTTTTATTCTTTGGTAAACAAAATCCAAATGTATTGCATTATTCTGAAATTTAAATAAATTGCCTTTCCAATTATACCTTTTATGTCTACCATTGATTAATAGGGCTAAAATGACTTTGAAGGAAATTTTTAAAGAGGTGCGATTTTTGGGTTGCCTAGTGTAGTACTGTGTGCCTCACGGCTGTGCCAAATAGGCCCAGTTCAGCATAAATGCCATGTCTGACGCTTATGTTACGAGGACTTCTTACGGATGTAAATCAGTTTTATAGGGTGTAAGTGTTTTATATTTAAATAAAAATAGATATATATGTGTTTAAAAACAATTATAGATAATTATATAGTGCTGTGTAAGAAAAGAAATAATAATAATATAACAATATTTTATAAAAAAAATTACAAGGCATAAAAAATAGTACAGTTTTGCTTAGTTTCTAAATTTGATAAATACCACTTAAGGTTGCACAAGAAACAATGGACGGTCGTCAATAAATAATAATAATACTACCAAAGTATATTTTTTTGTGTCGCGCCTGTGTTCGGGCGTTTTATAGAATTCACCTTTCAAATTCTTTTCAGAACAACAATCAAAGTCCCCACAAAATTAAATGAACATAAAATTCAATAACATAAAGCGGTAACCACAAATAATAATAAATTTATCATTAATTACTGCCAAATTAATAGCTCCACGCATTTTGTTAACACCAAATTGCAGCGGGACTAATGAGGGGTAATTCAACAAACAGGGTAATTTAACATCTCGCAGTACATAACTGAAGGGTAAACAACGGTAAACAGAGCTTTAGCATGCGCTCGTTCATTAGTACGCGATTGTTTAAATAAACACGGTTTGAATACATATCATGTTACTGGAACTGTGCCGATTTGGGTGTATTTGGAGGATTCTGAAATTATCGTTTTTAGCTCGTGGCTAATGAAGCCCCTCTTTAGCCACGAGCTAAAAACGATAATTTGGCAAAAGAGAGTTACATATCGAGACCCCTTCGTGCCTTGGGAAGCACGTTAAGCCGTTGGTCCCGGCTGTCATTCGTAAATCTTTGAAAATCGTTACGGGTTGTCAGAAGCCCGAAAGTCTGAGCCATTCCCAGTCTATCCCATTGTGTAACCCTATGTAAAATTTCTAAATTTATGTCTGTAATTTTTATAAAGAGAGTCTATCTATCTATCGTGTTAGCCAGTAACTGGGTTGTGGAGTTCCGATAGGCAGTCGCTCCATGTAAAATGCCAGTATTAAGCTGCATCTGGTAAGACTGGAAGCCAACCTCAACATAGTTGAGAAAAGGCCAGGGAGATGATGGTTTTGTTTTGTTGCCCTGTAACTTGTTGCCACTTCGCTGGAAATAACTACCCTACAATTTAAATAAGTAATTATATTTTATAATTATATTGAGGACTAACTATTGTGTTTTTTTATGTTTGTCTTATTTTGTTATCTTTCTATATGCTGCACCGGTTGACGTCATCACGTCAACGCTGGCTGTCGCAGCGCTAGGGCTCTGTCTCGCATAGGGTCCCAGCATTATGCTGAGCGATGGCCGTTTTGCGTGGATGTGACGCATATTTTCCCCCAAATTGTTATTTTAGTGTTTTTTTCATTGCTTGCGTTAAGTATGTGAACCGCAAATAAACGTCTTCTTAATTTTCTTTCTTTATTTTCTTTTTACATGTGACCATCGCGTTCAGAAGTAATGCTTGATGGTTAATTATTATTTCCAACGTCAAAATTAGTTTTTCGTTTACTGACCACACGCAACACTTATACACACAAATAACCACTCCCCGACTATCACAAGCTTATTTTACTACTAGATTCAGCGATTCTACTCGTTAAATTTTATTTTCCATATTATTAATTAAATGTATTGTTATTGTCTCAGCAACTTCATTTAACATGTTTGCATGTAATATCAAGAACTGCTTTCACTGTGTCACTTATGGGCGGCTGGTACTTATAGCTCAGGGTTTCCTTTTTTAAATACCAGCAGTACATCATCTGTTCATTCTTGCACATAAATTTGTACTAAGCATGTATGCCACCTTGTTTGTGAAACAATAAATAATAAATAAATAAATGACGTATTGCCCGGTTCACATGCACTTATTCACTAAACAAGCCTGTGGGCTTGTCACTTACTTTGTGGGTTTTTCCGTCAACACTGTAAAATTCACAAACGCCAAAAAAAAGATCTATTTTATTTCTAGTCGTTGTACCACTTGTTGGATTAAAAAAACATGCCTGTAACATTATATCTAAACAAATGAGAAGCGAACCAGTTTATTCTTTGCTTGAATTTGTAAATCCGGTGAATGGTAATGAAATCGCTGTCGGATATACACTCCGGACGATATTTCTACTGTTCTTAAATAAAGCATCGAAATACCGATTGCTAAGACTTAGCCAGTACGTAGTCCTGAACACCGTCGTCTAGACATCCGAACGAAGAACGCACGAAGTCCTGATACTGTCTTTAGACAGATTCGTTCGTCGTTGCCGATGGAACGGAGTGTTGCCATTTAAAATATTATATTTTTATAAAGTTTAGAATTTGTATTGTGTATTTCTATTTGTTTTATTTTTTTCTGACTAATTTAGTTTGTTGTATCTCATTGTACTGCACCGGTTGACGTCATCACGTCAACGCCGGCCGGCTGTCACTGAAAATCAGCGCTGGAGCTCTGTCTATAATTTAAAAATAAATACTTTTAATATATTTAAGAAAATTGATGAAAATTGACCATCCGCCACCTTATCTCCGAAACTACTGGGAAGATAATGGTTCTTCACTCATAGATTACAGGAAAACTAGAAGAAGTCTATCTTCAAATAACATAGTAAATCTCTCAATAGTGTGTGTTCAAACATACATTTGCAGTTGGAATGTATGGGCCAACATGTTTTTCAACTACAATGTTAAGTTTGTTCTCGGGATAAATTCATCCCAACTAGATACGTAACCCTTCATTTTGCGTGGTCCAACACGTACTTAGCCGGCTTTTTTATGTTTGTGTTCTATCTTTGCATCATCTTTACCGCAACTAAACGTATTTTCTTTTCTTTTAGATTATCGCTATATGAAAACAATGTAAGCGCGAAATTATTCTCCTTTTTACACAACTGCCCAAAAAGAATCAAAAGAACAAAAGAAAATTTTTATTTTTGTAAGTTCGTCACTTTACGTAGGCCTAGTTGGCTACGTTGGTACGGTACGTTGGCTACAAACTGTGTAGCCAACTTACCGTAAGGCTAATCCGAAATAGATCCCAAACGTTTGGAGGAAACCATATTTTGGCTTTTAGCACCCAAAACGGAATAAAGCTGGATTTTATTCAGAATTTGGTAATTTAGATTTGAATATTCAAAATATTTTTTAAGAATCCTATTTTTTTTATAGAATCGAATGTTTAAGAATAACATTGAAAAACACAGTATCCTAATAATTTTGATTTTGTATATTCTTTTGTTCGCCGTATGTAGTGGATGTTCCGTGTGGTGCCCGACGTAAGGAATAGCACCATCCCATTTCTTCCCGTGGGTGTCGTAAAAGGCGACTAAGGGGCTTAGAGAGAATGGACCGCAGCGTTCTCTATGCATTTTAACGCCATACTGCGATCGCCAACCCGCCTGCAAAGTGTGCCGATTATGGCAAACCACCATTCGGGGGAGGCCTATGTCCAGCTGTGAACGTCGTTTGGCTAAAATTATGATGATGAAGATTTTTCTTCTGTAATTTATGGGTTTCGTAGGTCTCTTTGTAAGTTTGGAATTCACTGGATGGTATTTGAATGTCAGCTCCGCTACGTTATGATACCTATGATTTAAGCTACGGTTTCCTAGAATAGCGGCGCCATGTAATAACGGCCGTCACTCAAATCTGTAATTTTCACCGTTTCTGGACTATGAGAAGGCTTTTGACTCTATCGAGACCTTTTTTTTTTTGGGTGGGAAATCATCAAATGACTCCTCCCGCTCTGGGTGGAGCGAGAGGGCGTGTCAGACTCTTACTGACTAAAACCCACCCGTGTTCCTTCTCTTGCCTGTGCAATGCCAGGGGGCCACGGTATCCCTTTCGGACTTTCCCGCAACCCCGGCAGGCAATGGTCTCATCGGACCCTTTCATTCGCTGACATCTCTTTGAGGCGCGCGTGGAACACAACGCGCCGTCGACCCGAGCTTGGTCCTTACCGGACGGCGAGCTACCCATTGCTCATCGTCCGCAAGCCCGCGCCTACGGTGGCCGGGAATCCGCGATCGATTCCCGACGCCCGGGGCGTCTCCTCCTGCGGCGGCTAGGGGCGTGAGGGCGGGAAATTTGCCTCTCCCTCACGCGCTCCGCCTCCTCCTTCGCGAGCATTGCTGCTTCGCAGAAGGAGGTGACGGCCTCCCATGCCCTCTCGCTCCGTACCATGGCCTGGACCAGGGCCGGACGCGAGAGATCCCCGCCACCGATCGCCTCCACGAGGACACGGCGATGCTCTGCCAAAGCCGGGCATACCTCCACCGTATGCTCCACCGTGTCCTCCGGGCGATCAATCGATCCAAGATAAAAATGCTTGGAAACATGCTGGTCCTGCTCCATAGGGCAATTCAGAATCTAGACAAAATCGAACTGGTTGCTAATTTAATTGTATAATTATATTTTTATTTTTTTAAACATTTATTTTATTTTTTGTGATTACTTGAACTCACGCACTGACTTATTATTATTAGTATTACTTATTATAATGTTAGAAATATAGTATAATTTTACAATGTTTGTAAGTATGTGAGCATCATGCATCTATCACATAATTATGTCATTCCTTCATTTTATTTTTCATTCTTTTTACCTATCGTGGTATAGTAATTTTATTCTAGGTGCATTGTCTTCACATATAATTATATAATAAGTGTATACAAGATATAATGATTTTTTTAAAAGAGTAACGGTGGAGTTTCTTGCCCATTCTTCTCCATCCGAAAACTACCTTTTGGAATGGGCGACTAGAATCAGTTTTATTATTTTTTGTAAAGTTTGACGTTCAATAGTGCCTTTTTTGTGCCTAATTGAAATAAATTATTTGACTTGACTTGACTTGATCCACGCAGTGATGACACCCGGGCGTTTCCTCCCGCCTTATCCGAAACAGGTACCTCCCGAAACAGCCGTGTCCGGTGAGGACCTGCGTCAGGCGGAAGGTGAGTACGCCGTGGCGCCTCTCCAGCCACTCCTCAAAGAGGGGACTTATCGCCGCAATAGTGGCGTGCCCAACTCTATCGAGACCTGCAATGCTATTCTGTAATCATCTCACCGTGAAAACTTAGGTGAGGTGAGCTCGGAGTGAGCTGTCAGTCCCTAGCAGCAGGTGGAATGACAGCTCACTTCAACCTCACTTCACCTAAGTTTTCACCGTGAGATTATTACAGAATAGACCGGCTGGTCTGTTTTGGAGTCTCTGTAGCTATGCCAAATCGACTGGCGATATATCCAAGTGCTGAGATGTTTTTATGAAAACGCGACAATGACCATGCAAACTCAGGATCAGCGAACTGAACATGTCCCCCTGCGTCGGGGGGTGAGACAAGCGGACGTAATTTTCCCAAAATTGTGCTTGTTGGTTGGCATTAAGGCATTAAGGGCGTGGCATTAAAATCAACGGCGAGTACATCTCACACTTGACATAGTCATAACTATTTGACATTAAAGTGTCAAAAATCACACTGTATTTAGACAGCCGTTATTGTGCCGCTTTCATATGATAACATTTTAACATAGGTACCACATTTTTTTTGACATTTGTTCAATGCATGTCGACTGCCAGTCTTAGTCTTACGTCAAAAATGTCGTATTTAACAGCTAAGCTACGTTTGAGCGGTGGCCGCCAACGGAGTTTGACTTACGGTGTTAAAAAAGGAAAACACACCAACGTACTTTCATGAATAACGTTTCAGTGACGTCATTCGCCGGTAAATTGCGGAAGCTATGTGGCGGCTACCGTTTTTCTAGGAAACCATAGCTTAACCTGTTGATGTTGATGAGACTGCAGATAAACACAGATTTGTGGTAAGTAAGGTATCTGTCTTCTCCGACAGACGGTGAAAAATACAAAACCGTGACCACTTTATTGTTTGTCTGCCTGTCCACTCGTCTGCAAAGACTTCTCAAAAATAGGTAGGTACAGGCACAGATTTATACAGATGTTTCCCTCCGCAAAATCTTTTAAATAAAAAGTGACTCTTGTCACGACACAATAAAGTGCAATTCAGGTCGAACAGCGCTAATGTCCTGCAGTTATATTTTCCTAGAAGTTGCCTCTCTTTCTAGCGCGTAACTCTTATATCTTCTGACTACGTTACACTCACTGAATTGGCCCGACAAGACGGGCCCGCCGCGTACTTATAGCTTTATGTATCAAATATATATTTGTCTACTGTTTTACTAAAATAACGTGTTACATTAAACTCTTACTTATCATAATTATGTAACCTAACGCGAATATTATCTCTCCTAAAATTGTTAGAACGGTAAAATACGATTCTAATTAAATTTTCGTAATTAATAATTATAATAATTAAATCATACCAAACCGACTTCTAACAAGCTTAATTTTCTTGAAAGGATGTATCTTTCGATCCCATCTAAGCATTAGTTAAAGACTCCCTCTGGAGTCTAATTTTAATTAACGCGACGGATTTTGCGACGTCTGTTAAAACCACTAATATTAAAATTTTAAATGTTAACATAGTAAACGACATTAAGCACACTATTGCTTATTTTGAGACGGACTTAATGCCATTGGCATTTTCCACCAGCCAACCTTTGGGGGATGCAAAGACAAACAGTGGTAGGTGCAATTACGAAAATTTAGGAATAAATATTTATTTAAATAAGACATAATAATAGACCAACATCTAAACAATCATTGGTATATTCTTGTTTTAGTAACCCCCGTATTCAAAACTATTACTATCAGGTTGTGGTGGCATCTACATTAACACATGCGAACTACGCATCAAACGCCTGACGTCACACAAAATCCTAACGCCACACAAAATCCTAACACACAAAATCGTCACACAAAATTCTGCGTCGCGCAAGCAAAGTTTACCGCGCGATCAACATATAATTCCGATGTAAATCGTTGGGCAGTTACCCGCCAGACCCGGCACTCATCTGGTAGGAGAATCCTCCCTTTTCAATAGAGGATGAGGCAGGTCTGCCATCATCATCTCAAAGTGCGGTCGAACGCCTGTGCGGTCGAACGCACAGGGTAAAGAAAGACAGAAAATGTATTTATTGGGACTCGACAGACTAAATATTAAAACACAAACAAAAATAAATAAAACAAAGTTCTGTAAAAGGCCAAAACGTCTGTATCTCAGTGTGGTTACAGAAAACCTATTTCTAAGCAACATGTACTTTGGGTATTGTTTATGAAATAAATGATCGCCATGACAAACGCACAGAGAAACATCTTATTTATCATAGCGGCACTTCAATACCTAGGTACAGATCTCCCAGGAAAAGTATGCGCATCTGGAATCATCGTCTATCTTTGGAAATACGAGCTCGCGATGACGAGATCTAATAAGCAACAACCATGGAAGTACTTGCCTATTTTGTATTATCATGAATATAAACTTATAGATAAACAACTCAATACTATTTCAAAAACATTTTCAAAATTTTTGAGTGACCCGACAGAGAGATATCTTCATACAAATGAGCAATGATTGGTGGACTACGCCAAAACGTGACAGTACAAAACTTAAAAACTTTGAATCTGCGTGGGGTTATTCTATGGTGCGAGGTTCTTACTAATTCAGCAACACGAAGATTATCGAAGCGCATACCTTTTCTGGTTCACCTTTATCTTAGTATTATTCTTGAATACAGTTGTTAATTTCCACTAATACACGGTAATATCGGAATCAGGTTACGCAATTATTGTACTGTGTAGCTAAGCTGAAATCGAATCAGTCCTCGGTGGACTATCTATTTGTTATTCTCGAACTAAAGAAGATACATACATCTACAATAATTCATTTGATTGTCTACAGTTTGTGTTCCATATTATTTAAATGTTGTTCTGTATCGTTGCTGTTCGATATACAAAATACAAAACGGTGGAGTTTCTTGCCCATTCTCCTCCATACAAAAACTACCTTTTGGCAGGGCCGACTAGAATTAATTCCATTTTCTGAAAATGTTGACGTTCAAAAGTGCCTTATTTTATTTATTTATTTATTGGTTCACCGACGATTGTAACATGCTAAAATGTAAGTGCAACAGTGCAACAATCACTTACAGGTAAACTCCGCATGCAAGAAGTTGTACAATTTAAGATATTAATCTAGTTTTAAATAATGACTTATCTGGAAGTCTAAAAGTCTAAGGGTCTAAATAATTAATATAACAGCATAAGGTACTTATTATACGTAAACACATTACCCGTCTAGGGAGATAATGAAAAATATCTTGCTATTCAGCAAGATGCTTAAAAAAATTGGCCTTCAATTTGCCCAAACTTTCAAAGTGCAAATCGATTTGATCACTGCAGCTATTTACGACCTTGCATAACCTTGCATATGGGAAATTGGCGCCTAGAACCGTTCTTCTCTGCGGCAGGCTGAGTGGTGTAATTTCACTGCGAGGAATTCTTGAGGGGGCACGGAAATTATAAGTGTGAAGTATTTGCGGGCAGTCAATTATATTTCGTCGCTTCATTCTTCAGATATTTTTAACCATGTAGTCCCCTTCCCATTGCGCTAGCAACTACGCACGTCTTTTTAGATTTAATTAAAACTTTTTTTTTTTTTTTTTTTTTTAATATACTGACAACACTGTACCCTGCCTCCTTGTGTCGGTCATTTCTAACCGTCATTCCTTTTTCGTGCGCAGCAACGAACGGACGTCTTCAACCCTCAATAAGTATTAGGTTAAAAGTGTATTTAGGTACCTACTATGCCGAAGCGAAACGCAGAAGAGAAGATCGAGCATTACAAGAAAAAAATACGGAGGTTGGAAAAGGAGGCTCATCGCCGTCGAATAAAATATTTTTCGTCATCAGATTCGGAACCAAATCCAAGTAAGTACAATTTTGAATCGTTGGTGTTATAAAAGTGATATTAAAAGTTAAAATATGACTATTCGCCTGGAGGTTGCCCGAGATGGTAACACGATGGCTAAATACCTACCAGTTACTTTACTAAGTAACCCAATAATACCGGGAGGTTGTCCGCGATGGCAACACGAAGGTTTAATTATACCGGGAGGTTATCCGAGATGATAACACGATGGTTGTAAATAGAACAAACATGGTTTCTATGAACTAGAATCACGTGTAATACTGTTCTTACGTACTTATGTACGAATTATTTGCCGTGTAAAGTTATAACTACCCTCATAACTTATGAAAAATGTTACCAGGTCCAAGAGAAACGGGTGACCCCGAGACTGTGGACGCTGTGGCGGACTCCGAACCAGACACATCACCACCAGAACCACCACCGAGCAACGTAATTATTGCCTCAGAAGTTGCGACCGATTCACCATGCATTGACATCGAAACCACGAACCCCACTGATCCAGATTTGGATCCAAATATTTTGGCGGCGTTGGGCGAAATCACAGACGACACACCGGAATTTGGCGAAAAAATTCACGAAAATCTCGCAAAAATATGGTTACCTTTGTTAAGAAAGGGCATGACAAAGGAAAATAGGGATATAATTTTTAAAAATTACCTCATACCCGTAAACTGTCCTTTACTTCAAGCACCAACGCTTAACCTCGAGGTTTCTGCGGCCATACCGGAATCTGGCAGATTTCGAGACAAAAAAATTACCGCTAGCCAACAACAACTGGGTGTGGGCATTACCGCTGTCAATAGGGGTTTACACTTGCTTATCAATAATGAAAGCAGAGTAGAAGCAATTAAATTTATAAGCGACGGATGTCGAATCCTATCCGATTTGCATCACCAAAATACAGAAGCTAGAGTCCGATTTATACTTCCCGGTTTGGACAAGTCATTTTTACAATTTCTCGATCGTTCCGAACGTGACAACACACTGTTTGGTAACGACCTTTCGGAAAAAATTAAAGCCTCAACGGCTATTGTAAAACAAGGGGAACAAATCAAGAAGACTTTGCCCGCATTAAAGCCTTCTAGTTCCAGCTCGAAAGCACAACCAGCAGCTAACCGGTCCAGCTACCAGGGAAACTGGTCGGGACCTTCTCGCTTCCAGTCGAACAGGGGGGGGCGAGGGGGTCAGAAACGGACCAACTACCGAGCTCACCCTGCATCCAGCCAGTCGAAGGCGAACTACAAGCAACGTGCCCCAACACGACGTCATTAACTCAGGTACATGCAGGCAGAATTAAGTTTCATTATGATTGCTGGGCAAAAATCACTGATAATATGACGGTTCTCAAATGGATTAGTCAAGGTGTAGATATCCCTTTATCAGATGGGGTACTACTGCCCTATAATACAACCAAAACAGTTTGGTCTAAACAAGAGAAATATGATATGGCGATCGCTATTAACAAGCTCATAGACTTAGGTGCGGTTAGCGTTTGTGAACCTGTAAAGGACCAGTTTATATCTCGCATATTTTTATCACCTAAGCCAAACGGCGAAAAAAGATTCATCTTAAATTTAAAATCATTTAATCAGTTCGTCAAAAAATCTCACTTCAAAATGGAAGATCATAGGACCGCCTCTAAACTTATTCCAAAAAATGGTTTCCTTGCAACAATAGATCTTAAAGAAGCCTATTTTTTGGTTCCAATTAAAAAATCATTTCGAAAATACTTGCGTTTTCAATTCGAAAATGATAAATCTGATACGATAACATACGAATTTAAGGCAATGCCCTACGGTATTTCCATTGCTCCTAGAGTGTTTACAAAAATTATGAAGGAGGTCATGACCTATCTTAGATACAAAGGACATAAATCAGTCATATACTTAGATGACACCTTATGTATTGGTAAAACCTACATGGAGTGCCTCAGGAACGTTAACGAAACTTTACGAGTATTAACTTGTCTCGGTTTTGTGATAAATTATAAAAAGAGCTCATTATTACCCCAACAGGAGTGTAAATTTTTAGGTTTCATCTATAATACGACAAACCTTTCGGTTTCATTACCTATCGACAAACGTCGTTACATCGCGCAGCTTGTTAAAAAGTTCATCGGGTTGCCTCCCTGTACCATAAGAGAATTCGCTCAGTTAATCGGCGTTCTCACAGCAGCGTGCCCTGCCGTTAAATACGGGTGGTTATATACCAAAACTCTAGAGCGTCAAAAATACCTCTTATTGAATCGATTTCATAATAATTATAATTCAAAAATAAACCTAGAACGATACATTCTTAATGATTTAAATTGGTGGTCTCAAAACATATTTACTTGTACAAACTTCGTCGACACCCCTGATTTCGAATTGGAAATATTTTCCGATGCGTCGAAAACAGGGTGGGGAGCATTTTGTAATGGTACTCGCGCTCATGGATCATGGAAGGAAACGGAAAGGGAATGTCATATAAATTACCTAGAGTTATTAGCTAGTTTTTTAGCACTAAAAATATTCGCGAAGGAACGATCAAATTGTTCCATATTGTTACGAGTTGACAATAACACAGCGTTGAGTTACGTTAATAGAATGGGAGGAATACAATATCCTCACTTAAATGATCTTGCTTATCAAATTTGGCAATGGTGCGAGATGCGGAATATATGGATATTTGCATCCTATATTAATACCAAACAAAATATCGAAGCCGACATTGAATCAAGAAAAATTAATCCCGATATAGAATGGGGCTTATCAGACCAAGCATTCAAAACTATCATTCGTAAACTAGGTCAACCTGTAATTGATCTGTTCGCTTCTCGCACTAATGCCAAATGTCACTTGTACGCATCCTGGTTTCCCGACCCAGACGCATCTTTTGTCGATGCATTTACAATTAATTGGAAACGTAATTTTTTCTACGCCTTCCCCCCATTCTCATTAACACTTAAAAGTGTTTATAAGATATTAAACGATGAGGCGTGTGGTATACTCGTATTCCCATGGTGGCCATCACAGCCATGGTTTCCTATCGTTACAGAATTAATTTCCTCAGAAATAATATTTTTTGAACCCAGTAAAAACTTGCTCCTATCCTCTTCCAGGGATCACCACCACCCGCTGCACAGTCATCTTACACTGGCTGCAGCGATACTCTCCGGGAAGCCTTCTTCCGACGTAACATCCCCGTAGAAGCAATAGATCTCATGTTAGCATCCCTTTCTGATAATACCAAAAAACAATATAGCGTCTCATACAAACTCTGGTGGCAGTTCTGCATAATTAACAAAATTGATACTTTTAAGAGCACAGTCGCAAAGGTCATCTCTTTTCTGACGACAGAGTTTAATAAAGGTGCCTCGTATGGATCTTTGAATTCCCACAGATCCGCACTCTCGTTACTATTGGGCAACAACATTGGTTCTGATGAATGCATCAAACGTTTGTTAAAAGGAGCCTATAAACTTAAACCTAGCAGGCCAAAATATACACACACGTGGGACCCGCAATTAGTACTTAATCTTGTTTCTAAATGGTACCCGAACCGAAATTTAGACCTAGATAAATTGACAAAAAAATTAGTTATTTTACTGGCTTTATGTACGGCACAGCGAGTCCAAACTCTTTCCCTTATAAAACTAGACAATATAAATATCTCGTCAAATGGAGTAAAAGCAGTGATAACAGACGTTGTCAAGACTTCTGCTCCAGGAAGAGAACAACCAGTACTTTTTCTTCCCTACTTTGTAGAAAATAAAAATATTTGCCCAGCTACCGTACTCACAGATTACATATTTATTACAAAAAATCTAAGAGCCAAAAACATACCAAACTTAATACTAACGATTAAAAAACCTAATAAGGCGGCCACAGCTCAAACAATAAGTCGATGGATAAAATCGGTATTATCAGAAAGCGGTGTCGATACATCAACATTCAGTGCACACAGTACACGACACGCCTCGACTTCTTCTGCAAGCTCGGCAGGTGTGTGCATCGACACAATACGTAGAGCCGCGGGATGGACCAGTCGATCCCAAACGTTTGCCAAGTTTTATAAACTTAATATAATTAATGAAGCCGAATTTGCAGAATCAGTATGCCTATAGTTGTAACTAGTTGTAAGGAATTGATTGTATATCAAACACAAATCATATTGTAGAAGTACCAACATTATTTATTTTTTCAATATGTAATTAAAAAGTAAATAAATAATCATTTCAAAAATCCTTGCAATTTATTTAAATGAACTTGCAAATCTCATTATCTCTTAACATCTACATGGTTAAAAATATCTGAAGAATGAAGCGACGAAATATAATATATGATCAAACGAACTTCAAAGTGAAGTTCGATCATTATTATATGAGTCGCTTCATTCGAAGATATAATTTCCCAACCCACCCTAAAGAACCCAGAGATTTGCAAAAATCACTGCTTAATTATCTCTAAAATAATGACGGTTAGAAATGACCGACACAAGGAGGCAGGGTACAGTGTTGTCAGTATATTAAAAAAAAAAAAAAAAAAAAAAAAAATTTTAATTAAATCTAAAAAGACGTGCGTAGTTGCTAGCGCAATGGGAAGGGGACTACATGGTTAAAAATATCTTCGAATGAAGCGACTCATATAATAATGATCGAACTTCACTTTGAAGTTCGTTTGATCATATATTTTATGGTGCATTATTTTGCACACAAACATTGCGTCATTAATGCTTCGGCGTTTGTCTAGCGAAACCATTTTAAAGTATTTTAGTCTGTTATTATACGAGCGTACTTTTCTAGTTATTCCGCTAGAAAACGCCAGGTTCCATAGAAAACGCTTTTGAACGCGTTCTAGATGCAACGAGTGTGTGGCATAGTGGGGACGCCAGATCACGCTACAATATTCTAACATATCAATTGTAAAGCATAATTTTAGTTTTATAACACCTAAACTGTTTGGAATTTCTAATAACAAATCCGAGCATCTTAGAGGATTTTTTTATTATATTGTCTATCTGGGAGATGAAAGTTAACTTCCGATCGAACATAACACCAAGGTCTCTTATTGTATGAAGTTCAGCAATCTTTACTCCTTATGATAATGTTTTCGCGAGAATTTAACATGGTAGCATTTACTTGGGTTTAGATGCATATTGCTGGCTTGACAACATTGCACAAGCCTCTCTAGATTGCTCTGTAGTGCAGAGGCATCTTCTTTAAGTTTAACAATTTTAACAAATTTTAAGTCGTTGCAAGATATCAATGATGAAAACAATTGGGAATATCGTTAATAAACAAGTTTAATAGAACGGGCCCCAGATGAGATCCGTGTGGCACGTCAGACGAGTTGCATCGCAGGGCAGACTGAAAACCTTTAATAACCACATAGAAAGATCTACCCACGAGATATGAGCTCAACCAAGAGAGTAACTACCCAGTGATGCCATATGCTCGTAATTTGCTAATCAATATTCCATGTGACACCTTATCGAAAGCTTTACTGAAGTCTGTATAAATGACATTAGCTTGGAAACCTTCGAGTCTAGTCTATTGCTTTCGTTAATAATTCAGTGAACAGTATTAGGTTGGTAGTTGTGAATCTAGACTCGAAGCTATGTTGCTCAAGGGCGACTAGAATTAATTCCATTTTTTGAAAATGTTGTTCAAAAGTGCTTTATAAGTGCCTATTTGAAATAAATGATTTGACTTTGACTTTGAAAAAGCTGTTATTCAGCTATGGCGAATTTAAACAAGCATTTCTTTTGCTGGGGTATCTGATTGATGAAGCTATGTGTAGTTAATGTTACGCCTCGTCCTTAAAATGTATGAAAATGGTGCACGGTAAAAGCGTCTTCATATATTTTCATACATTTTACTTCCCTGTGTTATCGTGATACCGTGCCATGGACGTAGACTTCCACAATAATATCGCTACGGTAGCAATTATACAAGCGCACAATGATTTGATAACCGTTAAATGCTTTATAGTATACTGAGGTTTTAAATCGGGGTCCAAAATTACCGAGTTTTCTGCAGTATTCAATTCGGCATTTATTTCTGTAGATTTCAATCTTAATGCCGGTAATTAGTATGTCTTTATGTATATTTCTGCAAGCATGAAACTGGAAGCATGGAAGACTGCCACTAAATAAACATAATAATCATAATAATATTCTGTAACGGCAATGAAATGAAATAAAATGAAATGAAATGAAATTTATTTGCAAGAATTTAAAGTTGGTCGGGTTATTTAACGGTTTCTAAAACAATTCGCTAAAACTAGCATGTAAACATTACATTAATAAAATAAATGAAATTATGCTAATAAAAATGACATTCTGCTATGCCAAAATGGTCATGTTATTAATTTTCACCACATAACTGGCGAAATGTGGATGGTACTATAAGTGCACCTCTACCCTTCGAGGATCACATGCGTGTTGTTAGGGCTAAGTTATGTTATTATTATAATTTATTTATTTTAAAAACTTACTAGCTTTTGTAAAATACACAATATACTAAAATAACGGGTCTCGTACAGTGATGTTAAGCCTATATATAGCCTTCCTCAACAATTGGGATAGGATAGCATAACTTAACATAACTTTAATACTGACACATATTTCTTATTCACATAAATCTTCCGGAATAAATTCTCTACACGACGATGGTGATAACCTCATCAAAATCTGTTGCGTAGTTTAGAAGAACAACGTGGATATACAGACAAATGCAAAAAGCAATTTTGTTTTATAATATGTAATAATAGATGTACACACAGTAAACTACATTGAGAAACAATATATAACTATTAGGTAGGTAAATATATTGTGTTGCTGAAATAAGATTGTATTTAGACGCTAATGAAAGCAATAGTAATTTTGTTTTTAACCATAAAGACTTTCGAAACTATCCTGAAGTTGCACAGGGTAGTACCAAAGGTCACAATCTAAGTAAAAAAAAGTTAAGTTAAAAAGTTTGAAGTTAGTAGAAAGTTGAAGTTTGTTGGCAAGTAAAGTTATAATCAATGTAGTGATGGACACACAACACAACATCTCTTCTATCAATCAATCAATCAACTAAACCTGTGGCAGTCCACTGCTGGAAGTACGCCTCTTCCAGGCTGAACTACAATACCCAGTCCACCACCTTCGGCGTCAAGTCTGCCACCTTTTAAAGATCGTCGGGCGATCTACCACATACCTACAAACATCTCTTAACAACAAGAAAATACCATTTTTATCACCACACATCACATTTTTATTTTTATTTTTTTTTATATTTTTATCAAAATATTAAATTCAAAGTCTTGAAAAAAAATCTTGCCAGCTATGGCAGCAAGCCAAACCTCGCGGGGAGATTACGCCATATTTTATTGCCTTATTATAATTGCCCCACTCCACTCTGTCGCTTGCACGGAAATTTCTTTAGGTGTCTGAATTCCGTATGTTACAGCCACATCGCAAGAGTCGTGAAAGTTTTCATTTATGATGCATACATAATGTGGAATGTTTGCCACGGCGGGTGAAAGTTATTCTATGGAAATTAAATACTAAGGGAAATTACTAACTACTAAATACCTATAAGAGGTTTCAGAGCATCAAGTCTAGGTTTGTCAATGTTGTTAAAACATAACATAATCATAACACCTTCTTTCCCCGCAAGGTTGGGCAGACGTCTCCGGGCTGCTACTGAGAAATTCCAGATGAAAAAATCTTATCAGTTTGTTCGACCAGAGAATAGAACTGAAATGTTGTTTTGATTCGCTGTAATTTGTGTCCAGGATTCGCATAGCAACTATGTAATACGGTATAGTATATTATTTTGAAAACGTTACCTACCCTTAACTTGTCAATTTTTAAAACCTGGGTACTTAAACAACCGTGATCATAAACCAAGTCACCAGAATTTTTTGATGTGTAAGTCATTTATTCAAACTAGGCTGAGAATCAGCACTTTTCGAACGTCAAAATTACCTATGACAGTCCCCCAAAAACGCCCACCCTTCACCACTTCCTAGTACTTTAGCTAGGAAGAAGTGGCGCAACAAACTCCCCAGCAGCACAGCTGTCTGTTCCTAAGGCTATTAATTTATAATTTAATGTTTTGTGTTGCGTTATATAAATTATTTTGCATAAGTACTTATTGTATAGAATCAAGTTTTTCTAACTGAACAGACAGCTGTGCTGCTGGGGAGTTTGTTGCGCCACTTCTTCTTCCCAGCGAAAGCACTAGGGAGTGGTGAAGGGTGGGCGTTTTGTGGGACTGTCTTATGTAACTTTGACGTTCGAAAAGTGCTGATTCTCAGCCTAGTTTGAATAAATGACTTTTGAATTTTGAATAAAATTTTGAATTTTTGAATTTAATTTGATGTATTTCCTCTCGCTTTCCTGAAATCTGTGGGAGTAATTTCGTGAAAAGCGACGGAAGTGTGTAACAGGAAGTCGGGGAAGCGCGCGCTATTTGATTTGACCAATGAGCGCGGGCGGTGCTTGAGTTTGCCATGCTTGACGAGGCCGCGCCCCTTTAATGTTGCTTATTACCATGGTGAGATGTAAGATGTTACACATCTTAGGCGACTACTACAAGGCTTTGTCGTTTTTTTCTATCACAACTTGTACCTAAATGCTGAAAGTAATTTCAGCTCCAAATAATGTAGCTAACAATGTAAATGGCAGTAAAGTTCTTTAAAGCATTTTAAACACATTTAATTACCGTTCTACATTGTATTTCAAGAGACACTAGTTAACATAACGAGACAGAATTTAAATGTAATTGCATTCTTTAAGAAAACAACTTTGCAATACTTGCTTTTAATGCCCTAGTGTTTTTATTCTAAGCATTTTAGTTCAACTTTACAACGTAGGGTTATGCAGAAGTGTAACTATAGTACACGCACATTTCGCCAGTTATATTTAAGTCCCATGAACTAGGGGGCGAGCCTATCGCTATTAACCGGGCACAAATCCAGACTTCTGACTGTTACTGAGAAAGTCTAGACGGAAAACCCAATAACACTTTGCCAGATCTGGGTATCGAACCCAGAACCATGCTCAACAGTAGTAGTACTTGCGACCACTAGATCAAAAAGGAAGTTTATTATAAAATGTGGCTGTTATTTAAGTATAATGTGGTGTCTTACGACTTCCACTCAAACTAAATCGCAGACAAAAGCTAGTTACGACGAAGTTAGCTACATACGACAGTAAACAGTAAGTTAGCCATTCGTTACAATATAAAGCATAAAATACTATAAACGTAGATACAGTGATAGATACAACGTATGTATAATGTACAAGAAATAGGGACCTATTAGTTCAATCAAGTTTCATACTGGCTAAAGTAGATTCATCTTTCATGGGGTACTGTTTAAAATATTACAATAAAATTCCTCCCCACATACTTCAACTGAATGAGACGGAATTCAAATCTTGTATAAAACGCACACTATGTAGGCAGGCATATTATAAGTTGGGGGATTACATCACTGATAAAAATGCTTGGCTCATTGCTGGTCCGTTGTATTGTATGTATAAACTCAATCTCCTTTGTTTTATATAATTGCGTAGCACAGGTGTGAGTACTATGTATTATAGAGCTAGCATTTACTGGGTAATATGTATTTCATTGACTTGAATGTGCCCTGGTGGCTGTGAATATGTCATGCTCACTCAGATGTCTCGCTGATAGTGGCGCGTGTGTTGGATCATTTAGATCCCTTCAAAATGGTTGAGCTGAATGGTGCTGATCAATGCGTCATTTCTTGAACGGGCGCCCGCGCCGTCAGTTAGGACTGGTCATCTCTTGGCTGCCATGACTTATTTTAAATTTTTGTTGTATGTTTTTTTTTCTTTTTACTACGGACGCTTTTACGAACGTGCACGTCTTTCTACATTGTTCTCACATGCATAATTCCAACATGAATGATGTAACCAATATTTTGTATCAAACGTTTTTATTTAATAGAGTGTCCGTGGAGTTTCTTGCCCGTTCTTCTCCATAGGTACCTACTACACTTTGGAATGGGCAACTAGCTTACTATTTCTGACTGACACGTTTATTGACAATTCAAAAGAGCCTGTAAATGGTTTAATTAAAATAAATGTTTTGAGTTTGAGTATATTTAGTAACTTATAAAGCATTTTAAATCACTAAATTGTATCAGTCTTTTTCATCAAAAAATCAAATTCAAGTCATTTATTCAAACTAGGCTGAGAATCATCACCTTTCGAACGTCAAAATTACATTTATTATTTATTTATTTATTTATAAAGGTACACCAACAGCTTCTGTATACAAAATATAAAATAACAGTAGTTAACGGTTATGTGCTTATACAGTTGCCAATAACAGGTGAACCAACATTCTCAAATACAGTGATAACCTAAGGTAAAAACGAAAAGAATAGGTATTTTTTTTTTATAAAAATTAAGTGGTAACAATGTAAACAGAAATACAAAATGATACAAGTTAAAAGTTACAAAGGTTGCAAGAAATACTTACATACTAAAACAACAAATCTTTAGATTGTGCGGGTTGCGTGCTTTGGGACCTTAAGATTTGGGTTTTAAAGTTTTTTAGGGAGTCATGATATATGTCAACATGTGGAGTGGATTTTATGTAAGAATTAATCTCTCGGCTGAGCCTATTGAGAGGTGAGTTTACTCCTATATTTGTGTTGGATGCTTTAGTGCAGAATAAATGGGTAATGGGATATCTGGGTAAATTATAGGGGACTTTTAGTCCAATTTGTTCAGTTAAATTATCGCAGTCTAATCTATTGTTAACCAATTTGAAAAAGAACATGAGATCTTGTACCAGTCGGCGGTCGCGCAGAGTAATCATTTCGTAACATTGAGTACGCTGTTCGTATGGACACCGGGGAGATATATCACCGAAGACATATGCTAGGTGTTTTGTGAAGGCTCTTTGGATGCTTTCTACTCTTTGTGAGTGTACTGCATAGTGCGGGCTCCACACCACGCTGGCAAATTCAAGGTGGCTCCGAACTAAAGCGTTATATAGGACAATTTTTGTTCTTGCCAGCTTAAACCCTTTAGTACTTCTCTTAAGAAATCCTAGTAGCCGTGCCGATTTCGTAACAATATTATCAATATGGCTTCTGAAGTTGACTTTACTGTCCATGATGATGCCAAGATCACGAATCTCATTTACAGTTTCCAATAATGATCCTTTTATATTATATGAGACAGTATTGGACTGTTTTTTCCTCGTGAATCTTATATGGCTACATTTTTTTACATTAAGTTTCATGTGATTAAGGCTGCACCAATGCTCAATTCTGTCCAAATCCTCCTGAATTAGTGAAGCATCTTCATTAGAAGTTAAAGTTTTATAAATTTTAAGATCGTCGGCAAACATTAGATATTTACAGTGATGGATTTGGACAGTAATATCGTTAATGAAGAGTAAAAATAGAACCGGTGCTAGATGAGAACCCTGAGGAACTCCTGAGTCGGCATAGTAGGTATAAGATTCATAGCCATTAACAACAAGAATTTGCGATCTACGGAATAAATAAGATGTGAACCAGTTTAAAAGTGAGCCATGTATACCATTATATTCTAACTTGGACAGCAACAGAGAATGGTCAACTTTGTCAAACGCACTGCTGAAGTCCGTGTACACGGCATCTACTTCTAGTCTTTTGTCAAGAGCTAGGGTCACATCAGACACAAACTCGACGAGGTTTGTTTCTACGCTGCGTCCAGCTTTGAAACCATGCTGACTTGGTGAAACAATTCTATCAATGTGGCGAGTAATGATTGGACAGACAAGAGACTCAAATATCTTTGAAAAACATGATAGTATTGAAATAGGGCGGTAATTTTTAACATTAGCAGGATCTCCCTTTTTAAAAACTGGGACAATTCTTGCGCTTTTCCATACATCAGGGAAGATTCCTTCAGCAATAGAATAATTAAAAACAATCCACAGCGGTAAAGCAAGTTCATGGCAGCAGCGTTTTATAAACAAAGGTGGTATAGAGTCAGGCCCAGCACCTTTGGAGGTATCTAAGAGTTTAAGCTTGTTAAGAATTTGTTTTTCAGTAAACTTAATAGTACTTATGACAGAGTCAGTACCTGAAAACCCACTGGAAGTATTGTAAGTAGAAGTTGGATTTTGGCTAAAAACAGAGACAAATTGATCTGCGAATAGATTAGCAATTTCTGGACCACTACTAGCCACCTTATCATTCATAAACATGTCAGCAGGTATGCAAGATTCCCCACGTCGTTTATCTTTTATGAATCGCCAGAAAGCTTTAGGATTTTTGGGAATATCGTTTTCAATTTTACATTTATATGTATTATAACAGTTATTTATCAAAGTATGGCAGCGACTGCGAAGTAATTCATAGGTGAGTCTATCTCGGGGATTATTATATTTGCGGTATTTTTGCCTAAATTTCTCTTTTTCAGATAGAGCATTAACAAGAGAGTCAGAATACCAAGAGGGATATTTAGATTTTTTTCTTGCATATTTGGGTACATAATTGTCGATAGCGTTCTGTAGTATGCTGTAGAAGGCATTAACCCTTTCATTAGCATCAGCACACTCATGAAAGGCATCATACCAATTTATATTATTAAGATAGATTTTGATTTGTGCATAGTCGGCTTTAAAAAAGTTGTAACCTGAACGATATTTTATTTGTAATTGTTTTACGTTTGGAAGTGGAATAGAGATAAGGATGTTCGGGTGGTGAGAGTCTAATTTACTAAGCAGGTCATTGGGCTTAGTAACTGTTACATCTGATATGTTGCTCAGTACTAGGTCTAAAATTCTGCAGTCAGCATTTAAAATAGAATTAAATTGGTGAAGTTCATTGATTGACAGAAAGTCTACAAGTGAATACCCCAGTGAATTTTCATAATTAGATGGCGATAGATACAGGCCGTCATCACTCCTGTTCCAATCGATAAAACTCAAGTTAAAATCCCCAAGAATCACAACATCGTCGACATTATTTAGCACGTTGTTAACGTTACTTAAAAAGCATTGTAGAGAATCCAGTTTGACAGGCGGTGGCATATAGATAACACAAAGTGCAATTTTCCTAGTATAATTGTTAACAGTTAACTCTACAGACAACCATAAATCTTCGAAATCACTTTCCCAGTTTTTCATTCTTACAGATTTAATTTTACTATTAACAGCAACCATAACCCCACCCCCATCTTTTTTAGATGCCTTAGAACTTAATCTGTCCCTACGATACACCACATATCGCGAGTCAATGAACTCTCCATTAATTATGTTAGGATTTAACCAAGATTCAGTAAATGCTATTACATCATAATTAGTTAGTAAAATATTTTTATAGATATCTTCAGTTTTTGTCCTCATTCCACGAACATTTTGATAATAAATATCAAGCATTACGAATATAAATAACGCCAAGAACATTTATATAAAAACATACCTAAGTCTAAATTGTGATATCAGTTGTTTTCATTAACTTTAAACTATCCTGATTGCGAATGTAGATAGGCTTCGAATGGATATCTTTTCGTACAAGAATTCGCCCGTTGCGTATCCATACAAAGTTATATGACATCTCTTTAGCCAGTTTCCGTGTTGCCGCATGCAGTTGTTTGCCAGCAGGGCATAAATGCTCGCTCACAAAAATAGGCACTCGGATACCACCTATGCCCAAGTGATGCGAGTTCAATTTCTCCGAGGGATGTTTTTTGTTGAAGTCACCTACAGCAGCCAGAAGAGTGTCACGCTGGCGGGGGCTGCGGAGCTTAGCAATCACAGAACGTGGGCGGTTATTATCCTTATTTAGTTTGGCTACTCTTGTAATGTACATGATGTCACTGTCGCCAACATCACAACTAGTAACCTTCGCGATATTTTGTAGAGTTTTCACAAGGTTTTCGGACTTATCTTCTGGTAAACCATTAATTTCCACGTTGTTTTCGCGCATGTTTTGTTCCACTATACATATCCGTGTAGTAAGGTCATTGACACTTTGCTGGAGGTTTGCATTATCGTTGCGCAGTTGATTAATTATGGCATCTTTTTCATCAAAGCGTTTCTTGAACTCTTCGAAGTCCTCATTGAAAAATCCGAAAGAAGCTTTGAATTCAGATATTTCTCCCTGTATATTTTTTAGTTGATCAGTAAGTAACTCTTTGAAAGAAGATTTAACAGCGGCGGCCAATTATTCCTTAATTATATCTCTTAGAGTATTTTCGTTGAAGCAATGTTCCTGATTATTTGATTTCATACACATGGGTTGACCAATTTTCTTCCTTAGAGTCACATTCATTACGTCTGTTGGAGTGCTTTGACTACCAAGAGTTTTAGCTATAGTTTTAGTTTTGGGGCTCGGTGTCTGTTTCCGACTTGTTGAGCGACCGAGGTTCCCAGTATTATTAGCCGGGCGCGCAGGCGTATTAGTATTATCAGTTTTTAGCTGTTTGCAACAGCATTCGGGGCATTTCCAGGTGGACTTACAATCATGATCCATAAGATAGAAGTTGCTAATTGGTATGTTCACACAAAAAATATCAAATCTTAATTTGCACTCACAACAATCCAAAAATTCCAAATTTTTTATTTCATTCCGACATCCAGCGCAAGTATTTCTGTTCAGTTCCATTTTATTTATATTAATTTTGCATTCAAATTGAAGCTCCCAAGCAAAACTAGACGTTATTAATATGTAGTATAAAGCTTGAAGTCGTTGAGCGCAAGGCGGCAAGCGAGCATGCGTGTAAGTGCTGTGCGTGTGTGCGTAGGCGCGAGCGATCCGCGGGTTGCCCTAGGTCAGGGACGCAACAACAGCGCAGTCGTTATTTAAATATTTTAAAAGTAATTTGCTTATTACTCACAAACGCGCGAGAGTCCTGGTAAGATGTAATCACCACTGGACAGTCCGTCAACACAGCTTCACGGGGATGTATAGCACTACTTAGTATGAAAACTTTTGACCACTTTTCTGAATATTTTAACGGAGCAAGACTCAAAACAGTGTTATCACTTCGGCGCTTCAACTTGCTTTCTCATTACATAAGTACAGTCCCCCAAAACGCCCACCCTTTACCATTTCCTAGTGCTTTAGCTGGGAAGTAGAAGGGGCGCAACAAACTCCATAGCAGCACAGTAGGCCTAGCCAAGTTACAAACGTTTCATATCGAATCTCTTTCTACAATCGTTAACGCCTTAGCGTAAGCGATTATAGATAACGATAAGTTGGTAGCCAAGTTGACACGACTGAGTCGATCGCTCGTTCTACAACGTATGTAGAAAAAACCTACACTGTAGTCTATGGTGAGCGTTCCTATAAACTTCAAAGTCTTAAGTCACAGTTGTTTGCTTACTTTGTGCGCGGGCAGAATAGTTGTTTCAATGTGATAAAAAAGTAATCGAATTATGGTAAAGTTCTTCTTAAAAATTGGTTTATTATAATATCACAGCGTGGAATGTAATTTTAAACATTACTGTGTCTCGAAATGTTATTATTATAATCCTGCATAATATGAATGCAAGATATCTTAAATGAAGTGATAACTTATAAAGGATGGAATCAAGATCTCGAACAAGCCCAGAACAGTTCGCAACTCTATTGGAATTAATGGAAAGGTACGTAAATTATTAGTTATTTCGTAAATATCTACCTTTGTTATTTGAAAATCTATCATACTCGGTTCGAAACATAAACAATGACGTGATACGTGACATGAACTAATACGTATGAAACAAACAAAACAATTGTGTTTGACCCTTTATTTAATCAATAGACCCTTTGTTTCTCTGAAATAGTTTTAACTTATATTCTAGCCATGGCGATATAACGAGGCCCCAGCAAGGACCTCAAAGCCAAATAAAAGCTGACTGATTGTTGCAGGAACTGGGAGAGTTACTTAACTCCCTCGGTGGAGGAGTAATAAAGCCATTGGACAAATGGAAAAAAGTAAGATTCTCACAAAAACCACTGTAAATATATTATTTATAACATTTAGTATTCTATAAGATAAAGTACATACATACAACAATCAGCTTACTTTATAGACTAGAAAATGATTGATGAAAACATGCATGATAAAAATTAATAGACGAATATGTTTAGGTGTGGGCAGACTGGAAAACAAAAACAAAGAAAAAGGCCTTGGCAATACGTTGTGAGGCTTCTGGTACTGGAGGTGGTCCAAGCAGCAGACAAACTCTCACTGCTTCAGAAGAGAGAGTGTTGGGCATAATGGGTTTGACTGCTGTCATTGGTCAAGCTGGAATTGAGGAGAGAGGCTTTGATGTTAGTTTTTTTCTTTGTGTATTACTATATTTTTTTTTATAAACAAGTGTAATATTTTTCTAATTTATATTCTTCATATTTTTCAGGAGCCACCATCAGAGAGAAACTCTCTACCACCACCGACCAGAGATTCTGTGCACACTGTCTGTCCATCCCAAATTTCTGCCACAGATGAAATTATGTTGGATTTCATTTCTTCTGATTCTATACAAGGTACCTACCTTTAAATATATATTTTTTAAATATAATGGTATGGATACATAATTAAATTGGGCACATTTTAATATATGACTGTAATTATTTATTCTCAGCAACAACAGCATCTACCGCCCGTCCTTCACTGCCACCTCCCTCTGGGGAACTTCCACGCCATCCTCCACCGCCAGTGCTAACGCCGCCGCCTGGCACTCCGTCCGCGCCGATGCCGCCATCGACGTCGCCTGGCACGTCCACGTCACGGGGGCTCAGCAGCGGCGGCGGCATCGGCAAGCCCGTCGCCCGCAGCGTCGCCCACCACATCCACGCCGCTGCAAGCGGTTTCGAGCGCGCACGGCGGATACAAACACCCTTCGAACGAGCCACAAGCTAGGTCGTGGCTGTCGAGCATCGCCGGCTTCAAATAGAGGCAGACCGGGAAAACAATTATCACGAGAGGGAGATGGAAAGGTTGCGATTACAATCGAGAAGAATTGAAATGGAAGTTAACCAAAATCTTATTTTAAGTCGTTTGGCTGGTACTGGTAGACAATTTGATAGAAATTTTACCACAGTTGAGACTATCGTCACTACATGCGACAGACATTATCCCTTAAAATGTCCAATGTAGTGATAGTGGTGTCAGCTGAGGGCTATGAACATTTCAAATTGCCTACAATAACAGAGTAACAATTAATTTTTATTTCAATTGTTTGCTATTCTAATCCAGTTTACTTTTCCTAAATTATATACGTCCTAATTGTATCTATGTATCTTTTTTATGTCTTTTATTTAATATCATTGATCTTTTTATAGTAAAACAAAATCTATTTAAATTTAGACTTGAAATGTAAGAATGAAACCAATATTTATGTACAGTAACTGTAGGTAGGTAATTGATTTTTATGTAAAGTATTTGATAACAATAATACCTAAAATGTAGATAATGAGTGAATTGTAAATACAATGTATTGGATAACTGAAAAAATCCTTCCTTCTTACCTACCGTGCATGCCACCACCAAATTATTATGAATGTTAGTGTTTTAATAAAGACAATAATAAACTTATTTGTATTATTAATTTAATGAATGATACCCTTTTCTATTATAAAAAAGATGCTCTTCATCATTGGGCTTTACCAAAGCATGGGTATAATCTATGCAGCCAATTACACCAGGAAGGCCAAATCTTCTTTGGAAACTGAAACAATAATTGTTAGTTTAATTTGCATTACATGCACTTAGTAATTTAAACATTGTTAAATCTTTTAATATGTAAGTACATATAAAACAAGAGTGAGTACTCTTGTTTTATAAATGCTCTGTCTTGTCGTGTTTTCGGAAACACAATCCATTTTGCCATGACAGCAGGGTGCTTCAAAGCATGAACAACTTGTCTGATGCACCGACTAGCTGTGCGTTGAGCAAGATGTTGAGTGACCCCAACAATTCGCTGATATGATCCTGTGGCTAGGCAACTAAGAGCGCACAACACCTAAAAAAACAAAAACGTTGAGGAAATGAAATTATAGTAAGTACCTAATAAAAAAATTGCTAATACTATATTATATTAGTCAGCATACTAAACACTTACTTTAACTTTTAGGGGAATCTTTGGTTCCTTTTAGCGAAGTTTTTTGTAAGAGTTCTTGACAAAGGGCTTGGAAAGTCGTTTTGTTTAGCCAAAATTGCTGCACAATTAATATAGTTTCCGGTATTTCGCGTATTGTCTCCATGCACTGACGATTTATGTCACTTTTTTGGCGCCTAAGCCACACTTCTTCGTTATGAGCGCACCACAACATATTTAAAGTATGCATTTTATATGCTAAATGGTAATGAAAGTCCAAAAATATGGTAAATAAACAAAACACTTATCGGTCTCAACACAGCTGTATCTTAAAGACGCCATTTTTTTATCGTTTTCTCTTGGGTCTCGGCGATCGCTTAGTTATCGTTCACAAACTACGACATCGTTTCGTTAGCGCTTGTCAAAACTGTAACTTGGCTACCATTTCTATGGGTGTAGCGATCCACGTTGTAGAATAGAATAGAAAGGATCACATTTCATTCTAACATTTTGAACGATTGTAAACTTGGCTACGATTTTTCTATTCGTTTGTTCTGACCACGTGACTTAACGTTGTGATGATGTCATTCCTATACATTTGATTAGTTTTCTACTAGCGTTATCGATTGTAGATTGTCAACTTGGCTAAGCCTACAGCTGTCTGTTCAGTTAGAAAAAAAATATTCTACATATATAATAGCATTTAATATAACAAGAGCATTTAATATAGTATGTGAATAAACCCAGGAATGATACGTTTATTTTGTATACAGTCTGTCATTCGTGATTTAATGATATCGAATAACAGAGTGAGTAGCTGTCACCAAAACCTGGGTTCAATGAAATGTAAAGCGACCGTTATTGGCTTTTCAAATGAGTACGTTAATTAATATGGACTCGTAATTATTTTTGAAACAATGTTTTTGGACTGCCTTGGTCCATTTTACCGTAGTAAAGCCATTTCATACAACGGTCAAGGAATGATAATTGTGTTTTAATATAAAAAAATGAGTAGTCAATATAATATACAATCAATTTACCCGACATTTCATGCAGTGTGTGTTGTTTAGCATTGTAATTTTATCAGAAGTTTACCCAAAATAGCTATTACAGGTTTCCGACGGGGGCCATACCTGCTCCTCAATCCATCTGCCAAACTTTTTTCCAACTATGTTGCTGTCGGCTTCCAGTCTAACCGGATGCAGCTGAATAGCAGTATTTAACATGAAGCGACTGCCTATCTGACCTCTACAACCCAGTTACTGGGTAACACGATACCGCTTGGTAAGACTGGTTGTTAGACTTTTGGGGTTTTGACTACCCATAACGACTGTCAAAGATCTGTGAATGACAGCCGGGACCAATAGCTTAACGTGGTTTCCGAGGCACGGAAAGGTCGGAGGGGTCTCGATATGAATGGTCACCAATCCATGAACCGACCGCGGCAAGCGTAGCTTACCTACCTTATACAGGGAGGATTTTTGAGATGGGGCAGTAACGGCAGCTGTCTCGACCGTTGTAGCTACTGGAAAACGGTCTTAGGAGACTGTCCATAACTTTTTGAGACTTTTTGATCAACAGTCACAGATTTTTCAAAAAATTACAAACAGCAATAAAATTGGCAGTATATCCTGTTTTTTATATGGACCAAAAAACTCTATCGGACCAACTGGGTCCATTTGAGTACTAGAAAAGTCAAGTTACCAACCTACTTTTTACGACGGATAAACTAGCCGAAAATAAAGACAAAAATTGTTAAATATTTCAAAGGACTATGGGGGATTTTGTATGAACCCCGTCCCCTACAACAGTCATGGGATATGTGTCAATTTGTTCATTGGGCACCAAAAAAGCCTAAAGTAGTAAATATTAGTTGCAAAAACTATTGGGTTTATTTATAATAAAAAAAAATACTTTTCGGGAAAAATGTAATTATTATTAAACAAAAATATTTTTTTCCACAAACAAAAAAGCATATTTTACGTAAACAAATAACGATTCCATTTAAAAAAAAAATGTTTCTGAAACTGAAAATCATTGAGTAATAATAATAGTGTTTAAGTTAATATAGGTACCTATTAACTCATTAGTACAGCCAAAAGCATGTCAAACTATACACTACTGGCTTGAGTTAAGCTCTGATTTATACTGTGTGCCATACAAAAGAGGGCTTTTTTGGGTGGGAAATCATCAAATGACTTCTCCTGCGTGTCAGACTTTAACTGACTCAAAACCCACCCGTTTTCCTTCTGTTACCTGTGCCGGGGGCCACGGTATCTCTTTCAAACAACCCGCGACCACGGCGGGCATTGGCTCTAGCGAACCCCATCCATTGATGCTGACATCTCTTAGAGGCACGCGTGGAACAAAACGTGCCATCGACCCGGGCCTGGTCTTTACCGGGCGGCGAGCTGCCCATTGCTCACCGTCCGCAAGTCCGCGCCTACGATGGCCGAAGATCGGCTATGCGTTCTTGACGCCCAGGGCGTCTCCTGCGGCGACTAGGGGCGTGAGGGCGCAGACGTTGCCTCTCCCTCACGCGTTCCACCTCCTCCTTTGCAAGCATTACTGCTTCGCAGAAGGAGGTGACGGCCTTTCATGCCCTCTCGCTCCGTACCATGGCCTTGGCTAGGGCTGGACGCGAGAGATCTCCGCCACCGATCCACGAGGACACGGCGGCGGTGCTCTGCCCAAGCCAGGCAAGACCTCCACCGTATGCTCCACCGTGTCCTCCGGCCGATCCACACAATGGTGACACCCGGGCGTTTCCTCCCGCCCTATCCGAAACAGGAAAATCGTAAACAAGCCAATAATTATGACCACGGGAGTAGCAAATAATGAACGAGTGACGACTACGACTGTATTTGACATGACGAAAGAGAGAGAGAGACAGAGACAGAGACGAGATTTGACAGCTATAAAAATACTTTTATTTGTGTGAGGGTAAGAGAAAAAAAACAATCGGTTGCTTTAAAAACCGTTACCTTAAATGAAAATATTATTAAGGTCGCCATGTTCTAATCATTGTGCCCAAGTGTGCTAGTAAAAAAGAAAAAAATATATTAAAAAAACAATATTTTATAAAACCTCCTACTAGACGCTTCAAATTACACTTATTTCAAATCTATTGGATGGTGAGGACGTTTCTTCTCATCATCCTTTCGAACGAATACGCGTTATAATTTTATTTGATTTGAGAACAAATTTTTCTGCTTGCTTTTGAAAAAACCTTTAAAAAAAAATCTTTACACTTTTTTTTGCGATTTCTGACTTTTCTAGTGCTCAAACCTCAGTTGGTCCAGCAGTTTTTTGATCATTATCAGAAACAGGATCGATTGGCATCAAAAAAAGTTTTTGTGAAAACGGCCAATTCTCTTGCTGACTGTATTTTTTTTCAAAATCTGTGAATGCATCTCAAAATGTCTCAAAACGTTAAGGACAGTCTTCTTAGATCGTGTTCCTGTAGCTACAACGGTAAGGTAGCAGCCCTTACTGCCTCATCTCAAAAACCCACCCTGTATATCATACTTGCTTCTAAATAGGTTTTAAAAAAGTTTGTCACTTGTACCAAACATTTTAATCACAAGGCGGAAGCTAAATATTTTCTTGCTCGCAAATAACGAAATAAAATCACAATAACAATTCTTACATTTGGTTGTTTCTTTGTCTCCTAAATCTGGTATTTCATTTAAATGTCACTTCCTTTTATAATGCTCCATACACATATTATAAAACAAACGCGTCTGTCTGTCTGAACGTGATATATTTAAAAACTACCGAACAGATTTGCATACAGAGAAAGAGAGAAGATTCATGAGAAAGGTTTAGGAGTGTAGGATTCATCCCCGTTTCTTGGTGGTCATACTAGCATGTCATACTAATATGACCAGTGAGAATCGCTTGTATTGGTGGTTATATTATTTTTATAAACATCATAGATGTATATTTTATTTTATTTTTATTTTTTAGGAGCTCGTGGCTAAGTAATAACTGCCGCACGGGTCGATCCATTAGGTTAAGCTACGCTTGCCGGGGTTGGTCTGTGCATGGGTGACCATCTTTATATACCGAGACTCCTCCGTGCACCGGAAAGCACGTTAAGCCGTTGGTCCCGGCTGTCATTCATGGATCTTTGACATTTGTTACGGGTCGTCAGAAGCCCCAAAAATCTGACACCAGTCTTACCAAGGGGTATCGTATTACCCAGTTACTGGGTTGTGGAGGTCAGATAGGCAGTCGCTCCATGTAAAATACTGGTATTCATCTGCATCCGGTTAGGCTGGAAGCCGACCCCAATATAGTTGGGAAAAGGCTAGGTAGATTGATTTTTGATAGATGCATATTTGCTACATAGGTATTAATGAAATGAAATGACGATGATTGATGAAGATGTCGAAAAAAATCATGCCGACTATAAATTGTTTTCCTGGATTAATAGATACCTACATACTTTTAATTCCGTTAATACGTTCCCGTGGGATATTTTTCGACTGCCACGCGGGCAAAGCCCCGGGAAAAGGTTAGTAAAAAATATTTCTTGTCTGTCTGTGTGACCGCGTTTTTCTTTTAAACTACGCAACGGATTTTGATGCGATTTTCACTATCAATAAGGGTGGTCACACATGTGAAGTAAGATACGGTTGCCGTAACTTCGGCCGTGCCCATTAATTTGCTCGACGCACATCGCATCATCGGTCGAGTGTGTAAGGCTGAATGTTTTATTATCTACTAGCTGTACCCGCGACTTCGTTCGCGTGGTTTGACATTAGTAGGACCGTTATTGAAGCGAAACCAGGCTGCGGGATGCGGGACGCGACTACGCGTGTTTATTGTTTTAATAATTAGGAAGCCAGCACGCGTGGCATGACCACCATAGAAACGGATTTTGTCGACGGAAGAATAGACAAAATGATAGATTGTGATTGTGAATTTGTTTGTACACCTCCATACAAGTTAGTTGCACGTGTGAATTTTGTCCCGTATCCCGCGCAGGATTTGCCTAACTTTGATCAGAGGATTAAAGCCGCGTTTTACATAATTGACTTCTAGAACTCAGTTCTGTGGTATGGCATCTCAACAATTTGCATAGGTCTCAAGTAGATATAATAGTCTCTATCAAGGTATAGACAGTTAATTCCGATATGTACACCACATAAGCCAATTATGGTCCGATTGCGCAATCAATTGGCACATTCAATCGACTAACCACTATGTGGTAATTGGCACAAGCCAATAAATTAACAGCCAGAAATTACCTTACTGACTATTTAACTGTATCTGAATAAATAAATAAAGAACGCTGATTCTACTCACAAAAGGCACATTATAGATATGGACAGTACAGAAAATACGTTGTAAACGTTCGAATCGGCACTCTCACACAGACGCGCTCACTGACGAGTCATATTTAACATTCATCTTCTTTAAATATACAAATAAATAAAATTGAAGTGTTTGTTTGTAATGTCATAGTAAAAAGTATATTAGGTAGGTACCTATGTACATATATATCCAATTTTTTTTTTTAAATAATTGTCTGTCTAGAGTCTTTTGTTGTCTGTCTAAAAGTTCAGGCGGACGAAGTCGCGGGTAACAGCAAGAAAAACAAGAGAAAAAAAAACAATATAAAATATCTACACTTTTTTAGAAACTTCTACAATGACATATTAGTTCCATAAGTTTATAATAAAAAATAAAAATAAACTTTAAAAAGATTGCCTCGTCTCTCTAGTGGACGCAAGCGGTACTACTGATCATAGGGTAGGTTTCGATTCCCGGGACGGGCAAAGTGATATCGTTTTTTTTTTTTTTTTTGACATTTTTCTCAGTAGTAGCCCGGAGTCTGGATTTGTGCTTGGTTGATGGGATTAGGCTCGCGAGCTGCTACTATACTTATTCAATATTAGGGCCAATCTTTTTCATATTGTTCATTAATGATTTAATTAATTATATGCAAAAGCATATAGATGCTGGACTTGTTATTTTTGCTGACGATACGAATGCTATAATAGCCGCTAATGACATAGAATCTCTAACTAGTAAAGTAAACATGGCTCTAGCTCTCTTCCATTCTTGGTTTTCCATCAACACTCTTAATCTAAACACTAGTAAAACAAATGCAATTTTATTTATAAAAACGTCGAGAAATAAGGATACAATCGACATAACTTTGAATAATGATAATATAATATTAGTGGATAGCGTAAATTTTTTAGGTATTTACATTGACGAAAGTTTAAACTGGAAAAAAGAACTGTCAGCAATAGAAAGTTCAATTAGTTCGGCTTTCTATGCCCTTAGAAGTCTTCGAGAGGAGATCTCTATCGAACAATTGAAAGTAGTGTACTATTTGCTTGTAGAGTCTAGGCTCAGGTACAGTATTTCACTATGGGGAGGTAGTTACGCGTACAATGTGAACACAGCTTTTGTCGTTCAAAAAAGGGCCTTAAGAACTATAGTGAGAATTCCACAATGGGTATCGTGCAAGGAGTATTTTAAATATCTACAGATATTAACGGTGCCGTGTTTGTATATTCTAGTAGTACTCACTGACCTTATGAAAAAAACTGAACAGGTTCGAAACAGCAGAAGAAAGAAATAAGCGAGAAGCTACAAGGCGTAAGGACTTGCAGTATGACATACACCCACTTATGAAAGTGGTTACTCATGCGGCAAGTTTTCAATCGATCAAATTGTACAATACACTACCTACGCAATTAAAGTCCTTATATAATATAAACCAGTTTAAGCAGCAAGTTAAATCTTTTCTGGTAGAAAAATACTGTTGATGAGTTTCTCAATGAAGTATTTTAGCTGGACCATTATTTAAAAAAAAATTGACATAACAAATTTGAAATGCTGACATTAAATAATTTAATTGTGACATTGAATAAGGGAAATAAAGGGATGTGTGAATTTTTAATCATAATGACAATAGTAACTGGTTCTGACATGTTTGAATTTTATTAATGTAGTGAATTTTTGATAAAATATTGTTATACTAGATTATTTTGAATTTTTGTGTGTAAATAATATAACTTAGGTAGGCTATGACATTGTATGGAACTAATTTAATTCTGTTTAATTTGTTATTATTTTAATTATTTGTGAAATAGTATTCTTGTAAAACATTCAGACACAATGTAAATTGTTATTGAATAAATGAAATGAAATGAAAAAATGAAATGAAACTATAGGGTACCTCTGTAACGGTTACACCGCCACATACGAACTACGCATCAAAGACAAGATGTCACACAAATCCTGCATCGCGCAATTAGAGTTTACCGCGCGAACGACCTAAACAGGCTGAACTTTTAGTTACCATCCAAATTTTTTCCAGGCATTAGGTATGATTCACTAACAACATTTTTGAAAAAAAAAACTATTCGTAAAATTTTCATATTAACCTTCTGCGACTGAGGTGGTAGTCTATCGGACACCACCAAACACAAAAAACGTTGCCAGATCGTAACATGGCGTGATGTAGCTCTGTCTCGCTCGGTACCTTCCTGTAACGGCTCGCGCTAACGGTCAGTGAGGCGCGGGCGGCCCAGCCGTGTGTACGTTTGGAGTTTTCGACTGCCGGTGTCCCACAGACGTAAGTACAGCAATAAAGGCTGATTCTGATAGACGTCACCTCACAAATATCTTTTTATATTCATAGTGTCTGTTAGTTTTTTCATCAGTAACATATTAATACTACCATAGTGTCTCTGAGACATTCATACTTTTTTAAATGGCGACTCAAAGTACAGATAGTAGGCCACCAAAACGAGACAGCAGTGGAAGATATACAAATGATTATGAGCAGATTGAGGAATGGCCTGAAGAATTAGAAGAAGAAAACGAGTTTAGCGATTTTGATGATTCGGTAGAAGATCCTAATTATTGTGGAAGGAAATGTAAATCATTCTAAAGGTGGAGTGGACGAAATCGATAAAAAGTCTTCAATTTATTCAAGCAGTCGTAAAACATGCCGCTGGCCCATGACGATATTTTACAGAATTCTGGATTTAGCTGGTACTAGTTCATTCGTCTTATACCAATCTTGTCCAGGTGCTAAGCTGCGAAGAGGGGACGTTTTACTATCTTTGGCAAGAGAATTGGTTCTTTCTAGCCTAAAAGAACGCGTTTATAATGACAGACTGCCCAGACAACTCCGTCTTACTATAACGCGAGTTTTAGGCAATGATTTGCCTCCCCCTCCACCCGTGGCTCAGTTTCCAGGTCCTGCTGGAAGGAAGCTATGCAGCATATGACCCAGTAAATTGAAGAGGCAAACAAGGTATCACTGTTGCGCATGCAAAAAGCCAATTTGCCTGCAAAGTTCTTCTCCACTATGTCAAGACTGTAAACTCAAGTTTTAGATTTAGGGTTGACTTTGAGACGGATTTGTGCCTAATTGAACCGTGATAACACGTTGTATTTTTTGTTTTAGAGCTATACGATATCGCATAAAAGATTAATATTAACGGTTTTATAGAAGTTTTATTATTTCGTTTTTTTTTAAATAGTTTTGTAAGTTTAAGCGTAAAAATAATTAAAATAACGATCTCAATAAATGATTCCATAATGAACTCGTTTTTTGTTATGAGAATGCTTATACATTTTTATTTCATTATACATTAACCCATTAATCGTAAAATAAAACTAGAGCTCTATTATTTCGAAAGGTTATAAACGAATCAAGCTGTATATAGTGACGCCTGACAGACTACACCTCAGTCGAATGTTGATGAAAAATCCACCTCAGTTGCAGAAGGTTAAATCATTTTCTCGAAAGAATTATCCACTCTGCGTGGTATATAATAACTTTGTGATGTGATATCTCAATATTTTTGTATTCAGTGATACTAAAAGAAAAAACACGTATTCAATGATTTTCACCAAAGATTAATATATCAAAATTTGGACGGTGACTAAAAATTCAGCCTGTATAAGACTATCCGACATCAACAGTTGGGCAGGTGCCCGCCAGACATAACACCCGTCTGGTCGGAGGATCCTCCCTTTTCTATGGTGGATGAGTGAACTTTACACCCTGTTCCTCATACCCCTAAACCTCTGCCGAACCCTTCGGGAATTACAAGCGTGATCAATCTGCCTAGCCTTTTCCCAACTATATTGGGGTTGGCCTCCAGTCTAACCGGATGCAGCTGAATACCAGTATTTTAAATGGAGTGACTGTCTATCTGACCTCCACAACACAGTAACTGGGTAATACGATACCCCTTGGTAAGACTGGTTGTCAGACTTTCGGGCTTAACGACTTTCAAAGATCCACGAATCACAGCCGTGACCAACGGCTTAACGTGCTTTCCGAGGCACGGAGGAGTCTCGGTGTGAAAAGATGGGTGACCACCCATCCACAGACCAACCCCGGCAAGCGTAGCTTAACCTGATGGATCGACCCGTGCGGCAGTTAATACTTATCCACGGGCAGGAATTACAGGCGTGATGTTTAATAAAATTAATCGCAGCAACATTTAATGTGCGGTTGTTACTCGAAACATAATGATGACGTAACAAACACCCCGTCTGTTGGGAGCAAACCGCGAACTTCGCTCTGCTCACACATTTACTCGTCTCTACTGCGGTGTAGGTTCCGTTGTTGACCTTTCAGTGCAGTATCGAGTACTTTATTATGTACCGACTAGCTACTGCAGCGGAAAATGAGGATATTAACTGTATTGAGTTTATCTGTTTGTTTCTCTGTTAACTTTGCCAGAAGTAAGAACACATTTACATTCTCGAGGTTTGAAAGGCTTACTATGGAGTAAGACTGCGCTCCGAACCCTTTTGAGAACTAAAATCTAACAGTATCAAGGTAATACGCTATTTCTATATTTTTATGTGAATAACTTTTAACGTCATTTAATTTTGACATATCTAATTATGACATTCTTTTTCTTCTTAGGCCGTTTCCTCATTAGTCGGTATAGTACCGCTTAATTCCTCGTGAGAATATGTCATCTTCGAGTGATATATATGTTGAGTCGTGTTATATTTATCTTCGTTTACGAAAAAAACTAAAGCGCTATTGGCGTCATCCGTAAATTGCAATAATATTATATATTTTCAGTTAAACCGCGTGACGTGTCTCAATACACCGAGCGGGCACTGGATGTTTCTACCGAGACTTTATATATCGAAACGATCCCACGCATACCAAGCTATGTCGAATATTTATCGCTAAGAACTGGCTTTTGCTTGGACCGTTCCTGTTGATTTCGGATTGTTTTTTCTTTGTTTTTAATTCATATTTGATTAGGTACTAGTTTATTTATTTATTTAGAGGTATAAAAATGATGTATTAGGTATGTTGAAACTATTGGTACTCGTCACTTGTCCATAAGGGTTCATTAGAAAACCAGCGTCAGACAGCATTTGTCTGGCATTAATGGTGTAATGAAACTTTTTTAGCGCAGCCGTGAGGCACACACTATTATAAATTGCTATAAGATCATTTTCTCTTCTTATTTTGTTATTAGTGTTTCACGAACTGTGTCCAAATAAATATTACTCTTTCTTTCTGTCTTTTTTTATTACCGTGCCGAATGTTATTTTAACTGGTAATATCTCAAGAATAATTTCAAAATTCAAAAATTCTAAATTCAAAAGTCATTTATTCAAATTAGGCTGAGAATCAGCACTTTTCGAACGTCAAAGTTACATAAGACAGTCCCACAAAACGCCCACCCTTCACCACTTCCTAGTGCTTTCGCTGGGAAGAAGAAGTGGCGCAACAAACTCCCCAGCAGCTTTTATCGATTTTATCATAATTACTTAACTCATTTTATATTAATTATTTTATTCAATAATAATGTTTGGATGTCATAAATCCTACGATCTAAGCAAATAAATTTTACTTTTCTACTTTACATAGAAAGGGCCGTTCATTACTGCAATGTTTTCAGTCATAGATTTTCCTGGGTAAATGCATCTCAAATAGGTATCATAGCAGAGAATAAAACATTAATATTGTTTTCGTCTTTTAACGCCTAAATAAAATTATGTTCAATGTCATTAAACAGTCATTAAAATAATTACCACGTACGTAAAATAGGTAAAGTGAGCTTATAATTAATTCAAGCC
Source organism: Xanthia togata (assembly GCA_963853775.1). Taxonomy (NCBI): domain Eukaryota; kingdom Metazoa; phylum Arthropoda; class Insecta; order Lepidoptera; family Noctuidae; genus Xanthia; species Xanthia togata. Next base: position 6,323,867 of record OY970798.1, on the reverse strand, counting down.
ATGTTTCGTCACCGACAGGCCACGTTCTCGATGACAGCGGCGAGCGGAACGGAAGCTGCAAGATTTTAGACCCAATTTACATGGCGGCGGAAGAGAAGAGAAAAGAAGCAACGCAATTTATATATTTTTTAAATTTCCATTAAGTAGCAAAAAATATTGAAATTATTCCAAAAATGGATAGCAAGAATTCTCGAACATTCCTGGGACTGCCGTTAGTGTCTTCGAGGGAATACATAATAAGTGGTACGAAGAGAGGCGACCAAGCGCCAATTATACCAGTTATATGTATTAATAATCAGCACAGATTTTCAAGCATTCTCGACTCTTTGCGTGCCTTATCGCGCATTTAGGCTAAATCAACGCTTTCCTTCCCTTCTTTTCCACCGTAATGTAAATAAAATTGACCCATTACCTACCCTATGGAACCATCCCACCCCACCCAGCAGGCGCCCCGCCCGCAAAGTTAAGTAGTGACTGCGACTGAATAACCAGACAAGAGTGAAAACATTTCTGAGGCAGATTGTATGATTCGTCATTTCGAACTGAGTGAAATAGGTTAGGCTAGGTTAGAACTGTGAACTGTGACCCCCCCGAAGGGTTCCCGCATTGTCGTTGCGGGGGGGCTCATTAGCCGTGGGTTGGGCACCCACGGTGAAGCCAAGAGGAACCCGAGGAGGGGCCGCTCGTCAGGGCTTTTTGATAAAAGCCCATGACGTAGCGGCCAACGAGTAGGTTGCGGTGGCGACATCGCAACTGAGGCGGGCCGCGATGTCGTGTATCGGAGGCATCGCGGCTGCGGTTTCGGGGCCGCGGCTGGAGAGGTGTATTGCGGTACAGCGCTCTCCCTCCCTACTGCGGCCTTGACGGGGTCGCCACCGTCCGATGGCGAACGCGGTGGGGGCGCAGGGGAAGAGGAGTGTCGGTATAGCGTAGGCCGCTCTCCCTATCCTCTGCGGCCGAAAATTGGTAGACGGCGGGGCCAATGTCCTGACCCGTCGAAGAGGGGCCAAGGGCGCCTAGACAAGGGGCTGTCTGGCGCCCATGTGCTGGTTTGGTCCCTGGGTTGGTCACGGCGTGCCATGTGTTCTGGTGCGCCGGTGATGAAGGAGGAGGGGCCCGCTGCGGCGGGCTGGCACCAGGTTTTTTCGTTCCCGCGACCCCCGGCGTAGGTGTGAGACGGAACACCGGGGTGGTTTTTAGTCAGTAAGAGTCTGACAGACCCCTCCGCTCGCCCCAGGCGGAGGACATCCATGAGGATTTTCCACCCCGGAACAAAAAAAAAAAAAAAAAAGGTTAGAACTGTGACCAACCGTGCGCAAGCAAAGCTAGTGTAGAAAACGGTGCGCGTCAGCGGCTGTACGCTGCGAGCGCTTCTTCCAAGTTTCTTGCATAACATGGAACTATGGGGAGTAAGGGTTATTTTTTTTCCTCAATTCTCGCTATTGCACCTACCACTGTTTGTCTCTGCATCACCCAAAGGTTGACTGGTAGAAAATGCCTATGGCATTGAGTCCGCCTCTGTACAGTACTGTAATGTGCTTGAATTATTAAATAAATAAATAAAGGCCTAAAGTTTGTTAATACTCAACTAGTGTGTTGCAGTAGTTCCGCCGCCGCTTCCATTCCGCTCGCCGCTCTCACTGAGGACACAGCCGTAGGGTCGTGACTAATGTCGTGGTAAAGACACACCCAGATTCAAACCACAGGGAACTTTTGAGTGAGGTCCGTTCACAGAGGTAATGCGGACGTGTCGCTTTGTACCCAAAACCTAATGGTGGAGAGAAAATAGAAATGAAAGGTACACTGTAAGCTTTGTGGTTTTGGTTCGTTGTCTTACTACGTTGAGAAGACTAATGAACTGTGTTTTGTTTGGTACATGTGTTTTGATATATTGTAGGAACTGTGCGATCTCTTTGAGTTTGATTCAGCATTTCTTCTCAGGGATCTGTCAGCCAGGAAATGCAGCGTCAACTAGTTTAAAAAAAAACCCGCAAAGTGCGTGTCGGACCACGCACAAAGAAGGGTTCCGTAGTTGGAATGAATTTATCGTAAGAACAAACTTAACTTTGTAATTGAAAAACATGTTATCCCATACGGAATATATGGGAGAACATTTTTTTGCAACCGCAAATTTAAGTTGATCGATTACTACTCGTAAACTTGTAAAGCCCACTTAAGTGTGATAGTGTTCCTTTAAACTTCGTTGTATATAAGTACTACTGCCGTAACATTTGAATTTCTAACTACAACTGTTTAGTTGGTAGAGGGGGGGGGGGGCACTTGACTCTAACGAAAATTGGTACTTTAAAGCTTGATAAGTCACGAACGGTTTACTTAATCAACCCATCCATATATAGACCTATCCAACGATATCCCACACTATGGGAAGGACGAAAAAAAATATTATCATCCCCACGTTACATGTAGGGTAGGTACCCTAAATAATTGTTTTTTTTTCAAAGTTTTATTTTACCACTTTTTTGGCGTCATTAACGTGTATACTCATGCCAAATTAATACTTTCTAGTACCAATCGTTTTTGAGCTAATCCGCGGACAGACAGACGGACATGCCGAAACTATAAGGGTTCCTTGTTGACTACGGAACCCTAAAAACGAACAAGCCTTGCAGTAGTCGCATAATGATGTATAACATCTGACATCTTAGCTGAGAGTAGCAACGTCTCGGAAAATGGGTTGACATCATCTGACGGCTAATAGAGTTAGCCGTCAGATGATGCCAACCATTTTCCACCACGCACCGCGCGCGCTCTATGGTCGAATCCAATAGTGCACGCTTCCCCGGATTCCTGTTACACACTTTCGTCATAGTTATAGTGTCTTCAGATCTACTTACAGATAGAAACATAAATTTATTTTATTTTATCTAAGTTCTGATGAAAGTAGATCGTCGTCTTTTTACTCATATCGATAGTCTACCAGAAGTCACTGAAGGATGTGATAAACAGGTTAAAAGTAGGGAATGATTGACCTAAGCCGACAACTAATTTATCATCATTGAGAGACACATATATTATTTGTGTTTAACTGTAAACGGTTATATTGTAATAAATGAATTTAACTCCTGAAACCGCCATCATAGACATGAAACAGATTTTTTTCCTACAGATCATCACCATCAATTCTACCGAAAGAAGTCCATTGCTGGACCTTTCGAAAGTCCCTCCATTATCTAACACAACAGACTTTATATATCTAGCAGAAAAACCTAATGATAACTGCGTTAACACGAAAGCATTTGACATGAGTTCCCATTTTTACAACCTTCACACTATGACATGCACAGCATGACGTGTTTTCATCATAATAAATTATTCAAATTTTCCATTAGTATTTTCCACCCCACAACATTTTATTTCATAACAATATGTATGGATGTATAGAACTTAACTTGTATGTACCGCCTGTCTCCATTGAACATTTTGTTCCTGCAACCTGATTGGCCGCCACCATTACTGCGGTACCGATGCGCTAGCACCGCTTGTAAAAATAATGAACGAGCTACTCTCGAGTCACCTCCACGTAAGTGCACATAATCTCTTTGAAAAATATAGTGTTACTAGCTGTTGCCCGTGACTTCGTCTGCAATCCAGGATGAAAACTAGCCTTCGTCTTTCTCCAGATCACGGTCTACCCATGTGCCAAATTTAATACAAATCTGTTTAGCTGTTTTAGCGTGAAAGCGTTTAAATAAATAAACTCACTTTCGGATAAGGTGTGATTTTGTTCCCCATGGCCCACGACAAACGAACAATACGATCAAACCAGTTCTTATGGAACTTTCGCGTAGTTGTATATAAAGAGGGAACAGGGACTGCGATTCTCCATACAAATGTATTCCTTTTTTTCTTCCTGAATGCCTCTAGAGATTTTTTTTTTCATAAGGTCTAGGTCTGCTGTAGCCACGGTCGTCCCTGTTATTTCTTTTTTTTCAGCAACATATTGTTTAACAAAATATGACCCTCCAAAAATTAAAGGCCGTTATTACAGGATTACCAGACAAATTCAAAATAAAAATTACATAAAAGAAAGTGATAGGAACCTAGACATACTCTTTCTTAAAATTTTAATGTAAAAAATAATTGAATCGGCTCAGTTTTCGAGGAGAAAAAAAGGCAATACGAAACGTCAATCTAGTCATTTTTTTTGTGATATAATCGGTCTGAGCTGCAGCTGTCCCTATCGCACTCTACGGGGCCAGACGTGAGGTAAGACGTCGGCAATAGTTTCTACAAATACCTATTTTTCAATTTCCTCGCAGGCCCTGTTCCCTCTTAAGCTGCTGGACTCATTACCAGGACAACAACCGCTCAAATTAGCCCTCAGACCATTGAGGAAGTGAAGTTCAGGTACGTCTTTAGGAGTGACACCCTATTCTTCTTACACACTCATTCACACCTAACGTGTTAGCAAACTATTTATGTAACCCTACATTGGGTTTTCCTATATTTTTAGGAATCAAATAAGTTCCGGCAGTGTTCATTGACTGTGTGACGAGGGTAGGTTGACCTGTAAAGTTTTTTAATGTGGCTGGCTGTAGACCCAAATGTGGGGGTTTTTATGTTAGAAGCGGTAGCGATTAGTAGCTGTTGGTATTGTTCCTCTTCATAGCGGCGATTCTCATCAGATTCACACTTTTGATTTGTGATTTGAAAACACTTTTTTATCAATGCGGAATTTCACAGCATTAGGATTAATGACTATTTAACTAAGGAAACGATGGACGCGTACCGCGAGGGCTGATTCGAGGTGGTGCGGGAAAAGAGTTACTGGAAAGACTCAATAATGTGAAAAGAAGCTGTAATAACCACACATGTTTCGCTGAACCTTTTTTTTTTTTTTTTTTTTGGGTGGGAAATCATCAAATGACTCCTCCCGCTCTGGGTGGAGCGGGAGGGCGTGTCAGACTCTTACTGGCTAAAACCCACCCGTGTTCCTTCTCTTGCCTGTGCAATGCCAGGGGGCCACGGTATCCCTTTCGGACTTTCCCGCAACCCCGGCAGGCAATGGTCTCATCGGACCCCTTCACTCGCTGACACTCTTTGAGGAGCGCGTGGAACACAACGCGCCGTCGACCCGGGCTTGGTCCTTACCGGACGGCGAGCTACCCATTGCTCACCGTCCGCAAGCCCGCGCCTACGGTGGCCGGGAATCCGCGATCGATTCCCGACGCCCAGGGCGTCTCCTCCTGCGGCGGCTAGGAGCGTGAGGGCGCGAAATTTGCCTCTCCCTCACGCGCTCCGCCTCCTCCTTCGCGAGCATTATTGCTTCGCAGAAGGAGGTGACGGCCTCCCATGCCCTCTCGCTCCGTACCATGGCCTGGACCAGGGCCGGAGGCGAGAGATCCCCGCCACCGATCGCCTCCACGAGGACACGGCGGTGCTCTGCCCAAGCCGGGCATACCTTCACCGTATGCTCCACCGTGTCCTCCGGGCGATCCACGCAGTGATGACACCCGGGCGTTTCCTCCCGCCTTATACGAAACAGGTACCTCCCGAAACAGCCGTGTCCGGTGAGGACCTGCGTCAGGCGGAAGGTGAGGACGCCGTGGCGCCTCTCCAGCCACTCCTCAAAGAGGGGACTTATCGCCGCAATAGTGGCGTGCCCAGCACTGGGTTGCGACAATCGCACTCTCCATGACGCCATGATATCCCGTCGGAGCTCTGTCCGCTGTGTCGCGATTTCTCGCGGCATCGGAGTCAAGCCCCGGCGTTTCGCCTCCCCGCGCCACTCCCAAAATGTTTCGCTGAACCTGAAGTTGCATTCAAGCATCATTACGTGATATATAATACGTACATTTAAGCCATTAAATTACTTCTTAAAAACCACATCACAGCGAAATAACTTCCTGTTTTATTTTTATTGTGTAGGATGTCGGATACTTTCCTCACCGCAGCATTACAATAATTATGATTATTTAGTTATTTCATTTAATAAAACAATGATAGTTCAAATATAATTTAATATAGCAACTTGAAGATTATCTAAACATTGTACTTACCAGCAGCTTCTTTTTTGTAAAGAAAAAGTTACGAGAAGGAAGATATTTTTTAATTAAATATTTCAAGCCTTAAATTTTCCTGTTGTAGTAGGAAATTACAAAAGGTAGTGTCTGAAGGTACCCCCAGATTACTCGTAAAATACTGCGCAAAAATATTTTTAAAGAAAGGAACATAGGACTAATTCAGTATGATGTTTATTTCCTTACTTTATTTTTAAGGGGTATTTTTTTTTTTCTTTTCGTCATAATCTGGCAGTTTGAGTACTTAAAGGTGCACTAGTCGATGGCTCGAACTCGATTGTGGGCGTGACTAATATGCATGCTAATTAGTCTAATTATTTATTTAGTTTTTATTTATTTAGTTTTTATTTATCTAGTTTTTATTTATTTATTTACGTACACGTATCACGCCTGTATTCCCCGAGGGGTAAAGTAGAGGTGTACCTATAGTATACCCACATTGCGCCAGTTATGTCTAAGACCCATGTAATAGGGGGCGAGCTTATTGCTACCAACCGGGCACAAATCCAGACTCCGGGCTGCCTCTGAGCAATTCCAGATGAAAAACCCAATAATACTTTGCCTGACTCGGGAATCGAACCCAGGACTTCATGCTCAGCAGTAGCGCTTGCGACCACTAGACCAACGAGGCAGTTACCAAGGTAACGAGGTTATTTATTTACTAGTTTATTTAGTGAAATAGACGATGATTTATAACAAAAACGAGCGCGTAAAATGTTGAACAGACCTTTAGGCGTATAGATATTATGGAAAAACTACTGGAATGATTTACTCAAAATAAAATTATATGAATTTTTGAATAAATTTTCTACGGTTTCATTTTTGCCATTATTTTACTTCAGAAGTTATATATTTACGCCCAAAGTCGAGTTAAAATTAGTGTTGAAATAATATGGAAGTTTCAACGCTCATAGCGTATTCGACGCTATATTTTTTTTTTTGCGATTCTACTTCCTTACAGTGCTAGATAATGACAAGACACATTGATATAATTTTTAGATTTGAACGTTAACCGTCAAACAGACGAGTAATCACCATAATACGTTTGTATGGAAGAATAACCGACTAGCATACCTCTAATGAAAATACAAATGTCTTTTCTGTGGTATTGTTTGCCGAGTCGTTGAGCTCCTTAAGTTCTGAGTTGACCTACACGATTACTGATAAATGCATGCACTGACTGGACAGATCCAAATGACCTCTGAGTTCGGTACGGTCTTTCTTCTCAGAGTAGATAGGAACCACCGAACCCATCTAGTTTTAAAATATAAACAAATTTTTACGAGTAAAATGTTTTTTTTTAACCCAATTTACGGAAATAAATGTAATTTATCATTTACAATGACTATTAAAAGGAATATACACAGAAAACTGTTATATACACTGACGAGCGATATAAAATGCCACTTACAAAGTGCCAAAAAATCTAAATATCTCTTAAACCACACAAGTTAGCTACATGAAGCAAAAAAAATCATGAAAACAGTTTTTTAGGTGCTTTTTCTGCGCTATTAAATACACTTCAATGCTTTTTCAACCGACTTCAAAAAGGAGGAGGTTCTCAATTCAGTTGTGTTTTTTTTTTTTTTTTTGTATGTTTGTTACGCGATTACTCCGCCAATTATGAATTGATTTTGATGATTCTTTTTTTGTTTGGTAGGGCATACTTCAGAAATGGTCCCATATAAATTTGGTCGAGATCTGATGAGGGTTTTTTGACTTAGCTTCAATAATACGTATTTTTCCCACCTAGTATATGTGGATGATATTCTAATAGTTCCTGTCACTGTAATTTACATAGCGGGTATTCGTAGGTACCACAAGTAAAAAGTGAAAAATAAAAACTTTTTCACAAAAAATAAAACCGACTTCCAAAAAAAACACTAAAAAGTGAAAAATAACTTTGATTTCGGAAGTCGCTGGCAAAAAAACGAAAATAAAACCCAAAAGACACCGACTTCCGAAATCAAAGTTATTTTTCACTTTTTAGTGTTTTTTTTGGAAGTCGGTTTTATTTTTTGTGAAAAAGTTTTTACTTCAAGAATATCTTGCGTGGTTTCGGAAATATTTCATGATAAGTTAGTGGCTTTTTGTATTGCTCGTTAGTATTGGCTTTAAAGGTATTTGTATGGGGATTATGCACTAACATTATGTACATATTATTATGTAGGTACCATTTTTTTCCACCAAGCAGCGTTTCTATGTTCCATTTTGCCGAGTATGGATGCCAGTGTAAATAGGGTCAGGCACATGAAGTATTTTAGTTTTGTCACTATCGCCTGCAGAGTAAGCAAGCTGAAGTGGCAGTGAGCTGGCCATGTTTGTCGAAGGACCGAAGGCCGGTGGAACAGACGTGTCCTTGAGTGGAGACTGCGTATCGGCAAGCGCAGCGTGAGACACCTCCCAACTAGATAAAAAGGTGGCTGTGACGAGGCTGTGTGGAGGTATGCCCGGCTTGGGCAGAGCACCGCCGTGTCCTCGTGGAGGCGATGGGTGGCGGGGATCTCTCGCGAAAGCCCTGGTCCAGGCCATGGTACGGAGCGAGAGGGCATGGGAGGCCGTCACCTCCTTCTGCGATGCAGTAAGCTCACAAAGGAGGAGGCGGAACGCGTGAGGGAGAGGCAAATTTCGCGCCCTCACGCCCCTAGCCGCCGCAGGAGGAGACGCCCTGGGCGTCGGGAATTAATTGCTGATTCCCGGCCACCGTAGGCGCGGGCTTGCGGACGGTGAGCAATGGGTAGCTCGCCGTCCGGTAAGGACCAAGCCCAGGTCGACGACGGCGCGTTGTGTTCCACGCGTGCCTCAAAGAGTGTCAGCGAGTGAAGGGTCCGATGAAACCATTGCCTGCCGGGGTTGCGGGAAAGTCCGAAAGGGATACCGTGGCCCCATGGCATTGCACAGGCAACAGAAGGAACACGGGTGGGTTTTAGTCAGTAAGAGTCTGACACGCCCTCCCGCTCCACCCAGAGCGGGAGGAGTCATTTGATGATTTCCCACCCAAAAAAAAAAAAGGGTGTTGTGGGGCAGCCTTCGAGAGGTCTATGTCAGTGGACTTCGATAAGCCAGTGCCGCTGCATAATATGGACATCTGTAATACAGGTATTGCAAATATATAATATTGGAGATAAGCAATAGTGTCATTTACTTTCTATCAGATGGAACATCTGCTTGTTTGCCAACCAATAATGAAATCGAACCATTTAAAGTTTGTTTTTTAATCTCGTAGTTATTTGACATTTCAAGCGATTGTTGATTGTTTTTTTTTCCAATTTGAAGTTTGACATTTGCACCTGACAAATTAGTCTACGAGATTAAAAAACAGAGTTAGGTTGACACTTCTTACTTGTTTTTCAGACACTATACCTAATTTGATCATCTTACGACTAAGCTTTCAGGAGATATTCAGAGTTTTTATACAGAATCAAGTTTAATTAATATCAGGTCTTTACCTATAAAGTTGGAAATTTGTATGATAATTTTAAAATATAAAAATGTTGTTTTTTTTTATTTCAGCTACCTAATGAAAGTACTGGCCCAAATTATCTATACAATTTTGCCATTTTGATGGCAGTTTGTTTATCCCTTTACTGTAGAAGTCTGCCGGACGGGAGGAGATGAAGTCAGCGAAAGCGTTTTGTACTGCCTCTCGGGTGTTGAATTTTTTCCCACTTAAAAAAATTTCAAAATTTTGAAAAAAGTAGAAGTCTGTTGGGGCAAGGTCCGGTGAGTACGGTGGGTGACGGAGAGCTTCCAGCTGTAACTCTTGTAGCTTTGCGATGGTCTGTCGTGAAGTGTGAGCTCGCGCGTTGTCGTGGAGAAGCAATTTGGAAGAGCGATTGACTAGTCTTGGTTGTTGAATTACGAGCTTCTCCATCATTGTTTGCAATTCTTGGCATTAGACATCTGCCGTCACTGTTGTGTCATTCGGTAAGAAGCTGTGATGTTCAAGTCCGGCACTGGTCCACCAGACAGTCACCATCATCTTCCTATGAGTAATCTTTTTTTTAGCGCACTGATTAGGTGCTGTACCCGGGCCCACCCACTGAGACAAACGATTACGGTTGTCATACAGGATCCACTTTTCATCGCAGGTAACAATTCAATTAAGAATTCCCTCGTTTCTATGCCGATTCAGTAGTGCTATGCAAGCTTCGACGCGTAAATCTCGCTGTTGGTCGCTTAGTTAGTGTGGCACCCATTTATCTAGCTTTTTATCTTTGCGATTTGACGCAAGTGCTTTAATGTTGTTTTGACACTAACTCCAAAGCCCGTAGCAAGCTCAGCCGTAGATTGAGTTGGATCCGCTTCCACTATCGCCTTCAATTCGTCGTTGTCGACAATGGTTACCGCACGACCGCGAGGCTCGTTCTTCAACTCAAAATTTCCAGATTTAAAACGATTGAACCAATAATGGACCGTGTTTATGCAAGCAGTGTTAGGCCCGTACACGTCGTTAATGTTTCGTGTTGTTTGCGCAGCGGTATTTCCACGTAGGAACTCATATTCGGAAATTGTACGAATTTTCAGTTTATCCTTGGCGCCAAAAACTACCACAATGTCACAAAAACAAAAAACTATCTAAAAATAAATGACTGAATTTGAAATAAAATTAACGTCTTTCGAACAAAATTCTCGGGGGGAGGAGGGGACCTCGCGGCGGCTCGTGTAGTCTCGCGCACGGAAGGTCTCGCGGCAGCGCGACAGTAGCCGCTATTCTATCAAGCGTATCTATATTTTTTGATATTGCACATAAAGTTTATAATTCCTTGTCATTAAAACTCGCTGGTCGCTGCCATTTCAGTGTGAATTGAGCCTAATAGGGAATGAAACACACCACACACAGTATTTTACCAGTAAAAGCTTTTTGAATGAAATGAAAAGCTTTTACTGTTAAAATAGTGTCCCTTTTAAATAACATTCGTACCTATAAAAGAAGGTATTCAAGAGGTTAGGTTTTCCAGTAGACCTAATTCTCATTGATTACTTAGGGTTTTAAGGCGACGATAGACTTTTAATAATTTTATACTGAAGATCACGTCAAACGAGTAGTGTTCATGATTTGGACAGAATTTTTTATTAAATTAGAGCATTTTCTTATTAATTTACTATAGGAATATTTTAGATACTGTTTATATTACATAGTGAAATTAAATTTGTAAAGTTATGTCAGTTATGTCAAACGCGAAAAAAAGATTTAAAATCACGCAAAATCTTTCAAGAGTATTTTTCTGAAAGCTTCACAATTTTAAAGATAATTTAATTATTGATCTTTTAGTATACGCGTTTTACTAAAATATATTTTGTTTTATGTATATTAAATTAAGAACAGCGACTAATTTAGGACAGCGCTCCTTGATGGGCGAGTACTATTACTGGCTGGACGTTCGACGCGTTGCGTGAGCTCAGTACAGAACACTCAAGGTCACAGGCATATATCTGCGTCTTAATAAGACTGCTTTTATGCGTACCTAAAGCCCGTCGTACATGGCACGAGTTGGTACGGCGTATAAAGTAAAACGCGCCGTTGAAGAAATGTGTCTGTCAACAAGCTTCCATAGTGACCCATACCCCACTGACGACCGGTGAATAAACCGTAGTTTTTCAAGGCAAAAAAAACGTGTAGAAAGGGCCTAAACGTGACTTTAGTACCCTTGTTTGTATTTTAGGGGCATGAGGAACAGGGTGTAAAGTTCACTCATCCACCATAGAAAAGGGAGGATCCTCCAACCAGACGGGTGTTGTGTCTGGCGGGCCGATTGTCCGACTGTTGATGTCGGATAGTCTTATATATATGTCGTTCGCGCGGTAAACTCTTATTGCGCGATGCAGGATTTGTGTGACGTCATCTCTTTGATGCGTAGTTCGTATGTGGCGATGTAACCGCTACAGTATTATTCTAATGTTACATAGTGATTAAAAACTCATTACACGGTAATGTGAGTTATATTGCTACATTTCAGTATTCAGAAAGTTTAGAGTTAGGTACGAGTATGTAACGTATAGCTTAGCATAAATTTCAGTCGTTCCATATAAAATTATTATTATATTTAGGTTTTCAGCTGCAACCGGTTAGACTGGAAGCTGACCCCAACATAGTTGGGAAAAGGCTGGGCAGATGATGATGACCTAAGCATAATCAGTCTATAATGTCCCTACTGCTGGGACACAGCCTCTGTGAGAGGGAGTGGGCCATAATCCACCAAGCGGGCCCAATTCGGGTTGGTGAATGTCACATGTCTTGGAATTTTTAGTTCTGGGACACACGCCGGTTTCCTCACGATGTTTTCCTTCACCGTTTTGAAAGCAGTGGTGATGAAATAATTTACACAAAGTAAAGTGCCTGCTTGGGTTCGAAACCACGACCTACTACTACTCGTAAGTCGTTTACCACTGGGTCACCACTGCTCCCTGATGAAGATAACCTAAGCAATAAGTTTCAAACCTCAGGAACTGGAGCTTTTTTTTCTCTATAATTTAAATAAGTTGTTTTAGGGACTTTAAGGTCGATAAACACGACTTTTTGATACAAAGGAAGATTTTTCATACGAGGGAGCGACTAACTATCAACGATTTTCTCGTTCAAAAAACGTACAAATGATGGTCCCGTATAGGTAATAGAGATTTATATTAGGGTAAAACCGGGATAGATGCCGCGCTGGGATAGATGCCTCGTTTCTAAAAACTCAACTACCAGAGAACGAAACAGCAAATTCGTTGTTTACATACGCGCCACATGCACCCCCCACCTCAGTGACGCGCGAGTTGTTGTGCTAGAGGGACGTTTGTCGCTTGTGTGTCGAATTACATTCGCAGCGGACGCGACGAACGCTTCAAAATTTCAAACGTAAGTATTCACTATTCCATATCTTTATAAACAGTTAAATGATTACATTTTATTTGAATGGTTTTAATACATTGGTTCTTTAAGAATACATTTAAGAGTCAATCACTGATGTTTGCATTTATTTTATATAAAAAATAATGAGAGGCATCTATCCCTAGTGAAAAGGATAGTTGGCCCGAGTTTACAAGGGATAGTTGACTTTAGGGGCATCTATCCCTCTATACTGCAAGAGGTATTATTAATTTTTATTTTGTTAGAGATTCATATGAATGTTGATTTTTTTTTAATGTTAAATAATTATTTCTACGTTAAAACGGGAATGTTTCGTTTGAGATGATTCTATATGATAGTTTTAATATGTTATCGCTTAAACAGTTTTTTTGTATTTTTTGTTAAAGACATGCATAAATATAATTATGGTTAAGCATTTTATATTACCTACACATGAAGATAATAAATAAATATTACATTGTGATTACGTATTCTTGTTGATTATTTAAAAAGGCATCTATCCCGCATCACAGGCATCTATCCTCCTAAGTGATTTCATAGTGGGGCATCTATCCATACAGGTAGGCACCTATCCCCAAAAAATGTGTTTCGCAAGAATTACATTTTTGCAAAACCAGTAATGGTTAGGTAAATAAATACAGTTTCTAAAGCTTTATGAATGATTAAACTAACTATATTACAGGGTCAATCTAAGCAAATATGTTTGGTATTCAAATAATGAAACAGTTTCGAAAAGTGGGGCATCTATCCCGGTTTTACCCTAAGTATATCAATAGTTGATCACACCGCTAGCGTGTGCTAGATTACCGCAGACACGCTTTCAAAGAGAGAACTCGCTCAGAGACGCTCGCTTGGCGGGCAGAACACTCGCTGAGAGACTCGCGCTTGGTACTATCATGGACACTGGCACCTGACCACTTTTCGACCTTATTGCTTTGGTAATAAGGTTCAAAACTAGTCAGCGCCAACATATTTTTAGTTGCTAGCTCTACTAGGGAACCTTAACCGAACTACCTCTAAAATAGGATATATTCGCAGTGTTTTGTAGTGTATACCTATTGAATACCTTTGTTTCAAAGTAATTATTAGGCATGCCGAACACAAACTACAAACGCACACAAACATTGAAACAGACGCCCTGCGGCATCAATTAAGTTGTTTATATTACATTAGCAGTATCCTGTAAACTAAATTGTATGCATAACAATCAATTTGATTATGTGCGTGTGTGTACCTATCATACGCTAACTTTACAGTCTGCTGTTTTTCAATTGTTTTTTGTTATTTATCTATCTTAGAGCCTGTGCACACGACCCCAACGCATGGGGTGGCGAGGCGGCGCCGGAGCGGTATATACATACAAATATCCATGGTATGCCATACGGTGCGTTCCGGCGACGCACAGCACGTACACCGGACCTGCACCCCGCGAGACGAGGTGGGGAGGGGTGTACACGTTACGATACCGGAGTGGCACCGCAGCCGGTCTATTCTGTAACCATTTCACCGTGAAAACTTAAGTGAAGTGAGTTTGAAGTGAGCTGTCATTCCACCTGCTGCTAGGGACTGACAGCTCACTCCGAGTTCACTTAACCCAAGTTTTCACGGTGAGATGGTTACAGAATAGCACTGCATTTGTGCGTGGTCAAAAACACAGATGTTTGACAGATGACAATTTACGCGGCGCGGCGCCGCTGCGGCGAAACAACGCTACGGCGCCGCAGGGCCCGTGTGACCACTAATACGGCGAAATCTTTGCGGTGGGTCGCCGCAACGCATCGTGTAAACTGGCTCTTACGCAATGTTATTAATCAAGTTCATGATAAATCTGGTACAATATTTATAATAACATAACATAACATCATGGCTGTTTACTCCGAACGGTTACGCATAGGTGTACATATAATATGTAGGTACACCCACATTTTGCTAGTTATATTAAAGTCCCATATACTAGGGGGCGAGCCTATTTCCATCAACCGGGCATAAATACAGAGTCCAGGCGGCTATTACTGAGAAATTCCTGATGAAAAAACCCAACAACACTTTTCTCGACTTGGGTATCGAACCCAGGACTTCATACTCAGCAGTAGCGCTTCAACCACTAGACCAACGAGCAGGCATGTTCTATGTTCCTTCTATGTTATGGGGTTTGGTTTCCACACTTAGTCCGTCAGGTGTACCGTTGTGCGTGGAACATGGCGGCCGTTTGGTGGTTATTCCAACCAACCCGTCACTCTCCAGAAGATAATTAAATCTTCTGGTCTGTTCAGAACATCTATTCTTCGAACATCTTGGGTGACCTAAGGGTTTCTGTTCTAATCTGGGTGACGCCCGTGCATTCAAAGAGCACGTGCGCGACAAGTTGTGTTTATTTATCTAAAATTGTAATGACCTGTTTACTTATCTGACATATTTTAAATCGAATTATTATTATTTTCTTTTTTATGCAATCTATTGGCATGCCACCTTAATTGTAATTGCTTGTTTATGTTAATTTTTTACGCCATATATTGGCAAAACATAGTGCACATATTCTAGACAATATACTATATGTAACCATACCTATGTTTAACAAAATAAATGATTGATTGATTGATTGGTTTCCTCAGCCTTTATGCACGCCCTGCACAGAGGACTGTCCGTTATGTCTATTGTGTGGAAGTGTTTGTTTAGCGAGCAGTGTCCCGTGATGGCCCCCGTCACCAGGCACAGGCCGTTCCTATCCAGGCGTAATAAACGTCTGGTCAGCCTGCTATCCAAGAATGGCATAGCTTACTTTGACTGCCTGCAGCCCGGTGTCAAGATCCACCAGTTTTCCTTTGGTGTTTGGGTGAACTCCTGTAGCCACCTGCATAATAAAATTGGTTGAAGGGGATGGGTATAATAGGCTCGTGTCCACAGACTGCCGTGCTGGATCCTCGTCTAACAAGTTCGTCAGCTGCGTCGTTATCTAGCGATCCGCTGTGTCCTTTTACCCTTATCGGTTATTGAGAAATTTGCGTTGAAAAAACTAGGATTTTCTGTTTTTAGACCGCGAAATTGATACGGGCTCTTAAACCATTTACAGGCACTTTTGAATTGTCAAGGGGTCAGTCAGTCAGAAATATGAAGCTAGTTGCCCATTCCAAAGCGTAGGTTCCTATGGAGAAGAACGGGCAAGAAACTCCACGGACACTGTAACTGAGAACAATGTAGAAAGCACATAAAAAGCGTCCGTAATAAAAAGTAAAAACAATTCAAAAATTAAAATAAGCCGAGGCAGATAAGAGATGACCAGTCCCTACTGACGCATGGATCAGCACCGTTTAGCTCAACCATTTTGAAGGGAACTTGACGATCTAACACATAATGCTAGTGATAGTATCACAAACAAACCGCTGCAGTTTTTCGAGATCTCTTTGTGCTGTACTCAGATCTGTCCTGGGCCACCAGACCAGTGAGCCGAACGAGCAGGCATACAAATTTTTGTTACTGAATAATAATGACTATGACGAGGAATGGCCAAAGAGCTGTTCCTCAATTATTTGGCGCAAACACATCTTACAGCAACGTACGTCTTCTTCCCAGCAAAAGCACTAGGAAGTGGTGAAGGTTGGGCGTTTTGAGGACTGTCTTATGTAATTTTGACGTTCGAAAAGTTAAAGAAACTTTTGAATTTTGAATTTAGCACACTCACCATGACGCTGACCATTCCCGTCTACTATTAGTGGTCAATGATAGCACATTTTATGAATGGTACACAATTTTCGAACCGCAGCGCGCTTGTCCATGCCAAACAAATATCAACATTGCAGTCCTTAAAATAAAGTTGAAAATCACCTCGTTTGCTGGCCGGCCCTTATGGAGTGCGAGTACCTAATCTACACTTTAAACATTTGCGTTTAAATTGGCATTTGCCTGTTTGCAAACCCACTACCTATATGTGAAAATGACGAAATTACGGTTACATCACACAAAATAAATATTAAAAAATTCCTACACAATTTTTTGTCCTTTCAATATCTGCATTTGTGTTCCCTTCCACATATAACCCATCCGACTTCAAAGCCAGAGTGAACAAGCATCTTCTGGGCACGTTCGTTCCATCGCAGACCTCACCCATCGCTTTCCATCAGGTGAGATCGTGGTCAAGAGCAGGCCCATATTCCTATTTCTTTTTATTTTAAATCGCCATTTTCTCTTTACTTGGCCTTCATATGCTGAAGAGCTAGGTTTTTAGCAAAGGGTTTTAGGGTACTCAAATTTATAGAGATTATGTAGCCCAGGCGGCCTATTCAGACGATAATGTATATTCAATCGACTGCCTCAAATACCTCCGGAAATTTCGAAAATAAATATTGTAAGTCACGATTCTAGTACACAATGATTTTATTTACACTTTCTATGTAAATGTTTGTACTTACCTACAGGTATTTTATTGAGGCTGTGTAGGTATGTGTTTATTTATAGATGGCAATACTAACAATTTTGTACCAGGGTGTTAGTGCCAGTACTGATCTATTATTCTAAACGTAAAATGTAAGTACTGCCCCGTTGATTTAGTGGTCGCAAGAGCTACTGCTGAGCATGAGGCACGGGGATCGATTCCCGGGTCGGGAAAAGTGTCATTTATTTTTTCCATCAAGAACTTCTCAGTAGGATCTCGGAGTCTGGATTTGTGCCCGGTTGATGCAACACTCCACTATTTGATAAACGCTAACACATCAGTAATAAAGTTGAATATTGCTTGCCCTCTTTGGTCGTGTTCGAGCACGGAACTAAATGTCGTAAGTCTCAATTCTTATTTAGTTTATAACGAAAGTAATAATTGATCTAGAGAAAAAAATATCTTATATCTGGATAATAAACGATATTTTCTTACTGTCAATAATTATTTTAGTTATAAAAGCCGAGTAATCCTGTTTTTGTTACAAATAATCTTTAAGAATCACATGATTTTCGAATAAAAAATAAATCGAGCGATAATGTTCCAATTACGTAACTGTCTTCTAAATGGAAAGAAAAAGATCCAATAAATCATATACTCTAAAGTTCAATTTTGATTGTATGCGTAACTTTTTCAGAATATTAATGCAAATTTTCATACAATTTAGGGAGCCTCCTCCACCGAAATGTGGATGTACTATTGGTACACCACTGCTTATGGTTCGGGGAATACAGGTGTGCTATTATGTTACATTAAATGGAAGTAAAAGTAGAATCTAATAGTAGTCCAAGTATTTTTTGAGTTTTCCATATTTTCCATATATCTCAACTCACCTGTATACGGTCTACTGAGTCACGGTAATATTATCATACAGTATGGTAACTCGGCCGTATCTTGGAAATAAATGCCTACAGCCGCGCGGTACGTAAACATGCGATAGGGCTGCCCACCTCCAGCATTTTAATTACATTTGCCTACGTTGTGTTTCCATTTAGTTTTGTGATTGTAAATATACTTTTTTTTTATATAAACAAATAAAATACTTTGTGAATTTAATAGGAAGTGTTCAATAAAAATGCGTGTTGTGTTTTGATTGGTAGAATCAATTAAAAAAACATGCTTATGTTTGAAATCGGTCTTATAAATTTGCGACCGAAAAATATTTGCGCCTCGACTGAGACGTACGAAATGCTTTATAATTAAATTAAATATTAATCTGAAATACTTAATCTGAGAAAATTTCAACTATCTAGTGACAGACAGACGGTCAAATTTATTTTTTCTAGTATTATTCATACACACAGTACAATAAACAATTATTATTAATAATAAAATACAACGTCTTTACTTTGAATTATACAAACTAACAAAACAAAACACACATGCCCCGAGGTTTTAACACAAGCGTACCTACCGTATCATGATTCATGATCCACCTATAACTACCTATTTCACTCGTGTCAATCACTTTCATTTTCTCAATTCACTTTATTTATTAATCCAGATATCTTTTTTTCGGGAGGTAAAAGGAAATACTTATCCATTAAAAAGACACACATTATGTACCTACCTACTAGTAAGTAACATTATTTTATAGTCTTACCTTTCAGTTTCCAGGTAATCTAAAAAAAGTTATCTCTGGATGCGTTACTGACGAATTCATGCAACCAAAAACAGCACAATATATCCTACTCGTCATATTAAATATGTACTTGAACTTATTTTTAGTGAAAACATCGCGCGCTTTTTGTTAAAAAAACAACACACCGTCCGTTCGTCACTGCGGCACAGTCGCGACTGTCTGCGTGCCGAACGGATGCCAAGATCGAGGCGCTTAGGCATAGCTCGCGTTTCGTCCGTTTGTATGAAGTTGAAATACTGTATGATAATATTACTGTGACTAAGTTGATTAAAAACTCGTTTTCTTGAATGGTGTTTGACTAAATTACGTAGTTACTAAAAAACCGGCCAAGTGCGTGTCGGACCACGCACAGTAAAGAGTTCCGTAGGTGCGACGAATTTATCCCAAGAACAAACTTAACATTGTTGTTGAAAAACATGTTTTCCCATACATTACAACTGCAAAAATGTAAGTTTGTAAAAAAAAAAAAAAACAAACTAGGCTGAGAATCAGCACTTTTAGAACGTCAAAGTTACTTAAGACAGTCAATGTACGAGAAGATAGTCAGTGTACGCACAATATTGAGAGATTTACCATGCTATTTTAAACATAGACTTCTTATAGGTTTTCCAGTAATCTATGAGTAGAGAACCATTCTCTGTATTTTTTTCAATAGTTTAGGCTCTGTGGATTCGGAGATAAGGGAGGGAAATTGTAAATATTCATAAGTTTTCTTAAATATCTATATCTACACCCATGCTATATCCTCTATAAAAGTTTCTGAAACAGTTAGCTTATTGCCAACATTAAAACACCATGTCATAACCGTAACCATAAATAGCATCTAAACGGGAGTTATAATGTTGTACTGAATTTCATTATGCATCTCCTTTTCAAAAAAAGAACATTGTCATACCCGCGCGTTTCACTACCATAGCGCCTTAATTAGGTACAAAAAAAACTTATTGGTTATTCGAATTAACGTCATAACTCGCCATTTGTGTTCAATATTAATAATGCAATTTTTTTTTAAGTACTTTCTTTCGTTTTTTTTTCGTTTGTTTTGTTTGTTTGTCCCATACATAGTTTGTTTGTAGATACTCAGCAATTAAACTTTCCATGAATTTGCATAGTTCTTACAACACTGTACAACACCCTATGGTTTCAGAACGTTTTATAGAGGATTCATAACATGGGTGTAGATAAAGTATTGTATGCAACTGTACATAATTAGGTATTAAAACACTCATGTGATACTATTATCCCTATATATATATCCTATATTATCCCTATAGATAAACCCACATTGGTGTTTTAATACCCCTTATTAAACAACAGTTGCATAAATAACGATTAAAGTTAATTTAATCATTATAAAAACATTATATTTAAGATCCTCACGTGTGACACTTCAAATAAAAGGGCTTTTATTTGAAATGTCACACGGTACAGTGTGACACAGAAATATAAATATTCAAATTCAAAAGTCATTTATTCAAACTAGGCTGAGAATCAGCACTTTTCGAACGTCAAAGTTACATAAGCGTGTACCAACCAAACTTCAACGTAATCGGTCCATTAGATTCAGAGCTAAGTGGCTGTGACAGACCGACAGACAGACACGAGTGATCCTATAAGGGTTGCGTTTTGTCCATTTGGATGTACCGAACCCTAAAAAGTCATTGGTTAGGCCTTTTTTCTTGAAAAGACGAAAGATTCACTAGTTTATAATATTTACATATATGTAAATGCTTAGGTTTATTTTAAGGAAAAAAAATACTAATAATAGCTGGATTTTTATAAGCCTAGAAACCATTTCAAATGTTTAAAAAAAACACAGCACGTAGTCAGAGTTTAGTTAAAAGCTAAAAATTCAATTTTAACGCTCAACAAAAATGATTGACATAACAATAAATTGAAAATCGAATTAAACTAGAATTTTTCCAGCTTCAAACTCGATTTATTCTCATCAATTTTACTGAATAATATTGAGTTAGAGCTGTGCTCGTACCCGCTTATCTTATTGACTGTGCGCTGCATTTTTATTAACTCACAGATTTAATAAACGCTCGAGTCACATTATGAAATAAAAATATTGCTTTGTTTTCGTAAATGTACATTATTATTTTAACTGACGGAGGAGCTCGTGGCTAAGTAATAACTGCCGCACGGGTCGATCCATCACTCTAAGCTATGCTTGCCGGGGTTGGTCTGTAGATAGGTGACCATCTTTACATAACGAGACTCCTCCGTGCCTCGGAAAGCACGTTAAGCCGTTGGTCCCGGCTGTCATTCGTGGATCTTTGACAGTCGTTACGGGTCGTCAGAAGCCCAAAAACTGACAACCAGTCTTACCAAGGGGTATCGTATTACCCAGTTACTGGGTTGTGGAGGTCAGGTAGGCAGTCGCTCCATGTAAAATACTGGTATTCAGCTGCATCCGGTTTGACTGGAAGCCGACCCCAAAATAGTAGTAATATTTTAACACTAAAACTAAATCACGATAAATCGGTTTCTTTAGTAGACACGTGGCCGCGACGCCATTTTGTTTACACTCTATAATCTATTATTCTTAAAGTATTAATTATGGAACAGAGTGATAGCCTAGTAGTGTGACCGTCGGACTGCAAAGTCATAGGTCTCGAGTTCGAACCCAAGACACGCACCTCTGACTTATCGGATTCATGTGCGTATTTGCGTATTATATAATTATCACTTGCATCAAAAGCGGTGAAGGAAAACATCGTGAGGAAACCGGCATGTCAGAGAGATATTTATCGACGGCATGTGAAGCCATGTTAGAGGAACATGGGCGGCATTAAAATTCTGACACCACGTTAGCCACTAACCACACGAAAAAAAAAAGAATTAAAGTATTGGTGACCTGTAATATAGGTTGGTGACCTACTACCCAGGTTTTTATATAAACCTTACACATCACAGGCACATCACAGGCACATCACAGGCACATCTCTCTTTGTTCATCAAAGATTAGCATTAAGTTCATAACTTGTAAAAAGAAAATAAACGTTTTATATTATTCATTAAAATAAATTATATTATTCTTGTTCTACTTTCTCTGGTCGCTTTTAAACCTATTCAGAGTCTTCATTCCTATTCCTGTAATATTATATATGGGCTGTTCAAAACTCAGCGGAAACCAGAACGCAAAAGATATAAAAATACCAACCACTAAAACATCGAGTACATTGACTCTTGAGTTTTTTTTTGTCCACAAGGGAACGGGAACGACAAGGGGGAAGGGTCTCTTGGCTTGTATCTTACCAGATGGTAAGTAATGATCAAGCTGAAGGTGAAAGTGAACTTCACCCGGAATCCTCAACCACAGAAGAACTGGATATCTATCTCTAACTGCCGAAACACAACAATGCTGATAACATTGTTGTTATGGCGACAGACTTAGATAAAATTGTGGTAGATAACCAGGCGGACTTAGAACAAGCCCTACCACCAACCAAACCGAGCGAAATATATTGCCCCCTCTGGGAATCAAACCCACCTATGTCAGATCACTGGATCTGACATAGGTGGTCTAACCACTAGACCACAGAGGCAGATAAAACGGATAAAATTGTAATTCTGGCTGAATCGCTGCTTGACTTGCAATTATGGCGTGGTTGATTCTTCTATACGCATTAGTATCTGGATGAACTTGGCCAAAACCCAGGTTATGTTCAACGAACACGTCATCACCTGACCGATTGCTGTCAACGGCGGTGCTCTCAAGCTAGGTGGAGAGACGATCTTCGCAGTGTGGCTGGTAGCAGATGGTTGAGAGCCAAGAATCGTGTTGAATGGCGTGCCATTTAAGAGGCCTATGTATAGCAGTGGACTGCTGTGAACTGATGATGTAGATGAACCGCTGAAACGTACTAGAGTTTCTCAAACTCTATTTTATAGAAATATTCAATCATAAAGAAAATCCAAATAAAAAACAACCACAAGCTTTTTTATTAAGTTTCCAATATAAAAACCGCTCTGGTTTGAATAATTCAAGATATTGATTGAACTTTCAAAAGGATTTCATCAATTCAATATGTTCTACTTATTATTTATTGACGTTATTTGAATTTTTTATGTGTTTCTTTTTGGTTAAGACCTATTGAATCATTTGTTCGCTTTCAACAAATCTTAATGGAATTATTGATATGAAGAACACGAATAAATCTACCAAGTACTTATTTATTTCCTTATTGTCAGTCTTACTTGGGAAGACCAGTTTTTTGTAACTGAACAGACAGCTGTGCTGCTGGGGAGTTTGTTGCGGTACTGCCTCCCAGCTAAAGCATTAAGAAGTGGTGAAGGTCGGGCTTTTTAGGGGACTGTCATATGTAATTTTGACGTTTGAAAAGTGCTGATTCGCAGCCTAGTTTGAATTAATGCTTTAAATTTTGGTATTTTTTTAAAATAAAATTTAAAAAAAACATATTGGTATTGCAGTTTTAAATCTAGATTGTCGTGCTCAAGAAGCGAATCCTTTAGAATCCGAGTCATCACACTACCTAAAAACCTTATTTAACTAAGTTACGTATGCACATTATTATGATCATGATGCTGATAACAATAATTCATTCATATTTTCTTTTGAATTTTTTTCATCACGCCAGTATTCCCTGGAGAGTTAAACAGAAGTGTACCTATTGTTCACCCGCATTCGATAGTTGGAGGCGAGCCTACTGCCATCAATCGGGCACAAATCCAGACTCCGTGATGCTACTGAGAAATTCCTAATGGAAAAACCCAAAAACATTTTTCCCGACCTGGGAATCGAACCCAGAACCTCATGCTCAGCTCGTGCTTACAATCACTTGACAAACGAGGCAGTAATTTTCTTTAAAGGGAAAATAAAATGCGAATGAATTATTGTTATACGCTGTTTATCTACCCTCGATAGTTATAAAGTCTACGAACGGGGATTTTGTTACTTTTGGGGTCACAATAGGTCTTATTTACGACACTATTTACAAGCGCCTACCCCTACGATAAAAACCGTATACGTATCAGCTGTTATTTTATACTTTAGAAGAACAAAAAACTTAACAGCTGTTGTCATATGTCACATACTTATAGTAGATTGTGATCACCTACGAATTTTGGTTCTAACACAATATGTCAGTTTTCTCCTCTTGTTTTGCTTCACAGTTATTTTGAAACAAATTGCATACGACAACATATACGCTCCAGCCTGGGTTCGAACCAACAACAATGGACATCTTGTAGTTGTAAGTTAGGGATATTATCATAATTATTACCACTGCTCTACACACAAATATAACACTTACAGTAGCTGGGCGAGCGAGCTTTGCTCTGGTGAAAATTGTGAATGATCATTTTTAATAGTACAGGATAGTTCATACCAATTCCATGCTGTCATAATAGTACGTACTTACTAATTCCAAGCTGACATGTCAGGTATCCATCTTGTTCTAAACTTTGGGCAACCGAGCTCTGTTCGGGAGAAAATACAGAGAAAACTACTTTTTCCCAGATATGAGATCTAGCTAGATTGAATTTTTCGCCCCCGTAAACCTCTGTATTGTAACTTTCATCGAAATTGTTAGAGCCGTTTTCGAGAACGTGATTACAAATATTTATGTATATACATAAATATACAAATATTGTTCGTTTAATAGTTTAGGATAAGATACATAACGCACGTATTCTTCCCTTGGGGGTAGGCAGAAACTACAGAACGCCACTTTCTACGCACCTTACATAGGAGTATGTAAGGATCGCTTCGTTTTCGTTCACACGCACGCCGGTTATGGGTACCACGCACTTGTCCTTTCCGAAGAACCTTTTTTTTTTAAACCTGCATATGTCATCACAGACTTACCTACTACAATAGTGTAGTTATAGTTATAACAGCTAACAAAGAAAATTTAAAAAGTAAATAAATTAAAAAATTATATCATTATGAACAACCACGAGTAATTTTACAAAGTGCGGCCCGTGTGAATTCACTCAGAGTACAATTGAAGCAGTAAATCTGTTATGACAGCATATTGAGTGCATGTAGGGCGCGTGTGAGAAAAAGATTATTAGATATACTACATTTAGAGGCATTGATATCCACTTAACTATCAACTTTTGAGTGTCAGGATTTTCACGTTACCTATTAGTTAATTATTTAATCATGTAGGCATTTTAATATGTGGGTGTACCTACTACAGGTGCACCTCTGCCCAACCCCTCGGGGAAACAAGGCGTGATGTTATGTTATGTATTTTAATATCTATGAATATGGTGTGTAGGGAAAAGGATTATAAGAAAGCACATGGAGACAAGACTAGGCATTTATTTCAATTAGACTTGTCAATAAATAGGTATTGTTAATGAGAAAGCTAGTTATCCGTTCCAAATCTAGGTCTTCGTGGAGAAGAAGGATAAGAAACTCCACGGAAGCTTCTTTTGAAGTATTTTATCAACATATTTTTACATTAGCATTTAGTTTTGTTATTACATTAATCTCTTGGACCATTTCTTAAAGCTAACAACTTTATCAATGACAAATAGAATATGAATATTCCTTAATTCGATTTAACACTTATGTAGCAATATTAGCAATATTTTAATACATACAGAACATCATAGTTATCAGCAATAATCAAGATATAATGACAATTTAACTTACATGAACATTGTAGTTAGTCGATCTTTCATCAGAAGTGATCTGATGATCCTTATTTCAATCCATTTTACAATAAAAGCAGAACTTCTGATAAGCAACATTGGTGCCGATTCTCTTGTCACAAATGCGTCTAAACTAGACTAAAAATCTCCAAAATTTAGTTTACTCCTGTCAAACGATGATTTCCCATTCTGAAATAGACTAAAGTGGCACAACTTAACTATATTTTAGTTTGACAGCACTAAGATTGTACTGAGATTTTAATTTAGTGATAATGAAAATTTTGCTATTCTGAATTTGACGTTTTTAACCTAAAATTTTAATTTTCTAACTAATTCTGATCATTTTTAATCGCCACCGAAAATGGTGTGGAATATTATTAGTTGTCATGAACTAAAATTCACACGAACATCTCGACTTCGGGTGCAAAAACAGTACTGTACTGGATTTTTTTCTTTTCTTTTGCTTATATCTCGAAAATGGTGTGTCCTATCGCAAAAATAATGAAAATTTCGACCCCCTTTATAAAACCCTTAATACCCCTAATACTCAACACGTAGGTAATATTTTTTTTTATTTTCCATACAAAAAGTGAAAAATTCCATATAAAACACGTCGAGGCTGCCCCCACTGCGCGCCTCCGGCTCTAAAAAGTATGTACCATGTGGAGTCGCAATTGTCAAATTCGATTTAGTTGTGTCAAAATATTTTTTTTAATTTAGAGACATTTTACTACAGAATAGCGTTTAAGATTCTCATAGCCAAAAGTAAGGAATTTTAGTGATAGTTTAGTTAGTTTAGTCCGGTGTACAAGAGAATCGGCACCATTATTTCCTTATATTAGCTTTTAGCAACTCAATATTACGGACATAGACATCACTCAGGGTCTGTTCTTAGATGTTAACATAAGCTTTTATATTGTTACCAGTCCAGTGACTCGTACAGAAAAGAGAACAAGAATTAAGTTACACGACCTTTTAAAACATTTCAAATTACAGTTGTCTACCTTACCCTATCTAACATGAATATTGCCACAGATAAAATGAACTGAACTATTAGTACAAAACAAATACTTTTAAACTATAAACTGTAATAATACCTTTACAAAAATATAATTTATACGTAAACTAATCTCTTAGATATTCTTAACAAAATAATTTAATAAAACTTGTATCCTCAATCATTTAGTATTTAAATATAGGAACAACAAATAAATCAGTGTGACCCTACTACATAATTCAACCAAGATATTGGAGACAATAACAACAGTTGAGTCAAATCAGTGTTTGACTTATAAAAAATAAGTTTGTTATTAAATTCATTTAGTAAATTAATCATAGATAATAATTACATTTATAGGTATAACAAGTATAATTACATTTATATATCATATTATTTATTTTTAGACACAATAATTACATTTATATAACACGCGCGTCAGCGGCGCGTGCTGCAGCAGGTTGGTGCGAGCGGGTGGCACCCACAGCAGCGGCGGCCGCCTCCGTCGCCCCACGCGCCTATCAGGTACACACAACCCAACCGTGCGCAGAACGCCTGGGTTGTGTATTTTACCACGCATAATCTTCAATATGTAAGTGGCAAGAGCTACTTCCCTTCTTACTTACTACGTTAGTGACATTATATGTCCTTCTAAGTTCTAGGGCGTCTCCTCCCGGCGTTTCTACTCATCTGCCATGTAAATAACTTTTTTTAGTCGCCTTTCATTCATCCTCTCGTCATGAACAAACCATCCAAGCATACTCTTTTCAATTTTTGTCACGTCATATCAAATATAAGTTTGTTGTAATTACTTCTATAGATACATGATAACATAACATATATAACATCACGTCTTGTTTCCCCGAAGGGTTGGGCAGAAGTATACCTGTAGCAGGTACACCTACACTTCGCCAGTTATGTTTAAGTCCCATGTAATAGGGGGCGAGCCTATTGCCATCAACCGAACACAAATCCAGACTTCGGGCTGCTACTGAGAAATTCCAGATATAAAGACTCAATAACACTTTGCCCGACAAGCGAATTGAACCCTGGACCTTATGCTCAGCAGTAGCGCTTGCGACAGAAGACACAATAAGTATAATAATAAAGTAATCCAGTAAGCAGACTAGATTCCATGCGTCATACACATTCTTTATGACTCGGAGAGCTAAGTCTGATTATTTTATATGACCCTATTCAGGTACTATCGTGATATAAAGTAGTAAGCTTTTCACCATTTTATGTAGCAACTACGTTTTACGTTATACTACAATCATTTTATAGACTAAAGTAACGGAACAAGCAAGACTTTTGTTTACCCCTAAACACGCGATATGGCGTGATAGCGTGGCTATCAAAATGAAAGTAAATTTTTGTTTTAGTGATAAATAAAAATGGTTCTATCAATAACTTCATTGGGCTTTTAAATATGATTGATTCATTTTCGATTCGGTTTTGTTATGATTTTGACTGATGTTGCTTTTAATCTTTTAATATTTCACTATTGAGATATCTTACTTTATTTATTTGGTATACCAACAGCAGTATATACAAAAAAACAGAACAATAACAAAATGTAAACGTACGTTACATACATATGTATTTCAGCACAAAACAACCTCGTTATTAACTAAAAAAAACTTATGGTAAGTCATAAGTTTTTTTTAGTAATATATATATATATATATATGAAGGCACAGGATCAGATATATTGTACATCAGATCAGATACATTGACATGATATATAATATATATATATTATATATCATGTATATATATATTATATATATAATACATAATATAATAACCTGACTTGATTTCCGTACGTGTTTTTCAGGTGACTACTGAAAATCAGCGCTGTGCTGTGGGTCCTCCATAGACCTTCCACCTTTCGTGGTAATATTTTAATGTTACTCGTACCACGAAAGGTGGAAGGTCAAACGGTATGAGTGTGTGAAAGAAAATAAATTTATTTGACCCAGGTTAAGGCAGACAAATAAAAAATAAAACAGAATAACTTCGAAAAAAACCAAGATTTAATATGAAAATGAATTTACAAAAAAAAAAAATTGGTTAGTTTTTACAACATTGTGTAGTCGACATAAATAATGAGAGTAGCTAGATCCTGTGTCATTCACAAACAATTTACTCCAAATATTCAATTAAAACTTTTGATAAAGGATCAATCAAAATATGGCTAGGCAGATTCGTTAGCCAATCATCATAGAAATAAAACTGAGATTGCTAAAAATTAACTAGGTAGGTACCGCAATTAATTAAACTAATATTTTCACCAACTTGAAAAAAACGCATTGAACCGTTATATATAAAGACTTGGTTATTTACCGATGTTATTACTTGTCTGTCCTGTCTTTTTCGACCTTCTTTAGTCAACCTAATAACTCTAAGGTTATATATATATATATATAAATATAAATCTTTATTTTCAGAAAAGAGATCCATAAATTAAGAAATAACAATTTGGTACTTAGTAACTAAAACACGTTTTACTTACTATCTCACATACATATCTGAATGCCAGTCTATGTGCCGTCATCCAGTGACATATTAGCATATAATGCAAGTTGTTCCGGGACGCGCCGCCATGTAATTGGCACAATATGGCGGATGCCATAAGGCCAGACAAAATTAAATTCCGCCAGACTTATCACATTTCTGTAAGGAGTTTCGTTAACTCGAACAGACGCAGTGCGAGCACAATATTTTGCTTTTCCACCATCTAGATGTATTTACTTATTTAATTTAATACTTTGAGCACACAGTTTTCTATCGTTCAAGCGTTGGGTGAAGCAGGGACAGATAGTGAAAAAATAAAGAAATATTTATTTAAATATAAACTATTTAGTATGTACTAAAATACACGCTACATATATTTAAATTATAGCAACAAAAATATTTTACCCTATCCGTGTACTACATGGACGATGTTTCAAGGTAGAACAAACACAGAAAATAAATTAATATTTAAAGCAGATAGCTAAAATTCGTTTCTTTGCACTACATATAAAAGCACAAAAATAATATTTTAAAGTTACGTAGGGTGTTACAACGAACAGTCGCTAAAAGGTATCTTTCTTAATAATATAGACATAACATCACGTCAGTATTGCCAGAAGGGTTAGGCAAAGGTGTACCTATAGTACACCCACATTTCTCTAGTTATGTATAAGTCCCACGTAACAGAGGGCGAACCTATTGCCATCATCCGGGCACAAATCCAGACTCCAGGCTGCTACTGAGAAATTTCAGTTGGAAAAAACCCAATAGTACTTTAGAATCGAACCCAGGACCTCATGCTCAGCAGTAGTGCTAGCGACCACTAGACACAGTTAAACCTTTCTATAACAATTTTCCATGACTAGTAAACATAAACTTTTAACGTTTCCGTGTCTATACTTTTTCACTCATATTTCCAAAAGATAAGGGTGATATTTGTATAAGTTATTCTAAAAAGAATTTATCCATAACATAACACATAACATCACGCCTGTAAACCACGAAGGGTAAGGCAGAGGTGTAACTACAGTACGCGGTTAGAAGATGCCTCCGGCAGTACCTCATTGATGCGCAACAGAAGCGAGACATGATAAATTTGAATGTTTCATTGCTATGAATCCATGATGTAGTTATCTGTAACTCAGGATCCTCCTACCTCAGACACCTTTCTCTATTTAAGACTGTGCTTTTTATTAACCAGTGCCTGTAATACGATGTTGAGATAAAATAAAGATTTATCTTTTATTTATTGACGACCGTCCATTGTTTCTTATGCATCTCGTGTATGCAACCATACCATTTTATTTCCTCACACAGCACTATATAATGATCTATAATTGTTTTTAAACAAATATCTAATCGAGTTTAATTTTATGTCTATTTTACACACTATAAAACTGATTTACATCCGTAAGGCGTCCTCGTAACATAAGGTCCAGTTGAAAACCAGAGTTGGTTTTCAACTAGTGTCTGCACTAGTTGTCTGGCATTTATGCTGAACTGGGCCTATTTGGCGCAGCCGTGAGGCATAAAATACTATTTTAAATTTTTTTAATCAGTTTTTTTTGTTTGTTTTTGTGTGAATATTGTGTGCCTTAACCTGAGTCAAATGAATTTATTTTCTTTCTTTCTTTATTTCTATTTCGCTATAGGGGGTGAGACTATTGCCATCAACTGGGCTAAAATCCAGACTCAGTGCTGCTACTGAGAAATTCCAGAAGGACAAACCCAATAACAAGTACCCAAGTATTCTATAATACTCCTTAATTATGTTACTTACCTAGGTACATTATTCAATATGGTTAGGTATATGGAGCATAATTGGATCGCTAGTTCCCTTCAAAGATTTAAACATCTTATTTATTTGGCTTTTACAAAGCTCTATAGATAACGAGTTTCCTTGAACATTTTTTAACAGATAAATCTGAATATTCCAAGAAAAATCACTGGAGAACTGATACTTCGACAGTTTGACGATATTTGCCGTATAGAATATTTATGCAATGTTTCTGGTTTCAAAAGCACGAGCTTGTTCTTTTTAAGTAAATATACTGATAATTTGAGCCATTTGTTTAAATGAACTTCAAACAATTCCCATTTTGCTTTCCTAAAAATATGATTGAACACCTTAAGTTAAAATATTAAAGGTTCACAAAAAGAGGCGCAATTCATTCATTTCTATTCAGGGACCTAAAAATAATAAACAGCAAAATAACTGCGTTCAACTTGGTTATAGCGCTCGCGCGGTTGGTCATACTTCCAACCTAAGCTCACCCGTTTAGTCGGGATATCCTTTTTTTTTTTTTTGTTTGTGGGGTGAAATCCTCATCGATGTTCTCCACCCTGAGGAGGGCGGAGGGGTCTGCAAGACTCTTACTGACTAAAACCACCCCGGTGTTCCGTCTCACACTTGCGCCGGGGATCACGGGATCTAATGCGACTTCCGCGATCCCCGGCTAGTGCCGGCCCGCCTCTGTGGGCCACCTCGAGTAAGCGGGGAGTGTGTTAACCCCCCCCCCCCCTTACATCATAGAGAGGCGCGCGTGGAACACTACGCGCCACCATCTCGGGTCCTAAGGAGTAGGGGGTGACGGATTTCTCCAGATCCATTGCCCATGGACCCATTTAGGGGGGCTGGAAGAGAACGCCCTTTTCGATCCGCCCGGCGTGCTGCGGATCGGGTTAGCGGAAGCAATCTCGACCGTCAAACCATCGAGTCGACAACGGCTGGCAGCGACAGGTCACTGCCGACACCTGAGATGAGGGCACGGCGCGGCTCCTCCCAAGCAGCACACTCTGCCAGCGTGTGCCGAGCCGTATCCTCCCGACAGTCGACGCAGTGGTGACACCGAGCGTCCGGCTCCCTGTTTATCATCATCATCATTTCAGCCATAGGACGTCCACTGCTGAACATAGGCCTCCCCCAATGATTTTCAAATTGGCCGGTTGGAAGCGACCTGCATCCAGCGGCTTCCTGCGACCTTTATTAGGTCGTCTGTCCACCTTGTGGGTGGACGTCCTACGCTGCGCTTGCCGGTACGTGGCCTCTATTCCAGAACCTTTCTGCCCCATCAGCCGTCAGTTCTGCGCGCTGTGTGCTCTCCCTGTTCATGCAACATAAGTACTTCCCGAAGCAGCCATGCCCCGAGAGCACCTGCGTCACCCGAAACAACGAGGAGCCGTGCCTCCTCCCGAGCCAGCGCTCGAGCACTGGCCGGACCACCCTGATGGTGACGGGGCCGGCGGTTGGGCGTGAAAGCATGTATCGCCATTCCGCCAGTCGGGATATCTGCAATCAACTTCCCGAAAATGCCAAAGGAGGATAATTTAGTAAAACAAGTTATCATTAAAAGCCCAAGTTTTTAGAAGTTCATTAACTTTATAAAGCGCACATTATTAGAAATTCAAAAAGTTTTTAAAGGATCTGTTTAATATATCCCATGACGTGATACAAAAACACCGTATTTGGATGTGTACTTAACAATCAATGTATTTGGTTTTAGGCATTAAAAGTTTCTTATCGGATATTTCTGTGATAGTAACCATTTGCTATTATGAAAATTATACGCCTGTCAAACATGGCCCCTGACGAAACGGAACTTAGAAAAAATCAAAGTGTGCCAAAGAGGAATAGAAAGGAGCTACATGAACCACAGACTTAAAGACAAAGTAAAGAACACAACAATTAGAAGAAAAACAAAGGCAAAGGACGTGGCCAAAAAGGTACTTGAACTGAAATGGAAATGGGCCGGACATTTCCAAAGAGTACCAAAGGATAGGTGGACGGAAATCACCACCAACTGGTACCCACTGAACAAAAAGCGCAGACAAGGTCGACCACAAATGAGATGGAGCGACGATATTATAAAAATAGTAGGCAAAATTCGGAGTAGAGTAGCGAGAGATAGAATAGCATGGAAACGAATGGAGGAGGCTTTCACCGCTATTGCTAGCGGTCCTTGTACATAAATAACGGTAGATATAAATCAAGAAACATATTATTATTACTAACACTATATGAGTCAAATTTGTAACACTAATCATTAGTTAAGTCAAACAAAATTGTAGAAGGAAAATAAAGCTATTTTTTATTTATTTTATTTATTATGAAAATAGCACATCACACATGGTCAAATAAATAGTGGTTCTGAGTGCCTTGAGTATGCCGGACGTTCTCGACAATATCATCTCATGTCAAGATTCATTGAGTGCACTCCAAAGACCGATAATGGACAAAGGACACTCCTTAGTTCCGGCCAAACATATACTGACCTGAAAACCGTTTTTTGAAGTGAAAACTTCTTTAGGCGCGTTGAACACTTTTTGGGTGAGCAAAAAGCGTGAAACTCGCGTCATCGTCAACGCACGCTTCCCATGAGCTATATGTATACAGTTTTCTATCGGCAGTCCCCAAAGACTGCCCTGCATGTATTTTTTTTGCATGTTTAAGTATCTTTCGTCTTATCTAGTTTTAACATAACACAACCATAACATTACAACACGCCTGTATCGAAGGGATTGGCAGAGATGTATCGTAGACACACATCGCAAGTTACGTTGTGTATCTTCTGAATCATCATCTGGCTAGCTTTTTCCCAACTAAGTTGGGGTCGGCTTCCAGTCTAACCTGATGCAGCAGAATACCAGTATTTTATATGGAGCAACTGCCTAACCCAGTTAGGGGGTAATACGATACCCCTAGGTGAGACTGGTTGTCAGATTTTTGGGTTTCTGACGACCCGGTACGACTGTCAAACATGGCTGGCTGACCAAGAATGACAGCCGAACGACGACAAGAACGACTTAAGGTGCTATCCGAGGCACGGAGGGTTCTCGGTATGTAAAGATGGTCACCCATCCACGGACCGACCGCGGCAAGCGTAGCTTAACCTGATCGATCGACCCGTGCGGCCGTGGGGCGTGTTGTGTGTATCTTCTAAATATTCCTCAAAAATAAAGTCGTTATTACAATAACTACACCATTAAACGATAAATTCACACAAACCTTTGTATCGAATACTTATCATAAAAATAAATGTATCCCACAATCGAGTTGGTTGCAAATAAAAATTCCTTTCAGATCTTTTTAAAAGGCAGTATTCAAACCTCTGAAAGCTACGTCAATTAGATGTTTTCATGTACCAACGCTATTCATAAGGAATTTAGCTTTTTATTATTCAAAGGATTTGTTGTAATTGGTAACGTAATATTTTGGTAATTTAGGGAGATTAAGTTTCTGTATTGGTTTATCGTAGGTACTATCGTTGTTATACCTCTTTCAATTTTATGTTTCAAACAAAGATGTACAGACAACCGAAATACGATACCTATACTATACCCGAATCGCTTTAGCGTGGTAATATCATTGGTATTTTTATTAATATCTCTCCGTAGGAACCCAAACAATAAAAAACCAGCCAAGTGCGATTCGGACTCGCGCACGAAGGGTTCCGTACTATTATCTATAAAATCGGTAAAAAAAATATGTCTGTTGTATGGGCCCCCCTTAAATATTTATTTTATTCTGATTTTAGTATTATTTGTTATCATCATACGTCATCTGTGAAAATTTCAACTGTCTAACTATCACGGTTCATGAGATACAGCTTGGTGACAGACGGACGGACGGACGGTCAGTGAAGTCTTAGTAATAGGGTTCCGTTTTTACCCTTTGGGTACGGACCCTAACTATGTATGGTATTTCGTTATTGGAATATTTTGTTTTTATGGTAAGTGACGATCAGGCCGAAGGTGGAAGCAAGCTTCACCCGTAATCCTCAAACACAGAGGAACTGGCTATCTTACCGCTAACTGCCGAAACACAATAATGCTGTAAACATTATTGTCATGGCGACAGACTTAGATAAGATAGTGGAGCTAGCCAGGCGGACTTAGCAGACAAGCCCTACCAGTAACCAAACCGATCAAAAAAAAACCCCCGGAAATCGAACCCGGATACCCGTTTACCGCGCGAACGACATATACAAGACTATCCGAAATCAATCTTAGGGCAGTTGCCCGCCAGACACAACACCCATCTGGTTGGAAGATCCTCCCTTTTCTAAAGAGAATTAGTGAATTTTACACCCTGTTCCTCATACCTCTAAAAAGAAAAGTTGGAAAAACTTAAAAGCATTTAGGAGATTTTTATTTATCATGATTTTTAGCCATTCGTGCAGATTTAAAAGTTTAAGCCCTTAGCTTTATCTGAAAGTGGGATTTAGCAGTTAAATTGCTCAACCAAGAGATTTACTGAGTTGAGCTTGTTTATTTCTTAATCTGTTACTGTTGTTATTTATTTTCATTCGCAATATACCGTAGGTCAACAAAATGAAAATATTCTTACTCGTGTGTATAAACTGATTATATTTTTATCATGAAATTACTTTAAACAATTAACTACGTAAGTAAACAAAGTAAGCTGACTTTTTAGTTTTCTTAACAGCGAAAAAGTCAGAAATATGATAAACATTCCAGAATCTTTGTCTTCTTCCTAGAGCCAACGTCGTCCGTTGCCAATTTTTATTTAACTGATTGCAATCAATACCTATCCCTAGGTTTATGGATCAATCAATCTGCTAACCATTTCCCAACTATGTTGGGGTCGGCTTCCAGTCTAACCGGATGTAGCTGAATACCAGTATTATATATAACACGTACGCCAGCGATGGCTGAGCGATAGCGTCGTCATCATCTTGGTTAGGTGGTACAGGTTTCATTGCGTAGGTAATAGAGTACTAATACAATAGTTGAAAAAGAATAGCACTTTAATAATCACTTTTAATTATTTTAAAATCCACAAAATCAACTGGTTAAACCGACAGTTTCGTTTTGGAGGAGTGTTCCGGTCGGTGTCCGAATTCAAAGTGAACTCTGCATCAACATCTTTTGATAATTTTGTTTGAAGGTCACTTATGATAGTGTGATGTATGATGGGATGGTTGATAGGTTATTAGTGATTTGAATGAGAGTATGTTAGTTAACTTCTTATAAATTTATTGAATTTGATTTCTTAACTTTCTAAAATACAACTTAGGACCTTTTAATAACTCTTCTACCCACACGAATACGTTTCTCATATCAAAGGATCTTATTATTATTATTAATATTTTGTTTATTTATCTTATTAATATTTTTATACATATCTTATTATTATTATTCTTTTATACAGTCTTGTATACGATTTTATGTATACATTTTTGTATAAAATTTCTTAGTTGTTACCCACTGCTTGTGTACGCTTTGTTTTATCTCTATCACGACTCTGTCCACGTGCCGCCATTACAATAACAACTGACGTCACGGTGTTTACCAATTCCTTGGTACTACAGTAAAAATGAGCAACTATTTAATGAAACGATATCGTTTTCCACGACATATTATATGTATACATGGAGCAACTGCCTATGTGACCTCCATACGATACCCCTTGGTAAGACTTGTTGTCAGACTTTCGGGCTTCTGACGACCCGTAATAGTCTACTCCCTTAGATAGTCCCTAATTGTTTATGTTACTTTATTAATATTTAATGTACAGATATAGATAGATTATAGAAGGGCATTTGTGTTCTCTGAGAAAACAGTTTAAGACATGGCGTAAACTACGCGACATGTGACTGAGATAGCTTGGCGACTAGACGCAACGACAGGCTGGAGGCCGACCATTTTCATATATTTTGTTCAAAGCTCCACACACTTCTTGGCGTCGAGTTGCAGAGTTGCAATGAAAGGCAACCACAGGCAGTTGCACGCTCTCGCTAGTTGTCACATCTACGAGATGCTCAGTGCACGCGCGCACACCCGACGACAGTCGCATGTGATAGCTCCACACAACCGTCTCTCTCGAATACTCAATGAAAAGCACTGCATTTAGTCGCAGCGACAAGACGCATAATTATGTTGATGACAACTCTGCGTCTTGTTGCAGCGACTATACACAGCAACAAGACGCACAGTTTGCGCTGGCATTATATAATGACCTTTCCCAAATGTTAAAACAAACCCAATATTTTGGTTATATCATCGTCCACAAATATAATGTAAACAAATCCTTATCTAATTTTATCAAATTCGCAGCCATCTTGTATTATAATAAGTACGCTTATTTTTCTCTCGTAGCGTATCGGTAAACGCAACCTTTTTAGCCAATATTCTGAAAAAGCTGTTACCGCATCCGGCCATACCATTTATCTTTATGACTGAAAGTCTGAAAATATTTAGGTATTATAATATTGCCTTGAACCTTTTAAAGTAGACCGATTATAATATTGTGTTGATGTTAAACGAAAAGGTAAGTAAGCAGAACAATATTTTATAATTAGATAGTTTGTATATCATTTTTTATTTATTAAACTTTATGCACAAGGAAACAAATACTGTACAAAGGCGGACTTAATGCCTCAGGAATTTTCTACCAGTCAACCATGGCAGGGCAGAGAGAAAACATGGCAGGTGAAACATACGTGATTGATATAAATATAAAATTCAAGAATAAATGCTAATTAGATACATAGATACATTATAAACAAAATAAACTTTGTCAGGCAAAATCTATCAGTAGAGGAGAAAACAAATCCAAAAAATCAGCGCTAATATATTTCTGCCAACTCCTTTCGAATATGTTCATATGTGTGTTTTAGTTTCATTGATAATAGTAGAGCAAAATTTCATAAATTTGTATAAGGAGGAAAAGTTTGAATTGTTGTGGTGAAACTTAGGAGAAACATATTAATTATTCCACTGTAGGGCCCTTCTTAAGTTACAAGCATCGAATATTTCAGACATGTTGGCCTTCAAAAAATTCTCATACCTATTCATATTATCAACCCAAGGGTTCACCCATCAACACACTTGACATCACATTCATTCACACGCACGATAAAGACTTCCACTACAGACCGTAAAACGACACTGGGCCATCATGTGCCATCAATCACCAACCTTTTGATGGATGTAATTCTTTAAGGGTGAGGAAGTGTTGTCGCCGAAGTGTCGACGGTGATACGTCAAAGTTCACCGAGAGGGAATGTTGTGTTTGAGGAGATAGTGAAACTTAGAAGGAAAATAGGTCATCGTGAGTTTTGTTAAGTGGATTGGGAGATCCTGAAATATTTTTTACTTTAATGGCAATAACATGACATAACAACACGCCTGTCGCCAACTGGGCACGAATCCAGACTCCCGGACGCTACTGAGAAATTCCAGATGGAAAAACGCAATAGCACTATGCCTGAACCGGGAATCGAACCCAGGACCTCATGCTCATCAGTAGCGCTTGTCACTAATAGACCAACGAGCAGTTTAATGGCTATAATGTAAATGTGATTCCCTTTAGTCCTATATGTACAGCGAAAAACTGCCTCGTATGAATAAACAAGTATATTAAATTGTTTAATCTAATTTACCGAAAAATCTCCCGTTTTCTTTGTGGGATCACTATTTGCCAACATAGTTTAGTTTAATACCTACAGTCTGGATTTGTGCCCCGTTGGTGGCAACAGGCTCGCCCCTATTACAGGGGACTTTAAACCCATGCAAACCTGTAAAGCTTGTCCACTCTAAAATGACGCGCCCTACTACCGTTTTTTAGGCACACGGTAATGCGATAATGTGGTAGTGGGGCGCGTCATTTCAGAGTGGACAAGCTATGCTATAGGTATACCTCTGACAACCAACTCTTCGGGGAATACGAGCGTCATGTTATGTTATGCTATACCGCCATCAGTCCGCTATCAGTCATTTAATACATACATTTCTTAATTTCCTCGTATTAGGTTATTCTTCCGATTAGTTTTAACGTAATAAGCATTCAAAAATTCTAAATTCAAAAGTCTTTTATTCAAACTAGGCTGAGAACCAGCACTTTTCGAACGTCAAAGTTACATAAGACAGTCCCCCAAAACGCCCACCCTTCACCACTTCCGAGTGCTTTAGCTGAGAAGAAGAAGTGGCGCAACAAACTCCCCAGCAGCACAGCTGTCTGTTCAGTTAGAAGAAACTGATTCTATTTAATATTATGCAAAATAATTTACATTACGCAACACAAAACATAAATTAAATTATAAATTAATAGCCATATGTCAGCTAGCACACGCCAATATACCAACCAAACATATCGAGAACTGTACTCAGGCAGAAAAAAAAAGGCTAAACGGAAACAATATCTAAATAAAAGCCTCCAGTCATAAAGGGCATGCCCGCTTACATATAGCTATATAAAGCTGTAACTGTAAGTTATAAATAATAAACTAGGACCATCGAGGTAAAATAAATAAACAGTTAATTACTAATAACAATAGCAAAACCATGAACAGCAAGACGACCAAACACCCAAAGCAGCACCCGTTCACGAGCAATTAAAAATGTTATGATAGGTACTATCGGCCTAACTTCCGCATACTCACCTTAAAGGCGATAATCGCATAGCACGACTCACGACTCGATCGCACAATGAACGAGTTTTGACCAATAGGATGCACAAAGCGTATTTTAGTGGTGTTCGTATTAGTATAATCGTGTATAGAATGTGTGACACTCACACTAGGAGCGTACTATGCTCACTTGTTTCTGTTATGAGACGAGTTTTTAATGGGCACGGCCAGCGCGGCGTAAGCTCTTTGTTATTGAATTGAATATTATTTTATTATTGACAAGAATTAATTTTAGTACTCATATCTTCTGTTTGTTTGGTTTAGAAAATGTATTATTGGTATTGCAGTATTTACAAAAATAATTTGTAATAACTAATAACAAATATGTCAAACTACAATTTATATGTATTAATCCACTTTAATATTTTCCTCTCTCTATCGGGTCTATAGATATAGGTTATTTATGAACACTTTCACTGCCTCTCCAATTTTCACCATATCCTATGTGATGCCGCATGCCGCAGCGACCGCACCATATTCCATTCACAATAAGATGAGACATTGAAACGAACCGTTTTACTACAGTCCGTTCCACCGATTTTGACTTCTATTCCGTAGGCTTATGGCATTAAAGGCAAAAAAGTGGTTACAATACCAACTGTTTACTGCAGCTGCCATTTGTCATGCCACCAAGGCAATAGCATTCAAAATCGATTGAACGGACATTTATGGTTTGTTTACTTTTTATCTCACGGCTCCCTGAATACGGTAGGTATAATAGGTGCGTTGACCGGCACTGCATGAAGGTATCAAATGTTTATATTGAAATTTTTTGTGTATAATCGACTTTATTAAAAAAATTTGTGTATAATCGACTTTATTAAAAGTAAATAACTATCTAAATTTCTATGTGTTAGTTTATACTTGAGCAATTTGGGAATACTTGGAAATTACAGTAATATTTGAACCAATACTCTGCGCAGTTCATACAATGCTATCAGAGCTTTTTGTTTATAGCTGCCGCAAGGCCGCAAGCCGCACAACTCTTGCAACTGCAATAAAAATAAGTTCATTATCTAAGTCCCATTGTTATTTAGTGGCAATGAGAGGACGGCCCATACGTTTTTTTATTACCTTAGGATTATCTCAAATGTTTTGCAGTTGTTCCTTGTATTTGGTTTAATACTTATAATTTTATGTTACTCGTTCATTACTCACACAAATGCATATTGTCTCTAATTGGGGGAAACTAGGAAGGGGTGTGGTTTGTCACTAGCTGCGCTCTCGCAGGAATATTTTCTTAAGTGAGCATGCTTATCTTTGTTTAATAGTACAACACCGCACAACAAAGTGAGATTAAATCTCTTAACTTTCTACACAAAAAATATATACGGAACGACCACACTTTGATGTAAAACTGTTGGTTTAACATTAATTTAACTTTTCGTAAACAACCCCGTTAGCGTAACTGTTTCAAGTTCCCAAAACTGAATTATGAAATTCATTTAAAAATGTTACTGTTATTTTTTTGTTTGTCGGCAAAGGAATTGTTTTTGTGAACCTCTGGGCTTTTGCAAAAGTTTTAGAATGTAGTTAACATTGTTGATGACATTCAGAAAATTAGGGTTGTGTATTATTTTCGTGGGAGACAAAGAGTTACTGCTACAATATTTTATCCGAATTATTTTAAAAGGTTACTTATTACCTTTTTACCAAAATATTTTGTAAGAAAATTGTACTTAATACTAACCAAATTTTTACAATTATTGTACCTTGACACATCAGTAACAAATATACTTTTTTATTTATTGCTAATTTCATTC
The DNA here is from genome assembly GCA_963853775.1 of Xanthia togata. NCBI lineage: Eukaryota > Metazoa > Arthropoda > Insecta > Lepidoptera > Noctuidae > Xanthia > Xanthia togata. The sequence continues at coordinate 6,282,559 of OY970798.1, read as the reverse complement.
AGTTACATTATTGACTCCAACTATGTTAAAAATAAACTTGTTACCGATATCTATTAAAGATAGGCACGGTTAATAAAAGGTCTGTAACAGTGGTTAAATAATAAATTTATTCCTCAAATAAGTTTGTCCTGTCATAATTTTACCAAGGGAAAAGCCTCCTCCACTCCTACAGAGAGGGAGCGTGCATGCTTGAGCTACATTTGAACTTTCTTTCTAAGAAAGCAGTGGTTTCCAGTGGTAACGTCCGCGACTTTCGAGTTGTATATCGTAGGTTCGAACGCTGACAGGTGCTTTACTTTGGGTAAATTAGTTCATCACCATTGCTCTCAAAACTGTAAAATGAAAACGTCGTGAGGAAACCGGCATGTCCTAGAACCGAAAATTTTAAGACATGTGACATCTACCAACCTGCACTGGTCCCCCGTGGTGAATTAGGGCCCACTGCCTGTCACAGAGAGGAGGCCTGTGTTTTAGCAGTTCGAAGACTTTAGGCTGATTATAAAGAAGATAAGTAAAAAATAAAATAACATTTTGCGCCGACACCAAATAAATAGGGATATGGGCAAGAACATGATGATGATTTTAGATCATTAATTATAGATTTCCTTATGATGTTTTCCTTCCTTCGTGCTGTCCAATGTTAACTTAAGAAGACACGATGTAACATAAAAATGTCTCTTCTGTAGACAACGATAGCCTCGCTGGGCTACTAGGCTGCCTGTCCATTGACGCGGAGCGAGGCTGTGGAGCGGAGTGTAGGAGTAATGCGGAGCGGAGTTGCGGACTGTGTCTGTCCACTGACGCGGAGCGAGGCAGCGGAGCGGAGTGTAGGAGTGATGCGAAGCGGAGTTGCGGATTGTGTCTGTCCATTGATGTGGAGCGAGGTAGTGCGGAGCGGAGTTGTGGAATGTGTGGAGTCAGGCCGAGTCCACGCGAAGAATAGTTTGAGCGGGCCCGGGGCCAGGTTTTTTCCGCTTCCCCGCTCCGCTTCCCCACTCCGCTTCCTGGTTTTGGATAAATTTTTAAACTAGTTCGCATAATCCCTGTCCACTGAAGCGGAGCGGAGATTTTTTGCAATTCCATTGGTTAATATTGGCACAGCTCCACTCCGCTCATCTCCTCTCCGCTCCAGTGTACAGTCAGCCTTATATAGGACTTAACTCCTTAAATGTCGCGTGACATAACTAACGAAATGTGTATTTACTATAGGTACACCTCTGCCTAGCTCTGCGGGGTTACAGGCGAGATATTAGCAATTTGGCATATTACAAAATACCTATAAAGTTTTAAAAGAAAACAATTGAACATCTCGACAATAAATAACGAATTCCTGTGACTACGGAAGAAATTCTTTTTAAATTAGAATTTGTTCAAAATCCAACTTCGTCCGTCAATAAGTCTTCGTTGTCCTAATTAATAATTAAATTAAAAGGGTTGTTTCAAGTCTTTGAATTTTGTGAAAGTATCAACCCCTTTATCGAAGACTATTTCATTCATCCTTAAATTTTGAGTAATCTTATATTTTAATTATTCTTAGATGAATAAACGTACTTGAATAATTTTATTTGTATTGCCTTTCCTGAAATCTAATTATGTAAGCTATTACGAGATTTAAGGCTTACCTAACATAATATTATTCAGACAGGTATAAGAAGTACATTAGTTGGTTATGTTTTTGCTTAGTTGACACAATATTAGTTTTGTTAAATATTAATTAACTTCCCCGACATCCCCGTTCGTATGTCCCCCGTTGACAAAGGCCTCCCCCAAATGCCTCCACTGCGACTCGTTCATGCAGCGCCTGCTACAGCTCTAATATCATCTGCCCATCTTATTTTATTTATTTATAGTTAATTAAAACGGTACAACACCAATTACATTAATTAACATAGAGACAAAAATTACGTTGACAATAATATAATTTAAAACTAACATGGAACAGTGGACTCTTTTGCATACTTTCTCTCACAGAACACCAGACATATACGCATAATTTTAATCCATTCATCTGCAAACATACCTATCACATTCAGGGTTGGCAGCCAGAAGGGCATTCAGCACCTTTAGTGTACGACAGACTGGGGATTCGGCTCGGCAACAGATTTGGCTGGCATTTGCGCAAACAGATTGTGCCGAATGTACCGGCTCTGACGGTGTCCGATATATTTATCGGGCACAAATAGTCGGCAGAAAAGACCATGGAGCTCTGAGCTGTTGATCTTCTAAAGGGCCTGCCCCGTTTCCGCTTCTTGTCCCTTGTAAACCAGTACATTATTGTTTTTGACCATTTTTCCTTTCCTCTGATTGTATGTCCTGTCCATTTGCAGTTGAGCTTTCTTATAGTATTTTTTATTTATTTAAAATATTTTATTTCACATAAACCTACGGGCACTTATGAAACGTCAGAAGCTAGGCGCGCGGTTCCAATTGGTCGTTTCCTATGGAGAAGAGCCGGACTCCACGGTTACTCTTTTAAAAATAAATTGTATTTAAAATGTTTTCAAATATACATAACAGTGTAAATAGGTATGAGAGGACAGTGTAGGCCTATCAACAAGTACCAGGTACTTAGCCAGAAAGATAATGGTCGACAGATCTACTGTCTGTTAAGCCTACAAGGTTCTCACATTGACAAAATCTAAAAGAAAAGAATCTACAAAGAAAAATAAAATATAATTTATATAATAAAATGCTAATCGTTACGATTACTCCGCGCGTTTGTGCCCACTGCGTAGATAACATGTTTTCAAGTAGTAAAAATCTGTCTCACCCAATCACAAATAAATAGACATAAGAGAACTTTGAATAAACGGTTTTGAATTTGACTTCCCAAACACAGAACAACTTTAGATACCGAACACATTCTTCCCTCCCATATCTTCAAAACTTTACTTCCAAAGAAAACGTAACTTTACATGATATTCCGCGTTCACTCTTATCTAATGTCCATATATCATTCATACCCTATTTACTCATCTAGACGTCGACTAACATCATAAGTTTGGGCACAGCTTGCTTCAAGATTGATCTTTCAAAGAAAAACAAAATTCCAAAAAATAACAGCACGATTTCAACTGTAACCTCAACGTCATAAAGTTTGTAATAGCTTGGGAGTTTGCACATAACATGTAATACCAGGTATAACAGAATTTGCCGAGAAATTTGCAAGCCAGATAAGTCAAAATTTCTACAGTAAACAAACCTTCTATGAAGGTTTTGAAGTCAATTAATAAATATGAGGTCTTTCCGATCAAAATCGAGTTATTTTTTCGGAAACAATTTTAAACTTTTGATTAAACTGTGATTGATGGACTGCCCTTACATTTTGTTGGTAATAGACTGCCTCGTTGGTGCAGTGACTGTAAGCACTAATACCGAGAGGGTTTGGAATCGAACCCCGAGTCGTGCTGTCCTATTAAATTTAGGCTCGGCCTCTATAACGATGAACTTAAACAACGTAACAGGAAAAATCTGGTAACACTATACATATCTGCCTATCCCAATAATGAATACCAGCATTATGATATATATGGTTACGAATATAACATAAAGACCCTTAGCTAAAACCTCTGAAATTAAGCTTACTAATAAAAGTGCTCTATTTTCACAACTCCACTATAACTTTCGGGCAATACCTTCATAAAATGGTTTATTGGGTATTCAGGCCCTTTGCCGCATCCCTGTTCAGATGAAACTAATTTTCAGTCACCATTGGCGAGCTCGGTTTCGTTGTAAATTTTACGAGCAAACGTGTATCAAGCGAAGTATATTATAGGCTAAACCACCTGCTCTATTGTTGTGCTTCAATCATAAAATATGGATGTATCTATGTACTTAGATATACATTATGGTGTAAGTGGAAGCTAATGGACCAAGCATCTCCATAGGAGTCATTATTAGTCCTCAAAACCGAATTTTGGCCATGGCATCCAATCTTAGCGGAGACTAGCCATTTGGCGAGGGAGATAATTATTGTAGTGTGTGCGCAGACACAGGAGCAGTCTTTCTTCCTTCACTCTCATAGTCCGACGGGATGGTAATCCGATACAACCGTAGAGAGATCAGGCTCAGTACGGACGGGTACTTTTATCCTCGAAAAGCACGGTTAGCCGCCGCACGTTCGCCAAGTTTCAAACTCCGGGCTACTACTGAGAAATTCCTAATGAAAAACCGAATAACACTTTTTCCCGATATGGGAATCGAACCCAGGACCCCACGCTCAGCGATTGACTGGTGCTTCGGTGACGTAGAAAGCGATTAAGAGATTAATTCAAGACGATAGACAGTAGTACTGTCTATCCTCTTCGAATAATCTTTGCAACCGCAAAAGAACATGATACTCTCTTTTCTTTCTGCTTATATATTGACAACGACTAAACCTAAGCAGCTCAGAACCGTCAAATTATTTGGAGATAAGCCTCACAACAGCTGCCACAATAAATGTAAAAAAAATAAGATGACCTTAATCACCACGATTTGCAAATGGATTGCCAATCGCAGGTTATTGTAATTAGCAGAAGGGAGATCATCTTAATCCTTTGAAGTTTATCGTTTATACGAACCCTACAGGACACATAGTTTATTCTTTTATAAAAAAAAAACAATTTCAATCAGTTTACTATATGAAATCCCTTGCATTATTTAAACCTCCATAATACAGTAACAGCACGATACGACTCTCCCTCGGTAAGACTGGTTGTCAGAAATTCGGGCATCTGACGACTCTTAACGACTGTCAAAGATCCACGAATGACAGCCAAGCCAATATCTTAACGAGGCTTTCCGAGGCGCGGAGGAGTCTCGGTATGTAAAGATGGTCACCCATCCACAGACCAACGGCAATCTTAGCTTTACCTGATAGATCGACCCGTGCGGCTGTACTTAGCCACGAGCTCGTTCTTATTCAAATAAACTATACTAACTAATTCCATTTTTCTCAGGGCGTGTCGGCTACATCCATAAAAAGCTTCATAAATTATTACAGCGGTATAAAGCAGGATAAAGCCAGAGGGCGCTGTCATCGCGATGACGTCACGGCAACATTAATATTTTAAAACTTAATGAACTTGTAGCTGTCGTTACCTCGATGTTATGATGTGAGGTAAGTAGATGATTTATATTCTAGAGATGAGTGAGAAGGAACATAATTATTTAGTTATGTAAAATATCGGTACTGTTGAGGGGGGGAATCATAGCCCCCACCTTAATTCCCATGCTCCTGAGCCAGCCTCATCCAGGTTCTACCCGCGATGGCCACAATATCTTTAAGCCTTCACAATTATCAATAGAACGAACAATCAAAGAAGATATTCCTAAAATAAAAATAAAAACAACTGTTAGGTACCAATACGCAAACTAGGCTTTGGTTTGCGTATTCAAAAAAAGAAAGAAATATGTTTCTTCTATACAAACAAAACGCACAATCAAAGACAAAATATACAAATACAAAATTAGCCAAAAGCCTCGTATTCAACCAACAAATAAACGTTTGAAAATTTTGTTCACGGTAATGTTGTTCCTTGAGGATGTCAAGGCCTCGGACAAAATACAATATTGCGTAATTACTATTGCATTGGTACCTAACAGTTGTTTTAAGACTAAAGTCCCAATTACACGATGCAAGTTTCTTGCTGTAGCATACAATAATAGATAGATTGAAAGGCAATCAAATAGAACTGTGGAAATCAGGCTTTAGGTCCAAAAATACACTGTTTACTGTCCTTTAAGACCTCGACATCGCATAGGACGAACACAAAATAATATTAATCGATTGGTGCCTCATTTGATTTTAATCTGTCTAAAGGGCGTCTGCGACTTGGTTTCGGCCCCTCGTACGCCTTCCAAAGGTCTCGAGTTAATAAACTTTATTTACTCAGACTACACTTACTATAGGAGAGTAGTCGTATCTCTAAGGATCTATCTTTTCCCAACTAAATTGAGGTCGGCTTCCAGTCTAACCGGATGCAGCTGAATACCAGTATTTTACGTGGAGCGACTGCCTATCTGACCTCCACAACCCAGTAACTGGGTTATACGATACTCCTCCTTGGTAAGACTGGTTGTCAGACTTTCGGGCTTCTGACGAACCGTATAATAATGACTGACAAAGATCCACGAACGACAGCTGGGACTAACGGCTTAACGTGCTGTCCGAAGCACGGAGGAGTCTCGGTATAAAGATGGTCACCCATCCACAGACCAACCCCGGCAAGCGCGTTGTTACAGAGCCACTAGCTCCACATGACCCTTTAACTAAAATGAGCTCAATTATGTAAAACATCAGAGTAATCGAAATCCCTAATAATGATTCATGTAACTTGATCATTATTTTTACCTTAATTCCCTAAACTTCGACGAAACGATAAATTTGTAGTTACAAATAACTTATTTATTATTTAAGGGCTCAACTTTGAGTTTTTAAAATTAAAGTTGAACAATACGAGAGGCCGGGAAGTATATTTTTGTTTCATTTATATTTTCACAAGTTTTGAAGTGGTATTGTTGAAAGGTGCCAATCATTTAGTCAAAATTATTCGTACCCAGTGTAAGATTTTTAAATACAAAAAAATCACGCTTAAAACTTATGTACTGTACATTATTATTATTATTATTCTTAGCCACAATAGCCCTTACCATTTTAGAAATTTAGAATGAATATCATGACTCTCGTAATCCCCTAAAGGTCAGGTAGAGATGTAAGTCCCGAGCCTATTGCTATCAACTGGACACAATTCCAAACTCCGGGCTGTTAAAGAGAAATTCCTGGTGGGCAAATCCAATACCACTTTGCCTGACCTGGGAATCGAACCCAGGACCTCATGCTCAGCAGTAGGGCTTGCGACAACTAGACCAGTTAAAAAAAATAAAATTGTTACAGCTAATTTACAAAAACTAAGGTAAATAATTAAAACAAACAACATAATTTATGTTTGCAGCAAAATAAATTAATGCAGTGGTTTTAATCAACAAAATATGTGTCCCATATTGCGCGCAGAAGTGCATAATTGCCCGCAGCTAATTTAACTTCCCGCTACGAGCTGCGTAGGCATGCTACGCCGTAGCATTTGCTACGTGGATATTAACTTAATATAATAATATTATTTAATCGAAATAACAATAGCAGTAGTAACAGTGGTTAAAGTGTTATTAGGTTTTTCCAGCTGGAATTTCTCATTAGCAGGCCGGGAGTCTGTATTTATGCTAGATGGAAGGCAATATGCTCACCACCTATTACACGACTTAAACATAAATCTGGCGAAATTTGGGTGTACAGGCGTGATGTTATGTAAGTAATCATTTTGCTATTAGAGACATTTCAAATAAATTAACTCAATATTAGCAAAATCAGGCTTTCACGAACCGTGGTTATGTCATAATTAGTTTTGTATCAATTTGCTTTTAAAATAGTGTTATTACAAAATTATTTTGAATAGCAATGAAAATGATATTTCGTGTTTTTGTTTGATAATTAATAGTGTAATGAAATCAGGATTATTTCAGTGTACTGATTTTGTAAATTTGTAATTATCGTTTGTGATGTTTTGGAGGGGCTCGTGGCTAAATTATAACAACCGCACGGGTCGGTGGGAAGGTTAAGCTACGCTTGCCGCGGTCGGGTCGTGGATGGGTGATCCATTACATATCGAAAACCCTCCTTGCCTCGGAAAGCACGCTAAGCCGTTAGTCCCAGCTGTCATTACGGGTAGTTAGAAAGCCAATAGTCTATTAACCACTATTACCAAGAGGTACCCATTAACTGGGTTGTGGAGGTCAGATAGGCAGTCGCTCCATGTAAAATACTGGTATTCAGCTGAATCCAGTTAGACTGGAATCCGAAAATGTTCGTTTGTGAAGTTTTGCTGGCATAAATGTGACATTACTGTTTACTGTTGAATAGTGAATGATTTTTCGAAATATTCGCTACTAAAAATGTAGTATGCTTTTAAAAATATACTCGTAATAACTACTTTTTAAAAGCTTACTACAAGTTTCCAGTACATTTCACCGCTTGGAGGCTTGAAGACCACAGTACTATAAATTCATTTGAAATTAATATTATGATTAGACATTTAAATAAACCTTTTTTACAGTCCGATCAACCGATTTTGACTTAAATTGCGTTGGTGGCATGACAAATGGCAGTTGCAGTAAACAGTTGGTATTGTAACCACTTTTTTGCTTTTAATGCCACCCTTATGCTTACGGTATAGAAATCAAAATCAGTAAAAACGGACTGTAAAAAAGGTTTGTTTAAATACTCATAACATCACGCCTTGTTTCCCCGAAGGGTTGGGCAAAGGTGTACATACAGTACATCCACATTTCGCCAATTATGTTTAAGTCCGATGTAATAGGGGGCGAGCCTATTGCCATCAACCGGGCCCAAATCCAGACTACGGGCTGCTACTGAGAAATTCCAGAAAGAAAAACCCAATGACACTTTGCCCGACCTGGGAATCGAACCCAGGACCTCATGTTCAGCAGTAGCACTTGCGACCACTAGACCAACGAGGCAGTTGTTTAAATGTCTAATCTTATTTCAAATGAAGTATAGCTATTAAATACTATAGGTACTATATCTCGTAACGATACGAGATATAAAGCGACGCGAATGGCGACATGTCAAAACATCAACATTTCTGTACTATATCTAAGTTATATAATAATGTATCTATTACACTTAAACTATTTGAAATAATGTTCTAAATGATGGTGAAAACCGCATCAAAATCTGTTGCGCAGTTTAGACAGACAACGCGATCACACAAACAGACATGAAAAGTGACTTTAATTTATAATTATGTGTTGACAATAAAAAGGATAAATTCATTGCATCGCTTCTGCTTCACATAGCTAGCAGTACAGAAAAGTTAGTGACCATTCACGATCCGATCCAGCCTATCTCTTACTGCCCTCTCCCAGCCCGCGAGGTTCGTACCCCACAGAGGGGTACCGCCTTTAGCGTGTAGGCGCCTAGTTAATACATTTTATGCGCTGACTGGACGCCTTAATTTATTAAGGCATCCGCAGGATAGCCCGGTTAAGCAGCCGACAACCTCGTAGGTTCACGTGCGAGATAAACAAAAAATCACCCAGTGCCCAGACTGAACTTAACTTGGTCTCGTACAGAAAATATTTTTTTTATTTATTTATTTAACCGTTTATGTACACACATATAAAAAGACAAGAAAAAAAAGGAACAGAAAAATACGTACAAAGGTTATTTCTAAAGAAATCTCTTCTAGGATACCTGCGATAGGAAAGTGGATAAAAAGAGATGTAGACAACGTGTGTAAGAGTAGAAGAGAAAATAAAATACATAAAATAAAAACATATAACAATAATACACAACACAACACACAACACAACTACATAATTATAACTTTTTGTTGTAAATGTAACCCACACCACCACAATATAGCCCTTTCTTCACGAACCATTCTGTCCCACTATATCAGCCACATGCTATACGTATTCCGTAAAAATGTTTTATATAAAAACAGTTTTGTAATACAAGAGGAAATGGAAGCACGGTTCCATTTACTACACTGATAAATTATGCTACCAGCATTAAGTGAAAGTATTTATGTCACAGCGAAATGGAGAAAGACGACATTTGGATAAAAACTGAATAGTTCATATTGTTTGGTCTACAGAGCACGGAATCGCCGCATGAGCAACGTCTACAGACAGCAGTTACTGCTGTCTGTAGACGTTGCTCATGCTAGTACTGTACTAATGAAATTTTTGGCGTCAAAAGGGCGTCAAAAGGGCGTCAGCCAGTGAAATTATATTAAAATTAAAAAAAAACCCCGACACAAAAATTTCCTCATTTCTCTTTCCTACTCCATCACCAGACCCTGTTCATCATCTATCTATAGCCTATTCATTGAGACACCTGACACGATACCTGTGCTGTAAATTGGTAAGGGAGTTGGGTATCCTGCAAATTCCAGGTGATGCTGCAGCATCAGTTCAAAGTTACTATGTTCTTCTAATATAATTGAAGTAACAAAATACGAAATTTCAAATTGATCAGGCCTCCATCCATTCATCAACTAGGAAAAAACTAATCTTCAAACGGCTGAACCGATTTTTATAAAACATGTCTAAAAGCCATTGTTAGAAAACCTGCTTTCAAAAAGAAAAAATCGCATTCAAATCGGTTTACCCGTTTAAGAGCTACGGTGCTACAGACAGACACACACATAGCGGTCAAACTTAATACACCCTTATTTTTGCGTCAGGGTTAAAAACAACCCAAAAATGCTGAATGTCTATAAATGGACAGATTAAATCAGAAAAGGAAAAAAAAATACCAAAAAAACAGGGCGTTGAGCGCACATCTTCTGCCACGGAGCGCCTTCAAAGCCGTTAATTTCTATTTGGAAAGTGTTGACGATGCCATCTCAAACAGGAGCCGCCGAAACGTCTCCGCTGCACTCTTTGGTTTGGTGTTTTTGTTCTTTCTCAGTTTATAAGCACTATTGATTTACGGTAAAGCGCAGTAAATAAACTTGAAGTAATTACTCTCGAATCGCCATTTGCTAGTTAGTTAGCATGGTTATTAATGGTCGTTTCTTCTGTGTATGAGAAGAGGCATTGCCCTTGCAGTGGGTCAGTTATAGGCTCAGAATAAAACTAAAACAAATTAATTTCTATGCTGACGTGTGTTAGACTAACCCCCATTTTCTAAATGCAATAAAAACTATAAAAATACAGAAATAAATTTAGTTTTTTAGCCACATGTCTTATTTTACATTGCCACCGCGACATATACATATGTAAAGGTAACTGCTAAGTGAAATGTAAAGTGGGGAAAGTGACGTCTTAAGACGTTAATGAGATTAAATGTATGTATGAAACGGCAACATGGAGATGTTCCTTGAGTATGTACTATGACCATGGTACTGATCTTTGAGCAGTACCTATGGTGTAATCCTAACGGTAAATAGAGAAATAGCAAAAAAATATGTGGCAAAAAATATCTCCTTAATAAATAGTATCAAAACTTTTTAATAGTCTAAAGCTATTCAACATCAGATTCGACCTCCAGACACGCTTTCAACAAACATTTTACCTCAAGGAAAAATTATGAAAAACTTTTCCAGACACCAGTTAAAAATATTACAAAAAAAAATACAATTTAATCGTAACTCGCGCAAAAACCGCAGCTAATCTCGTTACGTTGCGTAATTTTTTTGAAATATTACCGCCATCTTGTCACGAGAACATTCATTTTGTTGACTTATGTCAGCCATTTTGTTATTTCTATCCACGGAAAATTTTACTCTATGTCTTTTAATTTAAGGTGGTTTTTCGTTTGCATAGTGTTTCGGGAGAATAGAGCTCTCATGTGCACGAAGTGACTGTCGTTAGATGAAGTGCAATTGTGTTTAAATAAGTGAGAATTTCTTCTCAGTAAAATTGTAAGATATACTTGCGTTGACGTATGTTTTTAGAAGATGATTATTATGCGGGGTGAAATATTACGCGTAGGTAAAGATTATTATTTCGTGAATAAAGTCAAGGATCAATCAGGTTAAACTACGCTTGCCATGGTTTGTCCGCGGATGGGTGACCATCTTTACATACCAAGAGTACCGAGGCACGGAGGTGGTGGCACTCAGAAAGCACGTAAAGCGGTTGGCCCCGGCTGTCATCTTTGATAGTTGTTACGGGTCGTCAGAAGCCCGAAAGTCTGATACCCAGTCTTACCAAGGGGTATCGTGTTACCCAGTAACTGGGTTGTAGATGTCAGATATAGGCGCAGTCGCTCCATGTAAAATTCTGGTATTCAGCTGCATTTGATTAGACTGGAAGCTGACGCCAACATAGTTGGGAATAGGCTAGGCAGATGATGAGGAGGGAGAAGAAACTGTTGTGAAGAACAGATGCCAACTTTGAGATTTTAAACCACAGGGACATTAATCTATAGGGCTTCCTGGTGGCCTAGATAAGTGTCAATCGCTTTCAAAGCGTTTCATATTTCTACATCGACTTTGAACAGTTGACATAAGCTGTTCGGTAGCTTATGGTAATTTTTGTCATTTTCGTCATCGTTACCGCTGATAGTATGTCACCTTGTCGAGGCCCTCTGATTATATTAAGATCCAAGGATTTAACTAAGCGGTCTGTGCAAAAGCAACAACTATTATAAAGCTCGTAAGGTTGTATTCATGTAGAAAGCTGGTGACCAACATATGCCAGAGTTTCACGGCGCCGACCAACAGTGGTCAGCGCAGGAAGTTTTAATACTTTTGGTTAAAGTTTAGAAACGTGCCGCCTCGCTAGAAAGAATGTGACGATATTTGGGGGTTCCAAAGGGTCTCCTGAACTCTCCACATACGTTCTTACTTCTGTGTGTTTTAAGACTATCCTTTTTTTTTTTTTTTTTGGGTGGGACATCATCAAATGACTCCTCCCGCTCTGGGCGGAGCGGGAGGGCTTGTCAGACTCTTACTGACTAAAACCCACCCGTGTTCCATCTTTTGCCTGTGCAATGCCAGGGGGCCACGGTATCCCTTTTGGACTCTCCCGCAACCCCGGCAGGCAATGGTCTCATCGGACCCCTTCATTCGCTGACATCTCTTTGAGGCGCGCGTGGAACACAACGCGCCGTCGACCCGGGCTTGGTCCTTACCGTCCGCAAGTCCACGTCTACGGTGGCCGGGAATCGACAATTGATTCCCGACGCCCAGGGCGTCTCCTCCTGCGGCGGCTAGGGGCGTGAGGGCGCGAAATTTGCCTCTCCCTCACGGCCTCCCATGCCCTCTCGCTCCGTACCATGGCCTGGACCAGGGCCGGACGCGAGAGATCCCCGCCAGCGATCGCCTCCACGAGGACAGGGCGGTGCTCAGTATAAACTATCCTATACTATATAAATGAACATTCTCTATTTTCACCAGAGCCGAGCTCGCTCGACCAGGTACTAAAAACTGTTATGAAAGACACTTGATTAGGTTGAAAGGCGTCCCTAACATAGTTAGTAGAAGACACGTCTAATGTAATTACTTGTTTCATTAGAAATATTCCCGAAGTTATTATCACAAAGTTATCGGAAGTAGTTTCGTTCAGCTAATTACATTAAGTTGTACCTAATAAAAAGTAATAATAACTTGTAACTGTTATTCATTTATTTATTGGTATATCTACAATCGTTATACTGTTCAATCAATTTACACTAGACGACATATAAGCCAAGTGTACAATATTATGCGATAGACAGTTAGACACAGTATACAAAAACATTATTGTATCAAAGAAAAAAAAGGTAAGGCTCGCTCGTTTATTTTTTCTTTCATATGCGACTGCATACGAGTATGATGTGTAACATGTGACATCGCACCTTGGTAATAAGCAACACTAAGGCTGCCTGTCCACAGAAGCGGAGCGAGGCAGCGTGCCACGGAGCGGAGAAATGTGCCAATATTAACCAATAGGAGCGGAGCTCTGGATCGGAGTTTAGTTTCTATTGGTTAATATTGGCACATTTCTCCGCTCCACTGCCTCGCTCCGCTCCTGTGGACAGGACAGACAAGCAGTCTAAAGGGACGGGGCCTCGTCAAGGTCGTTTCTGATGGACAACTCTAGCACCGCGCGAGTTCTTTGGTCAAATCAAATAACACGTGCTTCCGCGGCTTCCTGTTACACACTTTTCTCGTTGTTCACGAAATCACTCCCACAGATCGCAGGAAAACGAGAGGAAAGATTATTAAACATAAACTGACACATAATTATTACCTAATTTTAACACGACAATAATTTTAGGTAATCGTGCGTTGATATTACAAAGTGATCTATTTCTATGCACATGTCGCTTGAATTTTTGAAGTGAAGTGCAACAAACATCAATCCTTTCATCACAATTAATTATTGTTCATACAGAAACTTAGATCACTACACTTGTTCACTGCGTATCATTTTTTTCTTTAACCTTTATAACCCTATTAATTTGTGTAATAATGAATGAATATTCATATTCATCCTAACTAATAATATAAATGCGAAAGTGAGTTTAATTGTTTGTTTGTTAAGCTTTCACGCTAAAACGGCTGAACGGTTCGTAATGAAATTTGACAGATAGGTAGCCTGGGACCTGGAGAAGGACATAGGCGACTTTTCATCCTGGATCGTAGACGAAGTCGTGGGCGAGAGCCAGTAATATATAATTGTATTTTACCTGTTTTTATGTAAACTACCAATGTACTAGTATTCTTGTTAATTCCTCCAACTTATTATATTTTCTATTGTGACCATTGGTGGCCCAGTGGTAACAACCGCGAGTTACGTGTCGAGGGATGTAACCCAGGCAAGCACTTAACTTTTTGTAATCATCACCATTGCTCTAAAAACTGTGAAGGAAAACATCTTGAGGAAACCGGTCTGTTCTAGAACCTTAAAGGAGACTGAAACGACTACATACAATTTTGGGCCTGGGTGTAAAAAGATGAAAGTGGTGTCAATTAATAGCTTATATATTATCAACCTTTCACTGAAAATTCTGCGGATTTTGTCAATCTGAGAACAGAGATAAAAGAGATAATGTAAAAGTGAGGTTATGTTACAATCTTTAACTAACAGCTGATTCCTGAAGTGCAATATATGTGTTTTTGCACTAATGGTTATTATATTTAGTAGGAAATGGTATGGTAATGGTAGTTGGTTAGATGAGGTTATATTTACTTACAGACTGAGGTGCAAGCCATTGCCGTATCACTGACAGAATTGTTTCATCGTGTAAGGGTCGTCGGCCCAGTGTATTGCAGTGACCAGTTGTTATCCCACAATTCACACGATTCAACAATATCCAATCCATAAGCCGGCGGTAAAATCAAAAATAACAATTCCAAGTCAAACGTGTGAGCGAAATCGGTGTCCAGTGTGAAAGCAAGGATCGTACGAGGTAAGCAGGGCCGTAAAATACAAAGCAGTGGTCGTGAAAAATGAAGAACAATCGGGAAAGCACTCAAAACGCATCGGAAAACAAAACGAGTGAGCAAACAAGAGCATTAGAGCAGTTGGCATTGGCAACTGTCTAGTGTCAGTATCAGTCAGCTGTTATGCCAGTGACATAGACTAAAAATAGAAAACTAATTTTAATCGATACGAAATCGATAATCATTAATATTGTTTTTTCAGTAATTAATTGATATTTTATTTATTAATATGACTGTTATTATATGCACTATATTGCACATAAGTATATATAGTGCATTTAATTACTTTGAGTTAATTATTTTGTGCAAAGGTTTTATTTTTGTAACTGTGTAATCGATTACTCAATCGATAATCTCACGAAAACTATCTTTTCCATATTTCTCCGCTTCCAGATTGAGAATTGAGGTGATTTTTCATATTCTAAGATAAAAAATATGACTAATTTTTTAGATCATATCTTAACTTATTACATTTGGGCCCACCGTTTTCCATCTCCTTTCAAGACATGTGACATCCACCAACCCGCACTGGGCCCGCGTGGTGGATTACAGCCCACTCCTGCTCACAGAAATTAGGCCTGTGTCCCAGAATTGCCGATTATGCTTTGGTCACATCAATAGTGCATCAGTCCCGCGTCTCCTACAACTTGCAGCTGTTGCCGCTCCCACATATGTACTACAATAATATATGTATAACATATCTTCAAACATGTATATAACTATATGGTTCTCTGAGCATGTACCACCATCTGTCACTCCGCATCAGGTACGCACGTGAGGATTACTTGTGTAAACTTGTGTAATGTTCAATTACAGAAGTAGGTCACAATGTTTCGGTAAGGATATGGACAAGTTAGTAGTGAGATATTGTCACTATGTTACCGTCTTTAGGAATTTAGAGATAGTTTTAGTAAGCGAGTGAACCTCTGTATAGTGAACCGCAGATTAGGGGTGTCAATTTGAGATTGACAGCACCTTATTTCGTAGCAGTAAGGGCTATTTTCGTAGTACAAATGCTACCATTGATGTGCGATAAAATTCTCAAGATAAGTAAGGTATCCAAAAGATAGGTAGATCATTTATTTGGTGCATACAAAAAACATAGACACAAAATACAAAAACATGATTAAATAATAATTAAATACATGAATATAGCTACAAGGTGCCAATATACAATAAAAAAATAAAGAAGAAAACAAGACATTGTGATGACACTATTGGACAATACTAAAAGACAAAAAAAAATAGCAAAGCCTTGTCAAGCTTTTAAAAATATTGAGATGTCTATAGCCGTAATTTTGTATTCAAATTCAAAAGTCATTTATTTAAACTACTACTTTTCGAACATCAAAATTACATAAGCTACAACGGTTCAGGCCCTTACTACCCCATGTCAATAATCCACCCGGTATATTTGTAATAATCACGTTCTCGAAAACGGCTCTAACGATTTCGATGAAAGTTGCAATATTGTTATAGTTGATGAAGTTTACGGAGGCCCCAAAGCGATCTAGCTAGGTCTCATATCTAGGAAAAATCGTTGCTTATTTAGTAGTTTTTTATTTTCACCCGAGCAGAGGTCGGTCGCCCAAGCACTTCTTTATTATTACAGCAATCAATTAATAAGACTGACTGACTGAACATTATTAATCAATAATTCTAATACATTAATAAAAATCGACTAATCGACATAAGTTTTCCTTAACTGGTCCAAAACATTAATCTTGTTTGTACTAGTATTCTTGGTAATTCCTCCAACTTATTATATTTTCTATTGTGACCATTGGTGGCCCAGTGGTAACAACCGTGAGTTACGTGTCGTGGGATCTAACCCAGGCAAGCAATTAACTTTTTGTAATCATCACCATTGCTCTAAAAACTGTGAAAGAAAACATCGTGAGGAAACCGGTCTGTTCTAGAACCTTAAATTTCAATGCATGTGTAGATCAGGCGCATAGAGTACATGCCAGGTGCCTCTTCCAGATCAAGGTTTTTCTGACTCAGGTTTTTCAAATCAAGACTTACTACCATCAATGTTATTGACTGAAATATAGAAGACAAGATAACACCCATGCATTCAATCTCTTAAACCTAAGCTTAAGGAAAAAACAAAGAAGCCATACGTAATAATCCTAATAACAAATATCCACAAAATCTTCTCATATATTATCATTAAGTCCTCTCCTATCTCCCTCGAACTAACGCCATTTCCCCCTGTCAAGTGAGATAAAATATACCACAAGGGAAAAAGGATTACCAAACGTTACTAAAAGCTTCACGTAACCCCGGTTTTATGCACAAAATCTGAAAAATGCAAGAATTGTGTGAACGCGTTGAATTTTCACTCAAAAATGGTATGTTTTTATTTGAGTTTTTACATTTGAATTTCAATGCATAACAGTAATTGTATGAATAACAGTGTTTGGGTGGGGAGTTTTTAGTTTTTTGTGCATGTCATTTTTGTAATATGAAGTGGTAGTTGGTAAATAAAGTGTTTTTTTTGTGTTTGTCAAAGCAGCTTGACGAGTAGCAGCTTTAGTACTTTCTTACGTACCGAAATATGGACATACAACCCCTTTGAGTTGAATAGGTGTTATAGAACTCATCATTTATCTACAGAAAGAAACAAGGGCTAGTAATATAGGTCTTGTTTCTTAATAAGCAATCGCATAATTAGCATAATTGCCAATAATTGTAAATGCGCCATCTGTGAAGTACAACTTCAGAGGCAACTTTGTACCACTGAAGAATGTATGATAATGAATGTATGGTTCGAAAATACATAAACTAGCGAAAACTATAGAACGCCACCTGCTACGATCCTTACATACTCATTTTGCCTCGTTAACGTTCATACATCTGATCATACACGCACGCCGGTTGCGAGTACTACGCACCTGTCCTTTCTGAAGAACATCACCAATATGATCACTTATGTCCTTCTCGGGCGTCCCCTCCCGGTGTTTCCCCTCACATCTGCCTTGGAAATACCCTTTAATGTTAGTCGCCTTTCACCCAAAAAACCTTGCTTTTACAGGTAGCGCGTGCTCGAAAAAGATAGCTAAATAAATCAGTAACCATAAAAATATTAAAAAATCAACAACACACAACCAACATAAGCCATCACTTTTCATGTTAACCAGAAATCTATAAAGTGCAACTACACAAACACGTATGACTTTCACTTGAACGCGTTTTTCGAGTCACTGAATATTCACTAAGTTAAGCGTGAAGTGAGAATGTTGTGAACAAGAGTTGGACTAAATTGTTTAAAGTTGAAAGCTTAAAGTTTATTAATATTTGTATGTGGGTTGTTTTCAGGAGTTACATTGAAGTCGAAATACAAATTATTTTTAGGCACCTGTCCCACCGCCCGATTACCGAGCAGCGAGTAGAACTAGCAACTAAAAACTTGCGTGTCGGACCACGCACAATGATGGGTGTAATTGAAAAACATGTTCTCCCATACATCGATATACGTCACGGTCAATTCTCCTACTGCAAATGTTTATGGAAAATGGAAGTACCTTGTAGGTTTTGATTTGTTGGTGAGTATCAAAATATGACGCATAAATGGCCGTATTTTTTATTACGTTGACTTAGAAGCTTGATTTCATTAGAGCTCTAAGGGACCGTAGACCTACGTATTTGATATTCATTTCAACTTGATACCTTCACGCGTTCCTGAGAAAAAGGGTCTTGCCAGACTGACAGACAGACAGACGGATGGACAACGAAGTGATCCTATAAGGCATAAGGGTTCCGTTTTTTCCTTTTGGGGTATTAAACCCTAAAACGAGTTGGCGAGCAACGTGCAGTGAGTGTGCACATTACTTGCTGGTATGCGTTTCCACCAATATTGAGTCCCTCTGGGTGCCTGCCAAGCGAACGTCGATGAGCGATTACTCTCTTTGATAGCTCTTGTCACTGCGACAAACGAGTACTCACCGGTGTGGTTTGAACAGTCAGCGATCAACAATTAATATATGTATCTCTTTAACTTACACGGAACTTACAATCTTTTGTACGTTTCTTGTGCGAAAATGTCGTTGATAGCTAGTTGTTTCCTAGTCGGGTGGGACAGGTGCCTTATGTATGTATGCATTTATTGTATATGTAAATGGTACACCACTGACTACCTGCAGTATTGTCTCTCCTGTTACCTTTAATCCATCTAAAGGTTGTCTGTAAAAGATCGCTTTAAGCGATAAGACCACTCATTGTTTGTATGGTGTTATTCTATCTATCTATGCCGTAAGTTCAGTACAATTTTATAGTCTTATTTAAAATTTCTAGTATTTCGCGGTGTAATCTGTAAAAAAAAAAAAAAAACGTCCTATGAATTCTAAATGTTAAGTCAAAAATTGAGGATTTCAATTTGCTTTAGCTCTGTCTAACCTCCAGATAAAATTCACTCTAGACTGGAGAATACTTCAGATTAATGAAGGTCCTATTCTCATCCAACATAAAGCATTTTACTCTAAAAATGAAGTTCAGACGCAAACTACACATGGCTTGTCTTCTATTCGGTGTAGTTAAATACCAAAAACCGGACTACCTGTACAACAAGTTGAGTTGGGTAGCGAGTAGACGAGCATGCAAGAGAAGGCAATGCTCGCATCAACTCTCGACTCAGTCTCTAAGGCCCGTATTACAGAACCTCACTCAAGACTCAAGCATTACTTAAAACTAGTTTCAACCAATCAAAAGGCTTTAAACAAGTTTTAAGTAATGCTTGACTTTAGACTTAGATCTATTAACACGATCGATACATTTGGAAGATGCCTCCGGCAGTACCTCATGCATGCGCAACGAAAGCTAGACATGATTAATTTGAATGTTTCATTGCTATGAATCCATGATGTAGTCTATTATTTATTGACGACCGTCCATTGTTTCTTGTGCAACCATACCACTTTATTTATTTCCTTACACAGCACTATATTATTATCTATGATTGTTTTTATACTAATATCTAATCGAGTTTAATATTATTTGCTACACATATTTATATCTATTTTTATTTAAATATAAAACACTTACACACTATAAAACTGTTTTAAATCCGTAAGACGTCCTCGTAACATAAGGTCCAGTTGAAAACCAGCGTCAGACACTAGTTGTCTGGCATTTATGCTGAACTGGCCCTATTTGGCACAGCCGTGAGGTACACAATACTATTCTAAGTATTTTTTTTTTTGTTTTTGTCTGAATATTGTGCGCCTTAACCTGAGTCAAATAAATTTATTTTCTTTCATAAAGCGTTAATCAGAAATGTTTGATCATTAAAAATAATACATTTGGTTCGAGTGGGTATTGAAGTTTTATATGGGACAGTTGATTATTTTTCGCGATGACGATGTTGCTCCCATGGAGAAAGTTTTCCTGTTTTATGATCTGTGCCACACCCTTAAATATGACCACAATTTTCTGATATTCGCTGTATATCCAATGTAAAATCTTTTAAACAATAAATGACAACCGACTTAAAAAAAAAACACTTATTAAAAAGTTAAAAATTACTTTTTTTCACATTTTTGTTGTGGTACCCCACTCAAATTCGAATACACTAACTGCTATGTAAATAACAGTGACAGGAAGTTATTATAACATCTAACATCTATCCATCTATCTAACATCTATTCATACACACCCACACCAACACATACACACACACTATACACACCCTACACATACACTATACACACATCCTACACTTACACACTACACACACGTTTCATCATACGCATAAACATTTTGTTTTTTTTTTTTTTTATCTTTATAGAAATTATAAATTCTGTTTTCCATCATTAATTTTGATATTCTTTCCAAATTACCTACTTAAATTGTATTATATGGCTTTGTTGCTACGGAGAATCACTGGCTTCTAAGTCACAGGAACCTACACCTAGTTTATGAGTCAGAGTATTTAAATATTGACTTTTGTATTAAGCCTTTTTATGTTTTATTCTTAAGAATATTGTTAAGGGCTTTTTGGTGAAATTAAGAATTGGGAAAAATACGTATTATTGAAGAAAACTAAAAACTATCCAATCAAAGTTAATACAATTTATAAGGGACCACCGTGGGAGCTCGTGGCTAAGTAATAACTGCCGCACGGGTCGATCCATCAGGTTAAGCTACGCTTGCCGGGGTTGGTCTGTGGATGGGTGACCATCTTTACATACCGTGACTCGTCTGTGCCTCGGAAAGCACGTTAAGCCGTTGATCCCGGCTGTCATTCGTGTATCTTTGAATTAACCAGTCGTTACGGGTCGTCAGAAGCCCGAAAATCTGACAACCAGTCTTACCAAGGGGTATCGTATTACCCAGTTACTGGGTTGTGGAGGTCAGATAGGCAGTCGCTCCATGTAAAATACTGGTATTCAGCTGCATCCGGTTAGACTGGAAGCCGACCCCAATATAGTTGGGAAAAGGCTAGGCAGGCATAAGAGACCACCATGCAGGTCCAGCCGCCTACGAGTAATCGAGGAACATACGAGTACATAAAACGAACGAGCCTTTCAGTCGTTGCATATTATGTGTAACATCTGACATCTCACCTTGGTAATAAGCAACATTAAAGGGGCGGGGCCTCGTCAAGGTCACTTCTGACGGCCAACTCTAGCACTACGCGCTCTCATTGGTCACAAAGCTTCCTAGGCTTCCTCTGACACACTTACGTCTCTTTTCACGAAATCACTCCCACAGATTTGATTATTTAGATTTTATTAGATTTTGATTTCAAGAAAGCGAGAGGAAAAATGTTTCACATCAATAAAGATTCCGACAAACTGAGAAGCTCGTCTTTTTTTTAAAAGAAAAGAAAGATAATATATTTATTGGACTCAGGTTTTAAATTCGGTTAAAAATCCAAGTGACTTTCTCCCATAGTAGAAGCCAATGTTTTACGAAATAAAGGTGGGTGTTAACTCAATCGCTATACTCCGAGGAACAAAAGGTTCAAACTAAATTAGTTTTGAACGGGTGCGGCCGGTGATTTTGCTCGCGTTGTGATTTTAGACGAAAACATGGTTAAATTATATATTTATAGTTTGTTTTTGTTAACAACGTTGTAAATGCGTTAATGGGTTCAATCAAAATTGTTGTGTTGTTTTACAGAGATTTTGTCTTCTGAGTGCTCTGTGACAAAATTGGTCGTTCGTCTGTCTGTGAACGTCGATTTTATTAGAAGCTGTTTGATTTAATGATGAGGTGTAATATTCTAACTATAGAATATGAATATTCATTCTCGCGATGCATATTTAAGGGGGTTTGGAAACACAGGTTTTGAAGAGAAGGAAAGATAGTTAGTTCATGGTCAAGGTTTTAGTACGATAATATGAGCCGGTTTTTTTTTTTTAGACGTCGCCCCACACTAGGAATTTCTGCTGTATCGTGGGTGCGTTTACAAACATTTAAACTCACATACACAAACGGCCAGATCCGAAAAAAACCACTTGTAAACTATTTTTAAGTCATACAAATATTTGTTCCGTGCGGGAATCGAACCCGCGTCACGCAGTGCAGCAGTCAATCGCTTAACCACTGAGCTAACCGTGCCGTCTATATGTAACATATCTTCGAATTTTTAGTTCTTGGACATGCCGATTTCCTCACGATGTTTACCTTCGCCGTTTTGATAGCAGCGGTGATGAGATTATTTACATAAAGTAAAACGCCTACCTGGAGTTGAACCCACGACCTACAATTCGAAATTGGGGCCGTTACCACTGCGCCACCACTCCTCGAGAATATACAGCATTTTTCTACAACAAAATGTCTTTCGTGTCGAGTCTATATACTACTTGTACCTACACAGAACTATTTCACATACTATTTGTACCAACTAGGCTAGTTTTAACTTTTTATTTACATAATTTTGAATAACAAAGCAATTTTTATAAGGCTTTCAAAACAAGACTTTAAACTTACGCCTTACCTTCAAAGGCACATGTTACAAAAGTTCACTTTATGCTCAAACAATGCAGAAGTTTTATCGCTATAGTTTGGACAGTAAAATAAATATCAGAAGGCTTAATCACCGTTTAATATGTAGGCAAGCCCAGTTAGATACTGGAATCTATTAACTCAGCCTATCGCAGTCAAATTCAAAAGTCATTTATTCAAACTAGGCTGAGAATCAGCACTTTTCGAACGTCAAAGTTACAAAAGACAGTCCCCCAAAACGCCCACCCTTCACCACTTCCTAGTGCTTTAGCTGGGAAGAAGAAGTGGCGCAACAAACTCCCCAGCAGCACAGCTGTCTGTTCAGTTAGAAAAAATTGATTCTATATGTATAATAGTATGCAAAATAATTTACATTACGCAACACAAAGCATAATTTAAATTATAAATTTAAATGGCCATACGTCAGCTTAAAAGAGTCCACTGCTGAACATAGGCGATTTCGGGCTGCGCCACAGCCCTGTCCTGCCCCTTCCAATTCAGCCTGTCCCAGCCACCTTTTAGAGATTTCGCACAATAGACGGCTAGGACCCAGGCCAGTCGTGGCCGTATAGTGGTATAGTATGGTCTGTGGCTAGTTGGCCGTTGCGATTCGTATCGGTTTCTATAGTTTACCTGGTTGCTGCGACCACTGGTCGTGGCCGTCAAGTGCGCAAGATCCCTTAAGGTTGTCGGTCTATCCAGATGGGGGGCATCCTACAGTACACTTGCCGATACGCAGTAGATACGGGAATATAGATAGTGCAATCCACTGAGACGCGCCCCACTCCGCTCCGCTTCGTACAGCTTACAGTACAATCATCGCGGAGTGGGGCGCGTCGTCGGGGATTGCACTATCTGTAAATGAATTCAAATAAATGTATGTTGTAGTTTATAAGTATAAACACCTAGCTAGCTGCGATTTAAATATTTGTATTATTTGAAAATCTTCATGTCCATCTAAGAATGCTAACGGTATTATCGGACTTCTATCAACAAAACGGACTCTTTCGTTTTAGTTTAAAAGAAACTTATAGTCTGATGTTACTTGATGACTATCGCATTGGTCTAGTGTTCGCAAGCGCTACAGCTGAGCATGCAGTCCTGGTTTCCGTTCCCGAGTTGGGCAAAGTGTTATTGGGTTTTTCCAACTGGAATTTCTAAGTAGCAGCCTAGAGTCTGGATTTGTGCCCGGTTCATGGCAATAGTGTCGTCCCCTATTATATTATACGATTTAAGCATTATTAGCGAGACATGTGGGTGAACTATAATAAAATTATAAGCCTCTGAGGAGTATGGGCCTGGTATTAAATTAGGGTGTCAACTGGTACTTCTAAACTTATTTCTTTACTGGCCTCGTTATTAGTTTCACAAAAGAAATCCTCAACTACGTCCAAACTCCTATTATTCTTGTACAATAGATATCTATTTGGAGATGTATTATAGTCTCTTGTAATTTGAACACTGAGTTTAACCTTTTTTTCTGTCGGTATTTACTTTTGTCTGGGCAGGAAACGTATAGAAAAGCGAGTTTTGCTATTATGCTCGTAGTTAGGGCAAATTGGGGTATGAGAAATAGATTTATATCCTAATGATGATATACGAAAAGAGAATATTAATTAAGTAGGTAGGAACTTAAGGATTCAATGGTTAGTTATTCCTTATAATATGGAGAAATACTAATAATAATCGTTATCAGGAAACATCATTTGACTATTAAAGTAGATGAATAAATGCTATCTCGCTTTATTATAATAATATATTCATGGTCTGGCAGTTTGAGTAATTTAGAGAGAGAAGAAAAGAAAGAATAATATTTATTTGGACACAGTTCGTGAAACACAATAACAAAATAAAAAGGTAAAATAATCATGGCTGCGAATTATGTGGCCTACCCTTTGGTATTGTTCGTCGAATCGTTGAGCTGCTTAAGTTATGAGTTGAGCTGCACGATTACTAACAAATATGTGCACTGACTGGACAGGTTCACTCAATCTGTGTGGTTCTTTCCTCAAAAGACCATTTCAGACACCAATCTACATGGTATTCACATGATCCGACCAAGATTATGTCTGGAATTTAAAAGAGATTGACCTCTGAGTTTAGTTCGGTCTTTCTTCTCAGTCTCTAGTTTTTATTTAGTTTTTAAAATATTATTGTCGTGTAAAAGTGTTTGTACAAATCTATTTACATGAAAATGATACGTTTTTTTAATGACTGCTTTGTTTTTCTAGTAGTCGTATGCACTACTGCTGATTATGAGGTTCTGGGTTCGATTCCTGGGTTGAGCAAAGTGTTAATCGATTTTTCCATCTGGAATTTTTCAGTAGCAGCCCGGAGTCTGGGTTTGCGCCTGGTTGATGGTAATAGGCTCACCCCCTATTACATAGGACTTAAACATAACTGGCGAAATGTGGGTGTTCTATAGGTACACCACCAGTCGGGAAATACTGGCGTGACTTTATGTTATGTTAAGTTTTGTTGTGTTTATACATACAAATGGTTTACTATGACTTTTTAGAGGTATGAGGAACAGGGTGTAAAGTTCACTCATCCTCTATAGTAAAGAGAGGATCCTCCGACCAGACGGGTGTCGTGTCTGGCGGGCAACTGCCCAACGATTGATGTCGAATAGTCTTAAATATGTCGTTCGCGCGGTAAAATCTTACTCGATTTATGTGACACACACGTATTTTTGTCTTTTCTTGTGTCTTCACTTTATGACACAGATGATTGAAAATATTAAATTACAGTAGGTACCTATCAACTTTCATCAAAAATAAAAACGATATTTATAAAAAAAAAAAAAACTAGTCACATACATAATTACCTTACTCAAAACTCAAAGCTTTTATTACAATTAAACCATTTACAGGCACTTTTGAACTGTCAAGGGGTCAAACACAAACCGTTCACAGCGGCCATTTTTTATTTCCCTTCTATCATCTCACCCACCTGCCTTTTCCCAACTATGTTGGGGTCGGCTTCCAGTCTAACCAGATGCAGCTGAATACCAGGATTTTAAATGTAGCGACTTGGCAGTCGCTTAGTCGGAGGGGTATCGTATTACCCAGTAACTGGACCGACTAGACTGACCATCAGAATTTCGGGCTTCTGTCTACCCGTGAAAGATCTACAAATTACAGCTGGGACAAACGGTTTAACGTGCTTTCCGAGGCATGAAGTGGTTTCGATATTTAATGGATGGTCACCCATCCTCAGACCGACCTCCGCAAGCGTAGCTTCACCTTCGATCGACCGGTGCGGCTGTTATTTAGCCACTACTAACATTATCATCCATAATTATTTAACTATCATCGTTCCGTCAAAAATAATGAACAATCCAAAAAAAAACAGCCTTGTCACATTATTTATTTATACCTAAAAAAACAAATCATTCACAGACGTCATCTTTATCCCTACTATCATGGAAAACAAAAAACCGGGGAAAAAACTCGCTTAAAATTTCCCGTCACTCTTTTCTCGTCCCGTTAACTGGATCACAAAGCCTGTCCCCTTTTGTTCGCGTAGGGTAGTTTTACGCTTGTTCGAAACTATAATCTCATTCAGGACACGTTGTCATACTCTTAATTACCAAATTCTATAGACATGACTCTAGAAACTTCCGTGGCTGTGGTTTGTGTGTTGAATTATTAAAGTTCACGGTTTAATTTTGATGGAGTGATGGTTGTTAGTTTAGTACTTATTTGGTTTGATGAATAATAAGAGATATTTTAATGCAAAAACTCACGAGATTTATCTATTTTCGTGTGGTTAATGACTAACCTGATGTCGGAGTTTTTATGCCACCCAAGGGCTTCTGACTTGGCTTCACATGCCTTCAAGAAATTTGGTAGTAATGTGGTAAGGTAGGTAGATCTTAGATCTTAGAAACATCAGAACGCTAAGTGATACGCTCCCTAATAATAAGATAACGTCCTTAAAAAAATTGAGGAGTGTACTAAATTCTTCCAAGAGCATGGTCTTATTTGTTGTTGTTATAAAGGTTTTTTTTTGGTGTTTGAATATTTGTAAAAAACTTAGGAAAATCTTATTCGAATACTTAAATCTTTCACTGATAAAAAGCTAGATCATTACCGAGTAACATACAATAATAATTATGTTAAATTAAAAGACATCTAAGCTCTTTTCCGACATCCACGAGGATGAATTGGCTGACAAAAACTAGTCAATAATAAATGTCATTTATGATAACGTTACGAACTTATGAAGATGGCTCATAACCTCATTACATCACGTGTCAGATGTTCCGGTCTTAAAGAAATTAATAAGCAATAGCTAATAACAGGATGCCTATAACTTTGCGAAGTTTCCCTCGATAGATTTTCTCAGAATCTCCTTTATTAAACAAGACGCCTCCTTAAGACGATATTGGATCTAGTCTTGATAGCATATTAATAATATAGGTTTTGCTTGCTGCTGTTTAATATAATATTATAATAACATCATAACATCACGCCTAGATTCCCCAAAAGGTTAGTTAGTGGTGAATCTATAGAGGTATGAGGAACAGGGTGTAAAGTTCGTTTATCCTCCATAAAAAAGGGAGGATCATCTGATCAGACGGGTGTCGTGTCTGGTGGGCAACTGCCCGACGATTGATATCGGGACGTTGTATATTATACTCGTCGCGCGGTAAACTCTGCTTGGGCGATGCAGGATTTTGCGTGACGTCAGTGTGATGCATAGTACAGTTATGTGCAAATCCCGTGTAATAGGAAGCGAGCATATTGCCATCAACCGGGCACAGATCTGACTGCTACTGAGAAATTCCAGATTCAAAACCCAATAACACTTTGTCCGACCCAGGACTGGTCGACACTTCACGTGACCAAAGAGCTTGCTCGTTCTTTGGCCAAAGAATTATAATTGCCATTCAACATGGCAATGCTGCCAGCTGGGTACTTCAGCGATGCGGACGAGTACCTACTTCGACGCCCATATATACAATGTGGATCTGGACTTACGAGATTAAATTAAAACAAGCACAGTACTAGTCCATAGAAACATTTTAAAAGACGAAGATTAGTAGTTAATGGAAAATTGAAAAATTGCAATTTTCAAACAAAATAAATAGCAGAATCAATTGCATAAAAAGTAAACACGCTTTATCTACGAAAAGTCACTAACCTGTTGCGCGGCCCGATGCGGGTCGCGGCGGGGGGCGGCGCCTGCGCGGCGGTGCGGGGCGTAGGTGGACGTGGGTAGGTAGTTTAGTCGGAGAACAACAAATTAGCGGCATAAACTCACTAAGTTGCGCGTTGTTAATTAAAAGATCACTGATTGAATAATTAATCACATAATATCACATCACAATCAGAATTTACATCAATAGTCAAATTTTTAAATTTTCAAGGTTTCCACCGTTGTTCATTATGCACAAGCGACATTGATACCTAATTAACTAACTAATATTAAACTAACACTGAACAATAAGTCACACTATATCGTCTTTAATCACAAATAACAACTAATTTTTTTCACAAAATCACAACAATGTGCGCGCGGCTCGTCTCGTGATAAAAAAAGTAGCCGTGTGCGCTCCTCAAAGGGCGCCGCTATGCACTGACTGTGACCGAGTCCCGAGACTGCCGAAAAAATTCCGCTCACACACACACTCGCAATTGTCTATGCACCACTAATGCATAATTTGCGTAAGTAATATTTCTTTTTCTTTCTATGTGGGACTGGGCGGGGCGCGTCAGAGTGGAATCGTATGACACCTTTCTCTGTCTCTCAAGCATATTGAGACGTAGAGGATAGAATCGTACGTTTTGCACAGGTTCTTGACCTTACAATGTTTACCTATTATTACGGACTCAGATCTACATCATGTTGAAATATAAGACAATGAAAAATAATTTCCTGTGGCTAAAGTATTCATTGGATTTGATTGATTTTTTGTATACGGGTAAAGAACATGACACTCTTTATGTGGTTTTAAGGAATGTCAATCGTCCTGCTCCACATTGTATATTCTATGTTATGGGGTTTGGTTTCCACACTCAGTCCGTCAGGTGAACCATTGTGCGTGGGCCATAGCGGCCGTTTGGGGGGTTATTCCAAACAGCCCACCTCCCTCCAGAAGGTAATTAGGTCTCCTGGTTTGTTTAGAACATCTGGACCGCATGTATCATGCCCACACACTCCGCCTGATAGACGGTGTTGAACCTTCCCAGTGGTCTGGATATATTTACGTTGATTTCATGTGAGAAGACTCCGACTCCGGTACCGGAGTCTGTCTTCGAACCGTCGGTGTATACTCTCATTTCTTTGGGGCCTGAGTAGTCACACTGTTCTTCTGTAAGTATTATGTTGTAGTGCCTTTGAAAATGTTTTCGGGGCTACAAAGCCCCGGCAATGATGGCATCACCCTGCGACAACGCAGGGTGATGCCATCATTGGTTTTCGTTTGATCGCATCCTCCTTTACGCGTGTGTGCTTAATTCTGGAGTTATGGCGGCCAGAGCCGCTTCCTCCTGCACGATTAGGCGTAGAGGCGGCAGCCCTAGCATTGCCTGTAGGGCAGCGGTCGGTGTAGTTCTCATACAGCTAGTGATTGCGACACAAGCAAACCGCTGCAGTTTCTCGAGGTCTCTCTGGGCTGTGCTCACGTCTGTCCTGGGCCACCAGACCAGTGAACCGTATGTGATAATTGGTTGGATGACTGTGGTGTATAGCCAGTAGGTGACTTTGGGGCTGATCCCCCAATTCCTGCCAAGCAGTCGCTTGTACTGCCACAGGGATATGCTGGCTTTTGTAATAGTTTGCCCAGTTCAGTTGTTTGTCCAAATAGATGCCCAGGTATTCAGGTTTCAGTTGTGAGGAGAGGCGAGGAGTATTCATTTAGGTTTCAGTTGAGAGGCTTAGGGTTGTTCCAAAGAATTGTGGTAATTGTAGTGTCATCAGTTTTCTCTTTTTTGTGAAGAGAATCAGTTCGGTTTTTGTTGGGTTCACTGAGAGTTGGTGCTTGTTGCACCATTTCTCTATTATTTTCAGGGCTTGACGCATAAGGTTGCATAGGGTGTTTTCGTGTTCCCGTTGATTATTATAGTTATGTCATCGGCGTAGCCTACGGTGAAATAACCTTTGTCATTGAGTGTTTTGATGAGGCTGTCTACTACTAGGTTTCACAGAAGTGGCGAGAGGACCTCCCTTGCGGGCAGCCTTTCACAACGATGGCTCTCGTGGTGTTATTTACTGTGACTTGTACAGCTCTTAGTTTGAGCATGTTGGTGATCCAGCCACTCAGGGTCGGGTCTACGTTGTATCTGTCGAGGTCCATATTGTTGAACATTGTTTTGTCAAAAGCGCCCTCGATGTCGATGAAGGCAGCCAGTGCTGAGCCTTTGTGGGCCACTGCACATTCGATCTTAGAGACCACGCTGTGCAGCGCTGATTATGTCGACTTGCCTGTGGAGTACGCATGTTATTGTTTATGAAGTGGTTTTACCCGGAGAGGTCCGTCTCGGATGTGCCTGTCACAGTCTCTCTAGGGTTTTCAGTAGGAAGGATTTGAGGCTTATGGGTCTATAATGGCCTTGGGTTGTGTATAATCAGTCTTGCCAGGTTTGGGTATGAATATGATTTTCACCTCGCGCCATGCAAGAGGTATGTGTCTGAGTGCTATACAGGTTTGGTAAAGCTCCACCAGCCATGGTGGAGAAAGAGGAATCTACCCCCCACTGCAGTATGTCGGAGAAGATGGCATCCAGCCCTGCTAACTTGTACGGCTGAAAGGTGCTTACAGCCCACTTTACTCGATCTTCTGTTACTATGTTGCGGGCTCTTGACCAGTCCTGATCCGTTGGGGTCCATTCTGGTTCAGCTTCCCACGTCCTGTCCTCTAGGACTCTACAGCCTGGGAAGTGAGTTTCGAGAAGGACGTTACTGGTTTCATAGTCAGTTACTGTGTATGAGTTGTCAGGTTTCCTAAGCGCCCCTAGAGTTCGGTCCTGATCCGTTGATAGGATCTTCCTTACCCTTGCGGCTTCATTATTAGTCTCGATGGATTCGCAGGATTTTCGGCCTGCTGTCCTCCTGGCGGTTCTGATCTGCTTTTTGTATGTGTATTGGGTCTTTTTGTATATCCCCCAGTCGTCCGGGAGTCTGGTATTTTTGGCTCTGTTGAATTGCTTACGCAGCGCATCTCTGAGTTTAATAAGTTCAGCATTCCACTAAGGCTTCCTCTCGTTCCTGTTTCGTGGCGCTCATTGTTTGCAGCACGCGTGGTATGCTTCGGTTAGGTTTTCTGATAGTTTTGTCACGGTGTATTCTAGTTGTGCCTGGTCTTTTATGGTTACTTGTGTTAGGTGTCTAGTTAATAGGGAGGCCAAGAGGCGTGTGTATCAGGGAACATTAGTGCGCCTCGGGTTTTGCCTCGGCTCGGGTTCCCTACAGTTGGTCATTAGTGTAAAGCGGATCCTTCTGTGATCTGAGCAAGAAGGCTCGTCCGACACGTGCCAGTTTGTGATAAGGTTTGTCGCATTTTCTGTAGCAAGTGTTAGATCTATCAAGTGGGTTCCGAGCCACGGTTAATGATATTAAGGTTAGTGGAGAATAAATAAGTGGATAGTACCTCTCGTCTGGAGTTCGGTGCGTCGCTGCCCCAGAGCATGTGGTGGGCGTTCGAGTCGGTGCAGATGATCAGGTCCAGATTGGCGCACTCGCAGTGCTGCACCAGGTCAGCCATCTGTTTTGGTGGGCAGTCTGCGTCCTCGCCAAGCATGTATACCGAGGCCAGTACAACATCTGGGACTTCGTCGCCTAAGTGTCCTCTTGTTTTAGTATTTATTTGTATAGATAGTCAGTTAGTCATTTAATTTACTACCTAGTGTAAATAGTTGTGTTAAATGTTGTAAAAAAAAGATTTTTTGATCCTTAGTAAAAATGTTTTTTTTTTACTAAATAAAAGTAAAACTCAATTTCAAAACTATTGTTCTGTAATCCCGTGTTACCATTTAGCAAAGCGTTTGATTACACCAAAATAAACTACAATACAACGTTTTGATGTCACCAAACCCGAATAACGACTATAAATAAGAAAATATAATTTTCATAAGGTTGTTTATATTTAATTATCGTTTCTTAGTAATCGTTCAAGAGTGAACTGTGCTAACACTTGCGAAAACAAATATTTATGTTTGTCTTATACCTTGTTTATAAATTTATATTTTAATAGCATTTGGGTTGTGTGTTAATAATAGGATTTGGAGAGTTTTAAGTAAATTTTATTGTTTTTTTTCTAAAAATTATTGATAGTTGACTAGCTTTTGCCCACGCGTGGAGGTTGAAAATTATCCCCAAAATAACGAACAACTGAACGGAACGCTGCACAAATTTCGATATTTTATTTATTTATATTATCACTTACAACTATTATTACAGGTACAACCCAATGTAATAGTGAAGCCAATTTAATTAACTTATTTTCTAAAACTTATTACATAAAATGTTATTCTTGTGAATATGTCAATTTCCTCCGCTACAAGGTCAGGGGTGCGAAGCGACCGCGTCAGGGGCGCCTCATTTACCAGATTAGTGCGGCTACGAGGTACAGCTAGCAGCTGAGGCCGCCGTCGCCGCCACACATATCTGTCGGACACACTCAAACATACCAACTTTAATACGAACTCCACACACCTATTCTACTCTCTATTTTACTCCTACATGAGAATAACTGAGTTAGCTCAGGTCATGCTAAACCACAAAATCCGTATAGTCGTTAAGGAAAGAGAAAGAAAGAAAATACATTTATTTGGCACAACAAGCAAAGGCACACAAGTAGAAAGAGAAAAAAAAAATAAGATAAAAGGAAAGAATACAAAATAAAAAGTGTAAAAACTGCGTTACATGATAGATACCAGCAGGAATGTGTGCCTCGCGGCTACGCCAAATAGGCCCAGTTCAGCATATATGCCAGACAACTAGTGCCTGACGCTGGTTTTCAACTGAACCCGAAGTGTGAGGTGACGGATGTAAATCAGTTTTATACCGCAACGTGTGTATGTATACTTAAATAAAATAAATTTGTGTAATATAGTAATAATAATTAATAATTTAAAATAGTTAGATCCTAGTTATTAAATATAATTGCAATTTGCTAGACAACAAAACAAATTCAAATCGACAAATAAATGAGACAGACGCGCGATAAATCTAGACATCATTCGAAACGAACAAAACCTGTTTTGAGCGATGCCAGACTTCCACGCTCCAACACATAATTTATTAGGTAATCCGTGCACTTCATCGCACAATACGCTGCAAACAGCCGATCGCAATGGACTATCTACGGACCGTTTTGCAACAGGGTTTAATATATATTTAACTTATTGAATGGGTTGCATTGACATTGACCCAATTCAATGGTATTTACCCACCCAATAGCCAAACATTTTTTTTGCGGAAGTGGAAGTACTACAGAAAAAAAATAATAAAAATGCGTAGACAAACGAGGAAGACAAGGATGAAAAGGTAAGCGATAGTCAATAAGTGTTACATAAAAAATAAAAGAAGATCGGGATATTTTTTTTAATAATGTGAGTGTACCTACCTATTCTTAAAATTTCGTTTCCCTTCCACAGCCTTCTGCTTCTTTAAGGATCTGACAAATTACAAAACACACAGAATCCTGCCCACTGCCAAGTCTTGGTGAAGGAACGGATGAGAAAGGCGCCATCTCGACAACGTACGTCTCAGTCGCGTGCAAATAAGGCCAGGCACATTGGGTAAGTTGAAAAGCAACGTGGTTTAGAAATGCATATGTTGGTGATAAATTATTATTGTAATGTGTTGTCTTATATTCTACGGGCCTCACATCTGCGATGGGACGTAGCGATGCCGCGGATATCACAGACACAGGGAACATGAGCGAGCAACCCGAGCCGAGCGCGAGAATGAGAAAGAAACATTCCCTCCATAGTAACTGTATAACAGCAGCTATTTACGTTATCGTGCAACATTTACCGACAGAAACACTGCAAGGTACCTACTTAAATATCATATAATTGATACATTTAGTGTGACCATATCCAGCTTCCGTTGCGCATCTATGAGGTACTGCCGTAAGCGTCGTCTAAAAGCGCCTATCGTGTTAACAGCTCTAACCGGTGGTGGCAGGTTGTTCCATACTTTGGAGGCCGCATAACGAAAACTGCCTCTAAAAGCGGCTGTACCCTGAGACTGAGTCGAGAGTTGTTGCGAGCATTGCCTTCTCCCGCATTCCCGCCTACTCGTAACCCAACTTAGTTTGTTGTATAAGTAGTCCGGTTTTTGATATTTAACCACACCGAACAGAAGGCAAGCTAAGTGTAGTTTGCGTCTGGACTTCATTTTTAGTGTAAAATGCGTGTTTAAGAAAGGTGTTACATGACTTCTGACGATTTTCTCTAACACTTTAGACAGACACGGTAAAATGCTAATGGGGCGTAGGTCTTTTACTTCAGTTGGGTTGGCTTTTTTTGGTAAGGGCCTAACGGAAGCAATTTTCCATAGCTCGGGGAAAGTTGAAGTCACTATTAAGCAGCAGTTTATAATGTCAGTTATAGTACTTAGTGCGTACGGCAGAGTCATATTCAGCATGTCAAGGGTAATATTGTCGTAACCCTCTGCGTTACTTTTAAGATTGGAGAAAATGCGAGAGATGTCATTCTATTCCACTGGATGGATTGTGAAAATAGCTTCACCATGTCTATGGTTCTCAAAATACGTCATAAGTGGCATGCTTGCAATGAGGTTACCGGGGGCTATCAAAAAAGTATTATTAATAAGATCTGGATCTGTAAAATGCGACGGAAGGTCTTGTCTAGGTTTATAGGGTGATAATGTGGATTTAAGATTTTTCCATAGTAATTTCGGGTTTTTTATTTTATTGTTTACGTTATGCTTGAAGTACGCAACTTTTTCGTTGTACAAAGAACTTAACACTAAGGACTTCAACTCTTTGTAGTATTCTTTTTTAGAATTGGATTTAGATTTTCTGGAGCAAGTTAAAGCGTTGTCCCGTAAGCGCATCATGAGTTTAATGGTATCGGTAATCCATGGATAAGACTTTTCCTTGACAGTAAATGTTTTGATTGGTGCGTGAACATCAAATAGTAAAATTATTTGGGAGCTAAATACATGCACCATGTCATTTACATTGTCAAGCGAAGAAATACTTTCAAGACATAAACGCAACAAGTCCATATTAAAGCTGTCGATGCATACATTTTTAAGTGGCCTAAATTTTACTACGTATGGCTTAAACTTATCACATTTTACTTGAAATTCCCCAACTATGATAGAATGACCGTTAAGTGAGCCAAAAGATTCCACTGACGTGTATCTTGGTCTTAGGTCGGTACACAGGAGATCGATGAGAGTTTCACTGGAGGCTGTGAAGTGAGTAGG
Organism: Xanthia togata; assembly: GCA_963853775.1. NCBI lineage: Eukaryota > Metazoa > Arthropoda > Insecta > Lepidoptera > Noctuidae > Xanthia > Xanthia togata. Next base: position 6,247,259 of record OY970798.1, on the reverse strand, counting down.
AGAAGTGACCCATTGAGTAAGACTAAGGCTATTCAGAAACTCGTTAGTTTTTTTCGTTTTTATGCAGCTTGTGTCCAGCAAGTTAACATTAAAATCACCTAGTAATATGTAATGGTCACAATTTCCCAATGAGCTAAGCGAATCCGTTATGGCGTCAAGGAAAACAACACTAAAACATAAACTGTGGATAACGTAGTGAGTTACACACTTATAATATGTACTATGTCTACCTACTATTATGTTTATTTCTAGTGTGTAATTGTTTGTTTTCCCGAACTAATAAATAAAATAAAATAAAATAAAACAAGGTCAAGCCATGGTGGCCGATACGCTGTACCTATAGCAATTTTTTTACCGTTCATTGAGAGCGTTAGCCACATTTGTTCGACCGATTCGAACCTGGGATCCACCGCGCTTGTCCAAGTTCGCGCGCTCAGTCCCCGCCGCAGATAAAAGCCGACGCCCCCACCACGACCCGAGCGCACACTCGCTGGCCGCGGCGTGTGACGCAGCCGATAGCCCGGCACCACAGGCGCGCGCCCTTCCTCGCCCGGTCGCAACCAAGTTTCGTTAATGGCCATAACGTCAAAACAAAGCCTGTCGAGTGCGCCAATCAGGTCGTCATGACCTGTACCCAATGAGCCAACATTAAGGAAACCAACTTTTCTCCTTTAGACCTCAGTTTCATAAAGTAAAATAATTCCGACATTTAGTAATATCAATAATATTATCAGTGCACATTCAATAGTTTTACGAGTAATTCTCATTCCATAAAAAAAAAAAAGTAAATTTGAAGTTAAGTAAATAATTAATACAATAAAATAAAGCAATGGTTTTGTAAATAATAGGTTTGTAATTAGTAAGTTTGTAAAATAAAATGGTTTTGTTTTGTTTTGTAAAAAATTGGTATGTAAATATTAATTTTGTAAGTAATAGGTTTGTAAATAGTAGGTTTGTAAAATTAAATAGTGGTTTTGTATTAAATAGGAGTAGAAAAATATGTGTAGTGTTATAAAACTGGTTTAAAAAATTGGTATGTAAATATTAATTTTGTAAGTAATAGGTTTGTAAATAGTAGGTTTGTAAAATTAAATAGTAGTTTTGTATTAAATAGGTGTAGAAAAATATGTGTAGTGTTATAAAACTGGTTTACGTGTGGTAGACAGAGGTGTGCCGCGAAACACACACCTACCGGTACCAATGATAGCAGATAGTAGCAATATAAACGCCGCGCTTTTGAAATGCGAACACTTACTTTAAAAATCAGCGTCATAGTAGAAGAAAGTATGACCTTAACTAGACAATAACAAATCTATATAACAAAACAAAAAATAGAAACAAACAAAAAAGAGGTAATTTTAGAGTGTGCTATTACCGCCGATACCCGATGCCGCCGCCGCCGCCGCCGCCGCCGGTCCGAAAGTGCGCTGTAAGTCAGCCTCACAGCTGATGTGGCATGTGGCGTCTCCGGGTTTATACCGGGCGAGAATACGGCCTCGTTTTGCCCAAACAAATTTCCAACCGAGGCGACTGCCGGCCTCACGAGCGCTTCGAAACAACTCTCGATTTAATTTCGTAAGGCGCTCGTTCACGTAAAAGCGCGTCGCAGGGCCCGGCATGTCGAGGTCAGCAGTAGTCATGCCGCGTCGCACCCGCGAAGCTTCCAGCAGCTCGTCACGAAGGTCGCGGCGTGCGAGGCGCACGACGAGGAAGCGGGGGCGGGTCTCCACAGGCGCCGTTGCCTGCATCGCGTTTATGCGCCTACCTCCCACACGCTCGGCACTCACTATATCGCGCGCTTCGATTTTGACGCCTATCTTTGTCGCAACCAACATTGCCGTGTGGATTGGATTTTCTCCAGTGTTCTCCGGTATGTTCGAGACCTGTATATCATTTGCGAGTAGCTCCTGATCTCGGTCGTTAATATCGCTCCGCAGTTGTGATATTAAATCATTAACCTCCGACGATACTTGGGGCTGCGTGTGTTTATTTTCTAACACAGCTACTCTCTCCTCCAGATTACTCATCCTGTCATTAGTTCCGTTTAGAGAGGATCTAAGCTCAGCCAGATCATCACGCAGAAGCTGGAATTCATTCCGCACCGTCTTTAAAAATTCCTCTTTAAATATGCTCAGCTCTGCTCTGAGGATGACCAGATTGAGCTCCTGTGTGGCATCTGTGGCTGTGCTGTTTAAGGGGCTGCTGGCCATCAGGTTAGCGAGGTTTTCCTCGTGCGCAGCTGGCGCTGGCGTATACGCGCCCTAACCGGCGTTTCAGCCCGGTTATCCCTCACCAGGTTTTTATTGCACTCAGGACAGTGCCAAGGGGTCGTTAAAGGGCCGGTATTCTGTACTGTGTAGACCCACGCACGCCCGATGGTACCAAGACCTGCACTTGCTGCAATTAGCGGCATCCGTTGATGACAGAAACTTGCCGCAGCCACCGCACTTAGCCATGGCACACTCGTTGATGTTATACAGGTAATCAATCTGCCTAAGTAGTACACGAATAAGGCAACAGATGGCGCTTTTTTGAGGAATAAGTTTATGGCAAATTTCACGGTGTGTAAGGTACGGATAGACACCATAAGCTGAGCACAGTATCAGTGTAAAGGTGCGCTCACACTAAAGTTTGGTCACAATTTGTTTCCCGTTCACAAACAAAATACTGTTTATTTTCTTTCGGGTGACAGGTACTTAAATATTTACGGCGATCGATAAAACGTTTTCAGAGTTTATTATATTTAACACAGCACATAAACACTAGAAAATATTGTTACTTGTAAGTTGCACTTATACATGTATTTCCACAATAAAGTTTTATAAAACAATCTTGTATTTTTATTTATTTCGCGAGAAGTAAACAGAGAGCTTTATGACTGATTGACATCCATGACGTCACTCCTAAGGCGTGAAAAGGTAACTGAAAGACAACTCTTATTTTTGCAATAATAAAAAATATTAAGAACTTATGGTCCCATGACCTTCTGACGCATTGAAGATGACTCTATTTTAAGGTACTTAAAAATCATAGGAGTTGAAAAAAAAACACCAAAAAGGTGTCTCCGAAAAGGGTAAACATCTACCCTTAATTATAGTCTTATCGAAACCAGAATGTTATCATTTTGATGTCCTTTAAATTATCTAGGATTTTTTTGTTGATATTAGATTATGATTCTTTGAAAAAAGTCCCAAAAGAAACGACAAAAAATTGGCGTTTCTTTTTATATAACAAAAAAAAACATTTGACATTTTTTTTTGTAATATTATAGCCTTTTCAGTGATGTATTTTTTTATACTATTTTCACTTACTTACCTATAATTGAGGACGCCAGTCCCCGGTCACACTTTTATTGAAAACGGGTGACCCTACTAAAGCGATCGAAAAACCATTTTCAATGCTAATATTTGTATGCATTTAATAATCTTTCCATAAGCAATTTAGAGAGTTTGAAGTGTCTTTTATTATTAAGTTCTAAAAAATAAGGCGATTGATTAACTTAGGTAGATTATCCTTCTATCTGCTTGGTGATCAGTATTAGACTACCCTGCCCCATGATTAAATAATTACCTTGAATTTGCAACTATTTTCCAAAATACGTTTGAAACAATTTCTGTTTTCAGTATATTATGTACCTAGATAACACAGAATGGCTTTGAATCTCTTCAATAATAACAAATACTTAGGCGCCTTCCAGGACAAATTACATAATATTGAAAACATAATTATGTCTCTGTCATCTTCAAACGATTGACTGAAAAAGAGCATAAAGCATATGCATATTGTTCCCACTTCTGGGACACAGGCCTCCTCTCCTTATTTAATGTAAATCGCATGACCAAAATAATTATGACTATTAATAATGTCTGATGTGGTTGACGAAAAATTGACATGTTAAACTTAGTTTTCTATTTTGACTTATTAAACTAAATTGTATGTCCCTATTAATGTAAAATGAGGTTGACTAAAACAGCCAATGCAATGGATAACAACCACCAACCAATTATGAGTGTAATTTATTATTATTCTTTATTTTTAACATAACTAATAACATTGACATACCATATAAATATTGTACACCCCATGGGTATGTTACAGTGATTCAATAATACTATTGTAAGATCTGCCTATTTACCTGTGACAAACAATAAATAAATGAATTGAATTGAATTGAATTGAATCCTCGAGAGAGAATTGGCTGTAATCTACCACGTGGGCCGAGTGCGGGCTGGTAGATGTCACATAACTTCGTTTTTTTTTTTGTTTTAGGTCGCCGGTTTCCTCGCGATGTTTTCCTTTACCATTTTGAGAGCAGTGGTGATGAAATTATGCACAGTAAAGTGCCTGCCTGGTTTCGGACCAACGACCTACAACTCGTAATTCGGGCCACCACGCACTACTCAGAGGCCCTAGTGTGAGTTTCTTTTAACCATCTTGACTTTACGCATCGTCCGGCGCTCCGATTGGCAGCCGGCCGGCCTTCACCAGTGAAGGTCCAATCGGAGCGCCGAACGCGGTCGATGCGTAAAGTCGAGATGGTTAGAAGAAACTCACACTAGGGCCTCTGAATCAAAGCGATGTTTTAAATTCGTTGTAGAGCAAGCAAACTCAAGGCACTTGTCCCACTACCGCGCACTGGCGATCAACGAGAAACGGGTATAGCAAGCAACTAAAGACGAGTTGTCGAGGAACGAGCAGGGTAGTTGAGAGTATGTCATGCTCACAATGTCTCGCTGATGGTGGCGAGTGTGTTGGATCATTCGGTTCCCTACAAAATGGTTGAGCTGGATGGTACTGATCCACGCGTCATGTTCGTGAACGGGCGCCGTCAGTTGAGACTGGTCAACTCTTATCTGCCAGGGCTTATTTTTAATCGTTTTTGATTTTTTTTTTACATTGTTCTCATATATTTATTTATTTAATTATGGCACTCCAACGACTTATTCACTAATTATTTTTTATGGGTAATGTAACATTTAAACTTAAAATCTAGAGTGTATTTGTCACTTACAGGCGTGCACAGCACTTAAATATTTCGAGTTTTAAAATATTCTATAGAGTACAATACTCGTACTAGACAAAAAAAAAAAAAAAAAAAATAATACATGAAAAAAAAAAAGAAAATTTAAAAAAACAAATATCTTATTGCTCTAAGGAATATCACAGTCAATGAAAAATAATAATAATAAACAAATAATAGCAATTAACAAATAATAATAATAACAAAAACATTTAGAAGCAACAAGAGTAATGTACCCAGGATTTTATAATATCTATATTTAAAAGAGAGTGTCCTTGGAGTTTCTTGCCCGTTCTCCTCCATAGAGATCTACGTTTTGGAGTGGGCAACTAACTTCAACTTTCTGACTAACTGACCGACTCTTCGACAGTTCAAAAGTGCTTACAAATGGTTTAATTGAAATAAATGCTTTGAGTTTGAGTTTTTGTGAGTTTATCAGCGAGTGTTTTGCCCTCCAAGTGACGCTGAGCGAGTACTCTCTTTGATAGCTCTTGTCACTGCCACAAACAAGTACTCGCCGGCGGTATGAATAGTCAACATGTACCTATCTCTTCACTTACATGGGACCCACAATCTTTTGTAAGTTTCTTGAGCGAGAAAATTCATAAAAGTTAGTCGTTTTCTCGGCGTTGGGATGCCTTAGCGATTTTCAAGGAAATAAATATAGAAAAGACTAGCATACTGAAAGCATCACACCAGATAAAATAAAAGAAAAAAAAAACCATAACCTCATCCTACCATTTTCCTTTGAAACTGTTGTCAGAAATAAATAATATTTCCGTGTGTTTCTTCTAGTGTGAATAGAGTGAAATAAATTGCAACACGGCGTACACTTACGTCGCAATTTGTGTTGCAGTCGAAATGTAAAATGTCTCCACTTTGTAACATCTCGCATATTCTCGGCTCTCAAATAGTATTCCACCATATCAGTATCATTATTTGTAACGATTAGATTATTTTGTAAATGAAAAATAATTTTGTAGATAATTATACACATTAAGTCGTACTTTATTTAATTACTACATAAATGCTGGTCACCCATAAATCATTGTTAGAGAATGGGTCATTAATTTTAATTGGTGCATAACATATTTCATTCACCCCGACATAAACCATATATTTTATCTCACCCTTTCACGACTCAAAAGCATTCATCACTCTGCATTCTCTGCAACCAATTTTGAAGAAGCTTTTTTTTATCCTCAAAGGGGAGTGAATCGTTAGAAAAATGTTTTTTGAAACACCTTTCCACTCGGTATAAAAAATTGCCACAGGAAAAAGAGGTGACAATTTTCCGCGAAACCCATTGAGTTTGGTGTCGTTGCTATTTTTCTGAATGCAATAAACTTGTCAGAGGCAGTCTGGTTTTGGTAGTTTATCATTTTAGTTTCATATTGACCCTTCAACATAGTAAGTAAATCACTGAAATAAAACAAGAGAGACGTTGGTTTGCGTAGACTTGGTTTTAGGAAACATGGATGCTACGGCGCGGCGTAGCTGGCGTAATGATATCACCGCTACGCTTGCTACGGCGTAGCAGATAGCTAAGCCCGCTACGTGACTTTGAGCTAAACTACAAAACGAGCGTATTATATTTCTCTATGGCCAGTTTTATTATTTAAAAAAAGCTTATTGAGGAACACTTTAAAATAAACTTCAACAATATAAAGTTAAATCGTTTTTCCTATATTGCCAGATCCAAAACTATAAAATGAGCAATACTTGTTTAAACATTCATATAAATATGTAATCACGTTCTCAAAAACGGATCTAATGTTTTCGATGAAATTTTCACTCGAGCTGAGCTCGGTCACCCAAAGTTTAGAACAAGATGGCTTTACCTTAAAATTATGACATGGCAGCATGGCATTAGTATGTACTATAATTATATGGAAATAGTATGCACATTCCTATACTATTAAATGAGTATTCTGTATTCCCCTGGTACTGATTTAAGAAAAGCACTACATACCTTTTCACACAACGTTTCTATCCGAGTGAAGGGAACAGTAAAGCAATTTGTAGAACTAACAATGGTAGCAACTTAATTAAGTCTCTCAGGCGTGCTTCTGTAGCCGTGTGTGCATTGTTACAGTAAATTCTATTAGGCTTTACAGGTGCCGTATATCTTGATAAACCGAAATGCATGAAGATGTAGTTACTAAGACCTGTTGCAATTCCTGTTGCAATGTAGCCATTCCACTTCCAACTACCGCTGGAATTAATAAACACATAACATCACGCCTGTATTCCCTAAAGGGACAGGCAGAGGTGTACCTGTAGTACATTTCGCCAGTTATGTTCAATACCAAGTAAAAAAAAAAGAATACTTAAAAGTGGATACCAGAACTACGCTTTTTTCAATGAAAATTTATAAATTCAAACTCAAACTCAAAGCTATAATTTAAATTAAACCATTTATAGGCACTTTTGAATTGTCAAGAAGTTACCCATTCCAAAACGTAGATCTCTATGGAGAACAACGGACAAGAAACTCCAAGGACCCTCTTTTAAATCAAGATATTACAAAACCATGGGTACATTTATAAGTGTGCCTAAGCTATAAAACCCTTTTGAGGTTTCATGATCAGTGAGACCGTTATATTTCGTTTAAATGTAGGTTGTGCTGCTGAAGTTGTGGATGAACTGCGATGTTACTTCTCAGTAAAGATAAGCCTGGATAGTCAAGGTTCAACTCAATAAGATCAGAACTCGATACAAGAGTCGACTAGCAACTAAACTTTATCTAGAAACTTTGTCAACTAAGAAATACTTCAGATAGGCTCATCGTCCAACACATAACTTTTGGGAAGGGTCGTCTTCCCAAAAGTAATGTGTTGCTAACTCAAATCGCCAATAAGAATCCCGAATTTCACAGCACTAGTAGTTTCAATGGCGGACCGTACACGACGCAACTAATCACAAAATAGTTAACACTGCTACTATTGAGCTGAATGGTGCTGATTCATGCGTCATGTTCGTGAACGGGCGCAGTCAGTTGGGACTGGTCATCTCTTAGCTGCCATGGCTTATTTTAATTTATTTTAAGTTTTTGAATGATTCTTTATTTTTTTTCTTTTTATTACGGACGCTTTTACGGTCGTGCACGTCTTTCTACATTGTTCTCACATGCATAATTTCAAAATGAATGATGTAACCAACATTTTGTATAATTTTTTTTATTTAAAAGAGTGTCCGTGGAGTTTCTTGCCCGTTCTTCTCCATAGGTACCTCCTACGCTTTGGAATGGGCAACTAGCTTCATATTTTTTGACTGACTGACCCCTTGACAATTCAAAAGTGCCTGTAAATGGTTTAATTGAAATAAATACTTTGAGTTTGAGTTGAGTTTTGAGTTAAGCTACGGTTTCTTAGAAGAACGGTGTCCGTCATACCAACTTTGCGCAGCGGACGTACACGGCACTGCGCGTGCAGTACAACAATGCTTTAAGGATACTGTTAGGGTTTCCACGGTTTTGTAGTGCTTCGACTATGTTTGCTGAGGCGCGAACCGATCATTTTTTCGCGATCATGAGGAAGCGGAGCGCTTCACTGTTAGGTCGCCTACGAAGCAGCTCAAACAGTATCTTGAGGGTTTTGTCCGAGCGGTGCGACCTGACCCAGATACAGAGGTGGGTGCAGCTTCATGTTAGCGCCTCTCCTCGTATTATTTGAGATGCGTGTATGACAATATTGTGTTGATTGTTTTAAATGTGTATTATTTTAATTTATATTTAATTTAATTCAATTGTTTGATTAGGTAATTCTAATGTGTATGTGTAATTATAATTTTATTTTTATTGATTATTTTAATGTACCTACATGTGTTTTTTTTAATATCCGGTATGGATCATGTCTGAAATAAATGAATTATATATATTATAACGGCCGTCATGAACATCTGTCATTTTCACCAGTATCTGACATTAAGGAATCAAAAAACACTGTATATGGACAGCCGTTATTTTTACCGATGACCCATTCTTAGGAAACCAAAGCTTTAGTAAGTCGTATTGTGTACGGACCTTCAAGACACAAACAAGGCAAAAATATATTTTTTCAAAAATACTGTGACATTCTGGCTACGCATTGTTGATTTGAGTTTGTTGTGGTGGCATCTACAACGCCACATGCGAACAACGCATCAAAGACCCATGGTCACACAAATACTATATCGCGCAAAGTTATACGCGCTACAACGCGCCCGATATCAACCATCATAATTATCCTATCCTTATCCCAATTTATTTGGGATTGAGGCATAATGTCTTGTTTTCTCCCAATATTTTCTGTTTGTCGTCATCTCGGTAATCGTTTCTTTGGTCTTTCCCTACTCTTATAGTCATCCACATTCACAGTCAAAACTTTCCTCACGACGATTTTCTCATTCCTCCACTTGACTTCCCCATACTGTGACAACCGATTTCCACACAACTTTTCAGTCACCAGTGCCACTTTCAAACGTCCCGATGTCAACCATCAGGCAGTAAGGGCCCACCAGACACAACACCCGTCTTATTGGAAGATCCTCCTTATCCTATAGAGGATGAAAAACGTTATACCCTGTTCCTCATATCTTTATATTTCAACTAGTTACTTTCAAGTAGCGTAGTGGACGATGGGCCTAAGAAATAGTTCAGTTACAGATCGCGAGATTTGCATAACTGAAACTGTTTCTCATTTAAATTAGATTACAAATAGCAACGATATCATCTAAGTTAATATATTTCATAACTAGTTTAATTATTAATAAAATATTCATCTGTCTAGCACAGCAATTTGTAAAGTTTGTTGAATTTACATTACAATAGACTTATTTATTAGAAACACCTAAGGGAATGAATACAATGATTAAAATTAGAATTCATCCTGGCAATGTAACTTTTAATTAGGTGTGTATTTCTTTTCTTATTTATATTTTACGTTCTATCCGTAAACTTTCTCTTTTATCTTTTACATGTTTTTTTTTTTGTTTAAGCATTCATCAGAATCATCAAAGCTTGTTAACATCGACTGTATGATGATTAATGAGTGCCAAAGAAAAAAGAAATTACTGTTACCCATCTTTTTTACAAAAGCCATTGACAACAAGAAGAAAATTACATTTTAAATTCAAACATACCAAATCCAATATCTCTATATTTTCATCAAATTCAATCTACAGTCCTCTCGAACGAAATCCTTACAATATACCAAGTGAGATGTTATCGAGAGCCCAAATTAAATCTGGATCGGGTCCCAATCAGTCACGTCGATACTCAGTCGAGAACACAGCAGGACCAATCTTTTGTCAACTAAAAGGACCAATCTTTTGTGCGGCAATCTTTTGTGAACCAAAGGACAAATCTTTTGTATTTTCAGTCCTGTATGGATTGTTTAGAGACAACAATTGAATTGAATTTCAATCAATTATTGTTAGTTTTAATTTATATGGTAATTTGGGAGTAGAACACATGGCGTCACTGGATGAGAGATAGTATTGTCTATGAGTATTAGTTTGGATTGTAACTGCCGTCGCACACTAGGCGACTAAAGGCTTCGTTCGATTACTCCAAGATTTTTTTCTATGAACTACACTTGTAGCGGTTACCACTTTTAGTTTGTAATTAAAATGCTATCCAGTTTAGGAGCATCACTCCAGAGTGATGTAGCGGTTACACCGCCACATACTAACTACGCATCAAAGACATGACGTCACACAAATCCTGCATCGCGCAATTAGAGTTTACCGCGCGAACGACATATATAAGACTATCCGACATCAACAGTTGGGCAGTCGGCCCGCCAGACACAACACCCGTCTGGTTGGAGGATCCTCTCTTTTCTATGGTGGATGAGTGAAATTTACACCCTGTCCCTCATGCTCCTAAATTGGATAGCATTTTAATTACAAACTAAAAGTGGTAACCGCTACACACTCATGGCGACCAACAAACCTAAGCAGTGGTTAACTGGCCGCTTGCCTTCAAACTCAACTTCTATAATATCATCTCGATAGTTGTTCCTCAAACGTGCATAAAAAAATTACGAGACTAGTGGTCGCCAATCGCAAATGAACACAATTCTTGACCACTTCTCCTGTCACTTATTTCGAAACTTAAGCTCAGTTCGGCTTCTAATGACGTGTAGGTACCACGTTTTTACTAACTACTTTCTCAATAGTCTCTCTCAATATAAATTAACAACTTGTCATCCACAAATGCTTGTCAAATTATACTGCCATATTCATTTCAATACCGAGAAACGCTATTCAGAAACATTTCAGTTATAGTTAAATAGAGTAGGGACATAATACACAAAGTTCTCGATAATAGAGTGGGGATATACGGAGTTATCGATAATAATTCATACGATATCGTCAGTGGAGCGCGATGAGGATTGTTCGACTAATCAATATTAGTTGGATTCGATGCCGAATACCAATGGAATCCTATTTGTAGACCGTACCATTTTCCCGTATTAATTAATAACAGGGGATTTCTGAGATGTGCCTTCGATTGAATTATGTTGGGACGAGAAAATTTTGTGTTTGTTGCTATTAGACATTAAGTAATGGGATTTCTTCTATTGGGATGTTTGATCATGTGTTTTTTGTCAATCCATTGGTCATTGATATATGTGACGTTTCATGTCGAATTTATTCATCATTTAAATTATTTCTTGTCAAAGCCCGGTAACTTTTAACCGACTCTTGTGTAGTGGTAAGACCACCTGTCTTAGGCTGAGGTCCCGGGTTCGATTCCCAGTGGGGGCAAAAAAATTCTGCTCGGTTTGGTTGGTGGTGCAGACACGCGGACTAATGTTTTATTTTTTTTATTATATTTCATACATCTTTCTTTATTTATTTTGTAAGTATTTATTTCTGTATCTTTCCGTGACATCACTGCGGGCCCTATCAGAAAACCAGCGCTGTGTCATTTATTATTAAATGTCGCAGCATCATGAGATAGGAGCCTTTTGGCCTCGCACAGGACTTTTCGCTTAATTTTTTACTTAATTTTTCATTGTTTTTTTTTTCTTGCTTTTTTTTTAATAATTGTGTTTTATTTGATCTCCTGTGCTTGTCCCAATAAATACTTTTTCTTCTTTCTTTCTTTCTTTCTTTGGTAGGGCTTTTTATAAGTCCGCCTGGCTACCTACCACCATCTTATCTAAGTCTGTCGCCGTAACAATATGAACAGCATTGTTGATTTCGCCAGTTAGAGGTAAGATAGCCAGTTCCTCTGTGGTTGAAGATCCCCGGTGAACCTCGCTTCCACTTCCAACCTTCGGCTTGAGAACCTGCAGGAAGTGGACAAAAAATCTCACGCGCACGATACGAATACTGGTGTCAAGTTCAATCAATCTGCCTGCCTTTTCCCTGCAATGTTGTGGTCAGCTTCCAGTCTAACGGGCTGCAGCTTAATACCAGTATTTTACATAGAGCGACTGCATAAGTAACCTCCACAATCCAGTAACTGGGTAACAGGATACTCCTGGGTAAGACTTGTTGTCAGACGTTTGGGTTTCTAAAACGACTGTCAAAGATCTACCAATAACAGCCGGGACTAACGGAGGTCTCGATGTGCTGTGTATTGTTACCCATCCACAAACCGACCGTGGCAAGCGTAGCTTAGTCTTTGATCACCCCGTGAGGTTGTTATTATTTAGCAATTGCCAAAAGCCTTGACACTTCAAAAGTGCCTGTGATTGGTTAATTTGAAATAAATGGTTTGAGTTTCAGTTTGAGTTATCCACGAGCCCCTCATGCTAGTGTAAAATTATTATTATTAAAAAATAGAATCTGCATTTGTAATCAATACTACAAACTCAATTTCAATGTCATGTATGAAAACCAAATTCATTCTCCCTAGAGAGAACTGATAGTTGTGTTAATTTAATAATAGATACTGCGAACAGTGACGTTATAAGCTAGCTGTGCAGTTGAAAATCCAATATGATTCCGTCGTGTGCAAATTAGTTCAATTCAATTCAATTCTCACTAATATACACTGGTATGTTCAATTAGTTTGTAGTGACTCCCGAGGTTATTGGAATTGAGAGAGATATTATGTAGATTTGTAGTATTAATTAGCTTCCACCGGCGGCGTCACCCACGTGATATTTTTTAAAACCGACCAAGTCGGATTTGTTGAGAGAAAGTCTACAGAGGATGGTTTCTTGTTTGTGTGTTTGGTGTAGAAATGTCATTACTGAGGATATCATAATGAATACTTTGTTCAAAATATGTATGGTTATTATACAGTTTTGTAAATCGAAATATATATATATATTTCGATTTACAAAACTTTATATATATATATATATATATATATATATATGTATTGTAGTTTGTGATATTATGTGTGCTGAATTATTAATGAAAATGGATACTTTATGTACGATTGTCTCGAAGTAAAAAACTGGCCAAGTGCATGTCAGACCACGCACATTGAAGGGTTCCGTAGTTGGAATGACTTTATCCCAATAACAAACTTAACACTGTAGTGTAACTGCAAAAAGTTGATCAATCAACTCGTTAACCTGTTAAGCCTACTTAGCTGTGATAGTTTTCCTTTTAACTTCGTTATACCTATATATACTACTGCTGTGATTTTTTTCATAGATCCAAGTACAACGATTTAGCTGGCAGGGGGGACACACTGCGGTGATAAGTCCCCTCTTTGAGGAGTGGCTGGAGTGGCGCCACGGCGTCCTCACCTTCCGCCTGACGCAGGTCCTCACCGGACACGGCTGTTTCGGGAGGTACCTGTTTCGGATAAGGCGGGAGGAAACGCCCGGGTGTCATCACTGCGTGGATCGCCCGGAGGACACGGTGGAGCATATGGTGGAGGTATGCCTTGGCTTGGGCAGAGCACCGCCGTGTCCTCGTGGAGGCGATCGGTGGCGGGGATCTCTCGCGTCCGGCCCTGGTCCAGGCCATGGTATGGAGCGAGAGGGCATGGGAGGCCGTCACCTCCTTCTGCGAAGCAGTAATGCTCGCGAAGGAGGAGGCGGAGCGCATGAGGGAGAGGCAAATTTCGCGCCCTCACGCCCCTAGCCGCCGTAGGAGGAGACGCCCTGGGCGTCGGGAATCGATTTTAATATTAATATTTTAGATGTTACTCCATTAAGTATTAGACTTCTTAATCTGTTTAGGTCTTATAATTTAATTAACTTGTTTTTTGAAGCTACTAGGATCACGGCATCTTCGTCAACTTGTCTTGATAATATATTTAGTGATTGTGATGCCAAAAATAAATTAGTGTTAAGTGACTTAACGTCGGACCACTGTGGTTTATTAGCTAGTTTCCCCATGCCATTACATAAAAGCCGCATAAAATAGAATGTAGGCCATATACAGCTAGTCGTTGCAATAAATTTAAAAATAATATAGCTCATAGAATAACACCATCTATAATAGAACACGAGAATCCTAATGAAATGTATGCAGCCCTTTTTGATGTTGTGCAAAAAGAGTACCAATCTACTTTCAAGACTAAAACTATTGACATTAATGGCACCTCCGTTGGCTTTAATCAATGGGCCACTCCGGGTATTAATAAAAGTAGAGCGAGACTATACGAGTTATATGGTTTGAAAAAATATAGATTTGATTTCCTAGAGTATGTCAATAAGTATTCAAAATTAGTTAAAAAGGTTAGTGTTTTTGCAAAATCTAAATTTTTAAGCGATACAATTAAAAATTCCAATAATAAAGTAAAAACCACTTTGAAAATTATTAACAATGAAACGGGTAAATCGGTTAAGCAAGATAAACAACTTGAGATTATGGTCGATAATAAATTAGTTACTAAAGCAGCTGACGTAGCTGAGGCGTTTAATGAGTTTTTTGCCAACATACCTATAACTACGACTCGCTCCTTAAATTCATCCCCATCTAAAGCTGAAAACCTTTTGTTTAGTAGTGTGTCTAAAAGTAGTCGCTTATTTAGCTTCGAACATGTAACGCCTCGTGATGTAGTTAATGTTTTCAACACACTCAAGTCTAAAAACACTGGTGATTACTGGGGAATCTCCATTAAACTTTTGAGTAGTATATGTAATAGACATCGTAGCCCCCTATCTAGCTGTTACTTTTAATAAATGTGTTGATTTAGGAACTTTTCCTGACCTCATGAAGAGTAGTAAAGTCATACCATTATTTAAATCAGGTAATAAAAATGACGTTGGCAATTTCAGGCCTATTTCTATTTTACCAGCATTCAGCAATATATTTGAAAAGTTAATACTCAAGCAGTTGCTAAGACATTTTAATTTAAATAGCCTCCTTCATAATGAACAATATGGCTTTACAAATGGTCGTTCGACTACAGATGCGGGTGTTGCTCTCCTGAAACACATATTTAACGCATGGGAGAACTCTTAAAATGCTATTGTAGTTTTCTGTGATCTCTCCGAAGCCTTTGATTGCGTGCACCATGACACGCTTTTGCGTAAACTGCGTCATTATGGTGTCCTAAACGAAGCTCTCAACGTTTTAAATTCATATTTAAATAATAGGTCGCAATGTGTAGATGTTGATGGTGTAAAATCTTCCGGGCTACCAGTTCAGTTAGGTGTACCTCAAGGCTCAATACTGGGTCCATTATTGTTCTTAGTATATATCAATGACTTACCATTCTATTTAAAGGGTATCTGTGAAGTTGTACTGTTTGCAGATGATAAATCTCTTATTTTTAAAGTAGACAGGAATAGACGAGATTTTGACGATGTAAACAGTGCACTGTCAATGGTTACGGATTGGTTTACGACAAATAACCTAGTTCTCAATGCCAAAAAAATGAAATGTGTAAAGTTTGCCCTTCCAAATGTTAGAAATCTAGGACCCAACATCGTCTTCGATAAAGAGGTGCTTGAAACTGTAAACTCGGCAGTTTTTCTGGGCATAACAGTAGATGCCAAACTTCAGTGGGGCCAACATATATCGAGCCTAACGGGAAGGCTCAGTTCGGCCGCCTACGCCGTCAGAAAAGTAAGACAATACACTGACGTTGATACAGCTCGGTTAGTCTATTTTAGTTATTTTCATAGCGTTCCTATGGTATTCTGCTGTGGGGCAAAGCTGCAGATATTCAAAATATATTTGTCCTCCAAAAACGAGCTATTCGAGCAATTTACCAGCTAGGTGCCAGAGTTTCTCTGAGAGATTTTTTCAAAGATATCGGTATTCTCACAGTGGCATCACAATTCATCTTCGCCAACATCTTATATATTAGGCAAAATATACACTTATACACTAAAAACAGTGATATTCACAATGTTAACACAAGAAGTAAGGATAAACTACGTGCTCCCTATCACCGGCTTCATAAGGTTCATAACTCATTTGTTGGGCTTGGTATACCTAACCTTTTATAACAAGCTACCCTCTTCTTTGCTAGATTTGCCTTTTAATGCGTTTAAAACTAAATTAAAGTCCAACCTTTGTTCAAAGGCATACTATTCTATCAACGACTACTTAAATGATAAGAATAGATGGTCGCTGTGATTAACTCAAGACAATGTTTAAATGTTCTTTCTCCAGAATTAGTTTACCTACTGACAGGTTATATGAGTTTATATAATTGTTTATAATTTTACTTTATAAGTCAATTTATTTTAATTTTATTTTAATTTAGTGCTGACATAATCTACTCATTACAATGTTTTTTTTTATGAGTTGTATTGCAATATGTGGTTAGCTAGCGACCTCGACAATTATTTATTTTACCTCGATGGTCCTAGTTTATCAATTGTAACTTCTAGTTACAGCTATATGTAAGCGGGCACGCCCTTTATGCCTGGAGGCTTTTTCTTTTTTTTTTAGATATTGTTTACTTTTGTTATTTTTATTTCTGCTTGAGTATAGTTCTCGATGCTTTTGGTTGGTATATTGGCGTGTGCTAGCTGTCATATGGCTATTAATTATAGCTATTTAATTTATAATTGAAATTATTTTTTGCATATTGTAAATTGTCTTGCATACTGTTGTATAGAATCATTTTTTATTTTTTTTCTAACTGAACAGACAGCTGTGCTGCTGGGGAGTTTGTTGCGCCACTTCTTCTTCCCAGCAAAAGCACTAGGAAGTGGTGAAGGGTGGGCGTTTTGGGGGACTGTCTTATGTAATTTTGGCGTTCGAAAAGTGCTGATTCTCAGCCTAGTTTGAATAAATGACTTTTGAATTTGAATTTTTGAATTTGATTGCCGATTCCCGGCCACCGTAGGCGCGGGCTTGCGGACGGTGAGCAATGGGTCCTCGCTGTCCGATAAGGACCAAGCCCGGGTCGACGGCGCGTTGTGTTCCACGCGCGCCTCAAAGATTGTCAGCGAGTGAAGGGGATCAAATGACTTCTCCCGCTCCACCCAGAGCGGGAGGAGTCATTTGATAATTTCCCACCCAAAAAAAAAAAAAGGGGTGGACACTTGACTCTAGGAAAATCTAGCACTTTAAAGCTTAATATTTCGCTGATTTGAAAAAAATGGTTTTCACAACACCCACAATATTTTTGAAAGACCTTTCCAACGACTCACCAACCCACTTTACGTGTAGGAGAGGTACACCAAAAAAATGTTTTTTTCTTGATTTTATTTTACTACTGTTGGCGTGATTAATATTTATACCCATGCCAAATTACTGCTTTCTAGTACTAACTGTCTCTCAGCTAAGCCGTGGATAGACAGACAGACGGACATGGCGAAACTATAAGGGTTCCTTGTTTAGCCTATGTTTACATAGGCTTTCATTTTTAGGGTTCCGTACTATCCGTAGACAGTGATAGTGTAACATTCTACTGGTGAAAGTTTTTAAAATCGGTCTACTAGTGATAATATTAGTGATGATGAAGTGGTGATAAAGTGGTGATGAAGTGGTGATGAATTCATGATGAAGTCACGATGAAGTGATGATGAAAGGTTGATGAAGGGATGATGATAGTGTGTATTGTAGATGATCACGATGTCGGGCACAGCAAAATAGTCGTAAAGCTTTGAAAACTTAGCTTATCAATGTTCTGAACTAAACCTAAACTTCCTGCTGTAGGAAAATTAAGCTTTATTCATATTCCAAGATGGCTTAAGAAGCTGATCAAAGTAGGAATAGGAATGCATTCTGCTCCCAAAGAGGCATGAACAAAAAGATACTTATGAATACATCAAATGCTTTCATTGAAATGCCGTACGGGAGCTATCAAAGGGACTCGTTACAAAATAACTTTGAGATTTTACTCTCTCATCCGTTTCATACTTTTGAATGAATTTTTATAATTCTCGACGTTGATATTTTAAATTTTAAAGATGGTCTTGATTTTTTAATTTTTTATGGAAATATTTTTAGGTGACAGGTTAGTGAAAAGTTAGTTTTTCCTTCACTTCACTACTCTTATGTTCATTCGTTAAGCTTCATTACGCTGAGCACATGCTTATACAGTTGCAAATTTTCTTTGAACAAATAATTAGATCCTTGCTATCCTTACTTCATTATAAATAAAATAGCAACAGCCTGAATTCGAGAGTAACATTACAATATGGGATTTACAAACCGAAACTATAGTCACATCTTTCAAACACCCTCAACACTATCAAAATGCTTACCACACGAACATACTGAACATTAATTACACCGTCATTGCTTTTATTGGAACGAAGTTCTTTAACGCGGTTAGGCAGAAATCGTCACGCGAAAAAGCGTTCATACTTGCGACTGTCTTTGAAAGACAGAGTGAGAGAGAGAGAGAGTGTAAATGCACACTATCTCTCTCTCTCTTTCTTTTTCTTTGAATTAGAATAAGACAGTCGCAAGTATGAAGCTCTTTCTCTTTTTGAACAGTAAATATTATATTATCTTTTAAAATGAAAACACTCTTTTTTGCTCACACTTTTATTCCGCACATCTATACTATGTCACATTCAAACGTCGACTGGCTCTGCACTATATTTTATAATTTAAAATGACCTTTCCCCCACCCAGAAATAACGATAATATCCCAACTGTTATTTCTAAGTGTTACCAAAGTAAAATAATACATTCAGTTGCCGTAATGAAAATGATGATGATGAATTCATAATCATTTGTACTTCAAAAATGTTGCCACAGTGCATATTGTAATTCGACATTAAAATGATTATACATTTTTAAACATTAATCAAAGAAATCACTACACTTTGGAAAGGTAGTATGTAAAATAGTCGTTGCATAAAGAAAAGTGGACCACGGTATCATAACAAGTAAATCAGCTTATATAAACACAATATTATGGTCAGAAATCTCACAGATCAGCATGATTCAAATAGTACAATTTAATAACCCGTGTTTTGCTGCTCGTCCATTTTGAATCGCAAATTATCGTAAATAAAACGCAATAACAACGTTAGTTCGCGTTCAGGGTTGTCAAAAAGATTTTGCAATATTTCGTGGAAATATTTTTGAAGTGAAAACTTCTTTAAGCGCACGTGACGCTCTTTCTGAATAGTGAACGAAACTGAACCGTGACGCTCGGGTCGGTGACGCTGAATCGCGTATACTCGGCTCCAGTCGTAAGTTTTCACTTCTATCGTGTAGTCATAAGCACACACCCTCTTTTTTAGGGTTCCGCACCCAAACGGTGACATAAAAAAGAAAGAATAAAAAATAGGTTTATTTTCTCACAGAAACACGTGCATACAAAAAACAACTATATAAACATAACAGAAATATTCGGCAGCTGCACGTCATGACAACTCACGTGACACACACGTGACGGGTCTCTCACGTGTCCATACGGAACCCTATTGCTAAGACTCCGCTGTCTGACCGTCCGTCTGTCTGTCAGTGGGCTTTATCTCAGAACCTGAAAATTTCAACGGTCTACCTATTGAGGTACGAGTAGACCGTTGATGTTTTCACAGATTGTGTACCTATTTCTAATGCCGCTATAACAGCATATAATAAAAACAAAATAAATTTAAAGCAATTTTCATATTGGATTACAAAGTGAAGTAGGTACCCAGGGTGTCGACAATATTGATTGAGCTTAACGTTTTTGGTTATTTTTAGTTGTATTTTGAGGCTGAAAACAAAGTTTGACATTATCCATTTTAGAGTGATGTAATATGTGGTATTATTTAACCAAAATACAAGATATTAGGTACAAGATATTATGAGATTTGCAAAAAAAAACACACCTTTAACATAAACATCGCTAAAAATAAACTAAAGGGAATCGTGCAAAATTTCAAATATGATACCTTCCACACAGTTCCATTTAAAGTAATTCTTACGTGCGGACGATTGTCAGCATTTCTTGGTCCAACAAACTTATCCTGCATCCCATCTTTCATCCCTCATTTTTTTCTGATTACAATCACCGCTGGCTTTGTTACAAGGCTGAATGCGGTAAATCCTTAGGCTATGATAAATGTAGTGACGTCAGGAGCCCGTTTCCGGTTCCTACTTTATGTTTACTGCCGCCACCAAGATTTTTGTAATATATTTAGGTAGTTGACAGCCCTAGTTTGTGTAATGACTTGGATAAGTTAAGAAGCTTATAACTTTGAGTAGGTAGGTAGTTATTTTCTTACAAACAATAGGGACTAGAACGACAATTTTTTTTTCAAAAAAAAAAAACATTTTTGAATTAAGTAGATTTCGATTAATTCATAATGAGTAGGTACAGTAGTTAAATATTTTTCCAAAGAAGCTACCAACCTACATAGTTATGTTCAGTATGTCGAAAAGAAATCTTACTGAAATCTTTTCATAATCACCTTTTCCAACATCCCATAATATCTGGCCGATTGCCAAGACTAACATTGGGAGCCAGTCGTCGCCTTCATTAGTAAGAGCGAGTAATTAGATCACGATAACATACCTACGTATGTTGAATTTCCGATAGGTATTAAAAGCGAGCATTTTAAAAGTTGGCAAAGTCGCAAATAGCTATCAAATATTTAACTATTTTTATTAATTTGTTAATATAATATTATTGTATGAAAATATGAAATACTAGCTGCGCCCCGCGGCTTCACCCGCATAAGTATCGATCCCGTGGTAATATCGGGATAAAAAGTATCTTATGTGTTAATCCAGGTTATAAACTATCTGTGTGCCAAAGTGTATCCAAATCCGTTCAGTAGTTTTAGCGTGAAGAAGAGACAAACCTATACACTCAAAAACTTTCGTTTTTATAATATTAGTGTGATTGCTAACTAGTGACCATAAAATACCTCTTAAAACGGTGAAGGAAAACATCGTGAGGAAACCGGCATGTCCTAGAACCAAAACTTAGAAGACATGTGACATCTACCAATCCGCACTGGGCACGCATGGTGGATTATAGCCCACTCCCTCTCATTGAGAGGAGGCCGTGTCCCTGCAGTGGGAACGTTATAGGCTGATGATGATGATGATGATGCATCTCCCACCGCGCTATTACTTCGTTTTCGCTTAGCGTTCATTCTAACTTTTTTTTTCTTTTTATTCGGCTCTTAAGGGTCTTAGTGTGACGTTGCATAGCTTGTATTCTTCCTCAAGAGTTAGGCTATCCAAAGCAAAAATATTTTTTCAAATCCGACTGGTAGTTCCGGAGAATACCATTTCATTGCATACAAACTTACAAACTTACACATTTTACCTCTTTATAATATTAAATATTATATATATATATATATATATATATTATACTATATTATTATTATGAAAAGATGTATATAGATAGTAAAGATGATAATTACGTTTACTGCGGTTTCGCTGCTATGTTTACGCGGTGGAGGTATGCTACGGACGTTATTGTTGGCAGATTGAGACAGGGATTAGAATGTGACCGTTCTTAAAAATAAATAGGAATAATTCCACTCGTTTTTGCGATATAATATTAGTAGATCATCAGCAAGTATTACCTTGCATATTTAGGGTTATGTCCATCAGTCGAGATATGTGTATTTCTCTGTAAATTACAAACTAATCATCATGTGTCCGTAGGTCGTCAAGGGTGACTTGAGGATTATGCAAGAAGACGGACAGCTGCAGTCTGCTCAGTAATGTTTAACATGAAAAAACTATCTTTATTTTGGTGTCTTTGTGGTGATTATAATAGTTATTTGTGCAACAAGAGAGCAATGTTGTTTTTTGCTGCGAGTGTTGATTTTGAATCCCGAGTAAGCGAAGGATTCTTGAATTACGAGCGTAGAGAGTGATTCTAGGTTAGAATCCTGAGCGCGGCGAGGGATTCAAAGACACACACAACTTTTGACCTCGAATCCCCAGTTTACAAAAAAAAAAAAAAAAAAATTTTTTACTCCTGTCAAGCACGAAGTATGATTTAAAACATAAACAAAATTGTTACAGCCACCATCTTGGATTTACATTTTGACCTCACAATCGCAACATTGAAAACCATAGAAACGATACCCATGAAGAAAAAATTTAAAATTTTCGCAGCCGCCGTATTGGATTTACATTTTGACCTCTCAATCTGCTTTAGCACCCTCGAAAACTATGAAAACGATACCCATGTCGAAAAATGTGAAAATTTTCGCAGCCGCCATCTTGGATTTTTATTTCGACAAAATTCACACTTTCTATCTCTCTCCGTCTCTCTTTCTCTTTGAATTAGAAGAAAATAGTCGTAGAACCTTTTCGCGTGATGATTTCTGCCAGTGCACTCTTACCGCAAGCCGCTGAACTTCGTTCCAAAAATTTTTATAAAACAGAATTTAAATAAAACCTTAGCAAATGATTTGCAATTTAAAGGTTTTATGTGTATCCAAACGTTATATCGAACTTAGAATCGACTTGTTTCTATCTCTCGCTTTTTTCGTATCGAAGTGAAAGTGACAAAACTAAGTGAAGTTCAAATCTTTAGAATTTTGTGAGTAGACCCAGCACTGTTATCGGCATAAAAAAAAAAGTTACTTTGTCTCACGCTCGCAGCAAAATTGAATTTTGCTCACTCTTTTTAGACGGCAAAACCTTGTTTGAGGTGCTGAGGTGAAATAGTTATTTGTGCAACAAGAGAGCAAAGTCGTTTTTTGCTGCGAGTGTTGATTTTGAATCCCGAGTAAGCGAAGGATTCTATAATTGAATCACGAGCGTAGCGAGTGATTCTAGGTTAGAATCCTGAGCGCTGCGAGGGATTCAAAGACACGAGATGCAAATAACTTTGCTCTCGTGTAACACATACAACTTTTCACCTCAGCAGCGAGAACATACAACATGTAAAAAAAAAACCCTGTCCGATCCGTGAGGTTGTTGTTAGGTGTCGTACTGTTATATTCCACATATTATTATATATATTTACCAGCATATTTATGTGGAATTTTTCAGGAAAAAAGAAAAAATAATCCCTTTTTTTTTCAATGGTGAATTTGACCGAATTTTACATTTGGTGCGGGCGGCGGCCGTCGTTTAGCGGGTGTCTAAAAGTCATAAGTTATGAGTTTTGCAATTTTTTTATGGATTTGGGGTAATATTGGAACTAAAAATGTGAATTTTAAATACCAATAACTTTTTTACTATCAATAATAATAAAAAAATACTGTTTTGTAATGTTACTGCTGTACCATATGCCCATTTTCCCCAGATTTTCGGATCGGACAAGGTTTTTTTTTACATAATCTTCATCGCCTCGTATTTTGCAGCCACCATCTTGGATTTATATTTTGACCTCACTATCGACTTTAGCACCCTCGAAAACTATGAAAACGACACCCATGACGACAAATGTGAAAAATTTCTCAGCCGCCATCTTGGATTTTTGTTTTGACTTCACTATCAGCTTAAGCAACCTTGAAAACCTAAGAAACGATACCCATGAAGAAAAATTAGAAAATTTTCGCAGCGGCCATCTTGGATTTACATTTTGACTTCACTATCGGCTTTAGCAACCTTGAAAACCATAGAAACGATACCCATGAAGAAAAATTTGAAAATTTTCGCAGCCGCCATCTTGGATTTACATTTTGACCTCACGGTCGGCTTTGGCACCCTTGAAAACTATGAAAACGACACCCATTATGAAAAATGTGAAAATTTTCGCATCCGCCATCTTGGATTTTCATTTCGACCAAATTCACACTTACTATCTCTCTCCGTCTTTCTTTCTTTTTGAATTAGAAGAAGACAGTCGCAAGCGTTTTCGCGTGACGATTTCTGCCACTGCACTCTTACCGCAAGCCGCTTAAGAACTTCGTTCCAAAAATTTAATAAAACAGAATTTAAATAAAACCTTAACCAGATGATTTTGCAATTTTAATGTTTTATGTATATCCGAACGTTTTATTGTTTGTTTCTTTCTTGGGCCTAGTATGTAGGTATGGAATTTTGAAATCGAACTTCGAATCGATTTGTTTCTATCTCTCGCTTTTTTCGTATCGAAGTGAAAGTGACAAAACTAATTGAAATTAAAATCTTTAGAATTTGGTGAGTACACCCAACACTGCCCTCGGCATTTAAAAAAAATAATTAAAAAGTTACTTTGTCTCTCGCTCGCAGCAAAATCGAATTTTGCTCACTGTTTTTTGACAGCAAAA
The DNA here is from genome assembly GCA_963853775.1 of Xanthia togata. Taxonomy (NCBI): domain Eukaryota; kingdom Metazoa; phylum Arthropoda; class Insecta; order Lepidoptera; family Noctuidae; genus Xanthia; species Xanthia togata. The sequence continues at coordinate 6,222,752 of OY970798.1, read as the reverse complement.
CCTGCTTGTTTGAGGTGCTTAGGTGAAAAATTTTTTTTCAATTACGGACGTTGTTAGGAAGATGAAACAACAATCGAGAAGTAACCTTGAAAAAAGGGGAATGATAATGTAATAATAATTTACTAATAATTTTATTTCACAAGTCTAATACAAAAAGAAGAAGAAAGGGTTTACAATGAATGCTAAATATATCCTTGTATTCAAAACAATACAACACTAAGGAAGTTGACAAAATTTTCCCTCTTGTAAAAAATAAAAAAATATTGGACACGTATTTTTTCTATTCTTACGTAATGAAAAGATTACGGCAATACATTGAGTTAAAATGTGCCATGACGTCACTCTCCGGTAGATTTTATACTGATTTGTGACTTAGCAAGCCCCTCCACTCGCCAACTTTTTTGCGTTTTATTTTTTATTAATAATGATAAAAGCAAAAAATTTAAATAAATAAATACGTGTCTAATTTTTTTTTATTATCTGGCTATCGGACTAAATAGATTTTTTTCCCCAGTTAACATTAGGGATGTTAAAAAAAAGTTGTCCATAGTCAAACCTTCTCACAATAGCAGAAACTTTTATAAAACCACAAACCGCTTAACAGTAATTACCGAAACCGAACGAAGTACGTTAAAGTTCTATCCAACTTTACTAAAGTACCTACGAATAGTTACGTGAACTTTAGACAAGTAGTTTTGGAGTTGAGAACTATTAGATAAGTCAACATAAAGTTTAATGAGTATGGAATACACGGAATTAATTTGAATATTGGAAATGGGGTAATTTTCAATTTCAAATTGTATGTACACAATCATTATTTTAAATAAACAGGCTAAATATGAATTTTACGGCGCAGTAAGAAGCGCCGTCTTGTTCTGCTACGAAGGTACTGGAATTACCTGAATGTTCGGATAAGAGTGACACTGGTTGGTGGCACGACTTTAACAAAGCGTCGTATCGATTGTTGCGTGGCGACATTCTTCTGATGACGGATGATGGCATGGGAGCCGCTGTCGTACTTACCACGTCCACGAGGAACGGCTATATTTCAGCACAGTCCTGATGATAATTATTCAAGCTGCTGAACCAGTAATACGATGACCACTTTTGGAAAAGGCTATCCTGCGTTATTCAAAACAATAGACCGCTGCATCGAACGGTAAGATGGTCGAATTCAGTAACATACAGGATGATGCTAGCCTTTGTGTTACCGTAGTCAATTCGCCATCAACATCAGCTTGGTAACGTATGGACATTGGACAACTATCAGCTAGGAATTTCTGGTAGGTACTCTGGTTTTATCACTATAGAAAATACACCTCTGTCAAAATAGTTCCTCAAATTGATTCAGGATTATATCGATATTCTGGGGATATATTCGGCTAATATGATGATGATGATATAGAGGATAGCATGAGGAACAGGGTGTAAAGTTCACTCATCCTCTATAGAAAACGGAGGATCCTCCAACCAGACGGGTGTTGTATCTGGCGGGTTACTGCCCGACGATTGATGTCGGGACATTGTATATAGGCTAGTCACGTGGTAAACTCTGCTTGCGCGATGCAGGATTTTGTGTGAGGTCAGTGTGATGCGTATTTCGCATGTGGCGATATAGATGCCGCCACAATGATACTGAGTGAAATTTTACTGACCACTATATCAATCTGCCTAGGCTTTTCCCAACTAGGTTGCAGTTGGCTTCCAGTCTAACTGGATGCAGCTGAATACCAGTATTTTACATGGAGCGACTGCCTGTCTGACCTCTACAACCTATTTACTGGATTACACAAAACGCCTTGGTAAGACTGGTTGTCAAACTTTTGGGCTTCGGACTATCAAAGATCTACGAATGACTGCTGGACCAAACGGCTTAACGTGCTTTCCGTGGCATGGAGGGGTATGTATTGGATGGTTACCATCCACGAACCAACCGCGGCAAGCTTAGCTTAACTTTCAATCGCCCCGTGCGGCTGTTATTATGTTTTTTTACACGAGACTCCCTTTACTGATCAATATATTAATTAGATAATACAGTTTTGAATTTAACTTCTAATTCTAAAAACCGTTAGTGCTAACCCTAGATTGAGTCTAACAGATGGTATTCGGGCCACAAAGCTGCGCTATCCTGGATGCTGGGGTACAATAGACCGACAGCGCTCGCGAGATAATGTTTTTCATAACGTTGCCCGGCTTAATGGAGGATTCGTTGTAAGCTATGAGTGTCTGTAAAGCTATGCGATTTGTGGGAGATATGCGGTGCGATATGAAACTACAATGGGAAAACAAGGACAAAAAGGAGAAGGTTTATTTATTTATTAGAGAACTCCAACATCAGTTAGTGGAAGAACAACACATATTCATTCAAAAAAGTGCCGTGCAGCCCGCCTGCAGTGCGCGTTGGTTCATGGAAAAAGTACGAACGTGATGAAGGAGGAGTTTTTAAATGTGTGCGTTGCGGAACGGCTTAGAGCAGAGTGGTGGCCCAGGAGAGCAGTGCTGGTCAAGTGGTAACGGTCGTGGATTCAAACACAAGCAGGCGCTTTAATTTGTGTAATTTATTTCATCATCACTGGCCTCAAAACGAAAACATCTTAAGGAAACGGGCATGTCCTAGAACAGAAAAATTCGAAGACATGTGACATCTACCAACCCGCACTGGGCCCGCGTGGTAGATTACAGCCCACTCCGTCTCGAAAAGAGGAGGCCTTCTGTTCTAGCAGTGGGACTATTATAGGCTGATGATGTTGAGTGGCCCGCCCCAGTCTAGGCTAGCCTTTAGATATTTAATATGCGATTTAAAATTATGGCTTAAGCCCGAGGGGAATTTAACTTTTCAAGCATTATTTAAACGCACTTTAATCAGTTAGAACTATGAGAGCTAAAGAAACGTCATGAGGATCTACATAAAAAATCCCTAAATGATCTACATTTTTCGTAGTACAGATTGTTCACTCCGCAATTCAATGAGTTTAACGTAGACAAAAGATAAAAGAGTTACGCGATAGAAAGAGAGGCAACTTCTTGGTGATTATAACAGTAGGTAATTAGCGCTGTGCGACCTGAATTGCACTTTATTTTGTCGTAGCAAGAGTCGTTTTTTATTTAATTGATTTTGCGGATTGAACCATTTGTATTCATCTGTGGTTTCAGTACGAACAGGAATAAATAAAAAAGGAAAAGGGGAATAATAAAAAGATGCATAAGTCTGTCAGCAAAGTTTTCAATGGGGGTTTCGTTGAAAACTCCTATTATACCGCCATCAGGCGATGAAACAAGAATAAAAGCAATTGTAACATCCTGTAACGAATACAAAACAGGAATGACGGATGCGCAGATTCATTTTTAAAAAAAAATCTTAAGAATATCCCGTATCTACAGCGGGAAAACAGCATCTACAAGGACTTGGGAAAGGCTTTTGCCCAACTATGGGACAATCAGGACTAAAGTAAACATTTAAAATAGAGTCAGGGTAATTAATTGTTAAGCAAATAGTCGCCCTACGTCAATTTGCCGTGTTTTAGCCATTTAATACAACTGGCAATAAATTACAGTTTTAATTTAAAAATACGGACCTCTGAAGTTGGTAGTATCAAAATTTAAATTGAATATCTTTATCAAGAGAAAAGATTTTATTTTTTAATGTTTGTCTGTTACGCTTTCACGCTAAAACGGTTGAACGGATTTAGATTAAATTTGGCACATAGGCAGACTATGATTTGAATTAGGACATAGCATACTTTTTATCCCAATATTCTCACGGGATCGAGACTTATGCAGGTGAAACCACGGGTTCTATATAAAAAAGTGTATATCTCTTAAAATTGCCAGTGTGACATTTTGATTACCCTTTTGCACAAGAGTTAAGATGTGTTATCCCTGCACAAATACCAAAATCGTAACGCTGTTGGTCCATAGATGACTTTTTCCCAGTCTCCTTCGCATACAAAATTATTTCCTTGACTTTACATCGCCACACATCGCTTTGACTGTACCACAAGCCCAATGTTTTCAGTGACTCTCATTTTATGCAATGAGTCAACACATATCCGGCTCACAATGGGAACTTTCAGCCGGATAACGGTTTTTAGTTTTGATTTCTAAACCTCCTTTTGCGGATATTAAACGAGGACAATACGTACTCCCTAACAAATGTTATGTTCCCATGGAGTAGGGATAATGGGTATTCTTTGATATTACCTATATGTTATGAAATGTGGGTATTATTGATTTAGGGATAGGAACTTTCGGTTTCCGTGTAATATTTGATGAATATTATTAATACGGGGTACGATAAATGGGATGAATCGATTATCTAAAGTACGGGGTACTGTGTTACGAAAATTTAAAACTCTATTAAAAGTACACTTTGTAAACAAGCATATTATAAATTTGAGTATTATATCCAATTGAGTATATCCAAGATAAGAATGCTTGGAAACATGCTGGTCCTGCTCCATAGGACAATTTAGAGTCTTAACAAAATCAAACTGGTAGCTAATTTAATTGCATAATTTATTATTTTTATGACATTGATCTAACATTCGGTGATAATTTGAACCCAAATACTGACTTTTTAGTATAACTTGTTAGCAATTTAGGAATATCGTATACTTTAACAATGTTTGTAAATATGTGAGAACCATGTATCTATCACATAATTAATTTAACTGTCATTGTTTAATTTTAAATTCTTTTTACCGATTGTGGTATAGTAATCTTATTCTAGGTGCATCGTCTTCACATATAATTATATATGTAATTAATGTAAAACATTTTAACAGAATAACGGTGGAGTTTTTTCTTCATTCTTCTCCATACGAAAACAACCTTTTGGAAGGGGCGACTAGAATCTGTAAATTTTGACATTTTACAACAAGGCTTTTCAAGGAGAACCTTTGCTACTAACTCAACTTTTGCCAATTGTTAGTCAATTCAGAGTTAAATACCTAAATAGGTGACTACTTTGGCCACCTCAGTTAAGGAATGTTCTTGGCGGCCAATTGCCATAGGTGATATACAGGGTGTTTGGCAGAACGTTGAACATACGAAAATGGTAGATAGGTGGGGTCATCTGCTACTTAGTCAGCCCTTTTTTTTTTTTTTAATGCAAGTTAAAATTATGATTAAGTATTTTTTACATCTTTCTGTAAGTTTGAGGACTCATAACTTTTTTTCTAGCTAACATCTGAATAAAGCAATCGTTTTATAAGAATCTGCCAACATTAAAGATTTAAAAAAAAACCCTGTTTTACCCATTTTTAATAAAAATTACACTTTAAAGTTAAGAAAGTGCTGACAGCAAAAAATATTTTTTTTTAATATCCAGGGACCAGGGCCAAATAAATTAGGGCTGAGTAAGTAGCAGATGACCCCACCTATCCACCATTTTCGTATGTTCAACGTTCTGCCAAACACCCTGTATAAATGGATAGTGCTTTATAAGACAAACATTTGTTACTCAAACGAATTAATCTTTAAACGAATGAGTGCAATTTTTGAACAAAAGCCGTTTTTGAATTTTTAATCAATGTAGTCAGGCCAAGATTTTGTTAGCCAACCCACTCGCGATATATATTTTTAACATAGGTACTAAATTTGATATAAAATACTTTTCATCCATTAAACAGTTGGCTGCAGGTCGTTCCTCTGCGGATCTTAGACCACTAATGCAGTGATGACAGACGATAAAATAATCAATATACTCTTCTTAATTGGCGACACGGTTGGCGCAGTGGTTAAGCGATTGTCTGCTAGGCTGCGTGTCGCGGATTCAATTCCCACACGGAAAAAATATTTATATGAACTACAAGTAGTTGTTCCGGGTCTGGCTATTTGTGTATGTGAGTTTAAATATTTGTAAACGCACCCACAATGCAGGAGAAATCCAAATGTGGGGCAACGGCTTAAAAAAAAATAAAGTCGAGATTATCGTTTTCTTAAAATTACATATTGAACAAAAAATTCTGCAAAATTCGTACATAAGATTCATCATGCTCTATCGCAAACAAAACTTATTTTCTTTCTTTATTTCTTTTCTACAGATAAAATTAAACAGGCTCAAACGTAAATACATTTACACAATAATAGAAGGGCGTAATTGATCTCTATTTAGGCCGTTGTAACTTATTTCTATTTTCATTTCCAGTGAGTACAATAAATCTTTACAAAGTTTACTCAATTTTGTGTTTGAAGTAAATAGCTACTTAGTTGGCAGTAATACGTAGGCCTACCTACGTATTACTGCCAACTAAGTAGCAATTTTGAGGACAATCACCTATGATTGTCCTCAAAATTCTACTCAACTTATTTTAACTACTTCTGTTAATAACATAACATAACATGGAGCTTGTAATCCCCGAAGGTTGGGCAGAGATGTACTGTAGCGGTTACACCGCCATATACGACCTATGCATCAAAGACATGACGTCACACAAATCCTGCACCGCGCAATTAGAGTTTACCGCGCGAACGACATATATAAGACTATCCGACATCAACAGTCGGGCAGTCGGCCCGCCAGACACAACACCCGTCTGGTCGGAGGATCCTCCCTTTTCTATGGTGGATGAGTGAACTTTACACCTTGTTCCTCATGCCCCTAAAGTACCAACGGGGTGTACCTACCGCTAGTACACCTTGCCACACATTTCGCCAGTTATGTTTAAGTTCCATGTATTAAAGGGGCAAGACTATTGCCATCAACCGGGCACAAATCCAGACTCCGTGCTGCTACTGTAAAATTCCTGATGGGAAACTCAATAACACTTGGCTCGACTTGGAAATCTAACACAAGATCTCAGCAGCTCAGCTGTAGTGCTTGCGACCACTACACCAAAGATGTTTTTTTTTTCTATTGATATATCACAATAAACAAGTTTCGGAATAATAAATACTTATATATTTTTTGTTTTCACACAAAATTTATAAACAAATTCGGTCGGGCAATCTCCATATCCAATTTTAACCCATTCGCCGCCGCGGTCTTTTTAATTATTCGCGTTGCGTCGGTAAAAGTTTTTCGTTGTAAAAATAACTACTCGCTCTTACCATATCAATCAGGGGTTTTAATTAATAGGTACATACTAATCCTGAAAGGAAAATAAAAGAGTACATGGTTTTGGTTACCCAAACAGTGCAAAATAGAGAATTTTCTGTGGAGGTTTTCTAACTGATATAGGTTGGCATAGTATAAATGGTAAACAGGATTTTAGTGGAGTTCTTTAATTAGCTTTTGCCTGCGGCTGCGCCCGCGCTGATGTCGAATAAATATAAATATCCCACGGGAACCTACTACCGGGATTAAAAGTACCCTATGTGTTAATCCAGGTTATAAACGGTGGGCTTGTGTGTTTTATCCAAATTCTTTCAACTGTTTTGCGCCAATATGGAATATCCATCCAGAAAAACTTAAAAATATATATAAAAAGGCATTAAGCAGTTACTTTTTTTTTCAAAAATACTCAATGTTCTGTTTTGAATTCGTTACTATTTTATTATAATTACGAGTATGTACTTAGTTTGTTAAAGATAGATAGATTAAACATTTATTCAGTGCATACAAAAGACTCACAAAAGCACAATTAAATGATAACGAAGTACATGAATAAGTATATATATAAAAATAAGATGCAAAAAAAAGTACGTACAGGGCATTACTGATGGATTACCAAATTAATATTAATTCATAAGCCTACATTGCTTCGCGGCACACATTCGTACGATTATGTTTTTTTCTAAATCACACGTTATTTTGGCGTAAACCAAATGCAACAGACATAAACGACATAAAATACACTGAAGTTACTCCACTTCTTTACTCTGTGGCTTCAACCCTAAACTGCTACCGTTTAGCCGCAGGCGTGTCGAGTTCCTTTATTTTATACGTTGCTCGTAAATGAAAGTCCTAAAAGGTTGTGTCTGACAATAGTATACGAGTGTTCTCGACATTTTGTACTGATACAATCTGAGAGTATTTTCTTTTAAGTAACATGTAGGATTTGTGTCTGAACAGTCAAAGCAATTGGAAGTTTTTTAGGGTTCCGTACCTCAAAAGGAAAAAACGGAAGGGCCTTATTGGATCACTCGTGTGTCTGTCTGTCCGTCTGTCACAATAAATTTTCTCCGAATCTAATGGCTCGATAACGTTGAAATTTGCTACACATATCAATTTATATGACCTAAACATGGACGTGTAGCGAAAATAAATAAATTTGGATTAACGGGATCACTTTTCGGGGGAAAACTTAAAATTAAAAAAAAAAGTTTTGTATAAATACTGTACGGTATGGCTTATAGTGAGGATCTATTTTTTTATCGTTTTAAAATAAATACATTTAAAGACATTTAAACAAATGAAAATTGAGCATTCCCACCTCCCCCCCCCCCCTCCTTATCTCCGAAAGTACTGGGCATAAGATTTGGAAAAAAAATAGTTCTATACTTATAGATTACAGGAAAACCTATAAGAAGTCTATAGTCTTACAATAACATGGTTAATCTTCCAATAGTGTGCGTACAAACTTACATTTGCAGTTGAAATGTATGGGAGACAATATTTTCAACTACAATGTTAAGTTTGTCCATGGAATAAATTCATCCCAACTACGGAACCCTTCATTGTGCGTGGTCCGACATGCTCTGGTTTACTGTAGAAAACCTGTAGGTATTATAAAAGTCAAGCTCGATATTCGTTTTAAGTTTACTGATAAGACAGATGCTAAATGCTTATTTAAGACCTTTTTTTTGGGTGGAAAATTATCAATTAACTTCTCCCGCTCTAGGCGGAGCGGGAGGGCGTGTCAGACTCTTCCTGACTGTAACCCACCCTTGTTCCTTCAGTTGCCTGTACTTGCCAGAGGTCACGGTATCCCTTTCGGACTTTCCCGCGACCCTGGCAGGCATCGGTCCTAGTGGACCCCGCCAGTTCTGCTGACATCTCTTTGAGGCGCGCGTGGATTCGCCGTCGATCCGGGCCTGTTCCTTTTCGGACGACGAGCTACCCATTGCTCACCGTCCGCAAGCCCGCGCCAACGGTGGCCGGGAATCGGCTTGTGATGTTTAAGAGCTTGAATGCATAATTGAAATTTTATTTTTATTGATTATTTAGAAGAACTAATTATATTGCCACAATGACCCAGCTTGGTCGACTGTATATTGAACACAGTCACTGTTTTATTTTAAGGTAACTCAATCTCACGAGAAAGATGTTTTTAAACACGTTAGTGAATAGCTTTGTGGTACAATATGCATCACGCTGTAAGTAGTTCATGCTTATGAAAGTTTTCCATGTGGCATGTGTGAAAAAGGTGTTGTCAACAACTCTCTTCATGGGACCAACATCGGTATCGCGAAAAAGTAATCAGCCGCCCCATACATTTGGGTCGAGAGGGTATTGAAGTTTTGTATGGGAACGTTGGTATTTTTTTCGCGATTATGATGTTGGTCCCATGGAGAAGGTTAGGTTGATGGTCAGTACCGCTCCCTTAAATATGACCACATTTTTCTGACACATGCTATATAATGTTATTACAAAAACCAAATGACGCTCACTCACCGCTACAAAATCTCCGGAACTATAAGCTTACAAACTTGTTATTTGTCACGTACCTACGTTACTCTTGACTATAAAGGTGCCGCCAAGAAAAAAAATGTCACCCTTGGGAAAGTGAAACAGGGTTGGAATTGGAACAGTTCATTCTCATGTAAACAAAGCATACAAAATTGTTAGAAACATTTACCTGACTACAGCGAAGCGAAAAGAGTTATGTGTTTATTTAAGTATGTAGGTTTGTATCTATGCATGTTCCACCGTAGCGCCTAAACTACTCATCCGATTTTGATGAATGAGGTATTAATCAATTCGTTTTATGCTCCGGGTGATACACACAACAAAACTATTATGATTCAGACGCAACTCTTAACTACAATGAAGTCTCGAACACTCGACCTATGGAAAACCATGCCAATGCTCTGAGCTATCGTGTGCTTCCATCACTTGAACAAAATCGATCCAAGTTTTATAAATCTCATCATCACATGTCTCTCTTTACAGACAAGGCAAACATGAGTGTAACATTATGTCAAATCTTAAATATACAAAGATACAGTCAGCCTCAACAAGATGTCTACTTATTTATTTAATACCTCAAGCACATAAATGTACAGAGGCATACACGGATAAGGTTTCATTTTACCGTTGACAAGCTTTGGTCCATACTGTAACTATAGCAACAAATGTTAATATATTTACTATGTTCTTAATTTAAGGTAAGCGTTAAAACAATATTATGGAAGAATATTGGCGTGACACCTGTGCCACCGAAGACGAGGAAGCGACTAGCTATCAATGATTTTCCTCAAAAGATTGTAAGTCCCGTATTACTAAAAGAAATACCCACATATATTATTAGTTGATGGCTGACTGGCACACCAACGACGAGTACTCGGTGCCTAAATATGTTTTTGAACCAATTTACAGAAATCTACTTGTTTTCGTCTAGAAGGTACATCTGTGTTTCCTATATTGTTTGGGCTCAGTAAGTGGCCACATTCATTGCGGCGTCAGAAGCGTTGCACAGATCGTCAAGGGTGCTGAACGGACCTTTTGGTCACTAGCAGATGGGGCATAGTCTGTTCAGGGGTACCGCACTCGTACTGGACGTTGGATGAATCGGTAATGTCCCATTTCGCCAAAATTAAATTATGTTTGCAGCCTACCTGGGTACGTAATCGAAAGCATATTATTCAGGCATATAGAATACCTAGTGATTCTATACAATGCCGAAGTCGTCTACACATTGTTTAAAATATTTTATCTATCGTTTATCATTATATACCCTTTTTTTTTTTTGGGTGGAAAATCATCAAATGACTTCTCTCGCTCTGGGTGAAGCAGGAGGGAGTGTCAGACTCTTACTGACTAAAACCCACCCGTGTTCCTTCTGTTGCCTGTGCAATGCCAGGGGGACACGGTATCCATTTTGGACTTGCCCGCAATCATTATATACTCTGTCTAGTCAATGTATGCCATTCCTCGGTATTGTATAGAATGCCACGAGAAGATTAGGTAAAGTATAAAAAGAAGCACAATAAAGGATCTTTTGTTAACTCGATATCCACTTTATTAAAAAAAGTAAAACAAGTTACAACGTTTTTAAATGCCCGCCCCGCGGGCCCACCCGCTATCCCGCCAAACGCGTATTCCACACATTGCCGGTTGATCATTCAGTATTGTATAGAATGCATTGCATTTGCCTGAACGTTACAGGTATTCCATAGAATACCGGATTATACAAATTGCCGATAACTTAATACATCTTATTGAGGCTGAATGTACACATACAATGTTATAAAGGTTCTCTGTAAAGATTTACATGATTCTACGCTTGTCTAAATCTAACGTCTCTGTAATTTCAGGAATATAATTTAATTTTCACGTGTTTCAGTAGGCTGGAAATAAAATGTAAATGTTCTTGTATTAGTATGTTATGTGCTTCGTTTCTGTGTGTTTTGCAGAACTTAGGACCCACTGAGGGGAATATGATGTTATTATGTATTTTAAGTTCAACATTGTTCTGTTATTGTTTGTCATTTTTAACCGATTTCAAAAAAAGGAGAAGGTTCTCACATCGTTTGTTTTTTTGTTGTTTGATGTTTGTTATTACCTCAGAACTCCGTCATATAAAAACTAATTTGGAAAATTCTTTTTTTATTTGAAAGGACATATTATTATTTCCAGAGTGGTCCCATTTTTATCAAAATCTAGTTCTGATGATGGGACGACTCCTGAAATTAAAGTTATTTTTCACTTTTTAGTGTTTTTTTTTATCTGAAAAGATATAAATAATTGATTTTTTGCATTTTTTGCACGAGCATAAATACCTTATCGTTACGCAAGATTCAAAAGCGATTTACTCCTAAAGTATTGATAGATATTGTATGTTGTTAAGAACATTCATGTTAGGAATTCTCGAAATCCCACTAATATGAAATGTGTATTTTCCCAAAGCTAGTTCTTTTTTTCACTAGCTATGTAATGTTCGTAGTTGTACTTAAATTTAATTATAATACGATTACAAACAAATACGAAAGGTTGGATACTCGATTACACTGTAATAACTGAATAATGTTATTCGCGGATACAGAATGTGTCCTCCTGAACATTGACCTGAATGTGATCATTTGACGCGGGTAGATCAAAATACAAGCTTTATGCATTGACCTACAAAGAATCCAAAAAAAAACTTAGTATGTTTCAGTGGTTAACGAACATTTTTAAAGGAATGAATTTGTTAAGCACCATAAAGAAAATGTTTACTTGCACCTTATTATTTTTCCGACTAACTGACAACATTTTGAATTAAAGACTGACAGATCGAAAAGGTGACGTAGGCCCGTTATGTAAGAAAATAATTTGTTTCAATTCAATTTCAATTTGTTTATTCACAAACAATTTACATTGTGTTTCAGCATATCAGCCTATAACGTTCCCACTGCCTGGGAAATCTGTGAGAGAGAGCGGTACGGCCCACTCTCTCTCACAGAGCCACCACGAGGGCCCAGTGTGGGTTGATAGATGTCACAATGTCACAAAATATATCTTCGAATTTTTGGATCTAGGACATGCCGGTTTTCTGGCGGTGTTTTCCTTCACCGTTTTAAGAGGTGATGAAATTAAATAGATTAGCCTAGGTTTAAACCCACGAGCTACAACTCATAATTTGGGGCCGGGCCGTTATCATTGGGTCACCACTGCACTGGAGGCTCAAAGGCCTTTTATTAAATTACTTATTATTTTCGGTCGTTGATGTTACATGTATACAAAGTTATAGAAGCAATATTCACAACTTACTAACATAAACAAAACTAACTTCGCAACAGACTGATGTGTCGATTTACGGTATATGACTTCGTTTACAGTACAAATCGGTGCGGTTGTATAATAAACGGCTCCGGCGACGTCCCGTTAGATGGGTCGCCGGGACAAATCGACCCGAACACGGGACTGTTAAGTGTGCCTTCACTTAGCGGTTAGGCTCCCGATTTGAAGTCGATTTTGTATGTTTATGTTTTATTTTAAAGCCGGTTGGAAGGGTAAAAGCTAACGTTGGAAAATTCTGTATTTTAGGAGAGACTGTTGTTCATTATTTTTGGTTATTGATAAATAAGTGGACATCCCGTAATATAGGTCGCCGAGACGAGTTAATCTGGCACGGGAGTTTTAAGTGTGCCTTCACTTAGCGGTTAGGCTTCCGATTTGAAGTCGATTTTGTATGTTTATCTATGTTTTAGTTTAAAGCCGATTTGAAGGGTAAATTGATTATATTGTCGATTGCGAAGGATGAGCTTGTTTTAAATATCTGTTTTAGAATTGCAATAAGTTTTTATTTTTTGAAAAGGGGTAATAAGTGATTTCACTGACGTACTGATAGTATTAAAAGTGTGCCTCATGCGTTTATGTTTTAGTTTAAAACCGAAAGCGTAAATGTTGTGAGTATATAGCAATGGAGTATAAAACGTTGTGTTTTATAAAATGTGTTACCCATACTATTTTATTTAACACATTACGCCTGTAATCTCCGAAGGGTTAGGCATAAGTGAACCTATAGTACCATGTAATAGCGGGCGAGCCTATTGCCATCAACCGCGCACAAATCCTGACTGCGGGCTGCTACTGAGAAATTCATGATGGAAAATCCAATAGCACTTAATACTACACCAACAAACAACAACAACACTACTACAATTACTAATTACTTATAATTTATTCAGTTAGTATAAAGGGCGCGACACAAAATCTATCCCAAAGCCGCTCAATTCTCTTACAGGCCCTCTCACACTCAGTCACGCACACTTCCATCACTCACAAAGAGAGGTCCTGGTTACGCAACTATAATTATTTTTTTCTAAATGTTTGTTTTATAAGTTGAAGATACTTACATTGATACAAGGGATTATTGCATTACCATAATAAAATACTTAATTTGTAACCCAGGGTACGGAGCGAGAGGGCATGGGAGGCCGTCACCTCCTTCTGCGAAGCAGTAATGCTCGCAAAGGAGGAGGCGGAACGCGTGAGGGAGAGGCAAATTTCGCGCCCTCACGCCCCTAGCCGCCGCAGGAGGAGACGCCCTGGGCGTCGGGAATCTATTGCCGATTCCCGGCCACCGTAGGCGCGGGCTTGCGGACGGTGAGCAATGGGTAGCTCGCCGTCTGGTAAGGACCAGGCCCGGGTCGACGGCGCGTTGTGTTCCACGCGCGCCTCAAAGAGTGTCAGCGAGTGAAGGGGTCCGATGAGACCATTGCCTGCCGGGGTTGCGGGTAAGTCCGAAAGGGATACCGTGGCCCCCTGGCATTGCACAGGCAAGAGAAGGAACACGGGTGGGTTTTAGTCAGTAAGAGTCTGACACGCCCTCCCGCCCCACCCAGAGCGGGAGACGTCATTTGATGATTTCCCACCCAAAAAAAAAAAAAAAAAAAAAAAAAAAGGGGGATCGGCGTTGAGGGCTGAAATACAGATTATGCCTAGTTCGGCCCCAAATTCTAATACTTTTGTTTACTTTAAGTTTAGATTAAGCACTCTACTTGTGAAAAAGCGGCCAAGTGCGAGTCGGACTCGCCCATGAGGGGTTCCGTAGCAGCAAGTAACATAAACCTTATGAATAATGGTTCACGGTTTATGCATAAGGTTTATGTTTATGAAATTAAATGTTTTTTTTAATATTTTAGTTGATTAAATGAAAGGTAAATTGTGGTTTACGATTGTTGACGTATTAAAAAAAAACTACTCACTAGATCTCGTTCAAACCAATTTTCGGTGGAAGTTAACATGGTAATGTACATCATATATTTTTTTTAGTTTTATCATTCTCTTATTTTAAAAGTTACAGGGGGGGGGGGCACATTTTACCACTTTGGAAGTGTCTCTCGCAAAATATTCAGTTTAGAAAAAAATGATAATTGAAACCTCAATATCATTTTTGAAGACCTATCCATAGATATCCACACCTATGGGTTAGATGAAGATTTTTTTTTAGTTTCAGTTCTAAGTTTAGGGAACCCTCAAAATTTATTGTTTTTTTTTTTTCTTATTGTGTGTGAAAATCTTAATGCGGTTCACAGAATACATCTACTTACCAAAGTTTCAACAGTATAGTTCTTATAGTTTCGGAAAAAAGTGGCTGTGACATACGAACGGACAGACAGACCGACAGACATGACGAATCCATAAGGGTTCCGTTTTTTGCCATTTGGCTACGGAATCCTAAAAATGTACATATTTATGTGAATAATATCATTCAATTTATATTTATTTCTCCTTACGGGGCTCCACATCGCTGTCAATGCCGTGAAGCAGTCGACCCCCTCACACACCATGGCCCTTCCTGCAGCAAGAGCGCTGGCCGGTTGGCACGGCACGCAAGTATTGATGATATCATCCGTCGGGCTCTTGTCACCGCCGGGGTGCCAGCTGTCTTAGAACCCAATGGCTTGGCACGCGACGGTGGAAAGAGGCCAGACGGAATGACCATAATGCCTTGGAAGTTGGATAGGCCTTTGGTGTGGGATGCAACCTGTGTCGACAGCCTTGCGCCATCCTATCTTCTTAGCACGGTGGGCTGTGCCGGGGCGGCTGCTGCAGGCGCAGAAAACCTCAAACGGCGCAAATATAACAACCTTATTGGCAGCTATATTTTTGAGCCGTTTGGGGTTGAAACACTAGGGACATCGCCTAGCGGTTGGTCAACTCTTCACGTGACCAGAGGGCTGGCCAATTCTTAGGACAAAGAATCAGTATTGCCATACAAATTGCCACGTTGTATGGCAATACTGATTCTTAGCCTTTTGGGCACTTTTCCCGCACAGCGATGCGGACGAATTTTTTGATGCCCAATGACCTCTTCTTTTAATTGTATTTTCTTATTTGTATAGTTAGTTAGTTTTTAATTTAGATTTAAATTGTTTATTGTATCATAAGATTTCTAAATAAAATAAAAACTATGTTTTATTTGTATTTAGAAGTTGAAAAAAATAAAAAAACGTAGTGTTTCATTAGTGACAACTAATCTCAAAGACCGTACTTCCAGATTTTTCTTCATGAAAGAATAATGCCCCTGAATTCAAAAGACCTACCAGTCAACCAGTAATTTACTAGAGTAAATCAAACGTGAATTTACACATTACATAAAATAACATCACGCCTGTGTTCCCCGAAGGGTCTGGCAGAGGTATACCTATAGTTCACCCACATTTCGCCAGTTATGTTTCAGTCCCATGAAACAGGGGGTAGGCCTATTGCCCTCAACCGGGCACAAATCCAGAATGGGCTACTGTGAAATTGCAGATGGAAAAACCCAGTAACACTTTGCCCGACCCGGGAATCGGACCCAATAGACATAGAAAGTAACTACTGAGGTATTAAAGCGGATAAATCGAACTCTTTAATCAAGTAATCCTTTCACAATTCACTTGTAGTGTTATCTAACGGTGCAGTGATAATATAGATGGATTATAAACAAAGAGAATTTGATTATAAACTAACGAAGTTCACAATCATACGGTGACATATACCTACTATTGGTCTCTCTCATCACACACTCTGAGTGAGTGTGTGATGAGAGAGAGAGACTACACTTAACTTCACTTAGGTTCACTTATGTAGGTAAATATTTTCAATTCCTATGCAAAAAATTACGAGAAAGCATAAAACAAAACCAATATGTCTTTAAATAAATTAAAACCATTCCTAATTAATAATAGTTATTAGAGTCTGGCTAACGAAAGTTGGCCCCAGAATATTGGCGGCAAATTTAAAAAATACATGCATGACAACACTAAAATTATACTATGAAAATTGGAATAACCTACTTTGATACTTGGTAATTCATTATTAAAAATATCATATATATAGTTTTTCAATAAGGACGCTCGAACTTTAGCAGCGCATAGCGGCCATTTCGGTAATGCGATTGCTACCAAATTTGGCATGAATATATATTTTGTCGTGACATTTCACCATGGAACGCTACACGCTTCAACAACGCGTAGAAATTGTGTAAAATTTATTATCAAAATCAGTTGTCTATTCGCCTACGTTCTGTGCGTTGTGTTCAATTTATGGCGTTCATCGTGTGAGTTAACACCGCTCGATTACTTTCTGTGGGGTTACATGAAATCTTTAGTGTACGCAGATAAACCACAGTCAATTGTTGCCCTAAAGGCCAACATAACTCGCGTTCTTCGTGAAATTGACCATTTATGCGAAGACGTCCTCCAAGATTAGTCCACCAGAATACGCCATCTACAGCGGAGTCACAGTGGCCATTTGGCTGATATTATTTTCCACACATAATTTCATTGAATATTCTTTAAAATGTTATAAAAATTGTAGTAATATCACTTAAACAGGTTGTTTTATTTCATTTCAAAGTTCGAGCGCTCTTAATGAAAAACCCTATATATAGACAGTATAAGAACATTATGTTAGGGAAATAAAGAAACAGAATTTATCTACACATGTATTAATTTTTGATATTTAACAGGTTTGTAACGGGATTTTAAGGATTTATTGATCTGGTATAGGTGTTAGTATATGAGGTAAATATGAGCGGAATCCGAAAATAAATAGACAAATAAAATACGATAATATTCCATACATAATAACTTAGTTTTATTCATCGTAATCAAAATCAGATTCTAACACTTAATGCCAAAAGATTCATCACTGTCACTAGTATCGCTGTCTCCAACATTTATAATAAAACTTTCTAAATTTTCTTCTGTTATTTTATCACGTTTTTTATATTTATTTTCAACATGTATTACATGATCAGTAATTTTCTTCCAATCCTGTGAACTTACGTTTTCAAATGAATCTTTAATTATTTCTTCTAATGCAGCTGTAGTAACTGCAATATTTTTACTGGCCACTTTACGTTTTGCCAAACTCCACACAAGCTCGATCGCATTTAAATCACAATGGTAGGGTGGAAGTCTCAACACCTCATGACCGCATTGATTTAAAATTTCATCAGCTTCATATATTGGATTAGGCGTATTTCGTTTTACAATACACAACAGCTCTGCTTTCGTGTGGTAGTCCTCATATTGAATTCCATTATCACGAAGCCACTCTCTTATATTACTTTTACGTGTTTGTGTGTTCGGAACCTTATTTATAATTACCGAATGGTAACTAGCATTATCCATTATGATTACACTTGGTTCTTCCAAATTTGGTATAAGTTTTTCTTTAAGCCATTTATTAAAATTTTCAGCATTCATGTCATGGTGATAATCAGCATTTTTTGATTTAGTACTAAACACTAACAAAGAGTTTGGTACGGGGCCTTTCTCTGATCCAGCATGAACTATAATGTACCTTTTCCCGGTCGAAACATTTTCAATTGCACCACTAGTTGAAGGACCTTGCCATGACTTCTTAGGCTTGTAGTTTCTATGGACATAAGTCTCATCTAAATAAATGATTGGCTTGCCTTCTGCACGTTTTCCTGCTATAGTTCTTAAAAATCTATGTCTCCAAGCAGATATGTCATAGCGTTCTATTAATACAGAACGCTCATTTTTATTATTTTTAAATTCATAGCCATTGGCTAATAACAAGCGGCGCAGAGTTTCTCTGCATCCGTTAAAATCAATACTTTCTTTTAACTCCACCAACAGTGTCCTCAGTGTAGGAACTTGTTTTTTAACAATATAAAATTCGTTTATCTTGTTACGCATAGTATCTATGTCAAAGTTATCTAGGTTAGACACAGTAGGTTTCCGTGGGCGTTTCTTCCCCGGGGTACTCCATACACCTTCATTTACTGCACCTTCCCTTTTTACTCTCTTTAGTGTTCTGACACTCACTTCTGCAAAGAAGATATACAAAATATGTAATTAATTCTTGGTTTACGTAAATGCAAAGGTTTTTTTCGGCATAATTTCAAAACACCAGTGTATAGTAAAAACTTACCAGTCATTGAAGTTATTTCTTCTAAGTACTGATTCTGGGTTATTATCCTATCTTTCTGCTCTAATTCAGTGAGATTTTCAATAGTTCTTACTATTTCATCAACTCCTTCGACATCTTGCAGATTCTCTGTTAAAGAAAGTTAATCGTTTTAAAATTACCATTGTATGTATTTTAATTGTTTTTTTTCCTCTGTTATATATCGTTTTGTATGTACAATAAAGCATATAATAAATAATAAATTACCAACAATAATACAGCAAAAATTCATTATGAGTATATACGTAAAACATAGGTGATGTTATTAAAATTAATACGTTGACTGATGCGATGTACGAATGAATATAATTAGTTTTATTCAATACGAAAAAGCGAAAGTAACTTATTTGTAAGGATACGTAAATTATAAATCAAAATTTTATTAAGACGACTGGATAGGTAGGTGTTCAAAGTATCAAAATAATATTGTCTACTAACCTATGAAATTCAACACCACACGTAGACAATCTTGTTTTTGTTTAAACGCGGCATCACGCTGTTGTTGTTTTTCGTTGAACTTGCCAATCATGCAAAACAACATCTTTCGTACACCACTTTTGATAGATTTGTTCATTTTAAACCGTAATTAGAATCACAATTTACACAAACGCATACAATTTGACACCAGAGATACCGAACGACAACCTTGTCAAATTGACGTTGACGTTCATACAGAGTTGCTATATAAAAAGTTCGCAAATAATTCCAAGGCCTACTTTCGTTAGCCAGACTCTACCTTATTACACAATAGACGAATATCTAATGGATAAATTTAATGACAAAAATATATAACTGATTACCAGATAAGCAAAACAATAACTGAGTTAAGATATATTAAGATTATAAGTATTAATTTAAATAAAAAACTATATTAAGTTCACTAATAACAAAACAAAATATTCAAGCTAATAATTAAAGAATCAATAATAATATATAATTTAATACAAAAATAAATAGATAGACCTACACATGTTATATTCAGAAAATAAATAAATAAATATAATTACTAATAATGCTGCAAAAAAATAAAAATAAAAATAAATAGACGGATAGGATATAATCTAAATATTTATTAATAAGCTTCCTCTCTCCTACTTATTTAAAATTTTGCTGTGCCCGAAAGGGTCCATAATTGTTTCAACTTATGTATTCCTACCACCTGTACGTGTACATTATGAATTGCAATACAGATAAATACAATTAAATAAAATACGAGACTTACTTACTACGTTCGTAGTATAGGTACATTTAGAAAGAATTTACAACCAGTATAATTATTCCGTTTTAATAAAAAACGAAGATTTCTAAGCATCGTCACATCAAAGGTTTTCCACGTAGAAATTCTAATTTTCTTTCATTTCTACACTGAAATACGCGCAGGGCTAAAAAAGGCCCCGCTGCAAATTATTATTAATCATTAAAACTGTAATTGGTCGGGCTCCGTCTGCCTTTGCTTTTCCAGCCCTTTGACCGCTCACCGTATGAAGCTTTCAAATAAACCAGGGGTAATATTTACCCCTAATTAAGGAATTCGTTATTTTATTTGTAATTAAATTATTCTTTGGAATTTTATTAATTTAGCGGCAGCGGAAAATGTGTTTTATATATTGGAATATTGTGTTAGAAGTTCGTAGTTTTTTTTTTAGCTTTTTTTTTGCTTGTTTCATAGTTTCATTGTTTCTGCTAATTTATTGAAAAAACAATGTTCAATTTTGGAGTGCTTCCATATCATAATATTATTTAGAAAAAGCTATTGTTTTCGTTAGTATTTTTTTATGTAAAAGGGATCATTTTCCTACCATTAGACGGCACTAAAATTAAAATTAAATAAGATGTAGTTACAGTAAAACATTGTATTACTTTTTCTTGGAAATATAAATTGGAGAAAGTAATAGAATAAAACAGTTTCTCACTGTATTTCTTAGAACATCACTTTTTGATTTATTGAAACGGCAAATCTTATGTGTTTATAAAAATGTGAGAGGTACTTATCGTGGTGACATTTAATCAGAACACACACGTAAATAACAACAAAATAAATTCACGCGTAAATAATTTATTCTTTCACATGTAAATCTTACGAAACAAATTGTGACAGATATTTCAATAAATTACCCTTAACCCTTCCAACGTCTACGTACGTTAATATACCTTATAACACAATATACACGTAAATACCGTGTAAACAGAAATTCGCAACGTTATCAGGACGTTTCCCTTGTTCCTATGGGTTGCTGTAACAACATTGCGTCTACTACCTCGAGCCGAAATTAATGTCGTTCCCCATCATATTTGACAGCTTGGCCTAAGTAAGAAGCGAGACGCTTCGTAAATATTTACACATTACTCAGTAATTTGTAGCACGGACAGAATATTACTATGTTTTTTTTTTTTTTTTTTTCATAAGTTAAGTTTCAATTATATATGTTAATGGATGGAGACGGAGAGTAAGGCCGAATAAAAGATGAATGGATTGTGTGAGAAATTAAATGAAAGAGAAGGGAGCGCGATGGTTGACAGGGGAGAATGGAAGAAGAAAGGGCCGACAGTAACATGGGACAAGAGCAGTAAGAAGATGATTTGGACAGAGACAAGACAGAGACAATACAGAGACAAGACAGAGACAAGACAGAGACAAGACAGAGACCAGACAGCGACAAGACAAAGACAAGAGAGAGACAAGACAGAGACAAGACAGAGACCAGACAGCGACAAGACAAAGACAAGACAGAGACAAGACAGAGACAAGACAGAGACCAGACAGCGACAAGACAAAGACAAGACAGAGACAAGACAGATACAAGACAGAGACAAGACAGAGACCAGACAGCGACAAGACAAAGACAAGACAGAGACAAGACAGAGACAAGACAGAGACCAGGCAGAGACAAGACAAATGCTTACAATATTGCGTTCTTACATTCTTTTGTAAGACGTATATAGTTAGTTTTACCCTGCGTCCTAACCAAAAGTGACTATCGCGCGGATATGCGATGGTTTACCAGAATTCATATTCATATATGCATACGAGCACAACAATCCGCGCAGCAAGATTTTATCGAAAACTCGTTTACTGACGGACTGTTTCGTTGGGCTAGTGGTCACAAGCGCTACTGCTGAACATGAGGTCCTGGGTTCGAATCCCAGGTCAGGAAAACTGGTATTGGGTTTATCCTTAATGAATTTCTCAGTAGCAGCCCGGAGTCTGGATTGGTTCCCGGTTGATGCCAATAGGCTCACTCCCTATTACGTGGGACTTAAACATAACTGGTGAAATATGAGTGTTCTACAGGGATTCCTAGGATGTAGCGTTACTTTAATATATTTTGCATTCGTTTTCTCTTATAGCGGCTTAGTGACCAAAAAACAAACCATAGCTAAATTGTAATTATTTTCCTCTTCAAGTCGTCAAATAGAAAGAAAGAAAGAAAATACATTTATTTGCGGTACATATGACGCAAGAACAGAAAAAAAAAATATGGGGGAAAATAGTCATATTGATATCCGGTGGAGATTACAATTGAAACAGGTAAAAGAATACCAGTAAGCCGACGAAGTTATGACGCACAGCCCTTGGCTTAACAGTTATTTAGTCACAGTTCTACCCATAAAAACAAGACAAAGAAAAGCTTACAGATAAATTCTACCCTAACAAACATTTTCTCACATCTTGGACCACAATAAAAACAATCGAGGGGCACAAACAAACGACTACTGACCCCAATTAAACCGCGATGACGCGTCATGACGGCACAAACACGTGCGTCACGGCACGTGGCGTTTGAGGGTTAACTCGTACAATTATGAATAATTGAGGATTTAATTTAAATGGTCTGTACTGGAGATAATTACGTCAAAGTAATAAACTGTGTAGCCCAATTAATTAATATCATAGTGATTTCCTTGAATTAACTTTAATTATTGTTTTTTTAAGTAAAGCCTTTCATTCATTAATTATTGTTTTTTTAAGTAAAGCCTCGCTAGATGTCGCTGCTTCTAGCCTGACGTTGAAATAAACGCTCTGCTTTGAAAAATATAAAAAAAAAATACTAATAATGTTTATAAGTGTATAAAAAGTAGTGTACTGATAAAACTTGAACCAATAACTTAGTGTCAGTGTTTGCTACGAGTTTTATGCACAAGCTGTGAAGTAATATCCAAAACAAAACATCTCCAACCCAACAACAATCACAAAGAAAAACAATAACAAGTGACAATTTAATTTTAGAATAAACAACTAATTTTCAACCTATAAAACATTCTGTGTCCCAAATAATTACCAACAATAAGTGTATTACAAACGAAGATCAATAAAGACAAAGTGAAAAAGTGATTAATTAGTGTTTGAACTTCAACCGTCGTAACAACGACAAAAAAAATCAATTTTGAACCTTATTCCGTACTTCGCCAAAGTCATTTAATCCGCCACTAATAGTCAAAAAATTCGATTTAGCTCACATTGTTCAGTTGGCCTAGTGGTGAATGCATACTACTTTTGCCTATTAACTTGCGTCGTTCAAGTGGTCGCGAGTTCAAACCCCAGTACCATCATTCACTTTTGGCAATAGAAATAAATCGTATTAATTGTAATTTTAAAAATTCAAAACCTCACTAGAATATTATAATGTCACCAATCAGCACATCAAGCAATGGCAATAGCGGCCGAAAGATAATACCGCTAGTAACATGTCACAAATGTAAAAATAAGGTAGACATTAAAAGGGTTCAGTCGCAGAATGTACCTTTCGCAAAATGCACCCCATGCGCAAAACGTACCATTCTCAAAATGCACCTTTCTCAAAACGTACCTTTCTCAAAATGCACCTTTCTCAAAATGCAACTTTCTCATAATGCACCTTTCTCATAATGCACCTTTCGCAATACGTACCTTTTTTTTCTACATTAACTCTCAAAGGGCGTATTCATATAATAACGCTGGTATGCGATAAGCACCGACAAGTTCCTATCTGGTTAGTCGGCGCTGCAGCGCCGATTACCAGCGTTCTACATGAATACGGCCTTACAGTGTTACATTATGAAAACGCAAATTAGGGATTGATAATTGTATTTATAATCAAATCATATCACAAAGTCGAACTAAATCATTTCTTTTATTTTACTC
The DNA here is from genome assembly GCA_963853775.1 of Xanthia togata. Taxonomy (NCBI): domain Eukaryota; kingdom Metazoa; phylum Arthropoda; class Insecta; order Lepidoptera; family Noctuidae; genus Xanthia; species Xanthia togata. The sequence continues at coordinate 6,198,615 of OY970798.1, read as the reverse complement.
GGTACTCAATTGTGTTCACCGAACAAATTTAAAATAATGTCAAACAGAAGATCTACACACATCTTGGTGTCTTACATATTGGCAAATATGTAAGACAATCTAATGTAAGACATCCTAATGTCCAATAAAATTTAACAAACAAAAAAAAAATGTAATCATAAATCATAGTGAGTACTAAGGAAATAAAAAACTTAAAAAAAAACAACACTTTTCCAAAAAAAACACCAAGTGAAAAATAACTTTAATTTCGGAAGTCGGAATCAACAAGATCAAAAGGCACCGACTTCCGAAATTAAAGTTCTTTTTACCCGAAAAACAAGAAAATATTCTCATTTGAAAAAAAAAGTGAAAAATAAAAACTTTTTGTACAAAAATAAAACCGAGTTCCAAAAAAAAAAAACAAAAACGTAAAAAATAACTTTAATTTCGGTAAAAAAAGTTTTAATTTTCACTTTTTAGTTGTGGTACCTACACAAACACCCCACAAAAATTTGACTACCACTACCTTTTATGTAAATTACATTGACAAGAACTATTAGAACATCATCCACATATACTAGTTGGGAAAAATACGTATTATTGAAGCTAACTCAAAAACCCGTCATCAGATCTTGACCAAACTTATATGGGACTATTTCTGAACTATACCCTAGCAAAAACAAAAATAATCATCAAAATCAATTCATAATTGGCCGAGTAATCAAGTAAAAAAAAAAAAAAAACATACAGCCGAATAGGGAACCTCCTCCTTTTTGAAGTCGGTTGAAAATAATCAATAGATGGCGATAGATGTACTTAACACTTAAGATATCTAATAATTAAGAAAAATATCTAGTTCGTCGTTGCAATATTTTACATTATTTGTTATTTTATTTGATTACGAAATACAAGTTTTAGTTTTTCATTGGCTGCACTTGCGGAAAGGCTAGATTGTTTAACCCACAGCAGAGATTAATGTAGGCGCCTACATTAATCTCTGCTGTGGGTTAGACATTGAACGCAGGTAATGTGACAACACTGCAAGAAGTCATGGTAGATATTTATTTTATTATTTATTTGTTGTTTTGTTTGAATTTGTATTTGTTCTTATCATTTGTGTAATCGTCTAATTTATATTTAATGTGACTGAATGTGCATGAATATTTTAATTAATGAGTCTGTGAAACATGAAATAAATGATTATATATATATATTATCTGTAATGCTGTTAAAGGGTTACTACTATAGGTACTAATTATTTAGTTCGACTTTGTGATATTTTAAATTATAATTTGAAGGGCTACATACAATTATCAATCCCTAATATTGCATTTTCACTACCTGTAGCACTGTAAAAGAGTGAATGTAGAAAAAAAGGTACGTTATGCGAAAGGTGCATTATGAGAAAGGTGCATTATGAGAAAGGTGCATTTTGAGAAAGGTGCATTTTGAGAAAGGTACGTTTTGAGAAAGGTGCATTTTGAGAATGGTACATTTTGCGCAAGGGGTGCATTTTGCGAAAGGTACATTCTGCGACTGAACGATTAAAAGTACAGCCTTGTGCTCTGCATGTGATAATAGATACGAACTCGATTGCGATGGATATCCAGAACACACATATAGGCTCAAGGACCCAGAAGCTAAACAGAAATGGAGATGTAAGACGTGCATCAGAAATAAAAGATACGCTAAAACCGACTCTTCATCCGGCATTACTTTACGAAAAAAGCTAACTGTTTTGAAGACCACACCACCTACGGAACAAGTACCAATAATACAGACAAATAGCACAATGTTATCTGATTCTCACATACTTACTGACTGTGAAACATCTGATGAGTCATATAGTAAAACTCCCAATAAATTATCAAGGAGTGTTGACAGAACTGTAAGTGATTTAATAACTACCTCAGAGATGAAAGAGGAAATCGCTCAACTTACACTCAAACTGGAAAGTACGGAAAATGAATTAGAAAATGTTTTGTTAGAGAACACCGATCTACATAAACATATTAACAAATTATCCACCGAAATCAATACTTTAAAGTCCCTGTGCCAATCTTCTACCATTTTTCAAAATCCAGGGTTAATTACAAAGAAAAAGAAGCAAGCCCTGTTACAGCAACATAACTTGAGTTCTTTACCGTCCTCTCCATCGTCAGCCTCATTAAAAGTGGAGACCAGTGACTACGTACTTCGCTTGGAACAGGAAATACTAAGAATTCAAAAGAAATTACAGATCGCAGAACAGGAGATCGCATTACTGACAGAGCGTATTAATTCCTGTGAATCTGTGAATCAGCAAAATTGTGAAACTGCGGCACAAGTGAGTAATTTTGCTTGCAAAAATGTGGCAGGCGTTTATCACAAAAATAAGCTTTCTATCTTCAGCAGCAATTGCACAAGGGGGACTCTGCCCTTAATCGAAGAGGTATTCTCTAATCAGTTTGAGTATTGTCATTATTTAGTACCTAAAGTCACCGCAACAGATTTCTTAAGAACCATTCAATACAAATTAAAAGACTTCTCAATGAATGACTACTGCCTGATCTTCATTGGAGAAAAAGATCTGCAAAATGGTGACTATTTAAATATACTTCACAACCTAAACTACTCGCTGAAGAATTTAACCCACACCAATATTGTTATCTGCACCCCGATATACGTAAAAGGTGCATTAATACTTAATTATAAAGTGGAACTTTTCAATAACCTCCTCCTGTCAGACATAAAAAATAATGAATACGCCTATTTTTTTGATAGCAATTTTACCCTATCGCACGAAATGTTTTCCTATAACACTGGAAAAATAAATAAATACGGATGGAGAAACATATTTGACCAGATTATGTGCAGGATAAGGAGTGACTACAGATTATTCAGTTCTCAAGAAGTTTTGCCAATCGCAAAGATTGACACTCATGTCAACTCTGCCTCAACTAGTACTACTGAAATTACAAATGAGCAAAAGAATATTAAAACAACGAGCGATCAGTTTTTTCTATTATAAACATATGAATATCCTGCACCAAAATATCGCTGGACTTCTGAATAAATCTGATATGTTGACAATGCATATCCATGAATTGCGCTCTGAAAAAAACATCGACATCGATGTACTATGCATAACTGAACACTTCGTAACCGCTGGGCAGGAATCATTAATTAAAATACCTAACTTCAAGCTTGCATCATGTTATTCAAGAACCCATCAGAAGCGTGGAGGAGCGGGTATCCTTATCAGAAATAGGTACGATTATAAGGAACTTCCTAACACATCTATCACAGGTGTATTTGAATATTGTGCAATAGAATTAACTCAACAGGGATTAATTGTTGTATGCATCTATAGACCTCCGAATAAAACACAAAGTATAAATTCTTTTTTGGATAGTTTAAACATTTTACTGAAGCAATTATGTACTAAGTTCAGTAAAAAAATTGTTTTGTGCGGGGACTTTAACATTAACACACTAAAAAGAAATAACATAACATTAGACTTCGAAAATCTATTACTTAACTATAATCTTAAATTAGAATTCAAGCAACCGACCAGACCCAAAAGCGGCACTTGTCTAGATAACTTTGCTCATAATTCCAGACAAAAATGCGTGAGTGGAATAATCGATTTTGCATTATCCGACCACACTGCTCAATTTTTAAAAATACAGGTGAACAAAACATGCACACTAAATTCCTGGCACATTAATAAACGTAACTTATCCAATGAAAATTTAACATTGTTCAAAAAACACCTTCAATGTCTGTCTTTTTCTGAGGTATTCGAAACAGATAACCCTAATGAGTCATATGATAAGTTTCAAGAACTATTTCGTTTATTTTATGATTTATGCTTTCAAATACAATTAATTAATGTAAAACCGGAAAAAAAAGTAAAATGGATTTCGCGTGGAATAAGGATTTCTAGCAGGAAACAAAGAAAACTACTTTGGAAATATAGAATAGCACCCTCAAGTGAAAGTAAAAATACATTTAAAAATTATTCACGGAGACTAAAAAAAATTATAAATCTCACTCAAAATGCTCAGAATAATTACCTTATTAATTGTTCTCAAAATAAATCAAAGGTGTCATGGCAGGTAATTAATAATAACAATCAGTTAAAAGAACCTATTATGCAAATAAATAAAGATAATAAACTGGTGAAAAACCCTGAGCAAATTGCTGAGTCATTTAACGATTTCTTCGTTGATCAGGTACAAAACGTAACTAGGAAACACATGGGCAAGACAAGTGGCAATATTAATATCAAGAATTCTTTATTCATGCCCCCAGTGATACCTCAAGATATTATGCGTATAATAAAACATTTAAAAAATAAAAAAAGTGTTGGATACGACGAAGTTTCTACCGCGGCAGTAAAATTTGTTTCAGACATCATAGCCAAACCATTGAGCCATATAATAAATGCATGCATAAGCTCAGGTATATTTCCAGATCCATTGAAAACTGTTGTCATAAAACCACTACATAAAAAAAACAATAAGGAAGACATCTCAAACTACAGACCAGTAGCTTTAATTTCAGTATTTTCTAAGATATTCGAAAAGGTTATATATGAATCTATGTACACATTTGTAATAAAAAATAATATTTTATGCGATGAGCAAAAGGGCTTTCGAAAGAATAAAAATATTAACATGGCAATATTTGATCTTTTAAAAGTGATCATGAAGAATGTTGATAAGAAAAATCCTGTTTGTGCAATTTTCACTGACATGACAAAAGCATTCGATTATGTAAAACATGACACCCTCTTAAATAAACTTGAAGACTACGGTATAAGAGGCAACGTACTAAACCTAATAAAGTCTTACCTCACTGATCGGAAACAGTACACAGAAATATGGAGAGTATGTACTAAAACTAAGCGTGAATTAAAATATTTATCCTCTTGTAGAATACCTAAGTTTGGGGTTCCGCAAGGTAGTGTACTTGGGCCATTATTATTTCTGCTTTACATTAACGATCTACCACGTCAAATTTATCATCCAATGACATTATTTGCGGATGACAGCACAGCTATAATTGAATGCATAGATAAAACGGAATACAAAAAAGATATAAACGACACCCTTAAAACAATTATAGATTGGCTTAATAAAAATAATCTAGTGATAAATCTAAATAAAACACAAGTCATGCATTTTTACCAGCGGCTAGAGCCAGAAAATATGGTAGTAAAGTTTAATGACCAAAACGTTGATACAACTACAGTAACAAAATTTCTAGGAGTACACATCGACAATAAACTGACATGGAAACATCAAGCTGAAGACGTGTGTAATAAATTAAGTAAAACGGCGTATGTACTCTATAGCCTTTCAAAAAAAGTAAACATCAATACATTATTAATAGCATATCATGGTTTAGTTGCTTCCTCACTAAGATTTGGTGTCATCTTTTGGGGAAACTGCAGTGAGAGAGAAAGGATATTTAGGGCCCAAAAACGGTGCCTTCGATCAATGACAGGTCTTAAAACTACAGAAAGCTGTCGGCCTGTTTTTAAATCTTTAAGGATACTTACGTTGCCATCGTTGTATATACTAGAAGTTGCCCTATTCGTTAGAATGAATAAGCACCTGTTTACGTCATTAGTGGATATAAGACAACGATCAGGACCAATAAGGTCACAATATAAGTATCAACTTTACACAGGTGGTTACCAAACGTCTTTACTTAAAAACAACATCCTAACCATGGGTCCTATTATATATAATAAACTGACGTTACATTTAAAAGAATTACCCATTAAAGTTTAAAAAAAAAAGTTAACTATACTGCTATTGGACAAGTGTTACTACACAATTAAAGATTTTGTCACTGACAAAACTTTCTGTTAAAGGGGTTTATTCTGCTTCCTTGTGTTTTAATTTTAGTTACATTTCTACATTATATTCCAATTCTAATGTTATATATATATTTTTGACTTTTTATTGACATTTGTAATTGAATCTAATAATAGAAGTTGCTGACATTTTAAAATTAATTTGTTGACATTTTGTAACTTAATTTATCGAGATAGTAAAAATTTAGATTATTGATATTATTTTGTAACTTTGTCTTCAGCCATTTTTAATTAAATTGATTGACATTTGTAGTTTAAGTTACTGACATTTTTTATTTATTTTTGTAATTCTTAGTATTGGCATTGGGACTAATTCCGAACGTCATATTGTGAATCGTTAATAATGTTAGCAAAAGTTGAGTGAATGGAATGCAATTTTTTATGTTTCTTTGTTTATTTTTTTGATTACTGAATGTTTTATGATAAATAATTTTGCATGCCGTACGGCAAAATGTATCGGGACTCTCGTAAAAATTACCATCATATCTGTATACCTACATTATTGGCAAATAAATGATTTCTATTTCTATTTCTATTCTCATGTATGACTCGACTATTTTAGGTAAGTATATTATTCGTATAATTGGAAGCCTAGTATTGATTTTTTTGTTAGGGTTCCGTAACCGAAGGGTGGCAAACGCAACACTATTACTAAGCCTCCGCTGTACGTTCGCCCATCCGTCCATCCGTCTGTCTGTCAACGGGCCGTATCTCATGAACAATCTATAGGTAGATAATTGAAATTTTCACAAATTGTGTATTTCTATTATACTATAACACCGCTGTCCGGACTTAGGCTTCCCCCAAGCACCAAATAATAAACATAACAACAAATAATAAAAATAAATAAAAATGTCTGCGGTGTGGTGACCCCCGTCGTCCCCTAACAGACGTGTTTTTGTCAGCGTTTGTTGCTAAATATTGTACGGTGGTACGGAACCCTTAGTGTGCGAGTCCGACCCGCACTTGGCCGGTTTTTTAGATTTAGTAAAAACCCGGATCGCAACAGTAGGTAGGTACCTAAATTAATACGTACGTGCAGATAGTAAAACTCTATTCTATTCAGTATTCAGGAAATTGCACTTGCACTAAAATGTTATTCTTAATTTGTCATCGAAAAAATAGTAGATTGTTTGCCTAGGGAGCAAACAACTATTTTTAAGGCGAGAGTGTTTCTTTGAATCCAGATTGGAGCGAAGGATACCCTCGAAAACTATGAAAACGACAACCATGACAAAAACTTTGAAAATTTTCGTAGTGCCATCTTGGATTTACATTTTGACCTCATTATTGGCTTCAGAACACTCAAAAACTATGAAAACGACACCCAAGACGAAAAATTTGTTTTTTTTCACAGCCGCCATCTTGAATTTTTATTTTGACCTCATTATCGGCTTTGGTGCCCTAGAAAACTATGAAAAAGACACCCATGATGCAAAATTTGAAAATTTTCAAAGACGCCATCTTGGATTTACATTTTGACTTCACTGTCGGCTTTAGAACCCTCGAAAACTATGAAAACGATACCCATGACGAAAAATTTGATTTTTTTACAGCCGCCTTCTTGGATTTTCATGTTGACCTCATTATCGGCTTTGGAGCCCTCGAAAACTATGAAAACGACACCCATGACGAAAACTTTGAAAATTTTCGTAGTGACCATCTTGGATTTACATTTTGAAATCACTATCGGCTTTAGAACCCTCGAAAACTATGAAAACGACACCCATGACGAAAATTTTGAAATGTTTTACAGCCGCCATCTTGGATTTTCATTTTGACCTCATTATCGGCTTTGGCGCCCTCGAAAACTATGAAAACGACACCCGTGACGAAAAATGTTAAAATTTTCGTAGCAGCCATCTTGGATTTTCATTTTGACCAAATAATTCACTTTCTCTCTCTTTCTTGCCAGCCTGTTACTTGTTTATACAATTTTCATGACTTTTACTAATAATATCCACATTCCAAATTCAAATCTATTTTGCTCCCTAGGGATCAAAGAGCTATTTTGGTCCCTGTTTACGAAGAACAAACTAGCTCTTTTTGAGTAGATGTGATGAAATAGTAGATTGTTTGCCAAGGGAGCAAACAACTATTTTTAAGGCAAGAGTGTTTTTTTGAATCCAGAATGGAGCGAAGGATTCTAGAGTAGAATCCCGAGCCTAGCGAGGGATTCTAAAGTAGACTCCTGAACGCAGCGCGGGATTCAAAGTACGTAACTCGAGCTTAAAATAGTGTTGCTCCCGAGGTGATCACTATACTTTTCATCACCCTCTATGAGAAAAAAAAACGTGTACGGTCCTACCCTCATCTCTCACGTATGATTTAAAACCAAAACAAAATTATCGCAGCCGCCAGCTTGGATTTACATTTTGAACTCTTTAACGACTTTAGCACCTTTAAAAACTCGTGCCTTCACGTCTGCACCCTCAAAAACTATGATAACGACACCCATGACGAAAAATTTGAAAATTTTTGTAGCCGCCATCTAGGATTTACATTTTGACCTCACTATCGGCTTTAGAACCCTCGAAAACTATGAAAACGACACCCATGACGGAAAAATTTAAAATTATCGTAGCCGCCATCTTGGATTTATGTTTTGACCTCACTATCGGCTTTAGAACCCACGAAAACTACGAAAATGACACCCATGACGAAAAATTTGAAAATTTCCGTAGCCGCCATCTTGGATTTACGTGTTGACCTCACTATCGGCTTTAGAACCCTCGAAAAGTATGAAAACGACACCCATGATGAAAATTTTTAAAATTTTCACAGCCGCCATCTTGGATTTTCGTTTTGACCTCACTAACGGCTTTGGCGCCCTCCAAAACTATGAAAACGATACCAATGACGAAAAATTTTAAAATTTCGTCATGTGTCGTTGCCGCCATCTTCGATTTTCATTTTGACCAGGCTTGTCAAAGTGTTAATAATAATTCACACTTTCTCTCTCTTTCTTGCCAGCCTGTTACTTGTTCATACAATGTTCGTGATTGATCTCCTTGGTGATTGGAACTTTTGCTAAAAATATCCACATTCCAAATTCAAATCTACTTCGCTCCCTAGGGATCAAAGTGCTATTTTGGTCCCTGTTTACGAAGAACAAACTAGCTCTTTTTGAATAGATGTGATGAAAAATCTATTATTCAATTTTAACCAACAAACCAATTAAAAATCAATCTTTTAAATCAGCTTCCCAATACACAAAACATGTTTACAAAAGAGTCGTGACCTGAAATTGTCGTACGTTATTCAGTTAAGCTATGAAATATGCATGAGAATGGAATTAGCCGTTGTAAGGCGCGGCGCAAATGATGGCTGTTTTACATTTTTATTACGACGACACTTTTCTTTTACGTCACATTAAACACGCGTTAGCTATAACCGCATGATTACATTCGGCTTAGCGGGAGGTTAACTGCGCGTTATTTGAGGCAGGTGATTATTGGATATCGTTGAAGACAAAGGCAATAAAATGTTCCAAAATTAAATTGTCAAACAAAATTAAAGGCACATAAATAATTCTTTTCAAAGCATTTGTTTCAATTAGATCTACCTATCTTTTGACTTGTCAAAAAGATTGTCAGTTGTAAGAAAATCAGTTAAAAAGTTATTTTCTCATTGCGAAACGTAGGTTCTTTTAAGGAAAACGGGCGGGGAAGTCCGAGGCTACCTTACTCGACAGCAACCGACACCGTCCGATGTTACTGAATGTTATGCGGATATCAAGTTTTTTTAAGGGATCCGTCAAAGCGGTAAGGCGAAATTAAAAAAATGTCTTACGTTTTTTTGGAAATTGTAGCGCTGTTTCGTTGTTTGTTCATCTTAATTAAATTTGCGGGAATTATAATTAAAAAAAAAAAAAAAATATTATAGCTCTCCAAATTTTATGTGTTTGGTGGATATAACACTATTCCTTGAAAATTTTACGATTTATAGCTATTAATGATTTCAATGATTATAATTTCCATTTTGTTGATTATACCGCATTGATTCATGCGGATGTGGACGTCTAAATAAATTCGGGAGCTACACAATTGTGGATCCCCGTACCCCAATTGCGTAATACACGATCAATCAGAATCTGAATCGTTTTGAAACAGATTGCTAATCCATTGCATCAAAAGTTCGAAAAAAAAACTGTTTGACAACGCAAATAACGCAATAAATGTTGTTGAACTGACAAAATGAAACAGATAAATTAGTCGTAATCGTTAACGAAAATATGTTACGTAATTAGATAGATGGTACCTACACGTAAAGTACTTGGCCGTAATTTTCATACATCGAGCTTTTTTATCAAAATTAACTACTAATGGAAAGTTAGTGGGTGGGTGGACGACAGAAGATCGTGGGGAAGACTTGGATGAGACTCACACAGACCAGGGAAGCATGGCACAAAAGGAAGGAGGCCTATACTTAGCAAGGGTGGAACAAAGCCACAAATGATAATGATGATGATTATTAACTACTGATGAGACAATAGGTTTTTTTTTTAAATCATTTACACACATAACACAGGATTACATATTAAATAGCAACCAAAAACCACTAAGGTTTAAACTTGTGCTATCATGAGTCTATCTCAACATCTAACTATACAATGAAGCATTTTTATGTACGCGTTATTGCCGATACAGATAATATTATAGATATATTTAGTTCCTTAAATAGTTACAATCATCCCTATATAATACTTAAAAACTATTGCTTAGTATTATGCGCCTTGCCAAGTCCCTCCTCAACCTCTGACTTATCGGATACATGTGCGTAATGTATAATTTTATTATCATTTGCTTCCAAAACAGCTAAGGAAAACATCGTGAGAAAACCGCCTTAGAGATATTTCTCGGCGGCATGTGAAGCCAAGTCAGAGCCGAGGGGACTTTGAAACTCTGACACCAGGTAGTCATTAACCACACAAAAAGAAGAAGAATAACGAAAGTAATCGTTGAAATACCTACAAAAAACACGTCAGTATTGAAAGCTTGACGTGTTATAAGGCTAGGTGCACCTAGTAATAAAAGCATTCGTTTGATGTCTTTGACAAAAAAATACACGTGTTTTACCATCAAAGCACATCTATTTGGTTGAGCTCTCATGAATATTCGCATCTAACCGTGAGTACGAGCGTTTCGCTTTACATTTTAATAAGTTATTAACAATTTTAGGGAAGTATTTATCGGATGTAACGAAGCTTTCGCCTTCGATATGTATAAATATTAAATTAACTGGTACGCACGACAGAAATGACGCCTGTTTTGCATTTTTATTTCAACGACACTTTCCCTTTACGCGAGATTAAACTCGCGTTATGATTGGCTGATTATTTTCAGAGTATTATTTACGTGAAAAAAGGGCAAATTTTTGCTAAAATATTACCAAAATATTTAAAAAAATTGCCTGTGGCGTCGCCCACATGGTGGTCGGAAATTCTCCCACGGGAATATACTTTTTAAGTGACGACAGTAAAGCTACCAGAGGCATGACTTTTTCCGACATCTTCTACAATCATTGTCACAATCTTATTTCAGGCAATTTACACAAAACCGTAAACCTTAAACACACTACACTTAATACACTTAAACCTTCCTCGAGAATGACTCCGTGCATTGGTGAAAACCGTATAAAATTCCGTTCAGCAGTTTTTGAGTTTATCGCGTTCATACAGACAGACATCGCTAGATCGACAGACAGACCGCGTCTGTCTGTAAAAACATGCAAAATGGTGAAAATAAATCTACGAGCAACTGTGGTGAAATAGGTTTGTGACCAACCACGCGCGAGCCGAGCGAGCGCTACTTCTAGGTTGCTTGCAGAAATGTTTTCACCATTTTCTAATTATCCGTGTTTTTTGAAAATCCCAAGGGTTTTCGCGAAAATTCTAATTATCAAATCATCTTATGACATATACAAGATGTATTTGCCTTTATCTATCAGGAATCTGGGCTATGCGCGTGTTCGTAAGTGCGTATTCATACATACACATCACGCCCGTATTCCCCGAAGGTTTAGGCAGAGGTGTACCTATAGTACACCCACATTTCGCCAGCTATGTTTAAGTCCTATGTAATAGGGGGTGAGGGCGAGGATCCATGTGCCGCCACCAGGCATAAATCGAGACTATGGGCTGCTACTGAGAAACGCGTGTAAAAGCCTGCGTCTGAACTAAGTACCTATTCTGCACTTTTATCATTTCTAACGTGGCGCTACTATCGTGGACGTTCACATCCACGTCACGGCATCACGATATCAAAGGGAAATTAAATTTATGGAAATATATGAAAACGCTTTTAAAATTCCGTCCACGATAACGTTTTTACGTGCACGTCATAACACTATCGTCCTGATAAAAAAAAAACGAGCGATCCTCAAAATAGTCGCATAAGATGTTATGACATTTACAAATCTTATAGGCGACTTTTTTTTTTTTGTAACATCTTGGCTGACTTATATATCGGATTACATTAAAAAAAAAACGAAATTCAAGTAGATATTTAGACTTAAAAAAAAAAAAAAAAAAACTATATTCTTCTACTCTATTCATAAAATGTCATCCAGTATTTGATACAAACAATATTCATCACCACCACCGTCATCGTCATCATCATCATTATCTTCATCATCCTGTTTAAAACTTCTCGGAAAAAGGGTTGGTACCATCTGGACAAATAAAATAGCGCGCGCTTCCCCGGCTTTCTGTTACACACTTCCGTTTCTTTTAACGAAATTACTCCCACAGACTAAATTATTTATATTTTGATTTTGATTGCAGGAAAGCAAGAGGAAGATGTTACACATCAAAAAGCGCACAATATCAGCGGCGGCAGAAAAGTAGCACAAAGATTAAGGCACTAAAATAATAAGTAGGTTCGTACTATACTAATAAACAAGTATAGTACACACTTACTAAAAACACTTACTCCAAAACCTTGCAATAAAATCTTCACTCCACAAACACGCCAATCCGCCATTCATCTTTTACTATACGTCTTTAATTTTCAAGCCATGATAATAACGCGTTTCATTGTTATTGTATCCGTTAAGTACTACTTTACTTTGTTATTTTATCTGTGGTCGGTGATCTGTGCTATCATTGGCCGGTTTACCATTGAGTATTTATGTATGTTTTCGCTGTGGGTGCTTGAGAAAAGAAAGAGAATGTTATTTTGATTGTGGTAGAGATGTATGAGTTATAAATACAACAATTTGATTGCCTGACGCATTTTAGGGTTAACCTTCAATCAATAAAAAAATCAATGGTTTGGAACAATGAACACTATTGGCAAAAACAAACATTACAACAAATATTTTATTTTTCAATTTTGCAAATAATAAAGTGGTGACCATACTTACACTTAGGCTAATGCTAGAGTTACTTCTTCTTCCCAGCTAAAGCACTAGGAAGTGGCGAAGAGCGCTTTGGGGGACTGTCTTATGTAATTTTGACGTTGCAAAATTGCTGACTGTGAATCTGGTTTGAATAAATTACTTTTGAATTTACGTTATTTTATGAAGATAATGTCAGTGGTTTTTCCAGCTATTATTTTAACCGTAAACTTGTTGACAGAAAGACGGAGAAAAATAAGTATAATGTAAACCACTACGCAGGTATATCTATACGTTCCATTACAACTCTACCTACCAAAAAACAAAAGAAACGTATAAACCTACCAATAACGTGATACAGTAAAAAAAAAACTATTAAGTAAGATAAATAAATAAGATAAGTTTATGCTTTATGTATGTATTTAAAGTATAATTATGTAAACGGTACACCACTGACTACCTGCAGTATTGTCTCTCCTGTTACCTTTAATCCATCTAAAGGTTGTCTGTAAAAGATTGCTTTAAGCGATAAGACCGCCCATTGTGTCACCCTATGTAAAATTTCTAAAGAAGAAAGGCAGTTTTGGTGTCACCTAATTTCAGAAGCATTCATGAATGAAAGTATGGACATTCTATGAAACAGACACAGGGCTTTTCTTTTAATGCATCTTTTTTTTTATTAAGCTGCACAAAGAAAAAAAAGAATAAACAAATATTTTATTAAATCTGACATATTAAAACGCAATTATTTGCAATATCTAAACGCAGCACCTGGGACAGTAGCTATGGAGTTACCATACTTACCGGAATATGGTATTTCTATTTTTATAAATATGCTTATTAGCAGGAGTTGGTGGTAGTGTGATTTCATCGTTTAACTTTAAACAGACTATTAAGACTTTTATTACCTATTTTTTTTTAGGAGTTACAAGACAAAATGTTAATTATTATTGATAACTCAGTTCTTTTCCATCAAATCTAAGACATTTTGGAGAAGTGGACTCCTAGCTGTCCCTTGAAACACAATAGTATTTTAAGCTTTAGAGCCAGTGCCTATTTGTATTTGCAACATGTTTTATATTAATAAATATGTATTAGCTTATTGTTGCTGATAATTAAATGAATCCACTATGTTTACGTTTTTTGGAGAATTTAGTTTCCATGGCAACATTAATATCTATTGACGTCAGCTTCAAATCAGAAATGTCATATTTTAATGTCACTACTCTGTTTTTCTTGACGTGTCGCTGTAAATAGTTGTGTGGATTAGTTTGAATACAGTTTTATTTGTTTTGTGAAGTATAGAATACGAGGATTGTACGTAATCCAGGTGTGCAGAGATGATCGAATCTAATGAAATGCCATACATTACAGTTGATATATTAGTATGTGTGATGAGCATCGTATGTTGATGCCGATGTCAAGCGTGACGACCGCGCCGGCTACTCAGTTATTCGAAGAAGTTCTTCTAAGATTAGAATTTTATGTGAGAATGTAATAATATTATAAAAATGCTTAATTCAATTACGAAATAAATTATTTGTTTTCATAAAAAGTATGAATAAGCCGACCCAGATTGTAAGACAACATGATGGGATGCGTGGCCTCCTCAGCCTGAATACCTTCACAGGTCTTAAATTCTACATTCGCTTTTGAACCTTGCATAAATATAATAAGATATTAGGTAGGTATAGGCAAAAATATTTTTAAATAAGTACCTAGGTAGGTACCTAATATTGAAAATATTTGTAAATGACATCACGACTGAGTTCCATTAAGCCCACATGTTACACGATAAAGCCACGTATTCACTGGACAAATATCATCATATTGCTTAAGCGTGACAAGTTCCAACGAAAAACCTGTGGACTGAAATAAGCGGAGCAAAGAGCGATTTCGTAATATTAACACTTTTTGACTGTCTTAAGCGCAGGCCACACTGGGGACGAAGCTAAGTTCCTTTAGCTTCGCTTGTGTAGCTACCGCGTGTTTTCATACTTCAGTACAAAATTCGCGGTGCGTCAAGTCTATTTCGTGGCCTCTAACAGTCTCTCATGTAATATGCATGCTCCTGTCTCTACACAGAAAATCGTACACTTTGACATTCACACTATAATTTTATTTGATAACATATACGATACAATTCAATTTATTTGTAAGCAGCAGGTCCATTACCGCGATATCTATATATACAACGCGCTAGATATAAAAAGGTATCTGAAAATATAAAATAGTAGTTCTTTCGAAATGTTTGCAAAGCGTTGAGAGTAGAATTCTGATAGAAATTACCTATAGACACGTAGATAGTTAGATAGAATTTGCTTTATTGTACGCGAACATTACAAACGCTGGTTAAGATGCAGATATATAAGGTCACTGTCATATGACAGTGACCTTATATATCTGCATCTTAACCAGCGTTTGTAATGTTCAAGGTCACTGTCATATGACAGTGACCTTGAGTGTTTAGCTTGCGCGTTCTGTGCTAATCTGACGCTGCATCGCGTAGTATGTCCAGCCAGTAATAGGACTTGCCCATCAAGGAGAGTTGTCTCAAATTAGACGCATTATTAATGTATTATACATAAAACCAAAGGCATTTCAATAAAACACGTATACTAAAAGTTAATTAATAAAAGTATCTTTAAAATGAATATTTTATTTATATTTTTGGCCTCGCACAGGTATTTTTTTATTTAATTTTTTGTTAGTTTTGTTGCTCCTTTTTTATTTTATATAATTTTGTTCTTTTTTTAAAAATATTATTACTGTTTGTATTTACTGTGCGTGTCCCAAATAAAATATTTTTCTTTCTTCTTTCTTTCTTTCTATATTTCAGTAAAATACTCTTGAAGGATTTTGCGTCATACTCAATTGCTTAGCCGCGTTAGACATATATTTACAAATTAATTTCACTATGTTATATAAACAAACTCTAAAACATTCATAAATTAAGTTATTAAAAAAATGTTTTTATATTAACATATATTTTTCCCAAATCTTTAACACTACTCGTTTAGACGTGATCTTCAGTATAAAATCATTAAAAGTCAGTTATTGTCGCCTTAAGTGAAACCTATAGTACATATTGATAGACAAAAAGTTGATAGTGAAGTAGTAGACCATGCATATGTCATCCTCTTGATATAACTCAAAACATAACTGGTAAAATATGGATGTACTAGCAAAACACCTCTGCCCACCCCGTCGGTAAATACATGTTCGATACTATGTCATCATCCTACTGGCTTTATCTTCTTCATCCATACATCTGTATTCAACTTAATCTCATTTAAGCCATATTATCTTTTACACAATCCATCCACCGTTTTGTGTCGCTTTTCATATAGTACATTACTGTCCACACATACGTGAGTCCATCAATGCCTGGTTGCGGCCAAGGCTTTTATAGTACTTTTCTGAAATAATGCGTGGAAATTCAAATTGAGTAAATTAATCATAAATTCCAGAATCAATGACGAACAATGATTATTCACGCGCCAATATGGTCATTTATCTCTTCTTTATTATAAACAACTCTATTTGCAAGACAAATCGAAATTTTAATAAAATCTTTGATGTTACCTCCTTGGTTGTCATGTGTTGAAGTAAAAAGTTCGTTCCATGTTTAAATAACACGACAGTTTGATGATTTTCATACAAACATTGCCGGCCGGCCACACGCTATTCGACCAGTACCATAATTTCGTTTGTTTCTTGAAGAAGGTTGTCAAAATAATGTTCGAATTTCCAAGCATGTTTGAGAAAAGTCTATACCTGTCCACAAGAGTCTAATTTCACAAGCAACTTTCAACATATGCAATCAAAACTGTAATCTCAGCGTGTTGATTCACATAACCCATACTTAGCATACCTAACATAACTAGAACCTAACTAATGTAACCTAAGGTAGAAACTTATTTCTAGAATGTTCCAGCTTCATCAAATTAGTGCTCAAGTATTTGTCATGTCGCCGATGTAATCAACTTCGTGCATGACACTCATTTATAGAGTAGCGGTTGAAGTTTTGGTACATAACATAACATTACGCGTTATTTCCCCGCCGGTTAGCAGAGGTGTACCTGTAGTAGGTACACATTTCGCCAGTTATGTTTAAGTTCCATGTAATAGGGGGCGAGCCTAAGTTACGGTACAGACAGCCTAAAAAGATGTACCTATAGGTACATTTGATTATCTACAATTTGTGTTATATAATAATTTATCGATGTGTGTACTCAATGTGTAATATAGTTTGTGGGTTTACACACATTGATACTATATTATGGAAAATAGATCTTACACCCAGTTGCTGAAACGAACTTTAACTTTTAAAGTTGTCATTAAATACTTATCTTCCATAAACTTGTTACAGAAAGCAACATTAGACTCGATTTAATGGTTCTTTAATTTTAATGAATGGAAGTCAAACGAGGCCATCTGTCACATTTTTGTTGCACAAAACGCCATTAGCGCCTAAAGAACCTTTAAATTGAAATTTCGGGCTAAAATTTTAATTGGTCAAGAAACTTCCATTAGCCCAACATGAATATTGCAGTTCGTAGTTAAACAGTTAAATAAGTTTTTGTCGGGGTACCTACAACTTTTTGTTGTTAACTGAACATTGGTAGCACTAACGATATGTGGATACCTAGGTATTCTATGCTACGTTTAAAAACGTACAATCAAAAATGAATATAGATAGTGCAATCCACGACAACGCGCCCCACTCCGCTCCGCTCCATACTAAAGTACAGCTTACAGTACAGTAATCGCGGAGTGGGGCGCGTCGTCGTGGATTGCACTATCTATAACGTTTGATAGTTTTCTGCTTATCTTTGCTTTGCTTTTCTTTTAGGATTTTATTCCAACATAGATTACTAAGTACTACAGCTGCACGGGTCGATCCATCAGGTTAAACTACGTTTGCTGGGTTTGTTCCGTGAATGGGTGACCATCTTTACATACCGAAACGCCTCCGTGCCTCGGAAAGCACGTTAAGCCGTTCGTCCCGGCTGTCATTCGTGGATCTTTAACAGTCATTACGGGTTGTCAGAAGCCCGAAAGTCTGACAACCTGTCTTACCAAGGGTTACCGTATTACTAGGTTGTGGAGGTTAGATAGGCAGCCTCTCCAGGTAAAAGGGTACAATAGAAAACCAGCGTCAGACAGCATTTGTCTGGCATTGATGCTGAAATGAACCTTTTTGGCACAGCCGTAGCCGTGAGGCACACACTATTATTTCTTTATGATTATTTTCACTTTTTATTTTTTTTATTGTTTTCCACGAACTGTGTCCAAATAAATATTATTATTTATTTCTAAAATACTGGTATTCAGCTGCATCCGGTTAGACTGGACGACCCTAACATAGTTGGAAAAAGGGTAGGTAGTATTACTCTCACGAGTTTGTGTACATCATTCGTTGCAAAGTTATTAGACCTACAAGAATTATCATCATCAATATATCGTAAAATTGCTACATTATCTTATTATTTTATCTGTCTGCCTCGTTGGTCTAGTGGTCGCAAGCGCTACTGCTGAACATGAGGTCCTGGGTGCGATTCCCAGGTCGGGCAAAGTGTCATTGGGTTTTTCTTTCTGGGATTTCTTAGTAGCCATCCGGAGTCTGGATTTGTGCCCCGTTGATGGCAATAGGGTCGCCCCCTATTACATGGGACTTAAACATAACTGGCGAAATGTGGGTGTACTATAGGTACACCTCTGCACAACCCTTTGGGGAAACAAGGCGTGATGTTATGTTATGTTATTTTAGCTGATAAAAAAACTGCTCAACCGAAGTTAACTAACTGTTTTACCAACAAATTCAAATAATATTGGAGGTACCATTTTACCAAGTTGCCTATATTTATTTATCAACCCAGATTAGATTCATTAAAAATAGAAAGGCCAATTACGCTCAATCAAAAACAGGCAAATAAACTGAACAAATAAGAATTAAATCCAAAAACAATTCCACCCATTCAATTATTAAACAATTGTTAGAATTAAGACCCCAAGCTAATTACTAATTCAGACCGCTACTGAATTCAGATGAAATGAGATTCAGACAGGTCCGTGACCTAGGCGAATGATCTTCATTAGGTACGCACCTACGCACTTACTACGTTAGATACATTTAATTAAGCATACAAACATGTACTGGGGTTATAATAACAAAAACTTGTAATTACAGGGCAAAGACTGCTTCTGAGGCAACGAGCATTGATCAGCACGGTTCATTTCAGCCGAAAGACGTCTACTGCTGGACATATGCCGCTCCTAAGCGTCGCCCATCGACTAGTACTGTGTTTTCTCCCATCCAGCGGATGCTCACGATCTTCACCAGGTCCAGGTCCAGGTCTACCTTGTGGGAGGCCTACCCACGTCGCGGCACGGTGCAGGTTTCACAAAAAAATTCGAGAGGTAACAAAAAACATCGTGAAGAAAATTCAAATTGGTGGGAAGATGGGAGCTTTTAAACAAGACTTAACCTGAGTTCACATTAATGTGTCAACGTGTGTCGTGGCGCACCAGACTGCACGACTCATAATGCGAAACTTGCAAGGCATTAGAGAGTGCTTTACGATCGAAAAATTTGTTTCGCTTCCTTTCTGCAACTGTTTTTATTGTTATACTCCTGCTAGTACATAGAATATACTTAATTTATATACCATTGTATAGATAATTTAATGGAGATTAACTCAGTACTTTTCAAAAAATTATTCAATGCAGCAGAAACAAAAAAAAACATCAAAATATATTTTTTTTAAATCCCGTCAATCAAGACGTGTGAAACCTGAAAACATTGTACTTAGCTTGCGAAATAATCAATTATTTGAGTTTTTTTTTATAGATTTGTTTCTCCCTTAGGAAGAACCCTATTAAAAATGGCTCGTTTATTCAAACTATTTTTTTTATATGATCAAATGAGCATTAAGAGTCGTGCACTTTTGGATTTTTATTTAGTGTGGTGAGAATCATATTATTATTACTATATTACATTGTGTCGTGGCGGATTATGATACATGTATAAAACTGGTGTCGTTCTAGCGCACCACGACACACCCCGACACAACATGATTGTGGTCCCGTCTTTATTTTTCGCTAGGATAAAAAAAGAAGTAAATCGTGTGTAATTTAAGTACAGATATACAAGTGTTTAAACGTGTTATTATAAGGGCCCCGTCAAGGTATTTTATAAGATTCCATTTAGAAGCCCATTAATTTTGCCCTCACTCAGTTAAGCCATTGGAATAATTATGTTAAACAAATTGAGTTCAGGTCAACACTAGTACTATTAAAACACTCCCTTGGGACCTATTCTGAATTGAGATTTTCAAGGATTTAAATATCTAGTGAAATAAATTAGAATAATCTGAAATGGTGAATTTATTTTAAATTGCTGAAAGGAATAGAGAATTCAACAATTTCAGATATTTTGTCTTAGCAAAAAACGGTTTCATCGAGGTTTATTTAAAAAACCGGCCAAGTGGGAGTCGGACTCGCGCACGAGGGTTCCGTACCATTAAAAACAGCAAAAAATAAATTCTGTTGTATGGGAATATTTTTTTATTCTGTTATTAGTATTTGTTGTTATAGCGGCAACAGAAATACATTATCTGTGAACATTTTAACTGTCTAACTATCACGGTTCATGAGATATCGCCTGGTGTCAGACGGACAGACAGGCAGACAGACAGGCAGACAGACGGACAGCGGAGTCTTAGTAATAGGGTCCCGTTTCACCCTTTGGGTACGGAACCCTAAAAACGTCTTTCAAATATGCAATGGCAGATTCATTAAACAAAACATCCCAATAATAAACCATACATTTTATCAGAGGCTTTTTTCTGTATTTTCTTGACAACATAATTTACTGAGAAAAGTTGCTTTAGCTTACTAGAAAGGTTTTTTTTTTAATAGAAAAACTTTGCCTCACGCTAGGAATTTATCCTGTATCGTTTTATCGAATGCAATGCCTGGCCAATGCGCCAACCGTGCCGTCCTTCAGCCATTTATAGTTTGTTTTTAAATGAGTTCTGATTATTTAATAATTTTAGTTCAAGGTAGCTTTTAGCATACTTGGCTGACTTATAAGTATCCTTTAATACAAGTCTGTGTGGATCCCTTGTTATGTGATTATTACACTGGATCGCAAAAATTCCGGGTCGCTAATAAATGGCGTGATAGTTTCTTAAATGCATACGACTAATTTGCGAAACTATAGTATATTGTAGATGACTGATTAATATATATAAAAAAGTGTAACAAGTTTTTTACACTAGGTATATAACTTTAATTAAATTCTAAAAAATAAGAAAATTTCGAATCTAACTTATGACAACAAAAATACACTTCGCAGTAAATCATAAAAAATTAAAACTGTTCATTTGCTATAATGTTGTATTTGCTACAAAAGTCGACAAGTCTGTTGAGCATACATTTTTCAAATACTTTTTAATAGGAATAAGTGTAATCGGTCGATAACTTTTCATGTCATTTTTATTGCTTATTTGTAAAGGGGTTTCACGACTGATTTCATTTAATTTCATTTCATTTAGTTCCCGTATTTCCAAAGATGACTCCTCGCTCTGGGTTGAGAAAATAATTAATATAACGTAACATCACGCCTGTAATCCCCGAAGGGTTAGGCAGATGTGTACCTATAGTACCTACACCCACATTTCACCAGTTACGTTAAGTCCCATTGATAGCGTGCGAGCCTATTGCCATCAACCGGGCACAAATCCAGACTCCAGGCTGCTACTGAGAAATTCCAGAAGAAAAAAACCCGATAAGTAACACTGCCCGACCTGATAATTGAACCCAGGATCCCACACAGCAGTAGTTCTTGGGACTAAATCAACGAGATATTGGTGCCGATTTTCTTGTACACCGAACTAAACTAACTAAACTATCACTAAAATTCCTTACTTTTGGCTATGAGAATCTTAAAGCTATTCTGTAGTAAAGAGTCTCTAAATTTTACCTAGGGCATCTCGTAGCTCACCTCTGAGGTGATGACTACTTAACCGGTCAATCCTGCGGCTGCCTTAAGCTACTAACTTAAAGCCTCCAGCCAGGGGCAAAACTATTCTAAATTAAAACTAGGCGAACGCTCGCTAAGGGCACCCCCTGTGGGGTACGGACCTCGGCTTAGGGCGTCGCTGGGGGGAGGACAGCAAGTTGGGACAGGCTGGATCAAAGATGATTAATTATTGTTAATCGGGGAATTTAAGACTACATTTCTCAGCAAAACGCGGGCTGGCGCTTCTGCGAGCAAGGGTCGGTGGGGAGTATTATTTACTCGGGCGGCCGGAGGCGCGCAGCCTCGGCGTGTTTTATATGGAAATTTTCACTTTTTGTATGGAAAATTTAAAAAAAATATATTTACGTGTTGAGTATTAGGGGTAAAAGGCTTTTATTAAGGGGGTTGAAATTTACATTATTTTTGAGATAGGACACAACATTTTTGATATATAGGCAAAAGAAAAGAAAAAAATCCAGTACGGTACTGTTTTTGCACCCGAAGTCGAGATGTTCGTGTGAATTTTAGTTCATGACAACTAATAATATTCCACACCATTTTCAGTGGCGATTAAAAATGGTCAGAATTTGTTAGACAATTAAAATTTTAGGTGAAAAACGTCAAATTCAGAATAGCAAAATTGTCATTTTCATTAAATTAAAATCTCAGTACAATCTTAGTGCTGTCAAACTAAAATAGAGGTTAGTTGTGCCACTTTGATCTATTTCAGAATGGGAAATCATCGTTTGACAGGAGTAAACGAAATTTTGGTGTTTTTGAGTCTAGTTTAGACGCATTTGTGACAAGAGAATTGGCACCATTATATTTGTTCAAAATAGCCTAACAAAGCTTCTAGCATCTATCTAAAAGATGTTGTGTCTAAAATATTCCGCTGCATATTGTATTCAGGACCTCGTAAATACATAGCTTACAGGTTACACCTAAACTCTCTTCGCCGGTCAAGCAGAAATTGATTTCTGCAAATATATACATACGCCTGTTGCATATTGATGGGATCGAGGCTTTCAGATACTTAATACAAATTAATATATTCGGTATATTTACGCAAGGTGGGTAAAATAATATTCTGCTTATGTTCGGCATTAACAGGATTATGTATGTGTTGCGAGGCCAAATCATAAATTAGTTAATTTATTATTCCACAAATTAATACGGCCTTTTCGTCATTTTGCTTTATTAACTAAAGCTACCATTTACCAAATTGTATGAAAAATTGTTTCTATAAAATACTAGCTGCACCTGCATAAGTCTCAATTACGTAAGAATATCGGGTTATGATCTACCCTTTTTCGAAATTTCATCCAATTCCGTTCAGCCGTTTTAGCGTGAAAGCGTAACAAACTGCGGTTGCATCTACATCGATACATGTGAACTACTCATCAAAGACCTGACGTCACACAAAACCCCGACGTCACACAAATCCTGCATCGCGCAATTAAAGTTTACCGCGCAAACGACATATATAAGACTATCCGACAACAATCGTTCGACAGTTGCCCGCCAGACACGTCGTGTCTGGCGGAGATCGGAATTTTCTATAGAGGATGAGTGAACTTTATACCCTGTTCCTCACACCTCTAAAAAAAACAAACAAACAAAAAATCTAATTATCTATCTTTATTATATTAGTTTAGGTGTTTACATTTTCGACTGATGCAATATAATAACACAGTGC
Organism: Xanthia togata; assembly: GCA_963853775.1. Taxonomy (NCBI): domain Eukaryota; kingdom Metazoa; phylum Arthropoda; class Insecta; order Lepidoptera; family Noctuidae; genus Xanthia; species Xanthia togata. The sequence goes on along the minus strand of OY970798.1, from coordinate 6,174,705 downwards.
AAAACATATTTTTTTTACAAACGTGGTTGGAGAATTTTTCTCAATCTTTTTATTTTACCTAGGCACCTGTTTGCAATGAAATATTTTTCCGCATACCTATTTACCACTTTTATTCGAAAAAATTTAGCCCTGCAATTCCATATCACAAAACATCCCCTATATATTCCAGCATATATGTTAAGCGCTTACTGCGCTTAGTTAATAAGCACTAAGCGTTTGGAGAGCAAACCCAACAATGCTCGGCGAACGATCGATGCAATCGGCAATACAGCTAATGTGTTGCTGAATAGGGTAACTGTGGTTTAGGGGTTTTTGAGTATTGCTGTTTGTATTGAAACTTGTTCATTTGTTAGCTGTTAGTTGATGAACTTCTACAGATTTATACTAACCAGCTGCGTGGACCCTAATTACATATTTTTCTTAAATAAAAGTAGCCTTAGTTATTCCTTATAACATCAGCTATCTACCAGTGAAAGTCCCATCAAAATCTGTCCAGCAGTTTCGGAGATTAGCCGTAATAAAAAGACAGACAGATAAACAAAAAAAATTGAAATAGTTTTTTTTATAATTGCCTTTCCTATGCATTAAGTAAAAAGCTGTTATTTCGACATTACAAACAGATGCTTCAGTTCTATTTATTTGTATTGAATGTATTGTATTTAGTAAAAAAAAAACTGTTATTTTGGCATTACAAACATACACTTAAAGGAGGATGCTACAAAACCACCCAGAGTTGATTAAAATAATTCATGCACGTAGAGGTAGTGCAAACATATTATGTCACAAATGAGCCATTTGTTTTCGCTAAAACGATCCCCAAGAGAGAGATCTCGGGGTTCTAGAATCGCATTCACATCTATATAACGGAATCTTTCAACGTAATTCATCAACTTCTAACTGTCGTATCGAAATAAAATTGCATTTCAATCAATCTGTCCAGCCTTTTCCCAACTACATTGGGGTCGGCTTCCAGTCTAACCGGATGCAGCTGAATACCTGTATTTTACATGGAGCGACTGCTTATCTGACCTCCACAATCCAGTAACTGGGTTATACGATACCCTTTGGTAAGACTGGTTGTCAAAGTTTCGGGCTTTAAGGAAATCAAAATTGCATACACAACAAATAGCTTATGTTTGCCCTACCTACCGTGCATGAATTATTTTAATGGAATGGTTTTTGGTCTAAACATCTAGTAGCATTCGCCTTTTATTTATTTGTATGTTTTTTTTTTTTGTTATATGTACCATGCTAATTTATAGATATTTACATATGCATTTAGTAAAAAGCTGTTATTTTGATATTACAAATAGACACTTCAATTTTATTTATTTGTATGTATATTTTGTATTTGTATAGATTAGTGACGACAACGAAATGGGGTTGATTGTGTCGTCAACAATTTTCCATGATGGATTGTGTGAGGTTTTGAGTTATTTTAAATACTTACACCTTGTGTAAATCTTTAATTGATAAAAAGGATAATAATTATAACTTATCAAAAAAAAAAAAAAAAAAACCTTATTTGTACAAAACCTAATATTCAGGGTACAAGCGGCGGTCTTGTCGCTAATAGCAATGTCTACCAGACCACTTTTGATCATGTGATATTAATTCGTTCGAGAATGTCCTCACATAATGACGTCACCACAACAATTCAAAGTGTGTGACTAGTACAGTTCAGTGCAAACACATGCAGTCATGTTGGACCGAACAATACTGCACTGTGTGGCCTCGGAAGTCCAACTTGTTAACAGAGAGATGGGCTAAATAAAAACAATAAAAAAAAATAAAGATGACGAATTTACTCGCCAGAAACAGGAGGATACATTTTTTTTTTCTTTAGACGATTCGCACAAAGTTATTTTCTTCGTAAAAGAAAGAATGAAAATACATTTATATAGATTTTTTTTTTGTAGGTGAATATTTCTCGGACGTGTACATAATTTTGTGCCTATAATTTTATTACAAACTTTTACGAATTGACTACACTTGGCTAACTAGAGATAGCGTATTGTATACCACGCAATCGCGAAAATTACATTCACTTAGTCTTAGCTTAATTTAAGGTTTGTACTTCGTTATTTTTTGGAATCCTAACTATATAATATTATAAATGCGAAAATAACTTTGTTTGTTTGTTACACTTTCACGCTAAAACGTCTGAACGGATTTAGATGAAATCCTGGTATAGTACATATGATACTTATTATTTCGATATTCCCACGGGATGGAAACTTACGCGGCTGAAACCGTGGGGCGCAGCTAGTTTCTATGTAATTGTTTAAGTACTTATTTAAAGTCCATATTATAAATAACTAATATTGACTGTCTCGTTGGTCTAGTGGTCGCAAGCGCTACTGCTAACCATGAGGTGCTGGGTTCGATTCCCAAGTAGGGCAAAGTATTATTGGGTTTTTCCAACAGCAATTTCTCAGTAGTAGCCTGGAGTCTGGAATTGTGCCCGGTTGATGGCAATAGGTATGTTTTATAAGTCCTATGTAATAGGGGGCGAGCCCCCTATTACATAGGACTTATAAAACATAACTAGCGAAATGTGGGTGTACTACTGGTACACCTGTGCCCAACCCTTCGTAGAAACAGGGCGTGATGTTATGTTACGAGTATTATAAATAATTAGTCATTAAAAATGGATTTTATCCAAAATTCAAGTTAGCCTAGTGTAAATTGCTGGTGTCCTATTTAATTCATTCAAAATAACCCCATTTCCGTCACACCGCTCTACACCTGTAAGCACATCTTCTGTGAGCATTAAGTAACTACATTGAGCCTGAAACGGTTTGGCGCCATAATTTTACTTCATGTCAAAAAAAATATCTTAAGAGTCAAATCTGTCAAATTTTAACGCGACACACAACGGAAGCCACATTTCCTTTTTGCCATGTACTGTACAGAAATGAACTCTACATTTATACCCAAGCAGATCTCAGTTTTTGGTTCTGCAACTTTCAGTGAATGAGCAACTAAAGGGATATTTAATTGTAGACTCAGACTTTTTGAACTGTAGGAAGAAATAAACTTTAATAAAAGTAAGGAATTGTATCAATATGTTAAGAAATTATTTAAACAAGTTTGAAGTGAAACTAAATTAAGGCCATTTTAATAGGTAACATTTGACAATTAATCAAAATTCAACAACGTAACCTTGTAACGCCGGGCATAAAATAATATATTTTTTCGTTTTGTTAAACTGCACAATTGCTTAACTTTTTTCAATTACGATTACATATTTATTGTAATAATGACCGATACGAGCAATTTTACGATTTGCTTTCACTAAACTGACAGACGTCAAATGTTACCTATTAAAATGGCCTTACTTTAAGTGTCGATATTTAAGTAAGAAACTAGTTTCTGTCCGCGGCTTCGTTCGCGTGGAAGTCGTAAGACACCACAATATACTAAAATATCAGCCACATTTTTATAAAAAAAACTGCCTGGACGGTCTAGTGGTCGTGTGGCGCCATCTACATCGCCACATCCGAACTACCCATCAAAGACCTGACGTCACACAAAAATCCTGCATCGCGCAATTAAAGTTTACCGCCCGAACAGCATATACATATATATAACTTCCCCGACATTAATCGTTGGGCAGTTGCCCTACAGACACGACACCCGTCTGGTCGGAGGATCCTCCCTTTTCTATAGAGGACGAGTGAACTTTACACCCTGTTCCTCATACCTCTAAATTGGTGACCCTGACGTGATCATCATGCCTCTACAGTCGCAAGCGCTACTGTTGAGCATGAGGTCCTAGGTTCGATTTCCGGATCAGGCAAAGTGTTATTGGATTTTCCATCTGGAATTTCTCAGTAGCAGTCTGAAGTCTGGATTTGTGCCCGGTTAATAATAATAGGCTCGCCCCCTTATAACACGGGACCTAAACATAACTGATGAAATGTGGGTGTACTATAGGTACACTTCTGCCTAACGCTTCGGGGAATACAGGCGTGATGTTATTTTATTTTTTATTAAACTTCCCTGAATACTACGTTTGTAGTTTTGGTCTCACTCTTGCAGCAAAAATATATCGAGACTCAGGACTGGTGACGCGGGAGCAAGCGACGCACAGTTGTCCGCAGTCTTTGGCAGCAATTTCCCATCGCTTGCGAAGTTGTATATTTTAATATGTGATAAAACTAACGATTTTCGGACTTTTTTAAAGGAAAAAGTCCAAGTTCTTGCCAAATTTCATGATTCTAGGTCAACTGTAAGTACCCTATATAATAATAATAATATGCTTTATTTCCAGGTTTACAATTTAGCAGAATAGCACTATGTAGAACAGAATTTAAAACCTAAACAATTGTAAATATACCACTGAGTTTAAACCTCTGGCACCCAAGCTAAGATTAAACTTGTGTTATGGGTGACAGGGCTCTCTCTATAAACATTTATCAGATAATTTATACAAGTTCGGAGTTACATAGTGGTTACTGTCACTAGCGATTGCCGGAGCAAGCTGCATGGTTATTATAGTTTAATACAAAACAAAAGAATAGAATAAAAATTATATAAAATAAAACTTAAAACTATAAACTGTAGCCATTCTCTAAGTTTATATATATATGTGTGTGTGTGTGTGTGTGTGCGTGTGTGTGTATGTGTGCGTGTTTGTGTGTGCGCGGGCCTACTGTATAAGTTTGCGCTATTAAAAGGATTTTATAATATGGAGTGCAAGAATAAATAAGTCGGTTTTTTTTATTTTTATTTTATTTTTTTAAAGTAACTTTCCTAATAGGTTTTCTGTTTCCTCATACGTATGAGTCATGATCCATTTACTCACTAACTTTTTACACTCAAATTTATTTATTTTATAGATGCCACAATGTTTGTTAACTGCATTGTACAAGCGGCTTCCCAGAATTCGGAAACTTCTTTCAGCAAATTTGGTTCTATGTCTTTCTATGGGACAGACATCAGTCGATCTTCGTTTTGCCAGATGATCGCCACCATATTCCAAAGATACATGTTTGCGCAAAATGGTATTGAGCACAAAGAGCTGTCTAACGGTCATGACTTGACAGTCTTTATACAATTGCTTAGTGCTATACCGAAAGTGTTTAAACGTCATAACTTTAAGGACAGCTCGTTGCGCTCTTTCTAATGGTAAAATGTTTGTTTTTGGAGCGCCACCCCAAACCGTCACACCAAACGATAGCACTGACTGGCACAGTGAGAAATAAACCATTCGCAGGGTATCAAAATCTGCGCTACATCGTAGATTTTTAAAGATTGAGATAAGCTTCCTCACTCTGCCAGATAACGCCTTCATCTGCATACTCCACGACATAAGATAGTCAATAACGATGCCTAGGTATCTGACGTTGGTTGCTCTGGTCAGGGGAAGGCAGGAGCATTGGCCTAATTGTTGACTACAGATATGTGCCCTGATGGCAAACGACTCATCGGGTTGCGAAGATTGTTTAATTGAGAAGGGGATAAAGTTTGTCTTATCAACATTTAAAGTTAAGGTGTTTGCAGATAGCCAAGCCATGACGACGCCTAGAGCTGATTCAGCTCGCTCATGGACTTCCTTCCAGTCTAGACCATATACGAGTAGAGCCGTATCGTCCGCGTATGTGTATATGTTACTATTTGGGATGGTCAGATTACAAAGACTGTTTACATAGATTAAAAAGAGAGTGGCTCCATTTTAGAATGGAGCCCTGAGGAACTCCAAAAGACAACATGTGTTCATCACTAACATAATATATGTGCCAATTTTGACACATTGTGTCCTCTCAGAAAGGTAGCTCTCAAAGATTGCAAGTGCAGAACCCCTCACTCCTATCCTCTCCAATTTTAATACAAGAGTAGGGACAGAGACAGTGTCAAATGCTTTAGACAAGTCCAAGAAAATACCCAGACATTTATATTTTATATCAAGCATCCTAACGGCCTTGTCAACAAAGGCAGCAACAGCGTCCTCACAAGATTTTCCTCTGCGGAAGCCATATTGATTATCCGATAATATATTATGGGCTTCCATGAAGTTGATGAAGCGATTGTTAAGGACCTTTTCTAAAAATTTTGACAAAGCCGGAAGTACCGATATTGGTCTATAATTATTTACACTGCCTCTGTCTCCACCCTTGTGTATTGGATGCACAACCGCTCTCTTTAAAACCCTTGGAAAGACACCCTTCGAGAAACATAGTTCACATATGTATGTAATTGGGGGGACTAAGGTCTGTTTGCTCATCTTTATCATTCTGGTTGTAATTCCATCCCAACCCGCGGCAGAGTCAGTACGAAGATTCATTATAGTTCTATCGACTTCAGCCTCATCAGGAGTCAGGAGCACGAGAGAGTTTGATTGTGCTACGTCTTGGAGATGGGGAACATGTTTAGTGGGTGTACTTGTGTGTTTGTCCGCGAGATTTTTGCCAATATTAGCGAAAAAATTATTTACCAAATTAACTGAGCTCTTGTCGTCGACACCAGAAGTGGATAACAGGTCTGTGGGAGGAGTTTTAGAATTTTGTTTACTCAGTATATCATTAATTACTTTCCAAGTCGCTTTGGGATTATTTTTTGCTTTAATTAATTCATTTCTCTCATATTCTGTTTTAAGTCTACTTAGGAGTTTATTACAAAAATTACGGTACCGGATGTAAGTGATTTTAAGATTATAATTATCCGGTGATTTATTATGGTCACTGTGCATAATATCCCTATTTCGGATACATCTCAATAGACCCTGTGTGATCCATGGCTTAATAACTCTCAACTTAGAGGGAACATGAATAATTTTAGTGTTGATTTGGATAATAGAGGTAATTGTATTTATTAACCGTTCTGTAGCCTCGTTTGGATTGTCAGTTAGCATGACGGGACTAAAATCCGCTTTGGCTATATCTGTGGCTATTTTACATTGATCAATTTTTGTAACTACCTTAGGGGTACTTTGTGAACTGGAGTAATTTTTAACACAAGTAAGTATTGGTGCAGCAGCATGATCTGTAATGTGAGTTTCTAATATAATGGAAGCTACTGGGTTTTTAACTTTGATCATGGTGTGGTCTAAACAGTTTTTTTCTCTAGTAGGGGATGTGTAAGCAGGTAATAGTCCATGTGATGCTGTTAAGTTCATATACTCATTGTAATGTGGATCATTATTTGTAGGGCTTATATTAATGTTTATGTCACCTACCAGAAATATAGTTTTATACTCCGATACTGATGTTAATATGTTATTAAGGCTAGTTAAAAAGTTATCAGTATGTTTAAAAGATGGCGGTCGATACACAGCTATTATGGCTACATCGGAACTGAGTTTACAAACAAGACTGTTTGCGTCCGCGAATTGTGGCTCTGAGACTTTATGTTGTAGATCCGAACGTACGTAAGCAACTAAGCCATCATTTTGGTTATAAGTGTTTCTTGTAGAATAAGCCGAATAGCCTTGAAGTAGTGGAATAGTTAAATTTTTGTTTAACCAACATTCTGAAAAAATTATAACATCACACCTAATTTGTATTTGAGTTAATAGTACTAAGACATTATTGAAGTTTTTGTTGATACTACGTATATTAAAATGCAGCAAGTTAAGAGTTTTACTGTGTTTACCTAACAACTGAACGCATTTGTCAGGCGGGCAGACAAAAACTTCATTGGATCCGTACGAATCTAGATTTTCGATAATTTCATGAGTGCTATTCATTTTTAATAATTAATAAAATAATAAGAACACCTTGCTGTAAATCACGTTCGAACATTGTACATAAATAAAAAAAAACCAGAGGTAACCATTTACACCAGGTAAATGAGAAAAAGAATGGTACAACATTCCCGCGTAATAAAATAGACTTATGTATTGGTGGATGATTGTCGATAAGCGCAGATATTTGTGTGTTATGTATTTGTAGAATGCGATGTGTGTTATTTGTCTGTAGAATAATCTGTTTTTTGTGCGTTTGTTGCTATGTAAGAAGACTAAGGTGCAACAAAAACTGTTAAAAATTATATTAAAACTATAGAAATAATACTGAGGTATAACTAGAAAAACAAACAATAGTTCAGAGAAAAAAATAAAATTACTCTGGTACATGCAGTATCTTGTGAAAACAATTTTCTGATTGAATACGAATAGACTTTTCTCCTTCTTTTTTGCGCAGAAAAATTTTCCCATTGGACGACCAGCAGTATTGAAACTCGTTATTTTTTGCAAAATTTCGCGCTTCATAAAAAAGTTGTCGTGTGCTAGGTGGGAGACGGTCGGCGATATAGGTTTTGATATATGCAAATAATATAGGGTACTTCATGAGCATCAAAATATGTCGCATAAATGACCGTATTTTTTTATTGCGTTGACTTCTTAGTAGCTTGAGCTCCAAGGGACCGTAGCCCTACGTACTTGATATTAATTTCAACTGAATACCTCTTTAGGGGCATGAGGAACAGGGTGTAAAGTTCTCTCATGCACCATAGAAAAGGAAGGATCCTCCAACCGGACGGGTGTTGTGTCTGGCGGGCCGACTGCCCGACTGTTGATGTCAGATAGTCTTATATATGTCGTTCGCGCGGTAAACTCTAATTGCGCGATGCTGGATTTGTGTGACGTCTTGTCTTTGATGCTAGTTCGTATGTGGCGGTGTAACTGCTACACTTCCAAGCGTTTCTGAGAAAAATCGTCTAGACAGACTGACAGACGGATAGACGGACGGACAACGAAGTGATACTATAAGAGTTCCGTTTTCTCCTTTTGAGGTAAGGAACCCTTAAAATCAAGTTGGTGTCTTATTTCCCAAGAAATAAAAAAGGTATCGAATGTTTTTGATTTTCTGACTCTTCTAGTACTCATACCTCAGTTGTTCTTCAGTTTTTTGATCCTCATAAGAAACAGGATCAATAAACCTTACTGACTATAATTTTTTTTTTAAATCTGTGTAGGAGAACAAAATGTCTCAAAAAGTTAGGTTGCAACGGTTAACGTACCTGCCCTTACTGCACCATCTCAAACATCCACCCTGTATAGGTACGTCATGATGATTAACTGCTTAGCCCCATGAAGATATAGCGTGATGATATTCATTTAAAAGGTTGAATTTGCAATATTCTAAGCGTTTGGCACGGCTTTTTACAATTTGCTGTAAACTATACATAATGCAATTTTGCTCATCTCCCATAGCAACCAGACTTATAAGGAATATCTATGCAAAATTTGAACAGAAACTAGAATAAAAGGTAGAATTTGCGTGATGCTGGAGTATACAATAAGACTATTTTTATTTTAAAAATATTTTTTTTTCGGCATGTAAGTACAGTTTTGACTTCGTTACGATTTTAATAAATAAATATAGTATAGATAAAAAATATCATAATGATGGTAAAAATCCGCATCAAAAATTGTCTAGCTTATAAGAACTAAACGATCACAGAGTGAGACACGAAAAGGGACTTCAATTTAAAATTATGCATACAGAGATTAATTATAGCTATATTATAATAAAAATTCTGCAAAAATAACCGTAGTTAAGCCTTCTGATATACCTATATTTGTCTGAAACCATACCAACACAACTCATAAAAACAGACAGATCCATTATTAAACAACATACTTCCACTTTATGGAGCAGCTGAAAGCTGTGCCTCGGTTCCATCATTATTTCCAGTGATTATTGTTAAAATTCTCCCCTCCAGTTACCCCCCACTCCGGAATATAGTCGTAAACCGCTTTTACGCTCGATATAAAGACCGTTTTGTACGACAAAGTATGAAACATTGTGCGTTTTAACAGGGGTGAATTGAAAAGGAAAATGTCGAAAGGTGAAGAAAGGGTATTCTTAATAACCTTCTAGTCGATATAAATAGTTGGATCACAAAAACCTCTTTTAAAAATAATATACACAAGTACCTCTTTAATGTGTTTTGTCCAAAGCCTCACTGTAGAGAATATTTTAAAAACTTGTATGTTTGTTTCCGTTTAATTTATGGAATTCATTAATAGTTTAGAGTACCTATAGGTAAAAAGTGTTTTTATTAATGTTGGATGTACAAAAAAAGGTGCTACGTCTGCCAACCAATCGCTTTGCAGTTAGGTAATAAATACTTAGATCTTGTCTTATCTTGTCTTTTTCTTGTCTTGTTATCTTGTCTTGTCTTGTCTTTTACTTTGTTTTTTTATTTTCATTGTTTTTTTATTTATTTTTTTAATGAGTGTGTGCTTAGTTTAATTGAGATCTCCTGTGCTTGTCCCAATAAATACTTTTTCTTTCTTTCTTTCATTCCGTACATAATTAGTTCCAAATTAAGGGCTACTATTTTCATCAGCCAGCATGTCAGCATAAGCTACACCCGATACACTTAAGTTTAGTCCATGTTCTAGTACAGACATTAGCCAGTCAACAGGTAGGGCCAGGATCATCTATCCCCAGAGTGCGCCGTACGATAGTTTACATTATTATAATAAATTATCACTTTATTCTTTTCCAAAAATGTAGTTGCGGGCAAAGTTTATGAGTGCTAAATTATGAAACAAAATTACATAGTCCTCAATTGAATCCGTCCCTGTATTTTATCACGTACACAGGTTTACTACCCTTATATACAGAAACAGATTGTTATAAAATGTTTAACATCTTTGTGATATACCATTCACATTTGACTTTTGGGACTGTTAATTCTTTGCAAATTCATTTTAATTTCAGTCGGTACTTAACATTTTAGTGTCGTCTTTTAAAGACCTAAATATTATGTCTTACGGTTTCTTGAGTTTTGTGCGTTTCCTTTTTTTTTTCGAAGCAGGAAAAAATATATTTCATTATCTACTTATAGGTAGGATACTACACTTTCCTCATTTTTCTACCACAGTTTTAACCCCTATTCTTCCCCCTTGCATCCGTTTTTGCATCCGCCAACATCCGAATACATGGCATATTTATTTTCTTCCATAGAAAACCTTGATTTATAACAAAACTAAGCTTATGACTTATGCCTATACCGCGTTATAATTCGGGATTTTTATCAGGCTTATGTACACTTTAGTTTAAATATGTTAAATCCTTGAACGAAATTCACCTTTTGTGTGACCTTAACGATTTGGGGTAGGTATTATTATCAGCCGTTTGTGTTCCACTGTCAGGGCAGACCCTCCCTTGCGTCCTTCCACTTATGCCTATCTTCTGCTGCTTATGGCCGACCCTTATGCAAAACGTCGAGTCCGTCCCGCCATCTCCCCCTTGGCCGCTTTGCCGTTCGCTTGCTGTAATATAACCACACTGTGTTGAGCTCACAGCTCCTCCGGCATGTATTTACATTTAAGCCTGACAGCCGTATGGTAGGTATGTCTCATAAAAACACAGGCCAAGTGCATGTCGGACGACGCACAATGAAGGGTTTCGTAGTTGGGATAAATTTATCCTAAATACAAAATTGACATTGAAGTTGAAAAAATTGTTCTCCTATACATCGATATACGTCACGGTCAATTCTCCAGCTGCAAATTCAAGTTTGTAATCGCATTTTTTTATGTGTTGAAACTACAAATTATCTATTTTCGAATTTTTTGCTTTACTTGTGCTCTGAGACCTTGCTTCTTGCCAAATTTCATGATTCTAGGTCAAGGGGAAGTACTCTCTAGGTTTTGATTTATTTGCAAGTATCAAAATATGTCGCATAAATGGCCGTATTTTTTAATTGCGTTGACTTAGAAGCTTAATTTCAACTTGATACTTGCGTGCGTTCCTGAGAAAAAGGGTCTGTGATAGACTGACAGGCGGACAACGAAGTGATCCTATAAAGGTTCCGTTTTTTTCCGTTTGACGGAACCCTAAAAATAACATCTTTCAAGACTACAATTTGTGGTTTACCATAGAGAAAATCGACTGCTGCCCCACAAACTATTCTAGGTAGGTACAATTTTATTGGTTTCACTCACTCAATATTAACTTCATTAATATTAAATTAGGTAAATGAATGACTTAATAAATTCATCTCGCCTGCCAACTGTCGTTAATGAATCTGTTTGATGACTCTTAGGCCTCTTACTTCAGTAATAACATCTTTATTAGGTATTCATACATAGGCAGATACCGGAATATTTTCTCTAAAAGTATTGGTAATTAACAACAAATATTATGAGTGGTTAAATTATGTATAAAGGAGTCGTCAGTTTGGTAATAATAAATTATTGTTGCTGTAAATAACTAACTCATGTCAGTCGGATAATAACAAAGTATTAGACACGTATTTTTGCTTTTTCATAATATTATTAATGAAAAAATACTAAGATAAATCGCATTAAAGTTGTAAAAGTAGAGGCTCGCTACACCACAACTAAGTATAAAATCTACATAGGCATGACGTCATGCATTTTAACTCAATGTATCTCCGTAATCTTTTGATTACGTAATAAAAGAAAAAATACGTGTCCTTGTTAATAAATTCTACCTGGCGGACAAAAAAAACTTTAGTCATCATCCCTATTTATTTATATTAACAATCCCCTGGATTGTTAATATAAATAAATAAATGTGATGAGCTAGCAAAGTCAACAGTTTAAAAACCGGCCAAGTGCGAGTCGGACTCGCGCACGAAGGGTTTCGAACAACTAAAAAATGGCAAAAAAAAAATCTGTTGTAATTGTATGGTAGCCCCCCTTAAATATTTATTTTATTCTGTTTTTAGTATTTGTTGTTATAGCGGCAATAGAAATACATCATCTGTAAAAATTTCAACTGTCTAACTATCACGGTTCATGAGATACAGCCTGGTGACAGATGACCGGACGGACAGCGAAGTTTTAGTAATAGGGTCCCGTTTTTACCCTTTGGGTACGGTACCCAAAACATACTTCTATCATTTTTTTAAAACTATCTTTTAACAGCTTTCAAAGAACAATCTGCTCTGCTTCACTGCTTCACATTACCTTCACTATAAACAACACGATATCCTGTACACATGTAATCAAAATTTAAATAATTCATACTCCCATTCAAAACACAGAGCTTAAGCCAAAGACATTAAATATAACAGCGCATGGTTCGGGGCTGGCCACAAAAACTCGTAATCCTGATACAATATGTATGACCACAAACCATAACCTTTTACTCAGGTATGGCTGTGAATAAATAAAACTGTTTAATTTTTCAAGGCGACGTGCGTTAGGGTGGTTTTAGAAGGCAGGAAAGTACACACGTGTCGCCAGTATTGTGGCCATAATCGTATCAGCAGTGGTAATAGCAGCCGTGACATACAGGCGCTTTAAAAACTAAAATAAAAATACTTTATTTCAAACCTTTCCGTCCATATGATATTAGTAATACACAAACTCAAACTCAAAGTATTCATTTCAATTAAACCATTTACAGGCACTTTTGAACTGTCAAAGAGTCAGTCAGTTATTCAGAAAGTTGAAGCTAGTTGCCCATTCCAAAACGTAGATCTCTATGGAGAAGAACGGGCAAGAAACTCCAAGGACACTCTTTTAAATATAGAAATTACAAAATCCTGGGTACATTACTCTTGTTGATTCTATATGTGAGAACAATGTAAAAAAATATAAAAATCAAAAACGATTAAAAATAAGCCCTGGCAGATAAGAGATGACCAGTCTCAACTGATCGCGCCCGTTCACGAACATGACGCGTGGATCAGCACCATCCAGCTCAACCATTTTGTTGGGAACCGAATGATCCAACACACTCGCCACCATCAGCGAGACATTAAGTGAGCATGACATACTCTCAACTACCTACACTACTTAAAAGCTATGTTAGTAAAAAATGTAATACAAAATTTTAGTTCACGAATCTTTGCACTCACCAGACGCACCGGGTACATGCACACAATGCTCCATAATGGCGCAACACGGCTTATCACTAATGACCTTCAGAATGCCGTCGACGCCCCAAGCACTCTGCGCATCATGGACGCAATCCTTTTTCTTAGGATGGTATTGAAACCATCAGTATGTGCTTCGACAAACATGCCTGATGCACTGCAGTAACGTTGAAGCCCCAACAACATCCTGAAGGCATTATATATTACTTTGTGCAAATATTTTGTCACCACTCCTCTCAAAACGGTGAAAGAAATCATCGTGAGGAAACCGGTATGTCCTAGAACAGAAAGTTTGAAGACATGTGACATCTTCTACCAACCCGCACTGGGCCTGCGTGGTGGATTACGGTCCACTCCCTCTCACAGAGGCCTTTGCCCCAGCAGTGGGGGAATTATAAGCTGATTATGTTTTTTTTTTGTGTAATCATAATATCTGATGAAAGACGTCCAATATGTAGTCATACCACCGAACCAAACCGAGTTTCGGCCACGGCGCGGGCGGCCAGGCTCAACAGAGACTTGACATTGACAAATACGCAGGAGATAGTGCCCAAATGTGTGCGCTGCTACTGAGAAAATCTTAATGGAAAACCCAATTTACAATATAGACTAAGATCTATACTAATATAGATAGTGCAATCCACGACGACGCGCCCCACTCCGCTCCGCTGCGTACTAAAGTACAGCTTACAGTACAGTAATCGCGGAGTGGGGCGCGTCGTCGTGGACTGCACTATCTTTTCTGTAGTAATGCTGAAGAGTTTATTTTCTTGTTTGTTTGAAAGCGCTAATCTCTGGAACTGCCAGTCGAATTAGAAAATATATTTTTGCATTTGATAGCCCAATTCTTGAGGAAGGCTATAAGCTATTTAACATCACGCTAAGACCCTTAGGAGCCGGGCAAAAATAAATAAAAGTCAGAAAGAATGCTAAGCGAAAATAAAGTAATAGCGCGGACGGGTGATGCGATGCGACGGGGTGGGTCGGGGGATCAAGAAATTTCACGAGAAAGTCGAGGGCAGAAGATGGTCTACTTAATAAAAATCTTAAATACAGATAGACGATTATAGACAGATATACAGACTATCACATCTATCAAATAATCCATGCATCTATCACATAATTAATTTATCTGGCATTGCTTCATTTTTCATTCTTTTTACCTATCGTGATAAAGTAATCTTAATCTAGGAGCATCGTCTTCACATATAATTATTTATGATTGATGTAGGTATACAAGATATTGGGAAAACATTTTTAAAGAGTAACTGTGGAGTTTCTTGCCCATTATCCAGACGAAAATACCTTTTGGAAGGGGCGACTAGAATCAATTCTGTTTTTTGTAAATTGGACGTTCAAAAGTGCCTTTTATGTGATTTGACTTGATTGATGATTGATTTGAAAACACGCACGCCTTAACCGCTAGATCTACAAGCATGTTTGTACAAGAGTTGATTTAACGAAGGTGAGCACTAAGGAAGGATTTTTGCAAATTCATACCCTAAATGAGTTAAACAGGGGATGAAAATTTGTATAAAAGTTGTTTATGCCCATGAGAGATCCTATTGGGCACAAGGCTCGTAAAAGAATAATGCCGAAAAATAAAATTATTTTGTAAGCTCAGCTTATTTTTTTTAAATCCCTTTCCCAATTTTGTTGGGGTCGGCTTCCAGTCTAATCAGATGCAGCTGTAGACCAGTATTTTCAATGGAGCGACTGCCTATCTGGCCTCCACCAACCCAGTTACTGGGTAATACGATACCCCTTGGTAAGACTGGTTATCAGACTTTTGGGCTTCTGACGACCCGTAACGACTGTCAAAGATCTAAGAATGATAGCCGGGGCCAACAGCTTAACGTGCTTTCCAAGGCAAGGAGGGGTCTCGGTATGTAAAGATGGTCACCCATCTAAGTCCGACCGCGGCAAGCGTAGCTTTACCTTATCGATCGACCTGTGCGGCTGTTATTACTTTGCCACGAGCCCCTGTTTTTATTTTATTTTATTTATATGGCTTTATATTCACTCAACCTGTATACACCCTAACGTATCTTACGCATATAAACAGGGCTTAATGTTTTATCTAAACGCAGGTTAACACCTAATATGATTTATTCTCGGATATAATTTTATATTCCCAGCGATAACATACGCAATTTATATTCCATATTATTTGCTGTTGCTTTATTGCTAAACAAAGATTAAAATTGCGTCTGAATATGAAGAATTTATTTTCGTACACAGGATGTTAACTTTTAGTGTTGTTAATGTTGTCATTGTCGTGTTATTTTGTGAATTTCCAAACAAAAGTACATGACACAATTATATTTTTTATTAATTGAATTGGACATAGTAGTACCTTTAAATTGGTGTAAAAGCTGTAAAATGTTCGTGAAAAAAGGTTTTTGTCTACTAAGATTGTGACTAGGTACACGAGTATACCACAAATACCCAATATTTGGTACCCAGACTTTCAACAGCTCTTTTTAACGTAACAAATGAAGCCATCCATTCGTGAGTCGGAACAACTATAATATTTCAAAACATATTTTCTGCCTTTCCTGAAGTTGAAACATAAAAGCCAGTATTCCTTGTTGATAGCAAGTAAAACTAAAGTGTTGCAGAATATTTTGTTTTTATCATAAGTAAAGTAAAGCAGTTTTGGTTGTCACAAGCAGAAATCCTTTGAAATGTTGTTCTTTCAAAACTTTATGATCATAAGTTTACAACGCATGGTTTGATATTGCCCAAAATAACGTTAATAAAACTTAACATAACATCAGCCTGTATTACCCAAAGGGTTAGGCAGAGGTGATATATTACACCTACATTTCGCCAGTTATGTTTAAAGTCCCATGTAATAGGGGGCGAGCATATTGCCATCAACCATTTTAGAATCATTTTAGAATCTAGACAAAATCTAACTGGTTGCCAGTTTAATTGTATAATATTATTTTTTTTAAACATTAATTTTATATTATGTGATTACTTGAACTCACACACTGACTTATTATTAGTAGTACTTGTTAAAATGTTAAGAATATCGTATAATTTTACAATGTTTGTAATTAAGTGAGCACCATGCATCTATCACATAATTAATTTATGTCATTCCTTCATTTTTCATTCTTTTTACCTATCGTGGTCTTATTCTAGGTGCATCGTCTTCACATATAATTAATGTATACAGGATATTGTGAAAATATTTTAAAAGAGTAACGGTGGAGTTTCTTGCCCATTCTTCTCCATGCGAAAACGACTTTTTGGAATGGGCGACTAGAATCAATTATTATATACCAATTTTTTTTGTAAATGTTGACGTTCATAAGTGCCTTTTTTGTGCCTAATTGAAATAAATTATTTGACTTTGACTTTGAACCGGGCACAAATCTAGACTCCGGGCTGCTACTGAGAAATTCCAGAAAGAAAAATCCTATAATACTTTGCCCAACCCGGGAATTATACCCAGAACCTCATGCTCTGCAGTAGCGCATGCGACCACTAGATCAACGAGGCAGTATAAAAATTATTTAAAATTTACATATTGCCGTAACGCAACATTGAACGTTACGATTGTATTGGGCCCCCCTATGAAATTAGCGTTTTCTTCTCACAAATAGAGAACTTCGTCACTTCTATGATTTAAAATATTCATCAATTGCTTGATATTATATCGAATAATGACCATCATAGACAACTACCAATAGTAAAAAAACCTTATTACTTTTAGTTTTCTAAACATAAAAAATACCTTAAAAATGACTCCTCTTTTTGTTCGCAGAAATGACTATTTAAAACTTATTTTTGTCGCTTAATCTAAGTGGCATACGTCATCTTAGTTTTTAAACATTAGTGCATAAAAGTTTTAAACCATTAGTATTCATGGTTGTTAAATAAATTAAGAATATGTTAGTAAGTAAAACGCAACTTCTAATTCTCCATACAAAACGCCAATTTCATAGGTCCCCCCCCCCCCCTAATATTCAGATTAAGGAGATATGATTAATAAATATATAAAATAGCCAATAAGTATAATACCTTTCTACGTTATCATTACTAATAACATGACATAACCAAACAGCCAATGTAACGGAAAAGGTTTGCGTGGTGGAGATAAATGAGACCACGTAAATTGTCAACATAAAAAATATTTTTATAAAAAGAAAGAAAGGGGAATACGTAAGTTTATGGTATCAAAATTCTGGCTGCTTACCGCTGCAGACGCCAGGGATGGTGACGGTCGGCGGATGGTATCGTAGTACAGCTCGACGTGGCCACTTGGGTAAAATATGTAACCGGTTTAGGGGCAGGAGGAACAGGGTGTAAAGTTCACTCATCCACCATAGAATAGGGAGGATCCTCCAACCAGACGGGTGTTGTGTCTGGCGGGCCGACTGCCCGACTGTTGATGTCGGATAGTCTTATATTATGTCGTTGGCGCGGTAAACTAATTGCGCGATGCAGAATTTGTGTGACGTCATGTCTTTGATGCGTAGTTCGTATGTGGCGGTGTAACTGCTACACCGGCATGGAGCTTGATGATATCGGGAACTGTCGGAAGGTGGTGGCTTGGAACCCAGCGTTCGGATTCCTCCGATAATTTCAGATTGACGTAGGTATAATATGCAAGGGTTGATTTAAAACTATCAGAAACTTGATTATCCTTACTTATAAGTTGTAAGGATAATCAAGTTTCTGATAGTCTTTTATTTTAAGTCCTAACTCAACAAAAAACTTACTAGACTATCAAAACTAGTAACTAAAATTGTAAAGACTGAACAAAAATAACCTAAAATAAATATTTCACAGCAAAAACACGTCTCAGACTGAAAAACTCCTCAACTTATTTGAAAAATTCAACAACAAAATAACAGGTGCCCCCACCTCTCGATAAAATTGTGTTCTCGTAAAGAATCGATTAATAACGTCGCCGGGGTCGCGGTGAGGGATGAAACGTCAACTCGATTACAATAGAGCATTATTTAACAAGCCGTCGATGGTGGGGACACACGGGAGATAATTGCGAGCAGGACTGCTGCGGTTATTGGAATCTCCTCAAAAAGGTTCCTCAAAAATAAGTAACAGAAATAAAATCACTCACTAGGTAGTGATTTTATTTCTGTCGTTCAGCAGACGTCTAAAATTTTACTTTTTGCGTCTCTTAATACAGCTGGAGGCTTTTCTTGCATTAGACACGCGATCGTCGCACGAATACGCGATCGGTCGCGTGCTTATGTCACTTTTAGTTCGTTTACATATACATAAGCTCATGCCTTTTTCCTATGGGGGTAGACAGAACTACAGAACGCCACTTGCTACGGTCCTTACATGGAATAAGTTATGGTTTTTTGGTGACATTGGTTTGCACTGTCTAGTGACTATGTGCGTCTAGGTGATTTTATTATAAATTTAAAAAAAAAATGTTTCCAGCATACCTATATCACCAAAAAATAAAAATCCTTACCCTACTCCTTTTGCTTCGTTCGCGTTCATGATGAAATCGTATTGAAATAATTAAATGACATGATTTTATTTTCTGTAAAAAGGTTTGTATAAACACTTTTACACGTCAATATTATTATTTTAAACTAGATGAGGTCTTATCTGACTACTCTGAGAAGAAAGGTAGTTAGTTAACTAGAGGTCACATTCTCTTTTAAAGTCCAGACATAATCTTGGTCAAACCATGTGAAGCACATGTAGATTGGTGTCTGAAAAGGTCTTTTGAGGAAAGAACCACACAGATTGAGTAGACCTGTCCAGTCAGATCACGCATTTATCAGCAATCGTGCAGTTCAACTCAGAACTTAAGAAGCTCAACGATTCGACGAACAATATCAAAGACATTTGGGTAGGCCGCATAAATTACTCAAACTGCCAGACCATGAGTAAAACTAAATTCGAAAAGAATAATTTAAAAAACAATGACCCACATAGTCTTGACATTCACAATAATTAAAGTAATATAATATTTTACAAATTCATGTCATTGTATGTATATGTATAAAAATGATCATATCATCTGGTTGCGAGTACTACGACCTTTCTGAAGAAAATCACTAATAGGTACATAAAAAACGCTGCGGTTGTAGTCCAAGTCTGCATCCAAATGTTTCCAATTCTTCGAGTTACCCGGTGTGGTATTCTTGTGATTTCACGACGCCATTCAGCACTTTCTCAACTCAATTATTCTTTGTCTGATATTCTTTGATGCATCTGATTTTATTAGTGTATTTAAATTGTCTTTCTTTTAGACCTTAGAACTTTGAAAAATATGAAAACTAATTGAAGTTTCCTTCGTAATAATAATAGGGTTAGGTGGTTTTACTGTGTTCCGTTGTTCTCAATATTTTATAGAAAAGCTAAGACACACTTTAAAATGATATAGGTACCTACATAATATTTATTACGGCTTGTGTTCAACAATTTTGTTTTTGGTAAGTACCTATTTATAATTTTTACAAGAGACAACAGGTAAACAAATTAATTTTGTGTGTAGGTCTTAAAATCATGTACGTGTCATACCCAGATTCTAGAATCAATAATATCATGAAGTATTCGACCATTTCATGAAACAGAACATCGACGTCTCATCATGATGTGGCCAGGCCAGATCATTGAATACTCAACGTTTGACGATATGAACAGTTAAACGCACGACGCGTTTAACTTCATGATGTGGCCAAACACTAGTGATCATATCGTGAAATAGTAAAAAAAGGTAAGCTACAAAGTTATTTTGGCGCCTGGCCAAATTCGGAACTAACGCCGCCATATTGTTTTGTCAATACAAGTTGTACAGACGCCAGCAGGTTAACCTACCCGAAACTGTCAAAATTTTCCAATCAACTTTGAACATTATTATAAAGCAATAAAGTTGAAAATCTATTATAGAAAGGAGATGGGAAATGGTGGTCCCAAATGTAATAAGTTGAGATATGATCTAAAGAATTAGACATATTTTTTATCTTAAAATACCAACAATCGGCTCAATTCTCAATCTGGAAGCTGAGAAATAAGAGAAAGACAGTTTTCCTGAGATTATCGATTAATTGAGTAATCGATTACACAATTATAAAAATAAAACTTGAGCACTAGGTATTTTTTAACTCAGTCATTAAATGCAGTATAATTTATATACAATATAGTGCATTTAATTACAGTCATATTAATAAATAAAATATTAATTGATTACCAATATAATAATTATCAATTTCTTAACAATTAAAATCAGTCATATATTTTTACTCTATGGCACTCGCATGGAATCTGACTGACACTAGACAGTCTCTAGTATATATATAGTAGTCTATGCTAGACAGTTACCGACTGCTTCTTGGTTGCTCACTCGTTTCATGTTTTCCGATACATTTTGAGTGCTTTTCCGACTATTTCTCATTTTCAACGACCACTGTTTTGTCTTTTACGGATTCTGACCCTGCCTACCTTGTACGACCCTTGCTTTCTCACTGGACACCGAAGATCGCTCACACGTTAGATTTGAAATTGTTATTTTGATTTTACCGCCGCCTGAATTAGGCATGCCTTTTAAATTTTGTCGTTTGAAGAAAAAAACACAACTAGAACCTTATAGTACTTTTTATTGTTTTTCAAAGTATTCACCACGTAGCTTAATACACTTTTCCATTCGCTCAAACCAGTTATTATAACATTTATTACACTAAAGTGGGGGTGTTCAAAATGGCTGACTTGAAAGCGTCGATTGCTTTTTCACCGGACTGGAACCTTTGACTACGAAGACTTTTCTTAATTTTAGGAAATGTAGGACTTAAGAAATCGTTAGGGCTTAGGTCAGGACTGTATGGAGGATGGTCAAGAATTTCTACTTTTTCCTGCTTCAAATACTCAATCGTTTGACGAGCGCTGTGTGAGCTTGCGTTGTCATGGTGCAGGATGATGCGTCACTTTGAGTTAGATTTTCGAAGTTCGGCGATGACTTGTGGTAAACAAACTGTGGTATACCACTCTGCGTTAACCGTTCTACGATCTTCAAGTGCAATAGTCGCAACATGACCAGTTTTTCCAACGAACGTGGCCACCATCTTCTTTGAAGTGCCTCGAGAACGAACAACTTTAGTCGGCTTTGGCTCGTCTTGAAAGACCCAGGTTGTAGATTGTTGTTTGGAATCAGGATCGTAGGCATAGATCCAAGATTCGTCACCACTGATGATGTCGTAGACGTCATTTGACTCTCCTCGATTGAACCTTTGCAGAGTTTTCCTATACCATATGACGCGGGCCGCCTTGTGATCGTCGGAAAGCAGATGCGGTATCCAACGGCAAACTAGCTTTCTCACACCAAGCACTTCATGCAAGATCTTCTGAATGGTTGTCCCTGAGATGCCTAATAGAGCCCCTATCTCTCGATATGTCACATGACGATCTTCGAGAATTAGTTGTCTCACAGTAATGGTGTTATCTGCAGTGAAGGCGGATTTTGTGCGTCCTACGCGAGATTTGTCACTAACACTAGTATGTCCACGCTGGAATTCTAAATACCAGCGTTTGACAGTCCGCAGACATGGGGCTTCATTACTGAACACAGATATTAGCTCTTCAAAACACTGAAGCCGTGTCAGGCCTCTTCTAAAGTTGTAGAAAATTATTGCACATTTTCCTTAGAAAGATTCATTTTTGTACGTAACCTGACAGATTCCAATCGACGCTGTGACCAAACAATAGCATTAATCCCATTGATGTATTAAAAGGTAGATACGGGACTTAGTCACAGCGCCTGGTCCTACTCAACTACGGGATTGCCCGTAGTTGAGTAGGACCAGCACTCAGTCGCGCACGGAACATCGTAGATTACACAGCTCAATAATTTCAGTTTTTTTGTAATAAATACGCATCAAAATGACTTCTTGTGCAGCTTAACAGTGCTTTAATAATGCAAGAAAGAAAAATAAGACACATGGGATTACCTACCACTCGTAAGTACAGCCAAAAATGTTAATTTGTTGAAAATTACAATAATATATGGACGTTTGCTTCGCCATATTTGTGAGAGCGAGATAGATATTAAAAACATGCGTGAAAGACACGATACGCACACAATGCGCGAGGTGCTAACGCGATTTTGCTCACACGTTAGCGTCGTCTCCTATCTCTATCCTCGTCTATCGGTAACTGTAGCTTTGCGACTGTGAGATGACACTGATCACAGATGTGTGAGTTTCGGTGCATGTAGTCGGGCGCCGAGCCCAAGTTTACTGATTGCGATGTTAGCGCGTAACATATCTTCCTCCTTTTAATACATCAATGATTAATCCTAATACTTTCAACTGTTTTGAGATTCAAAATTTAAACACATTCGAATATAGAACAGTTCCAAATTCAAAATTGCCGGGAAATATGGAAACGACAGAACTTAAAAGGCATGCTAAGTATTGTTGAAACTATGGATCGTGAGGGACTGATAAGTTTAAATCTATTCATTGACACCATTGTCATCTCATTACATTCAGACCCAAGATTGTATGTAATCGTTTCCGTCTCCTTTGGCAGATTGTAGTAGGTTGGTGTGCTGGCGTCTGTATGACAGTTTCACAAATGTAAACCAACAGCGCCCCTCTATGTAATGTCAGTCAAGCGTCAAAAAATCTATGTTGTTTTGTTTCTAGGTATGTAAGTAGGTTACTGCATCTGACTGATATCCTTCCGAGACTAGCTAAATATAATAAAAGTTGAATATCTATGTGTGTACGTATATATAATAAGATACCAAGTAATCTCAAGATATTGAATATGAGATTAACATTATTTTATTCTATTCTATTATGTAGGCTTAATCATGAACAGGTAATCGCACAAACTTGTACTTAACTAAAATTCAAAATATGTTCCAAATTCAAAAAGTAAAAAAAAAAGTTAGATTTCTTATGGAATCTATTTTTAAAACGAAGTGACGTGATCGCCCGCACCAAAAAGAATACTATTCTCAAATCGTCGTTATTCCCGGCTTATTATTGATCCCGCTCGACATAGATCCGTCACGCTTAACGACTATCCATCCAATAATGCGTGGATTACGTCAAAGTTATCTGTTATTACGGATTTTTTTCCTTAACATGTGATATGAGAGTTCAATTCGAGCTTTTGAAGATATCGAGTGTCTAGGGAATTATTTTGAGATAGGATTTTCTGTAATATACTTTTCATGTTTGTTGAGCGTGATGTTATTACTTTTTAGAAGGTTTTTTTTTTGTTGCCCTTTATTCATTTTTTTTATATTGTAAGAAATCTTTATTAAGTATTATTGATCGACATCGCCAATGAAAGAGAGTCCTGCCTTAGTAACTGACCGATGTTTTAGTAGACTAGTTGTGTTAATAATACGGCTCGAACTCGTTGGTGGGCGTGACTACTATGCATGTTAATTAGTCTTATTATTGATTTATTTAATTTTAATAGTAAGTATGCACATATAGTGCAACCTCAAAACATGTCTTTGTAGTAAGATTTTTTTACATTTTCAGGCCTATTTCTGTACAATAGATTAAATAGAAAACTGAAGTATTTATAAATAAATTACTTTAGCTGTAAAAAATATACTTGAATTTTTACTAACCATAGATTATGCACACACATGCGCTAACATGCTATCATGCTATTTTTACTTTGATTTACCAAATTTTTATAACATAACATAACATCACGCCTTGTTTCCCCGAAGGGTTGGGCAGAGGTGTACCTATAGTACACTCACTTTTTGCCAGTTATATTTAAGTCCCATGCAATAGGGGTTAGCCTATTGCCATCAACCGGGCACAAATCCAGCCTCCGGGCTGCTACTGAGAAATTCTAGAAAGAAAAACCCAATGACACTGCTCGACCTGGGAATCGAACCCACGACCTCATGTTCAGCAGTAGCGCTTGCGACCACTAGATATACCATATGTCATAAGGATTAAAATACCTCTCACTGATTCTATAAATCTATTTCAACAAGGAGACAATATAACTTAGATATAGACAAATTTAAATATTCTTATAACTATCTTTTCTTATATTAACCATATAAGTTGTCAATGGTATAAATTTCTTTTTACGGGATTCCAAATGGTCCTCCCATTATGACTTTGTGATATTGAACGAAAAAAAAACCATAGCTTTGTTAAAGTTGATCTGTTAATTCTGGCAATTCAAACGGAAACAACAAAATATATAAAAGTTAATAACTCACTTCTTGCTTAAATTACATTAATAACAACATAATAGTACCGGTAGATGGCAGCACATCTGCCTCAAAAAAGTTAAACCTCAAATGGCACATAAAAATACCTTTGTCTGTTTGACTTTATTTAAAACCGTATTCTGACATGAATCTCGATTTTTTATGAGATTTTGTAAATACCTATAGATAGTGCAATCCACGATGACGCGCCCCACTCCGCTCTGCTCCGTACTAAAGTACAGCTTACAGTACAGTCATCGCGGAGTGGGGTGCGTCGTCGTGGATTGCACTATCTGTACCTACATACTGATGATAAAATCTCAATTGAAATCGAGATTCATCCTAATCCTTCATTTTAGAATCATCATTTCAGCCGAAAGACGTTCATTGCTGGGCATAAGCCTCACTGAAAAGCCTTAACCGCAACCGTAGCCAATGCAATCGTAGGCGGGCCGCGGGGTACTAGGCCGCTTTTTCTTTGTCATTTGGGGGGGGGGGGGGGGGTTACCGTAATCGTCACGCTTGGCAGGTGGGTTGGCGATCGCAGTATGGCGTTAAAATGCATAGAGAACGCTGCTGCCCATTCTCTAGTAAGTCCTTTAGTCGCCTTTCACGACACCCACGGGAAGAAATGGGATGGTGCTATTCCTTACGTCCGGCACCACACAGAAAATAATCATCAGAGCCATTCTAGATATGGACGGACATAATCCTTTATGTCAATAGAAATTCTACTATAGTTAAGGCATTTGTTTTATTTTAGAAAAAATATATATAAAAAAGACATAATAAGGCAGTTGAGCCAAGAGAAACTTCTAACGGCTTCTAATTTTCCGGAATGAAAAGTAATAATTAAGAATTTTTCAACCTCCGCATTGTCATAACAGAAAATAATTACTTACTAAGAAAAATAATTACTGTCCTTGTCCCTGACCATGGGGTTATATTCTGTACACAATCGTAAATCTTTCATCGTTCAAAATCCCGTGCGCCATTTTCACTGCAGGAAGAGAGCCCCATAAAAAGATAATATCGAACGATTCTTATAGAATGTTCCACAAATAGGACAATAAAGGTAAAATGGCGATTGCAATTCGCAGTATGGTATTATTAGCACACAAAATTGATACTGCTGATCGAAAATATCGGTCATGGTCGCGGCCGGCCCGATCCCGTGCGACATAAATATTTTTATGACCTACAGTTCCGGGTATGGGCGAAGTTAAAATCTGAAAACACGACCCACTAAACAAAAAAAATCTATACTCCATAGGTTTAGTTAGTTAAATAAAGGTATAAAAATCGTTAAATAGTTTTTTCTACATGACACTTTCTCGTTTAAAAATACGATAAACCAAACAAAATTTATTTTAGTTTCCTCTTTTATTAATGTATGTTAAACTTTATCATTTATTCATAAACTATTCTTCGTAGATGTAACTGCTTGAGCACAATTTTTTTGTTAGATTTATAATAATAATATAATATTTTGTAATCTGTGTATTGTAAAGAGCCCAAACTCTAAACGTCAACGAATTATAACGTTGCTAAATTGAAGATTACAACTGTGACGTAGAATGATGAACTGAAGTAACAGGTACAATTTATTGTAATACGTTTAGTCGGTTACTGGACAGCTGTCTCGTCACGTGTTTTTTTGTTTAACTTTATTTAACTACCTAGACATATGGAGTATAGAGTCAGTCAACCTTTTTTGTTTGAAATCACTACATATTATAAAAGAAAATTCCCCTTCGCCGCGTCTGTCTGTCTGAACCCGATAAACTCAAAAACTACCGAACGGATTTTCATACGGTTTTCACCAATGGACAGAGCGATTCATGAGGAAGGTTTAGGTGTATAATATTTGTTTTGTGTAAGATATATTTTATTTTAAATTTACGCAGACGAAGTCGCGGGCAGAAGCTAGTAATTAATAATGATTATGGTCTTTGGAAACTATGGAACGGAGGGCCTATGGAACGCAGTGTTCTGGCTGTCAAACTTACAGGCCGGGTTAGGAATACGACCATCCGTTCCATCACAAAAATCCCAGATGTCACTTGGAAAGCTGCCACGCTAAAATTTAATTGGGCTGACACATCTGGCACATTTCAGACGACCAATAGGCCAAACTTACGACCTAATGGATCCCTTGGCAAGCGACATCGTGGCAGGCCCAGAGGGGATGGCGGGATGAGTTAGACTCCTTCTACAAGAACTGGTCCTTAGCAGCTTTAAACAAAGAAAACTGGAAAGAGAGAAAGGAGGCCTTTGCCCTCTTATGGGACACCATACTTTAATCATTATTTTAATGTGTTATTATCTGCACATAATGTAGTGCATGCTGTGCTTTTCTTTAAGTAATGAGGCGCTTAGGCATAAGTTTGCAACTAACAAAATGTAAAATTGTGTACCTACTCATTGTTGAGCCTAAGAATAAATAAATAAATAATTAGGTCAAAATTTTAACGACGTAGGAACAATTAATTTCAGTCACGTATTCGTAAAATATCGAGTGATTCCGCAAATAAGTACCGAACAACCTTTAAAAACTCCCCTAAAATAAAATTTTCTTCCACGGTCACCAAACACCGGGATTATTAATCAAATTTCTATGCGATGGCAAAGATTAAAGAAATTTTAACGTTAGAAAGGAAATTTCACCTTTTTAGAATGGCTGATACCTGTTTGATTTACGTTTTTACGGTAGACCCAAGTAATTAAAAGCTTTTGGATTTTTTGGGGTGGTAGGTATTAATATAGATTTTAATTTTGGTTTATGAAAATTGATGTTTTTATGTGTTTGGTTTTTCTGGATGATAAGCTCCATATAGGTAACAAGATAGGTATGTAGGTAGAGCACTGTTGGCCCAGTGGTATCGTGTGCGACTCACGAGTTTACAGGTCGTGGGTTCGAACCCAAGCAGGTGCATTACTTTGTGTAATTTATTTCATTATCACTGGCTCTCAAAACGTGAAGGAAAACATCTTGAAGAAACCGGCATGTCCTAGAACCGAAAATTCGAAGACATATGTGCCATCCACTAACCCGCACTGGGCCCGCGTGGTGGATTATGGCCCACTTTCACAGAGAAGTGACCTGTATCCCAGCAGTGGAACTTTGTAGGCAGATTATGTACCCACCTTACATATTTAATTTCAATAAAGACAGTACAGAATTTAAAAAAAATTACGTCTTTGCACTGCTTGTCAAACGATTAATTCTAACTGCAAACTTTAAAAGCGGCAATGACGCACAAGTGTGCGTCTACGTATGTAATTTAAGTCAAAGTCAAATCATTTATTTCAAATAGGCCCTTAAAAGGCACTTTTGAATGTCAAAATGTACAAAAAAATTGAATTGATTCTAGTCGCCCCTTCCAAAAAGTAGTTTTCGCATGGAGAAGAATGGGCAAGAAACTCTGTTAATATTTTAGAATGTTTTACAATATTATAAATAGGTACATTAGTTATATAATTATATGTAAAGACGATGCACCTAGCATAAAATTACTAGGTATACCACGATAGGTAAAAAGAATTAAAAATGAAGAAGTAACAACAGATAATTTTTAAAGAAAGAATATGTTTTATTTAGACACAGTTCACTTCAGAGTTAACTGGACCTTAACGTGCCATTTAGTAATGGTGCTCATTGTATTTACTAGAGGAGCTTGTGGCTAAGTAATAACAACCGCATGGGTCGATCCGTGAGGTTAAACTACGTATTTACACACCGATACTCCTCCGTGCGACCGCGACCGTGCCTCGGAAAGCACGTAATGCCGTTGGTACCGGCTGACATTCGTGGATCTTTGTCAGTTGTTACGGGAGTCAGAAGCCCGAAAGTCTGGCAACCAGTCTTACCAAGAAGTATCTGGTATTCAGCTGCATCCAGTTAAACTAGAAGCCAACCTCAACATAGTTGGGAAAAGGCTATACAAATACAATAGTATTTACTTAATATTATCTTTGATTTCAATAACATTTACGGTTGTTGTATTGACTCTTGTTATACCACGGTACCACGGGGGATCGCTGACGATGCGTGAACCTCAACCATGGTCTAAAAAAATAAGGTCTGGCATTCCAGAATGACACATGCT
This sequence comes from Xanthia togata, assembly GCA_963853775.1. Taxonomy (NCBI): domain Eukaryota; kingdom Metazoa; phylum Arthropoda; class Insecta; order Lepidoptera; family Noctuidae; genus Xanthia; species Xanthia togata. The sequence continues at coordinate 6,145,593 of OY970798.1, read as the reverse complement.
TACGTCACTATCCAGTTGCCACTTTAACAAAACACGAATTAAGGAAAGATTTTCAGTCACCATTCTGTTAAAAAATATATACAAAGAATTTGAATTGTCGTTTCGTTCGTCTAATTCAATTTAAACTTATACCAACGTAATTGTTAATTAAAACCTCATTGTTTTATCGGATTCGCACAGGTAATAAAGGTGGTTGGGGAGTTATTATTACACACTACTGGTAACACAGATGTGATGATGTAGACTTGTGTCTCCCACGTGACCACTGTATCTCGGAATGCTATACCTTAATTATTGTACCATGACCTCAATTACACCTAACAACACATTGCATCATCCACGGACACGAGGACGGGCCACGAGACTCTGACTTCGCGCAACGTGACAACCATCGCGCCACCATTTCCAGGGCATCGGAAACGGCCACTTCGGTTCCAACCTCGAACGCAGTCATAAAGCTATAGTCAATCAATGTAATTCCTCTTTAATTAAATTATTTTTTAAATCAAATTGGTTTTTTTTTAATACTCCGCCTGTAGCCTCCGTAATTCTCTTAATAAATGTATGTACGGTAACTGGTGGGACTGGGGGTAACGCCCCGCTCCTTATGGGCTCACTACTACTCCGTACCTTGGGTCCCAAACACATAAATTGTGTATTCTTCCTACATCTAATCTGCAAATAAACAGCTCAAAATTCAAATTCAAATTTAAAATATTTTATTTCACATAAACCTACAAGGGCACTTATGAAACGTCAGAAGCTAGGTGCACGGTTCCAATTGGTCGTTTCCTATGGAGAAGAGCCGGCAAGAAACTCCACGGTTACTTTTTTAAAAGTAAATGGTATTTACAATCTTTTCAAGTAAAAAATAACAAATAAAACATCATAAAAAGTAGTCAAATCGAAACCCATTTTCCAAGTCCCAAATAAAAACACTACATCCAAAGTATCTCGAACACAAAACTTTGCAAAGACAAAGACCCACACGACAATGTAACCATCAAAGTATGAAGCAACATGTCTTTGTCTCCTACCTTTGTAAGTCACAGCACCTTTCTTGTTTGCTAATGACAGTCGCCTTAATATCTCTACTTCGAACTAGCTGGGATGCTTTCTTTGTGACGTTAATGAGACAGGGCACATCGGAAATAAATATGTATGTGAAAAGAAATTGTTACACATATCTACTAATAGAAAAGGGATCTACTTTAGAAAGTAGTTTTGTTACCTATTTTCGTCATCGGTTTGATTATGACAACAATAATTCCAATAGTCACACGGTAAGTTTTTGAAATGTGTATAATGGGTGTCAGTTGAAACAAAAAATAAATGATCCTTTGTCATAAAACTAAAGCAATTTTAGTTTAGTTAAATGAACAAAATTATCTTTGTTTTATGATAAAAATACCTAAAGTCTAACAACATTCTGTTTTCCAATTACTGTTATTTTCATTTAAATGAATACCATCTTTATCAAGGTATAAATTGAGTTGATTTCAGAATGACTCGTACTATTGAAAAAGTCATAAAAATGTTTGAAGTTGTACCGGAAACTGAACTGTATGCGTTGCTAAAGTGGTTTTTCAAAAAACTCATATTTGTTTACATTTTTGGAAACTAAATCGCGAACGCAGTATAGTTGGCTGCTTTTCACATGTTATTGTTTCACTGTTACTCTGAGGCCCTTTGTTTTAAACTACGGTTTATATGCCGTGTATAGGCACGGTCGTCAGTGTTGTATGGATCACTCCATAGTGATCTAAACCGTGCCGTAGAAAAACCGTGAAGTGTAGAAAGGCTCTCACCCCGTGTCCTAGCCAAAATGATCGGTCTTGCAAATACGCGGTCAGCGCGATCATATTTATGTCACTGCATTTGTTCGAAAAACCGGAAGGCACCCTCTGTCGGTGCGACCACGCTTTTGGGATCGCCGAACAAAATGAACGCGACAGTCGCGAATTCGAGGGACAATCGTTTTGGCTAAGAGTTAGGACACGGCCTGAGTCCCATCTCAAAAACTCGCCCTGTATGTAGTAGTTTGTTTGTTTGGCCTGGTACTGACTCCTTTTTTTTCTACGAGCAACAATGTCTTACTACTAAAGAGCAAATCACATAAGTATAGCAAGAAAAGGTAGCAATAAAAATTTAAAAAAGCGTGTCGGACCACGCACAATGAAGGTTTCTGTAGTTGGAAAGTGTAGTTGAAAAACATGTTCGTCAACACGTCAATTCTCCAACTGCAAATGTAAGTTTGTACTACAAATTAACTATTTTCGGACTTTTTTCTTTACATGTGCTGTGAGACCTTGCTTCCAAATTGCCAAATTTTATGATTCTAGGTTAAACGGGAAGTACCCTGTAGGTTTTGGTTTATTAGCGAGTATTAAAATATGTCACATAAATGGCCGTATTTTTTTAATATTGCGTTGACTGAAAAGCTTAATTTTTTTAGAATTCCAAGGGACCATAAACCTACGTATTTGACACTTCTACGCGTTCCTGAGAAAAAGGGTCTTGACAGACTGACGGACAGACGAATGGACAGACGGACAACGAAGTGATCCTATAAGATTTCCGTTCTTTCCTTTTGAGGTACGGAACCCGAAAAAATCATTTTTATAATATTACTTTACATAAAAACAACATCTTTCCTGTTCGCTAATGAAAAGACCTCGTAATAACTCGGATACTTTCTTTGTGACAATGTTGAGACAAAGCACATCGGGAAATGAATATGTGAAGGGAAATGTTTGTAACAAGTCTAAGAAATGACAAAGCGTAACTTATTTACATATTTTTCAGCACAAATTACGTCAATACAGCTAGGCCAGAAAATATTGTTCTATATTACCAATTGGTGACGATTCCGAGTGAAAAAAAAAATCTTTTACTAGTAGATTGTAATATTATTATACCCGAGTCGCTTTAGCGTGGCAATAGCGGTCAATGACCCACCTACATTTTTTTGTATTCTTTAAACGTCCTGAATCAATATCTATCGTGATCTTCAACATGTTCCAATAAAAAACACATACTTAGTTTATTGTTTGAGTTTCTACGGAGAGATAGTAGGGATAGGGCAATGACCGATATTACCATGCTAAAGTGACTTGGGTATAGTAGTTTTCTTTAATTTATCTATTTAAATAATCAAGTAATCAAATACACAATAATCATCGAACAGGAACGTTTCCAAAAGCTAAACTTTACTGTAGATTACAATATTTAAATTGCGGGTATACTTACATTTCACTGTGCACATTCCACTTTTCCACAACACCAATAACTCGCATATTTATCTCGTCTACTCGACGTCCGTATGTCACTACACGGATCCAGCAGAATATCAGCGTCAGGTATATTTGCCTGGCACATGCTGAGCTGGACTCCCATTTGGTGCAACCTTGAAGCGGACACCACACTTTTTTATGTTCGTTGATCCATTATTTTCAAGTGTGTCATAGCCAATAGTGACATCACAATGTCTTGTTTTCTTCCTTTTTATTTTTTTGTATATTGGCACCTTGCAGCTATTTCCTAATATCTAATTAGTAATTATTTAATCGTGCTTTTGTATGTTGTGCTGTTTTTTGTGTGCACTAGATAGATAGATAAACGATTTATCTATCTATCTATCTCATTCCTAAATCCACCTTTTTGGAGACCTCAAGGACAATTTTATTTTCGTTTTCTATTTGTCCCGTTTCAATAATCATCTTCCACCACTAACTTAAAGTCTCTGGCTATAGGTAAACCTACTGCCATACCTGATGGGATCTACTCTTGATGATGCTTTCTTATGTTTGTTCTTTATTATTCGGAAATAGTTTCCTTTTTTCTTGTGAATAAATTATGAAGGCACCTACCATAAGATTCACCGATCTGTTTGTGTAACCTATGCAAGAATCCTTTAAACTAACTTCTCAAGTTAAAACAGCAAATAACTTCACTGTCTAACAAATGAGGCAAATAACTAACGTTTATATTTCAATAAGCCAGCCTTATTACTAGCTCAGACTAATAAGTTAAGCACACCAAACATAATTAGAAACTGACAATCACAAACAACAAATTGGCTCACTATTTCTCTGACACAAACTTTAGAGTATGAATGTGAAAATAGACCGCTGCTGAATTGAATTAATGTAGCTAGTCCTTTGACAGCATTGATGCAATAAAAGAGGTAGATACGGGACTTAGTCACAGCGCCTGGTCCTACTCAACTAAGTGATTTCCCGTAGTTGGCACTCAGTCGCGCACGGAACATCGTAGATCACACAGCTCAATAATTTCAGTTTTTTTTTTTTTGTAATAAATACGCATCAAAATGACTTCTTATGCAGCTAAACAGTGCTTTAATAATACAAGAAAGAAAAATAAGACACATGGGATTACCTACCACTCGTAAGTACAGCCAAAAATGTTAATTTGTTGAAAAATACAATAATATTTTAACGTTTGCTTCGCCATGTTTGTGAGAGCGAGATAGATATTAAAAACATGCGTGAAAGACACGATACGCACACAATGCTCGAGGTGCTAACGCGATTTCGCTCACACGTTAGCGTCGTCCCCTATTTCTATCCTCGCCTATCGGTAACTGTAGCTTTGCGACTGTGAGATGACACTGATCACAGATGTGTGAGTTTTGGTGCATGTAGTCGTGCGCCGAGCCCAAGTTTACTGATTTCGATGTTAGCGCGTAACATATCTTCCTCCTTTTAATACATCAATGTTTGACAGATATTTTACGTCATATTTTTCATCACACTGATCTCTATTATTGTTACATAGTACATTACTGCCGCGGCCTTCAAAAGGGGTATTGAAGAACGTGAAAATGTGGACCGAGGCGAAGACGAGACTCACGTACGTGTGTCCATCAATGCCTGGTTGCGGCCAAGCCTTGTATAGTACTTTTCTCAAATAATGCGCGGAAATTCAATATAAATTAATTAATCATAGTAGGTCGTTCAAAAATTTTGTGGGTGTGTGGTAACCATTTTTCGATACAGTTTCATAGCAAAATATTTAGCTTTAAAGTGATAATTCTTGCCAGCTAAATGGTTATTTTTGGATATGTGGAAAACTTCACGGCAGTAGTATATATAACGAAGTTAAAAGACAACTATCACAGCTAAGTAGGCTTTACAAGTTAACGAGTACCTAATAATCGACCAATTTCCATTTGCAGTTGGAATGTATGAGAACATGTTTTATAACTGCAATGTTAAGTTTGTTCTTGGGATAAATATTTCATCCCAACTACGGAACCTTCATTGTGCGTGGTCCGACAAGCACTTGGCTGGTTTTTAATTATTTGAATTACCCATGAGTTTTCTTCACCGGTGTTCTTCGCGGACGCGTCCCAAATCTGCCATAAACTTCGTTTCTTTTTTATTCAATTAAAATTTAATTAAACGGGAGTTATTTTCTAAACATGGTGTTAATTAATTATTTTTCCCGGTAGTCGTCGTGTTTCTGGATCTTCTTTTATTGTTTTATGTTCTGAAATTGCTAAGTAAGAATTATATATTTTATAACTGTTATTGCGTAGCTACTTTGTTGTCTTCAAGGTTCTGCGCTATACTCATCACTCATACTCCAAAGCCGCAAATGACAGAGTTCCAGTTCCAATCTTGTCACCGTATTTGCATCTCAAGGGCCCTAGGATCGATTCCCGGGTGAATACAAAGTAGTTTCCGCATTTGGATGCATTGCTTTTGCTACTCTATAAGGCTTTCCTGCATCTGTTTCTGGCTTTATTTTGGTCCTACTGGGAATCTTTTGTTCCTTGCATGGGCTTTGAGTCGGAATTATGTACATTGATTCGTATCTCAGACTGAAGTATCGTCTGATTTATTGAGAAAAAGTCTACAGAGGGTGGTTTCTTGTTTGTGTGTTTGTTGTGTGTAGAACTGTCATTACTGAGGACATCATAATGAATACTTTGTTCAAAATATGTATGATTATTAGACAGTTTTCTAAATCGAAAAAATATATACATATGTTTAAGTATTGTAGTTTGTGATATTATGTGTGCTGGATTATTAATGAAAGTGGATACTTTATATACGATTGTCTCGAAGTGAAAAACCGGCCGGTTTTTCATTAACATTGCAGTTGAAAAACATGTTCTCCCATGCGGAATGTATGGGAAAACATGTTTTTCGAACTGCAAAGGAGAATGACAAGAATCGCCTCGAATCATGTAGCGTCCGACAGACTTTTAATATTTGTGATAATTTATAATATAAAACAGTAAGAATTATAGAGTATAAATAAAATCTGTAGAAATACACCGTTTAAATAATTATTAAATTTTTCAACACGTTTCCTATCTGCAATTTCAATTAGAAATGTTGCCAATACCAAAATAAAATAATATCGATACGAAATTGCACTTGCAAATCGATTGCATTAATATCATTATGAAACTACATAAGTGAATTTATTACATATGTAAGTCGTAACTCGTAATTCTTAATATAATAAATAGTATTTAGTTATATTTTTGAATTTATTATATTATTTATAACAATTTAAAATAAGTTAATTCGATTTTCGATACAATTTAGAATATTAATTATTATAGTGCTGGCAACACTTGATCTTGTTTTTGTAGTTGTCATTGATGATTGTCAAAAAGTTTTACTACTTCTCCTGTGTATTTTATCACGAGGATCGAAGTGATTACGTGTTTTTGAGTTTTGTGTGGTATATTGCTGTGTTTCTGGACTCCGATTTTTCTACCACTTACGACTACCTTGGCTGTTGAAACTGAACCTGAATCTGTATTACTCGCTGACCCGGCTCGCCCAACCGAACATCTGAACCTGCCTACTTGTTGAATTGGCTTTTCCCACACGGACGGACCTTTAGTCTATAACCATGATTCGCTGCATTAATTGTGGAGTAAATGCCTTTCGAATGCGACGATACTCGTTAGAAACTGAGACTGAAGAGATTCTGATGAATAATAAATTGTTAAAAAGTATCCATGTGTTTTTTTTTTCATACCTACATTCTAAAATAATGTAAGTATGTTATAATTATGTATATTTACTATGAAAACATATATTATGCGAGGATAATATGTGCCAAAAATCATTATTTAAATAATATCTTAATAGTTTATTTGTTGTTATCGTTAAAATTATAAGTATTAAGAGGACAACTTTAAAGAACTATAACTTTTTTTGGTGTACTTCTTATAGAAAACTAAATATACTATCAAATTCAATCATTATTTTCCTTTTTAATGATAATTATATAGTTCATCTTTGTCGGTTCTGGCCGAGTCTTGAAGGACAACTTGGCATTCTCCTTTAAGTTGGTCGATTATTACTCGTTAACCTGTAAAGCTTACTTAGCTGTGATAGTTTTCCTTTTAACTTCATTATATATACTACTGCTGTGAATTTTTCACAAATCCAAGTACAACCATTTAGCTGGCAGAGGGACACACATGACTCTAACAAAAATTAGCACTTTAAAGCTTAATATTTCGCAAACGGATTTTAAAAATGGTTTTACAAACCCACAATATTTTTGATCGACCTTTCCAACGACACTATGGGATAGATAAGAACAATAAATACATCCCCACTTTACGTGTAGGGGAGGTACCCTAAAAAAAAACTCTTTTCTTGATTTTATTTTACTATTTTTTCGGCTTGATTAATATGTACCCATGCCAAATTTCAGCTTTCTAGTACTAACAGCCTCTGAGCTAAGCCGTGGACAGACAGACAGACTGACAGACGGACATAGCGGACTATAAGGGTTGTTTACTACGGAACCCTAAACAGAAGGTAGGTACTAATGACTACAAATAAAGTAAACAGGCAAATACGTATATTATGAGTAAGTATATAAATAAATAACTCCTAACTTAGTTATAGTTATCTTGTTTGCGGAAAATATTTATTTGTTCAAATAAATTACGTTCACGGCAAGAATGACAGGAAAATACGGAAGGCCAGTCGATAGCTTCAGAAATATACGGATACATATTCTGTTCGTGCCCGTGCTATGAAAATGAATAATTTATTAGCGTTCGGTACCGAAACACTTATGCAACACATTCTGTCTACTTTATTAGGAAAGGAAGAAGAGCTAGACACTGGAAATCAACTGCTAAAATATTTCTCGTAGGCAACACACGACAACAACAACAACAGCAACATAGAACATGCGTGCAGGCAACATGCTTTGGCTATCTGAATGGATAGTTGCTGGTCCGACTGCAGTACCTACAGTAATTTTATTATAATTAGCAGGTAGGAAAACAATAAAAAAATTAATAATATCGGTTTCTTAGTACAAGAGGCCGTGTCCTATTTAAAAGCGATCGTCGCGCGATTACGCGATCGGTCGCGTGCATGTCAATTTTTGTTCGAAAAACCGGAATACGCACTCTGTCGGCGCGACCACACGTTCAGGATCACCGAACCAAAAGTTTGAACGATCTTGTATTCGGTGACGATCGCTTTTAAATAGGACAAGGGGTTAAACAGACAGGAGAAAGAAGTTACTGATCGACCAAGGAAAAGTGACATGAGAATTGTATATTCTCATACTTAATGTCACTTTTCCTTGGTATTTTCCTTGGGCATCACATGCTTTATTTGAGTATTTCTAGAAAACTAAAGCATTTCGAGCCATAGTGTCTTTTAAAAAAATATTTATCTCAACCAACCTCAACCACCCGCAATCATCACATCACGCCTTTTTCTAATGGGAGTGGCAGAAACTACAGAACGCCACCTGCTACGATTCTTACATCTTTTGCTTTGAGCGAAATTTTGCGAATTAGAATTTAAAGCTAAAATAATTTATCGAACCACATGACAATCCAATCCATATTTTAACAATATCTAATATTTTAATTTCATAGATACTTGATAAATTCTATGAAAACAATACACTGTTTTCATTTTAGAATTAACAGGCTGAATTATTTTAACTAAATTACTTTATTAATTAGTATCTAGAACGTTATAACTATTAACTTAATTAGTTTCAGGTATTTAATTAAAGGTGCTTTGGAAGAAATATCTTTCAGCAATAGGACCTCTTGGAAATTCACAAGAACGTGTAATTCTTCGTCTATTTTATCGAAATTATTTTAGCTAAAATACTGCTAATTTTATTAAAAACTTATTTTTATATATTATATTTTTTTGCTGTATAATTATTTTGTATGCCTTTTAGTCTGTGCTAAATGAATATATTTTCTTACTTTATTTATGTTCACATTATTATTATGTAGAACTGTTATTAAAGTAAAATGTCAATAGCTATCCATCTTTGATTTAAACAAAAAACAATAAATACGAAAAACCATATTTTAACTTTAATAATTAACTAAATTGTGACACCCAAGAAAAGTTCATCTCAGCCAACTATCCCATCAATTACTACGGAAAGACGTGAAAATAACTACCTAACGTATTGGATACACCCTCCATCCGGCATGATAGATGTGTTTCCCAATATCGGCCTCCTCGGCACGGCCTAATGTCCGGGCGATACGTCAAATTGAACAATAATGTCAAGTTATTGTACGTACTCGTAACACCCGGTTAGGTGCAAGAAAATCTATAGGTTTTGTTAGTCAGAATGGAGATTATCTAGTTATAATATAACAGGTTATTAATAAGGATTTGAAGACTGATTTTGTATTGATAATGTGTTTTGTAGCTGCGACTATTTAGATATACTACTATTTAGCCATAGTTAATTATCTCCCTTCTGATCACAGTGGTCAAACCATAACTTTTGAGTCCAATACAACAATACAAAAAGTGCAGATACAATACAGACCAATAATAGCTGTTAATTTAAATAATTTTAATAGCACTTTAGTTTGTAAGTTAAGTAATGAGGACCTTACAATGAAAACAATGTTAACATTTTGTATAAAGAATTATTTTCGTTATTCCAAACCAAGTTCAATAATTAATTAATTTAAGAAGCACACTAGTTTATCAGCCCTAAGTTTTTATTTAATGACTGGGCAACTAAAGTACTCAGGAAAAGTAGGGATAGACTTTTCAAGCTGTATGGCCTTAAGCCTTATATTAACACGGAAACTTCTACTAAGTATGTTGCTACTTACTCTAGAACTTTTAAGAACACTTGTAAGGCAGCTAAAGCCATATACATATACTTTTTTAAACTACCGGTTCACATTGAATGAAATTTGAAATATACCGTGTAAATTTATACAATGCCTGCTTGTTTAGTAAAAATTCAGGTTCTAGTATTATCTACAACGAAGTCACGGACGACGCGACGGGCAAAAAAAAAATTTTTTTTTGTCAATAGCCCTATTAATGAAACTGACTTTAGCAGTGTTTATTCTATCTATTCATTGAATAACTGAAGGTATACAGCAACTCGTAGTAATAACGAGTTGGGCTTAAAATCACAAAACGAGAACAAAGTTTCATTGACGCGGCTCCACTAGAGTGTTCTGTTTATCTTTGTGCGGTAGCCTATATATTTGTTTTAGAGAGTTCGCTTGAGATGAAGTTATTCGAGCGTAGGTTCATAAACGGTACAAAAAATTTTGAGTTACGTAAAATAGTAGCAAGTTTTTATAGCTGACTTGCTTCTGCCCGCGACTTCTGTTTTCGTCTTCGACCCACCGCGTCGCATCGTATCGCCCGCCAGCGCTATTACTTCGTTTTCTCTGACTTGTTTTCTTTTTGCTCTGCTCCTAAGCAAGAAAATCAGACTGGTAGTTCCGGAGATTATCGCCTATCGATTCAGTCGTCGGACGTTGAATAGCACGTACGCTCCCAATCATGCTGCGCCAAAGTTTTATATTATACGTTTAGTGAAATGTGCACACCAGATGTAAGACGGGCATCGAAATCGAAGTGTTTTTTTTTTGTTTGCTGTATGTGTAAAATACATTACAAAAGTGGGTGGACTAAGCGTTCCTAATTTCAATCTAGTGCTTAAGTACGAGGGAATAACTGCCGCAGACCCAGTTGCAAGATTATCTGGTGAGATCTTTCCATATCTTTCAGGGATCAGCTGAAGAGGTCCGCCTAAAGTCATGAGTTGATCTCATTATAAATCCATACATCTTAAATGCTAAACTAAACCGACGAAAACTAACTAACTAACTCTAGCTAAACTAAAATACGTTCGTATCTAACAAAAGAATACGCACTCGCAAAAAACAAACCGTTTTTTGCGAGTGCACATTCTTTTGTTAGACATTTGGAGTGAGTCGAGGGTCGCAGGTAGTCGTTGACCAACAAAGCATTCCTTTTATATTGTATTGCTCCTGACTCTGACATTAGATTTTGAACCCTACAACTTTGAAGCCAAGTATAGTTTTGTGTTTAGTTGGGTGGTAAATTTTATTTTTGTGAAGAAGTGTTTAAGTTTACATATTTAAATATTTGTGAAGTTGAAGACGGCTGAAGACCGAGATAGGATTAAGAAGGCTGCTACCGAGATTTACAAGAAACCTGAAACAGATAGTAGCCAGACGAAGACAATGGAAACTGCAGCAACGTGTAACACAGCATAGCAGTGACATAGAAAAGAATCGATAAAGTAGATAACCCCGCCAAAAAATTCACCGGTGAAGCTGGACATAAAGTAATCTGGCGGCGTCGTCGTTAAAAGATGGGCATTCGTAGATAAATATCACCCGTCTCTCGATTAATCCATTGTCTACTCAAGTATGCTTATCCGGTATGGCTGGCAAATAATTCCATATCCTAAGGGCACGTTCTTTTTTACCATTACCGTGCCACCCGGTCTAATCCCTGATATACAATGACCTCTGTAGTACCATGCAACATGAGGTTCCAAAGGCTAGTGCAAATCTTGGGGGCTCATTCGATTTATCGAGTCTGGTTAAACCACGCAAGGATCGGTGCATTTCATTAATTATTTCATTAATGCATACAAACTTATAAACAAACATAATAATAATTTGAATGACTACTTTCTTGGTAATAATTGAATCGAACTTACATAATTAATTGCAACATTAAGCATTGTTCTCCCTGCTTCCGAAGCAGCTAGGATGCTGTACAAGCTCGTAAACATTGGGATTAATCGTAGAGATAGTGTAAGATAATTTTTATTAGTTGTGTAGTGGCATGTTAAAGTTGATTTGTAACGATGAGGGTGGCATAATCTGTCTAGGTTAAAACCTTCTTTAAATAAATAACAAAAAAAGTATTGTTCTCTAATTGTCGTGAGTGCTGTGTTGAGTATATCTTTGGGTTACTTACACAAATCGTGGTAAAAGTTAAACCCGTCATCTGGATTGGTACATGAGCTAATTGCTCAGGGAGCTTTGGAGGACAGCTTATTAACTATTGTTCACGCTGGAACCCGATCGTTATAATTTTGAGGCAACAGGATAATTGACATTGTATTTATAATTTGATGACATTGTATTTATTTTTATATTGTGACTTGTGTTTGTAATATGGGAGAACCCGAAATAAATGAATTTTGTTTTATAACATGAAGACGTTCAAACGACGTGAAAAATGCTATCAACACATTTTTTTGACACATACGCAAAAATTCTGTTACACATTTTTTTACAAATTACCCACATGCCAGTAAATACGGTCGCAGAAAGGGCCATTTCTATTTCTCGAACGAATCCACCTGTCAAGGACTAAACAAGAATGATGGTTACCCTTGCCCTCTCATTTGTCCGAACAATTTGCACACAGTTTTTTTGTCACCCTACTGCACCGGCCCTGAACCTTTCATGAATTTGATTGAGTTGTTTTGAAAATATAATAATGTTGTTGTTAGATTTTTTTATATATTTTGTTTTAAAAGAAATCTCTGAGATTTTTTAGAAGTGATTGATCGATGTATATTCTCTACTACATATGTACATAATAATGTTCGAATTTGAAAGGAAAACCTTGTTACACACTTTTATGTAAACTTTGAAAAATTCCCAACAGGTACTCTTGTGTGTGTATTATTTTAAGTTTTTAAAGGTATATGTATGATGAATAGGACTACAAAATAGTGAAACAAATTGTAGTTAGATTTAAAGAAATAATTCCAAATCCCTTCTATATCCTAGTTTTTAATAAAAAAAAAATTGTATGGAAATTACTTCATTTTATCTTTTGTCACCCTACTGGGCGGTCCCTCTAACTAATCCTTTCAGAAAATTTGATAGAACCGCGAAAATATAATCATCTTTCGGAGATAATTTCACTTTCATCTTTTATCAAGCAAATCCTTTTAGGTCTTTCTGTAATTTAGAATTTTTAGCTTAATTTAAAAATCTGATTGGGACTGCTAGGCATTGTGAAATATATTAATATCATACTTTTTTTGATGCCATAACGGGGTTATTTTATTTACTCAGTTATATACCTTAATTAAAATAAACAAGCTAACACTAATATATATATACAGGGTGTTTGGCAGAACGTTGAACATACGAAAATGGTGGATAGATTGGGTCATCTGCTACTTACTCAGCCCTAATTTAATTGGCCCTGGACCCCAGGATATTAAAAAAAAAATTTTTTGCTTTCTTCTAGTTTCACCACTTTCTTAACTTTAGAGTGTATTTTTTATCACAAATGGATAAAACAGGCATTTTTTTTATCGTTAATGTTGGTAGATTCTTATAAAACTATTGCTTTATTCAGATGTTAGCTAGAAAAAAAGTTATAAGTCCTCAAACTTACAGAAATATGTAAAAAAATACTTGAAACTAAATTTCAACTTGCATTTAAAAAAAAAAAAATGGGTTGAGTAAGTAGCAGATGACCCCACCTATCCACCATTTTCGTATGTTCAACGTTCTGCCAAACACCCTGTATATATACAGTGTAACCTGGATAAGTGGGATCTCAAGGGACCTAAGATTATTTATCACTTAGGAAGAGGCTAGACAAATGATGGTTCGTAAATAGTTGTGGATGCAAAGACTCTTTAACGCAGATATGAAATTCTAGAAATATTTCCTTCATGTCAAAAGCCTATTTGTCAGTCGGAGTTCGAACTTCTACGAGCGTTATTCTTTTATTTCAAATAGTACCTGAAATCGTCGTGTAGAGCTGTTTTGTGAGAGACTCCTTAATGCCTCGCTCTAAAAAGTTTGACGGTCTGGGTTGCGTTGCTTTTAATAATTCTAAGAGTCAGTTCACACCGAGACTTGACGCGAAGCGACGCTGCGCGCTCTTTTTAAGATATTGATACAAAATATAACTTCCCGTGACACAAGGGCTGGTTTTTACCTTAGCCCTCTGGCTAAGCATTGCCATACAACGTGGCAATGCGGCCAGTCTCTTGGGCACACTACCAGTCGACAGCGATGCGGATGAATTTTTCGATGCTATATTTTAGTTTGTATAATAATATATTAGTTTTAATTTTTTATACATATTAAACATATACCTATGTGAAAATTAAAAGCATATTTTTTAAATATAACTTTATTGACTACTCAAAAAGATACACATTTCATTGAGATAGTTCGAAAATGCCTCGCAGCGTCGCGCTGCGCCGCGCTGTGCCTCGAGATGACGCATCATGAAGCGGCGAAGCGGAGGGCTGCCATTGACTACCCGATGCGCCTCGCGACGTCGCGCTGCGTCTCGCGGTGCCGCGCTGCGCAGCGCAAAACCACTGACCTCTTCAAGCATCGTCGCGTCGCGTCACGTCTCGGTGTGAACCGACCCTAAGAATTACGGAAAATATAATCGTATAAGAATAACATTAACTTCCATCTTTTATGAAGTTAAATTCATTATGGGTGTAGGCTCTTTAAAGAGAACTTAGGTTAATTGAAGTACCTAAGTCAAATAATGATTTCGACAGGAATAGACTTATAGTACTATTCCGTTCACTAAACAAAGCAACATTAAAACACGTTCAGTGCCGGGAGCCCTCCTGGAGGGTTTACCTAGTCCCGTATGAGATGCCGGGAGCCCTCGCCGAGGACTCATTTTAAATGTAGGTTTTTCTTAGCGAATACAGAAAATAAAATCTGATGTATATTTTAACAAGATTTATTAGTACATGCATTGGTTTTAAAATCCAAGCATTTATTTTTCTTGTAATTTTTTGTTCAATATTCATAAAAAATTTAAAAGGTTGAAAACTATGTTTAAAGAAGAGAACACAATTTTACTTCGTTTTCCAGTGTTTTATAACATGGTTTTAAATGCCTAATGCCTAATGCTATTGACCGTCCGCGATGTTTAACTTTAGCGCTAACGTAATGGGTTCACTTCCAACATGTATGGTGGCTTGGCATATGTGTTCTATGAAAAGTGTTTGGAGTCGAAAATGTTAATTTGAACTTCTAAACTTCAAATAAGTAAGTAACCCTCTCAAAGCAATTCCCTTCGTAACTTTTACAAACAATCAGCTTAAAGAACTCTATAAATAAAACCTTTTTTTGCTTGCACTGCAAGAGAATCTCTTAAGAGTAATCCGGCCTATAAATATCGAAGTAAACCGAAGACCGGCTTAACAAAGGACTGGGCAACTTCGTGAAACATTACTTAAGGCTTACAAGTTTTCTAGTTACGTTATAGCCTTTGTATAGAGAAAAGTAAGTATATAACAATGATGTAAGATTAAGAGGTAGAAGAAAACTTATACTTAGCTAATACCTGAAGTTATTATCGGTCTAAATAGTATGAAATAGGTAAAGGTGCTGTACTGAGAGCCCGTAACGGCCCCGACTTGCTCAAACTCAAACTCAAATCCCGTGCTCAAATCATTTATTTCAAATAAACCAATTAGAGGTACTTTTGAATTGAAAAGGGGTCGGTCAGTCAGAAAGATGAAGCTAGTTGCCCATTCCAAAGCGTAGTAGGTTCCTATGGAGAAGAACGGGCAAGAAACTCCACGGACACTCTTTTAAATCAGAATATTGTTACAAAATATTGGTTACATCATTCATGTTGAAATTATACATGGGAGAACAATGTAGAAAGAGGTGCACGTTAAAACCGTCCATACTAAAAATATAACACAAAAAGAATTAAAAAAATAAAATAAGCCATGGCAGCTAAGAGATGACCAGTCCCCACTGACGGCGCCCGTTCACGAACATGACGCATGGATCAGCATCATTTTGCTTCACCATTTTGAAGGGAACCTAATGATCCAACACACACGCCACCACCAGCGAGATATTTGAGTGAGCATGACATCATCTCAGGCGCCAGGGCACATTCAAATCAATGAAAGACGTACTCAGTAAATAGTAGATTTAAAGTAGGTAAACAGTGCTCACATAATTATGTGCAATGCAATTATATAATACTAAGAGATTGAATTTATACAATGTAAATATAGTTTTTCAATCTTCAGCAGCTCCAACAATATTGTCCAATGCTAATCAAATAGTTTATGCGCCCTTGTGGAGCTGGACCAGCGTTGAGCCAAGCATTTTTGTCAGCGATGTAATCCCAACTTATGATACGCTTGGCGTGGGTTGGAACACAGGCAAGCGCTTTACTTTGTGTAAATAATTTCATCACCAGTTCTCTCAAACCATGAAGGAAATCATCGTGAGGAAACCGGCATGTCCTAGAATAAAAAAATCGAAGATATGTGACATCTACCAACCCGCACTGGGCCCGCGTGGTAGATTACAGCCCACTCCCTCTTGAAAAGAGGAGGCCTGTGGTTTAGCAGTGGAAACATTATAGGGTGATTATGCTTATGATTATGATTATGCTTATGCTAAGCTGTACTGTGAGCGATTAGGAAAAAGAGTGGTGCGCGACTTTGTGCTATCTATACGATAATGTTTAAAAATACTCTGAAAGTAGTTCTACCTGGTAAAATAAAATCGCTATGCGAAATAAGGGATAAGAATAGTAGATTTTACAACAAGTGCACAAAATGAACCATTTTTATCCGAGACTTTTAGCAGCCCGAGACGAAGGGCTGATAGTAATGTCGAGGATAAAATGGTTTTGTAGACGATTTATAAACTCTGCTTTTCAGTTCGATTGCGAGGAAATAAAACAGTAATAATTTCTTTAATTAAAATTCAAAGTAAAATTAGTACAGTTTTGAATACTGAAGGAAATTGTTTTAAATTGTACGACATTGATATTAGGCTTGGGCTGCAGACCTATACAGCCTACTATTAAATTAAATTTCTAATAATAATTTTCTTAAATTAATTAAATAACCTACTGTATTTGAATTTAAATTTTAATATCTATTATGTCTTAAAAACACATAAGGCAAACAAATTAAAGTAAATATTATTAATTAACAAACTCTATCTATTAACTTCTTAGTTTGACTGTATGGTTCATTTTCTTTGGCTTAATACAGATACATTTATGAGTAGATACGTTAATGCACTCGTGCACAAAATTCGATTTTGTGCAGTCTATATCCTGCACAAATAAGCACTTTCAGAGCATGAGAAGTAAAACGTTTTTTTTTTTTAATGTCGTTTGTATGGTCTACCTCGGAGGTTGTCGGCTGCATAAACAGGTTTTCCTGTGAAGACCTTAATAAATGAAGGCCTACCGGCCAGGACATAAAACCTAGCGTATAATCGCTTGTAGTAAGAAAGACAAGGTGCATAACAACAAAATTTTCTGAATAAGTCTAATTTGGTATTTTGTAAGAAAAATACTATATTTCACGTAAACTAACTTACTACTAAACTCAAAATGACCCATTATAGCCAAGTCGGTATTTCAAAAGCCACCAAATATTGGTGCGCGGGCAACAATGCCATAGCAGAACAATGGTAAATTTTGTTAATTTGACAACCATGGAACAGTGTAATGTGGCAGACTGAACAATGATTTTCATGTCAATTGGGGAAACGCCTCGGGGTGCAGCCCGTCGAAAGGCAAGATTATAGCTAGCTCTAGGTTAGTCTAGGTATTAAATTTAAAGCTTATGGCAATAGGGTTGGGTTTAGTCTGTGTGTGATTTTAAAAGTGGCAATGCTTTGAAGTTTTGTGTGTTATAAAAGATCAGTATGATGATGAACAGTAACACCCTACTGTAACTAAATAGGTAATAACAAACTTAATTACCAATAACTCCGGTAGCATACCTCCGTCGCGAAACCATAGCAGCGAAAACGCAGTAGTTTAATTCAATAGACGCGCGTCATTTTCCGCTACTCCCATCCGATTCGAGTAGCGGAACATGATGCGAGTCTATTGAATTTAACTACCGGAGGTGTGCTACCGGGGTAAGTGGTTATACCGTTTTCTCTTTTGAATGTTTAGTTTATTGTTGCATTATTTAGGTTTAGATTTAGCAGTAGCAGAGAACTTTTATAATGAACATTTTCTACGACATAGTAGCAGAGAACTTTTATAATGAACATTTTCTACGACATATAATAAACAAGTGAAATTATATAATTTAAAAAAACCCCAGACACATACATTTCCTCATTTCACTTTCCTATTCCGTCATCAGACCCTGTTCATCATCTATCTATAATTTATTCATTGAGACCATTCCAATGAGCCCAAACACAATACCGATGCTGTAAGTTGGTGAGGGAGTTGGGTATCCTGCAAATACCAGGTGATGCTGCAGCATCAGTTTAAGGTTACTATGTTCTTCTAATATCTTTGAAGTAACAGAATACCAAATTACAAATCGATCAGACCTGTGGAAGACGCTCACATCCATTCATCAACTAGAAAAGAGCTGACAATCTACAAACGGCTCAACCGATTTGATTTGATTGATAAAATAAGTCTAAGAACCATTGCTAGAAAACCTGCTTTCAAATAAGAAAAACCGGTTACCGGTCACCGTTTTAGAGCTACGGTGCCACAGACAGACACACACATAGCGGTCAAACTAATAACACCCCTCTTTTTGCGTCGGGGGTTAAGTAGCCTCCAAAAGTGGAATATTTATGGATGTTCAATGTGCGAACCGCTACCACACCTGCTGATTCATTACCATCAACTGTCTAGCTTTTACCCAACCATGTTGGGGTTGGTCTTCAGTCTGGAGTAACTGCCTATCTAACATCCACAACCCAGTTAATGGGTAACACGATACCCCTTGGTAAGGCTGGTTTTCAGACTTGGCTGAAAAACTTATTTAAACCGTCGTATACGCAGTGCCGACACGATAAAAAAGTTTACTTGTAGTTATCTGTCCGCGCTTCGCTTATTTACTGTCAAACTAAAACCGCTAATTTCTATTCATTATTACAATAATAGTGTGAGGTTATCCCCCCCTATTTCCACCCCCATACGTGTCACGTAACTACGCCAGGGAACAATAAAGTTTTTCATAACGTGTCACGCTCCGTGACGTGTTCTTATTACTTCGTTATCAGGTCGCACGAAGCTGTCCTTTGAAGTGAAGGTTGACGGATGAAGTACCTACTCGAAATATGAACGAAGTGATGACGTGTGATTGAGATCGTAGATTGATTTTTGAATTTTTACCGTACTTTAGATGGTATGATGATCACGTTGAGGTCACCAATTTAGGGGCCGCGATGCAGGATTTGTGTGACGTCAGGATTTTGTGTGACGTCAGGGCTTTGATGCGAAGTTCGTATGTGGCGAAGTACATGCCGCCACAGTACCATTAGGTAGACTCGACGTTAGGTAGATAGATAGAATTCTCTTAATTGTCAAGTCTAAAAAAGAGTTTGGTATACAGGCAAAAATAATGTTTCCAGTACACAGGCAAAATTCATTTTGATTGTGTAATCAGGCCGAAGTTCACGAACGAAACTGAACGCGATCAGCACATTTAAAGCGCGCTCAAGAGCTGTCAGTATCATCATTGCTCTGGAATATTGGACTCTGACACCTCTTGAACACGGTTTAGATATGCTGATCGCTCTTAGAGATGTAAGGCTTAGAATACTTGATTTCTCAGCATACTCATAATATCGTTTAGAAGTAATTGCAAGTTAGCTGCCTGTAAATCAAACTGCTTGATCGACTGTAATTATCAGAAAAAATATGCTGTTTATTTATTTTTCCCGACTCCCTCGCAGTGCACCCTCAGTTTAGGAGGCTTACAACAGCTAAAGCGCGGTCACTGTCGGACTGCATAGAAAAGAAAGAGAAGCGCGATGGCACCTATTGACGGAAAATATATTGATTGGACTAAAAAATTAAAACACTATTACGGTAATATGTTGCTTGTAGAATAGTTTGACAAAAAATCTGAATGATTGATTTGCATGTATGATAATATGATTTTTAATCGTTAAAATATATTTTTTGATGTATTTTTGTGATTTTTTCCGTCGTATCGTATCAAATTAGTTGAATTATGTTTTTAAAATACTATCTTACTAACATATATCCTGAAGAACATAACATCACGCCTTGTTTCCCCGAAGGCTTGGGCAGAGGTGTACCTGTAGCAGGTACACCCACATTTCGCCAGTTATGTTTAAGTCCCATGTAATAGGTAATCCCATGGTATTCCCATCAACAAAACACAAGTCCAGACTCCGGGCTGCTACTGAGACATTCCAGAAATTACATACTCAGTAGTAGCGCTTGCAACCACTAAACCAACGAGGCAGTTTCCTGAAGAATATAATATAATATATTTAATCTGATTTTTTTTACTGCAGTGGATCATACACTTTCGGCATTATAAAACGTGTTTAGGCACTTTTAGGTTGATAGTATTCCCCTTAAGAACAATACATAAAACCCAAACCTAAAGAACTTTCCTTCAGTTTTCTCAAAACATAAAATATAAACAATTTACAGTTTATTAATAATACCACCTATTAGGCCGTAATTACAAAATCTACCCGTTTATGAGTTAACTTTTCAAATAACAACCCCTTAAACTTATAATGATCTGTTAGCGACAAAACCAGTTAACTTTGACCTTTCTTACGTTCAAGTTTTCGTGTTGTTTTGGGATAATAATATAAAATAATTCATTACATATTTTAAAATTTAATAATGGTTGATAGACATTTTATATATTTTATGAGCTCAAGATAAGTTATATGCGGTGAAAAGGTTAAGCGCGGGACATACACAAATTATCTCCGGATCAACGTGGCGCGGAATATACACACAACGTGGCGCGGAATATACACACAACGCCCGCACCGCACTGTTGCCTCGCCCGCGCCACGCCTCTTGTGTATTACCCGCGCCTTGTTTACTATATGAAATATGAAACGGGCGGCGAAACGCCCGCGCCACAGTGTCGCTACGCCCGCACCCCTGGCCCCTTGTGTATGTCCCGCGCCGTAGATAGACATCAATGTTATTGAGGCGTACAATATTAAATAGTATCTTTATTAAATATCACGATGGTATTGTTGGTAGGGGTAAGCAGACATAATATATGGACCGTGAATGCATATTGTACCTACTAAGACTATAACCTCCTTACTAATAAACGTTGTATAGCGTCTGTGTAGTTACACAACGCTTTGTCTTCTTCTTTCGAAAGTCAAATTACTGACGACTGAAAGAGAGAAAACGGTGTGTAACATATTCAACTGATATAATACGTTTATTAGTAAGGCAGTAAGTATATACTTATAGCAGATAGTTTTATTTTTGAGGAATAGGTTTAAGACTACAAAGACTAGGTGGCCAGTTCCTAAATTGTTGACAAAATTGAGTTTTTTTTTTTGTCAAAAGTTCAGGTGGATCGTACGATAACCTAATCTAGAAGCCGGTTTTTTGTAAAAGTAAGAATACTTCTTATCAAATCACGCTCAGCAGCTTAACGTCAGCGTACAAAAGCAATATGTACAGACGCCAGCACATCAACCTACCCGAAACTGACAAACTTTAAACCTTATGCTTTAAAGATAAAGTTGAAAATCTATTGAAGAAATTTGACACATTGTAGTGGGTTGACGTGCTGGCACAACACGCAGGTGCTGGCTGCGTGGCTGTACATGGCCAATATTGATGATTTTTTTCTTATTTTATTTGGGTTCTTTTATATTTTCTGAATGTGAGAACGTTCTTAACCATTTTCAATGTTTTAAGTACCTGGTATTTTTTTAAAGGCCTACACTGTCCTCCCACTGTCATAACTATTAAAACAGTTCAGTATTTAAAAATATTGTAGAAACCAATTACACTCGAGAGCAATGAATCCGGGTCACTTAAAGAATGTTAAAAATCTCGGAAACTAAAAATGATAGGTTAATGCAATAAATTGTATTTAATAGACAATGTAATACTCCTTAAATGAAAGTAAAAAAAATATGAGTCACCATACATTTTATTAACACAAAATTACATAAAGAAAAAAACTGCTGATCTCTCCTTAAAACAAAAATAGAAAACATGAAATTTTTGAACTTTATTACGATTTTCTTGAATTTTAATACTTCGTATTGCCTCCTCGTGCTTCCATTACTGCGTTTACGCGGTTTGGCATGCTGTACACCAAGTTCCTTATACGATTTTGGGGAATATTCTCCCATTCCTCTGTGAGAGCAATTTTGAGCTCACGAAGCGTGATTGGGGGAGGGTTTCGTTGTTTTACGCATCTGCCTAGCTCGTCCCAAGCATGCTCGATCGGGTTGATATCCGGGCTGCGCGCTGGCCACTCCATACGAGTAATGTTCATCTCTTGAAGGTAGTCATTCACAATCCTACCTGTATGAGGTCGGGCATTGTCATGCATAAATATAGCATCCTCACCTAAATTGACCATAAATGGACCAACGTGATCATTGAGGATTTCTTCCACATATCTTTCGCTAGTTAAAGAGCCGTTTTCTATGATCACCAGCTCTGTGCGACTTTCAGAAGAAATTCCGGCCCACACAAGTACAGACCCACCACCGTAGGCTACTTTTTCTTCGATGCATGCTTGCTTGAATCTTTCCCCTGGTCTTCGATACACTCTGTGTCTTCCATCGTGCTTGTAGAGCATAAATTTTGATTCGTCGGAGAACATAACTTTTGACCAATCTTCAATACTCCAATTTACGTGGCTCTGGGCATATCTTAGTCTTGAAATACGATGCCCACGCTCCAGTTTAGGGCCGTTTGCAGGTCTAAGGGGTTTTAAGTTAGATTCAGCAAGCCGACGTCTTACTGTCCATGCACTTGGGTTACTTCCTCCGAGGCGTCGAAACTGATTTGTGAGTTCAGTTCCTGTAAGAAAGCGATTTCGAAGCATGGTGTTCACCAAGTATCGGTCTTCTCGTGCTGTGGTACACCTGGTTCTGCCCGTTCCTGGTCTGCGTAGGTTAGAACCAGTTTCTTCGTAACGTCGGAGAACTCTTTGTACTGTTGACAGCGACACACCGACAGTCCTGGCTGTATCGCGCTGACTCCGGCCGGTTTCCAGCATTGTAAGTATTCTGGTGCATTCTTCAGGCGTAAGCGATATAATTTCAGCTTGAATAATTAATATAGAGCACTATCAACATGGTTTATGTACCCACATAAATGACAGATTACAAACAAAAGCAAAACCAAATGCTGTAATTTCGTAGTTCCATCTTCGAAAGTGGCCCTTTTTCAAATTGGATTTTTTTATGATATAACTTTACAATAACTAAGAAGTTTTAATACCTTCATTTAAGGAGTATTACATTGTCAATTAAATACAATTTATTGCATTAACCTAGCATTTTTAGTTTCCGAGATTTTTAGGATTCTTTAAGTGACCCGGATTCATTGCTCTCGAGTGTATTTTTTAAAGCGTAACTTGTTTCTTGCCGGCTCTTCTCCATAGGAAACAACCAATTGGAACCGTGCACCTAGCTTCTGACGTTTCATAAGTGCCCATGTATGTTTATTATTATACATTTGCAATAAAGTGCATGTCTAATTAACAAATTTATGAAACAATAAATAACCAAACCCAATTCAGGTCGTTGCAGTGTGTCAGCTACCATCTTGAACCAATTACGATTATGTACCGGGCGGCGCCATAACACCCGATAAGTACTTCGCGTACCTACTAGCTTAGTGCATTAGCGTGAAACATGATTGCATAGCATGTTTGTAGCTTATGTATAGTACCATAGGTATATATGCATGTATAAACTCGTTTAGTTTGGAGGTACATACGAAACCAATAGTTATATCGGGTTTGATAATTATGTAAATCAATATCAGGGACGCAGAACCCAAAGGTCAATTAAGGGCCCAATACACGTAGGTGCGGGCTTGCCGTAGGCGCGGGCTTGCAGACGGTGAGGACGAGGCAATAAGGACCAAGCCCGCGTCGACGGGACCGGCGACACGCGCGCCTCAAAAAGATGTCAGCAAGTGAAGGGGTCCGATGGGACGGATGCCTGCCGGGGTTGCGGGAAAGTCCGAAAGGATAGGTACCGTGGCCCCGAGCGGGAGAAGTTATTTGATAACGTAACACCCAAAAAAAAAGGGCCCAACACACGTACCACAACCACACCACATCGCAGCGACAAAACGTGGGCAAGCAGTGGTTACGTGTGAATAGTGTCGCTGCAGCTTCTCGCAGTTGCGTTGTATAGTAACTAGAAAATCAAATGGTCGACGCAACGTTGTGTTTGGGATGTGACCGGCTGTTGGTGCGCGCTCTTGCTGGTGGTTGCGATGTGGCCGGTATCGCCCACACGGTTTGACGGCCAAATGTGGTCCGTGTGAACAAACTATTATTTTTCATACAAATTAGCGCCCGTTAACGTGTTGTTGTGGTAAGTTTCATTGGGCCAGATACAAGTAACTAATGCACATTCTATCCCCACTTTACCATTCGCATTCCAATTATTTTTGAGTAAACAGTGACAGAACATTGGTATGTCCATAGTACTCGTAAAATATCAAGTTTAACAAGGAAATTTTTCTTGTTCTTGTTCTATGTTCGTTTGGTCTAAACCCACTATTATAATTCATTTTTGCAGTGTTCTTCTTTATTTTATGAGTATTGTTTGCTGTTGCAGATTGTTGGAGAACTACCCTTGGATACACTAAACTGTGCTGAGCTTTTCGAACCAACGCCAGGCTACGCGCGGTTATGTAAGACTCCACATGGCTACGCTTTTTTTCGTAGCGCTACGCAACTACGAGGTTCTACGCAATGCTACGAACCGCTACGATTATCCTCCCTCTCCCCCAACTCTTATTACTTTTAAATCCGTAATTTACAAAGACGATTAAACTATCACTTCAAACAAAAGTTTAATTATCCAATATTATATAATATAACAACCCTGTGCACGGTAACAACTGATCAATTGATTAATGAACGCCACAGATGCGCAGGACCGAACACTTTGGTAATTAGTTTTTAATGGCCGAAGTTTTGATTCGAGTCTCGTACTCGTGTTTTCATATCATGCGTGTATCTTTAGTAAGAACAATATGAGTGGGTGGCATTGTGCTGCTGTAAAAGGCAGGAGGTATGTCCCGTTTACATGTTGCTGAGAAGTTTTATATAAGTTCAAGTTTAAGTGTAATAACGGGTGATTTTTTAAGAGGTATAGGATTTGATTTAAAAAAAAAACACAAATTTTTTTAAAAATTTGATGAAATCTTTATTGGAATCGATAGAACGATCAATATAATTTAATGTTTGAAGATGATTTCATGCAAATGCTGGCCACGGCTCCGGTTTAGATGGCCCATTCGCAAGGCCCAATTTCGGCACACTCTCTCCAACATATCAGCCGGTATATCACGAATAAATGCTTCAATATTGGCTCCCAGTGCGTCAATCGTTGCTGGTTTATCCCTGTAGACATGAGCCTTAACATGGCCCCACAAGAAATAGTCCAAAGGCGTTAGATCACACGATCTAGGCGGCCAATTGACGGGCCCAAAACGTGAGATAAACTGTTCACCGAAGGCGGCTCTCAATTGGGCCATTGTTTCGCGTGCCGTGTGGCATGTGGCACCGTCTTGTTGAAACCACATGTCAAGCATGTCCAATTCTTCCATTTTGGGCAAAAAAAAATCGCCAATCATCACACGGTAGCGCTCGCCATTCACAGTAACGTTTCGGCCATTGTCGTCTTTGAAAAAGTACGGCCCGATGATGCCACCGGCCCATAATCCACACCAAACAGTACATTTTTCGGGATGCAGTGGTAGCTCTTGCAATGCTTCTGGCTGATATTCACTCCAGATGCGGCAATTATGCTTATTGACATATCCATTCAACCAGAAATGAGCTTCGTCGCTGAACACAATTTTTCGATAAAAAAGTGGATCTTCCTCCAACTTTGCCAATGCCGGAGCCGCGGCCAGCATTTGCATGAAATCATCTTCAAACATTAAATTATATTGATCGTTCTATCGATTCCAATAAAGAATTCATCAAATTTTTCAAATTTTTTGTGTTTTATTTGAAAATCAAATCCTATACCTCTTAAAAAATCACCCGTTATAAGTTCATAATGTTTGTAAAAAGGTCATGAAGTTCATTAAAATTAAACATTAAAATCTATATACGAGTATATCATATCCGAAAATACCCCATGTATGGTCCGCGATGCTTGATAGTTATCGAGTTGTAATAATTTGTTTTAAATGTCTTAAAAATTCTTTGGAAACCGCTTTAAAAAAAAACTTTCTTTATTTTAAACGGCTTTTTTCACATTATTTTTTTGCAATTTTAATTTTTATGGAATATTCTTACAGACATCAAATAATCGTCTTCCTATCATTAATTCAAAATACAAAAACTTTGATCGAAAAGGAGGAATTTACGTTCCAGTGATTAGTAGTACTCGTATTTTCGGATACAGCTGGGCATGAGGAATCAATTTTTTAGGGGTCCGTAGTAACCAAGGAACCCTTATAGTTTCGCCATGTCCATCTGTCTGTCTGACAGTCTGTCCGTGGCTTAGCTCAGAGACGGTTAGTACTAGAAAGCTGTAATGTATGTATGAAGTTTTTAATGTAAAGCTTTCACATCTAAGTAGGCTTTACAGGTTAACGAGTAATAATCGACCAACTTAAATTTGCAGTTTGAAAAACATGTTCTCCCATACATTCCGTATCATTACGAGAACATGTTTTTCAGCTTTAATGTTAAGTTTGATCTTGATATAAATTCATCCCAACTACGGAACCCTTCATTGTGCGTGGTCCGACACGCACTTGGTCGGTTTTTTTTTATTACGTGATTATTTGGACCATCATGTATATGGTTAAAACAAAAAGTCACCACCTCTATAACCGCTTTACCTACCTATGTGTTCAGACTAACATCAAATGATGATCTTAAACTAAAACTAACCACCGGATGTCACATGTCTTCATACTTTTAGTTCTAGGACATGGCGGTTTCCTCACAATGCTTTCCTTCATCGTTTTCAAAGCAGTAAATAATTTACACAGAGTAAAGTGCCTGAGTGATTTAGAACCTACGACCTATGACTGCTTTGCTCAAACTTCAATTCAATTCAAAATATTTTATTTCACATAAACCTACATGGGCGCTTATGAAACGTCAGAAGCTAGGTGCACGGTTCCAGTTGGTCGTTTCCTACGGAGAAAAGCCGGCAAGAAACTCCACGGTTACGGCTTTTACAATATTTTCTAATAACAGTGTTATTAGGTATGGGAGGACAGCGTAGGTCTTTCAACAAGTACCAGGTACTTAACAGAACAACTATGGTCAACAAATCTACAGTCCACTAAGCCTACAGCGTTCTCAAATTCACAAAATAGAAAATAATCTTTACAAAGATAAGTAAATTAATAAAAATAAAAATATATTTCAAACGAAATGACGTGATTGCTATTATAACTGTAACAATTATGAATAATTATCATGTCCACAAAAGCCACTAAATAAAGAGTTCAAATTAAATTGTAGGTATTATAATGTCAAATAATAGGATGATTATGTAAAGGAAGAATGTAAAAAATATAAACATGGTAATTTGGGAGCAGTTAATAGACTTACATAATTTGCCGTTACTGTGGTACCAGGGAAGCAAAGGGAAGCCACATGTGCAGAAGGAATTATTGCCAAACTTCCTTTCTTCAACGTAGCTTTTAATTTTATAATATGCTTTTTTGATAAGGACAAGCACCAAGTATTGTGCTAATATCATTATTTCCACCATTTTTAGGCAACCACCTGAGTTTCATCTTTACTCGACTATTTTTTGTTGGTCTGAGGTTTATCACCTGTACAGCTAGCATACTTAGATTTATCGTTCTCAAGACAAATTGCAGTAGGGTTGTAGGGTAGCTTATTTCCCAAAAAACACCGTAGCTGTAGTCGTAAGAGTAAATTGAGGTCCGTTATCCCTAATTTACTCTCTCAGCTATTTACTCTCGCAGCTTTGCGGGATGACTGGCACTTACATTTTCTTTTTGTCGTGTTACTTCACATACGGCGTCCCGCGTTATCTTTAAGGAAAAATACTCGCTCTTGATGGGTAAGTTGTAAGAAATATCACAAAAGTAAAGTACTATTTTCAGTCTAATTTAGGCCCGGACTCCACCAAAGCGGAGATGTGCGGAGATGTCCGAAGCGGAGACGAGAAGAGATGTTTGTCAGCTAGGGTGTATCCACCGAAGCTGTGCGGAGATGCGTACTGGCTAGACTGGAGCGAAGATTTGTGCTGGCTAGAGCGGAGATGTATGCGGGCTAGAGCGGAACTGAGCTGCGTGCGGTGAGTGTTGGATGTTAACGAAATTACGGCGCCGCTCACTTCTCTTCTCGTCTCCGCTGCGCACCGTCGCCAGCTTGCGAGGTACAGCTCACATCTCCGCTTTGTACCGCCGCCCAGCTCAATCTCGGTGTGGCACAGCTCACATCTACGCTTCGATCACGCCATACAAATGCCTCTCCTATCGTCTCGTTTCCGCTTTGGTGGAGTCCGGGCCTTATACGTTTAAAACATTATACCAGTCCTTTGTTTGTGTAAAATTTCAAACTTTGTTTTTCTAAATGCTGTTGGTATTTTATCAGTTCTGTGACCGTCAGATCCACTAACTGACTTACAGACTAAAAAGTAAACATGACAGAAACATGGGAGTAAAATCACTACGTAATTATTTTTTCAAACTCAACTTTGTGTGTAAGTGAAACTTTGTGTGCGTGTGTGTGTTTATGTGTTCAAAGTTGATAATTTTATACGAAGTCAACGGCAAACACTAATCCTAACTAGTGGGTTCGATTGTTTATTTGTTACGCATTCATGCTGAAACGGCTGAACGAATTTGAATGAAATTTGGCACATGGGTAAACCATGACCTGGGGTACTTTTTATCCCGATATTCCCACGGGATCGAGACTTATGTGGATGAAACCACGGGGCGCAGCTAGTTTAAGAATAAGAGAAAAAATCCCAAAGCATTCACAAAAACTCACACAAAATGACTCGATTAAAGTTTTATAAATATACTTATAAATCCGAAGTTAGTTAGTTGGGCCATCAATTCTGACAGGCGGTGATTCGACCCAACCTTGTATGGGATCAAATTAATTTCTCCCGAAAACATCCAGGGATCAACTTGCCTCAGGGAATGAGGTTGAGTCTGATATTGAGGTTATATTCTCCTTAATTGCAGAGAATGGGATACCATGATTTTGCAAATAACAGGTAGTTATTTATTCCTTAAAAGGTTTTTGGATTTTCATGTAAAGATTTTCTGGGTCAAAAAATCTGCCTAGCCTTTTCCCAAACATATTGGGGTCGGCTTCCAGTCTAACCGAATGCTGCTGTACCAGTATTTTACATGGAGCGACTACCTTTCTGACCTCCACAACCCAGTAACTGCGTAATACGATACGCCTTGGTAATTCGGGTTGTCAGACTTTCGGGCTTCTGACAAAGATCCATGAATGACAGCCGGGACCAACGACTTAACGTGCTTTCCGAGGCACGGAGGAGTCTTAGTATGTAAAGATGGTCACCCATCCACAGACCAACCCCGGCAAGCGTAGATTAACCTGATGGATTGACCCGTGCGGCTGTTATTACGTAGCCATGAGCTCCTAGTAAAGATTTTAAAGGTATCGATAAAAAATATATAAACTGTAGGTATAATATCTAGTACTATTAAAATCACCCTTACTGTCACGTAATAAAGGTCTTACAATAATACCAGCCTATAATTGTCCACCTGCAGGGCAAGGGCCTCTTCTCATACAGAGATTGATCATTGATCACCACGCTAAAGACTGGTTGTCGATTATTTCAGACTTGTATTACACGATGTTTGTCCTTCACCGATGTCAGTAATAGTAATTGAATTATATTATTTTTCTGTAAGTACGCTGTACTGTGTACAGTACTGCTGTACAGTGCCGGTACAGCGTCCTAGTTATTGTTTTTTGCTGCACCGAACGACGTCAATACGTCGGCGCCGGTTGTCGCTGAAAACCAGCGCTGGGGCTCTGCCTTGCATAGGGTCGCAGCATAACGCTGAGCGATAGCCGTTTTGCGTGGATGTGACGCATGTTTCCCGCAACCTTTTCTAATGTGTTTTTTTTTGTGTAAGCTCTTTTTTGCGTCATGTTTACCGCAAATAAACGTATTTTCTTTCTTTCTAATAAAAAGAGTACATACATTACAATTATTAAAAATGTAAATGTCAATAAAAATACTTAAAAAGAGCCACATAACATTAAACAGGTCAAGTCTCAACGTATCGCAATCTGTTGTACTCGTTATCAGATTTGTGGTTGGCCTGACTCCAATGCCGCGGAGAGATTGTGCCTGACGGCGCATAAGAGAATTCGTTTTAAATATCTGACATACTGAAGTTGTAGGTGTACTACAAGTTGGGAAGTTGTAAAGTGTTTGAGTGACAGAAATGGAGATTCGTATGAAAAATCCGTGCGGATAGATCATACTTAATCAAATAATCAGCATATAATGTCTCCACTACTGGGACACAGCAGGCCTGTGTGCTGTGTCCCCTCTGTGAGACGGACTGAGCCGTAATCCGCCATGTGTGCCAAGTGAGGGTTGTTGGACGTCATTTGTCATGTGTAAATCACACTAATTAAAAATATATTTTTATAAAAATCGTAACAAATAATATTTCATATACAACAACAAAAAAAAACTAAATTCTATCGTCTTTTCATATCTATCCACCACATGCACGTTACTTTGCTCGATATTTATCGTAGAGGTGTCTCCAGTATTGCAGCGTAGGCGCAGAGTGAGTGCCTGTGGCGATCGTAGGGCGTTCGTTCAGCTCCAGTCTTAGGGGTGAGTTCGGAGACGTAGGAGGCCACTGCACCGCGCTTCCTTCAGGAGTAGGCATGCTGTAAATACAACCATATTAGCAAATTATGATACAACTTTTTGCCCACAGTTGTTTCCGCATGGAGGTCGGAATTTATTCCACGGAAACTTACTACCGAGACAAATCTAGTAGCTTATGTTTTAAACCAGGTAATGATATACCCTTGTGCTGAAAATCATCAAAATCCGTTCAGCAGTTTCAGGAATGAAAATGTAGCAGACCGACTTTCGCATTTATAATTCCTTCTATTAGTATGGATACTTGGATATTATAATGAAAGTATGAATTTGGAAACGTTGGCATACGTATTGCACAGTTGACTAAGAAAGACCTTCGATTGACCTTCTATTTCTTGTTTTACTTGTGTGCCTTTTAGTTTGTGCTAAATAAATTATTTTCTTTCTTTCCACAATAGTAGCAAATTGTGAATCTGGCATTAAGGAAGCTGGCATTAAAAATAGGAAAAGTTTAATTTTCAAATGTATGTGGAGATTGACCAATAACACACACACGCAAACGTACGACCTACAATTTGTTGGCGCAGCTTCAACCATGCGTGACATTCATGACTACCGAAATGCTCTGACGATGACCAGATATTGTAATGATCATCTAAACTACAAACACCAGTGGCACTCGTGGGTTGCAGCTGAAAATCAGCGTCAGGTGATACACTTTGTGTTGTCATCTGACATTATGCTGAGCTGAAGCCCTTTTGGCATTATAGTAATTTGTTTTCTGTTTTTATAGTTTTAAGGTGTATTTTTTGTAATGCCAATAAACGCAGTTTTCTTTCTTTCAGTGTAACCCTCATTCAATGTAAATACATCAGCGTGACCTTTTTAGAAAGCTCTTATTCCTAAGTTTGAGAAAATTAGGAGATGTCAATATACTAACCCGTATTTAGCGAAGTTGGTCCACAGCGTTGTCATTGTTTTAATCATCTTGGTCTCGAACAATGATGAAATAGGAAACAAATTGAATAGGTAGAACAGCTCGTCTGCATGCGTAGCACCCGGTGCATTCCAGAATGTTCGACCCGCTATAAGCTTTGGGAAATTCCTCCAACCATTGTACTGAAACTCATAATTGTACACAGACTTATCACTAGTCTTTAAAATAAGCTCAGTCTCAATATACCCAGGCAGGTTGAAGTACGGTTCTCCATGTAATCTTGAAAGTTTTAATATAGTTCCCCATGAGATCTCATCGTCACCCATGTAAAGACTCCTTAAAACCTTAGCATCTTCTTTCCGATCTAAATCCGACGGAAAGTCTAAATCATAATCTTCTAATATGGCTTCGAAGTTTACATTTCTCAATGACTCATCAGTGTCGAGAGAAGCGAAAAAAAATCCTTCTTCGTTGTTAGAACCTATAATTACAGGTACTTTGTTATAATCTCCTTTAGTGAGTAAATTATAGGGATCATCAGTGAGAAATGGTTCAACACCGTCTATTGATCGTTCAGTGCACGGTACGAATGGCAGACCTGCAAACATCAACTGCCCCTTCTTCCTTGGTAACTGTGTACCAACTAAATCTGTCAGGGTCATGTTCATAAAAACGCTGTAAATCTGGTGAGGGTCTTCAACATTATGTCCCAATTCTTTCGCTAAAATGGCAGCGTGTATTATCGGATGCCTCTGTCGTGACCACGGCGCCATAGAGGAGCCACTCTGTATTATAGCTCTATGAAACAGCCCTTTGGACATCGGCGATAGCAGGTGGTAGGAAACTGACGCGCCACCAGCACTTTCACCAAATAAAGTGACGTTATCGGGGTCTCCACCGAACGCTCGAATATTTTTTTGGACCCATTTGAGCGCGGCCACCTGGTCTTTTAAACCAGCATTTCCGGGAGCTTCCTTTATGCCCAGACAGAGAAAACCATGGACGTTTAATCTGTAGTTAACAGTGACGAGGACGACTCCTTGAGATACTAGATAGTCGGGCCCGTAAACCAGGGCTGACCCAGATCCTTCCTTAAACCCTCCGCCATGGATAAACACCATGACGGGCAGGGGAGCACTATTCCAAGCATGGTTAGGACTGTATATGTTCAGGGTGAGACAATCTTCCGACCCCACTACTACTGACTTGCTGTATAGTTGTGGACACCGTATGTTCTCCCTGATAGCTTCGAAAATGCCTTCCCACTTCGGTGCGGGGCCGGGAGCCTGAAACAATTGTTATTATTAACCTGAAGCTTCTAGATATAGTCAGGTCATAAGAATAGATAATAAGCGAGCAAACACCTGGAATCTGTACTTGTATTCCGAGCTGGCGTATGGAATACCGGAATACCGTTGATGAGTGCCATCTGCCGAGTATTGCCCCCGCACTAACGATCCATCGTGCAGTCGTCGTGTCGGCGTGGGCTGGCGGACTAATCGCGCGGCCCACAGCGTCCACAACACTAGCCACTTAACGCTTACGTACATCACTAGAAGTCACTACACGGATTCTTTTCACATTCACAACATTACTGTAATCCTTAATACGGCTATGCTGGCAACAACAGAACTAAAATTGATACATTCGTGAACGTAACTCACCTAACTCACCTCACCTTATCTTATAAGCTGATAAGATACTACTATTATATACAAGATGTTCCTTTTGATGTCCCATAACTCTAAGGTGATATGCTATAAGTAATAATAGAACAAGTCCTAGAACAAATATGTTCCAAAAATATATAAGTAGTTTCGAAGATAACATAACACTAGACTCTCGATGTGTGTATCTAAGTTAAATTGATTAGTGCCAGTAATAATTTTCATTCAACCAAACATTTCTATTTAAAGCTAAGAAAATTTGACGTTGTCATTTTATTTAAAAAAATAGAAAATACACAATATTTTTGGACAAAAATAGTCTGAATTGAAGTTTTTTTAAATGATTCACGTGAGGTGTTTTTACAAAAAATAATCGTGACTGTCGAATTATTTAATATGAAAAACGAAAAAAGAAAACTTATGCATGTTGATTCTTTGACATTGTGTCATTAATTCCCTAGGGTCCATCAAAAGATACACGTTGTATAAAAACAAATCGATCTATGATAACTGACGTCACCGGTTCAGAAATAAAATTAAAAATACCTCATGTATTTTAATCATTACTTTTTTATCAATTTTGTGGTTTATGACAATACTTAATTATTTTTTTATCTTAATGAACACTCGTCGCTCATTCACTTTCTACGAGTAGATAACATGACAAATTGAATTACATCAGGACGGTGAAGGATATCATCGTGATTAGCCAAACATTTGAAGACATGGTGACCTCCACCAACCCGCACTGAGCCCGCCTGGTCTAAAAGTTGGCTAGTGAACTAGAATAATTGCAATTATATCACTGAATTGGTAACCGTTTTAGGTGTACAAAAGGCATTTGTAAAGTTTCCAAATACTTTTCTCACATTCTTTCTTTCTAAAGGAAGCGTAATTTTTAAACATTTTTCTTATCAGTAACTTATTGAAATTATGATTATTTATAATTGACATTATCGCATTTAATTAAATATTGACATTACCAAATACTACCTATTGCATTTTATTAATTTACATAATATTTATATAAATTGACCTTGATACTACTGAATTATTATAAATTAAGATACTTAAAATGTATATTATTATATTATGTATGCCAAATGCCAAAACACAGAGAAACTATAATTATAACAATTGTAACATCTTGCACACTGTTGGAACCTATGTTTACAAATAAAGACTATTGATTGATTTATTTATTGATTGATTAAAACTAAATATTCGGTATTATGATATTAAGTATGGCATTTCATAATCAATAAAAAATATTTCTTCTAGTAAAATAATAAGTCTGTTTCAGTCCTACAATCTTGTAAACCTATTTTTAGAGCCCACAAGAATAACCCCTACTAGTGCCACATGCCTAGATAATATTTATACAAATGTTATACCAAGCCACAAAGAAATCATAAATTTACTAGATTCTGATCATTGCGGGCAGAGGATTTCTATCCCAATCCAATACAACAAAGTGGCTAAAAAGGATATCACTGTTAACCCCAAAACTTCAAGTCGCTTGGAAACTTTTAAAGTTAAACTCATAAATAAATTACCAGTTTTGTCTATTCATGCTGATCCTAATCATCTATATGATAATTTTTTTTAATATATACTGTAAGCAATTTAATTCCACGTTTATTCCCAAGACTATCTCGGTTAATAGTAACGCATCTTTCAGTGATTGGGCAACCACTGGTATTCATAAAAGTAGAACACGGCTGTATGAGCTGTACAATGAAAGAACTTGTGTAAACACGGCAAAATTTAATTTATATGTTAGGAATTATTCAAAATTATTTAAAAAAGTTTGTTATATGGCCAAGTCGCGTTATTTGAGTTCGAAGATTAAAAACAGTAGTAATGTAATTAAGACGACTTGGAATATTATTAATAGTGAAACGGGAAGGTCTGATAACCGAAATACTGACTACAGCCTCTCTATTAATGACAACATAGTGAAATCAGACTAACAAGTCGCCACGGCTTTTGAAAATTTCTTTTCAGATATTCCCGTTTCAACTACTAAATCCCTCAACTCATCACCTTCTGTTGCTGAGTCTTTGCTAAAGGAAAATGTTAATGTTTGCGATTCGGAATTTCTTTTTGAACATATTACCTGTAGAGACATAATTAAAACCTTTCACACTATAAATGTAAAAAAGACTGCAGATCTGTGGGGTAATTCTGTAGAAGTAGCCAAGTCTATTATTGACATTGTAGCACCTACTTTAGCTCTTATCTTTAATAATTGTATCGACTGTGGGCAGTTTCCTGATCTTATGAAAAATAGTAAAATAATACCTTTGTTTAAATCAGGTAGTACATCAGACCCCACAAATTATAGACCTATTTCAGTACTACCTACCTTTAGTAAAATTTTTGAGAAATTAGTTTTAGAGCAATTGCAAAGGTTTTTTAATAGAAATAAATTATTACATAACAAGCAGTTCGGTTTTACAAGGGGTCGTTCAACTACTGATGCCGGTGTTGAACTTTTGGGTCATATTTATAATGCATGGGAAGATAAATGCGATGCCTTGGGCATCTTTTGTGATTTGTCCAAGGCATTTGATTGCGTTGTTCATGAAACGCTAATCAGGAAGCTCCGCCACTATGGGATCCGAAACAGTGCTCTGGATCTTCTAACTTCTTACTTGAGTAATAGGATTCAGAGCGTTGACGTTAATGGAAAAAGATCTCCCGGATCTATAGTAACAATGGGAGTCCCACAGGGCTCAATTCTTGGTCCTTTCTTGTTTCTTATTTATATTAATGACTTGCCTTACCTCGTAAAGGATAACCATGATATAGTGTTGTTTGCGGATGACACTTCACTTTTGTTTAAACTTAAACGTCAGCAGCTGGTTACTGACGATATAAATAGCGCGATCGCGAAAGTAGTTCACTGGTTCAATGTTAACAATTTACTTCTCAATTAAAAAAAAACCAAATGCATTAAATTTACACTGCCTCACGTTAGGCAGGTGAAAACGAATGTGTTGATAAAGGGCGAAGAATTGAATCCTGAAGATAGCACAGTATTCTTGGGCTTAACTTTAGATGCTAAGCTTCAGTGGGGCCCACATATAGATAAATTGTCAAAAAAGCTAAGCTCCGCAGCGTATGCAGTTAGAAAAATTCGTAATTTAACAGACATAGAGACAGCCCGTTTAGTGTACTTTAGCTATTTTCATAGTGTAATGTCGTATGGTATTCTATTGTGGGGAAATGCCGCCGACATTCAGACTATCTTTGTTTTGCAGAAAAGAGCTGTTCGATCAATTTATAAATTAAGTCCGAGACACT
Source organism: Xanthia togata (assembly GCA_963853775.1). Lineage (NCBI taxonomy): Eukaryota > Metazoa > Arthropoda > Insecta > Lepidoptera > Noctuidae > Xanthia > Xanthia togata. The sequence continues at coordinate 6,108,545 of OY970798.1, read as the reverse complement.
CTCTCAGAGAGAAATTTAAGGAGATTAATGTAATGACTGTGCCTTCTCAGTATATTTTTGAAAATCTCTTATATGTCCATAAAAATTTAAACTTGTTTAAAAAATACAGTGATATCCATAACATAAATACTAGGAACAAACACAAATTTGTTGTACCTACAACAAGGCTCAAGAAAATAGGTGGCTCGTTCAGATGTCAATGTATACGCTTTTATAATAAACTTCCAAGCCGCGTACAAGACCTAAGCCTTAATAAATTCAAATCATTCATTAAACGTAAGTTGTGCCAGAAAGCGTTTTATACCGTTAAAGATTTCATTGAGGACAAAAAGGCTTGGGATTGAGCTGCTCCAATTTATTATATATATTTTTTTTTTCATTTTGAATTTTGTTTGTTTTTCTGCTAACTTTAAATTATATACAAAATGACATGAATATTTACTTTGTGAAGTATAATATTATTATTATGATGTGAGGACTATGTGGGTCATATATTTAGCTATATTTTACTTTTTGTTATGTTAATCTGGCAGTTTGAGTACTTTATGCGGCCTACCCAAATATCCTTTCTTTGGTATTGTTCGTCGATTCGTTGAGCTCTTTTTAAGTTCTGAGTTGAGCTACACGATTACTGACAAATGCGTGCACTGACTGGCCAGGTCCACTCAAATCTGTATGGTTCTTTCCTCAAAAGACCATTTCAGACACAAATCTACATGGTCCTCAAATTGAAATGCTCTGACCAAGATTATTTCCGGGTTATTATATACACATTGACATTAATGAATGTTATATATTCATTGACATGAATATTTACTTTAAAGTATTATATTATTTTAATTATTGTGAATGTGAAGACTATGCAGATATTCCCTTTTGTTTTGTTTTTTTTTTTTTTTTTTTTTGTTGTCAATTAGTTTTTATCATGGTCTGGCAGTTTGAGTAATTTATGTGGCCTACCCAAACGTCCTTTCTTTGGTATTGTTCGTCGAATCGTTGAGCTCCTTAAATTCTGAGTTGAGCTGCACGATAACTGACAAATGCGTGCACTGACTGGACAGGTCTTCTCAATCTGAATGGTTATTTCCTCAAAAGACCATTTCAGACATCAATCTACATCGTCTTCACATGATCTGACCAAGATTATGTCTGGACTTTAAAAGAGACTGTGACCTCTGAGTTTGTTTCGGCCTTTCTTCTCAGAGTAGTCAGATAGGAAACGCCGACCTCATCTAGTTTTTAAAATATGATTGACGTGTAAAAGTGTTTGTACAAACCTACTTGCAGAAATAAATCATTTATCATTTATTTATCATTTAATATTTAGTTCACTAATTAGCCATGTGGCTAACATGGTAATATTGCCGAATTAATCAAAACAGCGAAATATTTTACATCTATTTGCGATGTTGCCCACTTTCATAATGAACGCAAGGTCCAGAAACTTCATCACAGTGTCCTCGTGGAGGCGATCGGTAGCCTCGTGGAGGCCGTCATCTCCTTCTGCGAAGTAGTAATGCTCACGTAGAAGGCAGAACGAGGGAGAGACAAATTTCACGCCCTCACGCCCCTAGCCGCCCCAGGACGCCCTGGGCGTCGGGAATCACAGGCCGATTCCCGACCACCGTAGGCGTGGGCTTGCAGACGGTGAGCAATGGGTAGCTCGCCGTCCGATAAGGAACAGGCCTGAACTGGCGGAGTCCGATAGGACCGATGCCTGCCGGGGTTGCGGGAAAATCCGAAAGGTTATACCGATACCGTGGCCCCTGGCAACGGCACAGGCAACTGAAGGAACACCGCTGGGTTTTAGTCAGTAAGAGACTGACACGCCTTCCCGCTCCGCCCCGAGCGGGAGAAGTTATTTGATAATTTCCCACCCAAAAAACGAATAAAGACAAAAGCCATAAAAATGACGATTGATCAAACCTTGGAATACCTATTTATACCTATTACCAGGTTATGGACTTGAGAACCAAAAATCATTCGGCAAGATACATATTATGTCGTGGCCCGATCGTAGAAATGGCCATATCTGTCTGGCTATTTTACGATACGCCGCCATTTCATGATTTGACCATCTAACATCCGCCATATCGTTCAACGCTCAGCATTCGACATTGTTTACCACATGGGCATATCGACCACGATATTGACCCAGATACGCGTAAAAACATAATTCGTCGCGCAGTCGGGTAACCTATTCCTATTGTCATTTTAGGACCCTAAAAATACTAAATAACCAAGTAATTGCGACCAACTTGGATGTAACGCTCGCTCGGTTCGCGCGCGGTTGGTCACAATTCTAACCTAACCTAACCCATTAGTTCGGCGTGAAGTATCGATAAATAAGTTGCTTTCATCGATCTGCCCGACTTTTGATTAGGCCCATTGTTATATAACTGGCCAAATCATGAAACGGCGGCGTCACAGATGGCCATTTCTACGATCAGACCACGACATAATATTATGTATCTTGCCGAATGTTTTTTTTTCTCAAGTCCATAACCTGGTAATAGGTATAGATAGGTATTCCAAGGTTCGATCAATCGTCATTTTTTATGGCTTTTGTCTATATTCGTTTTTTGGGTAGGAAATTATCAAATCACTTCCCCCGTTCTGGGCGGAGCGGTAGGGCGTGTCAGTCTCTTACTGACTAAAACCCACCGGTGTTCCTTCAGTTGCCTGTGCCGTTGCCAGGGGCCACGGTATCCCTTTCGGACTTTCCCGCAACCCCGGCAGGCATCGGTCCTATCGGACTCCGCCAGTTCTGCTGACATCTCTTAGAGGCGCGCGTGGAACACAACTCGCCGTCGACCTGGGCCTGGTCCTTATCGGACGGCGAGCTACCCATTGCTCACCGTCCACAAGCCCACGCCTACGGTGGTCGGGAATCGGCCTGCGATTCCTGGGCGTCCTGGGGCGGCTACACATACATGAGTTATATTACTCACTGCTTTAGCCGGCCGTGTGTCACAACCACTTAAACGAATAATTCTATAGTGGGTGGTTTAATTCAAGACTTTACGTGCTACTAGATTTTAAAAGTAGATCTAGTCTTTGTGTTGTTCAACAATAGGCCTTATACAAGTGAATTATGGGATAACAAGTTAATTGGACCGAGGTCTAGAATTAATGAAAACCCTCGTTAATTCTGTGGCAGTTGTAAAAGTGTCTACAAATAAATTAATGTGTTATATAGTAATGCTATGTGACCTATGTATTTTCTTATGTTTCAGGTGTATTAGGAATACCTATCTAGCGTGTTACCATAATTACAGGCAGTAATGTTTTATTTTTTTAGTTCGATTTCACCGAAAGCCATATTCTAGCACCTGAAAAACCATTTCCTAAACTCATGGTAGGTACCTATACGAAAAAAAAGGGTCTCAGACGGAGTAACGATATCTACGAAATTCCAATAAAGGTTTTAAAGGTTATCAAGATAACTTGAAGCTTAAAATGCCTATGCATTCCACAACTTTCCTCGACAAGTCTTTTACTGTCCAGGCCGCTCGTTTGTGGAATGCATTGCCAGTTCAAATTAAACGCGCGCAATCGTTACCAATATTTAAGAGACTCGTGAAGGAACATTACTTGTCGTTGTGATCTTGTTCTCGTAACTGTAATTATCTATAGTCTTCATTTATTTTTGTTGTTTATATATTTAGTAAGTATTTATGTATTTATGTATCGATTATTTAGGATATGTATATATCTGTGTATCTATTCTAGTATATTGTATACTTTTTATTTGCACCAACGACAGCCCCATTTTATGTCCAGGCAAATCACTGTCCATTCCAAGGTTGCCTGGAAGAGATCGCGGAAAGCGATAGGGCCGCCCATTGTATATTTTGTAGTGTTAATTCCGTTTTTTTTTGTTATGTGTTTTTGTGGTGTACAATAAAGTATATATAAATAAATAAATGTGTTAGCAATGTCAGACTTTCAGACTCTGCGATGGTTTCGTCGCCATGTTTTCCCTCACTGTTATAATAATTGTAAGGCAGTGGGTATTTTGAATATCTTAAAGAGTTAATACGATATTACTGTAAAACCCAGACATGCACAAATCGACCACAACTTTAACATCTCATGTGCATTAATCTAAAAGCTGGAATAAATAGGGTTACGTGCGTTAAAACGATGGCAAACAGAGTTCCGTACATAAAATGCATTTAATCTTTACACTGCTTACGTAGGTAATACCTGTCGACATATGCATTAGTTCAATTGGATTTCTCTCTATGAACCTCGGGGATATGAAAATGGTAAAGCCAGAACCGGCTTTAGGTAATTGGTACTCAGTATTTAATATTTTTATGCGGGAAGATACTTAAATGGTACTTAATTACTTACTTATATTTTTGCTGGAAAGAGCTTCGTTATTGGTTTAATTCGTTTTGATTAATTTGGCAATATTACTGTATGGAATTATGAAATATGGCTATAGATAGTGCAATCCACGACGACGCGCCCCACTCCGCTCCGCTCCGTAGTTCCGTACTAAAGTACAGCTTACAGTACAGTAATCGCAGAGTGGGGCGCGTCGTCGTGGATTACTCGTACACTATCTGTAACTAGTGAACTAAAATATTGGTTATGAAATGCAATTTGTTATGGTAACACCGAATATTTAGATTAAGATGTAAAAAAAAAAACTATTTTCTGGAAACTTGCCGTTTAAACAGTTACACCATCAAATTCAGTGTTATTATTGCAATTCATTATTAATATTCTAGTTCACTAGTTAGTAATATAAAGTAAAAAAACACGCGTGCCTAGTACACTGCATTATAAACCTAAAAGCAGTTCAATAAGAGCCACTTTACGAGCAAGTGTGTTGAAAAAGATTTTTACAAATACTGTGGTCTTTTTAGGTATTTTTCAGCATCATGCCTAATTAGTAAATAAATTAGCATTATATTAGGCGACTAGTCTTTATTATTACGCTTTGACATTCGCTTTCCGTATCCTTCGCTTATCAAATGAGTCTAGCGCTAATTAGGAACAGGTACATTAAACTGTATACCTTCCATGTTAATTAGAAATCGCTTGATTATAGTACCAAGTGAGACACACATGTTGACGTCGTAATTTTCACGGCACAGTGCGGCTAATCCCGCCTCACTAGCTTCTACCCTTGACTTCTCCTGCGTAGTAATCAACTATAATATAAAATATGGCATTATGACACTCGGCAATAATGTAGCTATCTGCCAGTAAAAGAATTTTGGAAAACGGATCAGTACTTCCAGATTTGTATTTCAGACTTAATGGGTTTTTTTTGTATACTACGCTACAGATGGTGCAATCCACGACGACGCGCCCCACTCCGCGATTACTGTACTGTAAGCTGTACTTTAGTACAGAGCGGAGCGGAGTGGGGCGCGTCGTCGTGGATTGCACTATCTACACAACGCTGCGGTTGTGTTGTTTACGTTGCATAAAGTTCAGTGACGAATGTGTTAGCAATGTCAGACTTTCAGACTCTGCGATGGTTTCGTCGCCATGTTTTCCCTCACTGTTATAATAATTGTAAGGCAGTGGGTATTTTGAATATCTTAAAGAGTTAATACGATATTACTGTAAAACCCAGACATGCACAAATCGACCACAACTTTAACATCTCATGTTCATTAATCTAAAAGCTGGAATAAATAGGGTTACGTGCGTTAAAACGATGGCAAACAGAGTTCCGTACATAAAATGCATTTAATCTTTACACTGCTTACGTAGGTAATACCTGTCGACATATGCATTAGTTCAATTGGATTTCTCTCTATGAACCTCGGGGATATGAAAATGGTAAAGCCAGAACCGGCTTTAGGTAATTGGTACTCAGTATTTAATATTTTTATGCGGGAAGATACTTAAATGGTACTTAATTACTTACTTATATTTTTGCTGGAAAGAGCTTCGTTATTGGTTTAATTCGTTTTGATTAATTTGGCAATATTACTGTATGGAATTATGAAATATGGCTATAGATAGTGCAATCCACGACGACGCGCCCCACTCCGCTCCGCTCCGTAGTTCCGTACTAAAGTACAGCTTACAGTACAGTAATCGCAGAGTGGGGTGCGTCGTCGTGGATTACTCGTACACTATCTGTAACTAGTGAACTAAAATATTGGTTATGAAATGCAATTTGTTATGGTAACACCGAATATTTAGTTTAAGATGTAAAAAAAAAAACTATTTTCTGGAAACTTTCCGTTTAAACAGTTACACCATCAAATTCAGTGTTATAATTGCAATTCATTATTAATATTCTAGTTCACTAGTTAGTAATATAAAGTAAAAAAACACGCGTGTCTAGTACACTGCATTATAAACCTAAAAGCAGTTCAATAAGAGCCACTTTACGAGCAAGTGTGTTGAAAAAGATTTTTACAAATACTGTGGTCTTTTTAGGTATTTTTCAGCATCATGCCTAATTAGTAAATAAATTAGCATTATATTAGGCGACTAGTCTTTATTATTACGCTTTGACATTCGCTTTCCGTATCCTTCGCTTATCAAATGAGTCTAGCGCTAATTAGGAACAGGTACATTAAACTGTATACCTTCCATGTTAATTAGAAATCGCTTGATTATAGTACCAAGTGAGACACACATGTTGACGTCGTAATTTTCACGGCACAGTGCGGCTAATCCCGCCTCACTAGCTTCTACCCTTGACTTCTCCTGCGTAGTAATCAACTATAATATAAAATATGGCATTATGACACTCGGCAATAATGTAGCTATCTGCCAGTAAAAGAATTTTGGAAAACGGATCAGTACTTCCAGATTTGTATTTCAGACTTAATGGGTTTTTTTTGTATACTACGCTACAGATGGTGCAATCCACGACGACGCGCCCCACTCCGCGATTACTGTACTGTAAGCTGTACTTTAGTACAGAGCGGAGCGGAGTGGGGCGCGTCGTCGTGGATTGCACTATCTACACAACGCTGCGGTTGTGTTGTTTACGTTGCATAAAGTTCAGTGACGAATGTGTTAGCAATGTCAGACTTTCAGACTCTGCGATGGTTTCGTCGCCATGTTTTCCCTCACTGTTATAATAATTGTAAGGCAGTGGGTATTTTGAATATCTTAAAGAGTTAATACGATATTACTGTAAAACCCAGACATGCACAAATCGACCACAACTTTAACATCTCATGTTCATTAATCTAAAAGCTGGAATAAATAGGGTTACGTGCGTTAAAACGATGGCAAACAGAGTTCCGTACATAAAATGCATTTAATCTTTACACTGCTTACGTAGGTAATACCTGTCGACATATGCATTAGTTCAATTGGATTTCTCTCTATGAACCTCGGGGATATGAAAATGGTAAAGCCAGAACCGGCTTTAGGTAATTGGTACTCAGTATTTAATATTTTTATGCGGGAAGATACTTAAATGGTACTTAATTACTTACTTATATTTTTGCTGGAAAGAGCTTCGTTATTGGTTTAATTCGTTTTGATTAATTTGGCAATATTACTGTATGGAATTATGAAATATGGCTATAGATAGTGCAATCCACGACGACGCGCCCCACTCCGCTCCGCTCCGTAGTTCCGTACTAAAGTACAGCTTACAGTACAGTAATCGCAGAGTGGGGTGCGTCGTCGTGGATTACTCGTACACTATCTGTAACTAGTGAACTAAAATATTGGTTATGAAATGCAATTTGTTATGGTAACACCGAATATTTAGTTTAAGATGTAAAAAAAAAAACTATTTTCTGGAAACTTTCCGTTTAAACAGTTACACCATCAAATTCAGTGTTATAATTGCAATTCATTATTAATATTCTAGTTCACTAGTTAGTAATATAAAGTAAAAAAACACGCGTGTCTAGTACACTGCATTATAAACCTAAAAGCAGTTCAATAAGAGCCACTTTACGAGCAAGTGTGTTGAAAAAGATTTTTACAAATACTGTGGTCTTTTTAGGTATTTTTCAGCATCATGCCTAATTAGTAAATAAATTAGCATTATATTAGGCGACTAGTCTTTATTATTACGCTTTGACATTCGCTTTCCGTATCCTTCGCTTATCAAATGAGTCTAGCGCTAATTAGGAACAGGTACATTAAACTGTATACCTTCCATGTTAATTAGAAATCGCTTGATTATAGTACCAAGTGAGACACACATGTTGACGTCGTAATTTTCACGGCACAGTGCGGCTAATCCCGCCTCACTAGCTTCTACCCTTGACTTCTCCTGCGTAGTAATCAACTATAATATAAAATATGGCATGATGACACTCGGCAATAATGTAGCTATCTGCCAGTAAAAGAATTTTGGAAAACGGATCAGTACTTCCAGATTTGTATTTCAGACTTAATGGGTTTTTTTTGTATACTACGCTACAGATGGTGCAATCCACGACGACGCGCCCCACTCCGCGATTACTGTACTGTAAGCTGTACTTTAGTACAGAGCGGAGCGGAGTGGGGCGCGTCGTCGTGGATTGCACTATCTACACAACGCTGCGGTTGTGTTGTTTACGTTGCATAAAGTTCAGTGACGAATGTGTTAGCAATGTCAGACTTTCAGACTCTGCGATGGTTTCGTCGCCATGTTTTCCCTCACTGTTATAATAATTGTAAGGCAGTGGGTATTTTGAATATCTTAAAGAGTTAATACGATATTACTGTAAAACCCAGACATGCACAAATCGACCACAACTTTAACATCTCATGTTCATTAATCTAAAAGCTGGAATAAATAGGGTTACGTGCGTTAAAACGATGGCAAACAGAGTTCCGTACATAAAATGCATTTAATCTTTACACTGCTTACGTAGGTAATACCTGTCGACATATGCATTAGTTCAATTGGATTTCTCTCTATGAACCTCGGGGATATGAAAATGGTAAAGCCAGAACCGGCTTTAGGTAATTGGTACTCAGTATTTAATATTTTTATGCGGGAAGATACTTAAATGGTACTTAATTACTTACTTATATTTTTGCTGGAAAGAGCTTCGTTATTGTTTTAATTCGTTTTGATTAATTTGGCAATATTACTGTATGGAATTATGAAATATGGCTATAGATAGTGCAATCCACGACGACGCGCCCCACTCCGCTCCGCTCCGTAGTTCCGTACTAAAGTACAGCTTACAGTACAGTAATCGCAGAGTGGGGCGCGTCGTCGTGGATTACTCGTACACTATCTGTAACTAGTGAACTAAAATATTGGTTATGAAATGCAATTTGTTATGGTAACACCGAATATTTAGTTTAAGATGTAAAAAAAAAAACTATTTTCTGGAAACTTTCCGTTTAAACAGTTACACCATCAAATTCAGTGTTATAATTGCAATTCATTATTAATATTCTAGTTCACTAGTTAGTAATATAAAGTAAAAAAACACGCGTGCCTAGTACACTGCATTATAAACCTAAAAGCAGTTCAATAAGAGCCACTTTACGAGCAAGTGTGTTGAAAAAGATTTTTACAAATACTGTGGTCTTTTTAGGTATTTTTCAGCATCATGCCTAATTAGTAAATAAATTAGCATTATATTAGGCGACTAGTCTTTATTATTACGCTTTGACATTCGCTTTCCGTATCCTTCGCTTATCAAATGAGTCTAGCGCTAATTAGGAACAGGTACATTAAACTGTATACCTTCCATGTTAATTAGAAATCGCTTGATTATAGTACCAAGTGAGACACACATGTTGACGTCGTAATTTTCACGGCACAGTGCGGCTAATCCCGCCTCACTAGCTTCTACCCTTGACTTCTCCTGCGTAGTAATCAACTATAATATAAAATATGGCATTATGACACTCGGCAATAATGTAGCTATCTGCCAGTAAAAGAATTTTGGAAAACGGATCAGTACTTCCAGATTTGTATTTCAGACTTAATGGTTTTTTTTTGTATACTACGCTACAGATGGTGCAATCCACGACGACGCGCCCCACTCCGCGATTACTGTACTGTAAGCTGTACTTTAGTACAGAGCGGAGCGGAGTGGGGCGCGTCGTCGTGGATTGCACTATCTACACAACGCTGCGGTTGTGTTGTTTACGTTGCATAAAGTTCAGTGACGTTCACGTTAAAAATGTATGGTTAAACAGTCGCTAATCATTAGTTAAATTTAAGCAACGTTAATAAATAAACCCCATTAAGTCGGACTCCAATGAAATTCGGCATCAATACGTACGCACAATGTCAAAGTTAAAAAGTGTGGTAGGGTCTTAAAACATAAAATACATAAGTGTTTTATAAATATCCAACAACGTTACTTATGTAACATATAACATAACATCACGACTGTTGTAACCCGGCCTTTGAGTAATTTACAGAAATTAATTGGAAACAAGCTGAGGATGGTTTTTATTTGAACTATACTACGCACCACCGTGGCACCGTGCTAAAGTAAATTTATAGGGTATACTCTGCTAGGAGAAGATTCAATTAAACAAGTACGCGCCCCACTCCGCGATTACTGTACTGTAAGCTGTACTTTAGTACAGAGCGGAGCGGAGTGGGGCGCGTCGTCGTGGATTGCACTATCTACACAACGCTGCGGTTGTGTTGTTTACGTTGCATAAAGTTCAGTGACGAATGTGTTAGCAATGTCAGACTTTCAGACTCTGCGATGGTTTCGTCGCCATGTTTTCCCTCACTGTTATAATAATTGTAAGGCAGTGGGTATTTTGAATATCTTAAAGAGTTAATACGATATTACTGTAAAACCCAGACATGCACAAATCGACCACAACTTTAACATCTCATGTTCATTAATCTAAAAGCTGGAATAAATAGGGTTACGTGCGTTAAAACGATGGCAAACAGAGTTCCGTACATAAAATGCATTTAATCTTTACACTGCTTACGTAGGTAATACCTGTCGACATATGCATTAGTTCAATTGGATTTCTCTCTATGAACCTCGGGGATATGAAAATGGTAAAGCCAGAACCGGCTTTAGGTAATTGGTACTCAGTATTTAATATTTTTATGCGGGAAGATACTTAAATGGTACTTAATTACTTACTTATATTTTTGCTGGAAAGAGCTTCGTTATTGGTTTAATTCGTTTTGATTAATTTGGCAATATTACTGTATGGAATTATGAAATATGGCTATAGATAGTGCAATCCACGACGACGCGCCCCACTCCGCTCCGCTCCGTAGTTCCGTACTAAAGTACAGCTTACAGTACAGTAATCGCAGAGTGGGGCGCGTCGTCGTGGATTACTCGTACACTATCTGTAACTAGTGAACTAAAATATTGGTTATGAAATGCAATTTGTTATGGTAACACCGAATATTTAGTTTAAGATGTAAAAAAAAAAACTATTTTCTGGAAACTTTCCGTTTAAACAGTTACACCATCAAATTCAGTGTTATAATTGCAATTCATTATTAATATTCTAGTTCACTAGTTAGTAATATAAAGTAAAAAAACACGCGTGCCTAGTACACTGCATTATAAACCTAAAAGCAGTTCAATAAGAGCCACTTTACGAGCAAGTGTGTTGAAAAAGATTTTTACAAATACTGTGGTCTTTTTAGGTATTTTTCAGCATCATGCCTAATTAGTAAATAAATTAGCATTATATTAGGCGACTAGTCTTTATTATTACACTTTGACATTCGCTTTCCGTATCCTTCGCTTATCAAATGAGTCTAGCGCTAATTAGGAACAGGTACATTAAACTGTATACCTTCCATGTTAATTAGAAATCGCTTGATTATAGTACCAAGTGAGACACACATGTTGACGTCGTAATTTTCACGGCACAGTGCGGCTAATCCCGCCTCACTAGCTTCTACCCTTGACTTCTCCTGCGTAGTAATCAACTATAATATAAAATATGGCATTATGACACTCGGCAATAATGTAGCTATCTGCCAGTAAAAGAATTTTGGAAAACGGATCAGTACTTCCAGATTTGTATTTCAGACTTAATGGTTTTTTTTTGTATACTACGCTACAGATGGTGCAATCCACGACGACGCGCCCCACTCCGCGATTACTGTACTGTAAGCTGTACTTTAGTACAGAGCGGAGCGGAGTGGGGCGCGTCGTCGTGGATTGCACTATCTACACAACGCTGCGGTTGTGTTGTTTACGTTGCATAAAGTTCAGTGACGTTCACGTTAAAAATGTATGGTTAAACAGTCGCTAATCATTAGTTAAATTTAAGCAACGTTAATAAATAAACCCCATTAAGTCGGACTCCAATGAAATTCGGCATCAATACGTACGCACAATGTCAAAGTTAAAAAGTGTGGTAGGGTCTTAAAACATAAAATACATAAGTGTTTTATAAATATCCAACAACGTTACTTATGTAACATATAACATAACATCACGACTGTTGTAACCCGGCCTTTGAGTAATTTACAGAAATTAATTGGAAACAAGCTGAGGATGGTTTTTATTTGAACTATACTACGCACCACCGTGGCACCGTGCTAAAGTAAATTTATAGGGTATACTCTGCTAGGAGAAGATTCAATTAAACAAGTACCTTCTTACTCAATACAAAGTTTATTGGAATTATACAAAATTAAGGCACACATACAAACAACGTGGCGAGCCACTAAATTAGTATACCTTTCCCTGACACTACGGCATCCACCCACACAACTAGTCTCCGTTCCTAGTGGTATCGGTGAACGCCTGCAATGAGACAATAGCAGTTTCTCAGAGTCGCTATAGCGAGTCCGTGAGGCGAACCACTTAATAACCTCTAGCTCAACCGTACACGTATGACCTATTTGGACTGGGGAAAATAACTAATATGCTAAGCAAACCCGAGACACAATATCCATACAACAACCGGTCTTAACACAAAAGGCCTAACTCTCTCATAGGCATTGCACTATACACATATATATTGCCTTATGTTACCTATATGTGTGGACTTGTAATTAGCTAAATAGTTACCTAAATTGTAATTATTTTATTATTTGTTTGTAAGTCCACCTAAATGAAAGAAATAAATAAAAAATAGGTTAAATTTGTATATAAATTATAATATTACATAGATAACACTCTCAGTAAACCTTCAGTTGAACTCTCTCAGTTGACGGATTCTCCGTCCTTGGCTTCGATGACAGGAGAAACCTGTGAACACACGCGAACGCGGCCTATGGACTAGATGGTGACGCTTTCGTTACCTGGATGCGACGTCGATGGATGGCTTTCGACGGATGACCACACCGCAAGGGATAACCTCAAAGCCGCCTGCGATCTGATGGATTTCTAATCATCACACAACGGCGCAACACCAACGCATCTATTTAATCGCGCATAGCACCAATCTTAAGAGAGGCTAGCATAACAGCCAGACAGGATTCAGCTTCTACTGGACTTATATTAAAAAACCCATCTGGTTATTTGGACACATCCCGATCATCTTAGGATTAAGATCCATCATCCATGATCATCCCTCTCAATCAGCCTTTAGGCTCGTGTCCTCGATCGTAAAAGCCCGGACACGGGACACCCCCTTTTCTTCCAAACCAGTCTGACAGTTTCTCGAATAATCTTTCACAGACCTTATAGATTTCTTATAGATTTTTATCTTCAATTTATTAGACATCGTTTTTTAATTAAAATATGGTAAATTATGTATGTTTGTTTATTTATTTCAATTAATAAATTTGTAATTAACTTACTAAACACAAAGACACCAACTTCACGTAAAGAACCATGACGTTCGCCCGCCGATACCCACGACAGGTATCGCTACTTGATGCAATTAATATTTACTTTTGCAACGTCACACTGTACTCCTCAAAGGGTTAGAGGTGTACCTATAGTACACCCACATTTTTCCAGTTATGTTTTAGTCCCATGTAATAGGGGGCGAGCCTATTACCATCAACCGGGCACAATTCTAGACTCCGGGCTGGTACTGATAAATTCCTGATGAAAAAGCCCAATAACACATTGCTACCTGGGAATCGAACCCGGGACATCATGCTTGTGACCACTAGACCAAAGAGTTTTACCCGTAAGTCTCGATCCCATGGGAATATCGGGATAAAAAGTATCCTATGTGTGTTAATCCAGACTATAAACTATCTGTGTGCCAAATTTCATCCAAATCAGTATGCAGTAGTGCGTGAAAGAGTAACATCCATCCATTCTCACAAACTTTCGCGTTTATAATATTATTAGGATTAGACAGAAACTTAATGCGGCCATAGACGTTCAAGTAATTTGATCAAACAGGCTAGTTCAAACAGTTTTGTCAAATTGGCATGAATGTGTGTGGAAAAATTTGATAAAAAATGAGTTGTCAAATGGCACGAAGAAATATGAATTTTCGTATTTCTATTTGATCAATCTGTTTGAACCAGCCTGTTTGATCAAGTTACTTGAACGTCTATGGCCCGCAATGTTACCTATACAACTACTTACATAATATTTGAGACAAGCAGTTTTCTGACTGCGTGAGAAGCAGTATTTCCTGTCACGCACTCAGGATATTAACCCGTCACCGGTTTATTGTGAGCTCACGGGTTGCTTACCTTAATATCCTTTACGTTCTTAAGGTTTCTAAGATGTCAACTAACTCCAAGCTTATGTAAGTAAATTAAACGAGAATGTATAATCATTTATATTTCACTTTTCGTGTCTCCATGTGTGACCGCGTTGTCCTTTTCAACTACACAACAGATTTTGACGCGGTTTTCACAATTATTCAGAGAATTTATTCCGAAAAGTTTATATGGATGTAGCGGTTAGACCGCCATATACGAACTACGCATCAAAAGACATGACGTCACACAAATCCTGCATCGCGCAATTAGAGTTTACCGCGCGAACAACATATATAAGACTATCCGATATCAACAGTTGGGCAGTCGGCCCGCCAGACACAACACCCGTCTGGTCGGAGGATCCTCCCTTTTCTATGGTGGATGAGTGAACTTTAGACCCTGTTCCTCATGCCCCTAAATGTATAATAAATGAATATTAAAGTTACATATAATAACGAAATCTCGATGTATTTTCAAGTCGTAAAAACCGTGTGAAGCAGGGGCGGGGTCGCTTGTAAAAGTCAATCGTTCTTTTCTATGTGTAAAGAAAGATTTTTGCACCTAATCAGCACTATATCAACTGTTCCTGCCTTTTGACACGTCAGTCACACGGCGAACCTCACTCAACTCGCCAGTACAGCTTAAGATGCAGATATATGCCAGTGACATCGACAGGTTAGCTTTGCATTTTCTGTACTGAGCCCAGGCAACGCGTCGTACGTCAAGCCAGTAACAGGACTCGCCCATCCCGGAGCACTGTCCCAAATAAGACGCATTATTAGGTAATTTATTATACATACATAAAACAAAAGGTATTTATATTAATAAAACACGTAAGTATACTAAAAAATCAATAATTATATTGCTTACATTTAAAATGGTGAAGGATTCAGAAAAATACTCTTGATAAATTTTGCGTGATTCTCAGTTTTTTATCCGCGTTAGACATAACTTTACAAATTAATTTCACTATGTAATATAAATATAATCTAAAATATTCATATATGAAGCTATTATACAAATGCTCTAATTTAACATATATTTTTTCCAAATCATTAACACTTCTCGTTTAGACGTGATGTTCAGTATAAAATCTTTATAAGTCGGCTATCGTCGCCATAACAGCTCAGCAAGCATAAATGGCTGAGTATCCAAAATTGCGCGCAACTGAAGTGCCTACTAAATGTAGACATTCTACAAAATAATAGCAGAATCTTACTGTATAAATTCATCTCAACAAAGTAATTTCAAACCTATCATCTTCCAAACTATTCACATCACATCCTTCAATAAATACAAAATAAATAAATTCCTTTTCAATAACTTCTTCTATCCCCTTTAAACCCAAAGCAATCCAGTCTGGCTTCCTTATAAATACGGATCGCGTTCCAACACCAAGGATCTCTAAAAATATAATATCTCTACGAGTCGCTTTTTCAATTTAATTAAAAATACTCCGCTGTTGTGCACCCGGTTTACGGTTTATGCATTTTGATTTTAATAGCTTTTAGTGCGGTTTTAAGTCAATTCCCGTAAAACTGTTGCCCTTTACCTACTGATAAGAAATAGTAGGTGGGTTATTATAATCTAATATTAGGTACATGGAGGTAAAATTTGTAATTTTGGATATAGGATGATGAATCTCCGAAACTACTCATCCGTTTTCAAAAAAGTTTTCGTTAATAGTAATCTACGATAAAGCCGAGTGCAATAGGACGGAACGTTTTACGTTAAAACACTTGGACAAAGTCACGGGCAGAAGCTATATGTAAAATAAAAGGCGTTTGATTGCTTTATCTACACCCATATAAAAGTTTCTGAAACAGTTAGCTTATTGCCAACATTAAAACACCCAGTGTCATAGTAACCATAATAGCATCCAAACGGGAGTTATAATGTTGTACTGAATTTCAGTATGCATCTCCTTTTAAAAAAAAAAGAACATTGTCATGCCCGCGCGTTTCACTACCATAGCGCCATCATTTAAAAAAAAACTTTTAGGTTATTCGAAATTAACGTCGTATCCCGCCATTTGTGTTCAATTTTAATATTGCAATTTTTTTTTTTGTATATTGTTTCGATTTTTTTTTTCTTTTTTTTGTTTGTTTGGCCCATACATAGTTTGTTTGTAGGTATTAGATACTCAGCAATTAAACTTTCCATGAATTAACATAGAGTTCTTACAACACTGTACAACACCCTATGGTTTCAGAACGTTTTATAGAGGATTCATAACATGGGTGTAGATAAAGTCTTGTATGCAACTGTACATAATTAGGTATTATACAACAGTTGCATAAATAACTATTATGATGCTTTGACAGCATCGTTTATGCACGTGTGCAGGTATAGATAGTGCAATCCACGACGACGCGCCCCACTCCGCGATTAGAGTGGGGCGCGTCGTCGAGGATTGCACTGTCTATACAATGCATATTTGTATACTCAGTTAACCCCTAAGAGGGGTCTTTGTGCATTAGGTAGTTCGTTCGGAAAGCTTTTACAATGCTTCAGTATCATAGAGTGCTGGTGGAATTGGGTAGATACTAGTGGGTACCTAGACTTCCTACATCTATCGGCATCTATCTACTTTTACACATAAGACTGTTCAATTAACCTTGGCATTAAGGCCAGGGAAGCACGAGACGTAATCACTTTTTATGAAGTAGGTCGTCGCCAACTGATAACACATAAAAAACAACGCCTGTGAGTGAGTGTGATAAATTGTTACAAAGAGAACTCATACCAACTACATCATAACCTGATAAAAATATTCTCAGTTCTTTGATCAACTTAACAGCTAGAGTCCTGCCGTTGAGAAAATGCTTTCCTAACACCTGTTAGTTGGGCAATTTCTAGTAGTAATAAGGATAAAATTCGCAAAACACATTCTCGTTAGTATGAAACTGACAGCTGTCGAAAACGTGTTTCCTCTACGGCTGGTTTGTAGGTAACCAAGGCTAATTTCTTGAGTTGATAAAGAAAGATAAAGCAGAAAGGCAGCAACTGTAGGTACAGACGCCAGCACGTCAACCTACTACAATCTGTCAAATTTCTTTAATAGATTTTCAACTTTATCTCCAAAGCAAAAGGTTCAAAGTTGATTGGGAAAATAATACAGTTTTGGTTAAGTTGATGTGCTGGCGTCGGTACAATAAAGTAGGTAGGTTTATATAAATAAATAAATATAGTCTAGGTATTTAGGTATAACTTAACATCACGGCCGGGCACGGAAGGGTTAGAATGAGTTGTACTTATAGTACACCCACATTTCGCCAGTTATGTTTAGGTCCTATCATCCCATGTACCTAATAGGTGACACACCTATTACCATCAACCGTGCACAAATCCAGACTTCGGGCTGCTACTAAGAAATTCCAGATAGCATAACCCAATAACACTTTACCCGACCCGGGAATCGAACTTAGGCCCTATACAAATATCTACCTATGTCACACTTTCTAAGCTGCACTTCCAAACTTCAGTTCCTTTACATACCATTTAAAAGTCCCAAGAACAATCATAAAAGAACAAACAAGTCAAATACATAATACACTTGACAATTTTTACGATAACAGCTCTGTTTTTACAGGCACCATTTAGAAAAAGCACTTAGCACCTGAGAATCTTTATTCAAAAACGAAATTAATGTTCTATCCGAGGAAAGAGGTTTTATTCTATTTTCCAAGACGCGTTTTCTTTTATTCCCTTTCATTGGCTTGCAATTTAAGTGGGTAAAGGAACTTCTAATTATCATTCCTGTAAGTCTGACAGTAAACACAATAAAATGCAATGAGTTAAGTAGGTAAAGCTTGTGTCTCAAAAGGACTCAAACGTTTGTCAACTCAAGTCTAAAAACACACACGGGCATCTCCATTAAACTTTTAAGTAATATAATAGACATCGTAGCCCCCTATCTAGCTGTTACTATTAATAAATGTGTTGATTTAGGATTTTTTCCTGACCTCATGAAGAGTAGTAAAGTCATACCATGATTTAAATCAGGTAATAAAAATGACGTTGGAAATTTCAGAGCTATTTCTATGTTACCAGCATTTAGCAAAATATTTGACAAGTTAATATTTTAATTTATTGTTGACATAATCTATTCATTACAATGTTTTTTATGAGTTGTATTGTAATATGTGGTTAGCTAGCGACCTCGACAATTATTTATTTTACCTCGATGGTCCTAGTTTATCAGGAGGAGGAGGAGGAGGAGGAGCTCGTGGCTAAGTAATAACTGCCGCAAGGGTCGATCCATCAGGTTAAGCTACGCTTGCCAGGGTTGGTCTGTGGTTGGGTGACCATCTTTACATACCGAGACTCCTCCGTGCCTCGGAAAGCACGTTAAGCCGTTGGTCCCGGCTGTCATTCGTGGATCTTTGACAGTCGTTACAGGTCGTCAGAAGCCCGAAAGTCTGACAACCAGTCTTACCAAGGGGTATCGTATTACCCAGTTACTGGGTTGTGGAGGTCAGATAGGCAGTCGCTTCATTTAAAATACTGGTATTCAGCTGCATCCGGTTAGACTGGAAGCCGACCCCAATATAGTTGGAAAAAGGCTAGGCAGATTGATATTGGTCCTAGTTTATCAATTATATTATAACTTCTAGTTACAGCTATATGTAAGCGGGCACGCCCTTTATGCCTGAAGGCTTTATTTTCTTTTTTAGATATTGTTTACGTTTAGTTATTTTTTTTTCTATTTGAGTATAGTTCTCGATGTTTTTGGTTGGTATATTGGCGTGTGCTAGCTGTCTTAAGACTATTAATTTATAATTTAAATTGTGTTTTGCGTAATGTAAATTATCTTGCCTATTGTATAGAATAATTTTTTTTCTAACTAAACAGACAGCTGTGCTGCTGGGGAGTTTCTTGCGCCACTTCTTCTTCCCAGCAAAAGCACTAGGACGTGGGGAAGGGTGGGCGTTTTGGGGGACTGTCTTATGTAATTTTGACGTTCGAAAAGTGATGATTCTCAGCCTAGTTTGAATAAATGACTTTTGAATTTGAATTTAATACTCAAGCAGTTGCTAAGACATTTTAATTTAAATAGCCTCCTTCATAATGAACAATATGGCTTTACAAAGGTTCGACTACAGATGCGGGTGTTGCTCTGCTGAAACACATGTTTAACGCATGGGAGAACTCTCAAAATGCTATTGGAATTTTCTGTGATCTCTCCCAAAGCCTTTGATTGCGTGTGCTATATAAATGTAATTATTGTATATCTAAATATAATTATTATGTGTCTAAATGTAATTAAATACTTGATATACCTATAAATGTAATTATTATCTATTGTTAATTTACTAAATGATTTTTATAACAAACTTATTTTTATAAGTCAAACACTTATTTGACTCAACTGTTGTGAATCATACTTGTTTGTTAACGGATATAAATGAGCGGAGCCACAGTGGATATTACTGCGGAAATAAGCAAAGAATACTAACCTTTTTTTTATCGTGTGGAAATCCTCATGGATGTCCTCCACCCTGGGTCTGGTGGAGGGGTCTGTCAGACTCCTACTGACTAAAACCACACGGTGTCCTGTACCTTTAGCCGGAGTGCTGGACTGCTTGCGCATTTCATCACGCTCCCCCGGCTAGGTGTTGACCCGCATGAATTCGTGCGGGTCAACACCAGTGGTCACCCTCAGCGGCCACATAAGGTCGCAATTCCTCTAGAAAGTATACTAACCTAGTGGCTGTATCAGTCCACTGTGGTCAACTGCCTTATTTTTCTTACTGCATATGCAGCTGAACTTAATCTATCAGAAAGAGTTCTAATGTGGGCGCCCCATTGCAATTTTGAATGAGAACGTAATACATTTAGTTTTGTTCGCGGTAAGTAAAAGATTATTAGCTGCGAACCATTTCGAAAGAACAGCTAGACTAGTAGGATATTCATGAAATCATATATATACCTACTTAAAATAAAATGTAAAATCTATATATATATATAAGTCGGGTTAGTTACACCATTTATTATAACCCAAGAACAGCTAACCAATTTTTAAATTTTTGATTAGTTGGAATTGTCTCCACCCCGAATAGCAGACTGACTATTAAAACAATGGAAAAATTCACGAAAAAAAAAGATATGAAGACAAAAAATGTTCCATGTCCGTTTTGCATATCCCGGTATAAATGCATTAAATCGTAATAAAAAGCACTGCATGAAATTCACGATAGTATTTCATCATCTATCTTCTTCTTTCTATATATATTATTATATAAAAATAGAAACTGACTGACTGGCATATCAACGCACCGCCGAAACTACTGGGACTAGGAACCTTAAAGTTTGCACACGGTTTCCTTCTATAATAATTATAAGTACTAAGGAGGGGTTTTTGGAAATTCGACTTTTAAGGGGGTGAAATGTAGGATTTGTTTGTATGAAAAATCTTATTCCTTGGGTTAATAAAATTGAATCTTGGCACAACCTAACAAAAAGTGCTTGCATGAATTTTGTTCATGATAGTATTCAATCATTATGTTATGCTACTCATACGATTCGGATGAGGCAGACAGATAGTTTATAACCTTGATTTAACGTAGTACCTTCTCGTGGGATGATTTCAGACTTCCACGCGAGTGAAGCCGAGGGAATAAGCTAGTATATATAAACATCTTTTTTCTTCTCTGACGTTTTAAGAAGCAACACAAATAATTACCATGGAAACCACATAATAAACTTCTTACAGGTTTAATCAAAAAAGTATGTATAAATTAAGTACCATAGTAAATATTATATATTTAATTTTTGAAGTCTATTGTGCCACTTCTTCCCAGCTAAAGCACTAGATCCCTATATAGTCTGTGAGCACTAGGGAGTGGTGAAGGGCGGGCGTTTTTAACGGACTGTCTAATTCTCTATCTACGGTCTATACCACTAGTTTCGCTATCAGCGTGCACCGACATGAGATGGCTATAGTCTTATGACATTAAATGGAGGTTGCCAGCAGAATAATTTTACCCATATTAATAGGTAGTCGACCTTTTACCCATAATCATATAAAACGAGATCTGTATGTGTATTAAAAAAAATGTCTTTTATGCTTAGACGCAATTGGGTAAAAATAAATTAAGACAGTTGAAAGAAAAAACGTTTGTTCAAAATACATAGTTACTGACCCTTAAATAAAACTTATTTGTTATAATAATTTCGGACCTTGACATCCTCTTCACACTTTTTTTTTGTTGCGAAATGTTAGTTCAAAATGAATAGTTCATTCTCTATCTACGTACGGTACGGTCTATACGTAGTATCCCTATGTAGTCTGTGGACTGTCTTATGTAATTTTGACGTTTGAAAAGTGTTGATTCTCTGCCTGGTGACGAGATGACTTTTATGGTACCATGATTAACCATGGTATAATAACATACTTCCTATTAAACCATGGTTTTCACCTGTGTCAGACAGTGTCAAATAGACTTTTCAGGGTTATTTTTAATCATTACAGTTATTATTTAAATAACTCAGACCAAATAAAAATCCAAGACATAGCGCTGTCAACAGTGACGTGAAGCCGGTTTCGTAAACATGTGTGCACTTAGTGAGGTGTAGTTTGATTGTAAATGGTTGTAAATGTGCACGTGTGAGCGTGTATGCACAGAGCGGAGATGTTTCACTGTATTGTTTGTAGCGGTATGTCTTGGTTTTTATTTGGTCTGCGTTAAATAAATGCTCAGTGACAGCAGCGATGTGGTGGATGATAGTGGTAGTGCTTGTCGACCTACAACATTGCATCGCGGTACACAACGGAAATCTTGCCAGGATGCTCAGATCCTGGAGAGATGTCCGCTGTATGCCAAAGCATGGTTTTTAAAGGTAAGCGGGGTATGAGTGTGCCTATTGGAAAGGTACACCGACAAAATGCACTCACCTCAGACCCTGTATCAATATCAACACCTACAACACCAGATACCTCCACTTTTGATCCGTTTTAGAAAACCCTTTCAAAATTCAAAAACTCAGTTCTTGTCTTGAAGTTTTGAAGCGAGTAGTTCTCCGCAGACCTCTCCTTACAGAACTCTACATGTACAAAAGTATTTGGCAACCAAAAAGACCGTACTAAAAATACAGCATTAGCATTAAAGAAAACTGTTATATTTCGGCTTATAATTTTGATTCAAACTACAGATACCCCATTCCGATCTGGTAGAATCTAAGTTAGGGAAAGGAGACATTAGCGGAGCAACCAGGATTCTTTTTAATAGTGATGTGGTGACACCGAGTTCTCTAGAAAAGCTTGCAGCTCTGGAAAAAAAACACCCTGCCCCAGCGGATAGCCTTTCTTTTCCCAACTCCCTCATCATTACAGATCGAGAGTTGGTCGCAGCCGTTTGCTCCTTCCGGAGTGGCTCCGCTGACGGCCTGGATGGCGATGGCTTTAGACCTCAGCACCTTAAGGACCTTATTTGTTCAGAGGCCGTGGCAGCTGGTAAGTTGCCCTTGAAGGAGCTTACGGCTCTGATTAACCTTATGCTCTCCGGTAAGGTGAACGAGGCCGTCATTGACGTTCTCTAGGAGGCCAATCTATGTGCTCTGCGTAAGAGAGATGGTGGCATTCGTCCCACTATCGAGGGAACTACTTACCGTCTTATGGCAGCCAAGATTTGCTGTAAAGGAGATTGACCATTTTTGTATGGACGTTGGACCAAGTGCTGCCCAACATTTAATCATACTGCATAGTGTTCCTTAGACTAACACTAGTCTGTAACCCAAAGCGCTTTAGAATCTATCCGAGGAGTATTGAGAAAAAAATAGTCTATTGTACAGGTTTTACATGACGAAAAATCATAACCATCATCTTATTGGTATATTATAAACACTGGATTATATTATTATAACGACAATTAGTTTACAACATACTAAATCGAGACAGAGCTATACAGCTGTCATTATCGTATAGAGCTTACAAAAAAAACTTGCTTCGAGCGAGACTAGCGAGGTCGGGACCGGGCTCGGGAGGTAAAATAAGTAACATAATAATATTATTTAACGTAAACGTTTAAAAAAAAAAGTCAAAAATTAAAGCACAAAAAAGCCTTAAGATAAGATTTAAGCTACTATAATTTATAGCCCCGTGGATGCATTTTTTTAATATCTCTTCATGTAAGGAAAAAAATAAAAGTATTCTCATGCCTGGGCAGCATTTTTGGTCCAGATTGGTCAATCTCCTTTTATGATATTTTTTTCTTGACTCGGCTCTACTTTTGGACTATTTCTGTTTACTAACACGTTGACCTTGGCTCTTCTAAGTGATTTGGACTCGATTTTGGTGTTTGTTGTTATATCGTACGAACTGTTTCAACATGTCGAAAAGAGGATGTACAAAGCCAGTCACGCGAATTGGTTGTCAAGTTAACCGAATACTTCGAACGAGAATCAGTTAATGGTGGACCTTTATTGCAGAAGCACTTGGAATCAGCAAAACACAATTCAATTAATTATAAGCTGTTTATATTTATGCTTATGCTAACATAATTGTAAGGAGTAGGTGATTTCAGGGTTGGTCCCGTAGTATAAGCTGTTCATAATGATGAGAACAATGACCCCTTAACAGGTTTTCAGTTGGCATTATTTAATCTATCTCCAATCATTCCCATTTTGCGCTTTTTTAGAGACTTTCCTGGTTCACCAATAGTATTAAAACATGACTGCATGTAACTAATTGATTGATTTCAAGTTTAGTAGGTATTCCGTGTGTTCGTACGAGGATTACCCGAAAATTATAATGAAGTCCTCAATGGCTAATTTGTTTTTGGTAACGTTGTTCATCTGTTCGTCTGTTAAATATGGTGAGTCTGACACAACTACAGTACTGATTAATTAGCTATCCATACACCCTAACTTATAAACGTTGCTTAAGCGGGTGCAAGCAGAAAATTGACAACGTTGCAAATGGCTGTTAAATGATGAAATATCGCTATATAGGGCACTCAAATATTGATTATGAATTGTTAAAATAACACTGAATAAGGTGTTGTAACAGTTTTAGTTGAGAAACAAAACAAGCAATTGAAGGATTCCAAAAGCTTTTGTTACAGTACCTAATATTGACAAATGAGGTAAACAAAACGGCGAACTATTTGTAGTCTCTGTTAGTATATCATTAACATAGAGGGAAACCTCACAATAATGTTTTGTTCATACACCGTACGTATAAAATAAAGTAGTCATTATCTAGCAAGATCGTGTATTACTTCATGGTGACAGCGTTAAATACGAATTACGCTTTTGGAAGTAGTAATTAGACGAAATCAACGTGGTGTTAGTGTGTTTGGTGCTAGATATACAGTATGGAAATCACATATATGCAATAATTGAAACCACAAATAATATTAGTCCACAGAAGTATAGCAAAATTAAATATTAAATAAAAAACCGTAAATTAAAAAAATGAAATTTTCAAACAAAATAAATATCAAAATAAATTCTATAAAAGTAAACACTCTGTTTAGATAAGTACCCCATCATGACCTATGCGGGTGTCGTCTTTGCACACACATCCCCCAGAAATATCCATAGGATGCAGGTGATCCAAAATAGATTTCTTAGAAGAGCCACGGGCGCTCCCTGGTATGTCAGGAATATCAACCTCCACCTCGATCTTAAAATCCCCACAATCCATCAGTTCTTAAAACGTATTTCCAAGCGTCATTTTGATTCCGCCGCCAATCACCGCAACCCTCTGGTTGTTGAAGCGGCCAATTATACCCCCTCCCGTATTAGTCGATTTCGCCGTCCTAGGCATGTCCTCTCCGATCCAGATGATCCCACCACTCTCCTCCAGGAGAGCAATAGGGCCACCAGTACAGTGCACAAATACACCCGACACCCGTCGTACCGACCTCGCCGCCGAGGTCCTCCGCGAGCGCGACCCTCACGAGTAAATAATACTCCCCCCCGACCCTTGTCCGATGAAGCGCCAGCCCGCGCCGCAGCTGAGCGCGTAGCTTTAAATTCCCCGCATAATAATAATATATCCTTGATCCAGCCTGTCCCATCTTGCTGTCCTCCCCTCAGCGACGCCCTAAGCCGAGGTTCGTACCCCACAGGGGGTGCCCTTAGCGAGCGTTCGCCTAATTTTAATTTAGAATAGTTGCTCCTGGCTGGAGGCTTTGAGTGTAGTGCTTAAGGCAGCCACAGGATTGTTCGGTTGAGCAGTAAATACCTTAGTGGTATACCTGCCACGAGATGCCATAGTTAAAAAAAAAAAAAAAAAAAAAAAATGATAAGTAACTTGACCCCAGGAAGAGTGGCAACTATGCACGCGTGCGGCATTTTTGTCGGTGCTGGCGCTTTGATACCTAGTTTGACAATTTTCGACGAAATCAAAATTTCGAAGTCGTTTTTCAATGTTCAAGGATTCAAGTTCATTGAATCATTGACCTAGTGATCCAATTCTACAGAGTGTTCAAATATGATCAAAATTAGAACTCTACTTTTTGACCTAATTACTGGACCGATTTCGTCTATTTTTTGTGTATCGTCAGAAAAGGCGGTAACAAGTATGTGGTTTCATTTATTGCATATATTATTATGTGGTTTCCATACTGTATAAACATTGACATTATTGAGTATAATATACAAAGTGACATGATTACTTTGTAAAGTATTATATTATTTTAATTTTTGTGAATGTGAGGACTATGTGGTTTTTTTTTCTCATTTAGTTTTAATGATGATCTGGCAGTTTGAGTAGTTTATGCGGCCTACCCAAATGTGTTTTCTTTGGAATTGTTCCTCGAGTTGAGCTCCTTAAGTTCTGAGTTGAGCTCCACGAGTACTGAAAAATGCTTGCACTGACAGGACAGGTTCACTCAAATTTTGTGGTTCTTTTCTCAAAAGACCATTTTAGACCAATCTACATCGTCCTCATATGGCCTGACCAAGGTTATGTCTGGACTTTAAAAGATACTGTGACCTCTGAGTTTGTTTCAGCCTTTCTTCTCAGAGTAGTCACATAGGAAACGCCGAACTCATAACATAACATCACGCCTTGTTTCCCCGAAGGGTTGGGCAGAGGTGAAACGCCGAACTCATTTAGCTATTTTTTTATGATGACGTGTAAAAGTGATTCCATTATCCAATTTACAGACTAACAATTTCACTTAATTTCAGACAGTACGTGTAATTATGGAACACGCAAGATCTCCGGCCGAATTAGTTTTAGAAGGTGGCCCGGCCAAACTGAGCTGACGCGTGGCGAAAGTGGTTCAAACAATTTAAGGTTTTTCTTAAGGCTTCAGGAGTGTACAAGGAAGACAAGGATGTACAAGCCAGTTTGCTTATCAACTTAATAGGCGCTGATGGATTTGACATATATTCTACGTTTAAAATAAAGGTGGAAGGAAAAGATGATGATATCGAAGTATTGAAAAAATCGATGAGAAGTGCTCATCGATTTTTTCAATACTTACAGTACCAAAACTAATACAATGTCTGGGGCATATTTTTAGTAAAAAGGGTATGCAGCTTGACACAAATAAGATAAAAGCAATTTTGGATATGCCAGAACCGAGCAATTTCTTGGCATGATAAACTACTTATCAAAGTTTATTAAAAATTATTCGCAAAAGGCAGGCACCCTTAGAAAATTGCTGAAAAAAGGCAATGAATGGGTGTGGAACAGTGTACATGAGACTGCGGTTCACAAGATGAAGCAGGTGATGAGCAGCGTGCCGGTGTTGGCGCTGTACTTGAGTGACCGGCCGGTCTTGGTCACGGTGGATGCTAGCTCCACGGCTTTGGGTGCAGCGCTATTACAGGACGGCCGCCCGGTTGAGGTTTCTTCCCTCACAATGACGGACACACAAAAGCGATACGCGCAGATTGAAAAGGAAATGCCGATCGTATTGGCCTTGGAAAAGTACTATCAATATGTGTATGGGAAGAAGTATGTGGTTGTGGAAACAGATCACAAGCCTCTGGAGGCGTTATTTCAAAAAGGTTTGGATGCAGTGCCGGTTCGCTTGCAAAGAATGATGCTGCGCGTGAAACGCTATGAGTTCACGGTGGTATACAAACCAGGAAAATGTACGTACTTAGCTGATACATTATCAAAAGCAGCCTTACCAGAACTCATGCATGACAGAGTAACAAACAAATTATCTATACAATTTTGCCATTTTGATGGCAGTTTGTTTATCTCTTTACTGTAGAAGTCTGCCGGACGGGAGGCGATGAAGTCAGCGAAAGTGTTTTGTACTGCCTCTGGGGTGTTCAATTTCTTCCCACTTCAAAAATTGTCTAAATTTTGAAAAAAGTAGAAGTCTGTTGGGGCAATGTCCGGTGAGTACGGTGGGTGACGGAGAGCTTCCAGCTGTAACTCTTGTAGCTTTGCTATGGTCTGGAAGTGTGAGCTCACGCGTTGTCGAGGAGAAGCAATTGGGAAGAGCGATTGACTAGTCTTGGTTGTTGAATTACGAGCTTCTCCATCATTGTTTGAAATTCTTGGCAATAGACATCTGCCATCACTGTTGTGCCATTTGGTAAGAAGCTGAGATGTACAAGTTCGGCACTGGTGCACCACAGTCACCATCATCTTCCTATGAGTAATCTTTTTTTCAGCGCACTGATTAGGCGCTGTACCCGGTCCACCCACTGAGACAAACGCTTACAGTTGTCGTACAGGATCCACTTTTCACCGCAGGTAACAATTCGATTAAGAATTCCCTCGTTTCTATGCCGATTCAGTAGTGCTATGCATCCTTCGACGCGTAAATCTCGCGGTTGGTCACTTAGTTCGTGTGGCACCCACTTATCTAGCTTTTTATCTTTCCGATTTGACGTAAGTGCTTTAATGTTGTTTTTACACTAACTCCAAGGCCCGCAGCAAGCTCAGCCGTAGATTGAGTTGGATCCGCTTCCACTATCGCCTTCAATTCATCGTTGTCGACAATGGTTACCGGCCGACCGCGAGGCTCGTTCTTCAACTCAAAATTTTCAGATTTAGAAAGAAAGAAAGAAAGAAAATACATTTATTTGGCACAGACTAAAAGGCACACAAGTAGAAAGAGAAAAAAAAAATAAGGTAAAAGGAAAGAATACAAAATAAAAAGTGTAAAACTGTGAACCAATAATGGACCGTGTTTATGCAAGCAGTGTTAGGCCCGTACACGTCGTTAATGTTTTGTGTTGTTTGCGCAGCGGTAATTCCACTTAGGAACTCATATTCGAAAATTTTACGAATTTTCAGTTTATCCATGGCACCAAAAACTACCACAATGTCAAAAAAACAAAAACTATCTAAAAAAAATAATAAAAAAAAACACTTCTTTCGAACAAAATTCATTTGAATTTCGAATTGCGCGCCAATCCACCGATAATTAAATCTGAAAATGCTGGTTATAGAATCTGCAATTGCATAGGTAAAGAAAAAGACCTATTATTATATTCTAAATGGTTGGTCAAGGTATAAAAAGGATTTAAATGAAATTATAAAAATACATTGGGCGCATAGAGAAGGATTTCAGCTAGTCGATGGGTGTGATCTTCAAAAACCACTTGATCTGAGAGAGCTGTGTTAATACCACGTGATCTGAGAGGTAAAATGATATCCCGCGTTCATGAAGGGCATCTAGGAATTGACCGATGCCTGCGACGAGCGTGTGATGTCATGTTTTAAAGCGGAATGTAACGTACCGTGGAGCAGGCAGTGCGCACCTGCGCCACACGCGTGAAGCACGCAGTACGCAACGTGATGGAGCCGATGATTCCGCATTCGATTCCAGATTTACCATGGAAAAAGGTAAGCACTGATTTATTCTTATGCGACAGGAAAAAAACCTTAATAATGGTTGATTATTTTTCAAATTACATCGAGATAAGTGCCTTAACAAATATTGGATCCAGGGCTGTAATTACTGTGATGAAAGATCAGTTTGCGAGACATGGAATACCAACGGAACTAATAAGTGACAACGGCATGCAATTCCAGGGGGGAATTCAGGAAATTCACTGAAGATTTCAAACATACAACATGATCGCCCAATTATCCACAGTCTAACGGACTGAGTGAGAGAGCTGTAAGGACAGTAAAATATATAATAAAAAAATCAGCGAGTACTGGAACAGATCTTTATCTAGGGTTTTTAAACTTCAGGACAACACCGAGGGATGGAATTAGTGCACCTTCGCAATTATTGATGGGTCGTCGACTAAGTACTCGCTTACCAGTACTCACAGAAAGATTGCGACCATAACGTAACAATCACGATGAATTTAAAAACATACTGTCAAAACGTGAACTGTCTAAAAGTTATTATGATATGCACTCACGAGAGTTACCCGTATTAAAGCCAGGAGAGAATGTAATTGTAACAGATGGAGATAAGCGTCAGCGAAATATGCAAGTGCAGGCACCAGCTCCGCAACCGCGATCGTACTTCCTCACTGATAACAGCGGCCGGAGATACAGCACATCATGAAGGATACGAGCCCAGGAGATACCACGGCACATTTTGCTTCCTTGCAGGGAAAGGAAGATAGTGACAGTGAAGAAAATGAGTGCATGAGCACGAACAGCAATGCGGAGGATATAGATGAAGGGCTGAGCGACAATGATAGGGCAATGACTAGGTCGGCTAGTTCTTCTCCTGGTTCTGTTGTAGTGCAGCAAACCAGAGCTGGTTCTAGACGGGCATGTGAAAAACTTGCTATGTTTTTAAAAAAGTAATTATGATCAGAGAAATCTTATTAAACGTGTTAATAATGGTACATTTAATATTAAGAACTAAGTTATCTAATAATTTGACTTGTTTATGGAAGATGTTGTGCCTGAACGGATCGGATAATATATAGCTTTATATTTTCATAATATTGTGTGTAAATTTCTAATTAGTCTACTTTTTTTAATAAAAGGGAAGATGTTGTAAGTATATCATTAATATTGAGGGTAACCTCACAATAATGTTTTGTTCATACATCGTACGTATAAAATAAAGCAGTCATTATCTAACAAGATCGTGTATTACTTCATTCTCTACAAGTTAGGTCATCAAGTTAGGGATTAACGTCTGCTTCCGTAGATTTTTAAACGTTTAAACTTGTGTTAACTTTAAGCAACGATTATAAGTAAGGGGAAGTGTTTATCAGGAAATTGTGTCTTTCTTTTTTGTCAGCACACAGTAACCAGCAAAATATTCATTTATCTTCGATAAATTGATCACAAGTAAACTAAAGTTGAAAACATCGTGCAAGAGATATTGGCGTATGTTCGCGTATATTTTACTGATAGCCAAGAATTTGTTGAAGCATTTTGCTGCTTAGTATGCGCTGACCGTTAGTAGGAGATTGTAATATTAAGCTCGGTTTAGCCGTTTTTCACACACACACACACACACGGTTGCAGTACTTATAAACGATTCCGTGACTGATTATAAAGTCGAAGTCAACTCCGAAATCGCAAATGAAAATCAACTGTTCCCTATCATTTTCCGAGTTATATGCGATCATAAATGTATGGAGCAGCAGATGTTTTCGCGATTTCAGAGCTGCAAACCATAGTGTGTGTGTAAACGTTCTTAGTTCGGTTAAACTAATCGGTGGCACCCATTAATTTAATGATTGATTGATTGAATTTAGCCTCATCACTTGAATGCTACAGCTGTAACTCCGAAATTGAACCAAAATGCAAAGATGATTACAAGGAGCTCAAAGAAAAATGCGAAGACGGCACGTCTGTGTGTATCATTACGCAGGGTAATTATATTTTAATACCTATACGTGGCAACACGATGGCAACACATTGCCATCGTTATGCCAAAGTTAAGATAAGATCCTTTGGCCTTTTTTAGTGTTCCGTACCCAAATTCCGAAAACACGACTTTATTACCTACTAAGTCTACACTGTCTGTCTGCCACGGGGCTTTCTCCTTTTAACCGTCATACCTGGTATTCACTTGAAATTTTCAAGAATTTTAATTTCACAGAATACGTGTTACTATGGCCTCTGTACCTAATGGCAAACGATAAAAACAAAGTAATCAATATAAATTGGTGATACGAACACTTATTGCGCGAGTGTGACTCGCACATGACCGGGGTTACTTTTGAGCCTGTATTGCAATATTTGAAAATGAACTTAAGATCTCTTACTGCAATATTTGCATTAGGTACAGCTAAAAGTTAAAACTTAATTTTAATTTTATAAATAACCGGTACGTTCATACGTTGTGATACTGCCTAGTGGGCTCCGTGGTCACAAGCGCTACTGCTGAGCATGAGGGCATGAGGTCCTGGGTTCGATTCCTAGGTCGAGAAAAGTGTTATTGGGTTTTTCCATCTGGAATTTCTCAGTCGCAGCGTGGAGTCTGGATTTTTGCCCGGTTGATGGCACAAAACTCGCCCCCTGTTATATGGGACTTAAACATAATTGGTGAAATATATGTATAGGTATAACTCCTACGGGTACACCTCTGCCTAACTCTTCGGGGAAACAAAGCGTGATGTTATTGTGTTATGTTAGGTACGTTGTCAATCAGCCACTTAGACTTTGTTAAAATATCGAACATACAGTCTAACTTAATATTTTTATCTTTTATTTTTATCTAGCTATAACTGGAGGAGCTATAAACCGAAGATGTGCTAAGGCAGAAGACGTTACATTGCCAGACGCCAAGGAATTCGGGGAAAAACCCAATTTCAAATGGAGCACTTGTACGGCAGATCTTTGTAACTGGGGGGTAATGAACAAATTCCAAATGCTGACGATGATTTTAAGTGCCGTGTTGTCTCTGTCTTTGTATTATACATTTTAATATATTTTTAAATAATACAACTTACATACTTTGTTTTAATTGTAATTGCCTAGTTTTTACCTAGTGTAGCAACATAATGATAACAAAAGTTTTCATGCAAATGTTTGGCAACGGTTAGACTAAAAGCTGACCCCAACATAGTTGGGAAAAGGCTATGCAGATGATGGATGATACAGATGACTATACTCGTGATTCTTCTAAAAAAAACAGAAAAATTAAGTCATTTAATCAAACTAGTCTGAGAATCTGCACTTTTCGAATGTCAAAATTACATACGAAAGTCCCCCAAAAACGCCCGCCCTTCACCACTTCCTAGTGCTTTAGCTAGGAAGAATGAGTGGCGCAACAAACTCCCCAGCAGCACTGCTGTCTGTTATGTGCATCTGGACTGAGGGCCTATTTTCTTTTTCTTGCAAAACATTGAGACTTACAGGGAAATTAGTTAAAAATAATAAAAACTTAAAGAAAAGTTCCATACATTTCTTAAACGTGAATTAAAATTTTTATGAACAAATGACTTGGGCTCTCAGTCCAGACGCTTGCATAAAGTGGCATAGCTTATATCTCAGGAAGTACTATATCTGTGTTACTATTTTTTTTATCAGAAATTAGTTAAGATTTTCTTAAATCTTTTAAGATATTTCCAACTCGCTAGAATACTCGTATGACGTTACAAATATATGGCGGTTTAACTGGGTCCCTCAGTTTGTACTAAGGAATCTTCAAAACATGAGTTTAACTGTAGATATACATAAATATGCCTTTTATATCTTATAGTTGAACGTCTCTGTGAATTAGTTAAAAAGAAATAATGGCTAGAAAGTTATTGGTTGAAAAGTAAATGAAAGTCGAATTTTCTTAAAACTTTTGAACTAAGAGCCCAATATATTTTCGGCTTTATTGACTAAGCGAAATAGTAAAAGTGTTAGAAATAGTGAATGTCACGTTGTACTGAATAAGGAGACACTAGAATTCGTCGAAAAAACTGTATTCCTGGGAATCACGCTTGACTCAAAACTACAGTGGGGTCCTCACTTAACATCACTCGCAAGGCGGCTAAGTTCAGCCGCTTACGCTGTTTGGAAAATCCGCCAACTAACAGACGTGGATACCGCGAGACTGGTCTATTTTATTTACTTTCATAGCATCATGTCTTACGGTATTTTGCTGTGGGGACGGGCCGCAGATATTGATTCTATCTTTATTCTGCAAAAGAGGGCTGTTAGAGCCATCTACAATCTCCGCAGACGCGACTCTCTAAGAGAACTGTTTAAGAAAATTTACGGTACCTTGTCAGTATTTTAATGAAAACATTATGTATGTTCGAAAAAATCTACATCTCTTTAGTAAGATAACTGACAGGCAAAATTTTAACACAAGCAATAGGAACAAATTAGATCAACTACGTTTCAGATTGTCTAAAGTACACACTTCTTTATGGGGTACTGTGTAAAATGTTATAATAAAATACCACTCGATATTCTTCAACTAAATGAGAAGAAATTTAAAACTTGCATTAAACGCACACTATGTAGACAAGCATACTATAAGTTGGATGATTATATCGTAGATAAAAATGCTTGGCTAAATGCTGGTCCTGCTCCACAGCCACTTGGGCTCACTAGTTAAAAAAGAAAAAAATGGTAGAGTTGCTTCCCCGTTTTTATTTTTTCTGACTACGAACATAATGTTTTTTTTATTTTTTATTTAACCAAGTTTTAATTATTGAATACTCCAATAGATAATATTGATTTTCTTTTGGTGGTAAAATTCTTCAAAGGTTACAAATACATTGCAAACTATAGTTTTGTATAACTTAGACGCATTTTTATTTTCAATTTTTGTAAATGTGAGTACCATGGAGTCGTTTACTATGATATGTTGTTTTTGACTTGAAAGAGCAGGGTAGTTGAGAGTATGTCATGCTCACTTAATGTCTCGCTGATGGTGGCGAGTGTGTTGGATCATTGATTCGGTTCCCTACAAAATGATTGAGCTGGATGGTGCTGATCCACGCGTCATGTTCGTGAAGACGCGTCAGTTGAGACTGGTCATCTCTTATCTGCCAGGGCTTATTTTTAATCTTATATTTTTAATCGTTTTTGATTTTTGTATTTTTTTTTACATTGTTCTCACATAGAATCAACAAGAGTAATGTACCCAGAATTTTGTAATTTCTAAATTTAAAAGAGTGTCCTTGGAGTTTTTTGCCCGTTCTTCTCCATAGAGATCTACGTATTGGAATGGGCAACTAGCTTCAACTTTCTGACTAACTGACTGACTCTTTGACAATTCAAAAGTGCCTGTAAATGGTTTAATTGAAATAAATGCTTTGAGTTTGAGTATATTTTTATTAAAATTTGACTTATCGCCCGTTGTTCTAAATGCAAAAATGTAATAGTAGATTATGCACCGAGGGGCTAAAGTTGTGTCTTATGTCACGGGCGTCATATTGAATCTCGAGCGCAATGAAGGATTCGGGATTTAACTCCCGAGCGCAGCGAGGGAGTTAAGAGTTTAACTCACGAGCGAAGCGAGGGAGTTAATACAAGAATCCTGAATGCATCGAGGGATTCAAGCTAGCCCAAGGCAAAGACACCTTTAGCCAAGAGGAGGATACTCTACTTTTTAAACCTACTGTGAGAAAATAATATTCATAGTACGAAAAACAAAGTATTTATTAAATAAACAAACAGTAAGAATAACATATTTAGAACTAGCTAGTTATATGCACTTACATATTAATTGAAGTTAATGGTAACATTTGAGATATTAGTCCAGTTGTGCAAAGATAAAGTTAAGTTTTTATTTGGTACGTTTATAGATGTTGATGTGGAATTTATTTGAGTATTGCAAAGAAGAAATTGATTGAAGAAATAAATTAACTAATGTTACAGCCAATTACTATTACGGTATTACGGCGCGGTACGGTATTTTGTTATTATTAATGCCAGTTTTAATGTTATTCCATTCCTTTTAAAAAATGGTTCGTAGTTATTTAATTATTCTTACAATATTATGTCTTCGAAAACATGGCAACGATATGAAGAAGCAGTCGTTATGATTTTGTAGGAAATTGAGAATATCATCCACGCGTAGTAAGGGTATCGAGAATAGCTTTCCTCTTTCTGGCACCAAAGGGTGTTTGTTAGTATACTATACTGCCAATTTAGCTGAGCATGTGAGATTCCAAATTCAAATCACATTATTGACCAGCGGGTCATAATGAAATCCAGTACAACATTATTGACCGGCTGTGCCCCCGGCCACTTATGACTCACTTTAGGTTAAAGTTGCTTGACATATAATTTGACATTTTCGAGCAGGTGGTGTGAAAAATAATTTTTGTAAGAGCAAATTTTGCAGGGTGACCATAATGTTCTATTAAAACTTTCACTGTCCATGCATTACACGTAATGCACTGAAGACGTGGCCCTATATGTCCGTGCATGACATGTAATGCACATTAAGTTATCTTTTTTATCCATTATTCGGCGGAAGGCGTCATGCCTTTTTGGAGAAACAAGAGCTCGCTTTTCGTGGACATGACGAATCTGCTTCGTCAGAGAATATGGGAAATTATTTAGAGCTGGTCGACGTGCTCGCCAAATACGACGGAGTTTTAGAAAACCATTTATTAAATTGCACTAGCTCATTTACGGGTTCCGCGTATTTTCGTTATCAAATCGAATTCAAAATGACCTAATCTCCAGTGTAGCGTCTGTAATGATTCAAACAATAAAACAAGAAATTACTTCCACTGATTTTGTTGCTGTGATGGTCGATGGAAGACGTAAGTGGAAAATAGCAACTAGTACTGGTTTTATATAAGGTATTTTCGTGAGTCAGAAGTGATTGGTCGATTTATAAAATATACTGACGTAAGTTCCGACCGTACCGCGAAAACTTTAAGTGCCATCATACTGCAGAATTTAACTGTTTGGCGAAATTTATAGCTCAGACATACGACGGTGCTGCTGTGTTATCATCTGAACGGAACGGCGTTCTGTCGATGATTAGCCAGCAATGTCCTCTTGCTGAATACGTTTGGTGTTCCGCCCATGTCCTTAATTAGTTAGTTAGTCCTTAGTTAGTTTTTTCAGTCGCATAAAAACATTAGCCAATTTCTTTAATAATAGTACCAAAAGTAAAAACCACTAAAATAAAATGGCTAATGTGAAAAAATAACCTCGCGTTGCTGACACTCGATGGACTTACAATTCGCGTACTGTAAATGTCATTTTTAATTCTTCTTCACATTTAATTGATGTATTTGAGGATATGGCTGAACACATAGAGCATTAAAAAACTTTGAATTCCAATTTTACTCCATGTATTTAACGAAATATTCGCAGAAACTGATGTGCTTTACGAAATTATGCAAAAAAAGACGTCGGATGTGATTTATTGCGTCAAAAAAATTAAAGAGTTTGAATCGTTTTTTGAATCATTTAGATCTAAGTTTGAATTCATTTTTGAAGGCGTAAAAAAAACAAACCGGACCGCCAAAACGGAAACGTAATGTTGTGGACGCCAAAATAAATTATAAGCGGATTTTTATTGAAATTATACACACTATATCGAACGAATGTCGCGACCGTTAAATCTGAAAGAGTTAAAAAAAAATGGACTACTATCATGCGATTCTCAGCAGAGTTTGAATAAATGACTTTTGAATTTTGTTTTTTTTTATTTTTTTTCTGCATTGTATGTGGGAGTGGGATTTATTGTGATAATAATCATGGATCAAGAATAAAAACACAAAGGACACCGCCGCCGGCGCCGTCGAACTGAGTGACTAATACCGACACGTGACGAATCGGCTCACGCGCCGGAGAAATTTGAAAAAGTTGACAAAATAAAATTTGTTTAACCGTCAGGTAGGTTATTAAAAAATATTTTTTCTTTTTTTACGTAATCAAAAGATTATGGCAATACATTGAGTAGGCAATACGTTAAAATGTGACATGACCGTTTTTTTTTTTTTTTTTGACTAGGGCATCTCGTAGCTCACCTCTGAGGTGATGACTACTTAACCGGTCAATCCTGCGGCTGCCTTAAGCTACTAACTCAAAGCCTCCAGCCAGGGGAAAAACTATTCTAAATTAAAACTAGGCGAACGCTCGCTAAGGGCACCCCCTGTGGGGTACGGACCTCGGCTTAATGCGTCGCTGGGGGGAGGACAGCAAGTGGGGACAGGTTGGATCAAAGATGATTCATTATTATTAATCGGGGAATTTAAGTCTACATTTCTCAGCAAAACGCGGGCTGGCGCTTCTGCGAGCAAGGGTCGGTGGGAGTATTATTTACTCGGGCGGGTCGCGATCGCGGAGGACCTCGGCGGCGAGGTCGGAATGCGGGTCGGTGTCTGTGTTTGTGCACTGTACTTGTGGCCCTATTGCTCTCCTGGAGGAGGGTTATGGGGTCGTCTGGGTCGGTAAGGATTTGCCTTGGGCGGCGGGTCTGACTGATTCTACTAGTGACATAATTGGCGGCCTCGACAACCAGAGGGTTGCGGTGTTTGGCGGCGGACTCAAAGAAACGCTTGGAATTGCGTTTGAGTAATTGGTGGATTGTGGGGATCTTTAGGTCGAGATGGAGGATCTCGTTCCTAACGTACCAGGGGGCACCGGTGATTTTCCGGAGGAATCTATTTTGGAGTGTTTGCATCCTATGAATATGGCGGGGTTTTGCGTGTGCAAATACGGCTCCCGCATAGGTCATGATGGGACGAACGCACGCCGTGTACGTACGCAATTTGCACTTAAGAGTCCTATTACATTTTTTTACGGAAATTCATGATTTTTGACCATGTAATTTTCAGCAGCAGTAAGATATTTTAATTATTTGATTATAATAACTATAGTGCCATTCTCTTTCTTGTAAGTTGGAGTTACACATTATTTTCGTGTAATTTGCTGAATTGACGCGGAATATATAGTACTTTAATTTAATGTATTGTAATTTTGTCTTATTATATTGAGAAACAAAAACTAATGAAACGTATTCACTGTAGATCGAAGTTTTATATCATATTAGTTTATTTGATTTAATTGTGTTTATTTGGAATATAATGGACATGAAAATCAAGACATTTATTGGTTTTCTTTACGACTTTTCCCTGAAAACTCAAGGAATTTAAAGAAATTCTAGAACTCCAATAAACAAGTAAAACATTCAAGTTATCGTTTAGTAACTTTCGCTTTTATTAGAACTGAATGAAACAATGTGAATTTGAGCGTCAAAGTTCCATTGCCGACGTTTTTCCTTGTAAACTGGGTTCGTAAAATATTCATAGTAAATTACACGACATGAAAAGTTAAAATGTGCAACTCCAACTTACAATAAAGAGAATGGCACTATCGTTATTCATAATCAAATAATTCAAATATCTTACTGCTGCTGAAAATTACAACGTCAAAATTTGCGAAGGTAGTGCATAAAAATATACGTATATATACTCACTATATTCCGCTTTACCGTATCCAGCGACTGAGTCCCAGACTATTTTTCTTAATTTGGTCTTCAAAACCCGGTCATACCGTATATTGAAAAGCTGATCAGCTGATTACTGATCAGCTTTTCTATATACGGTATGACCGGGTTTTCAAGACCAAATTTTGTTTTGCTAGTCATCAGAGAGCTCGCGATAGAAAACAAAAATAGTCTGGGACTCAGTCGCTGGATACGGTAAAGCGGAATATAGTGAGTATATATACGTATATTTTTATGCACTACCTTCGCAAATTATTGTAGTGGTATCTTGCCTGCCATATCTCTCACTCCCTACGATGCTGATCAGTGATCAGCATCGTAGGGAGTGCAGGTACTCAAGATAAGTACCAACCTATAATTTGTAGTGTAGCTAAACACTTTTCACAAAAATCAAATTGAAGAACATTTAGGTAGCTACCTACAGAGCGTTTTTAAAGGGCCTCAAGTCTGCTATTACAATAGAGTCAGAATGCTCTAACATTGATTTCATAAAAGTTGATTTTGACAAGTCATTAGGACTTTCCAATGGTCAGCCACTGACACTCCATTGAAAAAAATGGCATCTATTGGTAATCTCGTACATAATGACAAATGAATGACTGACTTAAAGC
This sequence comes from Xanthia togata, assembly GCA_963853775.1. NCBI lineage: Eukaryota > Metazoa > Arthropoda > Insecta > Lepidoptera > Noctuidae > Xanthia > Xanthia togata. The sequence goes on along the minus strand of OY970798.1, from coordinate 6,069,129 downwards.
GGTAATCTGCTAAAATTTTGACAGTTCCTTTGATCTGTGACCTACCATTAGAACGTCATTGTGCGGTCATTGTATTTAATTCGTTACGAGTATCGTGTTGGAATGAATGATATCTATAATTGCTAGAATATAGGATGTACATAAGATGTTATACAGTTTGTTTGTTACACTATTTTCAATCTTACGGTTGTGCAATTATGTCAACATAAAATAATATAATAAAGAAAATTGAGATTTAACATTTAGAATACAGTTTCATGCAATTATAAACTTGATTAACAATAGCTTAATATGTCATTTAAATCATTTGGGTCATAGTTAATTAGTTATAGGTACGTCGAGTATACATACAAGACCCAGTCACTTCATAACTATTGATAACTGCAATACTTAAATATTTTAAATTGATTTATAGATATTAATTGTATAATAGTTCAAAATAAATTCATAGCATTTAAAATTATAGATGATTAAATAAATTCTTCCCTTACTTTTAAAATCAAACGTCAGTTAGTCAACTTTGAACAAGTGAACGATGCGCTCTCTAAAGTTGTGCATTGGTTTAATGTAAATAATTTTCTCTTGAATGAATAAAAGACTAAACTCATTAAATTTTCAACGCCAAATTTCAGGCAGCTAACTACTAATGTTAAACGTAATGGAAGAGAGCTGGACCCTGTTGAGTCGACAGTTTTTCTTGGAATCACTATTGACGGTAAATTACAATGGAGCTCACACATAGAAAAATTGTCAGAAAGGCAAAATTTTGGCCGCCATGCTGTTAAAAAATTAGACAGATAACTGACGTAGACAGCTAGAATTGTTTATTTTAGTTATTTTCATAGTCATACGAGTATGTCATACGGAATTCTTCTCTGGGGAACCTGCTTTGTTCTACAGAAAAGGGCTGTTCGAGTCATTTACAACCTAGGTCCGAGAGATTCAAATAAATAGATATTCTGACTGTAGCCTCACAATATATTTTTGAAAACCTATTGTATGTACACAAAAATATATCAAATTATTTTAAATATATTTTTTTATTTATTATTTTATAATGTATTTTAAATACCTACACTCGTCTCCATAGAGTAGGCAACTCGTTCATGGGTATACGCTTTTACAACAAACTTCCCATCGACATTCGAAACTTACCCATTAAACGATTTAAAAGCTGTATAAAAACCAAACTTTGTAAAAAAGGGTACTGTAAAATTTCAGATTATTTAGAAGATAAAAATGCTTGGAATTGAGGTACTCGCTCTGCCAAGCCTTGTGATAAAATCATAAAAATTAACATTATACCTAATTATAATTGACATTGTTGAATATATTATACAAAATGACATGATTACTTTGTAAAGTATTAAGTATATTATTTTAATTTTTGTGAATGTGTGGACTATGTGGTTTTTTTTCTTTCTGTTAGTTTTAATGATGGTCTGGCAGTTTGAGTAGTTAATGCGGCCTATCCAAATGCCCTTTCTTTGGTATTCTTCGTCGAGTTGAGCTCCTTAAGTTCTGAGTTGAGCTCCACGATTACTGACAAATGCTTGCACTGACAGGACAGGTCCACTCAAATCTGTGTGGTTCTTTTCTCAAAAGACCATTTCAGACTAATCTACATGGTCCTCTTAAGTCCTGACCAAGATTATGTCTGGACTTTAAAAGAGGCTGTGACCTCTGAGTTGGTTTCGGCATTTCTTCTCAAGAGTAGTCAGATAGGAAACGCCGAACTCATCTAGCTAGGCATACATTTCCATTGACGTCCAACGAGTTGGAGGTTGATATTTTTTTTACAGAAAGGGTACCTTATTATAAGCACTCACGCAAAGTTTCAACACGCGGAGACGTGCACTTTTTGAGAAAAAAAAATTTGAAAATCAATTATTTTTGCAATATTTATGTCAATCCCTACCACAGATCATATAGAATTCTCGCCATTGAACGTTTCGTTTTAACTACGGTTAAGTTGTCATACGTTCGGTATCATTTTATTTCATATTTATTTACGTAAATAATTAAGTATATCTTCATTAGCTTTCATGCACACTTATATTTAACAGTTTATATTTAAATTACAGCGCTATTTTCATTACGAGCTATTAAAATTATAATGTTTAGTGTTTACCGTCTTTTGCCGGCTTGTGGAACGAAACGTAAGACAGACGCAAAAAAATAGGTTAGGTTCAACTTATGTCAAAGAACCGAATTGATTGACCCCGACTCCACCTGGTACGAGTCTGTCCTACCCCTAGAGTGTTTTTATAGAGCCGGAGGCACGTAGGGAGAGCAGCCTCCGCCTGCTGTAACAAACCGTAGGCATATATAGGACGAGCCGGAGCGGCTGAGGCTGGTCGCCGAAGGCGACCAACAAGCCGAAGCTGCGGAGGCGAGGATGGATGCCTGCGGTTTGTTACGCAAGGGCGTAGAGGCTGCTCTTCCCGCAGTGCCGGAGAAGTTGCAGTTTCAAAATAGATACAGAAATCCCGGAAAATCAGTGTCCCTCCTTTTTTTTTTTTGTGGAAGTGGGTTCCCCATTTCTGTAGGGGGGAACGTCCTTTCCCCCAAGGGGTCCCCTCTGGTTTTTACACTTATTATTAATTTTAATCTCTAAAATGAGGGAAATTTCCTCAGAATTAAAAATAAAAAAAAACTCGAAAAGGGGGGGGGGGCTCCGCAACTTTTCCTTTTAAGGGGGGGGTAGTACCCCTCCCTCCCCCTCCCCCCCGCCTTCCTCCCACCCTAAATTTGTTGGACGTCAATGGAAATTCGTACCATTATTTTGCATTTCTGATTCATTAATTTACTTCACTAGTTAGCCATATTTCTTATTTCCATACGGTAATATTGCCATTAATCAAAACAGCGAAATATTTGACAGCTATTTGCAACGTTGCCCACTCATAGTATAAACGCTCATATTACCTTATCTACTTATTACTATTTAATTATAGACTGCGAAAAAAAATCCCTTGACACCTCATTCCTGACATCATCAATCAAAAAACTTAAAGAAAATTTTCGAAACACATCAGCGAAAGTGAACGTGCCTCGTGAAATAGTGTATCTCGCCGAATATTTATGTATTATATTTACTTAGCCTTATTTTCTTACGAAATGGGAAAGTTTCATTACCTACTTGATGAAAGATGGCACCTCATCAAATAAAGTTTGCAAGGACTTTTTGTGAGTCCACAGGTCGAGAGGACGAATTCGAAATTGATTTTTTATTGCTAGGTATTTTCGTCGAATTTATGTATGGACTCGGAGGGGTGATTACGTATATTTACGTAGATAGTTACCTACCTACCTTTAATCGGGTACTTACATTTGTATGTAGTAGGTACATAGGCCATTATTTGGTAATTTCTTTATTTTTTAGAGATATTCTCAGACCAAATAAAAAACCAAGACCGCTCACACGCACACATTTACAACCATTTGCAATCAAAATTAAATTACAATCAAACTACACCTCACTAATAAGTGCACACATGTTTACATAACCGGCCTCACGTCACTGTTGACAGCGCTATGTCTTGGTTTGTTTTTGGTCTGAGGCAGATATTCTTAATATTTTGTAGAATTACGAACCGAAATCGTTTGCAGATTTAATAAAGGCGGGAATAATATGGCACTATAAAAGGCTTACAGAGCCATCTGTTAAAGCTGACAGTTAGTATTCCAAAGTAACCAGCGCTTCTACCTAGCAATCGCTACAATTCAAATGCAATGTAATTCCACGTACTGATGATAGATGTCGCTATTTAAAGTTTCAACTAAAAAAAGAAAATCGTTAGGCAAGGACAGTACAGCAATATAATATAACAAGGCTAAAAGGACCATCTGTTGAAGCTGAGAGTTAGTATTCTATAGCTATTAGTGCTATCATGTAGCAGTCGCTAGGGCGTTCTTTAACTATTCAAATGCAGTGGTTGTAGTTGTAAACATTGATAACAGATGGCGTTATTTGAAGTTTCAACTGATAGTAAATAATAACAAAAAGTAGGTACTAATAAAAAATATTATTAAACTTCAATACACATTTCCAACAAACTTAAAAGTACTTTTCAAGCGGCTCTCCCAATATTTGTTCGAGCTTCCTGATTGCATCTTTTGTAGATGTTTCTATTCTGGAGTCACCATCTTCAAGCAGTTCGGCGAGGAATGGAACGCTTTCAGCCAGAAGTGGTAACCAGCTGCTGCCCAACTGCGTTGCCATGGCAACGAGGCAGTCCAGGGCTGTCAATCTGCAAATAGCAAATGAATTTTGTTTTAGAATAAGCCACACTGTCTGTCACGGTGTCATTGAAAGTAAACTACATTATTCCTCATAATGTTTTGTTTTCTTCATGAAATCAAATTAAATAGATATTTTCATCTGATTGGTTTATTTTATTGTTTTTTTTTTTTATCAAAAACAACTGTTATAAATAAATAGATAGACAGCTAAAAACATAACCCCTTATTTTTGGCTTTGCCGTAGTATAAAAGAGACAGACTTTCTGAATAACACTAACCTTATTTCAGCATCATTATGTCTCGTCTTCAACAGAATCTGATAGTTCAAAAGCTTCCACAACGAATCGTCTGCAGTTGCAACAGCAAACTGAGACACACACGGGATTATGTACTCTGTAGCCCTTGCTTTAAGGTTTTGAATACCACCTATCGTGTTCTCAAGCTGATCCACCACAGGTTGCATTAGAGTTTCGAACCTATCTTTATTCAGGAAACTCTGGCTGTCGTAAAGGAACACTGTATGCAGTGTTTTAATTATGTACTTGATCAGCATCAAGCATTTGTCTTCGGAATCAAAGTATAGGTCTTCAGTTTTGCTGTTGTTGCAAGAGTCGAGGAGATCTGAGGCGTTCTTGATGAAGTGACCAGCAAAGAGAACGAATAAGCCCTTCAACTTGTCAGCAATAGCACTGCTTAGTCTGAAAAAAAATTAAAATTATTTTACTTAAATATTTTTTTATTTAAAGTTTAGTCAACAAAAATATTAATGACAAGGGCTGATTTTTCTCATTGATTTTTCCATTTTCAGATATATTATATCTAAAACAAAACTTACAAATAAGTTTCTTTATACGAAAACTGGAGACGTCAACTTTATTTCAGGGATAAAAGATGGCAGTGATGACAGAACAGTTGAAAAATCAGCCATAAAACAAATAAATAAATGTTTATCATACCTGTAGAAAGTTATAGTCCTGTCCTTGTGTCCTTCAAGATTGGTCCTTATCGCCCAGTCATAGATCTTAAAATAGAACGGTCTAAAACTGGTCTCAGACAGTTTCAACACCAGACACACCAGTGCATTCACGACTTCATCTTCAGCCCTATCTATGACGTCAGCATCCACATCTTTTTCTACTGCATCACTTCTTAGTTGCAGTGCATTCAAGAAGAATGATGTCAGGTCCTGCTGTAATGCAGTGAAATCTGCTGTCGTAACATTTGCAAAGCTGTCAGCCAAAACCGACATAACAGGACCAACTGCATCGAAATTCTCTTTCTCCAAGAGCATTTGATGAGTCTGGTTCACAACAGGAATCAACACCCTAGGAGGTATAGACCCAGCAATTTTCTTCTTGATAGTCAAAAGCTTTGAGACTATTGCCGACACTTTGCTGCACTCCTGATCTTGGCTCTGCCATTTGGCTAACAAAATAGAGTACTCGTAAAGAATTTTCTGCAAATAAGGACTCAGGAAAAGAGGTAAGCTTTCAACTATTTTCGCGATTGCTGTTACTGTGCTGAGCAAGACCAATTCTTGGGTTTCTGCCTTACGCTGCTTTTTGAGTACTTTGATTAAAGCTGGCATGAATTTTCGAAGGCTGACCAAAGCGTGTGCCTTTAAATTACTGCATAACTCAGCCAAACACAGAACAACTGAAGCCATAACATTACCAGGAATGTTTGGATTGCAAGTATAATCAGTTACAGTTTCGAGAACATTCTTGAAAGGCTCAGGATTCTGTGAAGCGAGCATTTTTGTTAACAACTTCAATGACAGCAGAGCAGTTTGTTGGTTCAACTCCAGTTCTTGAGAAGCGATCTCGGTTAACCTCTCATCTCTGACTTCAATTGTTTTAACAATGTCTAATAGAGGAGGAAGTAAAGAAAACAGTAGGTCCTTATCGATACCTTCAAACAATTCTGGGCTGAACTGAATTTTGGAGTTGAGCAATTCCATAGACTTCCTTCTGACTGTCTGTAGAGTATGTTTTAGAAGACCTCTGACTACAGACAAGAACATAGGCGCCGTTAGCAAATTATTTGTATGGTCAAGTAAGTCATAACTATGATGCAACATCACACGCCAGTATTTGGCAGTTTTGTCATCTGATACTTTGGAAATCGTCTGAATGAAAGTCAGAATATTAATAATGAAGGATTTATAGTTAGTTTCCATGGCTTTATCATCAGTAGCCTGGCTGCTGTGCTGGATAAACCTGGATGACGCTAAGCAGGTGTTCATAAAGGTGATGATCATGTATTTGTAGTGCCGTAGCTGTAATGGCGTGTGTCCAACTACGCTAAATATGTCACCAGGATCGACATCAGCATCCATTGTGTTCTCATCCTTTTGTAAGGGTAGGGATTTGATGTAGACAATCAGTTTTATGAAGTTTTGTAGAGCGACTTCTGGTGGGAATTCTAAAACAATGCTTTGTCCAAAATCAATTCTATTGATAGGCGCTTCTTGGTCTGCTAAAGTTCTGGAATGAGGTTTGTCTATCTTCTTCTCTTCACTGAAGTGTGCAACATGAGTTTCTAAGAGTAAAGCTAGGAATACCCAAAGGAACTGACTGGCTCCAAGAGTTTCGATCAGCTTTTTGAATAACGGAAGCCTTCTGTGTTCCGGAACATGTAATACACAGTCAGCGAAGATACGCAAGACAGGAACTACTCGGTTCTGTAACTGTTGAAGTTCTTTTTCAGTATAATCCTCGATATTCTTGTCCAGTTTGACCAAAATTGGAATCAAAGTCTCTATAATTTTGATTATTATTTGGAAACTGTAAGCATCATCATGTCTAAGGACTGAGGTTCCCATGAATGTGAAAATTTCCATGGTATGGTGAAGAACTTGTTCTGGTAACATGAACGCAGCATGAGACAAGAGGATCAGAGCATGGTGGTGAGTTTGAGGGTTTTGAGTACCCCTGATACATTGCACAGCCAATTCCACGTCAAAAACGGATTTGAGTGACTTCATTTGATCTTTATCTTTTTCATCAACGAATTTCTTGCAATAATACCAGAGAGACGACAGTATCAGCTGTTTTGTATACTCCACGTAAGACTGCTCTTCGAATCTTAGGCATTTGTTCAGAATTTGGAACAAGAGTGACACAAACGAGTTATCCAACTTCATTTTCTTCTTGCTTTGAACGAATTCAAGGAATGCAACTCCTAACCTCCATTCATCAGTTTCTGTCACTTGATTAGACAGCATGGAGACTGCAGACTTCTTTTTCTTGGACACGCTCTCAGCAGGATCGACCACATGTAACATTTTCTCTAAAATAGGCTTGAAGTGACTGAATTTGAGATGGATCTTCTTCATTATTCTGGAAGCGACACTCGATATAGTCGGGTTATTGCTAACAGCACCAGCACAGGCTATTAAGTAGACTAAATCCTTAGATTTCTCCTCAGGAACCTTGTTGAAAACATTTTCGTCTATTTGCTTCATTATCAAACTGGCTGGACTAACAAATGATTGGTCCTCCAGTAAAATACACTCTCTGTACTCCTTCATACCTACTACTATAGAATTCCAAACTTGTTCCTTCGAGAATGTCGAAATAGTCGATTCATTTATGTGACTGTATACCGTTTTAAACATATTGGACTCGTAAATGTCAAATATGAATCTCGTATTCAACTGATTTTGCTGCAAAGATTCTTCTAATGATTTCAGAGACTGAACAAAGTGCGGGAATGCGACAGCATTGTTAACTTCGCATAAAATCTTCAGAAAACTTGACTTTATGTGAGATGGCGCATCCGAATTCAATATACCCACAAGTTTTAAAAGACAATTACGTCTGAACAGTTTGTTCTGATCTTTCTGTGTCAGTATCGTATTCAACACCTGTTTTACTTGATTTTGGTCCAGTAACAATTCCTGCTTATGTGCCATCAATTCTTCAAACAGTTGGACGTAAATCAGTTTTTTATCCGGTTCTTCTCTTAGTAATTTGGTCACAATATCAACGGCACATTCACGAATCGCTGTAATCGGATTGTTGAGGCAGAACAGAACAGTTAATACAACTACATTGGAGTCAAACAACCATTTTTCGGTTTCTTGTGCAGCTAAGAAATTGGACAGCAATTTGAGGCTTCTAAGTTGAAGTTCAGGTCCAATGACGTCTTTAGGATCGGTAGCATACAAAATATGCCCACAAGCAAAGTTAGCAATAAACTCGAATTTCTCTCTAGCATTTTTGAAGAACTTCTCCAGTAGTTTTTTGAGGAGGGCAACGTAATTTTCTCCATAACTTGGGATTGCACACCCGATCACACAAATCTCATACAATCTTCTAATAAGGATCGTTTCAGGAGTTTTGCACACGTCACACCATGGTTTTGGTATCTTGCTAACATTCATGTCTTCAATAACTCTGGAGAAAATGTACTCAATGATTTGGAAGAGCATATTCTTCTGGCGACAGAGTTTTATAAATTCAGGCATTATGAGGCTCGAAAATACTTGCCCTTCGGAACTGTGAACGATGGACCTATGTTCAACTGATTCAAGGAGTAAATTCAAAATGGCGGAGACTTCCTCAACTGTAGCATTTTTCAGTGAACTGATTTTTAACAGCATATAGAAGCAGACATCCAAAGTATTGTTTTTATTCAACAGATGTTCGTCAAGTATCTCGTCCAAGTTTATCGTTCTATCAACAAACAGTGCTTTGAAAATAACGTCGCATAGTTTTGCAGGGTCTTCTTTTATGGGTCCTTTAAGTTCTTTAGTTTTATTAGCAAGTCCTAATTTCTTTCCCCAATCCGAAGTAAGTATCTGCCATGTTAGTTTAGCTGACTCTTCATCATTCGGGAAAAGATATGGGACTAAAGCTAAAACTGTTTCTTGGTTAACAGGCAGGATTTTGATGGAACAAAATTTAGTAATTGCTTTTTTGACAATGTGTCTCCATTTCTTAGAACCCTTTCCGATAATAGCAACAAAAGTGTTGGTGGCATCGATTTCATTTAAGACCTCTTTTAAATACTCAGCAGGGATGTCCAAAGCTGCATTAACCACTTCAGGGGTGTCATCATTAAGCCTGTTTACCATAGACTCTTTCACAAAATCAGCATTTTCAGTTTTTAATGCTTTAAATTCTTTTGCAATATACTTGATGGCTTCTACACGCAATTTTGCGTTCACATGGTTAAGGTTTTCAAAGAGATATATGCCTCCGACCTTATGTGCGATTGCTGGTTTAAAACCTAACAATTTGGATAGATGGCTCCTTCTTTTGGATGAAGTCTTGCTGTTAGAACTCATTTCTTCTTTGATGACTTTATCAAATGCGTCGGGGTACTGACGCTCTAAGTTCTTCAAGAATAGTGCATACCAGTTGAGGGTTTTGGAAGACGCATCATCTTCATCAATGATCTCTACGTCACTCTCATTACCATCATCACCCTCATCCATTGTGTTTGAGCTTTCAGGCTGGAAGGAGTCCAAAACGCACCTGAAAATCAGAGAATTTTTATGTCAGCAAATGTAAAGCCTGGTTCATAATAACATGGCATATGAGTTATGTATGTCCAGCTATTGTATAATAATAACTGTAAGTACAAATACTGTGACTGTAAAATATACAATTTAAAAGTGTATTAATACGCACGAACGTAATAAAATCGCGGCGGACTTTATCACGCACTGAATTTTAAACTCTAGGTTTTGAGCCGAACGTTGAGAATCCAACGCGCTGGGACGAGAGTGCGTCCTAGCGCGAAAAAACACACTGTTGGATTTTCAACTCCCGGCTCTCTAAGCAGAGCGTTGAAAATCCAGTGCACGAAAAAAAATAGACGCGGGATAAAATCGCCCGTGTGTATCTGGGCTGTTACTGGCAAAGAAGAAATACTTTGACCTTCAGTCAGTACCAATTAAAAGGAAACTAAGAGTTAGAATCTGCATGTTAGAGTTTGAATCCTGAATCTGGCTACCATAAGTAGCGAATTTGCAGCTGTGCATGCACAATTCGCTACTACATAGTTTATTGCATCAAATCAGCAAAGTGCAGTAAAGAATAATTCTTACAAGAGTATAAAAGCACTATAATTATTTCGTTCTGTGTTAATAAGAACTAAAGTTCATTATTTTATTTAAACTTACTTGATAATCAATTCAGGCTTCTGCTGCTTCAAATCTACTTCACCAATCAATATTTCTGGCAGCTTACAGTATCTCCAAAAATCTTCACCCTGTATCAATGGCAGGACACTAGACAGGAATGCCATCAAAAAGGCCCTGATGTTGTTTCCCCTTTCAGCTAACTTTTTAATATGACCACATAATGCGTTCATTATATCCACGGACATATCATTCAGTATGTCTTCCGACATTCTTGTCACATGATCCTGATTCTCGTACATCATAGTAATCAGAATTGCAACATCAAAAGAAATATCAAATTCTGTTGTCAAAAGTTTTAGAACTATTTCGTTCAATGTATCCTCTTTGAGACTTGTTTTAGTGAACAAATATCCAAGTACAATATACGCAGCTGCTCTGAAGTCCGGGATTGGTGACTCTATAGCTTTTATCACAGTTGGTAACAAAGCATTCACAATTCCTTCGGTAACTTTCTTGCTAGTGTCAATAACACCAATAGCTGTTTGGCAGAAGAATGCAAACACAGTATTGAGTTGTGTTGCCCTTTCACCAAACTCTTTTACATATTTCAAAGTTATCTTCGCAATAAATTGCAAAGTGCCGGAATTTGACACACATTGGTTGAACAAAACTTGATTGGCTAATGCAATGCCGTGTTTATGAATAGGCATAAGCCAGTTCCATCTATTATTGTATGATTTGATGTCCATCAGCTGAACAAAACGGACAAATATTTTTGTACCGTGATATGGTAGAATGAGAGCCATGACAGCATCTTGATTGTAGTCATGAATGTGGTACCTGTTGATCAACCATTCTAGGGATTTGTGTGATGATTGTAAAAGAAGGTAAGGTGATAACTGTAGAAGAAACTTCTCTATGGTCTGGTCAAGATTTTGATTGACCTCCTTGGATTGCACTGCTCTTTCAAAGTCTTTTGAGGATAAACTGAACAGTGAATCTTCAAAAACACGGAACCCTTCATATAGAGCTATGAGTTCTTTCAACCCACTGATACCAATTTCATAGAACGTGTCTCGATCTTTGTTGGCGGCTTCTTTCGGGTCGAAGAGCAATGAAACAGTTTTGCTGTCATCTTTATAAACTGTTGATTGAGGTACTGTTAGCTTTTTGAGCTGCTCTGCTAAAGATGTAGCAGCCATGGTTTGTTTTGTTTGTTATTATCTGTAAGCGGCCACAAAAATAAAGTAAGTTAAGTACCATGCCGCGACAAAATAAAGGTTATGTTTTAATGTTGAAAATAAACACATACCAATTAATCATTTATGGAGAGATAATATCAATTAGTAATGTTTCACTTAAATCTTATAATTGCATAATCACTTGTTATTAAAATAAAGTCCGATGAGCACGAGGAAAATCAAAAATTCAATGTTTACTACTAGCTTGTCAATCAAATGTGGAGAATGTCAATGTCAATGTCAAACTGGCTTGATTTACAAAGGCTGCGTTCCGAGAAAGGATGTAATTGATTTGAGCGTGCTAACACCCAGTACCGAATTAGCGTGAGCGCGATAACGATATTCAGTAAATCGTAATAGATGACTTCATGACATGCGCCATCTTGCAATAACGCTGACCATGCCCTAAATTAATATCACCGTGAGCGCTGTCAAATATGACAGTTGTGCCGTATTGTCTTGAGCATTGACATATAACATAGTCTTGCGTCGCATCATATCTTCGCATATTTATATTTTTCTCTTGTTCTCACACACTATTGTCTACATTTCTTTCTGTATCTATTTTACTGATTAAAAAAAAAAAATGGTGTTACAAAGAAATTATAAGCAAGTATTGACGTTGAGTGAGCACTATGAGGCGCGTTCACGAGCGTTCCGAATTGTTAGCGCTGTGAGTGATTATGTCTAATTCGGAAAGCGACTAGACGGTTAGCTAACACGTTTAATTTACAAATTCATCGTTCATTTCACATTATTTTTCTTCCATATTTTTAGTAACTTCGATTTGATTTACATTCTCATTTCTGTACAAAAATCAAAAACCGTTAGACAGACAAAAAATGAAAATGAATTACGAACGAGTGCTACCAGACCGCCTATAAAAAGATTTTCATACTATTGTGTATTTATCACATCCTAACAATACATATAACATAATCAGCTATGGGTGCCGGGACGGAGGGTACAGGAGGGTGCACTTGCAATATGTTCTGTGCACTTGCACCTCCTTGGCTTCAAAATAAAAAATAGGTGTAAAAACATTCTGAACTAAAGAAATATCTGAAAACGCGTAATACAATAATAAAAAAATTAACTATTCAAGGCGTGATCCTAAAATTTTCAAGCTCGCTCAGCTTGTCTTGCATACGACAATCTCTGAATTCTCAAGCCTAGATTAGTCGACAAAGTACCGAACTCCTATTTCTGAAAATCGAATCGGCCATAATAAGCGAGGTGCTAACATTATCGAGCTTGATGCGCTCACTCTTGCATCCTTCTCTATCTTAATTATAATTAAGCTTCTTTGTATAAATCGACACATGTTAGTCCTCTTTCTGTATGAATGGACAAAATAAAACCTGCCATTCGTTGCGATGGATAAATCTCTTAGTTTTAGGCTTTTCTGCATAAGTCGAATAGTCGACGAAGTTGTATGAATGGACAAACGGTAACCTAACTTATCCGAGGTGTATTGCAAAAGTGATCGAGTTCGCTTCGTGGAGCTGAAGATACACGCATGCCTCTGAAAATAAATCTGCCGGCGTCCATGTAATCAGCCTATTACGTTCCCATTGCTGGCGGAGGCCAGCCAGGGTCCATGAGGCCTCAACTCTGTAAGAGAGGAGAAGAGTTGGTCATAAATTCATAAAACACCACGCGAATCATACTGAATTGCTAATCGGCGCATCAGGCCTCATGGATATCCACATTCGTATGCTTTCTGTCTTCATATTTTGTCTTTACCTCCATTATAAATGATATTTGCTTGTCAAAGTTGAAACGTCAGCCTTTATTATCTGAACTGAATTGGCAATAATACTCACAATAAAAGTGTAAAAAAGCAGCTTGTTCCTCCAGTTGTAAAAGCAATCATGACCAAACAATAAAGTTAATTATTTATCTATTATATATTCTATACTTGCGACCCGCTCCTGCTTCGCATGGTTTTTAGGACTTGACAAATTATATTGATAAAATATAATTATATTTTATCAATATAATTTGTCAAGTCCTAATATATAAAAATAAAATAAATAAGATAAAATATAATTGATATGATTTCATAAGTAAATGTATTACACTCGTAAACCTTCGTGAATAAATTCTGTATGATGGTAGAAACCTCATCAAAATCTGTTGCGTGGCTTAGAAGAACAACCCGTACATACAGACAAACGCGAAAAGCGACTTTTTTATAGTAATTATGTGTAGAACGCAGGCAGATTGTATGATTCGTCATTTTACAAACGGCGCCGTCCGTTTACAAACGCTGGCGGTTTTGCACACGTAACATATTAAATACACACTTCAAAAAAAGTTTGTGATCACACAAAGGCTGCTATATTTTTCTTTTTTTAAATAGAAATACACTGTTTGAAATTATAAAATAAAACGTTTTTTAATAACAAAAATTGAGTAATTCAATCCTAACGTAATTGTAACAGAAATTTGATGGAAAGAAATGGATCGTTTAACCAAACTTATACAACAATTTAAGGAAGAAGAAAGAAGGTTTTTATTTAATACATTATAACTCCTGAATCCTCCCCTGGCTCGCACACATGCGGAGATCCTCTTGGCTGGGCATGCTGAGGATCAAGTTATGTCAGATTTCTGAATGAGCGTAAGCTTGGATTGAATTTATTTTTTTATGGAAAAACAATTGAGTTTGTTTTTTAATTTATTGTAATTCATTATGTAAAGAATCTAAAAAGAAGAAGAAATTTTAATATAGTCTACTTACCGTAACAAAAAAGATTTAGATTTTTCAAACTTATCGCAAACTTTTTTTGAACTGTCTACAAAGTTTTGCACAATGCAAAAAACGTGCATTTTAGTCTGTGGTGCATTTGCACTGGCGAAACATCATTGACCAAAACATTGAAATCTCTGTGTTCTGTCAATATTTTCCATACAATATTTGAAGTGAGCGATTCGTTCTTCTGTGACTAACTGCGAAAATTTTCCTATTTTTAATTTGGAAGTCACAAAGTGGTGGATATTCACAAAATGTACAAAAACAGCTGTTTTCACTGTAAAAGGATGGGCGAATTTGGTTGGCGGAGCTCAATCTGGCTGGCAACACTAACAATGACACTACTGCAGTACTGGCTGTTTGACTTTTGCAGTTTTGAGTTTTGAGTGAATTGAATTCCACTCTATGATTCTTGTGATAATGTTTACAAATCTCAAGGATTTTGCGTAAATAATGATAATGAGTTTTATCAATTACATAAATAATAATGTGTAAACTATGACGTATAACATAGTGTAATTTTAATGCGTGTTTATATCCGTACTCAGTAATCGTTGAATAATATAAGAGTAAAGTTCTTTGTTCTCGTGTTTTATAAACATGGCATTAAAAATCGTATTTTGTGCCGTTCTGTTATTTATTGCTCCTATTTTAACCTATAAGCCTGTGGTATTAATCCATGGGGTTATGACTGGGAGTGCTAGTATGGAAATGATAAAATTGAGGATTGAAGAGGTAAGTTCTTTTAGTAAGTTCTCTTTTTGAAGTTGATTTTTTTGCTCTTCATACCTGGTAAGGCCAAGGTCAAGTTCATTCATCCAGCGCATATTTGTCTGACTATGGCTGTAATGACCCATACATTGCAATTGTTAGGGGGAAGACTCACAATTTAACAACTTTGCATGCAGGTATTTCGACCTGCGATAATTTTTATCTTAATTTAACGCTGAGCACTATCAAAAACCCTGTTTTTTATTCTGTCATTTGGCCACATCAACATGCATACATCCTATAATACACTAGTTGTGCCCCGTGGTTTGATATAAAACAAATTGTATAATTTGTAAATTAAGTAGGTACTTCATTATCGGTTAGGATTCTTTCTAGTATATATTTTTGCTTGGCTCCTAAGGGCTGATTTCACCAATGAAATTGAACACAATCATCAGTTCACGGGACATAGGCCCGTATTACAGAACCTCACTCAAAACTTAAGCTCTTACTTAAAACTCGTTTTTTTAAAGCCTTTTGATTGTTTGAAACTAGTTTTAAGTAATGCTTGAGCCTTGAGTGAGGTTCTGTAATACGGGCCTAAAACGCATTCAAGAATGGTTGCGCCACATCTTCTTCCCAGCAAAAGCACTAGGAAGTGGTGAAGGGCGGGCGTTTTGGGGGACTGTCTTATGTAATTACGTTCGAAAAGTGCTGATTCTCAGCCTTAGTTTGAATAAATGACTTTAGATGTACTGAACGCATTCAATTTCATTGGTAAAATCCACAGTAAGAGTTGTAGCGTAATGTTAAATAGCTTTCCTCAAAAATTGGGCTACCTAATGCTAAAAGAATTTTTCAAATCTGACAGGTAGTTCCAGAGATTAGCGCCTTCATACAAAAAACAAACAAAATCTTCAGCCTTATTATAGCTTAGATATCAACCTTATGTTACCTAGAAAGTCTTGCACTGTCAATTGTTTTTAAATATAGCTTGTACCAGTCTTCAGCGAGTAGGTAATAAAGTTCATAGATAATGAGTATGAGTAGGTACTAAATTTTATCTTGGGCACAGATGAATTCAGATGGATCACTGCATTTTAGGTATGAAGGTACAAGTAGGTACGCGGCAGGCTCGACTTGTCGAATTTAGTGGGCTCAACATGGTCAGAAGATATAAGAGTTACGCGATAGAAAGAGAGGCACTTTCTAGGAATATAACTGTAGGTGATTAACAATGTGCGACCTGAATTGCAATTTATTGTGTTGTAGCAAGAGTCGCTTTTTATTTAAATGGTTTTGCAGAGTGAATCATTTGTATTCATCTGTGGCTTGGGTCATTGTGTCATAATTCCCTGATGGACAACAGAAACAAGTATTGAACAATGGATTGTTGTTTTAATTTCCAGCCTGTAAAAATATGCTTTTATTTACTAACACAAATGTTCATAATATTGTCATTGTAATAAGTCTTAAAGATAATGAATATAAAGTTAATAGTTCCTCATTAACAGTATTTACTATTTATTTCTTATCTGTTGACCAGTTATTATTAATTTTATTAACAATTGCTTCAACTTTACATAAATAAACATATTATTTCAATATTTTTATGGGCTGTTCTAACAGCATCTTATGACCCTTTATGACTAAATAGCTTTTGACCGCGACTTGCCCGGGTTGAGGTCGGAAATTATCCCAGGGGAACATAGTACCGGGATTTAAAATATCTTATGTCCTAACGCAGGTCATGGTCTACCTGTGTGCTATATTTTATCCAAATCCGTTCACCCGTCTTAGTGTGAAAGCGTAAGAAACAAACTCACTTTCGCATTTATGATATTACTAGCTGCGCCCCCCCATTTTCACCCGCATAAGTTTCGATCCTGTGGGAATATCGGTATAAAAATTTCCTGTCGTAACTCAGGTCATGGTCTACCCGTGTGCCAATTTTTATCTAAATCTGTTCAGCCGTTTTAGCTTGAAAGCGAACATATGAACTTACAAATATAAAAAAATTAAATCTTTTCTATTTATATTAGTAGTAGATAGTTAGGATACATAAATTAATGAAGAAACTTATTTAAAGGTTTAAAAACACAAATTACTAAGCCAACTTTCTGTTCTGAAATCAGTGTCACTTATTAACACTTAAATTATATCAATTCACAGCAACATCCAGGCACAATAATCTACAATGTGGACAGATTTGAGAGTTGGTCCAGTTTGGAGACCATGTGGCACCAGGTGTTGGAGATTGGAATGGACATTGCCAACATATCTGCTAAGCATCCTGAAGGAATTAATCTTATTGGTAAGCACAAGAACAAAAAGTATTAATGCATCTCATATTTTGATACCACTTTATGTCCAAATTGAATCATTGTGACTGTGATTCTATGGGAGCCAATGGTTTGCCATGGACTGGTAATTGAGGCAGTCCCGTAACACATACTATGCTATGCGAGCCATGAATGTGGAAAATTGGTACCCTTGTAATTTTTGAACAATAAACAAGATACCGCAGAGTAGTCATGTTGAAAAAATATGGACATTCAATACAAGAGCTGACTGGTTAGTCCAGCTTATCCCGCCATCTTCGTCTGGGCCAGCTGCGATACAAAACCTTCAAAGAATTTATTAATTAAATTATAACATCACAAACCTACCAAGAGATGAACCAATAAAGTTTTATACCATTTTATTATAGTAACACTTACTTACAATATTACTATTTACATTCCAGGATATTCCCAAGGAGGTCTGATCGCGCGCGGCATAGTGGAAACATTTCCTAATGTGTCTGTAAGCACATTTATATCTCTGAGCTCACCACAAGCTGGACAATATGGAGGTAAATACGTTTTATTTATTTATTGCCATAATAACTCAAATAGACAAAGAAATAAGAAAAACATCAGCACTGCTATGAGTGTGCATGCGCAAATTGATTGACATGTCATTCACATGATATAAATGCTTGTGACGGAAATTACCAATATAGAATACCAAGCTAACAGCACCATGTAACGATTTTGAATTTGAATGATTGCCCAATTTAATTGTATAGGGAATATTATTTTTTATAACATTGATTTTATATTCTGTGATTACTTGAACTCACACACTGACTTATTATTAGTATTACTTGTTAAAATGTTACGAACATCGTATAATTTTACAATGTTTGTAAATATGTGAGCACCATGCATATAACACGTCATAATTAATTTATCTGTCATTTCTTCATTTTTCATTATTTTTACCTATCGTGTTAAAGTAACCTTATTCTAGGTGCATTGTCTTCACGTATAATTACTGTATACAAGATATTGTGAAAACATTTCAAAAGAGTACCTAACGGTGGAGTTTCTTGGCCATTATTCTCCATACGAAACCTTTTGGAAAGGGCGACTAGAATCAATTAGTATTATTTTGTAAATTTGGACGTTCAAAAGTGCCTTTTTTGTGCCTAATTGAAATAAATTATTTGACTTTGACTTTGGAATTCGACCAACCGCATTATTAGGGGAGCAGTGGTGCCACAGTAATAACGGCCGCGACTTACCTGTTGTTGTTTGTGGGTTCGAACCCAGACAGGCGCATTACTTTGTGTAAATTATTTCATCACCACTGCTCCCAAAACGGTGAAGGAAAACATCGTGAGGAAACCGGCATGTCCTAGAACCAAAATTCGAAGACATGTGACATCTACCAACCCGCACTGGGCTCGCGTGGTGGATTACGGCCCACTCCCACTCACCGAGAGGACGCCTGTGACCCAGCTGTGGGAACATTATAGGCTGACTACGCTATGTATTATAAAGCGACTGTGCCTACTTTTGGGACCTCTGCTTATAGATGGAAAAGATTATATAAATGGTAAATACTATGGGAGTCATGAGAGTAACACACAACCTGCCCGCGCAGCGGCGCACGGTCTACTGACGAGTTGGGTCATTGGGTGGTTGCTAAGTTGACGAGATGGGTGACTGTTCAACTTAGATCACTGTCACAGAATGTTTTAAGATTTAGAAATCAATGTCTCCATAGGTCAATTAAATATTGTGATATAGGTGAGCCTAGCTACAAAGTGTATGTCCAAAAATAGGTATATGTAAGGATCGTTTACCAAATAAATAATCAATTATTGTCTGCCATATTTTGAATTTAATTTTACGCTATCCTTGTGATACGACTCCTACCAATCACTACCAATATTCTAACTTTGAACACCTACAATGTATTTTCCCTCATTTTCCAGCCGGCTTCCTCCATCTAGTATTCCCGGGTCTGGTCAAGGACACAGTCTACGAGTTGTTCTACTCGCGAGTAGGCCAACACACATCGGTCGGTAACTACTGGAACGACCCGTACCATCAGACCCTCTACGAGTCGTACAGCGTTTACCTCCCGTATATTAATAATCATATCATGTGAGTAGCATTATTATTCAATTATTAACTGGATAGGGAAGGTTATAAGCCTAAACACAAAGGGTTCTGTACCATTTGTTGTTGCAATTGAAATGCATACTCTGTGAAATTTTCAACTGTCTACCTATTACGGTTCATGAGATACATTTCGCTGACAGAAAGACAGACGGGCAGCGCTAGGCTTTCTTTTCGTTTGGGTACGGAACCCTAAAAACCAATGCATTTTTTTTTTTAAGACGTAAATATTATATTAGGTAGGTACTTATATTATTGTTTGTTTTGTTGCAGCATCTTATTTTTGTGAAACGTAAAAATTTTACCTTTAAAAAAATCGCTAAGCGGTATTTATTTCAGATATACAAAATAATCTTTACATAATTTATCACCCAGAATAGCATTATTTATCAACTTTCAATTAAATTTCCGATACACAACGTGAATTTCGCCTCTACATTCATCGGTTCCATGGTGTAACGGTTAGCACTCAGGACTCTGAATCCTGCGATCCAAGTTCAAATCTCGGTGGAACCTGAACTTTTTGTGTTTTTAAATAATATATCGAATATTTTTTTTCAATTTTAGATAATTTTTCCTTGCTTTTTATCTATAAAAATCTTGTTATTTTTGTAAAACTATATTCTGTGTTATCAATTCTTGCATTCAACTACTTCTCCAAATTAAAATGAAAACTTAATAATACTTACTTGTTTGATCTTTTTTATATAATAATTAGCAGGTATTACTTCTTTTTTTTTTAAGACGTAAATTTTTTGGCCAATATTAACTAAATTGTTTTGCCTACCAGGAAGTAAAAAAAATCTAATATGGACTAGCAACTAATAATAACTGCTTGCGTCATGCTTCTAAACGAGGTCAAGATTATAAAGACGGCCAGACGCGTCATAATGACTCTCGCGAATAACAATGTTTTTCTGTCCTTAAATTAATTGTATTTTATGAACCAGTAATTTTATTATTTAATTTAATTATATCATGTCAACATATTGTAAGAATAATACAGAGGCAACACTCGAATTTGCTTTTTTAAAATAAACTTTATGTTAATCTGAATAGACTATATTTCATATTGGCCGAATTATGTAAATATTTGGACAAATACTCTATATGAAGAAGAACATCTGAATTAAACGAGTCTTTAACTGAATAAAAAAACACGTTGTAAAAGATACGTCTGATTAGTTCTGCAGCAAATTGTGCCATTTGTTGGTACTATTTTAATTTAATTTACTTTTTTTTGTATACAAATAAGATTTTACTGCTGAAATATATATATAAAAAAAAAAACTTAACTACTATCTGGCAATGCACATTTTTTTAAATACAATTTTTCCTTAGAATAACAATAAATGAACTACTTATCAAGAAGAGTAATCTTATTAATTTTACATCAGACATCTTTTGTTTGTTCTGTTCATAAAAGATATAAGTACAGTTTAATTATACCTATACAATGTTTTTTGTGGGTGTATTTATTGAAAAAAAAATCTTGTATATTTTTTTCTACTTACCTTTACCTACTTTTGGCTTTAAAATGATTGGCGAATGTATACAATTATATTATTATAATTTGCTGTATATCTTAGATTGAGATGTCGGGCCAATTCAGTGAGTGTAATGTAGTCCGAAGATATAGGAGTTACGCGATAGAAAGAGTGGCAACTTCTGGGTGAATATAACTGTAGGTAATTAGCGCTGTGCGTCCTGAATTGCACTTTATTGTGTAGTTACAAGAGTCGCATTTTATTTAAATGATTTTGCGGAGTAAACCATCTGTATTTATCTGTACCTATGGATACTTTGTTGCAGGAAATAGTATCTTTTAGACCCTACAGTGGTAGTATTAAGTCGTAAACAAGTTTTAGAATTTTATTAGAAGTAATTGTGACAAGGGCAGGAGTATGAAGACTTGTAGTCCCATTACCTCTAGTAGGTACAGTAGGCGCTCGGTAATCCGGCGCTTACTAATCCGGCACGTCCAATAGTACGTTTTCTAACTTAGCTCTCCTGCCACAGAAATCCGTCTCCTACTCTGTAATCTACTAGGTTTAATACAAAAGTATTACAGAGCGCACGCATTGATCGTTGTCGTTCTGCAGTCCGGTCCGATTCTGCGAGAGTATTATTACGTAAACTACGTCCAAGTCCGTAGGTGTCCATCATAGTGGGCTCTATCAGAATACCAGCGCGGTGGTTTTTTTTTTTTTTTAATATGACCCTATTATGATGAGAGAGCCTTTTTGGCCTCGCACAGGCCGTTATTATTTTGATGGTTTTTTTTTTTTTTAACTTATACTTAAATATTTGTCTACTGAATTTGCGAGCGCCTACTATACTTACAAATAAAAATGAATGTGTTTTCTTACTTAATTTCAGGTCAGCAAAATCTGCAGACTTCAAGAACAATTTGCTGAGGTTAAAGAGACTAGTACTGATTGGTGGCCCCGATGATAATGTCATCACGCCTTGGCAAAGCAGGTATAAAAAAAAAGAATTTGTTAATTTAAAAAATATATATAAATTTGTATACAACCTTATCAAGTTTCAGGCTATAAATATGTCCATCCATAGCAAAAACCGTGTTCATAAACAAGGATACGTTAAGCTTCTTCTTCTTTTCGTGAAGTTAGTGACTATATAGCCTGGTGTCAGAGTTTTATAGCCCCCCATGGGCCTCTGACTTGGCTTCACATGCTGTCGAGGAATTTGTCCCAGGCAAGCCGGTTTCCTCAAGATGTTTTCCTTCACCGTTTTTGAAGCAAGTGATAATTATACAATACGCACATGAATCTGAAAAGTCAGAGCCTAGTGGTGTGACCGTCAGACTGCCAAGTTATAGGCCTCGAGTTCGAATCCAAGGCACGCATGTTAAATCTACAAATGGCCCTATTAGAGTGGTCTTCGAATATTTAGAAAAACGAATTTTATACCTATTTGGAAAATCAACAGAATTGATTACGACTAGAATTTGATGAACTTTGATTCCAAATATATTTGCGAGAACTGATCGAAGTGGCGGTGCTTGGTGGAGTCCTAGGTCCAGCAGTAGACGTCTTTCGGGTGAAATGATTTATTATTTTATTTGGTTAGCCCACAATTGTTTACACAATACATTCGACCATTACTTAAAGGTGACAAAACATGCACCATTTATGGTATTACATAATATTAGGGGTTAAAAAAATTGAAATGAATTGAATTGATTGATTGTTTTTTAGGGGTTTGAAATTGCCAATTTGTACTGAAAAATTGAAATACCTTTTTTTTTAAATTTTAACATATTTTTTCATCAATATAATTACCATTATTATCTATACATTGCTGTCATCTAATAGGTCATTTATGCCTTTGCGATAGAACTCTCGTGATCTAGATTCGACAAACTGTGTGAAAGCATTTTGTACTGCCTCCTGAGAAGAAAACTTTTTATCACGTAGAAAACAATAGTAGTCCGTTGGAGCAAGGTCTGGCGAATACGGAGGGTGACGAATGGTATCTAATTGCAGTTCCTATATAGTTAAAACGGTTTCTCGTGCTGTATGAGGTCTCGCGTTATCATGGAGCAATAATGGTGAAGATCGATTCATGAGTCGGGGCTGTTTCACTGCTAGTTTTGCTATCATTGTTCGGAGTTCGGCACAGTAGACATCTGCCGTTATTGGTTGACCAGATCGGAGAAAGCTATAGTGAATAACACCATGCTGAGACCACCAAACAGTTACCATTTACCTTTTTATTGATAAGCTTTGCTTTAGGACACTGTTGCGGCGTTCGACCTGGGGTCAGCCATTGCATTTTTCGCTTACGGTTATCGTAAAGAATCCACTTTTCATCACATTTCACAATTCGATCCAATATTCCTTCATTTCTGTATCGATTCAACAAGGCAACACAAGTTTCAACACGCGTTTCTTTCTGCAGATCAGTCAAATCATGAGGCACCCATTTCTCATATATTTTTATTTTATTGATTTGACGCAAATGAGTCAATATTGTTGGTAAGGTAACGTTAAACCATGCCGCTAATTCCTGGGTAGTTTGGCTCGGATCGGCTTCCACCATCTCTTTCAATTCATTATGCACCTGTGTGGGCCGTCTTCCACGTGGTTCGTTCTTCAAATCAAAGTTTCCATCACGAAAGCGTTTAAACCAAAATGGCACGGTGCGTTCATTAGCAGACCCCTCTCCAAACGCAACAATGATATTGCGAGCTGTTTCTGCCTCGTTAGTTCCGCGTCGGAACTCGTATTAAAAAATAACTCGAATTTTCGAAGTATCCATCTTTCTTGTCTAAGCTGAATAAAAAAACAAAGTTGAAAGTCGATAATCGAATGTTGCACATTTTTTAAAAGAAGAACTTTATAGGTACCATGAGAAAAAAGTTTCACCCAAAAATCTCAAACCATGAAGGTTCTATGTCAAATCGAAGTACCTAGGTACTTCGATTTGGCTATTACAATAAAACGGAAATTTCATACTTTAACCCCTATTATTACAAAGCCAAAAAGGATATTTACAATTAGTTATTCAATAATTTTTGGTAATGTAACAATAATAATAACAAAACTGTTATTCTAAATAGTTAGTAGAGACGCCAGCACATCAACCTACTACAATCTGTCAAATTTCTTTAATAGACTTTGAACTTTAATACTAAAGGATAAGGTTCAAAGTTGATTAGGAAAATTTGACAGTTTCGGGTCGGTTGACCTGCTGGCGTCTGTACATTGTTGTTATTTATTTTGTTAGTACATTTTAAATCCAATGTGTGTGCAAGTGCAATCCACGACGACGCGCCCCACTCCGCTCCGCTCCGTACTAAAGTACAGCTTACAGTACTTACAGCTACAGTACTGGGGCGCGTGGTCGTGGATTGCACTATCTGTACTCAACAAAAATATTCTAATTCCAGTCAATTCGGCTACTATGATGCCAACGAGACGATCGTCGAGTTGAAAGGCCAGGACATTTACATGGAAGACAGGATAGGCCTCCGGACCCTGGACGAGAGTGGTCGTCTGCACATAGTGACTGTTCCAGGAGTAAACCATTTCAGTTGGCACATGAATATTAGTATCGTTGATGATTGTTTGTTACCGTTCCTGGATTAGGAGCTTTGGAAAATGAGGGTAGTTGAAAAGTGGAAGGTTGTGTCAGACATTTTTATTTGTGAACTTTTCTAAGAACGTTTATACTGAAAGCTGGCAACGTCGCAAATTGCAGCTAGAATATTAATAATGAATTGCAATTGTAACACTGAATTTGATTTTGTAACCGTTTTAGGTGTAAAAAAGTTCAAATCCTTTTTGTCTAAAACTAAATATTCGGTGTTATGATATTAAATATTTTAGTTAACTAGTTAGCCATATTTCTTATTTCCATACAGTAATATTGTCAAATTAATCAAAACAGCGAAATTTTTGACAGATATTTGTGACGCTGCCCACTTTGTGTATAAACGCTCTGAAGACATAAACACAGGACAAAATGAGTCATAAGTTTCAACGACTGTACCACAGTTGTATAATGTCGGATGAAAATGTTACAAAAATGTGACAAAAAAACGAAAATCAATTTTATGTCTTCACAGTAAGGTCTATAACTCTTTAACTCCTGTATAAGGAATAGTATGCCAACGTAAGAGGTTCCATCGACAACATCACAGTCGATGATTTTGTCGGATGTACCAACTGATGGTAAACGAAAATCGATTGTATGTCTTTACATGAAGGTTTATAATTCTTTAAGTTTTACATCCGGTAGGTGGTTGATCGCTTTGCTGCGTCGATGGAACCTCAAGCTATCCGCTACCGGTTTGATCTGAAAATCATTTGTTAAAATATTTTGGTATAGTTTAACCGAAACCGCTGTACCACCACGCCTTAGGCATGTGCGTGGCGAGACGGGGAGGCAGTGGAGGCCGCTCATTCGTCAACGCTCACGACGTCCCGCCGCTCATTCTTAACGCTCACGACGTCCCGCCGCTCATTCGTCAACGCTGCCCCAGCCTCGCCCCGCATTCCTAAGGCGTGGTACAGCGGTATAATTGAATCTCTAAGATACCCTTGTGTAGCACTTCTAACGAATTATAATGAGGCCAAACGAACTTTGAATATTGGACAAAAGTGATAGTAATTTTAGAAAAAAAATATTTGCTAAGTAGCCAAATTATACAGTCATTATGTACGTTTTTTTTTTGTAGCAGTACTAAATGAGCTTTCTCGAAATATTGTAAGTATCTCGATTTTTATAGTTTTTTTTTAAATGCATGTATAGAATTAAGACTAAATAGAATTCAATTCAAACTTTTAAAATTAGTTTTTGTACTGTGTGTATGCTTAATATTCTAGCATTTTTAATACTACAAAACTGTTCCTGTGAATGCCAAAAATTCATAAATTAATAAGATCTTGAAATAGTGTACAATATTTTTCAAAATTTCTGAGGTATTAAATAGTGTTTATAAACGACGATGTATGTACTAAAAAGCCTTTACTGCTACTAATTTTAGATATATTTATAAATAACGGGCGACTCATAACTGTCATTTCAGCTTTTACGTCCATCAGTAGTATTTATTACCCTCGACCAATCGGGTCGCAACAAATTAGAAGGCTGACCATTGACGGCAGATCCTCGTACGAAACGCTTGTGTTTTTTGCGACCCGATTGGTAGAGGGGCGGGGCGACAACGATGACTCATTATTTTCTTAACGTGTATGGACTATAGTGATAGTTATGAACACAAACCTCACATGCACAATACCAATCCGAAACCCGGAATCACGAATATAGTGTTTACAGATAGTGCAATCCACGACGACGCGCCCTACTCCGCGGTTACTGTACTGTAAGCTGTACTTTAGTACGGAGCGGAGCGGAGTGGGGCGTGTCGTCATGGATTACACTATCTATATATTATGCAAAGAATTTGTCAATTTTAAAGTAGCCAGTGCAGTTTTATACTAATTAATTTTTTTGAATACAATGTAATTTAGATAGTAAACTATTTTATATAGTTTAAACTTAGTACAAACGTGTGATTTATTTACGAAACACCAGTAATTAAGTAAGCCTAATTATTATTATTAAGTGGCTCTATATTAGACATTTTTATTCATATTATTTTTTATATGAAAGTTATTATGTCGCGATTATATTGAAACATTGTAACCAGGGACCGTAAACCTTTATAAATTACGGTACAGGTATCGAAGAATTTTGGTTACTTCTACGACTTTCCACGAGGTTACCGCTATTTAGGTAACCAAGAAGATAAAAATGTTACCTCTATTTACGTTACCGTTTTTATACCGGTTACACACGCAGGCGTTGCGCGCCCTTTGGCCGACGGCACGTGTAAGATAGAGGTAATTTTTATTTCGGTAACCGGTATTAATACTGGTTGTATTAAAGGTAACTTTTAAAAATACCCGTATTTGATAATACCTACTGGTTTCGGTCCCTGATTGTATATATCGCATAAATTACTTTAAAAATATTTGATAGTGAGTTAAAAATCATGATAATATTTTTGTAAGTATACATTTTTTCCTCCGTATCCCAAATTTTGTTCGGGCTTATTTGAATATAAAAAAAAAACTGTCTGGCCGTTCCTTTCTTCAGAAAGCCGTCCAGCACAGAAAGATTAAGGTATTCATTACGCTTTTTTTTTTCGTGTGGTTAGTGACTGACCTGGTGTCAAAGTTTTTATGCCGCCCATAAGCCGTTGACTTGGCTTGGATGTTTTCCTTCACCGTTTTTGAAGGAAGTGAAGCGCAATTTTAATATATAATGTCTAATGATCTGGATAAAGTCTTAATTAAGAGCGAACAGGGCCTTCGATTCTCTATGTACGAGTATTCCTCGTATTCCCGCTATTTTCTTCCTGAATAATGCCGCCTTAGCAATATTTTTTTTTCAATAAATCATGGTCTGCTGTAGACACGTCCCTGTAATTTCCTTTTTTCAGCAACTTATTGATAAAAAAAATATAACCGTTCAAAAATTACAAAAAGTGCCCTTTTTTTTCCACCGTAATTAGAGGACTACCAGACAAATTCGAAAAGTTTTTAACATAAAAGAAAATGATAGTAACCTAGACATACAAAAAAAAAAAGATTCGGCTCAGTTTTCGAGGAGAAAAAAGAGGACATACGAAACGTCGAAGTCGTCAATTTTTTTTTGTGATGTAATCGGTCTGAGCTGTTGCTGTCCCTATCGCACTCTGCGGAGCCAGATTTGAGGTAAAACGACGGCAATAGTTTCTTCATATACCTATTTTTCAAATTCCTCGCAGGCCCTGTTCCCTCTTAATGCTATCTCCTAATATTTAATGACTCAATTGAAATAATATATATAAAATAATCTCTTGATAACGTGATATTGCTGTAATTTGTATACGATTGTTTATCATGTTTATTTATTTATTAACAATCTTATGTATTATGTGTCATGATTCAAATTTGTGTGTAAAAATAGTATTGATATAAGGGCAGTTCTACCGAAAATTTTAAACGCTGTTTAGCGAATTGCGGAACAACTTTGAATCACAATTCGACAGTTTTGAAGAATATTGCTAATCCATCGCTTCATTGAAAAATGCGTTTGCTCAACAACGTAACGTCGACGTGAGTGAACTGTCAAACTGCGATCAATTGTCATTTTTTGTGTTACGCAATTACCCCGCGGGTAATTGTCGCAGGATAATTTTCAATAATATTCTGTTTTAAGTTCAAACTTCTAGTGCTAAGCCTATCACAGAAAAGTTAGTTTGGCTTAGACCAAACGATCAGTATACGCTGCAATGTTGTTTCTACAGCCCGATGGGAACTTTATGGCGACTCGGAACATGAGGCGAGTCGCTGCGCAGTAAAAAAATCACGTGTCAACGGGGTGAGGGGTGCAGTACTGCGCAGCGAGTAGCGCACTTCAGAACCGCCATAAAGTTTGACGATAAGTCTATAACGATGCATTTATGGCGTGACAAATAAATGAAGTTTGACAGCCAAATCCCCATTTACACGGTGCAAGTTTATTGTCTATGGCATACCATAAAACTGAAGCAGTAATTTACTGGCACCGTCCAAACAACACGTATAATACGTGGCAAGTTAGTTGCCGTTAAAAACTGGTATAGTAAAATAAAATTACAATAAAATTGCACAAACAATAAAATCGCATCCAATTCTGGCATGAAAATGTTCTATCATTCAAACATGAGTGCGGTGCGAACAAAACAAGTTAAAAAATCTCTGAGAAGACGTTCAATAAATTTACTTAAATATTTGGCAGCGCAAATACGAATATACAGGGTGTTTGGCGCATGGACCGACACAATTATTTGGGGGATTGGGAGCGTCATTTGGGAGGTTTCACCCAAAGACCCCATGTACTAAGTGTCACGGTTATTGAGATGTTTTTTTTGTTTTTTTCACAAAATTACCCGAAATCTCGCCTTTAAATAGTCATTACTTTTTTGTTTATTGTTCTAATTGCACGAAATAACTTTTATTGTATTCTGCAATGTATTCTTATTCTAAATAATTAAAGAACTTTTTTAAATAAAACTATGTTCATAATTTTTGAAAAAAATCTAAAAAAATCATATCTTATTAACCGTGACACTTAGGACATGGGATCTTTGGGTGAAACTTCGCAAATGACCCTCTCAACTCCCCAAAAAATTGTGTCGGTCCATGCGCCAAACACCCTGTATAGACAATACTTGAATCAATTGTACAAGGACGTGCAACTCTGTGCTTAGACGATACAACTTGCATGCAATAATCGCCTTGCAATTTTATTGCCTTGGTGTAAGTCGCAAGAATGCAAGTTTGCCATTCAATTATTGACTTCATTGTTTGCCATTTTATGGAAATCGCACGCGTGTAACACTTTCATGCCATTCTTGAATTGCAATAATTGAACGTGCTTTGCCTTTATGTCATGCGATTATTGTTCTTGAACGTTCTAGCAACTTGCACCGTGTAAAGATGGGATTTTAAGATAATAGGGATGTTGACAAAAAAAAATATTTGTCCGTCATGTAGTTTTATTTTTTTTACATAATCAAAAATTGTTACATTTGAGTTAAAATGTGGCATGACGTCACTCCACGGTAGATTTTATACTGACTTGTGACGTAGCGAGCTCCCACTCCTCAACTTTATCTAATGTTTTATCTAAACCATTTTTTACTATCATATTTTTCCCAGTCAACATTCCTATTTATAATTGCCTGATTTTATGCATGTTCATAGTCGGTTTGCTTTGTAAACGTGTGATAGATTAAAATATAACAATTACAGAACCTACTACAATATTAATTCCTGTGACAATCTACACCAGCCCCCCTAGCCAAGTCACAAACGATAAACGTAAACTCTCAGTAGTCTTTAATAGATTTTCAACTTTATGTTATTGGATATAAAGTTGAAAATCTATTGAAGATTACATAGTGTTTTCGTTCGTTCCGGTCGCTAACGCTCAGTAGTCTTTAATAGATTTTCAACTTTATGTTCTTAGGTATAAAGTTGAAAATCTATTGGAGATTACTAAGCGTTAACGTTTATCGTTTGCAACTTGGCTAGGGGGGCTGGTATTTTAAATAAGATTTTTTAATATCTGTATCAGTTCAAAATCATAATGTATAATTTTATTATTGTGTTTAATAGTTTTACTAGTCGTTTGACGTGAGTAATAATAACTTTTATAACTACTTACTCATTTTGTGTTTTAATTTATTTTTAGTTTTCCTCGACCGAAGTTCTTATAATAGATGACTATATTTGGTGTGCGGTTTTTAACAGCTTAGTTATCTTGAATAGCGGCCCGGACCAATCATGCAATTTGTCATAGGTCGTGAAACGGATGCGAAACGGTTTTTTGCGTTTGCTTGCGTAAAACCACAGGTTACCTAAGATTGTGACGTCAGAACTGAAGATTTCTTAATTGTGTAGGTAGAGGTACAAAAAAAATGTGTACTCAGTTTCCTTTTTTTATTTTTCCAGTATTTGATGAAGCTGTTATTTTGTCTCGACATCACCTTGATGGTTAGTTTAGCCACGACTCCGTCTTACAATTAATACGCCATTATCGTCTATTCAAAGAATGTCGGGTAAAGCTTTGGAACCGGCTATAAACCCCGGCCTTAGTCCCTTTGGAAAACTTCACTTTTTGTTCCATCTAAAATACTTGCTTCGCCACAAACACAGTGATGAGGGTTCCGTTTTTGTTATTCAGGTAGAGGACCCCTAAAAGGTGCAGAAATGGTAATTATCAAAGCGGTCGATAAGTAAACATGAAAAAAATGGTTAGTTTTTTGGGAAAGAACGCATAACTACGGATGTAGATATTTAAATCCAATTAACTACCTAATTTCTTGTTTGTTGTTTTGCAGACTGCCACGTTGGTCTACTGATCGTGAGCGCTACTGCTGAGCATGAGGTCCTGGGTTCGATTCCCAGGACGGGCAGTGTTATTGGGTTTTGCTATCAGGAATTTCTCAGTAGAAGCCGGAGTCTGGATTTGTGCCGTTCTGCCGTTCATCTGGTTGATGGCGATAGGAGATTACATGGAACTTAAACGTAGCTGGTGAAATGTGGGTCTACTTTAGGTACTTCCACCTCTGCTTAACCCTTTGGGGGTTACAAACGTGATGTTATGTTGTTTTCTATTTCTTACACCGGTAAATTAAAATAAATCCATTTTTTTTTAAATACAATAAATTTAGTGAAAGCACATATGAATACATATTTTTCACTCCGCATTTTAGGTATGAAACTACAAGTACTACGTGGCGGGCCCGTCTTGTCGGGCCAATTCAGTGAGTGTAAGGTAGTCAGAAGATATAAGAGTTACGCGATAAAAAGAGAGGCAACTTCTAGGTGAATATAACTGTAGGTAATTAGCTCTGTGCGACCATTATTTTTTTAATTTATTTTTTTCGGTGGGATGTCATCAAATGACTTCTCCCGCTCTGGGTGGAGCGGGAGGGCGTGTCAGACTCTTACTGACTAAAACCCACCCGTGTTCCTTCTGTTACCTGTGCAATGCCAGGGGGCCACGGTATCCCTTTCGGACTTTCCCGCAACCCCGGCAGGCAATGGTCTCATCGGACCCCTTCACTTGCTGACATTTCTTTGAGGCGTGCGTGGAACACAACGCGCCGTCGACCCGGGCTTGGTCCTTACCGGATGGCGAGCTACCCATTGCTCACCGTCCGCAAGCCCGCGCCTTTGGTGGCCGGGAATCTGCAATCGGTTCCCGACACCCAGGGCGTCTCCTCCTGCGAAATTTGCCTTTCCCTCACGCGCTCCGCCTCCTCCTTCGCGAGCATTACTGCTTCGCAGAAAGAGGTGACGGCCTCCCATGCCCTCTCGCTCCGTACCATGGTACGGAGCCGCATAATGGCATGGGAGGCCATGGTCTGGACCAGGGCCGGACGCGAGAGATCCCCGCCACCGATCGCCTCCACGAGGACACGGCGGTGTTCTGCCCAAGCCGGGCATACCTCCACCGTATACTCCACCGTGTCCTCCGGGCGATCCATGCAGTGATGACACCCGGGCGTTTCCTCCCACCTTATCCGAAACAGCCGTGTCCGGAGAGGACCTGCGTCAGGCGGAAGGTGAGTACGCCGTGGCGCCTCTCCAGCCACTCCTCAAAGAAGGGACTTATCGCCGCAATAGTGGCGTGCCCAGCACTGGGTTGCGACAATCGCACTCTCCATGACGCCATGAGATCCCGTCGGAGCTCTGTCCGCTGTGCCGCGATTTCTCGCGGCATCGGAGTCAAGTCCCGGCGTTCCGCCTTCTCGCGCCACTTTTGCCTCCAGATCCCATGGCGGCAATCCGGCAAGGAGGCTCCCCGCCTCACCGGAGACCGTGCGGTATCCCCGGACCAGCCGGGTGGCCATGACCCTCTGGGACGCGTTCAACCGGCGGGGAGGCCGCCGCCTCAACGAACGCGCCCACACCGGTGCCCCGTACAGGGCCATGGACCGCACGACCCCCGCGTATAGCCTCCGGCAGGGGGCGTTTCGACACCCTAGATTGGGCAGGAGCCGCTTCAAGGCAGCCCCGGCCCGCTCCGGTCTGGGAGCCAAACGTCGGAAATGCTCCACGAAGTTCCACCGACTGTCGAGAACGAGTCCCAGGTACTTCATCGTCCACTCGACGCCAATGTGAACCCCTCCTACCGTTATTTGGGAACCCGACGGTGGCGCGTTCCGAGGACCATGAAAACACATGGCCTCGGACTTGTGCAAGGCCACCTCAGCGCTGTGCGACCTGAATTGCACTTTAGTGTGTCGTAGCAAGAGTCACTTTTTATTTAAATAATTTTGCAGGGTGAACCATCAGTACTAACCTGTGGTAAAAGGTAGCTAAGATAACCACATTCTTTCTCGAATTCGTCATCATATCAGTTTGTCAATTTATGTAAATAGACTGTTATTTACAATATTAAAATATAAAATGACGGTAGTTATGTAGATTTTAGTCTTGATTATGACCATTTTATCTTTTTAAATCTATTAAATTAGATTGATGATCTCATCATATACATAATTAATTATCAAATCGTTCGATTATCGAAAAGGATTCCGGAATCAAATCAATTCATAACTTTCTTTGCTTATCATGACATAATTGATGTTAATAGATGTGCTGCAATCTGCAATGTAGCTAGATTTGCTTTGAAAATTGCTTTCAAAATCTACAGAAGGAATATTTTCATACGGTTTTCTCCAATGGACGTACTGATTCAAGAAGGTTTAGGTGTATTATTTATTAAGGTTTCATTTTGGCTTTGTGTGAATTGGCTGAAATATGACGAGGATTGTTGAAGATATCGGAAAAAATCATGCCGCCTGGGAGCTTTACTGGCGTACGCCGCATAAACCAATAGAGTTATACGAAAACAATGTATTACGGAATTATTCATTTAAAAAATATTTAGCAACGCTTTAAGTCTATCTGTATTTTCCATTTCTCTCTGGACCCAACTCTGAAGCCCTAGTGCAGAATTGCAGATGCAAGTCCTAAGCAAAAGACACTTCGGGTAATGCGATCACAAATAACAAAATGCCACTATCAGTCAGTCATTCTCATGACAGCCTACTGTCTATAGACGTCATTACCAACTTCCTCAGGAAATGATAACGTTTTTGGAGTACCTACTTAGATACTTCGTTTACCTGACCATATAAGGTAAGGAGCGAAAACTCCATCATGTTTATTTCTCTTATCAGATATTACTCAATATTCTAAGAGTCAAGAATTACTCATAGTGTACTCAAACTATCTTTTATCTGGTTCCGTAAACTCTTATCTTGGTTCGGGCATTCCTTGCGAGCGCCTAGCTTTATCGGGACTTAATTGACTTATCGCGTACCTACTTAGGTAGGTACCTATGTTAATACAGCTGTGTGTTTCATGATTGTCTTTCGTAATTTGAATATATGACTCGTGTCATTGAGGGTTTCGACTGTTCAAAAAAGAATGAACTTGGCCACTTAACCCATGAGAATATCTTAAAACTCCATCTGTTGTTTTACTTCGCTTCTTCAACAAAAGAGCTAAGTAGATACCTCTTGTTGGAGCAGGACCTTCCTTATCTCTAACTACTTGTTAAGAGGGATCAGGGCCTGCGAGGAATTTGAAAAATAGGTATTTGAAGAAACTTAATTGCCGTCGTCATACCTCAAGTCTGCCCCTGTAGAGTACGATAGGGACAGCTGCAGGTCAGACCGATAACCTATATCACAAAGATCGTCGTTTCTTATTCCCCTTTTTTCTCCTCGAAAACTGAGCTGATTCAATTATTTTTCAGTTTTTTTTTTTAAAGAAAGAGTAGGTATATCTAGCTTGGTTCCTCTGTTACGTTAACATTTTTTCGAATTTGTCTGTTAGTCCTCTAACCACGGCCGTAAAAATGGGGCATTTTTGTATTTTTTTAGGGTCATATTTTTTTACCAATATGTAGCTGAAAAAAAGAAAATTAAAGGGACGTGTCTAATGCAGACCTTGATTTTATCATTTTTATTTTTTTTGCTCTAGAGGCATTATTCAGGAAGAAAAAAGGGGAATACATTTGTATGAAGAATCGGCCCTGTTTCCTCTTAACGTCGTGACCTTTTGTTTCTCCTATATGTGTGGTGTAGCTTTTCCTCGATCTATCAAGGCGACAATCCTTCAATCCTTGCCTTTCCGGTGTAGGCACCTAGGTACAGACGCCAGCACATCAAGCTACTACAATCTGTCAAATTTCTTTAATATATTTTCAATTTTATTACTAAAGTATAAGGTTCAAAGTTGATTGGAAAAATTTGACAGTTTCGGGTAGGTTGATGTGCTGGCGTCTGTACCTACATGAATGCATCGCGTCTGTCGTGACGTGATGTATAAGGTTGCCCATTTTCCTTCTCCTTTTTCAATAGAAGTCATTTATATTCTAGTCTTTCTTTCTATCTAGCTGCAAATTACCTACTTACTTAAATTCCATTCTTCTAGAACCAAAAATCAAAATCTCCGAATCTTTTAATTTGCTTTGGTTTCTTTGTGATTTGGTCAATGTCCATATTTCGCACGTCATTAAACCTGTTTGCTTGCTGCAGTAGGTAGAATCCCCTTCTAAGAGCGAAAATTTGTCTACCAACTCAAAAAAATATTCATGAGCTAAGTTTTTGTTTGTCTTTTAATTATTAACGTACGTAATCTAATCCGTGCGGGAAATCCCTTATTTAGGTAAGTATACCTGTTTTAGCCTTCGTTACAATATTCTATATTTGGACTTCTTTGATCTGATATTTTTGGTAAACCGGACTGGCAAAAATAAACATGTCACTTTTATTTATTGTTAATTTTATTTGCCCTATATTTAGCCTTGAAATGTAAACAATTTTTTTTTTAAATTATGTATCTACTGTTACATCTATGATTGATTATAGATAGGTAAGTAGGTACTTAAATTAACACATTTTAGGTAAGCCGTACCTATATCGGCGTCTGGTTTTAAAAGACTATGCTGAAATACAAAAGTAATAAGTACCTAGGTACTTACGAAGTTTTTGTACTTTTAAACAAACGATTCGAATGGGGCTCTGATCAGAACTTATAACCAAAATCTCAGTTTTCTGTCAGCAGGGTCTGCTGATCCACTCTTCAGAAAACACTCAAGATATTCACTGAAATCAAAGGGCCTATACACCCGCCCGTCTATTCTGCAAAAACGGGAAGTGAGCTTGAAGTAAGCTGTCATGGCTACTGATGCTATAGGCATTGACAGCTCACTTGAAGCTGACTTCACATAAGTTTTCACGGTTAGATTCTTACGGAATAGATAGTTTGCTAAAAACAGGTTTTGCCATAGGTAGGTACCACAGATAACTTCAAGTCATGATGTAATACCTTCACCAAAAAGCGCTGCAGGCTAGCCCAGTCGACCAACCAGTGACCATTCACCATAACACAATGACGTCATCGCGAATAAAACCTATTTAAACTTTTACTTTTTTGAATTCTTGATTGTTGCTTTTCTTGTGTGACTCATGCGCATGCCGCATCCGTTGATGTCGCTATGCAGTTTTTTACGCCATAAGTAGCCATGGAAATAAAGGTGGCCCATGAATCAACTGCAGTGGAATTTCCAATACAACAAAAATCTGAGTTTAGTTTTGGACAGAAGCCGATGTGGAACTGTACTTACGTCTCCTCAATCATCACCGATTTTGCAATGATCTATCCCTGCACTACTTATTTTCGACTACTTATGAACTAGGGTTCTGACAATATTATTGGTCAACTAAAACTTGCTTGAAAAAAATTAAATTATGTTATTGGTTGTCTGTGGTTGTTTTGGTCTTTGGTTTCTTCTGATTCGGCAGAAAAACCACCTTACTTTCCTACGGAAGTGTTTTTTAACATCCCTGGATTTAATTTAATACCTAGATAGATAGAATACTCTTTATTGTACACCATAAAAATTCCAGACATAAATTTAGAAATTTTACATAGGGTGACACAATGGGCGGTCTTATCGCTTAAAGCGATCTTTTACAGACAACCTACCTACATGTCTGTTGATTGTAGGTAATTTCACAGAGAACTCGCTCACCCAAAAGACGTCAGAAGTTAATTTGTGGTTTGCGTAGGTACCTATGTTAGAAATTAATTACATACACCTTTCCGGCACTACACCACATGATGATAACATTACCTAACATCCTATTACATAAAGCTGAAGTGGACCACTTGACCTACTATGTACAACTCTTGAAACTTTTACGTCAATACATGCGAAAAAGTCCCGTACCACTCAATGCATCAAGTTTTACCCGTTATGATACCGATCAATCGATAAAATTGACAGTTCGATAACTGTGACATTTTCTATTAAGTATACAGGTAAAGTACTGTTATAATCACACACACCGTAGGTACCTACTTTAGTAAGGGGAACCACCAATTGTTTTGATTACGTTTTTTTTCAATGTAGGTAGGTAAGTAAGGTGGACTCTGCAGTTTTTGCAACGCCGGGTTGGATATCCGCTTATGACTTTGCTTGATTTGCCAGACGTAGGTACCTAATTAGTCGTTTGCAAAAGCAGATTTGATTAATAAGTAGTCAACTGCTGAGATAGTTTATAGAATTATTTAGGTAGGCAAGCAGCTTCAACAATCATTATCTTTTTTATCACAAATGCTTGTGCTGAATAGTTAGGTACCCCTTTGGCATCGCTCGTATGATACGCTCAGACAAGCGATGTCTGCTTGTGTCCCAAATAAACTCACTGTGAACTAAACTGAAATAATAATAATTTACTTTTTTTACTGATTATGTATTTTACGACTATGATCCGTACCTACATACAGATTTTGTACATAATACGGACTCAGTAATAACTGTAGTAAATTAAATAAATTTACCCTGTCACCCGCACCATGCTACACCGCAAACAGTAGGTATAATAAGTATCGGCGTGTTCCACAAACGATCCCCTGGCTGGAGGCTTTGAGTTAGTAGCTTAAGGCAGCCGCAGGATTGACCGGTTAAGTAGTCATCACCTCAGAGGTGAGCTACGAGATGCCCTAGACAAAAAAAAAAAAACCACAAACGATGGGACACTTAATGTTGCGAGTCCTGTCAGCCGCACGTTACAATAACCGATGGACTCTATGGTGATGGCGCCACACACGTGGCCGAGTCTATTTAGATTGCTATCGACACTCTAAGAAGAAGAAGAAGAAGTAGGCGGCCAAGACAAAGCGTCTACCACTTACATGCCAATTATGGCAGATTTTGAACCTGCAGGGCTCGCCCAATACCTATCAGTTACTGTGACGAAACAAGGAAAGACCTGGTAGAATCCTGTATTCCCGTTGTCCCCGTGATCTGTGTCCTCGTCACGGGGACAACAGAACGTGTAGAATAGAACAATGGATATGGGCTGATGAGACATTACTTACAATAGATAGGTATTATACGTAACGATAAGAGTCATCCATTTTCCCCATCACATCCTATCCTATATCGTAGCTAAACCGCGAACATTTTGATCCTCAAATAAAAGGTAGGTACTTATGTAAATCGTCACGCTCTACGTCACAGAAGGTGTACATGACCTGGAGCACATAACATTAAACTTCAAGGAAAATCGAAAATGCTTTCTTTGTTAAGTCTGCTTCTGCAATGAGTTTCAATAGACTTTAAATGAAGAATCGTGAAGGGACAAATAAATAAATAATTTTAAACTTATTGTTTTTTTTTAATACCACTTATTTAATACTTATCTTTATTTTATTTATTTTTCTGATTTGCTTTAGTAAGTACTTAAGTAGGTACCTAATTAGCTACCTATTATCGGTAAAGATTTCTTTGAACCAAATGACAAGTGGGATGCCCCCTTTCAAATAAAGACAAACGTATTGAGTTGTTTTCAATGAAAATAGGATTCAAAAGTCGGTCAATGTCACAGGAAAATACATAGGTAAGTATATAGAAAAAAAAACATAATCCGTTTTGGTTTGCCTTGTTTGGACATCAACCTTATAAATTAGCAGACGTTGATGTTCATTGTTGCTACGTAAGAAAATAGCTGAAGGTTGAAAAGGCCGATAATCACTAAAGAAAACCCGTTGAGTCTTCTCTGAACAAGTGACGACCTGACTAAAATAGATCCTGTTTTTGTGTTGTTGTGTTTTTGTGTACTAACAAAGTTACACAAAAAGTACTCAGACAAAACGTTCCTTTTAATTTTATAACGAAATACCAGAATATGGTCCAGACTCCAGAATAACGGTGCAGTTTATATTTTGTTTTGAGTTATGCGTAGGCGCATGATTCATGTTGGTTGAGTTCTCACGGGGGCGTGCCCCGGCGCGTCACAATATTATGTTGGATTAGATGAGAGAACGGACTGTCAAAAACACCGTCTTAAATGGATCTATATTAAAAGGAAAATAAGGTAAGGTTTGATACCATAATAGATTATTAGAATTTTATTTACAGAATATAGTTAAGTATAACATTATAGTGTTATTATAATGCTAACAATTTATAGACATTTTAGTAGTCTGAAATAAACAAAATCAAAAAAAAAAATCACAAGTTCTATGAATTGTAAGACGACCGATCTAAATTTAATTATGTTCAGAAAGAAATCACCGAAACATAATTTTACGAGGAAATACTAATTTCATGCGTAGGTAAAGTCAGAATAACAGCGAAAGAAAAACTTGGCAACATTTCTATGAAATAAACACAACGCGCTAAATGTTACCTAAGTAAATAGATTTTGATTTGTCAATCGTCATTTTATGTTATTAAGTATTTTTTTCCTAACTAAGTAGGTACCTATTAATAATTCAATCGGCGCTCTGCGATTTGAATCTATGCGCATGATTCATATCAAGACTCACACGAGCGTCTTCCTGTCTGACAATTGACGCAGCACTCGATAAATAAGACTAATAAAAAAGTCAGAAAACCCAAAGAAAAGTTATAATATTTACAACGAAAAACAAACTTAGCATTTCTATGAAACAAACCACTAATCGATCTAAATAGATTATCAAACAAAAAAAAAATACAAAAAAATTGTCCCCAATCATCATTTTACGAAGAAAAACATGCGTAGAATGTATAAAAAGCCGTTTCTTATACAATTTCTGCTAACTGGCGCGTGCTATGCGTGTGAGCATGATTCATTGCGTCGAGTTCTCACGAGGGCGTGCTCCGGCGCGTCTGGCATTGTTGAAACGTTCCTGACATTCGATGCGGCCCCTGACTAGATTAGTAAGCAGATGTGACGTATACTTCATTATTGACAGCCTATATTAGCAGTCTGCTACTGACATAGGCCTCCAGCCCATAACAGTCAACTGCAGCACTGCTGGCTATAGACTTATCCCCACGCCATTTTTCTTCGGTAACTCTCATCTTGCTGCTTCGTCTGCCACCCTGCGAAGATTGTTGCCACCTAGCCTGAGGGCGTCCTATCTTAGGTTTTGGTTTAGGGTCTGGTTTTCTTAGGTCTTGATTGAGCAGTATCCTTTAGAAATCTTGGTGTCGCGAGCGTTTTACTATCATAGTCGCCATGGAGTCAGTATTTTTTTTTCGTGCGAATCCTATAGATACTATTAAATGAGCAATAGCTATTCCTAGTCACGTTCTCGAAAACGGCTCTAACGATTTCGATGAAAGTTGAAATATAGAGGTTTACGGGGACGGAAAATCGATCTAGCTAGGTCTCATATCCGGGCAAATTTGATTTGTTCCGTATTTTCACCCGAGCAGAACTCGATCGCCCAAAGTTTAGAACAAGATGGCTACCTTAGAACAATGACATGGCAGCATGGAATTAGTATGAACTATCCTATACTATTAAATGACCAATGAGCTATCTAATTACCTACGCAACATATTTTCTTCAACAATTACGACAAGGGTCTGGCGCTGTTTGTGCATGTGAGTTTAAATGTTTGTAAACGCACCCACAACACAGGCGAAATTTCAAATGAGGGGCAACGTTAAAAAAAAAAAAACGTAAAATTTGTTTCATTTTGACGGTTCAACAACATTATGTGCGTTATTTACGTTGATATGCAGTTTTTTTCGAACTTATGAAGCAATGGATTAGCATTTTGTTTCAAAACGATTCAAATTCCAATTGATCGTGTATTACGAAATTAGCGTACAGGTATCTATAGAAATATAAGAGAGTAGTGTTGGAAGAAACGAATATTAAATAAATAGGTAGGTACCAAATAATTACTCAAAAGCATAGATAAACTCCTCAAAAGAAAGAATTGCCAATTATTAAATCACCTGTTGAAAGTCTAAAGATTAAGTAGATAAACACTAACACGTGTTCTCAATATTTCTGATTACACTATCTTAAATCTAGACATGCAAAGCATACTAAAAGTGTCGCCATATATGAGTCATCGTTCAAGACGTGTATTATGCATAACATAACCAGTAAATACTATAAAACAAAAATATTTGAGTTTCCGTGCCTTTTATCGTCGCATCGCATCTGCACAAAATCTTTATCTATATTCCGAGACCGACTGCCGAGTGCCGACATATCTCGACTCAGGTTACATTACTATGGATGACTCACTCTTGCCTTACATCAATTTAGTAAGAGTCCAGTCTACAATATGATTCACCTGCGCCTGAGTTTTATTCCCGTCCCTCTCTATCTCACCAGGCTGAAAAAGACAGTCATACAAACATGAATTTTAGGGAAAATCATGCAACTTATGTAATACTTATGATTATGAATCAATCAAATCGATCATCATTGTGAGTTTTATTACGGAGAATGTTATCTTTTTAAAAATAAATGTAAGTATGAATGTAAGGAAGTGAAGTGAGGAAGTAAAGAAGGAAAACCATTAATCAAGTGTTGTTATTGTCATTAGTTATTTCTCCGTAGTCATTCAAATGACACAGTCTATTGTTTATCGAATTTCATTGATCATATTTTACTCATACATTACTTATAGGGCCAGGGTCCCCCATTAGAGCCTCTACGACAGATGGTTCACTCCGCATTTTAGGTATGAAGCTACAAACACTTGTACGCGACGGGCTTGTCTCGGGCCAATTCAGTGAGTGCACAGAGTGAGTGTAACGTAGTGAACGTCTACGTGAATATAATCGTAGGTAATTAGCGCTGTGCGACCTGGGGCCCAAGTCTGCTGTTTTTATATACTCGTCATACCAACACGATCCCATTGTAATTTTGCTAAAAGTTCGTAATCTGCTAAATTCATAATGGTCGATCATTGGTTGATCATTGTATTCCACAAACACGATACTCGTAACGAATTAAAATAAATGACTGCACAATGACGATCTCATTGTAGGTCACTGATCAAAGGAACTGTCAAAATTTTAGCAGATTACCGCCTAAGTCAGTCGTTCATTTTTCATTATGTAGGTACGAGATTACCAATAGATGCCATTTCTTTCAATGGAGTGTCAGTGGCTGACCATTGGAAAGTCATAATGACGCCAATATGTTAGTAGATTACCAAACTTGTCAATATCAACAATTATGAAATCAATGATAGACCATTCTGACACTATTGTAATAGCAGACTTGAGGCCCTGAATTGCAGTTTATTGTGTCGTAGAGCAAGTCGCTTTTTATTTAAACGATTTGGCGGAGTGA
This sequence comes from Xanthia togata, assembly GCA_963853775.1. Classification (NCBI taxonomy): domain Eukaryota; kingdom Metazoa; phylum Arthropoda; class Insecta; order Lepidoptera; family Noctuidae; genus Xanthia; species Xanthia togata. Next base: position 6,026,939 of record OY970798.1, on the reverse strand, counting down.
ACCGTCTGTATTTATCTGTGCCTCTATTACATTAGGACAATGGATATTTCTCAAGAGGCATAAAGTTAACGGGGATGCGCTAAGGTAACCCGCGGAAATAACTAGGTACCTACTTACCTACCTATTTCATGTAGTCAATATGACATTTGAGCCCAATTCTAACTTGGAGAGTTGTATTGATAATTCTAATGAATATAATAAATTCTGTAAATACATATTTGTAACGATCCCGATTTATATTTTGAGCCTGAAAATTGCAAAAAAACATAAGCAAATTTTGTATTTTCGCTTTCGATTTTCCCTATCATCAATCACTATTAAGAAAGACAAGTGTGGTGATTAAGAGGACAAGTTGCTATAATTGTATTTAAAATTGCCACGTGGTTTGAATATAAAGTGTGAACCCACCTCACATAAAAATATTTAATTCACACTTTGTTACCCGACTGCGGCGAAGCCAAAAAAGGAGTTCAGTGTTTTTTCAATGTGGTATTGTTTGTATGACATAATTATTTAAGAATATGTAGTCATCGTTTATCAAGAATGAAAACAATAAAACATGAAAATGTGATAAATTGTTTAAAGATAATTACATTCTTAAACAGTAATAAATAAATAACCTCTATCTGGGGAGGGACGGAACGTGTAAACCATAATTACTTACTAAGTACCTACTTGTAAACATGAGAACAAACTCAAAACAAGTATAGGTACACTTTTAAAGGTAAGGTAGCGCGAAGAACTGACGGCCGATGGGGCAGAAAGGTTCTGGAATGAAGGCCACGTATCGGCAAGCGCAGCGTAGGACATCCACCCACAAGGAGGACACACGACCTAATAAAGGTCGCAGGAAGCCGCTGGATGCAGGTCGCTTCCAACCGGCCAATTTGGAAATCATCTATGTTCAGCAGTGGACGTCCTATGGCTGAAATGATGATGATGATGATGACTGTCATAAATGTCAAATTAAATTAGCTAGTGAAGCTACAGAGCCCACAGACGTGAGGGTAGCATAATCAGCCTATAACGTCCCCACTGCTGGGCCCCAGGCCTCCTCTCTTGTGAGAGGGAGTGGGCCATAATCCACTACATGGGTCGGTCACTGTCCCTTCGAATTTTTGGTTCTAAGACATGCCGGTGTCCTCACGATGTTTGCCTTCACCGTTTTGAGAGCCTGCAGTGGTGATGATTTTCGAGTAAATTATATAATTTACACAAAGTAAAACGCCTGCTTGGGTTCGAACCCACGACCTACAACTCATAAGTCGCGGCCGTTACCGCACTGCTCACCACTGCTCTCTGACGTGATGGGTGTTGACAAAACAAAATAAAACAGATAGGTACCTACTTCACTAACAGTAAACAAAAAAAAAAACATCAAATCTTTTTATTTTATTTTGTCGTGTTTACTTAACAATATTAAACTCATTCTGCGGAGTTTTGGTAATTAATTTAACTTAACCTGTATAGCTAACTGTAGATAAATGTATAGAATGGACAGTTCAATGACACTAATTTTATTTACTAAACGCGCTTATTAAATTACTACCAAAATGTCAAAGAACGTAACACTTACATATTATGGATTTCACCAATATACAATACCACTGTAATAACATGTTGATTTATACATTAATACTCCCTGTCCTACACATGCTAACCACCTTACTACGTAAGTATAAGTATGTAATTTACCTTATACACGACCAAGGCCACTATTACTACACAAACAAGTACATAATTAAACTAAATAAGAACAAGAATATAAACAAATAAAACAGAGGAAATACGGCCATGTTATTTCCTGTTAAGTGAACAATTTCTTGTTTGGGATTAATATATAAACACTAGACGCTAGGATTCCCTGGCTTCGGAGTGACGTCACATGCCTTGTTATTTTAAAAACCTATACTTACATATGAATTATGAATGACATGACTGTAAGCAATCAGTCTTTGGTTGTAAATGTATTTAAAGTGTAGGTACCACGTGTAGATAATCAATCTGCATTTTCTCAACTAGTTGGGGTCGGTCCTGTCAACTCACCACCGACATCGGGAGCCTTATTCCACCCACTCTTGAGTAGGAATAGGCCTTCTCCCTTTTGTGCCATACTTCCCTGGTTTGTAGTCTCAACTCTTGAGACTACAAACCAGGGAAAACAACCAGAGATGACTGAACGACTTACAATGACTGAACGACCTACAATGACTGAACGACCATGACTGAACGATCATGATAAAATATGTAGGTCGTTCTGGTAGTTTTCTCTGTCAACGCTCCTTTCGTGGGTAAATAATACTTTGCTTTGCTGTTGGGGAGTTTGTTGCGCCACTTCTTCTTCCCAGCTAAAGCACTGGGAAGTGGTGAAGGGTTGGCGTTTTGGGGGACTGTCTTATATACTCCTATAATTTTGACGTTCGAAAAGTGCTGATTCTCAGCCTAGTTTGAATTGAATTTGAATAAAACTGCAGATTTTGTAAGTGATAACAGCAGCACGGGTCGATCGATCAGGTTGCCGCGGTTGGTCCGTGGATGGGTGACCATCTTTACATACCTACCAAGACCCCTCCGTGCCCCGGAAAGCACGTTAAGCCGTTCGTCCCGGATGTCATTTTTGTAGATCTTTGACAGTTGTTAAGGGTCGTCAGAAGGCCGAGTCTGACAACCAGTCTTACCAAGGGGTATCGTGTTACCCAGTAACTGGGTTGTGGAGGTCAGATAGGCAGTCGCTCCATGTAAAATACTGGTATTCAGCTGCATCCGGTTAGCCTGGATGCCGACCCCAACATATGTAAGTAGTTGGGAAAGTGCCAGGTAGATGATGAATAAAGTTGCAGTTTTTGATTAAATCAAAGTAGCCAGACAAGAAAAGCCATAAGAAAAACGAATATAATCCATTTCTACAAAACATTCAAGCTTCGTCTTAAGAAACAGTTATCTCCCAATCAATAGATATTTATGCAGCATAAACATCAGTTGATACTTACAAAAACAATGATTACATAACTCATTCATTATCAATGTCTAATAAACATAACGATTTCCTTAATTTTCTTTTATCATATCATCGGGAAGTTACCTTTTTCACTGCATATTTAGCTCGATGATAATAAAATAGCGTGATTATTATCTCTTTGTATAAAAAATACTAGATTTATTTCTACAAATGTTTACAAACAAAATCATTGAACTTTCGACTACGAGTTACCTACGTCATTATAATATCATTTGAATACTTAGGTAAACGAGTTTTTAAATCAAGTAATTTGACCGGTTTTGTCCCGAGGCGATCTGAGAACCATTGAATTTCGGGCTATACAAAACAACAAATTTGGCGGACTTAAGACTCGGAACAGTGAGAACATTTTTTATCCACTTTTTTACTTTTAATGCCATCCTTGTGCCTACGGTATAGGATACAGAATCGACTGAACGGACTATAAAAAAGGTTTGTTTAAATGTCAAATCTTATTTCAAATGGGTTAAAAGTGTTACATGTACATGACTTACTAGAGCAGAAAGGTCAATGACTTGAATTCCATAAACATTTAAAATTCTATGCTTGGCAATGTTCGATATTTATCCATATCAAAAACTTTAATATTTATTCATTCTTAGCTGACGAGCGTGAAATTTCTTGTTCCCCGTCCTACCCCGTCGCATAGCATCGGGGACAAAAAAAAACAGAAAAATATCTTTCAAACTTTTTTTTATTTTTGCTCGTTTTTTATGGGACGTAGCGTGATGTAATAGCCTGTACTGTAACCTTTCTCAAGAATTGGGGTATTAAATGCAAATAGGAATAGTATTAGTGCTTTCAAACAAACAAAAAAAGTTAATTTAAGTACCCAAGTAATTAGAATGACATAACAGAATATAACATACCTACTTCGAAGGTCAACAGCTAAAAAAAAAAAAAAAAATTGTTTCGATTAAATAATTATTATTTACTTACGGGTCTCCCCCTAATCATTAGAATCTATGTAGGAAATTATTTAGATAATGTACACGGGTACACGGTATTAGATAATGTACATCATGTCCATAATTTTAAATTACCAACCTATGTAATCTGCGTTCGCAATTTTAGTTGCTAAACATGTAAACAAACACGAGTTTTAGGAAAAAGAACTGTAACCCCCTACGCATAAGGTAACTTCATACTTTTTCAACACTAATAGTCAGTCTAAAATCAACTTTATTTACACTAAAATATGCATAAAGGCATAAAGTTGATGTTTGTTTAAGTGGAAATAACATCTATTGGAAACAAGGATTTGAATAGACATTACTTATGTAGGTACCTAATTATTATTTTAGATGTATTTATGCAAGTACCTATACAAATATCATAGTGGAGATAGGTACTTATAGCTTATTTTTAATCTATGATAGTAAAAAATTACTTCAAAAATATTGTAATGTTAGTTACCTACTTATCTTATTAAAAGATAATTTCATCATTACCTATGTATTTATTGTTTTAGAATGTTTGGCCACGTGTATCTATTTAAATAAAATTATGTAGGTATTACTGCAAGTCAATCTATCGTAAAAAGTAGGTTGGTAAAACTCATTTCCTACGAAATGTGTTAATTGTTGTGATTATTTGAACTCACACACTGACTTATTATTATTAGTATTACTTATTATAATGTTAGAAATATAGTATAATTTTACAATGTTTGTAAGTATGTGAGCACCATGCATCTATCACATAATTATGTCATTCCTTCATTTTTCATTCTTTTTACCTATCGTGGTATAGTAATCTTATTCTAGGTGCATTGTCTTCACATATAATTATATAATAAGTGTATACAAGATATAATGATTTTTTTTAAAAAGAGTAACGGTGGAGTTTCTTGCCCATTCTTCTCCATACGAAAACTACCTTTTGGAATGGGCGACTAGAATCAGTTTTATTATTTTTTGTAAAGTTTGACGTTCAAAAGTGCCTTTTTTGTGCCTAATTGAAATAAATTATTTGACTTTGACTTTTTGACTTTGAAAAATGTATGGGAAAAGTTTTTTGCAGTTTCTGACTTTTCTAGTAACTACTCTAACCTCAGCTGGTCCAATAGAGTTATTTGATCCTTATAAGAAACAGGATCGATTGGCGTCAAAAAAAGTTTATGTGAAAAATGACAATTTTCTTGCTGACTGTACCTACATTTTTTAAAATCTGTAAATGCATATCGAAATGTCTCAAAAAGTGAAAGGCAGTCTCGTAAGACCGTTTTCCTGTAGCTACAACGGTTGAGGTAGCTGCCCTTACTGCCCCATCTCAAAAATCCACCCTGTTTAAACATACCTACATACATGCCGTTCAAACTCATAACCCTCCGTTTTGCTTCGCCGTAGTCGGGTAAAAAGGTTCACATAATTGTAAACTTAGTGTAAACAAACTATCTAAACAAACAAAAAAAAAATATGTAACATAATTACAGATTTTTATCTTTTAGTTGTTGCAGGAAATCACGTGGATGTTTATTTCAATGTTTTTTTGGATGTTTATTTCAATGTACGAGTATAAATTAAAATAAACACGACATCTCCTATTTTCAGAGAAATCGTAACTCTAAAAATCAAACAACACCATGGACCACTTTCAAATCAATTATATCTAAAAACGTTAAAAAAGAATCTAGCCCAAATCCGAGTTTGAGGGAATAATTATAGCTAGATATAACGATAGGTCAGGTGAACGATAGAACACCGTCCGATTCACGTTACACTGAATGAGTGACGCATAGGGGACTCCCTATCAACGACGACGAAGCTATGCGCGTGCGCTTATAAAAGCGAGCGCGGTACAAATCCATTCATTCGCACACCGCGCTAACAGTGAGCAATAGTCGCAAGTACGAGTAACACAACTGCAAAAAAATACATCGGAATTTCGTCAATTAAATTCCAAATAAAATAATTTCACCAAGTACAACTTTGAATTCTGAAATAGAATTCTCTCACAATTTCTAATTTGAAGAAAGAAAAACAAAACAACATCAACATGAAGAAGTACTCAGTCGTCGGTAACAAGAAGAAAGTCACCATGGAGGTGAATCCTACGCAGCTGAGGATTGTGGGGAACAACTGCATCGTGAGGGTCGCTGTCAACCAAGGGGAGATTGAAGTGATCGGCAACGACTGTCGCATCGAAGTGACCGACAACCACGGAGTGATTAACTTAGTGGGGAGCAACGGCATGGTGATTATCAGCAAGCGCTGGAAAGGCGACAAGGTCCAGCTGCTCGGCACCAACTGCCACCTAATGGTAGCCGGCAAGGAGAAGAGCACAGGAAACCACGAAGCCCAGCTTTCACCTTTCAGCAAGGACCTGGATGACGTGATTGAATCCATCTTCTCATTCGTGATGCGGTGATGGAACCGTAGTGAATTTTGGACTAAAGTGCTGTGAATAGCTTCTTGTGTCAGTTCGTCTTCTGATTCTGAAAAGTAGAATCGTTATTCGTCATAAGTACGGAGGTAAACGAGTTTTCCGCCATAGAATATGTAGGATTTGTTCTATTCTATGTAGTATGCTATGCTAAATAAACGCTTTGAATATTACCTTAACAGTTTTTTTTCATTGGAATTTAAATTGGTTCGATGTTATTCCCCTGAGCTTTGCTCGTTAGAATGGATTTGTTTTGTCTTTTTCTAACGCTTAGAGATGAAAGAGACGGATGACAGCGTCATCTCAATTGGTAACAGTAACGTTGCTTTTTCTATACAGACATAAATCTTCGTACCTACTGACTGTTGAACTGTAAAAGGTACAGTTTAAAGTTTTATCAAACCATCTTAGTTTATTTTCATCACACATACTCCTACGGTCTACATGAACAACACGCATCTCATGCATGATATCTGTTTTCAGTTTTATCGCAAATACTGTTTTTCCTGCCGCCCACCATATTGGGTTTTTCCATCAGGAATTTCTCCCCCCACAGATTTCAACCTTACATTTCTCAGTAGCAAACGAAAAGCTGAAAAGAGATTTCATGATTTCGATATCTTCGAAATGGTTAATATTTTTTTAATTGCATTGCAAGTCACAACACAACTTTATTACTCGATTAGTAGATACCTGCAGTCCTGCACATACACTTCTTGTACATTTAACCACGAGTACCTATGTAGACCAAAAAGATAATTAGTCCTATCCAATACAGAACAACAAAACAATCTTACTGTGAACACAGATTACCTGTGTTGTGAAAGAGGTTCTTTAAGGTGAATTTCACAAGTAAACCAATAAATTGATAGTCAAAAATATGCCATTGATGATAACCGTGTTATCAGCTTATGCCCCACTTAGTTTCACAAAGAAACCACGAAATAACTATTCACTGACTATTACGAGTCCATTGCTGGCTCCTAAAGAGAGTAATACTATTTTAGTCATATCTTTCACAAGAAGCCCGTTATGTACCTCTACTGATTATGGTTTTCCGCTTCAGTGTTCATGTGGCCTTTCTCAACCAAACCAAAGGTCATCTAAAATTAAAGTTGAAGGTCATCTAAGATTACCGTGGCCCCTGTACAGGCAACTGAAGGAACACGGGTCGGTTTTAGTCTGTAGAGTCTGAGGAGTCTCCGCCCAGAGCGGGAGGAGTTATTTGATAATTTCCCAACCCAAAAAAAAAAACGTTTGTAGTCCACAATACGGGATGGAAGGGACATCGACGCGAAAACTGATACCATGGATTCTGGTCTAAAAAAAAATCTGCTGTTCCATACATTTTGACCGCGTAGGTATTGAACTTTTCTACGAAACAGCTGTTTTTTTTTTTAAATAACCGACGTAACATTTCAACGGAGGGGGTTCAGAATCACGTACTGAATCCATGGTATCAGTTCTCGCGTCGATGTCCCTTCCACCCTGTATATTAAGCTTCTCGCGACTTATACGAGTTGTAGTTCGTGTAAATTATTTCATCACTGCTCTCTAAAAGTGAAGGAAAACATCGTGAGGAAACCGGGATGTCTTAGAACCAAAAAATTGAAAACATGTGACATCTACCGACCCGCACTGGGCCCCCGTGCTAGATTACGGCCGCACTACCTCTGACCGAGAGATCTGGGGCCCAAGTCTGCTATTTTTATAAATTCGTCATTCCAACACGATCCCATTGTCATTTTGCTAAAAGTTCGTAATCTGCTAAATTCATAATGGTCGATCATTGGTTGATCATTGTATTCCACAAACACGATACTCGTAACGAATTAAAATAAATGACTGCACAATGACGGTCTCATGGTAGGTCACTGATCAAAGGAACTGTCAAAATTTTAGCAGATTACCGCCTAAGTCAGTCATTCATTTTTCATTATGTACGAAATTACCAATAGATGCCAATTCTTTCAATGGAGTGTCAGTGGCTGACCATTGAGAAGTCGTAATGACGCCAATATGTTAGTAGATTACCAAACTTGCCAAAATCAACAATTATGAAATCAATGATAGACCATTCTGACACTATTGTAATAGCAGACTTGAGGCCCAGCATTATTATATGCTAACACACTTCGTAGACGGCAACTGACAATTGCCGTAGTAACTGTTAAACATGCAAATAAGCCACAATCGCTCCAAGAAGATATTCAGCCAAATCTGGTTAAATTAAAAGACGGACGAAAACTATGTAGGTACTTGAAAGGTAAATAAATAGGTAGATGCTAAAGCTATGCGGATGATGAAAGATGCTGGTGCCTGTTCTTTTGATGTAGATAGATCCTGGGTATCATCATCGTCATCATTGCAGCCGAAAGACGTCCACTGCTAGACATGCCTCCCCCAAGCACCGCCACTTCGACCAGTTCTGTGCTTCCCGCATCCAGCGGATTCCACAAATGCTTGCACTGACTGGATAGGTCTACTCAAATCTGTGTGGTTCTTTCCTCAAAATACCATTTCAGACACTAATCTACATGGTCCTCATATGGCCCGACCGAGATTATGTCTGGACTTTAAAAGAGACTGTAACCTCTGAGTTTGTTTCGGCCTTTCTTCTCAGAGTAGTCAGATAGGAAACGCCGAAATCATCTAACTTTTTTTTTTATATGAAGTGTCAAAGTGATTCCAATATACTATTTACAGAATAAACAATTTCATTTCTTCACAGGGTCATCTTTCCACCTTGTGGGAGCCTGGGAGGCCTTCCAACGCTACGTCTTCCGGCGCATCCTGGATATATACTCCTCCATTTTGATTATATACTAACTTCCTTACTAATAAACGTATTATGTCAGGTAAATAGTTCCACACCGTTTTCTCTCTTTCAGTCGTCAGTAATTTGACATTCAAAAGAAGAAGACAAAGCGTTGTGTAACTACACAGACGCTATATAACGTTTATTAGTAAGGAGGTAATGCTATAAATACGACAGTAACTGTTGGTATTTTACCCTTCCACGCCTTAACGGCTGATCAAATTGACCGTAGGTACGTTGCCAAAGAACACATTATGAGGCGCAATCTCCGGCATGATAACGGAGTGGCTAGTCCTGCATCGGGACAGTTAGGAATCTCGCTCACTAGACGGTCACGACTGCAATGGCCAACTAACCGGTTTCTGTAGTTTACCTGTACCCTAATTGAGTTATACACGATCAATCAGAATCTGAATCGTTTTGAAACAGATTGCTAATCCATTGCTTCATTAATTCGACAAAAAATCTGCTCAACAACGTAAATAACGCAATGAATGTTGTTGAACTGTCAAAATGAAACAGATTAGTCGTACGAATTAGATAGCTGGATTAGGCCATGGGTTACTTTTTATCGCGGTATTAGGCTCCCGTGAAATAATTACCGAGCTCCACGTGGTCGAAGCCGCGGGCCGCGGTAATAGCTTGCAAGTGTAGATATATCTCTGTTCGTTTGTGTACCTACATTATACACTGAATATAAACTATAATGGGCCAATGCTAGTCAACGTATGAGGATGGATAAAACAGATAACAAGATTGTTTTGTTGTGATTTCCGTGTGAACTATGTATAATAATAGAGCTAAAGTACCTACTTAATTCTGAATTCAAATTCAAATTATTATACACAATAAATCTAATAATTGACGGACATTGACATTAGCATTCGTTTGTATTCGGAAATGCGATGATTCCCGAGGGACCTTACAAAAATAGTGTTGTACCTCTAGGGCTAATCATTTCTATTTTGAGGTCCTAAAAATACCAAGTAAGTAGCCAATAATATAACATCATGCCTGCCATTCCCCGAAAGGTTAGGCAGAAGTGCACCTATAGTACCTACACCCACATTTCGCCAGTCAAGCCAGTGATGGATAGAAAATACATAATCATTTTTTTAAAGAAAGAACTTTTAAAAAACAAAAATATCCGGTAAGCAGGTTACCGCTTACCGCCGCCGGCGCCGCTGCCGCGCGCCCGTCTCAAAATGACACGAACAGGGGCATGATGTGCTGACGCACAAACAGGTCTAAAGTTTTCATTATTATGAATAACATCAGTTATGAATGAGTAATTAAAACTTATCACAATATTACGTACGATGATAAGAGCACTAGCACTTTATCATGTGTTTCATCAACAAGCAAACACTTCAAATTAACCTTGGCGTGAGTTTATTGACGTACTGTGGTACTTTAGAAAGTTCGTCAATGCCAAGAGCAGGACTCTTCTGAAAGCCATTTACCTCTTCTTGAAGGACGATGAAGATAAATCGAAGAGGAGAAAACAAAGCCGCAAACCCAACTAGTATTTGCTAGATCATATCATAGTATTGATATCAACTTCGATGCAAATCACCCCCAAATTTACTTCCTACCCTCTTTTTAACCCCGTTAGGTGATGAGTTTCAATAAAATACGAAACACGTCTTCCATCAATTCTGTTAAAGGATGTTTATCATTTGAAGTAGATTGGACCAAGGAATCACGTTGTCCCATACAAACTTTGCCCCAGCTTTACACCTCCTTAGTGATATAATTTCGGAAAATTCTTTCTTATCGGATGCCTACGCCATACAAAGAATACACCCTCCAAGTTTCAGGTCCCTACGATCAGCGGTTTAGGCTGTGCGTTGATCCGTCAGTCCAGTCATTCAGGACAAAGCATCTTAAATATGTATAGATAGGTACATAAAATTTAATAAATAGTAAACAGTAATAACATCGGAGATCCGCAAACGAACTAAAGCCGCTGACATAGCCCAACGGATTAGCAAGCTGAAGTGGCAGTGGGCGGGGCACATAGCGCGCAAAACTGACGGCCGATGGGGCAGAAAGTTTCTGGAATGGAGGCCACGTACCGGCAAGCGCAGCGTAGGACGTCCACCCACAAGGTGGACAGACGACCTTATAAAGGTCGCAGGAAGCTGCTGGATGCAGGTCGCTTCCAACCGGCCGATTTGGAAATCATTGGGGGAGGCCTATGTTCAGCAGTGGACGTCCCATGGCTGAAATGATGATGATGATGATGAGTAATAACATTACAAATTAAAACATGGAGGTATGTACATAACCTTCCAAAAACAGTCTCGTCATTTTTTAAATCCAGTGCATAAATATGGGACTTGCGAGGTTGCACGAGACAGACGCATCTCAAACTTTGCCAAAAAGACGCGACCCTCGACCTCATGACGGCGCAAAAGTCCGGGACTCTCACTTCGGCAAACATGCTCGAAGCACTGCAGTATCTTGGCTATTCTTAATGGTTCGGTAAGCATCCTTGTACTGAACCCTTAATGAACTGTACATCTTTTTTGTCAAGTTGCATTATAATGCATGATTGAACATTATTTCTCATGTGCCAGTCAGGCATTACAATCAAATAAAAAAGCTGTAACTGCTTTTTTCTACGAATGGGCATAACATTGCTTATGTAGCGGCAAAAAGATGACCAGTTAGCAAAGGCCAGTAATTGTAGCGGAGCTAACTACTGTAAGAATCTTATCACTGGTCGAGACTTGTATCAAAATTATAGCTATTTTGTATCCAGTCTCATATAATTTGTTTAACTTATCCCTATTTCCATTCTTAACCGTTTTCCGCCCTATTGACTACATTCCAATCACTTACCTATTCAAAAAATTATGACATGACTGTACATCAATCATACAAAAAAATAGGTCTGTCCGTCTGTAGAATGAAGCCATCACGTGACTAGCGTCAATTTAACCGCCATAGTTAACACATTTACTATAATTACTGTAAAGTTAGTGCTGTGACAGTGAACTTGGTGGCATTAAATAAGGGTAGCAGTGAGACTGTCCCTCAAGAAGAAAATTGTATTGTATAATATTTTGATAGTCCATATTCAGATCCAGTCAAAGAATCAACAGTCACTCATACGTTGGGTGTAAAAGAATACAGGAAAGATAATGTATGTTCACAAAACTGTATAGTTACCGGATATTAATAATAATATATAGTGGCCCAACATGCAATCGACCCTTCACGATAAATCACGACAGGTCGTAAGAATCATCATCATCAAACTAGCAGATATAATAATAAAAGTCTGCACAGAATTTGAATTCGGGTGTGACAAGAAAAAAATTACCTTTATACAAAACTTGATACATAATAACATAACAGCCAGCTGAATTTTTCTAATAACAATTCACTGGGTCAATGTTTGCAATAATATTATTGCTCCCACAATCAGCAGTGGACATTTACAGACTTGTATAATGTTCCATTACGGATTGCAATTATTGGATCATTCTACAGCTGCGTGACTATTAAAATGATTGTGGGCAAATGTATACATAACCAGCTGTTGCTCGCGTTTCCACTCAAATTCTAGAGAAACCGCTTCATTTACCGGGATAAAAATGATTATATAAATTAATCTAGGACATGGTTTATCTAGATATCAAAAATCAACCAAATCTGTTGAGCCGTTTAAGCGTAATTGAGTAACAAACGTTTGCACAAAATCACACGTTTGTTAAATTAGTAATAGATGATGCCTAGTAAGTAGGTAAGTACACATAGTTATTAGACACGTGGCTATGGGAAATCCCACAAAAGTGATAGGTCACGATCATGAGCAATGAGATAAATGAGGAATTTTGTGGTCACGATTGGAAGCGGTACTCCTATTATGGTTTTTCTATGGACTGGGGAATGGCGGGTAAGATTGAGAATTGATATAATTAAGAACGGTTCAATAGACGCCAGCACATCAACCTACTACAATATGTCAAATTTCTTTAATAGATTTTCAACTTTATCACTAAGCTATAAGGTTCAAAGTTGATTGGGAAAATTTGACAGATGCGGGTAGGTTGATGTGCTGGCGTCTGTACAATACAGTGTCGACCGGTACTATAATATTGAACTATTAGTTTGGTTAAAAGGCTAATTGATTAACAATACGATGTCCGTGGTGGCCTCTTGAAAAGAAGTGGCTATAAGTATTTCGTAACTATTGTTACTGTGAGCTTAAAACACTATACTGCTGTCATGGCCGACCTATTAAACTATTAATTCGTGCATTTTAAATCGCTTTATAATCTGGCAAAACCCATAGGACATAATGTGGAAACGGACATAAATAGGTACAGTTTCTTACAGACACTAATCGATACTCAAATACCAGTAGGTAATTTCGGTACTAAACAAGCCTCGTCCCAATTTCCAGCTTTCACCTTCGCACCTTTTCCTCCATGTAATTCCCCTGTAGCATTCAGTTGATCTTACACAACATTATTTAACTCAATATCAACGTCCTCCTTATGCAAGACCTTAACGTCGGTATTTTTATTTGAGGAATTAACCCGTCTGGTCTGGCCTTGCCGTTATTTAACCGGATGTCCGAGATGACCAATTTAAAGATGGAACTGTATGTGTCAGCCGGATGGTAGCTGGCCTTAACTAGTCCACAGACGTCTGGGGGATTTTTATTGTGATTTCGTACTGAGAACTACACTCTCTTAATGATAATCGTGTCTGGTTTAAGATCATTTGTACCATCGTCAAGTTCTTGAATTTGGGTTTCCTTATCATGTGCTAAATAACTTTTACGAGGGCTATTGGAAATATTGCCTCTGTAATAACAAGTAAGTACGTCTTCACCCTCGAGTTATCAAATTCTGTATGTGTCTAGTTTTTCAAAACAATGTAATGTTATCGTTCAGTCAATTCTGATACGGTTGAATGGCTTTTTTCCGCCATTTTGCTTCCAAGTTAATGATATAATTTGTGTAACGAAAGAATTTGTCGCCACACATTTCTGCACATTGTTTAAACATTACACTATTCGAAGTAATTTGTCAGGCGATAACTATGAATAATAATCCAAACCAAATGTTCTGTGAAAATTAACATACGTCTACTTAACAGTTTTTCAGTTGATTCGTTACAGACTCAAAAATTTCGCTGAACACGATATACATTTCTTGTAAATAAGGGATTATGTATGATCTTGATAAAGTTTGAGCAAGCGATGCATGAGTTGTTACAAAAATGTACCTTATTGTTATTATCAAAATGTTTAGTATAGTTATCTCAGAGGTTGGTAGCTGAAAACTTGACATTGACTTTGGAGAATGCTGTTAAAACGATAATGTTACGAGTAGTACTGGTTAGGTAATTTAGGTTTATTCATACAAGTTTACGCAAAGAAATTGAGTCAAGTCTAAAGAATTTTAACGCACGATTTTTATGAAATCATTTTCTGTTACTGATTCAAAATTCAAAAGTCATTTATTCAAACTAGGCTGAGAATCAGCACTTTTCGAACGTCAAAATTACATAAGACAGTCCCCCAAAACGCCCACCCTTCACCACTTCCTAGTGCTTTTGCTGGGAAGAAGAAGTGGCGCAACAAACTCCCCAGCAGCACAGCTGTCTGTTCAGTTAGGAAAAAAAAAAGATTCTATACAATATTGTTTGTGTATCAGATTACATAATGTGGTTATTCACTTTATTTCCAGCTAAACAAATGTGTTAAAAAACGTGCGTTATTTGCAACGTGCATGTTAAATGAGTCAGCATAGGTAAATGCACTTTGCACTGTAATACTCACTGGTAATACTAGACCATTTATATTAGGCCCAAATTGATAGTAGGTACACACTCTAGGCTACATACATATAGTGCAATCCACGACGACGCGCCCCACTGCGATTACTGTACTGCAAGCTGTACTTTAGTACGGAGCGGAGCGGAGTGGGGCGCGTCGTCGTGGATTGCACTATCTATCATCAAGCTAAACATTTCCAGTATATGCTGACCTCTTATTGTACGGAAATCCTATACAATGCGAGATGATGATTATACTAGAAATATACAGCTTGATATGTAGCCGTGGATACGTGTGACTTGTGATGGTTGACTCCGGGAACTACACTGATGGATTTGAATCGAATTACGATCAGTAAAGGACGTAGCTGTATTCGGAGCAATATGATGAATAACGGTTCCAGGGGTAAAATCCAATAGAGTCCTCTATTTTGCGAGTTTTCTTTCAAACTGTGTGCGATCACGAATATACCTAGGAGTAACGCGATAGAAAGAGAGGCAACTTCTAGGTGAATACAACTGTAGGTTTAGCGCTGTGCGACCTGAATTTGCACTTTATTGTGTCGTAGGAAGTCGCTATTTATTTAAATTATTTTGCGGGGTGAACCATCTGTACTAGCCTGTTACTGTCATTGCAGAGCAAAGGCCTACGAGCCTTGATCAAGCAAGCACTTGCCTGAGGTGGATGGGCGATTTTAGACCTATATATTAAGTACCTACTAGCTTCCGCTAGCAGCTTCGCCCACGTAATATCTTTTATAGCCTATATTACTCAGCTATAATGTTATTACTCCAGAATCAAACATAAAAATCTTTTATCTTTATAATATTAATGTAGACTATACTTCATAAAAGATAGCTTGATCTCTGCGACAGCTGTCAGTAAAATCACGCCTATGAAGTCCTGAATTTCATAATAGTACAGACAGTAACTGTCAATATCATACTTTATGGGCATGCCAATATTATAATGACCTCACCTACCCTAGGAATGTCAGTTTGACATATGTCGCAGAGATCAAGCTATCTTTTATGTAGTATACCTTCTGCCCGTCGCTTCGTCCGCGTGAAATTTCGGCCCCCGACCCAGCGCATCGCATCGCATCGCCCGCCCGCGCTATTATTTGTTTTCGCTTAGCGTTCTTTCTGACTTTCTTTCTCCTTTTGCTCGGCTCCTGAGGGTATTAGCGTGATGTTACATAGCCTATAACCTTCCCCAAGAAATGGGCTATTAAATAAAAACAAAAAAAAAAACAAATCCGACTTGCGGTTCCGGAAATTACTCCCTACATACAAAATTACAAAAAAAAAAAAAAAAAAATGCATGGATAAGTTCAGGGCGCCAACCACGACCCCTTTAAGCAGAATTATTTTCAGTGCGAGAAAGAAGTGGAGCTATACAGGACGTCTAGCTCCATCTCTTTACCACGCTCAAGTAAGATTAAAACAATACTGATAAAAGAGGTGGTGCTAGGGCCCCTGGTCCTCGTGATGTTTTCCTTCATCGCTGTCAGTGATGGTGAAGAAAAACTTAGAATTCCCACTAATGGTAACAAAACTGTCCTCATTTACACACAAATGATGGCCGCCATACACCACTTGTTACGGCAGTTATTAGGTAAATGGGTAGACAACCACTAGAATGCACACGATAAGCCATTACACACCATAACCACGGATACAGTCAAACAAATTGCTTTGTTACTAGTCTTTGTAACTGTTAGCAATCACATTTATAAAAAAAAATGGGAAATATTTAAGCGCTACATCCAAGTGTCTGCCTCGTTGATCTAGTGGTCGCAAGCGCTGCTGTTGAGCATGAGGTCCCGGATTCGATTCCCGGGTCGGGCAAAGTATTATTAGGTTTAGCCCGGAGTCTGGGTTTGTGCCCGGTTGATGGCAATAGGCTCACCCCCTGTTCCATGGTACTTATACATAAATGGTGAAATTAATGTGGGTGTACCTACTATAGGTACACCTCTGCTTAACCCCTTGGGGAATACAGGCGTGATGTTACGTTATTTATGTTACATCCAAGTAGCAGGATGTAGAGTTGACTTGGCTATTTGGTATTTTTAGGACCTCAAAATAGAAATTATCAGCCCTAGAGGTCCCTCGGGAATCATCCCATTTCCGAATACAAACGAATGCTAATGTCCATGTCCATCAATTATTAGATTTATCGTGTATAATAATTTGAATCCAGAACTAAGTAGTACTTTAGCTCAATATCACGGAAATCGAAAAAAAAACAACAATAAAGTAGGTACTTAGTTCTGAATTCAAATGATTAAACACGTTCAATCTAATAATTGATGGAGAAAATAGCTGTACTGTACAAAAAGAGGCGCATTCATTATCCTAGTGTTCAATAATATGTTTGGGATAGCAAAATGGGAATCACTTTGTGCTATTGTGGCCGAAAAGTTTATATTTGAAATGTTTCTTGGATCTGTAAGAGTAACAAGAAGAGCGGAAAATTAAAAACATTTTTTTTTATTTGTCATTTCTCACAACTGTTTATCACATCATCATATAAAATCCTAACCCACTCTTCTTTGCCAAATGTCTCAGAAAAAACGATTTAAAATTTACCCATTTCCCAAAAGTTGGCATCGGTTCAACCATCAATCTTTTAATAAGTATAAGAGGTACAGACGCCAACATCACATCAACCTACCCGAAACTGTAAAATATTCTAAATCAACTTTGAACCTTATCCTTTAGTTGTAAAGTTGAAAATCTATTAAAGAAATTTGACAGATTGTAGGTAGTATGTTGATGTGCTCGCGTCTGTAATAGAACATTTATTTATTTTGGGAACTTTTGAGGTAAATTAATGTTAATTGTAGGCGGTGTGCTGTCACTGTATACATTGTGGATTATTGAAGCCAAGGCAGTAAGGGTAGGTGCCTTAATCGTTGTAGCTACAGGAGGCTTACGAGACTGTCCTTAACTGTTAGAGACATTTTAATCTGCACTTGACACCTTGACAGGTAAAAAAAAAAACTGGCAGCTTTTCACAAAAAAAAAATTTGCCAATCGAACCTGTTTCTCAAATCCATCTCAAAAATTCACTCTGCACCTATTTACTATTCGGTATACCGCCATCGTCTGCAAAAGTAAGTAAACAAGCGTTCATATTTTATCAAAATAAATATTTTTTATTCAAAACTAGCTTCTTCCCGCGACTTCATGTGTGAAATTTAAATATATCCCAAAACTATTTGCGCCGTTAGGTCAGTTTTCGCTTAGCGTTCTTTTTGTCTTTAAAACCTTCCTGAAGAATTGGGCAATCAAATGAAAAAATAATAATTGTTCAAATCCGACTGATGGTCCGAGTGGTTCCAGAGATAAGCGCGTTCAAACAAAAAAATCTGTTTTATTGTACTTATTAATATTAGTATGATGATTTAAAACTTTCGTCGCTAACTGTACTTTACATTGATCGAAATATAACCGCGTCCATTTGGTATATGAACTCTGCTTATCCAGCTGTAACTGATAACGGAACGATTCAATCGCGTTGTTTGGACGACTTTTGATAATTGCCCCCCACTTTGTAATCCATTTACATTGACATTTTTGTGGTAGTTAGTACTTACCGTTGTATTTAGGAAGTCTATTAAAGAAATCAAAATAAAATCGTTCTTTTATTTTACGTAACAATATTAGGTACATCTGATAAAAAAAAAATGAAAAAAAAAGGTATTAAGTATGAAGTCTTGTCATTGTGATAAAATCAAATAGTTATAATTTATAAACAATATTAATGAATGATAATAATTATTTATTGTCAGAAAATGATAAATTATTTAATAAATAAAAACACAAAATATTTTATAACATTTAACAAAACACAAAAAGTTCAGGTTCCACCGAGATTTGAACTCGGATCGCAGGATTCAGAGTCCTGAGTGCTAACCGTTACACCATGGAACCGATGACTGAGTGGATGAAAAGTACTAGAAGTTTAAAATAATACCAACCAGACCGAACAACAAAACGAACTGCATATTATTATTTAAAAATCTAGTCCAACCAGCCTGCTAAAATCTAATATTTATCATTCTTACAAAATATTAATCAATAATAATAAAAAAATTGTGACAGAAAATTATCAAATATTTAATAAATTAAAAACAAAAGTTTTATAAACATTTAACAAAAGACAAAAAGTTCAGGTTCCACCGAGATTTGAACTCGGATCGCAGGATTCAGAGTCCTGAGTGCTAACCGTTACACCATGGAACCGATGAATGAGTGGTTGAAATTACTCATATGTTAGTACGCGTGTAAAGTAGGTTATTTTAGAAAGGCGAAAACTACCAATGGAATTCAAAATGACAGGTCAACTTTAGAATGTGGTCGGGCATTGAGTGTGAGCAGACATTTGAATAAAATTATCAATAACTAGCTGTTGCCCGCGACTTCGTCCGCGTGGTTATGAAGATATCAAGTTTAATGATGTTTAACGCTAACTATTTTTATATTTCAGTCAACAGAAAATTGTATGAAGCAAATTTTTTAAAGGCACCCTTTACAAAAAAAATAGTTTTTGTTATATTTGTAAAACCTCTCTGTACACCACATTTTTTGTTTTATTTTCAGGCTGCAGTATAATAAACTATCAGGTGAACTTACTCTAGAACAGGCCACATACAACTGACCGTGAGAGAAGCAATCGTTTCTTAGATCTATGCCAGCTACTTTTATCGTTTGGCCCTGCGCCTTATTAATAGTTAGACCTCTTTAATCCGGCCCTGTCGCAAAATCCGTTCTTAGCAAACGTCAACTAACTATTAAATACCTCCCAGTCAAATTTAAAGTTTGTAGCACAAAATATTAAGGACTTTCATACAAACTTGCGAGAGCCATTAAACCTCCTTAATCTGGCCCTGTCGCAAAATCCGTTTTTAGCGGACGTCCACTAACTATAACCTACCTTCGTGCCAACCTATATATCACCCCCTTTAGGATTATTTTTGAGACAAAAAGTAACCTATGTCTTACCCTAGGATGCGATTTATCTCCTTGCCAAATATTATCGAAATCCGTTCAGTGGTTTAGGCGTGAAAAGGTAACATACAGACAGACATTCTTGTTCTCAAACCTCAGTTGGCCCGATATAGTTTTTTGACCCTAGTAATAAGAAATAAGATCGACTGGCATCAAAAAAGCTTTTGTGAAAATTGGTCATTTTATTGCTGGCTGTATTTTTTTTTTTTCAAAATCTGTGAATGCAGATCAACATGTTTTAAAAAGTTAAGGACAGTCTCCTAAGACTGTTTTCTTGTAGCGACAGCGGTTAATGTACGTGCCCTTATTGCGCTCTCAAAATCCACCTGATACGATGTCTCAAAGTTGATAAAATCATACCTGAGTAATAGGCTTCAATACACGGAAATTTCTAGGATATGTCCTAAAACTAAATTAGAAATTAAATATGTATCAAAACCACGACATGTTAAATATGGCGTCCCACAGGGTAGTGTATTGGGGCCGCCACTTTTTTTGATATACATAAATGATCTTCCGAAAGCAACGACCAACAAAATGGTTCTATTTGCAGATGACAGTACAGCTATAGTAAAATGTACTAATTCAAATAGTTATAAGAATGACATTAATACTTGCTTAAGTGACATTATAAGATGGTTAGATAATAATAATTTGGTTATAAACCTGAGCAAAACAAGAGTCATGCATTTTTTATCAACGTCGTGGAAACCCAAACCTTAGCATTTCCTACAAGGGCTGTGATATTGAAGAAGCTAATAAGGCTAAGTTCTTAGGCATTAAAATTGATAGCCAACTTACATGGAAACCTCATGTTGAAGAAATAAGTAAAAAACTTAGCAAATCCGCATATGCTCTTTTTCAACTCTCAAAGAAAGTTAACAGTCAGGCTCTATTAACAGCGTACCATGGATTGGTTGCCTCGGTTTTGCGGTATGGCATTATTTTCTGGGGGCAGTCTACTGATAGGGAGCTGGTATTTAGACTGCAGAAGCGATGCATCAGGTCAATGTGCGGTCTTAAGACAACTGATAGCTGTATGTCATATTTTAAATCGTTAAAAATTTTAACTGTGCCTTGTTTATATATAATGGAAACGGCTTTGTTTGTGAAATGTAACCCACATCTATTTAAAAAATTATCAGAGGTCAGGAAAAATCCAATACGTACTCAGTACATCAATCAATTATGTCAAGCAAAATGTAAAACGGCGCTAATGCAAAAAAGTTTTTTTGGTATTGCCCCACTCATATATAATAGATTACCTAATATTATAAAAAATATGACTACATTAAAATTTAAAAGGGCACTAAACGAAATTTTGATTATAAAAACTTATTACAAGATTGACGATTTTCTTAATGATGATTCACTAACTGATTGACATGCTGTTACTTTGATTGACAATTATTATTATGATAGTGGTTCACTTACTTTTTGTTTCCATTTGACATTATATAGTCTTATTTTATTTTATTTTATATTTTTGATTGCTGTGACCACACTGACATTATTATTATTTTATTTTTTGTAATTTCCTATGATCTGCCACTTATTTTAAATTCGTATTTTAAATTTTGAATTGTAAACCTTTGCATGCCCATTTGACGGTAAAATATGGAGAACTTTATTATAAAAACACCTATGTACTATACCCATGTTTGCAAAGAAATAAATGATTTGATTTGATTTGATTTGATACGATTGACTGCTTAGATCCATTGCTATAGCGTGATGATTATCTTTTAAAAGGTTACATCCGTAACTATCTGCAATATTCTAACCTTTTGGCTAGCCTTTTTACAATTTGCGGTAAACTATAGAAGAATACGAACATAATGCAATATTGCTTATCCCCCATACCATAGCGCGATAATATTTTTTGAAAAGTCTATTGTAACGTTTCTGACTTATTGACTTATTTATTGTAAAGTTGGGGAGTGGGGGTTGCTACGTCACAAGTCAGTATAAAATCTACATACTCGTGACGTCATGGCACATTTGAACGCATTGTATCGCCGTAATCTTTTAATAAAGTAAAAAAAGAAAAAAATACGGTGTTATTAAACAATACAACTGACGGACAAAAAAAAAATTTAGACATCATCCCTATTATATTGCAAGTAACTTTAAGAACTTTTATCAAGTGATAGGGGTGAAAAGTACAAAAACCAAATAATTATATTTAATAACCTCCTCCTATTTTTGAAGTCGGATAATTTATGTGTAACCGTAAAATGTCTCTCCCTACTAGGGTTGCCAACTTTTTGAACAAGAAATAAAGTGTATTATGGTTAGACATACATTGCATTACATAAACTCACGCCTTCTTCCCATGGGGGTAGGCAGAAACAACAGAATGCCACCTGCTACGATCCTACTTTACATACTCCTTTTTCTTCGTTTCGTTCATACATCTGGGGCCCAAGTCTGCTATTTTTATAAATTCGTCATTCCAACACGATCCCATTGTCATTTTGCTAAAATTTCGTAATCTGCTAAATTCATAATGATCGGTCATTGGTTGATCATTGTATTCCACAAACACGATACTCGTAACGAATTAAAAGCAATGACTGCACAATGACGTTCTCAAGGTAGGTCACTGATCAAAGGAACTGTCAAATTTTTTGGCAGATTACCGCCTAAGTCAGTCATTCATTTTTCATTGTGTACGAGATTACCAATTGATGCCATTTCTTTCAATGGAGTGTCAGTGACTGACCATTGGAAAGTCATAATGACGCCAATATGTTAATAGATTACCAAACTTGTCAAAATCAACAATTATGAAATCAATGATAGACCATTCTGACACTATTGTAATAGCAGACTTGAGGCCCTGGTCATACACGCACGCTGCGAGTACTACGCACCTGTCCTTTCTGAAGAACATCACCAGTAAGGTCAGTATATTATGTCCTCCTAGGTCGTCCCCTCCAGTCACATCTGCCTTGTAAATACATTTTGTTAGTCGCCTTTCATTCATCCTCTCAACATGACCAAACCATCTCAGCATACCCTTTTCAATTTTTGTCACTACATCTTCTTTTAACTCACACCGTTGTCTTATCACATCATTTCTCAGCCTATCATTCATAGTTAGACCACACATGCTTCGCAAGGAACGCATTTCCACAGCATTTATCCTACTTTCATGCTTCTTTTGCCACACCCAGCATTCACTTCCATACATAAGCGTGGGCACCAGCACACCACTGTGAACAGCCAGTCGAGCCTTTTTGGACATCAACTGGTTGGTCACAATCGCATGTATGGTTATGGTTAGAGAAGGAAAATAAACAGCATTTCTGAAAAATTAACAGTAGATACTTGTATATTATGTACCTACTTATTATCAATGAAGACTGGCTAAAACACCGCGCCCATGCCCCGTTGCCGTTGCATACTAGTTCCATTTACTGCGTTTCGTATTCGTATCCTACCTACTTCATTTTTGTTGAACAGTAAACAGTACTTTAGAGTATAAAACAGTATAATACTGTTTTAACAGTATGGTTGGCCACCCTACTCCCTAGACTCCCTACCATCACTGAATACCCAAGTATTCAGTTGGCTACATAATACAAAAAAACATTTTATGAAAAAAAAAACAACCGACTTCCAAAAAAAACACTACAAAGTGCGTTGACAAATTTTTCGAACATAAGAAGCAATGGATTAGCAATATCCTTCAAAAAGATTCAGATTATGATTGCTCGTCATATTTACCCGCTTACGAAATCTAAATGTACACTAAAAGTAAGTGAATATTTGCAACAACTAAATTATGAAGAGACGGAGTCATTACTAAGCGTTGTACAGTAATTGGAATGTTAAAATAATCTTAGGTACCGTAATTCTAAGATTATTTTACCATGATCTAAAGATGAATGAAGATCGTATATCCTAAAACTGTGCAGCAGATAACGGTGTGTTACTACTTACTGACTTTGACACTATGCAGATGGATAGAAATTCTGTCAAATATATATTATCTTGGGTAACATTAATTAAAAACTTTTTCACAAAAAATAAAACCGACTTCCAAAAAAAACACTACAAAGTGAAAAATAACTTTGATTTCGGAAGTCGGTGTCTTGGGGGTTTTATTTTCGTTTTTTTGCCACCGACTTCCGAAATCAAAGTTATTTTTCACTTTGTAGTGTTTTTTTTGGAAGTCGGTTTTATTTTTTGTGAAAAAGTTTTTATTTTTCACTTTTTAGTTGTGGTACCTACACAAAACCCCCACAAAAATTTGAATACCCATTACCTGCTATGTAAATTACAGTGACAGGAACTATTAGAATATCGTCCACATATACTAGATCGGAAAAATACGTATTATTGAAGCTAACTCAAAAACCCCTCATCAGATCTTGACCAAATTTATATGGGACCACTTCTGAAGTATGCCCTACCAAACAAAAAAAGAATTATCAAAATCAATTCATAATTGGAGGAGTAATCGCGTAACAAACATACAAAAAAAAAAAAAAAAAAACATACAATCGAATTGAGAACCTCCTCCTTTTTGAAGTCGGTTGAAAAGGCATATTTTATTGTTTTTAAGTACAGACGCCATCAACCTGCCCGAAACTGTAAAATTTTCCCAATCAACTTTGAACCTTACAGTTTAGCAATAAAGTTGACAATCTCTTAAATAAATTGGACAGTTTGTAGTAGGTTGATGTGCATCAATCGTGTGATTGCATCATGCACATCTGACATTATCTCTCATGTCAGATGTGCATGATGCAATCATTATCATTTATCAGGTTCTCTCTCTTTCTCTCATATGTTTACTATTACTGGGGACTATGAACAGCTGATTCAGTCATGAATTGCTTTATTGATATTATGATGACGAAGGTCGAAAGAGGCAATCAGGGGATTATTGATAGTAAAGTGAAAGTGAGTAACAAGACAATTACGCGGTCGACTATTCCTATGGATAAGTCCATAGAAATAGTCGTCCTCGTAATTGCTTTACTACTTTTGTAATATAGTATAATTTTACAATGTTTGTAAGTAGGTAATCTAATCTTAATCTTTTCAGTAAAAGAGGTGAAAGACACAATTATTGTACTAGTAATAGGGACCAATTAGTTCAACCGGGTTTCAGACTGGCTAAAGTAGACTCATCTTTCATGGGGTACTGTTTAAAATGCTACAATAAAATACCTTCCCATATCAATCTGCCTAGCCTTTTCCCAACTAGGTATATTGGGGTCGGCTTCCAGTCTAACCGGATGCAGCTGAATACCAGTATTTTACATGGAGCGACTGCCTATCTGACCTCCACAACCCAGTAACTGGGTAATACGATACCCCTTGGTAAGACTGGTTGTCAGACTTTCGGGCTTCTGACGACCCGTAACGACTGTCAAAGATCCACGAATGACAACCGGGACCAACGGCTTAACGTGCTTTCCGAGGCACGGAGGAGTCTCGGTATGTAAAGATGGTCACCCATCCACAGACCAACCCCGGCAAGCGTAGCTTAACCTGACGGATCGACCCGTGCGGCAATTACTACTTAGCCACGAGCTCCTTACCATACCTTCCCATATACTACAACTAAATGAAACGAAATTTAAATCTTGTATAAAACGCACACTATGCTGCCAAGCATATTATAAGCTTGGGGATTATATCGCTGACAAAAATGCTTGGCTTAACGCTGGTCCAGCTCCACAAGGGCGCATAAACTAATTGATTAGCATTCAAAAATATTGTTGGAATTGCTGAAGATTGCAAAAACTATCTTTGAATTGTATAACTTCAATCTCTTTTTTTATTGTATAATTGCATGTGTGAGCACTGTGACCATGTACCTTCTATAAAGCTACCATTTACTGGGTACGTCTTTCATTGACTTGATATGCCCTGGTGGCTAAGAGTATGTCATGCTCACTCAAATGTCTCGCTGGTGGTGGCGTGTGTGTTGGATCGTTGAGTTCCCTTCAAAATGGTTGAGCTAAACGGTGCTGATCCATGCGTCATGTTCGTGAACGGGCGCCGTCAGTGGGGACTGGTCATCTCTTATCTGCCACGGCTTATTTTAATTTTTGAATTGTTTTATTTTTTATTACGGACGCTTTTTACGTACACGTCTTTCTACATTGTTCTCACATGTATAATTTCAACATGAATGATGTAAACAATATTTTGTAAGAATATAATTTTTTTTTAAAGAGTGTCCGTGGAGTTTCTTGCCCGTTCTTCTCCATAGGAACCTACGCTTTGGAATGGGCAACTAGCTTCATATTTCTGACTGACTGACTCCTTGACAATTCAAAAGTGCCTGTAAATGGTTTAATTGAAATAAATGCTTTGAGTTTGAGTTTGAGGTATGTGAGCAATATGCATCTACCACATAATTAATTTATGTCATTCCTTCATTTTTCATTCTTTTTACCTATCGTGGTATAGGTACCTAGTAATCTTGTTCTACGAGTAGGTGCATTGTCTTCACATGTAATTATATAATTAGTCTATACAAGATATAATGATTTTTTTAAAAGAGTAACTGTGGAGTTTCTTGCTATTCTTCTCCATACGAAAACTACCTTTTGGAATGGGCGACTAGAATCAGTTATTATTATTTTTTGTAAATTTTGACGTACAAAAGTGCCTTTTTTGTGCCTAATTGAAATAAATTATTTGATTTTGACTTATGACAAGAACTCTCAGTAAATTAAAACTTCACAAAATGCTCTACACGGCACGATAACGACGGCTGCAGGGGGCCAATTCTCGATTTTCGCCATTTATCTCGAGTTCGAGATCGTAAGTCTATCTCTATCTCTATTAAAATATCTCTATCTCTACCAAAAAATGTCGAATTGAGCAGAATTCCGTATTCTCAGTCAAAATAGAAATAAATGTCACGAAAATGTCGAGTCGAGTGAAGATAATGTTACCATTATGAAGAATCGCACGTTCCGTTTTAGGTAGCTATGAGTTAATGAATGATTTTGTTTTAAAACGCTGACTAAACCTAATTATTTAAGTATAAAACGAAACGTTTAGTGTAAAAATAATCAGTTTGACAAATTGACAGTTGACTGTATAATTAATTTAGGTATTTTAGGGTGTGCAATTAGTATTTTTGGTAGGTAAGGTTAGTTTAGTGAACAGTTATACATGACTAATAAAATTATGAAGCAGACGATTATTTACCTTCGTTTTAAGGTCTATTTTCGTGGTATCCTGAATTACAGGAGCCAATAGATCTATTAGAACCCTTATTAAATCTTTATCTAATCTGAAGTTTTTAATGTCTTCTGTTTCGCTCAAGTCGTAAATATCGACGGTGGGATAAGTGCGCTGTTGTCGCCGTGTATTGGCCAGTTGCTCGCCACTTTCCAACAACTCCGAGATAAAAATGCTAATAAACTCGTCCATCTTTCAGTGGTTTCAAGTCCAATCGTGGGTACACAAATTACAGAGTCTGTTATTTGCGCGAAGTTCGTCGTTTCAAGAATGCACAAATCAAAGAGTATAAATCGAATTTCCAGTAGGTATGAGATGCCAAGCCGTATTTTATTTAAAGATTAAAGAAAAGAAAACACAGTGTACAATCCAAAACTCAACGAATTCACTCAGAAATGACGTATCTCTACAATCGACATGACATCTCTACTGCTCAGAAGCACTCGACATGAACTCTAACGTTAGCCTTCGACAAATGTCGAATTCGACATCCCCAGAATAGAAACTTTTAAAATTTGTCGAAAAAATGACGTCATTAGAAATTTTTGTCGAGTTCGACACCATCTCTAAAATCGAGAATTGGCCCCCCAGGTCAGCAGGAGCTCCCGAGCTCGTCCCATGCATGTTCTATGGGATTTAAGTCTGGGCTGCGAGCTGGCCACTACAGGCAGGTAATACCGACGTCTTGAATATACAATATTTTTGTCGAATATTTTTTTAATATGAAAGACAGACTTAATAAAAAATTTTGTCAACATCCCTATTACATCCTACTTTTGAAAATTGTCAAGGGGGCGGACAGTCAGTCATAGTTTTTTTATCCGTTCTTCTCCACCTACTGGTTCTTATGGAGAAGAACGGGCAAGAAACTTCACTTTTCCCAACTTAAACTGTGCTGCATATAACAAGTAGGTATTTTGTGTACATAACCGCTTACTTACATACATCTGGGGGTAACACGTGCCTACATATTTATGTGCCTACTTATATTACGTTGTAAGCCAACGGCCAGACAGAAAAGACGCAAGACGAAGTCGGGGCGCGGACCCGTCGCAGACAGGGCGCCGTCACGACTTTTTAACATATATAGAAAAGACACGGACCCGTCGCAGACAGGGCGCCGTCACGACTTTTTATGGCGCGCACTAGAAGCTTTTCCCGGCATTCAACCGTCCAATTTTGATACGACAACATGTCTTCTTCTGAAGATGAAGATGTATTGACACTTGGCGGGCGAGCGCTGTGAGAACCTGCCCTCCGCGCCCTTTCCGCTCCCCCGATTGCGCCCGTGCAGGCCCGCGCCCTGCCCGTGCCCTGTCCTTTCTATATGTTTTCCAATAGGGCGCCGACGAGTTAACGTCGTGACGGCGTCCCGTCTTTTCTGTATGTTTTACGTCGCGACGGCTGTATACATTTATATTTATGTATATATGCAAGTAGATTAAACGGGCGCCGCGACTGCGACGGGTCCGTGCCTTGCGTCTGTTCTGTGTGGCCGGTGCCTTACATACTCATTATTCTATTGTATATTTATTATGTATACAGCTGTTTTACATTCCACCAATTATTAGACGAAACTATTGTGACGTCACTAACAACACGTCGCAGCTCGCAGATTATTAATAATTATTGTTTTTTCTTGTGGAGCACATTCCTTGAATTTAATTATGGAAGTTGGTAGTTTTACATAATATTTTGTAGGTATTTTGTGCAGTTAGTGTGTACAATATGTGATACCTAGTTTTTCTTACTTATAAAAATAGTTTCTTAAAAAACTGTTTCTGCCGTCACTAATCCAATTTTGCTGTAAGTATCAAAATTAGGTACGGTCAGCAACGAAAGTCGACTAACACTTCATAGAATTTAACTACCTACCTACCTATATTATTGAGCAAAATATTTAAATAATTCTGAACTTATTACGAATATAATAAAGATTATTAGACTTATTATAATTAAGAATAATTATTACGTAGATTTGACATTTCAAATAATAGGTACTTAGCTTTTTTTGTTGTTTTCACTAATTTGTTTGTCTTTTTTATTCTAGTAGGTATTTCCTGTGCGAGTCCCAAATAAAATATTATTTTTTAATCTTTAAAATGCAAAAGCAGTTTAACAAATCATTTTGTGTCAATTTTGTTTTTGTACTTACGTGTTATGTCATGTGTAGGTAATCTTAATGTAATTTTCTTCCATAACGCACAAATCAATTGGTATCAGTACTGAGTTAGTACCTACCTAATGGGAGTAATGGGTTAATGAGCTCAGCATTGGATTTTCTTCATTCATAATCCTACAGAAATATCTTGACACGTCATCTAAACGTGGCTTTGTTTTACGCAGTAAATAATTTCAAATTTAAACATTCGTTCGAACAATTCTTAGAAGAACGTGACTTGTTATTTTATATTAGGTTAATGACTTCAATAAAAAAAAAACCGCGAGAAAACAACTAGGTAGGTTTGCTTTGGAATACTGAACTTTTTGTGTAAGATACAAGGTTCATTATTGTAAAATTGCGATTAACACTCATTATGCTATCATTTGAATGATTACAAAGTTTTTAATATACATAGATACTGGTACATAATTTCGATCACACTGTCCCATTCCATTCGGTTCCATGGTGTAATGGTTAGCACTCTGGACTTTGAATCCAGCGATCCGAGTTCAAATCTCGGTGGAACCTGGGCGCAGTTTTTGAAGTTTTCATTTTTAAGTATTGTTGTTTGATGAAATTATCGTAGATAGTTGGTTATTTTGTTAGTTGTATATTTTTCTGGGTACGAAATCTGTTATAGGTACATTTATTGTTATGTAAATACTTACTAGTAATATATTTTTTATCACATCTAATAAAAAAGAGCTAATTTATGGGACTAAAATAACTTTTTAATCTCTAGGGACTAAAAGTTATTTGAATTTGGAATGTAGATATTGTTAGTGAGAGTTCCAATCACCAAGAAAATAAATCATGAACATTGCATGAATAAGTAACAGGCTGGCAAGAGAGAGAAAGTGTGAATTTGGTCAAAATGAAAATCCTGCGAACATTTTCATATTTTTCGTCATTGCTGGCGTTTTCACAGTTTTCGAGAGTGCTTCCGACAGTGAAGTCAAAATGTCAATAGTGAAGCCAAGATGGCGGCTCTGAAAATTTTCAAATTTATCGTCATGGGTATCGTTCAAAAGTTCATTTTTTGTGCCTAATTGAAATAAATTATTTAACTTTGATTTTGATTTCATTGTTTTCGAAGGTGCTAAAGTCGATAGTGATGTCAAAATGTAAATCCAAGATGACAGCTGCGAAAATTTTGTTTTTGTTTTAAATTATACGTGAGACGGAACTTTCTGACTAGGATCGGACCGCACACTTTTTTTTTTCTCATAGAGGGTGATAAAAAGTAGAGTGTTCACCTCGGGAGCAACACTATTTTAAGCTCCAGTGACGTAGGTACTTTGAATCCCTCGCTGCACTCAGCATTCTACTATAGAATCCTTCTCTCCGCTCTGGATTGAAAGAAACAATCTAGCCTTAAAATTAGTTGTTTGCTCCCTAGGCAAACAATCTACTATTATAACCTTTTGTACGAAAAAAATTGGGTCTTTTTTTGTACTGCCTTCTTATGAATGGAAAATCAAAGATCGGTAACACTCCGTAGTGCTATAAATTGGGTCAAAATCAAAATCAAATCATGACAGTCATGACATCTAATATTATAAATCAGCCAATTGCACATAATATAGTACCTATCTCTATGTAGTTTATAAACACAATAATGATGACTAGGTCATTGAGTCATTCACATAACAACACAGTACAACTATAATTTAATTAAAAAAACCTTTTCAAACATTGTCGCCCTAAAAACCTATTTACCACAAAAAAGGAAAATATATTTACGAAATATCATTTCATTACTAATAGCCAAGGTTTAGAACATAAAAAAATCGCCTGACAAGCCAAGTTTTGCCAAAACAACACCACTAAGTGCCCATAATTCGTATTATATACGTCCCCAGATTATTCGGCCGTCGATCACACCCAACTAACCCAGTCCCGCCCAGAAGCCTCCAGGGCATCGTATTACTTTAATGAAAAAGCATCAAATAACTTAATTGACGGTGTGACAGGGCGACACGATGGGAATGGGTTGCCAGGTAAAAAATATCTGTTGAGCTACTGAGAAAGAAGAGGTTATTTTTGTCAACACGTTAGGAACCTAACGTGTTGACAGTAATAGCCTCACCTATTGACTTTTCGGATTCATGTGCATCCATATTATAAATGCGAAAGTGAGTTTGTTTGCTTGTTTGTTTGTTATGCTTTCACGCAGAAACGGCTAAACAGATTTAAATGAAATTTAGGGCATGCGTAGACCATGACCTGGATTAGGACAAAGGATACTTTTCATCCCGATGTTCTCACGAAATCGAGACTTACGCGGGTAAAACCGCGGAGCGCAGCTAGTATTGTACCAGTAGCGGTTACACCACCACATATGAACTACGCATCAAAGACATGATGCCACACAAATCCTGCATCGCGCAATTAAAGTTTACCGCACGAACGACATATAAGACTATCCGACATCAACAGTCAGACTGCCCGTCGGCCCGCCAGACACAACACCCGTCTGGTCGGAGGATCCTCCCTTTTCTATGGTGGATGAGTGAACTTTACACCCTGTTCCTCATACCCTTAAATACCTATACTTAATTATCACCTGCTTACAAACGGTAAAGAAAACATTGTGAGGAAACCGGCATGAAAACTCTGACACTAATGTCACTAACCACTCGAAAAAGAAGAGATTGTTTGGAAGATTATATGGCTAGAAAAAGGGTGAATTATATACTGTACTGAGGCTGACTATTTATGGAACAAAAAAACATGCTGCCTCGACTTCAACTAATTGGAATAAGAGCAGTCAGCACGTCACAAGAGATCATTGTCTTGATCGTTTAGGTAGCTTATTAGTTTAGGTTGCTTACAAAACTTTTAGTAATCAGTTTTTTTTTCTGTGGGGAAATCCTCATGGATATCCTCCGTCTGGGAAGAACAGAGGTTTATGTCGGACTCCTACCGACTAAAACCCCACTGTTCCTTCTAGTACCAGGAGTCGGGGGCTCGGGAGATACTTGTACTTACATTCGCCGCACCCCGGACTGGTGTCAGCCCGCCATGCCTGACGGGCTCCATCACCAAGTGCGGCCGATCCCATGACCGTTGCCACCGCTGTAAATGGTAGGCTTTAGTCTAAAACCCTATGATATGGTAGGTTTTAGTCTAAGACCCTATGATATGGAAGGTTCAAGTCTAAAACCTACCATTTACTTACTTTAAAAAAAATTAACGTGATAACAATAATTCATTTAGTCTATGAATCTACATTATATTGTATCTATTGGTTTACGTGAACTTAGGGAATCAAGATAAAAACAAAAGATTCCATTTTATTCGAAATATTTATCAAGCATTTGTTATTTCTTTCATAAAAATAACTCTGTGCCGATAACCCCGGGTAAACTAATTAAAATGAAAAAGTAATAAGAACTATGTAGACATACAAAAAAAACACGTTTTTCAAAGACTACGTTCTGGTTTTCCTTCCCTTCAAATTTTCCTACCATTTTCTTTTTTCCTCTGGCAATACCTCCGTTACAAGGCGTGACACTGTCGAGCTAGACGTCTCCCGGGACGCACAATTTATTAATCAGAAATAATAATTCACTAGTAATGTGGGCAGCGCGTGAGTTCTATACGATAAACATCGCTCGTAATCGGAAGGGTTAAGTGTAGGGTTGGCACGGAAATTACATTATTAATTTATTAAGTACCTATTTTATTTATTCACCTTACTAAATTGCCATTGGTCTAGGGCTTGGTATATCATTATCAGATGATCGAACTTAGTTCGGCGTCCTAATTTCGTAATACACGATCAATTACAATATGAGGCCCTACCACCACCTCTTTTAGCAGTATTATTTTAATATTACTTGAGCGTGGGAAAGAGATGGAGCTAGACATTCTGTATAGCTCCACTTCTTTCTCCAAATAATACTGCTTAAAGAGGTCGTGATTGGCCTCCTGAATCGTTTTAAAAAGATTGCTAATCCATTGCTTAGTTAGAAAACAAATCTGCTCAGCAACGTAAATAACGCAATGAATGCTGTTGAACTGGGCCAGACTGCGAGTATGGTGGTGGATGGTCAAAATCTGATTGTGTCTAGCTAGAGTCCACGAGAGCAGTCTGGCGACCTCTATGTTATGGGGTTTGGTTTCCACACTCAGTCCGTCAAGCCGACCATTGTGCGTGGGCCATAGCGGCCGTTTGGTGGTTATTCCAACCAGCCCACCTCCCTCCAGAAGGTTATTAGGTCTCCTGGTTTGTTTAGAGCATCTGTGTATGATCTGGGTGACCCGAGGGTGTCTGTTCTGATCTGGGTGACGCCCGTGCATTCAAAGAGCACGTGCGCAACGGTCTCCTCAGCCTCCATGCACGCCCTGCACAGAGGACTGTCTGTTATGACTATTGTGTCGAAGTGTTTTTTTAGCGAGCAGTGTCCCGTGATGGTTCACGTCACCAGACGCAGGCCGTTCTTGTCCAGAGTCTGGCGACGTTTATTATTGTTAAGTCGAACAAAAATGTACTTACGGACCGAACCATGTGCGCTGTCCGGCCATAGTATTAGGACTGCTAAAACAATGATTTATTTTTATTTTTATGTAGGTAGCCCACATATATGACAATAAGTAGATATTCACGAAAGACAAGCCTGTTGGTTTTTTGGCGTAAGATGGCTCAACTAAACATGACGCAGAAAAATGCTATTTATCGGCCTAAGGGCTATGCGAACTAATCCAAGCAAGTGAGTATATCACCATAGACCCTGAACTCTTAAACCAATAGGGCATCATTCATACTGAAATAATCCAAAAAAATAAATAAACAAAATAAAAAACTATCCAAAATACTACTCGTATTGTTAAGCAAGTCGTCCACCTCCAGCTAAACTAAGTTAGCCATGTATATATAATGATATAATGTATATTATTGATTAATATTATATATATAATAAATTATTATAATGTTTTATTACTTAAAATGTATAATTTATTACGTAATCAGTACTTTTATATAATTAGCCAAAACGTCAAACAAATAGTTTTTTTCATCCCACCATCTCGGAAAGAGTATTTTTAATCTTCAGTATCTGAGTGGAAAAGCCGTTTTTATTCTCTAGAGGATAAAGTAAATTGAATTTAGAACATCGTGGGCACTAAGTTTGTGAATTAAAAAAAACATTAAACCTATTTACTGCTACCTCTATGGTGCCGAATATATCATACAACTTTTTTTTAATTTGTTAAAAACTCAGACTCGGAACCTTCTTGGTGTTCTTTTTTCAATTTGCTTTGTACGCGGTTCTTTACGCGGCATTTTTTCACGTCATTGTTAAACCTTAGGTATATTAAAAACAAGAAACTTGAAAACAAGTGAAAAAACTAAAATGAGTGATTCTAGCGACGAGGAAGTTTGCTTGACGCCAACAGAATTGACTGAAACTGTTAATAATGCGCAAATGAGCTTTCTCCCTCAACAATCACGCGAGAAGTATTTAAAACAGTACGATATGTTCAACACGTGGCGACTAGCAAAAGGAGCCAAAACTTTCTCAGAAAACGTTTTGCTGGCATATTTTATAGAATTATCCGAGAACAAGAAAGCAAGCACTCTATGGAGTACGTATTCGATGCTAAAAGCAACAATAAAGATGAAAAAAGACAAACATATCGATACCTATCCTAAATTAGTGGCATTTTTAAAAAGAGCCTCATCTGGTCATCAACCAAAAAAATCGAAGGTTTTCACAGTATCTGATATTGAAAAGTTTCTTAACGAAGCACCCGATTCCGTATATTTGGCGGCAAAAGTAAGTCAGTTGCACATTCAGTATCTACTTAAGTATATTAATCTCAATTAAATAGTATACTTAGTAGATGTTGATAGGCATAATTATGCGTTCATATCAATTTTATTCATTTATCTACTACAATACTCTTTACGTTACAGGTTGTTCTTATTATTGGAATAAACGGAGCATGTCGAACTAATGAACTAACACAACTTAATGTCAAAAACATTAAGAAACATTCAGATGACTTACTATTAATTAATTTACCTAATACAAAGACAAAAAGAAACCGCAACTTCGTCATTCGCAAGGAATACGTAACGATTGTTGAGAAATATCAAGCCTTACGCCCGCCTAACACTCCAATCAATCGATTTTTTCTACAGTATCGCAATGGAAAGTGTGTTAGACAGCCTATGGGTACTAATAAAATTGGCAGTATCCCACGAGAAATAGCAACATTTCTTGAACTTCCAGAACCCCTGTTGTACACGGGTCATTGTTTCCGACGAACTTCAGCCACACTTTTGGCTGATTCCGGAGCTGATCTGCTGTCCCTTAAGCGCCACGGAGGCTGGAAGTCCAATGCAGTTGTAGAGGGATACATAGAGGATTCCATCCAAAATAAGTCTAAAATATGTGAAGGCATCGTAGGAGCCATTACACTGAAAGAGCCTCAATCGGATCCTTGTACTGGCCCTTCTACATCAAAAATAAGCCGTTATGAAACACCTAACCATCTCCCTCTCTCTCCAACATTCACGCCAAGGGAATCCGATGAATCGGTACAACTATTAAGTATGACAGATAGTTTACCGAAAAACAGTACACAAGTGACTAACACCAATATTACAGTACCAAACAAAAATATTACACTCAATTTAAATAACTGTAGCAACGTTACTTTAAAATTTTCTTAATTATACCTTAGTATTATTTTGTTATAATTTAAAGATTATTCTGTAATACTTACCTGTCATAATGTAGTAATTAATACCTAAACTGAAATAAAAGTGTACCTATCTTGTGATTGTAAACGTTTTTTTTTTTGCATTTAGTCATTTCCTCGCTGAGGTGGAATGAAAAGTTACGTGTTGCACTCGAGTGCAAAGATTTTTCACCTCGTGCTCTTTTGATTCCCTCGCTAACGCTCAGGATTCTAATTTTGAATCACTCGCTGCGCTCGTGATTCAATTTTAGAATCCTTCGCTTGCTCGGTCATCAAAATTGAACACGCGGTTAAAAAGCAACTTTGCACTCTTGTATAACAAATAACTATTATCACAGCTGCGCGCACAGCCAATACGAAACTTTGCCATTTTAAATATTATATCGTATACAATATTTAGGACTAACTATTGTGTTTATTTTATTTTTGTCTTATATTGTTATTCTCTCTCTATATATTGCACCGGTTGACGTCATCACCTCAACGCCGGTTGTTGCTGAAAACCAGCGCTGGGGTTCTGTCTCGCATAGGGTCGCAGCATTATGCTGAGCGATGGCCGTTTTGCGTGGATATGACGCATATTTTCCCCTTTCTTTTGTTTAGTTTAGGTCGCCAGTTTTTCATACATATATCTAAGTCCCACACACGTGTATGAAAAATGGTGGACGGCTATGGACGGCTCGCTTTAGAGCCTCGATGGAGCCTTTTTGATCATTACACGAGCGTGTCTCCTGTTTATGATATTATTTTTGGTCAAGTTGTCCATTTCAATGATCACTGGCACTGCAAACCCACTTATAAGTGCCAACAACAGACAGCGAGCTCCCTATTCAATATCACGCATTTCTTTAGTAATTAATTATAGGCTATTAGACAATAATATATTAGATTATAGTACCAATTATAATGGCCTTTTACTAAAACAATTGAAGTGGCAGCCCTAGTTTTGTGGCGGGTTACACGATTCTTAGCTAAGGTAAAGTTAATTAGAGAATACATTTAGACTGCAGAAGTAAAGTTAATAATATATACATATATGACTATGGGACCTAGGATGCTAAAAAAGAAAACAATTTGAGTTATAAATAAATAAGTATGTTTATTCTGCACAAACAAAACGCACATTTAAAAAAAAACACAATTACAAAAGAAGCCAAAAGCCTCGTATTCAACCAAGAAATAAACACTTGAAGATGTTGTTCATCGATTGATGTCAAAGCCTCGGACCAAATACAATAAAAACACTACATTACATATTCAATCGTGGTTAAGAATTAAGCTTCGTGCAGACTAGCGCGACGCGACAGCGCGACGCGACACCGGCTATTGTTATACAGTGTTTTTTGTTTTTTCGAGTCGTGTCGCGCTGGTCTGCATGAGCCTTTAAACGGCAGTAAAAGTAATAAGTAGGTATTGTAAGAATTAATGAGGGTAAGATTGAAAAATGTTACAATGATAAGTGTTAGTAATCTTTGTACATACGGCTACACATCAAGCTATACATTTACAGCTTAATGCTGATCTTGCAATGTATAGGATTTGCTTACAATGCGAGGTCAGCTTATAGAAGTGAGTGTGTTTTTATGTTTACGTAGGTATTGCTTGTAATTAGAAAAAGCACCACTCCGAGAAGTACTCTCTTTATTTAGTTAGTATCCGTTAATTCCTCATGACCAAATCGACACTACCGGGTGGTTTCACGGGGAATGAACGGAATCACTATTTCCCCTTTTTTTTTTTTTTTTTTTTTTGGGTGGGAAATCATCAAATCACTCCTCCCGCTCTGGGTGGAGCAGGAGGGCGTGTCAGACTCTTACTGACTAAAACCCACCCGTGTTCCTTTTCTTGCCTTTGCAATGCCAGGGGGCCACGGTATCCCTTTCGGACTTTCCCGCAACCCCGGCAGGCAATGGTCTCATCGGACCCCTTCATTCGCTGACATCTCTTTGAGGCGCACGTGGAACACAACGCGCCGTCGACCCGGGCTTGGTCCTTACCGGATGGCGAGCTACCCATTGCTCACCGTCCGCAAGCCCGCGCCTACGGTGGCCGGGAATCAGCAATTGATTCCCGACGCCCAGGGCGTCTCCTCCTGCGGCGGCTAGGGGCGTGAGGGCGTGAAATTTGCCTCTCCCTCACGCGCTCCGCCTCCTCCTTCGCGAGCATTACTGCTTCGCAGAAGGAGGTGACGGCCTCCCATGCCCTCTCGATCCTTATCATGGCCTGGACCAGGGCCGGACGCGAGAGATCCCCGCCACCGATCGCCTCCACGAGGACACGGCGGTGCTCTGCCCAAGCCGGGCATACCTCTACCGTATGCTCCACCGTGTCCTCCGGGCGATCCACGCAGTGATGACACCCGGGCGTTTCCTCCCGCCTTATCCGAAACAGGTACCTCCCGAAACAGCCGTGTCCGGTGAGGACCTGCGTCAGGCGGAAGATGAGGACGCCGCGGCGCCTCTCCAGCCACTCCTCAAAGAGGGGACTTATCGCCGCAATAGTGGCGTGCCCAATCACTATTTCCCCTGACATCACAATGTAGCTAAAATAATTATGTAGAACATTTTAGTATAATGTTGTGCTATATTGGTACTTAACAACTTACTGTTCTATGAAACTTTGTTACTTATTTAAAAATTAACCCTAGTCAAATCTACCTTGTCTATCCACAGTGCCACCGACACATAGATTTTTAATCCACATATTCACGCTCGAACTCCCAAGGCGCCGCGCCAGCAGCGAAAGAGTTCGCTTTTTTAAATTAAAGTAATCAGTAAATTCGTTAGGGCGCGGCCAGACTACGTATGAATGCTTAAACATATGCTAATTAGCAAGGGTTTACCATATCGCAGTGTATCAGGGGCTTCACGTTAACTGGTAAATTGGAAAGTTACACCCATTTTTTGATTTAACTTTATTTACACTTAGATAAAGTTGATGTTTGTTTAAGCGGAAATAACATCAATAAAATTGGAAACATGGACAGATTAGGCTTGCATGAATTACCTAATACCCAAAATGAATGGCGATAAGAATCTTCATTGATATATTGTAGGTATTGAAAGACAGATAAAAAGGGGGATCACAGGTATGGCTTAGTCATATTAAAAGCTCCCACAGACAGGCGCGATGCGACGGCGGCGTGACACGGTTCTAGTAGAACTATTTCCATTAAGTTTTCATAGAAACTGTCCCGTTGCGTGTGCGTCTATGTGCGAGAGCTTTAATAAAGTGTGAGGCGTCAATTTAGTGATAATTATTGACGTTAGGTATGAGTTTTGAGTAACTAAGGGTAATTGGTATCAAATAGGATTATTAAAAAAAAGAAAAGTGGCGCTATGAGCAAAAGAGACAAAGATTATGGTCTTATTAAATATTTAAATTGTTTATCTTGCTGTTTTCTACGCAAAACGAATAAAATAGGATACCGGTCAGATAAAAAGTGATAAACGAAATAGGGGTCAAACCGTGCAAAACAGTACCTAGATAAAGTATCAACCTACCTACCATAATATTTATAATCTACTTGAAGAAACTAAATATTAATATAACATTTTAGAATCAAAAGTAAAATTTTACAAATTTCTTAACAAAAATTACTAATATACATTCTTACTACAAAAAACCCTGAAAATAAAACTTCTCTAAAATTCAAAAAGTTCAGGTTCCACCGAGATTTGAACTCGGATCGCAGGATTCAGAGTCCTGAGTGCTAACCGTTACACCATGGAACCGATGGATGTGATGGCGAATTTTAGCATTAGTATCCGAATACTACTTTCACCTATAATCCGAATGGTAATTTCGTCAGAGCAATGCCCCTGACCTTAGAAACTGGTTTAAAAAAAGAATGTGTGTGAACGTTTTATTTTTAGAAGAGAATGTAGGTGTACGAGTAATAAAAATCTTTCAAGCCAGTGTTCGTGCATTAGCAGAAGATAATATTGTGACTATGACACATATTTTAAACTAGTAAAATTTACTTACATAATTTCCACTGTAACTTATTTTATGTCTGTTATGTCTATAGTATGTGATTGTTAAAGGTTTATTGAAGTATGAATGCCCCCACCACAGTTAGTCGCAATTAAACAGTCTTGAAGCAAACACGCATTTTAAAATACCAAATTCCTGCTAAGTAAGTATCAACCTTAACCCCAAGAACATAGTGGTCCTTCGAGCCGGATCTAATTAATGAATAAAAAACAAGTTATCGAAGATAACATACCGGGCGGCCGGCGCGAACAATAGCCAGCCGCATTCCAGAGGTGATTAGTGAATATTAGCAAAAAATAAAAGGTGCGATGAGTACTACTGCGGAGTTAATTAACGTTTTAGAAGACACAGCTGCATTATTACAAAAAACACAAGTGAATTTGAAGAAATGTCCTAAAATCAGGTTAACAAAAGGTTACGTTGAGGCAAGAATCAGATGTATAGAACAGTATTGGATAACGTTCAGGGAAACTCATCAACAATTAGTGAAGATAACACCGAAAGAACAGAAACAAACATTACACTACTTTGTCAACGAAGATTTCTTTATTTACGAAGACTTATATCTTGTGTTATTAGCCGATTTACAAGACCTTTTGTTAACGATAAATGCAGCGTCCGCGCCATCCACATCATCGAAAAACAACTCGTTTATAAGTACGAATAATGATCAACTCGTTAGGCTGCCAAGGATACAACTACCGAGTTTTAGTGGGAATTATGAAGATTGGCCTACGTTCCAGGATCTATTTATTTCATTAGTACATGAAAACACGGCGATCAGTGATGTTCAGAAGTTGCATTATCTAAAGAGCAGTGTCACTGGGGAGGCCGAAACATTATTGAAGCCTATTCAAATTACACAAAGTAATTATAAACAAGCATGGAGTGTTCTCAAATCAAGGTACGGAAATAAAAGATTGATTATCAATTCAGTGCTTAAGAAATTATTTTATCAAAAGAAAATAAGTACGCAATCTGCAAATCAAATAAAGAATTTATTAGATGTCACAACGGATTGTTTGAACAACTTACAAAATTTGAATATCATTACGAGCTCATGGGATCCTATAATTATTTTTCTTGTGATACAGAAAATGGACCCTGAGTCTCATAAAGAGTGGGAACAAACTGCTTGCACAAATGAAGAAAATAAATTACCTACCTGGAATGATTTGAAGGAGTTTCTGCAATCAAGATACCGTACTTTAGAACTTATAATGTCAACATCGGGCACCCGTGAAAAACCTACAAAAGAACGTTCTCACCTTGTTACTGCTACAACCACCACGTCACCATCGTCGGCAGATAGAACATGCGTGTTATGTAAAGAAAAACACACTTTATGCCATTGTAAGGAATTCACCAAACTGCAACCTGCTGAGAGATCTGAATATGTTAAGTCAAACAAACTTTGCTTTAATTGTTTGGTACCAGGCCATTCCGCATATCAATGTAAATTGCAAATGACCTGTCGCATATGCCGTCGACGCCATCATACTCTACTACACAGAAATAAGGACTCTGCTTCTTCGGTACAAACTGAGGACTGTAAACAACCGAAAGCAGCACAACACAGTGTAGAAGAGAAGGAGGAAATAGTCAACACTACGATCGCGTCGCATCACAGTGCCAAACAAAGCACAAGTATAGCACTACTGGCCACGGCAACAGTTTTATCAAGGAACGAGCATAATCACACTGTTGTTCTACGTGCGCTAGTGGACCAAGGTTCGCAGGCATCATTCATCAGCGAGAAAGCGACACAATTGCTCAAACTAACCAGGCATACAGCAAGAGGAAATATCATTGGGGTGGGATCTACAAGAACCAACGTCGAGCACGTGGTGCAACTAAGGATTGGTTCTCGATGGAATCCAAGCTTCGAGATCAACTTACAAGCATATGTTATGAGCAAACAGTTGACCACGAAAATCCCCTCCAAAGCTGTAACTGTCACACATTGGCCACACTTAGAAGGACTCAACCTGGCTGACCCGGACTATCACAAACCGGGTCCTATTGACTTGCTTCTAGGTGTTAAAGAGTATGCACAAATCGTGCAACAACAATTAATCAAGGGTCCTCCCGGTTCTCCGTGTGCCCAAGAAACAAACCTGGGATGGATCTTGTTTGGAGAAATCAACACCAATTTACAAGAGGAATCTTTTCTGGTCCTTCATC
This sequence comes from Xanthia togata, assembly GCA_963853775.1. Classification (NCBI taxonomy): domain Eukaryota; kingdom Metazoa; phylum Arthropoda; class Insecta; order Lepidoptera; family Noctuidae; genus Xanthia; species Xanthia togata. The sequence continues at coordinate 5,984,627 of OY970798.1, read as the reverse complement.
AGCAAATAGAAGTAGAGAATCTGTTGAAATCCCTTTGGGAAATTGACACTGAAAAGAAAAGAAAGTTAACAAGAGAAGAAAAGCTATGTGAAACAATATATGAAAACACTCATGCAAGAACAAACAAAGGAAGATATATAGTAAAGTTACCTTTTAAAACCGATAAGCCTAACGGAAACACAAAAGAAATAGCAAGACATAGATTACTACAGCTAGAAAGAAGATTTAGAAAAGCACCTACACTAAAAGTAGACTACCAAAAGGCTATGCAAGAATATATAAAATCAACTTACATGGAAGAAATACCTGAAAATGAAATTAAGAAAAACAAAGCGGTGTACTTACCTCATCACGCCGTTGTCCGCGTCGAAAAGGAAACCACGAAGACACGCATCGTGTTTGATGCTTCAGCTAAAGGCTCGAATTTCGTGTCTCTCAACGATGAGCTGCTTGTAGGTCCTCAACTGCAAGATGACCTTAGAGATATTATTATGAGATCGAGATTATATCGCGTCTGCTATGCAAGTGATATACAAAAAATGTACCTGCAAGTTTTACTACATAAACAAGACGCCGATACATATCAACGCCTTTTGTGGAGAGAAGAAGAGTCAGATCCGATCAAAGAATATCGTATGCTTCGTGTCACATTTGGTACTGCCTCAGCACCCCATCTAGCTGTAAGAACACTTCATCAAGTGGCTGAAGATGAAGGTCAGAATCACCCAAAGGCTGTACGCATTATCAAAGCTGACTTCTATATGGATGATTTGATTTCTGGTGATGACACTGCAGAGAAAGCCATACAGACAGCTCAAGAAGTTTCTTATATACTACAAAAGGGTGGCTTCATATTATCAAAATGGTCTGCCAATTCTACTAAGTTTATGCAATCTATAGATGCCAATAAGAGAACCACAAGAGTACACTTAGATTTAAAATTAGATGGAACTGTGCAAGCCCTAGGATTGATCTGGAATCTAGGAACAGATCAATATCAATATAAAATAAACTTACCGCTGATGTCAGATTATGTCACAAAAAGAACAATCTTATCGGACATGCAAAAACTGTTCGATCCGCTGGGATGGATCGCTCCGAGTTTAATCCTGGCCAAAATGCTTATACAAAAGCTATGGCTAGAAAAGGTTGGCTGGGATGACAAAATAAGCCAACAACTGATGGACGAGTGGTTGACTCTTCGCGAAGACTTTGAAGAAGTAAAAGAAGTACATATTGATCGATGGCTTGGCACATTAAGTATGGATGTAGAAAAGATTGAAGTGCATGGCTTCAGCGACGCCTCCACGCGAGCATACGCAGCTATGGCTTATGCTCGAATAAAGATGCGCGATGGCGCGGTGTCAACAAAATTGCTAGCGGCAAAGACTAGAGTGGCACCGCTACGAACCGTTTCCTTACCACGGTTGGAGCTCTGTGGAGCACTGTTGTTGTCGAGGTTGCTTAAGCAAATAGAACACGCTATGCGAATACCTACATCAAACATCTATGCATGGACAGATTCAACTATTGTCCTTGCATGGTTATCTGGCGATCCCCACAAATGGAGTACATTTGTAGCGAACCGGGTTGTAGAGATCGCTGAAAATGTAAACAACAACCGGTGGTTTCATGTCTCATCTGAAGATAATCCTGCAGACATTGAGTCCCGGGGCATGTTGCTAGTTGATCTGAAAAAGTCCGATTTGTGGTGGAAGGGTCCAGCTTGGCTTTCTGAAACAGAAATAAGATTAAAACAAGAAAACACATCTACAGAATTAGAAAAGAAAAAGGATAAGATACAAGCAAATTTAAAAATAGAACATGTAGAAAGTATAAAGTTACAATTTAAAGAATTCCATAATCTAAGAGAATTGATACAAGTAATAACCTATTGTCGAAGATTGAGAAATTTTAGAAATTTTTAAAGCACGGAAAAAGGTTTGACTACAAAGGAATTAGAAAAGTCCTTAATGAAATGCATAGAACTAGTACAACAAGAAGAATTTAAAGATGAAATAGAAAGACTAAAATTAAATAAAGCTGTAAAAGGAGAAAGTAAAATAAAAACCTTGAATCCCTACCTTGACGGAGATGGTATCCTCAGGGTGGGCGGTCGACTTCGTAACGCGAACTTGGATGAGCAAGTTAAACATCCAATTATACTGGGAAACAAAAACGATTTGGTGCCTTTGATTATCGCTGATGCACATGCCCACACATTGCATGGCGGCGTTCAACTTATGTTAAGTTACATAAGCTCAAAGTATTGGGTTATACGAGGTAAGGCACTTATAAAATCCTGCATACACAAGTGTCTAGTGTGTGCTAGACTGAGAGCGCGATCAAGGACACAGATAATGGGTGACCTGCCTAAAGTGAGAGTAACTCCTGCTCGAGCTTTCTTACATACTGGAGTTGATTTTGCAGGCCCATTTCTAATAAGCATGTCCAAAGGAAGAGGCATTAGAACTCAAAAGGCATACATCTGTGTATTCATATGTATGTCAACCAAGGCTATGCACCTTGAGCTTGTTAGCGATTTAACGTCCGAAGCCTTTATCGCTGCATTCAAGCGGTTCGTTTCCAGAAGAGGAAAATGTAGCGATATATGGAGTGACCAGGGCCGAAATTTTGTTGGTGCCAACAAAGAACTAATGGCCGCATGGAAAGAAGCAAATCTCGTCTTTGAAGGTGATATATCAAACAAATTGGCACTGGAAGGAACACAATGGCATTACATACCAGCATACTCACCGAACTTTGGAGGCTTGTGGGAGGCGGGTGTAAAATCTGTAAAACACCATTTGAAACGCGTACTCACCACTAATCTCACCTATGAAGAAATGACAACGGTGCTGTGCCAAATTGAGGCTTGTCTCAATTCTAGGCCATTGTGTCCTATCGATGATAAGGACCCAGACTGCATAGAAGTACTAACACCGGGACACTTTCTAATCGGCGAAGCTCCTATCGTTGTGCCGTCACCTGATTTCAAAGATACATCAATTCATTCTTTATCCCGGTGGCAATACACTCAAAAATTGCTTGGCGATTTCTGGAGACGTTGGCAACAAGAATATCTAACACGTTTGCAACAACGTCCCATTTGGTTAAAGAAAAGTGAAGAATTCAAGGTTGGCGATGTTGTTTTAATAAAAACCGATGGATTGCCACCTGGCAAATATTCTCTGGGTCGTGTTGTAAACAAACATCCGGGAGAAGATGGGATTACCAGAGTCTACAGTATAAAAAGTGGCAATAGTGTAGTGAAGAGATGTTGTTCAAAGTTATGCCCTTTACCTATTGCTACCGAGTAAAATGTTTAAGTTATGTTAATATTAATACAATAAGTTAAGTTAAAATGTTAGATTAATAAAAGAACGAGGTACGTCCTTTTGGTGGGCGGTATGTTATGTCTATAGTATGTGATTGTTAAAGGTTTATTGAAGTATGAATGCCCCCACCACAGTTAGTCGCAATTAAACAGTCTTGAAGCAAACACGCATTTTAAAATACCAAATTCCTGCTAAGTAAGTATCAACCTTAACCCCAAGAACAATGTCATTTATTTTTAAATGGGTACCTACCTATTAGGTATGCTGTGCATGGCTACATTTAATCGAAGATTAGAATTATAGGATTTATCTAAGTACCTACCTACTTACATTATTACTCATCATACTTCCTAAAATACACATTTCCTATTTTATTTAATCAAAATCTACAAAACAATAAATCCACATGAAAGACTACTTTTGTTATTTTATTGAATGAGCATTGCGCGTCGTTTTTGTGAATGCATATTGTACCTATAATAAGATAGCATAATCCGAATGGTTAATTGAATCATTGAATAATAAAGAAGTGACACGTAAATAGGTATAACAATGTTTTTATCGTAATTAGTGCATATATCGAAGTTTAAGTAGGTATAATCGCGCTTCTGCGTCATGTCAATTTGATAACCGTATTACCACACTTTATTATACTGTGGTAATATTGAGCATCATCATCATCATTAAATTACTCAATAATATTATCTGTAAGTAGTTTAATAAGAGCGCTCTGTAAAAAAAAATGTATTTACCAAGTTCAATCTGCCTAGCCTTTACATTATGTTGGAGTCAGCTTCCAATCAAATCGGATGCGATTGAATACCAGCCGGTCTATTCTGTAACCATCTCACCGTGAAAACTTAGGTGAAGTGAGCTTGAAGTGATCTGTCACCCTGCTAGGGACTGACAGCTCACTCCGAGCTCGGAGTGAACTTATGTAAGTTTTCACGGTGAGATGGTTACAGAATAGCACTACAGTATTTAACATGGACCGACTGCCTATCTGACCTCCACAACCCAGTTACTGGGTAACATGATACCCCTTGGTAAGACTGGTTGTCAGACTTTCGGGCTTCTGACGACCCGTAACGACTGTCAAAGATCTACGAATGACAGCCGGGACCAACGGCAGTGCTTTCCGAGGCACGGAGGAGTCTCGGTATGTAAAGATGGTCACCCATCCACAGACCAACCCCGGCAAGCGTAGCTTAACCTGACGGATCTGACGCCCGTGTCCATTTGGGCTCGGCAAACTAACCATAAAGAAGCGAGGGAAAGCAAAGTAAATAATTAAAATAACATGGCAGTTTCATAATTGTACTTATTTTAGTTACTCGGAGACTGCCGCGGTAAAGCTATTGCATAGCATTTTTTATCAACATAATTATGCAATTTTATTTATATATTTATTTTATTTATGCAGTATTTTTTTTTTCTTTGATATTAATTCAAGTTACACTTAGAGCGTGGTGACAGATAAGAAAACAAAATGTTATAAAATAGAAAACAATTTCATTTATTATTATGTACCTATGTTTAAAACTTAATATTATTTATTTTGTCTGTTTTATTTTTCATAAAATACACCCGTCTGGTCCAACAGTGTAGATTGAAAAAAAAAAAAAACTATTGTTAGGTGTTAGATTTTTTTTCGTTACGGAATTTCTGGATTCGGTCTCCACGCTCAAGGCCCGCGATAAAGCTACGCAATAGCTTAAAAAAAATGCATGTGCACCGCTCGTTGCCCGCCCCCGCGCCGCTGTTTTCGAGAACCGGTCCATTTGATTTTACGCATAAGATCCTGCCGCTCCCGCTCCGCCGCCGCCGCCGCGCGCCGCCCCGCTGCCCGCAAAATTCGAGGCAGAGGTCTTAAGCACACAAGTGTTCAATTTATACAGTTTAAGGTGCCTCTTAAAAAAAAAAAAAATCCTCTTGCAAACAATACATCCTACTAATATTACAAACGCGAAAGTTTGTAAGAATGGATGGATAGATGGATGTTAGTTACTCTTTCACGCAAAAAACAGGTTCCGGGGTCATACTATGACGTGTTAAAGCTATCATTGTTCCATTCTTCATCTTCTTTTCGTATGGTTAGTGACTAACCTGGCGCCCAAGTCTGCTATTTTTATTCGTCATTCCAACACGATCCCATTGTCATTTTGCTAAAAGTTCGTAATCTGCTAAATTCATAATGGTCGATCATTGGTTGATCATTGTATTCCACAAACACGATACTCGTAACGAATTAAAAGCAATGACAGTAGGTCACTGATCAAAGGAACTGTTAAAATTTTAGCAGATTACCGCCTAAGTCAGTCATTCATTTGTCAGTAGGTACGAGATTACCAATAGATGCCATTTCTTTCAATGGAGTCTTAGTGGCTGACCTTTGGAAAGTCATAATGACGCCAATATGTTAGTAGATTACCAAACTTGTCAAAATCAACAATTATGAAATCAATGATAGACCATTCTGACACTATTGTAATAGCAGACTTGAGGCCCTGGTGTCAGAGTTTTAAAGCCACTAATAGGCCTCTGACTTGGCTTCAAATGCCTACGACAAATATCTCTCAGGCATGCCGGTTTCCTCACGATGTTTTCCTTCACCGTTTTTGAAGCAACTGATAATTACACAATACGCACATGAATCTGAAAAGTCAGAGGTGCGCGCCTTGGGTTCGAACTCGAGACCTATGACTTGGCAGTCCGACGGTCTCACCACTAGGCTATCGCTGCCACTTTGCACACTGTTGCACACTGTAACATTGTTCCATTGTGAAAAAGGGATAAAACTATTCATTCTCTATAGCTCTATCTCTCTCTGACACTGGAACGATTACGGCTTTAACACATCATAGTACTGAACGGATTTGGATGAAATTTGGCACACAGATAGTTTATAACCTGGATTAACACATAGAATACTTTTTATCCCGATATTCCCACGGGATCGAGGCTTATGCGGGAGAAATCGCGGGGCGCTGCTAGAAATATCATAAAATAAAGACATCTTGATAAAACATAAAACTGTTTGGCACAGACTTCAAAACTTTGTTTGTTATTTTATTTAAAAGATAGTTGCGTAACATTTCAGATAAGTAACAGAAATATTGAAAGTTTCAGGTGGAACACTTTAAAATTCCTTGAGGATAACTTTTTAAGGTTTGCTAAGAATTGAATCTCCATGGATCTTTTTGACAAGCATCTGTCAAAGTTATGTCATTGTTTTCAAAGTGGGTAGTTTTATTGTATATTCAAAAACGGGTTCCGCTAACGGGGTAGTGGGTCGTTTTCATAACGATTTAAGAGATTAAAATATCCTACTAATCTATCTAAATTAATATTATAAAAAGAAAAGATTTGATTTTTTGTATGTTTGTTCAAAAATTACTGGAAAGAATGCTATATTATCACTGAGTAACATAGGTTATAATTTATAACGATATCACGCGGGCGACGGTGGAAGCTAGTATTATATAGGTATCTACCTAAATTGTCAATTGTCTGGCATTAATGATGAAATGAACTTTTTTGGCGCAGCCGTGAGGCACACATTAAATAGCTATAAGATTATTTTCACTTTTTATTTTGTTATTAGTGTTTCACGAACTGTGTCCAAATAAATATTGTTCTTACTTCTTTCTCTCTTTAAATATGAAATTTTTGTACTTATGTTTGTTTATACTCAATAACGCCAAAGCGGCTGAACGGATTTGGAGGAAATTTGGCACACAGCTAGACATTTTTATCCCGGTATTACGATTCCGTGGATGTGTGTGGTGGATGATTTCCAACTTACATGCGGGCTAAGCGGGCAAAGGCTAGTACTATCGAAGAAGTTCATATCTATACACCGTAAGGACTATTTCTGCTAGCAGCGCTCTCGGCCGCTATAGAACCGGGGCGGCAACAGATGTGGTCATCGTGTTCACAGGATTTTGTTTTCAAACTACTTAGATATGAAGTTCTTCGATAGTACCTAACTGATTCAATTACGCGCCATGACAAAATGCTCATAAAATCAAATGATTAGGATAATCTTGACCCATTGAGAAAGCTTACCTACTTTTTGTGTTTTCCCAATACTTAATAGGCAGGTAATTATTACCTACAAATTGTAATGATTATTGATTATGTATGGATTTTTTATTGGGGATACTTATACTCAGTAAGCCGAAGTTGCGGTCACGACTACCGCATGAGATTAGAAATACGTAAGTAAGTAATAATAAAAAGTGTCCGACTGAAAATATATTTTCAGCCGAAAACGAAACAGAAGCTTCGGCTTTAGTCTTATTTTCGGCCGAAAACAAAGCCAAAATCGAACGTATTAATATTTCCGCTGTAAACTGAATTATATTTTTGTTTTTATTTACACCTAGGTAGAGAACGAGCAAATATAGGCTTTAAAAGAAATAAAACACGATAATTCCAAAAGGATACAAAATTTCGTGTATTTTTTGTTGAACTTATTGAGTACTTGATATTGCCGACGATTACGAAGTAGGCCGAATGACGCGCGAAAATACACGAACTTCTGATTTTCGGCTTGGCCACGTTCCTTCGGCTGGTTTATGACCTAAAACGAAAATATGGCCGAATCATTTGCCGAAAAGGGCCGAAAACGAAAACAAAAACGAAGCTTGGGTCGGTAATTAAGTAATAAATTATTTGTTCAAACATAATAAAAAAAAATAACATACATACATACATAAACTCACGCCTTCTTCCCATGGGGGTAGGCAGAAACTACAGAATGCCACCTGCTACGATCCTTACATACTCCTTTTGCCTCGTTTACGTTCATACATCTGTACCCTAATTACGTAATGTAAAATCAATCCGAATCTGAATCGTTTTGAAACAGATTGCTAATCCATTGCTCCGTAAGACCGAAAAAAAAAACTGCAGAGCAACGTAAATAACGCAATGAATGTTGTTGAACTGTCAAAATGAAACAGATTTGTCTTTATCGTTTACGAAAATATGTTGCGTAATTAGAAAGCTGGTCATACACGCACGCCGGTTGCAAGTACTACGCACCTGTCCTTTCTGAAGAACAAAAAAAATAAAAAAATAAGTAGGTACCTATAGGTATTATAAAGTAAAATGTTTTATAAAATATTCTACAATTTGTTTTTCAAATTCTCACATTGTCTTGCCTCCATTTTAGCGCATAAAACTAAATTCAAAAATTCAAAATTCAAAAGTCATTTATTCAAACTAGACTGAGAATCAGCACTTTTCGAACGTCAAAATTACATAAGACAGTCCCCCAAAACGCCCACCCTTCACCACTTCCTAGTGCTTTTGCTGGGAAGAAGAAGTGGCGCAACAAACTCCCCAGCAGCACAGCTGTCTGTTCAGTTAGGAAAAAAAATGATTCTATACAATAATTTATAAGATAATTTACATTACGCAAAATAAAATTTAAATTATAAATTAATAGCCATATGACAGCTAGCACACGCCAATATACCAACCAAAAACATCGAGAACTATACTCAAGCAGAAATAAAAATAACTAAAAGTAAACAATATCTAAAAAAAAAGAAAAAGCCTCCAGGCATAAAGGGCGTGCCCGCTTACATATAGCTGAAACTAGAAGTTACAATTGATAAACTAGGACCATCGAGGTAAAATAAATAATTGTCGAGGTCGCTAGCTAACCACATATTGCAATACATAAAACAGACTAGTCAATTATGAATATAACAAATAATTGAATTTCCCCTACAGTACCGTTACCAACATAACCCTAAAAAACGCACGTCCATTCCGAATTCGAATAGACACAGATATGTCAAATATAAAGTTACGTGGAAGTGGCGAAGCGGCCCACAGCGTTTATCCCTCATTGTAACTCTATAACATATTTATTGGCGGGTAACATTCGAAAATGGAATGGCTCCTTGGAGTAACCGACGGTTGTAACGGGCGAGTCGTCCGCCATTTTACATTTTTATTTTGTCAATAGTTAATGTGATGTGAGGAGCTATACGTGAATGGTCGGAATATATTGGGATATGGTTGGTTATCTTGAGATGTTTGAATTTTGAATTTTGTAAGCAATAATCATTACAAAAATACATAGATTCGCTGATTGAAATGTTATTTTCAAAAATTTAAGTTTTCATTAATTAGAAAGAAACCAGCCACATGTGCGAGGTTCATTTGACGGTCTTTAAAACGACAATAGTAAAGTAGTAGACAATATTCCTAATCAAGAAAAAAAATATAATTCCGAAAGAAAGTCATTTACCATTTCTTGTTGATGTTTGGGCTGAATAGGCTACTGCTTGAAATCATCATATCTCTTCTATTTTTTCCTATTCAAGACAACACATCAAGCTGATTCCATCCCAAAACACAGAACTCCCCCAAAAATTGGCGAAAATAAAAAAAAGATATTCGAAGACAAATCCCACGACCCTAATCCCATGTTATATCCGGAGCGCGACGTCCACGGGCATACATTTGCGAAGTCGCTTAGCCACCGCTATAAAATATTGTTTTTTACCAATATTCCGACCGGGACTACATCTACGAACTGAGTAGGCCAGGAGCTACGGCGAAAGAGTTTACTTAATTATTTTTTGCTTATTTTCGAGTGTAAGTGGGAGTAGGCTATCTATACTATACCATATACAAATATACTATAATAATATAATTAAAAAGATTTAACTAACGTAACTTTGTATTTAGTATTTATCTCCGGAACTACCAGTCCGATTTGAAAAAATATTTTTGCATTGGATAGCCCAATTCTTGAGGAAGGCTCGCGGAAGAAGTGGCGGGCAGAAGCTTGTTTAGGATATAGCGTTTATTATTAGTTTAATGAAGTGGAAACTTCTTCAGGCACAAATTGCGTTTGCGCTCTCGAGAAGGGCTCGGATAACGGTATATTTCTCCAAACGGTTTCGTCTTAAAAACCTAAGAAACAATTTGTTTCGGTTACGTTCGAACGGAACGAACGGTTTTTGAAGAAGAACAAAACTTAAATCTTTCTTGGTTTCTATAACGTTTTTCTTCTTTCATTTTTGGGTTTATCGATAGGAAACTCGCAACACAACCCATACGGCAAGCGCATTGGAATCAGTAATGTAATGAATTATTTCATATTATATTTCTTAAACCTTATCTATTTTTTTTATTGTTCATGTTTGTCGGTGCACGCCCCGTGCGCGGCTACGTCCTGCGGAATAAATCGGTTTTTGTTTTGCAGAATAAACGTTCTCATTTCGTTTTAACCATCTGGGCCCATAACCTAAAGTAAACGCGTCGGTTATTCAGTGCAGATATTGAGTTGTGTCGGTTATTATAACATAGATGTCGGTAGTAGGTACATTTTGATATAAATAACAACAGTTCCGAAAAAAATGCTGTACAAAAAACTGTTAGAAACGTTTTCAAAACGTTATTTTAAATAACGTTTCCAAGCCCTGTTTCTGAGCAGTGAACCAACTGAATCGTCATGCTCGGGTCGGTGACACTAAATCAAGTACCTAGGTATATCTACTCGGCTCCAGTCGGTTGGAGACGCTTAATCGCATATAGGTACTCGGGTCCAGTTGTAAGTTTTAACTTCTATCGTGTGGACATAAACACACACCCTCTTTTTTTCAGTGCAGGAATTTTGCTTATGTGACCGTTAGGTACCTTTCAATTGGAAATATCCCCACGGTAGAATAACACTGCAGTTTAGATTTACGATTCATGCTTTCCATATTTTTTGTGCGAGTTCAGTTGTATTCTAACAACAAAATACGATCTAGAATTCTAGAGAAATGTGGCCGATTTTCTTAAAATCGAATTTTGTTGCTTCGTGTATGAAATCAATATGAAATATGAAACTTTTTAAAAGGTATTAGAAAATTCTAGACACACTTACCGCGGGTCCTTATTAGCCGTTATTCATAATTCCTTCTCAGATAATAAATATTGAAAGGAGTGGCGGCAGTGTACCTGCCGTAGGGCGCCCTCTTAAAATACAAAAAAATATGATTATTTTCAATTTCAAAATCTGTTCTTTTTTAAACAATATTAAAACCCAGATTTGCAGATCTGCATGTCTTTCGTCACATGACTGTGTTTGTAGTTTTGAGACTTTGACAACACAAAACAAAAAAGTCCTTTTCAACTGTCTAGCTCCTGAACTACATCCAAGTATAGGTGGCATTATGAAATATGAAAACGTGGACCATCGCAACCGGAGCCGCGGAGGCCATATATTGATTGACGGATCTGAATATTTCATACTAACCCATTTCTACTTGGACGCTGAGCTGGATGTGGCATGTATCAGTTCTGAAGTTTTACAAGTCAGAAGTGGGTTATGGAAAGTTATGTTGTAAAAAGTCGAATTGTTTACCCGAAATTGATTAATAAGTTAGTTCCTTTTATGACAGCACTCAAATACTAGCGGCACTTTGGGTTAGGGGGAAACTGGCCTCTGGTCCGCGGCCCACATTGCACGGAGTAGGAACAGTAGTGGAAAAGTCGGCCGATTCGATAGGGATAACGTGCCGCTAGCGGCACTCTGTACACTTCCAAAGACATAGGTATATAGTAGGTACCTTACCTATGTTTCAAAATCACCAACAATTCGAACACATGTGATTTACACTAGGGTCTCTTTTCTGTCGTAACCACTCTATTCACTTCCAAAAATATATAAGTCGGTAATAGGTACCTATGTTTCAAAATCACCAAAAATTCGAAGATATGTGATTTCTACCAACCCGCACTGGGCCCATGTGGTAGATTACGGCCCGTTCCCTCTCAGGCTCTCACAGAGAGGCCATTATTGGCCAACGGCCAACGGCACGGTAAGTATGTGGTACGGTAGGTATGTATCACGTGAACTAAGTACGGAAACAGTTAATTTAGGTTAGGCTACGACAGAAAAGAGAAAAGAGAGATAGTGTGTGTTTCTTTTAACCGTCTCGATTTTACGCATTTACTGCGTTCGGCGCTCCGATTGGCTCTTCACGGCCCTTCACTGGCCTTCACTGGTGAAGAGCCAATCGGAGCGCCAAATGCGGTTGACGCGTAAAGTCAAGATGGTTAAAAGAAACTCACACTAGGGCCTCTGAGCTGTCGTAGCCGAAGCTAAACTAAAACTGTTAGGTACCGTACTTAGTTCACGTGATACCACACATACTTACCGTGCGGTTGGCCGTGCTACTGAATGTAATTACCACGTTGTAGCTGCCATTATTTTTTTAAATAAAACTTACTTACATATTAAAAGTATGAAAGAAAAATCTCCACTGCTTAGCTGTACTTGAGACACTGTCTACCTTCACAAATGTTTACAGTTTACAGGTTAAATTGTGTGCTGCATTCAGTGACTTGTCAAAAGAACTACGCATTATTTAACACCAAATATACGAAATTGTTCACAAAAATGAATGTAAGTAATAAATAACATTCGAGTTCTAAATTAATACTTTAATTACTTCTAAATCAAACAAAACCTAGATTATATTCACAAGATTTTATTTCACTGTACGATCCTTCGATCGAAACACCTTTTTCATAAAAACACCATATTATAAACTTGCCAACGTAACTGTAAAATAACAATTACCATTATGACGTCACAAACTCATTGACAGATATTTACTCAAGTGTCATAGGTACTTCTTCGTCCATTGCTCCTTTTGTTCGCAAAATATTTTGTTCAACGGTTAACTTAACTATCAATGGAAGTAAAAATAACTCCAGTGTAGCAACGTAGTACTGACATTGGCTTGTTGATTCGATATGTTTAGTGACAAATAACTTTTTCCAAGTAATAATAGAAAATATTAATAACGTTAAGCGGCCGTGCATGAAACTGATTTTGATCAATTTTGTTCATTAGTTGTGAGAAAGGTAAAAATTAATTTAAACAAAACTATTTGTGATTTGAAATGTTGAGTTCTCTCTTTTGCATGTTAAAAGAGATTTTTCAAATAAGTTAAGTATTCATGGAAAATCACTAATAGGTACCTATATTCGCAACAAGTTTCCCAAAAATAACGTGACGTGATCATTTTTTTTACAAGAAACTACTTTTGATTTTGAACATTTAAAAATGTCATCAACATCGTTATATGATCTACTTGTATGTGGCTGAACCACTTTTTCAGCTTCTTTACAAAATATACCAGAAAAATAATGTTGAAAAAACCTTCTTTTTTTTAAAACCCTGTGAGTAATGTATGTTTTCCTATTATTTAGCAAACAATAAGTCACACATTAGTCTTCAGCAACTCTTGATAAAAAAAAAAAAAAAAACTTTATAATTTTTGATCTTCATTAAATAAATCAAAAGCGAAATAAACCATTTATTTTCGAGATCGCAAAAGTGATGCTAGTAGGGCCTGCGAGGAATTTGAAGAAACTATTGCCGTCGTCTTACCTCACGTCTGCCTCCGTAGAGCACGATAGGGACAGCTGCAGCTCTGACCGATTATATAAAAAAAAAAAATTGACGAGATCGACGTTTCGTATTCCCCTTTTTTCTCATCGAACTGAGCCGATTCAATTATTTTTTCATTAAAGTTTTAAGAAAGAATATTATGTCTAGGTTCGTTATTAGGGTAATTTTTGGATTGTCATATTGTATTTACCAATAAGTTGCTGAAAAAAGGAAATTTATAACAGGAACGTGTAATTTCATGAAAAAAAAAAAATTGCTCTAGGGGCAATCATCAGGAACAAAATAAGGGAATACATTTGTATGGAGAATCGCAGGCCCTGTTCTCTCTTAACTGACGCGAATTCATAGTTTCTCACTACGAAAACTGTACTTTTATAGTTACACAGACTTAATGTTTCAATTATTTCAAGCTTTCTTACAATTAGATAAGTTATTTATGGAAATTACCACTAACAGTATAGTTACACATAATAACAAAAAGGTATTTTCTAGCACTGTAGTTAACTGTACAAAAGGGGCTAAGCAGAAATCCTTGAAATTATTTCATCAAAATATTCAATGATTTCTGCTTTATGGAAATAGGATTTTTTTTATTTTGTTCAATTTCTATGATAGTGGATGCAGAATTTGCCATTCCTATGGAGGTGCATTAACAGAGCCACCAATCACCACTAGTGAGTAGGTAGTGACGATAAATAAGAACGTAGAACGTGTGTTGCTTCCTTGCTTTGCAAGGGCTAAAAGCCTTAATTAGATAAGATTCAATATTAATGTATGATCATCTTAAATTACTATCGTTTATTAACCCTTTGTTGCTATAATGTGTTTTTGGAAGCAGGAGTCAAGGCAAGGGTTTAAGCCGAAAATTAATCAATCATGCGCTTAGCATCCCGCTAGGGTAAGCATAATGCTGTCTCTTGAACCTTTTGGTTCCAGCATTAGTTTTGTTTATGTACCTACTGGACTGTACGTACTGGAGACAATACACGTTTATTCTCTTTACATAAAAACATATAAAAACTGATTGGCCAAAGATTTCATTGAAACAGCAAGTTGCTGTCATGTAGATTTCAAATTTTCTATCAAGACAGGAACCTACCGCAGTCTTATTATTTCCTTCACCAAACCATCTAACGGCCCTTCCAACTTAATTCCTTGATCATCAGAGAAACCCTGAAAGAACGTAATAAAAATAAAACAATTTACTACAGCAAAAGCTCACTAATTTCCAAGACGCCTCCCGAAAAAAAGGGTATTTTTCTAACAAATCAGTCACCGGCTTGACACCTCGAAACGGTTGTCACTCTGACAAGTATTTACGACGAAGGGCTGAAAAAAAACTTTGCAAACTACCCACTTTTCATTTGAAATGTAATCTAAACGACTAGCGACAAATGAGGTTCGGACCTGACTACGTTTCCACCTCGTTTGTCCCGTTCATATTTTTTGTCGTAGCTTCATTCTTTTTCTTTTTCTGTAGCTTTTGTTTTGTTTTATTTTATTTAAATATAGAAAACAGAACGCTTTTGTTTTGTGTGCGATAACAATAAGAACACTGCAAACTATTTTCAAAATAATAATGGGTTCAAAATTGTATATAATTATTTAAATAATTATAATGATAGTGCAATCCACGACGACGCCCCCACTCCGCTCCGCTCCGTACTAAAATACAGCTTACAATACAGTAATCGCGGAGTGGGGCGCATCGTCGTGGATTGCACTATCATTATAATTATTTAAATAATTATATGTACATCTGTTTGTATGCAACCAGACAAGTTAGTTTTAAATTGCCGTCGCTTCTATCTCTTCGTCGTTAAACTAGCGTCCACCAAATGCATTTTTCTGATGAACCACAACATACTCCTTTTGCTTCGTTTACGTTCATATTTCAGAGGCCCTACTATGAACTAGTTTCTTTTAACTATCTCGACCTTACGCATCGACCGCGTCCGGCCGGCTGCCAATCGGAGCGCCGAACGCGGTCGATGCGTAAAATCGAGATGGTTAAATGAAACTCACACTAGGGCCTCTGGTCATACACGCACGCTGGCTGTGAGTACTACACACATGTCCTTTCTGAAGAACATCACCAATAAGGACAGTATGTGTCCTCCTAGGGCGTCCCCTGCCACATCTGCCTTGTAAATACATTTTGTTAGTCGCCTTTCATTCATCCGCTCAACATGACCAAACCATCTCAGCATACCCTTTTCAATTTTAGTCACTATCTTCATATTTATCAGTTCAGTTATAACTTATATTTATATCTTTAGGCCAAACATATTATATGAACTTTCTGCCATCGATACGCTAAGAAGAAGATGGAAGATTATCAAACTCTTCGTGATGACCAAAAAAAGACCGTCCCAAGCTCCAATTTGTTTCAGAATCGAACTCCTACTTACCACCCTTTCTTCTAAAACACAACAGCTAAGGCGGCAACCGCACAGAACGATTTGTCCGCCGTCTCGCGCGATATTGCGCGACAAGACTGATGATACACCGCGGCGTCGCCCTTTTAATAAAATATTTACTGAGAATAGGGATGAGCTGGTTACACTTTGTAAATCGACTTTGAGTTTATTGCGAGCGGCTTCTTGGTTGGAGCGTGTTTTGTTCGCGGGTTGACTTCGATTATTGCTTGTAGCGTTTCTTTTTCGTCGATTTAGTCACTGGATTTTAGACATCACATAGGGTTTTTAATGTGATGTATGACGGCAACAACGAGTGGTGAAAGATTGATGACTAGACTAGATGCTATGGACACACATCTTCCAGTATATGCGCTATGGAGATCGACTCACTAATTAGAATTACTTCTCCCGGAACACGAAAAGAATATCGAATCGTATCAAAAATTATCTAAGATTTCTTACCTATCGTGGTATAGTAATCTTATTCTAGGTCTTCACATATAATTATACATATATTAATGTATACAAGATATTGTGAAAACATTTTAAAAGAGTAACGGAAATTTTTACGTTCAAAAGTGCCTTTTTTGTGCCTAATTGAAATAAATTATTTAACTTTGAATTAAAATGAAGTTTGTAGCTATTGTGACAAAAAGGATCCAAGAACCTGCTATCAATAGAGATAGCACAAGCATAATCACCCTATAATGTTCTAATGTAATGCCTCCACTTCGAGAGGGAGTGGACTGTAAAGGCTCGTGCAGACCAGCGTGAAGGCTCGTGCAGACCAGGGCGACGCGACGGCGCGACGCGACTCGAACAATACAATTCCTAAGAAAACTTCACGGTATAACAATTTATCTGCACGAAGCTTAATCTACCACGCGGGCCCAGTGCGGGTTGGTAGATGTCACATGTCTTCGAATTTTGGTTCTAGGATATGCCAGCTTCCTCACGATGTTTTCCTTCGCCGTTTTGTGAGCAGTGGTGATAAAATTATTACACCAAGAAAAGCGCCTGTCGGGGTTCAAACTCACGACCTACAAGTACAACTTGTAAGGCCGTTACCACTAGGCCACCACTGATCGATAGAGACAGCTTCATCTTGCTGCGCTATCATAAGTGACAGAGCATAGCTCTTTAATTGAAGATGAAGGTTTTATTTAAAGCCTCTGTATACCATTTTTATAAAAATAAAAGACACAGGAGTGTTGAAATTCGGACAGACAGAGGAGTGTTGAAATTCGGAGGCAAACAAAAGTAACAGATGCCCTAACCTTCTCACTTTAAAAATGGAAGTGGGCAGGCCCCGTGGCCAGGCTTAAAGATGACAGATGGACGGGGAGAGTGATGAAATGGACTGGACTGGACCAAGAGACACTAGAAGCAGAGGCAGGCCTAGCGCTAGATGGGTATAGACGAAATAGTGGAGTTGGCGGGTCAAAGCTGGCTAAATACAGCCAGCAACAAGGATCACTGGCATTCCTTGGAGGAGGCTTCTACCAGAAGGGGGTCCAGACAAATTACATACTTAATGTTTTATTATTTTTTACTGTAAACTTTGTGAATATTTTTTTTATGTTATCTTTACTAATATTATAAAGAGGAAAGATTTGATTGTTTGTTTGTTTGTATTGAATAGGCTCCGAAACTACTGGACCGATTTAAACATTCTATTACCACTAGAAGGCCTTATTATTATACCATTTTAAGAATGGGGAAACACTGAATCACATAAAGAAGAACAACTTACCTGTACCTAATTGCATAATACACGATCAATCAGCTCATTGCTAATCCATTGCTTCAAAAGTTCGAAAAAAAAACTGCTCAACAACGTAAATAACGCAATGAATGTTGTTGAACTGTCAAAATGAAACAGGTTAGTCGTAATCGTTTACGAAAATGTGTTGCGTAATCAGATAGCTCGTCATCATACAAGTCGACTTTGTTTGGAATGTATTTGAATTTATTTTATTAACTAAGTCCCATCCCTAAAAAAACGGATTACAATGATCTTGATATCAGTACTTACGTACTCGGTTATAACTTTTTCAATTTCTCTCTCTGCTGCTCCTGGGTTTTTCGATTTAATAGTTTGGAGTTTATTTCTTTACTATCTACTCTTCGTTTCTTTTTGTGTTTCGAGATTAGATGATCTGTTTATAGAATCATGTCTCGATAGCATAACAGTGTCTAGTTATCAGTGTCATCTGAAAACTAAATCAATCAATCAAATCTGGCTATCTGGCAATCTTGCTTTTTATTGGAAATGCGATTCATCATGTTATGTAGGACAAAATAACATCTCAATTGTTTTTTTTACAAGTTTCCTTAATTTATTTGTAGGTTTTCCTTGTTTCCTTATTTATTAACATAGTTACTAGCACCCACATAAAGCTTCGACAAGACTAGCGCGACGCGACACCGGTTATTGTTATTACCGTGAAGTTTTCTTGGCAATTATATTGTTCGAGTCGCGTGTCGCACTGTGAATTTGTATAGTTTTGAAACAAATTGCTAATCCATTGCTTCATAAATTCGAAAAAGAAATCTGCACAACAACGTAAATAACGCAATGAATGTTGTAGAACTGTCATAATGAAACAAATTTGTCGTAATCGTTTTCGAAAATGCGTTGCTTAATTAGATAGCTGTGTTTGTGGAGGATAGATAGGCAGTCATTCCATGTCAAATACTGGTTCTTATTCAGGCAGATGACTACAGTACTGATACGTAATAGGTGGACTATGTTCTTTACAAAATGCCCATTATTTTTATCACGTCTTTCACCAGGCCCAAGATCATGAAGGATCTATGAAAACACATATAATATCCCAGATATTCACTACAAAACACACTTAAAATCAAACTCAAACTCCAAGCATTTATTTCAAATAAACCAATTACAAGGTCCCAATGTCAAGGGGTCGGTCAGTCAGAAATATGAAGCTAGTTGCCCATTCCAAAGCGTATTAGGAACGGGCAAGAAACTCCACGGACACTCTTTTAAATCAAAATTTGGTTACAAAATATTGGTTACATCATTCATGTTGAAGTTATGTGAGAACGATGCAAAACATTAAAAGCGTCCGTTAGAATAAATAAAAAAACAATTCATACCTACTTTAAATTAAATTAAAATCGCCGTGGCAGCTAAGATAAGCTAAATCTTCAACCTACCCCTTTTCCATACCAATACATTTCACTACCCACCACGTAAGACATCTCCAGGGAAATTCATACATCAATGCTGATATGACGTCACTCTACGAGATGAGTACCACCAATACATCGAAGGAAATCTTAATCCAATAGCTAGCGACAGCAGAATGATTTATAATATAGGGAAGCGGTAACGTGATCGGGTGCCTAAGATGGGGCTGTTAGGCGAATTGGTTTTCAAGATGGCGGATGCTATGGAGATCTTTCTTTAACAGTGGACTGTGATTAGCTGAGTTCTGAATATATTGATGTAGGCTGATGCCTACATCAATATATTCAGAACTCAGCTAATCACAGTCACACACAGACAGTCAAGTCAGTCAGTCGACAGTCAGCTAGCGTGGTGAACAGTTTTTTAAGGGACAGTTAGAGGCCGATATTGCTTTTGTTACTTTTTACCATAACTACTGGGGTGCTTCCGGAATGACTAACTGATTGTTATAAGCTTCAATTCTCTTGGCTGTTTAATAATACGTCGTTTCTTGCACGCCTTGATGCCTGCATGTTGCAGGAATCGGTGCACGCTATCGATGGCGGCAAACACGAAGATGTTCTGGCTAGCTAATTTTAAATTATTTTTTTAAGATGACGTGTAAAAGTGATCCTATAGTGAGTCCTATTTACAGAATAAACAATTTCATTTCATTTCCCGGCAGTGTCGAGCTTGATAGCGATCGCTTACGACCGAATTCGGTCGCAAAATCATAATGGCGTCCCTAGACGCGCGCGTGCGCGTACTTTTTCGTGCTTGTCAAGCACGTCGTGCGCGTCTAGGGACGCCAGAAGGCGAAGACTGCTTTAAGAGTGTGCATCCTGAAAGTTGAATAGCTGTCAAATATTTAGCTGTATTGATTAACATATGGCCATATTTCTGTAATGTTGTCTAATGAAAAGAGGTAAATATTTGACAGCTATTTGCGATAGAATGAACGCTCCGAAAAGAATACACAAGTCATTGATACTCCGGTCGCTGGAATCACAAGAAAATAATCCGTAATACAATGGCTAACTCTAGCGTATTTGTATTCGTATAACGATATTTCGTAGCAGCAATCGTGGGCCATGTTTCACTGCTAAAAATCTCTACTCATTCGCCAGCGAGGCACATTTTAGCGCTCCCGGCCAGTCAGCAATATACTCAGCTCTCACACACCTGAGCGCAATCACATTAGCTCTCCAACACACAGGATTTTTTATGTATACCACGCTTTTTTAGCCTTAATATTAAATATAATCTAATTTTAGCAGAATTCGAGGATTTTTTACTATCTGTCTTGGAGCAACTTGGCTTTTTTAATCATAATTATTGGCTTGGCAAGTTTTGAAGTGTATTTTAGGTTATGGCACTCAGTTTGGGAAGTAGGTAGATAATAGGTACCAGTGTACCCTCACCTCATATTACCTCAGCATATTGTTGAGTGGAAGTAAAGTTGGATTTTAATAAGCAATGTTGATTTTAAGACTATCGTAGTAATCGAATCGGGGGAGAGTCGTTTATTTCTGTGAGAATTTCAAAAAATCTTTGGCATGGTCTCAACAAGAATAGGAGCAAATGTAAGTATCTGGGGCCGTAATAAGACGTATTAATGCCACCATTATTCCAGTGTGAGTGAGAGACGGAGCTATACAAGGCAGCTAGCACCATCCTTTTTTCGCAGTGGAATAATGATGGCATTAATACTTCATAATAAGGCCCCTGTATTTGTATCTGAGCAAAGGGATTTCGCGCGCACTAGACGGCCACGACCACGACTTTTGGTCGCACCGACCAGCGGCAGTCTCGACATAGATAGCAATCGCTATACGACCGAATTCGGTCGCAAAGTCGTAATGGCGTCCCTAGACTCGCGCGACGTGCTTACAAGTAGAGGATATTTTCGTGCGTGTCAAGCAGTCATAGAAACCGGTTAGTTGGCCATTGCGGTCGTGACCGTCTAGTGAGCGAGATTCCTAACTGTCCCGATGCAGGATGAGCCACTCCGCTCTCATGCCGGAGATTGGCGCCGCATAATGTTTTCTTTGGCAACGTCCCGAGTCGTATGAGTAACATTATCTACTCCGCGCCCGTCACGGACAACCGTGTTTGGGTCAAAACCAAAATTATTGACCATTTTATAACAAAAACATGTCTTCAGAATTAAAAAAATAAAATATATTTATATAGGTATTTGCTGGTGCTTCACTGACATTTAAAAATATACAGGATGTTAAAGTAAATGCGTGCCATAGCTTAGGGTTAGGTTCAGTATCGATAAAGGAAGCTAGAAAAAAAAAAGAAAAAAAGATCAACCTATATTAGCACCTACTAACTACTAAACTAGATTTTTTTTTTTTTTTAATGCTTTAATTACTTACCTACTATCGAACGCGTTGTCATTTTGTCCGTCACTTCTTCTAAACGATTGCTATTTTAAGTTAGTAGGTACAAAATTGGTTGAACTTGTTTTTTTTTTCCTTTCCTTTATCGATACTGAACCTACCCCTAAGCTATGGCACGTAATTACTTTAACACCCTGTATTATGAAAATATTTAAATGGTACCATAAATTTTCAAAAAACCTATATCCATCTATCGATTTCCATGATTCAAAGCTTAAAAACATTTAAAAGGTTTTTATTAATGCATAAATGTTTTCAAAGTCCATTCTCTTTCTAAATTAAACAAAAATTTGAATACCTACTATAAGCTTTTAAAACGAAGAAACACAACGTCTTATGAAAGAAAGGAACAAAGAAAAAGTAAGTATTTATTGGGACTCGCAATGGAGATAAAAAATTAAACTAAACACACCCATAGAAAAAAATAAAAAATAAAACTGAAATGGTGTTACACTTAAATTTAAGTGGTCTAATAATTGACTGAATTCGAGCATAGTCAAGTTCTACCATGAATTTGTTCTAAGTGAACGGCACCATAAGTCGCTGCAGGACAGTCACTGGTATAATTTTGGCTTTGAACCCGCAAACAGGTGAAAATCCTTTCAAAGTTTTCTTAAGAAATCGGTGAATGGTCACATTTAACGGCTGTTCAAATACAGAGCGTTCTCAGGTCTCTTGGTGGCAGGATCTTGGTCAGGCCATGCTCGGTACTCGGTACCGAAAGCTTACCGAGCGCCTATATTTCAATGAGCGTTTTCTGATACTCGGTATAAGTTCGCGGATCGTCTTATCGGTAGAAACATCCAGTGCGGTACCCGCTGACGTTACTCATTTTACAGCATGCTCAGTATGTTCGGTTCCGAGTTCCTATATTTAAATGAATTAAGCGGCACTGTATCAGTCATTTACGGACCTGAGGCCCTAGTGTGAGTTTCTTTTAACCGCATCGACCGCGTTCGGTGCTCCGATGGCAATGCTGCCAATCGGAGCGCCGAACGCGGTCGATGCGTACTTAAAGTCGAGATGGTTAAAAGAAACTCACACTAGGGCCTCAGGTCCGTAAATGACAGCAGTGCGGTACCGTATCGGTACAGAGCATACTATACCGAACTGCTGCTTACCGACCAATGAGGAAAAATGAAAGCAGTGCTGTATCGTTTCGGTATACCGAGCATAATACCGAAACGATACCGCACCTACCAATGAGGAAACGAAATTGACAGATTTTGATGACGGCCACCGCTCGTCTACAAAACCGTAGCTTTATCCTTCACAATACACAGACTGGGCCTCAAGTCTGCTATTACAATAGTGTCAGAATGGTCTATCATTGATTTCATAATTGTTGATTTTGACAAGTTTGGTAATCTACTAACATATTGGCGTCATTATGACTTTCCAATGGTCAGCCACTGACACTCCATTGAAAGAAATGGCATCTATTGGTAATCTCATATAAAATAAAAATAAAAAAATGATTGTCTGACTTAAATCTGCTAAAATTTTGACAGTTCCTTTGATCAGTGACCTACCATTCAGAACGTCATGGTTTTTAATTCGTTACGAGTATCGTGTTTGTGGAATACAATGATCAACCAATGATCGACCATTATGAATTTAGCAGATTACGAACTTTTAGCAAAATGACAATGGGATCGTGTTGGAATGACGAATTTATAAAAATAGCAGACTTGGGCCCCAGGTCAAACACAATAAAGGGTTACTATATCCAATAGGGTAGTACATACTACACCAAATTCAAATAGGGGTATAGCATTGGATTTGGGGCGTGCATTCCAACGCGACGCGACGCTCTGCTATATTATGTCTGTGATTTATAGCATCGAATTCTCGTCGGTAATTAGTGCGTGCCTTCAACGAGGGCTAACGGCGGGTTGCATGATGTTAACTGGAGATTAAATTTAACTGCAGCTAAAGATGCTCGAGAGAGTTGACGTGATGAATATTTTCAACCACGGATTCTTTGATCCTTTCGTTCAGTTTAGTTTTGAAGCCGTATCAAGTTAAACTGTAATTTTATTCGCAAGAATCAGTGTTAGATAAACAAGTTTCAGGCCAGTAGGTACCTGAAAGTAGTTACGTAAAAATAAATTCTTGTTTAGCCTATTTTACTTAATATAAATACTCGTAACGATGCTGACGAATAATCGCAGTTTTAATTTTATCTACCAGTTGCAGCTTTGTTATAAAAAATCCATTTGTTTAATAAATTGATCGGCTAAACTTGCACATAATAATATTAATTTCAATAGTTATCCACGGTATAACCGGGCCGTACCACCGCGGATTACCGGAGATTGAGTATAATCGGACGCCCGGGAGCGTCCCATTAATAACGGTACTCCGTTAATTGAACCGGTTGCCGCCTATATTTCAAATATAGAACTCTATAAAATATAGCTTTACTAACGATTGAGCTTAATCGTGGATTACTTGGATAGTGTCATTTGGTTTAATTTTTTTTTTTTTTAAAGTTGCATGGAAGCAATTATGAGATTGTTGAGATAATTAACTTTCCCACATTATAGCGGATATTGAAAGTCAATTATTATTAATATTAATATATTTGGGTTATAGCCCAAGATCCGACTTAGTAACGACCTTCATCCATCTGTCTAATGGATGAAAAGTATTTTAAATCAAATTTAATAAGTTAGAAAATATATCACAAGTGGGTTGGCTAATAAAATCCTGGCCAGACTGTCATTAATAAAAAATTCAAAAATGACATTTTTTAAACATTGCAAGATATACACCAATGGAAAGAGTTTTTGAAGGAGAACCTTTGCTACTAAGTCGACTTTGGCCAATTGTGACTACTTGGCCACCTAAGTTTAGGAATGTCCTTGGCGCCCAATAACCATAAATAATCAATGGACAGTGCTCTTTACAAGAGAAAAAATTGCTAAGAAAACGAAAGTGCAATAAAAATACAAGTTATTTTTGAATATTTTAAATAACTTAATTTATTTAAAAAAATTGCCAACCCACTCGCGATATATCTTTTTTACATACTAAACTCGATATAAAAAACTTTTCATCAATTAAACAGATGGGTGAAAGTTGTCTCTAGGTTGGATCTTGGGCTACCCCAAATACAAGCTATTACGAAATTAATACGTGCTGAAGATATTGAAAAATAAAACACAAGATTTTAGTTTCAGCAGTTTTTGGATGACAGAAAACTTTCAACTTTTTTTGGTTTAGCTTTGATGTTGAAATGCAAGTTCATAAAGGTACTAATTTTTCTATAGTCAAAAACAACCTGAAGGAAGTGTTTCTAATTCACGGTTGAGGAAAAAGAAAAGAAAAGAATAATATTTATTTGGACACAGAGTTGTTTTTTTTTTTTTTTTTGGGTCTATTTAAAATTAAATAAATAACAAGAACAATAGATATTTTAAGTATAACTCCCTCTTTCCACCGTTATCGGCAACTTTCCGTTACATAATGTACAATCACAACCACAGATTCGATTGCTGCAGATCGATTCACAGCTGGCATCGATTGCAGCTAACATCCCTAATATTTAAAAAAAGAAAACTCTAAATTCAAATATACCCGCCATTGTAACGGGTGCGTTCAGTACATTTCCCGCGTTCCTCCCTACGGGCTATTTATGAACATTCACTGAGCTATGTAATAATCTGAGGCGGGATTTAATTTGTCGGACTGATTTCACACTAGAGTGCGAAAGGGATAGACTTATAGAAAAATATACAAGTTAGAAGAGTATAGAGAATCGGACGCTCGAATCGTTAGCGGTTTCAGTAGACAGACCGTAATGGAAAATCGGATGGTGAATTTATTTTCCAGGATCTTTTCTGTGGAGTAAATAAAGGGATTTGTGTGTGGGATGTTAGATTTTTTCGTTTTTGTTGCCCTGGTAAAGATTGTTTTTCATTCGATTCGTTTAATTGACTGCATTATTCTACTTCCTCGCTATTTATTTGCCTAATCAATTCATACTTATATTTTAATGCAGTAGGTACTACTAGAGCATTTTCTGTTATCTCTTCATTGAAATAATAAATACCTCTCTCGATGTTAGATTTTTTCGTTTTTGTTGCCCTGGTAAAGATTGTTTTTCATTCGATTGGTTTAATTGAATGCATTATTCTACTTCATCGCTATTTGCCTAATCAATTCACACTTATAATTATAAATGCAGTACTACTAGAGCATTTTCTTATCTCTTCATTGAAATAATAAATACCTCTTAATCAAAGCAGTTGCAGCAGTTTGAATTGTTCGTCGTGTGTGTGTTGCTTTGGGTACACAATTCTGCATAATTATGTCAGACAGTGTATCAGCTGGATTTCTTTATTTCAGGACAAGTGTGGAAAAACTGAATATAACATTAAAAACCGAGTGAGCTTTACAGTATTCGCACATAGATGTGTAACATTTGACATCTTGGCTGACAGTACCAACCTCTCGGAAAATAGATTGGTACTATCTGATAGCCAACTCTAACACCGCGCGCGCTCATTGGTCAAATCAAATAGCGCGCGCTTCCCCGGCTTCCTGTTGTTACACACTTCCGTCCCTTTTCACGAAATCACTCCCATCTATATATCAACCACTCCACATCAAAAATACTATGTAAGTGTTGTGCTCTACAAAATCTATTAATGTGATAGTGTGTGCGTAGGTAACGGCCTACATAGATTTTAGCTGAAAACAATAATTTAAAAGTTAAACCAAAACTTACGTAAGGCGATCAAAAATAACCAAAAATTTAGAAAAAAATATCGTCCATAACCTTACCAATTTCTGAGGACAGACGCTAAGAAGGTCTTTAAACTTAACTAACACTTAAATTATGAACCAACAACTCAATGATTTAACAACATACTTAATCATTACCAAACTGTCTTCACGTGTAGTTTCATTAGCAGCCTTAATTGTCCCATTCACCTTGCCAGCAACCTGTGAACCACCACCAAAAAACGCTGACCTTTCAAACAGTTCCATTCTCCCCTGAATTATCGTCAAATGTACGGTGTTGGCAAGGGGTGGGAAGTCAGAATATATTGGTTTTGCATACAGTGTTGTCGGGTAATTAATCAGACTAAATACCCCACGACACGTCATGACAATAGGATTAAAAGATATTGTATTTGGTTTGTGTGAGCGCAAGTGTTTGTATAGGATAGTGGGCTGGTTAGTTGATTAATTACTATTGTATTTTTTAGACTGAAGCGACGACGCGGACTTAAGTAAGAAACAATCTGTACAGAATATTTCACCATTTTGGGATTTTGTATATATAGTGAAATCCCCACTCCGCTCCGCTCCGTACTAAAGTACAGCTAATAGTACAATAATCGCGGAGTGGGGCGCGTCGTCGTGGAATGCACTATCTGTAGAGAGGTACCGCAGCAATACGCTCCTGTTCGATTCGATTAGCAATATGTTAGTTAAGCGCAGTGATAGTGAAAATGTTATTAGGCGACCAAGAAAATTAAATCCACCTCTCTGTTTAAAAGCACTTATATAGTCACGTTAATTTTAATTAAACCCCCGACGCAAAAATGTGTGTGTGTGTCTGTCTGTGGCATCGTAGCTCTTAAACGGGTGAACCGATTTGAATACGGTTTTCTTATTTGAAAGCAGGTTTTCTAGCGATGGTTCTTAGACATGTTTTATCAAAATCGGTTCAGCCGTTTGAAGATTATCAGCTCTTTTCTAGTTGATGAATGGATGTGAGCGTCTCCACAGGTCTGATCAATTTGAATTTTGGTATTCTGTTACTTCAATGATATTAGAAGAACATAGTAACTTTACTGAGGCTGCAGACCTGGAATTTGCAGGATAACCTCTCAGCTTCAGTGGATACCACTGAGCGGAGATGTATCGTATTTGCATGGTGCGATCGAATCAGAGATTTGAGCTGTGCCTTGCTGAGATTGAGCTGGGCGGTGGTATAAAGCGGAGACGTCAGCTGTGCCCCGCAAGTTGGTGACGGCGCCCAGTGGAGATAAGAGGAGATGTGGGCGGCGTGCAGTGAGCGGTCAACATCCAACGCTTGCCGCACGCACGCAGCTCAGTTCCGCTCCCGCCAGCACGCATCTTCGCCAGTCCAGCCTGTACGCATCTCCGCACAGTTTCGGTGTATACACCCTAGCTGACAAACATCTCTTCTCGTATCCGTTCCGACATCTCCGCACATCTCCGCTTTGGTGGAGTCAGGGCTTTAAACCGCGATATAAGAATGTCAAGAGAAACAGCAGTTGCCTTCATCAGTTCGATTAGCGACCTCATCTAGTTTTTAAAATATGATTGACGTGTAAAAGTGTTTGTACTTACAAACCTACTTACAGAAAAAAAAAAACATTTATCATTTAGCAATCTGTTTGTCAAACGCTGATATAATGAAGGTGTTCTCAGGCGCCTGTTTTTTTTTTAAAGAAAATTATCAGTGCCAGTGCCTCCTCCAATTTGAGAATAAGCACGTGCAATTGGCTGTCTAATCCTTTTCCACATTATGGGGATTTTCTGATCCCCAAAATACTTCTAGGTACCATTGGATGTAATTATATGTAGCCTCTAGCACTAATGTTACTCAGCCAACACATGCAAAACCGCAAAAAATAAATACAATTAGAAATATGAACACCCCATTTAGTACGAACACTTGTTTCTCCACTCGTTAGGCGACTCCATTTGTTTGCCGCAACGCGACCTAATCCCGGGATTGTTCCCGGATAATCCGGGATCACGAATCATGACACTATTGTTGTAAGTGTGAAACCGACACAAATAGGCCTACGGCTTACGGAGCACCCTTGTTGTAAATACAACGACGTTTATTGATAACGTAATTTGAATCTTGGATTGTCAGCAATAAGGTTCTATTTTCATAGGTTAGTGAATTAGATTGCGGTGATGGTGCAATAGTGAATTCCTTTTTCGAATTTTTGCTTATCATTATAATTCATTTTCGACTTTAATTAGACGGTCTTAAAGTTCATATTCAAATAATTTTAGAGACAATGTTTATAATGTTTAGAAGATCTAGTATAAAGTGCGTAGTTCTTTTCAGTACCGTTTATATTTTGTAATCGCGTATTGTGCGTAGTTAATAACGAGATTATTATTCGTACGTATGACCCTTTTGGGGAGGTTTGTTCAAATATTGACCGTGTTTGCCAAATGAATGGTGAAATGTGCTCATATTTTGCGTGGAGGGTCTCTTTTGTTAGCATGTTTGTGCTTTTTAAATAGCTCTACTAGATAAATAGGTTTGTTGCTATAATTTTATGTAGGCTAGTTGCACTTTTCATGAACAATACTTAGGTAATTGTAGTTGGTCCGAAGACGTCGTTTCAGTGAAAATCAATTGGGGCATATTGTTTCCTTAGTATAGGTATAATACTAGCTTTTATCCGCGGCTTCGCCCGCGAATAGGTCGGAAATTATACCTACCACGGGAACTTACTACCGCGGATAATGTATAAATGCCCTTACCCAGGTAATGTTCCACCTGTGTGCCAAAAAATTCAGCGAAATCCGTTCAGCAGTCAGTGTGAAAAGGTAAGACAGACAGACAGTGCTACTTTCGCTTTTCAAATATTAGTATAGATACAATCTCAGTAAGAGTTGGGCCTAAAACAATATTTGACCTTTTCTTTATTTTTTAATAAAATGTTATTCAAACGCAACTTGAAACGCCGTAGCACATGGCGTAGCCTTTTCGTAGCGCCTAATTATTTTGGTCAACAGTGGCATTTGCGAGTCTGTAATAATTATTCAAGCTGTCCCTTATTCTATATAATATATAGATATTTTCGTTTTATACATAATCATTATTTTAACTACCATCATCTGCCTAGCCTTTTCCCAACTACGTTGGGGTCAGCTTCCAGTCTAACCGGATGCAGCTGAATACTAGTTTTTTTTATGGAGTGACTGCCTATCTGACCTCCACAACCCAGTAATTGGGTGATACGATACCCCTTGGTAAGACTGGTTGTCAGACTTTCGGGCTTCTGACGACCCGTAACGACTGTCAAAGATCCACGAATGACAGCCGGGACCAACGGCTTAACGTGCTTTCCGAGGCACGGAGGAGTCTCGGTACGTAAAGATGGTCATCCATCCACATACCAACCCCGGTAAGCGTAGCTTTACCTGACGGATCGACCAGTGCGGCAGTTATATTACTTAGCCACGAGCTCCTCGATTATTTTAACTACCAAGGTTAGTAAATTATAGAGAGCCACCAGCCAACACATTCGAACTCAAGGCAAGAGCTCTAAGATTAAAAGATAACTTGATATTCTCAAATAGAAGATCCACTTCAATTTATTTAACATAAAATTGGTAAGTAAATCGAAAGCAATTCTCTTAATGGCCGCCGACGGTTGCGCAAATAAAAATAAATTTACATCGTATCGAAGTGTTCGTGTCGTGTCGTATCGTTGTCGTGCCGTACGACACCCGGGGGTGTCGTCAAATGTCGTATTGCCGATAATTATCGAGCGGTTAGTGTTGACGGGGGGAGTTTGTAGGTGACGGGACGGGCACGATACGATTTGCCTAGGTATTTGGGTAGTAGGATAATGAATATTTTTGAATTTGATAAATTCAACATGTGCTCAGGAAAGGAAAAAAAAATCGACGGATGGACTGTGTGAAAGCTTATAAGCTAGCCCTTATAATCTTTCACACAGTCCATCCGTGAATTGTGATAACTCAGATGACGGCTAAAGGCTCGTTCAAACCAGCGCGACACGACGTCGCTACGCGACTCGAACAATACAATTTCCAAGAAAATTTCACGGTATAACAGTAACCGCTGTCGCGTCGCGCTGTCGCGTCGCGCTAGTCTGCACGAAGCTTAATGGTCCATTCCTATAATTTAATATATAAAATTATTTTGCAAGAAATACCTAGTGGTTTACATTTTCTTATATTTTACATTAATAGCTAGGTTTATATTTTTTAAATAAGCCACAAATGAAGTACTCTGCTTATAAACTCCACACTAGGACGATCCGTCTCGGAGTCCTTGGGTGGTAGTGCAATATGAAAATGCGTATTACATAATTAATTATTGACCAATCGGGAACCACATCAAAAAGTGTTATTATTTTATAGCAATCAAAACATTGTCTACTCTATAGGAGCCGACCATAATAGAAGATAGATAGAAGATGCTGCGTCAATCCCAATTAAACTGGGATAAGGGGAAGAAAATGAAAATAAGTGTGCTGAAAATGGCAAAAAAAAAATACCCAGCATTTGCTAACGTCGATGGCGCGTGAATTAGGTACCAATAATAATCGAGCTAACCCTAATCCCATTACTCATAAGAATCTGGTTGAGTTCAAGTTCAACTGATATTTTCGGTAAAAATGACACCGTGAAAAGTTACACCAAAATAAAGTGGATTGTGATCACAGACTACCTACATAGAGATGTGAGCAGCATCAGGTGGAATTAATAACCTAGTTGGGGAATTCCGATAATGCCGTGAGACAAACCGCAAACATAATATGTAAGTATAAAATAAATGCGTTCATACCCATTTAGTTTATTATATTAACTGAAAAGAATGAAAGAGAGGTAAAGAAAGAAATATGTTTATTCTGCACAAACAAAAAGCACATTTACTGAAAAAAACACGAATACAAAAGCAGCCAAAAGCCTCATATTCAACCAACAATTTTATACGCTTGAAAATGTTTTCATCGGTTGATGTCATGATGTCAAGGCCACGGACCAAAGACAATATTGCGTAATTACTGTTGCGACATTACGTACTCTGTGGTTGCGACGACATATTAGCAAATGACAACAAAAACAAAATGCCGATTGCAAAGTTAACTACTTTTGTAATAAATAATAAGAAAAATTAAGCTGTGCGTCGCATCTGTCCAAGAACTGCATGTCGATTCCCGTAACCACTTCACCGTGAAAACACGTGAAGTGAGCGTGGAGTGAGCTGTCAGTGTCATCTCACCCTGTTGGAATGACAACTCACTTCACCTAAGTTTTCACGGTGAGATGGTTACAGAATAGCACTGCAGGTCGTTGCTCAGCGAAATGCTGTGACTTCAGACGAATCTAACGTCAGCAGCGCTGATTTTCAGCAATAGGGATGATGGCTAAAACGATGTTTTTTGTCCGTCATGTAGACATTGTAGACTATGAAAAAATAACGTACGTACGTATTTTTTCTTTTTTTACGTTATCAAAAGATTACGGCGATACATTGAGTTATAATATGCCATGACGTCAGGAGTATGTAGATTTGATACATGACATACTAGTGACGTATCAACCCCCACTCCCCATCTTTAATGCGTTTTATCTAAGTTTTTTTTTGTTAATATGATAAAGCAAAAAATACCTACGTGTCTAATATTTTTTATTATCTGACTGACGGACTAAATAGAATTTCTCTTTTTTGACCCAGTCATCATACCTATTACCTATAAGAAAGTTATTTTATGACGAGTACCAATCATTACAGTTAGTAGCATAGACCAGAGTTCTTCAATATTGATAAGCTGTTCTTTTCACCCCATCTTAGAAAACCCTTCGATCTTCAAGTCGCCAGTACGAAAAGCACCTTCTAAAGCCATAGGCCTTCGTCGTAAACGAACTCCTTATGGCCTATAACCTTTAATGTTGCTTGCGTACTTCGGACGGCTGCATTCAGGTGCATATTGAGAATTGAGATATGTAAAATCGTCAAAATGTTGATACAAACATAGTGGTCATACTGGTCATGTTTGTAAAGGGGTGATAGAGTTATTAGTACAGTTCTCGCAAAACTTTATGAGCCCTCTGAACGTAGGCCCGAGTACTAAACCACGCAGGACACAATGAGTGCAAAATCATTTATTGTAAGCTGTGAAACATTTTTTACTTACTGCGCAGCCACTCGCGTGCAACTTCCGAGAGCTCAAAAAGTTTTGCGCATACTGTACTGCCGTCTGCCATATATATTTATTTAATAATAATATGTTCGGCATGCAATTATTTAGATCCTTATTTCATTTATAAACTTTATAATATACATTTTTAAATATTTTTATAAAAAACATAAAAAAAAAAAAAACCCACCGATATCGGGAACAGGGTCCAAGCTACCGGTGGTCAGGGCTCCTGAGAGAGGAACCTCCAAACGATACGCGCCGTGTCCAGAAGTGCCTGGCTAACTAGAGCCCCCTCAGGTGTTAGTCGAAGTTCTTGACTATTATGCCGTTGGCCGTCACGACTATCGGCACAATGACTGCTGTATCCACTTCCCACATGTCGACAACCTCCTGGGCCAGGTCAAGATACTTAATTATTACAAGATCCTTCTTATTATGTTATAATATTCTTTGCTCTGTGGGTGGAAGTCGCGCAGAAAGTAGGTAACTAGCCAACACTTTCAACTTTGGAGTTGTTAAATATAGGTAAGTATTATGATTTCTGATCTAAGTACATATTATTGCCATAGATATTTCTATAAAAATCCTTGCGGGCTGCTAGAATAATACCGATATAATATTGAATATTAAAATCTGGACAATGAAATAAACTAACATTTATTTATATAAACTTGTTAACTTAGCTTAACCGCTCCTTTTAGCTCTTTTTTATGACCTAAATCTACATGTAGATATAAATAAAAATCAATGTTTTTTTTGCTCTATGGACTAAGGTGCAGCTAGTAATAAATAAATAAAAAACAATAAGTTTGGACATAGAAACACACACTCATACTAAAACCACCCTAATCAATTCCGAAAAAAACATAAATAACAATTATTTTTTCAACATAATGGCATTTTAATTGGCTATAAAACCAGCATCTGCCAGCCACAAATCAATGTTGGCAAATTGTGGTGGGCAAGCAAAATCTCCCGCTCACATTAAATCTTCGTTAGTGGCCGCTAGATGGCGGGACGCACGCGATCTTGTCTGGTGTATTAGTTAGGCACAGAAATATTTATACAAAAAATTTCGTTAAATTCTTCTTTTCTTGCAGTAAATAAACTACTGATTGTTGATGA
Organism: Xanthia togata; assembly: GCA_963853775.1. Taxonomy (NCBI): domain Eukaryota; kingdom Metazoa; phylum Arthropoda; class Insecta; order Lepidoptera; family Noctuidae; genus Xanthia; species Xanthia togata. The sequence goes on along the minus strand of OY970798.1, from coordinate 5,950,792 downwards.
TACTACATTTTGTACTATGTATGAAGCTATACAGAAACTTCAACAAACTGTTTGTAAAAATATTTTGTAGTGCCTGTGAAGTTTGTCATAGCAATAATCTTAAATGTGATTATATAGAAGTTGTGACAAAACACAATTAAGTGTACTTTATTTTAATTAGATAGAAACTTTTAATATTGGTTGTGTTAGTCACTTATGTCATTTTTGAACAGAAATATTTTGATAATACTTATTGAATGATCATTATTTATTTACCACTCTGCGCCTGTGCCAACTACTTAGTGTCTCTAGTCTGTTCTGGTTATGATACTAATTAAAGCGGGTGAAATAATAAAAAAAAACTCAATAAATTACCTAATGAAAATAAGTAAGTAGGTACATCATAGAAAATTCCTTAGTACTTACTACTGCTTTTGTCCTAGACTTCTGATGCTAACTAAAAAAAACAACTTAAAATCCACCAAACATCGCATGTTAAAATGCAATGCGTCGTTCCCGCGAGAGTTTCCGAGATCAATTATTCGCGATAACTGTTTAGTTGGACGTGAATGGGCCACTCACTGCCATCCGTCACAATTTGCACCAGATAATTGGCCCAATGATATTAAAGTTTCAGAGCTTTCTAGTCGGTAAGTACGTCTGTTTGTCAGTGGCTTGTCGAATTAAGTACCTATACAGAAAAAGTATTGTTGGTAGTAGGAGGATTGATAGGAATATAGGAATTGTGGATTATCTTGCCAATTCTTCTACATAAGTGTGTGTGGAAGGAGTATTTGGTCTTTGTTAGGTGTTCGAGCTACGCTGTACATGCAACTAACTTGTCCTACTTACAGTGAAACGTTGCAGTTTGTTTAAATCCAACATTAATTGTACATAAGTACTTTACAGCAAGTAAATTTTAGTAGCAATAAAACCTTTATACCAATCGTTTGTTTACTTGTTCAACATAACATCCCAATACACAACATTAACATAACATTTTCACTGTTGGGCATACCCCAACATTAGGAGAACGGAGAACTCACAGAACCGCTCACTATAAACTTGTATGAGATTCTTATCTTAAGAGTCCTATTACATTTTTGACGCAAATTCGTGATTTTTGACGTTGTAATTTTCAGCAGCAGTAAGATATTTGAATTATCTGATTATGAATAACGATAGTGCCATTCTCTATATTGTAAGTTGGAGTTACACATTTTAACTTTTCTTGTCGTGTAATTTACTATGAATATTTTACGAACTCAGTTTACAAGGAAAAACGTCGGCAATGGAACTTTGACGCTCAAATTCACATTGTTTCATTCAGTTCTAATAAAAGCGAAAGTTACTAAACGATAATTTGAATGTTTTACTTGTTTATTGGAGTTCTAGAATTTCTTTAAATTCCTTGAGTTTTCAGGGAAAAGTCGTAAAGAAAACCAATAAATGTCTTGATTTTCATGTCCATTATATTCCAAATAAACACAATTAAATCAAATAAACTAATACGATATAAAACTTCGATCTACAGTGAATACGTTTCATTAGTTTTTGTTTCTCAATATAATAAGACAAAATTACAATAAATTAAATTAAAGTACTATATATTCCGCGTCAATTCAGCAAATTACACGAAAATAATGTGTAACTCCAACTTACAAGAAAGAGAATGGCACTATAGTTATTATAATCAAATAATTAAAATATCTTACTGCTGCTGAAAATTGCATGGTCAAAAATCATGAATTTCCGTAAAAAAATGTAATAGGACTCTTAACTAATGGCGTAATGTAATAACCATACTTACTTTTGGGTGAATTTGATGTCAAGCATAGGTACTAATTGCTGCGTCTTTAATGTATGTTACAGGAAATTATTCAACCCTATTGATGTCTCATTTCTACGAATAAAATTATTTATAGATCTACAGTGTAATGCTACGCCGCCGTAGCAACTTGTGAATATCGTACTTCTTCAATAGTCCTTGACAGATATACTTAGGCCGAAATTTATAAAACACGAAATAAAAATAGGTATATTGGTCGCAGAAACACGTGCATACAAAAAGACAACAATATAAACATAACAGAACTATTCGGCAGCTGCACGTCATGACTGTGACAAGAAGGCTTCCCTCAGCATAATGCTGTGCTATGGGGACCCACAGCACAGCGCTGATTTTCAGTGGTCACCCGTAAAACTTACTTATCACGTAGGTACCTACTCTGCATAACTGTCAAACTACAACCGCAAGATAGAGAGAGTAGAGACTGGAACTTGTCTAAGTAAACGCACGTTCTAAGTAACGATTATAGATCTCGGCCTTAGTATAATGTTCTACAAAACCTTACATTAAAATACATTCACCTTACCAAACCCAGAAAAATTCAACATCACATAGGTAATTCAAATACAGTCAGGAAAAAAATACGCTATTTGAATAGAAAGTACCTCTTGCGATCGGAATGATTGATTCTATATAGCTCTGACGTGATGTCGCGTAAAATATTGATGCGTCTTCGTCATAAAAAATATATTCCCTTTTTCAAACACTCTCCGATGACCAGGGAAGCCTTTTTGCATAATTTTCTGGATCGCAGCACCTTGATTCCCTGAGTGTACCGTACTAAGGTTTTTTTTTATGTATACAAAGTGTATTTTTATTGATAGTTTTATGTACCGGGTTTTATGTTTTGATATGGAGATTGGTGGATGAAAATTGAGGGAGGTCGCTGAAGAAATGGCGACGTTTATGTACCAACGACGACGTTACGACGTTGACGACGTGACGTTTGTGTATAGAAAGAATATGTTGTGAGGAAAAAAATGTTTTACAAAGCAAGCAGAATTAGTTAATGAGTAGGCGGGTAATTAAGTAGGTAACTATTTTGGTAGGATTAACAATAATTTCAAACCCATTATTAGCTAATATTGGGCATTTATTTGCCATAAAATGTTTTTTTTTTTCTTTCTAATATTGTTTATGCGTTCTATTGCGTTTATACTTCTGGTAGGCGTTTTTAAATTTAATTTCCAGCTTTCTAATTGTTCTCTCAATGTTTATAAACTGTTTCAGAATACGATTCTGTATCTAAATATAACTGTAATAACCTTCTAGTCCCAACCCTTTTCTACCAAGTCAGCCATCAGACCCAAAGTACTCATAACTCGATAATCATCCTCCGTTTGATTCCCGTTTTTATATCGTAATAATATCGGGTGACGCCGGAGACGAGAATAAATTTTATATCTCTATCACTTAGTGTTGTATTGCTATCGTAAATAATACCAAGGTTTACTTTGTCATATTTATGGCAACGTAAAGTTTGAGAACGAAGGTTTATTATAGTACCTACCTAATCACTTTTCATATACGGCACTTGTATTGCGGGTTTTTTAAGACCGTATTTTTTGGTTACGAACAATTTTTATATGTTTTTATGATTTACCTGAGTCTTCATGGACGAGTTTTAATGCACTAATCAAACAATTTTTTTCTTAATTTTCTTATTTTTTTCAAAGCCCAACGACACGTCAACGACAAGTCAACGACAATGGTATATCGATAGCTTTATAAAACTGAATCAAAACTTAATAGACGAAGAGTAATGAAGCATAATATTAGTGGTTAAAGTATGAAATTGCCGATTTGTACTGGAAAATTGAAATAAGTTTTTTTTTAAATTTAACATAGGTATTTATTTAATAAAAATAATTAACATTATTATCTATAGGTACATTGCTGCCATCTAATAGGAAGGTCATTTATGCCTTTGCGATAGAACTCTAGTGATCTAGATTCGACAAACTGTGTGAAAGCATTTTGTACTGCCTCCTGAGAAGAAAACTTTTTGTCACGTAGAAAATTGTCCAAATCACGAAAAAAATGGTAGTCCGTTGGAGCAAGGTCTGGGGAATACGGAGGGTGACGAATGGTTTCTAATTGCAGTTCCTGTAGAGTTAAAACGGTTTCTCGTGCTGTATGAGGTCTCGCGTTATAATGGAGCAATAATGGTGAAGATCGATTCATTAGACGGGGCTGTTTCACTGCTAGTTTTGCTATCATTGTTCGGAGTTCGGCAGAGTAGACATCTGCCGTTATTGCTTGACCAGATCGGAGAGAAGAGAGTTCCACGTCGGAAGTCGTATTAAAAAATAACTCGAATTTTTTAAGTATCCATCTTTCTTGTCTAAGCTGAATAAAAAAAACAACTAAAAGTCGATAATCGAATGTTGCACATTTTTTAAAAGAAGAACTTCATAGGTACCATGTGAAAAAAGTTTCACTCAAAAGTCTCAAATCATGAAGGTTCTACCTATGTCAATTCGAAGTACCTATTACAATAAAACGGAAATTTCATACTTTAACCCCTATTATTAGGTAACTACACGTAATTTTGATGACGCATGACAAGAAGAAAAGCGTGGAAAAATGTTGGAGTCGATTTAAATCACATTTTTCAATATGCGTTTTCGGCACAGACTCCCCAAATTTCACAATATTAATGTTAGTTGCCGGCACTCTAATCCAACTCCTTTCCTATCCCATATTAACTACCATTTAAGTTAACCCATAAATCCCATATACTAGGTACCACACCGTTAAACCCACAAATAATTACTACATGAAATAGGAAACCCATAACTACGATCTACGTCTAAAAGACGTTATAGATTCCCGTCACCCCCACATTTCCTAGCACAACACGTCTTTGCATATTGGCTCACATTTCTCCACACGCACATTCTTTAAGGAGTAAGGACATTATCAGCGGGAAGATATTTGAATGCTACCGATCTCCCATCTGTAATTGATTCGTAGTCTGCTCTTTGAATTTCAATTTGAACGATTAAATTGATATAAGTGAGTCGCGGAGACGTATTGTACGTGAGAGGGGAAATCAAATCGTTGAGTTTGGGGGACTGTGTAGGTAGTCTGTTTCCGCTGTAGGGTAAAGAGAGGTCTTTATTTTGGAGTTTGCTGGAAGGGGAATTTTCTTGGGCTTCAAAATGTTCTCCTTTCTGGTCGTTTTGCATGATTGGTCTACAAATCCCGTGACTGGCTTCACGACTGCAGTATTTAATTTTCTTCATATATTACAGGTGGTTTGACCTATGTTAGGTAGGTAACCGTCTAATGGAAAATTATCCACAAAATATAATCTTTGGAAAGATTATTATAGATTATTTTTGGACATTGAGTGTCCGTGGCAACATGCTGGCTCGCAGGTTTAAACGGTGTACGATGTTCAGGGCATACTGCCAATCGTTTTATTCGTGTCACCCTGTGGGTCAGCTGTACTCAGCGGACACTCAATGCCGTTCGTGTACAATATAATGGTTTTATAATGTTGTTGGCGCTCCCGAGATGCTGTAGAGCGTCCAGCATGTTTTTGGAGGCTCAGATTGATGTCTTTCATGCCATCATGAGAAAGAGAGCGGCCTCCATACTGCACCGTATCCGAGCAAGCTCCAACAGCATTCTGAAAGTAATAGCGGGTCGATTAGACGGTCCTTTTCCTAGACACTGGATCGCACTCCATATAATGTCGTTTGTTTGGCTAACATAGTTCCTAAGTATTTACTAACACAAATATGGATGATTCTGTAATGGATAGTCTGAAATAAAGTTATTATTATTATTATATTAATCTTTTTAAACTCAGGCAAGTACTACGATCAACCTACAGTTACCCAAATAGGTAAATACCACTCAAAATTAGACACTTAACCTCTTCTTCATCTTTTTGGGCATATGGTAAGTACCTACATTTTAGATTATTTGGGCCCCCATAAACCTAAACCTTTAAGACAAAGTATCCAAAACTAAACCTAACCCATTTAGGTACCTATTGCTACGGCCTAGCCCGTCACACAAACGAGGAAAGGCAGCGCACGTGTACTATTATGTAAATACGAAGATTACGATCGACTCGCAACAGGATATTATAATGGCCTCCGAGGCCGCCTGATGCGATTGGACCGGTGTAAGGGCGCGTAACTCAATACGCAACTTGGACGCCCCTAGTGGCGGGTAGGGTTGGGACACTACACATCGATAGTTTTGAGAGTAGCTATCAAAGTCTCGCGATTATGGCGCATTGGGCAGCGTCCTCTAGCTACTGTGTTGATTCATGGCATAGGTTTGCGTCCTTTGCTCTTGGTAGGTACCCTCTGCTCAGCCTTGTCAGGCTTGCTAAGGTCTCTAGGTTGCGCTTGACAGTGCGTTCAAAGAATTCGAAGATTTTCGAGAATGTAGTGCCTCCTATTAAACGGACAATGCATTCAAATTCAAACTTAAACCATTTGCCCATTCCAAAGCGTAGTAGGTACCTTGGGCGAAGAACGGGCACGAAACTCCACGGACACTCTTTTAAATAAATAAAATTTTACAAAATATTGGTTACATCATGCGTCATCATTAGTTTAGTGTTACATAAAACACCACAGTACTGTTAGAAATCTAGTTGAAATGATGATTCGCCTGAGTGTCCACTGAAGTCTACTTTCATGACTGGCAATTATTTTCACAGCAGGAGAAATATTCGCCGTCTCAAAAACAGAAAAAGAAAGAACAATTTTACAAGAGTCGATGAACGAAATATCGATATCTCCACATCCAACTGTTCCCATCCCTAACCATCTTGGAACTCCCGAAAACTCTAAACGGATTCGACGTCTGTGCTAAGCGACAGTTTTAAAGTATCCCCCTAACTCGATTCTGATGCTGAAACTCGACATCTTTATGTAAATTGTGCCAACTTCTCTTTGCGGGCGGCTACCATTCGTATTGTGTACCTCTACAGGGTTATTGAGTCTGTGAGTTTGTTGATTTGAAAAGTGACTCTTGCCTAGGGTGTATCTGTTTTAATGGTAAGAAAAGGGTATTTTCTTTCTACGTACATTCACGGACTTTAATTGATGAGCCACTTTCAAACTTTACAATTTTGCAGTTTTATTCATTCACGATTAACCACGAACTCAAAGATGACAAATTACTAATAATTGAAAATAGTTTTATCCATAGTTTTTTTTTTACTTTTTGTTCCTTCTGGAACAGGCTGGGGTCAGAGACCATGCTGCCTAGTCATCATGGCAGTTAGTTCCTATGTTTTTTGTAAATACAGTTAAATTCATCAGTTTATTTTTTTGTTATCCAAGAAGATCCAGTTAAAGTTATTAGTTTTATTTATCCATAGAGGATGAAGGTTGACATAAAAGCTGTCAACGATAAATCAATACAATGTTGCATACATTTATCCAATCTATTTGATACTTTAGGGGTATGAGGAACAGGGTGTAAAGTTCACTCATCCACCATAGAAAAGGGAGGATCATCCGACCAGACGGGTGTTGTGTCTGGCGGGCCGACTGCCCGGCTGTTGATGTCGGATAGTCTTATATACAATATCGTTCGAGCGGTAAACTCTAATTGCTTGATGCAGGATTTGTATTTGTGTGACGTCATGTCTTTGATGCGTAGTTCGCATGTGGCGGTGTAACCGCTACAATACTGACCTCCTTTGAATAAAAACCTCATTAAATACTCGTTCTTTCTGAAAACCTATCTGAAGACCAAAGTATTATAATTGTCATGAACATCATATTGGAAGCTACGCGTTCGGATAAGATCGATTAATAAAATAAATAAATTCACACAAAATATGAGGTGAAAAAAATACTTTTAAAGTGGTCGCAAGAGTTATCATATGATGAAACAGAAAATTTACTCAAAGTAATGTCTTGAAATATACTGTATAAACATAATTTTCTATTTTTTAAAAATTTTTTTACGTTTTTTGTTTGTTAAGTTAGTTGTTAGGTTAATTTTCATAGTAGTAGTACTTGTTCGACGATCTATGTTTAAATTTAAATTGTTATATATCACTGAAATCTTGGGGAACTTCGGCTCCTAAGATACAGGCTTCTTGCCTAGTTTAGGAGTCAGATGTTTCGACTTTGAACTGTGTCAATGTTGTACAACCTAATCATAAGACTCTCCTTGTACTATTTGGTTTTGTAGACAAATAAACTATTATTTATTTATTTTATTATCGTGGGTCCGAGTTTTTCCGATGTCGAAATGACCAATCATAATTTCTCCATATGCTAACGTTACTATCGCTAAGCTAAAACAATTGTCGCTAGGTTACGGTGCACAGAAATATTTATTTATTTATTTATAAAGGTACACTAACAGCTTCTGTATACAAAATATAAATTAACAGTAGTTATACAATTGCCAATAACAGGTGAACCAACATTCTCAAATACAGTGATAACCTAAGGTAAAAACGAAAAGAATAGGTATTTTTTTTATAAAAATTAAGTTGTAACAAACTATGTAAACAGAAATATAAAATGATATAAGTTAAAAGTTACAAAGGTTGCAAGAAATACTTACATACTAATACAACAAATCTTTAGATTGTGCGGGTTGCGTGCTTTGGGACCTTAAGATTTGGGTTTTAAAGTTTTTTAGGGAGTCATGATATAATGTCAACATGTGGAGTGGATTTTATATAAGAATTAATCTCTCAATCTCTCTCATCAAAATATTAAAAATAGTTACGGTGGCTAGACCCGCAATTGGTTGAATTTGGGTAGTGAGTCTGCTGTCAAGTTTGTAGTTCTGGCTCTCAGGTTAGCCAACCGTAAATATTGCATGAAAGTGTACATTAAAAACAAGCGATCCTAAGCCAAATGACACGCCTGTCAAACACTCAATTACAAAGACATTAGAAAAAAATCTTCTATAATACGAAGACTTATGACTTTTCGTGTCTTGATGTACGAGTATAACCGACTAAACCCGATTTGCACTACACGGCTAAAATAAGAACAGCGGCAAGTGGCTCATCAATTATAGTCCTTGACTGTACACACGGCTACACATCAAGCTATGCATTTCCAGTTAATGCTGATCTCGCATTGTAAAGGATTTCCGTAGAATGCGAGGTCAGTTTATACTGGAAAAGTATAAGCTTGATGTGTAGCCGTTTGTACCTACAGAAGTGAGAAAAACTCTATAGATGAAAGGCACTCACTCAAACATCGTGAGGAAACCGGCATGCCTAAGAGATATTTCTCGATGGCATGTGAAGCCAAGTCAGAGATCCATGGGTGGCTTTAAAACTCTGACACCAGGTTAGTCACTAACCACACGAAAAGAATAGAAGTCATCACTGAAATTATAGCAGTGATAGCCTGTGAGGTGTGACCATCGGACTGCAAAGTCATAGGTCTCGAGTTCGAACCTAAAGCACGCAACTCTGACTTGTCGGATTCATGTGCGTATTGTAGGTATAATAATATCACTTACTTCAAAAATGGTGAAGGAAAACATCGTGAGGAAAGGGCCTGAGAGATATTTCTCGACGGCATGTGAAGCCAAGTCTGGGTAAATGGGTGACATAAAAACTCTGACACCAGGTTAGTCACTAACCACACGAAAAGAAGAAGAAGACCAATATTTATTTCAAATTTAATGCTGCAGTATTTTCGATATACCGGAGGATCATGCTAAGCAATTTGAGGAATTGTAGACTCTTAAATAAATCTTGAATTCAATGACAGACAATCTTCTTTCTTTATCGTGTGGTAGTAACCACACGATAAAGAAAGAAGATTGTAATTATGTCTAGTATATTTTCCAGGTGATCCAGGTGATTTTCCAGAGGAACCAGATGTAGGGTAGCATCAGAATGCTTCACTTCTTCTCATAGGTAAGTTTAATGCACATTAGGTACATAACGTTCACCTGTATCGGCTGAATCTCCCTTTTTTGTCTCCTCAAGGTGGGAGCCAGCTTCACCCGGAGGAACTGGGCCTCAAGTCTGCTATTACAATAGTGTCAGAATGGTCTATCATTGATTTCATAATTGTTGATTTTGACAAGTTTGGTAATCTACTAACATATTGGCGTCATTATGACTTTCCAATGGTCAGCCACTGACACTCCATTGAAAGAAATGGAATCTACTGGTAATCTCGAACATAATGAAAAATGAATGACTGACTTAGGCGGTAATCTGGAAAAATTTTGACAGTTCCTTTGATTAGTGACCTACCATGAGAACTTCATTGTGCAATCATTTCTTTTAATTCGTCACGAGTATCGTGTTTGTGAAATACAATGATTAACCAATGATCGACCATTATGAATTTAGCAGATTACGATTTTTTAGCAAAATGACAATGGGATCGTGTTGGAATGACGAATTTATAAAAATAGCAGACTTCGGCCCCTGGTTATCTTACCTCTAACTGCCGAAACACAACAATGCTGTTAACATTGTTGTTATTGCGACAGATTTAGATAAGATGGTGGTAGCTAGCCAGGCAGACTTAAAAAAACTACTATCAACCAAACTGAGCAGATAATTTTGCCCATTGGAAATCTAACCAGGGACCTCTGAGTCTGAGACAAGTAGCTTAACCAATAGACCGCAGAGGCGGTTAAAGTATGGTAGAAATATTTGATGATTTTTAATCACCGCGCCTAAAGTCATTTAGCAATTACAAATCCAGACTGAGGCAGCTACTACTGAACCATAAGTAGAAATTTTGATTCATCTGAACTATCAAACTTGACGAAAACTGACTAGAGGTTCGTAATGATCATTGGTGTTGATAAAGACAATAATAATATTTGAAAGAAAAAAAATAAATATAAAGTAAGCACAGGAGATCTCAATGAAGTTCTATCGAAGATATCTAAGCAGTTACAAAACAAAATCCCATGAACACGATGACCAGATCTGTTACTGCCTCGGTTCTATAGCCGCCGAGCGCTACAACTAGAAATAGTCCTTACGATGTATAGATATGAACTTCTTAGATGGTACATAGGTGAATCTGGGGCACATGTAGCCAGTAGTTATGATCGTTGGTATGAGACAGCGCTATCTTAGTGTACCTACTCAGGTAAGGTCGTGTCAATATAATATGCCAGCATAATATGTCGGTAATCGGTAGGGGGTTTCGCTGTCGTGACGGGTATTTGTAATGGCTTCTTGTATGTTAGTTTGCATGAAATTACAAAAAGAAAATAGTTAAATATGGCACCGCATTTTTTTCTGAATTAGGTATGTTTATATAAAATATTCCATAATACTTAGGTAGTTAATGATACTCACCGTATCTGGGAATCGGACCCAGACCATTGACATCTAGCACACGATACCTACATAATATGTCAACCGATCACGTATTTGACTTTTAGCGCATCAATACAAAAGAATGCAGACGCTTTCTATTCGCTTTTCTCATACATATTACATACACTACCCCCCGATCAAAAACCTACCTTAATTCCCTTGAAACACCATCGAAACTCCCTTAGCAACAACCAGAAGAAACCATCGAACCTCTGCTAAGAAGAAACGTATGTTATTTTGAGTGGAATAAGAATATCTATCTATAAATTGCAACGTTCGAAATTGGTAGGCCATTTTCCATTGAACTTTCAACCCTATATTTGTTTCATAAGGTGTATTTTCCCGTGTGGTGAATATAAAGCAGGTGCGACACTGCTGTGGTCGCGACAAGGTACAATTTGAATATATTTGATGGTTCCTACCAACCATTGTGGAAGGGTGAAATGATATTGGAAAGTGATATCTGCCGTGATGAAATTGGCTTCCATTGCGGATTATCAAGGCTTCGGAATTGACTTTATTTTATGAGTACTGTGAACCTTTATGAGATTACGATTGGAACGTATGAAGAGGTTTTCGAAAATTACATTTAGGATACCTACTAGAAGGGACATTCTGAATAAAGGAGGAAAATAACTTTAATTTCGGAAGTCAGTGGCAAAAAACGAAAAAACAAAACCTACTTCCAAAATTAATAAATTTTTCACTTAGTTGTTTTTTTTGTTGTAAGAACGCTTTTATTTTTTTGTTTACGAACTATACGCAGTTAGAAAAAGAGTTACAGAGGTCTCAGGGCAAGAATTAAACACCTTTACACTTACACTGCACAAGTAAACCTAAGCCCCATATATTCTTATGTCTTTTGCTGACTTTTCTGAGTTTCTTACCCATTCTTCTCCATATGAAAACTACCTTTTGGAAGGGGTGACTAGAGTGGGCCGGGGCTGCCTTGAAGCGGCTCCTGCCCAATTTTGGTGGTGCAAACACCTCCTGCCGGAGGCTATACGCGGGGATCGTGCGGTCCATGGCCCTTTACGGGGCACCGGTGTGGGCGCGTTCGTTGAGGCGGCGGCCAGCCCGCCTGTTGAACGCGTGGATCACCCGGAGGACACGGTGGAGCGTTCGGTGGAGGTCCTCGTGGAGGCGATCGATGGCGGGGATCTCTCGCGTCCGGCCCTGGTCCAGCACATGTTACAGGGGACGGGCTGCAGATATCGACTCTATTTTTATTCTTCAGAAAAGAGCCATTAGAGCAATATATTGCCTCCGCAGGCGCGATTCTCTAAGGGAACTGTTTAAAAATATTAACATCATGACGGTACCTTGACAATATATCTATCAAAACATCATGTACGTCTCTTTTCAGTAAAAGAGGTGAAAGACAGAATTATAGTACTAGAAATAGGGATCAATTAGTTCAACCGGGTTTCAGACTGGCTAAAGTAGACTCATCCTTCATGGGGTACTGTTTAAAATGTTACAATAAAATACCTCCCCACATACTACAACTAAATGAAACGAAATTTAAATCTTGTATTAAACGCACACTATTCTGCCAAGCATATTATAAGCTGGGGGAGTATATCGCTGACAAAAATGCTTGGCTCAACCCTAGACCAGCTTTCTAATTACGCAACATATTTTCGTAAACGATAAAGACAAATCTGTTTCATTTTGAAAGTTCAACAACAATCATTGCGTTATTTACGTTGCCCTGCAGTTTTTTTTTCGAACTTACGGAGCAATGGATTAGTAATCTGTTTCAAAACGATTGATTTTGCATTACGTAATTAGGGTACTGCTCCACAAGGGCGCATAAACTAATTGATTAATTAGCTTTCGAAAATATTGTTGGAGCTGCTGAAGATTGTAAAAACTATCTTTGAATTGTATAACTTCAATCTCTTAGTATTGTATAATTGCATACCGTAGCACATGTGTGAGCACTGTGACCATGTACCTTATATAATAAGCTACCATTTACTGGGTACGTCGTTAAGTTCCCTTCAAAATGGTTGAGCTAAACGGTGCTGATCCATGCGACTAGTTCGTGAACGGGCGCCGTCAGTAGGGACTGGTAATCTCTTATCTGCCTCGGCTTATTTTAATTTTTTAATTGTTTTTATCTTTTTATTACGGACGCTTTTTAGGTGCACATCTTTCTACATTGTTCTCACGTGTATAATTTCAATATGAATGATGTAACCAATATTTTGTAACAATATTATGATTTTAAAAGAGTGTCCGTGGAGTTTCTTGCCCGTTCTTCTCCATAGGAACCTACGCTTTGGAATGGGCAACTAGCTTCATATTTCTGACTGACTGACCCCTTGACAATTCAAAAGTGCCTGTTAATGGTTGAAATAAATGCTTTGAGTTTGAGTTTATGAAATCAATGATAGACCATTCTGACACTATTGTAATAGCAGACTTGAGGCCCTGTTTGCGGATGGATGGACAAAGATTTTATTGGTACCTATGTCACTTCTTTTATTTTATTTATGTTTTTATTTTGTATATTTTGATCTTGGTTATAATTGTCTCTTTTGTTTTTATACTTTAAGTTAAGTACTGTAAGTAATTGGTTGTAACCGTTGTATCTAAATAAATAAATAAAATAAATCAGAAAGGTGTTGTCTTTAAGCATGTGGTACAGATCATTAAACTGAGAAACATTCTCCATGGGACCAACATCGTTATCACGAAAAAATGATCAACCGTCCTATACAAAACTTCAATAGGTACTCGTACCTACTCGACCCAAATGTATGGTACGGCTCATAATTTATGTAGGGAGTCTGTCAGTCCACTTTGCTTGATCACTACAGAAAACGCAAAATTTTCAATCTATGTAAGATTGTAAGCAAGTGGGTACCTAGCTAAGCTTAGGTCATCGATATTAATGTGTCTTGAATAATAATAAAACATGTTTTTGTTATCAACACGACCTAAGATTAGGAATGTCAAGGCGTTACTTACTGATAACTTTTTACATGTTTTAATTCTTACAGGTATCTAAGTTTAAACTTTGAAGCTTGTGCCAACTGCTTATTGCCCAATAGAAGATTAAAAAAATCTAATATACTTTGCCTTTTACCCATATTATAAATGATATTTAATTCGGTAAATTGTTAAAGAAAAACACTTTTAGACATCAAAAATAACTTTTGTTTTAAAACTAGATTACTTCGGTGTTTCCTTCTCTGAGAATAAAGACAGAAACCAACTCAGCTTAATAATTTACAACCCATCAATCAATAACTAAATATACAAATTATTTGGTTCTAGGGTACTGGCGACCCACACCGGATTCACGACACGTGCACAATTAAAATAAGGCCATTTAAAATAGGTAGCATTTGACGTCTATCAGTTTAGTGAAAGCAAATCGTAAAATTACTCATCTAAGTCATTATTACAATAAATATGTAATCGTAATTGAAAAAAGTTAAGCAATTGTGCAGTTCTAACAAAACGAAAAAATATATTATTTTATGCCCGGCGTTACAAGGTTACGTTGTTGAATTTTGATGAATTGTCAAATGTTACCTATTAAAATGGCCTTACTTTAGTAGCAGTAACCTAACAAAAAGTACTAGGCTTGCATGAATTCAAGATAGTATTTCATTTGTTTAAGTACTTCTATTTACATAATATATGTCCTATGTCCATCTGGAATAATGTACCTTTCAAATGGTGAAAGGATTTTTCAAATAGGATTTGTGGTTCCGGAGATCCCTTCACATATAAACAAACGAAATTTATCGTCGGTTATAAAAATAACAGCTGTTCTATACATTTTGACCGCGTAGGTATTGTACTTTTCTATGAAACAGCAGTTTCTTTTTTATAACCGACGAAAAGTATCAACGCAGGGGTTTCAGAATCCCTTATTGAATCCAAGGTAAAAGTTTTCACCTGGATGTCCCTGCCACCCTGTATTGATTTAAAATTCAAGTTTGGAGTTTGGGTAGATTTGGGGTCTAAAGATCACTAAGTAGCCTACTGAAAATATTATTAAATATTTTTTTTCGTTATATTTATCTTCGACCTTGCTCTCTAGCTAGATTCAAAAATGTAATTAATATTAAAAAAAAACATTAAAATAATCATCTAAAAAGAATGAAAATTTTATAATCATTATCAGATAACGGATAAATCGATCAACAAACAAAAGTGCAATCAGGTTCCACCGAGATTTGAACTCGGATCGCTGGATTCAAAGTCCAGAGTGCTAACCATTACACCATGGAACCGCTTGACGTGGGTTGCGAAATAGTACGTCAGTCGGTATTACCCACCGGCGCTTGCGTCATCAACTCTAATATTCTGTATTGATTCACGCTATAATCAACTTTATTACCTGTGAAATAATAATCTTATTATCGTATTCGTGTGGCGAGACTGATTTTTGTTTGAAATCTTGAGTTGATTGACTCATACCATACCTATGCATACCTACATTTTAAATTAACATGTATGGCGAATTAGTACAAGTTAGTATACCTACAATGATAGGTAAAAGGTGTAAAATGTGTAAATAATTTGGTAACTTTAATAATTACGTTACTTACATAATAATATAATTATTAGAATATTATGTAAGTAGGTATTAGTACACATTTATCGATTTGATTTTAGAATATTTAATGGAGCTAAGAATTTCTCTGCAAGTCACGAATCTTATCAGATCTATGAAATATCTACCATACATTGTAACAATGAATCAGTTTTCACGCCTTTCCCTTAAGACCTAGGTCAAATATTTGTTTGATATTCGGATAGCTGATGACGTTATGACGTATAGAGGTGCCAAACAAAAAAAAAGAATTAAATACAAAAATAAAAATTAAAACCGCGAAATTTCGCAGGTATGTATTCTGGTGTATAACAAAATAACTTGTTTAAAGTTATTACTCACTTTTAATTTGCAACTAAAAAAACTTATTTCATTTCTAATTTCTTTTATTCACAAACAAAATCCGTTTTACCTTTTCACTTCAAATAATAATGACGTAAATCCACCAGGGCCGGACTCGGACGCGCAAATCTTCTTCAATCTCGCGGGGCGCACAATCATCGGGCTGGCCATCAATTATTCACAATACTGATTGCGTCCGAGACGCATGTGGATACCAATGAATTATATATGACGCTGACCCTTCAGGGAACGGATTTGGGGCAGATTTTTTTTCGTTACTTAAAAAAAACGCTCTTTCATGGCGCTTTTTTATTTTGGTCTTAGGTATTTCGTTGAGAGATGGTGTAGGCCTAGGTTAGGTACTGCATACTACCAAATAAATTAAAATTAAATGAAATTAAATATTTGTTTATTTATGACATTAGGCCCATTGTTAGTAACATTGTTCTTAAAAACAAACAAACAAACAAAAAAAAAGTGTTAGTAAACAAACAAAAAAATAGTAAAATTGTAAGGTTAGCTGTAGGGTCTTCTGATCAGCATTTCCACAGCGTGCGCCAACCAAGGAGCGTCGTACTTTTCTATTAGCATACTTATGATGCCAAGATGCTTAATAAAGAAACACTTATCTTTAGGAGTAAAAATTGCTTCAAATCAGGTTCCACCGAGATTTGAACTCGGATCGCTGGATTCAAAGTCCAGAGTGCTAACCATTACACCATGGAACCGTGTGATTTCGTAATGAAAACTTGTAGATATTATTATTTACAATAGATACATCTATTGTAAATAATAATATCTACTGAAGTAAATAATATCCACGGAACTTTAATTGCTCAGAAAATTCATAGAACCACATTACTTTAAGTTTTACGACTGTATAATCGATTTTAATCACCTGTGTCTTACTGACACAGGTGATTAAAATCGATTACTTCAACAAAATCACACAATTCACGCAATTTTTATTTATGCAACATATTTAATATATTGCTTAGGAATTGTTTACTTACTATTTAGAGTTTGTTAAGTGTAATAGCAACAATACAGGGCGGCAAGGACGTGAAAAAATATCTGCTGCTTCATAGAAAAGTGTAATACCTACGCGGTCAGAATGCTATGCATGGTATGTAGAGCTGCTTTTTTTTTAATATGAAAAATGACAACGCAGTGGGGTTCAGAATCATGTACTCCATAATAGCAGTTTTCGCGTCGTGTCTCCCCTACCCCCTTTATATTTTAGTAGCAATTGAAGCTTGAAGGAATTATGGTTAGTAGCAATCTCTGAAAAAACGCTTCGTAAGTAAGGAGATGCCAAGTATTACATTAGAAATACACATCTGCTAGTGTCCCAAATATCTGTTAACCTGCACCCATCCTTAACGATCAGAACAACGCCACTGACGCCGCAATAGATGTGGCCAATTACTGGGCCCAAACAGTCTAAAGCGCAGGCCACACTGGGAACGAAGCTAAATCCGTTTAGCTTCGCTCATGTAGCTGCCGCGTGTTTGCAAACTTTGGTTCACACCGCGAACTATGAACTGAAGTACGAAAACACGGGGTAGCTACATGAGCGAAGCTAAACGAACTTAGTTTCGTTCCCAGTGTGGCTTGCGCTTAAGGAACATAGATGTACCGTGGAAAAGAAAAGAATAGGATGTTAAATTTTATTTAATTTTTTGCTAAATTATTTCATTGTCTACGGGCCCAAAAAGCACGCCAAGGTCAAAGTAGTCTTTTGAACTCCAAGATTTTTTTTCAATTTTTCCTCCCAATTTTCCTTTTTCAAAATACAACCCTGCTTAGAACAACGGTCCAACTCGCAGTTCGTCCCACAGTGCGTGCTAACAGGCGTTTAGCGTTCGTCTGGACCCCCGGGACCGGCTCCTTGCCGCTTTACTACAAATCTAACTAGGTTTTTTGTGTAACGTAATCAAATACAGAATGGAGTTACGGCTTTTGTTCTGGTGAACAAAGCGAAATGGCGTAGGTATTACCACAGTACTACTGGCTTTTTGTTCATGGTTTTTTCTCAGAAGAGGCGGGGACACAGTTGGTTCTTAATAGGGATGATCTCTGTGAGGCCAGAGTCTAGTGCTAGGGAGATTCGTCCAGCTTCATGTGACGAGCATACACTAAGACTTTTGTTGACGTGAGAATTTTTATCATGAGGAAACCGGCCATCTTCTAGATCCAAAGCTTCGAAGACATGTGACATCTTCCAACCCGCACTGGGATCGCGTGGTGGATTACAGCACACTTCTTCTCGAAGAGAGGAGGCCTGCAGTGGAAACACTATAAGCTGATTATGCTTATTTTAAATAAATGTTTTTTTTTTTAAGTTGAAAGTAGAGACTGGAGATATCGAGTAGTGTTACAGTATAATATGGAATACATAAAGCTAGAAAACTAATAAAACAACAAGTTTTCAATATGAATGAGGATGGCCATAATAGAAAAAAAAATACTAATAAGTGAATGATAACTTCAATTTCTGAAGCGTCTTTGGATCTGTATTTTAGTTTTTGCCACCTACTCAAGCTGAAGCTGACTCAATAACTACCCAAGCAAAGTTATTAAAATATGGGACCACCGCGTAAAATTTCTATACCAGATGAAAAAAATATTTTCAAAATCGGTCCACAATTCGATGGACCAAATACATACAGGCGAACACATAACCTCCTCGTTTTATTGAAATCGGTTAAAAGGGTAGACCAAAGGCAATATACGGGCTGAATAGTAATTATAGTCACCGTACAAATTTTGATATATTAATGTTTGGCGAAAATCATCGAATACGTGTTTTTTCTTTTAGTATCACTCAATACAAAAATATTGAGATATCACATCACAAAGTTATAATATACCACGCAGAGCGGAAAATTCTTTCGAGAAAATGATTTAATATGAAAATTTTAGGTATCGATTTTTTTTCAAAAATGGAGTTAGTGAATCAAACCTAATGCCTGGAAAAAAATTGGACGGTGACTAAAAATTCAGCCTGTATATGAAGTAAGCGAAGGCTGTAATTTCCAAGACAGAGCTCATGAGGGCAGATAAGTAAAATTGGAAGAAAAAAAATCTATTGTGTATACATAAAACACAGTTAATGAACATTAGAATAAAAGAGGATGAGACTGAATTAAAGATAAGACCCCCAATCCAAATTGATGCAATTAAAAGTCAATATAACATAACATTACATTACGTTTACCTAGTTTTTAAGTTATTCTGTCACACTAAAAGCGTCGCCGCTTCGTGCAGAATGGCACGACACCGGTATTTGTTCTACCGTGAAAGTTTGCTTAGAAATTGTATTATTAGAGAAGCGTCGCGCCGTCGCGTCGCGCTAGTCTGCAAGATGCTTAACTGTTTTATGTCCCAATAAAGAAAATAAAAATTTAATAAATTACATCACGCTTGTGTCCAGTACACCCACATTTCGAGAATCTGTTATGTTTAAGTGGCATGTAATAGAGGGAGAGCCTATTGCCATCAACCGAGCACAAATCTAGGTGTTGTGATTAAAACCTCATTGTCTAAGTCAAGTAGACTTTTTGTTTTTTTTAAACAGTTGTCAATAAACTGATGTCTTAGCATGTGCAAAAATGTCCGAATAAAATTAATTTCTTTTCTCCATTTGTATATATTGAACACCCTCTCATATCAGGTTATGGGACCAGCAGACCTACTCAAGTAAGGTTTTTTGATTCATTTCGAGACAAAAGTTATTTTTAGTAAGAAGAAAAAAAAAAAAACGATCGGCAGACCGGCACTTTTTTTTTCTTTTCCATGAGTTTTTTCTATCTGGTTTAAACTAATTAAAAATGACCAGCGAAGCACATAGTTCGACAGGAATTCCAATCGAAAAGCTGCAGGGCATGGAAAATTATAATAACTGGAAATTTTCCATGAAGATGCTCCTGATGCACGAGGACCTACTTGAATGTATCGAGTCCACCGACGGAAGCAAAGATATTAGAAAGAATCAGCGCGCGCTTGCTAAAATTTGTCTATCAGTGAAAACCAATGCTTTTTCGCTTGTGCGTAACGCAAAATCAGCTTATGAAGCATGGACAAGTTTACAAAAGGCTTATGAGGACAAGGGTCTGTGCAGACGCTTAGGATTACTGCGATTGCTTTTTGGAACTAAGCTCGAAGAGAATGCTTGTAACATGGAAACTTACATTACGAAAATAACAGAAATTGCACAACAATTGAATGACATAGGTTCTCCACTAGACGATGACTTCATAGCAGTCATCATGTTGAGCGGACTGACATCCGATTACGACCCGCTCATTATGGCGTTGGAGAATTCCAGTGACAAGCTTGTAAGTGAAACAGTAAAAACGAAATTATTACAGGAGTTTTACAGAAGAGATGATAAGACAGAGACTGCATCGGCTTTGACTACCATTAAGAAGATCAAATGTTACCGATGTAAGAAACCAGGACACACAAAGAAGAATTGCCCGAAGAATGCTGCTTCTACGACTCCAGTGAGTAATGTCAAGGATAAGAAGAAGGTGTTATTGTCAGCATTGTCGGTAAATCTCAAGAAGGATGTCTGGTACGTGGACTCTGGTGCAACCAACCATATGTGCAACGACAAGAGTGTTATGTTGGAGTTCAAATCAACTAAGGACCTCTCTGTGAACATTGCAAATGGTGATCAATTATGTACTGCAGGATTAGGTAAAGTTAGAATTAAGTTAGACGGCGTTTTTAGAACAATAACTAATGTTTATTTGGTTCCTCAACTGTCAACTAACCTTTTATCAGTGAGTGAGTTAACAAGGAAAGGTTATAAAGTCAATTTTAATTCTAAAACCTGTAGAATAATGGACGGGCATGAAATCATAGCTACTGCTAGTTATGTGAATGGTATTTTTCAATTAGATTCTTTAGGGAATAGCAGCAGAGCTGATGTTGGAGTGCAGCCTCAATGCATGGTGTCTGACAGCAGCAGTAAAACACTACTGGACTGTGATGTGTCAGAGCAAGAGCAGAGCAGTTTGGTGTCACAGGAAGTATGGCATCGCAGGCTGGGGCACCTCAACGCTAGGAGCATGAATGTCATGAGACAAGGTATGGTCTTTGGTATTAAATATGATAGTACTCGTTTTCAATCATGTATTGCCTGTATTAAAGGAAAACTTACAAAATTAGCTTTTCCAAAAGTGTCTCATAGTAGGTCTAAGGAGATTTTAGGCTTAATACATACAGATTTATGTGGTCCAATGCAAAATAAGTCATTTGGTGGTGCTTGTTATTTTCTTACTTTCATTGATGACTGTTCAAGAAAAACATTTATTTATTTTTTGAAAACAAAGAGTGAAGTTTTTGAAAAGTTTAAAATATTCAAAAAGCTTGTTGAAAATGAAACTGATAAGAAAATAAAATGTATTCGTAGCGACAACGGTGGCGAATATATTAATAAAAAATTTCAGCAGTTTCTGCAACAGCAAGGAATCCGTCACCAAACGACTGTCCCGCATTGTAGTCAACAGAATGGTGTGGCAGAAAGAGCAAACCGTACCATCATGGACAAAGCTCGCTGCATGTTGGAAGATGCTGGTCTTGACAAACGTTTTTGGGCAGAGGCCGTAAACACTTCAGTGTATTTGAAGAACCGCTCACCCACAAAAGCTGTCATGGGCATGACACCACTGGAGAAATGGACTAACACAAAGACAAACGTAAGTCATCTTCGTACATTTGGTTGTTTGGCTTATGCTTTGACTTCAAATCACAAGAAACTGGATTCGAGGGCAAAGGAATATATATTTGTAGGTTACTGCAACGATACAAAGGGTTACAGACTCATTGATCCGGAGAACCCTGAGCATTGCATTAGAGCACGCCATGTGAGGTTCTTAGAAGATCGTTTCTGGAAAAAGGATCTGTCAGATGATGATGCTAACCAAGTGGTTCATGTTGTTTCGCATACAGAACAGACATGTAGATCAGACGAAAACACTGGGGATGAAAGTCCACAGGGTGTGTCTGAAAATTGTCCTTCTGATGACAGAAATAGGAACAGGGACACAGTATTTAGTATCAATGACAGTAGAATTTCATCTGAAGCAGATAACTCGTCGGATGAAACCTATATTCCAGGGAGTTCAAGTGAAGACTCGACGTCTACAGACTTCACTGATGCTGTAAATGAAGATCTTTATGCACATCTGGTAGGTCAACAGTACAGGGATCTTGGCGATCCGGAGACTGTTAAGGAAGCACTTGGTGGCAATGAAGCTAAAGAATGGAAGGAAGCCATGGAAGATGAGTATAAATCGTTTATCACCAATAAAGTCTGGCGCCTTGTGGATCTACCTAAAGATCAAAAAGCAATAAAATGCAAATGGATCTTTAAGAAAAAGAGGAATTTAGATGGCAGTCTCCTCAAATACAAGGCACGGCTGGTGGCTAAGGGATTCACTCAAAGGTATGGCATTGACTATGATGAAACTTTTTCGCCTGTCGTCCGTTACTCTACTATCCGTTTGTTGTTAGCACTAGCTGCAGAATATGATCTGGAAATAAATCACCTAGACGTCAAAACAGCCTTTTTGAATGGTGATCTTAAAGAGCATGTGCTAATAGAACAACCACAAGGTTTCGTAAAGAAAGGACAAGAACATAAGGTGTATAAGTTGGAAAAAGCCGTTTATGGATTAAAACAGGCTGCAAAGTCATGGTATGAAAAGATTAATGGAGTATTAATAAACAAACTCCATTTCAATAGGATGCCTTCAGAACCATGTGTCTATTATAAAGGACAAAAGGGGGAAATGGTTATAATTGCTCTTTATGTCGACGACATTATGTTATTTTCTTCACCAATATCCAAAGAAAGAGATATAATGAAAGAAAAACTCATGTCAGAGTTTGAGATGAAGGATTTGGGACCTGCTCATCAAATATTAGGCATGAGAGTATGCAGGAATAAGGAATCGATTACTTTAGATCAGTCACATTATATTGAAACTGTTCTACGTAAATTTAATATGACTGAATGCAAACCGTCTCCGACCCCTATGGAAGTAGGATCGAAACTGAAGAAAAGTGAAGTGGGGTGCTTAATGTATATTTCAGTTTGTTCCAGACCAGATATCTCGCATGCAATAGGTGTTTTGAGCCAATTTAACGAATGTTTCGATGAAACACATTGGAAAGCTGCGAAAAGGGTCCTGCGATACCTCAAAGGTACAAGTCATTACTTTCTTAAGTATGTTAAGAGCGGATTGGTCATAAATGGCTACACGGATGCTGATTGGGCATCCAATGAGGTTGACCGTCGTTCATATACAGGGTATGTATTTAAATTAGGTGATTCTATTATATCTTGGGAAAGCCGTAAGCAGAGGACTGTGGCTCTCTCGAGTACGGAAGCAGAGTACATGGCTATTTCAGATGCTTGCAAAGAAGCGTTGTTTTTACGTACTTTCTTGAATGAATGTCTTCAAGTTCATTGTAAGGTAAATTTATACAATGACAATCAGTCGGCACAAAAACTATGCTCTAACTCAATGTTTCATGCTCGTACCAAGCATATAGATATAAGACACCATTTTATAAGGGATATTGTAATTAATCAACTAATTAATGTCTGTTATATGCCTACAGGTGACATGGTAGCTGACTTGCTCACTAAACCGCTGAATAAAGAGAAACATGTTAAGTTCTGTTTGTCTCTTTTATCAGTGTAATATTGTTATTCTAATTATTACTATGTAATGTAATATTTCTCATAATATTTTAGTAATAATTAACTAGTTACATTTGTGTTTTTATAAGACAATAGTTTAAGGGGTAGTGTTGTGATTAAAACCTCATTGTCTAAGTCAAGTAGACTTTTTGTTCTTTTTAAACAGTTGTCAATAAACTGATGTCTTAGCATGTGCAAAAATGTCCGAATAAAATTAATTTCTTTTCTCCATTTGTATATATTGAACACCCTCTCATATCACTAGGTTCCCGGCTGCAACTGAGATAATATTCCTGATGGAAAATCCTAATAACATTATTCCCGATCCGGGAATCGAACCCAGGATCACTCAGCAGTAGCACTTACGATCACTAACTAGACCAACGAGGAAGTCGGTTAAAATTCGAATATCAGATGGTTAGGTACCTCCTCTGACTTTAAGATTTTATTTATTAATGGTAGGTACCTAATTCTGTGAACAACGCTGTGGACTACATTAGGTATTACTTACATAAGTTATTTAAGTTTTTCTGTTTGTACTATTACATAGTGTAACTGTTTGTTGTTCTTATATAATAAATTAACATATCAAGGATAGAGCCGTAACCTATCAAGGCTGATAATCAAAAAATTGTACCTACATAAAGCATTAATAATAATAATAAAAACGCTCAATAGTTCAGCCATTAGGTTAATGATCAATCGATCATGGCGTCGCAAACATTGACGGTTATAGACAAACATACTGTTAGTACGGAATCGGGTGCCAGTTAATTGGATTAATTTAGGGTTCCGCGGGGAAGTTGAAGTGTTAGAATAATATTGCGGAAAAATTGGGTCTGTTCAACCCCTGTGTTAGCAGAATTTCGAAAAAGTCTATATTGCAAAGGTCCATAATATTTACACCTCTATAGCTATATTTTCTTATTGCACTAATGTTTTAGAAAAAAAAAGAAAGAAAATACGCTTAATTGCGGTAAACATGACGCAAAGAAAGAACAAAACACGAAACGAACAACTTGGGGGATAATATGCGTCACCATGCCATCGCTCAGCATAATGCTACGACTCTATGGGAGACAGAGCCCCAGCGCTGGTTTTAAGCGACAACCGACGTTGATGTGATTACGTCAACCGGTGCAGCATAGAGAGAAATAACAAAATAAGAGAAAAAATACAAAAAAACATGCGGGGCAGTCTTTAGGGACTGCCGATAGAAGTGGAAACTAGCTCATGGGAAGCGTGCGGTGACGATGACGCGAGTTTCACGCTTTTTGTTCACCCAAAAAGTACACTAGGTATACACAGTATACATATAGCTCATGGAAAGCGTGTGGTGATGATGACGCGAGTTCCATGATTTTTGTTCACCCAAAAAGTGCTCAACGCGCCTAAAGAAGTTTCCATTTCAATAAAAAAGAAGAATATGATATGAATTAAATATTATATACAAATATAATATTAAAAGTACAAAAACGAAATACGATACGATATAATATATGTTAATGGATTTGTATAGCTGTAACAGGCTGCTTTAATACTTAGAGCAAGTTTCTTTGAGTTTCCATTTGCCTCCTTTTCTTAAAATGTCAGTTTGGATTAAATAACATTTCTAAAAAGAATACCTTTCGTCACCTCTGCCAAGATATTAAAAAATAACCAATAATGAGACTTCATTTCATACTTCACGTTGCAGCAGACTTACTATTCCAATCTATCCTTTGATTCAGAATTAACTTCATCACTTGGCCCAAGACTACCAAGACCAACCAAGATCTTGACTGACAACATCTTGCAATTTATTCAAGAATTATTTATTCAAAATATTTCGATGTCTCCTCTGTAACTTTAGAAGCGTCTCTCCGATACTAAATCCTATTCCCTCGCCTCGAGATAATGGCGAAATGGAATTAAGATCAGCCTTACATCTCAGGGTGTATTTACATAATTATTAAGATAGGCTTTTACTGTGGACTGTTGTGTATTTTGAGAAGGTGCATTGTCTTAGTTTTTGCCCGATCCGGAGTCACACGTAATTTGATCGATTTATCCCGCAACACGACGACGTGTGGCTCGGGATTGTTATTTTGCCTGTCTGAGACGTCTCGTTTTTACCTTTTTAGTTGGCGTTTTGTCGTAGTATGGTTTTAGTGTTTATAACTTTTAATTTTTTAACAAAAGCTGTGTGAACGAGGCCTATATTACTGATTATGTGTGATTATTTTACGGATAGTCTTTAAAAGCGCTCCCTCACTAGGATCATTCACCTGTAGGTAATGTAACCTTTACCCGCGATCTACGAGTATGGCCAATTCCTATAATTTATGGACTGTTATTGGTGAAAATTAAGACTCTTGTATCTTTACCAATAATGAAGCAAAGACCTCACTCACAGCTTTGCATAGTAGACTCTCCCATGATGGAAGTAGCTAACAAAGATAAAATTAGCTTACGAATCTATTTATATGCCCCGTTTGGCAATAAAACATGTTACCATTGATAAGCCGAGCACTATCCGTGTTACTTCTACCTGTTTAATTATATGTATTAAAGTATCCTGCTGATTTCAATGATCTCTCTACAAGTCTACACTACCTAGCAGTTGAAGGTCTGCATAGTCTACGTAGCGGCAAGAGCGCTGCAGCAATACGCGGCGTTTGCAGGGCACATTTCTGCCGCGCTCTAGTTAGGACCAACCCGACGACGCAGACATCCAAGAACAGCGTGACAGCCACGCGCGATT
Source organism: Xanthia togata (assembly GCA_963853775.1). Taxonomy (NCBI): domain Eukaryota; kingdom Metazoa; phylum Arthropoda; class Insecta; order Lepidoptera; family Noctuidae; genus Xanthia; species Xanthia togata. The sequence continues at coordinate 5,924,267 of OY970798.1, read as the reverse complement.
GCCGCTCAATTTTTGGACACACATTTACAGTGGAACGTTGTATTATTACATTACAGGCGAATACTCCTGGTGAGGGAGCGCCTTTATATATCTGTTCACCTTTTGTACTGAGCTTTCGATTAGTAGTAAGTTCCAAGAATAGCTGAACAGGGCCTCAAGTCTGCTATTACAATAGTGTCAGAATGGTCTATCATTGATTTCATAATTGTTGATTTTGACAAGTTTGGTAATCTACTAACATATTGGAGTCATTATGACTTTCCAATGGTCAGCCACTGACACTCCATTGAAAGAAATGGCATCTATTGGTAATCTCGTACATAATGAAAAATGAATGAGTGACTTAGGCTGTAATCTGCTAATATTTTGACAGTTCCTTTGATCAGTGACCTACCATGAGAACGTCATTGAGCAGTCAATTCTTTTAATTCGTTATGAGTATCGTGTTTGTGAAATACAATGATCAACCAATGATCGACCATTATGAATTTAGCAGATTGTGTTGGAATGACGAATTTATAAAAATAGCAGACTTGGGCTTCAGGGCTAACTTGAAGTTGTTGTTATTTGCCTTTATACAATCTTTTTCATGATTATCTTCTTTTTAAGTAGGTAGAGCTTCAAGTTTTTGAAAAATAACCTTAATACTATACTAATAGTATTTACCTGAGTGCATTGGATAGGTAGATTAAGCGAAGAAGTTTGTTTCGCTTTTTGGTACCTACAGAATGCCTTATGAAACACTTAGAGCAAAGAATCAAAACAGATATTGTATCATCTACTAAGACTGCCTACCTCTTTTTGATATAGTATTACTAGCTGCTCCTCGCGGTGTCACCCGCATAAGTTTCGATCCCGTTGGAATATCGGGATAAAAAGTATCCTATGTGTTTATCCAGGTTATAAAAATTTTAATTTTAATTTTAGTTCATCCAAATCCGTTCAGTAGTTTTAGCGTGAAGAAGAGACAAACATACACGCTCATAAACTTTCGCCTTTATAATATTAGTGTGATATAGTATTCTTGTCTATGTATTTGTCTGTCTGTCTGTGTTTTTTCCATTTTAGTGTGTTTGGACTGCTTCGTTGGTCTAGTGGTGGCAAGCGCTCCTGCTGAGCATGAGATCCTGGGTTCGAATCCAGGGTCGGGCAAAGTGTTATTGGGTTTTTCTATCTGGATTTTCTTAGTAGCAGCCCGGAGTTTGGATTTGCCATGGCCATAGGGTCGCCTGCTGTTACTGGGACTTAAACATAGCTGGCGAAATGTTTGTGTACTGTTTAAGCGCATGATACATTTATATTAAACTTACATTTAATAAAGTAATCTCCATATTGATTTTTCAAGTCGTAAAAACCGTGCCAGCGGGGCGGGGTGGGTTGCTAGTAGACGTTTTAAGTGGTGGATGAATGGATGTAGAACGACCTGCGTGCGCGTGCGCGTGAGCGTGGGAAAGAGATGGAGCTAGACGTCCCGGATAGCTCCACTTCTTTCTCGCACTGAAGTAACATTAAAATAATACTGCTTAAAGAGGTGGTGGTTGGCCCCCTGTACCTTTTGTAACTAATTTTTATAATTTATTTTTTACCTATGTTGTCCTACTGCTGGGCAAAGGTCTCCACTTACTACACACACATACTTTCCACTTTTCCTTTTGGTGTGCCTTCTCCAGCTAATCGGTCAAGAACGAGTTCAAATTATCACGCCAGCGTTTTTGGGCCTGCCCAGTGACGACGCCCGTCATCAGGCACCCACTGTCTGACGATCCTGGTCCATCTGTTTTCATGCATCCTATAGGTGTGAATCGCCCAGTCCCATTTTAGCCTCGCAGTCTTATCGCTAACATCGGTGACGACTGTCTTGGAGCGTCTTATGGTGTTGCGAATTTGGTCGGTGAGTTTGATTTTTTAAATGGTTTATATGCTCTAATTGCTCTTTGGCAAACCTCGAGTTTGGACTTCTAAAATAAAAAGAAAAACAAAATATTATACATCATCATATTTATTGAAGTGACAGTTGCTTATAATAATAACTCGTAAATTACGACCATAGGATTGCACATTTTCTTTGGGATCGTTAACATAACTAGTTTCAAAGTTTTATACAATATTTACAATGAGTTTACATAATATATAATATAACATACAATTTATTTAAAAATTTCGACGAGAAATTGTTCAAATACATTTTAAATATTTATTTACATATAACATTACTTTTTTTGGAAAAATTGGTAAACACTGATCAGTTGCATGATTGAAAATTAGCTACACATAAAATAATAGGTATTTGTTTGGTATTATTGAACGAAAGATATCATATAGTTTTATATTTTAATATTTATTACTCATGATGTCAAAAAACACATAATTATAAAAATAATACAATACAAAAACCAGCTCCGTTTCTATTATTTTAAAATGGAATGCGATACTGTTCTGGTCTTGATATTATTTTAAAATGTATTATTGCGCACATAAATCTACGGAATGTGAATGGGTTATTCTTAAGGAATATTGTGGTGTTTTTTAAATGGTAAAACTCTATTTTCCTATATGACTTTGGCATGATGGATTTCACATAATATTTTAATTTAATTTGAGATTTACTTTTACTATTTTTACAATTTCATAAGATATTTACAAAAATGAGTAAATTTTTTGAGCACTTTTATATGCTCACTCACGAAAGAAACAAGATTAACCATAATGTTAAAATCAACATATTTTTGAAATACAGTGGATTACATCGACGTGCTATTACATAAGATTACAGCCATAAAAATAGACAACATTTTTTGTACATTTTATACTAATTCTTAAACTATATCTGCTAAATATTTTACATAATTCGATTTCATTTTGATATAATTAAAATTATATGAATATGATATTGATATGCGAGTATTTGTCTACTATAATTATAATCTAATGAAGTTATTACGACTTTAACATGACACATAATTATTATATTGGTTGTATAACTGTTGGGAACGGTGCTTTGGTATAATTATTATATACATTTTAGAATTTATTTATATGTTTCAGTTACCATAATGTTTCTGAATTTTTTCCAACTCTAAATTGGAAAACATAGATGTAGATGCTTAATCTGGTGGTAAATATTCAATATCTTGTTATTTATATGTATGTCAAACAATAACACGGAATGATGTCAAAAAACAACAAAATATAAAATTGAAATAAACATAGAAGTTCTAAATAAAGTCATTTCTTAAAATTAAGTTGTTCATGTCTAAATAATTATTGGAAAAACATTTGGAATGATTCCATCAGTCCATTAAATATATTTTGTGACTTTATAATTAGGTGCCTAAACTTACAATGATTTTAAATACATCATTATTTTGTGCTCTTTGGATAATTCCAGCTTAAAAAATTGTTTATGTTGCATTTTAAAACATATTGAGTATTTTTAGTAAATTTGCTTTCAGTGCAATTTCTCGTTATCATTTAATCTTGGATCATTTAATGTTAAACACATTTAATTTATACATTTTACACAACACAAACAATTTTTACAAGAATGTCACTTTATTCTGTTGTTTACTTTGAGATCAAAAACTCACATTTACAAAGCGTTTATACTTTAATTACAATAGTTTTATCTTAACTACCTGGGCTGCGGTAACATTATAATATGTTTTAGGTGTTTGTATACTATGTCTTTTCACCTAATATATACTTATATACTGCTCTGTGAAGCGTTGTGGAATGAATTTAATAACCCTCTTCCTTTGTTTCATACTTCTATTCATTTGTATGGATTTATGTACAGTAACAATTTAGCTGCAGACCAATTTATATGGCAGACAAATTTCTATTTGTTTTTGAGTATTTTACAAGGAATTAAAAATAACAATAAACATTTCACGGTTTGTTAACATAAAAAAAATAAACTGTCCCAAAATAGCGTCCAAAATTTCAACTATGAACTTCTTCATAACAGCAACCACAATGTCTTTTTCATATAATTATTATTTCAATAAAAGCAGCAATTGCTAATATGTCAAAACTCAATACCGAGTTCGTACTTGTATCCGCATTTTGACAAAAATGATGGCGCGGCTACTAGCAACTTCCACCATCTCCAGTTAAGAGTTTTCTATAGTCAGTATTAACAGTCTAGCCTGGCTGCACATAATGTCAAGATCACAACGAAGAAACCACCAAATATCCTTCACCACCACATCGCTCCACTGCTTTGGATCCTCTCCATCATCAAGCCTCAACGCCAGCCGGGGGGCGCGAAGGCGGTTGAAGTTCAGGAGGGGAGCGGCTGCAGGGGGGGCACTGCGGTGCTCATGTGGGCCCTGAAGTCTGGGTGCTGGCGTAAGTCGGGGTGGGGGGGACGGAGATCTATGGGACAAACATAAATGTGCTGGTCATTTCAAGTACGAAGCAAGCAAAATCGGACCTTTACGTCAAATTGGCTTCTGTATAAAAAGATTCCTTCAAAACATAAGTTCGTCTCATTGGCACAAGAACTGGATAGGCTATTTCTAAAGAAAAGTAGATCGTTCAGACCAAAAAGGCGTTAAATCTTTAAAGAGAAATCGTAGACCCGCGTTTAAAGGCTTTTCAATGTGTTAAAAAAAACCGGCTAAGTGCGTGTCGGACCACGCACAATGAAGGGTTCCGTAGTTGGAATGAATGAATCGTAAGAACAAACTTAACTTTGTAATTGAAAAACATGTTCTCCCAGACGGAATATATGCGAGAACATGTTTTTGTAACCGCAAATTTAAGTTGGTCAATTATTACTCGTAAACTTGTAAAGCTCACTTAAGTGTGATAGTTTTCCCTTAAACTTCGTTATACGAGGTACTACTCCCGTGACATTTGAATTTCTAACTACAACCGTTTAGTTGGTAGAGGGGGGGGGGACACTTGACTCTAACGAAAATTGGTACTTTAAAGCTTGATAAGTCACGAACGGTTTACTTAATCAAAAAACGGTCTTGGCAAACCCCTAATAAATATTTTTGAAAGACCTATCCAACGATATTCCACACTATGGGAAGGACGAAAAAAAAAATATCATCCCCACTTTACACGTAGGGGAGGTACCCTAAATAATTAAATTTAAATGACAACTTTCTAGTAACAATAGTTTTTGAGCTAAACCGCGGACAGACAGACAGACAGACGGACATGGCGAAACTATAGGGGTTCCTTGTTGACTTCGGAACCCTAAAAAAAGTGCTAGAACTAGTAGGAAAGTAACGTATGCAGTTATTTCTGTTAAATAATTAAATGTTACCTATCCGATGCTGCTCAGCCACAGCATGCATATCAGTAGGATGCATGCCATGCACGTCAGTGTGTGGCTGCATATGCGGCGGCTGGGGAGGCCTCAGATCAGCATGTTGGGTCTCCTTATGCCTCCTCAGATCCACCTTCCGTTGGAAGGCTCTTCCACAAAGTTCGCAGGCAAAGGGCTTGAAACCAGTGTGCTTGCGTGAATGGGTGATCAGGTTTGAGCTCTGGCTGAAGGCTTTGCCGCAAACTTGGCATTTGTGGGGTTTTTCACCTGTGGACAAGAGGAAATTACTTTTAATATTGAAGAAAAATGGTTATTTATCGTAATGACAAAAAAATTGATGTTGAGCGAAATATAAAAATCTTGTCAATAGTAGTAATAACTCCGAATTATAGCTAAGCACGAAATAATAAATAAATAATGGGCTATCGAGAGTCAATCAATCTGCCTAGCCTTTTCCCAACAATGGATGCAGCTGAATACCGTATTTTGCATGGTGTGACTGCCTATCTGCCCTCCACAACCCAGTAACTGGGTAATACGACACCTCTTGCTAAGACTGGTTGCCAGACTTTCGGAATTTTGATGACCCGTAACGACTGTCGAAGATCTATGAATGACAGCTGGGACCAACGGCTTAACGTGTTTTCCGAGGCACGGAGGAGTCTCGGTATGTTAAGATCCACAGACCAACCTCGGCAAGTGTAGCTTAACCTGATGGATCGACCCGTGCGGCGGTTATTACTTAGCTTACTTAATGGGCTATCGAAAGCCATTATTATATTATTATTATTCCTAGATGATGTAGGTATGTACTATCGAAGAACTTCATATCTAAGCAGTTTGAAAACAAAATCCCGTGAAGACGATGAACACATCTGTTGCCGCCCCGGTTCTATAGCGGCCGAGCGCTGCAAGCAGAAATAGTCCTTACGGTGTATAGATATGAAGTTCTTCGAAGGTACAGTATGAAGACTAGAAACTGCAACACGGCTGCATCGTTGGAGATCGATAAACATGACCAAACTTCTATTTTTGGCCAAAGGCATTGACTATTCAGAGACAAAACTAGATTCCAACGTTTACGAAATAAAACTGGTCACCTATTCAGATCACCTACAAGTTCGATTACCGATTCTGAAAGGAATACTTTCAGTTTTTCCGAAATAATAACGTTGTTCTCTCCTCTTTAATTTTACCCTAAAATATCTATATAACCTTCGTCTGTGTTACCAATGCAAAAAATATAGTTGATCCGGGTAATCGTGGAGCATTTCCGATGGTAATCCGCGCCACATCCATGTTATCGATCCGCTGTGACGCGCGACCCTGCAATACCGATAGGGTTGTCGATTGCGAGACATCAGTTCTCTAACGGAGTATTGTGGAGGCTGCGTAGAGGGTAAGGGTCCAAAATTTGAAATTTGTAAATCTTGTTTTTGATTGGATGGAAAAAGTACCATCGAAGAAGTTCATACATAGTTGTACATCGTAAAGACTATTTCTGCTTGGAGCGCTCGGCCGCTATAGAACCGGGGCGGTAACAGATGTGGTCATCGTGTTCACGGGATTTTGTTTTCAAACTGCTTAGATATGAAGTTCGTCGATAGTACATACTGTATTTAATTCGTTTGGTGTACATCGAAGCTGCGTATGATTTGGAAAATAGTGCTCGCAACTTTAAACAAATTAGTTAGTCGTCATCTAGCAGGGGCTTAGTTCTGTTTTAACGAATCAAAATACGGGACTGTTGCAACTGTCTGGTTTTCAGCCTATTAATAAATATTATTTTAGTATGAGAAATAAATACCAGAACAGTTGCGATGCTTTGACAACTTACAAATAAATCAAACGTACGCAAAATACGCGCTTTGACGTGGAGTTGCGGAAACCAGCCCGTTTTACCTACCTATTACCTAAATCAAAAGTTCCTTTTAAAAGAAAATAATGCGAGAAAAACTCGTCCCTGTCAACCCTAGCTATACCGTGTTAATAAACCTTTGCGGAATCTGTTCGCAGTTTTCTCTCTGCTCCGTATTACATATACGATTTATAGAGGCAGCCCTGAACTATAGCTACCTTCTACGTAGTATGTAGGGTTAGCCCTACTTATACAGACAGAGGCTCACAATATCGTCTGTATAGAGAGAAATCCGGAGAATCTGGGTACGCTCTGCTTTTATCGAATGGTAAATCGTTTGTATGAGCGTATGTGGATGAGATATATGTGGATAATGGGATATCTAGGTACTCTTTTGTGATGATGTAGAAGTATTAAAAGTAGGAAATACGTATGGAATGTTTCTCAGTTCATGAAACAGACGGACAGTCTGACTGTCGTGGTCATTCCTAGGTCTGATTTCTGAATGTAGTAATATTTCTGTTCTGTGTTAGGTTAGGTTAGTTTTGCTGCTTGTAAGCTTTGTTTTTAAAAGCTTGTTGGTACCTTTGGGTATATGAGACAGTCTAAAGTACAAGACGACTGGCGTAAAGGAATTCAGCAATTTTTCAGTAGGTATGTAAGTATCCCAAACTTCGGCACAGATTCCAGAGGACAACGAAACTCAACGGTTTTAGTCTTTACAAATGTGCCTATACTTGTATAGATGTAGGTAGGATATACAATATTGTAACTCCTATATAACGCGTTTAGAATCTGTGCTGGTTACAACTTTATTTTGCGTTGCAGTAGAATCAAAGGTAATAATAAAATCTATGTATTGTTTTCTGATATTTCTTATCTTTGCGGAAAACTCGACGTCCATATTACCACAAATTGATGTAAACGCGTAATCTGGTTCGTTATTATTGTGGCCTTGTGTTACAAATGTATTTTAATTCAGATACTGTTTTCCGATAGGTGCAAATTGGGAACTTTTGAGATAGAGTTATTGCGCCTTGGCAAATATTTTGGGTCTAAACACACGACGTATTTTTATCGCACCGTCGATGTAAATGTAATGAGTGCTGCTTATTTAAGGTAGATAATGGGCCGTTGACGCCGTTGACATGAAACGCGCATATAAAAAACGCCGTGGGCCCTTAGGAATAGTTAACCACGTGATTGATTTACCACACTAAGGTTAAATGTCACTAGCATGTCATAGAATAGGAAAGTTTATTTGTCTATTTAACAGTTAGATATTTGCAGCCTTATCACACTGACGATTTGCTTGCGTGTTTCCAGCGAGGCGATTTGTGAACGTGCTCTCCGCGGTTGCGAAGCGAGCTAGCCGCGACTACGCGACGTATTTTCACATAGTGTACACTAGTTTGTCTCGCTCTCTCTTACACTCACGTAAATCGCTCTCGTTACGCAAATACGGTGAACACGTCACGTGGCGTGCTCGCTACGAACACGCAGCGAGTGCGTTTAACAATCGCTTCGCTGATAACTCAAATCACCAGTGTGATAAGGCCCTTAGTGGTTTCAATTTACTGGAAATTGTTGTCGAAAGTCGTCACTTTGAAATGTTACGACCTTAAACGCCCTCGCATATCGTCGTATGCGAGGGCGTTTAAGTTCGTAACAATTAAATTATTGTTTGAACTGAATCACAGATTGGCATGCCATTGCAGGAAATTATGCAATCTTTGTGCAAAGCGAGAAGGAAAAATTGTTACTAATAGATGATTACAAACTAGTACCTGGTCGACCAAGCTCTGATCGAGTGAAAATAGAGAATGCTCATTTAGGAGCATGAGGAACAGGGTGTAAAGCTCACTCATCCACCATAGAAAAGGGAGGATCCTCCAACCAGACGGGTGTTGTGTCTGGCGGGCCGACTGCCCGACTGTTGATGTCGGATAGTCTCTTTTAAGTCGCTCGCGCGGCAAACTCTAATTGCGCGATGCAGGACCCGTGAGACTTCATGTCCCTGATGTGCAGTTCGTATGTGGCGGTGTAACCCCTACACTCATTTAATAGTATAGGATAGTTCATACTAATTCCATGCTGCCATGTCGACCTAGCTCTGCTCGGGTGAGAATACAGAGAAAATGAATTTTCCCAGATATGAGACGTAGCTAAATCGATTTTTCGCCCCCGTAAACGCCTAAACTTTCATAGAAATCGTTAGAGCCATTTTCGAGAACATGATTTCAAATATATACTAATAATATAGGATTTAGATAGGTATATTATTTGTCTCTCTTAAATATTATCTCTCTTATTATTATTCTAAATTCTTCAACTATGATGCCATAGCTGAGACTATAAAAACCCAGATATATATACTAGATAGGTATATCGTCCAAACGTCGGCGTAATCTGTGCGCAGTCCGCTCCTTATTACGCATTCCTCTCATACTCTGCTCTGGACTATATTTCTTTAGCTGGCATCGAAAACTGTTGAATCTGTATAAGTCTTTTATATGATTTCTAAGCATTATGAATTATGAAAAATTGTCTTTTGATTCTAGGAATTCAAGAACGCTGATTTATCAACTTATTATAAATTACAGCCTCGTCGGTCTAGTGGTCACAAGCGCTATTGCTAAGCATTAGGGGTTCGATTCCCAGGTCGGGCAAAATGTTATTGTGTTTTTACAATCCTCAGTAGCAGCACGGAGACTAGATTTGTGCCCAGGTGATGGCAATAGGCTCGCCCTCTTTTACGTAGGACTTAAACGTAACTGGCAAAATATGGATGTAGGTACTAGTGTAGTTCATTAGTAAGCGAGATTTCATAATTCCGTACAGTAATATTGCCAAATTGATCAAAACTGGTAAATATTTGACAGCTATTTGCAACGTTGCCAACTTTTAGAATAAACACTCATAACGTGAAGTAAAAAGTTAATTTTCTTTAGGAAAATTAACTTTTTAGTTAGGTCGGGTTTTTACAGAACATCTGTGCAAAAAAATCAAAATTGCTTTACCTATCTAGGGTTTATTCGGACTTCATTTCGGAGTTTCTGATAGTCAGAAAGATCTATACTATGCAGTAAGCCTGTATGTGAGACATAATACTAAAACTTCATTACTAACGTGATTCCTACGAGACAAGAATTTAATATCGCCTTTGTTGTCCTCAGCTTTTGTTTAGAAAAATGCCGCTCAGGGATTGTTCAGACCTATTCATCTAAGTAGTAAAAAGAAAATTCACTTAATATTTATTTACTTTGATTTTGATGGCTATAACAGTTAATTACTTCATGTTATTTCTTCTTCTTTGTTGTGTGGTTAGTGACTAACCTGGTGTCAAAGTTTTTATGCCGCCCATGGGCCTCTGACTTGGCTTCACATGCCGCCGAGAAATATCTCTGTTACTAATTATGTTAATCAAATAATGAGTCATTTTAAGACTCCTAGAGACAACTAAGTATTACAAGTAATGACTTGTGACGGCAAAAACCATACCTACGTAATATAAATGTGTGTAATGTCTGTCCTGATATTCTCAGAAACTACTGAACCATCAATGAACTGTTTTATTGTTCTAAGGATGATTCAACTTGTGGGTGTTTCTGCAAAAATATTCTAACCCGATTCAACAGAACATTATTTTCAAAGCACCTAATTGGTACATAACGTCTGATTCATCTTAAGTGGGAGTGCAAATAAATTGGCATGTACTACATAAATATACCGAACGCGGTGTCGCATTACATAGGCACGTGATATAATGCACAACAGGAAAATGTAACCACACCTTCGTTACTAGCAAATCACGGCACGGCATCGATGCCTAAATGTAGGACCGAAAAAGGGCCAGTCAGTCAATCAAGGGCTACAGAGAGCCGACTTCATTAGTGCGAGCGGGAGGCTAGTCCGTCTCGCTCCGACCGCTATGTCGCGACGGCAGAGCAATTTATAACCGTCGTGCCATTGGGCCGTGATTGCGGCGGCTCCACCCCGCGTCGCGTAGCAACGGGAGGGGGGCCCCCACTCTTCCCAACCCCCCCACCGACCCTTTCCATCGCAATTTTCCTTTGAATTGGAAATCAGAGTAGCAAGGCCACCTCGTTAGTCTCTCCATCTTCGCGATACTCTACAGATTTTTACCGTGGCGAAAGATGTTTCCTTTGTGGCGCTCGCAAATTGTGATGTTTTGGGATTCTGCCCCTTTTCAACTACCTATACGCAGCGTGAATAAATTTGTGGGGGCATAAATTGTTGGGCATTAAGTTCCGAGTTCCGCTCCTGATTGTGTGATGTAGTCGTTATCGAATTTCGGTTTAGGTATTTGGTATTTACAGTACAAAGTGGTTTTGGAAAAAGGCGCACTGCTTTCTCTAAAAAACTACTTTCATAAGATGCTATGTTTTCTCGCACATTTTTATACGTTTCATTACATTATCACAGGGATTCATAGAGGTAGAATTTTATTTAAGTACCATCCTCTTTTTCAGGATAACATCAAATAGGTACCCATGTAAAATCTCTTCCTACGGAAAACACATAAGGCTTCGAATTCATGTGCGTATTGTATAATTATCACTTGCTTCAAAAACGGTGAAAGAAAACATCATGAGAAAACCCTGCCTGAGAGATATTTGTCGACGGCATGTGAAGCCAAGTCAGAGGCCAAGGGCGGCTGAAAACTCTAGCACACGAAAAAGCAAGAACTCATAAGGTTATCATACTATCATAAGCATCACCCTCTTCAACATCTTCAAAACGCCATTCCCACTTAAAAAGTTGCCCCACAACATACCAACACCCGAAACATTACACATTACGCGAACTTATTACCGGTCGTAAGTCGTAACCACTCGTAACACGTAAGTCCTTCCTTAGTGCGTAAAATCTTCGCCGGCGTAAATGCGTAATTACGCGCAATACGGCGGTAAGGGTGAGAAGTGGGGCTTAATTGTTTCCGAGGGCATCTCAAGGGGAGAATGAATTCAAGATATAGACTATGAATTATTAATTTGGTGCTGAAGTTTTTGATTGATTTGTTGGTTAAATTCTGAAACTCTGTAAAGTTAGTTTCGGGGTTCGATGCAAATGGAAATTCTACAAGCTTTGTACAATTGTTCAGCTCGTGGCTAAGTAATAACAGCCGCGTGGGTCGATCGATCAGGTTAAGCTACAGCACGGGGTTTGGTCCATGGATGGGTAAACATCTTTAGTTATCGTGATTCCTTCGTGAAAAAAATCATGTCTGTTGTATGGGAGCCCCCCTTAAATATTTATTTTATTCTGTTTTTAGTATTTGTTGTTATAGCGGCAACAGAAATACATCATCTTGGAAAATTTCAATTTTCTAACTATCACGGTTCATGAGATACAGCCTGGTGACGGACGGACAGACCTTCACTCTTCACCCTTTGGGTACGGTACCCTAAAAAAATTCATTAGCTAGTGTTTGATAAATGAGGATGATAAATTATATTTATGTCTTTGGGTTAGATGTGGCACGTGTGTAAAAAAAAATTAACAATCAAGAATATTTTTTTAAACTAGATGAGTTTGGTGTTTCCTATCTGACTACTCTGAGTAAAAACACCGCAATAAACTCAGACAAGGGTCTTTTTTAAAGTCCAGACATTGTCTTGTGCCTTCTAAAAACGACTTCAAACTACAAATTCGTTCAGTATATAATAAAAAACTTTCATCTACGCTCTTTATAGAACGTTTACTTTTGTAGGTATAGCGTTTCCAGACGTTATGGATGATAAACTAGTAATAGGTAAAGTGTTACGATCTTAGGAAATGTTCAGAGATTTTTACAACAGTCGTTATGTTTAAGATTGCAGGGTTTTTCGGCGTGACCTTTGGCTGAAAGGTCATTTGGGAGAACAAAAGAAACTGCGTTATAAAGGTAAATTATTTTCAAATTGATATTTTTATCCTTGTTTTTAATTTAGGTTCAAATTAAAAACCACAACGAATTTTGGTTATTTAATTTAAAAAAGCAAAACATTAAATACATTTTTTTTTTTCATTTATTAATTATTTCATTTCGCACAGTGTGCAAAACGTAAGAAAATTGAAGGCTTAGAAAAAAAAAACGCGACCATAAACAACCCTGCTTTACCACGTTTCTTTCAAATCACGTTCAGCGTGATCAATAAAAATAAAATACATAAATTATTGAGCACTAAAAACGTATGAGCTTGCAATAGACGCGTTAAGTATTAAGTTCCCAGGTTGTGATTGAACGCAACCCGGGTAGCGATAACCGTAAATCCTGGGTATACGGATCTTGAACCGGGTACAGGGCTGTATCCGGGTATCCCGAAATGGTAAGGTTAGTTTAGTTTTTTTTAAATAAAAAATACTTTAATATTAGCATTCTGTCTTTAAAAGATCGCTTTTAGCCATAAGACGGCCCATTGTGTCACTCTATGTAAAATTTCTACATTTACCTATATCTATTATATGCAGAGTATTTTTAATGTGTACATAATACAGAATATTATTACAATTTAGAAAATTGGTAAAAAAACAAAAATACTAAATAATATGTTGTGTCAGGGTACCGAAATTATTAGATTTATTAAAGTTATAGGTAGGTAAGCCTTTTAAGAGTTTCATCAGTTTCGTATTGAATTATATTTTCACTTAATATGACTAATGAGATTAAATTACGATTCTAGATAAGCTCAATATGTCACATCAAACACGTGCCAAAAAAAACATTTCTTTACTACCAAATCACACTCCTACCAGCCCCGTAATTAAATAAACCAATCGATAAAATTACATCAGATCTCAGGAAATCACAAAGCCCATAATCGTATAACGAGATTCGCAGTAAAACAGGATAACACAATTAAAATGATTGCGAATGCGTCCCTGGCAAGGCTCATCTGCACAGTATCTGCCTGGATTTTTATGGCGACGTGGTTTAGGTGGTCGTGAATTAAATATACGATGGTACAAACTTAAAGTGCTTCCTTGAGTGAGATTTCACGAAATATTGCGTGGTGTGGCGGTTGGAAGAATTTTTGGGTTAGGATTTTTTGGGGTCGTTGGGCGTAAAAATATTTTGCTTGACTACCTATGTTGTGACACAAAATATTTATTTAAAAATTTTAAGTTTCCGAACAGGGCCTCAAGTCTGCTATTACAATAGTGTCAGAATGGTCTATCATTGATTTCATAATTGTTGATTTTGACAAGTTTGGCAATCTACTAACATAATGGCGTCATTATGACTTTCCAATGGTCAGCCACTGACACTCCATTGAAAGAAATGGCATCTATTGGTAATCTCGTACATAATTAAAAATGAATGACTGACTTAGGCGGTAATCTTCTAAAATTTTGACAGTTCCTTTGATCAGTGACCTACCATTAGAACGTCATTGTGCAGTCATTGCTTTTAATTCGTTACGAGTATCGTGTTTGTGGAATACAATGATCGACCATTATGCATTTAGCAGATTACGAACTTTTAGCAAAATGTCAATGGGATCGTGTTGGAATGACGAATTTATTAAAATAGCAGACTATAGCCCCAGGTTTTTAATTTTATATGCTGAAATATTTTGGTTTTATGAGACATTTATATGGTGGTTATGGCCTTCTTGAGCAACTGTCACATGTGTTGCTTGTATAGTTAATGCGAAAAAGGAAAAAATATTCATTTTTTTATTTATAATCATCTCTTAATTTCCAGATCAAGTGAGTCTACTCTCAAATGGACCAAGAAAACCATAACAGTAACTTAAGCGACTACTTTTTCTATCTTAATAATTCAACGACTTATAAAAAACGGAGCAAATTGGGGGAGGGGGGAGCTCGTGAATTCACCTTGCATTTACATTCTCATTGATTATTCACCGCGCCTTCCTGTGGAGACACACGGGACACTGTGTCGATGTACAAATAAATGATGTTGAGCTCTGTGTTAAATATTGACGTTGTTGGAAAACGTCAACATGGAAGAATTAGAAGATTTAGAAAATTCGAGACGAGAAAAAAGAGGAGTTCCATTATAAGGTTGAAATGAAGTTACTCGTAAAGTAGATATCATTTGAAAAATATATCAAAATGCCATATGAACCGGATCCCGGAAGCTAAGTTAAAGATCTCAAAAGTAATCTTAGAAGACAAGACACAGCACACCAAAATTGACCAAGAACAAACACAGTGTGTCAGCTGGAAAACGCAGCAACGTCGGTTTGCGTTAACCGTTGAGCGCAAACTGCACTTACTGAAACCAGGTGCAGGATTAAAAGTACAAGGCTTTAAGGAAACTAGCCGGGAGCGAGTGTTCACTGACACGGTGATAAATTCAACCTTTATGTATGTGTTGTCACACTCTTTACTTTCAGTTTTGAGGGAAAACAGAAACAAGATAGGATCAAATTCAAGAGATAAGTAAATAGAAGATAAGACATTACTTCTTGTTGAAGCTTAAAACGGATTAGAAAAACTGTCGACGAAGCAACGTTAATCCTAACTTAATCGATTTTGTTATTGAATTATACGTGAAAGCTTAGTCTTACACTGATGAATAAAGTAACGAAGTCACGGTCTTGAACAGAGAGAAAGTCCTAAGGACGATAAGTGATTGCAGACAAGAAAATGTCGAAGCCTTTAGAGTCGTAAGTTCATTACTTTCCTAGCTCAGACGGATTTACAAACAAGGCCCCAAATTCTTGTATCACGAACGCTACAATTCTCAGTAACAATCACAAGACAACGTGACTTCAAAAAATTCTGCTGAAACTCAGTTTTTGCTGATACGAGTACGAGAGAGCTACATATACAAGCATATAGCCTTATATCTCAACAAATCCACACGGGTTGAGATGCCGGCGTGATTACCGAGGTCGGTAGTGAAGTGCGGATTTTCTCCGGGAGAATCCCGGTTTACGACCGAACCTCCCTACACCCTCCGAGGAGGGATGACCGTATACGTATATGCTAGACGTTTTAACGGACAGAATTGATGGAGATAATGTTTTTATCGGCCTTTATTTTGTTAAAGATGGATGTAGTTTCTGATTTTCTGATGTTTTTCGGGAGTGAAGAGTTTTGGTGTTGATTGTCGAATTTTGAGACTGGTCTTTGAGATTTGTTAATACTACAAAGGTCAGTAGCATAATCTGGAATTATCTAATAAAATATGGTTACGGGCGAAACATTTACTTCAGTGTGCATTAGTTTCGGTGGCTAAAACTTTACCAAAAAATTCTAAAACCGATTCTACCACAATAATAAAAGCCCATTCAACTTAAATTTACCTACCCACTCAGAAAATCCATCCAGTACCAATCTCCAGAATTTTGATTGTGCAAACAAACCAGCCTGCAAAAACATTGTAACAACGATTCAATCTCTCTACATTCTATAACAACACTAGATTCTCGGCTCTAATGGAAAATACGGCACAATCTTGTCTCAAGATCTTCGCAAACAGCCGCCATCTTTGTTCGAAAAACAAAACTAAACTCTCAACGGTTTTCGTTAAGGAAAACTGCTTTGTAATTGTGGGATAATAAATTGAGAGACGAAAAAATGTTGTTTCAATACCGGGGGAGTAAGAAAAAATCAAATTGTTACCATGGGTTGGTGAAATGGTATCATTTGTTGTAAGTACCTATTCGTTTTGGTCGGTAAAAAGTAAAAAAATGACAAAAACTTGGGACCAGACTTTGTCCAACGTTTTATTGATTTAGAGCACTGCGTACATTCAATGAGAATAATATCTCACTAAATTGGAAAATCGATAGCAAAGGATGATTCAACCATTTTAAAACTCACAAATGATGATAATGTTGTAATAACTATAGAAAAACATAAAACAATTCAAAGTACATAAAACACAACGTTACATTTCCTTTTATCCATACAAACAGAACTTAAAGTTGGGTCACATAACGGGTCTAAGCTCTTCACGTAGGAGACGTTTACGATTTGCCTCTTACTCGGAATATATGTGTTGTGTAAATGCCACTTAGACGAAAGATTTATTGTAGTGGCTACCGAAGCGCTTTGCCTACATGAGCAAGTTTTTTACGCTGAAAACGTGGCCAGTTTTTATAACCAATATTTTTAAAATGTGATAGGAAAGTTCGCGGTTACGGGTTCGAGTTTCACGGAAATAGGTATGCAGTAAGGTGTTTCCTTGTTTGATCTCCGCGATAATATTTAATTAGACTTACGAAAATAACGTATCGCTTATAGTTAGGTACTTAATTAACAAAAATAATGGTTTCCTGTTATGTAAATAAAGCAGGTTAAAAAAAACGAAGATAAGAAGCATGTGTCCAAATATTTATGTAATAATGCGTAATTTTTGCCGCATAAGAAGTAAAAAGAATATCTTATTGTGATTTAAAGTTACCCTTAACTGCAGCACATACATAATTCGTCTCTCCAATTTCCCAAAGACAAATGACCCGTTTTAATCACCTCCAATAAAATAAGATACGCCAACATAATTGACATGCCACGGTGAAAATCATTGTGACCCCTTAGAAAAACTCATAAGGTCTTCCGTTGACAGTTGACAAATTCGTTAATTCCACCCCTCGACCCTCCGAGGGTGGGGTACACATGGGAAAATATAGAATGTTTTTGCCCAAGAAAATAACGTTTTTGGAACACTGTGCGGATACACACGTTATTTTGTGATTTTTGGACGTCAATTTATCTTAACTTTTGAGCATGAGCTTAATCGCGCGTAAATCGGACTACCTCGTTGGTCTAGTGGTCGCAAGCGCTACTGCTGAGCATGAGTCCTGGGTTCGATTCCAAAGTGTAATTGGTTTTTTTTATCTGTCATTTCTCAGTAGCAGCCCGGAGTCTGGATTTGTGCCCGGTTGATGGCAAAGTCAAAGTCAAAAGTCAAATAATTTATTTCATTTAGGCACAAAAAAGGCACTTATGAACGTCAACATTTACAGAAAAAAAAAAATATAATAATTGATTCTAGTGGCAATAGGCTCGCCCCCTATTACATGGCACTTGAACATGACTGGCGAAATGTGGGTGTACTATAGGTACACCTCTGCTTAACTCTCAGGGATTACAGGCGTGATGTTATGTTATAAAAATCGGATGTTTTCTAGCACGTATTTCAATGAATCCCAGTAAGAAATCATGAGCGAATAAGATAGTTCTTGCTACGAGTATCTTATTCATCACGGAAAACTGTAAATGTCTGACCTATTTGCGCCGTGACGCCCGTGACAGAAGTGTGCTATTTCTCCGTGATTAAATATTTCCTCCTAGTCTATATATCTATAATTATATTAAAAGAGAGACAGCGAATTATGTGAGTTTGTTTACATATATTCGGCGGGAACCACAGTTCCTATTTGAAAAATTCTTTCACCATTTACACATAGGTACCAATACAAAAATAAGCATTTAATAATACTAATGAAATACTATTTTGAATTCATGCAAGCCTAGTACTTTTTCTTAGGTTATTGCATAGAACTTGCGTAACGTGTCGTGAACAGATTACCGTCTTCACAATATGTATGCACCCGTGCGAAGCCGAGGCGGATCACTACAAGTACCAGGTACTTAACATAATAATGATGGTCAACAAATCTACAGTCCACTAAGCCTACAGAGTTCTCGCATTCACAAAATAGAAAATAATCTAAAATAAATAAAAAATAAAAAATTAATATAAATATAGGTAAATAAAAATTAAAAAATATTTTAAACGAAATTACGTGATTATAATGACATAAATGGTTGCTGGGCCGGACTAATGAGGAAACTAAAAGTTTACTTTTTTGCAGTTGATACCTACCCACCACACTGATAAAAATACGTAACTACACTTACATTCCACACTTACTCACCTCAACTGTTTTTGTTTATTCAATGTAGGTAATTAGCTTGTTTTCACTCACATATTTGTAAATTTTATTATTATTATTTTGAATTTTATTTTGAAATTATCAATAGCATTCTTGCGCTAGCAGAACCCTTTGAAATTGTTAAGTGTTTTGGTCACGGAGATACAGGCTGTGCTTAATTTGGGACCCGCTGTTCAATCTGTCTACGTTTTCTGTTGGTTAGCATCTCATGTGATGTTACTTGTATGCTTGTGAACTATGTGTAAGTTTAATAAAAGAATTTGAATTTGAATTGAATTGAAAATGACACTTTGCCTCAGCCCTATGGTTCAAGATAGAAAGTATAACCCAGTAAACAAAAGCCCAAGGTCTCATAAGTAAACAGAGCACTATTCTTCCACAATGTCGGTCAGTTGGCACGGAATGCGGCAGATTGCCGTCCGGCCGGATTGTCGGAATCGGCCGGAATGCCACTGTCACTACGTTTATTGCGCCGTGTTAGACGGAGGAATGTTGGATTTTTAGGGGACATCCCTAAAGATTGGCGGTTTGAGAGAGTGTTCTCATTTATGGAGGATGATAGTTCTTTTGTTCTGGATTGGGGATTATGAAGTATTGTGGAGAGTCATTTACCTTTGTGCCTGATCGAATGTACTACCGAAGAACTTCATATCTAAGCAGTTTGAAAACAAAATCCCGTGAACACGATGACCACATCTGTTATCGCCCCGGTTCTATAGCGGCCGAGTGTAAGCAGAAAAATAGTCCTTACGATGTATAGATATGAAGTTCTTCGATGGTACGTTAGGATATGTCTGGGAGTGGATGTTTATGAGATGATGTAAAAGATTATCATGGTACCTATACAAAAAGTACCTGCGTTCAAACAACCTAGACAACCGATTTTAGATTTTGGATCCTTGCTGGGAAAAAAACGGAATAAGTATTTCAATATAAGTTCGATAACAGACTTGTAGCTTTAAATCGTTAGTATTACTGTGATGTTTGTGTATTTATATATTTCATCTATCGGTACGGGCGCAAAAGATAAGTAAAACCGCAAAAAATCACATTAACAAAACAATTTACACTTTCTATTTTGGTCTAAAAATAAAGCTAGAAATCTCTACAAAAACCGACTCCAATCTTTTTGCAGTTCTGCCTGAGTACTGTGGAACAGAACCTTCAAGAATGCGAGAGTCACCGCGCTTATTGCTGGGTGACAATTGATGTTTGTAGTTTTGGGCCCGGGGCCCACCCTGCCTTTGTTTTCGGGGGCCAGTCTCAATCTGAATGCGTATCTGCTCTAGCCAGCACAGCTATCGTTACAGTTTATTAAGATTTTGCAAAAAAAAAAAACTTAAAAGACTTGACTTTTCTTTTTTTACATTAAATGAATATAGCTTTTTTTTTACAATATCTGATAGAAATTTACAACAACGCCTTCAGATTGTCTTAAAAGATTGGTAGGTATTGTACTGATATGTAAACTAGGCCGTATTCTATTGGTACTATAAAACATCCTCAATAATTAGTTCGTAAAATACTTATAAGTTAGAATTAAATTACTTATTAGTCTAGATTGTAATCATTTACTAAGAAATTTAGTTCTTAACAAAACAGAATTTAAAAATATTGTTCACATAAACAAAAAAACAATCACCATTAATACGGTAGCAGGTTTCCACAAAGTCCAAATGCGAACAATAAATATTTATTTAATAAGTGGCTGACATAATGTGAAGAGGGTTTCAAGTGATTTGGAGTACACTTGAATTAAGTGGACCGTGTTGACAATAAGTGATCTAATTGTTAAGTGTAGTTTACTGCCGCGTTTTAGGGTTAAAAAGTGCCAAAATTTTCGAGTGTCAAATTGACAAGTTAGAATAAGAGTGTAATAATAATAGTAACGTTTTGTGGAATAATGTAATTTTAGTTTCTTTATTATTTTTGTTCGTAGTAAATGGGGTATGCATGCTAGAAAAAAATCTTTGCGCTACACACAACATACTGTCAAAACCTGGAATCTGCTTTAGTTATCTTGTATTATAATTATCTAGCTTTTCCACCGTATAGGGAGACAATTAATGCTAAAATAGCTAGTTCTAATGCTGGCTATTTATAGGTAATGACCAGTATTTTGCTGTGCATAGTGTCAATAGTTTTTTTTTGACAGATATATTTTATTTTCAAAATGATAAAGACTAAAAGTTTGTCATTCTCTAGATAAATAAGTTGAACACTAGTACGTTATTTGTAGAAAAAAAAGGCAAAAGAAGGTCATATGATACCAACTACTTATTAATACTCTCCATCATAAAATATTGTCACTGACATCCATCCCCATATTCCATGTACCATAAAATCCAATAGAAGAATATGACGTAAATAAATTGGTACTCAAATGCAATAGACAATAGGAAGGGTTGGGCGTCGTTCAGACGGATTATCTCGTAATAAGCGAGTGGTTTTACTGGTCACGATATATTGCGATTGTTGATTGGAACGGCTTCAATTTGTTGTCGTTTATTATATATTTTTTTTATGGATGTTGATCGTGGCGACCTCTGTTTAGTTTAGGATACCTACTGTAAGAGGTTGTGAAAAGAATCTCAATCTGAGTCTGTCTGTGAGTCCGGTTAAGGCAATATGCTCGCCCCCTAGACTGAAATATAACTGGCGAAATGTGGGTGTTACTATGAGAATACCGGAATGTTATATAATGTGTTGTGAAAATCAAGGGCAAAGGAATCGGCTGGGTATGTGTCAACTGTCAAGTTTCCAATTTCACTGTCGCCCTTTTCTTCAACACACATCCAACTAATGAGTTGTAAAAATACAGTTTTTTTTTCTGAGTTTCTATAAACAATCTAGAATTATTTTGTCTTTGAAACGAGTAAAATCACTAAAACATAAAAAAAAACGACTAAATACTAAATGTCTTTGAGAGTCGTATCGTCACCGCATCGCATGTAAAGGGTTAATAGTCTGACGATTACAACTATAAATCTAATATGACAGTTATTGGGGATCGTGGTGAGTGGCCAGACCCGGTGGCTTTGCATAATTTCTGTGTGATATCTGATGCCATGTGCGAGGCAAGTCGTTAGAGAAGATTAAAATGTAATACTTAACTCATAGCGCGCTATTCATTTTATAAGATTTGAAGGATAATTTCAGAAGAATTGAATTGATGGATAGTTGTAGGATGGGCCTTAAAGTGTGGAAGACAAAGCAATAGTAGGTACCTACGTACAACTATTTTCATAACTTGTTAATACTCTTTTAACTTAATGTAATTTAATTAAAAAATGGGAGGAAAGCTGCTAGACTAGACGAAACACGAAGTTTGCCGAGGGACATTAAGAAAATAGTTGTACTTTACAAAGATTCAAATTATCGTTGGTTAATTACTTTGCAAAAATAGATGAGAATGATCAGATAAAAACAATTTCTAAGAAAACTTCACGGTATAATAATAGCCGGTGTCGCGTCGCGCTAGTCTGCACGAAGCTTTAAGTTTAAACTACCTGTTAGGAGCGTCCTAAAAGTTGGCAACGTCGCAAATAGCTGTCAAAAATATACCTGTTTTAATAAAGATTAGAAATTAATAATTAATTGCAAATTGTATCATTTGAATTTGATGTCGTACCCGTTTTAGGTATAAAAAAGGCACTTGGAAAATTTCCTAATACTTTTTCTACATCTAAAATTAATTATTCGGTGTTACGATATTAATTATTGCATTTCATAATCAATATTCTAGTTCGCTAGTTAGCCACTTTTCTTATGTCTATACATTATTAATGCCAAATTAATCAAAACAGCGAAATATTTGGCATTTCATAATCAATATTCTAGTTCGCTAGTTAGCCACTTTTCTTATGTCTATACCTCAGAACAATAACTAAAGCATAGAAGGAAGCTAAATTTAAGTAATATAGTCGTCTCTGTTTTCTTATACACTTATAACAGTATTAGAAAGAGACAGATGTAGGTTGCTCAAAATGCAAATCGTCACAAAGCAAACGTCAATTTGGTTACTTTGGCTACCTTTATGATACTAAGTTTAAAAGCTACCTATCGTCTCAGGTTTCTGTCTATGACTTTGTTCATCGCAATTTTTCGTATAATGCGTAAGGCAGCATGCGAGTTGAAGTGCTTTGTTGATTTTACGTGTTTTTGTAAAAATAGTACAATATTAACAGTGATTTAGTGTAAATCGCAAAGCTTAAAGATTAAATAATGTCCTGCATTATAGTGGGATGTAAATCCCATTCATCCCGCAAAGAAAATGATGCGGAAATCATAAGCTTCCATCGGTAAGTAATCAACTATGGTCATTTTGTCAGTTTTGCATTCTCATTGTAAGTTATTTTGGCATTTTTTCTAATTATTTGAACTATGTGTACACGGTAGTGTTTTGAAATCAAGATTTTATGCAATTTAATAGTTCGATTATATGGAAATCATACATTTTAAATCGGCATATATATTTTTGCAATAGTGCTTGCAAAAATAAACTATCGATAGAATATCGATAAAACTAGTGTCATCTAAATTATTGCATTATTTTTCTTCACACGTAGTTTTGGGAAGGATTAAATATTTAAGAGTGAAATAAATAATACCTACGGTCTTGCGAGCGAATTGTACGTATGAGTAATTAAATGACAGTTGCCAAAAATGGTATAATAATTTAAACTCATGTGTGGCTATGATTTTTTTTGTCATTTTCAGATTTCCCTCCGATGTTGATATGAGGCAAAAATGGATCAACGCCATTGCACGTAACAACTGGGAATGGAAAAAACAACATCGTATTTGTTCCAAACATTTCAGCGATGACTGCTTTATTAACATTGGTCATAAATGGCGCAGGTTAAAAATAGCTGCAGTGCCTTCCTTACATCTGCGCAAGGAGGAATTTATGTCCACTGAGGTAAGTATTTTCATTTTATTTAGAATACTGATGTAGTTCTTGTGTGGGTTGTTTGGACCTAGACGATTCATCAAACCATGATATCAGAGTTTCCAAACCGCCTGATTAGGCTCTGACGTGGTTTTTGTAACGGCCACTGCCGTTGTGACAGCGCCCGAGACTGACGGCTTAACGTGCCCTCCGAAGCACGGAATCTTCTTAGTTTTCAGATAATCAGGTGATTCAGCTTGCATTGTCCTAACCAATTGGGGAAATAGTCCCCGCTGGGAATAGAACCCGGAACCTCAGAATCGTGAGGCGAATGCTCGGACAAATGACTGGCTCAAAGATTTATAGCACAGCGGTAAACGAAACAATTTTTTTTTTCAGATTAATAGCGGAGCTACATTTTCTGGTGGAGTTGCATCTACCAGTGGATCTGTATCTGTATCTGTATCCAGTGCAACATCTGTCACGTCACCATGTCGGCAACGATTGATTAATCGTGTTGATCGTGTGTTGTGTGTGTGTGTATCGTGTGTGTGTAGTTCAGTTAGAACAGGATCTAGAAAGACAAAAAAAAGTTTCTAAACGACGTTTACTAAAAATTAATTCTTTGCAACAAAAGACAAAACGTTAAAAAAATAAAAACATGAATTTAAACTTGAGATTAATAGAATTTTTAGAAAAAGAAAAAATTGAAAAAGAAAATATGCTTTTACTGGACTGTGTGAAAAACAATCCAGTTATTGAAAAATATTTATCGAAGCAACAGGGAGACAACACGCGTGAATACAGTTTAGAGCTGAAAAAATTCGCAGTTACCTTGAATTACCTATCCCCGCGCGCATATGCTTACGTGCGTAATGAATTAAAAGATGTTTTGCCTCATCCGAAGACAATTTCTAAATGGTACCAGTGTATTAACTGCAACCCGGGTTTCACAGAAGAAGCTTTTGACGCAATAAAAGAAAGAATTAAATTTAATAGTGGCAAGCCTCTATATTGCGCATTGTCATTCGACGAAATGGCACTTCGTAAGTTAGTCGAATGGGATGGGAAAAATTATTTTGGATATGTTAACATCGGATGTGATCTTGATTCACAGGATATACCGCTAGCAAGGGAAGCGTTGACATTCGTATTAACGGCTGTAAATGACACGTGGAAAATCCCTGTAGGATATTTTCTCATAGACTCCATCACAGCTGAACAGAAATCCTTATTAGTACAGCAATGTCTAACATTGATAGAAAACACTGGGGCTAAAGTGGTTTCCCTTACTTTTGATGGTGCTACAACTAATAAAGCCATGTGTAGTCATTTAGGCTGCGAAATGAATTCACTTAATTATTCTGTAATTCAAAATGGTAACGAAGTTTGTTTGTGGCCAGATCCGTGCCATAATATTAAGTTAATACGTAACACATTTGGGGACAAGAAAGTTTTGATAGATAATCAAGGAAAAAAAATATCTTGGAACTATATTCAACTCTTACACAACCTGCAGAATAATGAAAGACTTCATTTAGGTACAAAATTAAGAAAAGATCACATTAATTACATAAAACAAAAAATGAAGGTTCGATTAGCCACACAACTACTCAGTGCGTCTGTTGCAGATGCCCTAGAATTTTGTAAAAATCTGGGAATTCCTGAGTTTGCTGATTGTGATGGCACTATTCAATTTATAAGAATATTTAATAATCTTTTCGATACTATGAACAGCAGAAACATGA
Organism: Xanthia togata; assembly: GCA_963853775.1. Lineage (NCBI taxonomy): Eukaryota > Metazoa > Arthropoda > Insecta > Lepidoptera > Noctuidae > Xanthia > Xanthia togata. The sequence continues at coordinate 5,898,604 of OY970798.1, read as the reverse complement.
GGGCAAAAGGATGGAAACGGGCAACCGCCAAATTTAATATAGACGAAACTAAAATATTTTTTGTTGCTGCTGAGGAATATATAAAAAATCTTAAATTCTTAAATGGTTCTCTTGTAATCAATTCAAATAGGTCAACTGGCTTTCGGGGCTTTATTATTTGTATGAAATCTTTAATAGCCTTATACGATAAATATGTTGCCCCTGAAAACAGCGTTATGAGGTATTTATGTACCTACAAATTGAGTCAGGACCACATAGAATTGTTTTTCGGAGCTATCAGGTCAAAATGTGGTTTCAATAACAACCCTTCAGCTCGAATGTTCCGTGCTGCTTATAAAAGGTTACTTGTGCACGCACAATTTAAAGATGGTTCAACCGGTAATTGTGTACCATTAGAAACTGTAACAGTTCTCAATTATAACGTGCAAAAATATAAAGAAATAATAAATTCGACCACAGGAAATAGTTGGCTTGTCGAACTTACAGATGTATCGAGTGCCATATTTGACCACGACTATGTTTTGAGCGCACGAACTTTGACGGAGTACGCAAATCACGTTATACATTATGTAGCAGGCTTTGTAGTGCGGAAAATAAAAAAAGAATTAAGCTGCGAAAAATGTGTCCAATGTTTGGAAAATAAATTCAGCCAAGCATCGTTTTCCTTGATTTCTATTAAAGATAGAGGTGGTCTTATAAAACCCTCCGATGGGGTTTGCAAAGTCTGTAAAACCGCTGAAAAAATTCTACGTGAATACGAAATTCGTGCAGGTTCCAAAGTTTTAGGACAACCCAAGTATTTGTTGTCAATGATAAATAAAATATCGCAAATATTGCTACCAACGTCAATTTTTGATGATTTACTCGAACATTCATTCGATAATGATGTATTGGATGATCATAGAAATCTGTTGATAAAATTGATAAGCAAAGAATATTTAACAATTAGAATTCATTATATCGCAAAAGAATTATCTTCTCCTGTAGAAAAAGTAAGGACATTCCTAACAAAAACTATAATTTTTAAAGGACAATGATTTTAATTTTTTGTTACTCGTTCCGGGGCTAATCGCTCTCTTAAAATTATTTCAGCGTTTTCTTGGTAATTTCAATTTGTTAATAATTTATCCTGGGGCTCCAGTCCCGACATTCTTACCGATCGGTATATGACTGAATTCGGTTAATTATTCTAAATGGGGTCCCTATACGGGCAAAGACATAGTTTGGTTTTTTCAAAGACAATTATTGGCTACTTCAAAATCTCCTTGAATACCGGGGAAAATTGGAGAACCTGATTGAATAAAATTAATTGATTTTCTTGTAAATTATACAGTGACTATGTACATCTTATCTTGAAAGTACAATTTTTCATGGAAAACAAATTTCAATTCCGTTTACTTATCGGCTTTAATAAATCTTATACAGAATAATAAATAATTTTATGAATTATACAGCTGTTTTCTCAATAATAGCAACGGTAGGTCTTTATTATTGTTAGGTATTTTATTACTAATTACAGGAGCCATACGGACAATTTTTTTTTTTTGAGTAAAGAAATTTGAGAATTCCGTGTACAAGTTCTGATACTTATTGAGATCTCATTATATGTACTATGTTACTTAGTTTCATTTGAAGTACAAAATGTAAATGTTTATTATGTATATAGTTTTTACAAATATGGCTAATTCAAGTATGTAAAGGCATGAAAATGAGTAATTAATTAGTTTTATTAGATATAAGATATTTGACGATAAGATATTTACTTTTCATACATATAATATAAGATATTATTGTTAGTTAGTTTATAAGTAAATGAGTGACAATTAAGTGTCCACACTAATAAGCCTTGTTTGTTCTATTTCCACAGACAAACCGTGAAAACGGTTTTGCAGGGCATAGTAAAGTTAAGATTTTTATAAACTTAAAACTAAAATATAAATAATAATATGGGAAGGTTACCTAATTTATGAGACACCAAATCTTAAAACAGAAAACCATGGTAGACAAACAATATTTTCGGCAGATTTACTCTTTTTGTATAATTATGAAGCATATTATGCCGCTATGTACTTAGACTTTTACAAATGTCCTCTGCCTGTGGATCCCTAAAAATTTTGTGACATTCTCTTTCTACACTTTGACTATTGTAATTTATATTCATATCTCTCATGGATGTCTGTTGGTAAAAGTGCATGACTGGTTTTTTGGAATTTTATAATTAAATTATTACTTTCGAGCCACTTTGTTAAACTAATGAGTGCATTGTTATTGGCTTGTTAATAGTTAATAGTTAAGCAACGTATGTCGTATAAACAGAGTCTAGATTATTAGAATGTGTGAACTTAGAAGATGATTTTGTGTGATAATGGAGATTTAATAAAGTTGAAAACATGAGTTGCGGTTGTGTGTTATTTATTTACTCATATAGGTACATATTAAAAGCCTAAAGGTAATCTTAAAAGCCTCATCGGTACAGAGTTACGGGCACACAGACACCTTCTAGCCGGTTCCGCATATTTTTTGTTCATAATGACATATGGTAAGTAGTTTACAATTACGATACTACCGAATCACTTTGCGGGCTTTCAAAAATGGCCGCAAACTGTATTCGTAAACATTACGAAAATGATATATTTTCGATAAAATACCGTTGGCGATCGATAACTTTGAGTGTCAAGACTACCAAATATAGTTACGACCGGATCGTTAGGACTTTGCGACAGTCACGTGATTTTTGTGTTGGGTCGTTGTTAATTAATTTGACGACGAAAAGCAGCCATTTTCCTAAGAACGAAATCTACTCATCATAATGGCACTCGTTGCTACTGCTTTGAAACTGAAAATGATTTTATTGTGCTTTTAAAGAATTTTTATCCGTCTAGGGACTCCTTTTCGTGTCTCCAACCGAAAGTGGTCGTAAAGCGTTTCGCAATCTATGTCGGGACTGCAGCCCCTGATCAGACAGAAGTGAGTTTTTTATTTCACCTTAGCATAATTATTTAGATTTATTGCCATGGAGCGATACCATAAACTAAGAAGTCGATATCGATATTTATTTTATGCATAGTCACATCACTAGCTAATACTCTTTTGTCTATGACAGCGTACACTTCAAATGTCGTAAAGCGCCTTCTATGCTTTAGTTATTGTTCTGAGGTCTATACATTATTAATGCCAAATTAATCAAAACAGCGAAATATTTGACATCTATTTGCGACGTTGCCCACTTTCAGATTATGCGATCTAATTACGATTGTATTTATGTCAATTAAAACGTAGGAAATTTGTAGCTGAAATTCATTCATGAAAGATTTCCAAAACTCCCAATTCGATACGTCGACATAGAGGTAAAACCTAAAACCTCTATATTTTTTAGAAAATCAACAATCATTTTGACCTAACACGATTTGGTGTTATTTCAACAAATGCATCACATTTGTCAGTATTATTTTTACACTCAAATTGCACTCGATCTGCACAAGGCTATTACAGACCAAATTCAAACCAACCACCATACAAAAACCAACTCTAGCTGTATACACATAAGGTCTTAAATCAGTAGCAGTCCATTGTTTTCTTGGCAAGCGCCCGGTTTGCTAAAACACTTGGACAACTGGCGCCATTGTCGCACCGTCAAATCAAAACACTCGGAAAGCGCGCGAAGCGGACCACTGGCCAATCAAAATAGAGGTAATTTGATTTTATACGCGGGCTGTTTTGAAAATCGAATGGAGCGGGTATTTAATTTTTGGTTAAATATTTTGAATGTTTATAATGAAGGCATGTCTTTTTGTGGCCATATTTCAATATTTCTGTATTATCAATTATTCCAACCAAATGCGTTTACCTACATTATTTCATTTTATTTTAACACTTTTATGGATTAGGTATTCTTAAAAGTGTTACATAAGGTTTATTTTACAGTGCATGTTGCTGTCCATCAATATAACATTAGTCCACAATATAAATTAATGGAATCACATTTTACAGTAAATTAACATCTCAAGAATCTTTTGATAATTTCTTAACAATGCCTCAATAATTACAATAAAATGCAAATAATCCCCTAATCACAAAATTGCACAAAAAAGAAAAAGCTGAAAAAAGCTTAAAAAGCGCCACGAGGCCGTCACACGCTGCGCCGCCCGCCACACCCCGCCAATGAGTGCCAATCAGCGGATTGCATCAATTAATGTTCACGCGAACTTAGCAATTGCAATTTATAATGTTGGTATTAAAAACTATAGTGCATTTAGTTTTTATGAGTTGGTTCATTTTCGCTAAGGCAACTTTATGGTCAGGGCTAAAAGACCCATACGTTAGTGGTATCTATGCCTTTTTTAATTACAATAATAAAAGGCTATAGTTTTTTGGATAGTAGGAAACACTGATATGACCAATGAGATCATTTTAATAAATGTTCTAATGTAGGTACCTAATGTAGAATTGTTTTGATAGTGATTTAGCGAGCATGCCTAGTGTAGTGAGGGATACCCCCTGCCCTACTAGAGGCACCTATAACCTTAAAAACGTGGCTGGGACATGTTGCAAAAGGTGGAGGACAGGGTGCTGTGGCGCGGTCTGGGAGAGGCCTATGTCGAACAGTGGACTGCGACAGGCCGAGTTGATTGATTGATACCGAATAATCTAGACTGCATCGTCAAACAAACAAAAAGCTAAAAAACAATGTTTTATGAACACTCACCCTAGTTTTGCTCACGAATTATAAAGATATAGCGATGGGAACTCATTTCAAATTAAATTTATTGTTTAAATAATGACATCCTGTTGATGCGCTGGTTACAGGCGTGTGCATTACACCAGTTTAACTTGACCTGTACTTCATTCCAACATGTTAAGTACGACAGATCTGGTTAATTTGGCCTTTTTATAACGAGGGAAACATTTTAGTCAATGGAAGAGCTCTCCAACAGGCTCTCTAGAGGGGTTAGTAGTAACAAGTATTGAGTAACTAAGTTTGATTCCCACGTTAGATTACTCATGGTTAAATTGAGACTTCAAGATACCAAAAATGGAAAGCAGAAGAAAACGCTTTGTAAAATTGTAAGGTATATCTTATGTAATTCAAGGACTTCAAATCGTTTGGAAAAATATGTCAAACCGTGTCTTAAGTAAAACGTCTCGTGTAGGAGATATTGATGAAAAACACCGTACTTAGGTTCTTTTAACAAGAGGTGATGGTCCAACTATTTCCATTTGAAATGAATCGACTTAAAAACTTTAAAAAATTGTTCCTTCCCGTATGATGAAAGGACCAATTCCTGATTTTTATCTCCCTAAAGATTTCCTTAAACTCTCGTGTTCCAACATGTGCTCGTAATTTAACTGTGGTAGCAACAATTATACTAATCACCATGTTTGTTAATAAGTTGTAATGGATTTACGGCAGGAAGTATGGTGCGGGCGATAACGGCAACTTTTTATACCGACCGGCGTTATAACAATGAATACTTATTAGCCTCTCTGCTTTAAAATAATGAGTCAGTTTTTACAGATATGGTTGGAAGGGCCTTTTGTGTGATAAGAATGTGGAAACGCCGTCGTTTGGTTTTTAAATGTCGTCAGGATCGTCTACCAGCAGCCAAGGGTGCCATTGATTTTCTTAGAACACTAGTATGCTGTCATTAACTGATATTGCTTCATAGCTCTCATATTCTAAACTAAAAATCCAAAAGTGTGCAAAAATTAGGTTACCAGCCCCCTCTGACCTTTATTCGTCAATGTTATTCAAACCTCTCATTGACCAACGCATCCCAACCTCCTGTAGTTAGATTCAACCCTACAAATTAGAATAAAGAACTAATCATTAATATGGCCGAAATCAGCCGACGAAATCTGTCGTCCCTTCGGGAGTACTTCGGGGGCGCTCGGGTCGTTTCGTGCGCAGCGGGGGCGCGGGACCTAATCGCGATAATGTGTTTATTGAATTACCGGCGCGGCGCGTGCGATACCACGCGTCGACTCCTGCACATACTAGATCAGTTAAGTGGATACTCGTTATGAGTGATAGATTGAAGGTGTGGTTTGATTTTCTCTTTTTTGAGTTTAGAGGGTAGTTGTATGAGCTTTGGTAATGGATTAGAAAATGTTTGTGGAGATTTTATTTAGCTTCAGTATTATATGTCAAACGTGGATGAAATAAATACCTCAAGCATTTGTAAAGAGTGCCTAATTAATATTCAAAAGCGATAGCGAAGTTATTTATATGTTACCGTATCTAGGTATAGGTACCTAAATGCGTTTTGATATCCTTGCCAAATTGGAATTACCACCACAATGGAAATTCCATAAATATCTGGGTTTCGTTAGTGAGGTTTTGTCATAGTTTCTGGCTTCATTCAACAAATGAAAATTACTGACTCAAAACTTACTGTTATCGAGAAGAACTCGCTAAATAACGATTTTAGAAGCACCTCTATTTACGTGGCTCCAAAGACCATTATTTTTCTCCCAAACAAAACATAAGAAAATAAAACTACAACGATACTGAGTGAAAACAATGCAGGTGTCGGATTACTGGCTACGAAACGTGGGGCAAAAGAGGGCTGAGGACATTAATTTAATTATCCACCTCTCTTGGGAGCGTCTAATATTATATGGGAGTGAGGCGACCTCCCGGCATACAAATTCAACTGTCATTTTTTCGCGTGAGAAAAAAATCTCGCGAAACTGATTTTTTCTGTTGGCATCCCCTGTGAGATCAGGTTGCGTGTGGAAAAATATATAATACAAATCCGGATTTGTGATGTTTCTTTTTAGGGAATTGACGTGGAAATACAAGTTAAAATGTTGAATATTGTGGAAATGAATCATATGCATGATATTATTCATGTCGGTCAGAGATAAAAAGATTTGATAAATGTAATGGTCTTATGGTTAAAACCATTATGTTTTGAATGTAGGTAGGTAAGTAATGTATGTTAAGCTTTAGACGACGCGTATCGACCTAGGTACCTAGATACAAATTACTAATATAAATTCTCAAGAAAATATTAAAATTGTGATTAATCTGATCACACAATAAAGTATTTAATAATGATCATCAATGCAGATCGAATCAACGAAGATGTCTAATAGAAAGTAATTAATATTACCACCGCATCAGCCTCTCAACTCCTCACACAATTTCATTTAATAAAACGTTTTAAGGTATTAAAAGAAAACGCCACTAAAATCGAAGCATTCTAAGATCCAGATCCTTAATTAAACTCAAAGCACGTAGCACTCCTTGATTCAGTCCCCCCGGGCAGCGACACCTAGCCCCCACTCCCGGACTCCCCCCTTTCCTTATGGACCGCTTAGATTTCCTCCCCCCGGGTTGTGTGGATGGAATACTTGAAGTCCTGAATCTTGTACGAAGAATTGGTTTCGAGAGATTGGACAGTTAGTTTTATAACTGTTACTTTTTGTTTTGTTGGAACGGGCTGTTTTTAGTAGCGGTAAAAAATACGATAAAAAGCCGGATGTATGATTGAGTAATTTTTACCAGCAACTGTGATATCATGTATTTGAAATCTGAGAAATTCAATGTTACGGAATTATTTATAGATAAAACTTAGTTATCAATCAAATTGCTGAGACAAATGCTAAATGAATGAATGGACTGGAATTTTATCAACATCCATGAAAACATAAGATTGGTCATCCGTAATCAGAGTGAATGTAACATTTCTTTAAGGCGCAGCATTCTGAAAAGGGAGTTATTTAAGGCTGTGTAGCTCTTAAACCGTAAATAATTTTGACCAAAAAAAAAGAGAATGATATTTTCAAGTCTTATTTTAAAACAGTGATGGAACTCAAATCATAATTAAACATACATTAATGCTTCAAAAAAATCTTCAAACACACCTCTTAATTGTCTTAAAGCAGTTTATAGGTACCTTCATTAACAATTATCTAAGTCATAGTTAAAAATATACCATAAAATGTCTAATGCCAAGTTGCATTCAGTGATGGAATATGATGAAAAAAACAACGAAAAGCATTGAAAAAGTACAAAAGTGTGGTTATTTTCTTTACTCTTTACACGTAAAGAAAAAGACAGAGACAAAGGCAAATGGTCGGTAGGGCCTTAATAAGTACAAAGCTATTTCAGCTGCATGGTGCACACCGAATAATTATAATTAAACAAAGAGAGAATTAAATAGAATCAAAAGTATCAGTATCACCTCAGTCTCCAACAGAGTCTATATTAAAATCGTCTTTAATAAAAACAATTAGAACAATTATAAAGTCTTTACTACGAGAAAAATCAAGGGCGTTTTTCTCATTTGCATTTTTTTACAATATCAACTTGAAATTGCTCCTTACGAATCCAATTACAAGAAAGCAAGCCTCTTTGGACTCTGAAGATGTCTCTTTGCTGTTTTTGTGTGTGAAAAGGCTTTAAAACGTAATCAAAGGGGCTGTGAACTGAAAGTTAAGAACATTTGGCTCGGCTCAGACAATAATGAAGAGTTTTATGCTTTCTCATTTTGTTGTTTGAAATCTTTTTTTGAGAATCTTTCTCGTTTTAACTGCTTTCTTTTTAATGTAACATTCGCATCTAACGAATATTTTTTTAATTTGTATGTTAATTGACTAAAACTTTATCGTTAATGTGCTTATGCTACTCGTAATCGAATCAGATGTTTTCTGATCCATCGAGTACACACTGTAAATATTAAATTGAAAAAATAACTATAAATAGCCTTAATGCTTAAAATAGTCTAACCATTAAAAAATATACAGCTCCCACATTCAGTTTCAGCTTTACGTTTTAATTGCATTTTAAATGCTATCTCAAACCAAACTAATTTTCCAAATGCTTTTTAAATTCTTCACCGCAAACCGAGGCTGGGGAAGTAATGTTGGATAAAAATGAAAATAAAAGAGGCTGGAAAACAGCCACGGTGTAATTATTTCGAGAGCTAATGTGCCACTTGTTTATTCGCCGACTAATTAAGAGAAGGAAGAGTTTTATAAAAATACTTCAGTTCAGCCTTTGAGTGAATCAAACATTCATGAGATGGAGTGAGAGATGTCTACGTAATCGCGTTACACGTTTCCTCATTTTTAATTTTTATTTTCTTAATCTATGTTAATGGGTGGCCAATTTTATGATGAGAAAAGTTTTGATAAGTATTTTAGAATATGGAGTGCTGCAGGGAGGTGTTATTGGCCCTTATTTTTTGCAGCTAAAACAGGCAGTTTATTTTTTCTTAATTGTGTATTATAAGTTATAACTGATTATATTATAAGGAACACAATTCCTGCATTTGTCTATGTAATCCTGAATACAACTACAACAGTCAGACTCAATGAATAATTTAACTTCCCAATTAATAGCCCCAACTAACTCGAAACTAGCAACTCCAAAATTGGAGCCAACTGCAGGTAGAACCAAACTTCTGTGCCCAATTACACTCAAATTCAGTTCTTGAGGTGACAAATCGCGAAGCCGTCCTTGACGTTGACTAATCACCCGTTTAATTTAGCTGGCGTAATTATAAATAAAATTTCAACGATAAATTGTGCTAGGGTACATTAATCAAGAAGTTGGGACACTGATTAAAATACCGTTCGTCCAACTATTTGCTAAGTTGATATCGTTAATAATTTACTCGTTGAGGGTAGGTTTAGGGTGAGATCAGGTGTGATGCGTGGTTTAATTTATTTGGTGCCGAGACTAGGAGCAGTTTGTTGGATAGAGGAGGGATTGTAGCTATGTAAATGGAAGTACGTGGAATTTTTGGGTATATGATATGGGTTCAGGGAACCCATGTACAGTACAACTATTTTCTTAATGTCCCTCGCTCTCAATCGACTTAAATTACAAGTTGATTGAGTCCGGTCTGCACCAAGTCCAAAGAGAATTGATAGAAATCCGACGACTGACGAAACACGAAGTTTGCCGAGGGACATTAAGAAAATGGTTGTACTTTGGTTGATTCAGTTTAGAGTGAGAAAATATTCAATGACATTCTTTATGTTCAGGCTTCTATTTTGTCACAATAAATACCTACTCAAAGTGGTACCTTTAAGCGTTTTAATGGATACTGTTATATTTCTTTAATAAGTTAAGAAACTGAAAATTATGTTTGAAATTGGTTGTATCCAAAAGGACACAAAATAAACTGATTAAATTTAAAATTTTCTCTAGGAAAATTCATATGAAAATTTATTCATCACTATCTGCAGACCACCCTATAGCAGAAACATGTGCCCAATAACTAACCCAACCCTTCAGTTACATCCTTTTCGCACGTATTGTAAAATGTATTACTGTTTCACTCGCACCCACTGTCAAAGCAATGAAAACGGCGAATCTATGCGTCTGAATCACGGAATATCGCACCCCCACCCTTATCTTAAATGAACTGGGGAGAACAGTAGGTACTGGTGAAGGAAGGAACGTCTTTTTAACTATAAGGGATGTTTTTCTAAATGTAGGTGTGTATGTGGGAGTAGTATGTGTAGTTTATGTAGGGTATACAGAGAACAATCATGTAGGTGCAGATAGAGCTAGCGAAACAGCATTTAACATAATAGGAATGATACCTGGGTCAAAAAAAAGAAATTCTATTTAGTCTGTCAATCAGATAATAAAAAAATATTAGACTTGTATTTTTTGACTTATCATATTAATAAAAACTGACTTAGATAAAACTCATTAAAGTTGGGAAGTGGGGGTCGCTACGTCATAAGGATGTATAAAATCTACATACTCATGACATCATGGCACATTTTAACTCAATGTATCGCCGTAATCTTTTGATAACGTAAAAAAAGAAAAGAATACGTGTTCGTTAATTTTTCATAATCTACGTGTGTTAATTCTTCACTGTCAAAGCTCCACGAATGATAGCCGGGACCAAGGGTCAACGTGCTTTCCGAGGCACGGAGGACTCTCGGTATATAAAGATGGTCACCCATCCACGGACCAACCATCCGTACCTTAACCTGATGGGTCTACCCGTGTGGCTGTTATACCTTTGCCACGAGTTCCTCTATTATTGCTAATAGAGATCCAAAAGATAAAAATAAAGCTTCAGAACTCATGAAAACAGAAGAGCAATAAGCTCCGTACAACTGGTATTAGATTAAATAGCATGAATTACCCAGTGCTGAGTGAACCCCGCTGTTAGACAAATTGCTTTATAATAGATCAGCTGTATTGATAGACAATGAGGGCAAACTGATCATCATTTCCGATAACTTTTCAAGTACCTACTTTGCTTATTGACGACGTTATTTATTGTTTAACACCTAATAAACATAAAAGTGTAGAAACAGAAAGAAGAAGAAATGTCGAATTAGTACCTCCAATCCAATTTCAAGTCTAAGAATAAATTCTTCTTTCTAAAGCTTCCAGTTGTCCTACATTTCAAAAGTCTCAAGTAGGAACTTAAACCGAAAATTACAAGACAATAATTCACCGCGACAATTCCCGAGTCCATTTACTTATCCAACATAATTCAGGGAGTTATGTTGTCAAAACATCTTAACCAACCCTCCACATAATTAATGTAAGATGAGTTTCTGTTGTTTTATAATAATCGCGTAATGTCGTGGTTACATTATGGAGCGATTGGGTTACAGCTACATAGGGATGGAAAGGATGGGGCGCGGATCGGAGGTTTCATTTCAAGAGCAGATAATATTGGAGAGTGATGTCATGACGTAGAATAGCTTTGATTGCTTAGAAAGAGTGTAAACGGGGAAGATGGCTTAAAATGATTTTATTATCATTTGTAGCGGCCTCTACATCATTCGAAATAATTATAGAATTGAACTCTAAAAGGTTTTTTAAAGTCAATATTACAATAAAATAAGTCTTAAATTTATTCTTTCAAATCAATTTCATGAATAAAAGTATATAAACTGAACTTCATTCGTCAGCGTTATCGATTTGCTCGCGAAACTTCACACCCCTATTTCTAAATTCCTACATGAATGTAAGATGTTGCGGTCTACAACACTATACGTTGGCGTCTCACTAACACTTAAGTCCGCGGATAAGATTCGCTGGGACTTTGTGGTACCTAAGTGCCATTGCGATTTCATTTGACCGTTCTCACTTCCACAACAGACTTGATTGTGTGTTAACAATAGTGTTCCGGACCCACATTAAATATTAAAAGTGTGGAGGGAAAAGGTTGTGTCTACAGCTTTTTTGGTCCTTTGTCTCCAAGTTAGGTGAAAGTGAGACTTAAAGTTAAGTGCTTGTAAGTCTTGTATATTCTGTCATTGTTAAATATTGTGAAGATGATACTTAAGCATTGCAACTTATAAAAGTTTCAATTTCGATTTGATCTGTACTCCATTTGAAATAAGATTAGTATATTATTTAATAAGATTAGTTTATTAAGATAGTGTATTATATACATCTTAAGCATGATTGTAAATTTTGTATATATCACCCTAGCGATTATTTTCAATGTATTAACGATAGGATACACCTATCGTTAATCTGTGAACAGCGTTGTGGGCTGCAATATTGTCTATATGTTTTGTGTATTTCTTGTTTTTATGTTTTATATTGTAGCTGTTTGTTGTTCCTCTTGAAAAAATAATAATAAAGATTAGACATTTAAACAAATTAAACTTTTTTACAGTCTGGTCAATCGATTCTGACTTCTATACCGTAGACATAATGATGGCATTAAAAGCAAAAAAGTGGTTACAATATTTATTTATTTATTTAAACTTTTCACACTCAAAAAAAAGTACAAAGGCGGACTTAATGCCTTAGGCATTCTCTACCAGTCAACCAAGGGTGGTGAAGAGATTAGATGGCAGGTGCTCTGTTTGAGAGGAACAAAGAAAAACATTTTTTATTAAAATATATCATTAGAAATAGTTATAATACACATAGATACATATTTAATAAAATATATACCTATATTATATATATATACCTATAAACAAATTCAAGGGAGAGAGGTGTTGAGATTACTCTATTTAATTTGACAAAAAACTGCAATTTCCGCTTAACTGCATACCGGTTGGTGGCCGTCCTGATATCAAAAGGAAGCGCATTCCATAGAAGAATGGACTGAATATGAAAGGAAGAATGAACAAAGTCAGAAGTATGAGAAGGACAAAGTAGGAGAAGATTGTTAGAAGAACGCAGATTCTTAGTGTGTGTACAATACCAACTGCTTACTGCAACTGGCTTTTGTCATGCCACCAACGCAATAGAAATAAAAATTGGTTGAACGGACTGCAAAAAAGGTTTAGTTAAATGTCTAATCTTATTTCAAATGGAGTTTGAGTAAAAATATACAAGGAACTTCTTTTTTACACTGCCTAAAATGATTTTTATTTGAATAAACCGTTTATCATCACAGTAACAAAAATACGCCATAAGGTGGTCTTTAGTGAGATAAGTCATAAATCAAGAATACTTAAAGTCAAGCACTCACCAGTATGAATGTAAGTATGCTTCTTCATATCCGACTTCTGGTGGAACCGTTTCCCGCAGTACTGGCAGGGATAGGGCCTGGTGTCAGAATGGATAAGGAGATGGGTGGACAACGTGCTGGATCGCTTGAAGGTCTTCCCACACTGCTTGCATTCAAAGACTTTCTCCACGCTGTGCACAGCCCTGGTGGAGAAGGGAAAAATGTTATATTTGGAAGACAGAATCGAATAATCTATACTAAAAAAGATATTAGAGCCTATGAAATGAGCTTTTAGCAGCAGCTACGTTATGTCTGGAAAAAAAATTGATTACGGTTCTAGGTATACTTTTATATTTCAAAAAACAAATTTAATTTAACTGTAGGTACCGTTGGGTACCTACAGTTACAGTAATAGTGAATTTGTAATCATTAATTGAACAAAAATTAAAACAAAGAACCCGTCCATCTTTTCGACATACATTTTTGATACTCACCTATGCTGACTCAAACTAATTTCATGTCCAAAAGTCTTGCTGCACAGCTCACAAGCAAAGGGCCGCTTCCCATTATGTGAGCGCCTAGCATGCACCTCCAAGCCATGAGGGGTGCTGAACATCTTCTCGCATTTGACGCAAGAGTACACATCTCCCAACGGCAAAGGTCTGGATAAAGGACCAGGAGCTCCAAGGACCGCTGCACGAAGTCGCAGCAATTCTGGGCCAGCTGCTTGAACAGCATGAAGGTATAGATTGCTGTACCCTCCCCAGCCAGGAAGACCTAGACTTCCAGCATCTCTTAGAAACTCCGCGAAAGGTAGCGGAGGGTATAGGAATGGTCTTTGTGGCTGCACTCTTGGGGCGTCAGGCCGTAGCAACGCGCTGACGGAAAAGGCTTCCGATCTTTTCGGCGGAGGAGAAGTGTCTGGGGGTCTTCTTGGGGAAGATGGAGGGGAGTCAACTTCAAGTTCAGGGGAACTGGAGCGAACTGATCGAGGGGATTGGGGTGATGGTGCCCAGCAGGGACTGCCGCAACGAGAGGCTGGTGATATGCCTTCAGGTCTGTTCTCATTGTGGTGGTGTTCCTCTTCTTCATCTTCTGTTCTATCCGTCCTCTCGCTGACTAAGCGGTTGATGCCGAATTTTATTTCTTCTGTAAAAATAAATTTAATTTTAGTTAGGTATTTAGCTAGACAATTTGACATTTTGTATTCGATTGTCCTCTTAAACGTCACGATGAGGAGTTTTGTTTGTATTATTTTAAATTAAGCCATTTCCTTTGTAATCATTCATCTTTTGTTCCGAACAAAAGCGGTCATCATCGAAGCTGATGCAAATAATGCATCTAACCCTACAATTGTTTGGGTCATAAAGACCCCACTGCGCAGGTGCCACACTTGTCGCTCCGAACGAAATGGGCCGTATCATGTCGCTGGAGCAAATTGACTTTCATCTGTTCAACCCTCGAAGCCCAACCCCCATAATTAACACGTCGGGTCGTTTCGACCCCCAATCTTTTTTTACAATTCACTAATCCGCGGGCGCGACTAAACGTAACTATTGCTGTTCAGTTTTGTTTAGCTTTGTTCGTATTGTTCAATGTTTGATTAAGGATTGGAGTGTGAATAGAAATTATGTTATTTGATGGTGTTTAAGCTGGTGCCAGAAAGATGTTGGGTTTATACATATGTTTGTTGGTGAATTGGCTTATTGGTCAAAATGCGCATTGTTTGCGTTTATTGGTTGCTTGCTTGGTCTATAATTATTACCTATTGACATTGAAATGTTCCACATTGAAAAAATATGTCCTATTTTACAATTCAACAGGCAGACCTAGAACAGTCTTTAACGTGGATATAAATGGGATTTGCTAGAATATCCGAGGATTATGCAAAGTATTATTAGTATGTTTCAATAATAATAACTGGCATGGCCCACGCACAAGACAGTAAAAAATAAACACATGACAAAATAGCTACACGTGTCCAAGAAAATCTAAAACAAGATTACACACAATGTCCCACAGAATAAACTTCATACATCATCAAGTAACCATCAACACCTCGTGCTGTCCAAAAACAAACATCCATCTCGAGTCGAGACAAGCTCCACTAATGAAGAGCGACCCCCATCTGAAACGCAGCAGCTGTCGGCATTTGGAGCGGAACCAATCGGGGGACTTCGGCAAAATTCGGCAGTGACTTCGTCATCGACTGTCCCCTACGAATATTTCACGCTCGGGCCTCTTTTAACAATGCCCAGCGTTTAAGGGTTGCTGCTACACTTGTTTGTTTGTTCCCTACCGACACGGCTTTATCACCCTATAGTATTTATTACATATTAATGGTTATTTAGATTCATTGTTACGCCCCGACAGTATGCTCGAATTTATGGCTGTGCCAAATATTGAATTGGACCCTCAATGAATGTAAAGAAAGGCGGTCTATTGTTGGATCGTAATTATTGTGATATAATTTTAGGCTTTGATTTATAATTTTGGCAATGTGTATTTGTATCGTATTTATTTCTGACCTTTGAAGTCAAAATAAAAAGATTCTTACTTTTCAGGTGTATCTAGGAAAAACCTTAACCCTCAAATGCACCAGCAACAAAATGTACCGGAAAAAAAAGCTTTCTACACTCGACACAAAACTCAAGGTAACTCAAACATATTCGATGTTTGAGCATGAAACAGTATCTAAACAAGTAAAACAAAGTCTCTTATTAGCCTTTTTAGGCGTCAACCTGCCAGACGTAAGACAAACACAGAAACACTATCAACTGCAATCGAATTAAGGCATTTTTAGCCGCAAATTGGATTACAAGCTGTCTGTCTGCATTTTTTCTATCCAAACAGAGCATTAGCGTCATTAATGTCGGACTATTTGCAGGCTTAATGCAATTTTAATTATAAAAGGCGAGGCTCGCCGCAAATTGCAAGCGATGCATTCAGATTGTTATTTTTCTGAGAGCTTTTAACAAATTAAAAATATGTATTGCGTATGTGTGCGGACGATTTATTGTGAGCGTAATTTTTTGTGAAATGTTAATGCGTGATCGCGGAAATGTTGCTTAGCTAGTGAAAAATGGATAGTGGTATAAAAAGGGAAATTAATGCACTAATGTAATTATAACGGATACTGCACACACCGTGCAGTGGTTTTGTATTTATGGGTATGACATAAATAAAACATATTTCGAGGAATTTTGCTAGTTACGGTCAGATGGGCCTGCGGAGCATGCGTTGTTCATACAAACGTAATACCAAAATAATTTGTAAATCAAACATATTCTTAAGGTAGTGTGTATTTATTCCGATTGGATTACAGAATATCTAGGCTTCCAAATATATATTTTTAATGGACACTGATATAAAGACGAGATATGAGGAATTTAAAATTTCTATAGAAAACATATTTTTCTCATAACTCGAATTTAAATCAGTGTCCATTAAAAATATATATTTGGAAGCATAGATATTCTGTAATCCAATCGGAATAAATACACACTACCTTAAGAATATGTTTGATTTACAAATTATTTTGGTATTACGTTTGTATGAACTACGCATGCTCCGGCCCGTTAAGAACATTTACACATGACAAAGATTACCTGCCTTTTTCTTCTAAAGAGAAAAGATTTGTATCTTTTGTTTATAACGAATAAAATCAAAAACTACTGGACCGATTTAAAAAAATCTTTCACCAGTTTCTATGCTAGATTATTATCACTGAGTAACATAGGCTATAATTTATAAAGATGTCATGCGAGAGAAACCTTTGACGGAAGCTATTTAATTATAAAGTAAGGCTTCGGTTTTCGGAACCTTTTGGAAAACTTCACAAGTCACGTGTGTGACAGCTTCATTGATTTATTTCAATGAGTCACTGCTGATGAATAAACGGAAATTGAGTACATTAAATGACAAAAATAATCCTCAATTCAAACAACGATTATAGTGAATGTATATTATATTATCTATTTTGTGATAAAGATATTATATCATTCAAAATAACGTATGTCGGAAAAACCTCAACATTGTTCGATACGTTTTACTGTGCCAAATTCTCTTTTTGAAAAAATGAATCTTATTAAAATACTGACAAGATCGTTTTTTGATTGCGTCGTTATTTTTCCCTAAGCTGTATTCAGGTGAAAACAAAAGTTTTTTTGAACATTTTCGGGTCAACCAATAATTCAAGTAGCACAAAATTATTACTTCTTAAAGCCCAAGTGAATTAAATACCAATTCATATCGTAATATAGGTTTATAAAATAAAATGCATAGTCACGTCCGTATCGTTAATCAAGATTTGTATAAATGAAACTAAATCATACGGGGAGCGTGTCGGATAATACAAATTTTAATATACTTCTCCGGTCTTTTTGACCCCAGTGCGAATTAAAAGTGTTATAATGTGTAATTACTTTTATTTATGGGTTGTCCAGCTTTGAAAATCTTGGACATGCAAGAATTGTGTAAATAACATAAAAAAACAACAGTCGAGAGGTGTCGAAGGACTTACGTTTGGAACAAAGTTAGTTTCTTTCTCTTTGTTACGTAGGTACCTAACAAAAGTGTCGTGACGATCAAAATGTTACACTTTTTTCGCTCTAGTTCTCATTCGTCAAATGTTAAAGCGAAAGAAACTTTGTTCCAACAACAAAAAAAATGCATAACCCTCATTTTTGCTTCGCCTTAGTCTGATAAAAAGAGATCATTCAACAGGAATCGATTGTTTGGCTACGTTAAGCTCTAGAAGCAACCTGCATTGGAAAATAGGAAAATAACATAAATGAACAATTATAATACCAAAAAACCAACTACTTGTTTAAAAAAGTTTATATATAAGTACCGTTATTTGTATATAACATTATTTGTTCAAATGGGAACAAACAAATGGGTTCAAATGGGTGTAACCGTAAGACTGCTAAGTCGTAGGTCTCGCGTTCGAACCCAAGGTACGCACTTCTGACTTTTCGGATTCATGTGCGTATTTTATAGTCATCACTTTCTTCAAAAACGGTGAAGGAAAACATCGTGAGGAAACCGGCATGCCTGAGAGGTGTTTCTCGACGGCATGTGAAGCCAAGTCAGAGGCCCATGGGCGGCTTTAAAACTCTAAAACCAGGTTAGTCACTAACAAAGGAAGAAGAAGATTGGTTTATTCAGGTGAATTTCACATTGGGTCTTATATGGTAGGTATATAGTAAAATAACATAGGCAACTAACTACCAAATACTTGTTATCACAATTAGTCAAAAAACAGATTAATAGCTTGTATAAATTTAGGTATCTTTAAAACATGTTTGATAACGGCTGCGGCGCGCTGTGATCAATGTAAAGATAATATTATTTACAACTATACCGATAGTCCACGATTTTAGTTTATCAATAAGTTAAATAGTTATGCACTTTGGACCTTCTTGTGATTTGTCGTCCATGGTTGACTGAAGCGATTGCATAATATTTCAAAAATAAAAGGCAAACATTGAATCAATAGTGTTTTATTTTAATTTAATATATTTTAATGTTATTATTTTTATTTAAGCCTAGACCTGAACTTTGTCTCTAAGGACTAATCAATTAGGTTCTCTGTGGCAAAAGGACCGAGAAATTGTCTTTTGAAGCATGGTAAAACTAATTATAAAACAACTTATGTGCCTGCAAAATAAGTGAAATAGTATCAGACAATATCTACTGTGACAGACGGACGGACGGGTGTGTTAAATAGAGTGATTCTAACTGTTGTGTAACGCTACTCTTGGCCCTATAAAAAAAATGGGGTTGCACTCCGGCAGAAATGAAAACTTGACTATTAACGTTGTGCATTTTTGATATTTTGGAATGGTTAGGGAATAATTTTGCACCGGTCTACTCTCCCTCCGTCTTACGAATTCTCGATCAGGTCACGTGTCCTGACGCGAGTTTAACATTTTTTACCCATCACAATAAAAGTGCACAACGCCGCTAAAGCAGTTTTCACTTAAAAAAAAAAATACTGGCAATTCGACATATTACAGCGAGCACTCGATCATAGACATCATTATCTCATCATTTCAAGATAAAGTAGGTAAAACCTCTGTTGTACGTGACCGTACCTACATTAATGTATTAAATCTGTCACACGTAGGTAAATATACATAAATCAAATGTTATCATTCGCTTGTAATACCTTTTATCAATCGTAATAATATGATTTTAATACACTTTATCGGTTAAGATTAGCAAAATCAACGATTGTAAATAACCTACCGCTGTCTTAATGATTTCTTTATTTGACTCACTCACACTTTATGTTTTATTATTGTGTTACTTACGTATAACACAAATAAAAAACTTATGTTTTGATTGGTACACCTGAATAATGGTTATTTTATTTATCTTTGTTCCGGCTTAAAAGCGACACTAATTTGTCTTTGAACTACTATTGACTTTGAATGAGTATTTTGCTTCCATTTTCCATTTCCATTTTTTTTTTTTTTTTTTTTTTTTTTTCCATTTTTTTTTTCCTTTTGTATTAGGCGTCATCTCGGTAGTCACCACCTTTCTAGCCATTTCATCTTTCACACAGTTCATCCATCATTTCTTTGGTCCTCCCCTACTCTTATAGTCATCGACATTCACTTTTCCTAAGACATTTTACTCATTCCTCCGCTTCACATACTATGACAAACTATTACTACACCACTTTTCAGTCATCGGTGCCACTTTCATACCTCTTATGTACTCATTTCTTATTCTAAAAATTCGCGTAAAATAGACTATATGAGCTGTTAAAAGAATAATTGGATATTTAAGTATTAATTTTTTGTTTTTGTTAGAAGAATTATAGAAAAAAAAAG
This sequence comes from Xanthia togata, assembly GCA_963853775.1. Lineage (NCBI taxonomy): Eukaryota > Metazoa > Arthropoda > Insecta > Lepidoptera > Noctuidae > Xanthia > Xanthia togata. The sequence goes on along the minus strand of OY970798.1, from coordinate 5,878,356 downwards.
AACCCTTTGTCTAGATGGCCATTCAATTTGCTCTATAATCCAATTTAACTTCGTATAAAAAAATCTACGACAGTATCTTTATTTTATCTTTAATAATAAAACTAAGCGTCATATCAGCTTGTACTGTACTCACTGCTTAACCTGGATCTTTGAATGGCCGGTCTTAAAGGGAAGATGATTAAAAAAATATTTTTGTCGGACAGGTAGATTATTATAAAAATATTGGACACGGTGTTTTTCTTTTTTTACGTAATCAAAACATTACGGCGATACGTATTGAGTTAAAACGTGTCATGACGTCACAAGTATGTAGATTTTATATTTACTTGTGACGTAACAACCCTCACTCCCCAACTTTAATGCGTTGTATCTAAGTCATTTTTGATTAATATGATAAAGCAAAAAATACGAGTCTAATAGTTTTTTTATTATCTGACTGACGGACTAAATATAATTTCATTTTTTGACCCAGGCATCATCCCTATTAACGGTAATTTGGGATTTTGTCAAAATCATCAAAGAACGCAGACTGTGTGGCGTAGACAACATAAATCATTGCGCAAGACAAGAATAATCTTTTTTTAGGGCTTATTAATCTGTACAACTGCCTCATTGTTCTAGTGGTCGCAAGCGCTACTGCTGAGCATGAGGTCCTGGATTTGATTCCCACGTCGGGAAAAATGTTATTGGGTTTTTCTAACTGGAATTTCTCATTAGCAGCCCGGAGTCTGGATTTGAGCCCGGTTGATTGCAATAGGCTCGCTCCCTATTACATGGGACTTGAATAACATAACTGTCGAAATTTGGGTGTACTATAGGTAGATACACCACTGCCCAAGCCTTCGGGAAAACAAGGCGTGATGCTATGTTAATCCGTACATTTACAAAATGACGTAAGTCTGTCGTTAGTAATACCGACAGTAGAGTAATAAGAAACGGCGCAATTTCAGGATAATCCAGTTAAATGTCAATTTACCTGATTTGAAAATGAGCGAAGAATTTTCAGGAATTGAAACACAAGAGCTTGATGATTTGATTTAGTGGGATAAAAAAGGCTAATGTTTTTGAGAATTTTTTTTTGTTCAATCATTTTCATATTATAAAATGACTAGCAGCTCCCCGCGGTTTCATCCGCATAAGTCTCGATCCCGTGGGAATATCGGGATAAAAAGTATCCTATGTCCTAACCCAGGTCATGGTCTAGCCGTGTGCCAAATTTCATCCAAATCCGTTCAGCCGTTTTAGCGTGAAAGTGTAACAAACAAACACACTTTCGAATTTATAATATTAGGTAGGATAATAAATTTAGTATTAGGATTAAGTATTTTGAAATAGTTACAGTATTTAAACACGGGTGACAAGAATATTTTCCCAAAATGTATCTACATGATCAGCCAGCTGTCGGTGAGAGGGAGTGAGCCGTAATCCACCACGCGGGCCCAGTGCGGGTTGGTGGACGTCACATGTCTTCGAACATCGGTTCTAGGACATGCCGGTTTCCTCACGATGTTTTCCTTCACCGTTTTGAGAGCAGTGGTGATGAAATTATTTACACAAAGTAAAGCGCCTACCTGAGTTCGAACCCACGACCTATGACTCATAAGTTGCCTTAGAGTTACCACTGGGCTACCACAGCTCTAAACTGCTCAAAATGAGCCTAGTTGAGTCAAACTCATTTTTGTATCGGGAACCCTCTTGTTTAAGTCTTTAATAAGTTTTTTCTTTCACGATATAAGATGAATATTTTGTATGGTGGTTGGTTCCTCAATTTCTTTGAACTCATAAAAGGCAAAAAAAATACCAGTTGAGACTTTTATCGATATTCAACAATAAAACCATTTAAATAATACAAGACCCCAATCAATTGCGTACACCAAAAAAGCTTTATTAAAAGTCATTGTAGTTATCGCAGAACCTCGGTTGTAATCTCATAGGATTTGTTGTTGTAATCCATTTCGGTGTGGATTACTAATAGAAGTTATTACGAAGGTCTAAGATTGATTACATCGAGATATTCCAATACCTATCGGTCCCTAGGTGTAGTGGCATAACTCCAATTTTTGAGAATTTAGCGGCTGTGGATTGATTGATCATGTTGCAATTTGTGAAGCTGTTACATTCAAGGTGGAGAAGAAAAAATGAGCAAGCCTTACAGTAGTCGCGTAATATGATGTGTAACATCTGACATTTGGTTGTCAGAACCAACCTCTCGGAAAATGGGTTGGTACCATCTGAAGGCCAACTCTACTCATCAAAATTCAAAGGCATTTATTCAAACTACTGAGAATCAGCACTTTTAGAACGTCAAAATTACATAAGACAGTCCCCCAAAAACAGCTGGGAAGAAGTGGCGCAACAAACTCCCCAGCAGCACAGCTGTCTGTTTAGTTATAAAAACTTGATTCTATACAATAGTACTCTTCTGTCAACTTAAAACTGGTATATATGATATGAGCAATATTAATCATCTTCATCATCCTGTTTACAACCTCTCGGAAAATGTGTTGGTACCATCTGATGGCTAACTCTATCACGCGCGCTCATTGGTCAAATTAAATAGCGCGCGCTTCCCCAGCTTCCTGTTACACACTTCCGTCCCACAGATTACAGAAATGCGAGAGGAAAGATGTTACACATCAAAAATGTAACTTCGTATATCTAATGTAGTTACGTCTGCATACAAAAATTGATTCAGATATATTCAATAGTCTAGTTACTATAACAGCTAGTCGGCTGATCGGCAAAACCTATATAGTCGGTCCATCACTACTAGTGTTTAGTTTGTTCGAAACAATCCCTTTTTATCCGACTGCGGCCAAGCCGAAAACCGAGGATTATTTATTTCGATGTCAGGATTTATGTGATGGTTTCAAAAGAGTCCTATGCATTAGCACTAGCATATAGCCAGTGTATTCATTGACTGTCATATTACCATCTCCAAATTTTATGAAGAAGTGAAATGTTTTTTTTTTTTAAGTAAGTATTTGAAAGGAGATATGTCTGTATAGGTATAGTATTATAACTAGCCTATAATGATCCCACTGCTGGGATACTCTGTGAGAAGGAGTGGGGTGTAATCCATCGCGCGAGCCGAGTGCGGGTTGGTAGATGTCACATGTCTTCGAATTTTTGTTTAGAATAGAATAGAAAACATTTATTCGACACAGACACAACACAACAGCAACAAACACATTAAAAAAAGAACAAAAAATATAACAATAAAATTGCAGTAAAATTTAATTATTTTTTTTGTTTTTATAAAAAAAAATTCTAGGACATGCCTTTTTTCCTTCACCGTTTTGAGAGTAGTGGTGTTGAAATAATTTACACAACGTAATGCGTCGGTCAGGGTTCGAACCTAGGACTTACAACTCGTAAGTCGCAGTTTTTACCACTGGGCCATCATTGCTCTGCACTGGCCAATAATTAATTATAGGTATAGTACATGTTATTCTGGTTATTAAATAAAGCGTTTACAGATTAGCGTAATGAGGGAAAAGAAAATTACTCACGTTTCTCTAAAACTAATCTAGTTTGACATGTGCCACTGTTAAATCGGCCAGCGACATATCCGTAATATTACCTATTGATTTCGTTATCAACTCATTTTATCTTTACGGCTCTGTTTTTACAAAGAAATATCTTTCAACCTTCATAGTGCTGCTTATTTTGTCAATGTCAGTAATTCGGAGCCTGGTAATTCATTGTCCATGGGTAAATCACGTAGTTAGCATTATCAGAGGTTTTCCCGTCGTGGCCTGATGAATGAAAGCCGGCTTTTCTCCTTGTCAATTTGAGTGCAAACGCCAGAAGGACTGATTTAAATTCGTTACGTCACATATCAATGGTATTAACAATGTCACTTTATACTGCACGATAAATATGATAAATCTGGTCTTTCGGTACGATCTGAGAAATTTGATATCACGGTGGAGATTATGGTGGTCACACCTAGAGGTTTGGGGAGATATCACGGATACGTCACGGTTGTGCAGCTGATAAAAGTAATCAGAGAAATTTCCCGATTTTGAATTCGAAAATAAGAAAAAAATACCATGTAATTTTTACTTTATTTTTTAGGTTTTTCCAGATCAGAAAAATATTCAATCAATAATCCGACATTATTATACATACTGATAAAAATCAATTGATCCTCTCTGACGATTTGATATTTGGTATTCGAGTTAATGACAACTTACAAAAATAAAAACGTCATTGGCTGTTTAGAATTACGTAGCTGAAAATATTGTTTTAAAGTGCGTACGCAGTTTAACTTCTAAGTTATAATGACAAGGCTTTTATTAAATATCGATCAAATAAAAGCATTGTCATTATAACTTAGAAGTTAAAGTGCAGATCGTAGTAAAGAGGCTTTTTATAAAGTACAGATACTGCAAGAAAAATTAAAGGACCAGTAATTTATTGTCTAAGATGCTTATTAATATCTATTTCGTCCGTATAACCGCAAATCATTTAATAGCCTGAACACTATCTCTTGACTCAAGTCTTTGAAATTCAAAAGACAATAGAATTCCAAATTGAAATCATAACCGTAATTTTTTCCATTAATTCTAAGTTCTTTATTCATTAACCTCTACCTCAGTGAGGTTATCAACTCTAGAGTTGATCACCCTAGGGTGACCCTGCACTATCTCGGCGGCGCCTTTGTGTGCGTGCCCCGATTTCTCTTCTTAATGTTTCTAGGAATTATTTGCTGAAACAATAGCACGCTTCATGTTTGTGATGCATACCAACTTAAAAGTGCAGTTCACAACCTCACTTTCAAATTCCAACTCTCCATTCAAGGGTTAAGGTCGAAATTGCCGCGTTAATTCTCGAATTAAATGCCGTTTGAATGTTTGTTTGTCTGTAAACGTTGACGAAACCGCGGTGTCTTTGAGATTAAACTCTCGTTTGATAATTGCCAGTCAACAAAGCGCCAAGATTTGTGATTATGGCCAGTTTACAAGGTTTATTTTTTAATGGCGCTTTGTGTGTGATTGAGGTTAATTTCACAAACTTAATGCTTGCTAATAAAACATGGATTTTTGAAAGAATGATGCTAATTGCACAGTGTTTTTTTGGTGCTTTGGCCTTATACATATATTCGTTTATTTGTGTTTTATTTCTAGACATTTCTTTCCAAATTCTAAGCTAAAAGAAATGCTTTCATAAAGATACGACCTATTATAACTCTAGCCACTTTTTGATTCACGCACGAAAGCCTCACTCAACAAACACAGTAGGCAGTAGATTTTTGAGATTAGTCACCCCACCAAGCTTGGCAAACAAGTAACAAAACAGAATAATGTCAAAAGAGACGAATATCAAACAATAACCACAAGCGAAAGTCACGCCAACAAAGGTTATCAAGACTTGGCGCGACTTGGCTGGACTTGGCAAACAGTGTAGTGAATAATAGGGTAAACAGCCAAGCGGTGTCGTGACCGCTTAGCAAATATTGACGGTTATACCTGGCACGAATTTTACCCTTTGATTGATCGCGCTTTGTGGTTAAAACTTGGCTATTTTGTAATTTAGAATCGCATGTCGCGTTTGAGGGTTGGGTGTCACTTGATTTTACTTGGAATTGGATTTGTGAATGGTATTCAACCTGGAACTATGTTTCTAAAGTGGAATCAGTTGTGTCATTAAAATTGCAATCAAAGTCAAAGTCAACTAATTTATTTCAAATAGGCTCTTGTAATGCACTTTTGAACGTCAAATCTGCCTAGCCTTTTCCCAACAATATTGGTGTCGGCTTCCAGTCTAACCGGATGCAGCTTTTACATGGAGTGACTGCCTATCTCACCTCCACAACCCAGGAAGTGGGTAATACGATACAATACTGGTTGTCAGACTTTCGGGCTTCTGACGATCCGTAACGACTGTCAAATATCCACGAATGACAGCCGGGACCAACGGCTTAACGTAGCTATTTGCCAAATTTTTATGCACATTAATTTTTCCCAACCCTTCGCCAGAAAACGGAAAAATATCATGTTCTTTCTGAAGATCACTAAGTTAACACACTAAGCAAACATTTTATGTTCTTGATGCATTATTGAAACTTCACAAGTAAAAAGAATTTTCAAAAAGGAGCTTCTAGGTAAAGATATATAATAATAATATAAAATAATACTTGTAAGACAATATCAAAATTGGACCATTTAGGTTCAATTTTGTCTTTGTTTTCCAAGTATTATAAATTATCCTCCCTGTTTGATTTTTCATCGTCATAAAACACAAGATACCATATTTGAGCCGAAAGACGTCCACTGCTGGAGATAGGCTTCCCCCAAGCGTTGCCACACCAACCAGTCCTGTGCTACTCGCATACAACGGATTCTAAGATACCATAAAAATCCCAAATCGAAAACCCATGTCACCACAAGATGTTTTATTGGAACTGGCCCCATTCGAATGGTTCGTTTTAAACACAACCAGCCGTTATCTGGTCGACTAATGTTTGCATACCAGGGTACACATGTCCAAATCATGGATTTACAACGCCGAGACAACTGTGTGGACGGTCAGCAGTGAAAGGGGCGATGGTGCGTGCGGAATCAGAGTCCCTTGACAAAATATTAAATCAAATGACGTAATTAAACGAAATGAAGATATAGTTCTTAAGATTTTTTTTTCATTTGTTGAATACGACACCAACGTTACGGAACGCTTGGAGAGTGGGAAATATGAAGTCAGACTGCCGATGAAGAATGAAGATGAGAGCAGACTGGGGTCGTCCAAGCCAATGACTATCACCCAATTCAAAACTTTAAAAAAAACAAACACATTTGGCAAAGGCCTGTAAATACTTCATGGCTGAATATATTGATCTAGGTCACATGAAGCAATCAGCAGTCAGTAACGAAATAATCAAGTCTTACCACACGTAAGTGAAAGTGAAATTTTTATTAAAAACTAGCTGACCCGGCAAACGTTGTTTTGCAACATTTTTTTTTTTTTGACAACCCTTTAACACTAAGGCGTATGAAAAATAGATGTTAGCCGATTCTCAGACCTACTCAATATGCTCACAAAATTTCATGAAAATCGGTCAAGCCGTTTCGGAGGAGTACGGGAACGAACATTGTGACACGAGAATTTTATATACTTAGAAGATAATCCTCAACAAAAATGTCCAAACTGCATCGTAGTAAGCCTATCAATCCAAAATGGCTACCACCCATAAAGCTATAAATAAACTTATAACACCACACTAATTCTCTATCCCTACCTTATCAACATCGAAATTTGTTCGACACAAAAATTACAAGTATCATAACATGTACGTTTAAACTGCCGATATCCTCTTATCGATATTGTTATCTCACCTTTGTCGTACCGCCAAAATCAAAGTCATAAAACAACGTAATTTTGCCAGTGATATGAGTTGACGTACCGATAAGATACGTCAACCCTAAATCTGAAGCCGTGGGATTTAGACACCAAATGTTATTGGAGTTTCTACCGGTTATTAAATGTTGGGTATTAGTTTTGGGTCGTTTTATGTGGCCTGCACTGTAATATAGATAGTGGACGGTGTTTTGAATGAGTCTGACGGCAGTTTTACTATGCGTGACGTCAAGCCCGTATTCTGAAAAATAGGTGCAATGATGTAACTATAAATCCCATGTAAAAAATAGGGAGCTTAAAGAAGAACCCGGGCTCTAGGCTGCTTCTGTGATTTTCCTAATAGGAAAATAGAACCCTCTGTGAATTTGATTCAAATAGGTTTTTATTTAATTTATCTTTTATATAGATTATTTTATATTTTGTAAATGTGAGAACACTGTCATCTCATACTTATTAACACTGTAATTTGAAAACATTGTGAAATTCATTTATTTTTAAAAGAGTAATCGTAGAGTTTCTTGCTCACTTTTCTCCATAGGAAACGACCAATAATTGGTACCTTGCCCCTAGCTTTTGACCTTTTCATAAGTGCCCATGTAGGTTTATGTAAATGAAAATATTTTAATTTTGATTTTGAATGAGTCACTGAAAGGCAACGATCTAGCTGAACTAATGATGATTGAGACATAAAATTAGACAGAAGGAGAATTTGAGAAACCTGCATTGAAAAAGCAATTCATCAAATCTCAACCTCTTAACCGGTCTAACAAAAACTTCATACGATCAAAGTTGCAGAGAACAGTTTCTTTTTGATGTGTAACATAATATACCCTCTCGCTTTCCTTCAATCTGTGGGAGTAATTTCGTGAGGGACGGAAGTGTGTAACATGAAACCGTTGAAGCGTGCGCTATTTTATTTGACCAATGAGCGCGCGTGGTGCTGGAGTTGACCGTCAGATGGTACCAACCCATTTTCCGAGAGGTTGGTACTGTCAGTCAAGATGTCAGATGTAACACATTATATGCGACTACCGTAAGACTCGTTCATTTTTTTTTATTGACTAAGTATCGGAACTCTAGTGTCATTGTTTGTGATCTAGACTTCTTTAAGTACCTAATCTGTTTGGGTTCTTTCAGTTTCAGTTGCATGCCAAATTTTATCAGCTTTCTGAAGATACGAGAACATCTGTATGTTTGGCGGTACACTTGAGATCTAGATAATTTGGCGGCTAACTCAAAGGGGCGCAAGAGAGGTGATTTTGTAATGGGATTACAGGCTTATATGACGTTTTGTGACGCTTTGACACTTTGTAAATAAAAGATTTATGGCTTTTACTTTTCCAACTTCGGAAGTGGAGGTTTTTGGTACAAAAATGATTTTTCCACTCTAAGAAGTGGGTGCTGAAAAAGACAACTTATAGTTAAGTTATGAGAATAAGTAGTAGCGTCGTTATATCTGCTCATAACAGAACTTGTGGTATAAGCAATTTCTTTGTCCATTTTAAACGAAAAGTTTTGGAAGACTCTAAGCCTTATATCCTTAGCCATATATCCTCGTACAAGAAAAAAAAAAAAAAAAACAAGCGAGCCTTTCGCTTTTCACGAAATCACTCCCACAGATTGCAGGAAAGCGAGAATAAAGATGTTACAGATCAAAAAGAAAAGAATAAAGTTAGTCATCAAGTTGTCACTTCTAGATACTTTTCATCACTTTTACGGTGTGTTACCTCGAACAGGATACGGAGTCTCATGGCTGTGTGGGGGTGGTGACGCGATCCTTGGCTCTGATCGACTCGCTGAGGCTCCCCAAAGTGACTGGCACAGCCCATTCCGTAGTGCTTCACTCGCCGAAACTCCTGCGAACAAAAAAGTCAGACTTAGTACCAAAATAATTGTTTATTTTTGTGGCAGAATGGAAGCTGTTGGAGATGTATTTAAAAGTGCCAGTCGTTTTAATTCTTAAAGACGTACAGTACCAAAACAAACCTTAATAATTTACTCCTTAAGATTTGTTTTGGTTGAAAATGAAGTAATGTTTTTGTATGTTTGTCGTTTTTTGCATCTTGTCACTTAAGTACTTACCTACATGTCATGCAAACTAATTGTGGATCCACAAAGATAAATCAACAATGGAAATCCATAAAATCGCTAAAATTCTATGAAAATCGGCGACCGCTCCGACAATGAGGGTAAACCAGTCAATATTCATCAGTAGGGCACTTCCTCATTACGGTCTCACCGTAATTACACGATCGCGAGCTATGTGACTCACGCGCATCTGCCTGGGCTATGTGGAAATTGATCTGGGGATTTTATTTAGTATATTGTCTAGGAATTCTTCTTCTATATGCTGTGGGAATATATGCTGTTCTGTTTGTATTTTTCGTACTGTGGTGAATAGTTATTTATCCAACATGTGAGGAAAGTTTGTTTTACCTATGAGTTTTGATTTTGAGTCTTGAGCGAACGAAGGATTGAAAAATAGAATCACGAGCGCAGCGAGTGATTATAAATTTAAATCCTGAGTAAGCGAAAGACTCAACAAAACGAATAGCAAATGAACTTGCTCACATGTTGCATACAAAAATGTTCACCACTCCCAGCAAGAAAGTATTCAGTCATCATAGGTAAATAAATTAAATAGACACAAAGCAAATCAAAATAATTCTATATTTTTTTAAATATCTTTAAAACTTAACATAAAAAAATCAGGCAAGGTTAGTTTCTGAACGGGATCATTACTTTCCTCACTGTTCAAACAGTGAGGAAAAACCAACTTTCATCACTGTTCGAGCAGTGAGGAAAAACCAACTTTCCTCACTGTTTTCGTAGAGGAAAGACACTTCTTTCGTGCGGGAGTGGTAAAAAAATAATTCTGTCGGTAAGGTGACAGGGGCTGGCCCTCCAGACTGCGACGGACTCAGAAAGGGATTGAGTTGCTTGTGAAGTCTCAATAATGCATCCAGAACACACGAAGAACATAAAATGTTAGCTACTTAGTGATCTTCAGAAAGAACATGATATTGTCTCGTTTTCTGGTGAAGGGTTGGTAAAAATTAATGTGCATAAAAATTTGGCAAATAGGCTACTAAGCCGCTGGTCCCGGCAGCCATTCGAAGATGTTTGACAGTCGTTACGGGTAGTCCGAAGCCCAAAAGTCTTCAACCAGTCTTCCCAAGGGTCATCGTGTTACCCAGTAACTAGGTTTTGGAGGTCAGATGAGCAGTCGCTCCATGTAAAATACTGGTATTCAGTTGCATCCGGTTAGGCTGGATGCCGACTCTAACATACTCGTACTTTTGGGAAAAGGCTAGGAACATTGATTAAACTATATGTATCAGCTTAAATCTTCTTCTAACTTACACATATAACATAAAATCACGCCTATTTTCCCCGAAGGCAGGCAGAGGTGTGCCTATAGTACACCTGCATTTCGCCAGTTATGTTTAAGTCCCATTTAATAGGCTGCAAGTCTATTGCCATCAACCGGGCACAAATCCAGACTCAAGGCTGTTACTGAGAAATTCCTGTTGGAAAAACCCAATAACAAATCGAAACCGGGACCTCATGCTCAGCAGTAGCTTGCGACCAGTAGACCAACGAGGCAACTAACTATGATTAGCTGCAAGAAGTATCCCAGTATCTGTAGAACTTGTCTAAGAAATAACAGTTTCATCAATCTTAATTAAAGGTTCTAAATATAGAGGAAGAGCAAACATCGCGAGAAGCTTATAAACAAAGTGTTGATCCAGTAGGAGTCAAAGTTCTAAGTGAGACGCTAAAATGGCGCTTAGGAACTGTTGCGTATAAGGGTTATAATTCTTATAATAATTATTAAACCTTTATTATTAGACCACAGTGAATCCATATAGTAGTGTTAGTAAAGATTACACAAAACTAATGTCAGTATTCAAACCACAATCTTATGCTAGGTATTAGTCTGGAGTCGAATCTCACGTTTTATTTACATAATATCATGGTGAAATACAGCTGGTCACAATATTTCAGGTTTTTTCGAAGAAGTAGTTAATATAGGGAAGACTTTCTCAATGGTCAAGATTTAAGAAAAGTCTTTACATATAGTGTCCCGTTAGAAACCTAGTTGCATGTTATAGGGTTTGGTTTCCACACTCAGTCCGTCAGGTGGACCATTGTGCGTGGGTCATCGCGGCCGTTTGGTGGTAATTCCAACCAACCCACCTCCATACATCCAGATAATTAAATCTCTTAGTCTGTTCAGAACATCTGTGTAGGATCTGAGTGACCCGAGGGTTTCTGTTCTAAGCTGGATGACACCCATGCATTCAAAGAGCACGTGCGCAACGGTCTACTCAGTCTTCATGTACGCCCTGCACAGAGGACTGTCCGTTATGCCTATTGTGTAGTGTTTGTTTAGCGAGCAGTGTCCCGTGATCGTCCCCGTCACCAGGTGCACCTAGTTGCATTCTGTCATCCGTACACGTCGCGGCTCTCTGAATGTTTACCAAACTAAGAAAATGTAGTTTATCTGAAGCCAAAAAATTTAGATGATGATGATATTAAGTCCCGATGTGCTAAAAATATCGGCCGTTTCTCCAAACCCCAGCAGCATGTTAGCCGCCCACTTAACATCAAACAATTGAATGTTTGCCTTATCAATGAAATGGTCAGTCATGATTTGGCTCATGCCCTCAGTACCACGTTGGTAGCAAGTCACAAGGCATTTAGCTTAACGACTCTATTGCATCCGTACACTTTCTTCAGTCATGATATTAATTCTTGGAATCTCTTGGTTATTAATTTCTTGGAAGGAGAATGAAAAGTAATGAGGTTTTATGTAGATGGGTTTGTCTGCGGGTTGCTTGAATGTTTCAACAGAGACTAATGAGTAGGAAAAATAATTAGCAATTAGAAGACCCAAAATTAACTGTGTTTGGGTGATGGTTCCTACATTTTGGCATAGTTGTACGGATTTGACCTTGGTGTCTCTTAGCTGCCAAGGCGATTTTATATTAATTTAATTTTTGAATTGTTTTTTTTTTAGTTTCTATTATGGACGATTTTAATGTATTGCATCGTTCTCACATGAATGAAGTAACCAATATTTTGTAACCATATTTTGATTTAAAAGAGTGTCCGTGGAGCTTCTTGCCCTTTCTTCTCCATAGGAACCTACGCTTTGGAATGGGCAACTAGCTTCATATTTCTGACTGATCTACCCCTTGACAATTCAAAAGTGCCTGTAATTGGTTTATTTGATAAATGCTTTGAGTTTCGTTTATGTCGTGTAAATCTGTCTGCACAATATCATCATAATTTCACAGTCAAAAGATTATGTGAAAATACTGATCTTTTCATAATTTAAGGACCAACGTATTCTATTGTAGTAAACATTCAAATAAAAATATAGTTTCTTACATAGCAATCTTCAATAAAAAAAATATAACAAGTTTTAAATTGATGATTTTACATCGATTATATCGTGAACAATTCCGCAGGGATTATCGATAACAATTATCTGTACATGTATTTAGGTAATCACTGCCGTTGTTACAAGATATTAAAATTATCGATTACATTTATTCCATGTAATTCTGATAGGAAGCCTGATTAAGTAAATAATCGTTTTTCTGTATGTTTTACGATTTCATTATTGTTTGATGTATCGCTACTTACTTGTTCTGGAGTTTAAATTATTTTTGCTTTATTTCGGTAACAAAATCAAGTTTGTAATATAATAAAATATAACTACAGACCAACTCCCCGTAGTTATATGTGTAATTCAATCAATTTATATATTCCTATATCCGTTCATTCACTACCTAATTACCTACTATGCACAAAATATGCGTATATTTTGGCGGTATCCACTTGGATGTGTTGCGATTTTGTTGATCCATATTCAGTAGGTGGTTTTCTTCAGAATTAATATTATTTTGGTAACAAAACTATTACGTCACGTACTCTTCGCCAGAAACCAAGCGACTTCATGTGACCCCATTTTTAGTTTCTACGAATTTCCTGATAATAACATCAAGTGTGACCTTCGTCAAACATTCACAGCTTTGATATTTTACGTAACGAATTATCGGTTAGCAATAAACAAATAAAACTTTTATTGTTATTGTAAATATGGACTAAGGACGTTTTTATTTACGTGCGTAGGCAGCCATTTATCATGGTGATTGAGGTAATAAAAATCATTGGTAGCTAGGTACCCTACTGCGAGGGTAGAAAACTAAAAAAGTTTTGCCAATACTCGTACAGTTATAAGGAAAACTTTCCAAAGTACCGTTCAATACCTGGTTCAATCCTATTGCAACTTTAGGTATAATAAACAAAACATGAGGTGTTAATAATGATTTTGAAAAAGCCCAGACTCCGAAGAAGTTGCAGTGATCAGTACAAAGAGTTTTTATAGTTATTGTAGCTAGGCAGTATAATGGACCTCTTCAGAACAGAAAAAAAAATCCTATTGATGAATATTCATCATCATCATCATCATTTCAGCCATGGGACGTCCACTGCTGAACATAGGCCTCCCCCAATGATTTCCAATTTGGCCGATGAATATTACCACGGTATAAATATGGATATTATGGAAATTAGGCCTATTTGATGAAATGATTTTAAAAAGATGCGGCGACCACTCGTCTCGTAACGGCACCCGCAACTGACAGCACCGCGACAATCGCTTGGGGATTCGTCATTGAGCGCGTCTGTGTGAGTATGCCGTTTCGAACGTTTACTACGTAGTTTCTGTACTGTCCATATTTATACCATCATATTATTTACTATCAAATACTTCTCTAACTTCACTTAACCCATCAGCTATTTCCAATAGTGATTTTCTCCACATATCAGTACTATCTAAGATCTATTGTTCTATCTTCCCGTCAGTTTGTTTGTCCGTTAATGCAGATGGATGGCCGACCACGTGATGATTACATACGGATGGCTGTAAGTGAGACAATCAGTGCTCGAAAGGAAGAGAGCGATTCACTGGCGCCAGCCGACCCTAGTTAAAATTGCGAGTGTGTTATGCTTCGAGTATATCTCTTTAGAGTATTGAATTGTTGATGATTGATTTTGTAGTTTTGGACGATAAAGATATAGTCACGAATAAATTCCGCTAATCGGTTTGATTGATATCATATTGTGGTATAAAGATATCAATGGTTATTTACATAATGTATCAATTTAGAAATCGATATATTATGTTAAAATCAATTCCCGTGCTTGCTCTCGCTAAATCTCGAAGATGGCTCGACCGATTGTGATAAAACTTTGGTATGTGGTTGTGTGCTTGCCGGAAAAGGTTCCAAAAAAAAAGGCCTTGCAACATAAAACAACACAGTAAACAACACGTAACACCAAGTATATTGAAAATCGATGTAGATGGCTTGGATCATTGTGAATTGCTAGCAAGCTTGAAAATATGTAAAAGTTTTCAACACACATAACGAACGACACGTAATTAAAAACCTAAAACCAAAAGCTCATCCAAATGAATTAGGACCGACAGAGCAGGATAAAAACTGTCACTATAAGTAAGTGGTAAGGACAATCAGTACAGCTGCAGAGGAAGAGACCGATTCGGTGGCGCCAACGGTTTTAAGGTCAAGAATATCATTGTTTTTTTTTTGGGTAAGTTGGTGGGATTGGTAGAGCACTTTCTGAAAACTAGATGGGAAAGTGGAATGTCTTGTAAAAGCACATGGATGAGGAATGCGGATATGAGGCCCGGACTCCACCAAACCGGAGATGTGCGGAGATGTCCGAAGTGGAGACGAGAAGAGATTTTTTTCAGCTAGGATGTATCCAGTTGTGCGGAGATGCATACTAGCTAGACTGTAGCGGAGATGTGTGCTGGCTAGTTTTTTTCTTTTTTTTTTAACTTTGCCCCACTCTAGGAATTTCTCCTGTATTGTGGGTACGTTTACAAACATTTAAACTCACATACACAAACTGCCAAACCCGGAACAACTAATTGTAGGTCATACAAATATTTGTTCCGTGCGGGAATTGAACCCGCGACACGCAGCGCAGCAGTCAATCGCTTAACAACTGCGCCAACCATGTCGTCGAATGGACCTGAGTTGCGTGCTGAGAGCATTGGATGTTGAGAAGAACGCACATTTTGTCTCCGCCGCGCGCCTTTGCTTTGCCTACTTTCGAGGCACAGCTCACATCTCCGCTTCGATCACGCCATACAAATATCATCTCCGCTCAGTGGTATCCACTGAAGCTGAGTGGAGACGAGATGTGTGAATAACGAAGTTCTATTGGTTGTTAAAAACACATCTCCTCTCTTCTCGTTTCGACTGCGCTTTGATGGAGTCCGGGCCTTAGGACCACAGGTTTGTGTCGTTCGGAGAGATAATAAACAAACGGTGTTACAGTAAAGCCGTTAGGCTCAATTTACATTGCTGCGGAACGGTGTGGAAGCGAGCTTTTGTAACGATATTGTACATAGCAAAATTAACTTTATGTCAATTGTCTAACGTAAAAACTAGATAGAAGTGCGAGAATTCTCCAATAGACGCGCTACCTGCTATTTGGCTCGTATCTAGTTTGTGCGTTACACTATTGACATAAAATCCATTATGCTTTGTACAAAGCTGAAGGGACTCGTGACTAAACGATAACAGCCGCACGGGTCGATTGAAGGTTAACTTACGCTTGCCGCGCTAGATTCGTGGATGGGTGACCAATGACCATCCATTACATATTGAGACCCCGCCATGCCTCGGAATGGCTGTTATTTGTGAATCTTTGATAGTCGTTATGGGTAGTCAGAAGGCCAAAAGTCTGACAACCAGTCTTACCAAGGGGTAACGTGTTACCCAGAAACTGGGTTGTGGAGGTCAGATAGGCAGTTGCTCCCTGTAAAATACTGGTATTCAGCTGCATCTGGTTGGACAGGAAGCCGACCCAAACATAGTTGAGAAAAGGCTAGGCTGGTTTATGCTTTGTACAAAAAATCGCTCAGGTACATTCTGTTTTGCGGCAATGTAAATTTAACCTTAAGAAGTTGTTTTTAATATGAGTGATGTTGCGATTTGATTCTAGTGCCCTTAACGTTTAAAGTGCCAAAATAAATTAATTTTGTGTTATCTTCGATCTAAAAGTCGACCTATGAGACAACATGTCTTAAACACAGTGGCCATTTGCCCATCTCATGTAGACGAGTGTAATACAGGATAGGAACAAAACCGGCAAGGACAATCAGAGCAAAAGAGGGCGATTCGGTGGCGCCAGCTAGTGTTAAGGTCGATTGTCGGGTAAATCACATCCCACCGGTACTGGTTGTACAGTGACGCCTTGATGCTTGCTAATGCCTTGGTAACTTTCGTCGACAGAAGAATTTAAGTTTTAAGTGAGAAAGTTTTGAAGATTGGTCCTACGGTTCACTTTGAAATTAAAATTGATATCTAAGCTTGAATATTGGAAGTCTATCAAAGTTAAATTGTTTTCAACAATGATTAGGATATTAATAAAGTTGGATTAATTGAAAATCACTTGGCAACAATATTATTATGATTACAAAGTAAGATGGACAACGGCTCTAATAAATATTAATATTTTAGTGGCTTGAGGAACAAGGTGTTTAAAGTTCACTCATCCACCATTGAAAAGAGAGGATACTCCGACCAGACGGGTGTCGTGTCTGGCAGGTAACTGCCCAACGATTGATGTCGGATAGTCTAATGGCGCGGTGCAGGATTTGTGTGATGTCAGGATTTTGTGTGATGTAGATGCCGCTACAATATCGAATCATGAGTCAAGATTTATAATTTCATTAATCCTTTGTATTACGTCACATGTTGGATTCATTGAAAAAAATCTAACGATGAAGATAAGCCTAAAGCACGACATTAATTCACTACACTTGAGTTCTTCTCTCGTTCTTGCAACATATAAAACAATAAAAAAATTAAGACCATCAAGTGAACTCAATGCCGCCGACTGACCAACGAAATTGGTAAAATTTGGAGTACATCAATTACTATAAATAGAAATAGATCGTCACTGTGTGAACAGGGATATCTATTTTTAAATGGCCACGCCTGTCATTGCAGCAATGAATCATGATGTGAAACTAGGAAATAATGGTGTATCTTTGAACATAAAACTAGCATTTACCCATTATTCAACAATGATCAGAAATCTTAACTTATTGATCGGAAAAAGCTTTACTAACACAACATGCACGTGAGGTACGACAAAACCCTCGGAGAAAGAGTTATCCAACTTACTTTGCATTAAAAATAAGAATAGCTACCGAAGGTAAATGTCAAAACATTTCAACCACTTACACAGCAAGGAAAGAAACCTTAATATTTCACAGTATTATAGATAAACTAGCAGCGCCTCGCGGTTACACCCGCTTTAGTCTTGATCCCGTGGGAATATCGGAATAAAAAATATCCTATGTCCTAATCCAGGTCATGGTCTCCCCATGTACCAAATTTCATCCAAATCTGTTCAGACGTTTTAGCGTGAAAGCTTAACAAACTCACTTTCGCATTTATAATATTATTGTAGTTAAGGTGATAAATGCCCTTAATTTGAATCCTACTTGTTTACTAATTTCAGCCAAATGTCAATGTAACATTTCAACTCCTAACACCATTGAGTACTCCAAAACCTTTTTAACAAACTTTCCAAGAAAAGCACATCCAAAGTCCAATCAAAATCATACAACAAGACTGTTAAAAAGTCGCCATACTTGAGCACAAAGTTGAAACAAAAGAGTCGCCGAACGGCGCCAATGTTACGAGAATCAATGACCGTCGTCCGGGCGAAGCAGATCATTAAATTGACGCTCGCCACGCCAATTGTGACATCGCTTCCTGTGATGAAAGGTTGGACAAGTTGTAGAATGACAGCGGGACTGTAGAAGCAAAGTTTCATGGGATATTTGGAATGCAATATTTTAATCAAGTTTTAATTATCTTTCAAAAAGTTCTGCTAATTATTATGAAGACGGATATGGGATACAGCGTGCTTGGAAAAACAGAAGACGACGTTAAGAGAGTTAATAAAACTCCGATACTGAGGGTGGTCTAATACAAAAGGAGGAATTCTTGGGAGAACCAGAGAAAATTCCCCTTTGCTTTAAAGATAAGCAAAATTTAAAAATATCTGGATTTAAAAGATTCTGGTCCAAAAACTGACAAAACGGCTGAGGCTATGACAAGATTGACAGCAGTTAAAAATTAATCGTAGATCCTATTGATAACGCTTTATAACACTAGGAAGGTGAAGCACCCGCTGTCGCTTCCAACATAAGCCTTCAAAGTGTCGCGTGCTGATTCTTCCATGTCGAAATATAACAGGGATTTATCTCAGACATTACTTTAATACGGCTCGGATCATACATTAAGTGTTTGTTAGCTTTATATCACTTATGCTGTTGCAATTTTCAATTGATACTGTCTGCGATGTCCTAATGTTTCTTTAGCTGCAATTCTAAGTGGTGTTTACTCTTTTTATTTATTGTTTCACGTAACAGATTCTGCGTCATTGCAAGGTTTCCTCTCTGTGTTAAGATATTGTTTTTTTAATCATGGAAAACTTCCGTCTCGTGTCATTCATGGTTTCTACATGGTATAAATCCTTGGTTTAGTAACGAGTTTAGCTCACTTACAAAATTATTTTTAAGGGTTTGGATATCTGATATGAATCTACTAAAAATGACTTGAACCTATTCAAAACTATTTCAAGTGAAATAAAGATATTGCACATCATTTTTACATATAAAATTATTTGGGAGAGTCAAAAGTATACATATATAAACCTCATGATTCAGCTTCTCAATATAAACTAAAAACAATGCCGCCCCAATATCAGCTCCTATTAAAACAACGACGAACATTCATTAATGTATCAATCATATCAGCTATCCAGACCACACATTAGCACCTAAAATAAGAAAGCTAGATATAATATCGCATCAAATCATGTCGGCGGGCAGGCGCCTGGGGTTCGGCGCCTCAAATGACACGCGTCCGGCTTCTGCGGATCGAGTGTCCGATTGTGCTTTATTGAATAATTTTTCGTGTTCTGTCTCCTTAGAATTCGTATATGAATGTCGGAAAAAGCTTTTGCCGGCAGAAGTAGTAATTTCTTTAAATTAAGGATTGCACAACAATTAAAAATATGTATGCAAATCTGTTATCGTTTCGTTTTTTTCAATATCTTGGATTCATTTGTAGATTTCAAGTCGTTAATTAAATGCTTTGATATTGCTGCTTTTAACGATAAAGTAATCATTGTTCATCGAAGACATTTGTGACTATGTCTTCAAATTGAACACCATCAACATTGTTATCTTAATCCTGTACCTATCCTAATCCAAAATAAGTTACTTAGTAATTATCATCAGAATTATTTTCTTTTACACTTTCATAATAAAAGTGAAAGAAAATCACCATAGCATCGAAATATATATTAAAACTAGCTGCATCACTACTCGTTGATACTCGTGTTATCACAAAAGGCAGCCGCTCAGCATCAATTAGTGTCCGTCGAACAATACTTCACTCAATGGACGGCGGCCATTCATTCGCGTATTATTAGATAGTAATGTGGTCCAATCGTTCGATAGGTTAGAGAGATGAATGGAGCCGGTTGATGATGAAAGTTTAAATACGGTTTTTATCCGGCATTTTACCAATACTTTTTAGCCTTGTGAGATTTGATTTCTTCGCCATTCACAATTTCATTATTAACGGTAAAATAGGTTCATTATTGTGATACTCATTTGCTTTATCCAAGTTTATTACCATGGCTGTTGTCATTGTTGTTTTATATTTTAAATATACAACATGTAAAAAAACCCTGTCCGATCAGTGAGGGTGTTGTTAGGTATCGTACTGAGAAAAAAAAACCATGTGTAATTTTACCGGGTTATTACAAGTCATAATTAATGACCCTTGTTGAATATTCGTTAATTTTAATGGATTTGGGGTAATTTTGGTACTAAAAATGTAAATTTTAATTAGCCTTTTCATTTTCAATAATAATTAAAAAAAAACTTTTTGGTTTATTTATTGCAGTACCTATGCGCCTCTTTCGGATCAATCAGGTTTCTTTTACATATTGTATATTCACTGTAGGACTAATATAGTATTAAGAATTAGTATCTATTATCTACTGTGCACCAAAAAGTTGTATTTTTGTTATAAATGTATTATGTAAATGTGTTATGCAGGGCATTTCAATTTAATTAAAATATTGAGTAGATACATCGGGCTTTTGAAAATCTTTGTCACCAAGTCAGCATGTCTCTCTGTTTAGTATGATCCACCATGTCGCATTGCTAATCGCAAAATCTGAACTCTTTACTTTTTTGGTTGCCTTTTAGTTGTTAACCAAAAAGTCCCCTAAAACTGCAACAAAACCAAGTGCAGTAACTCCAAAGCCACCGAGTTCTAATCCGGGTGTCGCGTTACCGTCCTGGGTGGCCGCATACAGTACATTATTATAATTGGCCAAGAACAACGCTCGACTATCTACAATCTAGAGAATTCTCAACGGAAACTGATCGATGTTATGTCATGATTATATTAATATTATATTAATAACACTTGTTTGTTGGCCGTTTACTGTTGACAGCCCTTCATATGCTACTGCTATATTATTATAATATTTGTAAATCTCGATCATGCGGTGTAGTGGTTGATGCAGTTTTATTGGCAAATAATGGCATCCTGTCAAATATGACTTAAATTCTATACAATTTCAAAAGGATAACAAAGGAGGCTTGTAAGTAGCCAATATTTCGGATAATCATGAGCATCTTTTGCAGAAAAATATGGTAAAATCGAAGTTAAGATAAGACTAGGTAGATAAAGGTATATGAGTATATGTACTTGACTAGAATAAGACAGATAAGGTTACTTGATCTTATTTGCACAACAAATAACAGGCTGATGTAACAAAACAAAAAACGTTTGTCGAATAAAAACGAATTGCCATTATTTAAATTAATTCCAAGAGAAATGCAACTTTATAACTTTTGATAACAAATCCAGTTGAAACAAAAAATTCTAGCAACCAACCAATTACTAACTACAAAGAAACTCATCAGAAAACACAGTTCATTATAAAGAATACCATAAAAAATAAGATAAACAGAAACGCATGACATTCTTATCTGGAGACAAGCGGTCTACAAGACCCAGATATCTGTAACACTAAGCTTTTGTACGATATAAAGAATCTTTCATTTTTAACTGCAAAACACGCTGGTCCTTAGGTCAGCGGGGTCTCAGCTTCCTCACTGATTAGCAACAGAAAAATATTTTTTGTTAACGATAAAAAGTTGCTAATTAAAATAAAGCTTGGAAACTAACGGAGGAAGTCGTTGATTAGGAACGTTGGTACCCAATTATTTTTATTCTGATTGTTGTTCGCTAAATTCTAAATGGGTCAGATGGGAATAACAAAGGACGGTTTAGTAGCGAACAATGATTTGTAGAGGAAAGGTGACACGTTTTTCTAAATATGAGATGCAGTCCTCATTAAGAATGAGTCATTCCTAATCCTAGTAGTTGATCAGAAGAAAAAAGAATGGTCGATGTAGCCCAATTTGTGCCATAGTATTTCTTTCTATTTTACTGATAGGTTTTGGTGCTGTGATATTTGGTTATAGGTCAGTAGGTAGCTTCTTACAGTTATTAGAGTTTTCTTCAATATTCTAACCTCCACAAAACCTAACTTTTGTCTAACAATTCTTCCTATTTATCACATCTTACGTCTTACCGCACAGGCATGGCGCCTGTCCTACATTAGTCACTCCTGACTCATTGTTGACTTGTCCACTAAGAGTTCCCACGTTCACCCCGCCCACAACCTCCATTTTCAGATGCAACGTCCGTGATATCCAATCAACGGGTTTCCTTACTTTAGGAAGGTCAAGATTGGCATCGAAGTTAATTTCTTCGAGATTGTATGAAATTATAGGATCGTTGTAGTTTTGAATATTTTCAATTACCTATGTGCTCTTAGTAATATCAAATCCATAATGTATTGAAACAATTTTTAAAGCTAAATAAGTAGAGTATGCTTCTCATCATCATCATTTGATGTCGTCAAATGCAGCTTGGTTAAAGCTTCCGTTTCATCCATACCTTTGCACAATAAGACCAATTACATATTCATATAAATAGTAAAAACTGATATCTTCCCGCAGTATAAGTAACTTTAATTAATTTAACAATAACATTCTATGCACACGTCTGTCAAAATCAAGTCAGTGGTCGTTTCCCACGGAACCACGCCACCTACGCGTGTTCTTAGTCATAGTCATGTCCACTGTTTGTCATCTGCCACTTTAATTGATCCAAAGAGATCTAGTCGTAAATTAAATCGTGGCTCGTAATGGTCTAGTGTGTGAATATTTTTTTTTAAGTATTCGCGATAGAAATGGCCTTGGCTTGCCTTGGCCTGACTGTGAATGGATGCAGATGCGTTTATGGGATATTGAGAAGTAGGTTAATGTGATTGGTGATGACCTGATGACTTGTCACTTGAGATTTTGATTAATGGTTCATGTTCATAGCTTTGATTGTTTGGGTGTGTGTAATCACACAAATATCCCAGTTCAAACAATTAAATCATTAGCTTTCCAGGTTCAGGCGCATCTGCAAACTATACAAGACCTGTTTTTACAAGTAGGTACGACTACATTTATATTAATAAAATTGCAGTATTTTTCTCTTCCATCACAGCATTCATGCCCCATTAACCCCAACAAGTCCCTTCGTTTCTAAATCTTCAAGCACACTTCCATATTTAATTACCCAACCCATCGATGTTTGTATCTGGCACAAGAACAGTGTGGCAGCGATTAAATTGTACAATCTTCTGGCTCGTGATTGGCGTGCGAACGCTGGAATGGGTTAAGAGGTGTTAATTGTGCGAGATTGAATGTTTTCTCAGGGCAGAATTTCAATTGGACGCAATTGTTACTTCGTCTGATGCTGCTTTTTTATAGAAGAAAAGGTCTCTCATCTATTTTTTATTAATATTTGTTTGCGGGGATTTAGATGTGTGGATCGGAAAGTTTTTTGATATTTTTTTTAAATTTTCGTCTTGCGGTCCAATCTTCAAGTTTTGAATTATGTTGCGGTACGATATGGTCTATAATTGTAATGATCAAATTAAATATGGGTCGTTGACTCAACTTGTAATAAAATTAATTGAATAAGACTAATTTTAAAATAATCTAATCAAACTAAATTCTTATGGGTAAGAAGGATCACACTTCAATTCGTTACTTTTTTAGTAAAAATAGATGAACTAAAATCCCGACTGAAACACATACTCGTGAGACTGGTCCCAGCTGAATTGGGGTCAAAGTCGCCGTTCGGATAGTGTTACAATACGTAATTCTTATGCTTTAGACCTTTGGAACTAAAAACCACGTTAACAGTACATGAAAAATCTTAAAAGCACATATTATTATCAACGTATGTACAATAATTCAACTATCATATTCAAAATAATATCTTAGGGTGCGTCCAGATTATATAACACGTGTTAGATACATAAAGTTTTGTTTTATATTAGGTCCACATTATTTAACATTGCAAATCTGTCTATAGAAACATGTTACATAACTATGTTTTATAACGTGTTATGTTATATAATGTGGTCGCACCTTTAGAATTTAGAACTCAAGTCAATTTTATTTATGATTTTAAGATTATTTTGGTGATTCGTTCTTATTTTATTTCCAAACGAATGGGTAGTGTGAGTAAATTGTAGCACCTACTGATATAATGTAAAGCCAAATACATTCATATTGATTATTCTAGTAAAAAAAAGTTCCAATCAGAATTCAATACGCCGAAAACAAAATATTCCAACCAAAATTTTGTATTAATCAAAATTTTCTAACTAACAGGCCACACACTAAAAATGTTTCATCCAATCTAACCCTATCTACAAAGTCAACCAATTTGACTAAACCGCCAGTAGTCGGCATAATAAAAACAGTTTCAATCAATTCCATTGCCTATGATTCATTGTGCTCATTGGTCAGTTGCGCTTTGATGTCAGCCGCCCGTTTCGCAACAATTGGACACAGGAAGATTCTAATAAGGTTAAGATTTAAAGCTTTAGGGTCAATGAGGAATGGAGTTTGGACTAGATGGAAGTATGGAATCGAATGATTGATGGTAATTATGGAGTAAAAGAATTTGTATGTGAATTTGAAGGAAATCTAGTTAAGTTTGGAGATAGAGATTTGACGGTACATTTCTCACTTGAAGTGATTGTTTAATAAATTAGGTAACATTATTTCAAAGCATGAAAATGAAATATGTTTAATTCAGGATGATGTTATTCTCGTTTTAACGGATAATACCGAATGAACACTCAACATTTAACATGTTGTGATCAAAACAGAAACACGGAAGATGTGCTGTTGAGTTTTAATGAATGGGATGGGATACGATTTACTCAATTTAATTTTGTTTTGTCATTTTCCTACTGTAGGAAAATTACGAAATGACAATGTTGTGTGTTATACAATGCCACGGCGATGTGGCCGCTTGTATTTTTCTGATCATTCATGAAAAATTAACTTTAAAAGGAGGGGTCTATCTTAATTTATTTTTCTTATATTTTTTTTCAAAATCCCCCTATGAATTTATGGACTTATATTTGTGTTTTTTGAATAAATACAGATTTTTTTTTAGAAAAAAATATCTGTATTTTTTCAGTCGAAAAAATATAATAATAAATGTTACTCATAAGCTTTTAGAAATAATGAACAAAATCAAAATCGAGCCAATAACATCAGAGATATGGCAAACGCTACTCAAAAATGAAAAAATTTAATAACATGAAAAATATAAAAAATAAAAGAACATAAGATTCCCCCCTTTTAAAGTAAATTTTCGATAATTTTTCATGAATATTCAACAAAAAAGAAACGGGTTGTCACATGCCCATGGGCGACATTATTACACACAGGCCTGTCCTAACGGTCCTGGCACGACCATATTGTAATACTACTTGAAATATAACAAATGAGGACCACCTCAGCAGATAAATGTGTGAAATCTTGAGCATCTAAAAATCTCTCGCAATCAACTAATCATCTGCTTGTTGGGCCAACCGCATCAAAGGGTCCATTAATAATTAATTTGGGCACTAAATCGCCTTCACACGACGAAGGGATTTGCCGATCCGGCCACGTGTGCCCCATTAGCGTAATGGCGATCCTGGAATCTTTATCGTTTATCTAATCCTGAGATGAAGTCCCGTTGAAATATGGGACGAAGTTTTGGATTTGAGCTTTCATTCCTGTTTGCGATTAATTACATGGTTAAAGTAATTAAAATTAATAAAGGCAAAGAAAAGTATGCTATAACTAGTAATTTTGGAATCGTCGTGGAAACTATATAACATCTAACTCTAAGCATGGCTAACGCTAAGTATGCTATACCTAGTAATTTTGGAATCGTCGTGGAAACTATATAACATCTAACTCTAAGCATGGCTAACGTTATTGTAAGAGAGAAATATAGAAATGTAGGGTAGACTCCAATGAGCTTTCTTTTATCCAAAAAACCTAATACCTAGTTTATTATTTCTGTATTCATATTCAGATTACGGATCCTGTAGGGCACAGCAAAAAGTATAAAATTAATTCATAATATAAAAATTAAATTAAATTAACCTACCTTACCTTGTGTCTTTCATTAACCTGATTCTGATCTTTGATACAAGTTCATCGAGCATCACGTCGCCCATACCCTTAAGAATTTCGTCTTCTTTGTCACACCGCACACGAATTATAATTTTTATGACCGTAACGCAATGATTTAATGCGTGCAGAATTAACTGTGTGAAGCGGATGTAGGATGTTGCCAAGGACGTGCGATTTTAATGTCGTCGTTTTGTCGCGGGTAACACATGTTCGTCTGCTTCGCAATTGATGCTCGCATGTTTTTTTTGTCGTTTGTCAATGGTGTAATAGACGCCCGGATGATTCGCTGTTTATTTTAGATTGGAAGCTTACTAATTAAAATGTTGTGAATGAAATATGTAGTTCCTTTCCACAATGGCTATGGCTATTGTGTGCCTACTTACGTTCTTCCCCAAATGCAACGAGGAAGACGAAAACGGATTACGTATTTTTAGAAACTGTTTTTGAATTCCTAAGCAATGGTTTAACTAACGAAATATATGCACTTTCCTGGAAATCTTGAAAGTCTTTTATTTATTATAATAAGAATCAACTTGTATAAAAAAACACCCATTAACTTATTTTTCTCCTACTAAAAGCTTTGTTACTGTTTCCTTTCCTAAACGCCTTGAAAATGTAGGTGCCATTTTGAGTAACTGTCCAAATTTTTTGATTGTATCTCATTTTTATCATCAAGAACCTTACTTAACCCTGCCTACATACAAGATACACACATTTCTTTTCCGCACAGATGCGTAACATCACAAATAACATTGGTAAAAATAAATCGCATAGCTCAGTAGCGTTTCGTGTCGACGGTAATTCATTTAGGGGGCCTGCTAGTAGTGCCGAATGTAACAAATTAGATTTCCATCCAGAATGATGGATCGGCTGTGCGGTGTGCACTTCCACGCACAGAAATCAGGTCTTCATACTATCTGTACTTATGTAGGTTTCAGTAGCTGTGTTGAGATGAAAAATTTGTTTGGATTTACAGATATTGTACGAAAAAATTTCTTCCCAACTATGAAAAACAACGATGTTAGAATTGCATGATCATTTAACAAAAATAACTAAAACCAATTGTTCTAAGATACTGCATGGTACCGAAGTAATTTGTTAAATGGCAGTTAAATATGTGTGTGAGCTTCCAGAGTGACCAAGCTGAAGTGGGCTGGTCATGTTCATCGAAGGACCGATGGCCGTTGAACCAGACGAGTCCTGGAGTGGAGACGTATCGGAAAACGTAGCGTGGGATGCCCCCCAGCTAGATGGACCGACGACCTTAAAAAGGTGGTACAAAGTGGATGCGGATGATGAAGGACAGGATGTTGTGGCAAAGCCCAGGAAAGGTCTATGTTGAGCAGTGGACTGCAGTGGATAGGCAGAGGAAAAAAAAAACACACAAGAATTTCCTTGACTACCAAATGTAGTTAAATATTAAAGTTCAGGAAGACTTACTTTTTCCGTATTCCGCCTTATGACTGAAGCCAGGATAAATAAGATATCCTATTTTAACCATTAAATAATAAGTATTTAATAAATAATAATAATAACTACAATATCTCTGCGAAAAATAATCAACGAAATCTAGCAAACAGATTACAGAAAACAATTAATATCTAAGAAGATATTATCCGGATTGTGTATAATATCCACGTTGGTTGTCGAGACATCTGATCCCAGACATAATCGGATTTGGCTGATCGAACACCGGCCGTTATTGGGTTTGCCATTATTTCTGTACGACACGCAACTAGACATTGATTTTAATGATATAGCGTGGTTTTTCTGTTTACTTATTAGAAATGATTGAATGAATTATTTATACTGTGGAATTATATGAGCAGGCAACGTTGCAGTTTTAAAAGAAGATGTAGTGGCAAAAACTGCAAAGAGTTTCCTTGGATGGTTTGGTCATGTTGGGAGGATGAATGAAAGGCGACTAACAAAATGTATTTACAAGGCAGATGTGACTAGAAACGCCGGGAGGGGACGCCCTGGGACGACATATACTGACCTTATTGGTGATGTTCTTCAGAAAGGACAGGTGCGTAGTACTCGCAACCGGGGTGCGTGTATGATCAGATGTATGAACGTAAACGAAGCAAAAGGAGTATGTAAGGATCGTAGCAGGAGGCGTTCTGTAGTTTCTGCCTATCCCTTGACAAGAAAGCATAAAGCATGTTAGTAGAATCTTGTTTATAAATACATAAATGACTACTAAGGAATATTTGAAAACAAAACCGCAAGTTTTTTTTGTAATAATTTAAAGTTAAGATGTCCGTATCAAAAGAACAATAAATTTTATTTCATAGCTTTAGGTTTATTTGTCTAGTTATTAAAAGAGTGGGTACCGCTAAGTATGCAAAAATATCTTGCATGCACGTATTATCAAAAACAAAGTCTTGAAAAACATCTGCATCTATTCAAAAGCTATTTGAAATGGTTTAGTTTTACGTTTAAAAACGAATAAATCTCATTGAACTTCCTTTCTTAAATCCTTTTTTAAATACCAAAACGTATGTTAATTTCTCCCTCATAAAAGTTTAAATACGCGTAAAACAATTACAATTTTGTAATCCGCAAAAAATGTTCGTAATTTAACAATCGAGCTAGCACTTAGAATGAGGAGGGTTAGGCGCGTGCCGGGTCTAAGGGACCCGCCGGATTACTGTAACGGTGCTATTGTACTTTGGGTACTTTTTGCCCTTTCGTGGCCGGTGCAGGGTTGATTGGAGTGCTATTTGAGGATCTTCTTTTTTTAAATATTGCATTATTTTTGTGTCAGAGCGTACAAAGAAGGGTTGTAATGTCATTTGTGTTTTTATTTCTTCTGAATCCTTAACTTTTAGGTCTTTTTTAAAGCGTTGCATTGATTTTGGTACCTACCTATTGTTTTATTTTTCCGATAAAACGTATAATAAACTTGAATGGTATTTTTAATTGAATGTAATTATTTAAATTATACTCAATGAATGAAGTGAATTAATATCCTTTCTATCATTCTCGTTTAATTTAATGTTGTAATTATCTATTAAAACAATTAATATAATTTTTGATTTACGTTTTGTGGTAAATCAAAAATAATATTAACTGTTTATTATACTATGTTTACACTGTATATGAATTACTCACAATATCAAAATGATGACTTAGGTATAGGGCACACGTTATGGTTGAGATTTGTTAATCAGTCCGATATTATTGTTATTTTCCTTATACATGGCTATTAAAATTATAAAATAATAGTAGGTATGCCTAGGATTATCTAAAATTAATATTAGTGTTATATAAAGTGAGTGTTGTATTTCGTACATGGAACGGTGAAAAATAAATTTAATGTGGGTTTTTTCTATATTCATGTTATCAACATAGAACAACGCTAATTAAAGCTTAATCAATAAGTAGATTTTCGCTCTTTTAATAACAGTTAAAAGAAATAATATTTAATTGATATGAACACAACATGAAGCTATAAAATCTATGTAGTGTTCTTAGATTAATTTTTTTTTACATGACTTTCTTACAGATATCCGTTTTAGATATTTTAAGACTGTGAATATTTGCAATTTTTTTAATCAATTCTGTTGTTTCTTTATTTATTTAATTATAATGTCAAATGTACATTTCAGTTTCAGTTGTAGGTATTGATATTTTTCTAAAACGTGTTTTATTATTTTAATTGTTAATACCAGTGACCAAAATCTGCCTAGCCTTTTCACAACTAGGTATGTTGGAGTCAGTTTCCAGTCTAACTATGCCGATGGATATCAGTATTTTACATTTAGCGACTTGCCAATCGTACCTGGGAACCCAGTAACTCGGTAATACGATACCCCTTGGTAAGACAGGTTGTCAGACTTTCGGGCTTCTAACGGCCCGTAATGACTGTCAAAGATCCACGAATGACAGCCGGGACCAACGGCTTAACGTGCTTTCCGAGGCACGGAAGAGTCTCGGTATGTAAAGATCACCCACCCACGGACCAAGCCCGGCAAGCGTAGCTTAACCTACTGGATCAACCCGTGTGGCTGTTATTACTAAGCCACGAGTCCCTCTAATACCTAAACTATAACATTTTATTGGAAAGAAAGAATCTATACATGTTACTTATATTAAAAATTGAAATCGCTTTTAGTGTCTGTCTGTGTGACCACGTTGCTCTTCTCAACTCCGTAACAGATTTTGATTCTGTTTTCACCATCATTAAGAGAATTCATTCCGAAACGTTTATGTAATAATTATACAGTAGTATTAAACTTACAAATAATAATGAAAACTCGAAGTTTTGTCAACTCTTAAAAACCGTGCGATCCAGGGCCGGGTCTCTAGTAAATTATAATTTTGAATACTGGTTCTAATTTTAATTCAACCAATTCAAATTCCATCAATTTAAAATAATGAAAATGCAGAATAAAAAATTCCCATCTTCCATAAACGGAGAATGGAAATTCCGAATTAATATTTGGATTGCATAGAGTATCGGTATCCGGTATCGTTTCCTTTGTGTTCTGGTATCCAGGTATCGTGTGAGAACTTTAATTTCCTTTGACCAATCAGAATTAGAGGGTTCGTCTGTGAACGTATGGAGCTTGTGAAGAGAAAGGTGGCTTAATTTAGCTATGGTATAAGATGTTCGTAGTGCGGTTCATTTCGAATGATTTACAAATAGGTATAAGTATTTTTGCATTTGGAATGTGCCAATTAACGGTTTTTTTTAAAATTATCAACAGAAAATAGTGAAACAAAAAAAAAAAAAAGGTTGTAATCAGTAGCCTTATGGAACTTGCTAAAAATTTTGAATGCAAACCAGGAGACAATATAACTTTTCCTTTTAATAAAATATTAGCATAACATAGGTACCTACCAAAGCTTTTTGAGGCAAACCTGTTTCAAAGGTTTGAACAGTAACTTACTTCTTAGAACTATTTTTTTCATACCTCAAAAAGACTACGCTCTGAATCGTTAAGATTAAAAAAAAAAACTAATTATCATTTCTGTTACTCTTCCAAATATGAACTTTTCTTATAACATAAAAGATACCGGTTCAAATTAGCAACATAGATACATAAATAATAGCGAATAACAATAGGTAGGTACTTATAAAAAATTTTTTTTTTTTTTTTAGCATACCTACTTCAAATACAAGAAAATAAACTTCTCAATCCTACATCTCAGTACTAATACTAACTTATAGGTTTGAATCCTATATATCAGTACTAATAAGTATTAACCAGGTTTGAATCCTACATCTCAGTACTAATACTAACTTATAGGTTTGAATTCCCAATAGATCAAGTAATAACTTAATTAAATGCCTAGCTGCACCCAATAACCTCATAATAATGGTCGGGTGTCATTTGTCAAGGGTCGAGGGGTGACAATTATGTTCCCTTTGACAGTTGTATTGATTATGTGATCAGCTAGCTGGCTAGAGAAATTGGATCATTTTGAATGTAATATCAATTTACAATTGGTCCTTTTGCATTTTTGGATTTTTTTTGCTGAAAGGTGAAATGGAAAACTTCTTTCTGGCCATCTTGGTAGCGTAGACCAGTGCGGATAGTTAAATATTCAGTTAAAAATATTTGAAATTATATTAAAATGATTATAATGCATCCTCTTAAATAGTTTGAAAATAAGTACTGGCTGGAATTTACTGCAAACGTTACAGAATTTGGTGCAAAAAAAATATTTTGGAAGCGAAATTAACGGTAAATTCGGCGCTTATTTCAGCTTTTATTAATCATTTTATTGAGTAATTTTTACAATTCTTTATTGGAATATTTTAAAAGGTAACTTTCGAATAACACAAAACCTGAACTAAAACCCTAAATATCTGTTTTGAACAGTTTAGAAGTACGTAGGTAATTAATAAAACCTTAATTTTGTATTCTGTTACAATAAACAAGTTGAAAACTTAACAGAATAATCACAGGATTATTCAGTAGGTAGTCCTCTATAGAAGTTTTTCAATATTTTATTCATAGACAAGCCAATTAGAATCTGATCAGAATGGACTCACTTTTCTTCAAAGCTTACTAAGGCTATTAAAGCTTTTATGTTTCTATTTTTAAAGAAAAACTCATTATTTTACATTACTCAAACAAGGGCAATTACCATTTAACTTGTGAATTAAATAACTTAGATCATGCCATCAGGTTTTAAACCCAAAACAACTTATGTTTTGAAACTTTGCGGCTACTATTCAGTTTCAACTGATTTATTTTAACAATATATGAAGAAGGCAGACAATCAATGAAACTTTTTCTAATTGTTTGCCTCTTTAACAAACATTTTGTTAGTTTAATAATAAAAACATGCAGTAAAAAGGAAAGCGGCACAAAGTATAATTTTTTTTTGAACGACCATTTAGTAGCAGTGCAATATTCAACGGTATTTATTTTTAAGATCCTGACGTTCTTATGGAAACTGCCTGAAGGTTTCCAATTAAAATCTTTACCAAAAATCAAAACAATAACAAAAAAATTATAAGCAGCTACAAAAGAGATTTTTCCTACCTTTCGGGGTGACAACTCTGAACGCGCTGTTGGAGACAGGCCTCGGGGATCCCTCCCGCAGCGAACCAGGTGAACCACTTCCATTCCTCACCATAGAGAAGTCCAGGGGCATCGGAGGCATCGCACTTACTTCCATTGTCAAAAAAAATTATGGCCTCCGACGCATAACACTCAAAACCTATAAACCGACTATAATTTCTAATAACCGACTGGATCAAACGGCCAAAATTTGGAATACCGAATTTAAAAATTCGAGTTTGAATTTGGAATGGCGAGCGTGCGCCCGGCGCGGGTGGCGACTATGTTTTAAGGCAGACACACACTCGCGGCGCGCTCTCGCGGCTTTCTGTTCTGTAAAGCCGAAAATCTCTAGAATCTCCATAGTGATTTCGACCTTATCGCTTGAGCCGTTTTTCTGTGGGCGTGGTGTGATAAGCCCCGCCTCGGGCGTCGCAAGCCGCCATGTGCCCCGAGTGACAATCACTTTGTATAGGTAACACAATAATATGATTCGTGATGGATTTTATTGCGCTACCGATGCATTTATACGCGAGCAATTTTTCGCTGGAAAAAATTTTCGCGTTCGCGCCTATATGTATGTGGATATTGATATGAATGGAGAGGTGTGTTATAAATATGTTTTTGTTGAATTGTTTTGTTATTGATACTATAATTATGAATCCATTCTGTCAATTTTCTATTTTTAATTACCTACCTAATGAAAAAACAGGTTATGTGTCTCTGTAGTAAATCTTTATGGAACAAATATAAAGAAAACGTTTACTAATAATTTGTGTTTTTTTAAAATAAAAATATAAAATTACCTACAATAAACTGAATATTTTCAGAAATATTTAGGCTTTTATAGTTTTTTTTTTTTAATTTCAATTATATTATAATACCTATGTAGGTAGGATATGGATGACCTGTTCATTATTTGCTCTTTATCAGTCTTACTCAGTAAGAGTCGTTTTAAATCGATCTTTTGTTCTTTTGTTAATTATTAATGGGCGGTCGGCATTAACTTAACAACAGCAGATAATTGTTGATTTTTTCAGTGCTGTCATTGTAATAAAAAGTTGAAGTTTGAAGACGACACTTTAAAAAAACAACATTTTTTTTCAAGGTTATCTCCTCCCTTTTTGTTGGTATACTAGAGTTGCTAATAGAGTTAACATTTTGTAATTTTACATGTAAAGAGACAAGCATCGTTAAATAATTGAAACGCCGATGTGCGAGTCCCAAATAAAAAGTACTCATGATTAGTTATTTTTGTAGTTCGCGTGCGTCCTGATTTTAGCAAAATAAATTAATTTATGTGCTTTTCTCTAAAAAAATAACTTTATTTTCATACAAAACATTAAATCACCTTCCCATCGAAGCTGTACCATCTAACCCTATAATGCCGGTTCCAAAAATCACCAACTCCGAAAACAAACACGAGTCGTATCCGTTTTAATAACGCAGCGAATTCGTCAGAAGATGATACAATTACCCGTGGACAGACGCAGTAAGCTCGCCGTCACGATCCGACATTTAAAACAATGAAAGCTTCAATTTTTCACAGCGGATGGCCCCGAATACGGGACGCTAATCCTGAGTAATCCTGACGCCTACGCACGCGTATTCTGATTGGGTGCGATTATTTTGTTAATATAAAAAATGTGTTAGTAATATAGTGCTGTCTTATGAATGGATAATTTGAGTTTTGATCGAGATTTTTAAAGAGCATATTAATATATTAAAAACACAATGCATATGATATAAATAAGACGTGCCTTACTTTGTACATTTAACAAAATTCTCATTGCTATCAATATTTTTGTTGTGTAACAGTCTTAGAAATAATAATATTAATTAATGAATGTGTAGTTAAACCATTTACCTACATGAAACTCTATAATTACGATTAAAATCTTTATATTCAGGTGTGAAAAACCCCACCGTTAAATCTCCATATTTCCCCAAAACAGTTTATAAATAAATTATTTCCTTGAAAAAAATATAACAATGCCGGACAAAGGGCACCGTAAATCCCAGAATAGGGAAGCAGAGCTTGCTTTGCGAAAACTAATTACACCTCCAGTTCGCGATGATAAAGCAAAGCCGTCGTATAGGATATTTTTATTCGGGACAAAATGAAATTCCCAACCATTCTACCATATTCCACTACCAACCTTACGTTAGCAGTTGTAGGGTTACTTTTCAATTGACAACTTCTCTTATTTCAAGTGAGCTACGGAAAAATTTTTACTACGTACTCAGTGCAAAATAATCCTGGCATAATCTCGCAGCTAAATCCCATTATTCTGATCATCCCCTCGATTGTAGTCGAGGAGCTCGGAAAAAACGTGGAATATGAAAATTGTAATCGTAATTCTGTCTTCGGACGTTTGATTTTCGGGATTTAGTCGTAAAAGTTGGCGCGGTCAGAAATCAGAATTTATTAGGATGGAAAGTTCTATGATTTCTTTTTTAGATCTTTGTTTTCTTGTGATTTTGTTTCAACTGACTATTGGTTGTATTAAACTCAAACTCAAAGCTCAATTTCAAATAAACCAATTACAGGCACTTTTGAATTGGTTGGTCAGTCAGAAAGATGAAGCTAGTTGCCCATTTCAAAGCATAGTAGGTTCCTATGGAGAAGAACGGACAAGAAACTCCACGGACACTCTTTTAAATCAATATACTGTTACAAAATATTGATTACATCATTCATGTTGAAATTATATATGTGAGAACTACGTGTAAGTTAAAGCATCCGTAATAAAAAAATATAAACAATTCAAAAATTAAAATAAGCTAAGAGATGACCAGTCCCTACTGACGGCGCCCGTTCACGAACATAACACATGGATTATGGTATTTTAAGACCACAAAATAACACAGTAATTTAATAACGTAAACCTATATTAAAATATGGGGCAATGAGTAAATGATAACACTCAATAGATCTGAAAAAAATTTACTAAAAAGAAAAACATCTACGTTGTGAGAAAAAATACTTTTCATATATTTTTAATTACCAACATAAGATTTTAACGACCAACCCTTTACAACCGCAATTTAGCTAATAAAATTTAGCGCAAACCATCAACCTGGGCTCCCAATCCTTTGCTCATTTTAATACAGTTTAAAATTCAAAATATCTGAGGGTCATTTACCCAAATAGCCACTCAAAAGCGAGTGTCAGAAACTCTGAGCAATTTTGTACGGGGCTATAAAGACGAAAAGCTTATTAACCCTACAGTTTTGAAGGGTACTCGGTACGTTTTCCAACTGGACACAGTGTGTACGTGCTGTGTTTTCTTTTGAATGTTAGTTTTTTGTGCAGGACTAAATTAAAAAATAAAATAATATTGTTGCTTTATTTTGTTTGTTTTGCTTTGTGCTGCATTTTATTAGTGATTAAGAAGCTGGTTGAAAACTAAGCTAGTACGGCTCTGCACATTGTACTAAGTAGGTAATTAGCAGTTGTTATCTAAATAATTAAGACCGCCTTGCGTCCGAATGCAACTTAACCCTACAAATGCCAACCAACACTAAAATTACTAATCACATTAAACTAAACAGTAACTTTCTTACTTCAACCTAATTACGGCAGAACTTCGCGAACTTACCTGCCTTACCTACCTACCTATGTAAAACCGTGTACGGGTCGTGCACGGTGTCCGGATCAAAAAACGTTGGAGTAGCGACCGGGCCAGTGTTGCGCATACCACTTTAATTATACTGAGTTAATTAATACGAAACATTACGACTGAGGCTTTAGAAACAGCGAGAGCTAAAGAGGCTATGTCCTGGAAATTTATATGACACTAAACGCGATCAGCACGTCTTAAATGTGTTCAAGAGCTGTCAATGTAATCATTGTTGTAAAATACTGACACTGACAGCTCTGAACGAAGTTAAGATGTGCTGATTGCATTCAGTTTAATTGAAGGAATTCGCTCTACGCTCTAAGCAGAATACATTCAAGAGCAGAGTGTGTATATTAAACTTATATCTAATGTGATTAATCAGATTGTTAACTATCACGACTAAAAGGAAAGTCAATGGTCTTTTGATAGACTACTAATTCAATAATTCGCCATGGACAATTGACTGTAAGATATTACACATATTTTTTTAATTTCTATATATATATATATATATATCTATAATTCGCATGGTGTACATAATAAAGAGTATTCTGTTTTGTTCTATTCTATTCTTCTCTGTTTATGAACTGACCCAGCAGTGTGATGAATCTTGTACCTAGTCTTCATTGACATTATTTTAATTAAACCGATGAAACCATTGGTGATATTATGTATCTCTAACATTGCACTTTCCAATAGCACATTTATGATTTTTCTAAATTTTACTAATTCCACCTGAATCGCGTTTACTCTGGCCCCACAATTACCCCAAAAGCTTAACTACAAGCAGGTAGTTCTCTCAAAAATCATTTGGTCTTCGCCTACGAGAGGCGTTTTACAGAATAACCCGGTTCTAATGTTTACTTTTAATTCACAGTCAAAATTTTATTTCAACTGGCGTCTGCTATTGAAGCGCTTTCAGTAACTTAGAGCGCTTTTTAGTGATAAAGTAGAAGAAAATTCTTAAGCGAAAATATTGATACATTTATGGTGTTTAATATTTTATTTTATCATATTTTCGACACGAACAACATTTTTTTTTGCACCACTTTTTTTTGCAAGACTGCAGCCGTATTTAAATTTGGATCATTAAGATCTAAATTTAAATTAACCAATTATTTCGAAGATTGTACTTAAGTTGTTTTTGAATACATGGTACTAAGAATACACTTTTTTTTTTTTAATTACTGGGAAAAGTCTATTAATTTCCTCTTAACTCAACAATACTGTTCTCAGAACTATAGTTTTTTCAACAACAGTGCTCAAAGTAAAGAAGGAAGTTTTGTCGCAACTAACTTGTTTCTAAGACATTAACTACTTGAAATTAGTGCGATGCAGTGACGGAGTGGCTGTTGTGTTCTTTCACAGCAGTAACTTTGCTGTTCTTTACTGTATTTAACAATATTTATTTACCTATTGCTAGATCTCTTAGTCTGTCCAGTATCTACATCTTTGTCGAATAAAAATGACATGGACTATAGTTGCCGCCATTACGTTTTTTTCGACAAGGATGTCATCATAATACAGTTAGTGACACTTATACATGACAGATAATAGGTAGGTAAGTACTAAACTAATCTCGAAACTGAAACGGTAGAACACCGAGGTAAGCTTTTCTTGTCCAAATATGTAAGAAGCCAGCCTCATAACTTTTATAAAAAACATTTTTAGAAATTTGGAAAGTAAAATAATCGTGTAACGCTGTCAATAGCCTTTCCCAACGACATTTACAACCAATTTAACTAAAAAGCGTACTCCAAACGTCACTTTAACAGGACTTTAATAAAAGTGTAAAAAGGAAAAGTTTCAACGTTCAAGCGGAGAAGCGGCTGAACGACCGCCCTTGCGGTATTTACCGCGGGAAATTAGAATTAAAATAAATACCCCCGGGCCGAAACAATTTGCATCTAGATGTGACATTAGTAGGAACAATTTTATCTTTTTGCAGCGGGTAGGTGAACAAATTAGAGACGAATTGGTCCGTTAGAATTTGTAGGGTTATTTTTGGGTGGCTGTTTTAGGGTTATTGGCTTTGTGTGTAGATTAATTTCTTATGTGTTGAATGTGTGTCATTTAGGAATTAGGAATTGTAGACTCAATGAAAATTTTGCTTAGCTAAAAAGCTTTTTTCTGTTTTAAACAGCTACCTACTATATTCATTTGTAATAAAACATTTCTTGATGTTTACTATGAATAATTTATTTTTAATGGTTATTCAAAACAGTAAAAGCTTTTGTAGCTTTTATAATTCTCGATATAAAACTTTATTCGCTTCATAAAAACATACTAAAAACTTTTCAAAAACTGACCTATCTAATAAACAATTAGGCTATTTAGTGTAGGCGCCATAAAAAATAATGACTAGGTATGTTAAAATGTATCTTTTAGTCTTAAGAGAGTAAGTAATTTTATTGCATGATATTATTTTCGTTCCATTCCAATTTTGATTCTGAATAGTAGAATTACCAGTAAATATCCATTCTGAATCCCCAAAAATTCCATAACTAATTCCGTTACAAAAACATATAATTCCAACCGATAAGCTGGCTTAACTTAATGCAATAAAATTGTAACAAGTCTAGATGTTCTAGAGGGGGTCATCGACACCCCACCACATGTCACACAGACTTCCTGTGCTTTATATTTACATGTGCGAATAATTCTATTGCTTTTAATGGAATTAATCTCTGTACCAAGACATGTTGCGTTTGCAGGGTTAAGTCAGTAAGTTAAAAACATGTGTATCTTGCAAGTGGTTTTTTTTCTCAGTTTTTTTTTATGTTTTTTTTTTATGTCCGTTGTGGTTTATATTTATAAATGTTGATAGATTAATTTTAGTTAATTAGATGCTCATAGTGGGGGATATAGAGTGATGATTTGGTTTGATTAATGTTAGATTTTTGTGGCCATTTTTAGCTTGATTTTTGTGGGGTCCTTATAGTCTTACCAAAATGAAATCTGTGTGATTGTGGAAATAAACAAATTCCTGAGGATTGTGGACTAAGGAAATAAGAGACTAAAGAAGACTTCTTCAAGAGATGGCTCTGAGTTTAGTTCAGATGAAGTTCAGATATCTCAGAGCCTCGAGTAAAAAAAGTCCAAATATCAGCGTGGACTTTCGCAATAAAACAAGTTTTGTTCTTATTGTTATTTTAAATACAATAATAAAATGTAACAAACAAAGTATTCCACAGTTACATAACGAGTGGTCCGCGCCGTCTGCCTGTCTGTCCCGATAAGTCGACACATGTTCACGACGTTAATGATCTGGAACTGCTACAAGTGTTTCACACTATTTAGCGTAGACTTAAAGATCCATAGAAAGCAGAGGGCTCAACTTTTTTTTATTTGATATGGAATTCTCTCTTGTCATTTGTAATAAAAGGCCAATGTACTGTAGAATCGTCTAAACTATCTGAATTCTAGTCTTATTTGTACTTTTTCTTTTCGACTCGAATTATTCCTGTCACACCATACGGATTCTGAACCATCCGGTCAAGACCATTGTAGTTATCAATAGTGGATCGTAATAGATTACACAATTGTTGTTGTTGTTATTTTGTTTGTGCAGAATAAACATATTTTCTTTCTTTTCTTTTCTTTTAATTCCATTTTACGAGTTATCCTTAACACACTAATATTATGAAGGCGAAAGTTTGTGAGTGTGTATGTTTGTCTCTTTTTCTTGTTTACCTTTATTTAACTACCTAGACCTATGCGACCCGCGGTTTCACTGGCATAAGTCTCGAGTCCGTATGACAAACGGGATAAAAATGGGTCTACCCATGTGCCAAACTTCATCCAAATCTGAATAGATTTGGATGAAGCTTGGCACATGGGTAGACCATGACCTGGATTAGGACATAGGATAATTTTTATCCCGTTTG
The DNA here is from genome assembly GCA_963853775.1 of Xanthia togata. Lineage (NCBI taxonomy): Eukaryota > Metazoa > Arthropoda > Insecta > Lepidoptera > Noctuidae > Xanthia > Xanthia togata. The sequence goes on along the minus strand of OY970798.1, from coordinate 5,838,257 downwards.
TCATAAAAGTGTTAATAAAAGATAAAACTTTTATAAAATAAAATAAATTTAGTTTGGTTTATCCTAATTTTACTGCCTCGTTGGTCTAGTGGTCGCAAGCGCTACTGCTGAGCATGAGGTCCTGCGTTAAATTCCCAGGTCGGGGAAAGTGTTATTGAGTTTTTCCATTAGGCATTTCTCGGGATTTGTGCCCGGTTGATGGCAATAGGCTCGCCCCCTATTAAATGGGAATAAAAAAAAACATTATTGGCGAAATGTGGGTGTACTACAGGTACTGAGGTGTACACCTCTGCCCAACCCTCTGGGGATTACAGGCGTGATCCTATTTTTAAACAATAAAGTGTCATATATAAATATCCTTTTTACGATTTATTTACCTTTATTTAACTACCTAAACCTATAAACTTGTTAAATAAAATAGCCACTGACTAAATTATATTTTCAAGTCGCCGGAAATTCCCTGATATAAATGTATAAAACTGGCCTACTCTATTCATTTCTAACTCTTCACACTAGTGTCATTAAAAAGAAGCTCATGAATGGAAGGCTCAACAGATATAAAACATATTCCTTGGAATATGTGCACGCTATAGACCATTTATACGAATTACTCGGTAGATAAATACAGCTTATTGTTAGTGGCTTTTGAGCGGAATTAGTCTTGGAATGGCTTGTATTGTTTTATTCTTCTGTCTTTTTCTTTTGCTTCCCTCCTCTTTATCAATACTATTTACAAGATTTTTATTAGCTTGGTTCGTTCGTATGTGTTTCCAATTTCAAGTTACTCCCATTGTCATCCATTTTTCAAGCACTTCCTAGCATCTGATTGAGCTGAAACTTGGAATACTTAATATAACTACGGGGACAATTTAAAAATATGATACCATGGAGCTGGCCTGATAGTGGTGCTCGAATATGGCCATGGGAACTCCAACAAAATAAGATTGCGTCGTTGTGTTTGAACTCGTTGATTTTGTCTTGACAAGAATGCACAAGATGGTGTCCAGGGTCTGATGATGGAGCCGAAAGGTGGCAATAGGAACTCCTCAACAAAACAAGATAGCACAATCTAGTTTTCTAGGAGCTTAACAAAAATGTGTATGGACTCAATTTGTTTGTGTTCCTAGAAAACTTTTTGCGTTTGCATTGATTGAATCATCTACTATTGTAATTCAATTATTTTATTTTTAAATCTGTTCCGATATTCACAGAATTGACACTGCTGCCCATTTTTCCAAGCCAATTCTCATATTTAAACAGTGCAATGCCTTCCATTTTCATAATTTAACTACATTCTTTGCGTTATTTACGCTGTCGAGCAGATGGACATAATTATGAAGCAATGGATTAGGAATTTCCTACAAAATTCTTCGCATTGTGAAGAGTGTTACGCAATTGGGGTGTAACTCCTAGAACCTTTAATTAAACTTATCGGCCTTTTGTTTTTTTTGTGCAGAACTCTCCAACACCATATCCAAATAAGGCTCCTTTTTTTTTGGATAAGAAATTATCAAATAACTTCCCCCGCCCCGGAGGGCGTGTCAGACTCTTACTGACTAAAACCCATCCGTGTTCCTTCAGTTGCCTGTACGTTGGCAGGGGCCACGGTATCCCTTTCGGACTTTCCCGCAACCCCGGCAGAATCCTGAAATGGACGCCTGATATACCATAGGCAGTCAGCCCCGCTAAGACTTGTAACTATTCTTAATTTAAAGAACCTAGTTCTAGTTTATTTTAAAAGAATGACTTGTAATTTATTTATTAACCAAACGAACAAATCATCGTTAATAGGATATGACGTAACAAAAGCAAAACAAGTGAACGGAAGCGAATCATTGACATGTGGTGCCAAGTCGTCTCATGCGAATTGATATGAGTCCATTCATTAAGTACATACCTACTACTTATATTCTACGCAGTTATTATTAACGTTTCAGCTTGTTCAGTGAGTTGGTCACGTTTGTGAAGTCGTTGTGTATTTATAGTACAGCAAATTAAAAGCTTGAATGAAACCTTTCGAACATTGTTTCTGTCTTAGTCTGCGTTAATACTGGTTGGTACTGGGTTTCATTACATTCATGTATATTCATATAACTCTGTACTTAATTAAACAGCCCGTCTTCGGGCTATTTTAGGAAATGTTCAAAATCATGAGTATCCCTCTCAATTACGTCTATTACAGAAATCCCAGACAGTGATTTTACTCCGTCATGAGAAAGTTTAATCAACTATTATCAACATTAAAAATAAATAAAATAACCCTCCACTGCGACAAGCAAAAACTCTAAACCACATTACCGTATATCGTCCTTTGTACCCCCCAACAATTCAAAATAAGAACGTCGCTAAACGTTTCATTTAGCACGTTCAAAAACGAGCGGGGATTATAAAAAGAGCAAAGAAAACGTTCAAAAATGGATTATTGTCGTAAAGAGAGGCAAGGTGAGTGTCGCGTTCTTGTTTTACCTATAAAGTTACCGTTTATTGTGGTTTTTGAACGCATCGTCGGGCTCAGCGTTTATAAACTCGCTTTATGTAGGAGTATGGTGGGTGTAGGGATACTGCGTTGTTTTTCTGTTGGTGCTTGGTTTAGTGTTCAAAGTTCCATTGAAATGTGACGAAAACTGTATTAGCAGTTGTTATACAACTCTAAATACTAATACTCTCTCCTTTCTTAAATACATATTAAATAGGTATGGATTGTAAAACAATGTTTAGATTATTTATAATAATTTTGTCTATGTTCAATACAATAAAACAAAAATAATAAAACCACTGATCACGTATTTACCTACATAGAATTCAAACTATACATACCTACTTGCAAAACAAATTCCCCCGAAAAAGCAGAACTCGTACACGCAATTTTTCACTCACAATTTAATCCCCAAACTTCGAAATCATGCAAACTAAAGGAAATCCTTCTGCCGATTTCTGTAACAGACATCAAAGTGGCGATAACAAAGGAACCCTAAAAACATAATGAGACGGCGATGGGCGCAAGTGCTCCCGTTCGCATGGTCCCGTAGCAATTTTAGGATCTCATAAATATGTATAAGGCGGTAGTCTTCTTTTCCTTTACTTATCAATTATGGGGTCATTTAGGCGACACGCGGGATCGCCCCGCGGAAAATATGCTCTCGCATTGTAAGGGTTAACCGTTTTGATGTGGTATTGTGCTTTGAAGATTTTGTTAGTTTTGAATATATTTTGTATGGTTGTGTTTTTTTAGCGTTGAACGTTTTTATGTCAATGTTTTTTTTTTCATTTAGTTGATAAGAATATTGACACGGAAGCTATGCAGAAATAAGAATTAAGTATATCAAAACTTATATTTTGTGTGATAATTATTTTATCTTATGATTAATCTGTTATCCTACCTTTCAGCTACAGCGAGCTTCTGACATTCGATCTGTACATTATCATACGAAAATCTAAAGAAAACTTCACCTAAGAAAATATCGATAACGTACAAAAGCTTCGCATTTACATAGCTTACCTGTTACCAACAGTATTATACCTACTTACACGAAATCATTCGGAATACGTCAACACAGCTCTGTAACCCTTAACCGCCCGGGGCGTGAACGACCCCCTTTAAAGCTAGGGAGCAATTTTATTGCAAAAAATACTCGGCAATTTTACGGGCACAACAGACCCGATGTCCCTGAGGTAGTTTCGATTCAGACTCGATTATGTTTAGGGTTAAACGTCATTGATATTGCCGATCGGTGCCCACTGGAGGGTTATTGAATTTTTTTTTCGGGGCCTCTAATTTGTTCGGTCGCATTCGAAGGGTTAGATTGAATTGATATTGTAAATTGATGATGTTTTAATTAAATTTAGTTTTTTTATTTAACTTATAAATAAATAATGTTAGGTCTGTCTGTCTGTGATCGATTTGCGCATATGGCGATTTAGTTTCGCTAGAAGTACATAAATATCTTCTTACCGATAACTTTCTTCCAATAAATATAATGAGATCCTCCACATACCGTCTTTATCACAATTTCTTGTTTACATAATTAATTAATTGTGTTGAAACCTACGTCGTGATGATTGGAGAAACCCTATCTTTCAAGGTAATTGGAATGGTAAAAGATTTTTCAAGGCATTCCTTGCGAAGGTTCCAGAGATTAACATAAACACGCATATCCTAGCATTTGCCTCTTTAAAGCAGATCTAGAAATTGATGCAGAGAACTGATTATCCTGCAAATGTTTCGTTCACGATTAGAATCTTTAAATACAGTTCAAAATCAGAAGCGATACAAGTTGTTTTGTGCGTTATTGATATATCTGGTGATAAACCCTCACATACCCCACTGAGAAAACCATTGTTTAAACATTACCGCCATAACTATAAACTTAATCAAAAATACGTTGAACAACACAAAAAAATCCAATAACCCGCATTTACTAAAAAGAGCAATCTTTTTAATTTTCGTGAGGAATCGTAATCGCATCGGACGAATCAAACTCAACTGTTTTAGCAATTTACTGTGAATTTAGTGTCGGGGGCCTTTTTTACCAATTGTCCGTAGCAGAGATGGACTGATAACTGCTGGGGCCCGCATGTGCGCACACGCAATGTTGACATAGATCAGGTGGGTAAAGAGATGGGGTGACATAACATGTTGCCTGTGGGTCTGTAAAGGGCTGTGCATGGGAATGTGGGATGCACAATTGCACATTACTGGTTATTTAGGGGTTTGTGGCTAAGTACCGCACGTGTAGATCGACCAGGTTAAGCTATGCTTGCTGCGGTTGGTCCGTGGATGGGTGACCATCATTGCATACCGAGACCCTCCGCGCCTCGAAAAGCACGTTAAGCCGTTGGTCCCGGCTATCATTCGTGGAGTTTTGTTTTTTATTTTAACCACAACCTGGAAACTCTTGACCTGCATCTCACCTGATGGTAAGTGATGATCACGCTGAAGGTGGAACCGAGCTTCACCCGGAATCCTCAACCACAGAGGAATTTGCCATCTTAATATCATCATAACATTATTGTTATACTCGTAGCGACAGACTCAGAAACAAGCCCTACCCCCAACCAAAACGAGCAGAAAATGTTGCCCCCACTGGGAATCGAATCCGGGACCTCTGGGTCTGAGACAGGTGGTCTAACGACTAGAACACATAGACAGACTACACAGAACATAACAGACTAGAACATATATTTTTGTGACTGCTGTCCATAGTCCATCCCAGTACAATTGAAACTTTAAGTCGTATCTGTATAATACAAGTAATCTTTGGCTTCCGCCCTCTGCGCTGTCGCATCGTAATTAATAAATCGTTAACGTTGTATTGTTTCATGGCGGCGCAGGCGCAACTGTATCGGTAAAGGTGGCTTTATGATTTATTTCTTGTTATTTGGTGTCAATAACAATGGGAGATATGGTTTTTAGACATAAGGGCTGTTTACTATACTGGTTGAGAGTTCTTTTTGAACAGACTAAAATTAAACTAGTCAATTGAAAGGTGGTTACCCACGGATATTTAAGTGGTTACCTAATAGGAATGTTGACAGGGGAAAAAAAATCAGTCAGATAATAAAAAAATATTAGACACGTATTTTTTTCTTTATCATATTAATAAAAAATGGCTTAGATAAAACGCATTAAAGTTGGGGAGTGGGGGCTCGCCACGTCACAAGTCGGTATAAAATCTACCGGGGAGTGACGTCATGCCAACACGTCCCCCCAATTGGACGCCATCCCCGACAAATTCGACTCTATCGCGGACACGACGGCCGCGATCGACTCACTCACGGAGCACGTACAATCAGTCCTGAGTGACTGCTCTAGGGAGGTTTCAGCGTCGGGCGACCCTCGCTGGAGCCTGCCGGACGATGTACGCGCGCTGCTGACTGAGAAGAACGCGGCCGTTCGTGCCTACAGCAATTTTCCCTGCTCCGCTAACAAAGCCCATATGCGCTATTTACAGAGAACTGTAAAGACACGCATACAGGAGCTGCGTGACACGGGCTGGGACAAGATGCTCAGCGAACTAGAGCCCACCCACCTGGCATTCTGGGAACTTCAGAGGAAACTCAAGTCCCAGCAAGTGGCCTCCATGCCCCCCCTGACCCGTTCCGACAAGACCATCGCGTTCGAGGACTTAGAAAAGGCTGAATGCCTAGCAGACAGTCTAGAAGCTCAATGCTCCCCTAGCTCCCAACCGGTAGACCAAGCTCACCTCCTAGAGGTCGACGCCGAGGTCGAACGTAGATCCTCTCTCCCTCCCGTTGAAGACCCTGATAGTCCTCTGCCTCCCGTCACTCCAGACGAAGTGCATGACATCATCAAAGGTCTGAAAACCCGCAAAGCCCCCGGCTCAGATGGAATCACCAATAGGGTGATCCAGCTATTCCCTGCCCACCTGATAATGCTATTGGCCACCATCTTCAATGGTGCCCTAAGCAATAACATCTTTCCCCAAGCATGGAAAGAAGCCACGGTCATCGGCATACCGAAGCCCGGCAAGCCCAAGACCGAGCCGTCGAGTTACCGCCCCATCAGTTTGCTCAAGGTACTCGGCAAAGTCTATGAGAGGCTTATTTATAAGCGCCTCAGAGATTTTGCCGAAACCAAGGGCCTCATCCCCAACGAACAGTTTGGGTTCCGAACCCAGCACTCTAGCGTGCATCAGGCCCACCGGATTATTGAAAGCATATGCGCTGGCTTCCAGCGCGGCTTGATAACCGGTGCAATATTCTTCGATATAGCGAAAGCGTTCGACAAAGTCTGGCACAACGGCTTATTATATAAGCTCTACAAACTCGGTGTGCCGGATCGTCTCGTGCTCATCTTACGGGACTTTTTGTCAAACCGCACCTTCCGCTACCGTATCGAAGGAGCGATATCCTCCCCCCGTCCTATCCGCGCAGGAGTCCCTCAAGGCTCTGTGCTCTCCCCCCTAATCTTCACGCTTTTCACCAGCGATATCCCAAAGAGTAAAAGGGCGCAGTTGGCTCTGTTCGCAGACGATACGGCCATTTACTACAAGGGAACCAGCACTGACTCGATAGCCCACACTCTCCAGACCTCAGTCGACATGCTCGGCACCTGGTTTAGAAAGTGGAGGATCGAAGTTAACCCGGATAAAAGCCAAGCGATTCTCTTTAGGAAACCGCGCAAAAGGTTCAAACCCCCCCGACCCATCACCATGTTCGGCAAGCCTATCCCTTGGGAGAAGCGAGCCAAATACCTAGGTGTCGTCCTAGATCAGCATCTCACCTTCAGTGAGCACATAAAGCAGGTTCGCTCGCGAGCCGCTTTCGTCCTCGGTAGACTCCACTCCGTCCTGAATGCACGTAGCAAAATGTCACTTAAGTGCAAATTGCGTACGTACACGGCGTGCGTTCGTCCCATCATGACCTATGCGGGAGCCGTATTTGCACACGCAAAACCCCGCCATATTCATAGGATGCAAACGCTCCAAAATAGATTTCTCCGGAAAATCACCGGTGCCCCCTGGTACGTTAGGAACGAGATCCTCCATCTCGACCTAAAGATCCCCACAATCCACCAATTTCTCAAACGCAATTCCAAGCGTTTCTTTGAGTCCGCCGCCAAACATCGCAACCCTCTGGTTGTCGAGGCCGCCAATTATGTCACGAGTAGAATCAGTCAGACCCGCCGCCCAAGGCAAATCCTTACCGACCCAGACGACCCCATAACCCTCCTCCAGGAGAGCAATAGGGCCACAAGTACAGTGCACAAGAAACACAGACACCGACCCGCATTCCGACCTCGCCGCCGAGGTCCTCCGCGATCGCGACCCGCCCGAGTAAATAATACTCCCCACCGACCCTTGCTCGCAGAAGCGCCAGCCCGCGTTTTGCTGAGAAATGTAGTCTTAAATTCCCCGATTAATAATAATGAATCATCTTTGATCCAGCCTGTCCCAACTTGCTGTCCTCCCCCCAGCGACGCCCTAAGCCGAGGTCCGTACCCCACAGAGGGTGCCCTTAGCGAGCGTTCGCCTAGTTTTAATTTAGAATGGTTTTGCCCCTGGCTGGAGGCTTTAAGTTAGTAGCTTAAGGCAGCCGCAGGATTGACCGGTTAAGTAGTCATCACCTCAGAGGTGAGCTACGAGATGCCCTAGACAAAAAAAAAAAAAAAAAAAAAAAAAACGTCATGCCACATTTGAAGTCAATGTATTGCCGTAATCTTATGATTACTTGAAAAAAGAAAAAATACATGTTCAATATTTTTTTAATAATTTATCAAACTGATGGACAAAACAATATATTTTTAAAAACATTCATAATGGTAGATCACTACTATCTACTAAAATATAATGAGCATTCATGATAAATGATTTTATTTCTGTAAGTAGGTATATACAAAGTGATGCTTGTGGGCCGCACGGGTCGATCCATCAGGTTAAGCTACGCTGGCCAGGGTTGTTCAGTAGACGGGTGACCATCTTTACATACCAAGACTCCTCCGTGACTCGGAAAGCACGTTAAGCCATTGGTCCCGGCGGTCATTCGTGGATATTTGACAGTCGTTACGGGTCGTAAGAAGCCCAAAAGTCTGACAACCGGTCTTAGCAAGAGGTATCGTGTTACCCAGTTGTGGAGGTCAGATAGGCAGTTGCTCCATGTATAATACTGGTATTCAGCTGCATACGGTTAGACTGGAAGCCGACCCCAATATAGTTGGGAAAAGGTTAGGTAGATGAAGCAGGTTTTCACAAACACTTTTACACGTTAATAAAATACACTTTATCAACGTTTGAAAAGAAAAGCCTGGGGTGTAGAATTCTAGACTCAAATGGTGTGTGAAAATAATCATAATCATATTTTATTTAGCTTACAAGTTGTAGGTCGTAGGTTCGAACCCAGGCAGACGCTTTACTCTGTGTAATTTGTTCCATCACCACTGCTCTTAAAACGGTGAAGGAAAACATAGTGAGGAAACCGGCATATTCTACAAATTCGAAGACATGACCTAGCAACCCGCACTAGGCCCGCGTGGTGGATTACGGCCCACTCCCTCTCACAGAGCAAGGCTGTGGCCCAGGAGTGGGAACATATCGGCTGATTATGCAATCATGAAAGCGATGAATTGTTCGTTTTACTTCATTTTTGATCTGTTAGTTTCTTTAAACAAAATAAAGTAATTTTCTCTCACTCGTCAGTTTTAGGACTTCCTCAAAACGCCCTTTAGGTATCTTTCTTTCCGAGATCGTTCGAGACATTATTTGACAGCCACTCGTCCCCCCGGTACAATCCCTTAGTCACCACCTACGACCCCCATGGGGCGCGCAAGGGCGATGTTATTCGTAAACGGGAACCATGCGAGTGGAATGGTTTATTAACTTTTTAGTACCTGGGAGCTTAGTTTCTTTAAGGTTCCCTTGTTCTTCTTTTCGTTATTTGGTGATGTTTTCTTCGATCACTTAACTTTGTAGCAAGAAAGGTTTTTTTACAAACACACTTGCTGAACATAACAGGCGATGTGGGTGTTGTACAGGTACACCTCTGCCCAACCGTTTGGAGAATGCAGGCGTGATGTTTTGTTATGTGCAGGAAACATTCCTTTCTTGCATGTCGGCTAAATGTTACCTTTTCTTTTTTGCATGCAAGCATAGTCGGAAAAGCCGTCTCTGCATGGTGCATGAGACTCATTATATTTTGTGGTAGGTGAGGCTAGGTGGAGCCACAATCTTCGCAGGGTGGCCGCTAACATTTGGACGAGCGTAACCAGAGGCCTGTCCAGCAGTGGTCTGCATTATTCTGACGACATTGTGTAATAAGGGGATCCTGACAATACCAATCCTATTTTGTTCTTAGAACAGCTATTATGTACTACCAATATCACAATTAGCATGTGCCAAACAGAGTAAGAAGTCAACTAGTCAAAGCCGGCCGCCGTGAGAGCGCTCTCTTGCTCCACATCAACTAATTACGCGTTATTCTCACTGATTAAAGCACAGCTTGCGACTAATGAGTGACTCATGTAACTATCGGTTCACACTAACCTTTATAGGACACGATACGGATACGATTTTGAGCGTTCAGTTTAAGAAAATGATAATATTATGAGAAGGTAGTCAAAAGGTAAGCTGAAATAAATAAACACAAAGTTGAGTTGCTTTTATGTAATCGGAAATCACTCAAGGATTGTATCAGATTTGGGAGGATGCCTAAATGTAGGTAAAAACTTAAAGTTGGACCTAATACTGTAGATTCAAGACAGGCAAAGCATAACATTGAATTATTGAACAGTAAACATGTTTACTCATAAATGCATGTAATGTGGTCATTATTTTGACAACCTTATTTGAGCAAAGTCGACCTTGCCGTTCTGTTTCAAGGAGCGGCCGGCAAAGTTTAGCTGGTCGCTCTAACAGGCCGGCAAAATATTGCCGGCCGCTATTTTGGCGTTACAACGTTTTAAAAAAAGAAATGCAAAAAGATTGTATATAAAACACAGGTGTTTGTATTTATAGAGATAGGTACAAAAAGATTTTTCATCCCACCATCTCGGAAAGAGTATTTTTAATCTTCAGTATCTGAGTGGAAAAGCCGTTTTTATTCTCTAGAGGATAAAGTAAATTGAATTTAGAACATCGTGTGCACTAAGTTTGTGAATTAAAAAAAACATTAAACCTATTTACTGCTACCTCTATGGTGCCGAATATATCATACAACTTTTTTTTAATTTGTTAAAAACTCAGACTCGGAACCTTCTTGGTGTTCTTTTTTCAATTTGCTTTGTACGCGGTTCTTTACGCGGCATTTTTTCACGTCATTGTTAAACCTTAGGTATATTAAAAACAAGAAACTTGAAAACAAGTGAAAAAACTAAAATGAGTGATTCTAGCGACGAGGAAGTTTGCTTGACGCCAACAGAATTGACTGAAACTGTTAATAATGCGCAAATGAGCTTTCTCCCTCAACAATCACGCGAGAAGTATTTAAAACAGTACGATATGTTCAACACGTGGCGACTAGCAAAAGGAGCCAAAACTTTCTCAGAAAACGTTTTGCTGGCATATTTTATAGAATTATCCGAGAACAAGAAAGCAAGCACTCTATGGAGTACGTATTCGATGCTAAAAGCAACAATAAAGATGAAAAAAGACAAACATATCGATACCTATCCTAAATTAGTGGCATTTTTAAAAAGAGCCTCATCTGGTCATCAACCAAAAAAATCGAAGGTTTTCACAGTATCTGATATTGAAAAGTTTCTTAACGAAGCACCCGATTCCGTATATTTGACGGCAAAAGTAAGTCAGTTGCACATTCAGTATCTACTTAAGTATATTAATCTCAATTAAATAGTATACTTAGTAGATGTTGATAGGCATAATTATGCGTTCATATCAATTTTATTCATTTATCTACTACAATACTCTTTACGTTACAGGTTGTTCTTATTATTGGAATAAACGGAGCATGTCGAACTAATGAACTAACACAACTTAATGTCAAAAACATTGAGAAACATTCAGATGACTTACTATTAATTAATTTACCTAATACAAAGACAAAAAGAGACCGCAACTTCGTCATTCGCAAGGAATACGTAACGATTGTTGAGAAATATCAAGCCTTACGCCCGCCTAACACTCCAATCAATCGATTTTTTCTACAGTATCGCAATGGAAAGTGTGTTAGACAGCCTATGGGTACTAATAAAATTGGCAGTATCCCACGAGAAATAGCAACATTTCTTGAACTTCCAGAACCCCTGTTGTACACGGGTCATTGTTTCCGACGAACTTCAGCCACACTTTTGGCTGATTCCGGAGCTGATCTGCTGTCCCTTAAGCGCCACGGAGGCTGGAAGTCCAATGCAGTTGTAGAGGGATACATAGAGGATTCCATCCAAAATAAGTCTAAAATATGTGAAGGCATCGTAGGAGCCATTACACTGAAAGAGCCTCAATCGGATCCTTGTACTGGCCCTTCTACATCAAAAATAAGCCGTTATGAAACACCTAACCATCTCCCTCTCTCTCCAACATTCACGCCAAGGGAATCCGATGAATCGGTACAACTATTAAGTATGACAGATAGTTTACCGAAAAACAGTACACAAGTGACTAACACCAATATTACAGTACCAAACAAAAATATTACACTCAATTTAAATAACTGTAGCAACGTTACTTTAAAATTTTCTTAATTATACCTTAGTATTATTTTGTTATAATTTAAAGATTATTCTGTAATACTTACCTGTCATAATGTAGTAATTAATACCTAAACTGAAATAAAAGTGTAATCTTGTGATTGTAAACGTTTTTTTTTTTGCATTTAGTCATTTCCTCGCTGAGGTGGAATGAAAAGTTACGTGTTGCACTCGAGTGCAAAGATTTTTCACCTCGTGCTCTTTTGATTCCCTCGCTAACGCTCAGGATTCTAATTTTGAATCACTCGCTGCGCTCGTGATTCAATTTTAGAATCCTTCGCTTGCTCGGTCATCAAAATTGAACACGCGGTTAAAAAGCAACTTTGCACTCTTGTATAACAAATAACTATTATTCCATATTTGGCTGTATAGTTCCAACTACCATTGTTAAAAAAAAAAAACAAAGCAGTACAAAAAAAATAAAAAAATTACAAGAAAGTCGGTGTTGAATTTTAGTAACTGTACTTTTCATAATATTGTCATTTTAATTAAATTTCTAGTTAATTAATATATATTTTATTGAAATTACTTGCTGGTTTTATTTAGATTAGGTACTTGACACTATACAAGCCTTGGCCCACTATGACTGCTTCGCTGGTCACGCTATGATTGCCTCGAGCTAGCCTAGCTACGCTCTAGGCCTTCCAGCTTGGCCATCATTGCAGCCCTTGCTGTCCTCGTTGTAAAGGCCTCGACCTACGGCCCCGGCCTTTATCTCAGCTCGTCCATCAAGTGCTGCACGCTGACCGCGCTGTGTCGGCCTGGAGCTGCGCTACGCTGCGCTGTCGGCCATCATCAGCGCGACCAGCAAAGTAGTCATTATAGACCGCGACAGTAATGTACTAAATGAAGTAAGCAGAGGTCATTTGCAAACGTAAGATAATAAATCTGCTAGTTTTATCAGTCTTCACACAACGATACAAACGGCACATAACAGACAAAATCATAGTAAAATCCCACATTAAAACTACGCCATTCAAAACTTAAAAACCTAATTGAAACTTTAATGACAATCGTAAACGCTAAAACGCCCATATAATCTGACGAGAATCGTTCTCACAGCCAGCAGTCATCTTTCTCAATCAACGACCCATTGGTTGTCCACGATTTTTATTGTTTTCAAACTAAACGTACGGGTACGTATGACCACGAAGAGTTTTTCTCCCTTTTTCGTAACTTGGATAGTTAATTTTACAACTCCTTTATTAAGCTTAACTATCTTAAAATCTACTAAAATCGTTAGTAACTCGCTTTTTATTTTCTTTGTCATAGTCGTTTTTTTATTGCGAATAAATTGATGTTTGTTAGTTTGTTAGTGGTGTCGTAAAATGGTGTTATTGTTCTCTAAATCGATTAATGTGAGGGTTGGGTTTGTGGAAAATTATTATTGGTTTTCTAGGTTGTAAATCATTTTAAGGTTAAAGGGTGAATTTTTATTTTGATCTGCAGTTTCGGCTTTGAAATCGGTAGTTTTTTGGGATCAATTTTACTGAGTGTTAGGATTATAATAGAAACCATAGCTTGCACACACTCCTACATTTTTTGAGCATACAAAAAATACAAAACAAAATGTGCCTTAAATAGGCTCGTGATTAATAAACTTGAATTAAAACGAAGGAACGAAGGACCCATATATACCAGTTTTGCTCCAGCAGAGTGGTCGATTAAAAACTGGAAAAGCTTTCTTGAAATTTTCGACTTTTAGCCAAATATTGGTGCCGATTCTCTTGTTCACAAAATAAACTAAAATGAGAGAATTGACATCTTTTAGTGTCTGGTGAGAATTTATGTATTTAATTTCGCCTTATTTTAGTCTATAAGTACGTTCTGAGTTTTTAAACTATATTGGGAATTATAATTTAAAAAAATTACAGCTCTAATATAATTACCTATGTCTATCTCTGTCTCGGTTTATTAGCGAGAAAAATATGGAAATAGCCTAAATGAATTTTATCTTGTGGGCAACAGAATCGGCATCATTTTCTCCTGTTTTGACGACACCTAGGTATCCAAACGCGTCTGACTATCCGGGTCTGGTACCTATATTTGAATACCAAAATTGATATTATTTCCAAACCCCCTAGAGCTTATTCTTTTTATAATGAAGAGCTCCACTCATTGCCCAATCATCATCAGTCCAAAGACAAAAGGGTGAATGTACGGTTTACAAAAAAAACAAACAATGGAACAGAACCCGCATGTCGTTATTATCACTTAAAACTGATTACAGAGTTAATTATAGTGACGTGTCAGATTGCTTATTAAGAGCCCTTGATGAGACAATCAATTCGGGGGTGCTTTGTTTATACGCTACTTCAAATGTGGTATAGGCAGGGATACATTAATTCCGTAATGGAAAGTTCCAAGCGAATAGTCATGGTCTAAGATCCGACCTAGAGACGACCATCATTTATCTATTAAATGATGAAAAGTATTTTACATCAAATTTAGTATGTTAAAAAATATATCGCGAGTGGGTTAGCAAAAAAATCCTGGCCAGACTATGATTAATAAAAATAGCAAAAGGGATTTTTTTTTCAAAAATTGCACTCCTTCGGTTAACGATTAATTCGTTTTAGTAACAAAATATGTTTCTCTTAAAAAGCACTATCTATTGATAAAACACTAATGACTATGGGTGTCACGAACATTCCTCAACTTATGTAGGTGGCGAAGTAGACACCTATTTAGGTCATTAACTCCGAATTAACTAAGAATTGGCAAAGTCGACTAAGTAGCAAAGGTTCTCCTTGAAAAGCTCTTTCCATTGATGCAATTATAAAAAGTCATTTTTGATTTTTTGTCTAACCACAGTCTGGCCATTTTAATTTTTTTGTCAACCCAGTCGCGATATATTTTGTAACATACTAAATTTGATTTAAAATACTTTTCATCCATTAAACAGATGGGTGAAGGTCGTCCCTAGGTCGGATCCTCCACTACCAGCGCTCAGGCAGGAACAAAACAGATTAAAAAAAACATACTTTTGATGAATCTTAAACATGATAAGAAGGGAACCTTTAAAATTACATGATTCTTATGACACTCATAAAGTCATAACTCAACATCTTTTTTGTGTTATCTATCATAGGTCTGATCCTACCACATACATAAGTAAGGCAATCACTTTATATTAACAAAGCCTATTGCTAATTTCATTGAGAAGATAAATAAACAATAATAATAACTTTATTCCCATACAATTTACCTACATAGTATAGGTAAATATTATGACAATATTGTTTTAAAATTGCACAAATCACTGACTATCTTCACTGGTACCCAAGTTAAGATTAAACTTGTGTCATGGGAACCAGGCCTCTCTCTTTATTAATACATTTTCCAATTTATACACTGGTTGTATGACACGGTAGCTATCAGAACCAATGTAGCTATTGGGTAAGTAGGAAACATGAGTACATAAAAAAAATAAAAAATACGATGAAACTATAGATGGACAATATTATCATCTGCAAATGCAAACGGATTGCAGACGTGCAATCATGTAGTTTTGCCTATACTCAGTCCATTTGAACACTAGGTGCATTTAATAATTCATTGTCCACATTCTAACTTTACCAGACTAGCCTAGCCTTTTAAGGCTAACTAGCCCAAACGACATTAGTGGCAATATTTCACAGCAAAATTAATATGTCGCTTATGCTCTTGGGGCCATCACTCAAGCGGACAACGGAGCGTATTAAAACGCTATTGTTTTTTTAGTTCGGTCGCGTTCAATTCCCATTAGAACGGGCTAATGAATGGTTTTTTTTGTTGACTGACAAGCAGCGATGGCTGATGAATAAAATCGTCGTTTTTGGGTCATGTTGTGTCAGTTTTTAGGCGATTTGTGATAATAATCTTCTTGTGGGCTTTTTTGTTGTTTGTTTTTTAGAGTGTAGGATTTGCTTTTGGTGTGAAGTTTAGTGATTATGATGATTTCATTGACTTGATTAATGTGATAGCTAGGCCAATGGTATTACTTAATTGATTCTAATTTATTATCGAACTATATAGCTTCTGCTAGCGGTTTCGCCCGCGTGATATCTTTATAAATTATAGCCTATGTTTCTTAGTGATAATATAGCATTCTACTGTTGAAAGAATTTTTAAAATCGATTCAGTAGTTTTTGAGTTTATTCATTACATACAAAAATACAAATCTATTCTATTTGTAATATTATAAAGTAGATAAGTCACTTAGGTAGTCATATAGGTTCTGGAATGGAGGCCACGTACCGGCAAGCGCAGCGTAGGACGTCCGCCCACAAGGTGGACCGACGACCTAATAAAGATCGCAGGAAGCCGCTGGATGCAGGTCGCTTCCAACCGGCCGATTTGGAAATCATTGGGGGAGGCCTATGTTCAGCAGTGGACGTCCTATGGTTGAAATGATGATGAAGATGAAGTCACATAATATGAATAAACTTACGATGAAACAGTCATAGCTCTTTACGAGTAGGTTAAGTATTGATATCGTGAAACAATCCTCGTTGGAGTCCTAGAAAACATAACTGTGCTATTTTACTCCTTCATTCCTAAACCGTAGATGGCCTAAGTGGACTCATTAGGGAATGGCCGCATACAAATGTCATTCAATCCATGACACAATCTGTTATCATACACAACAAAACTAGACGTTTTACTAACAGCCACTATAATTAATTACTTAGTTATATTACCGTGTAATCACAATATCACGACAATTCACTCGTCATTAGGATAGATTAGGAATGGGCCCTCCCTGATGTCAATTTTGCGTGTTTTTAGTTATAACACGGATTGAATGTAATCTGTTAATATAACTTTAGAGTCATTTGAGGAATATGATTTGTTTGTTATATTATATTTGTCTAGCAATTATGCAAGTCAAGTCTTTGATTTTTTTTAATGTGAATTTTAAAGGTTAGTTTATTGTGCGTTAAAGGTACCATCGAAGAAGTTCATATATTTACACCGTAAGGACTATTTCTGCTTGCAGCGGTCGTCAGTTATAGAACCAGTACCCTAATTACGTAATGCAAAATCAATCCGAATCTGAATCGTTTTGAAACAGATTGCTAATCCATAGCTCCGTAAGTTCGAAAAAAAAACTGCAGTGCAACGTAAATGACGCAATGAATGTTGTTGAACTGTCAAAATGAAACAGATTCGTCTTTATCGTTTACGAAAATATGTTGCGTAATTAGAAAGCAGGGCGGTAACAGATGTGGTCATCGTGTTCACGGGATTTTGTTTTCAAACTGCTTAGGCACCGGCCACACAGAACAGACGCAAGGCACGGACCCGTCGCAGTCGCGGCGCCCGTTTAACACTTTGAGGGACACTAAACGCCCATAGGCGTAATAACAATAAAACTTCTATTTTGTCTCGTTCAGTGTCCTTCAACCGATTAATCTACTTGCATATAAAATGTATACAGCCGTCGCGACGTAAAACATACAGAAAAGACGGGACGCCGTCACGACGTTAACTCGTCGGCGCCCTATTGGAAAACATATAGAAAGGACAGGGCGCGGGCAGGGCGCGGGCCTGCACGGGCGCAAGCGGGGGAGCGGAAAGGGCGCGGAGGGCAGGTTCTCACAGCGCTCGCCCGCCAATTGCTAATACATCTTCATCTTCAAAATCGGACGGTTGAATGCCGGGAAAAGCTTCTAGTGCGCGCCATAAAAAGTCGTGACGGCGCCCTGTCTGCGACGGGTCCGTGTGTTTTCTATATATGTTAAAAAGTCGTGACGGCGCCCTGTTTGCGACGGGTCCGCGCCCCGCCCTCGTCTTGCGTCTTTTCTGTCTGGCCGTTGGCTTAGATATGAAGTTCTTCGATAGTACCAACCATAATAGAACAATGGTGGCTCTGTGGTAATGGCCCCGACTTACAATTTGTAGCGAGTGGGTACAAACCCAGGCAGGCGCTTCACTTTGTGTAAATAATTTCATCACCACTTCTCTCAAAACGGTGAAGGAAAACATCGTGAGGAAACCGGCCTTTCCCACAGCCAAAACTTCGAACCCGCAATTGGCACGTGTGGTAGATTACATCCCGCAGTAGGAACATTATAGAATTATGTTATAGGTACAAATTTGTGATATTTATGGCTTGAAACGCACTGAATACTATGATGTTAGCTGATATTAGAAATGTTACAGAAGAAGAAGCCTTTGTTACACATATTATACCTATTGCAAGCAAGCGGATGATGAGTTAGGTGTTGAATAGAGTCTATAGAGTGAATAGAGTCTATATGTTCCCACTGCTAGGATACAGACCTCCACTGTGTGAGAAGGAGTGGGCCGTAATCCACCACGCGGGCCCAGTATCACCCCGCAATGGGCACCCGCAGATGTCACAAATGTCTTCGAATTTATAGTTTGATTTCAGTTTTGTAGATAATTAATACGTTTTTAGGGTTCCTCATACACCATGATAGTTGGATAGTTGAAATTGTCACAGATGATGTATTTCTGTTGCCGCTATAACAGAAAATACTAAAAACAGAATAAAATAAATATAGAGGGGCTCCCATATGACTATCCCATAGACATGATTTTTTTCCCGTTTTTATAAATAACGGTACGGAACCCTTCGTGCGCGAGTCCGACTCGCACTTGGCCGGTTTTTTCATTCATGTATCTACACTTAGTAAATAGATACAGGTATAGATAGTGCAAGCCACGACGACGCGCCCTACTCCGCTCCGCTCCGCACTAAAGTACAGCTTACAGTACAGTAATCGCGGAGTGGGGCGCGTCGTCGTGGATTGCACTATCTGTAAGTACCTACCTACGACACACAACTTTTGAGTACAAAGGTACCTACTGCTAATTACGTAGACATGTGCTTTGGGCTTGTCTTATGTCTTATAAATGTCCACAAACCACCAAAATCGAATGAATCATATTCCACACGTTACACAATTCCACACAGTCAAAGGGTAACCAATTAAAAATTTCATTATTGACAAAAAGCTTCGATGAGCGAGTTTTGTACCGCATGACACTATTACCATAAAAACTCCACGTAAGGGTGGGTAAATAAAAATGTATCCGCGACACAGCAAACAAGGGTGAAATTACCCTCATTTTTACAATATTTTGATATATTGCTCCTAATAACAGCCGCGGGGGTAACCAGTGACGTTTAACAGTAAAAAATCGGACTTAAATATGTTTACTTTGTAAGGAAATGCTGTTTAAGCGCGATAGGTCGGAGTTTCGTTTGAAGTTAGGGGGGTACTTTTGGTTTTCGGTTCAGGTGATAAGGCGAATATTGAACTCGATCGCGTATTCGTGCGAACTATGAATTTGTCCAAATAATAATAATAATATTTGCTCAAATTCTTAAGTAAGTACTTTTTTTTTTTAAAGATAAATGCATTTATTGGCATTACAAAAATACACCTTAAAACTATGAAAACAGAAAACAAATTACTATAATGCCGAAAGGGCCTCAGCTCAGCATAATGTCAGATGACAGCACAAAGTGACCTGACGCTGATTTTCAGCTGCAACCCACGAGTGCCATACGCTAGAATAATAAACATAGGGAAGTGTCTGTCCGTTAAAATAAATAAATTAAAGGTAATATAATTTAAAATGTTGTGACATACATATGCGTGTGTGTTGTGATTAATGAGCAACTAAACGAAATACCCAATATATGTGCATAAGTGTGTACTTAAAAGTGTATAGGTGCATTTATAAGAAAAAATATCAAATTTCTTGTCACATACAAAAAACAGAGCTCAAATTGACACATAATAATATCTTTATCACATTTATCTCATTTAATAGCGCCTAGATATTACTTTTCTCATCTGAAAATTTGTACTATATTGGACTCGTTGTAATTTAGAGCAAAATTCATTAGTTGGTGACTTCTCATCGAGTTGAAACAAATGGTAGATTCAGTGTTTAAATTTTTCAATGGCGACCATTACGTTCTCATAGTTTCCGTAGATATTAAATAATAAAACCAACGATATTTGTACAGTCGGCACACGCCGGTTTTATGGCCATACCGTGTGTCCACGATTGGACGAATATTTGCTTAAAACAATGAAATAATTGAACGTTTTGATGATTTTGAATTGATATGTTTTCATATTATTTCCTCAATTAAGTTTATTAAAATTTCCGCTGAATCTCTTAGAAGTTATTCTGCAAATAATTTAACAAACAGTCTTGTTTATTAACTACAATTACGTTCAAATAAATTTACTGGTGATGTTCTTCAGAAAGATCAGGTGCGTAGTACTCGCAACCGGCGAGCGTGTATGACCAGAGGTCCTAGTGTGAGTTTCATTTAACCATCTCGATTTTATGCATCGACCGTGTTCGGCGCTCCGATTGGCAGCCGGCCGGCTTTCACCAGTGAAGGGCCAATCGGAGCGCCGAACGCGGTCGATACGTAAGATCGAGATGGTTAAAAGAAACTCACACTAGGGCCTCTGATGTATGAACGTAAACGAGGCAAAAGGAGTATGTAAGGATCGTAGCAGGTGGCGTTCTGCCTACCTCCATGGTAAAAAGGAGTGAGTTATCGTTTTTAGGAATAATATATGGAATTCATGAAATTTTCTTCAACTTGACAAAAAAGTCTAGAAAGGGAGCTGTTTATAAAATACTAACTTTTGCCAGCGGCTTCGCCCGCGTGCATGTCAGAAATTATCCCACGGGAACGTACTACCCGGGATAAAAATCTGCATCATGATCTACCCGTGTGCCAAGTTTCATCTAAATTCGTTCAGCCGTTTTAGCGCTAAAGCATAACAAACAAAAAAAATCGCATTTATAATATAGTTAGGATTAGAATAGGCACTTTTAAAAGCAGTTCACGAGCAAGAGATGTACCTTTGACATCGTATTTCTACCATGCAAGAGATGTACCTTTGACATCGTATTTCTACCATGCAAGAGATGTACCTTTGACATCGTATTTCTTAATTGTATTTATTTTTATATTGTGACTTGTGATTATAATTATATGGAAAAACCCGAAATAAATGTTTTTTTTTTTTTTAAGGATTTTTGCGTCAAATATACGTACGCGGTACCTACGCGTAATAACTGTTTAACTTTTTATTTTTAACTTTTTAATATTTTTAGTTTTGGCTTAGTTCAGTGAAATATAGGCTCTATTTAGTTTAGCATTATGTTATGTATCACAACTCTGGTCCCCAAGATACAGGCGTCGCGTCGCATAGTTTGCGCCGTAAAGATCAAAATGAAGATCGCTAACAGTTACAAGACCGATATTAAGTTAAGCTAATTATAAAGTAATAACTGTAACATTGGTTCAATAAAATATATTATTTATATTAATAGTTAGATGCTTGGATTAGCGATAGTGCCAACTTAATTATGTGAACGCTTACCTACTTGGTTTGACATCGGTCGGTACTCCAAACGACCAATTGGAACCGTGCACCTAGCTTCTGACGTTTCATAAGTGCCCATGTAGATTTTATGTGAAATAAAATAATTTGAATTTGACTCATAATTCTATGGTGGTGGGTAATTAGCAGTGATCGGAGTAGGTAAAACTTTTTTGGTTCAATGACCGCTAACGTTGATGTTAATATGGACATTCCCCGGGATTCTAACTGAAACTCCGGGATTCATAAAAATATATTTTTTATTAACAAATATAAAGCTTGTCTTATGTATTGGCAGTGAGCGCACGACGTTGTCAAACTAACATCAGCGACGCGTTGCTAATTTTTTGCCGCTCAAGTGTAACACATGACATGGCTAGTGGAAACAAAAGAATTCAATGGCGGGCTGTGCCGACAGAAAATAAAATAACAATATTATTTTAAAAAGTTTTTTATTTCATTAACCTGAAACGTATATGTGTTCGTTCATAATTCCTTAAAACGTGAATAGCTTCTGACAAAGTAATTTCTAAATTATTTAATAATATATATTTCTAATCCCGGGATTCCAGGAGTGTCTATATTAAGATAACTTATCGCAAGTACAAAAAATAGCTTTACGTACTCCGATCCCTGGTAATTAGTTTAAGTTTTGCGAATAAATCAGTCTGTCATTGACACACGTATTCCAATGACGTTACACTTGGTACGATTATTTTAGAAGGATCACTCTGCAACTCCAAAAAAACGGGTTGCACTCCGGGAGTGCCGGCAGAAGTGAAAACTTGAATATTAACGTTGTGCATTTTTGATATTTTGGAATGGTTAGGGAATAATTTTGCACCGGTCTACTCTCCGTCCGTCTTGCGAATTTTCGATCAGTTCACGTGTCCTGACGCGAGTTCAACATTTTTTACCCATCACAAAAAAGTGCACAACGCCGCTAAAGAAGTTATCACTTCAAAAACGAACCGTAGCGTGACTGATGAGCTGCCACTCAAAGACAACATAATACCTTATGACCCATAATTGACTCAGATAGACAAGCTATAAAAAATTACACACACTTCACACAAAATAGTTCACCCAACCCTAGTTAATAAACCCGATGACTCTATTAAACCCGAAGTTGTTTACCTAATAGAATAACTACCAATCATATAATAAATTGGGAGATTTCCATACTCGATAACGGCCTACGTTTGTCATTTTAATACCCAAAGTGCCTTGGGGCATCCTTCAATGACGTCATTATGAAAAACTTACAACCCACTTCACCTTTCAAATTCGAAAACATTCGACTTTCAACTCTAACCTTTAGCTTCAAGAGTGGGTGTAAGTTTAGGGGGTGGTTAGAGATAAGTTGGTAGGGTTGTCCGTAAAAAGGGGGTTCAAAGACTGACAAGGACGTATTATTAAATTTCCTGATGGCGGCAATGTGAGGCTATGATTAGTGTTTATAATGTTGTTATGAACTAAATTATGGGTTATTATTGCGCAATATGGGATTTTTTTGGAAGGTGTGTGATGGTTCAGCTGCTATTGATTTTTTTGTGTCGGAAATGAAAGCAGTAGGTAATATGCAGGAATCAGCTGTTTTGTTTCTTCTTACTTGTTGCTTTATACCAGCTAACCACACCCTAAAATAAGGCTTTGTGTTGCTTAACCAATTGAACTGCCAAAAAAACTGCTTAGCTGCCTCAAATGACTTTTATGTCCTATAAAAATAATGAAATTGTAAACAAGGTTTGTAGTTATAATATTCCAGTGACGTTTCAATCCCTTGACGATGCAATAACATTATTAGGGACTAGCAGTTGCTCGCGACTTCGTCTGCGATCCTGGATGAAAAGTAGCCTGTGTCCTTTTCCAGGCCATGGTCTATCCATGTCCAAATTTCATCCAAATCCGATCAGCCATTTTAGTGTGAAAGCGTTACAAGCAAACAAACAAACAAACTTACTTTAGTACTTATAATATTATTATAGTTAGGATGCTGATGATGTGGAGATACAAGATAAATTCCAGCACACAATTCCAACCGTACGGTGCGTTCATTATACTCGTAACTTGACCCGTGACGCGATTGACCACTGAATTTTGCAGTCTTAGTTTCAATACTGATAGAGTTCAAAATGGCGACTTACAGAACAGGACGCTCTCAATCAACTTGGAAGTATATAGAGTTCCAGACTCTATCCTAGTCTTGCCATAAATATAGTCACGAAGTTTTTTTTTTTTTTGCAAATAATATTTATTATTTTTACAGTGTGTTAGTTTAATACATAAATATAAAACAATTTAAAATATAAAAAGCTTATTCGAAGTGGTTTCCATTGGCTGCAATACAGTCCTTTAAACGTTGAGGCCAGTTATCAATAGAAGCACGCACTCTTTCCATGGGAAAATTATTCACTGCCAATCGTATGGATTGTTTTAGGGACTCCAAATTATCATGGCGTTTAGAGCAAGCCGTACTCTCTAAAACTGACCATAAATCATAATTTAGCGGATTAAGATCGGGACTAGACGACGGCCAGTCTTCAGCTCTGATGAAGTCCGAAACGTTCACTTCCAACCAAGACTGCGTGCATGGACCGAGCTTTATGACCCGGCGCCGAGTCTTGTTGGAAGGACCATACTTGGTTATTGAATATGGTGTTGTTAAGGGGCTTAACTACCTTCTCAAGAATGGTATCTTGATACACTTGTGCCGATGTTTTGATACCTTTTTCACATAAAACAACAATATGGCTCTGTCACTCCTTCATAGCTAACACCCCACCAAACCATCACTGAAGTCGGATAATGTCCACGTTGCACTCTGTTGAATTTTGACACGTTGACAGGATTTCTTCGAATTCTTTCCCTTACTGCTTTGACCACATTTTTCGTACGAACACTACGTGGACGGCGAAATCTTTTTCTGTCACAAACAGAGGAGGTCTCATTGTACCTATTAATAGCCCGGTACACAAACATTTGACTAATACCAAGCATACGGAGAGTTTTAAAAATTTCATTTTTGTCCATACCAACTTTGTGTAATGCAATCACATCGATTCGGTTCTCTTTATCACCCCACTCCATTTTAATATCGCAAAATATTGAAAAATGTATTGGCGCCAAAATTAAAAAAACTCAATGAACAATCGTATAAAAATGACAGATTCCAAATTCAAATGTAATATCATTCATATTTTTAATTGTAACAGTATTTATGGCCAGACTAAGTATATGTACTGACACCAGCACATCAACCTACTACAATCTGTCAAATTTCTTTAATTGATTTTCAACTATATCACCAATGTATAAGGTTCAAAGTTGATTGGGAAAATTTGACAGTTTCAGTTAGGTTGACCTGCTGGCGTCTGTACTTCCAAGTCGATTGAGAGCGTCTAAGGGCAACTGATAGAAATCCGACGACTGACGAAACACGAAGTTTGCCGAGGGACATTAAGAAAATAGTTAAACTGTACCAATCGCGTCACGGGTTAACTTATAATGAACGCACTGTATATCAGCTGACCTGCTACTTCAAATTAAAAAGAAAAACAATATTCTTACTCCATTTTTCTTATCATCTTCTTGCATTCTACAACAAGAAAGATGTCCTATTTCATCACAGCACAGAGACGTATTTCATTTCGTGCAAAAACTCGTTCTGCACAAAACAGCTCATCTTGCACAATGCACGTCGCAGTTTCCACTAAATTGAACTTAATTTTAAAACTGGCCACACACTGTTTTTGTTGCGCGTGCTATGGTGACGGGTTATAAGGGAAATAATTTGGGCCTGGCCTGGGACGGTTTTAGGGTGGGCAAAAGTAGACAGAGACTTGTAGAAGTCCCACGAGGAGTTCCTCGTGGGACTTTAGGTATAACTTATACCCGACACTGGGTAAAACCGGGAATAGGTATTGTATAGAATCGATAATACAGTGTTTAAAGAATCACTATGTCCATGTAAATCGCTAAGATAGATAAAAACAAAATATTATCAATTATTGTTCAACATTGGTATGATCAATTTGACGGGTTCCGATATAAGGTCTAAAATGGGTGAAGCGACGCTTGAAGGCAGGGATAAGCCCAAAAAAAATATCTGATGGTGTATCAGAACGTGAACTCTTGAATAAACGCGATTATCTGCTGTGGTAAATCTTAGCGTTTCTTCAAAGACTTCCAGTTTTTGTAACCGCAGAGATTAATCACCAACTTAGCCCCCGTAAGTTTTCATCAGCACGGAACGTAATTCAATTTGGGGGTAAAGCGGTTATTTGTTGTAACAGAACTCTGTTCTGTCTCATTTCGGGTCTAGTTAACCCTGCTTCAAAGTATAATCTACTTAATTGGAAATTTTTGAGGGGAATGCGTTTAAACGTATACGGAACACACCGGGAGTTTAAACTACTGCTATTTGTTCTGTCTTCGGAAAATTTGAAGAAAGACTGCTCCTTAGAGCAAAGAGCAGGTGATCAGAATACTGAAGAGTGTCAAAATTTAAGGACGAGCTAAATGTAAATTCCGTCGTATGTCTTGATGGCCCAGCGGTTAAGGCCTCGCCTCTCATGCACGAGGTTGTGGGTTCAAATCCGAGCAAGTACCAATGTGACTTTTTCAATTCATATGTACTTTCTGAGTTTATCTTGGACATTATTGACATCGGTGAGGGAAAACATCGTGAGGAAACTTGGACTATAGTTAATGTAAGTCTGAAATCGCCAACCCGTCTTGAGCAAGCGTGGTGATCAGTGCTCGTGCCTTCTGTGTATGAGAAGAGGCCTTTGCCCTGCAGTGGGACAGTAACAAGCTGGTATTATTAAACGTAACGATAAATTAGGTAATTGTAAACCAAATTAAACTGTCCGCACCTATACCTATTCAAATCATTACTTTCATTCTTAGAGAGTTGTATGAAATGGCAATAACACAGCAAATTGACGTAATGTGTCAGTTTGAAAATTTCCCTAACTGTAGATGAAGGGCTTGCTCTATTAATATTAAAAATGTGTCTTGCCTCTGCATCTTGTTTTCAAATCTTAGAAATGAAAACTTAGAGAAAAAGACAGTAAGTTATGTTTTCAGGATTTTCAAACTATAACTTTTGAATTATTTATTAGAAAGATGTTCAGTAAAAAAACTTAAAACGTTAACAATCCTGGTTATAAACTCTGAGGTCTACTACTAAGAGACACCCAACCCAATCATTCGGCACCTAAAGAGTGAGTCAAGTAACAAGAATATAATAGGTAATCTGATCTATTTTTAACTCCAGCCCACCCACGAACTTATTCATAATCACAAATTGATGTCACGTTCCACACGATGTAAAAGCCGCTGCTATAAGTGTATCAAATTCACAAGTAGTGATTAGTCCAGTAGGTAGGTATATACAGGGTGTTTGGCGCATGGACCGACACAATTATTTGGGGGATTGGGAGCGTCATTTGGGAGGTTTCACCCAAAGACCCCATGTCCTAAGTGTCACGGTTATTGAGATGTTTTTTTTGTTTTTTTCACAAAATTACCCGAAATCTCGCCTTTAAATAGTCATTCCTTTTTTGTTTATTGTTCTAATTGCACGAAATAACTTTTATTGTATTCTGCAATGTATTCTTATTCTAAATAAATAAATAACTTTTTTAAATAAAACTATGTTCATAATTTTTGGAAAAAATCTAAAAAAATCATATCTTATTAACCGTGACACTTAGGACATGGGATCTTTGGGTGAAACTTCGCAAATGACCCTCTCAACTCCCCAAAAAATTGTGTCGGTCCATGCGCCAAACACCCTGTATATTATGTAGATTATAGAGAACATTATAAAACCGTTTTGTGCCTGAATAGGTACGGCCATACACTTAGAAACAAGGAATTTGGACGATATTTTCCTATTTATTTAATTTTTTATGCACTATAAATAACTAGGAAATTGCACAAAGGCAAAGAGGAGGCTCCCTAAATTCTAGGTTAATTTGTATTAATAATCTGAAACAGTCACGCATACAATCAAAATAGAACTTTAGTATATGATTTATTGGAATTTTTTCTTTCGGTGTACAAGACAGTTACGTAATTGTAACATTTTCGCTCGATTCATTTTTGCTAAAAAATCATGTCTTTTTTTAATGATTATTTAAATAAAATCAAGATTACTCGGCTTTTATATTTCAAATAAGTATTCACAGTAAGAAATTATAAAGTTTATTATCCAACTACAGGATATTTTTTCTCTACCTAGATCAATTATTACATTAGATAAAAATGAAATAAGAATTGAGACTTTTGCCATTTAGTTCCGTGCGCAAAGAGCGCACGCTATATTCAACTTTATTACTGATGTGTTTGAGTTTATCACATAGTGGAGTGGCGGGGTGCATGGGGGCGGAGCTTGCGTGAAATTTTTCTTTAAAGTGCCTGTTTGTTGATAATAGTGAGTATTCTGGTGCTATTGATGGTAGATAATGGTGCCAAGGAAAGGATTTCTTGATCTCTAAAGCTTTGGTTGCGTAAGAAAGCGGTAAACGGTCACATAATAACTGCTGTCCAAATACAGAGCGACTTATGTCAAATACTGGTGAAAATGACAGATTTTTCCTGACGAAACCGCTTTCCTAGCGGACATCAATTACTGGTGTACCAAGAATCGATAAAGCGATTAAAAGCTCAAATATAACTTTTCAAAATTATTTCCTGTTGTACGAGAGGTCTATAGATCCTACTATAGGAAGTTATGTGAGAGGCAGCGTTCGAAAATCGTAACATACGAGGGTACGCTAGCATCGATAAATGCTTTAGGTTTTAGATTTGTAGGGTTGTCTATACATATTTTGCCAAAGATTAGAAATGTATTATATATTTTAGCTTTTCGTCTGGCACACACAGGTTTGCATTGCCAGCAGAGCAGGTGATTATAAAGGATGCTCAGTAATATTAATAGGCCTCTCCTTTTACTCTTGTCATTCTTTCCGTGTTCTCCTGCTTGGCGTTTGTTATCCAGACCTTTGCCAGAGTCAGCCATCCTGAAAATATTCCCATCTATTACGATGTTAACAACTTTCAATAAGGTTCAAAATTCTGGTCTAAGTTTAGTCTGGCTGTAACAGTTTAAGAATTATCATAGAACCATAATATTACTATCATCTATTATTTATTACTCGTATTATCATGTTTCTATGAATCTACGTGAATCACATTATTTGTCTTAAAAAAAAATTGTTCTACCGTGTAGTTTTCTTAGAAATTGTTTTGTTAGAGTCGCGTTGCGCCGATCTGCGCGACGCATTATCAGGGGGCCTACTCTCTAATGAAGATACGGACCCGTCCAAAAGCGGTTGATCCGTCAAAACAAGTGACAAATTAAATTTTCCGCGGACGGGCTTAAACACATCAGGATTAGACCATTAGGAACACCAGTCAAATCGTGTTGTCATTAATTTTTAGTTCCGGCGCCGAAGTAATATCATGTTCGTAAGTGATACAGCATAGTAAATACCCGTAACTGCGACCGAAACAACGTATTCCGTGAGTAGGGAGTGGACCCCCAGATCTTTTTTATCTTCTTCTTTGTCGTCAAAAAGT
Source organism: Xanthia togata (assembly GCA_963853775.1). NCBI lineage: Eukaryota > Metazoa > Arthropoda > Insecta > Lepidoptera > Noctuidae > Xanthia > Xanthia togata. The sequence continues at coordinate 5,809,133 of OY970798.1, read as the reverse complement.
CCCAAAACTGAATTCCAGCAAAACACAGCCCTATTTGACATTTTTAACAGAATTGGGTGCCCAGGTGTGTTAACTCGTGATTTTCGTTAATCAATGGATTGGGCCAAAGTGATCGAAAGAGGAAGCAATTTCTTAGCTCTTTCCGACACACATGCGTTCTAAGGGTACGTCTAATTCACTAAGAAGGGTTAGTGTTTTCCTTCTTTGCTGATTTGATTAAAGTGTGATTTTTTTAGAGGTAATTGGTTTATTACTTTGAGAAGAGATAGAGGTTTTGTTTGAAAATAATTAAGCTTTTAAAAGAAAATAATAAAATACGTTTATTTTCGGTAAATATGACGCAAAGAAGGAACAAATACATGAAAATAACAATTTGAGGGAACATATGCGTCACATCCACGCAAAACGGCCATCGCTCAGCATAATGCTGCGACCTGTTTCGACTTTTGTTAGATTATTGCCAAACTTGGATGATATTGGAACAAGAGCGTGAGGATGGGCACAAGAAAAGAGAAGCCTATGCCAGCAGTGGGTGGAATTCGGATCGTGGATAATGATGATGAAGTTTGGCTGACTCTAGGTAATACATTGCAAGGACTAAACTGAATAAGACAATATAACATTACGCCTTTTTCCCCCTCGAAAGGTAGGCAGAGGTATGATGATAGTGGGTCAAATGTGGGTCATTTGGCCATGTTTAAGTCCCCTGTAATAGGGGGCGAGCCCAGACTAAATCTTATCCAAATTCAAAATATTTTATTTCACATAGGTAAACCTACATGAGCACTTATGAAACGTCAGAAGCTAGGTGCATGGTTTCAATTGGTCATTTACCACGGAGAAGAGCCGGCAAGAAACTCCACGGTTACTCCTTTAAAAATAATTGGCTTTTACAATATTTTCAAATAACAGTGTTATTAGTTATGGGAGGATAGTGTTGGTCATTCAACAAGTACCAAGTACTTAACCAAACAAAATAGAAGATGGTCAACACATCTACAGTCAACTAAGCCTACAGTATTCTCACATTCACAAAATAGAAAAGAATCTATTTAAGTAAAAGATAAATAAATTACACAACATAACATCACGCCTTGTTTCCCCGGAGGGTTGGGCAGAAGTGTACCTGTAGAAGGTACACCCACATTTCGCCAGTTATGTTTTAAGTCCCATGTAATAGGGAGCGAGCCTATTGCCATCAACCGGGCACAATTCCAGACTCCGGGCTACTACTGAGAAATTCCAGAGAGAAAAACCCAATAACACTTTGCCCGACCCGGGAATCGAACCCAGGACCTCAGGCACAGTAGTAGCGCTTGCAACCTCTAGACCAACGAGGCAGCCAAAAAAAGTTATAAATTAATTAATAAAAATAAAAACCTATTTTAAACGAAATAACATGATTGTTATTACAACTGTATTAAATCTGAATAATTATGACGTCCACAAGACACTAATAAAGATTTGAAATTAAATTATATACCTACATATAATGTCAAATAATAGAATGATTATGTCAAGGAAGAATGTGAATATCCATATATTATGTTACTCCGGTTTACATCGGTATTACGAATGAATCAGTTCCTACGATTAGCGAAGAGCTTCGTCACTTAGAATCCATTACCATCTTTAAAGCCATGGGACCATTCCATTTATATCTGTAATTTTTACATATATATATAAACTCAGGCCTTCTTCCAATGGGTAGGCAGAAACTACAGAACGCCACCTGCTACGATCCTTACATACTCCTTTTGCCTCGTTTACGTTCATACATCTGGTCATACACGCACCTAACCTTTCTGAAGAGCATCACCAAATTATTAATTAGCGTCCGCAAGCGGCTTTGTCCGCATGATATCTTTATGAATTATAGTGAATGTTACTCAGTGATTATATAGCATTCTACTGGTGAAAGATTTTTTTTAATCGGTTAAGGAGTTTTTGAGTTCATCACAAACAAACATACAAAAACAAATCTTTTCTCTTTATAATCTTAGTCTAAATGAATTAATTGTTATTTTTATGGTGTATAGTGTGTATATATTGAAGAGTATTCTATCTTTTTATCATAGCCACGAAGCACAGTCGGGTTTGCTAATGAAAAACAGAAAACGTGTCTACAATTAGCAGGGCATAATATCATATGCCTAAATCGCGGCGCATCTCGTTTCTTCTATTGTTTTCTCTTTTGTGTCCACTAAGAACTCTGATCCATCCCGATACGATCACAGAGTCAATTGCTAATGTCCTCGCGTCCCGATTACAACCACTTCCCGGGGATTTGTTATGATCCCGCTAATTGTTAGCATCCCGGTCGAGGTTCGTTCCTTCCTCATTAACGCGCGTGACGTCACTGCGCCCGCGCAGCTAATTGTTATGTGCGAGGAAGTGAGATTGGACGGGGCGTGGGTGTTTTTTTTTGCGTTGTGATTAGGAGTTTTGAAATGTATTGTTTTGGGTTTTTCTGATTGTCAAATATTACATAATATTAGCTATTGCCCGCGACTTTGTTTGCGATCCCGGATGAAAAGTAGCCTATGTCCTTCTACAGGTCATGGTCTGCCCATGTGGCACATCTAAATCCGTGCAGCCGTTCTAGCGTAAGAAACAAACAAACTCACTTTTAAATTTATAATACCTATTAGTTTATTTGGCCCTTCACTGGCCTTCACTGGTGAAGGGCCAATCGTAGCGCCGAACGCGGTCGATGCGTAAAGTCGAGATGATTAAAAGAAACTGACCCTAGAGCCTCTGTACACTTGTCCGATGAAGCGCCAGCCCGCGCCGCAGCTGAGCGCGTAGCTTTAAATTCCCCGCATAATAATAATGATATATCCTTGATGCAGCCTGTCCCATCTTGCTGTCCTCCCCTCAGCGACGCCCTAAGCCGAGGTTCGTACCCCACAGGGGGTGCCCTTAGCGAGCGTTCGCCTAATTTTAATTTAGTATAGTTTTGCTCCTGGCTGGAGGCTTTGAGTGTAGTAGCTTAAGGCAGCCACAGGATTGTTCGGTTGAGCAGTAAATACCTTAGTGGTATACCTGCGAGATGCCATAGTAAAAAAAAAAAGAAGCCTTTGTACAGTGTAAGTGTGCGAGTCCGACTTGACCGCTTTTTAATTCAATAGTAGGTGAACGTCAAATCTTTGTCACAAAAAAGTATTAAAGTTAAGCCTTGACTATAGATAACACCATCAATCTGTATCAGTAAAGACGAAGTTAAATCTTGCAGTTCCAACCAATCATAGCCTAATGACATTCATATGCCTCTTCTACCCATTTCTAAGCCTTCTAAACTACAGTAAATAATTTTAAACTACAGATATACTAAGATGAACATATATACGAGCAGATTGACTAGCTAATACATAAAGATAGTGCTTCAAAGGATATCAGAATTGAATATTGCGCATAAAAAGATGGCTGATGGTTCAAGTCACAAGATTCTATAAGTTTGAGATGTTGAATCAACTGGCAAGTTAGTATACCTGAAAAGAAAAAAGTTTTTTTATTCTGCAGAAATATAAGGCACATTAGTTAAAATAGACATAAAATACTTTAGTTCTAAGGGCTGATTTAACCAATGAAACTGAACGCGATCAGCATTTCTAAAACGCGTTTAAGAGCTTGTCAGTGTCAAAATTGTTATGGAATATTGTACACTGTCAACTCTTGAACGCGTTTAGATGTGCTGAACGCGTTCAATTTCATCGCTGAAATCCGCACTTAGTAGCCAAAAGCCTTGTATTTGTTATACACAAATAAAAAACAAAACAAAAAAAGAAAGTTAAAAGTTTACCAACTTATTCTTACAGAAGTTAACTTACTGTAAGTTCACAGCTCCCTAATTCCGTAACGCACTTTTCAATCACAATCCGAGAGTTTTGAAGAATATTGCTAATCCATTTCAACGTAAATAACGCAACGAACCTGGGTGAACTGTCAAAATGGAACCCATTGCGATCAATTGACATTCTAATCGACTTAAATATGCAATTCTTCCGCAGGTTGCAACGTGCAAGTCGATCGTAAAGCTGGTAAAGCTAGCAGTAGCTAGTTTGACTAATATTTTAATCTATGGATTTTTTCCTCCCCATCCAAGTTTCGCCTTTGCAGCAAGTTATGGATGTTCTTGTATATTCTAGCTACGTTCTGTAGGTTGCCATACTGAAGCAAAAATAAATATCATTACCACTCCTCCTTTTACGTAAGTAGGTAGCTGTGTTTAGGCTACGTATCAATTTTTTTTTCCGTTTTGGCAACTGAGCCGATGTCGACTATTCTGCCAGTGTCATGTAGTGACGGCAGCACAGGAAAATGAGCCGTCGAAATTTGCACTTCGTGATAGTTGTTAGTAGTTATTGGTATTAGCTGAAAGGACGAGACAAGTTTTGTTACTAAGTAGATAACAAATAAGTTTTTTTTTTTATTTGTTTGTTAGTTATTAGTTTAATCTACTAGAAAACGACACATATTTAAAAAGTTATAATTATTAGTTATTACACACCAGACTTCATTTTTATATCATTGTCATTTAAAAAATGTTCAAGAACTTGAATCAGTTTAGGGGAAAAGTTAATCGAGAGGGAATGGAAGTTAGTAGGAATAGTAATTTTAATTTTAGGAAGCTTATGGTACAAATCAAAAGATTGTGAATTTTAAAGACATGAAAAAAAGATTTTTTGGTCCAGAGTACCCTCATCAAGTCCGCATTCGCACAGGGAACTGTCACGAACATGAATCTGATGAAGAAATACTGGAATGCAGCAGTGACCGAGTCTCACTCTACACAAGGATGAAACAGTTACCTATTTTAGATAATTTAGTGCATTTAAAAAAACAAGGTTTTCGTTGGATGTCGGGTTGGATACTGGCGTAGTACGCCCCCTTCAGCTTTGAACTTATCTGCCACTCTGCTGACCATGAGTTATGCATTTTAAGTTTGGTGTCAGTCCATCTACGTACCTATCCTACCTATTACGGCTGGACCCAATAACTGTCAGTGTCAATAAGCTATCTATCACCAGTTTTGGCATACTGGAGATAAAAAAACATATCTATCTATGGTTTTAACGTCCCAATAATCTGTCAGAGACTAGGAATCATATGGAATGTGACACAATGACAGATAGAATAGCGATCTGTCTTTTACTGACAATAGGTTATTGGGTTTGGCCGTAAGAAGAGCGGTATAATGGCCGCCAATAACGACCGCAGTGACGGCTGTCATGTTAAACTGATGGCAGCGGGTTTTGACTTTGCGGTATCAAAAAACGCTCTCTAGGAAAACACCAACTTACTTTCATAAATAACGTTTCAGTGACGTCATTTGCCGGTAAATGGCGGACGGTATGTGACGGCCATCGCTTTTCTAGGAAATCGTAGCTTTATAAAAAGTTTAAAAGGACGTTAGAATGCCAGTTGTAAAGATTTACAGGCATCTAGATTCTTAAACTATTCAATCACTGACCGCTATTTGCTTAAAAATTGCGTCACATACAAAAGCCAGGAGCGTAGCGGAACTTAAATTCGAAATCTTTGAGATTCAAATCGCCACAAACGTTATTATAGCGCCAGACGGAAGGATTTCAAAGAGAGGCTGTATGTTAAGATGTTTCTTGAGCTACAGCTGCGCCTACTTTAAAATATCTTGCAATTATTATTCTGAAAGTGGGCAACGTCGCTAACAGATGTCAAATATTTCGCTGTTTTGATTAATTTTAATTTGGCAATATTACTGTATGGAAATAAGAAATGTGGCTAACTAGCGAACTAGAATATTGATTATGAAATGCAATAATTAGTATCGTAACACCGAATATTTAGTTTGAGATGCAAAAAAAGTATTTGGAAACTTTCCAAATGCCTTTTTAGTGCACCGAAAACGGGTACAACATCAAATTCAATGATAAAATTGCAATTCGTTATTAATATTCTAGTTCGCTAGTTAGACACATTTCTTATTTCCATGCAGTGATATTGCTAAATTAATCAAAATAGGTAACATTTTGACAGCTATTTGCGACGTTGCCAACTTTTAGGATAAATGCTCTTATGAGTAGGAATGCAATTAGACGTATGCTGGTATAAACCAATTTTTGATTTCTGATAGATAGATGCTTATAGATATTTCCTAGATTTCGATCTCGATGTCGACTTCTCTAGATTTTGTTTTCATCTTTTATTTATTCGGTAGAAGTAAAAAAATATAATATAGTAATAAAATATAGTATTATTGGGTTTTTCCAACAGGAATTATATCTCATTAGTAGCCCGGAGTCTGGAATCGTGCCCGGTTGATGGCAACAGACTCGCCACCTATTACATGGGACTTAAAAATATAACTGGTGAAATGTGGCTGTACTACAGGGACACCTCTGCCCAACCCTTCGACGAAACAAGGCGTGATGTTATGTAAGTAAAAAAATAATTTTCAAAATCGGTCTACAATTGACGAAAATATCGATGAACATAATTATATTAAAAAAGAATACCTACATACAAATAAACTTATGGCCTCCTCCTTTTTTGATGACAGCAAAAAGTAAAATAAATATGAATTTAGTGAGTTTCTGAACCTGCCTAGCACGGACTGGTGTGTCTTCGAGTTACTCAAGTTACCTCATTCTATTACAAGACATGCTATAGCAACTGTTTCTCTTGTAAAAAGGAAACATTGATTTCATTATCTCGTTTGCTCAGGTCAGTCACGCGATTAATATTAGCCACCACAATCAAATAGCCCGACAATTATCATACCTTACCCTCGAACCCTTATCAGCCATGCATCCATTGGGACCAGTTATAAACAAGCCCCAAACAGAGCTTCGAAATTCCACCTAAAAAAAAACTTCATTTTGTAAAATCGTTCCAAAAATCTCACGTGTATTATAAAGCGGGGCGCACACGGTATACATTTCATAAAAATAAACACTTAGGTAATGGGAATCGCACGCACGGTGCCGCTGCCGCCCCGCAGCCGTCCCGCAGCCGTCCCGTTGTCGCCCCATCGGTGTGCCGCAGTTGGAATAATGTGAAAAAGTAAAGCGGACGCAGAACGACCCCCGTGGGGCCGAGGATCGGTTATTTGCCTGTGGATTGTTTTGAATACGACAGTATGGTGGATTGGTAAGTATGCTGGAATGGACGTAGTATTGCTGGTCATTTTAAACAAGAAACTTATGCACTGCCACGAATAGGCTACCAGGATAGTTATAGCTGTGAAGACCTTGCATTTATCTAACTTAGTATAGGGAGACATTATGTTTCCGCCACTGCTTTCTAACCTCAATAATACACAAAAAAATACTAAACTATGATTTAAGCATCAAATCCGTTGCTCGTCGTGTCTTACAGCCGAATCCAATAACATTCAATAACCTGTACATCACCAGTTTTGGCATACTGGAGATAGAAAAACCTATCTATGGTTTTGACTTACCAATAATCTGTCAGAGACTAGGAATCCTACGGAATGTGACACAATGACAGATAGAAATTATACTGTCTACCATCAATAGCAATCTGTTTTTTTACTGAGAATAGGTTATTGGGTTTGATCATTAGGTACATACTCTTGCCAAAAGCCACACACTGTAGTCGAAATGTCCCGTAAAGATTTCTAGAAAATTTAATGTACGATAATTTTTTTTCTCTTCCACATTTCTACGTTCCAATGCTCACGCAATCGGCGCACACCATGCGTAGTCGCCATTTATAATGCATAATACAAGACACAACTACACAAACTAACGTGCGCCCGTGTACTCCTTGTGCCTTGGTTTGCTATTCATTTTTAAAACACTCGAATCGTACTTTTTCCTGTAAATGTCGAATGTTCTTTGGTTCGTCCATGTAGTTTTAACCTAGAAAGAATTGAGTATGGCTTGTATGATATCCTATCATATTATATTGGGCTACTATCCCATCCAGCTAGATGGACCGACGACCTTAAAAAGGTGGCTGGGACAAACTGGGTGCCAAAGGCGGAGGACAAAGTGATGTGGTGCAGCCTGGCAGAGGCCTATTTCCAGCAGTGACTGCGATAAGCCGAGATGAGTGATTGATTGTACTACTATCTCCGTTTCAACTCGAATATTAATTCCTACTCAACATTGGACTTTTATCTCCAAAATAGTTTTAAAACTCTTCCGAGGGTCCACATTCAAAAGTGTTCGAAAGGTTTTACATTTGGTGATTGTATAGCCCATTATCTTATGCCAGCCAGTAGAGGGAAAGTTTGCTAATTTCTCTGAATTCAACGTAAAATCTGAAGCTCTACTTTCAGGCTGCAATGGCTTGCAGCCTGAAAGTATATTCTAAGTCGAAACCTCATGATTTCCTCGAGTCAACTCAACCTCATTTAAGTAGTTTGATATTCATAGTTACAATTTTACTCCTCATCTTAAACAGTTTCCTCAGTCGAGGTGGGTTTGAGTTGAGGAACCAACTGTCATAAATAAGGTACGAGAGAGGTAAGGTATTTATACCTTGAGGAAATTTTAACAACTCACTGTTGTAAACGGCACGTGGTGCTTTCTTAATGTAATCTAATTTTATTCGTAAAATTTAATTTAATTTGAGTGTTATTTTTTATTTGAATTTTTAATTCTAATGTTGACTTTAATTTTATTTATACGTGTATTAATTCCTTTTTCGTAATGTCTTTTGAAGAGTTTATTGAATATTTGTACGATAATTTGTTAGTAAGCGGTAACGTACACAATTTGTACGTTACCGCTAACTAAGGATTCAGTTTTCCTACTTCGTCCACCCAAGTCACAGTAGTGTAACTTAACACTTTTAGAGGTCTAAAAATATGAATGAAAAATAACGTAATAACCTATTCCTTATTTTTCTCTCGTTCTTTCATTTTCAAATCGCCATTAATGTTTAATACGAAATATAACAGGTAATCTCATACATTTTCTTATATAACCTACAGTGGAGGATTACTTTCTTCATGGGAATAATATTACCATAAAATCCATTTCGCAAGAAACGTACACTTGGCATCGCGATTTGTTGCCAAGATTAAACCGGAGATTAACATACACGTTATATTTTGTTTTATTTATTGTTATTTTTTGCTTATTCCTTGGTATATCTTGTGCTATTCCTTCGGGAAGGGGAGTCTCAATTTTTCAATGTCTGTGCAGAAAATGATAGGTTTCGTATTGAAATACTTTTCGGTGATAATGGCGATTAGGTTGGTTGGTGGTACTTACTTATATATTAGAAAGAATTCAGTACTTTTTAAGGTAAATATGTATTAAAGCAACATGGATAAACGTATGACATTGGGTCAAGCTCAAAATGCTGAGACGAACTAAGTAGACTTAAATCTGAAAGAAATACCGATACCAGGGTGCTACGAGTCAGTGGCGGGGATCTCTCGCGTCCGGCCCTGGTCCAGGCCATGGTACGGAGCGAGAGGGCATGGGAGGCCGTCACCTCCTTCTGCGAAGCAGTAATGCTCGCAAAGGAGGAGGCGGAACGCGTGAGGGAGAGGCAAATTTCGCGCCCTCACGCCCCTAGCCGCCGCAGGAGGAGACGCCCTGGGCGTCGGGAATCAATCGCTGATTCCCGGCCACCGTAGGCGCGGGCTTGCGGACGGTGAGCAATGGGTAGCTCGCCGTCCGGTAAGGACCAAGCCCGGGTCGACGGCGCGTTGTCTTCCACGCGCGCCTTAAAGAGTGTCAGCGAGTGAAGGGGTCCGATGAGACCATTGCCTGCCGGGGTTGCGGGAAAGTCCGAAAGGGATACCGTGGCCCCCTGGCATTGCACAGGCAACAGAAGGAACACGGGTGGGTTTTAGTCAGTAAGAGTCTGACACGCCCTCCCGGTCCACCCAGAGCGGGAGACGTCATTTGATGATATCCCACCCAAAAAAAAAAAAAAAGGGTGCTGCGAGTAATAGGGAGTAGAAATTCATCGTCTGTTCTGAAATATCATGAATATTAACAAATCAATGAAGATATTATGCCCGCGACGTCTGCGAGCCCTATACCTTCCTCAAGAATTGGGCTATCCAATGTAAAAATATTTTTTCTAATCCGACTGGTAGTCCCCTGCATACAAACTTACAAACAAACAAAAAAAAAATAACCTCTTTATAATATTATTAAGTATAATATTTAGTAATAAGTACGGACAACCATTCTTAAACCAGCATTTATTAAGCAGTACACTTTTCCCAAAAAAATAAAATTTTCTGTGCTAACTACAACAATAACAATCAAGCCAACAATGTACCGATGGCAAAAAAAAAACAAACTCATAGAGGAACTGAACGTATTTTCCTTATGGCTTTAATTAAGCCGCGTCCGCCGGTAGGACGGCCATTTTTGCGCACCGTACCGCTCGTGCAGATTGATTAAAAGTCTATGGCCCATGCTTTATAGAGCGTTTCCACTGTTCTTATGTGTTTTTGTACTGGGTATTTATACAAGGTGGATTTTTGAGATGGGGGAGTAAGAGCAGACCTTAATCGTTGTAGCTACAGGAAAACGGTATTTTGATCCTTATTAGAAACAGGGTCGATTATCATCAAAAAAAGTTTTTGTGAAAACTGCCCATTTTCTTGCTGACCGTACATTTATTAAAAATCTATGAATGCAGATAAAATTTTCTCTAAAAGTTAGGGACAGTCTCATAAGACCGTTTTCCTGTAGCTACAACGGTTGAGGTAGTTGTGCTTACTGCTGCATCTCAAAAATCCATCCTGTATATCTGGGCATGTAAATTTTGCAGCCACTGTAAAAAAAAAAATGGTTTATTTGTCACAGAAAAAAAAGAAAAAAAAATGGCAAATGTTTTGGCTAATTTGCCTCATACTCATTCCCATTGACTTAGCATAATCTTTGATTTGAACAGTTAGTTCTTTTCTTTATTGATCGTCTTGAATTGTAAATTAAGATGGTATTTAAATTCGACAAATAACCCTATCACTGTATAATATACTCGAAAACTTGAAATATAAAAACACACACTTCCGAAAAAAAAAAAAAAAAAAGTGATGTTCTTAGTTTTTACCGAACTGTGTAGGTACCAAACTTTCTCATCTTTAGGGTTCTGCACCCGCAGGGTGCCAAACGGAACCCTATTACTAAGCCTCCGCTGTCCGTCTATCTGTCTGTCTGTCTGTCAGCGAACTGTATCTCATGAACTGTAATAAGTAGACAATATAAAAGTTCACAGATTATGCATTTCTATAGCCGCATTAACAACAAAAATTAAAAATTAAAGGAGACCTCCATACAATAAACATTTGATTTTGAAAAAAATATATTCTAACCCTGGCAGATGTCATTGTCTAGAACTCATAGAGTAGAGAACAAATATAATTTGAAATTTTTATAAGTTCATTAATGATGAAATAGGTTGTTAGTTTTAGACCATTTTTGTATGAGCTCTTTCTCAACAACTAAACAAGTTGGGAATTTGAAACTTCTGTATATTATGTACTATGTATAGTATAAACAAACAACAAATACTAAAAAGGCTGATTCATAAGGTATTTTATTTAAATATGAGTGATTTTCTGCAACTGCAAAAATAACTTTGTAATTCATAGTACCATTATGAAATACAAATTTATCTTTGTGGTTTTGAAAATTTAAGATGATAAGATGAAAATGTAAGTATTTTCATTTATTTGCTAAATAATGTACGGTGATACGAAACCCTTCGTGTGCGAGTCCGACTTAAATTGAATGCATGGCTTAAAATCATTCTTCGAGCTGATGCTGAGAAAGATTGGTGTATTCCGTAAAAATCTCCCCGTGAAAATGTAGGTGAAGTGAACTGTCAATCCCTAGCATTAGAAAGGATGACAGTTTGCTCCAAGCTCATTTCACCAAAGTTAGAATTTTTTCAAATCATCCTTGAAAATAAGTAGTCAACTGAAAAGTGACTACAAACGGCTCTGTAGCTGACTCCATAAATAATAATTTCTCAACAAAAAAGTTAGATGACCACAAAAAAAAATCCCGTGCGACATTGAACACAAACCCAACCCATGTAGTGGGCAAGCAGCATCTAATTTATGGTCGAGGTGGGCTCCCGGCCCGATAGTTATGGCTGGCGCTAATTCAGATAGACACGGAGTTTGTTACCGTAGCGTTCGCAGGGTTAAGCATTTAATTAGGGACGTTTGAATCGATTTACATATGTATTGCTTTGCAGGTTAGGGTTGATGATTTTAGTGGCGTCGTTATAATTTTGGATTTAGGGCATTTAGGGAATGCCTTTGTATTGATTTGATAGGTGAAGTAAGAGATGAAGCAATCTCTGCTCTAAACACATACGCCTTAAACCCAACTCAAGCTAATGCTCCTGTGGTGTGGCTGACCCATAAGCAAAACAAGCAGCCACAGGTCCACCGAACTGTCTAGACGAGATTGGATTTTCAACGATCTCCTTGGGTTTGAAAATCATAAAACTTCCAGCTCTATTGGCTGCAATCTGCACCAGTAAATTGAGCCTGAAGTATTACGCAACCTATTTATAGTCATACGGTGGAGCATAAGTACCTATAGCAACTGATTTCCTAAGGCTATTGTAACTTTTTTTTGTAAATAAGAAAAATCGTTCCGGTTATTGTTATATTGTTTATTCGGTCTTATAATTTTGTTCTGAAAAAAGCTGAATTGACGCACATTTAGGCGCGTTTTAGAGCATTTTGCATTGCTTTTCTCAGTATCTCTGGCGATACATTCACCACTTCTTCTACGATGGTCTCTTCTTGTAGAAGTAGCGTACTACGATTTTTACGGTAGGTATTTTACGGTTATGTAGGTAAAAGGTGGCACTGTTTGTCTGTTTTTTTTAACGGTTTTTTTGTGAATTCGTGGATAATGTTGTGGGTTACATGTGTAGTTACATAAATATGGAATATAATGTGTATTTCTAAGTATTGTGCTAATTGAAGAGTCTCTTAGTTAAGCTTGGCATGTAACTGTATTTTGTCCCTAACAAAAAAAATAAAAATAATTAAAAGGTCACACTGATTAGACATTCCATTTTTTTAAATGTGAGTATCTTACAAAGAGGTGATAACTTATGCACCGCCTAGTAGTTAAGATCACTAAGAAAACCTCAACTCGATTCTTTAGTAACAAACCCAAATATAACAGTTCCATCATCTATATCATAGTAACAGATGACCACAAAAAGCTCAACATTAATCCTGGTATGACGGTGTAAGGCGGGCTGCACACTCTCTCGCGACGAGGATTGACTGTGACAAATATACGTGTGAATCCAGCCTGCCATGTTACACTATTCGCGGTTTGCGAGTTTCTTCTGGTCGGGCCCTGAAATGTGGAAGAGAGCGATTTAGTTGGAGTACGTACTTTTGAGTTTTTTTTAATTTTTTATTCTGAGGAAATTTCCCTCATTTTAGGGATTAAAATTAATAATAAGTGTAAAAAAACAGAGGGGACCCCTTGGGGGAAGGGACGTTCCCCCCTACAGAAAGGGGGAACCCACTTCATCAACAAAAAAAAAGGAGGGACACTGATTCAGAGGGATTTCTGTATCTATTTTGAAACTGCAACTTCTCCGGCACTGCGGGAAGAGCAGCCTCTACGCCCTTGCGTAACAAACCGCAGGCATCCTGCTGCTCTCCCTACGTGCCTCCGGCTCTATAAAAACCTCTAGGGGTAGGACAGACTCGTACCAGGTGGAGTCGGGGTCAATCAATTCGGTTCTTTGACATAAGTTGAATGAATTTTTTGCGTCTGTCTTACGTTTCGTTCCACAAGCCGGAAAAAGACGGTAAACACTAAACATTATAATTTTAATAGCTCGTAATGAAAATAGCGCTGTAATTTAAATATAAACTGTTAAATATATGTGTGCATGAAAGCTATTGAAAATATAATTATTTACGTAAATAAATATGAAATAAAATGGTACCGAACGTATGACAACTTAACCGTAGATAAAACGAAACGTTCAATGGCGAGAATTCTTTAAGATCTGTGGTAGGGATTTACATAAATATTGCAAAAATAATTGATTTTCAATATATATTTTTTTCTCAAAAAGTACACGTCTCCGCGTGTTGAAACTTTGCGTGAGTGCTTACAATAAAGTTATCTTTCTGTAAAAAAAATATCAACCTCCAACTCGTTGGACGTCAATGGAAATGTATGCCACTATTTGCTTTAAATGCGGTTACAATGATGTTAATAAATAAGTGTTCATGCATTTTGGCATGCATATATTTATAGTAGATAGGTAAGGCTTATTTAAATAAGCAATTGAGAAAAAACAAAGATGGGTTGGACAATAGATCAGCAGTGCTATTCTGTAAGAATCATAGTGTATCTAACTCGTTTACAGTCGAAAATAATTGCTACATGCACACACACCTATGCGCCTAAATGAATAACATAACATCACCAGAGGATTGTGTCATACCTTTGTTCTGATGCAGGAACCGAATTCTAGCGATAACAGACAAGTCCACAACTTCAATTCATCATCATTAAAAAAAACGTTGACAGGGAACTCTCCAAGCACAACCATCGCCACAACGACCAATTCTGTGCTTCCTACATTCAGAGGATTCGCGCCACCTTCGCCAGGCCGTCCCCGTCCAATTTTCTGGGTTATGTTGGATTACCTTAGTTTTTCTGCAACTTCCATGCATAATAAGCCCAACGTTCCCACTGCTGGGAAGACCTGCTGCTAGACCTCCTGTCTGTAAGAGGACGTGAACTTTAATCCACCACATGGGGCCACTGCGAGTTGCTCGGCGTTTCGGCATGTCTTCGAATTTTTGACTTCGGACATGCCAGTTTCGTAATGATTATTTGATGATTTACTCAGAAATATCCATAAAATCCGCTAACTTCCAAGCCCCGCTAAACACCTAACGTAGGCAACTATTAAGGTTTATTCATTTGTCACCCGTCAGCGCATCGTTTGGGTGACACCCAACAGATGTCGCTAGTGCGATTATGAACCACTTTCGTGGACCAATCAGGAGAGTGGACGAGGAAAATATCACTAAGAAATGGTGTAAATTGGCAGTTGTGGAAGTGGATCCTGTAAGCATGGGAAATAGGTCCTATTATGTTGTTGCATTTCGAAAGAAGCTATACCTGCCAAACATTTTTTTTTATTAGAATTATTATCGAAGTGGAGTTTTGTCTCTGATTCAGGTAACATCTTAATGAAGCTTTTGCAAGTAAAGAGGTCTAGCTAGACCCTTAGCAAGAAATTCGTAGTTACGGCCGAAGTTATGGGCGATTCCTACTCCGTATCACTTACGGACATGACATTAGTTTGGAGCCCTACCTAAGAATGAATGACGCCACGATTTGATAGTTGTCCCTACCCCCAATGTTTTTGCTCGTCCGATAAATTTAATTAATCGGGTTTAGGGTTTACTCCGAAGTTAAGAATTACTTTGCCGGTTTACGGGCCAGTATCTTCATTGACGGACTTAGAGAGTAGGCCTCTAGTGCCCCGTATTCTGCTTCAATACTGCTCGCCATCCTTACAATTTTTTAAAGAACTAATGATAGTTTTAAAGATATGTCCGGGTTTATAATGAGACGCTTATGTTGTTCCATTATAAGGATTTAGCATGATACGAACATTTTTTAGTTATTTATGCAACTGTTGTATAATAAGTGGTATTAAAATACGAATGTGGGTTTATGATAATAGTATCACATGAGTGTTTTAATACCTAATTATGTACAGTTGCATACAAGACTTTATCTACACCCATGTTATGAATCCTCTATAAAACGTTCTGAAACCATAGGGTGTGTGTGTGTACCTACAGTGTTGTAAGAACTCTATGTAAATTCATCGAAAGTTTAATTGCTGAGTATCTAATACCTACAAACAAACTATATATAGATAAAAATAGAATTATGTATTGTAATAATTATTTACATTTTGGATCGTACAATTCTTGAAAATACTTACACTGATAGCACATCTTCAGAAAATCATGTAAGTACTACGCTTTGATATTTTCCAATTCATGAAATCTTGGTACGCCTTTTCATATTGTTTTCTCGACTTTTCTGGTAATAATTGGTTAGAAATGTCCTCACTCCCTTCTAATGCAGCAAGCATTAGGGGGGCATTCTGGGGGTGTGTTGTCAAAGCTTGTATCACTCATTTTTGTATATAAAGAAGTACAAAAAAAAAAAAATGCAATATTAATATTGAACACAAATGGCGGGGTACTACGTTAATTTGAATAACCAATAAGTTTTTTTTTAAATTAATAAAATTGATTTATATTATAATTGATTTATATTATTAAATGGCGATATGGCAGTGAAACGCGCGGGCATGACAATGTTCTTTTTTTGAAAAGGAGATGCATAATGAAATTCAGTAAAACATAACTCCCGTTTGGATGCTATTATGGTTACTATGACACTGGGTGTTTTAATGTTGGCAATAAGCTGTTTCAGAAACTTTTATAGAGGATTTATAGCATGGGCGTAGATAAAACAACAAAAACATGCTTGAACATTTTTTTTTGTGTACGGTTTATTTGTGCTGAATAAAATATATTTTCTTTCTTTAAAAAGTTTGTTATGTTAAGTTTTCAGGCTTCTTCAACGGGTTTTAGGTATTCACCAAAGTTTTTTAAAGAAACCAGCGAATTTATCTATCACGCCGTAATAAGCTTTGTAGCTGGTACACAAGACATATAATTAAGCTGACTAACGGAAGGACCTCTAGGCCGAGAAACAATAAGCAATCAACGTCGAAACGAGTCATAAATCAGGCAGAATCTTTGGTGGGAACCGTCAGCTGCTGTGACGGCACTGAATAGCTTTATTTGCCACGGAGAATTGGTTTGGGGATAGAATCGAAGGAAAACAGATAAATAGTGTAAGAATCAATCTTTCACGGTGTTTCTGGAAATGAAGAGAACTTTTGTCAGAATGATGGGTTATAGGATACTTAGAGAAATAATCACCAATCACTTATAAATGCACTTAATATTTAAAAATAAATAAAAAAAACGATGTATAAATTGTTTTTACGTTATTAGTATTAATTTTTAAATTCTTTAAATAATAATTTATATGCATAAAGTAGTAATTAATATTTTAAAAATCAAGCAGTGCAGCTCAGCTCACCCATGAAAAGATGGAACCAAGTCCTATAATCACGTTGATAGGCACATGCCGCATACTTAAATTAAGATGGCTGAAGAGGACGATGCCCTAAATGATATTACTTTCTCAACTGAGAAAAGGCTAAACAGAATAAAATAACTTGAGGAGAAGAACCCATAAAAGAATAGGCTTCTCCTAATTTTCGAAGGGAAAATGTCATCTAGATTCTTTAATTATCTTGGTCACAGTATAATAAAGCAACAGTATTACGTCTCGGACGTGGCCTTGAAATAATTTGATAAACCTTCCGCGTCCGTGCGTAAGTGCCACGCACTCGAGACTGTTGCGTAGGTAGGTACTTACTGAGATTTTGTAGCGCATCCTTTCGGCTGTATCCTATGAAGACGTAATACTGTTAGTTATTTATACTGTGCCTTGGTGGGTCCTAGACTCCTAGCTACAAATAGGTAACTACTGTCATTGGATAGGAGCTTAACACTTGAACCTTTGATCAGTAAGTAGGTATATCAGTAGTTAGGTACAGTACCCTGATTGCGTATTATACGGTCAATTACAATCTGAATCGATTTGAAACAGATTGCTAATCCATTGCTTCATATGTTCGGAAAAAAATCGCGAATCTTATTTAGATCAACATAAAACCTAATACTGTCCTGCAAATTGAAAAAAACATAAGACAATTTGAATTTCGCGGGCTAGCCTGACGCTTTCGCCTTAACCTATGATGATGACCTTTCGACCTATGATGTGGCACTACTTTGCCGACCAGTACTAGTAAGTTTTGGTTTGCTATTTTTCACCCACAAGCAGCGTTGTTTGTTCAGAATCAGAACTTTATTTGCTATGAATGTAGGTACAGTTATAAGATGTTGTACAAAAATTAATGAGATCGGCTTCAGTCTACCTTAGGGCGTGCAAATTATTACATAAATTAAAATATCAATAGGTACATACAAAACAATGTCAACAAAACAAAACAGAAATTATAGTGAAGTCAATTAATAGGTAATATTATAGTCTGACCCCCGAATACTGAAACGTCACTCAAAATTTAAGTAGCACTTATATTTAACAGATACTCAAAAGTGACGTTTGACAATACGAAATCTAAAGTTTAGGAGCTGCTCAAATGTTAAGCAGCACTTAAATTTTGAGTGACGTTTCAGTATTCGGGGGTTACAGTGTCAAATTGCAATTAATTATAACAATCATAATCTGGACAAATTTATATCATTTTAGAAAGTCTTTCACAGAGTGATACACATACAGAAAACATACATTAAATTTATATTATATATATCGTATTTTTTCGTTTACATTTGCCTGAAAGAAGTGCAGTCAACTTAGATTTAAACATGTTTACAGGCAAATCCTTATAACCGTGAGGTATTTTATTATAAATGACAGGTGCCATTGTTATAATACTTTTCCGTAAAGTGCTGTTTTGTAATGACCCTGAATGTAGCACGTTCTTGTATTGGGATCTCAAGGGCCCATTACGTGGTCTTATATTTGCCAGTGTCGGAAATAAATGTTCATATTCGTTTTTACAAAAAATTGCCACCTCCAATATGTACAAACATGGAAGAGTCAGTATCCTCAGAGACCGAAATACGGGTTCACAGCTGTCTGTGCTTTTTAGGTTTGACATAGATCTAATACACCGTTTCTGGGCTTTAAAAATCTCTTCCCTCTCACTACAGTTACCCCAAAATATGATTCCAAATCTTAACACTGACGCAACTAACCCATTATAAGCTAGTAGAAGTGTATCATTGCTAACTTTATGTGATAGGTTATATAGTACGTACCTATGCTAATTTATTTAACTTCTTACACATTATTCTTGTTGCACATTTATTTCCCATTCGAAGTGACCTAAGTGCGATAGTGGCGCCCTCATTGTCATTTTACTCTTTTTGCCAAACTGTAGGTAGATACAACCGCACAGAAACATTCTACACACAACCTTTACTTTTTCTAACCCCTTTTTAGATGTAAATAAGTGTCAACCGATAGGGTTGCCACACACCGTTCATGGTGGCTGTTTGTATAGAAAACATGGCAGCCACGCGAATACTGTTTACTTTGCTCCAAACCTTTTACTTTTCGTTGATTGTGTTTTTAAATTATCTGGCCGAGATGAAAGAAATGAAAACAACGGCAATACTTACTTATTTAAATTATGTGTTTAGCAAAGTTGGCAAATGAGAGTAAGATTATTTTATGCTTGCAGAAACAGGGGTAGCTAGATACAGACGCCAGCACGTAAACATACCTACCTTATGCTTTAGTGATAAAGTTGAAAAATCTATTAAAGAAATTTGACAGATTGTATGTCAAATTTCTTTAATAGATTTTTCAACTTTATCATTAAGCATAAGGTTCAAAGTTGATTAGGAAAATTTGACAGTTTCGGGTAGGTTGACGTGCTGGCTTCTGTACTTAATTCTTGCTATAGTCTCAGTCAGGTCAGTTTTCAAATATAATTTATTCCAAAAATACTTAAAACTCGATTTTATCGCGGGCCATTGAAAATTTACCAAAAACCCACATTGTAACATGACAGAAAACTTTCTTTCGCATTAATATTTCACTTACAACGCAACACACGTACCTATCACTTATTCCTAATTGCTCCTGTCCGGAACGTGAACAGTTTTTTTTTGTTGTAAAGGTGTCTTTCCAGATTATGCACAGATTCGCTATAATTATAAATAAATTCTTCAATTTATACCTATATAAAATATAATATATATAAGTAGGTAAATACTTTTGATTCCAATTTTATCTCATACTTATTGGAAAAGTCTGTAATTTACACCATAAATTAATGCGCTTACAAGATAGAATCAAGACTAATTTAGCACGTTACAAGCTTTTACAGAACTAAAGCAGAACTAGAAGTCTTGATTGTGCCCAAATCGGGACTTGTTATAGACTACAAAACCATTACAAGACTCATTTACCAATGCAATAACTCTAGGCAAAAGCGCATTGGTGACTTTTTTATGACCAGTTTTTCCTAGATGGGATGGTCTCGAAACGACTTAATAACCATCCTATAAAGGTTACTTAATCGCGGTGTTAGCATAAAAATTAATAAATATTCTGTAAACAACAATTTTTTAACGAAACTCAAGGCACCGAGTTGTTTATCGCTATGTGCTATGCTAGTTTAGCAACCTACCTACTTTACAAAATTAGCTAGCATTTCTACAGTCAAAAGTACAAAATTCATATCAATTCTGGAATAGCGAGATTTTTACGATAAATACCTACAAAAGTGCATTCCATACTAGCCAAAACCTCAATTTTACGTAAATATGCATCTGACCGGACACTAACACCACTAGGTATTTAGGTATGTCGTTACCTACTTACCTAATTAAAAACTTGAACGACGACGACCAACGGTCTCCTCGTTTCTACTTTTCAGTATCTTTTTAACCTGGGGCAATAAATTATTAAAAGTAGGTACCTACCTACAACGATTAAAACGGTCAGTAGTCACTAAATTATAACGTGTCATTTTTTTTATTCAAATTCAAATTAGGCTGAGAATCAGCACTTTTCGAACGTCAAAATTACATAAGACAGTCCCCCAAAACGATTGACGTTACCCTTAATCACACGTTATAATTTAGTGATATTATACTCGTAGGTATCACTTGACAAAGCTTTACTAACCTTTTGTTTAGCCATCCTGTCATCCTGTGGGTCTAGGTACCTACATCTAACAAGGCAGCTTGAAAAAGAACTCTGCAAGTCAACCGTTACCTTTTTTTTTTTTTTTTTTGGGGTGGGAAATCATCAAATGACGTCTCCCGCTCTGGGTGGAGCGGGAGGGCGTGTCAGACTCTTACTGACTAAAACCCACCCGTGTTCCTTCTGTTGCCTGTGCAATGCCAGGGGGCCACGGTATCCCTTTCGGACTTTCCCGCAACCCCGGCAGGCAATGGTCTCATCGGACCCCTTCACTCGCTGAAACTCTTTGAGGCGCGCGTGGAACACAACGCGCCGTCGACCCGGGTTTGGTCCTTACCCGACGGCGAGCTACCCATTGCTCAACGTCCGCAAGCCCGCGCCTACGGTGGCCGCCGTGGCCGGGAATCAGCGATTGATTCCCGACGCCCAGGGAGTCTCCTCCTGCGGTGGCTAGGGGCGTGAGGGCGCGAAATTTGCCTCTCCCTCACGCGTTCCGCTTCCTCCTTTGCGAGCATTATTGCTTCGCAGAAGGAGGTGACGGCCGCCCATGCCCTCTCGCTCCGTACCATGGCCTGGACCAGGGCCGGACGCGAGAGATCCCCGCCACCGATCACCTCCACGAGGACACGGCGGTGCTCTGCCCAAGCCGGGCATACCTCCACCGTATGCTCCACCGTGTCCTCCGGGCGATCCACGCAGTGATGACACCCGGGCGTTTCCTCCCGCCTTATCCGAAAGAGGTACCTACCTCCCGAAACAGCCGTGTCCGGTGAGGACCTACGTCAGGCGGAAGGTGAGGACGACGTGGCGCCTCTCCAGCCACTCCTCAAAGAGGGGACTTATCGCCGCAATAGTGGCGTGCCCAGAGTCTACCGTTACCTACGTAGATTTTATAAGCAAAATAAATTTTAAATTGCTTTTCATGTAACAAATTTAGATAAACAAAAAGTCCATTATATGGAAAACTCATGATCAGTCTGTCATCTAGCGAATAGGTAGTGTACTATAAATAACAAATTCGAACTCGAAGGGTAAAACACGAACGCTAACACACCATGTTCACATTGCGATCATCCTGCCATCTATTGGACAAAGTATAAAAATGTATACCAAAATAAACAAAAAATAAACTTCACTAAGACAATCTATCTATTTATGTATGCCATATAATCTATTTAAGTTACATAATTATTTTTAATGAATTACATTGATGTTGGCAAACACAAATTTATTGCTCAAAATACTAGGTTCCGAAATGGAAAAACAATATCAAACATGCTTCACTGACATAAAAACACAGCTGATTGATTGTCATTGTTTGACGTTTTGTGGCTTGCTTGGTGCAGCAGCATAACCTAAAACAGTCGGCTTTGAGGTTAAAATCTCCCGTATCTTTAGATTTTTGAGTGAAAATACTGTTAGTTTTGAGTGCAAGAGGTGTCAATTACTATAAACTTGTAGATAAAACCCAATTACTGGGTCTTGTGACCCGCGTGTGCGCGTTCCGCGCCAAAGTTATTTTTAACGTAGTGTAAATAAATCTTTGTTTATTATTTTGTATGTTTATCTCTTAGTTTCCTTCCTAATAATCTTGAGATTAGTTGTAGTTTCTTTTTTAATTAAATGCTTAGTTTTATCAAAAGCATCGCTAGTAGAACAATTAGTTTTAAAATTAAATTCCCTCTTTCGCGTTTCAATTTAAGAAATAAATTACCTATGGCCAGTGAGGGTCTGAAAAGTAAAAGCGATTTAAAAATGGATCACGATCCAATAAAAAAAATGAAGCTTGATAGTGATGACCAGTCGGTTGTGACAAGAACAGTGGCAACTATGTGTGGGGCTTGGAGGCCTGAAGAGGAATATGGTGGGTTGATCTTCGTGTTCAAGACCAGGGAAGCGTGCCTCAGCCCTGATCCCACTAATGAGGCTGACTATCCGGAGAACATCCAGGATTTTTGGGAGGCGACCTTTCCGGCCAGCGATGATGAACAGGTATGAAAGTTTTTATTATTATGAATGCATACTGAATAATTATGTGAGTATTTTTATTTAAAGTCGAAACCTCAAAAACAAATATATTTATTTTATTGTAAGATTTCTCTCAAATTGTGGAGTTATTAACGCCATCTGTTTGAAGTTATTCAAACCAGGTTCTACCAGAAGTTTATGTTGAGTTCAAGGTTTAGTGTATAAATTGTTAGATGGCGTTGTTACAAATTTCTTTACAGGGATTCAAAGCAGTTTGTAAAGCTTTCGTTAGATGGCACCAAATTCAGTAAGTTATTTCAGCAAAAATCTTGCGAACATTTTCCATTGTTTATTTTTACAGAGGAACTAAAAGCCTGCTGTGCACACTCAGTTGACAGTATTTTCCTTATGGTTATACTGCTGAGTATTAAATGGAATTTGGCGAGTATTGACCGTAGTTCTGCTGGTTGAGCAATCAAAAAAAAGTAAAGAATGTCTTTCTAAGTGCCGAGTCAAAGTATTATTAGCCAATAAACTTAATATTTACAAACAAATCCTACCGATTACCTACCAAACAGTCTTGGTTTTCTGATAAATTTCATAGTCATATCTGAGTTATCACTAATTAGTAAAATATACCTTCCTTTGGCTTTATGGCCTGCTGGTTTATGGTGACTGAAAGCTTGGAACAATGACTTACTTAATCAAAAATAATTTAGTAGATACCCAACTTAATTGAACATTAAAAGCTGGGTCTTAAAGTAATTAACCTACAACCTTTGTTGACATGACCTTTTCATTTATTAATTTGATGTTGAAGTCAAGTGTTTTGATAATAGGTATAGGTACCTACCACTCACGCTTGATAATACTGTCAGTAAGTTCTATCGAAGAACTTCATATCTAAGCAGTTTGAAAACAAAATCCCGTGAACACGATGACCACATCTGGTACCGCCCCAGTTCTATAGGAGCGCTGCAAGCAGAAATAGTCCTTACGGTGTATAGATATGAACTTCTTCGATGGTACTTGCCTAAGCATATTAATGGAAGGATGCTGGATTCTCTGCTTTCCGGCACAGATGAATTTGCCTGGTATAAAATGCCCAAGGCATGAAGTCCGCCTCTGTGCGATTGTAGTATTAAATCCTACTTAGCTCCAAATATGAACGATATTAGGTAGGTAGGTACTTTTTTTTTCATTTTGTTTTTTCTCGACATAAATTATAAATTTATAATTCTGATTTCCACTGTTCATTGTAAGTACTGAAATATTATGGCTTTTTGCTATGGTAAATCACTGACTTTTACACATTGACCTTTGTATGAAATCTTTGGTGTTTTTAGTCATAAGGATAGTGCAATCGACGACGACGCGCCCCACTCCGCGATTACTGTACTGTAAGCTGTATAGAATTAGATAGTGCAATTCACGACGACGCGCCCCACTTCGCTCCGCTCTGTACTAAAGTACAGCAGTGCTATTCTGTAACCATCTCACCGTGAAAACTTAGGTGAAGTGAGTTGTCATTCCAAAAGGGTGAGATGACACTGACAGCTCACTCCACGCTCACTTCACATGTTTTCACGGTGAAGTGGTTACGGGAATCGACATGCTGCTTACAGTAGGTACAGTCATCGCGGAGTGGGGCGCGTCGTCGTGGATTGCACTATCTGTACTTTAGTACGGAACGGAGCGGAGGAGTGGGGCGCGTCGTCGTGGATTGCACTATCTATATTGTTATAGGCATTTGGTGAAATAAAGAATTATTTATTTATCTTTTAAGTCGCCTTTTACCAGTGAACGATTCACTGCCTTTTACACAATTTGTTCGTCACTTTTGTTGGTAGTGTTTCCCTTTTAGCTAAAGAGCTCCATTTTCATGCCACCACAGACAGGGAACTGACATCAAACACGAAATTTTTCTCACACAATCAATCTACCTAGCCTCTTCCCAACTACGTTGGGGTCAGCTTCCAGTCTAACCGGATGCAGTTGAATACCAGTATTTTACATGGAGCGACTGCCTATCTGACCTCCACAACCCAGTAACTGGGTACTACGATACCCCTTGGTAAGACTTGGTTGTCAGACTCGGGCTTCTGACGACCCGTAACGACTGTCAAAGACCCACGAATGACAGCCACACCAATGGCTTAACGTGCTTTCCGAGGCACGGAGGAAAGCACGTTAGGAGTACGTTACGAGGTCTTGGAATGTAGAGATGGTCACCCATCCACAGACCAACCGCGGCAAGCGTAGCTGAACCTGATTTATCGACCCGTGTGGCTTGTTACTTATTACTTGGCCACGAGTTGTTTTTCTCGCACGTACCAAGTAAGAATAACCTCGTTATTAAGGCGCTATGTTGAAATAAATCGTAGCTCGATGGGCGTGGCTTAGCCCCCCCACGCGGGGAGCGGCGAATGCAGTTTACGCGGTCGACATCGAGCGGATTTCGCACTTCTTGGAATTCCTGAAATATTAGCACACAGGAGGTATGGAGTAGACAAATAATATAAATATTGAATTTTCAACCATTTTTTTTATTTAGCACGAACCATGTAATAAAAATTAATTAAGTAATTAAGTTATATTTCTTTTCTAATGTGTTCTAAGAATATTTTTTATTTAAATAATTAGTGTATAAGGTGCTATAAAAATATTTGCCAACCTCTTGAGGGCGTGTACTCATCATTATGAACAACTTTTACTATGGGACCAAACCAGAAATCGCGAAAAAAAATCAGCTGGTCCCTACATTTATGTTCGCATAACTCGTCAAAATGTACCAAGAGGTATCGTATTACCCAGTTACTGGGTTGTGGAGGTCAGATAGGCAGTCGCTCCATGTAAAATACTGGTATTCAGCTGCACCCAGTTAGACTGGAAGTCGACCCCAATATAGTTGGGAAAAGGCTAGGCAGATTGATTGATAACTCGTCCAAATGTAGGGAACAGACGATTTTTTTTTCGCGATTTCTGCTTTTCTCTTGTTTTTTATTACAACGCCCAAAAGTTCATTTTGTAAGCAATTCCTATTTTGTAAGGCGCAATAGGGCATTTGATTTCAACAAGCATGTCATTAGCAATCCCATCCGGCGTTGCCCCTAAAAACGGGTACTTATCGTCAATGAAGAGACCACATTGTTGGATATTTACCTGTACTAAATTAGACAATTGCTCAATAGCAGCTTTTTTCATTTTTCTTTCCGTGGCTTATAGATGCCACATGGTCGGTATTTGCTTTATACAACATGTTTTTCACCATATTAGCACAACTATTCGTTTATATCCTTTTTACCACCTTCCCGAAATTGGACGCTGTTAAAAGATTTCTACTTAATTCGAGCCACTCCCCACTTTCACTCTGTAGTATTGTCCTCTCCTGTATCTCTTTGCGTTCTTCATCAGATTTTTCTAAATTGTTCGTTATTTTTGTGAGGTTATATGTATATATCAGAATCCATATCAGGTCTGTCAGCATTTTCGCCATAGTTAAAATATATTTTCTTAGAAACCAATTTACGTTTTTTTTTCTATTTAAAGTTTGGTTGTACGTTCTTGTATTTTGTATTCGTTCTTCATATTTCTTGATTTTTGCTAAAAGACTCGTATTGAGAATAGTTTTGTGGACAGTTAGTAGTCAATATTTTCCCAGAGTTAAATGATACTACTGCCCCTGCGCATCTTGCCTGATAAGACCGTTTAAGGGCGTAGTTGACTCTTTTGCCACCAACTAATTTGGTAACTACTCCATTAAAATTCTTTACAATGTTGCTGTCTACATTTTCAATTAAGCTCCTTAAATGTGATGCAACATTGCCGATTAAATATTTTATCTGATGCCAGAGACGTGTGTACAATTAAATTCATGTTAATTTACATCAACAACTCTGTGGCCACTGATGTCGGCAGTTTTGGACTCCTGAAAGAAAAGTATAAGTCAAATTTGTAAAATGCTATTTATGCCAAGCTCTATAATGGAAAGTACATAGTAAATAAAATGAGAGAACTCACATTTTCTTCAAGTTTCGTATGGCAGTGGTTGTTCTTCCTCATCTTCGTTATCGACATCATATTGTTGCTTTATTTTATTTCTGGAATAAAAACGTTCATCTAAATTCAAGTGGAGCATAATCAAATTCATTCTGATTGTTTCTTATTTTCGATAAAAAATATTCTACTACTTTTAAAAATCGCAAAAAAAAACTACTCTACTTGGCAACAAAACTAAAATGATTAAAAAACTGAAATTAACTTATTATATTAAATCACACACAATAATTCATACCTCAATAAAAATCAAAAAATAATTTCGACTAAACTCACCTTTTTTTGCAATTCAAATGCGTCTCCATTTGTTTTTGTGCTCTTAGTCTGTCACACGCGGTAATAGTATTTGAAGTATTATTGATGTACTGTATAACCTAAAAAAGTAAAAAGTACATTTTAGCCTTTTTTATATTTATTTCATAAATATTTTGTTCTAGTAAATAGAATGCTTACCCATTATTACTTTGCGAGGCAAGGACAAGTTGTAGCTGATTATCTAATTTTATGAGCGAGGTGGCGACTTGGATTCTTTTTTATTAGCTATTGATACTGTTTTCCTGTAAAATGAGTCCATTGATAAAAACCGGTCAAGTAGTTGAGAATTTAGGATCTATCAACAGAAAAAAATTACAAAAGAAGTAAGCTCTCGAGCGCAACTCATTATTTATTTTCGATGTCATCTTTGTCTTCCATCGGGCATGATTGCAGTCAAGAACGTGCTCATAACTGATACAATAGAAACGAATTATTGTACATAACTATATACTTACTTTTTACTCTCTCTCATTTTCTGAGCCCTCATGCTCAGGTACTTCAAACGTTGTATTTTATTTAGTTTTGATTTCGTATTTCTTCCCATTTTTATTTATAATTAAATAAAAACTCGTCACAAATAGAAAACGATACGTTATAGGTACTGTTCAATCGCAAGAGTAGTCTTAATATACCTATTCAACACAAATTAACTAACAATCTACTAACTTTTAATATATAAACAATTATTATAATCACGAAAATCCGATAGCACCGATCTGCAGACAAACGTCACAGGTCCGTCGTCGATGAAGCGCACCGGGCGACTGATCTATGACGCGAGCGAAAGTGATGCAATTACTTTTGAAACGCAAAAGAAGAGATGGCTATAATGTGCGTGCGCTCAGAATAAAACGACGTATGTGCCAAAACGAATATACTCCATTTTTAACAAAATAAATAAATAAAATTTAAAATTACTTTGAGCAAACTTTGATATGATAATTTTCTATGTTTTAAAGTAAATTCCATTGAAGTACTCTTAAGCGTTACGCCGTGATGTTGAAAAAAGTCAAAAAATAGATGTAACTTTGCAATTTTTTTGTATCGAAAAAAAATCATGTAGTGGTGTATTCCTTTTGCACGATACTAGAACAAAGAGTCAAAAAACATATACCAAAATGTTAAATCCCTATTCCACATACTCAACAATTTACACGAAATAGAAAAACCACATTTTTTTCAACATATCACCTTAAAGAAACCTGTGCAGATTTTCCCGCTGATATTAATGAGGTGCGACCCCAGCTAAATGAGGCAGCCGTGTACTTACAAATTGCGTCCATTAACTATATTTACAAACTCGCAAATGGTAAGTTTAATCTTAATATATGATGCCGTTAAGTGTGTAAACAAATCCTCTGCTTTATGGTGAAGGTGGGTTTTAAAGGATTCAGAAAGATTAAGAAGATATTATTGTGCAAAATAAGAAAGAAAAAACTGGCTAAGTGCGAGTCGGACTCGCACACGAAGGGTTCCGTTTCATTATCTATAAAAACGGCAAAAATCATGTCTGTTGTATGGGAGCCCCACTTAAATAATTATTTTATTCTGTTTTTAGTATTTGTTGTTATAGCGGCAACAGAAATACATCATCAGTGAAAACTTCAACTGTCTAACTATCGTCATGAGATGACAGCCTGGTGACAAACGGACAGCGGAGTCTTAGTAATAGGGTCCCGTTTCACCGTTTGGGTACGGAACCATAAACAAGGAAATATGTACTTACCTTTATTTGCAAAAACGTGACGCAAAGAAAGAACATGAACACGAAAATAACATTTTGATGGAAAATGTGCGTCACATCCACGCAACACGGCCATCGCTCAGCATAATGCTGCGACCCTATGCGATACAGAGCCCCAGCGCTGGTTTTCAGCGACAACCGGCGTTGACGTGATGACGTCAACCGGTGCAGCATAAATCTATATATACTTAAAACATGAAAAACAATTAAATTAAAAACATTAAATTAAATTTGAAATGAAAGGGGTCCCTCCTTTCATTTCTACTTTAATTATTTTTTTTGCCATACAATAAATTTGTTTCTTTTTAAGTATATTTTAAGGTTCTGTACCCGAAGGTAAACAGGGTAACCCTATTATGAACTCTTATTTCCAGGCAGTTTACGGCGTAAACAGAACTGCCTTGCAATTTCGTATTATGAACTCTTCAAATTTAAACAAGCCAGTCAGTGGTCACGTGACACCCTGGCCGGCTTCTGCCCGACTATTGGCTGGAAATACCGTATTATGAACGTTCGTTTGACATTTCTTGACATATTAAAACTGATAATAAGTAACCTCACAATCCATTCAATTTCCGCTACTTCATAGGAGCTTTTATTGAATGGTTTTGGATTTTTTTGGCGAAATTATTCAGTTATCATAAGAACGTATCACGTGTGACGAATAGGTACCGTTCGAGTTTCTGGAAACGATCGACGGCAATCGACTCGAAACGTCTTCCTCGAAGAGGT
The DNA here is from genome assembly GCA_963853775.1 of Xanthia togata. NCBI lineage: Eukaryota > Metazoa > Arthropoda > Insecta > Lepidoptera > Noctuidae > Xanthia > Xanthia togata. Next base: position 5,779,478 of record OY970798.1, on the reverse strand, counting down.
AACTTTAGCCTCGGGAACAGGAAAAAGTCAGACGGAGCCTTAACATGTGAATACGGCGCTTGGTCGATGACATTTGCTGAATTTTTGGCTAAGAACTCTTGCACAATGATGGCTTTTTGCGATGGTGTATCATCATGGTGCAAAATCTATGAATTGTCGTTCCACAAACCTGGGCCGTTTTCAGCGGATATTCTCTCGCAAACGCCTCATAATGCCTAAATAATACTCTATAATCACTGTTTATCCCTCTGAAAAAAAATCGTTGTGCACTACACCGCGGTAATCGAAGAAAACTATCAGCATAACTTTCGTGGTACTTTTTATAGAGAGTATTATACAAACAATACGATAGTATTTTTTTATTAAATGCAACAATAAACATTGTCCATGAATGAACTTGTCATTGTCAAATTCCCCGTTGAACATCAAGTGGAATACGTTCGGAAACGATATTGTTAAGAGAATCTCGCGTTACAATTTACAAATTAAATAAAAATTTATTGTATAGCACAATAAACATTGCGTTTATATTTTCACCTACTTTTAGTAACTATATTAAGATATATTTATTATTTTTATCATAAAATACGTGATTTAAATAAAACCGTAACTTAGGTACCGATAAATATTTATTTGTGTTTCTGAACGTTACGGCAGAGAATTTCAAGCCATCCACAGACAAACTAGCCAGCGTAAAGTCGGTCAGAATTACGGATGTCATAATACGAAATATATCCAGCCAGTGAAATGAATTGCCTGGAACTTGCTGGTTTTTTAAAAGTTCGTAATAGGCCCCCTGAACCCTATTACTAAGCCTCCGCTGTCTGTCTGTCAGCTGGCTGTTTCTCATGAACCATAATAGAGAAACAGTTGAGATTGTTTATTTCTATTGCAGCTATATCATTAATAATAAAAATTAAATTAAGTAAAAAATTAAAGGCCATACAATAAGCTTTTGATTATGAAAAATAAAAAATTCTTGCCCTGGCATGTGGAGAGTATCATTGTCTAGAGCTCATCGACTAGAGAACAATTTATTTTTATTTTTGTATCTTCAAACATGAAGAAAAAGGACGTAAAAGTTGTCAGCCTTAGAATATTTTTGTACGAGTTCTATCGCAACAACTAAACAAGGTAGGAATTTGACACTTACTATTATGTAGGTACCATAGTGTATTTAACCAACTAATTATATTAAAAAGAACGATTCGTAGGTTATTTTATGAGTGATTTTCTGCAACTGCAAAATATGACCTTGTAACACACTAATCATTATGAAATACAGATTTATCGTTGCAATTTTTTAAATTTTTGAAGAAAAAAAAAAAATCTTCCTTTAATATTTTCATTTATTTGTTAAATATAGTACGGTGGATCGGTACCCTTCGTGTGCAAGTCCGACTCGCACTTGACCGCTTTTTTACGGATTTTATTTTCTACTTCATTCACCGTAAATCAAAAATTCGACATACTTATCTCCAAACAATCCTCATTTTCGAAACTTTTTTCTCGAATCTAAGCTAACCCAATAAGTATCTTATATATATAAGTGTAAGCAAGTTTGAATCAAGTTGCAGTCTATCAGTACCCCTGCATATTACAGAATGTAATCACACTTACAAACTGCTAACTTATTGATACACTCCTTCGCTAAATATTCCACGGTTTCGGTAACTAAGTTGCATTCCGTACACTAATCAGTTTGGGATACGTTTCCGCTACATTATGCAGTCCTGGTACAGGGTTGGGAGTTTTGAAAATTTTCCTGATGCTTGTCGCCCCCTTGGTTTCTTTGAATTAGTGAAGCATTTATTTTTATATCAGCTTGTGTTAATCCGACCCTAATTGCGTAACACACGATCAATCATGATCTGAATAATTTTGAAGGTTATAGCTAATCCATTGCATCATATGTTCGAAAAATTTGTCTGGTCAACAACGTAAATAACGCAATTAATTTTTTTGAATTTTTTTATTTTATTATACCTAATGTGCGTTTTGTTTGTGCAGAATAAACTTTTTTTTTTTTTGAACTGTCAACATGAAACCGATTGTTAATGATCATGTGTTACGCAAGTATGCTGCTGGTTATAAACTATCTGTGTGCCAAATTTCATCCAAATCCGTTTGGACGTTTTTGCGCCAATCCGGAACATACCTACATCCAGAGAAACAGACAAACGGACCAAAATTCTTCATCACTATTTTATTATTATGTATAGATAATGAAATGTGAAGGCAATTAATCAATCCTAAGGTGCGTCCTGACCGTGGGAGGAATGTGCTTCGATGCACCTGACATAATCATAAACAATGCATTTGCGGCACATGCTCCGCACTGTCTGGACGCCACTCTAGGTGTTTTTAAATCTTAAAGGCGTTTACGCATGAGCGAACGAAACATGGTGAACACGAACATCCAAAACAGAACATTTGGTTCGTACGTGTGCTAACAAAGCGAACTCGAACACAGTTCGCGCTCAACCGCCCCTCTTTGTAGACATCCATATTCGAAATAGGATCACCACGAACATTTTTGACGAACAAAGTGTTCATGTTCTTGTTCATTTTGTGTGGTTACGTTGTTTTTTTGTCAATCCATCAAAACAGTTAACATTATACTTACTTCATAGCGGCTTTATTAGTCAAAGTTTGAACAGGCTAAGTAAACCGAAAGTTTTCAATTGTTCGCAGTAATTTGATCGCGAATCGCAACAGCCGTAAAGCCTAAGTTCTTGGTAGACTGTTGAAATTTATGTGCAGCAGTCAAACTTTATATTCAATACTAGCTGCTACTAGCGGGCGCAATTCTTTTTCAAAAATAAATTGAGTAGCATAAGTTATTCCTTATGACATCTGCTATCTGCCGGTGAAAGTCCCGTCCAAATCGGTCTAGCCTTTTCCGAGATTAACTGGAATAATCAGTCAGGTAGACAGAAAGACAGCCATAATTTAATTAAATAAATGAAATGAAATTATTTTTGTTATAAGTACCTACTGTATATATATAGTAAATAGCTGTTATTTTGACATTACAAACAGATACTTCAATAATAATTTTATTTAAGTTTTTCAAATTCAAAAGTCATTCAAACTAGGCTGAGAATCAGCACTTTTCGAACGTCAAAATTACATACGACAGTCCCCCGAAACGCCCACCCTTCACCAAGTATTTAATTAATACATAATAATATAGAATAAATGTATAGATTTACAGATTATTTGTCAATAACTAAACTGCCTTATCCACTATCACTGGCCCCACAGCGCGGCGCCTCTGTGAGCATCAATATTTGCTTATTCTCTTACCAAGATTTTTATGTGTCTAATTTACCTATCCCACATTTAATTTCCGGACGCTCAACTTCCCTTGCATTCTCAAGGAATTTTCCGCTTTCAACGCGAAAATTCCGGACGTAAGGCAACCCTATGGAGGAAACATGTGATGTGCAATTTTGTACACCCAGATGTTTACCAGCCATATGTGCAATTAATATGCATTTTGTATGCGTGCCAAAGATATGGAGACACAATTCTGTGGTGTTGGAAGTTATTACATGTAAAACAGCCTTAAATTGGCAAGGCTTGTGCACGACCTTGTTTTACATTATTTGGTTGGTAGTAAAAGATTTTATGTAATGAAATGGTAAAATGAGTGATATTGCCTCGGAATGAAGTGGGTTATGGAATTTAAGAGCAATACCTAACCCTGTAGTTGGTATAAGCATAATACTTCGCTCCGCTCTAAGTTAAGACCGAGCTATACGTGTGTCACTTTGAAGATTCGAAAGTAGATGTATTTACGTACTTCATCATCACCACCATTTCTGCCGAAAGACGTCCACTGCTGGACATAGGCCTCCCCCAAGGATCGCCACTTCGACCGGTTCTGTGCTTCCCGCATCCAGCGGAATACTGCGGCATGTCAAGGTCATCGGTCCACCTTGTGGGAGACCTTCGAACGCTATGTCTTCCGTTAGGTACGCGGTCGCTACTCAAGGACCTTTCGGCCACATCGGCCATCTGTTCTGCGAGCAATGGCCTACTTACTTACGTTCTAGTAAAAAACCTGCAGTCAGAGACAAAAATGTAAATTCTGCTATTAAATTCAATTGTGAGTAAAATAACAATCTCTGGCATTTAAAAAATGCTTTCTTGTAGACGTTCAGAAAGTATTCTTACTTTTAACACTCTCATGTCTCCAAAACAGATTACAAAACTAAAAAAATTATAACTTAGCAAAACAATGGCGTATTTAAAACGCGTTGTCAACGAAAATGTTATGACAAAGGCGAATTCCTGCGCCTCCGTCCCTGTACAAAATTGCGGGCATTCTCGCGAAACTCGGCGACGTAAATTCTTTAAAACAACTTTGTGTTATATAAGGATCAGCGCATATTGTGAGTATCGTCGACAATCGTATAATCTTGTTTGCGATTGTCACACGAACTTTCAAAGTAGGAAGCACTCCTGCTTGAAAACCCTGAAAACTGTTTTTTATGTCTTGCCATTTTAGTCCAATCACAATCGGTGCCTACCATATTCCGGACAATAAAGTGTTATTCGGTTTTTCCATCACGAATTTCTCGCTAGCAGCCGGTCGGTCGGTATCAACAGGATACTTAAACAACGGGAAAAATTTGGATATTTTAATCCTATCCAACCTGTCCCTTGCAGTCCACCCCTAGCGGCGACCTTAGCCGAGGTCCGTACCTCCGTACCCCACAGGGGGTGCCCATAGAGTATAGTCGCTTAGTTTCTAATTGTTAAGCCCTGGCTGGAGGCCTTAATTTATTGAGACAGCCACAGGAAAGTCCGGTTAAGCAGCCGACAACCTCATGGCATCTCGCTGGTCAAGCGAGATGCCATTTAAAAAAAAATGGTTGTAGGTACTATGCACAACTCTGCCTTACTATTCGTGTAACACATGCATGATGTGTTGTGTTATGTTATGTATAATGTTTTGGACTTCCTACTTGGATGCTAAAAAGCTGGTGTTTGGTTAAGACTTCTTACAGATAAATCGATTGAAACAATAATTTCTCCTTCACAAGACAGAATTTTAGTACCCCATCCTTAGAAATAGGAAATACCTGGAAACAATACTTAGTTAAGTCACTGTCAGTAGCAACAATTTATAGTTTCTAACTTGTTAGTTAACTTCCGAATTGCGTTAGTAAACTCTAGTTATCTTCACATTTATTTTATTATTACTGTGTAGTTCCTTGGAGACAGTTTGTATTATTACGAGTTGTAGCATCCTTAAGAAGTCACTCGTAAGTACGCAAGATTTCGCATATTTGTGATTCCGTTTCTTTGGGTTAAAAAAGGAGGTTTTCTCCAGTTGAAACGTCCTCCGTTGATGATATTGACCTGCCTATGGTTGTCAATACAGTCAAAGTTGAGGATAACATAATCACCAAGCTTCGTAAGTAGTTTGGTGATCTCAATATGTTATTATTAGCAAACAGGGGCACACTGCTGCCCTGGTTGAGAAGTCACTTACTGGCAGGGCAGTGCTAGCCTGTTCCTTACCATATTTTGATAGTCCTTTTAACAGGCGACTAATAAAAGTTATTTACAAAGGAGATGTGAGTGTAAAGCCGGGAGGGGACGCCCTAGAAGGACATACACTGACCGTATTGGTGATATTCTTCAGAAAGGTTAGGTACGTGGTACTCGCAACCGTGTACGTGTATGACCAGATGTATGAAGGTAAACGAAGCAAAAGGAGTATGTACAGAGTATAAGAGGCACAAGATGCAATAAGTATCTTCTGCGACCTATCCAAATCATTTGATTGCGTTAATCACGAAACACTGCTCTTGAAACTTCAGCATTACGGACTGGCTAAACTTGCGCTTAACTTAGTAAAATCATATTTGAATGATAGACTGCAGCAAGTTCAAATAAACGGTGTAAATTCATTGGGTTTAAAAGTAAAAATGGGTGTACCACAGGGCTCAATATTGGGTCCATTCCTGTTTTTAGTATATATAAATGATTTACCTCATTTACTGAAAAACCGACCACAAATGGTGTTATTTGCTGATGACACATCACTGATTTTTAAGGTAAACAGACATGCACAGGAGCTTGACGACGTAAATAACGCTATGCTAAAGGTCCATAATTGGTTTACTGTAAATAATTTAGCATAAAAATTAGAAGAAAACTAAATGTAAGGATCGGAGCAGGTGGCTCTCTATAATTTCTGCCTACCCCGATAGGAAAAAGGTGCTAGCTTATGCATATAATGGTTTTTAACAGATTGCGACTAAAAGTCGGAGATGCACATTAAAACTTTCCGTCCCGCCACGAGCCTGTATCTCAAGTGTTTCAAGTTATTTTAGCCCGATGTTACATTTTAATGTGTGGTGAAACGGAATTATCCAGCTATGTCGTTTGTACAAGTTTTTTTATGCTAAAATGTTAATTCTTGTAAGAATTCAAGTTACATGACAGGCCTGACATTTTACGTCTTTCTCATAACAATTGATAGGGTTTTAAAACGTTGGGTGTTGTGACCTTGTGGAGGCATTTCGCTTTTACTGGTACTAACTCTTGTGCGGTTGTAGGAATGTCACTTAAAATTTTCTTAGTAAGTACTTTCTTTGTGACGAAACAATGTTCCAAATTTTTATTTTTAACAACAATGTGGAAGCTCTTGATGGTAAGTGATGATCAGGCCGAAGGTGAAAAACTCAAACTCAAAGCATTTATTTCAATTAAACCATTTACAGGAAATTTTGAATTGTCAAAGGTAGAAGCGAGCTTCACCCGAAATCCTCAATCACAGAGGAATTGGCTATCTTAGATACCTCTAACTGCTATAACACAACAATACTGTTAACATTGTTGTTATGGGGACAGACTTAGATAAGATGGTGGTAGCTAGCCAAGTGGACTTAGAACAAGCCCTACCACCAACCAAACCAAGCAGAAAATTTTGCCCCCACTAGGTATCGAACCCCGGGACCTCTGGGTCTTAGACTGGTGGTGTAACCACTAGACAGCAGAGGCGGTAACAAATTTAAGTTGCGTATTTGTTACGGTCTTATTCAACAGCACCTACCTATTAAATTTCAACATACGTGTATCAATATCGAATGTCCAGTACCCAGACAGACACGATCTAATTATAGGTACCTTAAAAGGTCAGACATTACTTTTCGCCCTTTACAAGTGCCATAGAGATACCCACAACACCAAGTAACATTTACAGTATCCAATTCATGGCTTTCCTTCCATATCAATATAAAAGATTTTATATCGATATGGAAGGCTTATACAATAAAGGGTCGGCCATATTATGTGAGAATATAACATTAAAATACGACGAATCACAAATTTTTACTTCCTCAATTTCCTTTATGAACGTAACTTGGGGACTGTTAAGCCGGGATTAGGGCCCCAATGTTTGCTGATAACCCAAATTACATTCGCCAAAAGTACTTTAATGATATAAGTAAAAGCTAAAGCGATATTGATTGAAAAAGTCGAGTGAATGAAGTGCTGAATCCTGCGAAACTGTATTTTTATTTTACCTTACATATTGGTCTTCTACAGTATGGTGGTAGTGGCGAATAGTGGTGGCCCAACGGTAACGGCCGCGACTTACGGGTTCGTGGGTTCGAACCCAAGCAAGCACTTTAATGTGTACCAATTATTTCATCACAACTGCTAGCAAAACTGTGAAGGAAAACATCGTGAGCAAATCGGCATGTCCTAGAACTAACAATTCGAAGACATGTGCCATCCAACAACCCGTACTGGACCCGCGTGGTGGATTACAGTCCACTTCCTCTCATAGAGAGAGAGGGGGTAAATGGTTTAATTGAAATAAATGCTTTGAATTTGAGTTTTGAGTATTAAAGCTTGGTTTCACAGCTGTCCTGAAGACCCGTTCAGGCCGTCCGTACACGGGAGATCCGTACGGGTAGCGCCCACACTGCTCTGAAATGAGGCCACCGACCGACTCGAACCCAGGACCTCATGTTCAGCAGTAGCGCTTGCGCCAACTGGACCAACGAGGCAGACTATGTGTGATAAGGCCAGTTATACTGCTCAACAAGATTACAAGATCCCTGTAGGATCTTTTGGCGCTCGAATGACGTTGACGGGGGGGCGCTGTTGGGCAAAACATTTGTGCAACAGTTTTATGTAATGTATTGAAAAAAACAATTGGCGTCGTTAGTTTACCTTAGTATTTTGGCCACGTGCCAAAAGATCCTTTTTCTATTCTTTTTTGACAACTTTCAAAGGAACTAAAACAGTTTGTTTGTGGCTTGTTCTAAGTCCGCCTGGCTAGCTACCACCATCTATCTAAGTCTGTCGCCATAACAACAATGTTAACAGCATTGTTGTGTTTCGGTAAGATAACCAGTTCCTCTGCGGTTGAGGATTCCGGGTGAAGCTTGCTTCCACCTTTGGCCTGATCATCACTTACCATCAGGAGAGATGCAGGCCAAGAGCTTCCCGTTGCGGCAAAAAAAAGTACCTTCTTGCGTTTGTCTTTTGTTTCCATTTCATATGAAATATTGATACAGCATTTGATACTCACTTTTATCTATATATAAGGAAAAATTATTACTGGCTGTATTCAAAACAGGACCATACCCTGCATGTTTAAATTACCACTCCCATTTGGTTCACAAATATTTTTGGCCCAATTCAATATTGCTAAAACGTCTACCTGGTTTTCACTTAGCAATTTAGTTAGATATTTTTATTCTGAAAGTATTTTTCAGCTCGCTTGTGTGGGGACTCCAAAAGTAGGTATTATACCTTAAAGACTTTTCCTGAAATAACGCAGACTTTTAGGGAAAGTAATGCCTTAACTATTGAGAAATTCGGTCTGGGATGTACTTAATAAAATTTCCTTTTCTATTAAAAGATGCTTTTTGTTCACAGCTTTTTCTTTGATTAACACATACTTGGATTTTATGCTTTCTAAGGTCTTTCGAGTTTTACTTGTAGATATTGTATTTGGTAAGTACCCATTCACATTATATAATAATAAAAAATCAAGTAATTACTTACACTATTTCAAGTTGTAAAAACCTCCATTTGTTATAGTTATTAATATTTTGATGCTCAAAACTTTAAAAAGTCTCAATTTCGCTTTCTATTTGACTATCAAACATTGGCTCAAAATTCATAATGGCCATTTCCAAACGCTGTTAAGAACTCAAATGTTCTAATTTTCTTAGAATTTGTTTATTCTTAAATTTGTATTAAAAAAGAATAAATAAATTCTTTGAAAATCCAATTTATTTTAAGTGAAAAATGATAAAGTAACATCATCTCATTTCGTTGAGGCAATGACTAGTAAAAATAAGATATAATATATTTTTATCGTGACTGTCAAAATGAAATATTAAAGTTTCTTAATGACATTCTCTCTAGACTAGACTATTACACTACACAGTATAAATAAGTAACAGTATTACGTCTTCATAGAAAACGGCCGAAACGACGCACTTCGAAATCTCAGTGTATACCAGCCAACCAGCCCAACTACAACAAGTCTCGAGTGCGCCGCAGTTACGCACCGGACGCGGAAGGTATATCTACCGAGCTCCGTAGATAATCATTTCAAGGCCACTACCGAGACGAAATACTGTCGCGAGTGAGCAATTTAGATAAAAGAAAGTTGGAAATTCAGTCGATTGTAAGTATTTTTTTGTAGTGATGTAAACGCACCCCAGTTTACATCACTTCAAATAAATTGACGAAGGTACCGAAGCGCCCCATGTGAAAGTAATAAATTGCTTTTTAAGAAATAAAAACAATGAGAGAAAGATAATGGAAGGGCTTTCGTGTAAGTATTGTTTTTTGTAGCCTACAAATTTACCTTTTTATTTTATTTTAATTTTTTTAACGACTTACTACTTTACTAAAGAACGTTGCCGTATTCATTATCTCTTATGATTTAGCACATTCCTTGTGTGATCCTAAACACTAAAATGTGGTTGTGTCCAGTTTCTTTTCATATCCATCAATTCAATTCAATTCAAAATATTTCACACAAACCTACAACGGTACTTATGAAACGTCAGAAGCTAGGTGCACGGTTCCAGTTGGTCGTTTCCTATGGAGAAGAGCCGGCAAGAAACTCCACGGTTACTCTTTTAAAAGTAAATGGTGTTTACAATCTTTTCAAATTACAGTGTTAATAGGTATGAGAGGACAGTGGAGGCCTATCAACAACCTGGATCACAAAACAAATCGGGAACAAAGCGTAGCTCAAATCAAAATAACACCACTTTCGAGTCCACACTACATATCAATTCCTGCCGACTCCATGTTCCTAAATGTCTGATGAGTACACGATAGATTCACCTGCCAGTCTTGGCATCAATCATAGTGCCAATCGCTGTCAGCTGCCAGCAATCTTGGCTGACTCGCCAGTAACTGGCATTGGCTGCCGAATTCGTGCCAATATCCTGTCACGTTAATGCGGTGGGTTCTGTTCGCCCTTTTGTTTTTCCTTAGGTTCTTTTGTTTTGTAAATTGGTTCTGACAGTGTTTTGTTTTTGCGACAGTTCTGTTTGTGCGGAGTGATTGATTTGTTGTAAGTGGGTGTCTATTGATTAATTGTTGTAATTAAGGACTTCATTGCTTTGATAGAATGAATAACGGAAGTTGGTACTTAGTCTACTTTTGAGAGTTCACTTCTACCATTGTTAGTCATTAAGATTGTACCTATTGTTGTAGTGTGTCAAGTGGCACCGTTTCCTTTTTTTTGGTTGGGTAATTCGGTTTCCATTTTTAACCGACTTCAAAAAAGGAAGAGGTTCTCAATTTAGATGTTTATATATGTTTTTATTAAATGTATTTTCGGGCATAACTCCGTCATATGTAGACAGTTGTGCAGTGTTTTTTTAAAGGGTGTGCTCTCGAGAGGGTCCCATATAAATTTTACTAACTTTGCTTGGGTACTTTTTGCGTTAGCTTCAATAATATGTGTTTTTGTCCCCACTTAGTCTTAGTCTATATATAATAACTTCCTGTCACTGTTATTTACATAGCAGGTAGTGGTATTCGAATTTGTGTAGGGTAGGTACAAATAAAAAGTGAAAATTAAAAACATTTTTCTGTTGTTGTATTGAAGTCGGTTGTTTTTTTGTAAAAATGATTTTCTAGTAAATCTTTTTCTAGTCGTTAGTTAATCGATTCGCGATGTCGCGGAACGAGTCACAATAGAAGTGTTATTGTTATGATGTCTTTCGAAGTCAAGCGCGCGCGAAAGCGTAGTTTGTCCCACCGGTGGGTGATTTGCTATTCAATTTACCACCATTAACACCAATTCTAATCGTCCTTCAAAATAATATATGATCCGTATAAACCACAATTCAATCTGAAATGATCGTCTTTTGATCCAAATCCGAATTGAAGGCCACTTGGGACGTGTAAGACAATATACTGAACCCGAAATTACATAATCTACTAAGTTGCTATATAAATATTAATGCTGTACGCTTCCGTGTTCTAGCGTTTGACTCCCGGGAGAGTAAAGGTGGATATGTGGCTAAATACAATTATGATATACGGCTTGTGTGGTATGGAAATTGGTGTTTCTTTGATTATGTTTGTTTTTGGTGAAATTATTGTGTCAGCTACTCGTCACAGTTCTTAGCCAAAACTAGGTCAATAGGGATTTTAAGGGCATGAGGAACAGGGTGTAAAGTTCACTCACCCACCATAGAAAAGGGAGGATCCTCCAACCAGACGGGTGTTGTGTCTGGCGGGCCGACTGCCCGACTGTTGATGTCGGATAGTCTTATATATGTCGTTCGCGCGGTAAACTCTAATTGCGCGATGCAGGATTTGTGTGACGTCATGTCTTTGATGCGTAGTTCGTATGTGGCGGTGTAACCGCTACAGGATCTTCTTAGTAGGTAGTCTACTTGAGGCCTCACCGCCATCATTGACAACGTTAAATTTTGACCCTCTGCTGAGCATACATCACTTTATAACGCCTTTTTCCTGTTTTGTGCCTTTCTTGTCCAGATCTCCCCGTTTCTTCTTTTTTCCAGGAACACCACCAGTTTTGATGGCTTGCCAGTAGTATAAATATGGCTGGATAGGCGAAGTTTGTGGAAAACACGGCAGGGCTTTAGTTAGTCTTGATCATATTGACATGGTGCATAAGTGGTTTGACGCCTCTTCTGGCTGCAACACTTTCTGCCCCTGTAAAAGAAAAAATAAAAGATGTAAAACTAAAACCCAACTACTACAAAAATTCACCAAAAAAGACATAAACAAGACATCACAGACAGACAATTTAAAAATCCGGAGTCACACATGTTAGTAAATGGAACAAACAGATTACGCGTGACTCCGGATTCTTAGATTACTTTTTGTCGTAATTGGTTATTTTTATTTAAATTATTTTGGGGATCATCATCATCAGCCTATAACGTTCCCACTGCAGGGACACGGCCTCCTCTCAATGAGAGGGAGTAGGCTATAATCCACCACGCGTGCCCAGTGCGGATTGTTAGATGTCAAATGTCTTCTAATTTTTGGTTCTAGGACATGCCGGTTTCCTCACGATGTTTTCCTTCACTGTTTTGAGAGCAGTGGTGATGACTGGGTTCGACTTAATTTTGGGGATATAACATATAGGTATTATATTTTTGGAATTGATGCCAATAGACCCTTTCATTTGCTACCCAACACGGCATCATTATTTTTTTTTTTTAATTCATGAAGTTATGTCCTCTAGAGGGAGCCATATTAATTCTTTTAATGTGACATCACATAGTCTATAACCAGCAGATAATCGAGACGCTTCCAATGATACCTCATTTGTCAAATTAAGATAAGGAGTTTAGAAGTTATGTGGTAACAGATGAACATACATACATACCGGTCAAAATCATAACCCTCCTTTTTGCTTCGCCGAAGTAAGGTAAAAATTGGTGGTTATTTCAGGTTATCTTACACAAAGTTATTTAACCCAATCTAGAAATGAAATATTGCAGAATTAGTACAATAAACTAGAGTTTCATAATTAACAGGCAAAAGTTTAATTTCCTATCAAACGTTTCCTGGAATTCTAATTAGATTTTCTGTAAATTAATTTCTATAAATTGCCCTCAAAGGTGACTTTGTTTGTACAATGTTAAATTATTACCAACTTTGCTTGACAATTTTGTTTAGCTTTGAGGATTTAATTTTGCTACGGTTTTAATTAGAAATCTTTGTTTTAATTGCTTCCTAAAGATTAAAACGATAAAAACTATTCAAGCCCAATTTTACTATAAAAAACACATGTATACTAGTTAAGTATCAAGCTATAAAAACGTTGACTGCCTCGTTGCTCTAGTGGTCGCAAGCGCTACTGCTGAGCATGAGGTCCTGGATTTGATTCCCGGGTCGGGCCAAGTGTTATTGGGTTTTTCTATCTGGAATTTCTCAGTAGCAGCCCAGAGTCTGGATTTGTGCCCCCTATTACATGGGACTTAAACATAACTGGCGCAATGTGGGTGTACCTACTATAGGTAGGTACACCTCTGCCCAACCCATCGGGGAGACAAGGCGTGATGTTATGTTATGTTATGCTATAAAAACGTGAAAATATTCGACCCAGTGACATTTAAATTAATCACGCTTGCACAGGCACATCCTCGAAAATTACACGAACAAAAAAAACCCTAATTTCCTAGGACTACATACCCTAAATCCAGGACAAAATACGAGTAAATCAGTAACCTAAACTGTTATTGCCATTATTCTGAAAGGGCAACGGGTCAAATAGATGTCAAATATATCGCTGTTTTGATTAATTTGGTATTATTAATGTATGGAAATACGTAATGTGGCTAACTAGCGAACCAGAACATTAATATCGAATTGCAATTATAACATTGAATTTGATGTTGTAACTGTTTTAGGTGTAAAAAAGGCATTTGGAATATTTCCAAATACTTTTTTTACATCTAAAACTGAATATTCAGTGTTACGATAATAGTTATTGCATTTAATAATAAATATTTTAGTTCACTAGTTAGCCAAATTTCTTATTTCCATACAATTACCAAATTAATCAAAACAGGTAAATATTTGACAGCTATGTATTTGCGACGTTGCCAACTTTTAGGATAAGCGCTCTTAAAACCGCTGAAGGGTCGCAGCCATCAATGGCGACATTGATAGATACCCTCAAAGTTGGTACATAATAAATAATTAAAATTCCCCAAGAGGTTCTTGGCTCGCTGAAAAGGTCCCTCGCTAAAGTAAAATAAGCAAATTGGCCTTTACCGAACTATTTATATTCTTTCTGAAATTTGCAAGGGTCTTGTGTGGTTAAAAATATATTTTAGGTGAGAAAACCACTTTTTAAAAATAATAATAGAACGTGTATAAGGTGGCGAAGTTGATCTTTTAGTTCTTTGTAGATAGAACTTATCTATAAAGTCCTAAGATACTAAAGTCTAAACACAAATTTAAAGTTGAAACTCCAATTCTTAGGTTTTTGAAGACCTGAAAGATAAAAAACTTGAAATAAACTGAAAGATAAAATACATAAAAGTTAACACAGTATTTGGAAATTAAACTAAAGAAGGATCTGTCTCCATAAAGTTAGGAGAGTGAAACCCTACAATGAATAAAAAAATTATGAATATAAACTGATAATTACGATAATCATGTTGACCACATAAAAAAGAATCTATGCCAAAATACAAACACTCACTAAATTTCGTTTCCTCTTGCGTCAGACAGAGATAAATGGAAAATTGGAGACCGGTCCTTCCCTCACCATCCATCAAACGAAAGAATGCATTAATGCTCAAGTGCTACTGCAATAAAGATTGGCACACAATTGATTATTTTACATAAGTTAATAAAACTGTCTTAGGCGTAGCTTATTATTCGGAATTCTCGTAAAGTCAAAATGGTTCTTAATATAAAGGAAATCTTGAAAGACGAGAAGTTTGACGCACGACAAAGTGAGTCTATAAGAATTCTGATTGTATATTTTGAGATACAAAACACTAAAGTAATAACTACAATTTACTTAAAAATAACCGGAAAATAACAAAAAAAATCTAGGTATATTATATTTAAATCTATTGAAAAGATCGAAGCATAGTCATAAATAAAGCTAAACTATACATTTATTTGTAACAACAAGTTAAAGCGATGATGAAGACCTTGTACTCGAGCCCTAAGAACGGACAGATGCTCCAAACTGTTGAAGTTTTGGCGACAATTATCTTTTAGGTTAGCGAACGATTAAGCATAATCTTCCGCCTTTTTCACGCAAACTTTGTTACGACGATTTGAGAATTTGTTGAGAGTCTAACGAGTTTGAAGATGAGTTCGTTATTAAGGAATTTTGAAAGTTTTTTGTTCAAGTCCAAGATGACGATGTAAATAATTTTAACGTTGTTAGGAGCAACATTTTTCAAGCACAAAGCCTTTTCAAATAGGATTCTTGGTAAGCTCTTAAATAGAACTTTACTAAAGTCTTACAAAATTGCAATGAATAATCGTAAAATATCTAGACATCGACTCATTTCATGTTCTGCCCTTTTATATCATACCAGAAACAACCCGATACTAAATTCTCCCAATATTGAATATCCACAATCCCAAACAGGTACTCGTATATGGCTCGCAATGTTTTAAGTTAAGCATCCAATAAATATGCAATGAAGAAGGCCACGGACGATCAATCTACGCCAGTCTCAAGTGAAAACTGTTTATCATAATCTTTTTGGAACATGAAAATTTTCGTGTTCCCTCTTGTCGATCGTCCGGCACGATTGATGGACGTTTTTATGGTCGGACGACGAACATCTTGAAATAAAACTGTTTTCGCATATCTTTTTGATGCTGTGTTTACTATTTTCGCTTTAGGTATTGGTAAAGTGCTGTATCCGCGTTTTTGTTGACGTTTTAGCTGAATATATTGGAGTCTTCATGGTCTTAATCATTTGGCGTGACTCTAGTGTCTATTATGTTAACTCTATCTTTGACTAGGAATGGAGAAATAAAGTTATACATTCCGAAGTTATGATTTATAATACAATAAGATTTGTTATTAAATACCTACACTTTTTCAATTAATATTATGTTTTAAAACATACAACATTTAACGGGTTCCAAACTCACACGTGAAGCTCCAAGTGATCGGAACACCCCTAGAGAATTTTGCTCTAGAGAATTAGTGTCATAAAAGTATATTACAGGAATATCCCTGATCGAAATCAGGTGAATGTTTAGTATTATACCTGTATCTCTATTCGTTCTTTATCACTGTCATCGATCATCCAGTAATTTTCGGATGACGAGCGATATTCAGCTACCAATAGTTGAATATTGTTCGTCACAATATATGAAATTGATACACAGCGCTTGCAGTCTGACATTCAAATACTTGAGGCAAGACTTGGTTCCCTTTACATTAAATATGTGGGCTCTCAGAACCAAATTAAAGAACATATTCTTGCAGCTAATGAGTTAGTTATGTGTCAGTGTACTTGTCAGAAGGTTTCAAACCCTGATGCTGTCCAGCCTGAGGCAACGGAGGACCCGTCCCAGGCTGAGAGTTTGACTCAAGGCTGTATCCTCAACCAAGATATATCTGGTATTGTGCAAGATCTATCTCAAGAGGTACAGCCTGAGATTGGTAGTTGTCCATCTTTCAGTAGTCATGATTGTTATAATTCAGTTATTTTCTCAGATAGTATAGGAAGAGGTATAGGTAAATTAATTAGTAACAACCTGTGTTACTCTACGCAAAATTATTGTATGCCAGGGTCTACCTACAGACGAATAATGGCATCAGTAGTGGCAAATGCATACAATCCTAAAACCAATATTACTGTATTTGTAGGTAATAGTTCTAAGGTCAAAAAAGATGAAATCACTGACGGTGTAACTGAATTGTTAAAGTTAAATTGTAGTAAAATAATATTGTGTGCTTTCCCATATTTTGAAAAATTGACAAAAAGACAAAACAATTATATTCATATGCTTAACAAGCATATGCACTTTTTAGTTAGTCATTATAGTGATAAGCTTGTATTTCTTGACACCAACAGTTTTGTTGAAACTTTAAAATCGACTAGGGATACTGTGTATCTGCCTGTTAGTTTTAGACACATAATAGCAAGGCTATTAGCTTTTTATATAAACTCAGACATAGGTAGTATGTCGAAGTCTTGTATTATTAACACCACAATGATTAGTAATAATACTAATAATAAGGTGGTGTACCAGAATAAATGTAGCTCAAATGCTATTAATATTTATACAAATTGTACGAAGGAGGTTCCATGTCCCTCGCTCACTATGAGCTCACTGCCTAGTGATGCCATTGAAATCTTGGGGTTAACTCCGGATAGTCATTTAAACTAGTGTGTAAGACAACAGAAGGTACCAGTAAGAATATTCTTATTGCTAACAACAACAAGGTGTCTTCTTGCCCTAAAATAAATAATTATCAAAAAGGAAATCAGCAGAATGCCTTGAAATTATTTCATCAAAATATTCAAGGTATTTCATCAAAATTATTAGAAATAGAAATGTTTTTAGAAAAAACAAAGTTTGACATTTGTTGTTTTACTGAACATTGGTTAAAGGATTACCAAATGCTGATTAATTATGAGAACTATAGTGTGGGCAGTTGTTTTAACCGGAAAACTATGCTGCGTGGAGGTTCTCTAATCTTGATAAAAAAATGTTTAAAATCTAAGCAACGTAATGACATAGTTGGTTTATCAGTTGAACGTTGCATCGAACTGTCCTGTGTTGAGCTGGATAAGCATGTTGTAGTGTGCGTGTACAGACCCCCTAATTATCTGAACTTTTCTTTATTTGAGTCAGTAATGGAAGATGTCCTAGCGAAACTTGCATCAAGTAACAAAGCCACAATTATTTGTGGTGATTTTAATATAAATATTCTAGAAAATAATTCAAATAGCAGTAGAATATTAAGCCTTTTTAAATCGTTCAATTTGTCTAATGTTTTTACAGAACCAACTAGAGTAACCCCAACTTCTGCTACTTGTATCGATAATGTCTTCTGCGATTGCGATTATTTAGATAAATCCATCGTAAATTATTTGCCGTCTGATCATAGTGGACAAACGGTAACTTTTAAGTTTAAAACAGTTAAGCAAAAAGTGCAAATACAATTTAGACCAATAACAACTGGCAAATTAAATAGATTCAATAGTACCCTACATACTAAGTTAAATGCTCTGAGCCATAATATGGACGATGCAAATAAATTGTATGAGGATTTCTTTTCAATAGTGCACACTGAATTCAATCAAACTTTTGAAAAGAAAACAAAAAATATTTGCCCTAATTTTATTTTTAGTGACTGGGCAACTAGAGGTATTAGGATAAGTAGGGAAAGACTGTTCGAGCTGTATGGCCTTAAGCCTTACATTAACACAGAAACTTTCAACAAGTATGTTGCTACATATTCGAACATATTTAGAAATACCTGCAAGACAGCTAAAGCTCTGTATATTAGCAACAAGATCAAATCAGCAGAAAATAAAATAAAAACGGTTTGGAAAGTAATAAATAATGAAACTAACAGGGAAAAAATACGAAACACTGAGTACACATTGGAGACTGAACGTGGTCCCATAAGCACTAACTTAGAAGTAGCTCAAGAATTTGTAAATTTCTTTACTAATATACCATCAAAAACGACGGAAGCTTTAAATTCCTCACCCGATGTCTCAATTAATTTATTAAAAGCGAACGTTACAGGCTGCCCGGTTGAATTTCAATTTAAACATATAAACCCTATGATAGTTGTAAAAGCTTTTCGGCAAATCAAAATCAAATTGACTGAAGATCTATGGGGATTATCTATCAAAGTTTGTACATCCATAATCGAGACTATAGCACCATATTTAGCTTTAATATTTAATTTGTGCGTGGATCAAGGAGTTTTCCCGGATTTAATTAAATACAGTAAGGTTATACCACTTTTTAAATCTGGGGACAGTAAAGACACCAACAATTTTAGACCAGTATCCGTGCTGCCGGTATTCAGCAAGGTGTTCGAAAAGGTAATGCTTAATCATTTTAACACCAACCAAATCTTACACGAACAACAATATGGGTTCACCAAGGGACGTTGTACGACTGAGGCCGGTGTCGCCTTATTAAAACATATATTTACAGCATGGGAGGCGGCCCAAGATGCCATAGGAATCTTTTGTGACCTTTCCAAGGCATTTGACTGCGTAAATCACGAAACCTTGCTCTTGAAACTTGAGCATTACGGACTAGGTAAGCTTGCGCTCAGTTTGGTAAACTCTTATTTAAATGATAGACAACAGCAAGTTCAAATTAACGGTGTCAATTCACTCGGTCTAAAAGTAAAAATGGGTGTTCCACAAGGCTCAATATTGGGTCCTTTCCTCTTTTTAGTATATATTAATGATCTACCCCATTTATTAAAAAACAAACCACAAATGGTGTTATTTGCTGACGATACTTCTCTAATTTTTAAGATAAATAGACGTGAATCAAATCTTGACGACGTAAATAACGCCCTACTGCAGGTCCAAAATTGGTTCACTGCTAACAATTTAGTATTAAATGGGAAAAAAACTAAATGCATAAGATTTGCTTTGCCGAATGTTAAAAGTAGTGTTTGTGAAATAGTATTGAATAAGGAGAAACTAGAATTCGTCGATAAAACTGTTTTCTTGGGGATCACGCTCGACTCAAGGCTGCAATGGGGTCCTCCTTTAACATCTCTTGCAGGACGGCTAAGTTCAGCAGCATATGCTGTGAGAAAAATCCGTCAATTTACTGATGTAGATACCGCGAGGCTAGTCTATTTCAGTTACTTTCATAGTATCATGTCTTACGGTATTTTACTATGGGGACGGGCTGCAGATATCGAATCGATTTTTATTCTGCAGAAAAGAGCCATCAGAGCAATATATGGCCTCCGCAGACGCGATTCCCTAAGGGAACTATTTAAAGATATTAACTTATGACGGTACCTTGTCAATATATATACGAGAACATCATGTACGTAAGGAAAAATTTAAGTATTTTCAGTAAAATAGGTGATAAACACAATTATGGGACTAGAAATAGGGACCAATTAGTTCAACCGGGTTTCAGACTGGCTAAAGTAGACTCATCTTTCATGGGGTACTGTGTAAAATGTTACAATAAAATACCTCCCCACACACTCCAATTGAATGAAACGAAATTTAAATCTTGCATAAAACGCACACTATGCTGCCAAGCATATTATAAGTTGGGGGATTACATCGCTGACAAAAATGCTTGGCTCAACGCTGGTCCAGCTCCACAAGGGCGCATAAACTAATTGATTAGCATTGGAAAATATTGTTGGAGCTGCTGAAGATTGAAAAACTATATTTGCATTGTATAAATTCAATCTCTTAGTATTATATAATTGCATTTCACATATGTGAGCACTGTTTACCTACTTTAACATTTACTGAGTACGTCTTTCATTGACTTGAATGTACCCTGGCGGCTGAGAGTATGTCATGCTCACTCAAATGTCTCGCTGGTGGTGGCGTGTGTGTTGGATCATTAAGTTCCCTTCAAAATGGTTGAGCTAAATGATGCTGATCCATGCGTCATGTTCGTGAACGGGCGCCGTCAGTGGGGACTGGTCATCTCTTAGCTGCCATGGCTTATTTTAATTATTTTTGTTTTTATATTTTTATTATGGTCGCTTTTAACGTGCACGATTTACTACATTGTTCTCACATATATAATTTCAACATGAATGATGTAACCAATGTTTTGTAACAATATTCTAATTTAAAAGAGTGTCCATGGAGTTTCTTGCCCGTTCTTCTCCATAGGAACCTACTACGCTTTGGAATGGGCAACTAGCTTCATCTTTCTGACTGACCGACCCCTTGACAATTCAAAAGTACCTGTAATTGGTTTATTTGGAATAAATGATTTGAGTTTGAGTTTCACTCGAAAAGTACCTACTTGGTTTTATTTTGTTTTGTTCGTAACCACACCTCTTCCTTTTTTCGCGCCTCTTATTTTATTATTTTCATTACCCAACCCGTCTTCAAACACAACATATTCCAGACATACTCTCACGCATAAAAGCCTACTAAATTTCATATAAGCAACTATTTACATACGTTCAACATTCAGACATACCTTGCTAATGAGAGTTCCCCGTAGACGTTTCTTTATCTTTTCGTCCCTTTTCTAATTATAGGAACAAAGTCTTTACAAATTAAGATGGCGGACATATAAGCGTTTCATTTTAAGTCAAATTGATATGTTAAAAAAAAAATGTGTCAACGAGATGTTGTTCTTTAGACATTCAACATTTACTCATTTGGTTTTGAAAACAAAAATATTATTTTGGGTTAATTAAAAGCTGTTATAGCACCATGCGTGGTAATTAGATGTGGCGGCATCAACATGGCCACATGCGAACTACGCATCAAAAGACCGGACGTCACACAACATCCTGACGTCACACAAATCCTACATCGCGCAATTAGAGTTTACCGCGTGATTGACATATTATAACAAGCTCCCGACTTCAACCATTGGGCAGTGGCCCGCCAGACACGACACCCATCTGGTCGGAAGATCCTCCCTTTTCTATAGAGGATGAGTGAACTTTACACCCTGTTCCTCATCCCTCTAAAACCATAGGTACTAAAACCATCAAATACTGGTATTTATATTGCTTGAATATGAGGCTTTTGGCTACTCTGTATGTGAGCATTTTATGTATTTTTTTTAGTAATGTGCGTCTTGTTTGTGCAGAATAAACAATTTTTCTTTCTTTCAGATCTATAACCAAGATCTATAAAGTATTAGTATCAATAACCTAGATTAGAGATCGCAGCAAGATGATGCTTGCTTATTTTTCCAAAAACATTTCTTTCACCTTTTACGATATTCAAGAAAGAGCTCGCGATACCTTAAGAACCAAACCGTAAACGTTGCGTTCATTTACAATTTCCATCCTAAATCTTCATAAACGAAGAACTATAAACAGTAAACAGCTCCCAAACGAAATGGTGTAAAAATAAAGACACATAAAAACTTCGTATTGTAGCTGCAAATCGTTCCACTGACCGCTCTAGCATAAATTAGAATTGATATACTCGTAAACAAGTTTATACGTTGAGCTTTAGTCGCACATTGAATATTAATTTTATGTTAGTTGTTACTGTGTTTATTCTTGATGTTACGTTTTGTTTTAGATGTTGTAGTGGGCTTTTGTTTGATTTGGAAAGGGATGGTTTACGTTTATTAAACAAATTTTTGACGACCTTAAACAGGTGGCCGGTATAGATCGGCTATGGAAGATGGTCAAAGTCAAAGTCAAAGTCAAATAATTTATTTCATTTAGGCACAAAAAAGGCACTTATGAACGTCAACATTTACAAAAAAAAGATATAATAATTGATTCTAGTCGCCCATTCCAAAAGGTCGTTTTCGTATGGAGAAGAATGGGCAAGAAACTCCACCGTTACTCTTTTAAAATATTTTCACAATATTCTGTATACATTAATTATATAATTATATGTGAAGACGATGCACCTAGAATAAGATTACTATACCACGATAGGTAAAAAGAATGAAAAATGAAGGAATGACATAAATTAATTATGTGATAGATGCATGGTGCTCACATATTTACAAACATTGTAAAATTATACGATATTCTTAACATTTTAACAAGTACTACTAATAATAAGTCAGTGTGTCAGTTCAAGTAATCACAGAATATAAAATTAATGTTTAAAAAAATAATATTATACAATTAAATTAGCAACCAGTTTGATTTTGTCTAGATTCTAAATTGTCCTATGGAGCAGGACCAGCATGTTTCCAAGCATTTTTATCTTGGATATAATCCTCTAATTTGTAATATGCTTGTTGATGGTGATGCGGGTGTTGCGGTGAAACGTGGGAGAGACCTATGTCTATGTGTGTGTGTGTGTGTGTGTGGGTGTGTGTGTGGGTGCGTGTGAGTAGACTGTTATATGTTGAGTTGAATGAAACAAAAAAAAACACATAGTTTTCATGGGAAAAGATCTAGACCTGGAGACCGATGAGCGTAACTCTGATGCGGTAAATCAGGTAGATAAACCAAACTGAGACATCACTTAAAATGTGAAAAAGAATGTTTAACAATAAACCATTTCAGCCTGAAATTATAAACCGAAAACTTATTAAAGCAAATCCAATAACGGTCCAAAAAATTAATACCGAATCACTGGTCCAATATAAATATGAGCGGACACCTCTCGAATGTTCGATGACAATGTTACAATAGTGTCGGACTCAATATAGACCGGCGTGTTATATTGCATATTGAGTTTTTATTATCTGTGACATATAGAGGTACTACTGAATATGTTGATCCGGTATTTAATATGTTTGACGTATTGAGAGAAATAGATGTGGCATTTTCCGTGTATCGTGCTTTCGTGTATGATAATTAAACCATTGGCAGGAGTTTTGCCTTAACCCTAACCCCCTTACCTTTTTTACCCCCACAAGGTGGACCGATGGTCTTGTGAAGGTCGCAGGAATCGGCTGGATGCGAGAAGCACAGAACCGGTCGAAGTGGCGATGCTTGGGGGATTTCCAGCAGTGGACGTCTTTCGGCTGAAATGATTATGATAATGTTATAGTATTAAAGAAAACAAAATCTATCACTGTCTTTACAGTTTACACATACTTAATGCAAAAGATGTAAAAATTAAACTCTCAGAAAATAAACGTTTTGTATCTAAGTGAAGAAACCAGAATTAAGGGTGTACTTTAAAAAAATCGTACCGTTCCAGTTCATAGTAATTTGGTTTGGAAAAGCGGTTTTTTCAGAGCTGTACCTACTTAAATGAAATAATGGTACTTAAAGTTATTTCAGGAATTATCAACAGTAGGTCCAAAAACAATAATTATAGCGACAAGCCCTCTTAATGGAAGTGTATTGTATCCGTTTGATTTATCCACCCCTCTCACTCATCCACTATTCACTAAGTTTAGCTTGGCTAGGTGGTTATTGTAACTTGTTTTGATCCTCAACTGCTTTCAAGAGGTTGGTGATCATTCAAAAAGATTTTCTTAATATGTTAAGTATGACAAAGACAGTCCCAAAAAAGTCTACCCTTCATACATTTGGAAATAGGTCGATGTTTCTGTTCAAGGTCTAACTCATAGAAATAGTAGATAAGTCAGCCCAGCTTTTTCCCCGAACGCCTTTGGTATAAAATACGGCTCCATGAGTTTATGCTATCCCGACTTGCAAAGACTTTATTCATTCACAACAAATCATCTCCCAAACATTATTAAACCATAATTTGTACCACATAATCTTTCATTTTTCTTTCATTAACTGTAATCGTAACGTACGGAAATTTTCGGCATGTTCCGGTACCGACTCACCTAATATACGTTTGCCATTCCTTGTGCATTTCCGCGAAATTAATATTGGCTGGGGCCACGTGAGCCGAATCTTATGAAGTCCTATATTTTCTTTTATGGTATTTGGAATCGTTCCATTTCTTAACTTTTAAAAGTTATTTTTCAAACATTATTTGAGTTGGAGTACAGTTTGTTTCGAAATAATTTGTCGGTTGAATTTTGTGCTTACATTTTGTGAACGGGAGCTGAATACGAATGGGCTACGCAATCGTTTCGTTTCGGAGAGGTGACTAGAAACTTCTTTAGCGGTACTTTTTTTGAGTGGAGAATTCATCCCGATACAATCCAATCGTGATCACTAAACTGCTTCCCTGAACAGTGAGGTCAGCTTGTAGAACAGTTAACTATTGACGTTCACGGGTTGATCTTTGTCTAGGCTGTGACGTGGTTTGTAAAGATGGTCTCACGAATGTACAGATAGTGCAATCCACGACGACGCGCCCTACTCCGCTCCGCTCCGTACTAAAGTACATAGTACGGAGCGGAGCGGAGTAGGGCGCGTCGTCGTGGATTGCACTATCTATATTGGCTAAAGACACCCACATAAAAGTATGTTAGTAACATAGGTGTCGCAAATTAGCATAACCACAGATATAGATAACGTAACTATCACGACCTGTATGAAAACCAAGCGTGCCGTTTTTTGACTTTTGACTATACTATGACGTAAGCACGATTTAGTGATGGGAAAATCAAAACGATTAAAAGTCTCGCCCCAACCCCCGCCTAGCGCCAACGCTGAGTCTTCGTAGTGAGAATTTCAAGTACGTTTACCGTTATAAACACGTGAATATTCGGAGCCATACCTTATATTCAATTTAGTTCTAGTGTTTACAAAAAGCAACGGGATTAAACCCTTTTTCATCTCTTTCTATCACTCAAAGATTAGCTGGGTGAAAACTCAATTTTGAATACAGTTCGCCTTTGTATATACCATTTCTCAATTACTGTACGAATACTGTTTATTGAGTAATTGTGGTAAAGTAAAGAATTATTAAAAATCGTTTAAATCGATTTATTAATCGATTTTGTGACAGAGTAATGAGATAGACAGAGCTTGCTTCCTGAAAATTTAGTGAACATAGTGCTATGCGTTGTTGGGAACAAATCTTTATTTCCCGTCGCCTCAATCCATTTTCTTTTAAATTGGGTACATTTGGAAAACTAAAAAAAAACCACGAAACGTTTCGATTACCTACTTATTTATTAAAATTGCCTAAATAATAAGTACCTATAAAATACAAAATCATTCCTCTGTTTCCGAAATCGATCCTCGAGAATCGATGTGTGTTGCATAGGATGAACAGCACTAATCGCTAAAATTGACAGAAAAATGATAAAAGCGCCTGTACTACGAATACGAAGCGATATACGATAGTATCACTTGTTTCGATATTCATCACTTGTTAAAACAAAAAGTCGCACCAACCGCTCTAAGTAAAAGCCGCAATGTAATACAAGTATGCAGCTTACTTTTGATGACCTATGTGTTTCTCAAATTTGGTATTACCAGACCTATAAGATTAAAAATAATTGATTTTAAAATAAATCACGCATATTATTAATCACAAAATGACTTAACGATGGAAAGAAACGTTTACTTTATTTGTTCTCGTATTTGTGCAGTTTTTACAATTTATAACAGCGCAATTGACCATTTTTTTTTTTTTTACTGACGTCCGAGTAGCACGCACACCGATACAGACTGATCACGAAAAGAGTGGCTTATGATTTTTGGTCATAAGCGAAGTAGTTGCTCTTGCGTTATCTATGTCTATCTAGGTATATCTGTGAGCATAACATTAAACTCGATTATGATTTCAGTTTTAGATCATCGTTGTAACTACGGGTCAATGGTAGAAGCATAATAAATTCTTGTTCCGCCCAAGGAGACAAAAACAAAAGAACAAAACAGACAAAAGCTTAAAATCACCCAAGTCCTTCTTAAATAAGAATATGTACGAGTTTTATTCCTAAATTCTTACACAATGAGTTTTATCTCGCAATTCCCATTTTTTCTCTGAAACGTTTCGCACTGCGTTTGACATGAAAACCTGAGAACGCGCCCTACTCGCTTATTAAACACGTTTTATTCACAAAATGACGTGATATACTCCGGTTTATGTTTTTGATTAAAAAGCCGCCATGCTCAATCTCTTTAGACTTTTACGGAGATGAGTAAGGGGAGCGCACAGAGTGAGAAAATATGTAGGTACTTTTTAATATTGTTGATGGTCACTGCTGAACTTGAATAGTTGATTATCGATTAGTTTCTGCGATTCTTTTTCTTCTCTAATGGTGACCGAAGCTAGATGCAAATATAAGTCGTTTTGTTTCATAATTATCAGCAAATCTGGCTGATTACCTACCCATTAATTTTTTCCCATTAAGGCAAGTTGTAATACCTAGTCATCTCCCCAATTTATGCGATTACTAATATATAATCTTATTTATTATCCCTATTTTACTGTTATCGTTGGCCTTAATCCTTACTAACACAAAGGGACCCTATAATAATCGACCTTGAAAATTAAACAATCGTGACGAGTAATATTACTCAACAACTACGGCTACACACGTTCGACACAACATCCCCTCCTCGATTAACATACATAATCACATTCTCCCCCCCTATATCACACTACGTACGTAAATAATTATCGTAGATTCTCGCTTCGCGTTTTAATGTCGTTACACCCGGTCTGACTGAACGCACCCTTGCCAGATGAAAATTAAGTTGGATTCAATGCTGAAACAACAGTTTAAAATTTACGCTCGAAATTAATATCTTGCCCTGAGCTGTTTTTCCTACGCAATTTTCTTACCGAAGGCTATTTTCTTGTTTAATTGCCGAACTGAGTTAGGATTTTCTTGGAAATATATGTTTTCGGATTAATTTTTGGGATAAAGGTGCGGTAATCAAGATGGAGAAATTAATTCTGTTTCAGTTAAGTTTAGCGAGAAGATGACAGGAGATTGCTAGATTTGGTAGCTCCAAATCTTGGTAAGGATTAATGAAATTGGTGGTTACTCCCCCAGTCACCTAATCTTGACACTTGCATGACAAAGGTCAGAATAGACCTTCTATTCCTGTGGATATCATTGAAGACAATTAAGAAATCATGCCGGAGGGAAAATCCGCTTTGAATCCCATCTTGGTCTCAGTGGTCTGACGTGTACCTTAACACTTATTGTATATGTACCTATACATCAACGCTATGTTCCTGCCCTTGTGCCATGTTACTTGGGGTCGGCGTAACAGGTTCTTTTCTTCCATTCTCCCCTATCAACCGTCACGCTATCATTCACTCCATTTACTTTCATATCTACCTATTGTTACTCAAATAAACTATAAATGACTGAAGTCAACAACATATGTTAAAATATACAATACATAGCTTCCTTACTACATTTTATTCAGTCAATGATCCTGTCGTGAATATGATAATTTTATAAGCCAAGAAAAGACCATAAAACTTCAATGTTTATGTCCAAATTGCAGTGGACAAGTCATTGTTAGTGTCGTTCGATTTGCTGCTGGCGTTATTTTACAGTGATGGCTGGTAATAATTAGAATTTATTTATTTATTTATAAGTCTCTTTATTCTGTTTTTTTTTTTAATTCTGTTGTATGTTAAAGTATGTCTCTCAATTCAGCATGCCTCTTGGCAATGGCCTCCTCTAACTGTTTCCATTGAATTCGATCACGAGCCACTCTCCTCCAGTTATACCCCGCTGTAAGTTTTATCTCGTCCTCCTATCTCCTTTGTTTGTTTTCCTCTTTTACCTTTACTATTTCTGGGATACCAATCAGTTATTATATTTACCATTTTTCTTGTTTTTTAATTAGAAATGATAGTTCCCTAAGATGTAATCAACTGCTGCCATTTTACAATCTAATAAATAATACAAAACAAGCTTATTACATATTTCCACAACTAACTGCTTCTGCTTAACATGCATAAACTGGAGATCGATCTTTCATTTTGACATTCATTGCTTCTTAGGTTTGAAAGTTCATCTGCTCAACCACGTCAATAACGCAATGAAAGTGGATGAAGGTGATGATGAACACATAAATACAATACAAAGAATAGCAATCGATCGCAACACCTTTAATTTTGACAGTTACTATTCTTTTTAAGTGTGTCATGCAATTACCCCACAGAATTGACATAAGTTTTTCGGAAATTTATGTCAATTTTATACATTTTTAGGGCTCCGTACCTCTAAAAGAAAAACTGGAACCCTTTTAGGATCACTCGTGTATCTGGCTAGCTGGTTGGCTGTCTGTCAGTCTATCACAGCCTATTTGCTCCGAATCTAATGGACCGATTAAGTTGAAATTTGGTATAGGTACGAATGTATTTTTGTGACCCAAATACGGATGTGTAAATAAATGAATTTTGAATATGGGAGTCACTTACGAGTATATGGGGCAAATAAGAAAAAAAAAAAGTTTTGCAAACTTTACTGTTTGACATATCAAATGAAAGATTGCGAGGATCTCAAATATTATTTTTTTATAATTTTAAAATGAATTAGTACTTTAAAGATATTTTAAGAAAATTGATGAAAAATATCGGGAATGGTCAATTTTCATAAATCCCCCTTATCTCCGAAACAACGCGTAAAATATTGAAAAAAAAATACAGATAATGGTTCCTACTCATAGATTACAGAAAAACCTATAAGAAGTCTACTGTCTTAAAATAACATGGTAAATCTCTCAATATTGTGCGTACAAACTACAAACTTACATTTACAGTTGGAATGTATGGGAGAACATGTTTTTCAACTACAATGTTAAGTTGGTTCTTGGGATAAATTCATCCCAGCTACGGAACTTTTTCGTTTAATTAACGCATTATCGGATATGGTTATCACAGTCTTCGCAATCACACTAACCGGGCCAATGGGTATGTCGTCCAGCCGTGCTATATGTAATACGATTAATCATCTCCAAAAGACGAAATAGCGATGGTTCTCACCTCGGACCAAATGCTGTTGCGGATCATTTTTGGACATTCATGAAATATATATGCTAAAATTAATAAAGCTGTTCCTTTGCGATCAAATCCTGCGTTAGCAAAGATGATAACAGCTTCTAAAGTTATTTTTATATTACATCTCCTGTTAGGTACCTGTTCACATCCTTTCAAACGAGATTTAATTTCGTAATCTCAAAGTCGTTAGCAATAAGGATCTGTTTTCATTACGATGTCAAAGGTATGGATTTGAGAACACTTGGAAGTTCCGTATTTTATAAAGCATTCTACGAACGTTACGACTAAGCTTATTTCTTTTTTCATGACACTTTATGCTGTGTGTGAAAATCGTATAGGTACCTACCTAACTAATACATAGAGGTAATCAGATAAGTTACATAAACTAACCTGTAGTTACTGATTGTGCTAACGTTACTTGACTGGACAAGTACCTAATCGAGCAATTTTTTGAATGAGTTAAATTATGAGTAAGGATCGAGGAAGTTAACTAACTCTCTGCGCTCAACGCTCTCTTAGACGTTAAGCCTGATTGTTTTGTGTTTGCGGATGAATGGAAGAAGATCTTGTTAATAAATGTCTGGAGTATTGTGACATGAGCGTATGACTGTCGAGTAGTTGTATACTTGTACTTAAATTATGTGTTTTGTGTCCCGTAACCAATGTAATTTCCTTGGCCGTTTTATGTAAAAAATAATCACTTAAATTATCAGCCGAAAATAAATGAGGCATAGGAGTTTTCAAAAATCTTTACAAAAATAAAATCCACGTCTCTAAACTGTCAGCGTAAAGCAGGCTTAAAAGTAAGATTGCCGTATTCCATGAAAGGTTAAATTGTTGAGTTAACGAGCCTATAATTTTATCTCATTCAAAATTGGAACGCAACCCCGTGCCTGTGACTTGACAACTTTCCCTTTGACTAGTAACTACTGAAGTAAATTTCTATAGATCCGTTCGCGAAATTCCGCGAACAATTTCTCAACATCAAAATAAATTAATAGTGAAGTTAACTCAATGATGCCTTTGAGTTTCCAGTATATTTTCTTGTGCAAATTGATTTTGGAGTGATTTGGAAGAAAATTTTGAGTAATATTTTAACGCTGTTGTTACATTAAATTTGTTATTTGTTATCTTTTAGGTTCTTTGTTTTAATTTGTTATTGTGCTTTGACGGTCAGGACCTACCACATACGCTGATACAATGAAGGTTCAGTAAATATCTCTCGTTTGTAACAATAACAATCCATTAATATAATGCATTTTCATATGACAATACCACCCAAGGACTCCACAAGACAGGGTCGTCCTAGTGTGGAGTTCATCAATATAAACCTAGCTATTATAATGTAAATCACTGTTTTTGGCAAAAATAAACCTCATTATGTCGTTTATTCATCTAGATTCTTATAGATTTACAATTTAAAATATTTTTTTTAAATAAACAATTAAAAAACATTTAAAAATACAAAACAAAAATAGAGGTCCGCCGGTGTCGGGAGCAGAGTCCAAGCTACCAGTGGTTAGGGCTGTAGAGACAGGAATCTCCTAACAATGCGAGCCGTATCGAGGAGTACTGCCTTCTGAATCAGGCCCTTGATCCAATGAAGCGCCGCCCGCCTAGCGAGAATCTCGTAAGATGTTGGTCGATTCTTTCGGCCATCAGGCCATTGGCCGTTACGACAATCGGCACAATGATAGCCGAGCTCACATCCACAAGTAAACAACCTCGTGTGCTAAGTCGAGATATTTTATTTGTTTCTCTTTTTCAGCTTTCACGAGGTTCTCGTCACATTATTATTATTATAATTAGACCTATATAATATTTTTTGTCATATTCATCACGTTCATCACTTTGTATAGGTATGTAGTTATTAGTGATAATTTCATGATTTAATCAATGAAGTTTTAAAGTTTCCTCTGACGCTGTCAGGGATACAAATATCTATACCTACTTTGCTAGCAGTTATTTTGATGATTCAGTATAACTCTACAAACATTTCTTAAAGCGACTTCTAATAATTTGAAGAATATCAATACATATTTCCCATATTTCCATGTTTATAACTTCCTACCTATATCTAGGTATAAATCTTATAGGACCAAAATTTCGCACGTTTAATATAACTCCCCGCTTGCCTTATTAACGACGCGGCGACACTCTTTAATAAGTCGGCGACGTTGCAGAATTTTGACAGCAAAGGGGGGCGGGGAGGGGTGGGAAAGCATTGAAATATGGATGTATGAACGACGTTTTATTAAAGCTTCGCGGATGGACAGATTTCGCGTTTGAGAGCGTTTCTGAAGAGCTGAAAGGTTTTTGTTTTTGTCGAAAATATTTATGGCTAAAGAAATATTTTTGTTGGGTGCTGAAATATCTTCGTTGTTGAGATTTTATATATTTATAGATTGCTATACATATTTAAAATCGTAGTGAAGTCAAAAGTGTAAACACAAACTTTTTTGATACTATTAAAAAAAAAAAAAAACTGATGACGAAGATTCCAAGGATGATCATTAAACTGGTCCAGACTGAAAATTATTTGTTCTGATGATTCAGGTTTTAATCCCAGTTGTAGATTGACAAGATAAATATATCTTGGTATTAGAATGAAAATTAACCACCGACTATCTTTTAACAGCATCAAATTTTAATAAGTGAAGTTCCCAAAAAAGTATGAAAAACTACCTCGTACTCAAACCCTTTTATTGAAGACCCTGCTTAAAGTTACTTTAACCTTTATAATACTGGTGTCTCATATTGGAGACAGATAACAATAAAATTCTATTGTGTCTGCTAATTGCGCGCGCGACAGATTAAATACATACATTACAGCACATTTCATACAACACGTGCTTCCGAACTTGCTCAAAACTTCGCAGCGTACGACGATATCCTTGTCGTGACTTGGCAGCCGTTCGATGTTGCGCTATGTACTTGTAGTCGCATGTACTTATACTGAAGGCTTCTTTTCAGCACATTACACGGTTGATAAAGTGATCAACAGGCGACTATAGAATTTAATAGCTTTTATGGGAATCATGTTTGATTAGATTTAATGGGTTATTTGGCGCCAGATTCAGAAAAGTTGAAATGGTTATTAATAACAGTCGTACGGGTCGATCTAAGGTAAAGCTACGCTTGCCGCGGTCGGTTTGTGGATGGGCTACCATCCACTACATACCGAGATCCCTCCGTGCCTTGGCTCCGGCTGTCATTCGTAGATATTTGGCAGTCGTTAGGTGTAGTCAGAAATCTGACAACCAGTCTTACCAAGAGGTATCGTGTTACCCAGTTACTGGGTTGTGCAGGTCAGATAAGTAGTCGCTCATCGGACACACGTGATTTGATTACGTACAAATACAATAAAGAAAATTATAGAATGCTTATATGCCTTCTTTATTAAATCAGTAAAAACGCGCTCTCACAACAATTCTAAAAACCGGCCAAGTGCGAGTCTGACTCGCGCACGAAGGGTTCCGTACCCGTTATCTATAAAAAAGCAAAAAAATCATGTCTGTTGTATGGGAGCCCCCTTAAGTATTTATTTTATTCTGTTTTTAGTATTTGTTGTTATCGCGGCAACAGAAATACATCATCTGTGAAAATTTCCACTGTCTAACTATCGCGGTTCATGAGATACAGCCTGGTGACAGACGGACAGCGGAGTCTTACTAATAGGGTCCCGTTTCACCCTTTGGGTACGGAACCCTAAAAATGTAGTGTAGTGTAGTGTAGTTTCTCAAGAAAGGGACGCCTTAACCTCCGGGCTATCACTTAAAATGTTCGCAGATATTCCTTTACGAACAGTGTTAAGATGGTTTTCTGATCGTAAAAGCAAGTTATAGGCATTTTATTGCAAATTGCATGCGTGGATTTTTCCATCGAAGACTTTGATGGGTGCGAGGATCGATATGTGTATTGTTGACGTGCTGTTATTATGTCTATTATGTTTACTAAGTTATAGAATCGATTTGTGTGGTACTATTATGTTGAAACTGACTTCTGTATCCACGTTATCAGTTGATTGTTTTCTAATGATTATCTCTGTTTTAAATAAATGAGCCTCTAAAATGTTTCTGTCTGCTAATGATCACTTTTTGAAGTAAATGTGCCTTTTATTTTTGGCCTTTTTTATCCACAATGGGGATGCTCTTAGCCTGCATTTTACCTGATGGTAAGTGATGATCAGGCCGAAGACGGAAGCGAGATTCACATGGAATCCTCAACCAGAGGAATTGACCATCTTACCTCTAACTGCCGAAACGCAACAATGTTGTTAACATTGTTTTTATGGCGACAGACTTAGATAAGGTGGTAGTAGCTAGCCAACCAAACTGAGCAGAAAATTTTGGCCCACTGGGAATCTGAGACAGGTGATCTAACCACTAGAACACAGGGGCGGTTTTATCAAGCTTGGTCGCATTAACTTAAGCTATATTCCAGTATACCCCGATCAAATTGGTTAGGGTAGACCAACCATGTTGGTCAGTGGTGGTCCAGTAGTAACTTACGAGTTGTAGGTCGTGGGTTTCAAACCCAGGCAGGCGCATTACTTTGTGTAAATACTTTCATCACCACTGCTCTCCAAACGGAAAACATCGTGACGAAAGCGGCATGTCCTAGAAACAAAAATTCGAAGACATCTGACATCTACCAACCTGCATTAATCCACGTGGTGGATTACAGTCCACTCCCTCCCGAAGGGGGGAGGCCTGCGACACAGCAGTGGGGCCATTAAAGGCTGACTTTGCTATTACGCTATTCGATTACATAGATAGGTACCAGTTGATGGTATCAGTTTTTTTGTTTTGACGATTTTTAGGCTAAGCGTAAACGGAGACGTAGGTGACACAGCACAGTACAGATTTTGCAAGGTAGGGCAGGCGAGCAGACACAGGCTCTGACGCAGCTGACACAGACACATTCGCGTCCTAGCTGGTAAAAAAAATAGACATGATCTGTCATTGAAACAAAATTATAAAAAAAAAAACAAGTGAATAGTACAATGAGACGCAGAGCAGGACAGACACATGTCTGCGTGGCACGTGCCTGCGCCGCAGCATACGCAGCTGTCAGTACGTTCATGCATTACAAAATCTGCTCTGCCCTGCGGACCTTCGTCAACTGCGTCCCAGCATACGCTTAGCCTTACAGTCGAGTGAATGGTGAGGAATAGTCTGAATTAAGTACATATATCTTCAATGTCTGATGACGGCAGAAGCAATAAAAGAATAGCTAATGTGCTACTTTAATGGTCATAGACACTCCTAGGTAGGTTAATGATACTACCATCGCGTTCAGCACTGTATAGCCTAATGGCTTTCTTTGGGCATAATTCAACTCTAACTTAACTTTGGGCTACAATCTATTTGTGAAAAAAAGAAAAATTCCACTTAGAGCACTGATTTCAACAGCACTTGACCGAATCGCACCTGAGGACTTCCACTAACCGCACTTAACCAACATTTTGATAGGTTCGGTTCGGTGGAACAGTTTATTAATATTATTTTTAAACCCCGAACGGCACCTGCATACAGTTTGTTGTGATAGAACGTATGTATTCTTTGTTCAGGACATTACCAACTATAACATATCGATACAGCAAGTGTGTGTCGAACCAGGCACAGTAAAGGGCTCCATTGTTGTACGTAATCTATCTTTAGAGATATGAGGAACAGGGTGTATAGTTCACTCATCCTCTATAGAAAAGGGAGGATCCTCCGACCAGACGGGCGTTGTGTCTGGCGAGCAACTGCCCAACGATTGATGTCGGGGAAGGGTGTTCGCGCGGTAAACTCTAATTGCGCGATGCAGAATTTGTGTGACGTCAGGTATTTGATGCGTAGTTCGCATGTCGCGATGTAGATGCCGCCACATATGTATATTAGATATGAGCGCCGATGGCCAATTCCACGGCGGCGGCGTGGCCTGAATATTACCACAGCGGCGGCGGCGTCGCGGCGGCGCGGCGTGGCCGGCCGTGGGCCTTATTTCTTTTTATCAGGGATGTATTTCTTAGAAAAACTTAAAGAAAACCATGTTGTTACAAAAAATAGCTTTAGGTATATTTAATTTTTACCTCATTCGCACTAAAATTATTATAACAACACGAGTTACTGATACAAAAAATAAAAATCATATATTTGTCGTATATCTTCAAGGGCGGACACTAACACGGTGGAGCATACGGTTGAGGTCAGCCCGGCCTGGGCAGAGCACCGCCGTGTCCTCGTGGAGGCGATCGGTGGCCGGGTTCTCTCGTGTCCGTCCCTGGTCCAGGCCATGGTACGGAGCGAGAGGGCATGGGAGGCCGTCACCTCCTTCTGCGAAGCAGTATGCTCGCGAAGGAGGAGGCGGAAAGCGTGAGGGAGAGTCAAAATTCGCGCCCTCACGCCCCTAGCCGCCGCAGGAGGAGACGCCCTGGGCGTCGGGAATCGATAGCCGATTCTCGGCCACCGTAGACGCGGGCTTGCGGATGGTGAGCAATGGGTAGCTCGCCGTCCGGTAAGGACCAGTCCCGGGTCGACGGCGCGTTGTGTTCCACGCGCGCCTCAAAGAGATGTCAGCAATTGAAGGGGTCTGATGGGACCGCTGCCTGCCGGGGTTGCGGGAAAGTCCGAAAGAGATAGCGTGGCCCCCTGGCATTGCACAGGCAACAGAAGGAACACGGGTGGGTTTTAGTTAGTAAGAGTCTGACACGCCCTCCCGCTCCCAGAGCGGGAGAAGTCATTTGATGATTTCCCACCAAAAAATAAAAATAAAAGGGCGGACACTGCGGGACATAAATATGTTCGGATGAAATCTCCTAAATATTATGCCAAAATATATTATAAACATAAAACCGGAAAACGTGCGGGAATGGCAGGAAAACATTTTTTACTATATTTTTCCATACATTGCAATCAGTTTTACTCAAATTACTCCTAAAATTAGGGTTTAATCGAAAAATCTATGAAGGTACTTTCAATTTAGATTAGGAGAGCACATTGACATAATTTGTTTTTCAAAAATCTTGAAACTATTTTTGTAGTCCTATGTCCGCCGATTTGTATGGAGTCGATCCATTGTGCGACGGCGCGCCGCAAGCTCCACTCGGCGATGACGCGTCGACATGAACTCACGGCGACGGCGGCGCGGCGGCGCGGCGCTCATATCTAATGTATATCTATACTTACTAATATAAAGAGGTAAAATTTGTGAGTGCAAATTTGTGTACCATCGTCGCGGACACTGGCGCCTGACCACTTTTCGACCTTATTACCTAACCAATAAGGTCGAAGAGTACCCTACCACTATATAAAAAACTCACAAGTTTTACCTCCAAAAATTCTTTCACTAATGGGAAGCTACAGTATTCCCGAGTGTTTATTTTTTATGTTATAAAAAGAAATTTCACGTGGACGAAATCGCGGGCTTCTAGAAGCTAGTAGTTAATAATTCAAGAGTCGTAAATCAGTGTCTAAATAAACCCTTTAAGAGCATCGAACTGAACGACAGTTACCATTTAATCACTGCCCAAGTTTCATGTGTCAGTAGGTATGTCTTCGTTCAAATCAAAAGTAGATACTTAGGGAAAGCGGGTACAAAGTGGCTTACTAAAGGATTACATAGTTAGCAAAGTGACTAATCACAGGGGTTGTAAGTTTCCTTAAGTGGAGAAAACTAATTGTGAGGGAGTTGCGATTTCGTTTAGAACTGCTAGTTGTACTTAGTTATTGTAGGAGGCAGACTTGTTCATTATTTCTAGATTGATATTTATTATTTTTGTGCACCCTATAGTTACTGGTCTTGTAAGTTGTTTTGAAAAGAATCTATTTTATGACAAGAACTTGATGTAGGAATAATGAGAACTTTTTCTACGACTGATGTGATCGCTTCCTGCATATTATTGACGCAGTGTGCCTGAAAATCTTCAGGTCTGATGATGGTCACGCTAAGACTTAAACATCGGAAATTACGCGCTTAAAACTTAATAAGGTGTGATAAGCCAGCTCTTCTTTTTTTTTTTTGTGTGGGAATTTATCGAATAACTTATCCCGCTCTGGGCGGAGCGGGAGGGCTTGTCGGATTCTTACTGACTAAAACCCACCCGTGTCTCGCGACCCCGGCAGGAGTTCTTCGTGTTTGTCAATCGTATCACCTCACTAAAACTTGTTTTTATATGTTAAGTAAATAACATAACATCACGCCTGGATTTAGTTAGGTTGAGGTGTAACTTAGTAAACCCACATTTCGACAGCTATGTTTAGGTCCCATGTAATAGGGGGCTAGCCTATTGCCATTAATAGGACACAAATCCAGTCTCCGGGCGTCTACTGAGAAATTCTTGATGCAAAAAACCCAACAACACTTCGCCCGGCCTGGAAATCGAACACAGGACCGCTCAGCAGTAGCGCTTGCGACCACTAGACCAACGAGGCAGTTTTTGTAAATTTGATGTACCTAAATCTTTGTGAAACCGCCATACGTCATCACATATTAACCTAAGTCGCTCAAAAGAAATAGTGGCACATCCTTTACCAGAAAATGAGGTACTCGCACTTTTTTGTAACAGCCCAAAGGTGTAATAACGCGTAAAAGAAAGTGTTATTACGCATGTTGGTCGGTGAAATAACTCCTTGCTACCCAGCTACGGCAAAGCCAAAATAATGGGTTATGAGTTTAGCAGTCTATGTATGCATGTGTGACGGCTTTACCTTGACCATTTTTGTACCTATGTCTTGATTTCTATCTGAAATATTTTCTTGTTTCGTACTTTTTAGATTATTTTATTTTTCCGTAGTCGGGCTACGGAAAAAAAAATAATCTAAAAAGTGCTGTTACTGTTTTTTTATATAATATTTTTTTTATTGCGTATGAAGTAATTGCAAATGAGCTTGCGAATGTGTCTATACAATGCGTGAATATACACGCATGTATATATGTATGTGTTGTATGTTTTAAATTTGCGCCGGTGGAGTTCCAAGAAAACTAATTTATCGTATTTTCTATGTTATAGGGTTTGGTTTCCGCACTTAGTCCTTCAGGTGGACCATTGTGCGTGGGCCATTGCGGCCGTCGGTGCTTATCCCTACCAGCCCATCTTCCTCCAGAATTTCGTTGGATCTCCTGGTCTGTTCAGAACATCTGTGAAAGATCTGGGTGACCCGAGGGTTTCTGTTCTAATTTTGCGCCTGTGCACTTGTCGTATGTTATGTTGGATCTTCATATCTTTTCGATGACTTTATAAACCCATAAGACACGGTCGGATTGCCTTGCAATAATAATACCATACTACCATACCATAATTTTAATACCAGTCCATTTCAGAATAGTTTAACTCAGTAGGTAATACTTTTCCCTATGTAGGAACCGAACCCATAAGACCATGTAGCTGCGCTTGGAATAACTACAGAGAACCACAGTTATTTACAAA
This sequence comes from Xanthia togata, assembly GCA_963853775.1. Lineage (NCBI taxonomy): Eukaryota > Metazoa > Arthropoda > Insecta > Lepidoptera > Noctuidae > Xanthia > Xanthia togata. Next base: position 5,740,595 of record OY970798.1, on the reverse strand, counting down.
AAAAAACCGGCCAAGTGCGAGTCGGACTCGCGCACCGAGGGTACAAACCAGTAAGTTTAAAATTATTAAAAATATTTTAATTGTATGATGTAACTAAAAATTTACGGTTTTGCAATGTTTCCTTTATCTATACTATAAGACGTTGCTTCGTACCAAATTTCAAGATTCTGAGTTCACGGGAAGTACCCTGTAGGTTTTGATTCCCTTGCGAGTGTTGAAAATTTGCGGCATAAACGGCTGTATCTTTTGATTGCGTTGGCTTAGAAGTTTGATTTTTTCACAGCTCCAAGGGACAGTAGACCTTGAGTATTTGATATAAATTCCAGCTTGATAACCACCATCCACGCGTTCCTGAGAAAAAGGGTCTTGACAGACAGACAGACGGACGGACGGACAATAAAGTGATCCTTTATTGGAACGGAACCCTTATTTTCCTTTCGAGGTACGGAACCCTATAAAAAGCATAACATAACTCTACCCTAAATTCAAACTCATTAATAAGACGTCAATGCAAACCCGCACATAATTTCACAATCCATTGCTCATTTGGTTCAAATCCGTAAGATTAAATTCACCCACGTGCCTACTCTGATGGAGATTTAGGCAAAATGGGTGCGGGCTGCTTACGCGCCAACGATTTATTTAAAATAGTCCGGGGTATGTATCGTGAGGTTACCACAGAGTAGTGTAGTGAGACAGAGGGAGATTACTGGCGGCGAAGTGATCTTGAAGTAAGCTGTCAATATTGTCAATCCTTAGCATTAAATGGAATGACAGCATACTTCACCGGTTTTTACGGTGAGATTATTGCAGAAACCGGCTGTTAAGTTTTAAATTAAAATAGAATCCGAAAATTTCGCGCCCTCACGCCCCTAGCCGCCGCAGGAGGAGACGCCCTGGGCGTCGGGAATCAATTGCTGATTCCCGGCCACCGTAGGCGCGGGCTTGCGGACGGTGAGCAATGGGTAGCTCGCCGTCCGGTAAGGACCAAGCCCGGGTCGACGGCGCGTTGTGTTCCACGCGCGCCTCAAAGAGATGTCAGCGAATGATGGGGTCCGATGAGACCATTGCCTGCCGGGGTTGCGGGAAAGTCCGAAAGGGATACCGTGGCCCCCTGGCATTGCACAGGCAAAAAGTATAACCAGATTTTTATAAGTGATAACGTCAACATTTTAAAGAAAGAAAGAATGAAAAAGAAAGAAGGATATTATATTTGGGACACACACATGCAATACAAACAATAAAAATTATTTGAAAAAATATTTATAAAAAAAAGAAGGATAAAAAAAAAACGACCTGTGCGAGGCCAAAAAGGCCCCTATCCCAGCATAATACGGCGATATTAAAAAAAAAACCACCGCGCTGTTATTCTGATAGGGCCCACTCTGTAGTTTATGTGGTTTAAATAATAACAATAACAGATTAACGAATAATAAGACAGAACTGTGGAGACGGCACGAGTTGATGCGTCGGGGCACTGAGGAGGTAACCGAACGGGTGAATTCAATACTAACAACCTACGATTTTGACAGCTGCAAGCGCACAGTTATAAAAATCGAGTCATACAGCACACATCCAGCACTCTCTTTTAAAGTCAATTCTGCGTGCTAAATCATATACTTACCTATTTTATATATCTGGGAACAACTGTCGAAATCTCGAAACGAAACTTAAGTCGCCTTTATTTCACATCTATGCTGTCAGTTGGTTTTTGAGGTACTATTTTTAAAGAACGTCGAAGTGAGAATTTGGGCGTTAGAAGTAGGTACTTAGATATACTGTTTGTTTGCATTTCATGACAATTAACAGAATTAACATTGTGTCCGCATGGGTGAATCGTTCTATGTACACATGTAATGTATGTATTTAGTTAACAGCGTGGGTCACAACTCCTGTTAATCCCTTTGACTGAGTGATCTTAACAATAGATTAATGTAACATTACATATTAAGACCCTTCCTTGCTTTGGAAAGCACGTAAGCCGTTGGTCGTGGCTGTCATTCCTAGATCTTTGACATTGTTATGGTTGTCAAAAGCCCAAAGGTCTGACAACCAGTCTTACCAAGGGGTATCGTGTAGACGTAGTAACTGGGTTGTGGAGGTCAGATAGACAGTCCTTCCATGTAAAATACTACTAATTGTGAAAAGGCTAGGTAGATTGATTAAACTTGTATTTACATTGGTACAAACAATAAGTTTCAATGAGATTTTATTCAACTTTATTTTCTATAAGGTTTTTAAAAGGCACAAGGCAATGTTACATGTTTTACTATTCATTACAATTCCCTTGTGCTTTGTGATTAGTATATCGTCTAAAAGGCTGTAATAGTACCTACGCAGTTACACTCTGTCATTATAAGCCTTTTAGTTGATAGCATCGAACAAGTTTTATACGTTGAACTAGCCATGTCATTTTAGTAATGTTAAACCGTAACCTTGCTTGAAGTAATCTACTTACTAGATTGTCTAGACAGATTATTGAATTTTTAACGTATTGTTACTTATTTTACCTGTGGCGGCATATACCCTTTTTAAATAGATAGGGACTAGGTGCCTAGTGCAAAAGGTAGACACAACAGTCTCTTCGAAGGTTATACTTGTAAAATGGTTAACAAAAAAAAATCATTACATTAACTACATAAATTATCATCACGCCAAAATTCAAAATTCATTTATTCAAACTAGGCTGTGAATCAGCACTTTTCGAACGTCAAAATTACATAAGACAGTCCCCCAAAACGCCTACCTTTCACCACTTCCTATAATAGTGCTTTAGGTGGGATGGCAGACACTTGACCAACGAGGCAGTCACTAGACCAACGAAGCAGTCACTAGACCAACGAGGCAGTCAGTAGACCAACAAGGCAGTCACAGTCAAATGAAATCAGTTGTCAATTAAACTGCATTGAAATAGAATGAAGAAGCAATAATAATTAGGTACCGGACAGGGAAAAGAAAAATCTGTTCAGATTCATAGACGACTCCGCCTTGGAGTGTAAATGTGGTGCTGTTTCACCAACGATGGGACACTTAATACCATGTCCTGCGAGTCCTGTCAGTTGCACGTTGCAGGAACTGAATGACGCTAGTGATGGGCCGAGTTCATTTAGATAGCCATCGACTCCCTAAGAAGAAGAAACGCTGCGCTTTATTTCATGTTCTTATGTGATTATGTTGCCGTGCGATGGGCTAGTCATTCTATTTATTACCTAAATAAATAAAGATGACAAATACATAGGTACTGAATAAATTAACAGACTTGGTTTTACATTAGATCTCACATCTTTTTGCTGTAGAAGAACTGAGTTGCGAGCCTTGCATTTTTTTATATGTTATGTTATTGCTGGGTTTTTTTTTTTTACTTGTGCATATTAATTAAATTTATAAGAATAATCGGATGGATTCGAAAGTTTGGCTCGTTGTATAATCAGAACCAACCTTTTGCCCTTATCCTCTAAGGTTTATTATACCGTTCATGAAACCTTTATTTTAGCCTATTGAAAACTTTCGCTAACTCGTCAACCATTTAAATAAATAGAGCAGACATTTGACACTTGTCAGGTGCCGTCAAAGCTTTACCAACTGATGTCATCACGGCATGTGCGTCGATCGCAAATTGCCACGTCAGTCAGACGTGTTGATCAAACTACCCTCTATGTGTGGTTTACTGATTTAACAGTGTTTATTGAGTCTTTGTGCTTTGTCGTTTAAATTGATGAAGGTATATTTGACAACGGCGATTTTCGGTGATCCGTTTGTCAGGACAATTGCTGTTAGTATTCAATCCTCTCAAAACGAAATCTATCAACGAATCAGTTCTGAGTTGAATTGCGTTACACACTTTCAAACAATTCAAAAGTATAAGAGGAAGGAAATTTCTGATACATTACTTTATATGTTTGAAAAATTCGTTTGCGGAGCAACGTTAATAACGCAATGAATGTTGTTGAACTGTCAAAATCAAAGGCATTGGCATCGTAAGTATGTTACGCAATTACCCCGCTGGTTATGTCCAAATATTATAGCTATCTATCGAATAGTGATGATGCCTGGGTAAAAAAAAAGAAATTATATTTAGTCCGTCAGTCAACAAAAAATATAAGACCCGTATTTTTTACTTTATACACACATACATACATAAACTAACGCCTTCTTCCCATGGGGGTTGGCAGAAACTACAGAATGCCACCTGCTACGATCCTTACATACTCCTTGGACTCTTTACTTTATCATTATTAATAAAAACATACTTAGATAAAACGCATTAAAGTTGGGGAGTGGGGGTTGATAAGTCACAAGTAAGTATAAAATCTACATACTCGTGACGTCATGGCACATTTTAACTCGATGTATCGTCGTAATCTTTTGATACGTAAAAAAACGAAAAAAAAAAAGAAAAAAATACATGCACGTTATTTTTTCATAATCTACAAGACGCACAAAAAAAATTGTTATACTCATTACCCCTATTATCTATACCTAACCTCAAGTTTTACCTTTTACCAACAGACAAAGCCAAGAAAATTCTATTGCGTTCGATGTTAAAGGTGTATCTTCGGCTGCTTCAGGTTTTAAAAAAGCGCTTCAAAGGCGAATTCAAATATAAATTGTGTTATTGACGCGTGATAGCGAATCTTTCAGAATGGTACACATACTCAAATCTTATATAATTCATACTCTGCATCCTAGAGTATTTATTTTATATTTAATCATCATAAAACCACAGCGAGCAGTGGTTAACCGCCGCGATTTACGAGTTGCAGTTCGTGGGTTCGAACACAAGCATGCACTTTACTTTGTTTAAATTATTTCATCACCACTGCTCTCAAAAATGGTGAAGGAAAACATCGTGAGGAAACCGGCAGGTCCTAGAACCAAAAATTTGAGGACATGTGACATCCTCCAACCCGCACTGGGCCCTCGTGTGGGATTACGGCCCACTCCCTCTCATCGAGAGAAGGCTTACCTATGTGTTCCAGCAGGTGGGAACATTATAGGGGAACATATAACGTAACATAAACTAAATGAAAATAAAAAAAGTTAATGATGTTGAAATATTAATGGATTCACAAAAACAGCTTACGTGCGCTCTGTCAATTCAGCTGACCGATGGAAAATAAAATCTCAATTTATAATCCTACACACTCGCGAACAGGTTTCGGATTAGGATTATTTGTTTTTAGGATTGGAGGCTTGCAATTTAAAACGTGTAAAATATTTAGTAGGTATTTTAATTTTCATTTAGGTATAAGTCTATTATTATTGTAAGTTAACAACAAGAGAAAGAGATTGGATGCGAGATAGTTAGTTAGATAGATAGTTTGAAAAATATTGTTTACATTAAAGTTTGAATTCCACCTGGCGGGTCCGAAATGTCATGTTCTTCACATTATATTGTTAAAATCCTTTAATAATATTATAAATGAGAAAGAGTTTGTTTGTAACGCTTTAACGCTAAAACGGCTGAACAGATTTGGGTGAAATTTAGCACATAAGTAGACCATGATCTCAGTTAGGACATAGGATACTTTTTATCCCGATATTCCCACGGGATCGAGACTTAGCGCAGCTAATAAGCATACTTATAAAAACACGCATATTTTTGTAGACGCAACTATGCTTCTTGTTTAAATTAATAACCAATTTATAGCGCACCCTATCTCATAGAATCACTTGATTAGAAACAAACTAAGGCTTTCCATAGGCACTCACGTTATCCCCGGCCTCCATTTTAATTGTAATTCCGCCAATTTCCGAAAGGAATTTAATCATCGCATTTCAGTTTGCAGCGACTGAAAAAAATATCCGCAGACAAAGTTCGTCATAAAATAATTCCATTTTTCATTCCCTTTATGAAGAATGCTGTGCGGCAGTTTAAAAATTCCCAACTCGGATGTAGTTTGAAAATAATAAAAATATTGTTAAGTGGGAGTTATATTCGTCTGTTTGGTTCTGTCTGGTTGGGATTGTGGGTAAAAGAGACATGGTATTTTAAAATTTGCACAGACGTTTTCTTCTCTTTTATTTTGCCATTGTTTTAAGTCAGACATCTACCAGTGGTGCCGATTCTTTTGTACACCGAACTAAACTAACTAAACTATCACTATTTTTTTATTTTTGGCTAAGTCAATCTTAAAGCTATTCTGCAAAAAAACACTCTAAATTTAAAAATAATTTTGGCACAACTATAATCGAATTTGACAATCGCGACTTGTTTGCCCTACCCCGTGTTTTTTTTTTTAGAGCCGTAGGCGCGCGTTTGGTCTCACGGGCAGCCTCGTCGTGTTTTATATGGATTTTTTTACTTTTTGTATGGAAAATATGAAATTACCTACATATTGAGTTTTAAGAGTTTGTGATTTTAAAAAGCGGGTCGAAATTTTCATTATTTTTGCGCATAATCAAAAGGAAAGAAAAAAGATACAGTACTGTTTTTGCACCTAAAGTCGAGGTGCATGTTGGTGTTCATGACAACTACTTGTACTCCACACCATTTTTAATCGCGATTTAAAAGTGTCGGAATTAGTTAGACAATCATAATTTTAGGTGAAAAACGTCAAATTTAGAAAAGCAAAATTACCATTTTCACTAAATTAAAATCTCAGTGACATCATAGTGCTGTTAAACTAAAATATAGTTAAATTGTGTCACTTCAGCCTATAAAAAAAAAAATATAATTGGGAAATCGTCGTTTGACAGGAATAAACAACATTTTTGTGAATTTTAGTCTAGTTTAGAGGCATTTGTGACAAGACAATCGGCACCACTGTATGCTTACGCGTAGTAAAATTAAGTTTAACATGTGTATTGTTTAGATAAGTAACTTGAAGGTCAAATATACTACGGTAATATAACCACAATATACCTGATATATTTGAGAAACTCACAATAGGTACCTAGGGTAGGTAAACTAAGTCTCTCATAGTTGAGCTATATACAACGAAGCTATTAATGTGTACTGAGATTATAAACTCTTAGCTTCACCTAGGAACTATCGTAAAACACAATGTAGGCATATACTAGACATATTTTTAGGAGATATTATGGGCATGGCTTTAGAAGTAGACCCGAGATCCTTCTAAATTATGAGTCTTTAAACACGCGGCTTAAAGACTCATAATTTAGAAGGATCTCTTCATTCATTTGGAAATTAAGTTGTTATTATTGTTTTAGAAACATGTTTTGGTGTTACTAGCAACAAGCTAATGGTCCGTATTCACGGTAAACATAAAAAATCCCGCAACATGAAATGCTGTTGACAAAAATGTTGTGGAATTGTTGCTTAACATTGTTTATAAAAAATCTTCTTCTTTTCGTGTGGTTAGTTACTAACCTGGTGTCAGAGTTTTAAAGCCGCCCATGGGCCTCTGACTTGGCTTCACATGCTGTCGAGAAATATCTCTCAGGCATGCCGGTTTCCTCACGATGTTTTCCTTCACCGTTTTTCAAGCAAGTGATAATTATACAATACGCACATGAATCCGAAAAGTCAGAGGTGCGTGCCTTGGGTTCGAACTCGAGACCTGTGACTTGGCAGACCGACGGTCACACCACTAGGCTATCACTGCTTTTACTGCTTGCTTTTGCTGCTTTTTATGAAAAATTATAATTAAGTATTTATTCTCTTAAGTAGGTAGGTTCAAACACTAACAATCTTTTATTTTTACTTGAAACTTAAAATCAATACGAGCCTTTATGAGGCTCTAAACTTACATGGTTATGGCGCATTCTGTTTAGAAAGTTCTACAAATCCCCTAAAAAACCTCACCGACTGGATAAAAGATTTACAAGGCATAGGCTCTTATTTAATTTTGTCGTCAGAATACGTGGGAAATCAACATATGAATAGAATAGAATAGACTAGAATAGACATTCATCATTGAGATGCGTTTGCATATCTTAAGCAACAGGAGTTCGAAAAATAACTCTATCAGAATATACTCTCTCATAATTTGTTACCGGGTTAATGAACTTCAAAGGCAAAGCGTTGAAAATTCTAGAAATTTATAAACAAAACACAGCTGTTGACCTTCTACCCGCTACGGTTTCCGAGACGTTTCCTGCGGTGAACCTCATACACCTTTATCAGCCCTGCCTTTGAATAGACTGTATTTTGAAGACTCGCAAAGGAATTGTTTGAAAGAGTCGCTTTTTGCTGCAACCGTCTCGTTATTTTTACTGAAAGTATTTAGTACTTAAAATTTACTTGTTGAAGCAAATCTTTGAATTGTACTCTGTTTTTATTGAGTTGGATAATAATTTAAAATAACCGGCCAAGTGCGAGTCGGACTCGCTCACTCAGGGTTCCGTACCATTATTTATAAAAACGCCAAAAAAATCAAGTCTGTTGTATGGGAGTCCCCCTTAAATATTTATTTTATTCTGTTTTTAGCAGCGGCAACAGAAATACATCATCTGTGAAAATTTCAACTGTCTAACTATTACGGTTCATGAGATACAGCTGGTGGTGACTGACAGACGGACACCGGAGTCTTAGTAATAACATACAAATCATGAAAAGCAACATTTCCGAACGTAAAATATGTTGCTATTCAAATAACCTTCATCAAAAATAAAACAAGATTATGCAGTAGCATGTTCCAAGGGAGTAATGCCATTACACCGCTACGGTCACTAGCTACGACAGCTACGCTTGCGTAGCAGTGACGTCATCGCGTCGGCTACGCCGTAGCAACAGCGCAATTTTTTGCTTTTTCAGATGTATTGATAGTTTTCGGTGACAGATGTTGATATATCAACAACCAATGTACTTAATAATGATTTTATAATTTTAACAAGATATTTTGCATTGCTAGAGGAAAGTATTTAACCTTGAAAGTCTGTTGCTCTGGGTACAATAGTGGGTATATTATTAACCCGCGCACTGGTGATAACATTTCCATAATAAAACTACTACGGTAATACATTACATGTTCACTCTTTGAAACGGTCTTCGCTATAAAATTAATGTAGGTACACAACACAAATAAGCCATTCCACGTGAATTCCCAATTACGGACGCCATTCATCAATATACCGTCCAATATTATTCCAAAATTCACGGAAACTGCGCAAACACATAATATTATTATCAATCCATTGCCAACATATCCCATTGGAATATTTACTAGTTGATGCATTACAGTACCACATCTATCCGTACCGTACAGTCTTCCTCCAAATTACAGTCTCAACTGCTCAAAACTTTCGAAGCAAATTCACCCCTATCTGAAAGTTCTAAAGGGTGGAAATTCCGTGTTATGTTTTCGGCAGAGGTCGATAGCTACGTTATGGAGTGGTGTTCCGTTGGGTTGGTGACATGTCCAGCTGAATTAGTCAAGGGACGTTCCATGTAAAATTTTGATCGATGATTGTGTATGGTTTTAGTCATTTTCAGATATATTTTTGTCTTAGGTTATGTATATTTAGGGATGTAATTTTTTTGTTGCATGTTTGAAGCTTTGTGGTGCTGTTGGGATTTGAAATAGTGAAATAATAGTGGTTGTTAAAAAAAAAATCGTTGTTTATGATTATTATTTTTTGTAGCGTTACATTTTTATTAAATTTTCAGCCTGTTATACTAGTTTTGTTATTAAACATTCAAAAAAAGGTCGTACATGTTTCGCGCTTAATGATCATATAGGGATTTAACCAAAATATAGAGTTAAAAACAATCTGTGTTTTTACTTGGTTGTTGTATTTAATACCCTTAAGGGCCGTTTTTTCAATCCTCAGTTAATAGTTATCTAGCGTATAAAATTATCTGACTTTTTAACAGGCGAATAAATATTTTCAATTTTTCAATCGATTAATAAATGAAGAATAGTTATCTGTGGTCTTTGTTAACCAACTTCACACTATCATGTGCAAGCGAGATGCATAGATACAGTATTCAACGTGTTAGACAAGAATAGAAACAAAACGTATTTTTGACATTTTGACTAGATTTCTTATCTCTTGTTTAGTTCCACAGATGGTCAGCAATTGTGGCGACCTTTTTATGTTATTGTTTGTAGCTAAGTTGATAGAAGTGGGCATGTGTTTAGCAAAAAAGGATCAGTTACAAACAAATCTTCTATGTGTTAACGGAGTTTTCGACTTGGTACTAAAAGTTGAGCCTAGTGGTTTTAAATTGTTAAGATAATGTCGTCCCGAAAACGTTACAAAAGTTATATTTGAAGATATTATAAAATGTATCGACAATTGAATCAAAAACATCATTTTTTTCACGAAAACACGCGGAGGCAAAGCATATTTAAACCCCGATCAAAACAAATGTCTAAACATTATTTATTCCCTAGAATAACGTACTAACTGAGGCTTGAAGGGACAGTTAACTTTATTCCTCAGTTTATTATGCATTAACCGTCCGATACTGACTATAGAAAAATCCAGAATCATGCTATCTATAGAATCAACGTTTTTCGATTCTTTATCTGAGGATTGAAAAATCGGCCCTAAGTAGTCATAGCTTTCATCAACACTATGTCAACCAAAAGACGTCCACTGCTGACATAACAGGCCTACCTTAACATCACCACGCACAATGGGTTCATAGAAAATGTCAACTGTCAGCGTCATTTTAGCCGTCTCTGAACTTAATCAAATAGATTAAGTAATCCTAGCATGTTATATCACAGTAAACGGAGTCCCAAGTAGTCCCAAATGTGGGACCAGTCGTAACTATTAAGCTGACATGAGTAAAGTGTACCATTTAGTTTTAGTACGCACTAACAGGCGAGTCGTAGGTCTAGGTCATACTGAAAGAAATTAGAGGGTACAGTCTGTCTCAGCCATAAAAGAGATGTATACATCGAAGAAGTTATTGAATTGTCTACGATCTTTGTTCCATAATATTGTATCAATGTGCAGTCAAAATATGTTTGTTACCGTTTAGATTCTGAGCACCGTTAGTTTATAATCCATCGGTGTGAAATGGGTTAGGTTAGGTCAGAACTGTGGTCAACCGCGCGCGAGCCGAGTGAGCGAAGCGATCGGTGCTACGGCAGCCGGCGAGTGCTACTTCCAATATGCACGCTGCTAGGCAGGCTATTTAGTATTAAAGCAAGGTGCGTTTATAATCCAACGGAAATAATACCGATAGATTATAAACTAACGAAGTTTATAACTATACGGTGACACACTCGTATATACAAAACATATAACATACTGGGTACTAATTGTAGCTTCACATTAAAATAGTACCTATTAACGAACACAAATTGTAGACTATGAAATTAATTATTGTTCATGCAAACATCTTTTTGATGTATACTGTACCTACTTTATTAAGTTAGACATGAACGCATGTAAGCATTTGATGAGTTACCACCAATTAAGTGGCATGAGGAACAGAGTATAAAGTTTACTCATCCACAATAGAAAATGGAGGATCCTCTGACCAGACGGGTGTCGTGTCTGGCGGGCAACTGCCCGATGATTGATGTCGGATAGTCATATATTATGTCGTTCGACAAAGGAGGCTTCTACAAACGCTCGTAAGGGAAAAACGGTTAAAGGTACTATACGTTTCTGCCAATCCCTTTGGGGAATTTGGGCGTGATGTAATATTGTGTTATGTGGGGTCTCTAAAAAGGTTTTTTCTTATTTTCCATCGTGTGTTCCATCCATGTAAGGAATATTATATTCGCATAGCTTGCACTTTATATAGTGTTGTGGTCGAAGCTTTCAGCTTATGAGATATGTGTGTTTTTGTGAAGGCCCGAATAAGAAGAAATTACACAAGAGGATAGCATTTATTAACTAGTGAAATTACATTAAAATTTAAAAAACCCAAATATAAACATTTCCTCATTTCTTTTTCCTACTCCATCACCAGACCCTGTTCATCATCTATCTATAACCTATTCATTGATTCCACTGAGCCCAAACACGATACCTGTACTGTAAGTTGGTAAGGGAGTTGGGTATTCTGCATATTCCAGATGATGCTGCAGCATCAGTTCAAGGTTACTATGTTCTTCTATAATTCTATTATCATTGAAGTAACAGAATACCAAAATTCAAATCGATCAGACCTGTGGAAGTCGCTCACATCCATTCATCAACTAGAAAAGAGCTGATAATCTTCAAATGGCTGAACCGATTTTAATAAAACATGTTTAAGAATCATAGCTTGAAAACCTACTTTCAATAATAAAAAAACCGCATGCAGATCGGTTCACCCGTTTAAGAGCTACGGTACTACAGACAGGCACACACATAACGGTCAAATTGGTTTGACCCCTCTTTTTGCGTCGCGGGTTAAAAAAATACCCTCAGCAACAGTCCAAATTTAATCTAAGTATACAAATTTCGAAGTCAAACTTCAAAGTTAATCACGCCAAGTCTAGGCAACTCTAATTAATGCAGAAAGTAATTTCAAACATGTCATGTAGGTACGTTGTCAATGTCTTCCTGACGTGGGTTCTCTCCTATTATCTATTAACGGTCTCTAATAGATCGGTAATGGGTGGCATTTCAACGCCCTATGACGTCACAACTTGTATTAGACGAACTAGATTCGTGTGGGTAGTTGGATTTGATTAATATTGTAACGTGCAGTTATTGGATGAGCTTGTCTGGCTCAATATTGAAATTGTTTCATACTTTTTAGAGCGTGGTTTTCGTGGAGCTTTTCATGGTTTTAGTTTTTGAACTTACTTTTTATTTAAATTATTTTGGGGTTATCATTTCGTGATAAAGTAAATTTGCAAATCCGCTTTTTGTTTAGGTTTTATTGTATATTAGGTATTAATTTTACAGCCGCGCCGTACGTAGCCATAGTCTTTTACTTGTTTTTACCAATTTAAACATAGTTATTTACTTAGACAATATCATATACCTATTGCAATGTGCTCGTCAAGCCTTTTCATTTGATATCCAACATGAAAAAATAAATAAAAAAAATGTTTTTCGTTCGTAATTAAATGTCCTCTAGAGGGCGCCATTTTGAATTTAATGTGACGACACATAGCATATAACCAGCGGACGATCAACACGCTTCCCACGATGCCCCATTTGCCAAATTATGGTCAGAAGTTTAGAAGTTATGAGGTAACAGATGAACACACATAGGTACTATCGAAGAACTTCAAATCTAAGCAGTTTGAAAACAAAATCCCGTGAACACGATGACCACATCTGTTACCACCCCGGTTCTATAGCGGCCGAGCGCTGCAAGCAGAAATAGTCCTTACGGTGTATAGATATGAACTTCTTCGATAGTACATACCGGTCAAATCATAAACCTCCTTTTTGCTTCGCCGTAGTCGAAGTCGGTAAAGGTTCCCATTTTGAATGATGTTTCTGGTAGATAGTGTCTATTCAAGTATTGGCAAGCAGGCAGTTGAATGGTGGTAATCTACGAATCTTTGATCTAACACAAAAACTTAGACGTTACACAATTAAAAGAGGTCTTATAAGAACTAAATGCATAGCTCTACTTCTTCGTTTTTCAAATTGGCGTAAACGGTCTGTGACTAGCTCACACTGGTAAAAAGTAACCTAGTCACCAAGATCGTAGTGGAGCTGTCTGATGGGGTGCACAATAAAGTAATTTTTAGAACGAGTAACAAAGTAGAACACTCCGCAGTGTTAGGTAGAAGTATACCTACGTATAGAACTTACACTTACATTTCGTCACTAATGTTTTAGTCACATGTAAGAGGGGACGATCCCATTAAAGTTATTTTCAGCACAATACCATTAGGTTTCATAATACAGTCACAATCTTCTTATTATACCACCCACATTCCAATGAAATATTTTTCTACCAGGAATTATAATAAGTAAAAACACGAGTAAAGGATTACCAAAGAATCTAATCGTATAACGTTTCTAACCGACTACGCAAGAGACGTATTTCGACACACAGATATGCTAATCCTTTAGAGTTAACAGGATTACTGGAAGCCTCTTAGATTGTATTCTTGGGCTTTGGGCGCTTGAGTTGATTTTGCACCTGTGCTTGCTCGTAGGTGAGGTAAACTGTCTAAAGTTTCATGATAGTGAACTACAAGGATCTTCTGGGACTTGAATGATTTCGCGGCGTCAGTTCCGATTTTGCCACGCGCTTGATGATCCTCGTCTAGAGATTAATATTGGTTGGTGCATTATTAATTTAGGTGTCATGATTAAACTGATAAAAAAACTGGCGAAGTGGAAGTCGGAATCCCATGCGAAGGGTTCCGTACCGCAGCAAAAAACGTCGAAAAAAACACGCTTCTTGTATGGGGGACCCTCTTTAATTATTAATTTAATTTAATTTATATTACATAACATTACGCCTTGTTGCCCCGAAGGGTTGGGCAGAGATGTACCTACAGTACACCCACATTTTGCCATGTTTTGTTATGTTTAAGTCCCATGTAACAGGGGGCGAGCCTATTGCCATCAACCGGAAAGAAATACCCATTGACACTTTGCCCGACCTGGGAATCGAACCCAGGACCTCATGTTCAGAAGTAGCGCTTGCGACCAACGAGGCAGCACATTCATTCATTTTTATTATTTGTTGTTATAGCGGCAATAGAAATACATAATCTGTGAAACTCTCAAATTTGTATAAATTACGGTTCATGTGATACAGCTCGCTGGTACGGAACCCTAAAATAATTGACAACATTTTTCATCAATAGGTATTTGAAATTGATTTAAGAACTAGGTAAATCTAACGCGCCTCAAATAGATGTCAGCAACTGAAGGGGCCGATGGGACCGATGCCTGGAAAGTCCGAAAGGGATACTATGGCCCCCGGCAACGTACAGACAACTGAAGGAACACGGGTGGGTTTTAGTCAGTAAGAGTCTCGCATCGTCCCGCCCCGCCCAGAGAGAAGTTATTTGATAATTTTCCACCCAAAAAAAAAGGTAAATCTAACGTTATTAACCGTAGCTATGTTGGTTTAGGCTTTAATTAACCTGAGGAAATATTTCTTTTGAACTGTCTAGATAATGTTAACCCTGTATAATCATTTTCTTAATTAAAACAATTTTTTTTGGTTATATTGGTAGAGGCACTTGCACTACCGGTCGAAGAGGCGGTGCTTGGGAGAGGCATATGTCCAGAAGTGGACGTCTTTCGGCTGAAATGATGATGATTTGCCTACCAGTGGCATGTTACTGGTTAGTTAGAATAGATCAGACTTTTATACATACCTATTATAGAACAAAGTTCTAAAAATTCAAAATTCAAAATATTTTATTTCACATAAACCTACATGGGCACTTATGAAACGTCAGAAGCTAGGTGCACGGTTTCAATTGGTCGTTTCCTATGGAGAAGAGCCGGCAAGAAACTCCACGGTTACTCTTTTAAAAATAATTGGTTTTTACAATATTTTCAAATAACAGTGTTATTAGGTATGGGAGGACAGTGTAGGTCTTTCAACAAGTACCAGGTACTTAACATAATAATTATGGTCAGCAAATATACAGTCCACTAAGCCTACAGCGTTCTCACATTCACAAAATAGAAAATAATCTATATAAAAATGAATAAATTATTAAAAATAAAAAAGTATTATAAACGAAATGACGTGATTGCTACAATTCTGAATAATTATCATGATCACAAAAGCCACTAATAAAGATTTAAAGTTAAATTGTAGGTATATTATAATGTCAAATAATAGCGTGATTTAAATGTCAAGGAAGAATGTAAAAATAAAAATGTAAAAATATATATATAAACATGGTCTGTCCGCTTCGTTCTTTTAAACTACACAATGGGTTTTGATGCGGTGTTTATTATCATTTATGGTATAAATTCCGGAAGGTTAATTTTTAACTTACATAGGTAAATCACAGAAATGTCGATCTTTTGACATGGCGCCATTGCACTGATTGCAGTGAGTTACCTATAATAGGTAACATATATAGGTATATATATATATATATATATAAACATTTAAGACTAAGTATTCTATATATTTTAGGAAGTGAGGAAGTGTATAGAGTGCCTCTAGCGTCACTTTATCCCTATCGGATAAAGTGACGCTATTTGGGACATAATAGAGTCGCTGCCTTGGCCCGGCTAAAGTGCCGTAAGCATTGCATTGATATGTAACGTGCAGTCTGTGTCACTGTCACTTGTTATTTCGTTTGATTGGTGAGGTTAGTTCGCTGTAAAACACTACATTCCCAAAACATTACATTCTCTTGTGCCTAAACGGACCCTGACACTCGCCGGCCGAGGCAGCGCCACTATTATACCGTTAGCGGCAATTTATTAGATAGCGATGTCTTTATTTTATTTTTGATTTCTTATTTTGTTATTTCTATATACCTATTCTGCAGCGGTTGACGTCATCACATCAACGCCGGCTGTCGCTGAAAACCAGCGCTGGGGCTCTGTCTCGCATAGGGTCCCAGCATTACGCTGAGTGATAGCCGTTTTGCGTAGATGTGACGCATAGTTTCCCCCAAATTGTTATTTTCGTGTTTTTGTTCTTTTTTGCGTTATGTTTACTGCAAATAAACGCATTTTCTTTCTTTTATTTTTTCGATTCTTTCTAGGTGTCCTTTTATATATTCCGTCCTATACCACATTTAATGAACTGTTCCAAACATTATTGTTTTGGTTTTACGGAAGAACTAGCTTCGTGTGCTAATTATTCCCCATGGATCATTGATTGATTATAATCAATCATGATTGGACTACCTTTCACAACATACATACTCAAATTGTGATCGATCTAATGAGGTGGCAGGGGGTGGCGTTCGGGTATACATTCGCCTAGGCACGTTCACTGCAAGTGTTGTGGCATTATATTGCTCGTGATGGATGAAATTAGAACTAAGGAATGTACGTGATATTTCCTGTATAAATTGGAATTTAAGTTGTCCGGGTACTTTATTTTACAAGTCATATTGTCTCATTGCTGATTACCAGGTTGTGCTCATTTACGTGTTGGTTATAAGAAGTTTAGCTTATAATGTTTTCCTTTAGGTAAAATTAGTTTAAATACATACATAAAATCACATTTCCCATAGAGATAGGCACAGAACGCCACTGCTACGAACCTAACATACTCCTTTTGCTTCGTTTACGTTCATACATCTGCCGGTCTATTCTGTAATTATCTCACGGTGAAAACTTAGGTGAAGTGAACGTGAACTGAGCTGTTGTTCCACCTGCTGCTCCGGATTGACAGCTCACTCCGAGCTCACTTCACCTAAGTTTTCAAGGTGAGATGGTTACAGAATAGCACTGCTGGTCACACATACGCCAGTTGCGAGTAATACGCACCTGATCTTTCTGAAAAACATCACCAATAAGGTCATTATATATATGTCTTTCTAGTTCGCCCCACCCGGCGTTTCCACTCACATCTGCCTTGTAAAACGTTTAAACCGCATTGTTGCCTTATCTTATAATTCCTCGGTCTATCCTTCATAGTTGCGCCACACACGCTTATTAGTTTACGTATAACTATACTCCATTTGAAATATGATTAGACAAACCTTTTTTACTGTCCGTTCAACCGATTCTGACTTCTATACCGTAGGCATAAGGATGGCGTTAAAAGCAAAAAAAAAGGTTACAATACCAACTGTTTACTGCAGCTGCCATTTGTCATGCCACCAACGCTATAGAAGTCAAAATCGGTTGAACGGACAAAATGTTCCACGGAACCTAACCATTTGACGAACGACAACGTCAGCGCGATCTAGCGGAGCACAGTAGCGCCATCTAGTGGCCTTATTGTAACACGTTTTATAGAATTCTTTTCAGAATTCTCTAGTTGTATGATAAGTAGGTGGTCCCAGGTGCTCCATCAATATCTACCTATTAGTTAAATGGCCGATTCCACTGGTAGAAATCGAAATGTGAGCAATTTACTGGATTTTATTGAGGAAAAAAAATCCCCGAAGACCAAAGAAATCTATAAAGTCGTAAAACCTGTATAACTAAATTTCGTCCAGGTCGGTTGTAAAATACGACCTGTAGAGGAGTAGATACCAACAAACAGACACACGAAAGCAAATTTTGCCAGACTTAAAAGCAGAGACTTTTCGCTCGCTTCGGTCGCTCGGTCAGTAAAAGCATTTAGTTTAATGGTTTATTCTTCTAAAATTAGTTGTCATTCTAAAAATTTCGCAATTATTCTCCTTCAAACATTTTGCCCGGTTGATGACACCATAATGTTGAATTCAGTCGTCTCAAATACGAGATTCCCAGTAATTTTGCACAGTTTTCCGAGCGAGAATTTCCCTAACTTGTCAAACAATTTCAGCGGGATTAACCGCCACTTGTTTTTCTCCTATTCGCAGACCGCAATCGGGGGAAAACGGTCATTTTCTACATTATATTGTACTTGGTTTACCTGTGGCTATGCTTGCATAATACAAGTTTCTTAGTTAGGTTGTAATTCATTTTAATTAGATTTTGTTTGGCATGTTTTTAGACTTTCGTGAATGTTTTTCTCAATCTATACATTTAATTTGTCTTTGCCTTCGTATACCTACATACATTACATAGTTATTTTTATACTTGGATTCAAAGCAACAAGG
Source organism: Xanthia togata (assembly GCA_963853775.1). NCBI lineage: Eukaryota > Metazoa > Arthropoda > Insecta > Lepidoptera > Noctuidae > Xanthia > Xanthia togata. The sequence continues at coordinate 5,722,080 of OY970798.1, read as the reverse complement.
TAACGGCCTTGTTGGTGTAGTAGTTACTAGCGCGGCTGCTGATCGAGGTCAGGTTAAATGTTATTGGGTATTTCCATTCTATATATGTATTTATTGAGTCCGTAGTGTCCCAGTGCGCTGGACAAAAACCTCTCTTTCCATTAGGGTACCTATATGAAATTCAATAACACCCTGTTTTGAAAAATACCAATATCAATATTCATGTGTGTTGTGTTCAAACAAACTTCCCCATTCGTCATACTACTACATATTTTTCTCTGTCTACGGAACGACGACGGCACGTGTGGGGGATAAAAATATGTGAGGAGAAGAAAATGTTAAAATATGAGGTAAAATTTTTTAGTTAATCCTCACACAGAATGTGGAGCTGTGATATGTGATGAACGTTTATCCTTTTGTTCAAGATTTGATGTTCAGCACCTGACTTATTTGAGTTAAAAGTGTTTATGCATGACAGATTTACGTACGTAAGCGCACCTAAGCATAGTAACATAACTGTATTCCTCGAAGGGTTAGGCAGAGGTGTACCTAGTACACCAACATTTCGCCAGTTATCTTTAAGTTCCATGTAATAGAGAGTTATTCTATTGTCATCAACCGGTCACAAATCCAGATTCCATGCATGCTGCTGCTGAGAAATTCGGGATGGGAAAACCCAATAACACTTTGCTCAACCAAGGAATTGAACCCAGGATCTATAGGTTTTGCTCAGCAGTAGCGCTTGCGAACACTAGACCAACGAGGTCAAAATGGTTTCGGATTTATTACCTTAACCTTTAGTTTTCCCTCGGTGCCATTCAAGAACTAAAAGTTATTCCGAGAACTAAAAGAGTAAATCTAAAGAGACATCTACCCACTCTGCCCCATATTCCGATAAATATCTTTTTAATGTTCTTTGTAAAGAGCTGTCAATTACACGAAAAACGTGGGTAGTGTATTGTTTACAGTAAGGGTCAGTTCACACCGACATGACCGGACGCGACGATGCTTGAAGAGGCCAGTGGTTTCGCGCTGCGCAGCGCAGAGGCTCGAGACACAGCGCGAAGTCGCGAGGCGCATGGTGAAGTCGCTGGGAGCCCGACGCCTCGCTGCTTCGTGATGCGTCGCGCTACGCCGCGAGGCATATCGAAGCGCAGCGCGACGCCGGGGGGCATTTTTGAACTATCTCAATTAAATGTGTATCAGTATCAATAGAGTAGTAAATAAATTTATATTTTGTATCACTATCTTAAAAAGTGCGCGCAGCGTCGCTTCGTGTCACGTCTCGGTGTGAACTGACCCTAAGACCCGGTTTTCACGTGTTCGGGATGGTGAAAACAAAAGCATGATGCTCAGGCCAACCCACACTGTCTGTAAAGAGACTTTCATTAATGGGACCTACATTGTCACTCGTATTTTATGTTATCCGTCATTCTTTGGCATGCGTTAAAGTCTGGCATGCATCTGTCATCCGTTCTAATTCCTGATGATAAAACAAGAAATAATGTCATGTTTCTTGTTACTAATAGCTACAAACGATTCTCATACATCCAAAATTGACACTTGGATCACTGCCCAACCTGTAAGCCACAAAGCTTGAAGATAAATGAACAATAACGACAAACTCGCGCGCCGATGTGTGACAATAATATTTCTAGATGTATATTTTAGTTTCTGGGACACTTGTCTGTTAAAGCAGATGGTTTCGTCTATTCTAAATCGAAGCAGTTTCGAACGAAGTATATTTGGGAATCGCAAAAATGAATACGATTTTTTATTTTAGGCATATTGATTGGAAAGCTCTTCCGCGCTGATGCTCGAGACTAAGCGACTACTGGAACTTAAAAATAAAATGTAAGGTACTTTTGTATTGGCTATGCCTTTGGTATCAGCGACCTAATTGTCATAGACACTTGCAATAACAATCCGAGGGTTCTTAGAAAGGAGGGAGTTTCCAAATTTATTGCTTCAAAGGTATGAAAAGTTCGTTTGCTCGACAGCATAATTGACGCAATTCACGTTGTTAAATTAAAATGAAGTTGCCATTGTAAGTGACTATAAAATATTCAGGAAAATAACAAAAAAAAAAATCTAAGTTACAATTTGTATTACAGTCAACCACCACACATCAGTCTGGGTAACAATTTTGAATTTTTGTTGTGTAACATCTTTCCTCTCGCTTTCCTGCAATCTGTGGGAGCGATTTCATGAAAGGAAAGAAAATGGGACGGAAGTGTGTAACAGAAAGCTGTGGAAGCGCGCGCTATTTGATTTGACCAATGAGCGCGCGCGGTGCTAGAGTTGGTCGTCAGATGCTACCAACCCATTTTCCGAGAGGTTGTAAACAGGATGAAGATGATCGCAATGATGATGACGTCTGAATGCGACAGCATAAATAACACAATTATATTGTTGAGTTGTCATAATTAAAGGAATCATAAGTGGTATACGCAATTAGGCTGTAGACGTCTTAAGGCGTGTACTCACGAACGAACAAAAGATGGTGAGCAAGAGCATCGAACACGGAACATTTAGTTCGTACGTGTGGACGTAAATTAGAAAAGCGAACTCGAATACCATACGAACACAGTTCGACGCTGTGTTCGCGCTCAACCGCCCTGGTCTTTTTAGTAGCCATGGATTCAAAATTGGATCGCCACGAACATTTTTGACGTGTTAAGTGTTTGATGTGTTTGAGGTGAACACGCACATGCGAACAAAGTGCTTGATGTTCGTGTTCACCATTTTTATGTTCGTTCGTGCGTACATGCCTTTAGGTAACCCTAAATTTTATTATAGTAAGTGTCGACGGATGTGGTATTGAATATTGTTAGTAATATCTTAAACCGAAGTCATTGGCCGTAATCCAAACGCTCAGATAAAGCGGCCCATTCCATACGCGACTTGTAAGTGAATTTTGAACGAATTTCAAGTGATAAGTACGAGTAGCTGTAATGTGTTTTAAATGGTGAAAGATTTATTGCTATGTGAAAATATAAGTATGCTCTAGTTTTAATGAAAAACTATTTTTTCTTGCTTTTGATTTTATTATCAGTATACTTGACTTGAATAAAAGTATCTACACGATTTTATTTCAGATTTATCTTTAGTAGAAGGGTTAAATGCAATTAGATAATATTAATAATACTCCATGGGCCTCATAAGAAAGCTCAATGTCACTCAGCGCGCTATGGATAGGGCTATGCTCTGTGCTTCTTTGCGAGATCGAATCAGAAATGAGGAGATCCGCAAACGAACTAAAGTCGCTGACATAGCCCAACGGATTAGCAAGCTGAAGTGGCAGTGGGCGGGGCACATAGCGCGCAGAACTGACGGCCGATAGGGCAGAAAGGTTCTGGAATGGAGGCCACGTACCGGCAAGCGCAGCGTAGGACATCCACCCACAAGGTGGACAGACGACCTAATAAAGATCGCAGGAAGCTGCTGGATGCAGGTCGCTTCCAATCGGCCAATTTGGAAATCATTAGGGGAGGCCTATGTTCAGCAGTAGACGTCCCATGCCTGAAATGATGATGATGATGATGAATAATACTCCAGGAAAGTTTATTTATTTATTTAACAAGTTATTTAGGTACCTACTTACACACACATGAACCGGCAAGAAGAAATTAACATAAATGTTGCAAATACGTTCAAAGGCAATGCTTTTTTCTAAAGAAATATTTTTCACTTCTCCCTCCTCACAATTTCCTCATCTAGAAAACATTTCACTGATGTAAGAACTGTTATGACTTCGAAATTTGCACGCAAATCATGTGCCTCAAGCTTATCGTTTTGGATAACGAAGCCCCAGCTAGCTTTAATAGTCAATCTAGTCTCATTACTTTTCTAGCACTAGCCTTTCAATTCTAAACTCATAACCAGTATTTGTTTAGGCAGTTTTACTCCGCAGTGGTGGTCGTGGCTACGGCCCCGTATTACGAGTTGTAGGTCGTGGGTTTGAAGGCAGGCAGGTGCTTTACTTTGTGTACATAATTTAATCACCACTCTTCTCAAAACGGTGAAGGAAAACATCGTGAGGAAACCGGCTTATCCTAGAATCAAATATTCTAAGATATGTGATATCTACCAACCCGCACTGGGCCGGCGTGGTGATGGATTATGGCCCACTCCCTCTCACAAAAAGGAGGCCTGAGTTCCAGTAGTGGTAGCATTATAGGCTGATTATACACTAGTGTCAAAATCACACCATAATGAGTCACTCGTATTATTGAGTAGTTTCGTATTTATTTTCTTTCTTTCTTTCTTTCAGTAGAACTATCAAAGTGAAAACGTCATCTAACATACAAATCTTAACATAGAGAGAGAAGGTTATAAAAGAAACCAGTTTGTTTCATACTTACCAAAAAATATATCACAGTGTAAAAAACTCCCATGCGACAAAAAGTCGCAACATTTAGCTCCCAAACTGCAACCAAATTACGACTAATCGTCCCAACGCTTGCATTAACAAGCGGATCTGCTAAACAATCTAAACTAAAAATAATATTAAAAAGAGAAAATATTTGATTTTTTGTACGTTTGTATGTTCAATTTTTACGCTTTCACCCAGAAACGGCTGAACGTATTTTAATGAATATTAGCACATGGGTAGACCATGACCTGGATTAGGACATAGTTTACTTTTTATCCCGACATTCCCACGGGATCGAAACTTAAGCGGGTGAAACCGCGAAGCGCAGCTAGGTGCATATAATTTACGCACTTTGAAACGACCAGCCAGATCTCTCCGTGACGTAGTCGTCCACGTATTTCGGACGTTGCCAATTCTTTAGATAGTCTTGCGTTTGAATAGCCGGGAGTGTTTTCAGTTAAGGCAGACGTAGCCGGGAATTCCTATGACGTAATGTGCACACTTCAGACTTTTTTTCTGCAGTGCATTTTATTTTAATGTTTTCTGCAATCTAGTTTTTACCGGTGTAGACACATCGTTTCGTTAGTGCCAAGAAACGTAAAGAAAATTACCCTTTGGTGCATACCACACAGAAAATGTAAATGTAAATGTGAGTGAAAGTGTGTGTTCGACAGCATGGAGACTGACCAAAATAGTCAAATGGAAATTAACAAACCAACTCACAAAGCGTATTGGTACAGTCAACCGCACATCAGTGGTGACATATTGAGATTGACAGCGCTTTTATGTCGTAGCAGTAAGGGCAGTTTTGGTTTTGCATGTTGTGGTGTCTTGGTTTGGGTTAGGTATGTACAATAAAATACTGTTTCCAATATTATTATCAACGGTGAAGGAAAACATCGTGTAGAAACCGACATGCCTGAGAGATATTTCTCGACGGCATCTGAAGCCAAGTCAGAGGCCCATTAGTGGCTTTAAAACTCTGAAACCAGGTTAGTCACTAATCACACGAAAAAAAAACGTGCTGTCGCAACGACTACTTGGACAAGACTGCGAGTGCGGCGCATCGCCCCCGCTCCCTCTACCGCGCAACCCCCACCATAGCACGTATAACTTATTTAATAGACGTACTACAAGTGCTACCACTGGTGTGCCGTTAACTGTGCAATGATAATCAAAAACTGTTCTTATAAGTTATCTTTTCAAACGAGGTCAAACCTAGCATTCATAGAAAGCTCCTTACAGGTGAAGCAACTAGTCGCACGCGTGCTTGCCAAGTAGAAAAAACGGTTCATGAAGCAATAACCTGGCACCTGGCACCACTCTACCTGAAAGAAAACACTTTTCGCCAATGCAGAACCCATCAAAGCACAATCTTTCAACATTTACAACACTATAAAATCCCACAGCACAAGTTTGAAACGGGTCTCCTTTATGCAAATGCTTATTTACATACTTTTTTCATGTTCTGGCTTCGTCCCAAACTTGTGACAAGTCCCGATCATACAATAAACCGTACGTTTCACGATGTCACGATCTGCGTCTATTTCGAGGGTAGATTTACTTTTTTCAATGAAAGTTGTCTTGACGGATTTTGTGTTTTATTGGTATGAATTAGTTTTGATTGGGCGTGTTCTGGTTCTGGACAGGCTGGCGGAAGATTGGCTGGACTGAAAAATATCCTATCGTCTGGTTTCAAAAGTCTGCGATCGTTTTTCTCAGCGAATGTGACTTTCGGAAACCCTTTAAAATATTCAAGATACTATTTTATTCATCATCATCATCATTTCAGCCGAAAGACGTTGACTGCTGGACATTGGCTTCCCCCAAATGGGGGGGTTTGCCATAATCGCCACGCTTGGTAGGCGGGTTGGCGATTGCAGTATGGCGCTAAAATGCATAGAGAATGCTGCTGCCCATTCTTTAGTAAGTCCCTTAGTCGCCTTTTACGACACCCACGGGAAGAAATGGGATGGTGCTATTCTTTACGTCCGAAATGCGGCACCACACGGAACAACCTATTGAATGTTTGTAGCGGTTACACCGCCACACACGAACTACGCATCAAAGACATGACGTCACACAAATCCTGCATCGCGCAATTAAGAGTTTACCGCGCGAATGACATATATAAGACTATCCGACATCAACAGTCGGACAATCGGCCCGCCAGACACAACACCCGTCTGGTTGGAGGATCCTCCCTTTTCTATGGTGGATGAGTGAACTTTACACCCTGTTCCTCATACTCCTAAATGTTAACTATTGCGACCATCGCAACCGTGGCGAAGATACGACAGTTTCAGCTTTCAACATGTCAATATAACGGTCTGAGCCATTGGGTATTAGCCAGATACAATCAAAAATTGCTGACGAATAGAAATTCCAATTAATTTTTATTCCCAAAGCTTTTAAATGTTCAACTGTAGCTAGATTTATTTATGACTGGTAAATCAATTTGCAACTTTTCCGATATAAATGCTCTCGATAGCTCAAAAGAACTTTCCGAAACTCAAATAGTCGCGACTTTTGAAAAACTTTTAGTAGTTGTAAATTACTCTCGAATAATAAATGCTCCGTAATTTCATTTATTTTCTTTTTCGTATGGTGAATGAGCCAAACAAAGAAACAAAGAACAAAGCTAGCATCACTATTATCTAGGGTTAACTTAACAGTCGAAATAGAGAGTCAGAGATTAAAATAAAGTCTTCTTATAGATTTTTACGATATGGCGGTTTCATTACACCGACACCCTTACAATAAACTAGAAAAGAACTTGTGATTTTATCGACATATCCAAAATTCAATCAGTTTAGCGTCCCGTTTGCGCTCAAACGATTTATCATAGAGAACATAGAAAAATATGGAGTCGTCATTCACTATAAAGTTAATATCTCCGTTACCGCTGCGGCCAAATGTTTTCGTTCTCTACAGATCCTCATTTATCTTTCTTATAGATTTATCTTTATCTATTTCGGGTGGTTTGTAAGTTTCTATCAATTTTATTGCTTTGATCGAATTCTCTCTTAGCAAGTTTCTTCAAAATGCATATGTAGTAATATGACTTTTTGATCAAATACGTACGTGGTATTTTTTACGCCCCCTATTACATGGGACTTAAACATCATCACCTGCCTAGCCTTTTCCCAACTATATTGGGGTCGGCTTCCAGTCTAACCGGATGCAGCTGAATACCAGTATTTTACATTGAGCGACTGCATATCTGACCTCCACAATCCAGTAACTGGGTAATACGATACCCCTTGGTAAGACTGGTTGTCAGATTTTCGGGCTTCTGACGACCCTTAACGACTGTCAAAGATCCACGAATGACAACCGGGACCAACGGCTTAACGTGCTTTCCGAGGCACGGAGGAGTCTCGGTATGTAAAGATGGTCACCCATCCACAGACCAACCCCGGCAAGCGTAGCTTAACCTGATGGATCGACCGGTGCGGCAGTTATTACTTAGCCACGAGCTCCTCCAACTTAAACATAACTGGTGAAATGTGGGTGTACTATTGGTACAAATCTGCCGAACCCTTCGGGGATTACAGGCATAATTTTATGTTATGTTATTATTTTGGTAGCGATACTGAATACAGAACGTAGAGGGGCAATTCCCGTATTTTTACTATAGGAACATTCGTTAGTCCTAAATCTGTCTCAATCTGTCAAAATATTATTCACTGTTTGTTGATCGCGACGTGAATTTGAAAGTTTATAAGTACGAGAATTGTCTTTCAGATATGTTTTAAGGTAGGTAAAGAAAGCTAGGCTTTCTACATTAATAAATGTACCTAACTTTAAGACTTCCACAACACAAAATAAATCGCTAAACTTACTTACTAATTGGTACAACTTTTAAATAAACGACAGTAATTACCATTTTATACACAGTAAAGTTTAATAAGTAATAACTTTGAAAGTATAGCCATGACTGTTACAAAACGGTGCGCCATGTAAATATTGTCATGTCGCAATTTAACTTTAATTACAAACGACTGCGAACTATAAAAGTTTCCCCTACTATTGATAAACTTCTCGTGTTTAGCACTTAACGCTGTGAAGTTTTGAAACTCTCAAATAGTACCTATCTATATATGTCAAAAATCCGTTGCTAAATATCTTTCTTTGTAAGTGGGGTCACAACAAACGTTCTTAAAACCCCATCCATAGTCGCCATCTTTCTCTTCTACACTCGAGCTGACATTTCACGCAACACTAAAAGAAAAGCTTTGTATTTTTGATTCTAATGTATACTTACACTCAAATTCTATAGGACCGATTAAAAAAATTCACTACCCAGTATAATGCTATATTATCATTGAGTAACATAAGCTCTAAATTATAAAGGTATCACGCGGGAGAATCCCCTGGTGGAAGCTAGTCCAGAATAAAGTAGCGATATCCTCTCCGCTGGATGCGAGAAGCACAGAATCGTTCGAAGTGGTGGTGCTTGGAGAGGCCTATGTCTGACTTGACGTGACGTCTTTTGGCTGAAATTACGATCCTTCACAAACCATGGAATCTCTTAAAGATCTTATAGACTAATCCGTACGTTGCTACAGAAATTCAGTTGCGGTCAAATTTATATTAAAATACCGCTGTCAGTTACGCTCCCTTCAAGTTCGCGAATGCGAGCGCAATAATGCCCGGGATACGCGAGGTCAGTTTTTCAAAGCTAGAACCCCTCTGTATTCTATCCTGGCGTACTATCTTCGCCGACCACACGGGGCTAGTACACGAGCCAGGATAGTCAAATCGGTCGTAGGGCGCTACTAGCTCAAAATTAGAACCCCATCCTATTAAACTATCCTGCACTTGCTTACTAGCTTTCTCAATAGCTTACTAGCCTAGAAATGAAGCTAGTTTTGTATACACTAAGCCAGAGTTACTAGCCAACGCAACCCAGACCAAACCCAGTAACATAGAACACTTTTTTTTTTTTGGCAGACTCTTACTAACTAAAACCCACCCGTGTTCCTTCTGTTGCCTGTGCAATGCCAGGGGGCCACGGTATCCCTTTCGGACTTTCCCGCAACCCCGGAGGTAGCTTAATATCATAACTTCAAAAACTAGTCTCCTCTATACCGGACATAAAAGCGCATTCTACTGCGACGCGCAGTTCAAAGACTACAAGAATACGGGTTAGCACTCAAACTTGAACTGCAACTGCACCGCAACCTGATTGGCGCGTCATGAAAATTACTTGTATTAGCCCACCCGCTGAAAGTCTTTAAAGACACGGAGATCATTAAGATAAACCATGGACTTTTTGTCATTGAACATACCTAGTACCTTAGTAAATTCTACAACAAAACAAAGCGGTAAACAGTGCAAACTAGCAAAGGGACATCAGCATACGTTCTGGGAATTCAATTTGTTAGAGTCGCCTGTCATATTAGTGGTTTTGCGTACAAACGCCAATTGAATTTGTCGGTGCACCGTTATATTACCCGTGACTGGTTGGCAGAAAATTTATTAACATCAAGAGGGAATTGTGTTGGGTACTTGGCATTTTAGTGGCTAAATACCGGGTTTTGGACGTTAAACTTAGTTTGGTTGGTGGTTTCGGAGTGAGCACACTTATCGACCGGAGTGACCATACTTCTGTACAGAATCAAGTTCTTCTAACTTGACAGACAGCTGTGCTGCTGGGAAGTTTGTCGCGTCACTTCTTCCCAGCTAAACCACTAGTAAGTTAGGGAAGGGCGGGCGTTCTGGAGATTCGAATAAAAAAATACCATTTTAGTTTTATCAGCGTGGAATTGACTTGAGCCGGTCAGATAGAGCTTTATGTCCATGCAATAAGAGTGTAAAAGACGTCTTTAGCCTCGTTTCGGTTCGGATGACGCGACTTGACATCGCGGCGAATTATATGCGAGACGTGTGGTCTTCTTCTTTTCGAGTAGTTAGTGACTAACCTTTTTTTTTTTTTTTTTTTTTTGGGTGGGAAATCATCAAATGACGTCTCCCGCTCTGGGTGGAGCGGGAGGGCGTGTCAGACTCTTACTGACTAAAACCCACCCGTGTTCCTTCTGTTGCCTGTGCAATGCCAGGGGGCCACGGTATCCCTTTCGGACTAATCCCGCAACCATATTTTTAAAGCCGCCCATGGGCCTCTGACGTACTTTCACATGCCGTCGAGAAATATCTCTCAGGCGTGCCGGTTTCCTCACGAAATTTTCCTTCACCGTTTTTGAAGCATGTGATAATTATCAATACGCACGTGAATTCGAAAAGTCAGAGGTGCGTGCCTTGGATTCGAACTCGAGAGCTATTGGCAGACCTACTTGGTAGTCTGACGGTCACGCCACTGGGCTATCACTGCTGATGTGAGTGTATGTCGGCGGCTATCGGCTCAAACCGATTCCGTGTCGATAAGTGTGGCCACTCCCTTATTTATTCCTAGTCTGTTTTGGTCCAGTGCGACGCAAAAACATTCCTCTGGTTTTTATGCCAGTTAATGAGGGTCTAGTCTGCGGTTAGAATTTTAGGTAAAAACGTTGGATTTAGTTACAACAGGGAATTCGAAAAGGCTGCATACTGATATAGGTATGGTCCTTTAGGAGCAGTAAAAGAAAAGGGGTCATTCAAGAGGTCAGGGGGGAGCTCTGCAGTGACAAACCAGACTCAAAAATAAATGAGTCTTAAGTTAACTTAACTCTTTGCTAAATTTTTACACAAAATCGATGCACAAACATAAAGTTTAAAAAAACTGCAGAAAACATAAGCTGGTTTTTGAAGTCGATTAAAAAGTAGTTGTTTATTTTTTCCAAGTAACATATGATGTTAGGAAAACAAAGGTTAAAAAGTGTGTTACGAGGGCGGGATGATAAGTAACTAGCCTCTGCTATTTAAAAAGTTAAAATTAAAAAAATGACATTTTTAAATTCGTATCTCTAGCCACCTGTGTTCTAAATTGGAATTTGGTGGCGTGAATTTTTTTTTGATTTTTTGTAATTTTAAAATATATTTCGTCAACTGTTTTCAAAATGGATAAAATTGAACAAAGAGCGGTGATAAAGTTTCTTCATAAGAAGGGCATGAAGGGGAAAGATATCTATGACGAGTTAAAGAATGTTTTGGGTGAATGTGCTCCTTCTTATGCCACAGTAAAAAACTGGGTGGCTGAGTTTAAACGCGGTCGTACATGTGTTCAAGATGAAGCCCGCCCCGGACGTCCAAAAAGCGTCACGACTCCGGATATGGTCGTGAAAGTACATGATATGGTTTTAGCAGATCGACGATTGAAGTTATCTGAAAAAGCTGACACTACAGGTATCTCAAAAGAACGGGTACATCAGCAAAAACGACCAGTTTTGGCGAAAAAAAAAATCATCTTCCACCAAGACAACGCTAGGGTTCACACATGTGTTAAAGCTATGGCAAAAATCAACGAATTGAAGTATGATTTGCTGCCCCACCCACCTTATTCGCCTGATCTAGCGCCATCAGACTTCCACTTATTCCCTAAGCTCAAAACTTTTTTGGGCGGACAGAAATTTGCCACAAATAATGAAGTCATAGCCGCTTTAAAGACGTATTTTGCAGGCCTCGAAAGAAATCATTTTATGGAAGGCATTACTGCTTTAGAACGAAGATGGAATAAGTGCGTACAGGTTCACGGAGACTATGTCGAAAAATAAAATTAATTTTATCACGGAAAGTTAAGTGTTTTCTTATTAGGCTAGTTACTTATCATCCCGCCCTCGTATGATGGTCTAGCTTATATTTAAATTTTCCCTTTATCTTTCTTTCACCCATTTATTATAATTTTCTTCTATTGATATAAATCTAAATCAAGTTCAACCACCCATCGGAACATCGCCCGGAATGCTAGTACTACTCCGGAGTAGTTTCATAAGGTATTCCCATCAAGTATTGCTCGCTCAAACGGTCGTAGCTCGTCGTGACAAACGACTGACGAATCGTTCACAGTTATGCGTTTGAGTTTCTGTCTAACTTGCTCTAGAAATGTTTTAGACCGATCGATGGTTGTTGCAAATCGTTGAGTGCAGGTGTAATTTGATTATAGGTTTGAGGGTCTTGATTTGTTTCAGTTTGTGTAGAAGATTTTAAGGGTACCTATTGGACATTTGGTTGTCAGATACAATTTGATCAATTTTTTTGGCGTGATTATTGGTTACACCTATAATTTGTAAAGTATTTAATTGCGTGATGTCTAAGGTTCAATTTTTTGTACCCACGTACCTAAATACCTTCGCTGTCATCTAAAGTCTAGTTTTTTATTCGTACGTCAGACATAGGAAGGTACTTCTTTTGATCTCTAGACAATCAATCTACCTAGCCTTTTCACAACTATGTTGGGGTCGCCCTCCAGGCTTACCCAGATGCAGTTGAATACCAGTATATTCCATGGAGCGACTCCTATCTGACTTCCACAACCCAGTAACTGGGTAATACGATACCCCCTTGTAAGACTGGTTGTCAGACTTTCGGGCTTCTGGCGGCCCGTAACGACTGTCAACGAGCCACGAATGACAGCCGGGACCAACGGCTTAACGTGCTTTTCGGGGCACGAAGGAGTTTCAGTATGTAAATATGGTCACTTATCCACGAACCAACCCCGGCAAGCGTAGCTTAACCTGATGGAACGACCCGTGCGGCTGTTATTAGCCACGAGCTCCTTTTTTATTTTTTATCTACACATCCTCCTGAAATAAATGTCAAAAGCCGGCCTTGATGTAGTAGACTGTTTGCTACTTGCTTTATATTGACTGGGCTTAGTATTTTAGTGGCATGAGGAACAGGGTGTAAAGTTCATTCATCCACCATAGAAAAGGGAGGATCCTCCGACCAGACGGGTGTTGTGTACGGGTAACTGTCCTATGGTTGATGTCGAATCTTATAGTCGTTCACGTGATAAACTCTAATTGCGCGATGCAAGATTTCTGTGACGTCAGGATTTTGATGCGTAGTTCGCATGTAGATGTCGCCACAGTACCTATAGAAAGGTTTTCAGAAGTAGTTATCTTAAGCTAACTAAACCACTCTGTCAATGATTTCGAGAAAAGTGCAATCCTTTTAACATTTTTCTCTTCCAATTCGTGTGAAATTCAAACATGTTTTTTTCGACATTATTATTTATATTTTCGACGCCCAAGAGAGTGAAAACACACACTTTTATTTGCAAATGTCGCTTGATTAATATGAAAGGGAAAGATAACGAACATTGAAGGTTTTTACGCGGAGTTTCGTGCTCAGTCACGTTCTTAACATTTCAAGTAAAAAAGAACCTAAAAAGACTTGACGAAAATTTGAATATTTCAAACACGATATCAAAATAGACTTTTAAAATTAATTTTAGAAACTATAGGTCGAGTGTTGAGTGATTAATAGGGTTGAAACACTAGGGCCACATTCGAGTGCTTATCGAGTATTTCTGGACATCGTCTAGCAGTTGGTCGACTCTTCAAGTGACCACAGGGCTAGCCAATTTTTAAGTAAAAAAAATCAGCATTGCCAACCAACGTGGCAACGCTGCTAGGCTTTTGGACACCTTTCCCACTGACAGCGATGCGGGCGAATTCTTTGATGCCCAACGAGCTGTTCCCCTTATTCTTATTTTCCTTTATATCATTGTACATCATCATCTTCCTGCCCATCCCATGTTACTTGGGGTCGGCGAAACACGTTTTCTTCTTCCATTCTCCCCTGTCAACCGTCACGCAATCATCTACATCTTTTTCCTTCATATCACTCCTCACACAAGCCATCCATCGTTTCTTTGGTCTTCCTCTCCCTCTCCATCCCTCAACATTTATATTCATCACTCTTTTAGTCACATGCGATTCTTCCCTCCTCATCACATGCCCATACCAAGACAGTCGATTCCCTTTCAACTTTTCTGTAAGTGGCGCAACTTTCAGACTTCCCCTAATATACTCATTCCTTATTTTATCCATTCTTGTCACACCACACATCCACCTCAACATTCTCATCTCCGCTACATGCAATATTTTTTCGTCCATCTTCTTCACAGCCCAGCATTCCGATCCATACAATACGACAGGTTTAATCACGGACTTGTATATTTTCTCCTTTAACTTGAGGGGCATCCGTGGGTCGCGTGGGTCCTTTATATCATTGTACATAATATATATATTTTAGTGTAAGATTGTATATTGTATTTGTCAAGCAAAGTTATTACTTAATAAATTATTAGTTAGAACTTGACTTTAGAACCTAGGTAAGTAAAAGTATCATCTACATCGTCATTATCGACAGTCATTGTCCTGTAGCTGATTCCATTGTCAGACATAAGTCGCTCCAACTATTGCAAGCGAGCTCTATTTATTACCCTGCTTGTTCTGTGATTTCAACCACGCTTATCCATATGCTACTAGCTATCCCCAAGGCCGTTACTCTACCTTCACTGAAATATTTTGCAGACTACATTCCGTGTGTTTGTAACTCACAATCCAAGAGAGCCAAAATGATTTAATACACGTCAATTCACATTGAAATATTTACGACTACATAAGTTCTCCCCGATAACTTACAACCCGTTATCGTGTCGAAGTACATCGAAACATTTATTATAGTTAAGCGGGGTTCACATTATGAAACTAGTTGCGTGAAACAGTAGCTTCACTGTTTTATTGTCATGATCACTTAAATGTCTCGCTGATGGTGGCGAGTGTGTTGTGTAGTGTCTAATTCGGTTCCCTACAAAATGGTTGAGCTGGTTGGTGCAGATCCACGCGTCATGTTAGTGAACGGGTTTTTACATTTTTTTGTTTTTTTACATTGTTCTAACATGTAGAAGCAACAAGAGTAATGCACCCAGGATTTTGTAATTTCTATATTTAAAAGAGTGTCCTTGGAGTTTCTTGCCCGTTCTTCTCCATAGAGATCTACGTTTTGGAATGTGCAACTAGCTTCAACTTTCTGACTGAGTCTTTGACAGTTAAAAGTGCCTGTAAATGGTTTAATTGCAATAAATGCTTTGAGTTTGAGTTTTTTTTTAGTTTTTTTCGGGCTATAGCTAACTAACACCCGCTTTTCGGAAAGCTGATAAATTCTAACACGCTGTCATGTCTCATGTTAACTGCTCGCTTTAGTTGGCTGAAATATTTTTTATTATTTCTATATATGACAGCATGTTAGTTGTGTTTAACAGCTTTTCAAAAACCGCGTGTTGGTTAGGTATTGCCCGAAACAGAAAAGTCAAGCTACTGTTTTATGATACTAGTGTCACAATGTAAACACCGCTTTATATAACATGGCGTCATTATTCAAAGTTTGCACCTTTATTTGCGGAGTCCGCATTTGAAATTAGTTTCTACAAAAGTTTTATAAGCCGTTGTCACGGAACCACTTCAGTGGTGCCGAGTGTAACGCTTTTTGAGCACCGTTAACATAGATCATAGAAGTATGGAGATAGGACTTAAAAGGACCAGTATTAAAAAAAAAAATGTTACTATACAATGCGCACACGACACGGTTTTTTTACGGTACGGCATATAAACCGTGGCGTAGAAAAAATGAGTATGTCAACGGGCTTCTATAGTGATCCATACGACACTGACGACCGTCCCTAATACACACGGCGAATGAACCGTAGTTTTTCACGACAAGAAACACAAAAGGCTTAATGGATATTGGGCAGTCTATGTTCATCAATTTCATTATTCTCAGTAAACAATATATTTATAGAATCGAAATGTTTTAATATTGAAAGAAACTACATTTTCTTCTTTTTCCGCACCATTCTGTTTAACTTTACCTTCTAAGTAAATCAGATAAGAGAAATAATCTTCTGAGAATCAATTAAGCAACAGTATATACCTACAGCTATTATAGTTTTTTTTTCATTTTCGCCCGAGAAAATATTAATATTTGTCGCCAAAACAACGCTTATATTTCATATCATTTTTAACGACCGAAAAATATACGAACCGTTCCCGACTGCCAAATAACTATGATTTCTGGCCTAAACGTGATATTGCTTTGTCTCCTACCTAATAAAAATATATTCTGGGACGTTGAATATTATCTAAATGTCTATTTTATTTGGAGTTTGTGTTCGTTTTTCATTGGCAAATATGGTGAAAATTGTGCCGCGTTTTTGGCATACCGTGTGCATGAATTTTTGATGCTTTATAAAAATACTCTACTACTCACCCGCATAAATCTCAATCCCGTGGGAGTATCGGGATAAAAAGTTAAAGTGTTCATCCAAATCCATTCAGCCGTTTTAGCGTGAAAGCGTAACAAATAAACAAACTCACTTTCGCATTTATAATATTAGATTAGGATATGTACCTAGTGTTTAAATTCGGAAATGGTACAGTGGCTACTAATATCACTATTAGTACCTGAGCGACCATGCTCTGCTCGGGTGAAAATAGAGAAAATGAATTTTCCCAGATATGAGACCTAGCTAGATCGATTTTTCGCCCCGTAAACCCCTACATTGCAACTTTTATCGAAATCGTTAGAGCCGTTTTCGAGATAAGTATTGCTCATTTAATAGAATGGGATAGGATAGGATACTATTAATAATGTTTAACTTGGGATTTTCCGTACAAAGTATAGGTACTCCTTTTGTTTCTTAATTGAAATGCTCACTGACAAAGTTGAACTTTAACAAGTTTTAAAACCATAATTTTGATTTTTACCTAAACGTGAATGTTCAACCAGAATCGGAGTAAACATCGCGTCTGCACTATTTACAACCTCTCTGACGGCATGCCACAAACTTTATTAGCGATATCCGATTATTTTTCAACTCAGTTGCGATTCGTCGGAACTTTTCGTTGAACGGTCGATGCAGTGCCTTTCTCCGAACATTAAATTGCTCTATCTAGTGTTCGTGTTTCGCGAACGTGGAAACTTTGATTACAATTTTAATTTTGCAACAGCAACCGAGCAACGAATGTTTTTGAAATTGGCTTGATGCAATTTTGTAATGTTTTCGCTAGAGGTAATCGGTTTTGTGCGATTTTTTTGATGATTCTGTGAAAAAATTGTGTTACAGTAATTTTAGCTTTTATTTTTTGTCGTCGCCGCTGTGTCTAGATTATTATACCCCATTTATTTGTAGAAAATACTCGTTCATTTCTATTTTCCAACCCATTTCACGAAGCTACTTATTTTCGCAAAACTCGCTTGTCATCTGTTTTACATTTATTCTTTTCTTTTTCACATTCTGTTTCTCTCTATTGTACACATTTTCAGCTCCTTAATTGATTAAAATTCACGAGTCTAACACAGAAAACCTTTCACTAAATCGATGTGGTTTTTGTTTCAGGTATGTGACTGAAAGCCCGATGTCTATTGTCCTGGATAGAGACAAAGAGTGAGTTTATTTCCATACTGTTATGGTTCTTAAAGCAAGAAAAATAAGGTTTGTATTGCTGTGTATACTTAAGGGCTATTGATAAAAAATTTAAACACACTCCTTCTGACGAGAAAGCTTCCTTGTAAAAACTAGTAGTTCTGCGAAGAGTAGACCTCGCGAGCACAAACTTTTAGGCAACAATTTACCTTTAGCTAGTCGCGCCAAAATAATCACACTGTTAGGCGCGTGGGGTCTGTGCGGACTCCAGAGTTTATTTATGAAAATGAAATATAAAATAAGTGTAAATTATTATTTTATTTAAGAACTTTAGGCACAACATCTTAACATAACCAAAATAAAAGGCTTCTAGAAATAACATATTATAAACTCGAAAAACAGCATTTAAATATTCTTATCAATTAATTGGCACAATACATGAATCACAAAGTTTAAAAATCTGCGGTTAATGAGCTCCAACCGTCTTTAATATGCCCCAGACAAAAAAAAAAAAACATTTACTCTAAACATTTTTAGAGTAAATGTTTTTTTTTTTTTGTCTTGCAAAAAAATCATGAAATCAGCATATTACTTAAATAACCCCAAACAAAGTCGCCAGTTTGAAGTATTTATAGGTACAAGCCAAATAAAAAACCAGCAAATGATTAAACAACTACAGACAAAATCTAATCTGTTCTAGCCGAAATCATATCAATTTCCGATATTCATAGTTTAAATACCAGGAATAAACACAACCTTGCTGTGCATCGCACTCGTCTCCACAGAGTAGGCAACTCGTTCATGGGTCAATGTATATGCTTTTAGAATAAACTTCCCATCGACATTCGAAACTTACCCATTTAACGATTTAAAAGCTGTAATAAAACCAAACTTTGTAAAAAAGGGTACGATACAATTTCAGATTATTTAGAAGATAAAAAAGCATGGGATTGAGGTACTCGCTCTGCTAAGCCTTGTGATAAAACCATACAATTTGACATTTTTTATTATTATGTAAAATCATTAAAATATACCAGTCTTATATACATATTGACATTTTTGAAAATTATAATTCAAAATGACATGATTACTTGGTAAAGTATTATATTGTCTTAATTATTGTGAATATGAGGAGGAGGAGGGTATTTTTTTTTCTCTCTTTATTTTTTCTTTCTCGGTTAGTTTTAATGATGGTCTGGCAGTTTGAGTACTTTATGCGGCCTACCCAAATGTCCTTTCTTTGGTATTGTAAGTCGAGTTGAGCTCCTTAAGTTCTGAGTTGAGCTCCACGATTACTGACAAATGCTTGCACTGACAGGACAGGTCCACTCAAATCTGTATGGTTCTTTTCTCAAAAGACCTTTTCAGACTAATCTACATGGTCCTCATATGGCCTGACCAAGATTATGTCTGGACTTTAAAAGAGGCTGTGACCTCTGAGTTTGTTTCGGCATTTCTTCTCAGAGCAGACAGATAGGAAACGCCGAACTCATCTAGCAAATTTTTAATTATTTTTTTAAGATGACGTGTAAAAGTGATTCCAATATCCTATTTACAGAATAAACAATTCCATTTCATTTCATTTCATATCTTCTCTCATACTCGCTCATACCGGCGTAAAAATCTAAAGATACTTAATATTTGTTTGTTTTCTCGGGGATAATCTCCGGAACTACCGGTCGGATTTGAAAAAATATTTTAGCATTGTATAGCCCAATTCTTGAGGAAGGTTATAAGCTATTTAACATCACGCTTCGACCCTTAGGAGCCGAGTAAAAAGAAAAAAGTCAGAAAGAAGGCTAAGCGAAAACATAGTTATATCGCGGGCGGGCGATGGAATGCGACCCGATGCCGGTGGGTCGGGGGCCGAAATTTCACGCGGACGAAGTCGCGGGAAAAAAATCAAATACGTAATCTTTGTCGGTACGAATTTCCAATCGTGTGTGCCTAAAGCAAGCAAGCTTTCTATACCGCTTGCGATAGCATCAGGGGAAATCCGTAACGTTGTGGCTTTGGTGCGCTTCGCATAGGTTGTGGCGAGCATGCCGTGATCCAGACGCCAGACTGTATGCTCGCCAGTGCTTTTACTGCTCCGATTCGTAGCTTGATATGACGGGAATGGGACATCGATTCCTGTAGGGGAATGTGTGTTTAATCCTTGGTCCGCTTTATAACCTTGCGGGTTTTAACCTCATGTTTGGTCATATTTCGACATCTTATTACGAATTTTCACTCAAATCAAATCAATTTATTTGCCTTATGTATTGGTACAATTTAGGTCTTAATTATAAATCATACAGATCCATAACACTTAGTCATGATAATTTGACATGCAAACATTTGGGTTTATAATTACCTACTATTATAGACATCATTCAATTAAAATTAAATATGAGTAGTAATGTTGTTATTAGATAATTTTTTCGAAATATATGATGTCAGAGGGTAAATGATTATGATTATAATTTATTCAATCTCTTATTAAATATCTCACTTACTGAGTAGAAATTCTTTTCTCTTAACCACAACACTAAGGCCCGTATTACAGAACCTCACTCAAAACTCAAGCATTACTTAAAACTCGTTTAAAGCCTTTTGATTGGTTGAAACTAGTTTTAAGTAGTGCTTGAGTCTTGAGTGGGGTTCTGTAATACGGGCCTTACACTATTCAATCTATGAAGTTAGCTTATCCAAGCTAGTCGATGGACTCACCAAAACCGTTCCAACCGTCCCCCACTCTGATCTTTCCATCTTTACACATCTTTTTGCGGGATTTTATTGCATTATAAGTAAAAAAATCTGAAATATCTTTAATGTTTATGCTATACGACTTTCATTTAACTCTTAAGGCGTAGCCCGAACTGCGAATTTTATTCGCACGGTTTATATTTAGTGTACGGTATTGCAACGAGCGCGAATTTTAAATCGCCATTGCGTGTTGTTACATAAGATACCAGAATTTCGCTCGATTTTTAATCGCAGTGCGGCCTATTTCTTCAGTCTAGATTTTCATTCTAGTCGTAGGTAATTCAGTTTTTAGGGTTCCGTACCTCGAAAGGAAAAAACGGAACCCTTATAGGATCACTTTGTTGTCCGTCCGTCCGTCTGTCTGTCTGTTAATACCCCTTTTCTCAGGAACGCGTGGAGGTATCAAGCTTGGAGCTGTGAAAAAATCAAACTTCTAAGCCAACGCAATCAAAAGATACAGCCGTTTATGCCGCAAATTTTCGACACTCGCAAGGGAATCAAAACCTACAGGGTACTTCCCGTGAACTCAGAATCTTGAAATTTGGTAAGAAGCAGTGTCTTATAGCACAGATAAAGGAAAAATTGCGAAAACCGTAAATTTTTAGTTACATCATGTAATAAAAATATTTTTAATAATTTTAAACTTACTGGTTTGTACGGGAACCCTCGGTGCGCGAGTCCGACTCGCACTTGGCTGGTTTTTTTTATTAGTCCTAAATCTTAAAAACGACATTTTCCGTACCTAACCGTAGTTCTGATTTTTCGTATTCTTCATCAAAATCGATCTAGTCATTACCTACCTTCCCCCAATCAAAGCCCAACACTAATTCTTTTAAGTCAAACGACACTCGTTCGCCCGTAAACTGTGGAGAAAGATGTCTGCCTGACGCCATTTAATTACCGTGAAAATGGCTGAAATGGCTGAAAACGAGTGAAACGTTGGCTGTACACGGATGTCATTATGGACGCACTTTGTTTGAGTTTGTGAGGCCGGTTATTACTGAAACTCTGTATTTCAGCGTAGTTCATGTTGCTGTGTGGTGCAAGTGTGAGAGCAAGCGGGTGTGGTTAATTGCTTTTTTATTACTTGCTTATTTTATGTCATGCCTCTAGATTTATTTATTCATTGATGTGTAACATCTTTCCTCTCGTTTTCCTGTAATGAAAATCTAAATCTAAATAATCAAATCTGTGGGAGTGATTACATGAAAAGGAACGGAAGTGTGTTACAGAAAGCCGGGCAAGCGAGGGCTATTTGGTTGGACCAGTGAGCGCGCGCCGTGATAGAGTTGACTGTCAGAAACAACCTTGACGAGGCCCCGTACCTTTAATGTTGTTTATTACCAAGGTGAGATGTCAAATATTAATAATAGGTATAATGTAAAATTTTATTTTATTGGGAATCATATGCGAATACCATAAGGCTCGCTCGTTTTTGTAATTTATTGATATGGCACTTCAACGATACTCACATAATATTCTCTGTCTACTTTATTGTAGACTATTTTGTCATGTAAGATAATTTTCAAAAAATTACGTGAATTATGAAAAATCACGCCTTTCCTATGGTAGGCAGAATCTACAGAACGCCATATTTTATTGCATAGTGTGCTTTTCACACTTTACGTAAAGGACCAAAGAAAAATAAAAACCTTTTCCCGCTATCAGCTTAGGCCTTGCACGAAATAATTACGGAGTGTAATGTTACAAATGAAATAAATGCACAGCCTACGAGTTACGTATGTACGTTTAACTTAATGAAGTTATATGATACCCGACATGGATATTACAGCCACACTCAGTTATGTACTGTGTATTTGTGTACGGTGTCGGCAATTCTGGCTGTGCGGGAAAAAAGTGCGTTAATGAGTGTTACAATATTGCTGCTTGCTTTTGATTTGTAACATTATTTTTTTATTCTTAAAGTTATGGATTTTTATTTGGAAACTAAAATCAGCTTCAAGTTTTCTTTATAACTAGTATTGTGTGGAGTCACTGTGGTCTGAAATGAAGGTTCACTACTCGTATTGATATGCTGACTCGCAGTTATCACGGTCAAAATTAATGGGATACAGGTAAAGTCATATATTTTCTTTTGTTGATAAAAAGGTTTCTGTGTACAGTCACGAGTACCTTATAGTTACGCAAAATTCAAGTGTTTTTCTAGTAAAAAATAAATTGCCACGTTGAGAAAATACCTATTTTAATAAAAGTACTTTGGTTTCGATGATACTTTGTTCGTAACACTACAAAATATTTATCAATTCTTTAGGAGCAAAACGATTTTCAATCTTGTGTAAGTATAAGGCATATATGCTCACTGCCGGGGTCGCGGGAAAGTCCGAAAGGGATACCGAGGCCCCTAGCAACATACAGGCAACTGAAGGAACACGGGTGGGTTTTAGTCAGTAAGAAAAAAAGGTATAGGTATAATGCTCTTTACTCTACCACTGTACAACCACCATTAAACACGAAGGATTTCTCACTGCTAGTCAAGTATACATGTAACATAACATAACATCACGCCTTGTTTCCCCGGAGGGTTGGGCAGAGGTGTACCTGTAGTAGGTACACCCACATTTGGCCAGTTATGTTTAAGTCCCATGTAATAGGGGACGAGCCTATTGCCATCAACCGGGCACGAATCCAGACCCCGGGCTGCTACTGAGAAATTCCAGATAGAAAAACTCAATAACACTTTGCCCGACCCAACCGACGAATTCAACCCAGGACCTCATGCTCAGCAGTAGCGCTTGAGACCAACGAGGCAGTCAAGTATACATATCTTACACGTAAAACACAACTCAACACTACTAACTAACCTTTTTTTTTTTTTTTGATTACGGGGGGAAATCCTCATGGATGTCCTCCGCCCTGGGGAGGGCAGAGGGGTCTGTCAGACTCTTACTGACTAAAACCACCCCGGTGTTCCGTCTCACACTTGCGCCAGGGAACACGGGATCTAATGCGACTTCCGCGATCCCCATCCCCGGCTAGTGCCGGCCCGCCTCTGCGGGCCACCTCGAGTTTGGGGAGAGTGAGGTGTTAAACTCCCCCCTTACATCATAGAGAGGCGCGCGTGGAACACTATGCGCCGCCATCTCGGGTCCTAAAGAGTAGGGGGCGATGGATTTCCCCAGATCCGTCGCCCCTGGACCCATTTAGGGGGGCTGGAAGAGGGCGTTATCCGCCCTCCGCCGACGCCCGGTGCGTCTGCTGCGGATCGGATTAGCAGAAGCAATCTCCCCTTCCGCAGCCTCCTTCTGCGAAATGACTGATTCGCAGAAGGATACCACCGCGTCCCAGGACTCCTCGCTGCCGACCATCGAGTCGACAACGGCCGGCAGCGACAGGTTACTTCCGACACCTGAGATGAGGGCACGGCGCGGCTCCTCCCAAGCAACACAATCTGCCAGCGTGTGCCGAGCCGTGTCCTCCCGACAACTACTAACTAACCTAACCTAACTTATTAACTACACTATAGATCCTAAGCTATTGAATGAGCAATATTTGTAATCACGTTCTGGAAAACGGCTGTAATAATTTCGATGATATTTGCAATACAGGGGTCTACGTCTACAGGGGTGAAAAATTGATCCAGCTGGGTCTCATAATTATCTGGGAAAAATCGTTTTCTCCTCATTTTCAACCGGTTGCCCAAAGTTTAGAACAAGATGGCTACCTTAGAATATTGACAAGGCAGCATGGAATTAGTATATACTTTCCTATATTATTAAATGAGCATTCTCTATATTCACCAGAGCAGAGCTCTGTCGCCCAGTCACTATAAATAATATGCAGTACTTTAGGTAGAATGTTATACGAGTGTGAAGTGACAAGAGCGTCAAATGGTGTCAACAATGTCAACGCTAACAGTGCGTGGGATGTCAAAGCGTCATTCAAGAAGGGTGCTTTAAAGATAATAAAGCTGGTTTCATGCGGAAAACTGAACAGGAAATAACTAATAACAGAATATCTATATTAATTTATACTAATAGTAGTTATGCGATCAGTAAACATCGCGAGGACAAACTTTTTGGCAACAATTAATATACCAGTAAAGTTATTTAAAACGGGATATTATTAAATTTCGTTTAAATAACTTAAGTAGTGAAAATAACCATGTCTGTTTAAAATCCTATAATTAATATACCTATCCAGCTTTAAAAAAAACCCGACTACGACTGTAGGTTACTAAAAAGCATATGGTGGCAAGTCGTTAATTAAACATAAATAAACTAACCCACAACTAACTACTCTCTGTTAACAAGAGACTTTACTTCTGAAGATACTTTACACCTAACAAAACTCAGTCACACAGAATGTTCGACGGGACCTAACCGTTTGGCGAGTGACAACGACAGCGCGATCTAGCGGTACACAGTAGCCCCATCTAGTATTTTTATTGTAAAATTATTGTAAGTTTATTGTAAGTTTTGTGATGAGAAGGTGGTCCCAGATACTCCATCAATTCCTACCTAGTAATTGAAGGGCCGATTCCACTGGTAAAATATAAAATTGAGCAATTTACTGCATTTTTCCAGTGGTGGCGGCCCCGACTTACGAACAGTAAGTCCGGGGGTTCGAACCCAGGCAGCGCATTACTTTGTGTAATTTATTTCATCACCACTGCTCTTAAAACGGTGAGGGAAAACATCGTGAGGAAACCGGCATGTCCTAGAACCAAAAATTCGAAGACATATATGTGACATCTACCAATCCGCACTGGGCACGCGTGGTGGATTATAGCCCACTCCCTCTCATTGAGAGGAGGCCGTGTCCCTGCAGTGGGAACGTTATAGGCTGATGATGATGATGACTGCATTTTGAGAAGCTATTTTTTTCATCATGTCGAAGGTCCTCATCAGATATTCACCAATTATTTATGAGACCATCTTAAAGATCCATCGGATCTCATAAGGCGGAGATATCCTGTAGCCCCCTTGTGGCCCCTTTTTGGAGGAGGCGCCCCTCTGATCAAAAACCTCGACGAAAAGAAATTCTATAAAGTCGTAAAACCTGTATTCCAAGTTTCGTTCAGCTCGGTTGCAAAATACAACCTGTAGAAGAGTACCAACAAACTGACACACGAAAGAAAATTTTGCCAGACTTGAAGCAGAGACGCTTCGCTCGCTCGGTCAATTCCGATTTCGGTCCGATTCCGATTATTTTTTCATAATTGGAGCTATAGATAGTGCAATCCACGACGACGCGCCCGACTCCGCTCCGCTCCGTACTAAAGTACAGCTTACAGTATAGTAATCGTGGAGAGGGGCGCGTCGTCGTGGATTGTAGGTACTATCTGTACAGTATTGCTGAATATCATAGGATATATTTTATGTAAAAACAAGCAATTTCACGCGGCCGAAATTGTGGGCAGAAGCTAGTACGTCTAGCAGTCGATGTATTTTGGCTTAACTTATGACATATATCCAGATAGAAACTCTCCACTTTTTTTTTTTTTTTGTGGGTTAGAAATCATCAAATGACGTCTCCCGCTCTGGGTGGAGCGGGAGGGCGTGTCAGACTCTTACTGACTAAAACCCACCCGTGTTCCTTGTGTTGCCTGTGCAATGCCAGGGGGCCACGGTATCCCTTTCGGACTTTCCCGCAACCCCGGCAGGCAATGGTCTCATCGGACCCCTTCACTCGCTGACACTCTTTGAGGCGCGCGTGGAACAACGCGCCGTCGACCCGGTCTTGGTCCTTACCGGACGGCGAGCTACCCATTGCTCACCGTCCGCAAGCCCGCGCCTACGGTGGCCGGGAATCAGCGATTGATTCCTGACGCCCAGGGCGTCTCCTCCTGCGGCGGCTAGGTGCGTGAGGGCGCGAAATTTGCCTCTCCCTCACGCGTTCCGCCTCCTCCTTTGCGAGCATTACTGCTTCGCAGAAGCAGGTGACGGCCTCCCATGCCCTCTCGCTCCGTACCATAGCCTGGACCAGGGCCGGACGCGAGAGATCCCCGCCACCGATCGCCTCCACGAGGACACGGCGGTGCTCTGCCCAAGCCGGGCATACCTCCACCGTATGCTCCACCGTGTCCTCCGGGCGATCCACGCAGTGATGACACCCGGGCGTTTCCTCCCGCCTTATCCGAAACAGGTACCTCCCGAAACAGCCGTGTCCGGTGAGGACCTGCGTCAGGCGGAAGCTGAGGACGCCGTGGCGCCTCTCCAGCCACTCCTCAACGAGGGGACTTATCGCCGCAATAGTGGCGTGCCCAGCACTTGGTTGCGACATTTAGTCCGCTGTGCCGCGATTTCTCGCGGAGACAAGCCCCGGCGTTTCGCCTCCTCGCGCCACTCCCAAATATGCGCGAGGACTAGAAACTCTCCACTTACCTTGATTATCGTGCCATGTGGATCGTGCCGAATAAATGGTGAAATGAATACCTAATGTGGCACAATATCACTGCTGCATAATTTGATATAAATATGAAGCTAACAAAAGGTTAAGTGCCTTTGCACCGCTATGCTGATAATTCTTTAAGACAGCTCTGCTCTCTGCTTCCTGCGCTAGCAAAAACGACAGAGAAGATAATACAGGGTTGGATGATAAGCAGGATGTTTTCCCTCGACGAAGCTCATCGACTTAACGTCAAATAAAACAAGCTTAGACCGCGACCCACATGAAAAATAGCAAGCTCTAAAACTTTCAGTTGGAAATTTTTCATTTTTATGAAAATTCCTCCGGCCAAGAAAATATACAACCCTCCGCTCGCCGACCGCTCTCGCGGGAATTTTAATTATGTTTACATTCTTTTCGTGTAAAAACAACGCACTTGGCTATTTTTCACGGCAGTGGACGGGTTGCAACTTGGCTGTGTTTAATTTAATGAAGTCGGTACATTTTTCAAGTGCAGTGGGTTTAAGTGCTTGTTTTTTTTCGTTCTTTTATGGGAGGCTGTAAACGGGTTGGCCTTTTTTATTTTAATAGCTTTCCGCGTAAAATTACTTACTTACTTTTCTTTCTAGCCGCACTAGTAGGCTAGAAAGAAAAGTTAGTAAGTCAGGTCGGTCCTTTAATACCTATGTAGGATTTATAACCATTGAATTTTGTAGAGGGTAATAACCACAAGCATAATTAATGAATATTTGGATGTTGTCAGCTATATTTAATTGATTAACTGCAACCGTACTGTAAATACCAATCGGAATTATTAAAATATCATTTTCTAAAATTATTTTCCTTCATGTTATTTTAGGCACCGGCCACACAGAACAGACGCAAGGCACGGACCCGTCGCAGTCGCGGCGCCCGTTTAATCTACTTTCATATAAAATGTATACAGCCGTCGCGACGTAAAACATACAGAAAAGACGGGACGCCGTCACGACGTTAACTCGTCGGCGCCCTATTGGAAAACATATAGAAAGGACAGGGCGCGGGCAGGGCGCGGGCCTGCACGGGCGCAAGCGGGGGAGCGGAAAGGGCGCGGAGGGCAGGTTCTCACAGCGCTCGCCCGCTCGCCATTGTGCATCTTGCGTCGGAGTAGTTAGAACGTTACGTGCGAACGAACGTTACAATGCGTGACGACTTTGAATTTAACGTTACATTTTGTAATTTAATTGAAAATAATCCAGTCATTTATAATTATAACAGACCAGATTATTCTAACAGAAATTTCCAAGATCAAGCTTGGTCAATAATGGCGCCCTGTCTGCGACGGGTCCGTGTCTTTTCTATATGTGTTAAAAAGTCGTGACGGCGCCCTGTCTGCGACGGGTCCGCGCCCCGCCCTCGTCTTGCGTCTTTTCTGTCTGGCCGTTGGCTCAGGCTATCGGATTCGGTTTGATAAAAATATTATTTAAAAAAATACAAACATTTCTTCGGTACAAATAAATCATGCAGTTTAAGGTAACATAATGACTCCGTGAGTCGATAAAAGGAAAACAGAATATTTAAAAGTGGGTAGGCTTCTAAAGATTTTTAACATTTACCCAATTTCTTGTTTTTTATTTAAGTAAATGTAATAAGAAAACGCTACATAAACCAGTTTTCTTAGTGCATCTCGCGCAGACGATAAAACAGAACTATAATAGAACAAAACTTAATAAAACTGAAATGAAGTTAGTCCTGAACGAAGGCACACCTATGTAATCCCATTGCTTATCTTTAAGTGGCTCTTAGCCAAGTTTGTGAGAGATAAAAGCGGAGAATTCAGCGTTAACTTACTTCACACTATTACTTCCACTTTAGTAGTTAAATAACATTTAATTAAAAAATATAATAGACGACGTTTATTTAATTTATTTTTTAATTAACCTAATCCGCTTAACTGGCCTGAAATAGTCATAAAGAACCCTGTAAGAAATGGACACATGTTTCACCTCTCAACGAGGCATTCTCACGATGCATAATCTACTCATTACAATGTTTTTTTTTATGAGTTGTATTGCAATATGTGGTTAGCTAGCGACCTCGACAATTATTTATTTTACCTCGATGGTCCTAGTTTATCAATTGTAACTTCTAGTTACAGCTATATGTAAGCGGGCACGCCCTTTATGCCTGGAGGCTTTTTTTTTTTTTTTTAGATATTGTTTACTTTTAGTTATTTTTATTTCTGCTTGAGTATAGTTCTCGATGCTTTTGGTTGGTATATTGGCGTGTGCTAGCTGTCATATGGCTATTAATTATAGCTATTTAATTTAAATTATTTTTTGCATATTGTAAATTGTCTTGCATACTGTTGTATAGAATCATTTTTTATTTTTTTTCTAACTGAACAGACAGCTGTGCTGCTGGGGAGTTTGTTGCGCCACTTCTTCTTCCCAGCAAAAGCACTAGGAAGTGGTGAAGGGTGGGCGTTTTGGGGGACTGCCTTATGTAATTTTGACGTTCGAAAAGTGCTGATTCTCAGCCTAGTTTGAATAAATGACTTTTGATGACGATTGACTTGGTTCACAACCCGGACACGACGTGTTGCCACATCAAGCGCCGAACGCAGTGTGAGCCACACCACCCGACAGCCCCACTTAAATAGGATTGACATAGATTGCTGGTCCTGCTCCACCACCACAACTAATTGATTAACATTTTGAAGATACTGTTGGAGCTGCTGAAGATTGTAAGACCATCTTTGTATTGTATAAACTCAATCTCCTTTGTATTATATAATTGCATAGCACAGGTGTGAGTACTATGTACTAAAAAGCTACCATTTACCGGGTACGAGTAATATGTATTTAATTGACTTGAATGTGCCCTGGTGGCTGTGAGTATGTCATGCTCACTGATATCTCGCTGATCGTGGCGCGTGTGTTGGATCATTTAGCTCCCTTCAAAATGGTTGAGCTGAATGATGCTGATCCATGCGTCATGTACGTGAACGGGCGCCGTCAGTTGGGACTGGTCATCTCTTGGCTTCTATGTTTTTTTCTTTTTATTACGGACGCTTTTACGAACGTGCACGTCTTTCTACATTGTTCTCCCACATGCATAATTCCAACATGAATGATGTAACCAATATTTTGTATCAAATTTTTTATTTAAAAGAGTGTCCGTGGAGTTTCTTGCCCGTTCTTCTCCATAGGTACCTACTACGCTTTGGAATGCGTGTGACCCACTTATTGACAGTTCAAAAGTGCCTGTAAATGGTTTAATTGAAATACTTAAATGCTTTGAGTTTGAGTTTATTACTGCTCGGGCCACCTCGGCTAGGATCGTTATCAGCGCGATAAGAGGCGAACAATCGCAGCAAAGGTGACCTTAGAATACTCGTATTTAATTCGTTCAACAGTGTAACGTTTCCTGTACGTTTTTTTGCAATTTTTATAATGGATTTCCGCAAAGTCACGCTTGAGTCAATTAACTATCTTAACATTAAATTAATTTTGTAGATAATAACTTGGTTATCTATTGTGTTCCCTAAATTTTTTATCCATAATCAAAAGTGCCATATTTTTTTTTGTCCGAATCATCATTTGTCCGAATTATAACTATCCCGAACTTACTGTCACATTATTAACATGCCATAAACTTGAAATCCCTAAATATAATAAAATAATAAATAATATAATATAATAAAATAAATAAAAATATAAATGTGTTTGTCATAAATACAAACTACAATCAATAACATACAAAAGATTTAAAACCGTTTTTAATAAAAGTTATGTCCTAAATTCAATTATTTATTGTTTTTCTTTTTATAACTAAATATTATCAGCATTACAACCACCTGCTCCTCAACTCGAAGGCCGCCTCGACCCTTCTCGTGCCTTCGCGATTCTAAATTACATAGGGTTAAGGAAGACAAGACTGCGTGGATTCGGATTTACAGCGATTCGTTTCTGTCACTAAAACCTAATTTTTAGCAAATGTTTTAGAACTAACCATTTTACTATAAATGAACATTCTGAATAATACACATGATATAATACAATACTTAGGACACATGACTTTATTTCATGCAAAATTAGGAGATTCAAAATTCAAAATTCAAAAGTCATTTATTCAAACTAGGCTGAGAATCAGCACTTTTCGAACGTCAAAATTACATAAGACAGTCCCCCAAAACGCCCACCCTTCACCACTTCCTAGTGCTTTTGCTGGGAAGAAGAAGTGGCGCAACAAACTCCCCAGCAGCACAGCTGTCTGTTCAGTTACAAAAAAATAAAAAATGATTCTATACAACAGTATGCAAGACAATTTACAATATGCAAAAAGTAATTTAAATTAAATAGCTATAATTAATAGCCATATGACAGCTAGCACACGCCAATATACCAACCAAAAGCATCGAGAACTATACTCAAGCAGAAATAAAAATAACTAAAAGTAAACAATATCTAAAAAAAAAAGAAAAAGCCTCCAGGCATAAAGGGCGTGCCCGCTTACATATAGCTGTAACTAGAAGTTACAATTGATAAACTAGGACCATCGAGGTAAAATAAATAATTGTCGAGGTCGCTAGCTAACCACATATTGCAATACAACTCATAAAAAAAACATTGTAATGAGTAGATTATGTCAGCACTAAATTAAAATAAAATTAAAATAAATTGACTTATAAAGTAAAATTATAAACAATTATATAAACTCATATAACCTGTCAGTAGGTAAACTAATTCTGGAGAAAGAACATTTAAACATTGTCTTGAGTTAATCACAGCGACCATCTATTCTTATCATTTAAGTAGTCGTTGATAGAATAGTATGCCTTTGAACAAAGGTTGGACTTTAACTTAGTTTTAAACGCATTAAAAGGCAAATCTAGCAAAGAAGAGGGTAGCTTGTTATAAAAGGTTATACCAAGCCCAACAAATGAGTTATGAACCTTATGAAGCCGGTGAAAGGGAGCACGTAGTTTATCCTTACTTCTTGTATTAACATTGTGAATATCACTGTTTTTAGTGTATAAGTGTATATTTTGCCTAATATATAAGATGTTGGCGAAGATGAATTGTGATGCCACTGTGAGAATACCGATATCTTTGAAAAAATCTCTTAGAGAAACTCTGGCACCTAGCTGGTAAATTGCTCGAATAGCTCGTTTTTGGAGGACAAATATATTTTGAATATCTGCAGCTTTGCCCCACAGCAGAATACCATAGGACATAACGCTATGAAAATAACTAAAATAGACTAACCGAGCTGTATCAACGTCAGTGTATTGTCTTACTTTTCTGACGGCGTAGGCGGCCGAACTGAGCCTTCCCGCCAGGCTCGATATATGTTGGCCCCACTGAAGTTTGGCATCTACTGTTATGCCCAGAAAAACTGCCGAGTTTACAGTTTCAAGCACCTCTTTATCTAAGACGATGTTGGGTCCTAGATTTCTAACATTTGGGAGGGCAAACTTTACACATTTCGTTTTCTTGGCATTGAGAACTAGGTTATTTGTCGTAAACCAATCCGTAACCATTGATAGTGCACTGTTTACATCGTCAAAATCTTGTCTATTCCTGTCTACTTTAAAAATAAGAGAGGTATCATCTGCAAACAGTACAACTTCACAGATACCCTTTAAATAGAATGGTAAGTCATTGATATATACTAAGAACAAGAATGGACCCAGTATTGAGCCTTGAGGTACACCTAACTGAACTGGTAGCCCGGAAGATTTTACACCATCAACATCTACACATTGCGACCTATTATTTAAATATGAATTTAAAACGTTGAGAGCTTCGTTTAGCACACCATAATGACGCAGTTTACGCAAAAGCGTGTCATGGTGAACGCAATCAAAGGCTTTGGAGAGATCACAGAAAACTCCAATAGCATTTTGAGAGTTCTCCCATGCGTTAAATATGTGTTTCAGGAGAGCAACACCCGCATCTGTAGTCGAACGACACGATGATTCAATTATTATAGTACCTAAAGATAAGTATACTCGTATAAAACAAAATTTCAAATTTTTTAACATTATGGTTACTGAAGTTTATAGCAAACGTGCTACAGATAATGATTTTCGGACAGACAGTTGTAGGGGAAGAAAGGGTGTACTACCTACCTAATACCTACTGATTGTTTTTTGGTAGGTATGTACTTTTTGTTGTTTGATTGCCTTTAAATAAACCCTCTAATTTATGCAAGCATGGCCAAGTTTCAGCTCAGCTATTGGCCGTTTTCACACTGCGACGATAACAACAACGACAAATCGTCGGTGGCTCGGACGACAACGATATCGGCCGACAATATCGGGGACTGACTGGGATATCGGGGTAGTTGTAACTAGCAGCTTATTGCCATGCGGTATGCGACAGCGGCCTCGAACAGTCGCGTTGCGCCAGCAAAAGCTTACATCTGTATTCGAGGTAATAATGGCAGCAGTGAACAAGGGCACTGTGTCGTCCGCCGATATCGGCACGACAGTCAATGTCGGCGACGAAACCGTTGACTACAGCGACACAGTGTTAAAGCGTTCAGTAGTAATTGTATGAAACTTCCAGTCCGACGATATGGTGTCGTTATCGTCTAATTGTAAATCGGTAAATCTGCTGCAAAGTCCAAATAAATTGGTAGACTTTCTTAAACCCAAAGTTTGAGAAAAAAAAAGTAAGAGGTATTAATCGCAGTATTTTTTTGTGTCATTTACTATTGAAAACCTATGCGTCTTATGTTGACCGCAACATGTTAAGGCATAGTAATTTTTTTTTCAGCTTATAATTGGCCCACCACAGACAATAACTTCACCTCATACAGAGAAGAGCATTAATCACCAGGGTTGCTGCACTGCGCATTAACTATCTTAAAACAATATAAAATGAAATATGTTTCTAGGTTAGCTTAAAGAGTTTCCCTACTGTTTTAATATCTTACATAGTTGTAACAGTCTATAAAGTCGTAAACCGATGAACTACATTGCACTAATGCGTCATACTTTTCAGTGAGTAAAACCCCAGAATAGTAGGTACAGAAGGTCAGCTCCATAGAACGAGCAGATAGTCTCACAGACACGCTCCACGTACAGCAAATACTCGCGACTGGCATTTTCGATTGAAAATCGCCGTACGTATACGTCTATGTGTGCGTGCGTTTGCTTTCGATCGTTATATGGAGTCGGCCTTCTGCAGCCTACAGCAGTCCACTGCTGAACATAAGCCTCTTCAATGCACGCCATTCAGCTCGATTCTTTGCAGCTCTCATCCAGCTGCTACCAGCAACCCTGCGAAGATCGTCGCTCCATCTAGCCAGAGGATGTCCTACCTTTTACGTTTACCGAGACGCGGTCTCCACTCAAAAATACGTCTATCCCGGGTCATCGGCTCTACGGCTAATAGGGCCGGCCCATTGCCATTTCAGCATGCTTATTCTGTGAGATATGTCGACAACTTTAGAGTTTGCCTTCTGTACCTATTCGGTGGTAAGACTATCGTAAACTATATTAAAACGTAATCCCGTTGCTTTGTTGCAGCGCCCAGCTTATGCTGACGGCTTTGGATTATGTAATTTTACTTTAGTACTTATCTGAAGGTTTTCACTTACAAACTGGGGTTTTGATCTAATCAAGATTGGACGAGTTTATGTGTGAATAAGTCAAATCGATGCTGAATGGTTTTTAGGGATAGGTACCATGTATACGTTATGCTGTTCAGGTGAAAATAGATAAACATATCGTCCAACCAACATTGTATCACATTCCCCAGGCTGTGAAAATCGAGAAAACTAATTTAAGATCGATTTTTCGCCCCCGTAAACCCCTATATATTGTAACTTTCATCGAAATCGTTACAGCTGTTTTCGAGAACGTGATTACAAATATGTATAATAGGGGTTAAAGTATGAAATTGCCGTTATATTGTAATAGGTACCTACTTTGAATTGACATAGAACCTTCATGGTTTGAGATTTTTGAGTGAATTTTTTTTCACATGGTACCTATGAAGTCTTCTTTTAAAAAATGTGCAAGATTCGATTATCGACTTTCAGTTGTTTTTTTTTTTATACAGCTACGAGTAACAAGAAATATGGATACTTTGAAAATTCAAGTTATTTTTGAATACTAGTTCCGACGCGGAACTAACGCGCCAGAAACAGCTCGCAATATCAATGTTGCGTTTGGAGAGGGGACTGCTAATGAACGCACCGTGCGATTTTGGTATAAACGGTTTCGTGATGGAAACTTTGATTTGAAGAACGAACCACGTGGAAGACCGCCCACACAGGTGAATAACAATGAATTGAAAGAGATGGTGGAAGCCGATCCGAGCCAAACTACCCAGGAATTAGTGGCATGGTTTAACGTTACCTTACCAACAATATTGAGTCATTTGCGTCAAAACAATAATATTAAAAATATATGAGAAATGGGTGCCTCGTGATAATGCGAGACCTCATACAGCACGAGAAACCGTTTTAACTCTACAGGAACTGCAATTAGAAACCATTCGTTACCCTCCGTATTCGCTAGACCTTGCTCCAACGGACTATAATTTTTTTCGTGATTTGACAATTTTCTACGTGATAAAAAGTTTTCTTCTCAGGAGGCAGTACAAAATGCTTTCACGCAGTTTGTCGAATCTAGATCACGAGAGTTCTATCGCAAAGGCATAAATTACCTTCCTATCTGATGGCAGCAATTTGTAGACAATAATGGTAATTATTTTGATTAAATAAATATTTTAAATAAAAAAAATAAAGGAATTTAAATTTTTCAGTACAAATCGGCAACTTCATACTTTAACCATACATATCTAGAAAATATTTACATTTATTGCTTGTTTAATACTATAGGATTTTAGGGTGTTGAATGACAAATAGAGCATTGAATTATTCGTGATAGTGTGATGCTTAACAAAGAAATCGGTTACCTGTTCTTCTTTTAAGGCAATGTCAAATAATACTTATACATAAACTTACGCCTTCCTCCCATGGGGTTGGGTTGCTATGATCCTTGCATACTTCTTTTGCCTCGTTTACGTCCATACGCGCACGCTGTTTGTGAGTCTACTACGCACCTAACCTTTCTGAAAAACATCATCAATAAGGGTAAAAAAATATGTAAAATAATGGATAATAGTATTTTCACACCACCTGCTCGAAAATGTCAATTTATATGTCAAGCAACCTTAACCTAGAGTGAGTCATTAGTGGCCGGGGGCACAGCCGGTCAATAATGTTGTACTGGATTTCATTATGACCCGCTGGTCAATAATGTGATTTGAATTTGGAATCTCACATGCTCAGCTAAATTGGCAGTATAGTACTAAGAAACACTCTTTGGTGCCAGAAAGAGGAAAGCTATTCTCGATACCCTTACTACGCGTGGATGATATTCTCGATTTTAAAAAGAAAAGGTTATTAAAAAAATAGCAGCGCATTCACATTGATATAGGTAGCCCACTTAAAAATTTAAAACGGCATTATGTATAGCTAACATTTCCCCATACCCATATCAAAACATATGGCAATTTAGCATTATAAATATCTTTCATTCTTTCCCTCATATATCACAAGCTAGGTTAGATTTTCACAATAAAATAAATACGATCAAGTCACGCGATATTTTCTTACATATTTCGTAGTTTTTCAAATAATTTGCCAAACCAATGATGAATGTTCCAACCGCGGAACATTCTTCATTGGTTTAATGATGAATGTTCCGCGGTTGGAAATACTTTTTGATATATGATGCCTGGTCTTGTGGTGCCTATATTTGCGTCTTAATCTGTTAGTTCAATCTGATTTGGCCTTTGCGGTTACAGTTCGCTTATAATTAGTCAGAAATGTTGTTCTGCTGTTGTTATCGTGATCATTACGCTTGACAGATCGATTCGAGATCGCTGTTTGCTGTTAAGAGCTAAAAGGAAGTTTCTGTCCGCCCTCTAGACGTCAGACCCTTTTAACTGTTGAAGACATCAAGTACTTTGGGCCTGCAGCTTTTGTTTTTGCATGATCTCCATTTAGTTCAAGAAACTTGACATCTAATGTACGAATTACAAAGGAAGTGCATGACCATGTGACCAGTATCTATAACCCAGGCCTCGAAACTATCGGGGCATCGTGCATCGTCACAATGGACCTGAAAAAACCAACTCATACATTGCACCATCAGAAAAATATACTCCAAAAACCCGCTCCTCAGAAGAAATCAAGAACATAAACATAATACAGCAAGCATTCAGTCGAGAAGTAAAGGTCCTCGTTCTAACAGTTTATATATTTACGCTATCCATCAAGCGGGGTGGATAGAGGAACCTACCATTTATCCTAGTGATAAACTAGTGAGTGACTGCCTCGTTGGTCTAGTGGTCGCAAGCGCTACTGCTGAGCATGAGGTCTTGGGTTCGATTCCCGGGTCGGACAAAGTGTTATTGGGTTTTTCCATCTTGAATTGCTCAGTAGCTGCCCGGAGTCTGGATTTGTGCCCGGTTGATGGCAATAGGCTCGCCCCCTATTACATGGGACTTAAACATAACTGGCGAAATGTGGGTGTAACTACTACAGGTACACCTCTGCCCAACCCTTCGGGGAAACAAGGCGTGATGTTATATTATGTTATGTGTATATTATTTTAGAACTATGTATGATTGTATGTACGAGATGTAGGTATGTTAGTACCTAAGTATATTCTCATATAATTTGTTTTATTTTATTAACCTTCTGCAACTGAGGTGGGTTTTTCATCAACATTCGACTGAGGTGTAGTCTGTCAGGCGTCACTATATACAGCATGATTCGTTTATAACCTTTCGAAATAATAGAGCTCTAGTTTTATTTTACGATTAATGGGTTAATGTATAATGAAATAAAAATGTATAAGCATTCACAAAACAAAAAACGAGTTCATAATGGAATCATTTGTTGAGATCGGTATTTTAATTATTTTTACGCTTAAACTTACATACTATTAAAAAAAAAACGAAATAATAAAACTTCTATAAAACCGTTAATATTAATATTTACAGCACTATCTATAAGACTATGACACTGGTTTGAGATGTATTATAATAATATGTATAATTCCATTTATGTACAATTTCTACATGAATGATGCCTTAACCAATATTTTATAACAATATATATCTACGAGTAACAAGAAATATGGATACTTTGAAAATTCAAGTTATTTTTGAATACTAGTTCCGACGCGGAACTAACGCGCCAGAAACAGCTCGCAATATCAATGTTGCGTTTGGAGAGGGGACTGCTAATGAACGCACCGTGCGATTTTGGTATAAACGGTTTCGTGATGGAAACTTTGATTTGAAGAACGAACCACGTGGAAGACCGCCCACACAGGTGAATAACAATGAATTGAAAGAGATGGTGGAAGCCGATCCGAGCCAAACTACCCAGGAATTAGTGGCATGGTTTAACGTTACCTTACCAACAATATTGAGTCATTTGCGTCAAAACAATAATATTAAAAATATATGAGAAATGGGTGCCTCGTGATAATGCGAGACCTCATACAGCACGAGAAACCGTTTTAACTCTACAGGAACTGCAATTAGAAACCATTCGTTACCCTCCGTATTCGCTAGACCTTGCTCCAACGGACTATAATTTTTTTCGTGATTTGACAATTTTCTACGTGATAAAAAGTTTTCTTCTCAGGAGGCAGTACAAAAT
The DNA here is from genome assembly GCA_963853775.1 of Xanthia togata. Classification (NCBI taxonomy): domain Eukaryota; kingdom Metazoa; phylum Arthropoda; class Insecta; order Lepidoptera; family Noctuidae; genus Xanthia; species Xanthia togata. The sequence goes on along the minus strand of OY970798.1, from coordinate 5,683,642 downwards.
GCTTTCACGCAGTTTGTCGAATCTAGATCACGAGAGTTCTATCGCAAAGGCATAAATTACCTTCCTATCTGATGGCAGCAATTTGTAGACAATAATGGTAATTATTTTGATTAAATAAATATTTTAAATAAAAAAAATAAAGGAATTTAAATTTTTCAGTACAAATCGGCAACTTCATACTTTAACCATACATATCTAGAAAATATTTACATTTATTGCTTGTTTAATACTATAGGATTTTAGGGTGTTGAATGACAAATAGAGCATTGAATTATTCGTGATAGTGTGATGCTTAACAAAGAAATCGGTTACCTGTTCTTCTTTTAAGGCAATGTCAAATAATACTTATACATAAACTTACGCCTTCCTCCCATGGGGTTGGGTTGCTATGATCCTTGCATACTTCTTTTGCCTCGTTTACGTCCATACGCGCACGCTGTTTGTGAGTCTACTACGCACCTAACCTTTCTGAAAAACATCATCAATAAGGGTAAAAAAATATGTAAAATAATGGATAATAGTATTTTCACACCACCTGCTCGAAAATGTCAATTTATATGTCAAGCAACCTTAACCTAGAGTGAGTCATTAGTGGCCGGGGGCACAGCCGGTCAATAATGTTGTACTGGATTTCATTATGACCCGCTGGTCAATAATGTGATTTGAATTTGGAATCTCACATGCTCAGCTAAATTGGCAGTATAGTACTAAGAAACACTCTTTGGTGCCAGAAAGAGGAAAGCTATTCTCGATACCCTTACTACGCGTGGATGATATTCTCGATTTTAAAAAGAAAAGGTTATTAAAAAAATAGCAGCGCATTCACATTGATATAGGTAGCCCACTTAAAAATTTAAAACGGCATTATGTATAGCTAACATTTCCCCATACCCATATCAAAACATATGGCAATTTAGCATTATAAATATCTTTCATTCTTTCCCTCATATATCACAAGCTAGGTTAGATTTTCACAATAAAATAAATACGATCAAGTCACGCGATATTTTCTTACATATTTCGTAGTTTTTCAAATAATTTGCCAAACCAATGATGAATGTTCCAACCGCGGAACATTCTTCATTGGTTTAATGATGAATGTTCCGCGGTTGGAAATACTTTTTGATATATGATGCCTGGTCTTGTGGTGCCTATATTTGCGTCTTAATCTGTTAGTTCAATCTGATTTGGCCTTTGCGGTTACAGTTCGCTTATAATTAGTCAGAAATGTTGTTCTGCTGTTGTTATCGTGATCATTACGCTTGACAGATCGATTCGAGATCGCTGTTTGCTGTTAAGAGCTAAAAGGAAGTTTCTGTCCGCCCTCTAGACGTCAGACCCTTTTAACTGTTGAAGACATCAAGTACTTTGGGCCTGCAGCTTTTGTTTTTGCATGATCTCCATTTAGTTCAAGAAACTTGACATCTAATGTACGAATTACAAAGGAAGTGCATGACCATGTGACCAGTATCTATAACCCAGGCCTCGAAACTATCGGGGCATCGTGCATCGTCACAATGGACCTGAAAAAACCAACTCATACATTGCACCATCAGAAAAATATACTCCAAAAACCCGCTCCTCAGAAGAAATCAAGAACATAAACATAATACAGCAAGCATTCAGTCGAGAAGTAAAGGTCCTCGTTCTAACAGTTTATATATTTACGCTATCCATCAAGCGGGGTGGATAGAGGAACCTACCATTTATCCTAGTGATAAACTAGTGAGTGACTGCCTCGTTGGTCTAGTGGTCGCAAGCGCTACTGCTGAGCATGAGGTCTTGGGTTCGATTCCCGGGTCGGACAAAGTGTTATTGGGTTTTTCCATCTTGAATTGCTCAGTAGCTGCCCGGAGTCTGGATTTGTGCCCGGTTGATGGCAATAGGCTCGCCCCCTATTACATGGGACTTAAACATAACTGGCGAAATGTGGGTGTAACTACTACAGGTACACCTCTGCCCAACCCTTCGGGGAAACAAGGCGTGATGTTATATTATGTTATGTGTATATTATTTTAGAACTATGTATGATTGTATGTACGAGATGTAGGTATGTTAGTACCTAAGTATATTCTCATATAATTTGTTTTATTTTATTAACCTTCTGCAACTGAGGTGGGTTTTTCATCAACATTCGACTGAGGTGTAGTCTGTCAGGCGTCACTATATACAGCATGATTCGTTTATAACCTTTCGAAATAATAGAGCTCTAGTTTTATTTTACGATTAATGGGTTAATGTATAATGAAATAAAAATGTATAAGCATTCACAAAACAAAAAACGAGTTCATAATGGAATCATTTGTTGAGATCGGTATTTTAATTATTTTTACGCTTAAACTTACATACTATTAAAAAAAAAACGAAATAATAAAACTTCTATAAAACCGTTAATATTAATATTTACAGCACTATCTATAAGACTATGACACTGGTTTGAGATGTATTATAATAATATGTATAATTCCATTTATGTACAATTTCTACATGAATGATGCCTTAACCAATATTTTATAACAATATTATTTTATTTAAAAGAGTATCCACGGAGTTCATTGCCCGTTCTTATGCATAGTAACCTACTACGCTCTGGTATTTGGCTTCATATTTCTGCCAGACCGACGCTTTGACAATTCAAAAGTGCCCACCGCCACATGCGAACTACGATCAAAAGACCTGACGTCACACAAAATCCTGACGTCACACAAATTCTGCATCGTGCAATTAGAATTTACCACGTGAACGACATACATAAGACCATCCGACATCAACCATTGGGCAACCCAGATGACCCTATAACCCTCCTCCAAGATAGCAATAGGGCCACCAGCACAATACACAAAAACAAACGACGACCCGCATTCCGACTCGCCGCCGAGGTCCTCCGCGATCGCGACCCCCCGAGTAAATAATACTCCCCCCCGACCCTTGCTCGATGATGCGCCAGCCCGCGTCGATGCTGAGCCTGTAGCTTTAAATTCCCCAATTAATAATAATATATGTTTGATCCAGCCTGTCCCATCTTGCTGCCAGCGACGCCCTAAGCCGAGGTTCGTACCCTACAGGGGGTGCCCTTAGCGAGCGTTCGCTCAGTATTAATTTAGACTAGTTTATGCCCCTGGCTGGAGGCTTTAAGTTTAGCAGCTTGGCAACCAAAGGAAAGTCCGGTTAAGCAGCTGCGACCTCAATCTGAGAGTCAACTGCGAGATGCCATACACAAAAAAAAAAAAAAAAAAGTTGCGCAGTTGTCTGCCAGACACGGCACCCGTCTGATCGGAGCATCTTCCCTTTTTTAAGGAGGATGAGTGAACTGCACACCCTGTTCCTCATACCTCTAAACCTGTAAATGGTTGAGGTAATTGAAATAAATTCTGTAAGTTTGAAAAGAATGTGTTATTTGTTTACAAATTATCGATGCCATACCTTAGTAGGGGATATCTAGGAGCCATATGAATAAAAGAGGCCCCAAAATCCTCGCAAGCCTCGGTTCGCACCTATTCAGCCTAGACAATACGTCTAGATCGGGCAAATAAAACCTTCTTTTGTATCCTTCCTATCTGAAGGAAAGATGCTTTGTTTGTTTTTGTTTCTGTGGAGTGGCGCTGTGGGAGCTGTTTGAGATCGTGTTGTTATTCTGGCGTAACCGATTTCTGATATTGGCAGCTTACAAATGCAGTTGAATTTTGGCCTCTAGCTTTAGCTACATTTTACGAAAAAGGATCGCTTAAAAATCTTTTACCTAATAATTTAAAAATTAAGCAAGTTGTGATATTTTCCAAATAAGCATATGGCAGAGTAATTATTTGTGATGAATTCACTTTTATATTTTACCCATTTGGTGTTGTCAACTGTAAATACCTCACGTAAAGTATAGTACCTAGGTGTCTGATTTCAAAAAACTTACTACAACTTACTTAAACTTAAGACTTATGAGAAGAAAGTTGAAATACAGCTAACTGTATGAATATTGACCAAAGCCTGCTTGTTCTTGCTATATTTTGTAATGAAGTGAAAATAAAAGGTAAACGGTTTTTTTTTAATACTGAGATATTACTGTACGTAACTCATATCCAAGTATTTAAAAAAGAATACCTTCGTTTAAATAATTAAATAACTTATTTACTTGATCCAAAACAACAATAATGACACAAATTTTCACTGTTATGAGTCCTATTACATTTTTACGCAATTGCACGATTTTTGATGTTTTAATTTTCAGCAACAGTAAGATATTTTAATTATTTGATTATGAATAACGATAGTGCCACTCTCTTTTTGGGAAGTTGGAGTTTTTTAGTTAGAATTTTTCTTTTTGTGTAATATTCTATAAATATTTTACGAACTCAGTTTACAAGAAAAACACTGTTCATTCAATTATAATAAAAGCTAAAATGACTAAAAGATAAGTTGAATGTTTTATTCGTTTATTGGGGTTCTAGAATTTATTTTTATTCTTTGAGTTTTCACGGAAAAAATCGTAAAGAAAAGCAATAAATGTATTGATTCAGCGTCCATTATAAATAAACACAATTTTATCAAATAAAATTATATGATATAAAACTTTTATCTAAAAAGAACGTTTCATTAGTTTTCGTTTCTCAATATAATAAGACAAAATTCCAATGAATAAAATTAAAGTACTATTAATTATAATCCGCGTCAATTCAGAAAATTACACGAAAAGAATGTGTGACTCAAACTTTCAAGAAAGAGATTGGCACTATCGTTATTATAATCAAATAATTAAAATATCTTACTGCTACTAAAAAAATAATTTGACTTAAAAAAAAAGGAAATCGTGTTCTCCCACTGATTTCCCAAACAATATAAATTGATTTCACAATCATAAGAAGCTACATTGACTCACAATATCGTGAAGAAAGACTCGTGTTATTTACAAGAAAATAATTATTTTGGGTCTATTGACAGCCCGTGAAAAGATTTGATTTAGTAAAAATATTTTTTCTAAATATTGTTGGCAATTGTAATTATTTATGGAAATGTATTTAAATGTAAATACGAGACTGAAAAATTCTGGCAATACCTATTTTATTGTAAACATCAGAGTATTTTTGGTATTTTTAATTTGAAAGATAGTGGCTTTTGCTTCCCGTAATGTGGAGGATCTTCAACAGTGTAGGTACTGATAACAGAGGGAAACACAGACAACCAACTTTTATAGTCATCTGTGGGAAGAACAAAGAAATTTATGATCCATTTACTAAAAACAAGAGCTTGAGGCCTTTCTCAACTAGCTTCAGCTTGGCACCTTGGATATTCTTTATATTCATGTGCCTAATTGTTATCTTTTAACTATGCTTTTGTGTGTTATTGCTATTTCTTTGGTGTGCACCAAATAAATTGTATATCTTTCTATGAAGCAAAAAACATAAATACAGTAACAAAATAATAAATGTAAAAGTTTGTATGTGTATAAGCTTGTTACACAATCACGGAAAAACGGATAAACGGATTTGGATGAAATTTGGCGCACCGATAGTTTGTAATCTGGATTAACACATAGGATACTTTTTGTCCCGGTAAATGTAACCAATTCTGAAGTCCGCGCAGACGAAGTTGTGGGCAGAAGCTAGTACAGTAGATAATGTAATAAAACTCCTTGGGTAGATAATAATATTATTTAATTATGCCGGTCCAACAATCTATTATAACAGTTAACTCAAATCAACTAGCTACACAGTTAATCTAGTTTTTTCCAACCTGTAGCACGCTCCAAAACCAAGTGGACGAATAGATTACCGATCACGCCTTCCTTGAACTCCTGAACGGTCACCGCTTGGGCGTTACCACATAAATCCAATCTTCTCAATAATCGATATGTCAGTTTAGTCGATTATAAAAATAGTGAGGGTAGTAGCGAATCTCCTATAACCGGCACAATAACCGGTTTCATTTCACAGTATTTTAAAATTTCCGTCGAATGATAAGCAAAAGCTGCTTACACAATAATGTCGCTTTGGTATTATGTCTTCTTCATTTTAACGTTTATTCAGTAATTTTTCGAAACAATTTTTGCTTTAGCTGCTCGGTCAATGGTCATGCATCCTAACTATTAATATTATAAATGCGAAAGTCAGTTTGTTTGTTTGTTTCACGCTAAAACGATTGAGCGGATTTAAATGAAATTTGATGATCTGGAGAAGGACATAGTATACCTTTTATCCCGATATTCCCACGGGATCAAAACTTATGCGGGTGAAACAGCGGAGCACAGCTAGTTTGTAAAATAAAAAACTCGCCTGTTTTTTCGAAAAACATATTATATTAATATGTCAAGTAGGTAATAGTTATTTGTTATACAAGAGTGCAAAGTTGCTTTTTAACCGCGTGTTCAATTTTGATGACCGAGCAAGCGAAGGATTCTAAAATTGAATCACGAGCGCAGCGAGTGATTCAAAATTAGAATCCTGAGCGTTAGCGAGGGAATCAAAAGAGCACGAGGTGAAAAATCTTTGCACTCGAGTGCAACACGTAACTTTTCATTCCACCTCAGCGAGGAAATGACTAAATGCAAAAAAAAAAACGTTTGCGCATTATTAACAGTTTCAGTCAATTCTGTTGGCGTCAAGCAAACTTCCTCGTCGCTAGAATCACTCATTTTAGTTTTTTCACTTGTTTTCAAGTTTCTTGTTTTTAATATACCTAAGGTTTAACAATGACGTGAAAAAATGCCGCGTAAAGAACCGCGTACAAAGCAAATTGAAAAAAGAACACCAAGAAGGTTCCGAGTCTGAGTTTTTAACAAATTAAAAAAAAGTTGTATGATATATTCGGCACCATAGAGGTAGCAGTAAATAGGTTTAATGTTTTTTTTAATTCACAAACTTAGTGCACACGATGTTCTAAATTCAATTTACTTTATCCTCTAGAGAATAAAAACGGCTTTTCCACTCAGATACTGAAGATTAAAAATACTCTTTCCGAGATGGTGGGATGAAAAGCTTATTTTATGTCAACACGTAAACGTCAATAAAATTATCTGTTCAAGTAATGACCACGATTAGCAGATAATCGCAGTTCAAAATTATTAGCATACAGAAAGGTATTATACTACATGCTACATCCTCAATTCCTAATGACGCTTTATTCGAAAATTACTTTTTTACAAAAATAACTTTAATTTCGGAAGTCGGAGTGTCGAATTTTTACCCACCGACTTCTGAAATTAAAGTAATTTTTCACTTTGTAGTGTTTTTTTTGGAAGTCGGTTTTATTTTTTGTGAAACAGTTTTTATATACATACTTTATTTTTCGTTGTGGTACCTACCCCACACCCCAAACCAATTCGTATACTACTACTTGCTATGTAAACAATAGTGACAGGAAGTATTATATGTATTTGTTACAATAAGGTGATGAATCATTCCTTGCATACAGTTTATGAAAAGGGACTGCCAAAAAAAAAATACGTAAAAAGTACGACATAAATATTTCAAAATATAAACCTTGAGCACAATTTCGGAGAAAACACATAATAAGTAATATAACAAACCGACAGTACATTGATGAAAATTTCCCAAAATCCAACTTCCATTTTCTTTTACATCCCCAATGTGATATTTGCAAGAGCAATTCGGAATACCAACGCCGCAACACAGCAAAATATAATTTACTCATCCAATTAACTATACAATTGACTGGCAAGATGATTGCATTGTTATTTTCGGTGCATTCTGCCAACATTACTTTATTTTAAATATTCCTCATCTGTAAACGGAAGAATGTTATTGGGAATCTTTGTTAATCAAAACATTATTTTGTTCTTTTTTAAGACCAGGCACTCCAAAGTCAATTTCCATGCTAACTCCACCCTCATGCACCCCACCACTCACCATGTGCTAAACGCTAACACATCAGTAGATTAAAGTTGAATATCGCGTGCGCTCGTGAATATCTCGTGGCAAAGTAATAACTGCCGCACGGGTCGATCCGTCAGGTTAAGCTACGCTTGCCGGGGTTGGTCTGTGGATGGGTGACCATCTTTACGTGCCGAGACTCCTCCGTGCCTCGGAAAGCACGTTAAGCCGTTGGTCCCGGCTGTCATTCGTGGATCTTTGACAGTCGTTACGGGTCGTCAGAAGCCCGAAAGTCTGACAACCAGTCTTACCAAGGGGTATCGTATCACCCAATTACTGGGTTGTGGAGGTCAGATAGGCAGTCGCTCCATATAAAATACTGGTATTCAGCTGCATCCGGTTAGACTGGAAGCTGACCCCAACGTAGTTGGGAAAAGGCTAGGCAGATGATGATCGCGTGCGCTCTTTGGTCGTGTTCGAGCACGGAACTTAATGTCGTAAGTCTAAATTCTTATTTCGTTTATAACTAAGGTAATAACTGTTACTGTCAATAATTATTTTAGACAAAAAGTCGAGTAATCTTGTTTTTGTTTCAAAACATCTTTAAATAAAAACTTTTGCACAAAAAATTAAGCCGACTTCCAAAAAAAAAAACACTACAAAGTGAAAAATAACTTTGATTTCGGAAGTCAGTCTCTTTGGTTTTTTATTTTCTTTTTTTTGCCACCTACTTCCGAAATCAAAGTTATTTTTCACTTAGTAGTGTTTTTTTTTGGAAGTCGTTTAATTTTTTGTGAAAAAGTTTTTATTTTCCACTTTTTAGTTGTGGTACACAAAACCCCCACAAAAATTTGAATACCACAACCTGCTATGTAAATTACAGTGACAGGAACTATTAGAATATCGTCCACATTTACTTGGTGGGAAAAATACGTATCATTGAAGCTAACTCAAAAACCCCTCATCAGATCTGGACCAAATTTATATGGGACCATTTCTGAAGTATGGCCCTACCATACTTCTTAATTCATAATAAATTGGCTGAGTAATCGCGTAACAAACATACAAAAAAAAACATACAACTCAAACTCAAACTCAAAGCATTTATTTCAATTAAACCATTTACAGGCACTTTTGAATTGTCAAGGGGTCGGTCAGTCAGAAATATGAAGCTAGTTGCCCATTCCAAAGCGTAGTCGGTACCTATGGAGAAGAACGGGCAAGAAACTCCACGGACACTCTTATAAATAAAAAAAACTGATACAAAATATTGGTTACATCATTCATTTTGAAATTATGCATGTGAGAACAATGTAGAAAGACGTGCACGTTCGTAAAAGCGTCCGTAATAAAAAAAAAAAACATTCAAAAACTTAAAATAAATTAAAATAAACCATGGCAGCTAAGAGATGACCAGTCCCAACTGACGGCGCCCGTTCACGAACATGACGCATGGATCAGCACCATTCAGCTCAACCATTTTGAAGGGAGCTAAATGATCCAACACACACGCCACCATCAGCGAGACTTTTGAGTGAGCATGACATACTCACAGCCGCCAGGGCACATTCAAGTCAATGAAATACTACATATTACCCGGTAAATGGTAGCTCTTTAGTACATAGTACTCACACCTGTGCTATGCAATTATATAATACAAAGGAAATTGAGTTTATACAATATAAAGATGGTCTCTTAATCTTCAGCAGCTCCAACAGTATTTTCAAAATGTTAATCAGTGTGTATGTCAATTAGTTGTGGAGCAGGACCAGCCGAATTGAAAACCTCCTCCTTATTGAAGTCGGTTGACATCACGCCGAAGAGGTCAGTAGAGGTGTGCTCTTCCGAAGGCGACCGCAACCGCACAACGCAGCGGTAACGCCTCTCAATTGAAATGACAGACCGCAGCGATATTCTCATTTCCTCTCATAATTTTCTCTTGGCTTAATATTAACGGCCGCACGGGTCGATCAAAGGTTAAACTAGGCTTATCGAGGCGGTCCGTAGATGGGCCCGTTACATATCGTACGTTTTAAGCCGTTGCTCCCAGTTGTCATTTGTAGATCTTTTACAGACGTCAGAAGCCCGAAAGTCTGACAATCAGTCTTACCAAGGGGTATCACCCAGTAACTGTGTTGTGGAGGTTAGAAAGGCAGTCGCGTCATGTAAAATACTGGCATTCAGCTGCATCCGGTTAGACCAGAACCCGACGACCCCAACATATACATATAGTTGGGAAATAGCTAGGCAGATCCTGAGTTTTCACCAAAACCATCACCAATAAACACCTTCGTCACTAGAATTAAAAGATCAAATTCCGACTACCATTGCAAAGAAAAGTGTTAGAACAAAGATAATCTATGTTCTAACAGAAAGGATAAACCCGAAACTTGCCTAATTCCCTCGTATGTAATGTTCACATTTACAAGGACGATGATCTTGGATTTAGCGAAGGTAATTGTAGGGTTTAACGTTACGAAAATTAGATTGAGCCCTTTTACGGCTCGCGTACACCTAATCCGTCATCGGCCGAACTGTGTATAGTCGGACGTTGTTTGCCGAACTCGGCCGATCGCACCAAATATAATGTAAAAGAAAGTAAGTGTGTGCACTTAAGTCAAAGTCAAAACGCTTATTGCGAACTATGTGTACAATGTTGGTGTTATGTTATGTTAGTACTTATGACTTAGCAGCCTTTTTCAAGCATTACAATTATCATTCGTCTGCCCTTGTCATCCTCAATTAGCATGCATTGAACATTATTATAACTTAATTATTTACTTTTATATTAGTAGGTACAATTAAATTGAGAAATTATAGTTAAGTAAGTCAAAATTCATTAATTTAATACAATTATTCAGCAAAAATAATGTTATCCTTGTCAAGTAGTACAATTAATTATAATTATAATTTTATATGAAATAAATAAGATTAACTAAATCTTATTGTTTGTATAGTACAGATCGCCACTTTTGTACATGAGAGAATATCGTTATTTTAAGGCAAAATTAAACGTCAAGAATAATTAATACAATTATTAACAATATTAATGACATCCTTTTCAGGTAGTACAAATTATAATTATAATTTTATATGAAGTAAATAGGATAGAATTAATCTTATTGTTTGTATAGGACAGATGGTTACTTTTGAATATGAGAGAAAACCGTTATTTTTAGCAAGACTAGTTATCGGACGTCATCGGTGGATGTCGGATGCAGTAGTAGCACTCAATTGGCTTTCCTACGAGCATATAGTTGGTCCGATAACGGGTTAGGTGTACGCCTCTCGTTAGGGCAATAACACTTTCAAGGGTATACAATGTACATCGTTAAAGCCTCCACTTTTAAGTAAGGGATGTTCTAAACTTTGAGCTGTTTGTAATTTGAGAGCAGAATTTAGGCTATGAAATTATGTTTTAAATCTTTATTTATAAATTCATAATTTTTGGTCTAAACTTAGAATCTCGTAGGAATAGGAAAATATTCCAAGTATAAGGCAGTATTTATGACTTCATTGAATCATAACTAATCATAAGTCATAGACTTTTTATTTCTTTACTACATAGAGTTCTTTCTATAGGACCAATTGGTTTGAATATTAAGAGAGTCTTCATGCTTTATGATTTCTGTTAGCGTTTACTTTTCTATATACTTTGAAATACGTGTGATGTTTAAAAAAACTAGCTGTTGCCTACGATTTGGTCAGCGATCCAGAATAAAAATAGCCTATATAAGGATATAGGCTAAAAGCACACAGATAGACCTTGACCTGAGTAAGGACTCAGGTCAAGGTCTATCTGTGTGCTTAATTACATCCAAATAGGTCCAGCTGTTTTTGCGTGATTGAGTAACAAACAAAATCACTTTCCCATTTATAACGTTAGTTAGGATAACGAGCCAGACATCATTTATTTTAAAACAATAAACTAAAATGTTCTACTAATAAAACACTGCAAGAAAATCCAATAAAAAAAACCATTATCTATAAAAACGGTAAAAAAATCATGTCTGTTGTATGGGAGCCCCCTTTAAATATTTATTTTACTCTGTTTTTAGTATTTGTTGTTATAGCGGCAACAGAAATACATCATCTGTGAAAATGTCAACTGTCTAACTATCACGGTTCATGAGATACAGCCTGGTGACAGACGGACAATCAGACAAACGGAGTCTTAGTAATAGGGTCCCGTTTCACCCTTTGGGTACGGAACCCTAAAAACCATTTCCGAATAACTATGTCATGAAGAAGTGACACTTATCGTATTAGTCTTTAGTCTTTGTTATTAATATAAGAGAAAATGTCGTTTCCGTTGACGAGTGAAAATATACGCGAAGACATTGTGGACGGAGCCATCAATGCACTTGTGAGGAAGGAAACTGATAGATAATATAATTTTTATGCTAGGTTATGAACACCGTCCACAGTCGACAGACACAGTCAATCTGACAAAGTAAAACTATTCGTGGATGTAGAAATTAGATGAGAATTTAGAGAAGAGAATAAAATCATACTTCTTACTTAGTTACAGTTCGATTCAAACTTAATCGCGCCTCGGAAGTTAGCTGCTCGCTGCGCAGTACCGCGCCCCTCACCCCCGCTGACACATGAATTCGTTACTGCGCAGCGACTCGCCTCGTGTTCCGAGCCGCCAATATGTTTGAATCGGGCTGTAATTACCTACTTTTAACGTCATGCCTAGAAAAATACACGGCATTTAAAAAATAATTACAAACGCAGAGTGCTCGTCCATAATCTCAACCCGTATAACCCATCCGATGAGTGTCGATTTAGATATCCACAACCGCAGCACGCAACGTGAACGCAGCGGTGTCGCTAACAAAAACGTCCATCCATGTGTCAAACACGCAGTTGCCAACATCGTGTATTTTTAGACCGTTTCAATTAGCTTTTAGCATCCTAGTGTAGAATTACTTGAATGACATGGTTGCGTGAAATTGGGTTTAGCCGGGAGAATTTTGACGAGAATGTTGAAACTTGTGACGAAGGGAGTCATGTTTGATTTAATTTAAAATTTAATTAGTAGTTGATTTTGAAAAGATTTTAGTTTTCAGAAGGCTCAGTTTTAACTGTCATAAACTGCGGGGTAATTGCCTAAACCACTCACAATCCCAATACCTTTCATTTTGACAATTCAAGAATATTCATTGCGTTATTTACGTTGTCGTGCAGATGAATTTGCAAACATATGAAGCAATGGATTATAAATTCCCTTCAAAATCCAAAACCGGGTAACAACTGTCACTATACAATGTCCTCAATGTCAAAATGTGACTTTAACACTTACAATTAACGTTAACGAATTTCTATGAACGAATGTCATAGGACCATTTCCAAGTACGTCACAAATTTCTCCCCTGCCACCCACTCTATTGTTGAGTTAACTACGCCTAAATCCCAATCGTACCCGAGTCTACCCGCAGTTCAAACCTAGTCCACACACGTTTGTCACCATATGTCAAACTGACTCGACGTTTGCAGATTATGTCTGCTTGTCAACACTGACTGACTGTCGGTGAATTTGTGAGGTTGCAATTGCTTTGACAGTGTGTGAAGGGTTTGAAATTATTACAATGAATTGCATTTTTGGTGGTCGATGCTATAATCATTGTTTAATTGTTTGTGATCTGCCACATGTGACTGTTTCTGAATTATCATAGGCTGTTTTTTGTAATTTTTGTGTTTAGGTCGGTTCCCCCTGTACATTGACAGTCGGGTAAAAACGAAATGCTGTTTGTTGGAAAGCACATCACTTAGAAATGCTGGACCGACTTCGAAATCGGAAAAATATAAAAAGGTTCCTGAAAAAGTTTCAAATTGAGGCAAAATTTAGCGTTCTTTTTCCTATGGGATGCTTGTACGAATTATTGTTTTGTTACAAGACAACGTCTGTCGGCATACCTAGTTTAAAATAGTTCAGGGTTCGGGCTGTTTATAAACATTTACACATAACCCGAACCCGGTCTTGACATAATTCCTAGCATGATAATAATTTTGGATTAGTGCGTAGTCTTTGATACGAACTAATTAACGTTCCTTTGCTAGACAAGTTTGGAAGGAGTATCGTAGACCTTAATCTAAAGGGTATTTATTATATTCGACAACCTCCAGACGACTACGAACTACATCTACAATTTCTTTTGAAGTGTTCAGATTCTACTAAACTTAGACATCATTTAAATATAAGTCCAAAATTGTAAGGTGACAGAAATAACACAGACCCATCCCGTCCCTACAAAATCTTATAACTTATTTATACAAATACCTCTTTCCATATTAAGATTACGGAGCTTTTAACGCCCTCATGTGAGCTCTTTTGGGGTCTTTAAAACTGATTTCGGCTATTTCGTATCTACCTAGGTACATAAATAATTTTGTAGTAAGTTTATTTCAAAGCCGTTTACGTCAATACATCTTGTTTGTAAAGACTTAGGCATAATTTAATATGTTCTTTTTTCAACTTTGGTAAGTTTACAAGCTGGTTTTCGTACAGTTTTTTTAGTATTTCCTTCTTAGGGATTATTTGCCTTTTGGTAGTCTTATCGTTGTCTATGTTTAGTTTACTAAGAAAAGTGATTTATACGAAAAAAAAACGCGAAAACTTAAATCTAAAATAAAACATTCAGACTGATGGATACGCAAATGTAGTAAAATATTATAGTCGGTTTCACGCGCCAATATGTTCATTTGTTAATTTTTTACTTTAGACAGCTCTATTTGCTAGTAAGTTCGAAATTTAAATAAAATCTTTGATTGCCATGTGACCTCCTTGGTTGCCATGTGTTGAAGTAATAAGTTCGTTCCATTTTTAAATTACAGTCTTGTTGTTTAAAAATGGAGATGATTATGGATTTTCATGCAAACATTGCTGGCCGGGCGCTCGCATGTATTCGGCATGTACAGCAATTTCGAATTTCCAAGCATGTTTGAGAAAATTGATATTACATGTAAAACAATGGTATAGAGCTATTTCCATAATAAGTATAACATCGCTTGACATCTCCATATGACATAAAACGCGCGTAAACCCACACCTTCCATAATAGACTACCTCCCAAAGAAAATATCCCATCTCACGTCATTGTACACACCGCCTCAGGCAATCCTCACAGTTATAAAGACTAGTACAGGCTGTCAAAGAAGCTACTCCATATATACAGCTTAGAGGCTTCAAAGGCCCTGACCCTCCTCCGAACGGCTAATGGCCTTCCAACTTTCATAATAAGAGTTTATGTTACAACCTACCCCTCTTTAATGACTTAAAATAACAACAAATTTCGATGGCGAAGCAATTTGGAAGTAATTTAGATGACGATAAAGCAACGCTTCGTATTTTCAGCTTGTCTTTTGATTCTTTGATGGGCTTCAACAATTAACCTTTGTTGTTAATGCTTATCCGCTATTTTGGGCTGTTGTTTCGAACAATAGTATCTGGTTCGGACGACTTAGCCGATTTCCATCGCCTTTTAGAGTATTAGGTAGGGATCTAAATCTGCGTTAATACAAAGGTTTCGCTTGACTACGTTTGATTATGTAGGGGTGCAGACCAAAATTAAACTTGAAAATAATTTTAACTCCGTTGAATTAAAATAATAAATTTCTTAGTTCTAACGGTGTGTCCTAACATTGAGCGGCAATCGAGTGCGGCTGCCGCGCGCAGGCTTCCGCGCTTTATTTGGACGACTGTCTACCTGCCGCGCAAAAACATTTTTAGGAAACATTCTTCACTAATCGTGTCTGGACGTATTTCTGCGGATGTATTAAAGTCTAAGCAGATTGATATTGCCAACTGAAGTGCGCGGCGTGTCGCGGATGTGCTGCACAGTACTGCCGCGCAAACATTCGTCGGTTTGTTCCTAACTAAAGCGCAGCTTAAATGTGTCCTGCAAATGCCGCGTGTTACTGCCGCGCTGTTGCCGCTCAATGTTTGGGCCACCTTTACTCAAATTAACAAGTCTTATTCCCTCTCAAATCCTTTCTAATTTCCAGATCACTCTTGCTTTATGTGTTTTTAGATAAAGATCATGCAGATAATAACCACAGATAAAGCTGTGGTGTGACAACATGCTGCTTTATTAAAACCCCTACTATTCCCATTATTTAGTATCTACTTAGCTGCTAGAATTTCACTGCGAGCGATGCAAGTTTAAATTTCAATTTCCTCGAAATCTGTTCAGCCGTTTTAGCGTGAAAGCGTAACAACTAAACAAACAAAATTACTTTTGAATTTATAATATTTGATAGGACGCTGTAGCAGCAGCGTCTTTTAAAAACATCTCCACTAAAATAGGTATTTACCTAAACATTCTCTTTACATAAACGAGGGTCCAAAAGGTAAGATTATTAATTTTACCAATTTACAGTACTACATATAGACACACTACTTCACACTACACTTCTAAATGAAATTACTAGATATTTTACGGGCTGATTACAGGCTGACCCGGCGAATTCTAATTATTTTGCCCTACACCAATTACGGTTTTGTGTTACAACAATATTTTCAAGCGAAAATTGCTGGGATGAACGCCAAATTTTCAAGAGCTTTAATTGGCTTTATTCATGTGAAATTCATTCATCTTTACTTGTACACTTGACTATGAATATAATAGTTATTTATGAAACTGTTGTATAATAAGGGGTATTAAAACACGAATGTCGGTTTATCACACGAGTGGTTTAATACCTAATTATGTACAGTTGCATACAAGACTTTATCTACATCCATGTTATGAATCTATAAAACGTTCTGAAACCATAGGGTGTTGTACAGTGTTGTAAGAACTCTATGTAAATTCATGGAAAGTTTAATTGCTCAGTATCTAATACCTACAAACAAACTATGTACAGGACAAAGAAACAAACCAAACGAAAAAAAAAAAACGAAACAATGTTCTTAAAAAAAAATTGCAATATTAATATTGAACACAAATACGACGTTAATTCGAATAACCAATACGTTTGTTTTTTTAAATTATGGCGCTATGGTAGTGAAATGCGTGGGCATGACAATGTTCTTTTTTTGAAAAGGAGATGCATAATGAAATTCAGTACAACAATAAGACTCCCGTTTGGATGCTATTATGGTTACTATGACACTGGGTGTTTTAATGTTGGCAATAAGCTAACTGTTTCAGAAACTTTTATAGAGGATTTGTAGCATGGGCGTAGATAAAACTATATTCCTCTCCTTCGAGGTGTTTGAATGCCAAAATCTCATAATTATTGCGATCTACAATGTTATGATAACAGACTGTGACAATAGTCAGTATAGCATAATCAGCATATAATGTTCCCACTGCCACTCCTGGGACACAGGCCTCCGATCAATGATAGGGAGTGGGCCGTAATCCCCCACGCGGGCCCAGTGCGGGTTGATAGATGTCACATGCCTTCGATATTTAGGGAATGTCTTATTTTCTAGGACATGTCGGTTTTCTCACAATGTTTTTCTTCGCTGTTTTGAGAGCAGTGGTGATGAAATAGCTTACACAAAGTAAAACGCCGGTCTGGGTTCGAATTTTTCGCAGCCGTTAACAGTCGGTCACAATTGCTTACAATAGCCAGTATACAGTTTTATTCTCTCTGCTTGTAATTCAACGGTGACTTTAAAAATAATAGGATTATAGTCTTCTTTGCGAAAATCAAAATTGTCACTTATTTACGTGGTCACGGTTTTCATTTTAACAATGTTCTTTCCATCTATTACATACCGAGACCCCTCCGTGCCTCGGAAAGCACGTTGAGCCGTTGGTCCCGGCTGTCAATCACGTTAGTTGATCGTCCTACTAAAAATGGCGGTATAAAAGTAACAACCAATAGCGAAAACACCATAAAATTATATTTTCTGCATAAAAGTTTCCCTATTCTCGCGTAATATTATGCAAATTAGGTCTCAAACACATAGGGGTTTTACGATCAGACCCATTTGTCAGGAGATTTGCATGGAAACAAAGGACAAAGTTTCGTTTTCATTTAGGGTGTTAATATTAATATTCTTGTTTCGACATCGTTACTACTTCTGTGTCTGTGCAAACACTTTAGCACTATAATATCTTGCGCACCGAAGGCTGGTCTCCGCTGAGATTGGTCGCCAAGGCTGAAATTCGATCTGCAGGACTATTATTAAAGACTTTTCTACGACTTCTCAAAGACTCTTCTTCTCTTGAAAACAATTTTAAGCTTTTACAGCTTAAAATTTTTCACCAGCTATGTTTAAATATAACATAACATTACGCTTGTAATCCCCAATGGGTTAGGTAGAGGTGTACCGTACCGTACCGTAGGTGTATAGTACCTAACTGCCACATTTCGACAATTATGTTAAGTTCCATTTGGGGCGAGCCTATTGCTCAACCGGGCACAAATCCAGACTCCGGGCTGCTAATGAGAAATTCCAGATAGAAATACCCGCCCGACCCGAAAATCGAACCCAGGACCTCATGTTCGATAGTAGCGGGCAACAAAGCAGTTATGTTTAAAGTCCCATGTTAAAGAAAAGAAAGAAAGAAAATACGCTTATTCCGCGGTAAACATGACGCAAAGATACAGCACAAGCATGAAAAACACAAGTTGGGGAAAATATGCCGATGTGCCGCCAACATCCACGCAACATAGCCAACGCTCAGCATAATACTCGTACAACCCTATGCGAGATAGCCCCAGCGACAGCCGGCCATATAATAAGGGACGAGCTTATTGCCATTAATACACAAACTAAATAGCTAGACAAAGGCTTCAAGGACGCAGTATGGAACATCTGTTTGGTTAATCCAGGACGTCCGTTCATGAAGATATATTGGGACTAAGGACCACACCTGTTATGCGAATAGTCAGCTCTGCTCTTAAATCAAAATAATGTTTTGAGTATGTCTGGGCTGTTTCAAGCACATTTAGTCCAAATTAACTGTCGTGTTGGTCAAACGCTCGTTGTCGCTAGCTTCGAACCGTATGTCGGGAAATTAGTTATTGGGTTTTAACATAGGGATTTTTTTTTAGTAGCAATGCGCCCTATTTCATTACATCTTCATACGGACTTAAATATAATTAGCTGTTGCCCGCGTCTTCGCCCGAGTGGACCCTATTTATTTTTCTAAAATAAGTCTAAGTTACTCCTTATAACATCGGCTATCTGCCAGTGAAAGTCCCGTCAAAATCGATTCAGCCGTTTCGGAGATTATTCGGGACAACAGACAAATATGAATTTAGTAAAAAGCTGTGATTTTAACATTACAATCAGCCACTTATTTTTTTTTACCTTTATGTACCTATAGATTGTAAAAATGGTGTGCACCTACACTACACACATCTGTTTATCCGTTCAGGGTATATAGGTATGTATAAATACAAACATCTACTTAAAATTCTTAACGAAGAACAGATCACAGAAGTTTCCACTCGGCTGAAACTTGAACTGAAGAGGTTTTTTTTGTATTCGTTCAGCCGGCTGAAATTCCATGAACGTAACGGCATGGCGTGGAAAACTTATGTAAAAGATTGGCTGTCCCACTGTACACTTTGAAACAATAGGGAGCAAAAACCGTAGTACGTGTTCTGTAGTCCCGCTTGTAGTATATATCTTCTTCTTTATCTATACACTAGCTCCCACCAGCGGCTTCGCCCGCGTGATACTTTTATAAATTTATAGCTTTTGTTATTCGGTAATAATATCCTATACTATTAAACAAGCAATATTTGTAATCACGTACATGAAAACGGCTCTAACGATTCCGATGAAAGTTGTAATATAGGGGTTTACGGGGGCGAAAAATCGATCTAGCTAGGTCTCATATCTGGGCAAAATTCGTTTTCTCCGTACTTTCACCCGAGCAGAGCTCGGTCGCCCTAAGTTTAGAACAAGATGGCTACCTTAGAATAATGACATGACAGCATGGAATAAGTAAGTACCTACTATCATGGCAGCATGGAATTCGTAAGTTCCTACTATCTTGGCAGCATAAAATTAGCATGTACTTGGGGTAATGGCTGATCTTTGCGTTATGATCGTGAACGGGTGTTGCTTGTGGTGACTGGTCGTCTTGCTGATCATGGTTTTTGTTGTTGTTATTAGTAGTTAACTGTTTTATTATTTTTCTTCGATGGTCCTAGTTTATCATTTGTAATTTCCGAGTTACAGATTTAATAGCTATATGTAAATGGGCACGCCCTTTATGCCTGGCATTAATTCGGGTATTTAGTTCTTTTTACTTTTTTGTTGGTATAATGGCGTGTGCTAGGTGACTTATAGAAAATAACTTAATATAATGTTTAATAATAGAGATAATTCAGTAATAAATGCATTATAAATTCCAGAATCAATGACAAACAACGATAATTTTTCAAGCGCCAATATGTTCGAATATATTTAAATATTAAATTAATATAATACAATTAAATATAATGTTTTATGTTGCGTAATGTAAATTATTTTGCATAAGTACTTTTGTATAGAATCAAGTTTTTCTAACTATTCAGACAGCTGTGCAGCTGGGGAGTTTGTTGCGACACTTCTTCTTCCCAGCTAAAGCTCTAGGAAGTGGTGACGGGCGGGCGTTTTTGGGGGACTATCTTATGTAATTTTGACGTTCGAAAAGTGCTGATTTCTCAGCCTAGTTTGAATAAATGACTTTTGAATTTGAATTTACTATACGAGTACATGGAGTTAGTATGAACTATCCTATACCTACTATTAAATGAGCATTTTCTATTTTCACCCGAGCAGAGCTCGGTCGCCCAGGTACTAGCATTCTGATGGTGTTTTTTTTTGTTAAATCATTCCAGTTATTTTTGATTTTATCCATTACAGACAAAAATACAAATCTATTCTCTTTATAATATTTGTGTGAATAATATAAATTAAATTCGCTTTCCGTGTCTGCCTGTGTGATCGCGTTGTTCTTCTAAACTACGCAACAGATTTTGATGCGGTATTCACCATTATTTAGAGAATTTATTCCGGATGGTGTATGTGTATAATACATTCATATTAAAATGTATATAATACATGAATCTCGATGTTTTATGTGTTGTGTGGGAAGCTTCCCAGCTAAATGGACCGACGACCTTAAGAGGGAACAGGACCGGCGAGGAATTTGAAAAATAGGTATTTGAAGAAACTATTGCCGTCGTCTTACCTCAAGTCTGCCTCCGTAGAGTGCGATACGAACAGCTGCTGCACAAACCGATTATATCACAAAAAAAATTGATGAGATCGACGTTTCGTATTCCCCTTTTTCTCCTCGAAAACTGAGCCAATTCAATTATTTATTAAATTAAAATTTTAAGAAAGAGTATGTCTAGGTTCCTATCATTTTCTTTTATGTAATTTTTTTTTCGAATTTGTCTGGTAGTCCTCCAATCACGGCGGTAACAATGGGACATTTTTGTAATGTATGGAGGGTCATATTGATATTACAAATAAGTTTTTGAAAAAAAGGAAATAACAGGGACGTGTAGCAGACCTTGATTTTATGAAAAAACAATCATTGCTCTAGAGGCTAAATTCAGGTAGAAAAAAGGGGAATACATTTGTATGGAGAATCGCAGGCCCTGGGCGCCAACCACCACCTCTTTAAGCAGTATTATTTTGATGTTACTTCAGTGCGAGAAAGAAGTGGAGCTATACAGGACGTCTAGCTCCATCTCTTTCCCACGCTTAAGTAAGATTAAAATAATACTGCTAAAAGAGGTGGTGGTAGGCCCCTGTTCCCTCTTAAGAAGGTGGCTGGCACAGACTGGATGTGGAATGTGGAGGATATGGCGATAATGGCGCAGCCTGGGAGAGACCTATGTTCAGCAGTGGACTGCGATAGGCTGAGTGGATTGATGTTTTATCAAGTAAAAACGAATCAGGGTCGTCACACTTGTCTTGAAGTAAAATTAATCTATGAAAGTGGGTCAGACTTAAAAGTGTGTGCTGTGTCTTTAATGTTTCATACTGCTGTTCAAAGTTTTACTTGGAGTGCATATTTATTGTTGGGTTTTGTTCCTACTTGTTCAAGAGTTTTCTGTGGAGAAGTAAAGGCACCATCTTCCATACTAATAATAAAGCTGAAGTGTTTTTTTTTTTGAACGCGCTAATCTCTGGAACTACCAGCCGGATAAAAAAAAACACCTTTGGTAGTCAAATTCTTGAAGAAGGTTATAGGTTATAGGTCACGGTAAGACCTTTAGGAGCCGTACAAAAAGAAAAAACAAGTCTGAAAGAACGCTAAGCAAAAACGAAGTAATAGAGCGGGCGGGCGATGCGATGCGACGGGGTGGGTCGGGGGACAAAAACTTCACGCGGACGAAGTCCAACCAGAACTTTGCTGAGGTTTTTTTTGTGTAGCCTAATTAAAGGATAGTGATCAGATATTAATGTCGTCGTAGATTTTTGTTATGATCCGATAAATTCAAGTGAAACATACGGCGCTTCTTAAATTCATGACTAAAGGTTGATTAATCTGTCAATCAATCAGCTGGAACCCTATTACTAAGCTTCCGCTGTCCGTCCGCCCGTCTGTCTGTCCGCGGGCTGTATATCAGAACCATAATAGTAGACAGTTGAAAACTGCACAGATTGGGTTTTTCTATTGCCGCTATAACAAAAAAATAATAAAAATAAAGGTCAACATGTAAGGGGATCCTCATATAAGAAACGTGATTTGTTTGAAAGAAAGAAAGAAAGTAAATTAATTTATTTCACTCAGGTTATGGCACACAATATTCACAAAAATCAGAAAAAAATAACTTAACTACACTACACTCTACTACTACTTTTTTACTTGCTAAATATTGTTTATTTATTTATTGGGGACAAACAAACAGTAACACGTTATATCTGCGCAAATAATATAAACAAAGATATTACATAAATGTGAAACTCACACCGTTATCCACAGCATATACAATTCATATAACTTTACTAATGAACAATCTGTGCGAGTAAGACTACAAGACTGTTTAAATAACTATAAATCGGAATCCTTCAGTTTCTTCAACAAAGCAGAACGAAATCTATTTACTGACACTGAGAATAAATCTAATTGTGTAGTTTCTGAACAAAAATCATTATAGTTCTTGCACAAGTGACGTAGAGGCGCCCGCAGACCAGCATTGGGACACAGCAAAAACAGGACGTGCGCGCACCTCTCGTCTAATAACAGTTCTTGGGACACAGTAGCATATTTTATTAGTAATCTCAGAGCAGTTATGCCTGTTATAGCATACGTCGAAAAGAAACATAATTTCTGTTTTTTTTTTTATAACAAAAAAAAAAAACTTCTGGACTTCAGGCTCATTAAATTGTATTTATCAAGTAGATTTTTATAGTTTGGGAAATTGTGGGAGCACCTATAGTGCATCGATTTGAGGAATTTGCGCTGCACTTTTTCTAGCATCTCAACATGTTGTACGGTGGTATGGAACCTTTCGTGTGCGAGTCCGACTCGCCCTTGGCCGGTTTTTCAACGTGATAAGACCAGCATCAAGGTCAATCAATAAGTGAAAGCAAATTATGTAGATCTGTTATTAAATCAGTTACCCATGCCACACATTTTACCCCAGAAAATTCCCCCCCAAGAAATTAAGCCCAAAGTTACACAACCCAATCCTCCCACCCTCTTACCCTAATCTGGGGAAACCTTAAAAATGATTCGGTGTACTCCATTATCCAACAAACCTATAGAAAAGTTAACATTCAAATTATACATAGTTTCATTCACGTGAAACATGGGGCAACTTCCAAGTTTTGTAATACTTTGGAAACACTCAAGGAAGTTTTTATACAATTTCACGTTTCCCTTTCAATCGACGAGAAATTATATACACGTGAAATAAAATATGTTTTCAAAGAAACGGTTGCGAGGTTTTAACTTGAACAATGTACCTATTGATGTCCAAGGGTGGCCGTCAGAACAATTTATTGATTTGTTTTGCCTGGCTTACGGGTGGGGCAATTTATAAATAGGTACACGTCGCTCACGTTTTTTCCTGGTCAGATACAATGTGCTCAGGAGTCTGTTTGCATGAAAAAAGAAAGAAAATACGTTAATTTGCGGTACATATTACGCAAGCTATGAAAAAAAAACACGAAAATAACATGCATAATAGCTTGAGCTGAGAAAGGCCATTGTGATGGTTTTAGCCAGTAAACCAGCAGCAAGTAGCAAGTATACAGCAAATGCTTTAGGGAACAATAATGCGCCCATACATTCACCTATATAGTAAGCGCACACGAGAAGCATTTGCTCCGCACTGTTTGCTGCGTGACAGCGTGCGCGCCTCATAAGAGAACACACACAAATGAGGCAACATGTTAAACGATCAACGTAATTTCATCTGCTATCTAAAAGCCTTAAATCTTTACTAAACAATAGGGTGTTTTACTCTATTATGAGAAAAAAAATTAAAATATATTATTGAGATAGCTTAGGCAAAGAGCAGTCGGAAAACGTTAGTTTTAGTTCATAAGATAGCAAACTAAATTTCAAAATTCAATTTAAATGTTTCAGTTTTTTAATCTGTTTCATAGCACCATTAGATAGTAGTCGCCATGCTATTACGTCATACGGCAATGTAAACTTAGAAAGTGTTAACTGTCAACTATCAGCGTACCTTTAATCTATAAAGGCTTTTTATTATTTTCGTATTTTTTATTGAAATAATAACATGGAGGACGGTTTTGTAAAAGGAGACAACACAAATTTATAACTTAAAAAATATCACTGCATTTGTTTACACAGCCAACTGACGTCATGACCACAGAGCAATATGGCGTCCACTGCGTCTAGCGTTTTCGTCAAATTACGCGCGAATTTGAAAATGCAAAATTTAAATGCATTTTTATGGCACTTAACGATTGAATAAAAATTTTGTGAATTTTTAAGTGGTTCATTAGCACTATAGAATCTAATTGAGACACTTTTCAAAAATGGGTGTAATACCCTATTATGAAAGCACCTTAGTATATATCTCTTCATCTTTACTCACAAACTTACATCAAAGTCACCACTCAACCATAAAAATTAAGCCACGTGTTCC
Source organism: Xanthia togata (assembly GCA_963853775.1). NCBI lineage: Eukaryota > Metazoa > Arthropoda > Insecta > Lepidoptera > Noctuidae > Xanthia > Xanthia togata. The sequence continues at coordinate 5,658,782 of OY970798.1, read as the reverse complement.
AAGGAATTATACAGCCCGAACAGATTTCCCGGCACTTAGAAACAAGTCACCTGTACCTACCTACCCTCTACACATGATTTCCTTATAGACGCTTTATTAGCTAAGTTCAAGTTTATCGTCGATAAGACTTGGTCGGCCTCCAAAACTTCGACGACTATACATTTATGGGTTCTCACTTAGACAAGGTAAAAATTTTGTTTCCCAAGTTGGAAGTAAGTTCTTGAAAGTGGATGGAGTTGGTCACGTTTTTGGTGTTGCTACCTTTGATTATAATTTCAGATTAGGAGGCTTTTGTATCTATAATATATCTATACTATGGGCTGTTACTGAGAAATTCCTGATGGAAAAACTTTATAACACTTAGCCCGACCACAGACCCAGGATCTCACACACCGCACTAGCACTAGCGAACACTAGACAAATAAAAATTAACATGAACACTTAATAACAATTAATTAGATAAAAAAAGCTGTCCGTAAATCCGTTTACATAATGTAATAATCGTGTGACATTTATACACGATCATTGGCTGGCAATTTGTATGATTCCGCTTTTTACAAACGGCTCGCAGTTTTGAAAAATAAAACTAACAATATTGCTATTTATTGCCGAGCTAACTACAAGTATTTTTTAAAAATTCTGAATGCAGTTTTTATTGTTACTAAAATCGATGACATGGTTCCTAAGAAAAGATCTTCGTATATCTTATAGTTTCAGATTTTCCCATACTGACTTATCTAAATGTGCCACCCTGTATAGTGTCTACTATCTTTAATGATCCATCCTCAAACAAAGGACTTAATTTTCCTTTGATGAAATATTGTTCATGAAAACAAAAACACGTGTATCGATTTTCCTGGAAAGGAACAATAAAATTCTCTTGAAATTCTCTCGAGTAGCGGAACATACCGGGGGCCAGTAGAATTGAACTACTGCGGTTTCGCTGCTACGGTTTCGCGGCGGAGGTGTGCTACTGGCGTAAAAGGAAGCAGGCGAAATATGTTAAACTAACTCGTTACATTTTATGATCAAAGTTTGCTATTAAGCTTCTCGATTGCTTGAGAATATCGTCAAAATAAGGATTTATGTTCATCTATAATTGACGTAAGAAAAGTAAATAAATTACGTACATCCAGGGATGGCGTAATAATTTTCATTGTAAAAACCATAAAATTTCTTTCTAATCAAATATTAAATTATTTCGATTGAATTATCTCGAAAAGTAGCTTAATAATCCCTGATTCGGATTGTTTGTTTGCCTTATAACAATCTTTACTATTATATTAATTTATTTTTTCATATCAACCCTCGTAGCCGGAGTCTCCGAGGACCACATCACTACATATTATAAAACAAAGTCCACTCGCTGCGTCTGTCTGAACGCGTTATCCTCAAAAACTACCGAACGGATTATCATACGGTTTTCACCAATGGACGGAGTGATTAATGAGAAAACATATTTCTTTCTTTCTTTCTTTCTTCTTTCTTTTCTTTAGGAAGGTTATAGGATATTTAACATCACGCACAACCCTGAGGAGCCGAGCAAAAAGACAAAAAGTCAGCACGGGCGGGCGATATGACGCGGTGGGTCGGGGGCCGAGGGAGTATCTTACGACTTCCACGCGAACGGAGTCGCGGCGGTAGCTAGTCTCAAATAAATGTTTCATTACAGAAATGATGTAAGGCGTAGTCCCAATGCTAATTCCCATATCAGCCGGTTCCCTGCGTCCTAACATCAACATAAACCACCCTACGTTCATGTAATATGTTCGGTGTCTACCTTGCCTGTGGTTTCCAAACTTGTGAGACCTTTGAATAAACTTGGTAATTTCGGATGAGTACTTTGGTAGTTTCTGATGCATACCTTTGCTTGGACCACATTGAGAAACTTTGGGGACGATTGACGACTCTACAGGTGGATGGTGAGTGGTATGGGTTTTCTTTTGAATTGCTAAACGCAATACCAACGATTTTTTAGGGTTTGGCTCACCCTCTTTTACATGGGACTTAATAATAACTGGCGAAATGCGGGTTTTCTATAGACATAAGTCTGCCTAATCTTTTGGGGTATACAGGCGTGATGTTATGTATGTAATGAACTTCATTTTAAACCCCCAACGCAAAAAGGGGGGTGTTATAAGGTTGACCGCTGTGTTTGTCTGCGGCACCGTAGCTCTTAAACGAGTGAACCGTTTTGAATGCTGTTTTTTTTATTTAAAAGCAGGTTTTCCAGCGATGGTTCTTAGACATGTTTTATCAAAACCGGTTCAGCCGTTTAAGATTAACAGCTCTTTTCTAATTGATGAATGGATTTGAGCGTCTTCAGCAGGTCTGATCGATTTGAAATTTGGTTTTCTGTTACTTCAATGATATTAGAAGAACATAGTAACCTTGAACTGATGCTGCAGCATCACCTGGAATTTGCAGGATAACTCGCTTACCAACTTACAACACAGTTATTGTATTTGAACTCATTGGAATGGTCTCAAAGAATTGGTTATTGATAGATGGTGAACAGGGTCTGGTGATGGAGTAGGTAAGAGAAATGAGATATGATTGTGTCGGGGGTTTTTAAAATTCTAATATAATTTCACTTCTTTACTATTAAATATTAATATCATGTTGGCCTGTAAACGTCTACTGCCAGCATTGGGCCTTTCAATAACCGGTACTTAAATTAAATATTCCATCCTTTAAAATAATTAATTTTAACACATTACAAGTACATTTTATAGTTACTTCTTCCTCTCTAGGACGAAACTACAATGATTTATAACTCGCGGTCGCAGTGAGTGTAATTTAATTAAGTGTCATACGCGACAAGGTTTAAGATTGGGCGCAAACGATACGGTTTTATACAGTGAGCCTTCCGGTTTTAGAGCTTTCTGCAGATCCCTATTATTCGTATTATCATTCTTATTTTCAGCTAGACAGAGAAATTTTACTATGGTAATTTAATACTCCAGTATAAATAGTGCAATCCACGAAGACGCGCCGCAATCCGCTCCGCTCCGTACTAAAGTACAGCTTATAGTACAGTAATCGCAAAGTGGGGCGCTTCTTCGTGGATGACACTTTCTGTATCAGGAACAGTATTATAGTCCAAAAAGTATTCCACATCTACGTAAATTATTTAATATAAACAGTATTATTTACTATAAGGTACCAATATAAAATGTGGGTTCACATTTGTGCTGCTGTCTCACAATATCCAGGACAGTAGGTAACTTCTCGAACATACTGTTGGCCATAATACCCTCATTGCTATTGATACATACTTGGAACGCGAACGATCTCAGTGATTGATAGCCCGTATAAAGGTTCATTTACATTTGTTGACAACTCGTCATGTAATAACAAAACACTTTTCATAAAAGAAGAGTGAGTGTTTCTTCCGAAGAGTGTTCAGTTGCTCATTTTGAGTCTGTAATGTCTATAGTTTTTTTAATGCTGCCAGTCTTTACTTCACTAAATCTAGCTTATAATCTTTATCGTTAAAAAGTTTTTTTGCACGACGTATTTTACATTTATTTTACTTCCGTGGCAACATGAGGATATTCTCCAAAATATTGGCTTACAATCATCGTATGTGGACGGATTTTATTGGTGATCATATCATAAGATCACGCCTGTAATCCTGCAAGGGTTAGGCAGAGGTGTACCTGTAGTACTTACACCTACATTTCGCCAGTTATGCTTAAGTCCCATGTAATAGGAGGTGAGCCTATTGTCATCAATCGGGCGTAAAATCTAGACTCCGACACCGACTAGGATTGGCAAACATACCTCACTAAAAACGTAATTATTCAACCAAGACATTAAATTATTTACTTAATTCAACCTAGTGTAACACATCACCTGGATTTGTTTTAATAGTATTTTAAAATCATATTAAATCAGCAGCGTATTGAGCGTATTGAGTAAAGTGTACACTCCCTTATTCAAGCAAACACGTGTAGGGAACATGTTTGGCCGAGTGGCGTTTTGAAATCGCGAAGCAATTCGGATCACTCACAAGGCGCTTTGCTTCGAGCCGTATTGTGATGTATTAAACTATGTTGTGGTGCAAGTTAAGCTTGCTGTTCGTTAAACTATAGACTACTGTATGATAAACTATATTCAATTAGTTGGAGAGTAACTGCAGATAAAAATAAAATAACGTGTGCGGTCGGGGGACCACCAGAAACGAAGTTCCTTCTCACGTATGATTTAAAATAAAACAAAATTTACGTAGCCGCCATCTTGGATTTTCATTTTGACTTCACTATCGGCTTCAGCACCCTCTAAAACAATGAAAACGACACCCATGACGAAAAATGTGAAGATTTTCGTAATCGCCATCTTGGATAGTGTAAATTCACACTTTCTCTCTCTTTGAATTAGAAGAAGACTGTCGCAAGTATTAACGCTTTTTCGCGTTCTGGCGGTCTGTTAGCTGCGTTAAAGAACTTCGTTCCAAAAATGGTTATTCTGGACTGATGTTAAAATAACAAACCAGTCGGAATAAAGCGGCAACCATGGCAATTACCGAACCCTATGGCAACATTGTTACATCGTTTGATCTAAAATGTTGATGCAAGATAATAGGTGATAATATTGGTGTTTTACGGTGTAAGTTTTTTCAATTTTAATGAAATCTGATGCTTATGAATTTTACTCATTGTATTTGAATACATAACAATGTTACGGGACTTTATTTTACTTGGCTTAGTTTTTGATTTCGTGTATTGACGCTCAAACATAGTTATCGCGTCACGCCATCGTCATGTGATTGTCATGGGGTCGTCACGATAATCAAAACGTTATGCATATCCTATTCAATTATTTAAACAGTTGGTTAAAAGTAAAGTTAAAACTTTATTTATATAGTGAATACACTAGAATAAAGAATTTGCTTTGATATAAAAGTGATTCTTCAACTTTATATCAATGCAAATTCTGCAAAAATCTAAACACAAATTTAAAACTCGTGTTATTATACCAAAAACAATGTTTTAAATGGGTTATAAATAAACACAACGTCTGCGCCCCTCCTGATGTAAGAGCCGCGTCATGGTGAGACGACGCCATCACGCCATAGCAGAAATTAATATTGTCGCTATGTGCGCCGCGCCTATACATGTGTGAACATGTTTGTCACTCGCGAGGAATTTTATATTAAATAAAAACATATTTTTTTAAGGACCTGATGTAAGTACTTCAGAGGTTGCATGTCCCTTAAGTGCGGGTGTGTTTCTATTCCAAACAAATTCAGAATTCATGATAAATCTTTATAGCTTGCGTCAAAAGAAAGTGAGGCTTTTGAAAAGTTATTAGTGTTTTGTAAAGAAAACGTTTTATTCATTAATCTTTCTCCTATTTTAACACTTTGAGGGGCACTAAACGCCGATAGACATTATCCTATTGTGTCTCGTTCAGTGTCCTTGAATGCTTTAAGACCTTCAACTAAATAAAACAAATGTGGCTGTTACTTACCTACATCAGTAAAAATCCAAAACATGAATAAATTATATTATCATATAAAATGTATGAAAGTTTCCGAGTCTCGCTTAAGCCTGTGCTTAAGTTCAGTCTAGAATCCTAGATTCCAACTCCCAAGACGCAGTCAGCCAGATCTAATTTAGTTCTAGTTCCTAAGGGGTTCTACACACATTTTTGGGTCTGTATGATTCGGCAAAGCCGAGCGGCAAAATCGAATGTTTGTAAATATATGTTCGGAAAAAAGCCACTTGGATTAGCTCGAATTCTGTCGAGCCAACCCGAACATGATTCAGCGAGGCTGATGCCGAAAACGGATGCTCAAAACAGTGATTCGATTGGGACGAGCCGAATGAAACACGAATATGTGTAGTAGTTACTTCTGGTCGGCTTTCTTGCCGAACACAACCTAATCGAATGTGCCGACCTGGGCCTCAAGTCTGCTATTACAATAGTGTCAGAATGGTCTATCATTGATTTCTTAATTGTTGATTTTGACAAGTTTGGTAATCTACTAACATATTAGCATCATTATGAATTTCCAATGGTCAGCCACTGACACTCCATTGAAATAAATGGCATCTATTGGTAATCTCGTATAAAATGAAAAATGAATGTCTGACTTAGGCGGTAATCTGCTAAAATTTTGACAGTTCCTTTGATCAGTGACCTACCACGAGAACGTCATTGTGCAGTCATTTCTTTTAATTCGTTACGAGTATCGTGTTTGTGGAATACAATGATCAACCAATGATCGACCATTACGAATCTTTTTTTTTTTTTTTCTTTTTTTTATTTATCAAATTATAAAACAGAGGTGTTATTTAATTATGAACTCGCCAAACTTTTACGTTTGATGGCGAGAGGCGCTCTTTCATCTATCAGATTACGAACTTTTAGCAAAATGACAATGGGATCGTTATGGAATGAGGTATTTATAAAAATAGCAGACTTGGGCCCCTGCACAAATGTGCAGCACCCCTTATAGGTAAGTTGTTTTGAATCGAGTAGATCTAGGAATAGATTTCTAGCTACGATTGGAAGGTGCTTACCTGAACCTAAGTTTCAATTAGATCGTTAAATGAAATAGGCTAAAAGTGGTTGGTAAAGTAGGCCAATGGTCGCATAATGACTGTAATGAGTATAGATCGGCAAATTGTAAAGACGAGTTTAACTGTTGTCTTATTAATCATGTGTAACGGTGAAGGAAGCCTCTTATGCATGAATTTGTGGGTTCAAATCCTGGCAAGCACGAATGTGACTTTTTCAATTCGTATGTAGTTTATCTTGGAAATTACTGACATCAATGTAGGAAAAAAATCGTGAGGAAACCTGGAAATAGTTAATATAAAAAAAAAAAAGAAAGAAAATACGTTTATTTGCGGTCAAATATGACGCAAGCAAGGAAAAAAAAAACAAATAAAACACGAAAATAACAAATTGGAGGAAAATATGCGTCACATCCACGCAAAACGGCCATCGCTCAGCATAATGCTGGGACCCTATGCGAGACAAAGCCCCAGCGCTGGTTTTCAGCGACAACCGGCGTTGACGTGATGACGTCAACCGGTGCAGCATATAGAGAAACAAAATAAGACAAAAAAATAAATACAATTTACACAATAGATAGTTCTAACTACAATAAAATATAATATTTAAAGTGGCAACATTTCATAGCGTCGGCGACTCACGCGCCGCAGACTTAATACAATCTGTGCGCGGAACTGTCAAAAAACTGTTTGTTTGTCGTTTGTTTGAATATAATTCTGATATCGGCAACCTCTTGAGCAAGCGTGGTGATCAATGCTTGTGCCTTCTGTGTTTGAGAAGAGGCCTTTGCGCTACAGTGGGACAGTAATAGGCTGGTATTATTATTATTTATGGAATAGAATCACTGGTTACGTCTCTCTCACCAAAACATTCATCAACACTGAATGAAATCGCAATCGCTGTACCATTAATCCGAGAATATTAAAAAGTAAAGAATAGGGAGGGGACATTATCGAAGTCTCGATACAATTCGGTGGAGTGGTCCGATACTTAAACATCGATATACGTGGTAGGTACAGTCGTCCACTAATGGACTTGCCCCGTCTACGTTCATATTGTAATACCTTGCAACTTTCATTATGTATTAGAAGTCGAGTTTTGTAAAGTACAATGAGAATGGGATTAGAAATGCCTTCTATTGTTATTGTTATTTGTCTCTCACTTGCACGTACGTATGAAAGTGAAAGAGATAATAGTGGAGTAGCCTTTTCTAATTCAAATGTTTAAGTAAACGGCTTGTGTGTACAACATCACATCGAGATTGTCTTAAGTCGTGTTCATTCATTACCTCAAGGTATATAGTCCCATGTAAGGTCCTTTGTACATACACGTTTTTCTTGCCGTAAAAAATAACGGTTTATTCGCCGTGTGTAGGCACGGTCGCCAGGTTTTGTATGGATCACTATGGAAGCTTGTTGAGACACACGTTTTTTTTATACGGCGCGGTTTATACACCGTATCGTAAAGAAACCGGGTCGTGTACAATAAATGACTCGATAACTATTAAGCCCTAATAGTTATCGAGTCATTTATCGCCACTTACCGGGTGCAATTGTCTGAACCTTGCTATTAGGACAAAATAAAAAGAACTCAGAAGTCACTTTACCAGATGGTCGATTTGTTTGTAATGTAAATGACCATCGTCAACAGTAAGGGCGCGATTACACGTACCACAACCGCTCTACATCCACAACACAACAACACCACGTGGACGAGCGCCAACTTGAAAATGGGTCCTAGTCTATTCATACGGACTACATTTGGCCGTCAAAATCAACGTGTGTGTGCGATACCACCACATCAAGGTGACGTCGCAGCCACAACGCAACCACAACGTTGCGTCGATGCGACGACACTGTCACAGCCGCAGTCGATCTGTCTACAAACACTAGTCACAACGTAACCACATCGCAACTACTAGCGACAACGTAATAACGACGCAACTGCAAGAAGTTGCAGCGACACTATATTCACACGTAACTTGCCCAGCTGCCAGCAGCTTGCCCACATTTTGTCGCTGTGGTGTGGTTGTTGTACTCGTACGTGTGAACGGGCCCTTAGAATAGTCGACCTCTTAATTTCTTTACCACTTTTGTCAACAATTCCCAGTCAATTAAAACTTATCTATGGCTGGATCTAACAACTGTCATATAGAAAAAAATATTACTTGTCGTTATGTGACGTGCAAGTGACACAACCTTAGGGTTTTAAATCAATTCCGAGGTCAATATAAAATAAAGAGTGACAGGACTACTAGTAAGATCTCTAACAAAATAGAATTGGGCTAACAGACATAATTATCCGAATATCCGACGCGGTACAAATCCATGCCTATTTTCGTTCTGACTTTTTCACTATGTTTTTTCAGTGCTAATTTATACAAGAATATTCCGGTATAATACAAAGACTACACTGACCAGGCAATTAAATGCAGAGTGGTTTATCCTTTTATCGTGCTGTACCACGCCGAGCCACTCAGTGGTTTTTGCAAGTGGCCGATATGGCGACGGCAGTAGGTTGCTAACGACTGAAACTGTACTTTAGAAGTGCCTTATTACGTATACGATTGTAATGTGCAACACAGCGTTCAGGGACTTATTAGAAAGAAAACGCGAGATAGTTGTAAATGATTCTTTCTTTGAAAGATTTTGATGAGCAACGACGTTATTAGTGATGCAATAATACAAGTTGTACCTGGGTGACCGAGCTCTGGTGAAAATAGAGACTGCTCGTTTAATAGTATAGGATAGTGCATATAATACCATGTAAGTATGTACATACTAATTCCATGCTGCCATGTCATTATTCTAAGGTAGCCATTATTCTAAGGTATCTTGTTCTAAACTTTGGGCGACCGAGTTCTGCTCGGGTGAAAATAGAGAAAATGAATTTTCCATTTTCCCAGTTAAGAGACCTAGCTAATTCGATTTTTCGCTCCTGTTATCCCTTATATTGCATGTTTAATAGAAATCGTAAGAGCAGTTTTCGAGAACATGTTTACAAAAAAACACATTCATGTAAACACATTCACACGTGACATACATATATATACATATTTCTCATTTAATAGTATAGTATAGAATTTCCTGCTGAAATAACATAAACACAAGTATAACATCACGCGTGTTATTCCTGAAGGGTGAGGCAGAAGTGTACCTTTACTTAAGGAAATACCCTTGTAAATGTAAATCAAATCTTTTAAATGTTAATGTTATTATTATTAATTTATGTCTGTAATTTTTATGGTGTACAATAAAGAGTATTTTATGTATGTATCTATCTATTATTATTAACATTATTATCTAAACTAATATTATAACGAGAAAAGATTTGATTTTTTGTATGTTTTTTTTGTAATGGATAAGTAAACTCAAAAAATACTTAACTGATTTAAAAAAATATTTCACCTATAAAGAAAGCTACATTATCAGCGAGTAACATGGGCTGTATTTTATCGACTTCCACGCGAACGAAGTCGCGGGTAGAAGTTAGTGAATTATATGTATTTGACTTGGTCTTTTTCACCACATAAGTGTCTGAATTAACAATAAAAGACAATACATTATGCATTCACTGTGTCCTGTAAGTCAGTAAAGAAACTTCCTTTCAAAATATTTTTTCGATTGAATCCATCCTTGTCTCTAGAGATACTATCTAGTATCCCCGTCCATGGTAGCAGATCATCATCATAATTAACGTCCACTGCTGAACAAGCCCCGCCACTTCGACCGGTTCTGTGCTTCCCACATCCAGCGGTTTCCTGCTGCTCTCACAAGGTAATCTGTCCACCTTGTGGGAGGCCTTCCAACGCTACATCTTCCGGAACGCGGTCGGCACTCCAGAACCTTTCGGCCCCATGGACCATCTGTTCTGGCACATTGCCACTTAATTTGGCAATATTTTAGGCTATTTCGGTTACCTTGGTTCTCCTGCGGATCTCTTAATTTCTGATTCGATCACGTAAGGAAACTAAGCATAGCATGATTGCAGATATTAAGTTGTAATCGTACCTATTTTATGCAAACAACATGACTTAAAAGTCCGCTAAAAAGGAAACAAAAGTTGTTTCTCTAAAAAAAGCTTTAGTCTCTAGAGATACTAGAAAATGGTACCAAAGAGCAACTCAAAAACTTATTAGTGTCTCTTCCAAGATTGCAGATATTAAATTATAATCGTATATTATGCGAAGAACATGACTTAGAAGTTCACAAAACAAGGAAAAACAAAAACTTAGCTGATAGTGTGACCTAGTCTCTCTCTAGATCTCTAGAGAGAGACTAGGACTCGGTTTTAGTAAACTACGCAAAAACTGTAGTAAAGGGCAAAACTAATTAGTGTCTCTCCCAAGATTGCAGATGTTAAGTTGTAATCGTATATTAACTCAAGTGGCACTTGAGTGTAATAGCGCTGTAAGTGAACGAGCGAAGTGGAAACTTTTCAAGCTATTATTATTTTTTAAGTGTTTTTTTGCATAAAGCGTTATCTCGGCGGAGTGCCTGTTCCGTTTTATAAGAAGGTTGCACAACTTCGGGGTTTTTTGTTCAAGACGTTTGACGCAGATTTTTTTCTGCTGTTGAATAGAATTTGGTTTCCGCTTCGTTGGGTCCTGTGTTTGTAAATAAGATGTGAATTTTACTTTTATAAATGGGATGGGATTTTAAGTAAGTAGTGGTTTTATCCGTATAGTCTGTTTTTTACACAATTATGTATTTACAGTAGGTAACACGGTCACTCAGTCACTCAGTCATTGTCCTGTCCAAGTTTCAATAATTCATATAAAATTCCCATAGAAAGCGCACTTTCAGTTTTCTCGTATTTTAAAATTTTCTCGGCAACATTTGCAATTTTCCTTGCGATACGAATCTAATTCGAACTATTACAAATATTTTAAAACTAAAAATACCCAAATCGGTCCAGGTCTCAAGTAATGCGCTTACCAACGAACAGCAATTCATTATTATTATTATACAGGATGTACGGGACAGCCCTCCGCAAACTAAGAGGCTGCATTCAGCTCCTTATTTTGAATCATATTGCACTAAAAAAATTATCAGGAAAATTTTCATTTTTTTATTGGGTTTTCAGTTACTATTCCTTTATTTCAATGTAAAATTACATTCTCTGTACGCAGTACTCTATTAATGTAAATAAAACAGCTAAAATAAAATAAAAAACAGCAATGGATGTTGAAATTCTATAATAAACTACGCGTGAAATCAGCTGTTCAACCACCGTGGGGCGGCGGGGAAGGCGTCCGAAAGCTCGCAGCGCTGCCGTTTGGTACCTGCGTTTTGCCACGGTAACGATACATTGCGTGTAGGGTAATCAAACAAATCAGGTTTGTTGGATTCCCCTAATGTTCCTGAAATAATTTCATGTTTCGGTCATCATAGTATGGTATACTGAATTCACCCCATCAGTCTGCGGAGGGCTGTCCCTTACACCCTGTATACATGTTTGTAGCCCAAAGAAATGTTTATACATGGATTAGGAACGGCTAAACCTAACCTCCCATACAGATATATCCACTCAAGATAATACTGCTAAAATTCCTAGCCATCAATCAATCTGCCTAGCCTTTTCCCAACTATATTGGGGTCGGCTTCCAGTCTAACCGGATGCAGCTGAATACCAGTATTTTACATGGAGCGACTGCCTATCTGACCTCCACAACCCAGTAACTGGGTAATACGATACCCCTTGGTAAGACTGGTTGTCAGACTTTCGGGCTTCTGACGACCCGTAACGACTGTCAAAGATCCACGAATGACAACCGGGACCAACGGCTTAACGTGCTTTCCGAGGCACGGAGGAGTCTCGGTATGTAAAGATGGTCACCCATCCACAGACCAACCCCGGCAAGCGTAGCTTAACCTGACGGATCGACCCGTGCGGCAGTTACTACTTAGCCACGAGCTCCATTAAAGACAAATCAATCTTCAACATCAGTCGAAGTTTTGACCGCTAAGTCAAAAAAATCGTGTAAACTTTTTTCTTCTAGTAGCCAAGTTAGAACGTGCGACCTGAGTAAAAATATTTCATAGTGGAAGTCGGTCGTACGAAGCGATTATCGGTGGTATAATTACAGTAGGTAATAATTGTTTACCCCACGATTCGGGAGAAATAATGGTGACGCTTAGAGTTTTCTGAGAATATTGTTGGTATGTGGCCCAAATATATGACTTTATAAATGTGTTTTCCTTGTTTTTGTGTGCATTAACTAAACTATTATATTCATAATAGTATGTTAACACTTTCGACTCCACCCAATATTTATAGAACTCATACGCCATGCCACCATACCTATGGGAAGTAAACCCTCCGGGAGCGGACGGTCAACGGCATTAGGTTTAAACCGTGTTATAAAAGACTGTAAAGCAAAATAAAATTGTGTTTTCAAGGGGTCTTGTCGCTGTCCTCGCGCATATTTGGGAGTGGCGCGAGGAGGCGAAACGCTGGGGCTTGACTCCGATGCCGCGAGAAATCGCGGCGCAGTGGACTGAGCTCCGGGGGGATCTCATGGCGTCATGGAGAGTGCGATTGTCGCAACCCAGTGCTGGGCACGCCACTATTGCGGCGATAAGTCCCCTCTTTGAGGAGTGGCTAGAGAGGTGCCACGGCGTCTTCACCTTCCGCCTGACGCAGGTCCTCACCGGACACGGCTGTTTCGGGAGGTTCCTGTTCGGTATCAGGCGGGAGGAAACGCCCGGGTGTCATCACTGCATGGATCGCTCGGAGGACGCGGTGGAGCATACGGTGGAGGTCTGTCCTCGTGGAGGCGATCGGTGGCAGGGATCAGGCCATGGTACGGAGCGAGAGGGCATAGGAGGCCGCCACCTCCTGCGAAGCAGTAATGCTCGCGAAGGAGGAGGCGGAACGCGTGAGAGAGAGGCAAATTTCGCGTCCTCACGCCCGTAGCCGACGCTGGAGGAGACGCCCTGGGCGTCGGGAATCAATTGCCGATTCCCGGCCACCGTAGGCGCGGGCTTGCGGACGGTGAGCAATGGGTAGCTCGCCGTCCGGTAAGGACTAAGCCCGGGTCGATGGCGCGTTGTGTTCCACGCGCGCTTCAAAGAGATGTCAGCGAGTGAAGGGGTCCAATGGGACCATTGCCTGCCGGGGTTGCGGCAAAGTCCGAAAGGGATACCGTGGCCCCCTGGCATTGCACAGGCAACAGAAGGAACACGGGTGGGTCTTAGTCAGTAAGAGTCTGACACGCCCTCCCGCTCCACCCAGAGCGGGAGAAGTCATAAGATGATTTCCCACCCAAAAAAAATAAAAGTGGTCTTGTCGCTATACGTAACTATACTATATAACTGTACGCTATACGCTAACGTATCAATTAATTTAACCAACCTGTTTATAAACAAAAATATTTAAAAAATAAAAATACTTGGATTTTAAAACCAACGCATATATGACTACTAATAAATCTTGTTAAAATATACATCAGATTTTATTTTCACGGTTTAGAATGCTGTAATAGCTAAGAAAAACCTACATTTAAAATGAACCCTCCGCGAGGGGTACGGGCATCCCATATGCGACTTGGTGAACCCTCCAGGAGGCCTCCCGGTGCTGAACGTGTTAAGATAAAAACTAGAGAAGCTAGCGATACAAATAAATACAATAACAATAATATTCTGGAAAAAAAAATCAAATATCCTTGACCGATGACCGCATGAAGGAGGAAGGCCGCAGGAATCCGCTGGATGCGGGAAGCACCGATCGAAGTGGCGGTCGAAGTGGCGGTGCTTGGGGGAGGCCTATGTCCAGCAGTGGACGTCTTTTGGCTAAAAGATGATCTTCTCCTTTCTTTTTCGTGTGGTTAGTGACTAACCTGCAGTGCTATTCTGTAACCATCTCACCGTGATAACTTAGGTGAAGTGAGCTCGGAGTGAGCTGTCAGTCCCTAGCAGCAGGTGGAATGACAACTCACTTCACCTAAGTTTTCACCGTGAGATTATTACAGAATAGACCGGCTGGTGTCAGAGTTTTTATGCCGCCCACGGGCCTCTGACTAGACTCCACATGCCGTCGAGAAATATCTCTCAGGTGTGCCGGTTTCCTCACGATTTTTTCCTTCACCGTTTTTTAAGTGATAATTATACAATACGCACATGAATCTTAAAAGTCAGAGGTGCGTGCCTTTGGCTCGAACTCGAGACCTATTGAGTGATGATGGTGGATTTCAGATACGAGAAGAGACTGCAAATACTCTTCTCGTCTGACTCATCACATCATCTCAATATATGTACAAAACTCAATATTCCACATTTCCCGCCCCTTTGATACTGGGTGTATAAATTTTGCGTGAATACTCGTACAGTATGTTTGTTAATGCTCTACGTCGGAGCTCGTTACAATCCGTATTAGTAGTATACGGGAGAATTTTGTGCTGAAAAACGCGCGGCAAAAGATAGCGCTTTTATAATGTAACTTAACAAGTTAGGCCCAAGTACGAGTATATTATATAAGTCTCGAAAGACCACATTATTTTTAATGGTGTTTGAACTATCAATTTGTTTTAACATATGCTCGAGGGGCTCGTGGCTAAATAATAACAGCCACACGGGTCGATCGGAGTTTAAGCTACGCTTGCCGTGGTTTTTCGTGGATGGGTGACCATTCCATCCATTACATATCGAGACCCTTCCATATCTCGGAAAGTACGTTAAGCCGTTGGTCCCGGCTGTCATTCTTAGGTCAGATAGGCAGTCGCTTCATGTAAAATACAGGAATTCAGCTGCATCCGGTTAGACTGGGAGCCAACCCCAACATAGTTGGGAAAGGCAGATTTAACCACCTTTGAACAAATGTTATTAGTTATTTAGAGCGTGTCATGAGTCGCCACGGTACGAATTGTAGAGAGGAGAGTGACACGGGAACATTCGAGTGGTTTAGTCCATGTTCTACCACCACAATCTTTACTCTCGACCATGTTGAACCCCTAAATGTTTCCATGTTCAACCCCTGGGTGCCGCCGCCGCCCCGCGTCGCAAGACGCACCGCAAGACGCACCTCCCTATGTCGTGGCCCTTGCCTTAAAGCTTTTCTTATATTATGTTTGGCTTAATAAACCGTACCTACAAACGCAGCTGTAACGCCTTAATTCAACAACCTCATACTCCCATCGCTAAATCATTTACACGGCTCTGAAAATACCCACAAAAATGCCACTAAAGGAAACGGTTCATTCAGATTACGCACGATATTTTCATATATGGCCTACTGCCATAAAATAACTATAAAAATTATATTTATAGTGCCAGCTATATGCTACAATTAGAGAAACAGTCGCTCCCCATTATTATTAAGTGTTGCCACCGAAATAATTATGAATTTATGACGGAAATTCCCTAGTGTTGTTAGAATTTGGTGTTATTTGTTTGGTTTTAGTTATTAGCTCTGTGTAATTAAATTTGTGTGAATTAATAGTTTCTACTTGAGTACAATTAACTGCTATAGAAATGCCATTTATGATTATTATGGTTTTTAATGATTAATTATTAACATATTTATTAACCATCGTTATTATAAATATTTTTTAAGTTAATTTATTTTAAGTTTTTGAATGATTTTTTCTTTTTTTCTTTTTATTACGGACGCTTTTACGAACGTGCACGTCTTTCTACATTGTTCTCACATGCATAATTTCAAAATGAATGATGTACTTAACCAATATTTTGCATCACATTTTTGATTTAAAAGAGTGTCCCTGGAGTTTCTTGCCCGTTCTTCTCCATAGGTACCTAATACGCTTTTGGAATGGGCTACTAGCTTCATATTTTTGACTGACCGACCCCTTGACAATTCAAAAGTGCCTGTAAATGGTTTAATTGAAGAAATTTAAAACTTGCATTGAACGCACACTATGTAGACAAGCATACTGTAAGCTGGATGATTATATCGTAGATAAAAATGCTTGGCTAAATGCTGGTCCTGCTCCACAGCCACTTGGGCTCACTAGTTAAAAATGAAAAAAATTGGTAGAGTTGCTTCCCCTTTTTTATTTTTTCTGACTACGAACTTATTGTTTATTTTGTTTTTTTTTTATTAACTAAGTTTTAATTATTGAATACTCCAATAGATAATATTGATTTTCTTTCTTTTGGTGGTAATATTCTTGCAAACTATAGTTTTGTATAACTTAGACGCATTTTTATTTTCAATTTTTGTAAATGTGAGTACCATGGAGTCGTTTTACTATGTTATTATGTTGATTTTGACTTGAAAGAGCAGGGTAGTTGAGAGTATGTCATGCTCACTTAAATGTCTCGCTGATGGTGGCGAGTGTGTTGGATCATTTGGTTCCCTACAAAATGGTTGAGCTGGATGGTGCTGATCCACGCGTCATGTTCGTGAACGGGCGCCGTCAGTTGAGACTGGTCATCTCTTATCTGCCAGGGCTTGTTTTTAATCGTTTTTGATTTATATATATATATATTTTTTTTACATTGTTCTCACATATAGAATCAACAAGAGTAATGTACCCAGGATTTTGTAATTTCTATATTTAAAAGAGTGTCCTTGGAGTTTCTTGCCCGTTCTTCTCCATAGAGATCTACGTTTTGGAATGGGCAACTAGCTTCAACTTTCTGACTAACTGACTCTTTGACAATTCAAAAGTGCCTGTAAAGGGTTTAATTGAAATAAATGCTTTGAGTTTGAGTTTGAGTCTTGTATACAGTGCATATTAATTTTATTTTTGTCTTCTAATAACAGTTCCAAACTACGGTCAAAGCAGTTTTTGAAGTGAACAGAAAAGATTAGCTGCAGGTCTCCTGGGCGTTATCCGTAAGTAATAGGTATCCCAGGACATCCACGGGTAAAGCCTCGTGCAGACTAGCGCGGCGCGATGGCGCGACGTGACTCGCACAATACAATTTCTAAGAAAACTTCACGGTATAACAATAACCGGTGTCGCGTCGCGCTAGTCTGTACGAAGCTTAAGGTGTATTTGATCTTTCGGAAACCATGCCAAATAACACAAAATCCACGTTATCAATAATTACTACACTAACCCTAACTTACTAAATAATATTACTAGCTGCGCTCCACGGTTTCACCCGCATAAGTCTCGATCCCGTGGGAATATCGAGATAAAAAGTATCCTATGTCCTAACCCAGGTCATGGTCTACCCATGTGCAAAATTTCATTAAAATCCATTCAGCCGTTTTAGCGTGAGCGAAAGCTAGTACTAATCTAGTTGCTATTGTATTTAAATAGGCTGGAAATAAAACAAAACCTATTCTTTGAGCGTTTAAAATCGGGCATTTGCTTTCAGAACTGTTTACTACGCAACGTTAGACACGAATTAATGGTACACTACACTTTGTGGGTAAACTGTAAACATTCACAATTCCATTCACCATTATGTTTGGGCAGCAGTCAATCAAGTCGATCTATCAAAGTCTTGCTTTGACATCTCTCGAGCTACGTTACACGCTATTTTATGGTTTCAATCAGATCAATGATGCCTTCTTAGTTCATCGACCCAAGAATCTTTTCATATTTGACTCATTTATAAAACTCCCACCTTGTCCTCATGGGGGTAGGCAGAAACTACACAACGGAACCTGCTACGATCCTTACATACTCTTTTTGCTTTGTTTACGTTCATACATCTGGTCATACACGCACGCCGGTTGCGCGTGCTACGCATCTGACCTTACTGAAGAACATCACCAATAAGGTCACTATTATGTAATTGTTAACTCATCTTTTACAAAAAGACAGCTAAAACCCATTCACATAAAAAAAAAACAGCCTGTTACTGTCCCACTGCATGGCAAAGGCCTCTTCTCATACAGAGAAGGCGCGAGCATGGATCACCACGCTTGCTCAAGACGGGTTGGCGATTTCAGACTTATATTAACTATAAGTCCAGGTTTCCTCACGATGTTTTCCTTCACCGATGTCAGTAAAGTCCAAGATAAACTCAGAAAGTACATATTAATTGATAAGGTCACATTGGTACGTGCATGAGAGGCGAGGCCTTAACCACTGAGTCATCACGACGATAAGTTAGGGACTGCCCAATAACAATGTGAAATTAAATGAAATTGTTTATTCTGTAAATAGGATATTGGAATCACTCTATGAATAGTAATTTAAAAAAAATGCTAGATGAGTTCAGCGTTTCCTATCTGACTACTCTGAGAAGTAAGGCCAAAACAAACTCAGAGGTCACAGTCTCTTTTAAAGTCCAGACATATCTCTGGCCAGGTCAGGCCATATGAGGACTAGTGTCTGAAATGGTCTTTTGAGAAAAGAACCACACGGATTTGAGTGGACCTGTCCAGTCAGTGCAAGTCAGTCAATAACTGGAGCTCAACTCCGAACTTAAGGAGCTTAACTCGACGAAAAATACCAAAGAAAGGACATTTGGGTAGGCCGCATAAACTACTCAAACTGCCAGACCATCATTAAAACTAACTAAGAAAGCAGAAACTTATGAGAAAATTAAAATAGAAAAATATCCACATTGTCCTCACTTTCATCATTTCAGCCATAGGACGTCCACTGCTGAACATAGGCCTCCCCCAATGATTTCCAAATTGGCCCTTTGGAAGCGACCTGCATCCAGCGGCTTCCTGCGACCTTTATTAGGTCGTCTGTCCACCTTGTGGGTGGACGTCCTACGCTGCGCTTGCCGGTATGTCGCCTCCATTCCACATTCTCCATTTCACATTCACAAAAATTCAAATAATATAATACTTCTTCACAAAAAACAAAAGAAATCATGTCATTTTGTACGTAATATTGTAGACAAATGTTTATAAAATATAATCTACATCTATGGGACAAGTTGAGTTTTGGCCCACCGATGTTTTTTTTTTCATTGCGATGTGGTGACACACAAAATGAAATCTCAAACTTCACTTCAATTCTTAAGCCTCGTATTCAGAAACCAATTTTAGCACAAAGCGAATGAAAGCGAAATTAAAACAGTTCGGGATACATGAAATTAATATACCAATTCATTTATGAGAATTTTAATTGACACGGAACTTGATACCTATGAAAAGCCTTTTGGAAATGTACACTAGTATTTCAAGTCTCAAAATAATCCCAATACTAAAAACCAATGAACATAACTCAACAACTGGACTCTTATCTTCAATTTATTCCTGCGATGTACCAAGGAGATTTTTCTAAAGGGATTTGTTCCAACATCTGCAATACTGCCCGCCCCCACGCGAATTTACCGTGAGCGTAGTACGTGGGTGTGCTAAGACGTGTACCTATTATTCTTCTGAAGCTATAGTTCAAGTGTACTTTGCTGAAAAACTATGTTGCAGCTTGGATAAGTTTCCACAAATATGTGCTAAAAGAAAGAAAGACAGAAAAATATTTTATTTGGGACACGCACAAAAAAATACAAACAATAAAAAAGGAGCATGCTACATACAGGAATTTAGTAAACATGGAAGATGGCCCTTCGATGGTAGCTATTATCTACTCACAGTACAGATATGGTTCCAAGTGACAAAACCAGCTGATAACGTAGTCGTGTTAGCATCTACGTCGTCGTGTTGCTGTTTTTATTTTGCTATATTATCTATGTATATGTGTACAAATCTTTAAACCTGACTTGGTTTCCGTACGTCATTTTCGGGTAACCACTGAAAATCATAGTGCTATACTATGATTTTCAGTGTTCCCCCATAGCACAGCATCATGCTGTGTGGAAGCCTTCTTGTCACATTCACGACGTGCAGCTAATATTTCTTTTCTGTGAGATTATAGATCTATTTTGTTTTTATTTTTTCCTTATTATTCAAGTTGACTATCTTTTTGCACGTGTTTATGTGACAAATAAATCTACTTTTCTTTTTTTCTTTCTTTCATCTGAATGTGCACACTCATATATGGTATTCCTCTTTAATGTGCAGTCGACCTCGTAATTAATTTATCACCATAAGCTTGAATGTCACTTGCACGTCATATTTGGCTATTTGACTTAGTGACAGTTAGATAGTGTCAACCTTAGTGAAGTTTCAATAAATTGGGAATTGTTGTCAAGAGGTCGGCTGCACTGAATATGACACATTATTGTCAAAAGCGCCATTATGATTCGCAAAGTTAATATAACCAAATGGCAGGTGCCTGAAGTATAATTCTACCCCACTTCTGCAATCCCACTAAATAGGAGTTTTCAAATAAAGCAGGTTAATCAGGTGCTTGTCATTCTGCTCAAGTTGTAAGTCTACTAAAGGAAATTGCCCATTAGTTTCAGTTGACACTACAATGCCGATAGCGCCACTCTTGGTACTTTCTCGCTCGTGTTCAATTCTTCTAGAATATTTGCAAAGTACCGACCGAGATGTAAGTGATACTATTTGTCGGGAACAATTCCAATTAACTTTATAAAAATATTCTTTTTTTCAACAAGAGGTCCCGGTAGTGCTATAGTTTTCTAAAAAAGCGGTGGCCGCTACATAAAGGTCACAGTGACGACTGTCATGAAAATTATGAAAAACACTCTAGGAAAATACACCAACATACTTTCGTAAATAACGTTTCAGGGACGTCATTCGCCCGTAAATTGCGGACGCTATGTGGCGGGCACTGCAGTCTTAGAAAACCGTAGCTTAAAATCTTCAAATTGTAAAAGATCTCATTTACCAAATCGTTCGCTTACTGAAGTGTCATAGTGTGTACTACTTCTTTCATACTCGTAATATCGTTATCTAAAAAAGATTACTTTCTAGCATTCATATTTCTCCATCATTCTTCCAAAAACACACTACACTCCACTACAAACATTATAACACAGTTTGGACTGAAAAACTGAATTTATACCACCGTTTGGTCACGATAAAATGCACCTGTTCTCCTTTACCGATCCAAATATTATAAACAGATTTTCGTTCGACTTACTTCTCGTATACACATCTACCAATGGATTTTGAACTCTGTTTTCTGATGTATATGGTTGGAAATCAATTGATGGTGAAAGGACTTTTTGGGTATGAAAGTTGGTAAGTGACCAGTGAATTTGTGAGGGTTCGTTTGCACGTGATTCTTAAATATTATTGAGACGTTCTGCCGATCGATAAAGAAGACTGCTCGGTTTTGAATTGAGTGAGTTTCTATGCGTTTATTGGTTTGAAAATGTCAGTGAGAAGATATAATAAAGTTATGTGCTATCTTCCCAATATATTAATTAAAGGAGCGACTTGGGAATATTTGATTCACTAGTGTAGTGTAAAGCATTTTCATTCAACGCCCGATGTTATGAAACTTTTATGTAGCTTTTGAACGACTTGACTACACTACAGCTTGGAAAATAATCAAACAGAACCCAAATGAAAACACAGACTGTACGGTTATCGTATTTTCGTTTAGGTCTCTTACAACCAGGAATTTGGCGTGAACAAACAGCGTCATCCAATCAGAAATCTATCTCATATTTAACATCGAAATTTAGAGCGGGATTTTAAACTTGTTCCGCATCCCCGGTTAGCAGTAAAACTGTCGTAAAATAGTCTAACATGTCGCCTCTAACCTACAGAATCAGAGGTGGCGAATCTTTTGTACATGAAAAGAAATGAAATAGTTTATTCTATAGTTAAGTAGTATATCGGAATCACTTTTGCAAGTCATATAGCTTGATTAAGTCGAGATTTCCTATGAGAAATGGCGAAACTAAATCAGGGGTTGACCCCTGAGTTTTTGTTGTGCTATTATCTCTCTTTCTGTCTCTCTCTCTCGTCTCTTTTAAATTTCAGACATAATCTTGATCAGATCATGTAAGGACTATGTAGATTAGTTTCTGAAATGGCCTTTTGAGGAAAGAACCACACTGGTACATGTCCGTACTATAAGGTAGTAGGTACACAATATCGAAGTTTGCTCAAACTCCAACCATCACTTGCTGTTAATTTTTGAGTTGTTAACTGATGAGGAAACTATGACGATATTAATGGGATTACTGACTAAAATGATAGTTATTGATGGATGACGGACAGGTAGATGGGCGCTCCATAAAAAGCCAGGGCTGGTTCATAGATGACTGGTCTGTGAAAACTCGTGGATAAATAATTGATCTCAATTATGTACAAATAAGGCACTTTTGAACGTCAACTCCACCGTTACTCGCTCACTCGTTACCGGGTCGATAGAAGGTTAAGCTAGCCTTGCTGCGGTCGGTTCGTGGATCGGTGACCATCCATATATCGGGAGCGTCCGTGCCTCGGAAAGCACGTTAAGCAGTTGGTACCGACTGTCATTCGTAGATCTTTGACAGTCGGTACGGGACTTTGGGTTTCTGACTACCCAAAGTTCTGACAGCCAGACCAGGGTTGTGAAGGTCAGATAGTAGCCATGTAAAATACTGGTATTCAGGTGCATCCGGTAAGACTGGAAGGAACCCAACAAAGGCGAGGCAGATTGACAAAATATACAATGGGTGGCCTTATCGCTTTCCGCGATCTCTTCCAGGCAATCTTGGAATGGACAGTGATTCATCATTATCCGAATTGACTAGCTAGGTTACATAATTGAACTCATAATTGAAATTCTACCATATAATTTGTATTAGCCGTGGTCTCAGCATTCACTTCCTTCTTAGCCATATCATCATACTTGGTTATTTGAACCATATGAAAGTAAAACCAGAAAACTTTACTTAGACAACATCACGCCTGTATTGCCCCAAAGAGTTAGGCAAAGGTTTACTTATAGTAAACTCATTATTTCGCCGGTTATGTTTAAGTCCCATGTAGGCGAACATATTGCCATCAACTGGGCACAAATCCACCGGGCACAATTTTACTTCGAATAAAAGAAATACGAAAGAAAATAAAATTGTTTGTTCTACACAAATTAAGCAATAAACATTAAATACACACATTAATACAAATTAGCCAAAAATAGTACTCAGGGCAGTGTTTCGCAAGAGCAAATATTTTCTCTCAAGACCTAAAGTTTTCCATCCCTGCTTGATACTATCTACAAACGAGGACAGTGTTAGAAACCTCATTCCGTTAGCTTGTTTATTTTGTTCCCACTGCGGATCGAATTTTCGGTGGAATTGAAAACAGGTGGGATTTTAAAAGTAAAACCTTTGACCTTGATGTGATTTTTACGGGTTAGAATGTGAAAGAATCGGGTTTTGTAACTGGAATGTTTGTTGATTACAGATTTGGTGGTATTAAGACTGACAGTACGATTGCCAATGGATTATATGAATGGATTCTTTTTTTTTGTATTCTTTCCTTTTACTTGTGTGCCTTTTAGTTTGTGCTAGATAAGTGTATTTTCTTTCTTTTCTTTCTTTCTTCATATGTAAGATCAAAAACTTGCTATTTCCTCGTT
Source organism: Xanthia togata (assembly GCA_963853775.1). Classification (NCBI taxonomy): domain Eukaryota; kingdom Metazoa; phylum Arthropoda; class Insecta; order Lepidoptera; family Noctuidae; genus Xanthia; species Xanthia togata. The sequence continues at coordinate 5,634,928 of OY970798.1, read as the reverse complement.
GGTCTAGTGCAGTGGTCGGCAAACCGCGGCTCTTTGGCCCATAGAGTCAATGAGAGCGATGTCGATGTCACAAATGTTGATGAGAGCGAGCGTAAATACGCGCGGGGGATGCAAGATAAAGTTTTATTCGAAATTCAAACTATATTTCATACATTTATTTCCAAAGTATTTTCACCAAAAATTAACAGGACATCAAAATTGAATCATTTACTGTACCTTTCACAGTTTTCCACGGTTAACTTGTTAATAAGTAAGATATGCCTTCATCATATTATTATCAGCCGATATGATGATGATGTTGAAGGCATCCTACTTCTTAGCAAGTTAATTTTAGGCAGCGTTGTGGAGTGAAACAGGATAGCAGTTTTAAGGATTAAGAAAAGTGTTTTGAGACAGTTTGGACACACATAAATAATATTTGGCTCTATTGTCTAATGAATTTGGTGACCACTGGTCTAGTTGTTGTAAAGACTACTGCTGAGCATAAGGTTTTTTTATTAAAAATCTAAAACATAACTGGCGCAATGTGGTTGGACGATAGGTACTCCTCTGCCTAACCTATCGGCTATTACAGGCGTGATCATAAGAATAACAGTTTACTCTCTTAGAAGAAAAAGTTTTCATAGAAAACAAACAGACGTCATAAATTGATCTTAAACATTCAACCCACTTGAAGCCTTAAACTTGAAACTATAAAATGCTAAATTGCTTGTAGCATAAGGATTGTGGATCAAAACTTGATGTATGCAATGCGTACGATGAACTCCGGAGTTGACGTTTGATGTGAACTTTTAAGTGAATCATTGAAATGATACTGTATAGGGATTCTACAAGAGACTGGTGGTCTAGCCGTCTTAGAACATTCACCTATTCTAGGGCTGTCAAGAGGATTTTCATGTTTCCATTTTCACTTTACCATCTTGTTATTATTATTATTATAAGCCTGTGTTGTCACACTGCAGGGCAAAGGCGTCCCTTCCATCTTTCCACTTTTCCCGGTCTACTGTGATAGCGGGCCAATCGTTTAAGGAGTCCAGCTCATCCCGCCGTCTCTTTCTGCGCCTGCCGCGTAGTCATCCACTGAGTGGTGATTTTTGCATATTGCTGCTCTGACATGCGACAGATGTGGTCAGCCCAGTTCCACTTAAGTCCAACAACTGTGCGGCCAGTGTCCGCTATTTGTGTTTTGGAACGTAGTATGGAGTTCCTAAGGCGGTCTGTGAGATTGACACTTAGCATGCGTATTAGTATTTTCGTCCATAGCCCGTTGGCAGACTCCAATAGCGGACTTTTGACGAGACCATGTCTGCACTCTGTAGGTGAGAGTGGGAAGATCTAGGACCAGGGTGGGAGATCTTGTTATTAATTATTTTAGAGTAAATTTTGGCTGCCTGAACAGCACTAAAAGTGACCATATAAAGATCGTGCAGGTGTTCAGGCATAGTGGATAAGCTTGATTTCATTTCTGAAATAATCACTGTTACTTTTTGGGATATTTTGAAACTTAGTCAATTGATAGATGTTAATCACCCGATTGACAGAAAGTGAAATCCAATATTCTTGGGAAAACGCAAAGTTGATTCCTAAACAGTAATATAATCGGCCTTTGTCCATAAACATAACCAGACCTACAAAATATACTTGAAGTTTATTAAAAAACTGTACCAGCTTAAAATTAGATCGTCAGTGTCAAACTGGCAGTTGACAAAATGCTTGAAATTAAAACTTGTTTGAAAAGGTCAGGTTTAAAGAATCTATTTTGTTGTAATTGGATTCGTACTTGAAAGAAATTATTTGGAGTTTAAAACGAACTTCGTTTTCCCACCGAGCTTAAGCGATCGTTTCCCTAATTCCTTTTTTCTTGTTCGGAATAATTTGAAGTTTTCAATATTCCTTATTTTATGCATTCATTTTCTGAACATAGATCCCTTATTTTAGGTCAGTCTATGTACTTATTATAGTACTTTGAAGTACGCAGGTGACACAAATTTATCCCATTTATACTTTAATCCAAATATTTAAAGACACACAGCTGAGTAAAAAAATGGTATACAAGGGCAAAAATCACATTCTCTAAAAGTGGATCTTTTATCCAACATTAATTGTCGTTTATGAAAACCTCGAACGACACTAAGAGCAGTATCAACCATGCCAAAAATGGTCAACAAACAGTTAAAAGATGTAGGTTCCACGGTTGGTTGACACTTCCTGTGACCTAAAGGCTGGCGGCTTGTCCGGCATGAATTTTACCCGCCATATTTTAATTTGATAATCGTTTTCTAATTAAGTTAAGATAGGTATCATATTGTTATTTTTACAACAGCTAGTTTTCATATGTCCTTGGTAGACATTGCGCCAACCCTTATAGAAACTGACCACAGCACGGAGTACATTTCACTCCGCCCTCCCAGCTTGTAACTAATGAATAAAGAGGGTTGCATGTTAATAAGTTCTGAGATTTTATCACGTACAAGTTACTTGGGAGATTTTCTTCTAATTGCGAGGTTAGGTAAAGTTGTGGGTTTAGTAATTGTATTAGGTCTTGTTTCTAGTTTTGTGTGGCTTCTTATAAGGCTATCGTTATTTTCATAAAGAAAGAATTTTCATCAGAAAGGTTTGGTCATATTTAGGTTTCAGAACATCAAACTGAACAACTTTCTCCATGAGACCAACATCGTAGTCGCGGATAAAATGTCATTGAAATTTTGTCTTGCGATGTTAGTCAGACACATTTCTGATACACGCTGTAGAAACCCAAGAAATCCTTGTGTTCCTAAGCGCCTGGTAGTATTTTACGAGTCTTTTTGGTTTAATCATCGTCGTATGCCTAACCTTTTTCTATATAAGTTTCTATGTAAGTAAGGGTCGGCTTCCAGTCTATCCGGATGAAGCTGAAATACCAGTATTTTTGCTTTATAAGAACGGTTTATTTCATCAATTGGTGATATTCGTTGATAAATACAATCATTTTACATTTACCATTAATGTCCTTTATGTCACCGAGTTTGTCATCTACACCTTCTAACACTTTCACAAACACTGTTTACAAAAACCATAGGTACACAATCAACCAATACATCCTTTGTTATTACTATGCACTGCGTCATAACATTCTTAACATTCTTTAGTGCGCCATGTTTTTGATTTTACTACATATTCTTGTACTTGTAACTTGTACCAGTGCTTGTAACCAATAAGCCAAAACGTCAAACAAACAGTTTTTTGACAGTTGCGCGCACAGATTGTATTATGTCTGCGGCGCGTGAGTCGCCGACGCTATGAAATGTTGCCACTTTAAATATTATATTTTATTGTAGTTAGAACTATTGTGTAAATTGTATTTATTTTTTTTGTCTTATTTTGTTATTTCTCTCTATGCTGCACCGGTTGACGTCATCACGTCAACGCCGGTTGTCGCTGAAAACCAGCGCTGGGGCTTTGTCTCGCATAGGGTCCCAGCATTATGCTGAGCGATGGCCGTTTTGCGTGGATGTGACGCATATTTTCCTCCAATTTGTTATTTTCGTGTTTTATTTGTTTTTTTTTCCTTGTTTGCGTCATATTTTACCGCAAATAAACGTATTTTCTTTTTTTTTCTTCTTATATTTGTCTAATAATTTATTTCGATAAGGCACTTTTACACGTCAAAACTTACAAGAAAATGGAATTGATTCTAGATGCCCCTTCCAAAAGGTAATTTCGTATAGAGAAGAATGGGCCAGAAAATCCATAGTTACTCTTTGAAAATATTTAATTATCCAAGGTCAAACCAAATTAGCCAGCGAAACCGCATAACCGATGGGAATCGATATCGAGAAAAAAAATGATGTTTTTTTTTAAGGGTCAACTACTTAATCACCTTGTTCATGATAATCCGAAAAAAAACGGTTTCTACGCAAAACAGAGAACATTTTTGAATTAAATGCGACTCAAAACAATAAAAAATGCAGTAAACATAACAACAGCTGACCCATTAATATAATACGACTATGCAAACTTTAAATACAGTCTTATAGTCTCATAACTTTTGCCGTCCACTGTTCATTTCAGAAATTGGATAACAACTGAAGTAAGCTACAATTAAGTCAATTCATTTCAATTGTCCGTCTTCAATGGCAACAGTTTGTTAGTTTTAGTGCTATCAACGTTTCATGGAGTATCATGAAACGTACCTATTTGGAGTAATTGTTTTTGGGGAGATAGTTTTGTGGAAAATTGTTCACTTTACTCGATGGATCGAGGGTAGTGAAATTAAATAGTGATCATATACATATACTCATGCTAAAATAAAAGGAGTTGTGGGAGCTTATTGTGTAGTGTTATTAGCTAAGACTTTGATACATCCCTCCGCCATTTCAAGAATTCTATACTATATATTCTATTACGTCAACACCGGTTGTAGCTGAAAACCAGCGCTGGGGCTCTGTCTGGCGTGTGGTCGTAGCATTACGCTGAGCGATGGCCGTTTTGGGTGGATGTGACGCATATTTTCCCTAAACTTGTTTATTTTATTTTGTGTTCTTTTTGCGTCTTGTTTACCGCAAATAAACGTATTTTTCACCAAGCGGTTACACCGCCACATACGAACTACGCATCAAAGACATGACGTTACACAAATCCTGCATCGCGCAATTAGAGTTTACCGCGCGAACGGCATTAAGACTATCCGACATCAACAGTTGGGCAGTCGGCCCGCCAGACACAACACCTGTCTGGTCGGAGGATCCTCCCTTTTCTATGGTGGATGAGTGAACTTTACACCCTGTTCCTCATACCACTAAAATAATTATTATAAAGAGGTAATATTTGTGAGTTTGTATACGTAGTAGCTAATCTTCGGAACTACTGAACCGATTCCGAAAATTCTTTTACTAATGAGAAGGTATAGTACTAACGAGTGTCGTAGGATATATTTTATCTTAAAACAAGAAATTTCATGCGGATGTAGTCGCAGGCAGACGCTAGTGTATTAGAAGAAAGCCATTTGTGAAATGAGAAATTCAGGCTTAGAATTTCATAAATAGAAGTTAAAAGTCTTCATAAACATTCAACGCTCCACGTTAAATAAAAAATAATAAAGGAAAAAGTGGACTTGTGTCGGTAAATAATTTGTGATTCATTTCTTCCAAAATACGTAGACAAAAAGCCATGAAAAATTCAAACATCGGTGCTTGAAAATCTAAAGATAGAGAGACCTTTGTCAACATTGAAAGTATGTTAAGCTCCCAGATCGCTTTCCCGAAAAATGAACCCGAAAGGATCTAACAAAAAATAAACGATTAATCCTTCAAGTACCTAATTCAAAAGATCCTGCCATTTTTTATCTGACAGATTTTAAGTTCAGGGGGATCCCAACACGAGGAAGGTCTATCTCATCTTAATAAATTCCTTTGATACTGGTAATTCTCATGATTGGAATTGCAAATTTTTGCTAAGTGGACTCTTGATTTTTGCTTTAACATAGCCCTTCGACTGTGGGAGGTCCGCGTCGGACCGTAAAAATTTGGATACCCTCTGTTAAAGGTCCTTTCGGGGGTCGCGCGTGATTACGGCGTGTCTGGTTAAAACGACGATATCTCCGAAATTACGTTAGTTAGCTCGCTACCAGTTATATTATTGGAATCGTTATTAAATTAGCTTACAAGATATGTATACATTAGTATAGTTTTGCCTTGTAATGTATTAGTAATTGTAATGTATGTTCAGTGTGAGGGAATATTTCCCAGTTTTTCGTGTTAGGGTCATTATAATTAAAAAAATAAACCATTACTTTAAAAAGTGTTTGTTAAATTTCGATAAATACACCCTATTTCACATAAATAAAACAAAAGAACACACCATCCTATACATTTTTTTCATGCCACAAGCAAAACAAAAGAATGACGTAATTTGCACGTGCGGCGTTCCGAACAAAACAATGGGTATGTTTACGGTTCTATTCTGAGAACGCGATAAGCCTAGTGGCTTGGGTTTGTTATTTATAATAATGTTTGGCCCTTAAACTTATTAAATTCAAAGTCTCAGCTGTTTGAAGTGTTTAGTTTAACAGTATCGGCTAACCGAACCCAACACTAAAAAACGGGCGCAAAAAACACCCACTCAAACTTTGGATCACTGTTTAAATTCTGTTGCCTAAATTTGAAATCTAAATCAACATTCTACATTTTGAAGATATTTACAAATCGATAGGCACATAAAAAAGGCATGCTGCCTAATAAAAAAAATACACAAATCAACAATCAAAACGAACAATTTCAAAAAAAGAATCACAAAAAACACAAGTACTTAAACAAGGATGATGGAAAATATGGATGCGGCCAATACTGTCACATTTAAACAAGAAAAATATAATTTTAAATCAAAAACATTTTACGTACTTGTACATAATATTATTATTATTTTAAGTATTTTAGCGTATATATTATGTATAAATTAGGTAAATAAAAAAAATAAAAAAAACTTAAAAACGAAGCAGTCCTCGTTGTGGTCTTCGAGTGAGAAGAAAAATTAAAAACATGTATGCCTTTCCTGTGACAGACAGACAGACAACGAAACAACAAACAAACAACCAATCTTATGTATATATACATGCACACACGAACACACACACACCCAGCTACTATATTTTCAGTTCCAATACGTTCAACAGTCAGACTCGATTTCAACCTCCTTTTTTGAAGTCGGTTAAAATCACGAATAAAAAAAAAACTCAAAAATATAAATATATAAATATAAAAAAATATTCGAATTCAAATCTCGGATGCCGCATCCATATTTTCTATGATCTATAAAATCGTACAAGATGGCGGTTTATCCCTGTTCGTGATTGGTCCGTTCGGACCGATGACTAAATGAAATTTTCATTTCAATAATTTCGCTACTAAAATACTTTAATATTATAATTAAACGCCTAATATCAATAATACGATACATAAACACATACGTAACAACCATATTTTGCATTTCTGCTAATAGTAATACCGCGAAAATACCACGAAATGTTCGTCGACCACGCTTCAAATGTTTTCCATGTTTGTTGAAATGACTATTTCTGCCCGAAATCTTTATGAATTACACTGTTTAAATAATCAAAAATGGTTATTACTTACCCAGGCATGTTATATAACTCGCAAACCACACACAGTACACTCACAATAAAATATTTTTAATATTTACGTAAACACGGCGCGCGTGCGAAATCTCGACTGCGGAGCGGGTGCGGGGCTCGTATGTTGTCAGTTGGTACCGCGTCATTCGGTATGTTACAGACTTGGACGGAGTTAATATGTCTTTCTCATTTCGTCTTCTAGACTCTGTGCAAGTTTAAACGAGATAGGCACAGTTTTAATATGCCATTTATGTCAAAATATGGGACAGATAAAAACACGGTCCGCGTCGGACCTGCCACAGACGATACCCAAATTTTGCCGCCCGACGCGGACCTCTAACAGTCGATGGGCTTTGAACGAAAAACAAGAAATGTTTCCAAAACAACGGGCATTTGGAACGCAAATTTTCAATATTTTGGTGCGAAGTTTTGAAGTGGAAACGCGGGCACGCAATTTGGCTTGTGAACTTTTATTCAACGAATGGAAACAAAGACTGAATGGTCTCAATAACTGGAGGGCTGTCCTTTCGAGATCAAGTTTTCCAGTAATGATAAACAAGTCCTAGTGTGGAAAAAAAAATGAACGTTTTACAGAACCATATGTCCACGGAACAGACCGTTTTGGGGACCCAAGTGTTATGGTATGGGCGGAAATAAGCTTGGTAGTTACTTACGCTTACCATCGGACACCAAGTACTTACAATCGGACACCAAATACTAATCAACTCTTATCGTCTCTTTATCAGTGATAGTGTAGAGAAGTAGGCAGAGCTATTTTGGTTCAATGACCGCAAACGTTGCTGTTAATATGGACATTCCCCGGGATTTTAACTGAAACTCCGGGATTCGAAAAAATATGAATTGATTTTTTAAGGATAAAAGAAAGCTCGTCTTATGTATTGGCAGTGAGCACACGACGTTGTCAAACTAACATCAGCGACGCTTTGCTAATTTCCAATGCACACACGCGCGATGTTGCCGCTCAAGTGTAACGCGTGACATGACTAGTTTGTAACGGCTTTGATACGAGTACTTGTTTATACAAAAAAAATACAGAATTTTTCTATCAAATCCCGGGATTCCGGGAGTGTCCATATTAGGACAACGTATCGCAAGTACAACAAATAGCTCTACCTACTCCGATCACTGCTCATCATCCACACTTTAGTGAGATTAACCATGTTTGCTTTCAATCTTACCAATACGCTAAGGACCATCAGTCTATCAAATATGATCGATGGCGTTCATCGAACAACTTTACCAATGTGTGTCGAGGTCAGTCCTACTAGGGATTGCTGAACCTGATCACATGTGTTTGTAACTAAATTCTAACACCGCCTATAGAACTAACATCATCTACAATTTCATATAATATTTGTTGCTTCTCAAATTCTAATAGCTTCTGAAAAAAACCTACGCAAAGGAAGAAAACAATAATATCTGTGTTCAACGATTAAATTGTTATGTATTATAATTGATAACTCAATACATTTAAAACTAATAATTGTTGAAATTATGGAGTTCGTAAAATTAATTGTTCTAAACTGAATGTATTAAAACAATTGTTAATTAATTTGCCCTTTGTAATCGGTTTATGAATAGTTTCAAAATAGTTTCATAGTTATTCAAATACCATTAATAAGGGAAAGAAACCTTACAATATCGTGTAAAGATCTGTGGCCTCTCTGAATAGAATTTTGATGGTGATCCCTCAGTGATTATTGCGAAATTTGCGAACGAAACTGTCATGAAAGACACCCTTAGAATATGGACTCCTTTATAATTAAGCAAGTAGGTACTTACGTTCATAATAGTTAATCATGCCATAAAGGAGAAATTACTGGTCAAGAAATGGTTAGAGGAAGTTTCATCAAGTGCATCTAACTTTGTTATTGACTTGAGTATTTATGTGATGGTACTCATCAAAATAAACGAATTTATTTTACTTCAATCTTTTCTTACAAGATAACTAGAAATTTAACAAGGACCAGAAATTCGAGTTTGCCCTAAGTTGTTTTTTTAAAATTAAATTGTGTTTTACAATAGTACGAAAAACTTTTATTTACGTTTGATGATTAACTTGTTATTCCGAAAATACGTATTTCGTGTTGTATCAACGTATGTTAACTAAATAGGTATTATGTGGACCAAGTTTGTTACTGATATCGTCGATACAAATATTATTCCACTTCAAACTAAGTAAAGGTCAAAACGGGACAAAATCGAGCTTGGAACACCCTAGAGCTTTTCACCAGATGACATTACATTACTCCTCTTCACTCTGCCGTCCATGTAAACCCGGATACATAAAGTTTTTCCGTAGACTGTTTTCACCGAAGGTTCCGGCTTATCTGCGGGGCGTTCGAACGTATGTAGAGCTCATAAAACTGGTTTATGTGTGACCGCAACCGTCTGTACTATGTGGATGATGTCTTAGTATTGTTTTATGATTTCTGGGGCCATTTTGTTTCGCGTTACGTTTGTTGTATTTTGTTTTAATTTATTGAGTGTTGTTGTTGGTACTAATTGTGTTAGATTAACTATTACAGAACCAGTTACACGATGCATGGGATTTGCATACCTACCTACTTAAATCGTCTTGCCTTTCGTGACCGAATTCTAAATGCACATTGAGGCCACCAACGGCGAACAGAACAGATATTACGTTATAATAACGAAGTGGAATAAACCCAATAGTTATATACTTTAAATTAAATTATATGTTTCAACAAACAAAGAGAGAAATTAAGGGTGGCCCACTTAAAAGACATATTTTTTGTGATAGTTGATTACAATTATAATAACACCCTTATCATTGATTTGGATTTATCATTAAACTTTCAGATAAATTCGGTGACACCGTTAATCCCAAACTAATTTATATAATGGCCCGAGGAAATCGGTATTTTACTTAACTGGAATGGGACAAAGTGCGGAACGCGAAAATAATTACAGCATTTAAAACGATTCGAATAATAAAATTGACTCTGAAATTTAAAAGAGACAGCTATCTACCACATAAAGTAAAATGTTTGAAGAAATTATTTTTTCTTTTCTTTTCATAAGTATTCATTCAAATCTCTGCCTTCAATCTAACAAACAGCTTAAGTCAATCTTTTAAATAAGATCAGAGAGATTTTAATGAGTTTTTTTTTGCCCCACACTAGGAATTTCTCCCGTATCGTGGGTGCGTTTACAAACATTATTATTATTGACATGATGATGACAAGATTTATGTATTTAAGATACGTGTAACTTTTTGTAACCATCACTTCTTCCGAAACTTATTCCACAATTCGTTTCACTAGCCCCTCATGACACATTACCCGAAAATATCCGAAGACAGCCGACGCATCGTATTCATTACAATCAAAAAGGAGCCAGCTATCGTGATTGGCTCAACAAACGTCTTTGATCTGTGTTTTGTAATGAATAGGTGTTGCGTGCCACCAACGATACTATCTTAGATTGTAAAGCTTGGTATTAAAATAGAATTAATCTGATTTCAGTGGGCAGAAATAATTAGCGATTTATTATTGTAGGTTCTAATACAATGATGACACAGTATTTTATCCGTTGCTTTAGTCTGTTCTGCCAATAGCGTTATTTTCATTCATTTATAAGTAGATCTTCGATCGAATCCTATTTCTGTCTATAAAATAGCTTGACTTACATTAGAAGTACGCTTAGAACATTGTCGTATTCGAAACGAACTGTGTCGTCAAAAAAGTCGCATTAATTGACAAGTAACGATTTGAACGTGACAAAATACAAAAGTGACCTTGTCGTAAAGTTCTGTTCTGTTCTAGAGATAATTATAACATAGCATCATCATAGCAGCATCAAATTTTTTATGTCACACAATATTCCCCAAATGTCACATAAGTACATCTAAGTGACAGTGGCAAGCTTTCAAATTCTCAGTACAAAAACATTATCCCGATACCATGTATCATGCAGCATTTAGGTAATTACGAACAGATCCATTTAGTAGATGAATTTCTGCATAATAGAAGTCCTATCTATCCGTGACAGGCTGTAACAGGGTATTTTGACGTGTCATACCATGTAATTAAATTAAAATGCCACAGTAGACACCAGAGACGTTAAAGCTAAAAGTTATTTTAAAGTAGAAAAAACTGCAGCTGCAGTAAAAAAAGTATTTTTGACGGTACTTGACGTTTGAAGGGTTGTTCAAGTAGAGGATGCCCCGTGACTTTGTTTACGTTGGAAATGTTATATTTTATTTTATAAATTTCATGTTATAAAGCGAATCCGGTCTTGTCCGTGTGTGGATCTAACGCGTTCATACATGGGACACAGCATCATAGAATTACCTACTTAAAATGATGAAATTGAAGATCTACTTTGCCAGTGCTGTCACAATATTCAATTTTCCCCATAATATCCTAAAATCAAACAAAGAATAGCACTCCTTCCAAAAAAAAATCTAAACTGGAGCTAAACGTAATACAACGACTTGTTCACACGGTATTCAATCGAGTTTCATCCGATAGTACGCAAACTATAGGTACTAGCGACACAATTCGATTTCACCTCGCGTGTTCCCACAACCCATATTCAATACAATGACGTAACCGATGGTATTCTCATACAAAGATTTAAATCTTTAGATTAGCACTCACCGTACAAAGTAGCTCGAAAAAGTGTCAATTGTGTAAAAAAGAACTCACACAATAATAATGGCGTTTCCATGTCAATCAAGTCAAGTCACTGCGTCAATTTGTGTCAGAGGTGTCAAAATGAAACGGAAACGCGACCATATTTTGACCCGGTAGGGGCGATCTAACGATCTAAATCTTTTATTCCTAAAGGTACCAAGAAATAAATTAGAAAACAACAATAGAAATGGATATTCGATAGCTGGTGACTCACGCTTGGGTTTTAATTCACCTTCACGACTCGCGAATCGTACAAGTAACTTGATAAGACTAGAAAAATCTTGTGATTAAAAGATTCTACATACCACTAACATGCCATGGCAAATTCAACCATAGGTTGGGAAGTTATAGTTGAAATCCCTTTGGTGGAATGTTTGGAGTAAGGTCAAAAAGCCATGGTGTTTTCAGTATGGCGTGTGGCACGCAAAGCAAGTTGCATAGACTAGCTGCATCGTAGTTGATGTCGGCCACAATATAGATTTCTTTATACCGATATACGCAATTATAACTTTTTTGCATTTGTAAGGCAGTTGATCATGGATAAGTAGTGCTATCTTGGATTAATTAAAATTGTTGAGGATATTACTCGTTGGTTTTTAGCTGGGTGGTCCATAGCTAAGAATAGCCTTGTAGCCACTTATGAATGTGTCACCGTATATGCGAAAAGAAATCTACAAGCGGACTAGAATATTTGCTGGATGATTCAGAAACTTGAAGACAATAATTTGTACTTATTGCATTCAACACACCATATTATCGCAAATAACAATTGTTTCAGCTATTTGGTGACACCGAATTTCATTACGCCATTGAATCTGCCTTCAATTTTCATTCTCAAGCATAAACCCAGAAGCCACTGAGCCTCATCTTTTGTCTTAAAAAATTTAATCTTTTCCTGCGACCATCTTATTGAAAACCAATAGATTAATTCTTATTATTAAACCATGATTTAATAGAAACTCTGAAACGGAGCCTTTCATAAATCCGTCTTTCAATAATACGGAGGAACTATCGTGGCAATTAATTAGTTCTTAGCCCCTCTTCCCTCCTTCCTCACCCCTGCTGCACCCTCGCGTCTGCCCCTCGATTTATAAGTGGCATTAGCATACAGATTGGAAAGTTATCAGCCGTTTTCAGTAGTAGTGAAACCGTATAATTCACGGTGTAAGTATTGTTTTGATACTTGCCTTGATAATGCTGAATTGTACGAAGTGAATTGTGTAAGAAATTACGAGGAAAAAGCCTTTTATAAAAATAGTATTGGCTCATAATCGCTTTGTTGAGTGTTTAATTCTTGTAGCTGCTGTGGATATAAAGCCTCGAAAACTTGCCATATATTAAGGGATTTTTTATCATGTGACCAGGAAAATAAAAAGAACAAAATAAACACAATTATTTTTTGTTCTTCTGGTTTTAGAGTTTTTATGCCCCCGTGAGCCTCTGACTTGGCTTCACGTGCCGTCGAGAAATATCTCTCAGGCATCACGATTTTTTTCCCTCACCGTTTTTTAAGCAAGTGATAATTATACAGTACGCACATGAATTCGAAAAGTCAGAGGTGCGTGCCTTGGGTTAAGCAAGGCACAATAAGCAAGCATTTCGATTTAGCAATAACATTAATTAATAAGCTCCAAAGCTTCACAGCTAAATAAATTTCACCTAATTTTTTCAATCTAATTAGGAAATCTCAAAGTTAATCAAGCGGAACTTCGCACGGGGCCCTATTAAACATTTTAGTCAAGGTTCATTGCTTTTTACAATCCTCTTCCCCCAATAAATGTCTTAGTCTTGGGCAATTTTTTCTCTGGCAGATAAACCGTTGCTTAACTTTGATTAAAAATACAGAAAACTTCTTCTTTTAAAAATATTCTTTAACTTCTGTTTTGAGATTACTTTACCCAGTTTCAGCTTTGTACGATTTCTGTTCGAAAATAAATGGTTCAGGATTTTCATTTTTTTTTTGTTTTCTTTGACGGCTTGAAAATTATTGTGTTTTAACGTTTTATACAAATGTATTGTTTGTTTCAAAGTTAGAAACTGTAGGTTAAACAGTATCTGCTACTCGGGTGAAAACTTCGCAGTTTGCAAACAGCTAGTGTAAGTTTACAGCGACAAACGTGCGGTAAGGTCGCTTGCTCGTCATCATTATTGTCGTAAACCAAACAATTGTGGGCATGAACAACTTTTGAATGTGCTTACAAAACCACCTTTTCACCATGAATAACGTGAAAATTATTTTTGAATGTTCTGAACGAGTACGAGTTGATGTAATGATAATTGTAGCCCTTCAGAAATGCAGGTATCATATTTATGCCGATGACGTCCAACTGTATTTGTCTTTCAGACCAGATGATTATGAATCAGCCATTAGAGACCTAAATGACGACCTAGTAAGAATCGCCTCCTGGTCTGATGAGAATTGTTTGGTATTAAACCCATTGACAACTAAATATATGTTGTTTGGTACGAGGCAGCAGTTGAAGAAGATACCTCAACTTAACTAATGGGTGAGCCTATTGACCGTGTGAATGAGGCGCGGAACCTTGGGTTATTTATGGACAACAGCCTTAGATTCGAGAAACACGTTGCTAACTCCGTAAGAAACTGCTTCTATCGTCTGAAACTACTTTATAAGATGAGGCCGTTCTTGTCTGAAAAGCTTCGCGAACAGCTAGTCGAAACCCTTGTTCTTTCTAAATTAAACTACGCTGATACGGTTTACGGCCCACGCTTGCTGGCTCGTACCAATCGACTTATACAAAGAGTCCAAAATGCATGCGCACGCTTTTGCTACTCTGTTCCACCCAGAAGTCATGTCACCCCCTTTCTTAACAAACACTTTATTCTCAAGAAGAAGTCGAGACGAAAGTTACATCTAGCGTGCCTGCTTTTTGGTGTCGTTAAGTCCCAGAAACCGAAGTATTTGTTCGATAAGCTTAGTTGGATGGCTAGTAGACGGGATTGCGCGCCCAGGCAATGTGCACAACAACTTTCAACACAGTCTCATAGGACAGTAGCTTTCAGAGGCACTTTCCGATACGCTGCATCTAAGGTGTGGAATAACATCCCACCGCCATTAAGGGTACTGGGCACTATCCACACGTTCAGAACACGTTTACGGCAGTATCTGATAGATTCACAACAGAAACTAGACATGGTCACCCTAAATGTTTCACTTATATGAAATGCCTACAATACTTAGCTTAAAACATAATTACGCGCCAAAACAATATTTTGTGTATGTGGATGATTGCGCACGCCCGGTGATTTCTCGTCCTTTGCGGTCCGTGGGTCGTCTTAACACGAGACTAACAGGAACGATAAGCAAAGAAAATTATCGAAATTAATGACGCTTAGGTACCTTCTTTTATATAGAGTGTATGTGGGTACCTATTTCATCTATTGTTATAGGTGCCAAAATTATGTTTTAGGTATGTTGAAACTGTTTGTACTCCCCGTCACTTGTCCATAGCGGTTCATTAGAGAACCAGCGTCAGACAGCATTTGTCGGGCATTAATGCTGAAATGAACCTTTTTGGCGCAGCCGTGAGGCAGACACTATTGCTTTATTTTTTTTTTATTTTTTTTTTTATTTTTTTTGTAAACTCATTTTTATTGTGAAAGCTACACTTACCTCGTGCCATATTTTGGTAGCAAATCATTGCCTAGTTCTTTTACCAACTGACAAAAATGGAAATTATCAACACTTCCGACACTTAAAAATCTGAGAAGAGATACTTAAAATTCATCCTCCCGTAATAGAAAGAGAATAATACCCTTTCATTACTAAGATAATGGTTAGTTGGCCCTTCGAGCGCCATTTCTGAGGGTTTATTTGCTACTAAAACAATTAGCAATAGGGAGCAACGAAGGCCGTTCGGAAATTGAGACGATATCGTTTGGACCTCGTAGATAGGTTTGCTAGTAATGGGTGAAGCTAAGTTGCGTTTTGAGACAGTTGCAATAGGGTTTAATTTAGGGTGTGAGAACTGTGAGTTTCGAATTAGCTTTGCTCTCCAATTCAATGGTTTAACACTTTGAGGGACACTTAACGCCCATATGCGTTATAACAATAAAACTTGTATTGTGTCTCGTTCATTGTCCTTGAATGCGATAAGCAACCAATCTTTTTTCTAAATTTATGTCTGTTATTTTTATGGTGTACTAAGATAAGAGTATTCTATCTATCTTATGATTCCCCAATTACTTTATATACACTGACGAACTCATAAACTGCATGCAAGTTCAGGATTACTTTTGAATTAATATTTTTCATAAGTATGCAAACTTTTTAGATTAAACTAAATGAAAATGTCGAGACTGTCCATTAATCATACAAAATACAAAATTGAAAAATAGAACTGCAGTAAAAGATAAAATTATAGCTGGCAAAATAAAATTTATGCATAGTCTCAAATTCGGGTTTGTTAAAAAAATTCGGGTTTGTCAAAGTTTGAAATTAATTATTTTTGTTTCTTTTTTCATTTGCGATTTAAAATATAGTTACCAATAGTATTGATTATTAGTCTTTTTAACTCAACAAAAGTTTCGTAACCATAAATATGGATACTTCGTCCGAACAAGCCGCTCAAATTGTGGCATTGGTGCGGGAAGGCTTGGATCAACGAACGATTGCTAGAAATTTAAACCAGTCTACGGTTTCTAGAGTATACCGAAGGTTTGTAGAGACAGGTTCTTACAAAAGGAGACCCGGTACCGACAGAACTCGAGCAACCACCCGTCGTGACGACCGATTTATTGTTTCAACTTCCCTATGCAATCATTTCTTCACGTCATTAAACATCAAAACAGAGCTAAATGAAGTGCGTGCAGTAAACTTGAGTGCACGAACAATAAGAAGGAGGCTTAAGGAAGCGGAAATCACCCCTTTTAGACCAGCAAGTGATCCAAAGCTGTCTGCAGCTCACAGACAAGCTCGTTTAAGATTTCCGCGTGAACATCTTAATTGGACTGAAGAGGAATGGGCCTCCGTATTGTTTACCGATGAGTGTAGGACATATTTTAATGGTGCAGACGGTCGCAGAAGAGTCTATCGTCGACGTGGGGAGAGATATAGGTACTCAAATTTGCATTGAGGAGCGTGTTCCTTTTGAAAGCGGTTCGTGTGTGGTGTAGGGTGACATTTCGATGATCGGGTGAACGGAACTTGTGTTCATCGACATGGTTCGTCAAAACAGTAGAAGAGGAGGTTTGACTGCACGACGCTATATAACAGAGGTTTTAGAAGCTCACGTGGTACCTTACATGAGATTAATAGGCGAAAATTTCACTCTAATGCAAGATAAAAAAATTATGCCCGACCCCATGCCGTTGCACAAGTTCGACAATATTGCAAAGAGGTTGGGATACGTACCATGAATTGGCCAGCACGCAGCCCGGATCTTAATCCCATTGAGCATGTTTGGGACAGTTTAAAAAAAACTGTAAAAAAAACATACGAGAAATCCTGTGCCCACAACAGTGGCAGAACTAAGAACAGCGATTTCACAAGAATGGAACAATATTCCGCAAGACCGTTTAATAACCTTAATCAGATCTATGCGGAACCGATTAGAATCTGTAAAAGAAAAAAAAAACCTGTGCTTCAACAATTTTGTTTTACTGTAAAAGACAATTTTTCGATAAAACCAATTTTTGTTACATTTATCGCTTTTGTTCAAAAAAAAAATAATGGTTCGTTCCAGTATACAAACATACACTTAAGGATATGATACTACGCTGTTATGAAGTTAACGAACCAAACTATAGGTTTCAATTTAAAGGACATTGTAAAAAATGGACTATGAATCAACACCTATGAAACCTTTACTATAATTACTAGTTTATTTTATAATTTACATTAAAATTATTACTTCAAAACGGACACTTCATAATTACGAAAACATTTTTAAAAAGTAATCACAACGGTCTTATTCCCCAGCGCCATTATTTTTTGTTTCAATTTGACGTTTTGAATAGGCTCACTCAGCCCTTGATCTATGAATAAGGTTTTTATTTACCTCACATTTAGCTATCAATATAATCGGAAATTCATTTAAAAAAAAGTTCAAACTATAACAAACAAACTGTAGTTACAAGAGAAATAAACTTATCTAAACATCAGCTTCCAGATCAGACTGAAATACTAAATAGCTACTGCCACCAAACTTCGTCAACGCAATAAAGATTAAATTATCTACCTTATCATCTGCGTGGCCTTTTTTCATCTATATTGGGGTCGGCTTTCAGTCTTACCGGATGCTGCTAAATACCATTTTACACGGAGTGACTCTGCTCGATACCAGTGGTAAAAATACCTACGTAAACCTAATATTATAAATGCGAAAGTGAAGTTGTATGTTTGTTACGCTTTTACGATAAAACGGCTGAACGGATTTTGATGAAATTTGGCACATGGGTAGACCATAACCTGAAGAAAGATCGCAAACGAAGTCGCGGGCAACAGCTAGTTATAAATAAAATAATTGACACTACAACAAAATGTTTAAAACAATTTTCAAACTATGGCCGCTATGAAATATGGGACACTGTATTAAATCAACTGACTGTTGAAACCTAGTAATTGACAATGATGTACCGCCGGCTGGATATCGCTTCAGCTGTTGTTGATATCAAAATAAAACGCAATGGACTGTGAACCGCGAAATCCCGTTTTAAAAGCGAATGTCATTTGTTATCGCGGCATATTTTGGTTCGATTCAATAGCTGGTGTTTCGCTTTTGTTTTGTCGTGGTTTTGAGTGAAAATGCAGTGTTGACGAAGTTTTCAACCTATAATAGGTACGTGATCCGTCGTATGAGTTTTCCCATCGATAACTTCTCAGAAGCTTTAGGAGATGAGTTTCCAAAAAACGACACACCTAACATTTACTTATAAACAGAAGTCTAAGTACCAACTTCCACAGCAACTTATAAAATTACGGACTTCTTTACAAACTTTCATCCCCTATTTAATTAATGAATTGTCAACAATCCACATCCAATATAACGAATGTGAGAGAGTAACTAGACCATAAAAGATTTTATTTCATGTCATAAGAAACTTTTGTGCAATATTTCATATTTCTAGACCTAGCGTTTTCGGTTGTGCGTTGTCTGTCAATTAATTTAAAGTTTTCACTAATGGTAAAGAAAAAAAATAAAAGAAAAAAGAAAGAAAATACATTTATTTAGCATAGACTAACACACACACGTTTGGGTACATGACGTCGACGACTCAAACTCATAAGCGGGCGTGACTAATATGTATACTAAATCGTCTAATTATTTATTTATTTCGTTTTATTTATCTAGTTTTATTTATATATTTATTAAGTGAAATAGACGACGATTTATAACGAAAACGAGTGCGTAAAATTTCTTGAACAGACCTTTGGGCGTATAAATATTATGGAAAACCTACTGGATGGGTTTAATCAAACTAAAATTACTTGTATTATTGAAAAAATATATCTATCCCTGTACGCTTTCTATTTTGCCGCCCAAAGACGAGTTAAAATGAGTGTTGAAATATGGAAGTTTCGACGCTCATAACTTTCAAACAATTTTGTTTTTCCAATTTTGCTTCCATAATGACTAGACAAATTGATATAATTTTTAGTTTTGAACTTACACCGTCAAACAGACGAGTAATCACCATACTACGTTTGTATGGAAGAATGACCGAATAACGTACCCTTAAGTAGAGATATTCGACCTCGTAATTACTTCATCACTTTTGACAACAATTTCCAGCAATTTGGAACTTTTTTAAGATTGAAAATTTAATTATCTAACTGTCACATGGATGAATATACCTTGTCGTTTTATGACGTATAAGGGACATTCAACCAAAACTGGTAAAGCAAAAAGTACGAAGTCGAGTAGGTATATACAATAATTCTTCGATATACAGGGTGGCGATTTAGACACCTGCATCTATCAAGGGTGATTCTACCCGTCAAACAACTTCCACCATGAAACTCATCATACAGAGTCGTGAAAAACAAAAAACAATTTCCTATAGAACAGTTGTAGACAAACTATGTCGACTCATGAATGAAAAGTTTTTTTTACGGATTGTATAACATGTGTTTCATATCGAAAGTTGTATGGGATGGCAGGTAGAATCACCCCCTTGATGGATGCAGACCGCCACCCTGTATGAGAAGTAACAGTTACTTTGATCCCCAATTCTGCAGAAAAATCGTCTGTGGATACGAGTAATATGGGTGGATAGTAGAGTAGGTATGATTTTCACATAGTTACCACCGTTTAGCGAAAACTTTCGTTGAGTTCATGTTTCTCTTACCCTAAGCTAGTAAAAGTTAGTGAAAGTTTCGAATATAACTTGTTTAGATTTCCCTTTCTCGTGAATTTTCGAGGCAGCTTTGAATTCAGACAAATACCCACTACAGAAAATAAATTATTTTTGCCTAATACCAACAATTTACTATCCTCAACCAATAACCTTAACAAATACTCTAAATAAATAAAACTTTGCTATAAACCTGCAATATAAAACTTAAACGAAATATTTATCATACCAGACAATTGAAATCCTTTTCCATTTTCTTTGCCGTAACAAAATATCGGGACACGTCATTTCTGCGGGATCCCGCGAATCCCAGGCTCTACTCTGGGGATCCCGCGGTCACGTGCGGGGTTCCCGTGGTGTGTCGCTTCTCGGGTAGGGATTTCAGTGCCGATATTATTTGTCTATGGTTTAACTGTTGAGGTTGGGTTGGTATTGACATTTGGAAATTGATTAAAGGTTTTGTATAAATGCAGTGACTAACGTAAATTATATGGTGTCATAACATAATTGAATCAATAAACTATAGGACGTTAATTGATTTAATTATGACACCATATAATTTACGTTTCTATTGTAGGTGTTCTAATATGGCGGCGGCGCGACGACTCCCTTCAGTCCTTTCACAGTTAAGGCTCCCACAGAAAGGCGCGACGCGACCTTGTGACGGATTCTGGTAGAAAAATTACCATGAATTTTTCATAGAAATTGTTCTGCTAGAGTCGTGTCGTGTCACGCCTGTCTGCTTTATTTTACCCCTGATAGCAGCAACCCAAGAGCAACCTTATTGCAATGAGGATAAAATATATCACTTTGATTTTGACAGTGATGCATACCTGTGAAAAGACTGTTATGTTATGTATTTAGAACAATTGATGTTATTGACTACTTGCAATAACATTATCAATTGCAGGTACTATAATGTATTTATTTGTATATTACTAGTTGCTGCCCGCGGCTTCGACCGCGTGGACCATAATTATTTTTCGAGTAGTAAGTTACTCCTTATAACATCAGCTATCTGCCAATGAAATTCCCGTTAAAATTGGTCCAGCCGTTTCGGAGATTAGCCGGAACAAACAGACAGACAAAAATAAAATGCTTTTAGTACCGTATTACCTATTTTCATTTGCATTTAGTAAAAAGATATTATTTGGAATTTACTAACCGATACTTAAATTTTATTTATTTGTATGTAGTAGGTATTTATGTATGTACCTACCTATGTATAGGTTTTTTGCTGGCCCCAATGAAGGACAAAGAAAAATCTTCTATTAGGTATAAATATACTTTTTCAGGTATATCCCAATTTAAGCCCCTAGTTGCCCACAAAGCCTTTGTTGAGAATAAATAAGTACAAAATAATTCCCCGGTCCACTTAGCATACTAAACAGTTGAAAATTGTTCCTAAATCTGCCCTTTTTAGGTCCAAATCGGTAGGAATATGTATTTTTACAAAATAATTTAGTACCTACCTATCAAAACGGGTGAAGACCACCCTTAGTTGGCAAACAAAACATTAGCATCAAAACCAAAAGGATTATCAACGTTATGTTTGTAAATAAATTTAAAGTTGTAGGTATTGTGAGACAAAAATGCTTAAGATAAATCCTATATTATTAAATGAGCAATATTTGTAGAAATATATGTATATATATATTTGTAATCAAATTCTCGAAAACAGCTCTAACGATTTCGATGAAAATTGCAATAAAGGGGGCGAAACATCGATCTATCTGAGAAATTTCATTTTCTCCGTATTTTCACCCGAGCAGAACTCGGTCGCCCAAAGTTTAGAACAAGATTGCTACCATAGAATAATGACATGGCGGCATGGAATTAGTATGTACTATCATACATACATACATCAGGTGATACACTGTGTTGTCATCTGACATTATGCTGAGCTGAGGCCCTTTTGGCATTATAATAATTTGTTTTCTGTTTTTATAGTTTTAAGGTGTTTTTTTTTTTTTTTTTGTTCAGCCAATAAACGCATTTTTCTTTCTTTCTTTCTTTCATAGCAGCATGGAATTAGTATGAACTATCCTATACTATTAAATGAGCATTCTCAATTTTCACCAGAGCCGAGCTCGGTCACCCAGGTACTAAATATAATAGCAGTCCGCGATGTAGACCAAAATGTTAAACAAGCAAAACGTTTCCTTAAACTTACTAAGGTAGCTAGCATCAGCTTACCAAGTACTACTAATAAATAACACAAAAACATAACAGCATACACAGCTAATTAATGACTGGTGTACATATGTGCACCAGTTTCGGCACGTTTCGTCACACATTCGGGTCGGGTGCGAACGCGAGATAGCCGCCACGCATCGCCGGCTGGCTCTGGAACAAGATGTAGAATGCTGGAAATGGTCTCTTTAAAGATAAAGTTTTCCAAATAAGATAAAAATAATAGATGTTATATATAGTGCAATCCACGAAGACGCGCCCCATTCCGATCCGATCTGTACTAAAGTACAACTTACAGTACAGTAATCGCGGAGTGGGATTGGCGGCTGGAAAATTAATGTACCTATACCTATCTGAAATGTTTCTCTGCTGTTTGTCTTGTTATCACTATAAAAAAAATTGAGGTATTTGTTCAACGACGCTTGATCGAACAGTACCTAGGGTAAAAATACATCCCATAAATAATATTAAATATTTAAACAGGTGCCGTTCTTGCACTGAAAATAATAATAGAGGTTAGTGTGAATTTGCCGTTTTATTGTAATAGGTACTTCGAATTGACATAGAACCTTCATGGTTTGAGATTTTTCATTGAAACTTTTTTCACATGGTACCTTACGAAGTTCTTCTTTTAAAAAATGTGCAACATTTGATTATTGACTTTCAGTTGTTTTTTTTTATTCAGCTTAGACAAGAAAGATGGATACTTCAAAAATTCGAGTTATTTTTGAATACGAGTTCCGACGCGGAACTAACGCGGCAGAAACGGCTCGCAAATCAATTTTGCGGTTGGAAAAGGTTGCTAATGAACGCACCGTGCGATTTTGGTTTAAACGCTTTCGTGATGGAAACTTTGATTTGAAGAACGGACCACGTGGAAGACAATACACAAACAGGTGAATAACAATGAATTGAAAGAGATGGTGGAAGCCGATCCGAGCCAAACTACCCAGGAATTAGCGGCATGGTTTAACGTTACTTCACCAACCATATTGACTCATTTGCGTCAAAACAATAAAAAAAATATGAGAAATTGGTGCCTCAGAATTTGACTGATCTGCAGAAAGAAACGCGTGTTGAAACTTGTGTTGCCTTGTTGAATCGATACAGAAATGAAGGAATATTGGATTGAAATGTGGCATGTGATGAAAAGTGGATTCTTTACGATAACCGTAAGCGTGTATAGATAATAATGGATAGAATTTTGATTAAAAAAAGTTAAATTAAAAAAAAAACAATTTAAATTTTCCGTACAAATCGGCAATTTCATAATTTAAACCCTAATATTAATAAAGTGATCCACCAAACCGCACTAATCAAAATTTTGTTACAGTGCGGATATAGTAGAACAGCTTAGGTGCCCTTCGGTCAAGTGCCGTTGAAATCAGTGCTCTGTGTGAAATACCACGAAAATTTTACCTAGCACTAAAAGATTAGCCTACGGGTCCATCATTTAACTGCTACAATGTGATTAATAGCAAAGTTGGGGCTAACTGACGAATGTGTGCCAGACAATATTACGTGTTTTCTTTTCTTTAGTCGAATGCAAAATAGCATTTAGCGTCTTATTTTAATTACCTGCCAGCTTAGCTGCTAGATTGACAGTTTAATTAAATTAATCACCCTCAGTTCATTTTGAAATGCAAAATTAACAGCCTGCAGAAACCAAAGGAAAATAAGAAAAATTCTTGTGAAATACAGTTTCGGGATAGGTATCATAAAACCCGCGGACCGCCGCTGAAACGAAAATCTTGACTTTGAGTCGTTAGAAGGGGTTTAAACAAAGTTACTTTTAATTAATTGCAAACATTTAATTAGGATTTCTGAAGAAAGATTTCGCTTTTTTGAAGTTTTAGGCAGGTACTCGAAATTGTGGTGCGCATATTTAGCAAGATCAGCTAAAATGTAATTAGGGCTCCTACCGTGTTTTCGTTGGTGTAAAAATTATTAGGTACCTACTTATGGAAAATTCAGTATTTTTCTGTCTACATTTTTGAGCTATGGGTACATCATCATCACCATTCATTTGCCTAACTTTTTCCCAAATATGGGATATCTTATACTATTAAACGAGCAATATTTGTATATATATTTGTAATTAGGTTCTCGAAAACGGCTAATGATTTCGATGAAAGTTGCAATATAGGGGTTTACGGAGGCGAAAAATCGATCTAGCTAGGTCTCTGGGAAAATAAGTTTATTCCGTATTTTTACCCGAGCAGAGCTCGGTCGCCCTATGTTTAGAACAAGATGGCTACCTTAGAATAATGACATGGCAGCATGGAATTTGTAAGTACTATCATGGCATCAAGGGATTAGTAAGTACCTACTATCATGACAACATGAAATTAGTATGAACTTTCCTATAGGTACTATTAAATGAGCATTCTCTATTTTCATCAGAATAGAGCTCGGTCGCCCAGGTACTGGTATATATTGCTCTTCTATCATACGACTTTCCATTTTTTGGTATGCATTCAATTTTCTCTTATAACTTTTATTTGGGCAATCTAGAGTATTTTGTCCAATTCTCTGTCATTATATACTGCTTCGAAGAATATTTGGTACGTGCGAGAATTTTGCGTGAGGAGCAGTGGTGGCCCAGCCGCGACTAACGAGTTTCAGGTCGTGGGTTCAAACCCATGCAGGCAATTTACTTTGTGAGAAAAATATTTTCACCACCACAGTGATTGCTTTCAAAACGGTGAAGGAAAACATCGTGGGGAAACCGGCACGTCCTGGAACCAAAAATTCAAAGACATGTGACATCCGCTAATCCACACTGGGCCTGCGTGGTGGATTATGGACTACTCCCTCTCACAGAGACGAAGCCTTTACCCCAGCAGTGGAATAATTAGATTATGCAAGAATATCAGATTGGAATGACTAATGGAACTTTGAAACAAGTAGTTTCTTATTAAATACACTGGCTATTCATAAAATTACTCTTTAAAGTTTTGACCTCAGACTGATAATAATTTCCCCTTTATCCTTCCAGCATCTGTATAACTGGGTAATGATGGTGGCACTTCGTTTACATAGGTAGTCGCTCAGCCGACGGTAATTAAAATGCTGGTGTGTGTCAAATTGTGTGTTTTGTGTTATTTCAGCCACCGAGCTTACCAAATGTGGTAACTTGGAGGGTACGAATACTTTTATTGAAACAAAAGTTACCTTCATTCATAGGTTAGGATCTGTTTATGTCTCTGTATGAGTCTCCTAATGCTTGTTTTAAAATAACAGTACCCTTAAGAAATTGCTTTATAGCTTTTGTTGTCAGAATAGGGATGATGCCTGGGTCATAAAGAAGAAATTCTAATTAGTCCGTCAGGTAGATATAAAAAAATATTAGACACGTATTTTTTGCTTTATCATATTATTTAAAAAAAAAACTTAGATAAAACGCATAAATGAAATGAAATTGTTTATAGGATATTGGAATCACCTTTCCACGTCATCTTAAAAAATAATTAAAAATTAGCTAGATGAGTTCCACGTTTCCAATCTGACTACTCTGAGAAGAAAGGCCGAAACAAACTCAGAGGTCACAGTCTCTTTTAAATTCCAGATATAATCTTGGTCAGGCCATATGAGGACCATGTAGATTAGTCGGAAATGGTATTTTGACAAAATAACCACAGATTTGAGTGGACCTGTCCTGTCAGTGCAAGCATCAAAATTGAGGAGTGGGAGTTGCTACGTCACAAGTAAGTATAACATCTACATATTCGTGAAGTCATGGCACATTTTAACTCAATGTATCGCCGTAATATTTTGTTAACGTAAAAAAAAAATATACGTTTTCATAATTTTTCAATAAACTACCTGAGGGAAGAAAAAAAATTTTCATCATTCCTATTGTGTAGTCTACGAGAAATCCTATTTTATTGGGATAAAATATTCCGACTACCGAAACTATCAGCAATTACTATTACAAACTAACGTCCGAATACTGAAGAAAAATACAAATAACAAGGTACGCAGCTGAAATAAATTTCGCCAAAACTGCAAATATGAACGTAAGTTGCCCCGAGTCACATCCAGACGTCTCATTTTGATGGAATACTCGCTGCGGTGGATTTTTATTCTCACAGAAATATTACTGTAAGAAATGTCATATAAGCGTTACCTATTTCTTGAAATGTATTTCATACCTATTTATCAAAATTTTCTACTTGAATTACTCCACAGATAGATACACAAAAAGACAGAAAATATTGATAAAGTAAAAGTAGAAGTCGGACAGAATAGATAATTGCATGAAATAAAATACACATAAATTACTGTTACTGCTAAGGAACACTAGATAGATCTAATATACTGGCCATTAGATCTGCTAGTAGCTCCATAAGCTTCAAAGAACGAAGAGATTCTAATAATATACCTACTTAAATAATATATGTGTACGTGATAAAGATTTGAATGTCAAAAAATCTCCAGTTTAGATTTGTCACAAATAGTCTGTAAATCCTTTTTATCTTCTTAACAAAACTGTACAACAAATAAAAGAAATTATAAATCAGTATCGATGCTATAGAGGAAAAAATAGAAAACACTTAATGCACTCGAATTGCTCACTCTTTCACTCATTCGACGAAACTAGGTGGTGACTTGGGGTCCCTTACTGTGGGTTTAAGATTCAATCGAATGGTATATCGATAGGAATCGATATAATTTCGAATGATTCCGTCTTTGAGAACAAATTAGTTTGATTTCTTTGATAATTCTTTACATTTAGGAAGGTAAAAGTTGCTGACTGAACCGCTAGGGTAACCTATGATTACTAATTTAACAGTGATTTATAAATGACATAACTGAGTTGGTTATGCATAGTTGTGTAGTGACTTGACCAATAAAATTGTTATCATTGTTTAACGATATATCTCTGCTTGCCTCTATTATGTTTTGCTATCTTGAGGAAAGTCTTGTTACCGAATGATGATCATTCACCAAGGTGACAGTTAGATTTAAGACTGCAATGGGTTTTGACTAATCAAATCAAATTTGCGAGAATGTAGGTTTACACTGTATGATCTTAAAACTATAATGGCCCTTTTACATTCTACCATTACTTA
Organism: Xanthia togata; assembly: GCA_963853775.1. Classification (NCBI taxonomy): domain Eukaryota; kingdom Metazoa; phylum Arthropoda; class Insecta; order Lepidoptera; family Noctuidae; genus Xanthia; species Xanthia togata. The sequence goes on along the minus strand of OY970798.1, from coordinate 5,607,554 downwards.
TGGTGTGCAAATATTTAATTGTGTCCAACACAGTGGTAATTTTTTTTTCCTAATACAGCAACTACAAACAAGATGCATGCATTAAAATTTTCATAGATTAATTGATGTCAAAGTTACACATAATATGTCAGTTCAAGAGATAACGTTTATAATTATGTAAGTAATGTCAGAATAAGACTAAATAAATAATATTGTAAATCGTAACTACATATTATAATTAAACTGAAATTTTAACATTAATTAATTACAGGTTTACACCAATATTTACTTCAGTTTCCTTCTCCTCAATCAGACATGTAGGATTCATTGAGATTGTAAAAGCATTTTTCTTTTAACCATTGCGTTACCTTTTTTTTAAACATGGTCAAAGGTCTTCTTGGAATCTTTAAAGGAGTCCGTTAATTTGTTATATATCTTAACAGCATTTATGTATGAGTTCCTATTATACAATAAATACCTAAACTAACCTCTAATGAAAATAAGCTGTAACTAGTTCCTAATCCAAGAAGTTTTCTCGATGTCCGACTATTTGATAAAAATGTACAAAGTCGTAAGCATAGTAGCAAGGTTCTTGCTGTCAGATAAAGTTAATCTCTACTGTTTTAGTTCAGCAGTCAACTCAAAAATTTTGCAAAGTTCCTAATTTTGATCATTATCGTGGCAACTGGGTTAAGCGTAAGTTTCTTAGATTTTATTTGATGACAAACTGAAAAAGATTTTTAAACTCTTATTTCCTACCTTGGATTGTTTGCTGTCAAAATAACTTCATCAAATAATTCAATATCATCATTGACTTGCCATCAGTTGTTTAAACTAAAGAACTATATTTTACCCCAGTCTTATTTATCCATCCTAATCATCAATAATAATATTCTTTAACATCGTTGATAGATAGTACCTTTTCGTTTACTGCTTAGTAAAATCTTCCTTCTTTAGTGACATTGCTTGCCTTGTCAGTTGACTTTAAATTACTCCATCCTTACTTTACTTTTTTATTTTTATAATTTTTGGATAACTCAGTTAGGCATGTACTATTGCGGACACTGGCGCTTGACCACTTTTCGACCCTATTCTTATTGCCTAAGCAATAAGTTATAAATATACCTACAAGGGAACTTATGAAACTTCAGAAGTTAGATGCACCGTGCATCTAACTTCTGAAGTTTCATAAGTTCCCTTGTAGGTATATTCGTTTTCTATGGAGGAGAGCCGGCAAGAAACTCCACGGTTACTCTTTTAAAAGTAAATGGTTTTTACAATTTCTTCAAATTACAGTGTTAATATGTATGAGCGGACAGTGCAGGCCTCTCATAAAGTACCAGGTCGACAGATCCACAGTCTGTTATGTCTGACCTACAACGTTCTCACATTCACAAAATCTAAAAGAAAAGAATCTATATAAATGATAAATAAAATAATAAAAATAAAGACCTATTACAACCAAATGACATGATTGCCACTGCAGCTGTAACAAATCTAATTTAATAACGTACATGTAAATATGGCCTGTTACAAGTTTTCACAAATATGAATATTCAGCCTCATCGTCATCATCGTCACATTCATCAGCATCATTGTTAGATAACCTTGTTGCCTCTACTGCAAGCACTCCCTTAATTTGCTATAGTTCCCTGGTCTATGTGAACAGCAAGAGTAGTAACGTCAACCATCCACTCTTCAAATATGACTAAACTCTCTGTCTCTCAGAATTTATCTGTAATCCCGAACCTCATCTATCACATTGGCACAGAAACCATTTATCAATATAGTATATACAGCATTCGGCCTTTGACCCCACGCTTGAAGACAAAGACGGAATACCAATGGGATACAAGATTAGTCTTTGGAAGCCAGTGGCAAGAAATTACTAGTTAGTATGGTAATTTCGAAAGGAAGGGTTTGGTGCCTTCTTTGAGTTGTTTTAAGTTATTTAGAGCTTTCGTATACTGTTAGTATGGATTAAAATTCAGAACAGTAAATCAAACGTAACGTTTCTGTTTTCATGTGCATACAATATTTTCTAAAGTCATTCGAGTAAGCTACTAAATAATGCAAGTATCTAGACTTGACTTGCAATGGTACATTGGTAAATTAACATCTTCTCATCAAAATCTAAAGACGTTAAGAGGGAACAGGGCCCGCGATTCTCCATACAAACGTATTCCCCGTTTTTCTTCCTGAATAATGCCTCTAGAGCTGTCATTATAAAATCAGGGTCTCTATAGGCATGTCCCTGTCATTTCCTTTTTTTAGCAATTAATAAGTAAGGAATCTATGACCCTCCAAAAATTACAAAAATGCCCCATTTTTACCGCCGTGATTAGAGGACTACCAGACTGATTTGGAAAAGTTTTTAGCATAAAAGAATAATAGGAACCTAGACATACTCTTTCTTAAAGTTTTAATGTAAAAAAATATTAAATCGGCTTAGTTTTCGAGGAGAAAAAAGGAGAATGCCAAACGTCGTTTTCGTCAAAAAATTGTGATATAATCGGTCTGAGCTGCAGTTGTCCCTATCGCACTTTATGGGGTTTAACTCGGTTTTTCGGGCGCAGCGCGAAGGCAATAGTTTCTTCAAATACCTATTTTTCAAATTACTCGCAGCCCCTGTTCTCAAAAATCAATCAGGATTATGTATACTTTCTAAAGTTGCATTTTATTTTCTTTGAAGATCTACAGAACATTCTTACTTCAGTTACTAGCTGGCATAGACCGAATCATTCGGTCACGTAACAAAGTGCAAATAATTACGATAAAGAAGCAGACATAGCGACACAATATTCTATGTAACGTCCTTATGTAATGCGACATAAGATACAAAAGGTCTGACGCAAATACAACGTGTAACAGGTATCATTAGTGTCGGGCTAGAAGTCTAGTCCATCTTTCCTAATAGGGTTTTATGAGAACCCTAGAAAAATTGGATGGTACTGATACGTGTAGGTATTGTGCCTTTTTCTGTCTAAGATTGTTTAGCTAGTCACGAATATTATTTGGGAGCTTCTATGCCGTTACCAAGAATTTAGAAATGAAGCAAAACCTATCTGAAAACCTCAAAGAAAAGTCGTATAGATACCGGATTGATTTTTTCAGAGACGCGAGTGCCTTGATCATGGATTTTTTTTACTTATTTTACCACGAATTGTTATTATAATCCTCGTGTAAATCGGAGTTCTTTATGTAGTTTCTTCTAAGTTCACTAAGTACTGCAACTGCATGGTTGGTCTGTCATTGCCGTTACTGTTTAGTATCAAAACACGAGACAATTCAACAAGGAACGCACTCTGAACGACTAATTTAAAAAAGGGTAACTGCCACTCATTTCCATTCAGCACATCCTTGCAAATCTTCGCTGCCTACGCATTTCCCTAACAAACACAATCACTTAAACATGCTAACACACACTTTGACACCTAGGTTCAAGCCTCCACTCCTGATACCACACCGTGACGGATACCCACTGGTTAAATATAGGAATAGGAATATACTCTGCTATGTAAATTCTCATCTGCTACCGAAGTGCCACTGACAGCCAAATATGCTAATTGGAGCACCTACCTTGGAAATGTAGCACAATGTTTTTTGATGAAGGATGGATGTGATTCGGGTATCTTGATGGAGGGAAATTTTGGTAAATTTTGCTGCTATTTTGGTTAGATAGATGTTGTCCTGGATATTTAGTATGTACCTATATTAAGTTCTAAGTTTTTTGTTTCTTTAAGGGCCCATTTACACGTACCACAACCACACCACATCAATAAAATGAACGAGGGGTTCATGCAAGCAGTGGTTACGTGTGAATATTGTCGCTGCAACTTCTTGCAGTTAAAGTTGTGGTTGCATTGTCGCTAGTAGTTGCGATGTGGTTACGTTATCGCTAGTGTTTGCAGACAGAAAGACGTTGTGTTTGCGATGTGGTTGCGTTATGGCATACCGACCACATCGTTCGATACAAAATTCGTTTAACATTTTTGTTTTTTGGTTTTCATTAGAAATATTTTTGTTCATGTTGTATTAATTTTATATGACACCAATTTGAGACTGCCTCATTGGTCTAGTGGTCGCAAGCGCTACTACTGAGCATGAGGTCTTGGGTTCGATTCCTGTGTGGGGCATAGTGTTATTGGGTTTTTCTATCTGGATTTCTCAGTAGCAGCACGGAGCCTGGATTTGTGCCCGGTTGATGGCAATAGGGTAACTGGCATAATGTGGCATAACTGGCATAATATGGGTGTATTATAAGTACACCTCTGCCTAACCCTTCGGGGAATACAGAGGGGATGTTATGAAACCAATTTGCTATCATTAAAAATTGCATTTGTGAACAAAAATAAATTACCCTCACTTCTATTCAAATGAAAAGGCTGCCGGCTAAATAACACGTCATCAGTTTAATTACAAATGTTTTGTAACTCGCATCGCATTGCACCCGGGGGCATCGTTAGCTTATGTTAATTGTACTGGTGTTTACTATTGTATTCATGTTCAACTTTAGTTTGGTTGCAAAAATAGGTAAAATGCAATTTAAAAACGAATTGTATGTGGTTTTTAAGCCACTGAAAATGGCTTCTTGGTTAGTAGAGGTGCAAGATTCAAGATTATTTATTTGTGGAAACATGAGTACACATACAGAGCATGCAAGTTATTAAATTACAGTATAGTTTGAGATCAGTCATGTTTGGCTTTAGTGGCGAACAAATATTTAAATTTCAGGAATAAAAGTTATGGGATAAAGTATTAGATTATCTAGGTACATAAGAACAAAATTGTAAAATGTCAATTTTGAAAACAAATAAATTAAATATAAATGGTCATAGTTACGAGTACGTAACAATTAATAAATGTCTTATGTATGATTAAATGCTTTATGTAGATTAATAGTCTGACTAGAGTAAGTTAGGAAAGTAAATATTATGTCTTACTAGCTATTGTTTGCGGCGTCACACTGGATCGTAACACCGGGATAAAAAGCCCAAAGCCCTGCCCTGGTGTTAATCCAGCTTATAAACTATCGGTATGCCAAACTGAATCCAAATCCGTTCAACCGTTTAGTTTGTAAGTTAAATATTAATATATTATACACATAAATCTTCCGGAATAAATTCTCTAAATGATGTTGAAAACCGCATCAAAATCCGTTGCGTAGTTGTAGAAAAACAACGCGGTCAAAATGCCAGACGAAAAGCGACTTCAATTTATGTAGGTACCTATAGATTCTGTACACATTATTCTGTACCATTTGCTGTCTGTCTTTTAATCCCCGGATCACCAAACAAACATTACAGCCCATACCACCGACAATATTTCACCAAAAGAACTTAAGAACAATACAAAAGTCATAACTAAACCCTTTCTATGACACGGAGTCTTAATAACAATATATTCTCGCCATTATCCCGTTCTCAGACGACAGAAGAAGCCTTAATTATTAACATTTAACATAATATTGCGTGTTATACGCATCAAAATAAGGTGGGGTTTCAACACCGCGATAAAACGACCGTAACGAACGTATCTGACGTACGAATAAAGAACGGATTTTCAATTCATTTAAAATTTCTGGTTTTAAATGATAAGATTAAAATTGATACTTATTTTTCATTGTGCCTGAAGGTTTATTTTAAGTTTAATTTGTCGGAATGAGTATCGAGAACTGATGTGATCAGTTTGCTTTTCTTGGGTGAATTACAACTAAAACAAAAGTTTGAAACTAATGCTATTCATAAAATAGAACCAACAAACACTCTTTGAATTCTAAATTTTACATCAACAAATACATGAACTCAGTATAAGCCTTAACTGACTCCAAAGAAAAAGGGCTTGAATACAAATTAAGACAATTACTTCGAATCGCAGTCGCATAATCATTTTATTTGTCGCTTTAACAATATGCACCCTTAACACGAACGACATTCCCTTTGTGTTACAAGGTATTCCACATAAAGTAAACGTTTTGAATTAATTTTAGTAACAACGAAAACCGACGGTGGAGTGACAATTAAAGGGGAACTGCTTCGGGAATTCGGAATACCAGCAGGAACATTCGAGAAGTGGTTTGTAGTATCAATATTGTTTTGATCGGAGCCAAGTTCGGACGGTTCTGTTTGCTTTAAGCATTCGTGTTGAATGCAGGAAACTAGGAAGCTAGTATATAAATGGAAGCATAGGAGTTACTTAAACAATATTGCATTTTTTTTAAATAAACTAATCTTAAATATAATAATATTATAAAGTGAATTACTTTGTTTTTTGTTTGTTACGCTTTCACGCTAAAACGGCTGAACGGATTTGGATGAAATTTGGTACATGGTTAGACTATAATCTGGAAAATGACATAGGATATCTTTTATGCCGATATTCTCACGGAATCGAGACTTATGTGGGTGAAGCCGCGGAGCACAGCTAGTATAACATATACTAGTGATGAATTTTTAAATCAGCTCTACTCATATCATCAGCGTTTAACCGGATGAAGCAGAATATAGTTTTTTTGCATGGAGCTGCCTAATCATTTATGTAAAAAATTAGGTACCAAGAAAAGTTTTTAAGCTTAATAAATCATGATGTCATTCTTAGTTAGTTTAACGTGCACTCGATAGGAGCTTTAATCCAAGTGGAGCAAACAATGTATGAAAGGGATGAAAAGTACGCTTAAATGAGACTGATTCATTGGTCTGGCAGTAACATTAACCTCTATGGGTCCTCGATTCATCAATTCAGACAAAATGTTATAAAAATGAAACTATGTTTTTAAACTCGCAACAGACAAGCTACTTTTTGTGGAGTTTGCATACCTTCTGCATCTTCTATCCTCATCTCTCTTGGCTATTTATAACCCCTGACGCAAAAAGAGGGGTGTTATAAGTTTGACCGCTACGTGTGTGTGTCTGAGGCACCGTAGCTCTTAAACGGGTGAACCGATTTGAATGCGTTTTTTATTTATTTGAAAACTGGTTTTCTAGCGATGGTTCTTAGACATGTTTTTGATCAAAATAGCCGTTTGAAGACTATCAGCTCTTTTCTAGTTGATGAATGGATATGAGCGTCAGATCCACAAGTCTGATCGATTTGAAATGTTGTATTTTGACACTTCAATGATATTAGAAGAACATAGTAACCTTGAGCTGATGCTGCAGCATCACCTGGAATTTTCAGGATACCCAACTCCCCTACCAACTTACAGCACAGGTATCGTGTTTGGGCTTATTGGAATAGTCTCAATGAATAGGTTATAATTAGATGATGAACAAGGTCTGGTTATGGAGTAGGAAACAGAAATGAAGAAATGTTTGTGTCCAAGTTTTTTTTTTAAATTTTAACTAGCTGCCCGCCCCGGCTTCAATCGGGTAGCACTAAGTACTTATCTACGGCTACCCTACCTACCCTACCTAAACCTTGCCAGACGTTCTTGAGTTATAAATAGTGTAACTAACACGACTCTCTTTTTCCGACCCTTACTCGCAGAAGCGCCAGCCCGCGTTTTGCTGAGAAATGTAGACTTAAATTCCCCGATTAATAATAATGAATCATCTTTGATCCAGCCTGTCCCAACTTGCTGTCCTCCCCCCAGCGACGCCCTAAGCCGAGGTCCGTACCCCACAGGGGGTGCCCTTAGCGAGCGTTCGCCTAGTTTTAATTTAGAATAGTTTTGCCCCTGGCTGGAGGCTTTGAGTTAGTAGCTTAAGGCAGCCGCAGGATTGACCGGTTAAGTAGTCATCACCTCAGAGGTGAGCTACGAGAGGCCCTAGACAAAAAAAAAAAAAAAAGACTTTTATATACTCGTATAGATTATAATCTATACGAGTATATAAAAGAGAGTCGCGTCTCACTGCGGTTATTGGAAGTGCTAAGGTGTAGTTCGGTCAAGTGCTGTTGAAATCAGTGCTCTGCGTCACTTTAGCCGTCCACTTTTTTTTTTTGTTAAATTCCCAAACGTAAATATTTACATCAGCTATCGTTTCTTGACCAAATTTATCCCAAACTGACCAAAATATTCTAATGCTTGCTTTCTATGCGAATGCTTGGTTCTAGTGCAATTAGTATGCAATGTCCAGGAATAAATATTTGCTCTGTTTCTGTGGGCAGTTTGTTTACTAGATACGTGTTTAGCTGTTGTTTGCGTTAGGTCCTTACGTGTGGCAGTTCAAGGTGAATGTAATTGTAATTTTTGCTCTGATATGATGTTGGGAATCCCAACTAATATTGTAAATGCGAAAGTGAGTTTGATCTTTTATTTGCTTGTGTGTTTGTTACGCTTTCACGCTAATACGGTTGAAGAGATCTGGGTAAAATTTGGCACATGGGTAGACCATGGCCAGGATTAGGACATAGAATACTTTTTATCCTGATATTCCCACGGGATCGAGACTTAAGCAGGTTAAACTTAGTTTCAAAAATTCCCAATTTTAAGAAGATATTTCAGCTAAGCTAATGAATACTGTTCTAACATGATTTGCAACTCACTGCAGCTGAACCCAGGGCCACATTCCATAAGAATAAGTTCGCACAAAGGCCACGAAAAACCGGCCAATGCAGCTGAATAGAATAGATAGGTGTTCTTACATTTCCAAATGCAGTCCCTATTCCTAACTTTATTAGATATTACCTTCTTGAAGTTATCACACCTGTGCCACGATATGGTTCCGACGATATTACGACTGGAAGTTGTAAGCGCTTCTGCATCCAATTTCCGATATTGTGCTTACTCCGACATACATTCATAGATTCATCTCGTTTCGCACCTGAACATGGGGCTTCCAGTGACCACTAACACGAATGAAGAAAAAATAAAATACCACAACCGCCATGTTTCGCAGACAAATTGGCTGCTTGTCTTACTGGTGGAGTAAAATCTTTTAGACGTGTTTCATCAAAACTATGGGTACCATATTATTTTTCACAATAACATATCATCACACTTGCTGTAATCGGGTAAGGTAGGGGTGAGGACTGTTGGTACTCCCCGTCACTTGTCCATGGGGATTCATTAGAAAACCAGCGTCAGACAGCATCTCGTCGGGCATTAATGCTGAAATAAACCTTTTTGGCGCAGCCGTGAGGCACACACTATAATTATTGCTTTATGATTATTTTACCTTTTTATTTTGTTATTGTGTTTCACGAAATGTGTCGTGTGTTGTTCTTGCTTTCTTTAGGTGTACCTATAGTACATCCACATTTCGCCAGTTATGTTTTAAGTCCCATGTAATAAATAGGTGGCGAACCTTTTGTCATCAACCGGGTACGTATCCAGACTACTGAGAGATTCCTGAAGTAAAAACTCATGCTCAGCAGTAGCGTCTGCGCCCACTTAACCAACAAGGCAGTCTATACCATATTATTTTGTTGTTAGGATTCAATTGGTATAACATAAGTCTAACTTAGTCTAAGCATGGGTTAAATCTTACCTTTTAGTTATTCTCGTGACAAATTATCTAGCTCATGATTATATTTAAGAGTCACGGCAAACCCAAAAAACAGCTATCGACAAAAATAATGGCGATTTTCACATGAATGGGTCTAAGTATACTAATAGTTCTGCGAACAGTAGACATCGCGAGCACAAACTTTTAGGCACTAATCACACTGTTAGTCGTGCGGGGTCTGTGCGGAGAGTTCATTTGTGGAGAAGTGGAGCTGATGGTGAAGTACCAGTAGAACTCCTGAACGATTAACGTCTCTCCATCGGGAAAAACAATATTTTTTAAAAGGTGATGAGTAGTTGTCATTAGGCTATTGTAACTTAGATAAATTACAAACTTACCCACTAAAAAGCGTTAAATAAAAACTTTTTTACAAAATAAAAATAACCGACTTCTAACGGCTAACGTACGCACGTGTCAAAACAAATCAAAATGACCTAAACAAACGGACACATCGGGGCTATCTTGCGTACTTATTGGTCCGTGAGCCAGATAGTATATTTTGTCAGTCATTTCCTCTCAAGCGATAACTCGTGAAATGCTTCAGAGTTTTATTAAACAGCATGGTGAACGTCAGCTGCCGCTCCGTGGGCGGGTGGGGCAGCGGTAGCCTCTCAACCTCGTAAAAAAAAAGTTTTCTATCATTTCCTCCCGACTGAAAATATGTTAAATGATAGTTAACGCAATTATTCGAAGATGAAAAAAGTCAGCTGGCCGTACCATGGTGGATTATGCGTCAGCTAGTCACACGAACTTGCAAAAAAAAAATCCAAGTGCAAGTGAGGGGTACTCTTGCTACTCAATTTTGAAGCAGATATCTTCAACCGATTGAGCCGAAATTTTATATTCACGTTTAGTTTGGATGACAATACACGATAAGCTGTGTGACGTCATTCTAAATCCAATATGGCGGAACATCCAAGATGGCGGAATAGTTATTTTGTATGCACTTCTACAATATGGGTATCAAATATAAGGGCTTGTTGAGAGTAACTCGAAAAAAAATGTGACGTCATTCTAAATCCAACATGGTGGAACATCCAAGATGGCGGAATAGTTATTTTTTATGCACTTCTACAATATGGGTATCAAATGAAAGGGCTTGTTGAGAGTAACTCGAAATAATATCATAAAAATAAATATATGTCCATGCCAAATTACAGTTTTTTAGTACTAAGATGAGCTAAACCGCGGATACACAGACAGGCAGACGGGCAAAGTCAATAAATCTTACGTCAAAATCTCTTGGATCTCACTAAAAATAACATTTACTGCCAAAGGGACAATAATATGTCAAGTCGACCCAGACAGGAATAATTGAAACACAATAAAATCCAACTATTTCATCATACATTCATGCCAAAATCTTTTGAAGTACAAAATTTTAAATGCTCTTCATAAATCGCGGCAGTTGACGTGACATTTATATTACCTAAATGTTTCAAACAACGTCATTTTCATGCCTTTGAATAAAAGTTTTGTTATAAAACTTTACGAGGCTCCGTACATAAATGTTTGGAGCTAACTTTTTAATGTGTTGTACGCTTGATTTAACATTCGCTGTTTCGGTACTGAAATTAGTGGTTCTATTAATTATCGTTAAAATATGTTCTGCATGAGATTCTTCAACTGGCTTTTTACCCGACTGCCTCAGAAGGAGGGTAATGTTTTTCGAGAGCATGTATGTATGTCTATTTCTTTACCGGTTTTTCTTTAAATAATTACAACAATATTGGTATCAAATAAAAGCTAATAATGAGTCAATGCCAAATATATATGTATATTATATTAATAATACTAACAAGCTTGAGCAAATTTTTTTTACAAAATAAAACCCGTATCCTTTTTTTAATATTTTGCTTTATTCTAGCCATTGTTCTTTAGAGAGAAGAGAAATAAAGAGATGATTAATTTAGGTAAAATACTATGCAAACATATTTTCAATAACATCATCTGCGTAGCTCACCTTTAATCGCAATCCGAGACTTTTGAAGGATATTGCTAATCCATTGCTCCATAGGTGTGAAAAATTCGTCTGCTCAAAAACGTAAATAACGCAATGGACGTGGGTGAACTGTCAAAATGAAAACCATTGCGACCAATTGTCATTTTATGTGTGTTACGTAATTACCTCGCAGATTTGGGAACCTGGTTGGTACCTACGTTACCTCTACACTTAGATCTTAGACTATATCCAAAAGCACAACACAATGGCTAAGCTTATGAAAATACACATAAAGGAAACAGATCCATGAAAAATAAATCCGTTTAAGGAGAAATAGCAGAAAGAGTTCTTATATTCTTGGCGATATAAATTGATGAATATAAGTGAATTGTGTATCAAATCTTTGATTTTCATTATATCATATTATATCTGTGAGAGTTCATTTGTAATCAGGTTCCTTGTTCGATAGATAAAGGATTAGTTTTCCTCTGATATGGCAAGAATTGACATTTATTTGAATTCGTAGAAGGAGGAACGAGCATTATTGTACCTACTGAATAAAATATTAGTTTCCGAGAACTGACACAATGTCGAAAACTATTGTCGTTTTTGGTGTATGATTTTGCGATGCCTGCTTTCGATGGCTAGCGGTTTATTTGCTCCTTATTGACGAATTTATTCGTTTTAATGTTTAGATCACATTTGTTATGTGATCTAAACATTTAAGTTAACAATATTTAAACCATCTAAACCAACATGTTCGAACCCTAACCAAATACATAAAATACAAAACCCAATAGCAGAAGCAACAGTTTGCTCACGTTTAAACAAAAAACAAAATGACCGTACTGAAATAACACGTTCTTCCAATACTTCAAGTCGGAACGGAGTAACTCTTCGACAAGTAAAGGAAAATGGAAATCAATCGCCTATACTGTTGCTCCCTTTATATTATTCAACGGTTGAGGCAGTTTAAGAAAGACAAAGAAAATACATGTTGAGATTTGGTGTGATTTTCTGCGCCCAAATTCGGATTTATTTCGCCCGCGACTTATGGATAGTTTGGGCCTTAAATCTACCGTAGGGGAGAAACATGGTTGTCCATGGGATAGGATTAGGCACCATAACTTGGCATTTGTTTGGTAGGGTTCGATGGTATTGGAAAAATTGCTGCTGAATTATTAAATAGATTGATGGCAGGAAAAATTCGGGACATCAAATATTCGGGACTAAAAATATTTCTATTGCAAAACATAATATGTTGATACAAAATTCCGCCTATTAACAAAGAAAAATATTTTATCAGCGATAAGTACCTATATATACTGTGAACCTATTGTCTACACTATTTGCATTGGCTGAGCATAAAGAAAAACAATATTTTCTGAACACAAGGGTTTGTTTCACGATCTTCGAAGAATAGACAAATTAGTCAAAAAGAAGGACGACACTTTCTTAAACGAAAAGTTGAGTATCGTTATTTCCTTTAATACTGTTCTACTATATAGAAACTTATTTTCTCCGAAACCCGACCTCACAAGTGAGTAGACATCTTGTTATTTTTATATATTAACGTCAATGAACGTTGAATATTGTATGGAATGGGTCTGTCCCGACGCCTCTCGGTTGAGTGGCTAGATTCAATTCTTGCTTGGACGGTTATGGTCGTTCTGGTCCTAAGATCACAGTTTGGTACTTTTATAGTGATGTCCTTTTGAGATAGCTCGTATAGTTTATGATTATCATCGGTGGTAGCATTTTTATAAAGTTCTTACTTTATTTAATATTCTATCTGCAGTATGTAATTGTAAGCAGTGATAGCCTAGTGGTCTTACCGTCAGACTGCCAAGTCATAGGTCTCGAGTTCGAACCACAGACTTTTTGGATTCATGTACTTATTGTATAATTATCACTTGCTTCAAAAACGGTGAAGGAAAACATCGTGAGGAAACCGGCACACCTATTTTTTTTTTTTTTTGGGTGGGAAATCTTCAAATGACGTCTCCCGCTCTGGGTGGAGCGGGAGACGTCACACCTGAGAGATATTTCTCGAAGGCATGTGAAGCCAAGTCAGAGGTCCATGGGCGGCATAAAAAAATTTACACCTGGTTTGCCTAACTAACTAACTAACCACACGAAAAAGAAAGAAAAAGTATGTAAGTTTATAAAGTATCTGATGAACATCGTGGAGTCCCGTTGCTAAACTCGTGAGTGATTACTTGTTAACTTGACTGTGGAACGTCCAGCTAGAATAATCGTCCATCTTTCAAGAGTCTTATCGCATTGCTACTCTAGAAATCGGATGACACTTCGTCAAAATCTTTAAATATTTCAACAAACCACATTATTACCCTCACATTGAGAACATTTCACACCACTTCCACAAGCTTTCTTCGTTACAACCCACCAACATAGAAAGACCCCTTTTCCCTTGCAAAATTAACCATTTCAGATGTCTGTCAGACTTAGTCACCTTGGCTCCCCTCTGAGCCTTTAATGGACCTTCAGATTCAAGAGTAAAGTAAGAAATATGTCGTTTAGTCGCAAGATTTTATACGTATGTATTCTTTGATGGTTTATAACTGTATTATAAATGAATTATGTTTTCATATTATTTTTGTTCTAGTTTCTAGAGAGGTATTTAAATGATTTTAGTAGGTAGGTGGAACGTTAATGGATCTCGCTTTTTTGTTTATAATAATATAGCCTTAGAAAAAAGCGAAAAGGAATTATACTCGAATTAGATATCTACATAGCAAAAAATCTGTTAGCTACGCTTCGTATTTCCTTTTTTTATTAAAATAACGAAGACATTCGAAGAAATAAGTGTTTTGGTACAGCCGCCAAAACACTTATTTCTTCGAATGTCATCGTTATTTTAATATTGATAAAATTCTTCTTTGTATTTCGTCTGAAATTTTATTTTGTGAACAATAATAATTCTTCTTTTTATTTCCAGGTAAATCTTCACAAACTTCATAAAACATGTATGTAAGTACTCATTGACTGACCTCTTTGTAGGTAATTAAATTACCTACGTGAAAATATTTTTCATGGAAGGTAACATCAAAGAATCAACGGTACCTAAATGTTCCGTACATTTTTATTACAGATTTTATAAATCCTCACACGGCGTTACACGTTTTTTTATTCGATTCTTCCCTATCAAGCGTCCCCATGAACCGGTGAAAAAAAAATCATTGTATTACATAATAACCACAAAAAAAAAAGTTTAAAAACCGTAACCCGACTATGAAATAAAAAAGTGATCTAAAAAGTACCTACGAAACAAGAAAATATTTCGATGATGATTATTTCAATTAAATATTTTTCGAGGTCAGAAGATTACGTTTAAAGGCTAGATAAATTCTCCCTAAAATTTATATGGTAGCATATTAAAGTTAAGGAGCTTTATAGCCTTTATCACCCGGACTATTATTACGAATCTATTGATACCTCATTCATCAAAATCGGTTCGGTAGATTAGGCGCTACGGTGGAACACACGCAAATACAAACATACATATAAAGACTGCTAAAATCATAACCCTTCCTTATGGCTTTGCCGTAGTCCGATATAAATTAGCTATCCATAATCCCTAGGGCAGACTAAAAGGGCATTGGGCAAAAAATATCTAAGTTGAAGCACAAAATTGGAATTTACTGTACCAAATGAATGGTCACTCTGTCATGCTGTCAGTGTCACGGACAACGTGCGTCCGGGAAAAGATAAACTATTTTCAATATGTCTTGTGTAAGAAGACATACTTCATACGGTCTGTGGTCATCTTCTTTTTTGTGAAATTGGTCTATAATGGGTATTGGAAACAATAAAATATACAACAAAAATACAATATTTTGTTTGACCTTCCGACATTATGAGGTACATAAAGTGGGTCCTAAAAAAATTGCGGACGTTCCAACTATTATCTCTACTATATACTCGTACTATCTTCTCCATAGAGATCTGCGTTTTGGAATGGGCAACTAACTTCAACTTTCTGACTAACTGACCGACTCTTTGACAGTTCAAAAGTGCCTGTAAATGGTTTAATTGAAATAAATGCTTTGAGTTTGAGTTTTCTATCTATATGTTTTTGATGTCAGGAAATGATGAAGAAGGTTAATCAAGTCAAAATCTGCCTAGCCTTTTCCCAACTACGTTGGGGTCAGCTTCCAGTTTAACTGGATGCAGCTGAATACCAGAGTTTTACACGAAACGATGGCCTATCTGACCTCCACAACCCAGTCACTGGGTAACAAAATACCCCTTGGTAAGACTGGTTGTCAGATTCTTGGGCTTCTGACTTTCCGTAACGACTGTCAAAGATTTACGAATGACAGCCGGGACCAACGGCTTAACGTGCTTTCCGAGGCATGGAGGTGTCTCGATAAGTAATGCACGATCAACCATCCACGAACGACCGCGGAAGGCGTAGCTTAACCTCAATCAACCCGAGCGTCTGTTATTATTTACCCTTCCTCGAAAAGGTTATTCAAGTCTGTAAGATTAAAACGTTCTATTAACTATACACAAGGGTCACAAATTGGACGGTGGTCGATTATGGTAGGTACTGTCAGCGAACCTCTTATTTTATTGAAACTTCGTACTAAACTAAGCCAGCTCAAATAAATAATCTGTTTTTCTGCATTATTACTTGAAACCTATCTATCCCGCTTTTCATCTCTCAGTCTTCTCCCAACTTTACTTTTTGAAAACTTGCCTGCCTAGCCTTTTCCCAACTATATTGGGGTCGGCTTCCAGTCTAACCGGATTCAGCTGAATACCAGTATTTTACATGGAGCGACTGCCTATCTGACCTCCACAACCCAGTAACTGACGGCACGGTTAGCGCAGTGGTTAAGCGATTGACTGCTGTGCTGCGTGTCGCGGGTTCGATTCCCGCACGGAACAAATATTTGTATGACCTACAAGTAGTTGTTTCGGGTCTGGGTGCTTGTGTATGTGAGCATAAATGTTTGTAAACGCACCCACGATACAGGAGAAATCCTAGTGTGGGGCAACGTTTTATTAAAAGTTCTGGCGACCCGTAAAGACTGTCAAAGATCCACGAATGACAACCGGGACCAACGGCTTAACGTGCTTTCCGAGGCACGGAGGAGTCTCGGTATGTAAAGATGGTCACCCATCCACAGACCAACCCCGGCAAGCGTAGCTTAACCTGACGGATCGACCCGTGCGGCAGTTACTACTTAGCCACGAGCTCCTCCTACTTTTTGAAAACTTGAAAGGGTTAATTCTAAAAGTTGGCAACGTCGCAAATAGCTGTCAAATATTTACCTGTTTTGATTAATTTGGCAATATTACTGTATGGAAATATAAAATATCGCTAACTAGTGAACTAGGATATTAATAATTAATTGCAATTATAGCACTGAATTTGATGTTGTAACCGTTTTAAGTGTAAAAAGGGCATTTGGAAAGTTTCCAAGTACTTGTTTTACATTTAAAATTAAATATTCAGTGTTACGATATTAATTATTGCATTTCATAATGGGTGCTAATTAAGGCAGCTTCTTTATGTCATTCTCGTCTTCAAATATATTTAGTTGTCTAATATATTAATAATTAAATAAATTTGTGATATGTCTACGCATTGCCACATTCTAATAAGTGTATATCAACTGCATCTAAAAAATATAATTTCAACGTACTCTAATTTCATATTACCTACCATTACTATACCACGATAGGTAAAAAGAATGAAAAATGAAGGAATGACATAAATTAATTATGTGATAGATGCATAGTGCTCACATATTTACAAACATTGTAAAATTATACGATATTCCTAACATTTTAACAAGTAATACTAATCATAAGTCAGTGTGTGAGTTCAAGTAATCACAGATTAAAAAATCAATGTTATAAAAAAATTTATTATACTATTATTGGCAACCAGTTAGATTTTGTCTAGATTCTAAATTATCCTATGGAGCAGGACCAGCATGTTTCCAAGCATTTTTACGAGTATCATGGATATAATCTCTCTAATTTGTAATATGCTTGTTTACAAAGTGTACTTTATATTGTATAAGTTTTTTCTTTCATTTTATTCTAATATATCACAAGGTATTCTGTTGTAACATTTAACACAGTACCCCATAAAAGATGTATTTACTTTAGATACTTTAAAAATGTTTGATCTATTTTAACTTTATTTCTAGTAATAAAATTATATCTATCACTTATTTTATTAAAAAGATGTAGATTTTTTCTCACAAACATAATATTTTCATAAATGAATTGGCAAGGTACCGTCATAATATTAATCTTTTTAAATAGTTCCCTGAGAGATTCGCGACGACTTAGATTTTAAATGGCTCTGAAAGCTCTCTTTTGTAAAATAAAGATTGATTCAATGTCAGCAGCCCGACCCCACAGTAAAATGCCATACGACATAATACTGTGGAAGTAACTAAAATAGACCAAACGCGTGGTTTCTATATCTGTTAATTGTCTTATCTTTCTAACAGCATAAACGGCCGAGCTTAGCCGCCCCGCGAGAGATGTTATATTGGATCCCCATTGTAATTTATCGTCTAGCGTGATTCCTAGGAAAACTGTTTGATTAATAAATTCCAGTTTTTCTCCATTCAATAAGATATCGCATTCGCTGCTTCTAACACTTGTTAATTTAAATCTAATGCATTTGGGTTTTTTTTTATTATTTAGTACCAAATTATTTACCGTAAACCAATCTTGGACCTGAACAATACAGCTATTCACGTCGTCAAAATATTGTGACTGTCGGTTTATTTTAAAGATCAATGATGTATCATCTGCAAATAACACCATATTTGGTTGATTTAGAAAAAAATTGGGGTAAATCATTAATATAATCTAAAAAGAAGAATGGACCCAATATCGAACCTTGAAAAACGCCCATTACCATTTCAGACCCTAATGAGTTTGTGCCATTGACTTGAACTTTAACCTTTCTATCTTTCATCTATGTTCTTAACAAATTAAGAGCTGTATTTTTAATCCCATATTGCTCCAGATTCAGCAGAAGTGTCTCATGGTCTACGCAATCGAATCCCTTAGAGAGGTCGCAGAAGATTCCAATGGCATCTTGTGCTTCTTCCCAAGCTAAAATGGTCTTTATTAGGGTGACACCGGCGTCAGTGGTACAACGCCCTTTGGTGAAACCGTACTGTTGGTCATGAAAGATGGCTTTTTATTTAAGTTATGTAACATTTGATAGTGTATCAACTTTTCAAACACCTTACAGAGAACTGGCAGAATTGACACAGGCCTATAATTGTTGGGTTCCTTACTATCACCGGATTTGAACAAGGAACTACTTTACTGTATTTCATGAGATCTGGCTCCTTGGTCTACACTGGTATTAAATATGAAAGCTAAATAATGTGCAATGGTTTCGATGACAGATCTACAGACTTTTACAGACATTCCCCATAGATCTTCTGTTGATTTAATTTTAAGATCTTTAAAAGCTTTTCTAACAGCCTGGGGGTTTATATGCTGAAACCTAAACTCTAAAGGGCATGCCTTTACATTATTTCTAAGTAAGATAATAGAAAGCGCGGGTGAGAAATTTAATGCTTCAGTAGTTTTATGGGGAATATTAGCAAAAAAGCTTTCAAATTCCTGAGCTATTTCAACATCTGAGTTGATGGGACCATGTGCAGTCTCTAAATTAAATTCAGTATTACGCTGTTTTTTCCTACCGGTTTCATTATTTATTATTTGCCAGGTAGTTTTTTATTTTATCATCAGCTGATTTTATTTTATTGCTAATGTGAAGAGCATTAGCCATTTTGCACAAACTATTAAAAGTTTTAGAATATTTTGCAACATACTGATGAAAGCTTGTATTATTCATATTATGTTGCTTTAGGCTATTGCTTTATACGGTATACACTGTATAATTACATAGAATACCTTAATATCTAGGTTCGGCTATATTACACAAAAACTAAATTAAAATTATTTTAATAATTTACTAAAATAATTAACCTAGAGACCGTTTTTTTGACGACCGGCTACCAGTGTTTCCAGCCTAAAAGATCGGAATCAGAACCGGAATAGAGTTCGCTCTTCGGCGCATATGGCCGGTCGCGCCCCTCTCATTCCCAGCGAGCGTTAGGTACACTCCCACGCTTGTGTTGTTTATAATTTTCATGAAAAAAGAATATGATTTATTAAATTAGGTGTTGAATAAAAAAGTTTTATGGGTCATTTTGAGGCTGGAATTTGATTTTATTGCAGACAGATGTTGAATCTCTAAAATATATAAAGAAGCCCACTTACAACATTAGTCGCTCAGTTAACAATTCAGAAGTATATTTAACGGTAGCTCTGAGTCATATTAATTTACGTTTGTAAATTGACGCTGTTTTTTTATATTCTGTTGCAATAGTAAAGATGATGAATTCATATAATAGTAGCTGTTCTATTAACTCGTTGTCTACATACAAAAAAAGATGTTAGGTTGCAGGTGCTAATGAAAACTTTTGTTGCGGCACTCATGATTTCCATTTCATAATCAATATTTTAGTTCACTAGTTAGCTATATAAATATGTATTTTATTTCCATAAATTAATATTGGCAAATTTATGAAAACAGTAAAATATTTGTCATCTATTTGCGACGTTGCCCACTTTCAAAACAAACGTTCTTACTAAAACATCTACAAAATTTAGGATATACAAGTCAAAGTCAAACGTGATGAATTATCTTCACAAAACAGAGGTACTTTGTGAACTTCAGTCACTTTTCCATTAAGGTGCCGACTTTAGAAGAGCCTTTTGCCTACACATGTCGCTTTGGCCTTAGGGAACTGAGCACATAAATCAAAAACTTGTGAAACGTCATTGAGTGCGGCAGATATCACAACTTGTATCGGTATGAAGGGTGACATACATTTATTAACTTTTAGGAATTTTAAATAAATGAAGGAAAATGTTGTCGAAAGTGCGAATAATAATTTAATTAACGAAAGCCAATAAATTATGTACAAGTACTAGCTTTTCCTGTCCATCGAGAAAAGATCATAGTCCTTACATTGTTTTAATAAAAAAGAGTGACTCAAAATGAAGTAGTAAACTAGCTACTTCTAGGCAACAGTATCCTTATAATTACAATTATAATACATATGTACAGTATATAAAATAATCTAAAACAATTAAGTACAATTTGCAGATAAAATAATACATAAATAATATATAAGCGAAATATTTAGTATCTTATTCGCGATCTCCTGGCTGATTATAATAATATATGTAAGTTAAAAATTATTCCCACAAAAACAATCTAATTATCTCGAAAAACAGGACTTCCTCTCTCCTACCCTTTTGCTGTGCCCTACAGGGTCCATAATGATCTAAATTATATAGTTACCACCTAAGTACACATTATGGTAAAGCAATAAAGATATTGAGTATTAAGTAGTAGTCCCAATTTCCAGTAATCGTTGATATTTTTTTCCTTAATAACGACTTTTCATCAATATTTAGATGCTGACATTAAAAATACTGTGACATGCATATGTCGAAACTATTGCATAATGATTCTACAACGTCAACACTATCCGTCTGTTTCCGTGAATGTGACTATCCGTCAAGTTCAAGCACACCTAGCCTCCCTACTCAACACTAACATTGCAAACTACCCTCAACTTTTGAGTAAGAAACGCCAGTGTTGCCATATATTCACATCCTCGGACAGTGCGCTTTATGTAAGGAAGATTTATGACAATCATGACACAAGTGTACCACTGACTCCGTTATGAAAGGCAAACAGAACTTTTCCTCATACAGTAACGAAATAGAATACTTATAAGCCATTCAAAATATTGTATTTCGCAAAAAATTGCACAGTGCTGATTTTTGGGGGTCTACCTTTTTTGGCCTTTATAGCGGAACCTTTTGTGTCATAATATTATTTTGCATAACAGCGGATAGCATATCCTTCATTTCGCTGAAAATCGTTTGGCATACACTCATTTATCATACATTCAAAACTCATAATTTTGTAAGTCAGAATCATCTTTGGGCATAAGTTTCATATTCATAATAATTAAAAAGCTGAACCATCATATCGCAGAAAGTTCACACAAACATGCAAACAAGCATACACCATGCATGCAGCATGCAAGCGAGCAAGCAACATGCAGCAGATATGGTTTCTGTCACGGCTCCGGCGCTGCGGGGCTCCGGCGGTCCCACGCGAGTTTATCGTCGCAGATAGGTTTAAAATATTCGTTTAACAAAGATTATGCCAAGTGTGTTATGCCAAATGAATTTCGGTGCATCAAGATTCTGCCAGATAGAGGGAACCCGATTTTTGGGATGTTGTTAGGATAGAAACCAATAGCGTAAAACCAAGTGTACAGCTTCGCAAGAACAGCTAAAACTATTGGACCTACAGAGCTACGGTTGCATTCAAATCGTAGCAATTTTTTTAAACTTAGAGGATGGAAAGGATCTTTTTCTGTAGGATGCGCCTTTTAGAAGTTATAAGTCAAAAACTGATATAATCCAAATATTTCGAGGCTTTTCGAATCGAATTGAATATTTATTTACGTAAAACATGGTAAACAAGGGTGTTAAATACAAATTGAGGCACCAGCATGTTTAGCTAAAATAAAACATAACATGCAAAATTTTAAAGACAAGTTTAGCAACAACAATAGTTTTTTTTTTTTTAAATCAACATTTTTTATCTATAAATTCTAACTATAAAAACGACACTCGAGTAACCACTTATGATTTTAAATTTAAATAATTTTGTAGCTTTTTGTAGCTTTGAAATGCCTTGGTATTTTATTATAAATGCACACACACATCGCCAAGCAGTTACTATTGTATTTAGACAGTCTAGGCAAATCATTTAACACCAGTTTATATGGATCTCGTCGGTTCCGAGGATTGACATCATTTGCAGTCTTAAATAGTTGCTTATTTTTCATAACAAACACGTTTTTTAAATATTGGTCGACATGAGTCGTCGGGCTTAAGTCCACAAATTGCTCTCATGCACTTTTTTTGAGCGATGAATGCTCTTTGGAAGTCAGTGCTGTTACCCCACATTATTAGTTCATAACTAACAACGATTCGACGTACGCGTGGTATGACATTACCGCAGTTTTTATATTAGTTACATTTTTTACTTGTTTTAATGCATAAAAAAAAAAAAAATTTTAGTGCTAACATTGTCTACGTGCTCTTTCCAGTTAATGTCTTTATCTATTATTACAACTAAAAATCTCGTACGCGTTACTTCATTGATTTTATTAGTAATGAGTTTAATGTCATTTTCTTTGATGTAAACGGATTTGTCTAAATTTATCATCAAATGGTTAATGTCAAGCCAATGCAATAATTTGTCAATTGTATTATTAATTTCAAATTCAAGTTTTGAAATGGTATTTAGTTTTTTATTAGATACCACCAACGACCACCACGAACACCACGCAGTAAGCATAGATCTTTCCCAAAGCCCGAGTGAACAAAACCAGATTTCAACCCGATAAAAAAACACATCCAGTATTGAAAGGAAGCAAAAGCATCGTATTTTAATCTTAGAACTAATATTCATAAGTACGAGTACTTACCCATTCAATGAAGGTAATACATTAGTAAGCAACCTCAATGGAACAGGACTGCCTCAGACATTTCCTCAAAGGTCGAACGAGACGCTTGCTTTTGAGCTTAAATGCTAGCCATATCATGATGACTTATATGTATGCTTGCCATTGACCAAAGTTATTCCTTTGAGAACTACGGAACTTGGCTTAGCTATGTATGCAAGAAGCGATAAGGATAGACATCTTTGTACTAAGGGTCAGTTCATACCACACACGTTCGTGTCACACACGTGACACGAAGTGACGCTGCGCGCACTTTTTGTGATATAAAATATATCTTTATTTACTACTCAAGAAGATACACATTAAATTGACATAATTTAAAAATGCCTCGTGACGTAGCGCGACGCATCACGAAGCAGCCAGGTGTAGTGTTGCAGCGACTTCACGATGCGCCTCGCGACGTCGCGCTGCGCAGTGCGAAAGCACTGGCCTCTTCAATCTCTGCATCGCCGCATCGCGTCACGTCTCGGTGGAAACAATACCCTAAGAATACGGTGTACTTACATAAGTTACTATGAATACGGTGTACTTACATAAGTAACTATGAATACGGTGTACTTACATAAGTTACTATGAATACGGTCTACTTACATAAGTTACTATGAATACGGTGTACTTACATAAGTTACTATGAATACGGTGTACTTATATAAGTTACTATGAATACGGTCTACTTACATAAGTTACTATGAATACGGTGTACTTATATAAGTTACTATGAATACGGTTTACTTATATAAGTTACTATGAATACGGTGTACTTATATATGTTACTATAAATACGGTGTACTTATATAACTTACTATACTTACATAAATCACATGCTGTAAATATCGTAAAGAAAGACAGAGAAAAATGGGTTGGTGGTGGGTCAAGGAAATAAACTGTAGAGCAAAACAGTCTGCGTCAAATTTTGTCGTGTTAAAGCCATTTCATACAAATATTTCACTATAAGGACAATTTTAACTGGTAGTCAATTCGTAGCCCATCGACTTATATTTATAAACCATTGTAGTTTACACGATGCTCCATGATAGTCCCTAAATCATAATCTGCCTAGCCTTTTCTCAACTTTGTTGGGGTCGGCTTCCAGACTAACCGGATGCAGCTGAATACCAGTATTTTACATGGAGCGACTGCCTCCTACCCCTTGGTAGACTGGTTGTCAGACTTTCGGGCTACTGACGACCCGTAACAACTGTAAAAGATCTACAAATGACAGCCGGGACCAACGGCTTACTCGTAACGTGCTTTCCGAGGCACGGAGGGATCTTGGTATGTAAAGATACTCACCCATCCACGGACCAACCGCGGCAAGCGATGCTTAATCTGATCGATCGACCCGTGTGGCTGTTATTATCCCTAAAAACACGGTCAAATTAAATTACCTATCGAAACTCCGCGGACTCGATGGGAATCGAAATCTAAAAAAAAAAACAAAAAAAGATTTGATGTTTTTTTTTTGGTCAACGACCGCTAGTAAGAAGAAAAATAAAAAGAAAATATGTTTATTCTGCACAAACGAAACGCACATTATAACAAAAGAAAAAAAAAAAATTGTACAAAAATACAAAAGTAGCCAAAAGCCTCGTATTCAACCAGCAAAAAAAAAACGTTTTGAAATGTTGCTCATTGGTTGATTATTGGTATTGGTTCTAGTGTTTCCTTGAAGGAGGAGTTCAGAAAATCGGTTTTCTTTAGTTTTATCATGTTAAGATATCAGTACCCATCACGTCTGTAAAGTATACACAAAAAAAAAGATTATTTAGACAGATATTTCAAGTGACTACACTTACTGCAGTTGATGACCCCAAAAAAAAACGGGTACACTCCGGGAGTGCCAGCAGAAGTGAAAATTTGAATATTAACGTTGTGCATTTTTGATATTTAGAATGGTTAGGGAATAATTTTGCACTGGTCTACTCTCCCTCCGTCTTACGATTTTTCAATCAGGTCACGTCAACATTTTTTACCCTTCACAAAAAAAAGTGCACAACGCCGCTAAAGAAGTTTTCACTTCAAAAACTTTTTTTTATGTGTAACATTTTTCCTCTCGCTTTCCTTCAATCTGTGGAGTGATTTCGTGAAAAGGGACGGAAATGTGTAACAGGAAGCCGGGGAAGCGCGCACTATTTGATTTGACGTATGAGAGTTGCCGTCAGATGTTTACTAGAGTTGGCCCTCAGATGGTACCAACCCATTTACCGAGAGGTTGGTACTGTCAGCGAAGATGTCAGATGTTACTCATATGCGACAACTAAGGCTCGCTCGTTTTTTATTTTTATGTTCGGATATCCATATCATAACTTTCTCTCTAATCTCATTTAATTTGACACTGCATAACAAAGAAAAATCTTATAAACAGGATACATGCAACTGAGCTTTTAAACACGAATTCGTTCGTGACAAAGCGGGTTTAATATCCTCACAGTAATCAGTGCACAGCCACTGTTCTTTGACTTGTTTTTGGGATCACATACAGCTGTGACTTCACAGCTCTAATTAGTCAAACATTAATGTGAACAGCTTTGTAAATGAGACTTGATTCGGGTGTAGGATTTTAAACTTTATTGCCGTGAAGTTTTAGTTTAGTTTATTTTTATTGACGCAACCACTCACTAGTTCAGTCACTAATTCTTTTGTCATGTCAGGAGTACTTTTTTTTTTAACTTTACGTTATCACGTCTTTTTTTTTTTTTTTGTGTGGGAAATCATCAAATGACGTCTCCCACTCTGGGTGGAGCGGGAGGGCGTGTCAGACTCTTACTGACTAAAACCCACCCGTGTTCCTTCTCTTGCCTGTGCAATGCCAGGGGGCCACGGTATCCCTTTCGGACTTTCCCGCAACCCCGGCAAGCAATGGTCTCATCGGACCCCTTCACTCGCTGACACTCTTTGAGGCGCGCGTGGAACAAAACGCGCCGTCGACCCGGGCCTGGTCCTTACCGGACGGCGAGCTACCCACTGCTCACCGTCCGCAAGCCCGCGCCTACGGTGGCCGGGAATCAGCGATTGATTCCCGACGCCCAGGGCGTCTCCTCCTGCGGCGGCTAGGGGCGTGAGGGCGCGAAATTTGCCTCTCCCTCACGCGTTCCGCCTCCTCCTTTGCGAGCATTACTGCTTCGCAGAAGGAGGTGACGGCCTCCCATGCCCTCTCGCTCCGTACCATGGCCTGGACCAGGGCTGGACGCGAGAGATCCCCGCCACCGATCGCCTCCACGAGGACACGGCGGTGCTCTGCCCAAGCCGGGCATACCTCCACCGTATGCTCCACCGCATCCTCCGGGCGATCCACGCAGTGATGACACCCGGGCGTTTCCTCCCGCCTTATCCGAAACAGGTACCTCCCGAAACAGCCGTGTCCGGTGAGGACCTGCGTCAGGCGGAAGGTGAGGACGCCATGGCGCCTCTCCAGCCACTACGTTATCACGTCTGGTGGTGTTTTTTTTTTTATACTTTACGATGTGCTTCGTGGCTAAGTAATAAATGCCGCATGGGTCGATCCACCAGGTTAAGCTACGCTTGTCGGGGTTAGTCTGTAGATGGGTGACCATCTTTACATACCGAGACTCCTCCGTGCCTCGGAAAGCACGTTAAGCCGTTGGTCCCGGCTGTCATTCGTGGATCTTTGACAGTCGTTACGGGTCGCCAGAAGCCCGAAATCTGACAACCAGTCTTACCAAGGGGTATTGTATTACCCGGTTACTGGGCTGTGGAGATCAGATAGGCAATCGCTCCACGTAAAATCCTGGTTTTCAGCTGCATCCGGTTAGACTGGCAGCCGACCCCAATATAGTTGGGAAAAGGCTAGGCAGATTGATTGACTTTACGAGGTGACAATCAATCAGACAATAGACACTCCTGGTGTTTCACATAATATCTGAATTAAGTATTTGCTTTGGTTTAGCAGACGGAGAAGCTTTTTCCGACTGCTTCGCCCGCGTGTTGGTCTACCTAGATAAAGAGTATCCTATGTCCTAACGCAGGTCATGGTCTATCTATGTGGTAAATTACATGCAAATCCGTTTAGCCGTTTTAGCGTGAAAGCATAACAAACAAACAAACTCACTTTCGCTTCGCCCGCGTGGATGTCGGAAAATATCCCACAGGAACGAGCTACCGGGATTTAGAGTATCCAAACTCAAACTCAAAGCATTTATTTCAATTAAACCATTTACAGGCACTTTTGAATTGTCAAGGGGTCGGTCAGTCAAAAATATGAAGCTAGTTGCCCATTCCAAAGCGTAGTAGGTACCTATGGAGAAGAACGGGCAAGAAACTCCACGGACACTCTTTTAAATAAAATATAAAATTGATACAAAATATTGGTTACATCATTCATTTTTAAATTATGCATGTGAGAACAATGTAATAAGCCGTGCACGTTCGTAAAAGCATCCGTAATAAAAAGAAAAAAAGAATCATTCAAAAACTTAAAATAAATTAAAATAAGCCATGGCAGCTAAGAGATGACCAGTCCCAACTGACGGCGCCCGTTCACGAACATGACGCATGGATCAGCACCATTCAGCTCAACCATTTTGAAGGGAGCTAAATGATCCAACACACACGCCACCATCAGCGACACATCCTATGTCCTAACCAAGGCCATGGCCTATCCGCATGCTAAATCCTAAATGATTCATTTAAATCCGTTCAGCCTTTACGACACGAAAACACGGCTTTCTCGTAACGTGCTTTCCGAGGCACGGAAGGATCTTAGTATGTAAAGATGGTCACCCATCCACGGACCAACCGCGGCAAGCGAAGCTTAATCTGATCGATCGACCCGTGTGGCTGTTATTATCCCTAAAAACAGGGTCAAATTAAATTACCTAGCGAAACCCCACGGACTCGATGGGTATCGAAATCTAAAAAAAACAAAAAAAAGATTTGATTTTTTTTTAACAGGCAGCTGTTTAAAGTAACATGCAGATTACAAATCTGTTTTAGGGTTCCGTAACTCAAAATGAAAAATTGAAACTCTTAAAGGCTCACTTCGTTGTCTGTAAAGACTCTATTTCTCAGGAACGCGTGGAGGCACGTTGAAATAGATATTAAAAACTTAGAACTACGGTCTCTTGGAGCTGAAATGAAAATCAAACTTCCAAGTCAACGCAGTAAAAAATACGGTGTCAAAATTAATTAGTCTATTTGGTACTTCTCGTTTGCCCAGCAACATGAAGCTTGGCGAGAAGCAAGGTCAAGTACAGAGCAAAATCCGAAAATTGGTTATAAGTATATATGAACTAGTAGTACAAAGTTAAATTTGTTCTTCATTTTGGGATCAATAATTCATAGGCCGTGTCTTGAAGTAACATTAAATTTGTATTTTATTACTCTAAGTTCTTTTTCAATTGAAAAGTTATGTCTGTTCTTCAATCCAGATTTGTAAATTCGGGCAGCCGAGCAAGCACAACTTTGAAACGGAACCCTCAGAGCGCCAGTCCTACTTACTTGTCAGATTTTTTTAAACAAATAAAACAGTCTTATAGGATTCTAAATGTCTTACTTAAAATACTAAGAGTGGGCTGATTGTAATGAAATAATGACAAAATGTTAATTCAAGATACGGACTGTAACTATATTTCCAATCCTTTAAATTTCTTGAAAAGAAGACACAAAAAATTCAATATTACATGTGAATTTTAAAATCAACCCCAATTTGACCCCTTTGGATTATTTTACAAAAACGCTGAAATGCGTAATTCTTTATTTCTTACCATAAGCATACATTTGAATTTCATCACAAACTTTGGGATTATTTTTGAGATAAATAGTACCATATTGTGTTTTTCTCCAGGATCCCATCTATCTCCTTGCCAATTTTTTTCGAAATCCGTTCAGCAGTTTAGCCGTGAAAAGGTAACAAACAGACACACAGACAGAGTTACTTTCGAATTTATAATATTAGTATGGAAGGATGGATATACAGTTGAGAGGCGCCACGGCGTCCTCACCTTCCACCTGACGCAGGTTCTCACCGGACACGGTTGTTTCGGGAGGTTCATGTTCCGGATAAGGCGGGACGAAACGCCTGGGTGTCATCATTGCGTGGATCGATTCGGAGGACACGGTGGAGCATACGACAGAGGTATCCCCGGCTTGGGCAGAGCATCGCCGTGTCCTCCTGGAGGCGATTGGTGGCGGTGATCTCTCGCGTCCGGCCCTGGTCCAGGCCATGGTATGGAGTGAGAGGGCATGGGAGGACGTTGCCTCCTTCTGCGAAGCAGTAATGCTCGCGAAGGAGGAGGCGGAACGCGTGAGGGAGAGGCAAATTTCACGCCCTCACGCCCCTAGCCGCCGCAGGAGACGCCCTCCGATTCCCGGCCACCACAGGCGCGGGCTAGCGGACGGTGAGCAACGGGTAGCTCGCCGTCCGATAAGGACCAGGCCCGGGTTGACGGCGCATTGTGTTCCACGCGCGCCTCAATGAGATGTCAGCATAACTATGATTTTTTGTTACCTGATATGGAGATTTATTCTCTGAAATAAATAAATAATAATAATAACTGGCGGGGCCCGCTAGGACCGATACCTGCCGGGATTGCGGGAATGTCCTAAAGGGATACCGTGGCCCCTGGCAACGTTCATGCAAGTGAAGGAACACGGGTGTGTTTTAGTCAGTAAGAGTCTGACACGCCCTCCCAGCTCCGGCCAGAGCGGAAGAAGTTATTTTATAATTTTCAACCAAAAAAAAAATGTATGGATATACAGTTAGGGTTATACTCGTATAAACACTCCCCCCACCCATGAATCGTATCGGAACACAGCTGCAACACTGCTTGAAATTACTTTGAGCTATAAAGCGGTCCATTATTCATATAATGCCAATTTGTATTAAATTAGTGTTAATGTTCTTGATGTTAATAAAAGGTTCTTTATAATAATACAATTAATTAATTAGCTTCCCTTACTTACATCACCCCCCCATCCGCATCTAATCTCCGCGGAACGATTCAATCAAAATCATATACGTAAACCCACTTATGATAGTAGCTACAGACTACTGACCTCCTCGGTCTTTCAGCGTCGTCAGTTGTGCACTAATTAAACTGCACAGATGCTGCTATGTAATACGGTTTGTAGTTGATGGATTAAGATTTTAGTTGTAGAGCTGTGTATAAAATTGTATTAGGGATAGGAATAAGTTTTTAATAAAATATTTTTTTTACTGATCCTTCAAAAACTTATTGACCTTATAATGATGTTTTTTTTTTTTAATTATTGACCCTCTTTTTACCTTTCTGGCCTTTTCTTACAGTTGGTCGCAGTAACTAAGCTGAGTACCCCGACCAAACCGGTTGTGTTAGGTTGGAACTGTGTCCAACCTGCGAGCCAAATTGGTTGCAGTAAGTAAGCTAGGGTAGGTACTCCGAACAATTAGGTTTGGTTAGACCTGTGATCAATCGCGTTGGTCGCAGTACAGGGTTCTTTATGACTCTTTAAGAACAGTTCAGCGGATTAGGTTACTAAATATACGTCGTCTATTGTATTTACTAATGGATTACCGCAAAGTCACGCCTGAGTTAATTAACTACAAGTAGGCATGCTTAATTGCATTTCAATTATTTTAAAAAGTGTTCAATTTTATGAACGAGTGGATCCAAATTGCTATTATATCCTAACATTCTAGATCCTACCAAACATTGTGTAGTAATTTCCTGGTAGGTTTCCTTTTACAAGCTAGTACATTTGTTCTTCCTAAAAGTACTTCCAAAGCAAAGCTTCACAAATGCAGCTCTTCGTTTGTCAGTTTCAGTGAGCGGCTGTTGTACTGTAATTAAACTACACTGATGGTCTGATGTCGTGGTGTGGTGTGGTGTCGTGGTGTGGTAGTTTTAGTAGATTCGTGTTAGGTTTTGAAAGTATCGTGTTTTAGTTTTTCAAAGGAAATTGATCTTCTCTTGAACTAGTTGTACTGTAAAGTGAAGTAATTGTATCAGGCTTAGGATTGTTCCTATACTTGGTTGTTAAAAAGATTGAAATTATATCACTAAACGATGTTAATCATCGAAATAATATCAGCTTCCATTTTTGAGTATAAATGTAGATGGCTATTAGGGGAAGACTATAGAAACGATGGATCTACTGTGTGAAAAATGATATGGCTAGAAAGGGGGTGACTAGCGAGATGACACCTAATAGAGAAGTATGGGAGAAAAAGATATGTCGCGCCGACCACATAAAAATTGGTTATGGGCAGGCGAATAATTGTGTTGATAAGCTTCCATTTTTGATCGGTGTAAGAAATTCTCAATACCTATGTATATAGGTATTGAGAATTTATATATCAACATTTTGGAAGAGAGCAAATAAAGCTACAGCTCCAAACTTATGCTAGCAAGTAGGGCAAGCTAGTTCAACCAAAACTACGAATCATCTTTATATGACATCAACATGCCAACAACAATGCCACACTATTCCTAAACCCGACAATGTCGTCATAAGGCTCGTCTGAATTCAGTTGACATCCAAACCCTTTTTACCCGTCTTTTGCAAAGCCAAACTGAAGCGTTATGAATCTCATAAGCTATACAAGTACCTCTATTTGTACATATGTTTGTCGTTTGCCTCGTACACCTAACTTAGAATCTTTAGGCGACTTCAACGTATGTGTATTTGTTGTACAAATTATGTTTTGTCTGATGTCACAGGAAAATCAATATGGCGGAAGCAACATGTCGTAATATTACGTTAAGTGCAAATCAAGCACGATTGTATACAAATTTACACTCTAGTTTTTAATCTCTCTTAATTCCATATATTCTTTCTATAATACAAGCCGTAACGTAAGATTTTTCATAGTTGTGTAGTTGTAGTTCATTCCACTAGTCACATTGGTGTGAACGTGGCTTAAATCCTCCCCATCTTAATTCCATTTCGGCGGGAAATTACGAACGCATACCGCGTGCTTCAGTGAGATGCATTCACTTAATTAAGGGCAAGGCTTACATGTACAGTAATTGGTCTGGCTTTACTGTGTACAGACGCTTTAGAAGTTCCCAGGTTTTTGTTTTGGAATTGTCGGAGTGGTAACTATTCGTGATTGTTACACAATGGCAGTTGGAGATTGAGTTTGACAATTATATTTTCGTTTTAAAATCATAGGTTCACAAAATAATATTGTCACCCGTATTCTATGTTTATGAATCCACAGAATTACTAGTACTGAAAGTGTTAGTCTAAACTAACACTTTTGACTGAAAAGAATCCCGAGCTGTCTGAATTTAAAAGATTCTATAACTTATGACGTCACAAATATGTCTTCACAAGTCACAGGTTATAAGAATCTTGTAAATTTTTAAAACACAACTCATTTATTCTTGTGAATGATAAAGAATTATCAAAATTTGTTCAGGTTTGCTTTAAAATCAGTGAAGACATTATTAATTAAAATTTAAACATCAGCCGACACCGGCTTGTTGTTTTGTTACCCCGTCTTGGTATTTACTCAATTAAAATGGCGTCAAAATTAATTTTATCGTGTCATTTTAACAGTTTGCGATATTATTTGGCATTGTCCGTGTATTGTAAGGCGAAATTTTGTTATTGTTCTTTGATTTTCATACGGTGTATCAAAGAAACTGTATATTTTTCTTATTCTAACATCGCATCTTAAAATAGTATTGTGCGAATCAGTTTTTTTTTTTTTTTTAAATTTTTTTGGTCCAGTGTTATTTTCTTAAACTTTGGTACCTACCTATCCTTGTATTCATTATTATTCAAAATCTATCCTTGACTTTGGAGTTTTAAATCAAATCTGTCTAGCTTTCAAAAGTTGTAACTTAATCGAAACTGCTGCCATTTACGAATTGTAGCTCGAAAGTGAACCCTCAAAGTCAGACTTTCGAGTTTTGAAGTGGTTGATTTAGATTCCGTAAACACCGGAAGGGTAGTCGGCAGGTAAACGTATTGACCTACGTTTGTATAACAAGAGGGATTCATCCATGGAGACTTTTATTGGGTAGATGATTATCTTGACGCTTAGTCACTTTACTTTGTGTAAATTATTTCATCACCACTGCTCTCAAAACGGTGAAGGAAAACATCGTGAGGAAACCGGCGTGTCGTAGAAACAAAAATTCAAAGACGTGACATTTACCAACCCGCACTGCGTCCGCGTGGTGGATCAGGGCCTACTCCCTCTCACAGGCAGGAGGACTGTGTCCCAGGAGTAGAAACATTATGGCAGATTATGCTTGATATTGATTATACTTATACCGACTAGAGTTATTGTACGTGTGCTGCCATCTTAATGAGAAAGCTGAAATGTCTCATTTGCTTTTAATACACAGTCAGCCATACCAACCCTTCAAAGAAGAACACAGTTACGCTGCTTGGGCGTGGCAAAAAGCATAAAAAAAATCCTTCATAAGCAATAATTGTATGATTGTTTTCATAAACTCCATAATATATGACGCAGTCGAGTACATAAAACATTGAACCGTAAAAACTTTTATGTGAACTGTACTTTCCTTCACTAGTTTTATGTACAGCGTTATATAACGCTTGGAAGTACTTGGAGTACTCCCAGACTAGCTCCTCCGGCCTCCTAGAGCTTCAGAAAAAGGTCCAGTTATAGGTTAAGTCCAAGGTGCCTAGTACAGTGCTTATGAAAACAGGTTCATACACGAATCATGTGGAACTCGCTAAGTTATTTCGAATTTACATTAAGTGTAGGTATGTCGGTTTGAACATGGTCGACTGGTACACGCTATTCGCGAGTATTTGAGCGGCATACCATTTAAATAACCGTTTCAATTAATTTATGTGAGTAGTTATTCAGCAATAAAAAATCGTTTTTAAAGGAAACCCTATTTCTTTTATAACGATATTTTTCGGTAGGAATGGGGTGCATTATCGTAAACATGTAAACATGTCTCTAAACGAACTTTTTAACTACGCAATCAATTCTTAATGTTGTTCTTGTGAAGTTTGTGCGGAAATGAAATGAAATAATGTTAGTAATTCAATACTCAATACATTTATTGCATTCCACAATGTGAGCTTAGGTGGTAGGTACATAAAGACATACATTAGTTAATTAACGAAGTTATGCACCTTCTGCTTTGGTCCTTCAATGATATATACATTAGTGCAGTTGTCAAACATTTATAGGTTTAAGGCTTTGGCAAAGACGCGCTACCAACCTTAACTGGCTATTCTCTTCACTGTATTATGTATTTTCGTTAATTCCATGCCAATACAAGAGGAGATGTACATAGAAATACTTGGGTTTGAACCAATCATCATCCGTTTAGCGTTTCCCAACTATTTCGGGGTCGCCTTCGAGTCTAACCGGATCCAACTGAATACCAGTATATTATATGGAGCGACTGCCTATCGGACCTTCACAACCCAGTTACTGGGTAACGATACCCCTTGGTAAGACTGGTTTTGAATCAACAATGGTCGGTAAATAATCGAAATGGGCTATTAAACCAGATCAGCAATACATCAACGATAACCTACCTATAAGCCCCACTATCAAACAACCAGATCATATTTGCAGACTACCCACACACGTACGCACATAAACGGCAATTAATTCGCAATTCTGTGCAGATTGCGTAAATGCCGCGTCGAAGATGTGACGCGTGTATTGATAGATTCAGCCTTGCCACGATCGCTACGGTCGGTCAGCGATGAATGATTGATACTGAGCCTTTGTGAGTTAAGGGCGAATGAGATTCGGTTGGGTTTGTTCGTTGGTGAACCTAGCAGGGTTGATTGGATTTTGAGGTTATATTTGTAGTGTTTCATGCAGAGCTACCTTAAACGCTTTCATTGTTAATAATGATATCTATCACTAAGTTTTGGTATCAATTTAATTCTTACTTCATTCAGAGTGATGTCTTTAACACACACATTTTTTACTTTTCATCTTCATCGTTTTCGCTAAAAGCCTTCACCTATGGCTACAGCCAGCTCAGTAGAGCAGCCACTCACTCATGCCACTGTTTCCTCACGATGTTTTTCCTTCACTGTTTTATTTAAACTAGTGATAATCATACATTACGCATGGAGAAAGTCGTGGCTAAGTAATAACAGCCGCACGGGTCAATCCATTCAGTTAAGCTACGCTTGCCGGGTTGGTCTGTGGATGGGTGACCATCTTTACATACTTTCGAGACTACTCCGTGCCTCGGAAAGCACGTTAAGCCGTTGGTTCCGGCTGTCATTCGTGAATCTTTGACGGTCGTTACGGGTCGTCAGAAGCCCGAAAATCTGACAACCAGTCTTACCAAGGGGTATCGTATTACCCAGTTACTGGGTTGTGGAGGTCAGATAGGCAGTCGCTCCATGTAAAGTACTGGTATTCAGCTGCATCCGGTTAGACTGGAAGCCGACCCCAACATAGTTGGGAAAAGGCTAGGCAGATTGACTGAATCATACAATACGCACATGAACAGCCAGAATTGTTTATTTTAGTTATTTTCATAGTCTTATGGAATTCTTCTCCGAACAAAGATAATATTAATGTCCGAACAGGTTCCTGTTCGGACATTCATATTATCTTTGTTCTACAGAAAAAGGCTGTTCGAGCCATTTACAACCTAGGTCCGAAGGATTCCCTTCGAGAAAAATTCAAAGAAATAAATATTCTGACTGTAGCCTCACAATATATTTTTGAAAACCTATTGTATGTACACAAAAATATATCAAATTTTAAGAAGATTTCCGATATTCATAGTTTAAATACCAGGAATAAAGACAACCTTGCTGTACATCGCACTCGTCCCTACAGAGTAGGCAACTCCACCATGGGTATTACAACAAACTTCCCATCGACATTAGAAACTTACCCATTAAATAATGTAAAAGCTGTAATAAGATCAAACTTTGTAAAAATGGGTACTATAAAATTTTAGATTATTTAGAAGATAAAAAAGCTTGGGATTAAGCTGTTCGCTATGCTAAGCCTTGTGATAAAATCATTAAAATTAACATTATACCTAATTATTCAGTAAAATCATCAAAATATACCAGTATTATATTTAAAACATTGCCATTGTTAAATACATTAATACTTTGTAAAGTATTATATAATTTTATTTTTTGTGAATGTGAGGACTATGTGAATATTTTTTTTGGCAGTTTGAGTAGTTTATGCGACCTACCCAAATGTCCTTTCTTTGGTATTGTTCGTCGAGTTGAGCTCCTTAAGTTCTAAGTTGAGCTCCACGATTACTGACAAATGCTTGCACTGACAGGACAGGTCCACTCAAATCTGTGTGGTTCTTTTCTCAAAAGGCCAGTTCAGACTAATCTACATGGTCCTCATATGGCCTGACCAAGATTATGTCTGGACTTTAAAAGAGACTGTGACCTCAGAATTTGTTTCGGCCTTTCTTCTCAGAGTAGTCAGATAGGAAACGCCGAACTCATCTAGCTAATTTTTAATATTTTTTTTAAGATGACGTGTAAATGTTATTCCAATATCCTATTTACAGAATAAACAATTTCATTTCATTTCAATCCGAAACGACCCTCTCTGTTCCTCTATGATAATAAAATACCTATTGCGGACAAAATTTAAGAATTTCTTAGTGTTGTAGACACTTTCCCGAGTCCACCGGAAAAGTGTAATTCATCCTTCAAGCGCCTAATTTATTCAAGCGACCCTTGGTTAAAATCGGCTTTACGATTTCCGTGAGCCATTCCGTAGATTTGATTTGGATGTGAAACTGGACAACTTTAAACTTTCAGGACAAAGGAAATCCTCTGAAAATTTAAACTTGAGGTACACAATGCCTACTTTCTTGTTTATATCTTACCTTCGATCACTTTGTAAACAGAATGGTAAGTTTAGACGATAATTTTAGAAGTTAGAGAACTAATATCTATTAGTCCTTTGATGTCGCATAAATGTTTAACAACCATATAACTGTCTGTGGTCGTCCATAAATGGGTGTGAGGCCGGGGCTCCCCGATAAAGCACAAAATGAGGATGATTATAATTAATAAACAATATTACGAGACAAAAAACAGCTATTGAAAACGATGATGATGGACTGTCTCTGCTTAAAGCCCAAAGACAACTTTTCTTCATAGAATAGATAATGTTCAAACAAAAATAAAAATAAACTACCTATTCAGAAAATCTCAACATCTAACTCACTTCCGTATCGTCACTGTCAGTTGTCAGTGTCCAAACACTGTTTTCACTACGAAAAACTCGATTGTGGGTTTTTACAGAATAGCACCGCTGCACGAATACATTTTGATGACGTCAGTCGTTCGATTTTCAAACGCGTTCGCCATACATCAAGCTTGTATCGATGCTATTTCAAATGTGAACATTCACTTCGAATTCGGTTGAATGCACACTGTGCTGCGAATCGCTTTGCGTGCGCAACCCTCAAATATTAATCTTATCTGTGTACGCTTCGCTTAATTGGGACTTTGAGTTTTTATTGCGGTTTGTTATTTTCTATTTCATTTTTATTTGTATGAGGACATTATAGCGATAGTTTTTGATTCTGATTTAGATTTTTGCTTGTCAAAGTCATACATAACCCGTAATGCGGATAAGTAATTCCCGAGTAAAGTATAAAAGACAAAATATTTCTGCCTTTCGTTTTTTAATCAATCTGCCTGCCCTTTTCCCAACTATAGTGTGGTCGGCTTCCAGTCTAACCGGATGCAGCTAAACATATACCAGTGTTTTACATGGGCAATCTGACCTCTACAACCCAGTTACTGTGTAACACAATACCCCTAAGAAGTTCCGGATGTAAGGATATATTATATTACGAATCCAAGGTTTTCTGTCATAATTATGTAGGTACCTACTATCTGTCATCATTTGATCAGAGTCGATTAATATGTTATTATTATGTGCGATAATTAGACTACTAGTTAATTATGCATTCCTTTGAAATTACCAGTCTATACAGTATGTGTCAAATTCAATTTCATTACAGTATTAAAAAATAATATCTTATTTACTTAGTTACTGTGGAGGTTCTGCTTGGATGGCCTTTTTAACCAACCTCTACGAATCTATGAAGAATCTATACCTACATCTATACACATACAAATAAATAAAATTAAAGTTTCGGTTAGTAATGTAAAAATAAAAGCTTTTTACTATGCTTATAATGAATGAAAGTACCTATTACATTTTTTTTTCTTTCTTACTGTCCGTTTGTTCCGGTTGATCTACGAAACGGCTGGACCGATTCTGACGGGACTTTCACTGGCGGATATTTGATGTTATAAGTAGTAACTGAGGGTAAAGAGTA
The DNA here is from genome assembly GCA_963853775.1 of Xanthia togata. Classification (NCBI taxonomy): domain Eukaryota; kingdom Metazoa; phylum Arthropoda; class Insecta; order Lepidoptera; family Noctuidae; genus Xanthia; species Xanthia togata. Next base: position 5,569,297 of record OY970798.1, on the reverse strand, counting down.
ACTTTTATTATAGAAAAATAATTAGGGTCCTCGCGGGTACCAGCTTTAGTGGCATATTTTGGAAATAAACACTACTTATTTCATATTTAGAAGAGAAAAGATGGAATCGTCACCCGCGTTGGCTGACAGGCGACGTATTTAATTACGTAAAAGTGGTTATTTTAAAGTTATATTATTAACGTTATACAAGGTGTTCCTTTTGTTATCCCATAACTCTAAGGTTATATAATTATGCAATAAAGTAAAAATAATACAAAAAGTCCTAGAAGAAGTGTTCCAGATATACATAGTTTCGAAGATAGCATAACACTAGACTCTCGATGTGCGTATATAAGTTTCATTGACACACAATCAGTACTATTTTTATGTTATTTTATTTTTTCTGTTTTTTGTTTTTGTGTAAATATTGTGTGCCATAACCTGAGTCTAATAAATTTATTTTCTTTCTTTCTTTATGGATAAGTACGAGTAAATCATTTGATTCTTTGACATGATCGTTATGGGATATGAAAAAGAACACTTTATAAAGGAGTTTCAATCTGGTAGATTATAGGGGTTATTCCACTAATCCCCAGTGACAACCCATTGATAACACCCCGGACCTAATAGCATCTACAGATAAATTTGTATGATCATGAAATGTAACGAGTAAGCTCATCTGTTTCTCGGGTTCATATCTAAGTAGGTATACAGGGTGTATCAGAAAGGAAATAATCAGTCGACCCATACATTAGGGTCGATTAGGTATTGAAGTTTAGTAGGGGCAGTTGATATTTTTTTTCGTGATTACGATTTTAGTCCCATATAGAAAGTTTGTCCTGATTGATGGTCTGACCCCACTCTTAAATTTGATCAAACCTTTCTGATACACCCACCATATAATTATGTATACGAGTAATCATGAAATGTAACAAGTAAGCTCATCGGGTTCTCGGTTTTATATCTAAGTAGTTATATAAAACTAAATGTCCCTAAATAATGGAGATGTTTTGGCAAACTAAGAAATATAATGCTGAAGCGTAATTAAATGAAAGTTCTCTTCACAAAGGGTACGTCTTCGGTTGTCATGACAACTGAATATGATTGCCCTGTGATGCGCGAAATGGAGCTTCGTGTACCGAAATTGGTTTAATAAAAGCAATTCCAGAAACGGCTTCGGTGCACCCAGACTGTCTCGTTTTTCGCCTTATAAAAATCATTATCGAATACCAGGTACTCAATCAAACAGGCGGCTCATCTGGAAATCTAAAACTATTGCAATAAAAAAATACAACAAAAAAAATGGTCCAGGTTAAGACACATAATATAGGGTTACATTAAATTTGCTAGCAAAACTCCGTAGACGTGACGGGTATTGATCTAAACATGATAAAGCATTTTTTTGTACTTGGAACATAGTTTTTTTGTGAACTTCACAGACGTGATAGGTAACGATATCTAAACATGACAAAACAAAAGAAACCAATTTTTTTTTCAACAATTCATGCGGTTCTGGATACCCACAAAAAAACATTTATTTTTGTTTTTATCCTGTTTATATATCGATCGGTACCCATCACGTCTGCAAAGCTAGGTAATTTAATTTGACCCTGTATACACACAAAAAAAAGAAAAGACTAATAGTTATTGGTACTAGTATTAAGTGCCTCACGGCTGCGCCAAATTGGGCCAGTTCTGCATAACCAGACAACTGGTGACTGACGCTGGTTTTTAACTGGACCTCACCAAAGGCATCACGAATACGATGCCACCTCATACAAAAAGCTGACATACCTCATATGTAATTTACACCGGCATCCCATATCCCTTCAAAGCGACACTGCGTGGCGGCAGAAATAAAACTCAATTCCGACGGTCTTCTTCATCTCTTCTTTTCGTGTGGTTAGTGACTAACCTGGTGTCAGAGTTTTAAAGCCGTCCATGGGCCTCGGGCTCTCAGGCATGCCCGCGATGTTTTCCTTCACCGTTTTTGAAGCAAGTGATAATTATACAACACGCACATGAATCCGAAAAGTCAGAGGTGCGTGCCTTGGGTTCGAACTCGAGACCTTTGACTTGCCAGTCTGATGGTCACAATATACTAGGCTAATGAGCGGTCAGGGCTCGATAACATGTACGGCAGTGCTTCCCCGGCCAAACTCCTAATCTCTTCTAATCGTTTGCAATACCGCTCAGTAACTAAATGGAGGGCATAAAACGTAACTGCACAAGTGCATTATTATTAATTATATTAACATAACGGAGCGCATCTGGCTTTCGGTTTACATTGAATCTAAACCTAGTCATTACTCAATATGATGGAGTTATATTATCTGTTGCATTAACATAAACCCCCATTGAGTACATTTTGCACTTTGTATACAGCTTGGTCTGTGGATAATTATGATAGGACTGTGTCGTATTTTTTATGTGTAACATCTTTCTTCTTGCTTTTCTGTAATTTGTGGGAGTGATTTCGTGAAAAGCGACGGAAGAGTGTAACAGGAAGCCGGGAAAGCGCGCGTTATTTGATCTGACCAATGATCGCGCGCGGTGCTAGAGTTCGCCGTCAGAAACTACCTTGACGAAGCCCCGCCCCTTTAGTGTTGCTTATTACCAAGGCGAGATGTCAGATGTGGCTCGCTCGATTTTTTTATATTTAAAAGCATTGTAGGCGTAAACATGCAGAATTTCCATCAAGTAATTTTGAGTGGTCAGTACTCACTACGTTGATGCACGTACAAGACCTAACCGTACGCAAAATACGCGCTGTGACGTAGAGTTGCGTACACCAGCCCGGACCCTACCTAGGACTGTAGATATGTAACTTTTTTACAAGTTAACAAACATTACATATTACTGTTATCCATATCTAGTTGACAGAACAAGAAAGATATAAATACATCATCATCATTTCAGCCGAAAGACGTCCACTGCTATACATTTGTCCCAGACAATAGGGTATTACACCCATTTTTGAAAAGTGTCTCAATTAGATTCTATAGTGCTAATGAACTATTGCCTGCCGGGGTTGCGGGAAAGTCCGAAAGGGATACCGTGGCCCCCTGGCATTGCACAGGCAACAGAAGGAACACGGGTGGGTTTTAGACAATAAGAGTCTGACACGCCCTCCCGCTTCACCCGGAGCGGGAGAAGTCATTTGATGATTTGACACACAAAAAAAAAATGGTTTTATGTCAATAAAAATTACGTTATAGATTAAAGTTACGCTGATAGTTGATAGTTAACATTTTCTAAGTTTATATGGCCGTATGACGTAATAACATGGCGACTACTATCTAATGGTGTTATGAAACAGATTTAAAAAGCTGAAACCTTTGAATTAAATTTTAAAATTTAGTTTGCTATTTTATGAACTAAAACTAACGTTTTCCGACTGCTTTTTGCCTAAGTTATCTCAATAATTTATTTTTAGATTTTTTCTCATATAGATTAAAACATTATTACCCTATTACTGTCGTGGCAAAAAACACCGCTTACTGGCTATTCCAACTTGCCGTACTGTCGCACACTCCAAGTCACCTATTCCTCGGACATTAGCAGCTAATAACGCTCTCCTGAACTCAAACACAGATCTTGATATATTTGCGAATGAATGGAAGATGATACTGTCAGAATGCCTGAATTTATGTGAGAAGAATGCATGTGTTAAATAAATTATATTATGTTTAAATAGTGTAATTGGCCTCGGCTGTTCTGTTTAAAATAAATTAATAGGCCTCCCCAAGCCTCTTCGACCAGTTCTGTGCTTCTGGCATCCAGCGAATTCCTGTGGCCTTCACCAGGTCATCGGTCCACCTTGTGGGAGGCCTCCCAACGCTATGCCTTCCGGTATGCGGTCGCCGCTACAGAACCTTTTGAGCCCCATCGACCGTCTGTATGCAGATATAGAAAATCCATGCCTACCTACATCATCGTCTTTTTCTTGACTGATATCTGAACTAGAAAGTTTATGTTCAGCTTAATTTATTCATCATTCATTCATCATTAATTAATTCATTCTCATAATACTTCTGTCTTCTCAACGTCATTAATTTTAGTTTAATAAGTGCCTGCTGATATAGCCTACATTTCGTCCCAAATAAATTTTCAGTAGGTCCCGTAACTTGGGTACTGTTTAGCATGTCAAATGTTATCAACAATTTAACGTAGGTTTCTGCCAATTTCCACACCTTTGACGGGGTACCTACTAAATTATTCCTGAACCTAGTCAATCTATTATCAACCCTCTTTCTACAAGTCCCAAGGTTACAAGAACAAAAGCCGTAATTTTCAATTCTAGGAGCTGCAAACTTGCTAGACAGGCGATTTTAGCCTGTTGTGACCCCCAGACTAAGTTCAGACCCTCATTGGATCATGTGGTTGGATGGATATAATTGCTATCTAAAATTACGTGGCACCCAGACGACTATTTTAGATATCGCGGATTTTATGTCAGGGAGGGATGATCCAAGATAATATTGGTAAAAGATAAAGAAAAAATAAGAAAAAAAGTAGCCAGGCAACAATACTTGGTATACGGATCGGACGGCAATCAAAACCTTCGAATTGCTTTGGTTTTTTCAGTCGGTTAATAAATTGACGATGCTCAGCTTAGAATTCTTGCTGTCCTATTTTTTAGTTTTCTGAAAACTCCTTAGTTTCGATGGGTGCCCTTAAAATATTAGGATCATCGACTCCATTTTGCGCTTGATTTTTTTGCCTGCATTTTAATTGCTACAAATATACACCATTATCTTCCACAACCTGACTTCACCCATGACTGCTGGGTGGAGTCAGATTGTGCCTATTGTGTGGACCTCTCTTTTCATGTACCAATCCCCACGCTCCTGAGCCAGCCTCATCCAGGTTCTACATTACTAACAATGTGTTCGAATTACTAACAATGTCGTCCGCCCATCTCGCCACCGGACGACCGACACTTCTTTTGATATTAATCATATTTATATAGGTACATTATTATGATTAGGGTATTATATTTTTATGTGTATTTTGATACGTATTTACTCAAGGCATCTCAATGCAATGCAATCAATTTAAACTGTTTCATAAAAGAAACATTGCCTTAGTGAAACATTAAGGATCACTTTGTAACTGTTACGTTGTCCAAACAATTTACTTTATAATTTACAATCGTTAGTTAAGTCTATTCACCTTTTGTCCAGACTATAATTCTCCATTATCATCAGATCATTAATTCAATGTTATGTTATGTAACTATGTACATCAAACTGAATATTTAGGTACCATCGAGAAGGAATTATTGCAGTTTGTGAAAATGATTTTCATGCTCCATTTTGTGAATACAAATTAGATCATAATGCAATTTCTAAAAAAAGATAATTAATCCTTTATAAATGGCATTTCAATCCATTACATATAATCATTGAAAAAGGTTCTAGTTCACCTAATGTACGGACGCATTTTTAGGAACTAGCCAGATTGATTGACCAATCTGGCTAGCCTTTTCCCAACTATGTTCGGGTCGGCTCCAGTCTAACCGGATGCAGCTGAATTCCAGCATTTTACATGGAGCGACTGCCTAGCTGACCTCTGCAACCCAGTTACTGGGTAACACGATACCTCTTGGAAAGACTAGTTGTCAGACTTTCGGGCTTCTGACGACCCGTAACGACTGTCAAAGATCCAAGAATGGCAGCCGGGACCAACGGCTTAACGTGTTTTCCGAGGCACGGAGAGGTCTCGATGGTCACCCATCGACAGACTGACCGAAGCAAGCGTAGCTTAACCTGATCGATCGATCCGTGTGACTGTTTTTACTTAGCCGCGAACCCCGCGATTTTTAGGAACTGTCAGATTCACAAAATAACCCGAGCTGGAAAAAGAATCTATGTTTTTCTTCGTTCTTTTCTGAGTTCAAACCAGCGTTATATACTATATACTAGTATAAAACCGTCAGCAATGTGCTCAACCAATGTGACAATCGACTCATCACTGTCGTCGCTATAGCCAAGTTATGATAGAGTTTGTCTTTATGATGCTGCGTTCAAATGAAAAACTCAACGGTGTTAGTTGAAAACGGTCTCACTTTCAAGAAATAGAAAAATATTTTACCATTACATTAATCACATACACAGCTACGTGAATGAATAACATTCTTAACCGATAACTTTAAAATTATTATCTACTTTACCTATTAGATGTTTTACATAATTATTATTGCCAGTGAGGCACGTCACTAGACAGTTGTATAGTATGTATCTTGGCGCTCAGAGTCTTTAGCTTGCTAAGTAAATGTCATTTCGGAAACCGCGCAATAAGTACCTACATAGAAAAGATAGAACCAACTTCTTGTAAATTCCATTTTTTGATTGGCTAAACTTTCAAAATAAAGCAGGTAGTAACTTCGATCAAGTATCCCTGTTTTCACAATACAGACCGTACAAACTTAGCACCCAACTAAGTTTACACTTGTCTAAATAGCCACACATCTTAATAGCTTTCACCTCGACACTAGTTCTGTCTCTCGTACAAGTACTAAACTAATTCAAACACAGCACAAATCTACCGCAAACACATCACGAAATATCTGCGCATCCTGGAATTAATCACACTCAATTTTCAACCTTATCTCTTAAGAAATATAGCCCATCGTTGAACGTATGATGTGTGAAACGTGAATTCAAGCGTGTGTTCCATTAGACACAATTAATTTGTAGACGAAGGGGTGAGTGTGTAATCAGCTCATCAGTTCGAGAATGTCATGACCCTTATTACCAAAGGCTTAGGATTCAAAATTCGGGGTAAAATTATCTTGTTACGATGCGAGAGACGAGAGAATTTCATCTAAAATTGACTGATTTGTGTTTATCTATCCATGCGGTTTATTTTAATACTCTCGAAATCTATTTTAAGATATTAATATTAATGAAGGGATTTATTAATCCTATGTATTGAGACTTGCAATTTCGCGCACGTTGTAATATCTGGCAAAATCTCGATCGTTAGAAATTAATAATAATATGGAGTTCGACACTATATTATTGTTCGCAGATTTTGTTGAACTTAAACTGTTTTGCTCTGAATTTTTCTTGGTTCTCACCAGAACAAATCAATTATTCTAGAGAATTTAGAACTTCACTCAGCTTAGGACGAAATGACTTATTCCTGCTATGGCGAATGAGCCACGAAAGAAACCAGGATATAAAAAATCACTTACTAAGGCGATTAACACACGGCACTGCGCACCGCCGCGGTAGGCGGTTAAGCGGATCTCATGTCGCATTGGCCTCTAATAAATCCGTAGATGCCTAACACACGTACACCGCCCGACCGCGCGGTCGAGCGGTGCTCGTTTCTACCGCAAACTGCTCCTACCGCGCGGTCGAGCGGTGCCTTAGGCGATTAACACACGGCAACGCTCGACCGCGACATGCGACAATGCGACATGAGATCCGCTTAACCGCCTACCGCGGCGGTGCGCGGTGCCGTGTGTTAATCGCCTAACATAGTCTATACAGGTTGACGATTTAGACACCTTCATCCATCAAGTTGCTAAGTATTTCACCGTGAAATTCTAATAGGATTCGAGAAATAAAAAAATAGGCTGTACGGCTGTACAACTGCAGTATACAGACTATTTAGATACATATGTTTTTTTTTTCTTCCGAATCTTATAAATGCATATGTTTCATGTGAAAGTTGTTTAGTATGAGAGGGAGGAATCAACTCCGTGACGGATGCATATCAAAAAAAAAAAAAATCAAGTCATTTATTCAAACTAGGCTGAGAATCAGCACTTTTCGAACGTCAAAATTACATAAGACAGTCCCCCAAAACGCCCACTCTTCACCACTTCCTAGTACTTTAGCTGGGAAGAAGTGACGCAACAAACTCCCCAGTAGCACAGCGGTCTGTTCAGTTAGAAAAAAAAAACTATATAATATATGTTGCATGCAAGATAATTTACATTACGCAACACAAAACATAATTGAAATTATAAATTAATAGCCATATGACAGCTAGCACACGCCAATATACCACCCAAAAACATCGAGAACTATACTCAGGCAGAAATAAAAATAATAAAAGGGCGCTTAAAGGGCGTGCCCGCTTACATATAGCTGTAACTAAAAGTTATAATTGATAAACTAGGATCCTCGAGAATAAATAATTGTCGAGGTCGCTAGCTAACCACATAAATCACCACCCTGTATAACTTGTATGACGAAAAATTTATCGCCTATTGACTATTCTACTATATTCCATTAATAACCCTTTTCACACATGAAATACATCCCTTTCCTTCCATAAATAATAAGTATCGCAACAAATCACAGTTTTCTCGAACAATTAAATATCCCGAATCCCGAAACTTACTAAAGCCATTATTCATATAAATGTTTATACAATATCCCGTAAATTATATGGGTAATTGTTTTTCCTTATTTCTCTAACATAATGTGGGTAGTACGTGAGTGGTCCATTTACTTTATAGGTACACTTAGATTCAAGAGTACAAGATAAGAAGTGTTATTATGTTTTCGCTTCCATTGCCAAATATTTTGAGTGGCTCTCGTGGGTTGGTGGCGCCTTTTAAGTGTTTTCATCTGATCTATTGAGTGCCAATTTCATTAAACTGCGTTCAAGAGCTGTCAGTGTCAATATTCCACAACAATGGACACTGACAGTTCTTGAACGCGTTTTAGATGTGCTGATCATTGTCAGTTTCATTGGTGAAATCCGCCCCGAAGGTAAAATTAATAGAGCATCATTTTGTTGTGCAATGGTATATTTGTTTTGCTTCCAATAAATAAATCTTGCCAGGAGTTTGCAACAATAGCTGGGATCAGCCTCATGTAATTCTCATACAAGCTAACATTTTAATCGTATATCTACTGAATTCATATCAACACAATAAAAATAAAAAAAACGGTCATGAGTCAGACACCCACACGTAGGGTTTCGAACCACCATACCATAGTTACCAGTACATTTGTTTTTAATACTTCAGTGAAGAAACCACGTAAAATTAAATAAATAAAAAATTAAATTAGGGTTTCATTTAATGTCTTATTTATTTATTTTTATTATTCTTGTTATAGCGGCCATAGTAGTACACACTGTGAAAATTTCAAGTGTCTACCTACTAAGGCTCAAAAGATACAGTCCTGTAACAGATAAACAGACGGACGGATGGGTGGACGGACAGCGGAGTAAACCAGAGTCTTAGTAATAGGGGACCCTATTACTAAGACTCCCTGGTACTCTTTTTTTTAATAAAAACGTTGCTCCACACTAGGAATTTCTCCAGTATCGTGGGTGCGTTTACAAACATTTAAACTCACATACACAAACAGCCAGACTCGGAACAACTAATTGTAGTTCATACAAATATTTGTTCCGTGCGGGAATCGAACCCGCGACACGCAGCGCAGCACCAATCGCTTAACCACAGCGCCAACCATGCGTTTGTGAAGGTTGGGCGTTTTGGGGGACTGTCTTATGTAATTTTGACTTTCGAAAAGTGGTGATTCTCAGCCTAGTTTGCATAAATTACTTGAATTTTGGGTACGGAACCCTAAAATGTTACTTTTATTCCCCGTTTGTTAATTTATGAAATTACCATTTCGACTGTGAGACGAGACGAAGTCTTACGAAGTTTATTGTTCGACATTTGATTTAGGTGATACGATTCCGAATATTTTGGTCGCCCATAAGTCTACCCTACAGCTAATACCTACTTAGCATAACGACACAACCAATTTTACTACCAATATTATCATAACTAATCAATAAAACCATTAGCCTCTCCTCGTAACAGATACTACGACCTTCCAAAACCTGATTATCAGACACCACTACTGTAATAACTATCAAACGCTTTAACAATACAACATTTAAATAATTTAAATCAACATCACATCGGAATGAAAAGAAAGAAATAAAGAAAGAAAATACATTTATTTAACACAGACTAAAAAGCACACAAGTTGTACAGAAGATTAAAAATTAAAAGTGTCAAATGCGATGTAAGAAATTAGCAGAGCAGTGTGCTTCACGGCTGCGCCAAAAAAGCCCAGTTCAGCAAAAATGTATTTATTTATTTTGTTACTTTTACAGACTAATTACAACTAATAGGTAGCAAAAAAACATTATCAAGTTGCTAATAACAAGCCTCCACAGATATATAACATAATATCGATTATTTAAAGCCGAACAATCAGCAATTAAAAAAGAAGAAAAAATTGCCAGATAATTTAAGTGCCTGACGCTGGTTTTTAACTGGAGAGTGTGATGTGACGGATGTAAATCATTTTTATAATGTAACGTGTGTACATATGTATACTCAAATAAAATAAATTTGTGTCAGATAAAAAAAAAAAACGAATTATGGATGTACGCCATTATCTGAAAATTGCGTGTCGTCTGTTCACGGCACGGGATAGACGGCATCTTAATGTCTTAATCAATACAAGCAATATCTAGTCGTCAGTAGGTAGGTATAGTTTATTCCAAAAGTATCTGATAGAAATGTAAACAAGTGGACCAGAAAACGTACTAGTGGATACCAATTTTTTGTTCCACTTGTACAAATTGGATGCTTTTGTTTGATTATTTCAATACTTAAACACGAAGTTCTGAATTTACATTAAGGTACCTTAAAGATTGTATTGTCTTTTCTTCATTTGACTTAACCTCAACTTTCGTTGATGATTTATTTAGTTATTCTTACAATAAATAATTGTTGGAAAAAGTAGTGTGATATAAAGTTAATACGTTGGTAATAGAGATGAATGTGTTAATAATTCCCTTTAGTGAGTGACTGCGTAAGAATGTAATCTTAAGGCTTCATGTACACGACGCCGGACCCGCACCGGCGACGGAACGCATGTTTGTGTATACGAATGAATATTGCCAATGCGCCGCACCACGGCCTCACCGCTCCGCCGCGTAGATTGTACATTATCATTCTGAGATGTTCTGAAATGTTTTCATCTTGCGATCCGGCGCCGGTGCGGTTCCGGTGCGGTTCCGGTGCGGTTCCGGTGCGGCTCTGGACGCTCCGGCATCACGTACAGAAAGTAGTACAGGGTTTGTTTACACTTTAATTAGCTATTTTTAGAACAGACCGTAGGTACCAACATTGATTGCGTGCAGTCCCTTCATGATTCAACCACGGCGTAATGTAATTGTAGAGTAGATTGACTCATCTTTATTGTGATTGCTGTAAACGATTAAACAATTACAGATGTAGCTGTATTGCTTTTGTGGGTAGTAATTTGATCTACTATTTACAATTTATTTGTTTTTTTGTTTTTGTGTGAATATTGTGTGCCTTAACCTGAGTCAAATAATTTTATTTTATTTCTTTCTTTCTTTACTATGCCATTATAATTTTATTTTTTTGTCGGTTAGATCACTTATCTAGCTTCAATAGCTAGTCTATTGATTGCCCAGTGCCTTTCGTTTTTTGAATCTCGTTCCTACTGAGTAGCAACCTTATCCCTTTAACTATGCTTATCTGTTTGTCCATCTTTCACAAAGTTGTATCTAAAGAAATTGTGAAGGAACAATTTTTGCAGCTTTCGTTTTTCTTCGCGTCTATAAAATAGTATAAAAACCCACACATGGTTACAGAATTACAAATAAATCCATAAAAATGTCACCCCAAAAATATGATTTATGCGTCGACTCAAACTTCCTATATTATTATTCCAACGACAATCGCACCCAAAAAGTTTCACCTACCCTTAACCCAAAAATTCCGTATCCACATTTTGTTTCATCCACGCGTGCGGTCTGCACAGTGTTTCGCGAGGCAACAACAACTGCGATAAATCCAACCTTTTGGCACAATGCGCACTATTGGGGATATTAATAAGCGGTCGTGCTGTGAATGGCCGGATTTAGGCTTGTTCGATAACACTGCGGTTTTGGATTAGAGTTGCGGTGTTAATTGAGTGCGAGGGTTTCTTGTGAAGTGAATAGAGGGTGATATATTGGGTACTAGCTGCGCCCCGCGGTTTCACCCGCATAAGTCTCGATCCCGTAAGAATATCGGGATAAAAAGTATCTTATGTCCTAACCCAGGTCATGGTCTATCCATGTGCCAAATTTCATCCAAATCTGTTCAGCCGTTTTATCGTGAAAGAGTTACAAACAAACTTACTTTCTTATTTTTAAAATTTAATCGTTTTATATTTGTTGATGCTACAAATTATCTTTTGAACCTTAGATCTAGTAAAAAGTTTCAACTAGATAACTTATAGAGGAAGGCCCGTAGAAAAAGAAAGTTATTTTTTTACATAAAGTAGAATAGGAAAAATTTTAACCAAAACAAGACTCGTTTGAGGCCAAAAAGGCAAAAAAAAAACAAAAAAATATGAAATATAGCTAACTAGTGAACTAAACTAAAACTAATTTATTCATAATTATTATCGTAATACCGAATATTTAGTTTTAGATGTAAAAAAGTAAACTTTCCAACCGCCTTTTTTACCGGCACCTAAAACGGTTACAACATCAAATTCAGTGTTATAATTGCAATTCATTATGAATATTCTAGTTCACTAGTTACCGATATTTGAAAGAAAGAAAATACATTTATTTAGCACAGAGTAAAATTACTACATACGATTTCATATTTCCATACAGTAATATTGCCAAATTAATGAAAACAGGTAAATGTTTGACAGCTATTTGCGACGTTGCCAACTTTAACAATAAACGCTCTTAAAATACAAACAATTCAATTAAGTTTAAGCGTTAGAAATAACATAATCTAAGAAAATAATAAACATTATTTGAAATGCACTTCTGAAAGCTCCTGAAACCATTTTCTACATGCAATATCAATTATTTCAATGACAAATCTGAATTCTAACGAAAAACACTAATTGACGACAAATAAATTGCTTGGAATTTCGTAAACATCAAATGCATAAACTTTAATGAGAATGGCAGGAATATTCAGTTAGTTGTTCGATAATAAATTGAAACTGAGCAGCGTCACAGAATAAGAATGAATTCTTCGTATAGATGTGAAACTCCTGCTACGGTTGAATACAAAATACGTACAGTTATTGCACGTCTGGCAGACCAACTTTGTCAGGATTTCATGGCGCTTGCGACGCTCTCCGACGTCATTCTTTGACAGTCGTAAGAAATGGCTATGACGCACAGATAACTGGTTGAGTGAGAATCTGCTTAGCGATTCCAGGTCTTTCTATACATACTCCGTTACGTTTAGGTCATGAAATAAAGGTAAACAAGACGTAAAAAGGGTTTATATATATGACACTTTCTTGTTTAAAAATACGTTGTAACTTATTAGTTTTTTCCCGCGGCTTTGCTCACGTGGAAGTTTGAAATTATCCCATGGAAACTTACTACCTGGATAAAAAGTATCTTAGGTGTTAATGCAGGTTATAAACTATCTGTCTGCCTCATCCAAATCCTATTAATATAATAGCATCGTAATGATTGAATACTATCGTGAATTCATGCAAGCCTAGTACTTTTTATTAGGATAGATTAGGTACTGCCCAGAAATTGTGCACGTGTCTTGAACCTCGGTTGCAGCGCCACCTACCGGAACCAATTGTGAATAGTAAATTCCAAAAAAACGATGTTGCGTGTATCTTGATAGGTCATTGCAATGCAAATAAAATATTTTAACCCTTTTCACCGTTAGGGGTTGTTTCGGAAAAACCTTGATAGATACACGTTATTTTTTATTTTCGGTTATTACTAAGATCGAGTTAACGGGCCGCGCGTAAAAATTATTTTGTCAATCCCCGTTGAGGGAGTAGTTTAGACAAACTAAAAATTACAAACATTATAATTTACATAGATACGTATTCGTGCCAAGTTTCAAGGATTATTATTTTTTTTATTTTGAAATCACACACACGCAAACACACAATTGTATTTGTGTCACAGTGAAATGAAATGAAATGAAATCAGTCGATCGCACATCGCCCTCGGTGGTTACACTTTGACCTTGAGCTGGCCTGGTGTTTCACTGGCATCAGAGGCAAGCTTACTGTTTTTGTTACCACTGACGGATGTACGACCTACAGCTACCTGCACGAATATCGCTTCTGTAAGATATTATTATTCTATGATGGCTTGCTCTGCCAAGATCTAATTATATGAGCCTTTGTTGTAGGACTGGCCTAAAGGCGACAAATGCAAGAGGTCGAACGACGCGACCGCAACGCGATTGCGAATCGAATATCGTGTTTAATCAATCTATGATTAAACGAATTCATTGGTGGTTAATTGTTGCCTTGTTATTGGAAGTGATATAATATTTAAATAATGTAATATAAATATTTAAATTTTTGGCCTTCCAACGTAGGTATCACTTAACATCTTGTTGTTTTTTAAAGGTTTTCCGAAAGTTGCGTTTGGTCACAGATCAATATAGATAGTTCACTCCGCAAAATCATTTAAATAAAAAGCGAATCTTACAGCGCTAATAACCTACAGTTATTTACCTAGAAGTTGCCTCTCTTTCTATCGCGTATCTCTTAGATCTTCTGACTACTTGATATCCAAATCAATTTTTCATCAAACTTATAACGTGATTTTTCGAGTTGCCCGCTATCAGTCAGCCAGCTAATACGACTACGTTAGACTACGTTAGCAGGCTTACAGCTAATACTAATAAGGAAGTGTGACTGTCGAAACCTTGTATTTTATTCCTATAAAAAGCGAACCTTTATCTGAATTTTCCTGTTACAAAATCCTGTGTATCGAGCTGAAGTTAGCGTCAAACAAATATTAGCACACTGTCACAAAACAAATACCAGGAACACGTGTTCCTACGAGTATCCCTTCGGGAAATTCCAGATAATAACAATAACTCTGATTAAAATCTCACAGAGTAATACCTTCATATAACTCTACCTACCCTCCAATCCCACATTTAATTGTTGATTACATTGACGACGGTAGCATCTACCCTCGAGCCATTCAACAATATTATCCTAATTACGCCTATTATAAATTTAAGGAGTGGACGGCGCTATTTGTAGTCGAATAAGGAAGTACCTCAAAGGCACAATAAAGAGAAGTTACAGAAGGTCAGCTCAATAGCTCAGGTCGCTTGAATGAGCGGAAACCCACGCACACATACAATATTTAAAAAAAAAACCCTGAGAAATACCACCAATTGTTTTTGCTTTCAAGTCATAAATCATAACTATTAAATTGGGGTAGGTAATAAATAAAATAATAAAAATATTTAAAAAAAATACATTTAGACACCTAGTTACAAAAAGTTACAAAGAGCTTAAAAATTATGTAAGTAGGTACAGAAATAAAAATGGAAAACAATTTCGATTCATCAACCCGCACCTCTCACATGCAGATTGATGAATCGTTTGAACGACCTATCTGCTATCATTTTCAGGATGCTGTTGCTACTCCACTGCACATTTTTCAATATTGACGTGGTTTTCTTCCGCATAATTGCATATAAATCATCTATTTGTGCGTCAGCAAACATGCCTGAAGCACTACAAGAGCTCGAGAGTCGCAACAGTGCCCTGAAAATGTTTTTACATTGTACTCGTAACCAATCGTTAGCCTTTTCTCAACTATATAGTCCTCCAGACCGTATTTCGGCCATGACGGCCAGTCTCAAAGGAGACTAGCCTTCGGCGCGGGAGATATTACAGTGCCCAAGTGTGTGCGCAGACACAGGAGCACTCTCTCTTCCCTCACTCTCATAGTCCGATGGGACGGCAATCCAACACGACCGGAGAGAGATCAGGCGTAGGACCAACGGCTTAAAGTGCTTTCCGAGCCACGGGGGTATCACACCGCCAACTTCCAAACTCCGGGCTGTTACTAAGAAATTCCTAATGGAAAAACCCAATAAACTTTGCCCGACCCGGGAATTGAACCCAGGACCCCACGCTCAGCAGTCGCGCTTGCAGTCACGAGACCAACGGGGCAGTTCTTTCAGAAATATTGAAAGAACTGCCCCGTTATTTGCCGGTTATTGCAGTTTTCTCAACTATATTGTGGTCGGCATCCAGTCTAATCGGATGCAGCTGAATACCAGTCTTTTACATGGAGCGACTGCCTATCTGACTTCCACAACCCAGTAACTGGTTAATCCGATACCCGTTGGTAAGACTGGATGTCAGACTTTCGGGCTTTTGACGATCCCTATCGACTGTCAAAGATCCACGAATGACAGCCTGCCGGACCAACGGCTTAACGTGCTTTCCGAGGCACGGAGGAGTCTCGGTATCCTAAAGATGGGCACCCATCCACAGACCAACCCCGGTAAGCGTAACTTAACCTGATGGATCAACCAGTTATATTGAATTCGTAATGTTAGTACTAAATTCGTAAACTTTAAATAACTTTTTTTATTTTCAATAATAATAAGATTTTTTAGAAATTTTTTGCAACGTTATTGCAGTATCTTTGTGGCCTTTTGGGGGCATGAGAAACAGGGTGTAAAGTTCACTCACCCACCATAGAAAAGGGAGGATCCTCCGACCAGACGGGTATTGTGTCTGGCGGGCCGACTGCCCAACTGTTGATGTCGGATAGTCTTATATATGTCGTTCGCGCGGTAAACTCTAATTGCGCGATGCAGGATTTGTGTGACGTCATGTCTTTGATGCGTAGGTGGCGACCACTACAGCCTTTTTGGATCCGACAGGTTTTTTTTAAACATATTGTAGACACGTTATGGACAGCGAACGCAAGCGCAATCGTGGCTGGCATTCGTTGAGATAGTTGTTATATACCCGTAATGTCAGATTTAAGTTGATATAATAAATAAAATTCTGCCTCGTTGGTCTAGTGGTCGCAAGCGCTACTGCTGAGCATGAGGTCCTGGGTTCAATTCCCGGGTCGGGCAAAGTTTTATTGTTTTTTTTATCAGAAATTCCTCAGTAGCACCCCGGAGTCTAGATATCTGCCCAGTTGATGGCAATAGGCTCGCCCCCTATTACATGGGACTTAAACATAAATGACGAAATGTGAGTGTACTATAGGTACACCTCTGCCCCTTCGGGGATTACAGGCGTGATGTTAAGTTATGTTAATAAATAAAATAAAAATGATAAATATCTCCATAAGTACGCGTGTACCTAATTTCGCTCGTTGTATGAAGCTGACCTTCTATGTTGATGTATTTTGTGATGGAGGTATGAAGTACGATTTGTAGTCACACAACGTTTGTCGCACGATTTGTCTTGTCAATTAAAGTGGCGCCATCTTAGATTCGCTTCTTTTTTTTTTAGAGTATTTATATACTAATGGGTGTTGTATAAATACATTTTGTGGCGACTCTTATTTTTTTTTTACTGTGTTTGCCAGATCATTTGCTAATCTTAATTGTTTTATTACCGCTCCCTGGCTAGCAGAGATACGCTGTTGCATTTCATAGTTCATCCGTTATCTGTCTCAAACTGGGCTTGACTGACTTTTAGAAAAAGGGGAGGCTGTAACTATCGCAAGGAATGCTTTGGTTGGAAATCACTATCTCGCCATGGGCTAGTATGATCAAAGATCACTGTTCTTTCCTTTTGCGACGTGTAAAAGTATTAGATTTGATGACAAGGCGGTACAGTATGCTGCACGACATCATCATTTCAGCCGAAAGACGCACTGCTGGACATAGGCCTCTCCCAAGCACCGCCACTTCGACCCGGTTCGATGCTTCTCGCATCCAGCAATTTCCTGTGGCCTTCACCAGGTCATCGGTCCACCTTGTGGGAGGCCTTCCAACGCTATGTCTTCTGGTACGCAGTCGCCACTACAGAACCTTTTGGCCCCACCGGCCAGCTTTTCTGCGAGCAATGTGACCTGCCCACTGCCACTCAAGTTTGGCAATTCTTCGGGCTATGTCGGCTACCTTGGTTCTCCTGTAGATTCCACGTCAGTTGTAATAAAGCCAGTTTAAGCTGGCGTTTTATTCTATGGAAAATCGACTACGCGAGGCAAGGTCAAGGTTAAATTCTTAAATCTGACGAGTAATAAGATTTTAATAGTTATTTGTTATACAAGAGTGCAAAGTTGCTTTTTAACCGCGTGTTCAATTTTGATGACCGAGCAAGCGAAGGATTCTAAAATTGAATCACGAGCGCAGCGAGTGATTCAAAATTAGAATCCTGAGCGTTAGCGAGGGAATCAAAAGAGCACGAGGTGAAAAATCTTTGCACTCGAGTGCAACACGTAACTTTTCAATCCACCTCAGCGAGGAAATGACTAAATGCAAAAAAAAAACGTTTACAATCACAAGATAGGTACACTTTTATTTCAGTTTAGGTATTAATTACTACATTATGACAGGTAAGTATTACAGAATAATCTTTAAATTATAACAAAATAATACTAAGGTATAATTAAGAAAATTTTAAAGTAACGTTGCTACAGTTATTTAAATTGAGTGTAATATTTTTGTTTGGTACTGTAATATTGGTGTTAGTCACTTGTGTACTGTTTTTCGGTAAACTATCTGTCATACTTAATAGTTGTACCGATTCATCGTGTGATGAATTCTCACAATTCGGGTTCTGGAGTATAATAAAACTGCTTGCTTCGTAACAACGATTATTTTATTCCAAATACTCTTTCTTATAACCTTACACAGTAATTGTAAATTAAATAGATTAATTCAACACTTAGCCAATATTGGACGTCTGTCTCGGTCGAGAGCGTTGATCAGAATGACCACCGTTTTTAAAATCACTCACCAAGTACCTACATTTCGTTCAAGACTGAACGAAATGTATCCATCAATCTGTTTGTTCTTCACATACTAGCAAAGTAATGACATTTTATATCGATTAACTTACTAATATCGATTAAAACATAAATCAACAACAATCATTGATTAAGGTATTATAAATTAAAGAAATATAAAAATAAACTTGATTTAACTAAGAAATTTATAAAACAATATAAGATAATCATAAATTCATTAAATCGACTAAAACATAAATCAACAAAAATCATCGAATAGGGTATTATAAATTAAAATAAATATAAAAATAAACTTGATTTGACTGAGAAATTCATAAAACAATATTACATAATCATAAATTCATTACATTCGGCCGTCCGACTACGTGCGGTCTCCTGACGCACGGTACACATACAATCACGTAGGTATTATAATTTTATAAATTCAAACAAAATACAAAAAAAATATAAAGTTTCATTTGAATTAACTGTAAACTAAACATAATAATCGTATTACTATCATTACAATTCATTACATTCGGCTGTTATTTGGACTCAGATTGACTCTGTGGCAGTTCATTGTCACTTTTGTTACTTTCGCTATCAGACGTACTACTGCTGTTAGCTACTGTATCTACATTATCATTTTGTTCGCACACATTTATATTGATCCACGGTCGAATCCTGTCTACTGCTACCACACTATCGAATTTATTTTTGCGATTACTAAAACCAGGTATTTCGACAATTTTATACCTATCATTGCCTAGAACTTCTGCTATTTTAAAGGGGCCTATAAATTTTGACATTAACTTAGTACTAAAATTGGTTCTAGTTATTTTAATTAAATCCCCTTTCTTATAAATCGGAGCAGGAACTCTATTTTGGTCGTAGTTTAGTTTTTGTTTAATCTGACTGGATTCGATATTCGTACGAACTTCTTGTCTAACTTCTGCAAAATTGGAATTAGGCTCATTGTTAACATCTAACATGTTACTTAAGCTGTCTTTCAATCTGGTTCCAAATAATGCTTCTGTAGCTGTTTTCTGAGTGGTAGAGTTTGTGGCGTTATTAATTCCCCACTGAATTTTGCCTAGACACATGTCCCAGTTCCGTTCGTCCTCACCGTCAGAATACTTTGCAAGTGAACTTAAGATCGTTTGGTTGTATCTTTCGGCTTGGCCGTTGGCTCTGGGACACGCGACAGCATTCAAAACATGTTTTATACCATGATTATCACAAAAAAATTTAAAAGCTGCTGAAGTGAAAGAGGTACCTCGATCTGATATTATTCGGGATGGTAAACCGAAGTCATAAAAAATATTTAATAATACCTTAACTGTTGTTTTAGTTTTTGTATCCTTAACGGCTCTTACAAACAAATATTTCGTAAATCCATCCACTATGGTGAGAATGTAAACATTGCCGTTCTTGCTTTTGACAAATGGACCCAAATGGTCAATGTGAATGGTATGGAACGGAATGTTTACTTTCTCTATTGGATACAACTGTCCATTCTTATGACGTGACGTATTATCCTTATTATAGGCGCACTTAATGCAGGACTTAACATATTTTTTAACAAATCTGCGTAACTTAGGAAACCAGAAAACAGATTGAATTTTCTCGATTGTCTTCGATATACCTAAATGACCAGCGTCATCGTGGTTAGATTTGCATATTTGCCATCGAGCATCGCGAGGAATTACTAGACAGAGCTTATCATCAACTCTCTTATACACTCTACTATTCTTAACCACATAGTTTTTCCTAATTTCTTTTGCTTCTTCGTCTGACTCAGGTTTAAGTATTTTATATATTCGGGATATATCAGGATCTGTCATTTGCAAGGTCAAGAGCCAGTTATCAGTTTCGATACTATAGACTGTGACTGTAGAATTATCGATATCCTCGGGTGTTAATTTTGTGTTACGGCTCAGTGCGTCCACATGAGCCATACGGATGCCTGGACGGTACTCTACGTTAAAATTAAATTCGCTTATTAAAAGCCACCACCTAGCTATTCGGGGTATTAGATCGCGCTTAGTTAGTGTAGTCCGAAGGGCGTTACAGTCTGTCACAATTTTAAACTCTATCCCTAGCAAATAGACCCTAAATTTCTTTAATGAACATACAATTGCAAGGGTCTCAAGTTCGTAAGAATGCAAGTGACGCTCCTCGGGGGTGGTTTGCCGGCTAAAGTAAGCTATAGGTTTGAGAGCACGCGGCTCCGGCTGCCATTGCATCAATATCCCACCCACGCCTAAAGAACTTGCATCGGTATGCAACTCTGTTTCAAAATAAGGATTGTACAGCGCTAAAATCGGTCGGTCAATTAATTTGTCTTTTAGGGTAGTAAACGAGTGAGATTCTACGTCTGTCCATTTAAAAACATTGCCCTTTTTTAGTAAGTTCGTTAGGGGTCTAGCTATTTCCCCGAAACTTTTAATAAATTTTCTAAATATCCCGCTAGTCCCAAAAACTGACGGATTTCATGTACGTTCTGGGGAACAGGGAATTCTTTAACGGCTAAAATCTTATTTTCGTTAGGACGTATACCTTCAGCGGAAATTTCATAACCTAAATAGTCCAGGGAATTATCAAAGAAACGGCATTTAGATAATTTTAAAGTAAGCCCATTCAGTCGCAACAACTCCAAAACATTCCTCAATCTCTCAAATCCCTCCTCTAAGGTAACCGATGGCACAAGAATGTCGTCCAAATAAGCCAAAGCTGATTCATGACGTTTATTACCTAGCATTGCATTCATTAGTCTCTGAAATACAGCTGGAGCATTTGCGAGACCAAAGGGCATTCTTTTAAATTCGTAATGCCCATCTGGCGTTACGAAAGCAGTTAGCGGACGACTTTCTTTTGCCATCGGTACCTGGTAGTACCCTGAGGAGAAAAAGATAATCTGTATGGTCGGTAAACTACGGGTTTATCATCTAGTAAGTCTATTTTCATTTCGGTTGAGCTGATACAACCAATTTCTCCTAGGTTAAGTGCAAAGCAATCACGATAACAGAGTAAAAGCGAATGAAGTCTATTTAATGTCTCCTTGTCAATTTGGGGACCTACTTTTATGTCAGATATTAGTAAAGGTTCATATTCGGAATTATCTTTCGTTACTCTATTTGTATAGGTGACACCTCTCTCATCAAAACAAGTTCCTTTGGCAATAGGACATTTCTTGGATAATGTAAGGTTTTGACCAGATAAATTAGTCACGGGTAAAAAGCACTCCCCATCAACAACCCTATAAACTCCCTGCTGCAAATAATGCTCTTTCCTAGGCTCACAATTGTAATGACCTTCAATATAAATATCTCCACAGAAGCCAACGTCAGACGCGGTAACTTCAACTAATCCTGATAATGTAATATCGGTATCGTTATCAACATTCAACTTTAAACACTTCACCGGGTGTACTACGGTATCGATATTGAGACTCCGGTAAAAGGTTAACTGATGGCTATCTTTAAATACTGTTACACAAGGAAGTTCAGTAACGTTTTGACCTATAAGTAAATCTGATTGAAGATACTGATTGCTAACTACTAATACTTCTACATTAACCTCAACTTCATCCAATTGCAGATCAACATTGCTCCTATATACTGGAAAAACTTTAGAGTTGCCGAATCCTTTGATTACTGGCAACTCTGTTGTATTTTTAGTTAAATTCAGACTTTGAGCATCGGATTCCCTAATCAAACTACATTCGCTGCCAAAATCAATAAAAGCAATTAAAGCTTTATCGTTTACCCTAACGGTTTTGTAAAATTTGTCACTGTTGTTATTAAAAGTAGATATGGTCAACATTTTTCGATCCTGGTTATCAGACTGTTTGAATTCATTTCGTAAGACTAATGGCTCTAGTTTACAATTATCATTGTTATGGCCGACACGTTGACATTTCAAACATTTTACAAGGAGTTTGGGACACCGAAAGTAAGGGTGTCCCTTTGAGCGGTAATTAAAACAAGTTACCGAACTTTCGTTTGAGGGTGTAGCAGTATTACCCGGTCGAACTGTCATATTATCACTTCGTTTTCTATTGAATGTATTATTTTCTAATATGGGGCGCTGGGAGCTTAGAAAATTCAATAAGTCTTCTGGTTCGTGACAAGTCAGTGCCTGTGCACTGCATCTAATCGATTTATCTAGTATTCCGTGGATAATACAATCGACAGCCTTTTTGTCTTTTATTTCACATCTGTTTAGTAAAGTTAACTTTTCGTAAAAGTACTCTCGCAAACTTTCGTTACTACGACTAGTGCGAGCTAACATTTCCTCGAGAAGCCGACCATAATTTTGCTCATTTGGGAAAGCTCTTATGAGTTTGTCCTGCCACTCTGACCAACTGAAAACAACACTAGGAAGGGCTTGAAACCACTTTTTTGCTATGCCAGAAAGTTTTTGTAGAGCAAAATGTATGGTCTGCTTCTCGTTCCATTCATAGATTACGGCACGTTCATTTACTTTCCTAACCCAACAGTCAATATTTTGAGTTTTACTCGACGGATCAAATTCCGGTATCACATTATTGAGAAGATTGTTATTTAAATTACTCGTCTTGCTATTATAATCTTGAAGAGTAGTAAACATATCAAGTACCTCTTTAGTATACCAGCCACCTCTCTCCTTGAATCTTCTCTTATTCGAACTCCGTGAACTACGGGGTGACTCACTGCTCGATGAGGAGGAGCTGGACGACTGCTTACGTCTTTTCTTTGATTGCTTTTTGGCTCTCTTAGACTTGGCTGCTGCTTTGGATGAGGATCGGGAACGTTTGCTTCGGCGCTCATCTTTACGAGTAGGCGAGCCTTCAGGAGTCATCGCTTCGTCAGAATTCATGCCCCAAAAGAAAAAGTATAATTATAATCATTTCAGTACCTCAATTCATTTTCTAACTGTGTTCAAAACTTGATTTTTCATTTAGAATATACATCAACACAAAGTGAAAGAAACTGTTAAAAGAAAAACAAAACTTCATTTGTTTCCTCAATGAATCATCCTTGATTAAAACAAAACATAATAATCTAGCTCAAATGAACAAAAGCCATTCAATAGGCACACTCTTAGTTTCTTATTAAAGTGCACTATGTTTCTATTCTTTATTCTAGGCACACATGACCTCTATTCTAACCTTCTATACACTCATGGTTCAATAGGCGTACATAGCCTCTAGTAACTAAAGCACACTTGGCTTCCTACTGTAGGCACACATAACCTCTAACAATTAAGCGCACATGGCTCGATAGGCATGCATAGCCTCTAGTAACTAAAGCACACTTGGCTTCCTACTGTAGGCACACATAACCTCTAACAACTAAGCACACATGGCTCAATAGGCATACATAGCCTCTAGTAACTAAAGCACACTTGGCTTCCTACTGTAGGCACACATAACCTCTAACAACTAAGCACACGTGGCTCAATAGGCATACATAGCCCCTAGTAACTAAAGCACACTTTGCTTTCGATCTTAGGTACACATAACCTCTAATAACAATGCACACGTGGTATGCTAGACTTCTATAAAGAAATAAAATTAATAATCATTTAAGATACTTGTACGTACCTTAGACTGGGTCCTTATCCCGCTTCTGAACTGTGATGAATTCTCACAATTCGGGTTCTGGAGTATAATAAAACTGCTTGCTTCGTAACAACGATTATTTTATTCCAAATACTCTTTCTTATAACCTTACACAGTAATTGTAAATTAAATAGATTAATTCAACACTTAGCCAATATTGGACGTCTGTCTCGGTCGAGAGCGTTGATCAGAATGACCACCGTTTTTAAAATCACTCACCAAGTACCTACATTTCGTTCAAGACTGAACGAAATGTATCCATCAATCTGTTTGTTCTTCACATACTAGCAAAGTAATGACATTTTATATCGATTAACTTACTAATATCGATTAAAACATAAATCAACAACAATCATTGATTAAGGTATTATAAATTAAAGAAATATAAAAATAAACTTGATTTAACTAAGAAATTTATAAAACAATATAAGATAATCATAAATTCATTAAATCGACTAAAACATAAATCAACAAAAATCATCGAATAGGGTATTATAAATTAAAATAAATATAAAAATAAACTTGATTTGACTGAGAAATTCATAAAACAATATTACATAATCATAAATTCATTACAATCGGATTCCCTTGGCGTGAATGTTGGAGAGAGAGGGAGATGGTTAGGTGTTTCATAACGGCTTATTTTTGATGTAGAAGGGCCAGTACAAGGATCCGATTGAGGCTCTTTCAGTGTAATGGCTCCTACGATGCCTTCACATATTTTAGACTTATTTTGGATGGAATCCTCTATGTATCCCTCTACAACTGCATTGGACTTCCAGCCTCCGTGGCGCTTAAGGGACAGCAGATCAGCTCCGGAATCAGCCAAAAGTGTGGCTGAAGTTCGTCGGAAACA
Source organism: Xanthia togata (assembly GCA_963853775.1). Classification (NCBI taxonomy): domain Eukaryota; kingdom Metazoa; phylum Arthropoda; class Insecta; order Lepidoptera; family Noctuidae; genus Xanthia; species Xanthia togata. The sequence continues at coordinate 5,544,155 of OY970798.1, read as the reverse complement.
ATGACCCGTGTACAACAGGGGTTCTGGAAGTTCAAGAAATGTTGCTATTTCTCGTGGGATACTGCCAATTTTATTAGTACCCATAGGCTGTCTAACACACTTTCCATTACGATACTGTAGAAAAAATCGATTGATTGGAGTGTTAGGCGGGCGTAAGGCTTGATATTTCTCAACAATCGTTACGTATTCCTTGCGAATGACGAAGTTGCGGTCTCTGTTTGTCTTTGTATTAGGTAAATTAATTAATAGTAAGTCATCTGAATGTTTCTCAATGTTTTTGACATTAAGTTGTGTTAGTTCATTAGTTCGACATGCTCCGTTTATTCCAATAATAAGAACAACCTGTAACGTAAAGAGTATTGTAGTAGATAAATGAATAAAATTGATATGAACGCATAATTATGCCTATCAACATCTACTAAGTATACTATTTAATTGAGATTAATATACTTAAGTAGATACTGAATGTGCAACTGACTTACTTTTGCCGCCAAATATACGGAATCGGGTGCTTCGTTAAGAAACTTTTCAATTTCAGATACTGTGAAAACCTTCGATTTTTTTGGTTGATGACCAGATGAGGCTCTTTTTAAAAATGCCACTAATTTAGGATAGGTATCGATATGTTTGTCTTTTTTCATCTTTATTGTTGCTTTTAGCATCGAATACGTACTCCATAGAGTGCTTGCTTTCTTGTTCTCGGATAATTCTATAAAATATGCCAGCAAAACGTTTTCTGAGAAAGTTTTGGCTCCTTTTGCTAGTCGCCACGTGTTGAACATATCGTACTGTTTTAAATACTTCTCGCGTGATTGTTGAGGGAGAAAGCTCATTTGCGCATTATTAACAGTTTCAGTCAATTCTGTTGGCGTCAAGCAAACTTCCTCGTCGCTAGAATCACTCATTTTAGTTTTTTCACTTGTTTTCAAGTTTCTTGTTTTTAATATACCTAAGGTTTAACAATGACGTGAAAAAATGCCGCGTAAAGAACCGCGTACAAAGCAAATTGAAAAAAGAACACCAAGAAGGTTCCGAGTCTGAGTTTTTAACAAATTAAAAAAAAGTTGTATGATATATTCGGCACCATAGAGGTAGCAGTAAATAGGTTTAATGTTTTTTTTAATTCACAAACTTAGTGCACACGATGTTCTAAATTCAATTTACTTTATCCTCTAGAGAATAAAAACGGCTTTTCCACTCAGATACTGAAGATTAAAAATACTCTTTCCGAGATGGTGGGATGAAAAAAATATTATTAATAGTGATTTTGACATTATTGTTAATGATTTGGCATTATTATGACATTATTAGTAATTATTATCAAAAGCCAAATGTATGTACTAGTCAGTGTGAATGTAGTAACAAAAAGTTGTATGATCTGGAATATAAATGATTTTATTGTTTGAAAAAATTATTCACACGAAACGTTTCACTGCTAATATTTACTTACAAACCTCTCTAATAAACTATAAAAATATTTCCACTGAAAAATATTCAGAATATTTTCACTGAAAAGTACTCAATGTCTTGAGTACTTCACGATTGAATTCTCATCAAAAGCTCTTAACTACAGATGAATATTATTAGTAGAATCATTCCAATAAATTATTCAGTGGGTCGTAATGAGCGTTACCTACTTGAATACAGAAATATTTTACTCGATGCAAATTAAAATGAAGTATTCTTAATTAATTGAATTAATGCACCGTTTCAAAGGTATTTATTTTATGCTTCAGATGGTTTTTCATATTTTCCGAGTTTATAGTTAATTCATTAAAACTACTTGTGAACGTCTGCCGCTAAACATACTTATATACCTTACGTACATACCATATTTATAGGATGCATAGATAATGTTATGATGGAAATTGAAAACCATGACTTTGAAGGTTATTATTAGGATTATTTATCTTCGCTTCGCCCCTTATGAATTCAGTGTAATCCTATACTATTAAACGAGCAAAATTTATATGTATTTGTAATCAAGTTCTCGAAAATGGCTCGATAACGATTTCGATAAAAGTTGCAATATAGGGGTTCACGGGGATGAAACATCTATCTAGCTAGGTCTCTCATTTGGGATAGTTCGTTTTCTCCGTATTTTCAGCCGAGCAGAGCTCAGTCGCCCAAAGTTTAGAACAAGACGGCTACCTTAGAATTGCGACATGGAAGCATGGAATCAGTATGTACTATATATGGAATTAGTATGAACTATCCTTTAATATTAAATTAGCATTCTCTATTTACACCCGAGCAGAGCTCAGTCCACAGGTACCTACTTTCAGGGGTATGAGGTACAGGGTGTAAATTTCACTCATCCACCATAGAAAAGGGATTATCCTCCGACCAGACGGGTGTTGTGTCTGGCGGGCAACTGCCCCATGTGTTGATCTCGGATAGTCTTATTTATGTCGTTCGCGCGGTAAACTCTAATTGCGCGAAGCAGGATTTGTGTGACGTCATGTCTTTGATGCGTAGTTCGTATGTGGTGGTGTAACCGCTACATACTCTTTCATTATGCTTTGTAGTTTTCTTGCACTTTAAAGCAATAAAGTTAAAGTTAATATTTCGCAAACGGACCCCTGAATCCAAAAATGGTTTGAACGACCTTTTCAACGACACCCCCCACACTATGGGATAGATGAGAAAAAAAAACATCCCTACTTTACGTGTAGTCGTATGATTTTATAGTCTCGGTTCCATAAAGTTTTTCTTCTCTCTATTACACCTCAACAGAGTCTATTCGTTAATTGAACCACAAAATCCAATTAATTATTTAGAAATCTCGAAAACTCACCTGCAAACAAATTAGCAATACCTTCTAATTGTGGGATATCCCTTTATAAAATATGAACAGGGATCCTGAAAAATACCGAGTTTCAGTGGATTATTCATTCATTGAAATTGCCATAGAAAAAGGACGATATAGAAAGGAAACTCAGTCCGAACTTTACACAACATTACAGATACATATCCAAGTAAAGGAAATATACATATCAACTCGGAAAGGGATCGTCACCTTATCAACTCGAGCCATTCAGTATTCTTTGTATGAAATTCCCTATTGCAACGCACACTAATCGGAATCGTAACGTGTTTGTCCCAAGGTGAGGCACATTGGGACAAACTCACGAACCGCGGCGATGCGGGTACCTACCTATAACGTGCAAAATCTGTACAGAAATATTATAAAATAAATTCGCTTTTCATGTCCGTCTTCTAAACTACTAGGTTCAGCCTGCGAATTCGCGTGGAAGTCTTAAGATACTCAATATACTAAAATAACAAATACATTTTTATAAAACTGTCTTAGCGAACCGTCGTGTCGCATCGCCCGCCCGTGCTGACTTTTTCTTTTTGCCCAGCTACTAAGGGTCACAGCGTGTTGTAAAATAGCTTATAACCTTCCTCATGAATCACACCATCCATTGGTGAAAACCGAATGAAAATCTGTTCAGTGGTTTTTGAGTTTATCGCGTACGCGGCCCGACTTTCTTTTATAATACTCGTATGTAATGATGCAACGGATTTTGATGCAGTTTTCACCATCACTTAGAGAATTTATTCCGGGTGGTTTATGTATATTAAACTTACATAATAATAGACAAATCTCGATGTTTTGTCAAGTCGAAGCTGGGTCAGCTAGTGTTCAATAAAATTTAATTTCATAGTACTGTTTTAGGGCGTTATGATACATCAAACATATTCAGGGTTATGTCGTCGCATGCGGCTCATATCATATTGGTTTATCCTCGATTCTAAACGAAAACGAATCGTTTTTTTTGCCAATGATTCATTTTGAAGTGTAAACTTCTTTAGCGGCGTTGTGGAATTTTCTTTGTGATTGGTAAAAAATGTTAAACTCGCGTCAGGACACGTGACCTGATCGAAAATTCGTAAGACGGAGGGAGAGTAGACTGGTGCAAAATTATACCCTAACCATTCCAAAATATCAAAAATGCACAACGTTAATATTCAAGTTTTCACTTCTGCCGGCACTCCCGGAGTGCAACCCGTTTTTTATTTTTTATTGCCAAACTGGGCTTAAATATATACGTAAGCTAATTTTACCTGTGATAACTACTTCCACTATGGGAGGCTCTACTATGCAAAGCTGATGACCTTAATGAGGTCTTTGCTTCATTATTGGTAAAGATACAAGTCTTAATTTGAACCCATAAATAATGGTCCGTAAATTATAGGAATCCATTAATTGACAACCCTGTTTTAGCGCGGGTCGCGGCGGGTTGATTGGTAGCAGTAAGTGAATATTCCAAGTTCAGTTGAAATATTCCAACGGTATCAGCTTCAGCTCACGTAAAAAGAAAGCACCTACATGAGTCAATCACCTTTTCTCAACTATGTTGGGGTCAGCTTCCAGCGGATCCAGGTGAGTACCAGTATTTTTCATGGAGCCAGTGCCTATCTGACCTCCACATCCCATGCAGTTACTGGGTAACACGAATCCCCTTGCTGGTTGTCAGGCTTTTGGGCTTCTGCCTACCCGTACCGACTGCCAAAGTCCTTTTTTTTACGATGGGTTTGCTCTTGACTCTAGTCTAGGTCAGAGGTGACAGAGACAAAGTCGACGATAGAGTGAGCTTACCCAGAAGAAGCCGGTTCACTCTTACTTTGAATATATTCGGGTTGTATGCGTTCGGAAACACAGACGCAGGCAGAGAGTTCCACTCCTCTGCTGTGCGCATTATAAAAGACGTTTGAAAACGCTTAGTGCGAGTTGGTGGAATATCAACTAGGTAGGGTTAGGTATCTACGAATAACAGCCGGAACCAATGGCTTAACGTACTTTCCGATGCACGGAGGGGTCTCGATATTATGTAATGGATGGTCACCCATCCATGAACAGAACGCGGCAAACGTAGCTTACGAAACCTTCGATAGACTCCTGCGGCTATTTTATTTTTATTATTTTTCCACCTTTAAATACTACAAGAGTGTCACTTCTATGAAATTTACTTGTTCTATGGTTATACCAAGGTATCAGTCCCATCTGAAAACCTTTACTGAAAGGGTCGACTGTTTGGATGCCTGAAAACGAAATGGATATAAATGAATGTCATAATTATATGTCATATACCTACATACCATCTTTGTTAGATTACGTTTCGTTATTGAGTGTTTTTAATTATAATTACTGTATGCTTTATTTTTGTTATATGGGATGCTTATTAAGTTGGCTAAGAATAGGATATCCTTACGATTATTCTAACACGTTCAGTGCCGGGAGCCCTCCTGGAGGGTTCACTTGCAATATCTATGGCAGCATGGCATATGAGCTGTATGAAAAGTGATTGGAGTCGAAAGTGACTTACTTGTCCGATGGATTTTTATTTCAAGCGTGGTAGGATAATTTGTCTTAATCCCTAAAAAAGCCAATCCCCAAGTGCTTGGTGACTCCAAGCAGTTCACGGCTATTGGCAGTGCTTAGTTGCACCCTAGGGGGCTGGGGCTCATAATCTGCGGGTGAGGGTCCACTGTCCAACAACAAAAGCAAGCAAAAGGACACCTATTAACTTAATATTTTGCAAAAAATATAAGTAATAAATTGAAAAAAAACATTAACTCACTGTATTTATTTAACAGTTTAAGTTCACACATATAAACAGACAAGAAGAAAGGAACAGATTGACGTACGACGGACTGATTGATTGACGGATTGTAGTTGATTTACAAAAACGTTACAGTTGTGTGAAATAAACCTTTTTTCTTTATTACCCTTTTGAGGAACACTGCTTTGATTTTATTTGATCTTATTTGGCAATCGGTGTTATTTACCTGAGATAAATGAATTTATTATAATTTTATTTGTGACAAGACCTTAGGAAATGGCTGAATATATTTGATACAAGGCAATGCAGCATCTAGATAGAACGTAAGTATATTTTTTCCCATCACCCGTTTAAGGCGCAGGGTTCCGAAAACGGGGTTTTTTAAAGCAGTGTATCTCTTAAACCGTAAATAATTTTGACCAAAAAAAAAAAGAATGATATTTTCAAGTCTTATTATAATACAATGATGGAACTCAAATCATAATTAAACATACATTAATGCTTCAAAAACATCTTCAAATACACCTCTTAATTGTCTTTAAAAGCAGTTTATACCTTCACTAACAATTATAATTATAATTAAAAATATACCATAAAATGTTTAATGTCAACCTGCATTCAGTGATGGATTATGATGAGTAATATGAGCAATATGATGAAAAAAACAACGAAAAACATTGAAAAAGTACAAAAGTGTGGTCATTGTCTTTACTCTTTACACGTAAATAAAAAGACAGAGACAAAGGCAAATCGGAACGGTATATAGTCATTTCTGTCATATATTCTATATCTACTGCTTCGTTGGTCTAGTGGTCTCAAGTGGTCTTGGGTTCCATTCACAGGCAAAGTATTATTAGGTCTTTCTATCTGAAATTTCTCAGTAGCAGCCCGGGGTCTGGATTTATTTAAACTTTTCACTCTTAATGCCTTAGGCATTCTCTACCAGTTAACCAAGGACTGCCCGATTGATGGAAATAGGCTCGCCCCCTATATATGTATGTGTATCATCTAACAAATTAATAAAACCTAATCACCAAAGCATTTAACTGTTAATAAATAAACAACAGAATTATTTTAAATGACAGGTAAACACTAGCTGTCATTTAAAATAATTTTGTTGACCGAGTTGGCACGATGAACGATTGGCGCACACTCGATTCTGTACCGAGATACTTTACAACCCATTGTTTCACTAATTGTTTTGTTACTGTCTGGTGTCGTAATGGTGATAAAATTGGCTTCTGGCGATCTAGATTTGGCTGCCTGGAGATTGTCTTGATCGATATCATTTGCTGCCTTTTATTTTATTTTTTATTTTCATTGGGTGGGAAATTATCAAATAACTTCTCCCGCTCTGGGCGGAGCGGGAGGGCGTGTCAGACTCTTACTGACTAAAACCCACCCGTGTTTCTTCAGTTACCTGTACGTTGCCGGGGGCCATGGTATCCCTTTCGGACTTTCCCGCAACCCAGGCAATCATCTGTTGTATAGTTTCTTTTAAAAAATTACCATCGCCACTTCTTAAAGTGTGTATCGTCAAAGACGGTCTAATAAAAGATTGTCTGCACAATAGACTGATGTAATACCTAAAAGTAAAGCATACATCTCTCCACAGGCTATATAATTTTATGATAAAAGAAAATATGACGTTTCTGCGTCTTCAATTCGACTCAAAATCTTGTCACATGAGCTTTTTCTGAGTTCAAAACTACTCAGAAAATCTAGAAACATATTAAACAAATTAAATTTTTCACATAAACACTGTAATCAACAAGTGAAATTAAATTAAAATTTAAAACTCTCGACACAAACATTTCCTACTCCATCAGCAGACCCTGTCCATCATCTATCTACTTAGTCTGGCCATAAATACTGTTACAATTAAAAATAAGGAAGATATTACATTTGAATTTGGAATCTCTCATTTTTATACGATTGTTCATTGAGTTTTCTAATTTTGGCGCCAATACATTATACAATATTTTGCGATATTAAAATGGAGTGGGGTGATAAAGAGAACCGAATCGCTGAGATTGCATTACACAAAGTTGGTATGGAGCCAAATGCAATTTTTAAAACTCTCCATACGCTTGGTATTAGTCAAATGTTTGTATACCGGGCTATTAATAGGTACAATGAGACCTCTGTTTGTGACAGAAAAAGATCTGGCCATCCACGTAGTGTTCGTACCAAAAAGGTGGTCAAAGCAGTAAGGGAAAGAATTCGATGAAATCCTGTCCGAAAGCAAAAGATTTTATCTCGGGAGATGAAGATAGCACCCAGAACCATGTCGCGTATTTTAAAAGATGACTTAGGACTTGCAGCCTGTAAGAGACGCACTGGTCATTTTTTACTGATAATTTAAAAAAGAATAGGGTGGTAAAATCGAAACAACTACTGAAGCGGTACGCAAAGGGAGGTCACAGTTTTTTTTTTGTTTACGGATGAGAAAATCTTTACAATTGAGCAACATTTTAACAAACAAAATGACCTTATTTATGCTCAAAGCTCTAAGGAAGCTTCCCAATTAGTCGACAGAGTGCAACGTGGGCATTATCCGACTTCAGTGATGGTTTGGTGGGGTGTTAGCTATGAAGGAGTGACAGAGACAAATTAGTTGTGTAATTGTGAAAAAGGTATCAAAACATCGGCACAAGTGTATCAAGATATCATTCTTGAGAAGGTAGTTAAGCCCCTTAACAACACCATATTCAATAACCAAGTATGGTCCTTCCAACAAGACTCGGCGCCGGGTCATAAAGCTCGGTCCACGCAGTCTTGGTTGGAAGTGAACGTTTCGGACTTCATCAGAGCTGAAGACTGGCCGTCGTCTAGTCCCGATCTTAATCCGCTGGATTATGATTTATGGTCAGTTTTAGAGAGTACGGCTTGCTCTAAACGCCATGATAATTTGGAGTCCCTAAAACAATCCATACGATTGGCAGTGAAGAATTTTCCCATGGAAAGAGTGCGTGCTTCTATTGATAACGTGCCTCAACGTTTAAATGACTGTATTGCAGCCAATGGAGACCACTTCGAATGAGCTTTTTTTATTTTAAACTAACACACTGTAAAAGTAATAAATATTATTTGCAATTAAAAAAAAAAAAAATCTTTGCGTCAATATGTATGGCAAGATTAGGTATAACCTTTTCATTGAGACCATTCCAATGAGCCCAAACACGATACGTGTACCTACTGTAAAGTTTTTAAGGAAGTTGGGTATCCGGTAAATTCCAGGTGATGCTGCAGCATCAGTTCAAGGTTACAATGTTCTTATAATATCATTGAAGTAATAGAATACCAAATTTCAAATCGTTCAGACCTATGGAAGACTATCATCATCACTACTTCCATTTATCAACTAGAAAAGAGCTGATAAACTTCAAACGGCTGAACCGATTTTGATAAATCATGTCTAAGCACCATTGCTAGAAAATCTGCTTTCAAATAAAAAAAACTGCATTCAAATCGGTTCACCCGTTTAAGAGCTACGGTGCCACAGACAGACACATACACATAGCGGTCAAACTTGTTAACACCCCTCTTTTTGTGTCGGGGGTGAAAAAAACGATTGGCGCACACTCGACACTGTACCGAGATACGAGTACTTTACAAGCCATTGGTTCACTAACTGTATTGTTACTGTCTGATGTCTTATTGGTAATAAAATTGGCTCCTCGCGACGTAGATTTGACTGTCTGGAGATTATCTTGATCGATATCATCCTTTGCTGTAGTTTCTATTCAAAATTTTATATTAATCCTACTCTTTATGCTGGTTTCGTTTTGACGATCAAATTCTGTTAAAAGATTAACTGGACAACTCTGCCCCTATATATTTAAAACTCATTAATGGCTTTATAAATTCTCCATTAACATCCACAATCTGACGCAACAAACATAACTGGTGAAATGTAGGTGTAGCTACCATGTACACCTCTACCTAATCCTTCAGGGAAAACTGGCATCATGTTATGTATGTAGGTATCTACATTCTCCATTCACAACAAATATAATAAAACAATTACTTTTTAGTGTGGTGTTCCCGCCAATCCTTGAAAATCCTTGTAACGTTGCTCACACTAGTGTAGTAATCCTATAGTTTCCGATTCGCTTTACGACCTTGCCACGTGAAACGGCACATGTAAATTAAATTGTTAACATAACATTCCCTGAACAATTTCAAGTAATACAACGAACATTGTCGACTCAATATTACTAGTATTGATTAAGACATTAAAATTCCGTGTCTGTTATAGACGGGACGGCACGCAATTTATAGCAAGCAGCGTGATATTACAGTATTCTAAATATTTTAAACTGCTGAGCGTTGAATTTACTACAAGCTATTTAAATTGTTACAGAAAATTCTATAAAGAAAAATGGCTAAAGCATTGCAATCATTCTACCAGGTTGAATTTATAATCAGTCTGTCTTGCAAGAGACCACTGTTTCATCATATTATAGTCTAGGAATCTTATTTCTAAGGTCGTAAGAGAATAGTCCTTCATCAGCAGTTGACACTTCCTACATTTTATCTTCTTCAGCATTGAAACTATATGCTATACCGCTTTCTAGTGGTCGTGATATTGTCTCCCATAAATTTACTATTAAAACTTGTCTCCTATATAGTCCTTTGTTTTAACTTTTTCCAACTGCTTTGACAATGAATTACAATGGCCAAACAAATTATCGAATCGTTATTAGTCTCTTCTCTGTTTTCAACACGTTTATTAGCTTCACTTGTACTCCCTAACAACAATAACTTACAAATAAAGAAAACAAATCTTGGAAGTCAATTTTGACCTACTTCTATTGTCTTATCGAAATGAGTTCTTTTTTATAGTCAACTTATCATTTGGTATAGCCCATGACTATTATGGCGAATCATTTCTAAATCACACCTTTTGGGTAGTATCTATTCATACGATCAAAACTCCATTTCCCAAGACCTTTACGACTAACCTTCACCAGAAAAGAACTGCATGAATATAAAATGAAGTAAGCTTCATAAATTGTACCGTCTTTGTCCTCTCATTAAATTCCATCCCTTTCAAAAGGACTGAAGATCACATCGACGATAGCGCTATAATTTCAATAAACGTCTATTGCAGTCCCTCGAACGAAACGTTTCGGTCCTTCCATTAGATCTTATCGAACGAAGTGTTATTTTAGATTCAAAGTTTCGGTGGATTTTTTTTCGGCGGTGTAATTTTATGAGTTCTTGTGGAAAGGGCAGTTTTATTTTGGTTAATTAAAATGCTTGTTTCTTGTCTAAGTTTAGAACTATCACGGTTTACAGAATCTGCTGGGCATAGGCCACCATCTACTTAAATAATTGTAATACAATTTCAGTCAATTTCAGCAAGTTCCAATAATGTGTAAATGTTCTGAGAAGGGGCAGTTTCCATTAAGTTGTGTGGTTATTTCACTAAAGGGATCGATAGATACGGTGTCGACCTTGGCACGTCTGGTTTCGGACAGTCCTTTTCAAACAATGAGGCTAAAGAACGATGTTGTTTTAATGTTGGGACCGAATCGTGCTGCTGCAGGCCTGCCCTGCTTAACTTATTTATACGAGTATTCACATACATAACATCACGCCTGTTATCTCCGTAGGGTTAGGCAGAAGTGTATCCTAATGCACTTCCACATTTCGCCAGTTATGTTTAAATCCCATGTAATAGTTGGCGACTTCTATATCGAAGTTATTTGTTTATAACATTTTTTACGTGTTTATCCTAAATGTTGGCAACGTCGCAAATAGCTGTCGAATATTTATCTGTTTTGATTAATTTGTAAATATTAAATGTGGCTAACTAGTGAATTAAATGCAATAATTAATATCGTAACACCGAATATTTAGTTTTAGATGTAAAAAATGTAATTGGAAACGTTCCAAATGTCTTTTTGACACCTAAAACGTAACGTAATAGCGAACTAGAATATTAACAATAATTGCAATTCATTATTAATATTCTAGTTCGCTATTTAGCCACATTTCATATTTCCATACACTTATATATATACACTTATATTGCCTAATTAATCAAAACAGCGACATCTACACTCGAGAGCAATGAATCCGGGTCACTTAAAGAATGTTAAAAATCTCGGAAACTAAAAATGATAGGTTATTGCAATAAATTGTATTTAAGAGACAATGTAATACTCCTTAAATGAAAGTAAAAAAAATATGAGTCACCATACATTTTATTAACACAAAATTACATAAAGAAAAAAACTGCTGATCTCTCCTTAAAACAAAAATAGGAAACATGAAATTTTTGAACTTTATTACGATTTTCTTGAATTGTAATACTTCGTATTGCCTCCTCGTGCTTCCATTACTGCGTTTACGCGGTTTGGCATGCTGTACATCAAGTTCCTTATACGATTTTGGGGAATATTCTCCCATTCCTCTGTGAGAGCAATTTTGAGCTCACGAAGCGTGATTGGGGGAGGGTTTCGTTGTTTTACGCATCTGCCTAGCTCGTCCCAAGCATGCTCGATCGGGTTGATATCCGGGCTGCGCGCTGGCCACTCCATACGAGTAATGTTCATCTCTTGAAGGTAGTCATTCACAATCCTACCTGTATGAGGTCGGGCATTGTCATGCATAAATATAGCATCCTCACCTAAATTGACCATAAATGGACCAACGTGATCATTGAGGATTTCTTCCACATATCTTTCGCTAGTTAAAGAGCCGTTTTCTATGATCACCAGCTCTGTGCGACTTTCAGAAGAAATTCCGGCCCACACAAGTACAGACCCACCACCGTAGGCTACTTTTTCTTCGATGCATGCTTGCTTGAATCTTTCCCCTGGTCTTCGATACACTCTGTGTCTTCCATCGTGCTTGTAGAGCATAAATTTTGATTCGTCGGAGAACATAACTTTTGACCAATCTTCAATACTCCAATTTACGTGGCTCTGGGCATATCTTAGTCTTGAAATACGATGCCCACGCTCCAGTTTAGGGCCGTTTGCAGGTCTAAGGGGTTTTAAGTTAGATTCAGCAAGCCGACGTCTTACTGTCCATGCACTTGGGTTACTTCCTCCGAGGCGTCGAAACTGATTTGTGAGTTCAGTTCCTGTAAGAAAGCGATTTCGAAGCATGGTGTTCACCAAGTATCGGTCTTCTCGTGCTGTGGTACACCTGGTTCTGCCCGTTCCTGGTCTGCGTAGGTTAGAACCAGTTTCTTCGTAACGTCGGAGAACTCTTTGTACTGTTGACAGCGACACACCGACAGTCCTGGCTGTATCGCGCTGACTCCGGCCGGTTTCCAGCATTGTAAGTATTCTGGTGCATTCTTCAGGCGTAAGCGACATAATTTCAGCTTGAATAATGAATATAGAGCACTATCAACATGGTTTATGTACCCACATAAATGACAGATTACAAACAAAAGCAAAACCAAATGCTGTAATTTCGTAGTTCCATCTTCGAAAGTGGCCCTTTTTCAAATTTGATTTTTTTATGATATAACTTTACAATAACTAAGAAGTTTTAATACCTTTATTTAAGGAGTATTACATTGTCTATTAAATACAATTTATTGCATTAACCTAGCATTTTTAGTTTCCGAGATTTTTAGGATTCTTTAAGTGACCCGGATTCATTGCTCTCGAGTGTATTTAAGACGTTGCCCATTTTCAGAATAAACGCAATATAATATTCAGCTCCGTTTTCAAAATAAATGTTTACTTTTCCTAAGAACAGAAACACAATACGATCTCTGAAACTCATCGACTGCCTCTCAGCTTCGTCGAATCAATAAGAAATTTAATTCCCACAAAAGGGGCTGGTCTTCCAACTTTACAAACAAGTTTGGATGTTTCTTTTTTCTTCTCATTCCGGATTCCCGGACATTGGAGTGCTCTGAAAGAATGCCGGGATCGATTCCTGCCCCTTTTAATAGTATTTTATCTGGCAACTTTTAGATTACGTGATAATAGAGCGATGACTAGTACTTATTTTCGGTAAGTAAGGAAAGAAATAGCAACCTATGTTGAACGGATTTAATACAAAAATATGTGTTTGTTACATAATTATGTTCAATCTGCTACGGTGTTAGATAACTATCAGATGACCGCCATCACATGCACGATCTAAAAGCCACAGAATTGCAAGTTGTTTTTAGAGTTCCGTTGTGAACAAGGAACCCTTATAGTTTCGCCATATCAGTCTGTCTGTCCGCGGCTTAGCTCAGATACTCTTTGTACTAGAAAGCTGTAATTTGCCATTGGTATATTTTTCTTAGGGTAACTCTTCCTTTTCCCATCTATTCCATGGTGTAGGGTGTCGTTGGAAAGGTCGATCAAAAATATTGTGAGTTTGTGAAAACCATTTTTTTCCAACTTAAGTTTGTTCTTGCGATAAATTCATCCCAACTACGGAACCCTTCATTGTGCGTGGTTCGCCACGCAATTGGCCGGTTTTTGTATATTCATATCCGCTGTAATTGTCTTACTGCAGGGCAAAAACGTGCTATCATAAAAAAGGGACGTGCATTTTTTTTTAAAGTATTTTCGTAACTAAAAATATTTACCGCTATACAATGCAACATAGTGCTGCAAAACGTACAACTAAGCAATCAGCAGAACGAACCAAAAAAAATGCATGCCAAAGCCAATAATTCCGATCGCAAAAAAAAAAAAACGATAAAAAAGCATTAAAGAACAGCCAAGTGGGTGCATTACAAGGGTATAAATGTACACAGGTTTTACTTGGCAATTTTTCCTTGGCTGGCTGCCATGGCGAGCCAGCAGCTTTTGATACATGGAGTTGCAGGTGGTTAAGTAAGTTTGCTTAACTCCCTAGGGTGTAATCATGTCGGGAACTGCAGTTTATATCGATTTAAAAGAGCATCTTGTATTTGAGAAGGTTGTAGATGAATTTGTTTTGGTGTAGTGCAGTTTTAGTGGGGTTAATGAGAATATGTAGAATATTATGTTACGGTTAATTGATTAGGCACTATTGAACTGTATGGGCTGGGTATATCGAAGTTAAGTGCATAACAAGCGGTGTCGTCGTTTGACAGATGGTTGGATCGGTATAACATCGGCGGACGGCAGGGCAGGATATTTAAAATTTATCAACGTAAATTTGTACGTGTCTAATGGTAGCAAGTTATAGATTCCAATGCGCAAAGACCGACCACGGAGCATCAAAAGGGGATTCCTCTCTGCGGTTTTGAAGTGCGCGCTGGAAGATACCGTGGCGGGACGCGTTACCATGTGGCGTGAGGTAACGGCAGGTTGCACACATGCGACGGAATGCGAAGGCATGCGACAGTATGCGCCAGAATCCTCTAGCATACGATCGCGGGGAGCGGCAGTGCAACGCAACTGCAACACTGGTGTGCGTTGGTCTTAAAGTGGATTAATAAGAATATAGAAATATTACCAATATTGCTAGCACTGTTTTACATACCGAATGTCGAATGAAATGGATATTCAAGCAATATGTAACCATGATTACCGCCGCGCCGCGTCAAATAAATCCAAATACAACTATATAACGATTTAAAAAAGAAGTATTTCATGTTTTTGATTTTATGCATATTTCATAAAGAAAAGACTTCATTTACATCCCTCTTCAGCTTGTAAGTACGTAGGTATACAAGTATCTCTCACTTCCATTCAATACGAGATGAAAGCTCAGCCAGCGACAACAAAAGATACTTCCAATACCAGTTGAAACTATGCTTCACAGAACTGTAACTTATTTATTTTCGTTTTCATTCATTTTAGCGAACAACTTTTTATTTCATACGAACATCAAGAAATGTAGGTATTGTTGATTCCGGAAAACTCGTAATTAATATAGCTGTGACGCTTTTTCGATATAATTTTGACAATTTGAATAGCTTCGTCAGCACTAGGTACCAGTCAGCCTCAAAACATGTATACACCAACAAAAATTCATTTAGCTCCTATACAATATTTATTCCAGAATATTGTATCAATGTATAGCCACAAAACATAATACATACATAGTTTGTGTTACTTTTTAATTACTAACATTAGATATAAGCAAAATTCTTGTTACTAACAACCTTGCCTTTCATATGGACTTTTTTGTCTGAAATAAACAATTTTTATTTTATTTTATTTATTTTATTTTATAATACACATTAAGTACCTACTTAATTATAACACGTTGTGTTATGGAACACAGTTTGCTGACAATCAAATGAATTCTTTTCGAGGTATACTCGTACTCCTTTTGAGGATGACTGTAGGTAGACACTAGGTAATTGTGGTAGGTACCTGTAGGCCACGTGACTTATTCTTGTGTTCAAAATTCAAATAGGTACCGGAAAGAATCAGAAAACAGAGACAAAAATGTTTCCCATACATGTTTTGCAACATTTTCCATAATAAGGAAATTACATTTACTTTGATAAAAGGTGCATATAAGTACATACAGAATCAAGTATGATAGAAAGTATTCAAAGTTTAATTTTGATTTTATTGAGTAAACTTATGATGACATTAAAAACTAATTTGGCACGAGCTCCGCTTGGCTGACATCTGAAAAATAATTTAACTTACGAGTATCTAGAGCGATGTCATTATCCACTTGCTTTTTCCAGGGGCCCAAGTCTGCTATTTTTATAATTTCGTCATTCCAACACGATCCCATTGTCATTTTGCTAAAATTTCGTAAGCTGCTAAATTCATAATGGTCGATCATTGGTTGATCATTGTATTCCACAACCACGATACTCGTAACGAATTAAAAGGAATGACTGCACAATGACGTTCTCATGGTAGGTCACTGATCAAAGGAACTGTCAAAATTTTAGCAGATTACCGCATATGTCAGTCATTCATTTTTCATTAAATGGAACGTTTCTTTCAATGGAGTGTCAGTGGCTGACTATTGGAAAGTCATAATGACGCCAATATGTTAGTAGATTACCAAACTTGTCAGAATCAACAATTATGAAATCAATGATAGACCATTCTGACACTATTGTAATAGCAGACTTGAGGCCCAGGTCGTGTAACGATCTTTTCTGCTAAAAAAATTGACTATAATGAGTTTTCTTAGCTCTTATTTGGTTGTTTTTTTGGAACGCAGTTCTTTAACGCGGCTTGCGGTAGAAGTAAACTGGTAGAAATCGTCACGTAACAAAAAAGCGTTATTCCCTTTCATGTGACTTTCGACTTTTTGAGAGAGAGAAAGTGTGAAATTGGTCAAATGCCGCTGCCAAAATTTTCAATCATGGCTATCGTTTTCATGGTTTTCGAGGGTGCAAAAGCCGATAGTGAAGTCAAAATGAAAATCCAAGATGGCCGCTGCAAAAATCATATTTTTTCGTTTTAAATCATACGCAAGAAGGAACTTCGTTCCTGACGGCGTCCCCCGAACGCACACGTTTTTTTTTAATGAAATTTGAGCCTAAATCCTGACTAGATTAAAAGTAGCGAAAAATACTCATGCGAAACATATTAAGCCTACTTATGTAGCTTAATTTTAACTTGTACTTACGTAACTCGTGTACGGTCTGTATCAAAATAACGGTACTTATAACAAAAATCCTATTTTTTTAATTCGTGGCTGTCTGTCTGTCTGTTTGTTCCGGCTAATCTCTGAAACGGCTAAACCGATTTTGACCGGACTTTCACTGGCAGATAGCTGATGTTATTCTTAACTTAGAAAAATAGCAACAGCTAGTCTAAAAAAAATTGTGTTTAACATTAAGAAAGAGGACAAAGTTAACATTATAATCAAATTAAACATTAATGACAGTATCTAACGGTCGTGTCTTTTTAGTTGCTCCGCAGTCTAGTCCCGGACCTTACTTGTTTCTGAAGGTTTGGAGTTCTTTAACACGCTGCGACAAGATCTCGTGTTTCCAACTTCAGAGTGGCCGTTGTAAAGTTGCAGATTACATTACTAGATGAACTTATTTTTGTATTATTTTGTTTCTTTTCTTTGATATTTGGATGGTTTTGAGTATTTTTTAAAAGGTAGCATCAAAAGTAGGTAATCTAATACTTACTTGTGAAGAAGTAATAATAAATATTACTATTTATTATTATTTCTTTACAAGTAAGTATTAGGTAGTCAAACCTGTACAAAAAATATTATAAAAAAAAGAAAAGAAGGAAGTAACGAAAAATATTTTATTTGGGACACGCACAGAAAATACAAATAGTAATAATAATTAAAAAAAAGGAAAACAAAATTATATAAAAAAAGCAAAAAAACAAAACAAACAAAATAATAATGACCTGTGCGAGGCCAAAAAGGCCCCCCCTATCTCAGCATAATACGGCGATATTTAAAAAATAATAATTAAATACCACCGCGCTGGTATTCTGATAGGGCCCACTGTGATGCCACGGACACACCTACGGACTTAAATAAATCTCACTAGGGGATTATAAAAAAGATAAAACAACAAAAAAATTAAATATATAAATAAAAACCGAAACTATGGACAGTAAATAATCTAATCGTTTGGGATCTATGTAAGTCCGTAGGTGTGTCCGTGGCATCACAGTGGGCCCTATCAGAATACCAGCGCGGTGGTATTTAATTTTAAATATCGCCGTATTATGCTGAGATAGGGGCCTTTTTGGCCTCGCACAGGTTTTTTTTTGTTAGTTTTGCTGCTCTTTTTTATTTTATATAATTTTGTTCTTTTTTTTTTTAAATATTATTACTGTTTGTATTTCCTGTGCGTGTCCCAAATAAAATATTTTTCTTTCTTTCTTTCTTTCTTTCTAATCATAACACGCCCGACGTTCCAACATCGCTTGTCCATGATTTAGACTAATATCTATGGTGATAAGCGCAGGGACGCGGTTACACTGCGAATCTGCGATGCCTTCGGCTGTCAAAAAGTTTTTTTTTGGAAATTGTACAAAAAAAAAAAAAAAAAAAAATATCGATAAAGTAATTGCTACGATATGTTAGAACGAGTCTGATGCCGAAAATATATCTTTAAGAACGTTTTTCCGTTTGTCTGTTTGTCGGGATGTACATATTTATGTCTCAGATTGGCGGGAATTTGGATAAAATTTGGCACATGAGTACTTTTAATCATGGAAGTAGGTACGTCCCCGTGGGGATATTTTCCGACATCCACGCGGGCGAAGCCGCGGGCAAAACCTAGTATTATTATAATCTCCAATCAGATCCGAAATCAGAGATAGAGAAAATTACAATAGCTATCATTTAGACAGTTTAACAACTTAAGGTAACCTCTTCGGGCAGTCGGGTAAAAGGTTCACAGGTACTATACACACTGTCTACTCAACAGCTCGATCGAAGTAATTCAAATTCAAAAGTCATCTATTCAAACTAGGCTGAGAAATCAGCACTTTTCGAACGTCAAAATTACATAAGAAACGCCTGCCCTTCACTACTTCCTAGTGCTTTAGCTGGGAAGAAGAAGTGGCGCAACAAACTCCCCAGCTGCACAGCTGTCTGGATAGTTAGATAAACTTGATTCTATAAAATAGTACCATAAATTAACAACTTATTGCTGAGTTGTAAAATCAAAGCTAATGCAATAACAAGTCTATTACGCGATCAAGCTTCATGAACCTTAATCAATCTCTTGTTTAATTACAACTAGCTGCTGCCCGCGGCTCCGCTCGCGTGGACCCTAATTATTTTTATAAAATAAAAGAAGCCAAAGCCTTAGTTACTCCTTAAAACATCAGCTATCTGCCAGTGAAAGTCTCGTCAAAATCAGTCCAGCCGTTTCGGAGATTAGCCGGAACAAACAGAGAGAGACACACACAAAATTTTAAAAATTGTTTTTTTCTTATATGTACCGTATAATAATATACTTCCGTAGGCATTTAGTTAAAAGCTGTTTTTGGGTGAACAAAAAGCGTGAAACTCGCGTCATCGTCACCGCACGTTTTCACTTATATCGGCAGTCCCCAAAGACTGCCGCGAGTGTTTTTTTATCTTAGAGTATAGATACCTGTTAAAATCAGCTAGAATTTGCCATGGATCTCTTTATTAGATAATATAAGTAAGTACCTAATGAAAATTAAATAACCTTATAAATACACGAAATAATTTCATTTGAGCAATATACATTAAGAAGACGGCATTCGATTCCTACGGCTCTGGTCCGATATTAAAAAGCCTACACTATTTGTAAAGGCGTAGTTACACGTTTTTGCCTTGAAGGTGAAAGTACCTTCTATTTATAAATTATAAATTTATTATTTTAATGTAGAAAATATACAGATCTTGGGTATTTAGTTTAGTTGCTCATTAATCACAACCAACACACACACACACACACACCATGTACTGATATGTATGTCACAACATTTTATTTGATTTTGTATGAGTTTATTTTATATTACCTTTAATTTATTTTTATAAAGGACAGACACTTCCCTATGTTTATTTTTCTAGCGTATGGCAGTCGTGGGTTGCAGCTGAAAATCAGCGTCAGGTGGTATAATTTGTGTTGTCATCTGACATTATGCTGAGCTGAGGCCCTTTTGGCATTAAATTTGTTTTCTGATTTAATAGTTTTAAGGTGTATTTTTTTTTGTAATGCCAATAAACGCATTTTTCTTTCCTTCTTTCTTTCTTACTCAAGCGATGATACAAGACCAAATACCAATGATTTCTAGTATGTACATTTTTTTTTAAGAAGCTTCAAAGCGAAACTAATTTCTTATCTTTCTTTGTTTGCAGGTAAGGAAATCCGTAACAGATGCAAGCAAAACTCAATAGCGGAGATGGAAAAAGTACGGGAAAATCTTGTTCAAGACACAATAATTAATGTTCGGAAATGCCTTTGTTGACGGCTTTGGAAAACAGGTTGGTTTGCAAAATAATTGTCCATTTACCATCAGTTCAAAAATAACAAATTAATACAATATCTACATTGGTTAAATATTATTTTTAGATGGAGAGAAAGCAGACCAACTTCGAAAAGATTTCATTACCTAACAATGATGACTTATCTAATAAAGCTGACTACATTTCATCCTGAGGAAACCTGGACTTTTAAAGTAAATTTATGTCTAAAATCGCCAACTCACCTTAAGCCAACGTGGTGATCAATGGTCTTGCTTTCTTTGTATGAGAAGTGGCGTTGGCCCTGCAATAGGGCAATAATAGGCTAGTATTCTTATTATTACCTTTCACAATTAAGATATTCTCAAATCAATTCATAAGTAACACTTGCAATAAAAAATACATCTTGTAACTACAGCTGTCTGCCCTAAGCTTTAGGTAGGTAATCTAGACGTGTGCGTTACGATCCCCATGGGACGTGTGCAGATCCGTCGACTAGCCGCCGTAGGGTCTGTGTGTACGTAGCCGTAATGTTCATTTAAGGCGGCCGTACACCTACAAACATATTGCGCAATATCACGAATTGCGCAACGTTCTTTTAGATATCAAAATAGTTAAAACAAGTTTTAACGAGCTTAAATTTTATTGCAAACCGCCCTTGCTTCGCACGGTTTTTCTTCTTGACAAAGCATCGAGATTTCTTTATATATGTAAGTTTAATATACCTAAGTACTCAAACCTTTCGGAATAAATTCTCTAAATAATGGTGAAATCCGACTCAGAATCCGTTGCGTATTTTAGAAGAACAACGTGGTCACACAAAAAGACAATAGCGACTTTACCTTCTATACATACAGGGTGTCCTAAACACTAACCTAAACTGTAAATCCGTAAGATTTTGCTGAACATATATTGTGTTGTATTGATAGGTAGTGACCCTAGCTATCACCCCCTGCAGTATGTCGTGATATTTACTGGACACCCTGTATAATAAAATAGTAACGAGGTCAAAACTGTACATTAAATGATTAAAAAAAAAAAAAAAAAACGAAGTGTGGGAACGAGTCTGATGCCGAATATGGTTTTTTTTTAAATTTTTGTCCGTTTTTAGGGTTCCGTACCCAAAGGGTAAAAAACCGGCCAAGTGCGTGTCGTACCACGCACAATGAAGGGTTCCGTAGTTGGAATGAATTTATCGTAAGAGCAAACTTAACTTTGTAATTGAAAAACATGTTCTCCCATACGGAATATATGGGAGAACATGCTTTTGCAACCGCAAATTTAAGTTGGTCGATTATTACTCGTAAACTTGTAAAGCCCATTTATGTGTGATAGTTTTCCTTTAAACTTCGTTATATATAAGTACAAATGCCGTGACATTTGAATTTCTAACTACAACCGTTTAGTTGGTAGAGGGGGGACACTTGACTCGTCACGAATGGTTTACTTAATCAAAAAACGGTCTTCGCACACCCCTAATATTTTTGATATCCCAACGATATCCCACACTATGGGAAGGACGAAAAAAAAAATATTATCCCCACTTTACATGTAGGGGAGGTACCCTAAATAATTGATTTTTTCAAAATTTTATTTTACCACTTTTTCGGCGTTATTAACTTGTACCTATACTCATGCCAAATTAAAACTTTCTAGTACCAATAGTTTTTGAGCTAAACCGCGGACAGACAGACAGACAGACAGACGGACATGGCGAAACTATAAGGGTTCCTTGTTGACTACGGAACCCTATTACTAAGACTTCGCTGGCCACCAGGCTGTATCTCATGAACCGTGATAGTTAGACATTTGCGATTTTCACAGATGATGTAGGTATTTCTGTTGCCGCTATAACAACAAATACTAAAAACAGAATAAAATAAATATTTAAGGGGGCTCCCATACGACAGACATGATTTTTTTTTGCCGTTTATAGATAATGGTACGGAACCCTTCGTGCGCGAGTCTGACTCGCACTTGACCGGTTTTTTTGTATGTTTGGATGTATGTATGGCTAAACGGATTTGGATGAAATTTGGCACACCGATAGTTTATAATCTGGATTAACATATACTTTTAATCCCTGTAGTACGTTCCCGTGGGAAATTTTCCGACACAAGTGGGCGCAGCCGCGGGCAGAATCTAGTATTTTATAAACAACTATATGTAGATATTTTCATCACACCGTGTAGGATCAGCATTGCGCAATATCTTGCTATACTAGCCAGGCACGCCTAGTTCACTTGAAAACATTGACGCTTATGGGCAGTCAATGTTATTACGTGAAAATAATTGATTGTTACTGCAACGGCTGATTCAATGATATTACGCAATACAAATATTGCTCAAACTTATTGTAGGTGTACAGACCGCCTAACGCGTTGATGTGTGTAGCTACTAGTATCTGTTTATCCTGAACGTAGTATCGCGGTCAGGGATTACTGAAGCTGAGTCCGATTTTTCTTAGTGAGCTTTTCGTAAGGCATCTGTTTTTATTTAAAGAGGAAATTTCTGCAAAATACGACTATGTGTTTTTCTCAAACATGCTTGGAAATTCGAGCATTATCTTGACATCCTTCTTCGAAATAAATTGAAATTGCAGTACTGGTTGAATACATGCAAGCGCTTGGCCGGAATTTTTTTGTATGAAAATCCATATCTGCAGTGCTATTCTGTAACCATCTCACCGTGAAAACTTAGGTGAAGTGAGTTGTCATTCCAACAGGGTGAGATGACACTGACAGGTCACTCCACGCTCACTTCACATGTTTTCACGGTGAAGTGGTTACGGGAATTGACATGCTGTTGTTTAGCGGCCGATTAAATAAGTATGAAAACTCATATCTGTCGTGTTATTTAAAAATATAACGAACTTTTTACTTCAACTTAAGGCAATCAAGAAGGTAACTTTTCGAAGATTTTATTTAAATTTCGATTTGACTTGCAAATAGAGCTGTTTTAAGTAAAGAAGTAGCAAATGAACATATTGGCGCGTGAAAAATGATCGCTTCGCGCATTATTTGAGAAAAGTACTATACAAGCCTTGGCCGCAACCAGGCATTGATGGACTCACGTAAGTTTGCCTCGACTTCACCTAGGCCCACATTTTCACGATTGTCCATCAATACCCATGTTGCAGTCCGCGACAGTAATGTACTATTGTAGTATTCTGCCTAGCCTTTTCCCAAATATATTTGGGTCGGCTTCCAGTCTAATCGGATGCAGCTGAATACCAGTATTTTACATGGAGAGACTGCCTATTTGACCTCCACAACCCAGTAACTGGATGATACACCTTGGTAAGACTGGTTGTCAGACTTTCGGGCTTCTGACGACCCGTAAGGACTGTCAAAGATCCACGAATGACAGCCGGGACCAACGGCTTAACGTACTTTCTGAGGCACGGAGCAGTCTCGGTATGTAAAGATGGTCACCCATCCACAGACCAACCCCGGCAAGCGTTGTAGCTTAACCTGATGGATCGACCCGTGCGGCAGTTATTATTTAGCCACGAGCTCCTCGTAGTTTAGTGGAGTAAAATCGATGATTTAAGTGATGTGTCCATTTTTCTGGGCTCTTGTATCATATGAGCTTTGCAATGGAGAATTTTATTTACTGTGCGCCTTTTTTTTCTCTACGTTGCCTTCATCTTTTTATTTGAAAACGAAGGAAAATTTCCTCATAATCACCACTATTGAAAGAAAGAAAGAAAGAAAGAAAATACATTTATTTGACTCAGGTTAAGGCACACAATATTCACACAAAAAAAAAAACAGAAAAAAATTAAAAAGTTAGTTAAAATAGTATTGTGCGCCTCACGGCTGCGCCAAATAGAGCCAGTTCAGCATAAATGCCAGACAACCTGTGTCTGACGCTGGTTTTCAACTGGACCTTATGTTATGATTTTTCTGGGCTCTTGTATCATATGGGCTTTACAATGGAGAATTTTATTTATTTTGCGCCTTTTTTTTCTCTACGTTACCTTCATCTTTTTATTTGAAGACGAAGGAAAAAATCCTTAATATTGACTTTGATCAATTATATGGATACCTAGTCACAATCACAACTATTGAAAGAAAGAAAGAAAGTAAAGAAAATAAATTTATTTGACTGAGTTTAAGGCACACAATATTCACACAAAAACAGAAAAAAAAAAGTTACTTATATAGTATTGTGCGCCTCACGGCTGCGCCGAATAGGCCCAGTTCAGCATAAATGCCAGACAACTAGTGTCTGACGCTGGTTTTCAACTGGACCTTATGTTACGAGGACGTCTTACGGATGTAAATCAGTTTTATAGTGTGTAAGTGTTTTATATTTAAATAAAAATATATAGATTTGTAGCAAATAATATTAAACTCGATTAGATATTTGTTGAACATGATCATATCTAGAAGAATAAACGTTCCTTATAGGCAATATTGTTACCTACTCGTAATATGGTTTTAACCACAAAGCAACCACTTGATATTGGGCATGAATAGATTGCTAGCTAATTGCAGCGCTTAAGGGGGGTGCGCTAAGGTAATCGTAGCCCTCGAAATTCAACATTTATATTCGTTTTTTGAAATTTGCTGGTCAGTATCAGGTTGTATGTTGGTTAAAATATGATTCGCGACCGTAACAAATATGGCTTTACTTATTTATAATCATTAAAATACTACTCCTTAAGTTAGCATAATCCTTAAATGACATGATTTCATGAAATAGCTAAATAGATACTTTATTGTACACCATAAAAATTACAGACATAAATTTAGAAATTTTACATAGGGTGACACAATGAGCGGTCTTATCGCCTAAAGCGATCTTTTACAGACAACCTTTGGATGGATTAAAGGTAACAGGAGAGACTATACTGCAGGTAGTCAGTGGTGCACCATTTCCTTATACAATAAATATATACATAAATAAAGCATAAACTTATTATTCATATAAATAGCCATTCAATAGGATTACATGAACTTCGAGAGTTGTATTGATGATTTTTATGATTATAGTTCTATAAATAAACATTTGATACGGCCGCGAATCATTTTTAGATCAACATACAACCTGACACTGACCTGTACCCTAATTACGAAATACACGATCAATCGGAATTTGAATCATTTAGAAACAAATTACTAATCCATTGATCTATAAGTTCGAAAAAAAACCTGCTCAACAGCGAAAATAACGCAATGAATGTTGTTGAACTGTCAAAATGAAACAAATTTGTCGTAATCGTTTACGAAAACGTGTTGCGTAATTAGATAGCAGCACATTGCAATACTCGTAAGAAAATTTGTATGTCATGGGTTACCTTGACGCTTTCGCCTTAAGAACACCACTAAGCACCATTTCCGTCAGTTAACTTTGGTCTTCCCATGGGGTCTAACGTTGTTGTGAATCTCTGTAGATCCCTACTGTTACAATACAGTTCATTGTGATAATTAAAACAGAGAAACAGAGAGGAGCTCGTGGCTAAGTGAGGAGCTAATGACAGCCGCACGGGTCGATCAGGTTAAGCTGCGCTTGCCGGGGTTAGTCCGTGGATGGGTGAACATCTTTACATACCGAGACTCCTCCGTGCCTTTGAAAGCACGCTAAGCCGTTGGTCTTGGCTGTCATTCATGGATCTTTGACAGTCGTTACGGGTCTTCAAAAGCCCGATAGTCTGACAACCAGTCTTACCAAGAGGTATATCACGTTACCCAGTACTGGGTTGTGGAGGTCAAATAGGTAGTCGCGCCATGTAAAATACTGATATTCAGCTGCATCCGGTTAGACTGCAATTTGACGCCAAAGTAGTTTTTTTTTGTTACATAGGAAAAGGCTGGGCAGGTAATGGTGTTCCAGTCACTCAGTCAGATGAACTACCAACTTTATTGACTGGCTAATCAATACACGGCTTTACTTGCGTTCCCACTGCTGTAAGTATGTGAGCACCATGCATCTATCACATAATTAATTTATGTCATTCCTTCATTTTTCATTCTTTTTACCTATCGTGGTATAGTAATCTTATTCTAGGTGCATTGTCTTCACATTTAATTAGTGTATACAAGATATAATGATTTTTTTAAAAGAGTAACGGTGGAGTTTCTTGCCCATTCTTCTCCATACGAAAACTACCTATTGGAATGGGCGACTAGAATCAGTTATTATTATTTTTTGTAAATTTTGACATTCAAAAGTGCCTTTTTTGTGCCTAATTGAAATAAATTATTTGACTTTGACTTTGGTACACAGGCCTCCTCTCTTCAAGAGGGAGTAGGCTGTAATCTACCACGCGGGCCCAGTGCGGGTTGGTAGATCTTCGAATTTTTGGTTCTCGAACATGTCGGTTTCCTCACGATACTCGTAGTTTCCTTCACCGTTTTGAGAGCAGTGGTGATGAAATTATTTATTATTAATTAATTAATTTTTTATTATATTTTTTACTGTTGCTGTTTTTAAAAGAAGAGTGAAAAACACTATCTTCCCACTTCGTCATAGTTGCATATTTTGTATTTATTATTATATTATAAACTACATTATATTATATATTATTAGTTTAAAATTATATTTTAGTGATAAGTATTTATTTATTTTTATTTATATAAGTAAGTATATTCTCATATTGTATGTTTTATTAGTGAATAGATTTTATTTTAATTATTTTATTTTCTCTTCTACTCTTGCACACGTTGTCTTCATCTCTTTTTATCCACTTTCCTATCGCAGGTATGCTGGAAGAGATATCTTTAGAAATAAGCATCACCTTTGTACGTATTATTCTGTTTTTTTTTTCATGTCTGTTTATATGGGTGTGTACATAAACTGTTAAATAAAAATTAATTAATTATTTACTCGAAGTTAAGCGCCTGCTTGGGTTCGAACCCACGACCTACAAACTCGTAAGTCGGGACCTCTACGAGGGCCACTACTGCTCTCTTTATCTCTTTGTGTGCGGAGATTGTAGCAATTCTGCAGTAATTCCTCTCTTTTATTAAAAACGATAATAAACTACGTATATGAACGTTAAAAACTTTTACTCAACTAATATATCAGAGCAAGTTTCGCGGCATAATTCACACCGTAAAAATGGCGTTGGTAACCACAAGCGGTGTAATTGCGGCAGTTCATCAATTTTTATTACGGGGTTGCGTGTAGCGATATCATCACGACAGTTTGGGGTTCAGCAGGTTTGAGTCAACATATCCATGGTTGAGGTATGGAGAAATAGTTCGTTGGGCTTTAGAGTCGATATTTGTGATTTTTGATTTAAAAAAATTAAGTTTATGAATGCATCTCCCCCTTTTTAAGAGAGATGCAGTTTTCAATACATTAATAACATGGAAAAGCTTGCAATTTATACCTAACCAATTGAAGACATCGTTCACACATTACATTCACATGCCCTATGGGGTGTGGTGGGTGTCTGTGGTGGTATGTGGTGTTGTGATACCAGGTTAATTACCACACGAAAAAGAGTAAGATGCGGTAAATCATAATTTCTTCAAATTTCATAAGGGTTAAATCAATGGAATCTCAATGAATTCCAAAGACAAGCAAAGATAAAGGTAACACCTTGTCTTGGCTGTCTTGTTGAGAATGCTGTATACATTCCGCTATTGTCGTCTTTTCATGATACCCAAACATTTTAAAGATAACCTATTACACTCAAAAACCAAATTATATGAAAACAAAGATCAAAAATCTTCACGCTTCAATTCATCCAAATTCTCCGTATTCGAGCATCAATTTCCAAGATTCGTCTACACATACAAGAAAATTATTTAATCCAATCCATTATTGAATTACCACATATCATGCTTATGAAGCGATCAGACAGAAACCTCTACTTTCCCAATCGAATACTAATACACGGAGAGTACCGCCCTTCGTCACGACGCCGCCCGCCCTCAGTGTTGCTAGTGAAGGACGATGGCGTACGATGTGGGGGAGATTTTGTTGCTAAAGTGTAGTTACTAAGTTTGTTTTTGAAAGGTGAAGCTTGGTTTTGAAATTGTTTGTATTTGGAATTAGGTACACACTGGCTACACATCAAGCTTTAATTTCCAGTATAAGCTGATCACGCATTATATTGGATTTCCGTACAATGTGAGGTCAGCTTGTACTGGAAATGTATAGCTTGATTTGTAGCCATGTGGACCTATTAAGGTATCTACATTTAGGGTCCATAATTATTGAGCTTGGTAAATAGATTTGAGGTTTCAGTTTGTTGTTATTAAGTAGCTGGCAGGAATCGGCTTCTGCTGAAACCTTTGTATTGATGTTCTCCGCACAATTAGTTATTGATCGTTAGAAAATCATTTTGGTTATTTACCCCGATTAAAAAAGAGGGTAGTGCAGGATTTGTTTCTGTGCCATTGTATTTGTAACTAAAAGAGTTATCATTTCACTGCGGGGTAAATGTAGGTAACATCGAAATTATCTAAGTTTTGAAACTTTTAACTTGGTAACAATGCTTCAAGTAATCTAGGCGTGAAAAAACTAATGCAGATACAACCACAAAGAAAACTCAAAAGCTTCCTTCCACTGCAGCATTAAAAAACTATGCCTACTTCTACCCACCCCCCTAGCAAGCCTACTTAGGTTGACAATAACATTATTCCCGACGACGGCTGGCAACACCGCCGCCCGCCTTACAGTGCTCGTCACGACGCCGCCCCGGACGCACGTCCGTTGAAACCCGCCCGCGTGTTAGTGACGTGAAACAACGTGTTACGCCGTGATAGGTACACCGTGTTTGTGTGTTTCTCGTGAGTGGCTAACGTTGAGACAGTTGCGAGATCAAGGTATGTGTTTCTCGTTTTTGTCTACGCGTTCTCGCGTTTGGTATTCTGGCATCGGCATTTGTTTACATAGGATGTTTGGTCTGTCAGTTAAGTGTCTAGAATGTCAATGGGTTGTTGAAATATTTGCAAACAGAGAAATGTTGATGTTTTCATGTTCGTCTGCATTAAGTTTCGACATCTGTAGGATAGGAGGCTATGAAAATATCATGTATTAAGACTCTACTTTGATGATAATCTGAATTTCCATATATTTGGACTACATAGAGAGTAAATAATATGAATTCTACTTAAGCCAAAGTTCAATAAATCATAATATTTGTTTCTCATTCAGTCACTGACCGAATAGTTTCATTCCATGTACATACTTCAGTTAAACACGAAGTTCAAAGGCTCATATTGTTATTTTAGGACAAAAGTAATTCATTAATGTTATTACATTTACTATATCTTGGGACGGAACACAGTAGAACCTTATTTACGATAATATATTCACTTGCCTAATGCCTAAAAAAATAAATTACAGAGACCGGTTTCACTCGCTTGAAATAATATGCCAATTTTTTTTAAGGAAAAGGTTCTAAGTGGTTCTGAAAACTAAAGAAAAGCTGCCTTGTAGGTTTCAAATTAATGTAAGTGTATGTAAGTTCTTTGTTTTTAGATCTTGAAGAAAATAAACTCGAAAATACATATTATTTGTTCTCTACTCTAAAAACATTATCCTCCTTTTGGGTTCCGCCACAGTCGTGAAAAACAGACTATTGTAAAGGTAAAATCAGTTTGTTTATCCTTTCAGATAATTCAAAACTGTTGGTTTGTGTGGGACCTTCCCTACCCCAGCAGCGAGTCTGCTCAATATGTAGCCTACACGATAATCCGTAATGGAAATTGATGAAGATAACTCTTCAAACTAATCCTCTTTCAGTAATGAGCCCCATATTGTTTACTAGGTGCATCAAACTCATGAAACTCGTATAAAACTCGCACAAGTTACGAGTGGGGTAATAACCTAACCCTCTACAGTACGCTTACAACTTTTAGTGGGTATAACAGCTGATTCTCTTAGATACCATATTCTCGGATTCTACTATTATTATAGCTGTCTCACTCTCTCTTATGATGAGAGAGATTTAGGCAATAGTTTTTATTGTTGAAAGTTGAGCGATATTCATTCTGTTGAATGAGTGGTCGAGAAGGTAACTTCTTAAAACACGACGCAACGGTTTTTGTTGAACTGTGAGACTGGAAGCTATATATAATTATGGAGGTTGTTACTGTGGTACGTAATTAGGATTTTGGAAGGTTTATGCCTATGATGCAGATACCCATTAGAGTACTGAAAATGATAAACGATCGCTTGCTGGAGGCTCAGTATCTGTTCTTCAGCAGTTCTGACATTCTGTAGCTGACGGTGATTCGCCACTCATAAGATAATATGGAGAGCAATGGTGGCCTAGTGGTAGCGGCTGCGACTTTACGAGTTATAGGTCGTGGGTTCGAACCCAAGCAGGCACTTTATCTTGTGTAAATTATTTCATCACCAATGCTCTCAAAACGGTGAAGAAAAACATCGTGAGGAAACCGGCATGTCCTGGAATCAAAAATTCGAAGAATTGTGACATGCACCAACCCGCACTGGGCCTGCATGGTGGATTATGGCCCACTCCCTCTCACATAAAGAGGAGGCCTGTGTCCCAGAATGGTGAAGATAATATGCTCTCAGTATGTTGCAGGGAACATTAAATTTTTCAAAAACCCCCGACAATTCATCTTCCTCCTCATTTCTCTTTTCTACTCCATCAGCAGACCCTGTTCATCATCTATATATACCTAACCTATTCATTAAGACCATTCCAATGAGCCCAAACGCGATACCTGTGCTGTAAGTTGGTGGTATCCTGCAAATTCCAGGTGATGCTGCAGCATCAGTTCAAGGCTACTATGTTCTTCTAATATTGTTGAAGTAACAATACCAAATTTCAAATAAAAAAAGAAAAGAAAAAAGAAAGTTAGAAAATATGTTTATTCTGCACAAACGAAACGCACATAAGAAACGAAAAAAAAAACTAAAATACACAAGTAGCCAAAAGCCTCTTATTCAACCAACAAAAAAACGTTTTGAAATGTTGTTCATTGGTTGATGTCAAGGCCTCGGACCAAAGAAAATATTGCGTAATTACTGTTGCGACATTACGTACCTAATCTGTGGTTGCGACATTGGCAAATGCCAAAAAAAACATAACAAAAACAAAATGCCGATTACAGAGTTAAATCAATCAGCCCTGTGGAAGACGCTCACATCCATTCATCAACTAGAAAAGAGCTGATAATCTTCAAATGGCTGAACCGATTTTGATAAAACGTATCTAAGAACCATCGCTAGAAAACCTGCTTTCAAAAAAAAAAAACGCATTGAAATCGGTTCACCCGTTTAAGAGCTACGGTGCCACAAACAGACACACACACACATAAGGGTTAAACTTATAACACCCCTCTTTGTGCGTCGGGGGTTAAAAATAACTCTTATGCCTAGTTTATACAATGGCACTGACTGGAGCTAGTGACTCGGAATTTCGGACCCAGTCAGTGGGTTCATGTAGACGAGATCGGCAGTAAGTCAGTAAGTCAAGCGGGGATACTACTGGGCCCAAAAATGTACGGGTCAACCTTGGACGGGGTTGAAACTGTCTACACGAGCCCAGTTTCACATTACTGGATCTCGTATAAACATGCCTTTAAGGTAATTGTACTGCTAAACTGCCAAATGACGTTGAATAATATTGACAGATTAGTAGTACGAGTACAGTCCTTTGTAAAGGAATATTAATTTAAATTGACCCTCTAATAACATCAAAATAAACCCATAGGGAAACATTTTCATTCTACGTAAAACTTCACGCGAACCTCAGCTAGTTCGTACATAAATGTACCTATTCAAAAGCCCATTATTTTTCTACATTATTCATATTTGGTATTCAGGGTACATCTTTATACCTCCCGCTGAACTTCACCCCGTATTTTCATTAAGTTTTCACCCCCAGACTTTCGAGTAGGAAAGTCGTTTGTATATTGTTTATGCATTCTCCTTTACAAGACTTCGGCTTGGAGTGATAATGGCTCGCGCCAGTGATACTTTATTTAGTTGGATATTGTTGAAATAATTTAAATTAGAGCAATTTTGTTAAACAAGGATCTATTAGGTAAGTATGTTGGTGGAACACATCAAATAACATCACCCCTATATTCCCCGAAAGATTAGGCAGAGGTGTACCTTTAGTACACCCACATTTCGCCAGTTATGTTAGGGGTGGAAATTACAGATAATTATGTATTGTAACTAAACCTACAACAATAATATTGAGTTACAAGTGACGATCACTATAACCGGCTAGGGAATACCACTGAGAACTATTTTGTCACTGAAAATTGATACTGCTATTGGGAATCGAAAACAGGGTAATGGTATACTATAGTATAGGAATATCTAGTGACTATCTTGTTGATTTTGTTTAGTTTTATTTAGTAATCGAAGCCATATTTTACACCCTTTATAACGATCATAATCAGCCTATAATGGCCCACTGCTGGGCCATAAGCCTCCTCTCTTCTAGAGGGACCGCGCGAGCACAGTGCGGGTTGGTAGATGTCACATGCCTTCGAGTTTTAGGTTCTAGGACATGCCGGTTTCTCAAGATGTTTTCCTTCACCGTTTTGAGAGCAGTGCTGATGAAATTATTTACACAAAGTAAAGCGCTTTTCTGGATTTGAACCCACGACCTACAACTCGTAAGTGTCCTTATTCCCTTTAGTATCGGGTCGACCGAGCTCTGCTCGGGTGAAAATAGAGAATGCTCATTTATTAGTATAGGATAATTCATACTAATTCAATGCTGCCATGATAGTAGGTACTTACTAATTCCATGCTGCCATTTCATTATTCTAAGGTAGCCATCTTGTTCTAAACTTTGGGTGACCGAGCTCTGTTCGGGTCAAAATACGTAGAAAACGAAATTTCCCAGATATTATTTTTCGCCCCCGTAAACCCCTACATTTCAACTTTCATCGAAATGGTTAGAACCGTTTTTGAGAACGTGATTACAAATATATATATTATATAAATAAAAACATATTATACTTATACATATATAAAAATATTGCTCGTTTAATAGTATAGAATAACGAAGTAAGTTTAAATAAAATAGTCTCTTTGTTATCTTCAATTGATGTCCAAACCTCTCTTCAAAATCACTTCCGACGACCACAAACGCTACAACACTGACGATCACATGTGGTCACGTAGTCCCACCTGCCACGCTACTAATTCAGTAGTACGTCCACGGAAATGTGGTCGCATGGTTCTGAGTTAAGTGGCAAATAAATTGCCTCGACTATCCTCAATGGGCGTTTAATATCCGCTGCCAGGTGCCTTTAGAGATGGCCTGATGCGTATATTGGATGCGGATTATATCCGCATGGCTTATGTATGTATGTTTATTGTGGACTTTTGTCGGATATTTTGTGAGTAGAGTTAATGTGGTATGAAATAAGCAGGGCTATTGTTTATTGATTTATGTTTGACGTTATTTATTTGCAGAATTGTCATTGCAATCAGAAAATATCAGGTAAATTAACTTTGTTAATGAATGAATAAGAATGATTTATTCGCTGAAACTACAGGTTTCATTCGATATAAGAAACTTTGGTTTATGCTCAGTACATATTTCGCCTGTATATGGCATTCAAATGAGTTTTACATTAATAATAACTACTTATTTTAGTAAAATCTACAACTATGTACTAATATAAATTATAAAACAACCCTAACGCAACAATTTTTATTTACCTATTATAATTTCATTAAAAAATATCTCTACGTTGCATTATGTTCTTGTAATGTATAAAACAATTTTCTAGTATCCATCTATTAAAACAATAATGGTAAGTAGTAATTTGGTTTTAGTTAAAATATACCAATTGCTAATTGTTATGTTTATCAGCAACATTTATGAACAGACTCCAATTTTTTTTTAAGAAAACCCTTTAAATCCTGTAGGCATAATTTTATCATTTTTCTCTACGAATATTTTCAGTGACTCTAATATAAAATTAGTCACGTATTCAATTTAAAATTGAAGCGTTACTTTTCGTATATCCCATTTCGCGCCGACTTAGCTCGAGTACATCACTATTCTATTTAGCTTTTCAATAAAAAAGGGGAAAGTTAAAATGCCAATGTATTATCCAACAGGTGGTTAAATAGCTTTTTTATTTAAAAAGTAAAGAAAATAAATGGTCGAATAGCGGTTTATTGCACACTGCCTTTTGTGCGCTTTCGCCACCGACCTTATTATTTATTAATAGGGTTAACGAAAATACACGGTAGCTTTCGTTTTTTTAAACTTTATTTAGTAGACATTTTTTAATACTAAGTATTAATTGAAAATGCCACGTTATTTATTTATTTAGTTTTTTTTTAGTTTAATTGTTAGTTTCAAAATGGGATTGCAAAATTTACAAATGTTGCATATAAATGTCATTTATTTAGAGTTCAACTGCTACTATGAGACACAATAGAATTTTAATTGTTATCGATCTCCTGGAGTCTTTATAACGAACGGGAGGCTATGTAGTTATTCAATAAGTAGTTACACCAACCGCATATACATTTATAATTAGCTTAAAACAGTATCTATGTATTACTTTTAATGTGCCTATGCACAAATTAGAGGCGTACATAAGAAAAAATACAGATTAGTGAAGAGTAAATTAACAGTTATACAAAAACAAATGCCTAACTACAATGTATAGTTAGATAGGTAATGTAAGTTAATTTATTTATTTATTCATAAAGGTACACCAACAGCTTCTGTATATAATATATCTTAAGGTTCAATTAAATATTTTTAGGGTTCCGTACCTCAAAAGGAAAAAAACGGAACCCGCTGGCTGGCTGTCTGTCGGTCTGTCTGTCCGTCTGTCACAACCAATTTGTTTCGAATCTAAGGGACCGCTTAAGTTGAAATTTGGTACACATACGTATTTTTGTGACCCAAACACGTACTTGTAACGTAAATAAATCAATTTTGA
Source organism: Xanthia togata (assembly GCA_963853775.1). Taxonomy (NCBI): domain Eukaryota; kingdom Metazoa; phylum Arthropoda; class Insecta; order Lepidoptera; family Noctuidae; genus Xanthia; species Xanthia togata. Next base: position 5,508,913 of record OY970798.1, on the reverse strand, counting down.
ATATAGGGGTCACTTTTGGGAGGCAAATAAGAAAATGTAAAAAAAAAATTGCAAACTGTACCGTGGTAACTTATCAAATGAAAGGGCTTACTGTGAGGGTCGCAAATAGTGTTTTTTATTTTATTTTAAAATAAACTGTTTAAAAAAAAATGAGATCGAAAAAAGAGGATCACAATTTACTTTTCTCGACATTTTAAATGAATACTTTTAAAATATTTAAGAAAATTGATGAAAATTGACCATTTACCCCTTATTTTCGAAACTACCGAGTCTAAAACTTATTAAAAAAAATACAGAGAATGGTACTTTACTCATAGATTAAAGGAAAATCTATAAGAAGCCTATGGTCTCAAAATAACATAGTAAATCTCTCAATATTCTGCGTAAAAAAATACATTTGCAGTTAGAATGTATTGGAAAACATGTTTTTCAACTACAATGTTAAGTTTGCGAGATAAATTCATCCCAACTACGGAACCCTTCATTGTGCTTAGTCCGACACGCACTTGGCCGTTTTTTTTTTAATACACAATCTACTTAGAAGTTTGTCATGGAGATAGCTATTATTGTCACAATAAGCTGAGTTACATTTATAAGCCGTTCGTACCCGAGATGTTCCGCCTTTTATAACAAAATCCAATATTCCACTTTCCCCATACCAAATTGATATAAAAACATACCCCATCAAAATATATTTACGCACATAAAACAGTGAATAAACCAACCATGCACCAACATTTCTAAATCCAAAGAACGAAGATCGAACTACCCTATTTCCGGGTAGTTTTTCCTTGTATATCGCCTACGGGGATGATTGAAAGGGGTACTTTGTAACATATGTATTTCTGAAGAGGATGTCTACTTTACCGTTCACGGGTAGTCGAGTTACTTGTTAAGACAAGGCTCCCTAAATATTATGTTAATTTGTATTAATATTCTGAAACAGTCTCGCATACAATCAAAATAGAACTTTAGTATTTGATTTATTGGATCTTTTTCCTTCCATGTACAAGACAGTTACGTAATTGTAACATTTTCGCTCAATTCATTGTTTATTCGAAAATCATGTCTTTTTTTTAAGATTATTTAAAAAAATACAATAGACGACGTATATTTAGTAACCTAATCCGCTTAACTGTTCCTTAAGAGTCATAAAAAACCCTGTAAGAAATCGGAATCGTTTTTTTTTTCGGAACATTTAAGTTTAAAGAACTGTAACCCGAAAAAATAAAAGTTATCTAAAAAGTACGAAGCAAGAAATTTTTTCTGACAGAAATCAAGACAGGTACAAAAATAGTGGAAGATTTTAAACTGATTTTTTTATTCTCTAGATCAATATTATTACTTTTGTTATAAACGAAACAAGAATTGAGACTTATGACATTTATTTCCATTATACTTTCCTCCTTCCTTGTTTTTATTTATTGCCTTTTCTTTGTTTTGGTTTGATACTGTTAAATAAAAGGCGTGCGCTCGGTACAACATTTATTGTTGGAAGGCAAGAGACAACATAGCGTGGCTAGAAGAGAGTCATAGAGTTATTCTCTATGACCTTACTCTATTATGGCGAGTACACACACAACACCTCCACCCTTAATTACTAATAAAGTCAAAGAAAAACAATATCAAAGTCTTTACACCTTAAATAACATAAAATACAAATTAGCACAATCAGTAAGCTAGTACACTTAAATTACAAGTAAACTAAACAAGTGTGGTAATAAACTTATTAGTTTGGTCTTATCCTAAACCATACAATTAATATTATTAATTATCTTTAATCTATTTCATCATGCCACCCGTATCGTACTGGTGGTTTACGAACTCTTACTGACCGGCTACTTCTTGTGACAACATTAACAGCATCCTCCCTATTGGTCGACACATTGGGTTCTCTAGACGAACTACAAGCTACTTCGGCGGCGGCTTCCTGTTCCACCATGACCGGTGGTACTACTGGTTTTGGAGACAAAACTCCACCTAGACTCATTTCTCTCGAACCGCCCGCACTCTGATCTAGATCCTCGCCACTAGTCATGGGAAATGATAATGATTTACGTGAATGACTATTGATTTCCAACTTTTTAGTAACCTGATCTAGTCCTGTCTCTTTTCTGGGAATGTCTTTACCCACATTGTCCGTCACCCTTAGCCTCAGCTGATCGATATGTCTGTGTATTTCCGTCCCTACGTCAGATCTAATGGCGTAATTTGTACTACCTAAGCGTTTTAGAATCGTTCCAGGAACCCATTTATCAGAACCTCTATATTCACGATACCATACACGAGCACCCAGCTCGACTTCGCGCTGTGTCCCGCTCGCGTCTCGCTCACTACGAGCTTGGCGCGCAGCGACCTGCGATTCTCGTTCTGGTTTTAGGTTATCCAATCTCATGCGAAGACTACGACCCTGCAATATACTCGCTGGACTATCCCCGGTGGTAGCATGTTCTGTGTTTCTGTAGGCTAAAAGAAACCTAGTCAAAGCTATATCGACATTAAGATTCTGTTTAAATGCCTTCTTTATAGTACGTTTACAAATCTTTACCGCGCTTTCCGCTGCTCCATTTGAAGCTGGGTGATAAGGAGCTGTAAATGTATGTTCTATGCCATTATGTTTAAGAAAATTTTGAAATTCTATACTCGAAAAAGGTGGGCCGTTGTCACTTACAGTTTGTTTTGGCAGACCAAATTGCGACCACACACTTCGTAGTACATTGATAACTGCTTGTGCTGTAGTTCTATTCATTCGGACTGCTTCTATCCACTTTGAGCAAGAATCTACAATAATTAAATAGGTCACACCACCTATAGGCCCTAAAAAATCCAAATGAAGCCTGGACCAAGGACGTGACGGCCAAGGCCATGAGCGTGGCACGTGTGCAGGCGGTGCGTCAGCTACAGCCGCACATACTACACACGAGCGACATGCCGCCTCCAGGGCTTCGTCAATTCCTGGCCACCACACGTAACTACGAGCTAGCGACTTAGTCTTTACTATTCCCATGTGTACCTCGTGCAGTTCTGAAATTACTCTTGTTCTACAAGACAACGGTATAACTACACGATGACCCCACATAACACAACCCAATTCGCTGTATAATTCGTTTTTTCTATTAAAATATGGTTTCAGTTCTTTTATTTCCACCTCCGATGGCCAACCATCCATTATATAGCTTAAAACGCGGCCTAAAAGTGGGTCATGTTTTGTTTCTTTTTTAAGTACATTATAATCAAGCGATAGGGCTTCAGTCGCAAAGTGCAAATATGTTTGCTCTGGTAAGATCTCCTCTTCAGCTGCTGTTTCCTTTTTTTGTGAGTCAATTAAACGTGAGAGACAATCAGCAGTGTTTTTGTCCGTTTTGACATACTCTATTGAAAAATCATAAGCTGATAATTTTATTGCCCAGCGTTGTAATCGGCTTGCTGCCGCGCTAGGAATACCTACATTAGGCCCAAAAATACTAACAAGCGGTTTGTGATCAGTCCGAAGTACGAACTTCCTCCCGTAAAGGTACTGATGGAATTTCTCAATAGCGAATACAATTGCCAAGGCCTCCTTGTGAATTTGACTGTAGTGTAGCTCATGAGTCGTGAGTGAGCGCGAAGCATACGCAACGACACGCTCCTCACCTCCTGATTCGCGCTGTGCCAGCACGGCGCCTATCCCACGCGCGCTTGCGTCTACTGTTAATACCGAATCCTTACCCATATCAAAATGTACTAGCGCTTTTGTGCTGCACAAATGATTTTTAATTTGAATAAATGCTGAATTTTGTTCAGTTCCCCATTTCCAATGCCTACCCTTTTTTAAGAGTTGGTACAGAGGCGACAACTGCATACTCAAGTTTTTTATGAACTTCCCATAAAAAGTTACCATTCCTAGAAATGATTTTAATTCTGTGACACTGTTTGGATGAGGCATGGTTGCAATAGCTTTAACTTTGTCGGGGTCTACCCTTACCCCATCCTTATCAATAATAAACCCTAAGTATTTAACTTCGTCTGCGAAAAATTCACATTTACTTTTTTTTATTTTTAAGCCGTTTGCTTCTAAAGTTTGCAACACTTCCTTTACTGACTTTAAATGGTTAGCCAAATCTTTATTCTTAATTAAAATATCATCAAAAAAAACTATTACATTTGGATTATCCTTGAACATATTTACCATTAATTTTTGAAATATACCTGGGCTTGAGGATAACCCATAAACTAAACGATTATACTTAAATAGTCCCCTGTGTGTGTTGATAACTGTATAATTTCTAGACGGTTCTGCTAAAAGTACCTGGTTATAGGCTTGGGATAGATCTAATTTTGTAAAAAAGACATTCCCGCTAAGGTTACTAAATAAGTCTTCCATTTTTGGAATCGGAAATCTGTCAATTGCTAAAACTTTGTTCAGGGTTACCTTATAATCAGCACATATTCTTATGCCACCATCCGCTTTACGTACCACGACTAGTGGCGTGGCCCAGTCAGAATGGTCCACCGGTTCAATGACCCCAGTTTTCAGCATGGCATCCAGCTCGGCATCAACGCGCTCGCGTAGTGCATATGGCAGAGGCCGCGCGCGACAAAATGTGGGCACCGCTCCGTCCTGCACATGTAGCTCTGCCATACCTCCCATAAATTTCCCCAATGTGCCGTCAAATAGGGATTCATGCCTGGAAATAATTTCATTGATTATTTTTTCCTTATTAAATGTGCAATGACCTATCTTCTGATCGACTAGCAAATGGCATTTAGATATGTTAATAGGTATATTCAGCTCAGCTAACCATTGCCGTCCCAATAAGTTTGAGGAGCCTTTGTCCAAAACATACAGATCTAATGTTTTAATTACACCATTATAGCTAACACATGTTTCTATGAAACCTATTGGTTGAATAGTTGAGCCATCATAGAACTTTATGTTCAAATTACATTTATTCAAGTGCAAGTTGCTGAACAATTCATTATATACACTTTTACTGATACAGGATAGGGCTGACCCTGTATCTATCTCCATATTTAGTAAATTATTTTGTACCTGAACAGTTATACACACCGGTTTGTATTTGCTCAATGACATTTGGTGCATGGGCTCCTCATCTTCTTCCTCCTCATCCACGTTTCCTTTGCAACCGTTGCCTTCTTCATCCAATGAATACAAAGTAGCACCTTCCCGGCTACCTCGGGTGCTGCGCTGCCCGCGCCCTGCTCGCCTCCTCGTTGTGCGTCCGCTCGTACCACGGCTGCTTCCGCGCCCTCCACGGTTGGCTTTGTTGTGTTGACTATCGGCCGATCCCGCCGACTTACTCCGTCTGGTCTCATTGTACCCCGGGCACATCCTTCGCAAGTGGCCTACTTCGTGACACCCACTGCATACGAACTTTTTATATTTGCAGTCGTTCGCTTTGTGTCGATTATCACCACACTTCGGACACTCTTCAAATTTGTTCAAGTTTTCCGTTGCTTCCGTACTACGCTCCACAGAAATGGCGTCACGTTCCGCGGCCTCTAATGACAGCGCTAAGCTGACCGCTCGATTGTATGTGAGATCCTCTTCAGCGAACAGCCTTTGCCGGATTATATCGCTCTTTAAGCCACAAACCAACTGGTCACGTAAGTTTTCATCTAACGTCGTCTTAAAATTACAGTGTTTCGACAACTTTTTAAGTTGTGTGACATATTCCGCAACCGATTCTTCCGTTTGCTGTCGCCGCTGCCGGAACCTAAACCTCTCGGCTAATATTGATGGTGTTGGCTGCAGGTGGGCAGCCAATAACTCCACTGCTCTATTAAGCGTCAATTCAGCGGGTTTAAGTGGACTCGCCAATGAAGATAGGAGCTCATAGGCCTCCTCACCCATCATCGAGATTAGCGTCGGCAGTTTGAGCTCTGGCTTCACGTTGTTAACCAAAAAGTACATTTCTAGTCGCTCAACATAAGCGGACCAGTTTCCTGTTGAAACGTTGAACTCACGTACCTGACCCACCGACATTTTATTCGGTTTTGCGCTGTAATCTTATTTTTAATTTTCCTCGTCGCCACTGTTAAATAAAAGGCGTGCGCTCGGTACAACATTTATTGTTGGAAGGCAAGAGACAACATAGCGTGGCTAGAAGAGAGTCATAGAGTTATTCTCTATGACCTTACTCTATTATGGCGAGTACACACACAACAGATACGACGAATTTTAGAGTAAGTTGTTACTATTCAACCCTTTCAAGAAAATCATACGAAAATAAATCCAATTCTATCAATTTATTGAAGACATCATATTCAAATTGTGATGACTAGTTTAATAGACAAACAAAGAGATACAAAACACACTTACAAAAGTGCCGTAGTTTACCTAAAAGCCACGCCTGTCAAAAAAGGTAACATCAATATTTACAAAGATAGGCCGAAAGACAAAAGATGGTTGGAATTTGCAAACCCAACTTAACCCACTTCGAGGAATAACTGTCTAAACCACTCCATGCGTTAGTTTGAACAAAGAAAATCTATTTTATGTGTATTTGTTCTGGTATCAATTCGAAACTTTGGTTCAGAAAATATTATTGTTTTGGGTAAAAGAAATGGGATTCAGAAGAATGGCTTTCTTGTTTTTCATATTATTTCGGTCACTTTATTTTATATACATTAAAATGCTTACATACAATATTTAACAACGAACTATTACACACTAGTTACTAACTTAAATTACTAACTAACTATCTATACAAATAAATACAAAAACAAAAGAAACACTTAGGCGTCGAAGTACTCGTCCGTATCGCTGTCATCCGGAAACGTGCCCAGAAGACTGGCAGCATTGCCACGTTGAGCCAGCCCTCTGGTCATGTGAAGTGTCGACGAATCGGCGAGAAATTTCCTTAAAAAGGAGTCGCGCACTCGGGCCTCATGACCCGAGCGTTTAGTTCACACATGTTGTTTTTTATGCTTTCTAACGTTTCGGCGGCGGTGATCTCTCGAGTTCCTCCCTGGTCCAGGCCATGGTACGGAGCGAGAGGGCATGGGAAGCCGTCACCTACTTCTGCGAAGCACTAATGCTCGCGAAGGTGGAGACGGAACGCGTGAGGGGGAGGCAAATTTCGCGCCCTTACGTCCCTAGCCGCCTCAGGAGACGCGGAGACCTCAATGAGAGGTCAGCACCATTGACGGGGTCCGCTAGGGCCGATGCCTGCCGGGGTCGTGGGAAAGTCCGAAAGGGATCCCGTGACCCCTGGCAACGTACAGGCAACTGAAGGAACACGGGTGGTTTTTAGTTTGAGCGGGAGAAGTTACTTGACAATTTCCCACACAAAAAAAACCTTTCTAATGATATGCCGTAAAAGGGAGCATTAAAAATATTTTCGAAAAAAGTAAACAGAAAATATGAAATTCATACTTTTATTATTTTCAAGATCCGGGACTAACAAGGCAAAGCTCTCATTAGGCCACAAAATCTAGGGTTTAAATTAGAAACCGCTACTTCGGGACGAGGCGCTTATTTAGAAGGTTCCTCTCGCTGAATTTCTTACTGCCCAACCCATTGTAACTTGTAACCTGAAGCTTAAGCCCGTTTCTCTATCACTAAACGACACCAAAATGATAATAAAAGGCGCTGTTGGATTTTCAACTTTCAGCGCTGAGCCAAGGGTTGAAAATCCAACATCTCGCTTTTATTTAGGCATTCATTTAGGTGTCATCTAGTGGTCACTACCACTGAGAAACGGGAGAAGGCTAGCATAATCCTATGCTATTAATTAATTGAGCAGTATTTATATATATTTGTAATGGTCTCGAAAACGGCTCTAACGATTTTGATGAAAGTTGTAATATAGGGGTTTACGAGGGCGCAAAATCGATCTAGCTAGGTCTTATATCCAGGAAAATTAGTTTTCTCTATTTTTACCCGACTAGAGCTCGATGGCCTAGGTACCTACTATTATATTAACCGGTGTTGAGGAAAAATCGAGTAATTGATTTACGTCTTTGTTTTTGATCGAAAATTTCATCATCATCTGAGCCGTAAGACGTCCAAAGCTGGACATAGGCCTCCCCTAAGCACCGCCATTTCGACGGGGTCTGCGGCCTTCACAAGGTCATTGGTCCACCTTGTAGGAAGCCTTCCAATGGTACGTTTTTCAGTACGCGGTTGCCATTCCAGTACCTTTCGGCTCCATTGGCACTGAATTGTAAGTTTGAAAATCGAAGATTTACCTACTAATGAACAATCATAGCATTCATAGATATACAAAGAATATTCATATATATATGTATATATAGGGTTATTTACTAGTTTATTTTTCATCTATTTAGCAAAGAAAGGAGCGTGTGCACAAGAAAAACTTGCCCGTTTTCATTACGTAAGTCGTAAGCGGCATTTCCTGTCGTGACAAAACTGCGTCCCGACCGACATACGAACTATTTTATATACCTATACATCCTACTATACTTATGTAAGTAGAATGTAGGAAGGAAGTACTTCGTTTACGTTTCATTCAGAATAAATATTTTTTGTAATCAGGTCTTGAAATGTGTTTTGAATTGTTTGGACACAAAACATCTAATTACATAACATAACATAACATCACGCCTTGTTTCCCCGAAGGGTTGGGCAGAGGTGTACCTGTAGTAGGTACACCCACATTTCGCCAGTTATGTTTTAAGTCCCATGTAATAGGGGGCGAGCCTATTGCCATCAACCGGGCACAAATCCAGACTCCGGGCTACTACTGAGAAATTCCAGACAGAAAAACCCAATAACACTTTGCCTGACCCAGGAATCGAACCCAGGACCTCAGCAGCAGCGCTTGCAACGAGGCATTTAACACAGACATCTAATTACATAACTCATTTTCTGTTTCATTTTGACAGTTCAACAACATTCATTGCGTTATTTAAGTTGTGGAGTAGATTTTTTTTTTAACTTATGAAGTAGGTAATGGATTAGCAATATGTTTCAAAACGATTAAGATTCTGATTGATAGTGTATTTCGGAATTAGGATACAGGTAAGTCAATCAACAAAATTTAAAAGATGAGTATAAGTTTAACCAGTATAACCTGGCCTCTAAAGCAGACCAAAAGCTAAAATAAGTTCGTTCAGCTTAGCTCGCATAGCTAATGTGTTTTCATACTTGTGTTCAAAGTTTGTGGTCTGTACAGAAGTATGAAAAAATACATCACCAGTGCGAGCTGAGCTAAACTAACTTAGTTTAGATCTTGATCTGCAACCGACTTTAGTCTGTTGAAACTCCGTACTACGCTAAGTAAACCCAAGGTCAAAGTGTTACCACCTACGTGCAATAGACTTTACTATAGAAGAACTTCATATCTAAGCAGTTAGAAAACAAAATCCCGTGAACACGATGACCACGTCTGTTACCGCCCCGGTTGTATAGCGGCCGAGCGCAGAAATAGTCCTTACGGTGTATAGAAATTAACTTTTTCGATCCTATCTATGCCTGCGGACTACAAAACCTATCTTCTTAAGCATGGTGATCAATGCACGTCCCTTGTTTATGAGAACACGTTTTTGCCCTGCAGTAAGACAATTACAGCGGATATGATAATACAAAAACCGGCAAAGTGCGTGTCGGACCACGCACAATGAAGGGTTCCGTAGTTGGGATGAACTTATCCCAAAAACATAGACTTCTTATAGGTTTTCCTGTAATCTATATGTATAGAACTATTTTCGTTTTTTTTTTTTTCAAAATTTTATGCTCAGTAGTTTTGGAGATAATGACCCCCCCCCCCTAATGTTGGTAAATTTTCATCTAGTTTCTTAAATAAATTTGAAACAGTTTATGAAACAAATAAATAAATTTTAAAATTATATAAAGTAAACTATTTGAGACCCTTTCATTTGATATGTTACATGGTACAGTATGCAAAACTATTTTTTTAATTTTCTTACGTGTCTTTAAAAGTGACCTCCATATTCATAATTCATTTATTTACGTTACACGCCTATCTTTGGGTCACGTAAATTAATATGTGTAACAAATTTCAAGTTAAGCGGTCCATTAGATTCGGATCAAATTGGCTGTGACAGACGGGCAGACAGACACACGAGTGATATAAGGGTTCTGTTTTTTCATTTTGAGATACGGACCCTAAAAAACTGTTAACGTAATCACCCTGCCTTTTTCCTTGAAAGATATGTCTTTCAAGGAAAAAGGCACAATTAGTCAGATTATGGGAATTCCTCTTGTAATTTACATTTTCTGCTTAATTTATGGAAGCACGTGCGTCGTGCACACTTGTACCTATGTATATCAAGTAGGTAGGTTACTATAACTCACGATTTCACGGAAAATTTATTATTTTCCGGTACCTTGTAGTTTTCCTCTACAAAATAGTTGGTATACCTGATGCTAAGTAATTTTCCTATACTCCATAGGTTTAGGTACTTAAATAAAGGAAAATAAATCGTAAAAAGGGCTTTTATAGATGACACTTTCTTGTTTAAAAATACGATAAACCAAAATAAGTTACAATAGTTTCCTCTTTTATTAATGTATGTTAAACTTTATCGTTTACTAGCTTCTGTCCATGACTTCGTCCGCTATAACCTTCCTCAAAAATTGGGCTACCCAATGCAAAAATATTTTTTGAAATCCGACTGCTAGTTTTGGAGATTACCCCCTACATACAAACTTACAAACAGGTAAATTTAGTATAGAAGTATAGATTCATAAACTCCTCTTCATAGATGTAACTGCTTGAGCACAATGTTTTTGTAAGATTTATAATAACAATATAATATTTTTTAATATGTCCATTAGAGCCCAAACTCTAAACATCAACGAATTATAACGTTGCTAAAATGAAGAGTACAACTGTGACGTAGAATGATGAACTGAAGTGACAGGTATTACGTTTATTCGGATACTTCCTTTTTTATGTTCTGAGGTTACTTGACAGCTGTCTCGTCACATGTTTTTTTTTTGTTTACCTTTATTTAACTACCTAAACATATGGAGTATAGTTAACAGAAATACCAATCCGTTCGAGGCAGCGGGTTGTACCCAATATCCAAGTAATACAACCTCGTTGGTCTAGCGGTCGCAAGTGCTACTGCTGAACATGAGGTCCTGGGTTCGATTCCTAAGTCGGACAGCCTGGGTAGCCCGGAGTCTTGATTTGGGCTCAGTTGATGGCAATAGGCTTGCCCCCAATTACATGGGGCTTAAACATAACTGGCGAAATGCGGGTGTACTATAGATAGGTATACCACTGCCTAAAGTCTGATGTTGCTTGTATGTTACTCGTATGAATAACCCCCACAGACATACAACTAGCAGCCTAAGCAGGGGCTGAGTATGTTAGCACATTCTCTGCACCCTAGCAAGTCTTGTACCGCCACTTGCTTTGAAAAGACGTAGGCATGCGATCAAAACCACAGATGAAAACAGATGGGATTTCCGCATTTTAGATATGAAGCTACACGCGGCGCGCGGACGTACGCGTCTCGTTCGACTTTTCGAACTCAGTGGGCGTAACGTATTCAAAAGATATAAGGGTTACGCGGTAGAAAGAGAGGCAACTAGGTGAATATAACTGTTGGTAATAAGCGCTGTGCGACCTGAACTGCACATTATTGTCTCGTAGCAAGAGTCGCTTTTTACTTAAATGTTTTTGCGGAGTGTCTCATCTGTAGGTACCTAATCTGTGCCTAAACGCACGATTTTATTCTCTTGAGACAATCACTCAAGTCAAACATGTTACACTGTTGTCCAGGATTTTTTCTCCTAGCTTTAAAGTTTCTTAGTAGGTAACCTATAGTTTTATATAAGAAAAAAGGTAGAAATTCTGCTATCAACCTTATAAAAAACTAATATTGACGAAAAATTCAACAATATTTATTCCCTTACAGTGCTACAATTTTTTGGCGCTTGAATTACATTATAGGAGGGGCGCTGTTGGTTAACAATTGTGAAATTTTATTGGAAAAACAAGATGGCGGCGTTAGTTCCAAATTTGCCCACGCGCCAAAAGAACCCACGGTCCCATTGCTGGAACACTGGCCTTCTCTCTGTGAGAGGTAGTGGGCCATAACTCACCACGCAGGCCCAGTGTGGGTTGGAGATGTCACATCGTGTCTTTGATATTTTGGTTCTAGGACATGCCGGTTTCCTCACGAAGCTTTCCTTGACCATTTTCAGCCACCATTTGTCTATTACTACAAGGAAAATGACGTATTGATGGTCGATACCAATTAAAACGTAGTCAAATATTTTATTACCGATATCGTTAAAGATAAAATGGGTTTGTCCAGTTGGCGATCTAATTAATGGGTTAGGTGTGACCAACACGCAGTAATTTGTTAGCTTAATGCTTCAGGGTGGTCTGAAGAATTTATGCTAATACTAAAAGTCTGATTAATCGTTCGTCAGCGTTGAAATAGGCAACCCAACTTTGAAATAGATTCCCAACTATGTTGGGGTTGGCTTTCAGTCTAACCAGATGCAGCTAAATATCTGACCCAGTTACCGGGTAACACACACACATACTTACATAGCCTGTTAAAATCATAATCGTCCTTTTGCTTTGCCGTAGTCGGCTAAAAACGCGAATCTAACCTGAATGCGATTGGAATTCTGAAACCACTAGTGGAATTATGAAGACTGTGCGATTTATGTTTTATTTATACTTTATAGTTAGTACTCAATCAATCTGGCTAGCTTTTTCCCAACTATGTAAGGGTCGACTTCCAGTGTACCCGGATGTAGCTGAATACCAGTATTTTACATGCCTGCCTATTTGACTCCCACACCCTAATAACTGGGTAATACGATACCCCTTGGTAAGACTGTTTGTCAGACTTTCGGGCTTCCGACTACCCGTAACGACTGTCAATGATCCAAGAATGACAGCCGGGACCAACGGCTTCACGTGCTTTCCGAAGCACATTAAGCCACTTACTTCACAGTCACTTCGTCACTTGAACTTTATAGTTAGTAAAAAAAGTTAGTAATTTATATAAATTTATTTTTTGCTAAATAACAAAATATAAATTAAACACTACAAAACATACAATGGGCTCTCTTTCAGCGATCTCTTCCAGGCAAGCTTTGAATGGACAGTGATTTGCCTGGGCATAAATAAGGGTTGTAGCCAAGCAATGGGGTGGGGTGATATTGATAGTTAGCCCCTAGACAATACCAGCATTATTGAGAAATCCTTATAATTTGAGTTGCTCTCGACATACCTACATATTAACTGAAAGATTTTTAATCAAACTAGGATTTGAAGAGACAAGACTTTTGTTCCTTCAAGATATAAAACTAGATTAATTTTCAAACCTAAGAAGATATTCCGAAGACGTATTAATTTCCGAAGGTAATTAAATTTAAATATGCTTTAAGAAACATTCAGGTTTTAAGGTTAGAACCCATATACAACACAGTATACGCACGCTCATTGGTGGATTGACGAAGTGTTGTCACACGGAATGAAATATGGCCAATCACCGCGCCTCGTCGCATGACGTGTTATAAGTCTCAAGATCCCTTTCTAGACAGCACGTTTACATGTAATTATATTAACAAATTCGATGAAACTGCGTCAGTTTGTTCGTGTAACACAATTTATGAAGCAGAGAGAAAGTTTTCTGTGTATTTTGTCTATCGAGTGGGTAGGGCTGTTCATGTTCGCGTTTGAACCCTGTTCATATATTTTTAGCACATTGTTTTACATGACAAGTAGATATAATTTTTAAGTATTGTTTAAAAAGTGTGTTTGTTGCAATCTCTCACACCACTAGTGTCAGACAGCATTTGTCTGGCATGAATGCTGAAATTAACCTTTTTGGCGCAACCGCGAGGCACACACTATTATTGCTACTATGATTATTTTCACTTTTACTTTGTTATTAGTGTTTCACGAACTGTATCCAAATAAATATTATTATTATATATATATATATTTTTTTTTTTTCTTTCTTTTCTTTCTAAATCAAAGATGGAAAATGGAGGTGGTTATTGTGGGTTCACATACAATAATTAGGATCATACAAACAGACATTTTGGAACATCGAAACACAGCTTAATCTTTCTTTGATATCAAAATCTGTATCTTCTATGAACTTAAAAGATTGGTCCCTTCACCACAGCTTTCCTGACCTATTAATTTGTATAACAATTAGAGACGTCGCAGATTCCTCTCCATCCCTTTATTCCTTTCCCAGCATACCATTGTAATACGCGCAATAATTCAAACCACAGACGAAAATCTGCATAATTCTCGCCAAACCCTGTCGGAATGTGCCAGCCCTGAACAAGGGCTGTCGAAGTTGAGAACAATGTTTGAACTGTTGGAATTGTGACCGCCTCGGAATTTTTGATAGAGTAAATACACGAAGCGTCTTTAACAGCGGCAAAATAGTGGTCTGCTGTGGTGAGAACAGAGGGGCAGTTCCCGTAACATTCGCAATTTAATTTCTGTTTTTATTGTTCAAGTATGTAGGTACTACATTACCGTAGTATTTATCGATTGATCAATTTCATAAGAGGTTACAAAAAAAAAAAAAACTACTATTATACCCAATTTTTTTTCGAGACGGTAAAAAATGTCCTCCGGTATATACCTACATATACTTTTGTGATCACGATCTCGAAAACGGCTCTAATGATTTCGATGAAAGTTGCAATATAGGGGTTTACGGGGGTGAAAAATCGATCTAGGTAACTAGGTCTCACATCTGGGCAAAATTCGTTTTCTCCGTGTTTTCACCCGAGCAAAGTTTGGTCGCCCAAAGTTAAGAACAAGATGACTACCTACCTCAGAATAATTTCATAGAAGCATGGAATTAGAATGTACTAAACATGGAATTAGTATGAACTTTCCTATACTATTTTAAATGAGCATTCTCTATTTTCATCAGAGCAGAGCTCAGTCGGCCAGGTGCAATTTCTTCACATATTACACAAATGGCCTAAAACGAACGAAGGCTATAAAACGCCACGGATTTAGAATTATTATAAGTAATATCGGTATCCCGGCCGAACTTAATGCCATTTCATTACAATGTAGGTTTAACAAAGTCATAATTTTCTATTTCTAGTTATTTCACCGAATTAGTAGTCGTAAATGTCGGAATACTAAATATCGTATGGCACAAAATGTCCAGTTGACTTGCAAAGACTAATAAAGTATTGAATTGAGATGTATAAAAAGTGAAAAATATTAATGATTCTCGCTATTTTGAAAGCCCGACGTTCCGTCTGAAATGATACGGAAGTGTACTTACTTGAGTTACTCCAGTTAAACCGCACTGATACTCATTAGAAATCGCTTTATCATACCAACTTACTATTATTTGTTAAAACTAAGTATGCCTTTTATAAAGTTATGCCATTTGCACTAAATCTAACGACGACGACGATTCCTGATTCATTTTGCAGTGAAGAGAAAAACGGTTCCTAAAGATAGTAAATATTTATTCAATTCAATTCAAAATATTTTATTTCACATAAACCTACAAGGGCACTTATGAAACGTCAGAAGCTAGGTGCACGGTTCCAATTGGTCGTTTCCTATGGAGAAGAGCCGGCAAGAAACTCCACGGTTACTCTTTTAAAAATAAATGGTATTTACAATCTTTTCGAGTTACAGTGTTTATAGGTATGAGAGGACACTGTAGGCCTAACAACAATTTACAGAACTGTCTGTCCTTTTCGTGCAAATGACATTGCCTTGCCGGTTCTAACTCCGCACCATTTATTTAGAACCAGCTATAAATACTATTCCATAAATACCTACACAGTCGCGAAGAGTGGCACGCGTACCTATTTGAGCATGTATATATACACAATAAAAAATAAATTGTATTTATACACAGTGACATTTTAGTCGTCTTACAAAAGCAGCCCACTTCATATATCCAATGACTACTCGTACTAAACATTCATAAAAAAAATAGTTATTTATCCAACATGTGAGGACAGTTCGTTTTCCCAGCAAATGAACTTGCTCACATGTTGCATACAAAACTTTTCACCACTCCCAGCAAGAAAGTATTCAGTCATCATAGGTAAATAAATTAAATAGTCACAAAGCAAATCAAAATAATTATTTATTTTTTAAAATATCTTTAAAACTTAACATAAAAAAATCAGGCAAGGTTAGTTTCTGAACGGGATCATTAATTTCCTCACTGTTCAAACAGTGAGGGAAAACCAACTTTCCTCACTGTTTTCGTAGAGGAAAGACGCTTCTTTCGTGCGGGAGTGGTGAAAAAGATATTTTGTAACAATTTTGTAATTGCTCTCAGAGGTATTTTATGTCGGGGACATTGAGTGGCCCTTTGTAAGATGACTAAAATGTGACGGAGTATATATATATATATATATTTTTAATGCATGTTTAGTAATCATTGGAAACATGAAATGGGAAGCTTTTATAAGACGACTAAAATGTCACGGTGTATATCTAATATTGCTCCCTATCATCCCGTCTTGCAAACTATTCAAATGATCGTCGATCATCGAACTATGTCTGGCGCCGGCTTCATGAAAATTGTTATCGGAATTTACAGTAGCATTCTAATCAGGTAGTTTGGCTTATTGTAACAAAATTGCGATCAAATCTTTGAGTTATAAGATTGGCTAGAATAACATAACATCACGCCTGTAATCCGTGAAGGGTTAGGCAGAGGTGTACCTGTTACACCCAAATTTCAGCAGTAATGTTTAAGTCCCATGTAATAGGGGGTGCGCCTATTGCCGTCAACCGGGCACAAATCCAGACACCGGATTGCTACTGAGAAATTCCTAATGGAAAAACCCAAAAAACACTTTCCCAGACCTGTTAATCGAACCGAGGACCTCATGTTCAGCGGTAGCGCTTGCGACCACTAGACCAGCGAGGTATTCATTGACTGGAATAATCTAGTCATAATCCGGATATGCAACGTATTTTTCCTTCTTTATCTTCTATAACCAATCTCTCTTATCTCACAGCCCGACATTTTCGCCAGCATTACGGATGTGGATTCCCAAGTTTTGTCAGTCAGCCACTCTGTATGCGACTCGTGTTTTTGAGTCCCATGTTTGTTTGTTGACTAGCAAGTTCTTTAATTAATTAGTATTACTTACGCTTAGTTCGGTGTGGCAGACTTTCTTTCTTGTAATTATTTTAGTTTGTGTTTTATTGCGTGTTCTGCTTGTTAAGTATTTGTTTTTAATCTTTGCATCTGAAGTTTTTTCGCTTCAAGTTTGGTTGTAGAAGTGTTCATAATTATATGGATTTTATTTTTTGGCAGAAGAGATATATTTCCTTTTACTTTTCACCAGCACGCGGAGCATGACCACAATAGATATGTGTTTTTTCGACGGAAGAATGGACAGAATTACAGATTCACAATCACAATCCGTCATTTTGTCTGTTCTTCCGTCGACAAAAGCCCTATGGTAGTTATGCTACGAGTGCAGGCATAATATACAGGATGGACCAAGTAGAAAAAAATAAATAATGGAACAAGAGACGCCAGTAGAAAAAAAATTGATTCCTCATGTCCAGGAATATCCGAAAATACCTCATGTATGTTTCGCGATTTTTTTTAATTTTCGAGTTATCATTTTTTTTTGAGTTTTCTGCCGATGGAGCTTCAAAAATTCATATATTTTTTTATAGTATTTTTCAGTCTCTTTTTTGCGACTGTATCGTCTTGAATGTTACTTTCATACGTAAAATAATAAACCTCCTAACATTCCTGCAAGTTACTCAAAAAAGTAATGATGGCAAGCATTTAAGTTTTTAGTAGTAAGACTGAAATTAAACTCTTCAAGTTACATAAAAGAGTTTCCATAGATTCTAGCCGACTTTAGAATCTATGCAGGTCCCTAAGGTACCCAAAACATTTAACAAAGTTGGTACTTAACGTTCAATTTAATCGCTGTAATCCTTCAAAGGTGGATAGGCTAAAAGTCCTTTTAAGCTTTAAAATATGTGGTAGGTACAAATACTGACGTCATAAAAACAAAATTCATTCCTCATGCCCAGGGGTATCCAAAAATACCCCATGTATGTTCCGCGATTCTTGATAGTTTTCGAGTTAATATATTTTTTTTAAATTTTGTGAAATTCCTATGGGAACTTATGGCTTTTTCACATTCTTTTTTGCAATTTTTATTGTTATGGAATATTCTTTCAGCCATAAAATAATCATCTTCCTATCATTAATTCTACTTTAAATAAAAATAAAAATTTAGTACTACTCGGTGCCTAAATCACAAAAACCTAGACGGAATGTAGGCTTGCACAATATCACAAAAAAGTTGGTACTTAATCGAACACTTCGCTGGAATCGACCTTTAAAAGAGGTGAAGGAATATTCCATAACAATGAGTTGCAAAAAATGATGTGAAGAAGTCATTTAAAAATAAGGAGAGAATATTATTAAAGCTGTTTTTTTAAATTATATAAAATAATTATAACTAGAAAACAACATAAAATCGCAGAGTACATACATGGGGTATTTTCGAATACCCCTGAACATGAGGAATCTATTTTTATTTTTAATGACGTATCTTTTTGGTCCACTTATTTCATAGCTTAAAAGGATTTTTAGCCTATCCACCTTTGAAGTCCGATTACAGTCCGATTATTGGAACGATATACAGGATATTGGCATTGATTACTTAAGGCTCTGAAAAGTTGTCGCTCACAATGGGTCTGATAAGCTATGCACGAAGTTGTGATCGAATCAGAAATGAGCAGGACAACCAAGGTAACCAACATAGCCCCCAAAATGTGGTTTATAATAATCATTATCTGAAACACAATCTGAACAACGCCTCTGACGCCGCAATAAATGTGGCCACTTACTGGACCCAAACAATATAGGAAACATAGTTGTACCGTCGAAACGAAAAGAAGCAGAGAAGAATAATCACACATAATCCAAAAAAGTAGAAACGTTTTTCACAGAAAGAAATGTTTTCGTCCAAAACAAACATTATCTCCGTCGACCTTAAGATAGGTCATTCTGAAAATAGAGCCTTCGATAATCTTTTCAGAAATGTTCCCAAAATACCCTCACAAATTAAGAATAATTCCTTCCCCTTACTTGGCGAAGGGTGGCCCTCAAGGCTTTAAATGATAACTTGGCGAGTTCACAGCTATAGCTAGGGTTACCACTTAAAATATTTCCTTGGGATTTTTTCTTCCGTCACGTTTTAATGATGTAACTTTAGCTTTAAACTTGTTGCTTTTCGAAAGCGCTATACGATTTAAATATATGTACAGAAATATTGAAATAGTCATTCCGTACTAGATGCTTTGATTGGTGAACGAAAATATGAGATATTGGCTAAAAATTGGGGCTATAAAATTGGATTCTGCAATTATAACTAACCACCCCTCCAGCCTCTGCATAATCCTTTGAGGAATACTATCATGATGTTATGTTATGTGGTTTGTTATTAATAAATAAAAGTAGATAAAATTCATGAAAAACCTACATGTTTTATTATTCTTTTTGTTGGACGAAAATTAAATATTAAAACAAACCCTTCTGACGCTGGAACTAAACTGTTAACAGTGAATTTTTTAGTCTTGCTCTTCAGATCAACAGTCCTGGCACGTATTACTGCTAAAACCAGTGATGTAACACGATTAGACTACACACACGCTGGGGCACTCTTGTTAGAAAATATGTCGCAGTATTTGCATGGTCGAAAAATAATACTGCCAATGCTGCAAGGTAACAAGGATATAGGAAAATATTGATGTTTGCTGGTGACAAGCTCTAACGTTTTCCATTCTGGATAGTTTACCTATTACATTATTTTTTCTACGTCAAACGGGCGGCCAATTTTCTTGAAAAAAAATAGCTGTAAAGATCAATGTTGAGGGTAGTACGGTAACCATACCGTACCTTTTATCCCCCAGTGAGACCACAGCCATAGATCGTAAAGTGATAGATCTCAACTATGTGATTTTAGCCAATTGGATAACTTACAAAATACAAATACTAACAAACATCAACTCATGCCTTCTTTCAGTGGGGGTAGGCAGAAACTACAGAACGCCACCTGCAACGATCCTTACATACTCATTTTGCTTCGTTTACGTTCATACATCTGGTCATACACGCACGCCGGTTGCGAGTACTGCGCACCTGACTTGACTTGACTGACCTTGACTATATGTCCTTTTACGGCGTTCCCTTACTCTCACATCCTCTTTGTAAACACCTTTTGTTAGTCGCCTTTCATTCATCCTCTCAACATGACCAAAACCATTTAAGCATACTCTTTAAAAATTTTGTCACTACATCTTCTAAGTCTCAAAATGTATTAGCAAATATCATCCATATACTTCTTCTACTTGGTCTCGAAATTCGTGTGTGTGTGTTCAGGTGTATACTAAAAACTACAGTATTAAACAATTTCTGCGTTTGATTTCAACGATCGATTTATCTTACATCATGTTACGATCTAGTGGCGCGGCGAAGATATATTGAATGTTGAGAATTTGTTACGGTGACTGGAACTCGATAAAATACCTTTGCTCACCCAGAGGAAATAAAATGAAAATATAAATAACGGTTTGTATTGTCTGGGATAGCCGACACGAGAGTGTAGTGATGATGCAGTTTCCTACTTTGTAAAAGCAGAGGTCATTTTGTATTTTATTAGGACAACTTACTTTACAGCTTGCTCAACTAATGATTTTGTTGATTTTGATATCGCTTCCGACATGCAGGCAAATTTGATTTTCCACGTCGAAACAGCCTTCACAAACTTAAAAAATACTTTTTTTATTATTATTCCGCAGTCACAAAGTTATATACTTATAATTTACAAGCCCAAATCTCAGAAACTAGATTTCAACTCAAAAAGGTTTAATTTTAGCTAGACGACATTTTTTTTTACTGTTTTTAATTTTAACCCTTTGTCCTACAACATCCCGTTTTATGCGGACCCTACCAGAACTAATGAGGTAACAAGTCAAGCCCGAAACGGTTACACTTAATAAATATTCAGTTTATTCACAAACGTTACTGCTGGCTAAATTAATTATCTTTAAGTGGGCCTGTTAGTGACTTTCATACGCTAAAGTATGTACATGAATTAATTATTCGTACAGATCGGAGTTCTGGGCTCGAATTTTGTAAATCAGAGCCTATTTTGTAATTGAGTTATAATACTTTGTTTAGTTACTTTATGTGGTTTTAATTTAATTTGTTAACATTATAAATGCGAAAGTGAGTATATGTTTGTTTGTTACGCTTTAACGGCTGAAAAAATTTGAATGAAATTCAACACATAGGTAGATCCTAGACCATGACCTGGAGTAGGACATAGGCAACTTATCATCCTGGATCGTAGACGAAGTCGCGGGCAATAAAAGCTTGAAAAAAAAATGTTTCTTTAGGTACAAGTAATGGGAATCCATGAAAAGACTATCCCCGTTTGTATGAGCCTTTGGTGCACTCTGGGAAATCTGCTCTACCTTGCTGATAAGTTATTCTTTAACACTATTGATACCAGGAAACCAAATTAATAAAATATCTTTTAATATAATTATTTTTGGTGAAAAATTTTAAAAATACTTTTCACAGGAGCTCGTGGCTAAGTAATAACAGCCGCACGGTTGGATCCATCAGGTTGAGCTTCGCTTGCCGGGGTTGGTCCGTGGATGGGTGACCATAGCGAGATTCCTCCACGCCTCGGAAAGCAAGTTAAGCCGTTGGTCCCGGCTGTCAATCGTGGAACTTTGACAGTCGTTACGGGTCTTCAGAAGCCCGAAAGTCTGACAACCAGTCTTACCAAAGGGTATCGTGTTAACCAGTTACTGGGTTGTGGATGTCAGATAGCCCACCCCATGCAAAATACTGGTATTCAGCTTCATCCGGTTAGACTGGAAGCTGACCCTAACATAGTGGGGAAAAGGCTAGGCAGATTGACTTTTCAGTCGTAGCCAAACGGAACTAATAAACTGTGATAGAAAGTACAACAAGCAATTAGTTTATACAAGTTAAAAAGTACACTCACAGTTGGACTGACTGAACTTCACTTCCCATTCAACAAATTACTTGTCTTTCTGACAACACCCTTAAGACCAAACCGGCATAAGTAAGTAGAATGTTAAGTATACTCGTAACCAAAGAAACAAGTAAACAAACGTACACAAACTGATGACCAGTGGCAAGTCTTAATGGACAAAGTTTTTCCACCACAAATCCTGCCCCCTGGAGAGCTTAACTCTTCAAAGTTGAGGTCTGCGGTACAAGTTACAAGAAAAAGATGTCGTTTAAACAAATGGTCGCTATCTACTTGTGTTTTCTTGGTAAATATGAAAACATTAAGCCTGACTTACACAGTGCAATTGAATAGCCTGTTGCACCGTCTAAACAGTGTTTAGAAGATACAAGTCATTTGTTGCTTCAAGTTTATTGTATGACAGAAGCAAATATTTTTGCCTGAAAGCTTCACGTGTTCTGGCTCAATTTTCCCGACTTACTCATTCATTTCTCACTGATTACCTTCTCGGGTTTGTGGCAGTATAGTATCATCATAATGCAAGCTAATGAAGTATAGTATCATTTTAACGCATTACCAGATGGCCGAGACAAAGAAACATTCTACCAACGATTACGATGATAGATAAGTCAAAAATGTAAAATGTATTGGACTGGCATAAGCTGTAATATCAATCCTGTTGAAAGTCGTTGTAAAAATCAACCGACTTCCAAAAAGATACACTACTCGTACAAAGTGGTGTACAAATAGGTGTCTTTTGTTTTGACTTAGTTTTTTGCCACCGACTTCCAAAATTAAAATAATTTTTAACTTTGTTAAAAAAAAAACATGCAGACGAACATAGAACCTCCTTTTTGGAAGTGTGTGAAAATTACGGAACGCTTTGAGAGTGATTGCCACTTGTCTAAGCAAGACTACTTATATTGGTTATAAAGTCACAAATTCTTCGACGACGTCTTGTAAAAATTAATCCATAAAATAACAATTTCGTTTCATCGCTTTCATCTTGCGCCACTCCATAATTCCATTCAAGGTGTAGGTGTAGTGTTTATAGTTCGTGTGGGGTCGGCTGTTTCCGTGGATAATGCGTGACGTGTTGTTTATGTGCCCTTATCAGTTGCCATAGTGATCAGCTTCCTGATTATAAGGTTTTATATAGCGACATCATAAGGGTTTTATGGTTTGCACATAGAACTAAAATGGCTAGTTGTTTTTCCTACTTTGCAATATATCTGGATAGGTTCTTGTCTCCTACAATACCTAACAGACTTAGGGCCAAAATATAATCGCCCTCCCGCTCCACCCAGAGCGGGAGACGTCATTTGATGATTTCCCACCCAAAAAAAAAAAAAAAAAAAAAAAAAAGGGCCAAAATATAATAGTACATTATGATACTAGTATGCTGTGTTGGTCATTACACACAAGGCGGTAGGTAGGTATTATACAGGTCAGCGCGATAATGTAGCCGAGTGGGTAATGATCAATGCACACGCGTTTCATACGACATTTTTCAACACACTTGCGAAAAAAAAAAACATTTAGTAAGAACTTGTGCTACAATAACCTAACTATAGACATGATACATTCAGATGTATAAATTTCAACTGACCCTTGTTGCCAGGTACTGGGCTATCCGGAGCTTCTTTTAAAATATTTTCTACATCGCACGTTGGTAATAATACTTTTAAATTTCATATTTTTGATAATAAACACAACGAAAACGATAGCAAATATTTATGGAAAATGCTGGTTTTGTTTTTCCGCTAGCAATGCGCGCGCAGGTGTAAATAAGTGGTACTGGTAAAACCGCTGAGCAGCCTATTTAAAAATATAATAAACACAAAATACGCAAATTAAGATTAATATGTAGTGAAAAATATATAATTTGATGAAATATTATGTTAATTTATCATATTGAATTTATTTACACGGTAGATATAAAAAAGGCAAGAAGTACGCACGATGATCCACCTGAAGGACTGTGTGCGGAAACCAAACCTCATAACATAGAACAACAGAAGGCAAGAAGTCTCTTTGATGAGATTTAAAAAAGCGCAAATCTATGCTCGAGTGAAAATAGAGAATGCTCATTTAATAGTATAGGATAGTTCATACTAGTTCCATGTATTCAAAGTCAATTTCTATTAAATACAAATTCCAAGCTGCCATGATAGTACTTACTAATTCCATACTGCGATGTCGCGTTTCTAAATTAGCCAAACAACAATGGCCGCTAGAAATCGTCTATGGTTTAGTGATGCGGTAGTATGGTTTAAGTTTTGGTGCTATGGATGTTACGATTTTTTTAGTAGTGTTTCATCAGTATTTTGTATATTGAGTAACTTTCAAATAAAAAACAAATCCATTGAAATATGTATGTTCCTATATTAAAACGTGAAAACGAAGAAGATATGAATGCAATCAAATTTTGCACTCGTTGCAAAACGCGTAGTTACAAACTTTAATCGAAATAAATTTGCTAAGAATATTGAAGACTTAAAAAACATTAGCACGCACACCCTACCTACGTACGTTTGGTATGTCAAAGATTATAAAAAAATATCTTAAGCTAACAAAATGGGTCTTGACAGACTGACACACAGACAGACGGACGGACAGATGGACCACGTCTTTTTCCTTTCGAGGTACGGAACCCTAAAAATATCTCATGCATATTCACAATTCAGATATTAATGAAATGAAACGATATTCGTTTGCATCCCGCAGTTATATTGTTCCAATTGATTGCTATTTATTGCCTCGAATCTCATTTTTGTGGGTTTTGCTTGCGTAATGTTTTGTAATTATTATTTGGAAAATGATGCGCGTTTACGCAAGTTGTATGATCGAGGAAGAAGCAGGTTAAGGAAAATGAAGGGTTTTGCAACTGTGACATGTTTTTATGTAGTTTCGGGTTACTGTGGGAACAGGGCCTATCATACCGTACCATATCCCAATTTCCCTTAAAATATTGTCAAGTACTCGTAGGAACTACCTTTTTATTCAGAAGTGTGCGTCGTGCTATGAGTACCTACTCAGGCATCATAAGCATCATCAACCAATAATATTCCCACTGCAGGACACAGGCCTCATCTCTTCGCGAGGGAGTGGACTGTAATCTACCACGTGGGCCCAGTGCGGGTAAGTCACAGATCTTCAAATGTTTGGTTCTAGGACCTTAGTTACCTTAACTGTTTTGAGACCAGTGGTGATGAAATTGTTGCCTGCCTGGTTCGAACCCACAACTCGTTAGTCGGAGCCGCTGCCACTTCACGTTTTCACGTTCTTTTATTTAATCTTCTACAAAATACGCTTCGGAAAACATAAGAGAGTAAGTACTTAATTTGTTTAAGAACTTGTAACAAAAAATAATTATTTCCTGGCAGCTAATTATACTGTAGAAACTTTACGCACATTTTTTACAAAATAAATTATAATACTTACGTAATTAATAAGTTTCAAACTCCGTTTGACTTCTAATCGCCTTGTCGTTCTTACCTATATAAGTAATTTCAGGAAATTACCTGCCGTACCATATTCAAAGTTTAATCAGAATTCCTGTTACAAGTAACGGTTGGCACTGAAATGATTTATGATAAATTGTAGTTACAATTTTCACAGTTATTAGTGTATGTAGCTGTGAATTTAATAACCCGTCACGAAAGTCTCAAAGCATACGTCACGCTTGTTTTCCCTAAAGGGATAGGCAGAGGTGTACCTACATTTTGACAATTATATTTAAGTTTTTCTTTTTATACTGAGTCATATTAAATTGGCTAGCGAAACTGCAGACGTGATGGGTGCCTATAGATATATAAAAACAATTAAAAAAATAAAAATATGTTTAGACATCGAAACTAACCACGTCTGTGAAGTTTACACACAAAAAACAGTTTATTTATTTATTTATTGTATACAATGTGTAAAAAAACCCTGTCCGATCTATAAGGGGCACATAGGTACTGCAATAACATTACCTAAAAGTAATAACAACACTTATTATTGTTGACTCTTACTGACTAAAACCCACCCGTGTTCCTTCAGTTGCCTGTACTTTGCCAGGGGCCACGGTATCCCAATCGGACTTTCCCGCGACCCCGGCAGGCATAGGTCCTAACGGACTCCGCCAGTTGTGCAGACATCTCTCAGACGGCGCGCGTGGAACACGTCCCGGGGTTGGTCCTTATCGGACGGTGAGCTACCCATTGCTCACCGTCCGCAAGCTCACGCCTACGATGGCCAGGAATCGGCCTGCGATTCGCGACGCCCAGGGCGTCTCCTGCGGTGGCAAGGGGCGCGAGGGCGCAAAATTTGCCTCTCCCTCACGCGTTCCGCCTCCTCGTTCGCGAGCATTACTGCTTCGCAGAAGGAGGTGACGGCCTCCCATGCCTTCTTGCTCCGTACCATGGCCTGCACCAGGGCCGTACGCGAGAGATCACCGCCACCGATCGCCTCCACGTGGAATTTATTTTGACCCTGTAAATACGAAGCATTTTTTTTAATAATGCCTCCTTCAATGACAGTACTTACTAGTACATACACAACACACAGCACAGTTAGTACATAGCTGTTATTTTGGCCAACATTAATTTCGTTATTACCGTTGTTAATCAGATCTTTTTTTCGAACATATGAAGCAATGGATTAGCAATATCCTTCAAAGTGATTCAGATTATAATTGCTCGTGGGTTACGATTAGGGTGTTGATCCGACTCGCCGAAACCAGGAGCTAGTTTGTGCTGAAAAGACAGTCTTTTCAAAAAATCTTCTAGGACATGCTGGTTTGCCCTCCATGATTTTTTCATTCATCGTTTTGAGAGCTGTGGTGAGGAAAATTATTTACAAAAGTAAAATTCCTGCCTTTTCCACATGTATATACCTACAACATAAATAACTATAGCACGCGTAGCATGACAACCATAGAAATGGGTTTTCTACAGGTTTTGTCGACGGAAGAATAGACAAAATGACAGATTGTGATTGTTTATCTGTCATTTGTCTATTCTTCCGTTGACAAAACCCGTTTCTATTGTGGTCAAGCTAGGCGCGCTAGTATAACGTTTCAACAGCTAATTACCTTTAAACACGATATTTTGGACGCACATTATACCTATGTTAATACACGGCTATTTAGTCATTAGTATTAACAATATTACACAACATTTATAATATGTAGTTAGTACTAGACTTTCTAGAAATTAGCCTAAAGTGTAAGCCTAAGTTACCTAAACACGTGTAAGGTAATTTTGACAGGTCGGTACTTTCTTTGTTAACAAGAATTAATTAATCAATTTGGAATTTGCTGTGTTGGACTTGCCTTATATACTAAGAGCCAATAGGTAATTAGGAAAGTATTGAGTCGAGTTATTCTGTTAGAATAACATCGAATTGGTATTGATGAATTTGATATTGCAATGTACCTGATATTGCAATATCAAATGAACATAATATTGAAAAAGCTATAAATCCCACTTATCGTCATCATCACAGCAGTCGAAATAAAAACTAGTTTATTTTTTTATAACTTTTATTTTTAATAACATAGGTACTTATAATTATATATTTTTGAAATAAGCTAAGTAATTTGATACCCAATAGTGTTTTTTTTTCATTCGTTTATTTCCTCTAGAGGGGGCGCCCTCTCTCGGTTACGTGACATCACATTAAATTGAATATGGCGATATTCAATTTAATGTGATGTCACGTAACCTTTAACTACTTATATAGCGGACGATCAAGACACTTCCAACGATATCTCATAGTTCAGAAGTTTTGAGGGAACAGATGAACATACATAGCCACATATATACACTCGAGAGCAATGAATCCGGGTCACTTAAAGAATCCTAAAAATCTCGGAAACTAAAAATGCTAGGTTAATGCAATAAATTGTATTTAATAGACAATGTAATACTCCTTAAATGAAAGTATTAAAACTTCTTAGTTATTGTAAAGTTATATCATAAAAAAATCAAATTTGAAAAAGGGCCACTTTCGAAGATGGAACTACGAAATTACAGTATTTGGTTTTGCTTTTGTTTGTAATCTGTCATTTATGTGGGTACATAAACCATGTTGATAGTGCTCTATATTCATTATTCAAGCTGAAATTATGTCGCTTACGCCTGAAGAATGCACCAGAATACTTACAATGCTGGAAACCGGCCGGAGTCAGCGCGATACAGCCAGGACTGTCGGTGTGTCGCTGTCAACAGTACAAAGAGTTCTCCGACGTTACGAAGAAACTGGTTCTAACCTACGCAGACTAGGAACGGGCAGAACCAGGTGTACCACAGCACGAGAAGACCGATACTTGGTGAACACCATGCTTCGAAATCGCTTTCTTACAGGAACTGAACTCACAAATCAGTTTCGACGCCTCGGAGGAAGTAACCCAAGTACATGGACAGTAAGACGTCGGCTTGCTGAATCTAACTTTAAACCCCTTAGACCTGCAAACGGCCCTAAACTGGAGCGTGGGCATCGTATTTCAAGACTAAGATATGCCCAGAGCCACGTAAATTGGAGTATTGAAGATTGGTCAAAAGTTATGTTCTCCGACGAATCAAAATGTATGCTCTACAAGCACGATGGAAGACACAGAGTGTATCGAAGACCAGGGGAAAGATTCAAGCAAGCATGCATCGAAGAAAAAGTAGCCTACGGTGGTGGGTCTGTACTTGTGTGGGCCGGAAATTCTTCTGAAAGTCGCACAGAGCTGGTGATCATAGAAAACGGCTCTTTAACTAGCGAAAGATATGTGGAAGAAATCCTCAATGATCACGTTGGTCCATTTATGGTCAATTTAGGTGAGGATACTATATTTATGCATGACAATGCCCGACCTCATACAGGTAGGATTGTGAATGACTACCTTCAAGAGATGAACATTACTCGTATGGAGTGGCCAGCGCGCAGCCCGGATATCAACCCGATCGAGCATGCTTGGGACGAGCTAGGCAGATGCGTAAAACAACGAAACCCTCCCCCAATCACGCTTCGTGAGCTCAAAATTGCTCTCACAGAGGAATGGGAGAATATTCCCCAAAATCGTATAAGGAACTTGGTGTACAGCATGCCAAACCGCGTAAACGCAGTAATGGAAGCACGAGGAGGCAATACGAAGTATTAAAATTCAAGAAAATCGTAATAAAGTTCAAAAATTTCATGTTTCCTATTTTTGTTTTAAGGAGAGATCAGCAGTTTTTTTTCTTTATGTAATTTTGTGTTA
This sequence comes from Xanthia togata, assembly GCA_963853775.1. Classification (NCBI taxonomy): domain Eukaryota; kingdom Metazoa; phylum Arthropoda; class Insecta; order Lepidoptera; family Noctuidae; genus Xanthia; species Xanthia togata. The sequence continues at coordinate 5,479,712 of OY970798.1, read as the reverse complement.
ATAAAATGTATGGTGACTCATATTTTTTTTACTTTCATTTAAGGAGTATTACATTGTCTATTAAATACAATTTATTGCATTAACCTATCATTTTATAAATTAATTGTATTTAAAGCCCAGAAGAGATGTATACGAGCCATAACTGGTATAAAATTGACTGACAGTTGCAGACCATTTTTCTTAAAATTAAATATTCTTACGCTACCATGTTTATATATATTAGAAGTTATAATGTTCGTTAGGAAAAATAAAAACCTCTTTAATAAGGTTCATAGCAGAAGATACAAATTCAATATATGTTTACCAATGAATAAAACACCATTGTTAAATAAAAGTATACTGTGTATGGCTCCACGCATATACAACCATTTACCAAACTCATTCTTGGAGATAATAGATGATAATATATTTAAAAAAAATATCAAAACACTGTTGCTAAAAAAAGCGTACTATTCTGTCACTGAATATTTACAGGATAAAATTGTGTAATACTTGTGTAAATAAATTTGTGTAAATTTGCATGCCTTATAGGTAGGATATGGCTAATGGCCACTATTGTTTGTTTACGACCTTTTATTTTGTACCCATATTCGCAAATTAATAAATGATTTGATTTGATTTGATTTGATTTGATTTTTAGTTTCCGAGATTTTTAACATTCTTTAAGTGACCCGGATTCATTGCTCTCGAGTGTACATACATATCGGTCAAAATTATAACCCTCCTTTTTGCTTCGCCGTCAGGTAACAATTCCACTCCTGAATATTAGCCTCCCCCAGGATTACTAAGTACAAACACTGGTCTAACGCTGATCGCATTCAACGGATTTCTGCGATCTTCACTAGTAGTCACTTATTATCAAAATCATAATGAGTTTCTTAGTTGTTGCTGAAAAGAAACACTTTCTAAATTTCACCCCTGAAGGTTGTATGTCGTTTGAAGGCGTCACAATTCAAAAAAAAAAAACTAACGTTTCCCGAATAAAAAAAATAAGGAGGATAAAATTGTAACAAAAATAATAGCAACAGAGAAACGGCAAGTTATTCCAAGAATTACATAACATTTGTGGAGCTCCATACTTGTGATCCATCACAATTACCACGATCTCACCTGAGCTCTGTTTACTTACTGTATTACTACTAAACAAGTAAGTTACGGAAGTTTAGCTAGTATTAACATTTTTGAGGTTACATGCTGAGCAGTAACATTTGGAATCAAAGACTGTAGTGTGTCCCTCTGCGGGGCAAACGCCTCCGTTATACTCTTTCCACTTAAAATCAAAGTCTAAGTTAAATAATTTATTTAAATTAGGCACGGGCACTTTTGAACGTCAACATTTACAAAGAATAGAATTGATTCTAGTCGGCTCTTCCAAAAGGTAGAATAAAAAAATGATTCTATATAATAGTACTTATGCAAAATTATTAACATTACGCAACACTAAACATAATTTAAATTATAAATTAATAGCTATATGTCAGCTAGCACACGCCAATATACCAACTAAAAATATCGAGAACTGTACTCAGGCAGAAAGAAAGAAAAAAGACTAAACGTAAACAATATCTAAATAAAAGCCTCCAAGCATAAAGAGCGTGCCCGCTTACATATAGCTATACATGGCTGTAACTAGAAGTAAAAAATGTTAAACTAGGACCATCGAGGTAAATTAATAAACAGTTAATAACAATAACAAAATCATGATCAGCAAGACGACCAGTCACTACAAGCAGCACCCTTTCACGAGCATAACGCAAAGATCAGCCATTACCCCCCTCGCCATATTTGATGGAAGGAGGCAACCCGATCCCCGACGCTACCGCAAACAGTGACATCTAAGGGAGCATGATGAACTTGCTGCCCGTTGTTCAGGCAAAAAAATAATATGATCAATTGTCGAGGTCACTAGTTAACCACATATTACAAAACAACTCATGAAAATCATTCTAATGAGTAGGTACATGGTGCGCACATACTTACACACATTCTAAAATTATACGATATTCCTAACATTTTAACTAGTAATACTAATAAGTCAGTGTGTGAGTTCAAGTAATCACAGAATGTATAATCAACGAATAATAAATTATAAAATTAAATTAGCAACCAGTTTGATTTTATTTACTCTAAATTGTCCAATGGAGTTGGACAGCATGTTTCCAAGCATTCTTATCTTGGATAATAATCCTCTAATTTGTAATATACTTGTTTACAAGTACCAGTACTTAAGGACCAGTTACTATTGAAGAGATCCTGCTCATCCCGCCATCTCTGCCTGGGCCTGCCGCTATGTCGCTTGCCATTAAGAGAGAACAAAATAACATATATAAATTACCTATGTATTCCTAGGATTTCCCTCGCACTGAGCGTACGACGCCGCTTAAGCGCTGCGTTTGCGTCGCATAAACGTCATTGTATCCAAACTATGTCTTGTTGTTGCTGGGTGTTTGCGTAGCGATCGACGCCTATGCCGCCGGGTACAAGGCAAACATACCCATTTATTCCGTAAGTTTCAAAATCCTTCTCGCTCATCTTTCTAGTATACCTTTTGTGAATATTTCTTTTTTTGCAATTGCGATGTATAGTATCACATCATCCCGTACTTTAGAGATCGCTTGGGGATGAATACGTTTATTATTTAAGTTGTAGGATCTAAGAAGATTCTTACTCCTTTAAAAAATATACTACAGTGATTTTGCATTAAATAATAAAATTCACGTTAAGACTTTATTTTCAATGGCACAACGCCACAAAACTCAGTGACTGAAATAATGAAAATATTATTGAGTCAAATAAAAAGCCGACCGATAAAAGAGAACGATATGATAATGTGACGACAGACGACTTCCGTTGTTACAACTACACAATAAATGCAACGACGGCAGATAACTGTACAAGTTCAGATGAGTCATATTGAAAAATACAAATATTTTTATTCAGAATGTTAGAATGTGTTGGCTTGTGTAGAAATGATTTAGTTTAGGAAATCTTTTGTGCCCTATTTCCCAATCTTATCTCAGCGACAATCAATATCAAAAAGTTTGTAAATGGTTGGTAAATTAGGGATATTTTTGACAGATTGCGACCGAAATTATAATATAAACTTTCTTCAAAATACGGTAATTCCCTTTTGGTAAAGAAACTTACTCTGGAGGTATTTTGGAGCCAAAATTTATGAAAATACCTATTGCGACTGTGAATTCAAACAAACATCTACTCTATACTCAATATATCTACTGCACATATCTATGTGAACATAGGTGTTAGGTTTGACAAAATATGATCATCGTGGACCCTGTTGGGCACAGCAAAGTAGGAAAGAGGAAGAGGAGGAGGAGGAGAATTGAGGCATATAACCTCAACCAAATGACATCCACTGCTCGATATATGCATGCCTCTGCCAAGGGTCCAGTCGCCACATCGACCGGTCTTGTGCTTCTTGCATCACATCAAATTACAAAATGCATTTATCTATCGCCAACCCATCACATCACTAAACGCTCTGTCTTCCAGTGATCTATTCCCAGCAATCAAGTCTCACAGATCCATCATCTAACTCCCAAAACTATTTTCTATCCAAGATACAGTATGTTCATCTCAAAAGTACACCATTATCTAACACCAAACAATTCCACAGTATTACAGACAAGTGCTAACAAAATCCCATTTATCTCGACGTGGAATAGTTCTGAATGTAGTCTATCATTCGCTGCCAAATGTGCTGGGATACGCGGCCGAGCGCACGCGGTGAATGCGCGAAATCGAATTGTCTCGTGTTTTATTTTACCGATTCTATGGCTCTATGAAGTCGGTATGTATTTGATCAGTTTTGTTTGACGCATGGGAATTTTACGATAACATACGCAAGCTATTGTTTTAAAGACGAAACCTATGATACTCGTACAAAGATTAATTCGTTTGTAAACTTTCTAAAAAGCAATAACTAACGTCTGTGCTATGTTTTTTATTGAGAAAAATTGTCCTTGTCTCTCGCAGAAAAAATCTCGCTCATGATCAACGCTTAAATCTCCTTGTTTTTTGCTGAACAATTATCGCTTGCTTATTTTCGAGGAATAAATAGAGCAAATCAATCTTCTGTTAATTACAATCCTGTCCAGTGTTTAAAATTATTATATGTCGGAGTGCCAATTCGTTCAAAGTCAAAATTGTCGTCTGCGTAGTTTAATCTGAATAAAAAAATGTATGAGAAAAAAAATTGCCCTAGGAAAATTTTCTCAACTCTTAAACAGAAACCGTACCAGAATTTTATAATCCTGCGCATCTTTTGTTAACACACATCACACCTGAAAATATTCTGCTCTGACCCTACAACATCTAAACATATCTATTTCACCAATGTTCCAATGGAAAATCCCCATGTCCTATCCATAGGTATTTAAACTGTCCATTCTACAAATACGTTCCGCCACAAGTCAGGGGTGCTACACACCAGTTCGGGTCGGCACAGCCAGGCGGCAAAATTGAATATATTTAGATATATTTAGGTGTTTCAAAATTCATGCCTTTTTCAGAAACTAGAACGCCACCTGCGATCCTTTCTTATTTCTTTTGCTTTCTTTCTCTTTTTACGTTCGTACATCTGGTTTTACACGCAAACCGGTTGCGAGCACTACGCACCTAACCTTTATATGTACACTAGCTGCACCCCGCGGTTTCACCCGCATAAGTCTAGATCCCGTGGGAATATCGGGATAAAAAGTATAATATGCCATTACATAGGTTATAGTCTACCAATGTGCCAAATTTAGTTCAAATCTGTTCAACCGTTTCAGCGTGAAAGCTTGACAAACAAACAAACTCACTTTCGAATTTATAATAATAGCTAGGATTATAATTTAGAAGTTTAGATACATTTTCTTAGGCTTAGCTTGAATTGTGCCTTGCCAATCCGAACGCAATTCAGCGAGAGTAATTGCCACGGGGAGTTTGCCGATCGGCACGAGCCGAATGAAAACCGAATATGTCATGTGTGGGCGACTCGAATGTGCTGAGCCAAACAAGTGTGTAGCACCCCTGAGTGTATGCCGAACGGTCTTGTCTTGTCACGGCGGCCCCATTACGACAGTTGACGTGCGCACACGCATACGGATGCGCAAGATTTATTGCGAACCTGTGAAATTGGGTATTTGTTTGAACTGTACCGGTTCGTTTTGTTTTGGTTACTTACGTGTTCAAGAGTCGGGAGATTAATTTCAATAAATATTGAAATGTAGTTTTGCTAATTTTAAAGATTTATTTATTATCTTTGTTTTGTTTTTTATTTCAGTCATAAGCCAAACTGTTATGAAAACGTCACTTCATAAAAGGCACCGCAATTATTTCATTGTTTTAAACAAATTTGATACAATTTTGACTCCTTATATTAAGAAAAAAACAAAAACCCGTTCATTTAAAAAAAAAATAAGAAGGTGTATGCTTATGATTATCGTAGAAGTGGGAACTTACGACTGGAGCCGAGTTTACCCGATTCAGCGTCACCGACCCGAGCGAGACGGTTCCGTTTCTTTCACTGTTCAGAAAGAGCGCGAAGTGCGCCTAAAGAAGTTTTCGCTTCACAAACTTTTAAGATCGCCACCTGCCCTTACCACAGATGGTGCACTCCGCATTTTAGGTATGAAGCTACAAGTAGGCACGCGGCGGACTCAACTTGTCGAATTCAGTGGGTCAAAAGATATAAGACTTACGCGATAGAAAGAGAGGTAACTTAGGTAATTAGCCCTGTGCAACCTGAATTGCACTTTATTGTGTCGTAGCAAGAGTTGTTTTTTATTTAATTAAATGATTTTGCGGAGAGAACCATCTTTACTAATCTCTGCCCTGACACATAAGTCACCTCTAAATTATCGAGCATTTCTCCCCCGACATTTTGGTATGTATTAGCAGTCCTGCTCAACGGCGCCATTATTTCACTTCATCTCACATTAGGCACGTAATTAGACGAGCAGACTCAGGTAATACGTTGACGGAATGCGTGAAGCACTTGTGAAATATATTTTTCCATTTCTTAGACATATTTGGGTCTTTGACGGCGAAAGATTAATCAGCGTGTGTTGTAATGGAAGGTCGAGTGAAAAATCAAGTGGAAATTTACTGAGCTTGTAAAGTTAATAGAGGGCAATATTGGTTAAATTATTCAATTAAATTAGCAGACATGCTTCCAGAATTCATCCGAAAAAGTTCCGAGTAACATTCAAGTTAAAGTAAATATAAGACCCAAAAATATATCGGAAAAAAAAAGACATTTGTACTAAAATACTCATAATATTTGAAGAGAACTTCATGTTATGACTGTCATGACCTGAAGTAAGAAATTAAAGACTTAAAATCAAGTTTGCAAAGAGCCGGATTTTCCAAGCAAATATTGACCCCAAATCCGTTCTGGGATCGCACAAATAACAGGTACCAAAAGAAAAACATCTCACTTTGAATCGTACCCTGTTGACACTCCAAACGGGATGGCGCAATGATATCCGACGTGGAGCGTATCTCATTAACTCGATTATATTTCTACTTCTCCAAATCCTTCCGAAACTACATAACCCTCACACAATTTCAACCCTTACATTTCTTAGTATAAAGGTGTGAATGGCTTGGAAGTTTTCAGGATAATTTCCGTACTCCCGTAGGCCCAGTTATGAGGGAAAAATTGGAGAGGTCGTCCAATGATTGTGTGGGCTTGTTTCAATGGCAGTGGTTACGTTGTGATTCCTTTATGACTGCCAGTGGTGAGACGTGAATTAGTTAGGCGGGTTGTCGCAGAGCAGCTGAAGAATTTGGGCTTTACGGAATGGTAGATAAAACTGTTAAGGGTAAAGTTCACCAGCGTCTTCGAAGTACATCCTATAATTATAGAGACTTCTTTGTCTTCAGATTTTCAGTCGAAAGACGTCCAATATTGGACATAAGCCTAGTAACGACAAAACGACAGGTCCTGCGCTGCCTGTCATCGACCCTTCTTCATAATATTACATTATTTATAAGCCAAAAAATGTCCAATGCTGGATAGGTCCCCAAATGGTCGCCGTTATCAGGTTAAGTTATAATGCAAGAATCATCGTTACTGGTGATGGCAATTCTAAATGCATACCGCACACACTGTATAATTAGCACTTGCTTTAAAAACGGTGAAGGAAAACATCGTTTTTCTCGACGGCATGTGAAGCCAGGTCAGAGGCACATGGGCGGATTTAAAACTGACACCAGGTTAGTTACTAACCACACGAAAAGAAGAAAAACCACAATTCTAAAGTAAAGGAGGTAGCTCCTGAAATGTTTAAAATATGAGCTTACTCATTCGTACAAAGTGCCTAATGTACGGAGATGAGATACCGCCATGAGTTATGGGATCCTTGTCGAGATAATTTAAATTGTGCCACGCTTTGTCGCGTATATGATATTTTGTTGTATTTGATATGGGGAAGATCTTTTGTGTAGTATGATACCTATTTCTAATGTATCATGGGTGAATTTGAGTAATGGTGTTAATTAATGGATGTGGAGGTGAAGCTGTGGGAAGGTCCAACTACATTGTGTGATGTTGACTTTCTATTGCAGTTCTTGTGAAGAAAAATTATCTAACTTATTTCTATTTCGTCTTTTTGTCAATTGGAAAAAAAAAAGTTAATTTTGTAATTTTAAATGTTCCTTTTTTACAGAGGTCTATATCAATTTCAGATCAAATATTTAAAAAAACCGTGAGCGATGGGCCTAATCGAAGCTTGAAAAGAGTCAGCCCTTGCCCTCTAGAGCAAGTCGTCCACTTTCCTATATTGACCATTTTTTCATAACGTCCATATTACCAGCTCATCCACTTTAATTACGTCATGGACTTTACACGTTCTGTCCAGTTGCTAATCTGTCCAGCTGCGAAACTGTCCAGCTGAGAATCTGTCCAGTTGCGAATCTGTCTAGTTGCTTCGGAGGGGATTTTTTGACGCGTAGTTAAATATTTCCCATACATAAACTGGCTCCATGGTTGTAACCATGTAAAAAGAAAAGTCTTGTTTTGTAATAAGTCGGAGTAAGTTCAGTAACCTATCTTTTTACTAGTTTCTTCTGTACAGAAAATAATATACAAGGAATACTTGCTAAGATTTTCCAAGATTCCGCATCAATTCTAATATATTTTAACCCGATAAAATCTATCTTCATGACACTTATGAACTGTCAGCCTCGCAACCACTTCATATTACCTTGTGCCTGCATTCTCGATAAAGAATTCAAAAAATGCAATCATAATAATCAATGTCTTACAGTTAGAAGTTACTGGAAAACTTTGAAGTTTAACAGAGTGTTACATATTTAAATAAAGGATGTATCAGAGAGGTTAGGTCAAATTTTATAAAGGCTGTGGTAGAGACCATCAAACTGAAGAACTAACTCCAGGAAACCAGCATCGTACTCGCGAAGAAATTTTCTGTTGTCCTGTAAAAAATTTTATACCTACCTCAACCAAAATAAATGGGACGTGTTTGGTTTTAATTTATTAATACATAACTGTTGCATACTGTACTGGCAACACTGAAAGATTCAATATGTCAAAATGGCGGAACAACGGCCTTCTGGGTCGGGCGCTCACGAGGGTACGACGTGCTAGGGGCTGTGTCGGTTTAAAAATATAGATTGACATAGGATGTTTGGAGATCTACTGTAAATTAAGGTAACCTATTAGTTTTATTGTAAATATTCGAATATTAAATAAATAGTGATATTATTTGGGGAATCAGGAGATGTGATGGTATGGTGTAGAATATTGGATTTCATGTTGCCAAAGAAATATAAATGAATGACAAAATATCTTGGTGTTTAAATATTGTAATAAGAATAGACAGTTTTGGATTATAATATTGGGGTAACGACTTTAAGATCCATTTGGGGATTAATAACTATTTAGAGGTTAAATAATTATATTCGGTATTAAATTAGTTATTTTAGAGCAAGATTAGTTGTTTATTACAGACGGTTTATTATTTTTTCACGATAACGATGTTGGTTCCATGGAGAATTTTGTTCAGTGTGATGGTCTTTATCACACATTCACACCTTAAATATGACCACAACTTTCTGATACACCCTGTTTAAGCATGTAAGGTTCATTTTAAAAAAAATGTGCGCTTTTATAATTTGTAACGTGACATTATTACCGTGAACGTCGACGTCACGGCGTCACGATAACAGAGGAAAATAAAATGTATGGAAATATATGAAGCACGTATTTCCATACATTTCATGGACCTAGACGTGGACGTCCACGATTATAGAAATTATAATTCAGATTGGTTTGGTTATACTCTTTATTTATTTTTTATTTATTTATTAAGAGGTTAGCCTACAATTGTTTACACATTTACTTTCATATAAAAAAGTACACGTTATACATTTATAAGTGCAACAATTACTTACAGGCTAACACCACATACACTATATATTTAGATATTACAATATGTGATTAAAAAGAATGAAAAAAAACAAAGCATACATCTAGCAATACAAAAACAAATCAAGAATCGAATTAAATTAATAAAAAAATAGAACAATAAAAAAAAAGATATTATATTATATAGATTGGTCACAGAGTGGCAGATAAATAAGTAAAATTAAACTAAGATTAAATATTTGGTTTACCTTAGATAATAAATATTATAAGTTAATTAGGAATTAAATTAAATTAAGTAACGTTAAATAAGTACGTAAATTAATAAATTGCCAATTCAAATTATGCCTTAGTTGTGCGAGTAGTATTTAATATTTAATTTACAAATTTTTCCTATGCTATCGTTGTGTACGTCGATCAGGGCCTCAAGTCTGCTATTACAATAGTGTTAGAATGGTCTATCATCATGATTTCATAATTCTTTATTTTGACAAGTTTGGTAATCTACTAACTTATTGGAGTCATTATGACTTTCCAGTGGTCAGCCACTGACACTCTATTGAAAAAAATGGCATCTATCATCTATCTTATAATCTCGTACATAATGACTGACTTAGGCGGTAATCTGCTAAAATTTTGACAGTTCCTCTGATCAGTGACCTACCATTAGAACGTCATTGTGCAGTCACTTCTTTTAATTTGTTACAAGTACCCAAGTATGTTTGTGGAATACAATGATCAACCAATGATCGACCATTATGAATTTAGCAGATTACGAACTTTTAGCAAAAATGACAATGGGATCGTGTTGGAATGATGAATTAATAAAAATATCAGACTTGGGCCACAGGTCACTACAGCTGTTTAATATTTTTCACATTCGCGTGTTAAAGGTTTTATATTCATCTTTTTGTGACATTGACATATTGATGTTTGTTTCGAGTTTCGTATCAAAAGGGTGGCACCCTTTTGATACGAAACTCGGACGGGACCCTATTACTAAACTAGACAGCGTTCGTCTGACTGTCTGTGTGAGAGCAGAGCTTTTTAACTACGATCAAACAAGCAAACAACTTTAGTTTTAATGAATCCTTAATACATCTAAAATTACTTTACACGAGCTACTTAGCTATCGTTTTCAGGCGTAAAAATAGAACCTCATCAAGACGATCCGTTTTCACTGGAAGCCCTTTTCACGCCCTACTGAGCCTGGCCGGAATTTATTTACACTGGGGGAAATATCATTATAGTCAAGATATGTAACAACGAGGTAGTTTATTTAAAGAGGACCCTAAAAAAGTTTCTTTTTATAAAAGACTACGAAAACTACAGAATTTCTCCCAATATTTGTTGCATGATTCATCTTTCTGCTCTTGTTCCACGTAACTTCGGGTCGGCGCAATAACTGTTGCAAAAATACCAAAAAAAAAAGACTGTGAAGTAATCTTTGTATGTTTAAACAGAATCGATGTATTTTGTTAAGTTTCATAAAAAAAACCTGTGCCACTCTGCCTTGATAAGCGACCCCCACAACTAAATTCCATAAAGTTTTATTTACAAAAATAAACCATTTTCTAAGAAGAAAATAACAAGATATCATTTTCTTCAAAACGTAGGCGTCAAGTTTTACTTTGGCGAAAAACTTGGCGTAGACGCGTAGCCGCGTGGCGTAGGTCGAGGTGAATGGCCGATCATGCGATCGGCGTAGGCTTCGCGTAGCTCGTAGCTAAATAAGTCTTCTTTCTACATTCTTGTCTATAGACGGGTATAACGGCTTATCTGTTATAATTGCTTATGGCAATCTGAAAAAGTGAACAGCACCCTAATGGGTATGTTGACTAGGGAAATAAACAAACTATTTAATCCGTCAGTCAGATAATAAAAAAATATTAGACACGCATTTCTTGCTATAACATGTTAATAAAAAAATATTATGATAAAACGCATTAAAGTTGGGGAGTGGGGGCTCGCTACGTCAGAAGTCGGTATTAAATATACCGGAGAGTGACATCATGCCACATTTTAACTCAATGTATTGCCGTAATCTTTTGATAACGTAAAAAAGACAAAATATGTGTCCAATATTTTTTAATATCTATCTGACGGACAAAAAAAAAATTTATCGACATCACTATTGCGTAACACACTTTGAATCATACCCCGAAAGACTAGTCCATCTACTTAATCTTGAATTCATTCATTCACTGCCAGAAAACGCACAGCCTTAACCGCTGGATCTAGAAGCATGAAATTTTGCACGAGTTCCTTTTACAAAGAAAGTTAGCACGAAGGAAGAATTTTTAGAAATGATCACCCTAAAGGTGCTGAATGTTTATGTTAAGTTTTGTAAAAGTTTGTATGGAATTTCGCCATTTTTTGCCGATGGAAAATCCCATCGGCACACGGCTTGTTGCTTTATATGTAAGAGAAATCGTCTCATTCGACCTCATAAATAACTCAATGAATGTTGTTGAACTGTCAAAATGAAAGGCGATGCCATTGTAAGTGTGTTACGCAACGCTGAACAATGATATATATGAGACGGGTAATGATTTTTAGTTATGTTTGTTTATGAAAGTCTGATTTGCACAGTGGTGTAGCTGTTGCTTTACTGCGATACAATTTTTAACCATAATTACTCCCAACAAGGATATTACTGGGGTCAATTTGTTGAAGTCCTTCAGAAAAGTCAGGTGCGTCCGTGGTGCGTGCGGGTGTATGACCAGATGTATGAACGTAAACGAACCAATATGAGTATGTAAGGATCGTAGCAGGTGGCGTTCTGTAGTTTCTGCCTACCCCCATTGGATTTGATAGTTAGTTGGGTGGCAGTGACGCGCCAGTCGTCGTCAGAGCGCAAAAAAAATAAAGCTGTATAATTACAAGCGCACACACCGGCGCCGCGCGCACAGATAAGTTGAACTATCTGTATAAGATTGTTATCTTTAAAGTATTTGTGTATGAGATTGAATTGATCAACTGATTATCTAATTAATTAATAAAGAACAGACTAAAATATTTGGAATATCCAAAAGTGCATGCCTTTTATCGCTCATTTTTTTTTTCCATAAATATGGTTATCGTTGATCACCTCGCAATTATTACGTACTCTCAAGGACTATTTAGGTTTGCTTAGTTAGTTGCTAGGCAACGGAAGAGGGTCGAAGTTGGAAAAAAAAAATTATATTATATTAGTTTCTTAATAATTATAGATAAACTACTTTGAATAAAAGAGCCATTTTCTATAGGATTCCTCCTATGACTGAAACGAATCTATTAAAAAAAAAAAACTCAATTAATTGATTTTTTCGCAAGCTACAATGTTTTCATGTTTCCTATTTGATTGACGGGTTTTTTTTTTTTTAACTAGTTTGATGTTTATTTCGTTTCTGCTGCATTAAATCAATTTTTGAAAAGTACAGAATTAATCTCCATTAAACTATTTATACAATAGTATATAAACTAAGACCTAGTTTCACCATACACTGTTAGTTAGTTTTGACGTCCCGTTAAATAGACAACGGCCCGTTAAGCGTAGTGAGTGTTTCACCAAGTACTAACGAATCGTTAATCCTCTTAACAAGGCGTCAAACTTAATCACTGCTCCAAAGGTCCGTTAATGCTTTTAACGGCTGTCAATTGGTTGTAAGTTGGTCAAATAAAATGGAAGCAGCGTAAAATTTTATTTTTGAACACGGAAATGATGATATTTTCGAAAATTTACAACTTTTAGACAATAAAGTTCAACGTCCTAAAACATACAAAGATCGACGTGACTTATATTTTGAAGAATATGACGATATAGATTTCAGGACAAGGTTTCGTTTATCGAAAGAATCTTGTACATACCTATAGAGGTCTTGCAAATGATTGAAGATAAACTTCAATATCCATCAAATCGGTTAGTACCTACCTTAAAATTGCCTTATTAGGTATGTGAATTGTAATAAAAATATGCCTATGATTCGACTTACAACTTCTTACGTAAGTAGGTACCCACCCATGATGTTTAATATTATTAGAAATGTTTGTTACCTAACGTAGTGTAAAAGCTCACAGTGGTTTCCACTAGTAATAGGACCGCCCCATCATCACAGAGAGCACCTTCCAACCCTCATTTTTATGAGCAATCGTCACTGCATCTGTTTTTTTTTTTCTACTACATTTTTATGTTTTGTAATGAGTCCTATTAAAATTTCTTTTTCACTAGCGCTGAAATTGGGTCGGTGACTTTTTTTCGACATTTTAACACACAAAATAAATAAAAATTACAATTTAGAAGAATCAAAAATTGTTGTAAGTACCATAAAGGTACTAAGGTACATTAATGCACTAGGAATTAAGAGTAGTCTTCTTTAGTTGTTGCCTAGCAACTGTTGTTTCTGTCATCCTGAGTTTTACAAATGAAGTTAATTTGTGTTATAATAAAATGTACTTTATTAAACACAGTGGGTTACAATGATATCTTAGTTTCATTGTTAGCAAGCTCAGCCAGCAAAAAATACCACAAAACAAAATCATTTGAAAACATTTTTACGAATTTGACGTTTAAAACGACTAATAGAGAATTACACTGCTTATATAACGTTTTGCTTAGACGCCATGACATTTTAATTTGGTTGCATAAAAACGAGAGTGAATGAAAAGTCAGACGGGTCGATTTTGTTCACTCGATAATAAATAATATCTGCTTGATGTTTGATTTAGCAACGCCTTGTTAAATTCCCTCCATAGAACGTATAACTTTTTGACGTCTACGTCAATATTAACAGAGCATTTGCTGATGGCTCGTTAAGAATTGTTTGGTGAAATCGGGTCTAAGTAGGTTATGTGTACTAGCAGGAGTGTAAAGATTAAAACAGTTGCAGAAAGGAGGTAAAACTAATTTTTCGATCGCAAAGCACTACTCAATGCTTCGCATTATGAGTCGTGCAATTTCTCATTTCGGTATCCCGAGACTATTTTAAAACGGTACGCGTAAAAGTAATACCACCATGACACTCTCTTAGCCTAAACTACCCACATCCCCTTACCCACGCTCGCAACCGCATTGCACTTCAGATATATTTACAGGCGAAGCCTTTCGAGGCTGATCCGGGGATCATTTAGAGTTTTAGAGAATCTCTCCTCCTATTCTCACGAAAATTCACGGAAGGGAACCTTCTGCTTTCGTGAAGTAAGACAGCTTTTGAGTTGCTATGGAGTTTGGGTGTTGCAGGCAAACGTGGATGTAGAACTTTGTTGAAGAAATAATTAAAAGTTCTTTATTACATTTTCTATTAGGGACTCAAGTTGTATTTTAGAAAGAAATAGCGAGATTAGTACACGAGTTTCTGTTGGGGTTAAAACAGGAAATTACATCTACAGAATGCAGTGCAAGGCTCTTATTATCTCTTAGTACCTGGTCGACCGTTCTCTGATTTTAATCCTATAGGATTCACACTAAGTCCACGTACATATAGTCCATGCTGCCATGCTAGTAGGTACTTACTAATTCTACGCTGCCAGGTCATTATTCTAAGGTAACCATCTTCATGCTCGGGTGAAAATATGGAGAAAACGAATTTTCCCAGGTATAAGACGTAGCTAGATCGATTTTTCGCCCCCGTAAACCCCTATATTGCAACTTTCATCGAAATTGTTAGAGCCGTTTTCGAGAACGTGATTACAAATATATATATATCAACAAATATTGCTTAAGGATTTGATTCTACTGTCTATAATGTCCAGGTGAACTTTGCCAGTCTCCTTACCTGTTAAATTATAGATACTTTTATTAGCTATGAAATACCTATTTCTCATAAGAGGATTTTCATGAAAATGATGACATTCATTAGGTCGTTTCATTAATTCGTTCATCATTTAGTCATGATTAAAGAAAATATAGGTGGTTTGACACTTTTGACAGATGCTCGAACCTGACGTGTCAGTGGTGCCACTTGGTGAACATCATTTCAGAAAACCCTCATTCATTTCCCGCATCTCATATCACCATAAATATTTCTTCCTTAACTGCATTACAGGAATACGTATCTCCAACAGCTCTCCAGGCATTTCCTCAGTCCAACATTTGTACAATACCTAACTTCCTTACTTATACAACAATATCCCAGTGGAGAATTGAATATCTAACGCAGACAAAAGGTTTTGAACTCCAGTCGGATATATGTTCTTCCGCGGGATCCGCTTGGACTCTGAATAATAGAAATTGAAAGGATGGGTCTGTGCTGGCGAGATTTAAGCGTATAGATTGGTATTTGGAATAATGGGGTCAGTGTTTGTATGTTGTTATGTGTGACTAGTTTTAGTAAATAAAATTTTTGAGCACAATAAACAACTCAAATTACTTGTGATGCTTTATTTGGAGGAATCTCGTTGCCTTTGATTTTTTTTAGCTTTTATTTTTGTACTATCCAATATAGTAAATTTTTTGTTCCCTTTAATTCTCTTATGAAATTGACCGTTGGCTTCATTCCAATTAAACTATCAATTTTCTTTTCGCTTCTTCTTAACCAATACAGTATCACTGTAGTGTATTTTTAACGGGTATAAAATACAAAAGTTTCCAAAACTAAATACAATACGAAAATCTCATCATTCCAAATGTCTTTCTCCAGAGAGATAGTAAGATTTATATGTATATAATTACTGAAAGACAAAGTCAGTCTTCGAAATAAGCCGACGTTTTTGCAGACAGTGTCGTGAGTGTGATGTGCAGGTACTTAAGAATTAAGTATCTACTTGATGAGTGGGGTACATAATGAAGGCTTTATTCAATATGGGGTGGGTAAAGTTGTGAGATTTTGTTGGAGTCATTGACAAACTCAGGTGTGCATTTCAAAAAGCATATCTATAGGCAAAATGACATACTGTACTTAACAATGTTGATTGATTTATCAATACATATTATAATTTAATGTCGATTTTTGGTGTCTGTTTGTATGACCACGTTGTTCTTTTAAACTGCGCAACGGATTTTGATGCGGTTATCACCATCATTTTGAGAATTTATTCCGCAAAGTATATGTTTATTACATTAATATTAAAAACTTACTTCGATGAAAATGTTTTATCAAGTCGTAAAAACCGTTCAAAGCAGGAGCAAGTCGTAAGTCACTAATGAAATAAAGAAATATGTTTATTTGGCGCAATATATTGTTATCGACGCGAATGGAAAAGGCTTCATGACGTCACGTCTGCCACCTGATGGTGCGCGCGGCTGGTCGGTCAGTAAGGCTGCGGTCTATCTGACCATACGCCGACCGCGACTGGCGACGTGTGGCCGTCTGCAACCGACGACGGCCGAATGCTATGTTCGTAAATATACGGGTGCAGTCTCGCTCACACGCCGCCCGCGACGGACAATTGCAACGACGGCAACGAACGATTTGGCAACCGGTAGCGTGTCGGTGGTTCATCGTGACGTCACCGCACGCTGTCGGTAGCGTCTGACGTTTTTAAGAGACCGTAGCCTAAACGAGCGTTTAGAGGAGGGGTGTTTCACGTTTGATCTTCCAGTCTGCGTGCAGCTTTCAACGAGTTCACAGCTGTCTTAAAGGGGTAACAAGTATAAACGTCTGCAAAAGTCCTAACAATTTTGTAATTCCTAAATAATTTCGCTTAAGGCAGCTAAGTATGTAAATTAAAGGGAAATTATTAAATGTGCTGAATATATGATTTGGGATACGATATTTGATGTATATTGATAACATGTATGTGATTACATTCAATAAATATTATACTTATCTGTATTATTTCCCTCAATATGACCAATAGTCATTTATTACATTTCACAATTTTGTGTGCCCAGTGTAATTCTAAAAACGAGTCATATAAATGCTGAACCTACGTTGATATATTCTATTATTTACTTAGTCTGCTTGCTTAAAGAATATGTGTAATTCATTTATCTGTGCTGTAGTTCGTTGGTCTATTGGTCTCAAGCTCTACTGCTGAACATGAGGTCCTGGGTTTGATTCCCAAGTCAGGCAAAGTGTTATTGAGGTTTTCCATCAGGTATATGTCAGTTGCAGCCCGGAGTCTGGATTTGTGTCCGGTTGGTGGGAATAGGCTCGCCCCCTTTAACTTGGGACTTAAACATAACTGGCGATATGTGGGTGTACTATAGTACACATCTGCCTAACTCTTTGGGGAATACAGGCGTGATGCTATGTTATGTAATGTTATTCCGTCTGACCTTTAGTTAATCCAGTGTATATCTGTTGAATCGCAATCGATGCTACTGCAAAACTTCTAGACAGCCGCTTTGCATCCACAAACTATTCATGTGGGCGTTCTATTTGTATCCTTAGCAACCAAAATATGTATAATATATAGAATATCAGTACTGATAAAGTCATGACTAATAACAAGTGATTATCAACGTTTCCTCGATCCTGTCGCGACAACATCGAAAGCAACAGGTGAAATTCTGGCGGAAAGCCAGCAACTGTCAACCTGTCTCGGTCAACAGACTCTCAGAAAAACACAAGCAGTTTTAAACGTTATGAGAACTTAGTAAGGTTTGAAATTGTTTCTGATGAAGAAGCGTCGGTATATTATCAAAATCAAGAATTTTAAATCGTATTGTAAATCGGTAGAATTGAAATTTGCGTGCTCCAGTGTTAGATCCGTCTGTCATCACTCTGCAATTAATTGTAAATCTTAGTGAAAATTGATAAGGTCGTGATTCGGGTGGAGTGGTTAACAATTGATAGGTTGATGACACTTGGTTTTGAATGTTTTGCGCCAAAATTTGTAGAAAGACGATTGCGATAAAGATGTCTGTCTTTTAGCTATTCCGGTCTCGGTCACGGTAATTATTCTTTTTCTAGTTGATCGATTTCGTTTGTTAGAAATTAAGCATGTTCAGGAAATGGCTTGCTTGCAAAAATACATTTATTAACTTCATTACACTATATCTGCAACCCAGCAAATTTGCTGAGTTCTCGTCAGAAAGGTTTGTTTACTCGGTGGGCCCATAGCCTGTTTGCCGATATGCTGTCCTATCACATAAGAAATACACTATACTCATTAAATTATTCAGATCATTCTCACTAACGATGGACCTAATAAAATAGTGAGATTTGGACTCAATTCTAAACCATCTCCAGTATCCGTCTGATATTTCTCATCCAAGAGCTTGTTTTCTTAAAGTTATATGGCAGTCCCCGCCACATCAGTCACTATACAAGGAAAGTCAAACCGAATTTAAGCCCCATATCTCCGAAGCGCCGGCAGATCGAAGTGTTGGCAACACAATTTCGCGACAAAATCCATTATTTATCCACGTCCATTGTGTAACGTGTTCAGCCATCAGCCTCAGGCGGACAGGTTGGATTGTGGCCAGCGTGGCCACAACCTTGCTGCTGTGTGGGCGTGTCAAACAATACACCTGCGATGGGCGTAGCTAGAGACCAGCCAATCAAAGTAAAACTAATTTACGATCGGAATTTTTAGCATAGCAACCGTTTGAGTCACGGAGTACCTAGTGGCTCAGATTAGCGTTGGGGCCGGGAGTCATGTTGCTGTTCAAAGTAAACTTGCATTCGAAAATGTTAAGACGTTTGTGGCTATGTTCGGCTTCCGGCAGATATTGGATCCTCTTCAAGATGAAAGAAAACGAACAGCACCATCAATTTAACTACTCATAGGAAACAATAAACAGCGATCAAAAATCCGTCTGCAATATGTGGTATGGTAATTCATCGATCATTGTAGAGGTCAGGTTTCGTAATCCTAACGAAAACAAAAACAGCAGTCAATATTACAAGCTCTCTGTTATGATGATAAATATCAAAATCGTTGAATCGCTGCATGGAATAAATAGACATTTCCATTCCAATTCTGAATCTATAGAGAGTCAGTGCGCTTATAAACATATTTATGATCAGAATTATAGTGTTATTCAAACACAAGCTCAATCATAAAATTGTTAAAACATTTATTACAATTAAATTTACATGCACTTTTGAATTTTCAAGGAGTCGGTCCGTCAGAAAGATGAAGCTAGTGGCCGTTGTAAGTTCCTATGGAGAAGGGGCAAGAAACTCCATGGATACCTACTCTTTTTCAATTATGCACATAGAGATGTCTGTGCATGCGTTGTCTATTAACAACGTAATAATATAATCTCTTAATCCGTGATACTCGGTCTTCTTTACCGGATGTATTTATGGGCCAATTTCCAACGTGTCACCGATTAGTCTCGGTCGATAGCCGACGGTTAAACACAATAGTTGGCACTCTTTATAAAGGTAGGCGTCCCCTGAGCAAGAGGGAGTCTATCACTGTGTCGTGTGTCGGGCAGAGGTCCAACGTATCAACTAATTTAAGTTTAAAAAAAGGAATGGAGCTCTTTATGATGGAGTTCATTCGAGAGCGGACTACCACAACCTATTTCTGGCGCCAAGTAGCGTTGCTGTTTTCAGGTTTTCAGGGTATGCGAGCCGGTGAAATCATAGTGAAATGTCAGCTTTTGCTTCTTCTTATGAACCTACGATGCGTCTGGTCTTCTTTATGTTGGGACTTGGTCTTCTTCTCAGCGTGTCGATAGCAATCTAAATAGACTCGGCCCAAAACTCGGCCACGTGTTTGGCTCCATCACTAGCGTCCATGAGTTCCTGTAACGTGCAGCTGACAGGACTCCCAAGACATGATATTGAGTGTCCCATCGTTTGTGGAACAGCACCGCATTTACACTCCAAGGCGCAGTCGTCTATGAATCTCCACCTGAACCGATTTTCCTTCCTCCGGCCAACCTGGGTCCTGGGTCTGTTTAAAGACTTCCAGTTTACCCAAGGCAACTCCTGTCCAGGTGGGACATGGTGTTGTATGTCCTTAGGTGGCGCTGACTTACCATCAGGTGCAATGGCTTGAACGCTTGTTGACTATCCAAGAAAATATAATTTAGTTGCTATTCAGATGTCCTAGTTCAGGCATGTAACACTTGTGAACTATTACATAGAATTACGAAAAATGTTTTTACTGTACTACATTATTTTTTGAATAAACTTTATTTATTTATTTATTTATTCAACCACTTGAAGTACCAACTTAGTTACCTATTCTACAAAGCTAATGTGATCACTATGGGGGTTCTTATACACTACTAGCTAGCTGTTGCCCGCGACTTTATGAATTATATAACCTGTGTTACTCAGTGATAATATACAGATAGTGCAATCCACGACGACGCGCCCCACTCCGCGATTACTGTACTGTAAGCTGTACTTTAGTACGCAGCGGAGCGGAGTGGGGCGCGTCGTCGTGGATTGCACTATCTATAGTATTCTACTGGAGAAAGAATTATTAAAATCGGTCCAGTAGTTTTGAGTTTATTAATTACAAACAAACATATATAATCTTTTCTCTTTATGAGTGTACATTATTGTTTTACTGCTGGGGTTCGAGTCACTCACCAGTCTGACGTACAGGCTTTTAAACTACTATCGTTTTAACGTTTTCTCTATTACACGTACATTTTTAACTTTCCTTCATTAATTTTCTTCTTTTACTTTTTTCAGGTAAGCTTCAGTTTTACAAAAGTGTAGTCTGGACGGCTGAAAGCAGTGAGTACTAACTGAAAAATAATTAAGAACGGTTTTAATGAAAAACGGTTAGCGTCATAAAATGGCTTTCCAAGTGATGTAGTCATTATAAACTTTGATTATAGCTTTGGCTTAAGGTTTAAGGTTTAAAAACATCACCATTTTCAGACAAAAAAAAATCAAATCGAATTATCTTTCGATAGCTGCCCGCCCCGGCTTCGCACGGGTAGCACTAAGTACTCATCTATGGCGCATCTACTTACCCTACCTTTGGTAGGTAGGGTAGGTAAGTAGGGTAGGTTACCTACCTACCCTACCTACCTACTCTACCCACCTACCCTACCCACCTACCCTACCCACCTACCCTACACACTTACCTTACCCACCTACCTACCTACTTATCTTCCTACCTACTTACCTACCTACCTACTTACCTAAATCTACCTAGCTGACCCGACAGACGTTTTTTGTTTGTATTGGATAAAGAAAAGTAGTGTTTTTACGTTTTTACGGACAATTTAAAAAAAAAATCTCTTCGTAAGTACCTTCCTCGAAGATGAAAAAAAAAGCTAAATTTGTTCAGCCGTTCAGCAACATGTTTAGCGATTCATTTTTATTAATAAAGATTGGGACTAAACATAATGTACTTTTCTCGTTACATTTAAATCCATCGCTACTAATCTATGTACGTTCACAATTCATTTGCCAAACATGTAAACAAATACGAGTTTTAGGAAAAACAACTGTAATACATACACACATACATACATACAAGGTTCATACAAGGTTCAGTTACATATAAGGTTCAGTTTGCGCTAAAATTTCATATTTTTGACTTTTTCAATAGTACTACTCGGTCTAAAATCAACTTTATTTACACTTTTATAAAGTTGATGTTTGTCTAAGTGAAAAACTCGTGTTTGTTTACATGTTAGGCAAATAAATTGCGAACGCAGATTACTTACATGCATAAACTCACGCCTCCTTCCTATCCGGGTAGGCAGAAACTGCAGAACGTCACCTGCTACTATTGTTCTAACTAGTGAAATTATATTAAATTAAAAAAAAACCCCGACACAAACATTCACTCTTTTATCTTTCCTACTCATCACCAGACCCTGTTCACCATCTATCTATAACGTATTCATTGAGACCAAACACGATACCTGTGCTGCAAGTTGGTAAGGGAGTTGGGTATCCTGCAACTTCCAGGTGATGCTGCAGCATAATTTCAAGGTTACTATATTCTTATAATATCATTGAAGTAATACATAATACCAAATTTCAAATCGATCAGACCTGTGGAAGACGCTCACATCCATTCATCAACTAAAAAAGAGCTAATAATCTTCAAACAGCTGAACCGATTTTGATAAAACATAGCGGTCAAACTTGTAACACTCCTTTTTTTGCGTCGGGGGTTAAAAAGGAACTATGACAGCCAAATAGTAAAATACGATACCAACAGGATATAATGTGGGCTTGAAATATTTTCGTTCCATTGGTTATATCGATTTGGAAATGCGGTTAATGAGTTGAATTTCCAAGAAAAAGCCTTACCAAACATTCTTCAGGCATAATCAGCAATCCTTTCTAAAATAAAGATAATTTCGAACGAGACTATTAATTATTATTTTAACATGAGAAAGGAAGGTAGTTTTTCATTTAATTAACTTCAAAATTCGCTCCAGTTCCTCTAAAATACTTAATAAGCGAATATTTACCGATGTTAAAAAAACTCATTCCCTCCCCACTGTAATTAGAAAACTCTGTGGTAATAAGCTTTAAAAGCAAACTTTCTCATGTTTTCTTTGGGGGGTATTATAAGTTAACCGATGGTTTGCGTAACGAACGCATAGCGGGAAGACATCAAAGTATTTCGTGTAAAAAGGTCAGATTTTTGTTCTTTTGGTTAGTGACGAACCTGGTTTCAGAGTTTTTATGCCGCTTTTAAGGGCGGAGTGGACAAATTCAAGTTAAAAAAAATTGAGATCTTCACAACAAACCCTATGACCCATTTCATATGTCACACGGTACAGTTCACAAAACTTTTTTTTTAATTTTCCTGTTTGCTCCCGAAAAGTGACCCCTATATTCAAAATTTATTTATTTACTTTACACGTCCGTGTTGTAGTTACAGAAATTCATAATTATGAGTACCAAATTTCAACTAAATTGGTCCAGTAGATTCGGAGAAAATTGGCTGTAACAAACGGACAGACACCTAGCCAGTCAGCCAGACAGATACACGAGTGATCCTATAAGGATTCCGTTTTTTCCTTTTGAGGTACGGATCACCCCAATTGCATAACACATTACAATCTCAATCCAGGGGATTTTGAAGGAAATTCACAATCCATCGCTTCATTATTATGTTAGAAAAATTCGTTTGCTCAACAAAGTAAATAACGCAATGATTATTGGTGAATTGTCAAAATGATGTTACGTAATTAGGCTGCAAATAAAACAAACAAAAAAAAATTTTTAGAAACTTTTTTGTTATAGACATATATCGCAGCCATTTGGTTTAATTAGCCAGCTAATTGGGTGCCTAGGCCGTTCATTAATCGCCGGTATCCAATTGAATAGCTGAAGGACAACTAGCCAAGTTATTGAGCGCAACATTTAACCAGATTATTTTCATTTTATTATTTTGTTATTGTGTTTCACGACCTGTGTCCAAATAAATATTATTCTTTCTTTCTTTCTTTCTTTCTAGATGGCTGAATATTTTATAGCCATTTAGTTAAACTGGATGAAATAGGTTAGGTTAGAACTGTGACTAACCGCGCTATTTCCAAGTTGCTCGCATAATTTTTTTCACCATTTGAATCACTTAGCTGAGTCTTGGTCAGTCATCTTCAAAGGCCTGACTTTCAATACGCCAAGTTGTTAAACGTTTAATAATTCTAGTTCAATTAACTATCGGCCTAGGCGTCCAATTAGCTGGCAAATTTAACCAGATGGCTGCGACATATAATATGTATAATGATTTTTTTAAAGCCTTTAAAAACTGCATTACTGGGCGGGCCTATTTGGCGCAGCCGTGGGGCACACAGTACTATTCTAAGTTATTTTATTTTGTTCAGTTTTTTTTTTAGTTTTTTTGAGAATACTGTGTGCCTTAACCTGAGTCAAATAAATTTATTTTCTTTCATTATCAGCAAAGTAACACAAGTCAGAAGCATTTAGTTTTCTCGCTTCAGCGTCTTCCTTACACCGGAACAAAATCATTTAATTTATGAAGGCGTTTTAATCGCTCACCCCTTTCACGCAAAAAACCCAGTCCCAGTACAAAATAAAAATAGATAAGTCGTAATTAATTAGTTCCCAGACATTCATGGAACATTGTCACCTGAAAATTTATTGCGTTCAGCTGTTCTTTTCTTCATCAAAGTGTATTTGTATGTTTTAATGATCGCTCTGAAATATCATTTCATTGTAACATTTCTCTTCTTTTTTTTAGTACGGAAACTCGTATAGACGCAATTTTGATTTTGATTGACGTAATAATAGTGTTGGACTGCGGTGTTTTATTGCAGTTTTATTAACCTAAAAATACTGACAACGTAGTAAACTTTCGAAATGTTTGACGTGTCGGTTGTAATTCTTTAATTTGTGACATCATTTCCGCTTGGTGATTGCTTCCTAACCGGAGACGATGTTCGCAATTGCAAGCAGACCACGGAAAATGTTCGTTTGGCATATAACATATCAATCTAGTGTTGAAACTTTAGTTTTTAAATCACTTACACGAGTTTTTGGCACTAACATCGAAAAATAAAATAAACAAATATGACATCGTCATTATGTCCATCATAAATTACAGTAACACTAAGATAATTGGTTACCAGCATGTATGAAACATATAAAACAACAACTTTATCATAAATAATTTTGAATTTATAGCCTGCACTTCGTAACTGGTAATAAAATATAGGAATCTATCTATGCGCTGCATAGACAGCATGTAGACATGAAACATATTATCGGACTCTATCCAATAGACGGTTGT
Source organism: Xanthia togata (assembly GCA_963853775.1). Taxonomy (NCBI): domain Eukaryota; kingdom Metazoa; phylum Arthropoda; class Insecta; order Lepidoptera; family Noctuidae; genus Xanthia; species Xanthia togata. The sequence continues at coordinate 5,454,754 of OY970798.1, read as the reverse complement.
AAAATTGTCTATATTCAGTTTATTCGACATCTTGGAATGCATATTTCAGACTGCATTCGGAACTGAACATTTTCCTTCACGATTGATTTCCAATCAATCCTGTTTATTTTGAATTCTACTGCAGGTCATACTCTTCTCCTAAGTTAAGTTACAATAACACCAATTCGATTTTAGTCCTAAAAGAAAATCTAGGTTTTATCAAACAATGCTAACAATAGTTAGTAGTTAGTAACAAGTTTGCAATATTTCAAAAGCTGTGTAAGCGTCTATTTAAAGCTCAAGAACATATTTTACGAAACTTCCCATTGCAATTTCGACTTAAATAACTTATTTATTTCATAACTAAGTGTTTCTGAACGACGAGGTAACTAATGCGAACGGCGTAGTTAGGTACAACAAAAGCTTTTATGAATGATTCTGAACGAAATAATTTTTAAATTAGACTAAATTATTCTATTCTAACCTAAATATTTAAAATAAGTAAATCTTAAAGAGTAAAAACCACCTACTATATAACTTTTTGACAGCCGTTTTAATACTAGTAAGAAAACTATAATCATGATGAAATTATTAGCCTTACACAATCTGGATCATCAAAGCCATGTTTAATATATTTACAAATAGTTAACTGCTATATATTTAGATCTACCTCTTAACTAGAGGAAATGACTGTTTTAAAAATAGGTCAAGTTAATCGTTGACAAAACGCCGAATTAAATAAAAGTTAAAAGGCTTACGGATTCAATGTTGTAATAAATTGCCCGACTGTTGCTAACTGAAGTGGTGTTATGTTGCTAGGTCGAGGGCAGACAATAGATATGTCAAATAAACTTCGGTAGCAATCAAATTTTTATTTTTTATTCGACTGTCTTAAACCGGTGGTGGCCCAGTGGTAACGACTTTCGAGTTGTCATGAGTTCGAACCCAGGCAGACGCTTTGATTCATGTTAATATTTTCATCACCACTGCTCTCAAAACGGTGAAGAAAACATCGCGAGGAAACCGGCATGTCCTAGAAACAAAAATTCGAAGACATGTGACATCTGCCAATCCGCACTGGGCCCGCGTGGTGGATTGAAGCCCAAGAGAGAAGGTCTGTGTCCCAACAGTTGGAAACATTACAGGCTTATTATGGTCTCAGACCCTGCTGTTGTGGTGAAGCAATGATGACTATTTTAAAGCTACACATATATTCTGTTATAGCCACCAATATACTCGTAGACAAACTAGTTCACAAGGAAAACTCGATGAACTCATTATTTATGTACATTCCATTTAAAACGAGAGTATTAACTACACGGGCTGAATTTTTTAGTCACCGTCCATATTTTGATATATTAATCTTTGGCGAAAATCATTGAATACGTGTTTTTTTAGGGTTCCGTAGTCAACAAGGAACCCTTATAGTTTCGCCATGTCCGTCTGTCTGTCTGTCTGTCCGCGGTTTAGCTCAAAAACTATTGGTACTAGAAAGTTGTAATTTAGTATGAGTATACACGTTAATGACGCCAAAAAAGTAGTAAAATGAAATTTTGTCAAAAACAATTATTTAGGGTGCCTCCCCTACATGTAAAGTGGGGATGATATTTTTTTTTTCGTCCTTCCCATAGTGTGGGATATCGTTGGATAGGTCTTTTAAAAATAGATAGGTCTTTTAAAAATATTTGCAAAGGGGTTTGCGAAGACCGTTTTTTGATTAAGTAAACCGTTCGTGACTTATCAAGCTTTAAAGTACCAATTTTCGTTAGAGTCAAGTGTCTCCCCCCCTCTACCAACCAAACGGTTGTAGTTAGAAATTCAAATGTCACGGAAGTAGTACCTATATATAACGAAGTTTAAAGGAAAACTATCACACATAAGTGGGTTTTACAAGTTTACGAGTAATAATTGACCAACTTAAATTTGCGGTTACAAAAACATGTTCTCACATATACTCGTATTCCGTATGGGAGAACATGTTTTTCAATTACAAAGTTAAGTTTGTTCTTACGATTCATTCATTCCAACTACGGAATCCTTCATTCTGCGTGGTCCGACACGCACTTGGCCGGTTTTTTCTTTTAGTATCACTCAATACAAATATATTGAGATATATCACATCACAAAGTTACTATATACCTACCACGCAGAGCGGATAATTCTTTCGAGAAAATGATTTAATAAAATGTAAATTTTACGTATCGATTTTTTTTTCAAAAATGGAGTTAGTTAATCATACCTAATGTCTAGAAAAAATTTGGACGGTGACAAAAAATTTGGCCTGTTTATCTTTTGTAACACGATGGTTAATTTAAATAGGGAATAAAAAATAAACTTGTATTTTTAACCCTAGCGATTATTTTTACTGTTATGTTTCCTACAATTAATCTGTGAACAGCCTTGTGGGCTACAGTCAAACAAGAAATAAACAAAACTTATAGACAATATTACAATATTGTCTATAAGTTTTGTGTATTTCTTGTTTCTATGTTATAAATTGTAGCTGTTTGTTTTGCCTTTTGAATAAAATAAAACTGAGAAACATACAGCGATTCATGTTACGTTTTCGAAATTTATTTGATTTTGGATGATTGAAAAGGGTTTGACCGCATAATTAACATATTGCGAAATATTTTTTTGTAGTATTTAAATCGATAGAATACTATCTAAGTACTAGATTCACTGAACTAGAGCTGTTCACTGAAGAAATTAGCAGTTCCACAAAGTTTCTTCGTTAAATATTTTTTGACAATGAGTACAAACTACTTAGATTAAATCTATCTCTATCGAATTGAGGTCGCTAACAGCTGTCCGATATAACTCACACCAACCATTACTCGAACTATTAGAAACTAACATTGTACCGATTAATTACTCCTTCAACTCTAATAAATGTGAGAAAAACTGAGTATTAACACCGGTTTGAAAAAACCGTACAACTACCTTCTTTGATTGTAAAGATCTCTGTTCAAATCTAGCCTGGCTAGGTCTGTAGATTAAAGAAGAAAATTTATTGAAAGCATTGAAGATTTCGTCATCGCCACAAATAAAATAACCACTCTACTCCTATCCTCTCCTCTCTCTCTCTTTCTCGCTCTCTCTCTCTCCCGATCTCTCTAATAACTCATAACGACCATATCACAAAACTAACAATAATTAATTTACACAAAAAAACCTTATCGTGAAGTCATTGACATTTACTAGAATAATTGACACATGCAATATTATAGTATGGAAATAGTTCAGAATTTTGTGTCCCACTTAAGACACGTGCGCACATTTTGTCAGAAGCAATGAAAATAAAAACATTCTATACACCACTACGACACTTACAGATGCGTTTGAGTAAGTCTAGTTGGAATAGAAATAGCGTATCGAGCGAAATAAAAATAATGTCCAATGGTTTCCGTCTGTGAGAATCGGGATTAAGCAATCACTCTTGACGTGAATTTATGATAGAATGGGAATGAGTACACAAGTTTTGACATTCAATACAGAAAGAAAATAAAGTTTAACCCAGGTTAAGGCTCTCGCAAAATGCACTCGCGGCAAATTATTTGAGCAACTTTGTATTTTTATTTTTAGCAAATTAATGAAATAACATGAAATATTTTTATTGCAAATAAATAAGCATAATATAAGTAATAGCTAGTTTTTTTTTTTTTTTTTTTGTAAGTTCATCTAGTTGGATTGTGTTCGCTCCCAACATCGTTTCCAGTTCTGTTTGTGCGCTTAGTTTATGACAATGAAGAATTAATCTATAAATCTGTTCAGCGCATAATTTATTAGCTCAACATTCTCGTCTTTAAAATGCGCTGATTAGTTTTTTCTAATTATGTTTCATTTTCTTAATTCAGAGGTCACACTTTCATCAAAATTCTCTGTTTTTATCTCCTAATAAACGGTTTGTTCCATAATAATTATGCATCGTATGTATGTAATAATTAAATTATTTTAAAGCCAAGAGTTCACTAAGCAAATACTAAAAAAAAAACACATTACCCTAACAATAATAATAATCTCAAAAGACGCTGCTTTTCAACTGGACCTTATCATGTTACGAGGACGTACATATATATAAATAGTTCGTATGCTATTATACCTATAACCTTTACAGGGCATTGATCAACTAGATCGTACATACAAATTCCATGACTAGATCTTTTAGAGAGGTCAAGCAGAAAAAACTACAGGTGGTCCGAAATAAATCTTCATTATATTAAGGCTTACGGTATTACATAGCCTATTTTTTACTGTCATTGTCTCCAAATTAATTCATAACAGAAGATCTTTACTCAACAATAAACCAGACGAAGAAAATGCAAACACAACCCTAGACGATCCAATCACCATTACTTTGCCATCAACGTGCCAGGTTCCCATGACACGTGCTAAATTAATTCCCAGTTCCAAACACGTGCGTCTGTCCGTGTCACTCGTAATGATAGTAAAAACTGTCTTTATGTTAATAAACCGATCAGGATCGGAATAGAAATGTTTGGAATGTCCGGGGAGGCCCCGACCGAATTAGCAATACTAATTTGGTTACCAGCAGACTTTTGTATTAAAATTAAACACCAGGGGCGGCAGTCTCGACATAGATAGCGATCGCTATACGACCGAATTCGGTCGCAAAGTTCTAAGAGCGTCCCTAGACGCTTGACAAGCACGAAAAAATCCCGTCAAAAACTTGTCTTGTGACGCACGTCGCGCGCGTCTATGACGCCATTACGACTTTGCGACCGAATTCGGTCGTATAGCGATCGCTATCTATGTCGAGACTGCGGCCAGGTTATAGCTTATCCACTCTGAAATGATGCGCCCCACTACCGCGGTAATGCGGTAGCGGGGTGCGTCATTTTAGAGTGGAAAAGGTATAATACAAAGTGTAAAGTGAAAAATTGGTAGTTGAAGAGGGTGATTAAGTACGTGAAACTGAAAAGGAAAGTACTTCCATCTTATTGTAAACAAACAATTTGATGAGCATGCCATTAAACTGGCAATTTTTCATGCTCACATAATAACAACAACAACAAACAACAACAACAACAACATCAACAACAACAACAACAACAACAACAAGAAACAACAACAATCAACAACATTGTTTTGATTTTATGTATTTTACTTTCTCTCTACTCTTACACACGGTGTCTACATCTCTTTTTACCCTCTGTCCTATCGCAGGTATGCTGGAAGAGATTTCATTAGAAATAAGCATCACCTTTGTACGTATTTTACTGTTCTTATAATCTTGTCTGTTTATTTTTGTGTGTACATAAATGGTTAAATAAATAAATAAATAAACAAATCCACAATTTGAAAATGAGCCTTTTCAAATAAGTTCGGTCTAAAACATGAACCACTAAATTATAGAATACTTATTGCGGTCTAAATCACTTTAAATATTTTTTTCATAAAATTTACCTGCGTCTGTCTTCCCGGCGCAATAAAAAAGATCTCGCTGAAGTCTTGTAAAAAGTCTGGCTAGACAGTATAATTTTAAATGAAGCAAAAATGGTCATTAAGTCATTTTACTACTTACCTTTATATCATTTTCTTTGAAATAAACTGGAAAACGTAACGCCAATATTTTATCTTAGAGACTTTTATATCCTAAGCAGAAAGTTTTTTTATGAGCTTCAAAACTTACATTTTGGGAGTCCAGTATTCTACTTGTTATAATGATAAATAGGTTAATCTCGTATTTACCCTGCAAAATGCACTACTAAATTGAGCCATGGAATTAGTTAGAATTAGACACTAATATATACTCCATGGCTCAATTAGTAGTGCATTTACTAGACTGAATTTCCCAATACGAGATATCGTCTTGTGTTGCTTTAACAAATTCTAAGAAATTACCCGGTAGCTCACTCTGATTGGCTGTGGAAATCAGAGAAGTCTTAAATACGAAAAACTTTGTTATTAAAAAAATCGTTTAATTTTGGTGTTTCTGCACCAATAGTGTTGGACCCAATTAACACCAAACCCCATATTCTCCAAATTTCCTGACTGAAAGTAACCAGTCATAGTTATAAGGATTTGTTTTCATTTCTCCACTTTGACTGGCACTCTGCCAAATGATCGATACGTTTTGGCGTCGTGCCAGACCATATGGCGACTGGCCGAAAAAAAGAAGAAAAAAAACAACAGTTGACTTGTAGTACATAATTTAAGATTCATTTGTGGACACTGATTAAATATAAGGCTTTATTGGAGACGATATTGGCTAGGAGTTTTTTGGCGGACCGGTTAAGTTTTATGATAATACCGACGATGTAAATAGTGATTTCGGTTGAGATCCTGGTCACCTTGCAAAAAATAATATAGCTGTATCAATTCTTGCAGACAGTCAACAGCGAATAAAGAATGAAATATATGTGGCATCATGACAGTCTCGAGCGATGTTAATAGTCTCTTGTCTTGCAATCAAATTACATATTTCATTGCCAATCAAAATCTTACAGCAAAGATGTCCATAGAATATAATATAAAATAAATGAGGTAATGACGTCAGTAAAAAAAATATTGTTTGAGTTCATGGGCTCAAGGCCACGGAACGTAAGGAAATAGAATATAAAATACATTATTTTACCCGTGATCTTGTTCGTGTAAGATTAAACATATATTACGAACATTATCATTATGACGTCATTATAAATCGTTGCTTGAGCTTTGATGTTTGGTCTAGACGGAATTTTGTAATTGTGTCAGTAAAAATAAAATTATTCTTCTGCGATATCTTAGAGATTTAAGACCTAAGAAGTTCGGATCAAATGACGATGGATGAATGGATTTTGTGAAAGATGATGTGGCTAAAAATAAGTTGAATACTGAAATGACGGCTGATAGTACGGAACAAGAAAACATGTTGCGTCTACTCGAAATAAATTCGTCACCCTCCCCGCTAACTGTTGTATCTCACAAACTGACGTATCTACAGAGACATTTCCTTTTTTTTTTTTTTTTTTGGGTGGGAAATCATCAAATGACGTCTCCCGCTCTGGGCGGAGCGGGAGGGCGTGTCAGACTCTTACTGACTAAAACCCACCCGTGTTCCTTCTCTTGCCTGTGCAATGCCAGGGGGCCACGGTATCCCTTTCGGACTTTCCCGCAACCCCGGCAGGCAATGGTCTCATCGGACCCCTTCACTCGCTGACACTCTTTGAGGCGCGCGTGGAACACAACGCGCCGTCGACCCGGGCTTGGTCCTTACCGGACGGCGAGCTACCCATTGCTCACCGTCCGCCAGCCCGCGCCTACGGTGGCCGGGAATCCGCGATCGATTCCCGACGCCCGGGGCGTCTCCTCCTGCGGCGGCTAGGGGCGTGAGGGCGCGAAATTTGCCTTTCCCTCACGCGCTCCGCCTCCTCCTTCGCGAGCATTACTGCTTCGCAGAAGGAGGTGACGGCCTCCCATGCCCTCTCGCTCCGTACCATGGCCTGGACCAGGGCCGGACGCGAGAGATCCCCGCCACCGATCGCCTCCACGAGGACACGGCGGTGCTCTGCCCAAGCCGGGCATACCTCCACCGTATGCTCCACCGTGTCCTCCGGGCGATCCACGCAGTGATGACACCCGGGCGTTTCCTCCCGCCTTATCCGAAACAGGTACCTCCCGAAACAGCCGTGTCCGGTGAGGACCTGCGTCAGGCGGAAGGTGAGGACGCCATGGCGCCTCTCCAGCCACTCCTCAAAGAGGGGACTTATCGCCGCAATAGTGGCGTGCCCAGCACTGGGTTGCGACAATCGCACTCTCCATGCCGCCATGAGATCCCGTCGGAGCTCTGTCCGCTGTGCCGCGATTTCTCGCGGCATCGGAGTCAAGCCCCGGCGTTTCGCCTCCTCGCGCCACTCCCAAATATGCGCGAGGACTTTCGCCTCCAGATCCCATGGCGGCAATCCGGCAAGGAGGCTTGCCGCCTCACCGGAGACCGTGCGGTATCCCCGGACCAGCCGGGTGGCCATGACCCTCTGGGACGCGTTCAACCTGCGGGCAGGCCGCCGCCTCAACGAACGCGCCCACACCGGTGCCCCGTACAGGGCCATGGACCGCACGATCCCCGCGTATAGCCTCCGGCAGGAGGCGTTTGGACCCCCTAGATTGGGCAGGAGCCGCTTCAAGGCAGCCCCGGCCCGCTCCAGTCTGGGAGCCAAACGTCGGAAATGCTCCACGAAGTTCCACCGACTGTCGAGGACGAGTCCCAGGTACTTCATCGTCGACTCGACGCCGATGTGAACCCCTCCTACCGTTATTTGGGAACCCGACGGTGGCGCGTTCCGAGGACCATGAAAACACATGGCCTCGGACTTGTGCAAGGCCACCTCGAGTCCCAACTGCCGGATTCTGGCCACGATTGTCGCAACCCCGTGTGTCGCTAGTTCAGCCGCCGCCTGGTGCGACCTCCCCTGCGCCAGGACCAACGTGTCGTCAGCGTAACAAACGACGCTGACGCCATTGGGGAGGTCTGCGCGCAGCACCCAGTCGTATCCGATGTCCCACAGATGCGGCCCCAGGACCGATCCCTGTGGGACACCGCACGACATCTCTCGCCGGTTCCACTCTCCCTGGTGACCGGGGTAGATGATGGCCCTGTCCGTCAAATAGGCCTCGACCACACGACAGAGGTAGGTCGGCATCCGGTGATACCGGAGTGCCTCCCTGATGCAACTCCAGGGCAGGGTATTGAAGGCGTTGGCGATGTCTAGAGACACCGCCAAGACGACCCCACCCCGAGCCACCGCATCCCCCGTCGTGAGGGCTCGCACGCGCATGATGGCGCCCACCGTGGAGCGCCCCCTGCGGAAACCAAACTGGCTCTCCGCCAAATCCGGCCCCACCCGCACCAGCCGCCCGACAAGGCGGTCTGCAATTACTCTTTCAAAGAGCTTGCCCACCTCGTCGAGTAGCACGATGGGCCGGTAAGCGGACGGAGAGTCCGCAGGGCGCCCCGGCTTCTTGATTAGGACCAGTTTCCCCGTCTTCCAACGAAGTGGAAACTGGCCCCTCTCCATACATGCGCTTAAGAGCCCCCTTAGTCGAGGCCCGAGAGCCTCTGAGGCCAGGACCCAGGCTTTCCCAGGTAAGCCGTCGGGTCCTGGGGCGGTATTTCTGGCATTCAGCCTACGTACCGCCACCCTCATCTCTACCTCGGTCACCTCCGGAGCATCGTCGTCGTCGTCGGCGGTGTGGTCCGCATCAGGCACCGCAGTAGGCGGAGCCAGAGACATTACCTAAGTGTTCATATTAACTTTTCGAAAAAAGTTTTATGACCTTAGGGATAGAGGGCAAAGTATAATAAAAGTTATTCATTCATTAATATAGCCACAGCTAACGCAACGACAGTACCATGATTGTAGCGCCCGACTAAAAAACTGTTGCCCTGGAAAAATATCAATTGCTAGATAGGACAGTTAGTGGGGAGGGTGACGAATTGTGATAAGGCCGGAAGGTTGAATATCGTCATCATGAAGCAAGTGAATTATACGCACGTGAATCCGAAAAGTCAGAGGTGTGCGTGCCTTGGGTTCGAACTCGAGACCTATGACTTGGCAGTCCGATGGTCACACCACTAGGCTATCACTGCTCCTAAATTAACTAAAATAGATTCACATAATTATATAGTTACAGATAGTGCAATCCACGACGACGCGCCCCACTCCGCGATTACTGGACTGTAAGCTGTACTTTAGTACGGAGCGGAGCGGAGTGGGGCGCGTCGTCGTGGATTGCACTATCTATATAACTAACCACCATCCAACGTTGCTTCTCGACTGTAATTTTACATTATTGTTTTATAATTTCAACAAATAATATCTCTCTTGTGATAAACATTTATTTTTCGGTGGACTTAGAATTTTATTCCGGGTTAATCGATTAAGATCAAAAGGTTTTTGCAAGTTGCATTTTTCTATATTTTACTCAAAATACATGGCACTAGAGAAGCAGTCATAAACTTGAATAAATTCGGTGTTTTGTTAATTGACCTTATTGTTAGGTACCTGAACTAGGTCATCATTGTGAAACTCGACACAGCCTTCCCTTATATTTTCGTAACGCTTTCCTCATGTAGCTTCCGTGGTTCCTTGGCAAGGTCTTTTCCTTATATTATGATCTACATACACACACAGAAAACAAAGACCTCTTAATCGTTCACCTGTCTATTCTAAGAACTTTACATAAATTCTCCCACCTGTAGTTCTCACAGAAGCATTTGCCAACCCTGTCCTCGACCAAAATCCGGTAAAGAAAATCATCTTCACTTTAACTCGAGTTCACCCAATTGGCAAGGCGCCACAACAGTTACAAGCATCGATCCAAACATTAATATTCGTTCATTTCATGCACATTCAATGAGAAATCTGCTTTATGTCCGGTTAAAGCCAGACAGCGGTAAATGTTGATAAATTTGGAGCCAAAATAATGTAAGATTTCGTGTTTCTAGAAGGGTTGACGTACAATGTAATTTTGAATTTACGTTTCGCCAATGACTATATACAACTCAGCGTTTTTTTTTTCAATTATTTAACAAATCGAAGCAACCCGAATCAAACAGGTCATCTCACTTTTGACACATGATGCCACGTGGTAATCATTAATCATAAGACATGAGCAGTGTAAACTTCCTATAAGTGGTATTTTAGGTGGTCTAGAACAAAATCCCAGAGTTCCTAAAGTTGACCCATCTCCCGAAACCTGACCGTCATGTTTGACAGCTGTGCCCAGAACCAATAACATGGTAAAGGAAAACAAAGCAAATAATGTTGCAGCAAAAGTAAAGAATGCACTGACTGACGTTGAGTAAATGTTGGAATATTTTACAAAAGTTTGCAAAGGTGGGATGTTGTTGCCATGCAGTTGTTTTGTGGGCGTTATTTAAGTAAATAATGCGGGGAATGCACAACTCAGTACTTAGTGGTATTTATGAAGCGGATGCAGTAGTTTGTTAGCGTAATATGTTTCAATAATTGTAAACTCGTGTTCATTTCATTTCTGACTGGGGTTATTTATTTACGTAATAAATCTAGATGTTACGGAGCTATGATTTAGGAAAGACATGATAGCGTTAATATCGAAATTAAGTGTTCCTAAATGTCCTTTTAGTTCCTTCACACTGAGAAGTGATCTTTCCTACTAGCAAAAAGCTCTATAAATTTGCACCACAGCTGCAGTTCCAATCAACTTGTCTCCTTTCAGCGTAAGCATTTCCATCACACTCGTGTCACAATTTCTTCGATTCAAAAAATCTTTCAATCCACAATCTGCCATCTCGCTCATCTATCACTAGTTCAACAAGTGCGACGGTGACAAAAAAGCCGACAGTCGTGTTCAACACATAATACCTCGACGTGAAGGGGGAGAGGCTTAACAATGAGGCTCTAATGCAAACTGCGACGTAGCAAAAACGATCAACGATTGTTGAGAACGTTTGAACAAATACCACGAAGGGTGGTGCTGTGAAACAATGGGGATGCCGAGGTAGGGGGCGTCAATGCTGAATTATCATCTATATAGAACACTGCAAATAGACATGAATGAGTGCCGAATAAAAGCGGAACTGTCAGATTATGGGGGCATCGGTTATTTGCCAGTGATTCCGTTCCAGATTTTGTGCAACTGGGTTTTCAGTTGCGTGGGCTGTGGCTAAAAGTAATCGCGAAGGCGTCTGAATTTATGTAGTACAACTAGTAAATTCCATTGCATTTGATGCAAATTGCTCTGTGGTTGTGTTTGTTTCCGTGTTTCTTCGGAATTGATTGAAATATAGCGTGCATCAGAAGCTGTTGCTGATCCGACGTTGGGAAAAAAGGTGTTTTTCACCAGTATCTTCACTCATTTGCAATTGCTTTGTGTACTTTTAAAATCATCGTTTTACATAATGTAACAAAACTGCCATAAAATGTGTATATTTGAAACACGAACATATTTTATTTACGATACCCGAAATCGTTGAACAAAATGTTGTACCAAACAATAAATTGAAAATCACAAAAGTTATAATGGCATTTACATTAAAAAGTTCTATATTTTCAATAACATTTACAAAGGACTGAAACCGTTCAGAAGTTTGGGTATTTGAAATTCAGGCCCCCAACCCTAGTCACTATTGCTTAAAGATTCTGAATAATGACTTAGGTTTACGAAATTGAATTTATGAATTATTCTTTGATATTTGTTCCTACCGATTTCTAGCCGGTTGATATAATGAAAATGATTAGAATAGAGCGATATTTTCTAAAGTATACTAAGCTAAAATTAAACATGAAACAGAGTTTGTAGAAGCCATAACAGTTTCAGAAGTTGTTCTATGTGTTGAACCATAGAGCGTTTAAAATATAAAATTGCCTGGCGGTATTAATATCTAACTGCGCTCAAACAATCGTATGCGTTCAAGATTTTTTTTTAATCTAATTGCGTTCAAGAAATTGTACGTATGGTCAAAACGATTTTACATTATTTTCGAGAATTTGCCAGTCGCCTGTGTCAGATGTATAAAGGAATATTTTTTACAGAAAATTGTTGGTGTACCTACTAGTGTCATCGGGGTAAATTATCGACATCAATTGGGTCCCGTACAAAAAGAAGAATAAGTATAGAGAACTGTTATAATTTAAAATTATCCATGTTGTAGCAAAAAAATGATCATTTACCACATTCAAGTCAAATGTTGCCAGGGAATCGGACCCTGGATGACGTAGGTTATAGAATAAAACGAGGTATTCAGGTAAAATCACAAGGAATACCTCGTTTATAATAATCGTTGTCGTAATCGACGTCGTCGTGTATCGTTTAGTCGTTTATAATCTTTTCATAATTTTTACTTGTTTTTTTTTTCTACATAATTAAATTATCGTCAATAGATCTATAGGTATAGAAAATGTGACCGTCGTCGTCAGATTTTATATTAAAAAAAACTGGCCAAGAGCGTGTCGGGCCACGCTCAGTGTAGGGTTCCGTAGTTTCCCGTCCGTCACAATAAGTGTTCCTGCTTGCATATACGATTATACTTCAAACTTAGTCCAGAAATTATTTTGTACAACTTTTTGTCATTTTTGTACAAAAACTGTTGTTTCCCTCAAGTTCAAAATAAAGTTCTACTTTCCAGATTTTTTTAATATTTTCTAAACTTATGGTTCAAAAGTTAGAAGGGGGGGGACACATTGTTTTTTACTTTTGGAGCGATTATTTCCGAAATTAATGACATTATCAAAAAATGATCTTAGTAAACCCCTATTCATTTTTAAATACCTTTCCAACAATATATCACACGTTAGGGTTGAAATTAAAAAAAAAATCACTTTCCACTTTACATATAGGGGGGCTACCCTTATAAAACATTTTTTTCCATTCCAATTTTTATTTTACCACTTTGTTGGCGTGATTAATATACATATTGGTACCAAATGTCAGCTTTCTAGTGCTAACGGTCACAGAGATTAAGCGAGGACGGACGGACGGACAGACAGACATGGCGAAACTATAAGGGTTCCTAGTTGACTACGGAACCCTAAAAACATATGATTAACACGTTAGATCAATTACTCAGTGGTGTATCTTTCTCAGAGAAGAACGCTAGGCGCATCATACCGGATTTAACTCGATTTTTAACAACTCGTCGAACGTTTCGAACGAACGACTCAGACGAACGTTCGATAGCTATCGCTTCGTAAAGCCCCCGTCGATTTCCGCGCTTAACACCGTAATTGACAATCAACGCGATGAACCTAAGTCATTTGAGTATTGTTTTAAAAGGAAAAGCCTAGTCGAGACTAATAATTACGACAAAAAAAAGCGCAGATTTAGCTAGTAGTAGTACAAAAGGTTGATTAAAGAAATAGTAGGTGGTATGTAGTGGAACCGCTTGGGAGTTGCCTGCACCAGGGTAAGGCGACGCGCTGCTGGCAGATCCGGCAAGCACTCACTGTACTCGCAGCCTCGGGGTTACCCCCAGAACCGCACGCGGCGCCGGGGCGCGAAAGTCGGATCCGCATAACCCGTAGTAGTGCAGGGTCGGCGATGCACAGGGCCCATTGGAGCAGCTGTAGCCCAAGTGTACAGCCGAAATTGACCTTTTCTATCTGAACCCGAGATACCATTTTAGACCAGAAAGAAAGGCAAAATTATGTAGATGTCCTGGGTGATAGACAAACAACTAGAATACTCACGTGTTAATAAGGAGATTATCTTGTGAGGGAAAATATCCTGGATAGGTCCCTGGGAAGCCTTAACTGATACTGCGAGAGCTGGAACGTGCCTATACACGGAAAAATAACTCACAGAAAAAAATACTTCGTACTCACATGTCATGAGAGGTGACTGACGACTGAAGCAAACAAACACGAATATTTTTTATTTCTGTTTCCATAAAAAATCTGTCAATTGTGTCAATATTTTACAAATAAAACATACTCGGACTTTTTCCATGCGAAGTGGTTTAGTTAGCAGCCGTATTACTTCAATGTGCAGAATCTGTAAATTGTATCCATCAGGAACATAATAATAGCATGGACGATGTACGAGTCGCAGGTTAATGAAACCGGCCAAGTGCGAGTCGGATTCACGCACAAAGGGTTCCGTACCATTATCTATAAAAACGGCAAAAAAATCATGTATGTTGTATAGGAGCCCCACTTAAATATTTATTTTATCCTGTTCAAATTCAAAATTCAAATTCAAAAGTCATTTATTCAAACTAGGCTGAGAATCAGCACTTTTCGAACGTCAAAATTACATAAGACAGTCCCCCAAAACGCCCACCCTTCACCACTTCCTAGTGCTTTTGCTGGGAAGAAGAAGTGGCGCAACAAACTCCCCAGCAGCACAGCTGTCTGTTCAGTTAGAAAAAAAATAAAAAATGATTCTATACAACAGTATGCAAGACAATTTACAATATGCAAAAAATAATTTAAATTAAATAGCTATAATTAATAGCCATATGACAGCTAGCACACGCCAATATACCAACCAAAAGCATCGAGAACTATACTCAAGCAGAAATAAAAATAACTAAAAGTAAACAATATCTAAAAAAAAAAAAAAAAAGCCTCCAGGCATAAAGGGCGTGCCCGCTTACATATAGCTGTAACTAGAAGTTACAATTGATAAACTAAACTAGGACCATCGAGGTAAAATAAATAATTGTCGAGGTCGCTAACTAACCACATATTGCAATACAACTCATAAAAAAAACATTGTAATGAGTAGATTATGTCAGCACTAAATTAAAATAAAATTAAAATAAATTGACTTATAAAGTAAAATTATAAACAATTATATAAACTCATATAACCTGTCAGTAGGTAAACTAATTCTGGAGAAAGAACATTTAAACATTGTCTTGAGTTAATCACAGCGACCATCTATTCTTATCATTTAAGTAGTCGTTGATAGAATAGTATGCCTTTGAACAAAGGTTGGACTTTAATTTAGTTTTAAACGCATTAAAAGGCAAATCTAGCAAAGAAGAGGGTAGCTTGTTATAAAAGGTTATACCAAGCCCAACAAATGAGTTATGAACCTTATGAAGCCGGTGAAAGGGAGCACGTAGTTTATCCTTACTTCTTGTGTTAACATTGTGAATATCACTGTTTTTAGTGTATAAGTGTATATTTTGCCTAATATATAAGATGTTGGCGAAGATGAATTGTGATGCCACTGTGAGAATACCGATATCTTTGAAAAAATCTCTTAGAGAAACTCTGGCACCTAGCTGGTAAATTGCTCGAATAGCTTGTTTTTAGCGGCAACAGTTATTTTTTGTTATAGCGGCAACAGAAAAACATCATCTGTAAAAATTTCAACTGTCTAACTATCACGGTTCATGAGATACAGCCTGGTGACAGACGGACATACAGACGGACAACGGAGTCTTAGTAATAGGGTTTCACCCTTCTAGTACGGAACCCTACAAATCTGACATAATATTTCTAATATTTATAACTCTGTGATCAAACAACTCCATACTATTTTAATCAAAAATGATTTCAATGAAAGCGTATATTAAAAAGCATATTTATACAAAGTTTCAGTTTTAAATTAACACGAGAATTCATAATAAATTGGTTCACTTTGAACGTATGAAATGTTTTGATTAGTATGATGGGTCTTGTTTTGAAATTTTAAAACTTTGCCTTCACAGTGTGATGATAAATATTTAATAAATGATTACGTTACTGGAATGTTTTGACTACAAGAGACAGTGCGAAAGGTGATTTAATTAGAAGCATTTGTTCAGGTTGTTGTTCAAGAGAAAAATAATTATAATGGACGTTGTTTGTTGTTCTCCGTCGTCGTATACTTTACTGTATTAATGTACTCAAATTGTGAAATAATTTCTACGGTATCCTAACTAATATTATAAATTCGAAAGTGAGTTTGTTTGTTTGTCACCCTTTCACGATAAAACGGCTGAACAGATTTGGATGAAATTTTGCACATAGGTAGACCAAGACTTGAATTAGGACATAGGTTTAGTTTTTATCCCGATATTCCCACGCGATCGAGACTTATGCAGGTAAAACCGCGGTGCGCAGCTAGCGATCGAGACTTATGCAGGTGAAACTGTGGGTCGCAGCTAGCGATCGAGACTTATGCAGGTGAAACTGTGGGGCGCAGCTAGCGATCGAGACTTATGCAGGTGAAACTGTTGGGCGCAGCTAGCGATCGAGACTTATGCAGGTGAAACTGTGGGGCGCAGCTAGCGATCGAGACTTATGCAGGTGAAACTGTGGGGCGCAGCTAGCGATCGATACTTATGCAGGTGAAACCGCGGGGCGCAGCTAGCGATCGAGACTCATACGGGTGAAACCGTGGTGCGCAGCTAGCGATCGAGACTTATGCGGGTGAAACCGTGGTGCGCAGCTAACGATCGAGACTTATGCAGGTGAAACTGTGGGGCGCAGCTAGCGATCGAGACTTATGCAGGTGAAACCGCGGGGCGCAGCTAGCGATCGAGACTTATGCAGGTGAAACTGTGGGGCGCAGCTAGCGATCGAGACTTATGCGGGTGAAACCGCGGGGCGCAGCTAGCGATAGAGACTTATGCGGGTGAAACCGCGGGGCGCAGCTAGTAAACTATAAAGTAGCACTGGATACTGCAAACAACCTAGTTTCTTTCAGAGCCCAGATGCTATTTTCCCTTTCTTGAATAAAGAAACATTATTTGAATGAACGAACAGACAACTCATTCACTGACTATTTCCATTAACAAAGCCCATTTGCGAACCATAAAAAATCAATAGGCTGCAACCTATGGGCGGACATAAAATATAACGTCTTCACTTCGGTCCACAAGTATCATTACTAGTTAGTGCACACAAGACGAAGTTAAATTGCGATGTAAAGTCTCAACTAGGGTTAGCAGCAGACGTGCCGATCGGGGAATAGGAGACACTATTAATATGTGGGTATTTGATTCACGTGCACTACAATATTATGTGATTTTAAGTTTTGATATAAAATTTTGCATTGCAGGCGTTTTGATGACAGCACAAATTTCAGATTATGAGAATGACTTATATAAATCTTATTTAAACTTTGTTGTTTTATAATCCGAACATATTGAAAGTTAGAATAAAGACATTTCACTATATTAGCATTATACAGGCTGAATTTTTTGTCACCGTAATTTTTTTTTCTAGGCATTAGGTATGATTCACTAACTCCATTTTTGAAAAAAAAACCGATACGTAAAATTTTCATATTAAATCATTTCCTCGAAAGAATTATCCGCTCTGCGTGGTATATAATAACTTTGTGATGTGATATCTCAATGTTTTTGTATTGAGTAATACTAAAAGAAAAAACACGTATTCAATGATTTTCGCCAAAGTTTAATATATCAAAATTTGGACGGTGACTAAAAAATCAGCCTGTATAGGTGCTGCGATAATTATTTGATTTGGAATTTGAAAGATTGTGCCAAAAGCCAAAATATTAAAGGAATTGTTGTTAATTTTCATCCCTAATAAAATACAGTCTAGGACATTCTAAGCTATTACAGTTTTAGTAGTGAATGAAATATATAAAGCTGCAGTGTCTGTCGTAAAAGACAACTATAGAATCACGCTACTTGCTTTGAGCTTTTGCACTGTCGTAGGTTAGGTAGTGATTAATATAGCCTGACGTATGATCAACGACCAACTGATGAGCTCCAACTTTCTGACTTGAAATTCAGTTTCACTTTGAGTTTGATCATTTTATGAATTGTCATAGTGTCTCTTAAGATCAAAAGTGAAAGAACGTTAGTTTCCCAGTTTGTGCTACAATACAGCACAATATTTGTTTAATTTTATTCTGACACGTGTGGAAAACTGCTATCTATAACCAGAGTATCATTGGAAGTATCCTTGTTATGCAAATCTATTCAACGACCCTCGTAGAAATCCGTTTCGTGTTTTGCCATCTTCACATCAAGTTAGACTGTCTCTACAACCCCTATTTATGGTACACACAATACTAGTATTACCAGTACATATTCATAGTTAGTACTTGCTTAGGTGCTACATATGTCACTTGCACGTTGAACTTAATTGCAAGACTATAGTAACTACCCACCTATGTCTCACTTGATACGGTAGCAAGAGTTAATTTGAAACTGTACAGTCCTGTTATATGTCAATCTAAGTTAGGATTTACTTTAGAACTAGCGATAGTCTAGGTAGATTGACATCTTTGTTTGAAGATCGAAGATAGATCGTGTATTAGTTTGATATTTGTGGTTGTTGTGTTGCTTGCATTTAGTTTAAGATTTTGTTGTTTTATTACTTCGGAAGTCTTCAGAAGTGATGAAGATTATTCGAAGGATGCGTCGTAGTTTATCGTAAGAAATAGCTAAAGCACTATAGGAAATGGTAAAGGGTGGGCGTTTTGGGGGACTGTCTTATGTAATTTTGAAAGTGATAATTCTCAGCCTAGTTTAAATAAATGACGTTTTTTTTTTTTTGCAGTATTATCAATAAACATCAGTTGGCTCTTTTTCTTACACACTACAACTTCATGTTCCGTTACATGCAACACCCAAAAGCCTGTTGCTGAATTTGTTAATTTGTTTTTTTTATTGGTTTTTCTGGCTCACTGTATGTTTTTTAATACGAGTACCTACCACATACAGAAAATTTTAATCACTCCAGTTCGTGATTGCGCTTAGTGATTATTAAATTTTTCACACTACAAAAGAAAGCCATTAATATTAATCCCCACACACAAACATAAAGAATGCCTTTCTATTTTAAGAAATCGCAGGTGTATCAAACACGCGTGGCAATATCTGAAGTTTCTTCAACAAAAAATCTTCCGAATCACAAGCCTGTCTAATTTAGTTAGGTGAGTTGAGCAATCTTGTCTGAGATTGTTCAGACTTTGTTTACATTATGTAGTGGAGTTTCGCGACGTCTCCCTCCAACGTTGTTAATTTTCAAACAAAAGTTTAGTAGCGAAGGTACGAAGGAGGCTATCTACCGCTAGTTCTTGTTACTGGTTTGTATTCGTAGGTATAGGTTTAATGTTTAATATTTTTAGATGCGGATATTTTCTGAGCTATCAATTTAAAATGATACCAGACATATTGAAACAAAATGATCTTGTACTACTAATATAATTCTGAAACTGTGTTATCGGGAGTAAATGTCAAAAATTTTCAAATACTAATTCATATTGGTAGGTACAAAATAGTTTAAAAATATTTTGTTGTAGAAGAATTAGTTGGTACCTAGATATCCCTATGAACTCTTGAACTCTATTAATATTGGGTGATTCTGCAATGAAAACTCTTATATTTTATATTTTTAAACTTGATAGGTAGTAGGTAACTTCACTTTTCCCGAGCTGGGAATCGCATTGAATCTGCACGAACGTGAAACAGAGACGTACTATCTTCCAGCATATCTCTATCTGCTTTCAAGCGTGATGTGAATTTATTTGTATTTATATCAGTACTGACATTTTTAGTACCCCCGTGTTGTCTAGTGTCCATCTATTATTTGTTTTCACGTTTGTAGGTACCATTTTCAAAGCTGGAAAAGAAAATAATGGGTAAGTCGATTTTGTTACGACTTGAACTGGCTTTCCAAATGGTTTCCAGCGTAAATTGTGCAAGGTAATACAATTCGATTGAGATACTTACCGTTTCCGTTCGACTGTGCGATTTGATTGTAGTACCTATATTAGTGAATGAGCGAGAAGTGTAAGAGGTAACGCCTCTTGTGGTTTCTTATGTCATTGGTTTTTGTGATGGCTACCCGATAGCTTGTGGTAATGTCTTCAGATGGTATGATATGGATAGATCTTTGGTTTTGGTCCCTGTAAATGGTACTTTAATAGTGTCACTATTTTATGTGATTCGTCAATCACATAATATGGCATATCATATTCTTATTTACATAGGGAATCATCATCCTTAACACGACTCCAATAACCCCTTTTGGAGTTATAAAGATCTAGCTGCGCCCCGTGGTTTTACCCGCGTAAGTCACGATCCCTTGGGAATATTGTGATAAAAAGAATCTTATGTCTTAATCCAGGTCATGGTCTACCAATGTGTCAAATTTCATCCAAATCTCTTCAGCCGTTTTAGCGTGAAAGCGTAACAAACAAACACACTTTCGCATTTATAATATTAAGCTAAGATGTTGTGGTTTTAAAAAAAAGGTTTATTTTAGGTAACTTATTTACAACGTTTGCACGCATCTCCACCAAACCCAAAATTATAATTCCGTTTTGCAAATAAGTAGAAATCTCTTAAAAACATACTCTTTGAACTAAACAGGATAATTTCTAACAAGAAATCTTTCTATACAACGCGAACGCTCCTTTTGTAACGAAATTGAGTTTCATGCTCCAAAGAACCGAGAATACGGGGTAACAAACTGGTCAAGTGATTCTGACTGGACCGTTCCCCTGGGGAATACTGGGGAAAACGGGGGAATACAGGGGAAACGGGGGAACACAGGGGAATACTGAGGAATACGGAAATTGTGTGTTTCTTACAAATATAAGTCTCATACCTACCTAGATTATGTTGTTACTTTGTCTTGATTTGAGAAGGGTGAAATAATATTTTTTAAGAGAATTTTATGGAAAAGAAAGAATATTCTAGAAAGTAAACTTTTATTATAGGGCAATTTCGTTATCCCTGGGGACTTAAACATCGTTCACGCGAAGGTATAACTTTGAAGAGCGCCGGTTTTTCAGTCAACAGTTCTTATCTACGGGTTGTCGAATATTTAATGGAAATCTGTGTATCGCCTGATATTTTTTAATACGATCTTAGTAAGAACAAAGTTCTTAATACTCGGTTACAATCCAACCTAAAAGACTAATAAACTTTTTAATCTAACTTATTTCTAGCCGTGATAGATTATGTTTAATTAATGTTTAGTGCTTTTTAACATCTCATAAAATTTATTATTATATATCGGTTTTTTTTTTCAAACTCTTACATGAATAAATCTATCCGTATAGGATTTTCTCTAGAACATTTATGCAAGATAAATTACCAAACTTGTATTTACAAAACAATGACGTGTTGAGTTAAAACATCGCCTAAACCCATTTAAACTGACGAATTTATGAGGCCCAAACACCCTTTCAAGATGTTTATTTTTACAAAATAAAATAGCACCCCACTGTTTATTATGTACTCACATATTCATGTCTTTTCTTGAACAAAATCTGACACTGAGTCGTCGTGATACTCAGTAGACGTAGAAAGACTGAAATCCTCATATTTTGATAAATTTTCGCATGACACTTAAAGGAGATTGCTCTAGACCGCCCTATAACCAACAAACATTTGACGTGTACGTTAATTTTAATTATATTTTAATATACTTTTTAAAAATAATAAATTCCAGCGGACACTGTTCAATTCATAAAGGTTTTTAAAAGTGACCTCATTGATTTTATTACCAACCAAACCCGCCATCTTTCATGGAATTGTCATTGTGAATGTCACAAAAGATTTGATAGTGTCGCTCTCGCTCATATTACATAAATATCGATATCGACGACGATGTCCATAATATCTAGTATTTAAAAATAATGGATGTTCGATATTTATCACTTCCAAAACATTGAAAATGTGCAACATAAAAGTTATTCATGCATATTTTTTTCATGGAATTAGTTCCGTGAACATTTTAATGGGACTTATGATGAATATGGCCTAGCACGATTATGATGAAAATATCATGAATAAAACAAACTCACAAAATGTACTTACTAGTCGAATGAGGGATTTTCTGACAAGTGAGAAAATATTAGTTCAAAAGAGGCGTTGGTAAAAAATACGTCACTCTCTCTGGTTTTTGACATCAATAAGCTTTCTTACGGATCTTATTTTTGGTATCAGTAGCCAGTAAAACAAAGACGTATTTTTTAGCCAAGCCATCTGTTGAACTATGTTTTTTCAATTGTCAGAAAATCTCTCATATAACGATTGAAATGTCATTTACGACGCAACTCTAGTGAATTGTTCTCATAACGATTTCACGACTTCAATAGCCATATTTTTACTTTTTAAGTACAAAATATTTTATTTTAGCATTGATTTAATGTGAAGTTGAATCAAAGCAACAACGTGTTTATGCTTGAAACGATACAAATTAATTTACATTTGACATATTGATCTGTCATTTTGGTCTCCTAAATTAAAACCACAGATTAAAATAGGTGGTCATTGATAGTCGATATACAATGATCGATCTTCGAGAGAGCATCTCTACGTCACTACGTCAGTCGGTTCGTCTCACGCACTGGCTGTCGTTGTGTTGTGTTGTGACTACCTACCTATTTGGCGATTTCTTTTGGTGTTTTTTATTTTGTTTCTGTTAACGGACTACGATTTGGATTGCTTTCAACGTGACCTGGCTTCGAATAACTGATTCTGTGATCTGCTTAAACGACACCTTAGCATTTTGACAACGGATAACGGACTTTGCTTACGAAATGTTTACTTTTTTTCAACTGATGGTTTGCATAGACTGGGAAATAGGTATGTAAGAACCTACACCTAAACAATGCTTCTTGTGCGGCTGACTTGGTGTAATGAAGTAAGTAAGTATTAATTAATCACCCTAGCATAATATGTAAACTTCAACCAATAAATAATATCTGTACCTAAAAGGCATAATAAAACTGTAATTACAGTAATATTTCACTGTATTTGAAGTTTAATGCTTTTTAGAAACCAAAAATAGCGATTTTAGAAGGATATACTTAAGTTTTCTTTTATTAAAAATAACCTCAAAATCTGTTCCTTTTTTTAAAATAAATCTGTTCTCTAAAGTGTCCGTCAAGAAACCTTGTTCTTATGGGCTACTAAGGGCAATTTACAATTAGAAAATGATTTCTTCTATGCTGTTGGCTCCAGGGCGAACAATGTATGGGCGTAGAACAATCTCCTTTTAAAAGTCAACTTTAGATGAAAGACTTAAAGTTTAAAGTCGCCTGTTTCTGAAATAATTACAGTGGTACATTAACTTTTCAAGTTGAATATGAGAAAAGCAAGGGACGACATTTTTATGGTGACGTTGAAAAATATACTTTAAAATGGGCAAGATTTATGACGGCGTCAAAATGCATTTGATTATACATTGTGATCTAGGCTATGACTATTTTTGCTTGGGAAGAGACGCAATCTATATATCAAAATTCAAAAAAATCAAAATAAACATTTTGAATTATTTGAATTTTGAATCGATATGCCTAGCCTTTTCCCAACTATGTTGGGGTTTATTTATTTAAACTTTTCACACTCTAAAAAGTACAAAGGCGGACTTAATGCCTTAGGCATTCTCTACCAGTCAACCAAGGGTAGTGAAGAGATTAGATGGCAGGTGCTCTGTTTGAGAGGAACAGAGAAAAATCATTTTTTATTAAAATATATCATTATAAATAATTATATTACACACACATACATAAATATTTAATAAAATATATACCTATATTATATATATACATTATACAAATTCAAGGGAGAGGTGTTGAGATGACTCTACTCTATTTATTTTGATAAAAAACTCCGTTTCAGTTTCCGCTTAAATGCATACCGACTGGTCGCCGTCCTGATATCAAGAGGATGTGCATTCCATAGAAGAATGGACTGAATATGAAAGGAAGAATGAACAAAGTCAGAAGTATGAGAAGGACAAAGTAGGAGAAGATTGTTAGAAGAACGCAGATTCTTAGTGTGTGACGAACATAGATATTGGAAGAGAGACATGAGATAAGAAGGAGGAGTGGGAGAGTTAAGAAGGGAGAAAAGCGTGGTCAAAGCGCGCAAACTCCTTCTTTGGCGAATGGACATCCATTTGAGCTCAGACCTATAGCTCGACACATGATCATATTTCCTGAGGTTGAATATGAACCGGATACAATTGTTGAGCAGTCTGTCAAGCTTATCCAGCAAAACTGAATTCAAGTCAAAGTAGCATACGTCACCATAGTCGATTACACCACCAGTCACCAGTCACCAGTTCTACCGGTTGTAGCTGAATACCAGTATTTTACATGGAATAATTGCCTATCTAACCTCCACGACCCAATTACTGGGTAACACGATGACCTTTGGTAAGACTGTTTGATTTCTTGGGAAGACTTGTATGTACTTGGTACGATTGCTTGGAAAGAGTAGTAGGCAGTAAAATAAAATGCCATCATTTAAGACAAGGAACTGATTACATAAAATATATTTTTATGGGGCAACAAAGTCAATGCTTAATAAGACTCATACATAATTAGCCTATATATTTAAAAGTATTAATTTTAAAATTATGAAATATATTTGAAATCCTCGCAATAAGTTATATAATTTGATATTTCACACGGTACACTTTGTAAAACTTTTATTTTTATTTTCTTACTTCCCCCCCCCCCATAGTGACGACCATATTCAAAATTAATTTATTTACTCAAAAAATCATGTAATGTGGTCATTATTTTGACAACCTTATTTGAGCAAAGTCGACCTTGCCGTTCTGTTTCAAGGAGCGGCCGGCAAAGTTTTGCTGGTCGCTCTAACAGGCCGGCAACACATTTCCGGCCGCTATTTTGACGTTTCAACGTTTTAATAGTACATTACTGTCGCGGTCTATAATGACTACTTTGCTGGTCGCGCCGATGATGGCTGACAGCGCAGCAAGCGCAGCCCCAGGCCGACACAGCGCGGTCAGCGTGCAGCACTTGATGGACGAGCTGAGATAAGCCTTTACAGCGAGGACAGCAAAGGCTGCAATGATGGCCAAGCTGGAAGGCCTAGAGCGTAGCTAGGCTAGCTCGAGGCAATCATAGCGTGACCAGCGAAGCAGTCATAGTGGGCCAAGGCTTGTATAGTGCTTTACTCAAAAATGCAAGTACCTAATCTAAATAAAACCAGCAAGTAATTTCAATAAAATATATTTAATTAACTAGAAATTTAATTAAAATGACAATCATGAAAATTACAGTTACTAAAATTCAACACCGACTTTCTTGTTTTTTTTTTTTTTTTGTTTTTCTTTGTTTTTTTTTTAACAATGATAGTTAAAACTATACAGCCAAATATGGAATAAAATCTTTTTGTACCTATCTCTATAAATACAAACAGCTGTGTTTTAAATACAATCTTTTTGCATTTTTTAATAGTACATTACTGTCGCGGTCTTTAATGACTGCTTCGCTGGTCACCTCGTCCATCAAGTGCTGCACGCTGACCGCGCTGTGTCGGCCTGGAGCTGCGCTACGCTGCGCTGTTGGCCATCATCAGCGCGACCAGCAAAGTAGTCATTATAGACCGCGACACTAATGTTCTATTACCTTACAAGTCCGTGTTTGGGCACAGAGATAGGTATGTGTATCAAATTTCAACTTAATTCGGTCCATTCGATTGGGAGCAAATTGGTTCTGACAGACGGACAGACAAATGGACAAGATAGAAACAGAAATAAAAATTGTTTGAAAATAAAGGCGATTATCTAATTGGTTCTCATATCTAATAACTAGCATAATGAATATATTTTACGATCAAAATGTTTACCATTCATGTTGTTTTTATAAACTCGATCAATAAATATTTTGCTGCATATATTAATCACTGCAGTTATTGATGGAAATGGTACAGAAAGACTCGTAAAAACATTACAAAGCAAAAATATCTACGATATTCATGTGTTTTCCTCTTTGATATCGAGTTACGCATTCAGCGAAATCCTTGTTTTCTGCGCCGAGTACATTCCTTTCATGGAAACTCCTATAAAGCTCATGTGTGCACATATTTTTCTCTACCAGTTTGAAACAGCGGGTAGGCTAGAGTAATTCAGCTGAGCTTACCGCAGGACTGTGAGATCCAACGCTCAAGGTTTATGATGCTTGCATCTTTTTATATGAATAAATATATCTAATTTTGCTTTTATGGGTGTGTTATAAGAAATTGGAGTTATATTAAAGGGTTTATGGGAAGGCTGTAGTTTATCTGAAAACTAGTTTTGTTCTTGAGTTTTTTCCTGTTTGCACACTAAACTTTTTGTTGACTGTACCCGTACGCACGGCCACAAATGTTTCTCGAAGCATATATTTTCCTGTAAGGGAACACCCCTAATATATTACTCCTAAAACTTGGATATGATTAAAATCGATACATAGAACTCTACGTAACGATTTTAATCATATCCAGGTTACACAACTGTGTATAAACGAAAACTTTGTGAATATTCATGGTAAATTGTACTTAAATGGTTAAAACAACTATTACAGAGATTTATCTTCAAATAGTTAGGAATATTCGGAAACACTTACCTGCATACCTACGTAACATTAAGCAATGCAATTACCTACCTATGTTTAAAAAATAAAATATGTTTTTTTTTTAAGCGTAGGCTTAAAAATAGTTATGTACCTACCTACATTACTTACAGTCGCTTTTATCATTCGTTTGTACATTTACCTAATTTTAAAATTTGTTTTAATCACTACCTAAGTGCACTGTATCGATCGATCGACTGGGAAATATACCAGTCTTTTAGTTATAATAACACTGAAAGTACCTACTACTCCTTAAAATAAGCTTAATCTGACGTTTATCACATCGGTTTATTGGGTCCCTATTCTCAGTAATCTTAGCCATGATTAGGTACATCAAAGACCACACTTCTCACCCTTTTGTCACCACGCCCTCACTCACTTGTAGGTAGGTGCAGTAAAAGACAAGTACGGAATACAATTAGAACCTTTCAACTCAGATTTTTCCTGGAACCAGGCTACAAAAGCAATAGTGCTGAAGCAATAAAATGCTGAAGAATAGCTCACAAGGGACAAGGCGTAAAGCAAAATCAAGATTGAAAAGAGAAGGTTTATCGCTTATACAGAATCAACCTAGTCCCAGGGGAAAAATAACAAAACTTATTAGTTGTGACAATTTTGAGCATACTCCTTTTTGCGTTTTTTTTTTAATGATTTTGTATCAAACCAATATTAAATAATTGTAATTGAATAAACAAAGATTGAATGCCTTTTCAAGCAATATTATTATGAAACCTTGTTTTTAATTTTATGGATTGACTAATTTACAAAAGTTAAAATGTAGGTTAAACGTAAAAATTGTTACTAGAAATGTCTTGATTCTTCTTTACCTTACTTACAGAAGTTGTCACATAGTATTTCACAAAATATCAAAATACGAGATATTTTTTGGCATGTAAATAAATTCAATAAACTGTGCTCAATATCACAGATGTATGTTTGTTTTTCCAACTACAATAACTTCAGATATCTGACTTCAGAAACTGCTCCATTTGTTTTCTACCCAGATGCTTTCGAAATAAACTTTGGAATAGACACAATTTTGTTTGTTATTACTTTGTTTTTTATTTATTATACGTTATGATCTGTCACTATTATGATTTCAGCCTTTACAGAATGCAATTTATCATTGACATTATTATGCCCAGCACCCTAATTGTGTGACACACTTTCAATCACAATCAGAAAGATTTTTGAAAGCTAATTTATTGCTTTTTAAATGTTCTTCTGCTCAACAACATAAATTACGCAACGAATATTGTTGAACTGTCAAAATGAAAGGCATTGCTATTGTAATGTCTTACGCAATAAAACGTTTAGTTTCTAGTGTCTGAAATTTTATTTAATGTATTTGTTAATATGTTTTGTTGATCTAACATTTGCCAATCGCCAATTTGACAGCGAAACAGTTAATTTGTAAGTATCTCTCTGAAACCGGTCGTATTTTTTTTTCGTAAAATATTTTCAATAAATATTTGGGATGATGATGAAAATGCTGAGTTTAAGCAAGATATAAGGGTTATATGGAGAAAACAGTTTACCTGGACTGTTTGGAAGTAATATATTGGCTACATTTTTACTGCTTTAGATATAGAGATAGGTACCTACATTGTTGCATTTTCCGATTCACGGAATATTTTTATTGCTGATTCGTTCCATTGAATTGAAATGTTTTGTTATGAGAAATGGAAACTTTCAACACTCTTGGGTAAAGAAAAGTAAAATAGTCCTTAAAAATTACACGTCCATTTATTTTTTGAAAACTTTGCTCGAATTTTATAAAGGCCATGTCCTATGGGACTGTATGTTCTTAAAAAAGTCATAAGGGTTTTTACTAGGTCGGTGGCATAACGCTGCGCTCTCTAGGGAGCTTTTAGTCGAAAATGTAAACATGTGCCATGTTTCGCTTAATTTTACATTGAAAAAAGCTGTTTTCACCTGCTGGCATTTGTTTAAAATATTTGAATGTAGCGGCAGCTAAATATGGAAATACAGAATTTTGGCTCAACAACGCTGTAGAGCCAAATTGTTTTATTATTCCAAAGGTTAGAATTTTGACATAATATACATATTTATCTACATTTTGATGTGTACCTATAGTAAATAGTGATATAATAGTACCCATGGAGTCAATTATGTGTTTTTTTTAAAGTACCAAGCCATAATTTCGGTGGGCTACTATTAAAATAATAATAAAACTAAAAATAATTAACTTGTATATACCTGAAAACAATTTTCTGTAATGTCGCATTCATCTTAGCGACAATCAATGTTAAAAAGTTGATAAAAATGTCGGGAAATTAGAGGAAAAATATTTTTGATAGATAAAGGCTGTGATCAGACTGTGAACGTTCTTTAATTTACAGGAATTGCCCCTCTGGCATCATTTTAAGAAACTTTTGTTAGGTGTTTATCCGTCATTTTTCCTACAAGACTGAATTTGTATACATTGTACTGTAACACAATCTTCATTGATTTCTATGTTTCTCCGTTAAAATGTCGCACGGTTTCCTGTCTGTTAGAAATAGTTTAACTATCGCATTAACATTGCAATAACTAGTCTGAAATATTGTATCTTTGTCTAGAATATGTCAGTTATAGTTTTTTGACCTACAGATTCAAATTATACTTGGATTTGAAGAAAATTAATATCAGCCTGTATCGTCGATAGAGTTTTGTATAAATTTGCTGTCAGCGTATACCTTGAGATGGCAATAGTTTTTGACAGTCACTTGTAAAATGAAACTATCTAATGTAGTCGGTAATACTTTCCGAAGAAATCGTACCGCGACAGCCGTTTTGTTGGGACTCAGTTGTTGGCTAACAACTCTGGGGTCAGACAAAAATTTTGCGTACGCGAAGGAGATCGAGACAATATAGGTTTTTCTCGGTAACTCTTACTGCTGGATCTAATAAGTGTGTCCTTGTCTCATTATTATTATTATTTAGTGACTTGTCTTTTGCTTTAAATATGTCTACGGCCTGTATGCTGACTGTACCTTTTAACCAAACTCGACGTAGCGGTAATAGAAAGCGTCAAATTGTAATGTTTTGCAAGAACAATAGACTTCAGACTCGACGTAAAGGGACTCGACATAAAGGGAACCATTCCTATTTTGTCATATCGATAGTGATTTCTCTCCTTTTATCCGAGTACCTATTTGAGAAATGTATGTTTTATCATTTTATCGATATCCATAGAATATTTTATACGACTGCTATTTGCCAGAACCTATGTATATTGTTTTTATTAACATCATTGGCGATCCAATTTGTATGTTAAAATCTGCAATAAAGTGTCATGTCGTTCATTTTCTGCAATAAAGTGTCATGGCTGTTTCGTTCTCCGATCAACAAAAGAGGTACTACATTATGGTCTTCATCAAGCTGAATAATCTAATAATTAAATGAAAATACTTAAGCTTCACCTTTTAAACTTGAAAACGCAACCACGTAAAATATCAATCACAGAGTTTAATTTTAGCACCTTTGTTCTAAAAATATCTATGGATACACATTGAATAGACAGTTGCACATTGGAAAACAAAATGTTAATTTATTTAAAGCAGGAATTTTTAGACGAAACTGTAGGTTTTGCTAAGAATTGCTAGCTGTCTAAAGGGATGCCGACTGTTCGGCTGTAAAATAATGTCTGAATTCCTTAGCTATTTCATTCAAGACATGAACGTATGTACGTATCTATGTGACACTTTTTGTACTTCTTCGTTGATCTAGTGGTCGCAAGGGCTACTGCTGAGCATGAGGTTCTGGGTTGGATTCTCTCGTCGGGCAAAGTGTTGGATTTTTTCGTCAGGGATTTCTCAGTAGCAGCCTGGAGTCTGGATAAGTGCCCTATGGATGTCAATAGGTTCGTCCCCTTTGACATGGGACTTGAACATAACTGGCGAAATGTGGGTGTACTATAGGTACACCTCTGCCTAACCCTTCGGGGAATACAGGTGTGTTTTTGTGTTATGTGAATAGCACATTACAAAGCATTGGGCATTAAAGTAGCCTCCGTGAGTGGTGATACTTACCCCGGGTCCAAACGTTTATCCCAACGCTTGCACCAACGTTGGAGTCAATGCAGTTTTCTAGATCCATAAGTTGGACGAGTGAAATTGGGGCCAATAATAGGGCCAGCGTGTGGAGTCGCCCTTAATGTACTTCCGGCAAACCTTGGCAGTCCGCCCCATCTACAAATAATACCATGATACAATAAAATGCATTCTCATCATAATATTAGTTCCTGCTGATACGAAAGACGAAGACAATCGATGGTTGGGATCGGCTTCCAGTGTAACCGGATTTAGCTGAATACCAGTATTTTACATGGAGCGACTGCCTATCTGACCTCCATAACCTTCCATAACCTTCCTGATGGAAGTCAGGTGTCAGTAGGTCGGTAAGACTGGTTGCCAAAGTTTCGGGCTTCTGATGAACCGTACCGACTGTCAAAGATCCATGAATGACAGCCGGGTCCAACGGCTTAACGTGTTTTCCGAGGCACGAAGGAGTCCCGGTATGTAAGGATGGTCACCCATCCATAGACCAACCCCGGCAAGCGTCGCTTAATCTGATGGATCGGTCCGTGCGTCTGTTATAACTTAGCCACGAGCTACAACTTACTAATAAATTAATAGTACCATCTATTTATCAAAAATCTTAAATTAAACCAATCACTAACTCAATGAAATCAAGCGCAAAGTCAAGCGTAAAATTCTGTATGAGCGTTCCTTTTATTACCTATAACAAAGGTGGAAGAATTTTTGAAAATTCATCTTCTGAAGGAGTAAAAAAAGAGATGAAAGTTTGTATTATTCCACTTTGCCTCACCAATATCTCCCATCAATAGGACAAATTGGAATGTTCACAATTTTGTCGCCCACTGTGTCCCACTTTTGTATGGAAGTTCGAGATAGTTTTTGTCGATGGAAAATCCAATTGGGCATGGCAATAAATATCACAGTTGTTCCACCATCAAAAGATTAATGCCCTAAATGAAAAGCCTGTGAAAACTGAATGGAACTAAACAATTTAAGGGCATCACACACTTGCACCCACGCTACTGCAACGGACCGCAGTCCGGATTTACGATGACATTCACACACCGCCCGGCTATCACGGAACGGTTTATTTTCTCCCCATTTAAAAACGGTCATTACCCGAAATGTACATTACCTACACAGTAAGTGATTCGGACGAATATGGGTTGGTTTGTTCGTATAATCGCCGGAAGGTTTCCGGTTAAACTGTTATTGCGGCGAGAGTTCTTTTTATTATTGTTTAACTAATTTCAGTACCTACTGAAATTAGTTAAACAAAAATACAGCTGAAACTACTTATATTAAAATTAAAAAAACATTTACTCCTTTCTCTTTCCTACTCCATCACCAGCCTGTTCATCATCTATCTATAGCCTATTCAATGAGACCATTTCAATGAGCCCGAACACGATACCTATACTGTAAGTTGGTAAGGCAGTAGGGTATCCTGAAAATTCCAGGTGATGCTGCAGCCTCAATAAAGTTACTATGTTCTTCTAATATCATTGAAATAACAGAATACCAAATTTCAAATCGATCAGACCTGTGCATTCATCCACTAGAAAAGACCAGATACTGATCAAACGGCTGAACCGATTTTGATAAACCATTGCTAGAAAACCTGCTTTCAAATATAAAAAACGGCATTCAAATCGGTTCACCTGTTTTAGAGCTACGGTGCCACAGACAGACACACAGACACCACACATAGCGGTCAAACTTATAACATCCCTCTTTTTGCGTCGGGGGTTAAAAAGAAAGAACTCGAGAGAAAAAGAGAAGAAAAAATTAAAGAAATAACTATAAAAGTATTTTCATCCCACCATCTCGGAAAGAGTATTTTTAATCTTCAGTATCTGAGTGGAAAAGCCGTTTTTATTCTCTAGAGGATAAAGTAAATTGAATTTAGAACATCGTGTGCACTAAGTTTGTGAATTAAAAAAAACATTAAACCTATTTACTGCTACCTCTATGGTGCCGAATATATCATACAACTTTTTTTTAATTTGTTAAAAACTCAGACTCGGAACCTTCTTGGTGTTCTTTTTTCAATTTGCTTTGTACGCGGTTCTTTACGCGGCATTTTTTCACGTCATTGTTAAACCTTAGGTATATTAAAAACAAGAAACTTGAAAACAAGTGAAAAAACTAAAATGAGTGATTCTAGCGACGAGGAAGTTTGCTTGACGCCAACAGAATTGACTGAAACTGTTAATAATGCGCAAATGAGCTTTCTCCCTCAACAATCACGCGAGAAGTATTTAAAACAGTACGATATGTTCAACACGTGGCGACTAGCAAAAGGAGCCAAAACTTTCTCAGAAAACGTTTTGCTGGCATATTTTATAGAATTATCCGAGAACAAGAAAGCAAGCACTCTATGGAGTACGTATTCGATGCTAAAAGCAACAATAAAGATGAAAAAAGACAAACGTTACATATCGATACCTATCCTAAATTAGTGGCATTTTTAAAAAGAGCCTCATCTGGTCGTCAACCAAAAAAATCGAAGGTTTTCACAGTATCTGATATTGAAAAGTTTCTTAACGAAGCACCCGATTCCGTATATTTGGCGGCAAAAGTAAGTCAGTTGCACATTCAGTATCTACTTAAGTATATTAATCTCAATTAAATAGTATACTTAGTAGATGTTGATAGGCATAATTATGCGTTCATATCAATTTTATTCATTTATCTACTACAATACTCTTTACGTTACAGGTTGTTCTTATTATTGGAATAAACGGAGCATGTCGAACTAATGAACTAACACAACTTAATGTCAAAAACATTGAGAAACATTCAGATGACTTACTATTAATTAATTTACCTAATACAAAGACAAAAAGAGACCGCAACTTCGTCATTCGCAAGGAATACGTAACGATTGTTGAGAAATATCAAGCCTTACGCCCGCCTAACACTCAAACTCACTCCATTGCGATACTGTAGAAAAAATCGATTGATTGGAGTGTTAGGCGGGCGTAAGGCTTGATATTTCTCAACAATCGTTACGTATTCCTTGCGAATGACGAAGTTGCGGTCTCTTTTTGTCTTTGTATTAGGTAAATTAATTAATAGTAAGTCATCTGAATGTTTCTCAATGTTTTTGACATTAAGTTGTGTTAGTTCATTAGTTCGACATGCTCCGTTTATTCCAATAATAAGAACAACCTGTAACGTAAAGAGTATTGTAGTAGATAAATGAATAAAATTGATATGAACGCATAATTATGCCTATCAACATCTACTAAGTATACTATTTAATTGAGATTAATATACTTAAGTAGATACTGAATGTGCAACTGACTTACTTTTGCCGCCAAATATACGGAATCGGGTGCTTCGTTAAGAAACTTTTCAATATCAGATACTGTGAAAACCTTCGATTTTTTTGGTTGATGACCAGATGAGGCTCTTTTTAAAAATGCCACTAATTTAGGATAGGTATCGATATGTTTGTCTTTTTTCATCTTTATTGTTGCTTTTAGCATCGAATACGTACTCCATAGAGTGCTTGCTTTCTTGTTCTCGGATAATTCTATAAAATATGCCAGCAAAACGTTTTCTGAGAAAGTTTTGGCTCCTTTTGCTAGTCGCCACGTGTTGAACATATCGTACTGTTTTAAATACTTCTCGCGTGATTGTTGAGGGAGAAAGCTCATTTGCGCATTATTAACAGTTTCAGTCAATTCTGTTGGCGTCAAGCAAACTTCCTCGTCGCTAGAATCACTCATTTTAGTTTTTTCACTTGTTTTCAAGTTTCTTGTTTTTAATATACCTAAGGTTTAACAATGACGTAAAAAAATGCCGCGTAAAGAACCGCGTACAAAGCAAATTGAAAAAAGAACACCAAGAAGGTTCCGAGTCTGAGTTTTTAACAAATTAAAAAAAAGTTGTATGATATATTCGGCACCATAGAGGTAGCAGTAAATAGGTTTAATGTTTTTTTTAATTCACAAACTTAGTGCACACGATGTTCTAAATTCAATTTACTTTATCCTCTAGAGAATAAAAACGGCTTTTCCACTCAGATACTGAAGATTAAAAATACTCTTTCCGAGATGGTGGGATGAAAATGTTTTTTTAAACGTTTGCATTAATTATTTCTTAACCAGCCAAACTTTAATTTGGTTGCGTAAACGTTTTCGTAAGTTATTCTTGTGTAATTTGTGTAAAGAGGTTGAAACTCGTCGACATTATAAAACGGACGTCCGCTTGATGAAAACGTGTTTCAAATCGATGTGTTTCCGTTCTGAGGAAATATCGGTAAAAACAAGGAACCCTTTGATACACTTTGACTGACAGAATTCTAACCATGTCTGGTTTTGTATGTATTGGCCACAGATGTATACAGATGGTTTACTCCGCAAAATCATTTGAATAAAAAGCAACTCTTGCTACGGCTCAATAAAGTGCAATTCAGGTTCCACCCGAACCCAGGTCTCAGGTGCAACCCAAAGAAACAGTAATGCTCACGAAGGAGGAGGCGGAGCGCGTGAGGGAGAGGCAAATTTCGCGCCCTCACGCCGCTAGCCGCCGCAGGAGGAGACGCCGTGGGCGTCGGGAATCTATTTCCGGGCGTAATGTTATGTTATTTATATTCAATATTGTCTTCTAACTAAAAAGAATCCCAAACAGGAAAACAGATCGAACTAAAAAATTAATTCAATAACTTTTTAAACAAAGAAAATTCTGTACAAACTCAACAGATTATTACAACATCACCAAGTCCCAAGTCACATTAACACTGGCATATAATATTTTTTGCCCGTGGCAACACAGATCCGTGACAACATCACCAATTCCCAAGAAACCTTGTTTTAACATTGGCATATAATATTTTTTGCTTGTGGCAACAGAGATCGGTGTCGGCTTCGCGTCGATATGCATATTTCATTACACGTTTACTCGGCATGTTTATTTTAGTATGCATTTTAACTTCACGTACTTCCGTAACGTGGCGCGGCGTAGTGTCAATGTAAAAACAGTGAGGGTGTGGTAGTAACGTGTAAATGTGCTACTATTTATAAAATACTTAATGGTTTATTTTTCTTTTAATTCTTAATATAGTTACCTACGTTTGTATTTTTTTGTACCTTTAAGTACTTCTAAAAGAGGTAATTTGGCACAAGGGAACACAGAACTGGTGAAGGACATGGGGTACCGTTTATCCCGAAATTCCTGCAGGATCGAGACTTATGCGAGTGAAACCGCGAGGTGCAGCTAGTAATATACATTTTGCCTTAATTTCATTGATAGTCGCGCCTAGCTATAATATAAATTACTGTATATGTTGGTGACGTCCAACCAGTCAGTCGCTCCATCTAAAAATACAGCTGTATCTGGTTAGACTGGAAGCCAACCCCAAAATACTTGGGTACTACAAAGGCTGGGCAAATGATAGGTTGGTGATGTCATAGTTATATATATTATAACTGTGTGTTATTGAAAGTATATCGTAATATGCCTAGCTATGATTTATATTAATATTGACTGTTGCCCGCGACCTCGTCTGCGATCCGGGATGGAAACTAGCCTGTTCCTTTTCCGGGTCACGGTCTACCCATGTGCCAAATTTCATCCAAATCCGTTCTGCAGTTTTAGCGTGAAACCGTAACAAACAAACTTACTTTCGCATTTATAATATCACTAGTACTTTGCCCGTGGCTTCGCTCCCGTGGTCTTTCCCACGGGACCCGTTATTTTTTCCGAGATAAAAATAGCCTATGTTACTCCCTGAAAACTAAGCTTTCTAATGGTAAAAGAATTTTTCAAATCGGTCCAGGAGTTTCGGACCCTATTCAATACAAACAAACAAACAATCAAATCTGTCCTCGTTATAATATTATTATAGATTACACATATAGAATAGAATAGAATATATTATAGCTTCGTCTATGATGGGCCTAATGAAATTTAACACACGTCCCAGTAATCAAGCTCTCAAATAATTCTCAAACAAAGGGATGTGGCTAAACAAAACACACAAGTATAATTTGGGGCGCACACTTAAGACAAGACTTGTACCTAACGCAAATATTTAAACGGCGCGGCGACGGCGGCGGCGTGTACAAATCTCGGTCTCTATGTGAACTTACGATTGTCGCGTCGCGTTTTAATAATAATTTATGATTCGCTCCGCACTTTCGTTCCGCTCTTTTATTTTGTGCTGTAGAATATTAAAATGAAGGTGGAAGGTGGTTGAAATAAAGCAGTTATTTTAGAAGCTATTGAGTTATAATCGTTTTTATTGGTAGCCATAGATTTATTTCGCGGTATTTTGCAGTATTGACTCGCCTTCTCTCTTAATCCATCCAAAGTTTGTATTAAAAACATTGCTTTTAACAATAAGACCACCCATAGTTTTACCCTATGTAAAATTTCTACATTTATGTCTGTAATTTTATGGTGTACATAATAAAGAGTTCCATTTTACCGAGCTCCACGACCTGGTCCCACCCTCACCCTGTTACTACTGGACTACTAGACGTACCGCAGGGTACCATCTGCACTTGGTTGATAACTCGTCCAGTCATACTCCTCCACTTTTATTATGCGCACAGCCAAAGTGTGGAACTCTGCTAGCGTCTGTGTTCCCTTCCACATATAACCCGTCTGACTTCAAGGCAAGAGTGAACAGGCATCTTCTGGGCACGCTCGTTCCATAATAGACACCATTCATCGCTTTCCATCTGGCGAGAACAGGGTTAGGAACAGGCTCATTCTGTAATAAAACTAGTGAAATTACCTATATTAAAATTTAAAAACCCCCGACACAAACATTTCCTTATTTCTCTTTCCTACTCCATCACCAGACCCTGTTCATCATCTATCTATAACTGTTCATCATCTATCTATAACCTATTCATTGAGACCATGAGCAATGAGCCCAAACACGATACCTGTGCTGTAAGTTTGTAAGGGAGTTGGGTATCCTGCGAATTCTAGGTGATGTGTAGCATCAGTTCAAGGTTACATAACAACAACAGGGGATATAGTAATGTTCTTCTAATATCATTGAAGTAACAGAATACCAAATTTAAAATCGATCAGACCTGTGGAAAACGCTCACATTCATTCATCAACTAGAAAGGAGCTGATAATCTTCAAACGGCTGAACCGATTTTGATAAAACATGTCTAAGAACCATTGCTAGAAAACCTGCTTTCAAATAAAAACACCGCATTCAAATTGGTTTACCCGTTTAAGAGCTACGGTGCCACAGACAGACACACACATATCGGCCAAACTTATAACGCAAAAAGAGGCGTCTCTTTTTGCGTCGGGTGTTAACAAATGGATTCCAACATAACTGTCGTTTCGTTTTTGGAAGCAATTTACCCTTGTGCACATAGTTTAAAGAATAGTACATACTGTGTCTATGTAGTTAACCTCGACTACATTGTACTCAAGACTGGGGGCATGTAAACAAGTTTCACTAGGTATTTTATAGCTTCGGCTGAAATACAAACACAACCTAGTTTAGGCTTGTTACCTGTGCCTAGTTAACGTGCTATTTTCCTATACAGCATGTATGAGAAAGGGGTGGTCAAAATTAAGAGGGAACAGGGCCTGCGAGGAATTTGAAAAATAGGTATTTGAAGGAACTATTGCCGTCGTCTTACCTCACGTCTGCCCCCGTAGAGCGCGATAGGGACAGCTGCAGCTCAGACCGATTATATAAAAAAAAATGGATGAGATCGACGTTTCGTATTTCCCTTTTTTCTCCTTGAAAACTGAGCCGATTCAATTATTTTTTTACATTAAAATTTTAAGAAAGAGTATGTCTATGTTCCTATCATTAACTTTTATGTTAAAAACTTTTCGAATTTGTCTGGTGGTCCTTCAATCAGGGCGGTAAAAATGGGGCATTTTTGTAATTTTTGGAGGGTCATATTTTCATTGCCAGTAAGTTGCTGAAAAAAGGAAATAACAGGGACGTGTCTGCAGCAAACTGATGATTGCTTAAGAGGCATTATTCAGGAAGAATAAAGGGGAATACATTTGTATGGAGAATCGCAGGCCCTGTTCCCTCTTAAGGGTGTGGTACAGATCATGAAACAACAACTTTCTCCATGGAAACAATATCGTAATCGCGAAATATTGGTCGTCCCATACATTTGGGTCGAGTAGTATTGAAGTTTTGTATGGGATGGCTGATTATTATTTCGCGATGACGATGTTAGTCCCATGGAGATAGTTATTCAGTTTGATAGTCTGTACCACACCCCTAATTCTGACCACAGGTTTCTGATACACGCTGTACTAGCGACCCATTCGATAGAAGAAAAGTAATAGCCTAAAGAACGGAGTTAGGTCGTTTCGCCTGCCATTTGCTTATGAGTAATTGCAGGCGTAACAACCCAGGACAAAGCAGCACAACCGACTTTTGATGTTTATTGCGTGTCAAGCCTTTACCTACGTAATTGCTTTTGTCTAAGTATCTTTTAGTACCTAAACGTAGAGGTAAACTGTCGTAAAAGTAGGTTTTCAAGTTAATTTTGTTCGGAATGGGTAATTAATTAGTTTAGTTTCTTGGTTAGTGAAGTCAAAGTCAAATAATTTATTTCAATTAGGCACAAAAAATGCACTTTTGAAAGTCAAAATTTACAAAAAAAAAAACTAGTCGCCCTTCGCAAGAGGTAGTTTTCGTATGGAGAAGAATGGGCAAGAAACTCCACCGTTACTCTTTTAAAATGTTTTCACAATATCTTGCATACATTAATTATATAATTATATGTGAAGACGATGCACCTAGAATAAGATTACTTTATCACGATAGGTAAAAAGAATGAAAAATGAAGGAATGACAGATAAATTAATTATGTGGAAAAGGAAAGAAGAATGAAAGAAAATGAAATTGCAGCAAGTCTTTGCAAATCTTAAGCTGAGAATCCTAGAGCAGACAATCTATATTGGGCTTATAAGTATTTTAGATCAGAACAAGACGGATAATGTACAGACGCCAGCAGGTCAAAAATTTTCCCAATCAACTTTGAACTTTATGTTTAAGAGATAAAGTTGAAAATCTATTAAAGAAATTTGACATATTGTAGTAGGTTGATGTGTCTGTACAATGAAGAATAAGACAAATTCACTTCCCCTCACTCTAGCATGTACCGAAAAGGAAGAAAAAACGGCACATTTTAGTTACACGTTTCAATATCACAATGACGTCAAACCATTTCCATTACATTAGATCCCATCACAAACAGAAAACATAAAAACGTTAACGCGGTCGTTTAAAAATGCGACGACAAATCGCCCATGTGCGCCAACGCTAATACAGATTACGACGTAAGACGTAAGATTTGAATGGATATTCCGTTTTACGTACACCGCACGTCAACGCGTACAAATATGAATAAGAATGTACTGGGATCCAGTATTTCTGGATATGGTTTTATTTCCATTATGCTCAAGAGAGCGATATCGCGAATGCTCTTCATTGCGTGTCACTGAATATTATTTGTGTTAAGGTGGCGGGAAAACAAAGCTAAGTTTCTGTGTCGTACGACCATTTGTTGCAAAGTACGAGTAGGTACGATTTTGATGGAAGATTCCATTGACATTATAAGTAAAAACGGCAAAAAATCATGTCTGTTGTATGGGAGCCCCCCTTAAATATTGATTTCATTCTGTTTTTAGTATTTGTTGTTATGAACTTCATTATTTTATAGGTATCGGTATTATTTCCGTTAGATTATAAACTGTTGAAAAATTGTGAACTGCAAACCATTTACACACTATAAAACTAACTTACATTCGTACGGCGTCCTCGTAACATAAGGTCCAGTTGTAAATCAGCGTCAGACACTTGATGTCTGGCATTTATGTTGAACTGGGCTTATTTGGCGCAGCCGGAGCCGTGAGGCACACAGTACTACTCGTATTTTAAGTTTATTTTTTCTGTTTTTTTTCGTTTTTGTGTGAATATTAACCTGATTCAAATAAATTTGAAGCAGCGATGGCCCAGTGGTGGCGGCCCCGACTTACAAACAGTAAGTCGGGGGTTCGAACCCAGACAGGCGCATTACTTTGTGTAGGGTAAGTCCAGGATAGCTGCCCCACTTTTTGATAGGAAGCCATAACTTATTAATTAACAATCTATTGGCAATACGTCTTTTGCATATGGTAACTTTGATCTTTAATCTATGATGGTACACCTTTTGTTTGTACATAAGTTTCATAGATTTTAAGGAAATTATGTCTTTTTGACCCTCTCAAAAGTAGGATAGATGCCTACCGTGAGGGATAGAAGACTCATAGTAAAAATGCGTCAAGGGATAGAAGCCTACCGTGAGGGATAGAAGACTCGCTGTATGAATGCTTCAATATTAGATGCTAATTGAAATAAAACAGACTAGTTTCAATGTAATCAGTTTGTATTCAATGTTTTAACATTAATTTGTGACATCTTTTATAATTATATAATCTAGAATTCTCCTATAAAATATTATTTTTTAAATTCTTGTGAAATAATGATCATCTTATACATCTAATTAACGCAATCTATATACTTACTTTTCAGAACTAACATAGATAATTGTATCAGTCTTATTCTTCTTCTTCTTCTTAATTCTTCTTAACTATTCTTCTCCTTATTATTTCTTAATCATTTTATGCCTAACAAATAGTATTAAGTTATAACTTAAGTTCAATCTGTGATGTAGGTACCTATCTAAGAGCGGCCGATTTAGTCAAAAACTAACTAAGGTTAACTGTTCCTTGTTATTTTTTGCAAATCGTCTTCTTAATGTCCGAGAGGGTATTCTGTAAGTTCTGGCTATTTATTTTACACATTTCTCATTTTTGGTAATTTCTTGAAAAGCCACGCCTGGTTTTCTTTTATATTTCCGAGGCATTTCTTCCACCTGCGATATGAAAACATTAATAGAAATAGTTAGGGATAGATGCCCCTAAGGGCATCTATGGCTACAGCAGATGGGGCAACTATACTTTTGGCACAGGATAGATGCCTTTTTAAATTAAAAATAAGATAAAAATAAATCTATAATTTAAAGCATTATTCTGTGTACTTTAAACTGTAATATCATCAGATCAATTTAAAAAAAATAGAATTTATAACTGTGTAAAAAGATATTCAATAGTAAGTACTTGCGATTATAATTTCAACGCTTGCTGAGGTCTCGCCGCGGATGATTTTTACACACACGGACGAATCGCGTGCTCGTATCTTCTACGGTTGTTGTGGCACTGGGGTCTCCGGGGGGGTGCTTCCTATTGTATAGTACGATTTTAGCCTACGATATTTCTAACATTGAGTATTCAAAGTCGTGGCACCTATCCCATTGGGGCACCTATCCTGGAATTACCCTAGTTTATTTCATCACCACTGCTCTCAAAACGGTGAAGGAAAACATCGTGAGGAAACCGGCAT
Source organism: Xanthia togata (assembly GCA_963853775.1). NCBI lineage: Eukaryota > Metazoa > Arthropoda > Insecta > Lepidoptera > Noctuidae > Xanthia > Xanthia togata. Next base: position 5,412,550 of record OY970798.1, on the reverse strand, counting down.
GTCCTAGAACCAAAAATTCGAAGACATGTGACATCTACCAATCCGAACTGGGCACGCGTGGTGGATTATAGCCCACTCCCTCTCATTGAGAGGAGGCCGTGTCCCTGCAGTGGGAACGTTGTAGGCTGATGATGATGATGAAATAAATTTATTTTCTTTCTTTATTTACAATTTAACGCATTATTTTTCGATGTAACGGAAATAATACCGATAGATTATAAACTAACGGCTCTCACAATCTTACGGATTTTAATTAAAAACCCAACCTGACTAACTTAACGTCATAGTTGGTTTTTTAACGACGCAGACTTAACTTCACTGAAATCTAAAATTACAGTTAGCGTGCTAGACCTAATTTAATAAAGTAACATAACAAATAAAAATTTAACATTGCAGACAATAATCGTGAACTGACGTTTGTACGCGTAATAACTGCCTTTTTAACGTTGCAACCTAAACGTTGACGCGTACTTTTATTCCGCCATTGTCATTTTATGTGACAGCCAATGGTGACAGCAGAAATGTTAGGAGTTATTACAGAGAAGTAATGTTCAACACGTTGCGTTTGTTGTATTGTCTTTGTACCCGTTGAGACACGGCGGGAACTGCACAGACGTAAGGCCCCGGTCACGACCACGGGTGAAGCGACTTGCGTCACGTGATGCGCGTGCGCATCACCTGTTTCTGGCCGTCGCTCTAAACTAGGGCTCGAATAACGGTATATTTTTAGAAACGGTTTCATCTTTTAAACCTAAAGAACTTTATTAAAACGTTTTTGAAGACGAACAAAATTCAAATCGGTCTCGGTTAATAAAACGTTTTTAACCATTTTTGGGTTGATCGATAGGAACTCGCAACACAACCCTAATCAATTCTACTTAAGCGGCAAGGGCATTGGAATCAATGATGTAATGAAATGAAGATAACGTATAATTTAACTTAACAAGTTCATGCTTGTCGGCGCACGCACCGTGCGCCGCTGCGTCCTGCGGAATAAACCGGTTTTTGAAAACGTTCTCATTTCGTTTTCGTTCCGAACAAAATGTTGTACAAAGAAGAACGAGAACTGTTAGAAACGTTTTAAAAACGATATTTTAATAAACGTTTCCGAGCCCTGCTCTAAACAACTTAACAACTTCATTGGTTTTATCCACAACCGCTGACGCAAGGCCCGTCAGATGCGTATATACGGGTACTTATAAGTGACAGCTGTCAAGAACTAACGGTAAAGGTCATACAATCACGTTTATGACTGTAAAGAGCGGCATGATTTGGTGGCATAGGCGGGCGGCAAAAAAATAGCTGTTCCATACATTTCGACCGCGTAGGTATTGCACTTTTCTATGAAACAACAGTTTTTTTTTTTTTAAACTCACGATAAATTTCTACTCTATGGGGTTTAGAATCATGAGCTGAATTCATGAATACAGTTTGCTTAGCGATGTCCCTGCCATCCTGTATGTTCGGGAAAAAGCCACGCAGCTTAACTCGACTGTGCCAAGCCGACCCGAACACGACTACGCGAGGATTCCGAACGAGGTTTGCCGATCGACACTAGCCGAATGAAATCCAAATATGTGTAGTAATTGCTTCGGGTCGGCTTTGCTGTCCAACAAATACTGCCAAATCGAATGTGTCAACTCGAACATGTGTGGAACGCCCCTTACACTTACGTAGGGACTAGTGACCACACCGCAGAAACACCTCATGCATTTGTGGTCCGTTTGAGTTTATAACTAGGTAGTTGAGCAGTTTTGTACTATGCGTGGGAGCACAACCACAAAAATATAGTCAGAATCTTTGTTTATATGACGCCTGTGATTCCCGAAGGGTTAGACAGAGGCGTACCTATGATAGGTATGGCATTTAGCCAGTTATGTATAAGTCCCATGTAAATAGGTGGCGAGCCTATTGCCATCAACCGGGAACGTATCCAGACTCCGGGCTGCTACTGAGAAGTTCAAGATTTAAAAACCCAAAACCTCTGGAATCGAACCCAGGAACTCGCGACTACTAGACCAACGAGACACGCAGTTTGTTATTAAAGGTACGCTACTCGGTCAATCTTCCATATAAATGTAGTAGGTATGGTGATTACTTGACTGTTTGCCGGTGTACGTTCAAAACAAAACAAAAAATAAATTGATAAAAAAAAAAAATGATTTTCTTTTTTTTTTATTGCTACAATCTGTCTGAATTTGTTTGTTCGTCCCTGTTAAGTACCATTTTTCAAGTAATAAATAAGCGTAGTTGCACACTAAACTCTCAACTGCACAATAAACGCAGCAATTTTTCATATTTCAATACCAATCCAATCCACCCACGTCACATCAACTTCATTCAAGAAAATAAAATACAAAAACGTTCAACTCCATTTATCTGTCGTTCAGATATTATATGAAGCGTGAACATAATAGTACAGACAGTAAAATAGCCTCTATAAACATTTAGTATTTTATTACGGTCTAGAAAATATACTAAAAGTTTGTAAAACATCAGATATCTCTATCTAATATCTACACTAACAAGAAATCTGAAGAGATTGTTTGGTTGGTTGTTTGTTTGAACGTGCTAATTAATTTCTGGAATTACGAAAAAAAAAAATCTGCATTTGATAGCCCAATTCTTGAGGAAGGTTATAGGCTATTAAACATCACGCTACAAGCCTCAGGAGCCGAGCAATAAAGGAAAGTCGGGCGGGCGATGCGATGCTACGTCGGGGAAACAAAAAAATTACATAAATTTCACATGGATGAAATCGCGCGCCGAAACTAGTTTTAAAAAAATGTCCACAATTTCATTACTACACTTTCAATTTATGACATGAACGGTCTATGAATTAACCATTGAACTTGTTTTTCTATCCACTAGTTTCATTTGATGCTGTAAAATATTGAAATTGTTTTTTTTATCATCAATCAATAAAAATGGTACAGCCCGATTCAAACTTAATGGCGGCTCGGAACATAAGGCGAGTCGCTGCGCAGTGACGAATTCATGGGTCAGCGGGGGTGAGGGGTGGGGTACTGCGCAGCGAGCAGCTAACTTCCGAGCCGCCATTAACTTTGAATCGAACTATATGAGTGAGTATCTTCCCTTGTCTATTCTTCTTCACCATCATCTGCCTAGTCTGAATACCAGTATTAACATGGAGCGACTGCCTATCTGACCTCCACAACCCATTTAGGTACTGGGTAATATGGTACCCATTGGTAAGACTGGTTACCAGACCCGTAGCGACTGTCAAACTTCCACGAACGACAGCCGGGACCAACGGCTTAACGTGGCTAACTTCATTTGTCTGTTCTTGTTATATTTATTTAATTATGTACACCCAACCCATAAGTAATCAAATAAACAGGAAACACAGGAAATGGGAACATAATATAGTTAGTTAGTTTTGATAATTCTGTTACTAGACGTCATCATTTTAGTCGGTCAAGGTCCTTTGTTCCTAACCCTGAAGGGACCTTCAGGATTGGGTTTTTTATTATATGTGTACAGGTCTTCTTTTTATTTTTTTATTTGAAAGCCGACCAAGTGCGAGCCGAACTTCACACGAAGGGACCACTGTACACTGTTTTTTGCTATAAAAAAAACGCCGAAAAGACACGTTTCTTGTATAGCAAAAAAAACACGATTCTTGTGTACCCCCTTTGATTTTAAACTTTATTTTATTTTTATTATTTACTAGTGGCCCGGCTCCTGCTTCTCACGGTTTTTACGATTTGCGTAACTTTAATACTAACGTTTTATACACATAAAACTTCCGGAATAAATTCTCTAAATGATCGTGAAAACCTCATTAAGATCTGTTGCGTGATTGAGAAGAACAACGCGGACATACAGACAAAAGCGAAAAGCGGCTTTGTTTAAAATATGTATAAATTGCTATAGCGACAATAGAAATACATAATCTGTAAACATTTCAACTTTCTACCATTACGGTTCATGAGATCCGTCCGTCTGTCTGCTGACAGACAGACGGACGGACGGACGGACAGCGAAGACTTCGTATATCTAGATACTGAAAAACTACGGGTAGAAAACCAAACGAAGCCTAGCAAGTACTTGCTGCAAGTGTGTGCTTGCAGCAAGTACTTGCTAGGCTTCGTTTATATACACCTACAGAACTCATCATAAAAAAAACAATAAATCATTTTATTTCTCGCCAGTCCCAGCCCACATGTCCTAGTTGTTTCACTAACTTTCTGTGAAACTATAAACTGAAACAATGTACGTATTTACCTACACAGAACGTTAATTTTAAATGCCATTATGAAATACGATGATTCATTGGACTGAGACTGGGAATACGATGGATTTAGAATGGTATTAGGATGTTCAGTACCCTAATTGCGTAATACACGATCAATCGGAATCGGAATAGTTTTGAAACAAATTGCTAATCTATTGCTTCATAAGTTCGAAAATAAAATCTGCTCGACAACGTAAATAACGCAATGTATGTTAATGAACTGTCAAAATTAAACAAATTTGTTGTAACTGTTTACGATAATGTGTTGCGTAATTAGATAACAGAACTAACTACATTCGCGACAATCTAAGAAGTGCGATTTTATCGTATTTGTACGTGTAACAAAACGATATGCCTCGAGAATCAGTTTTAAGCAACGTATCGACGATCATTATACAAACACTCTAAGTATGATAAATCGATATGTCTCTAGAATCGGTTTTTAAAGCAACCGATTTTTTTTCCATCACTACACAAAGTATTTTATAGCTGTCAAATCGGACTTGTTGGATTGTCGCGAGTTTAGACGATTTATTTGGAGAAGGGAAGTGACTTTTCATTTTAGCATTTAATTTATTATCGTGTCACCCAGTAACTGGGTTGTCGAGGTCAGATAAGCAGTCACCCCATGTAAAATTCAGCTACATCCGGTTAGACTGGAAGCCGACTCCAACATAGTTGGGAAAAGTCTAAGCAAGTGATGATGATGATAATCTATATTCGGTTGGTTCAAAGGTTTCAATGACAATGCAATGTTTACGGCACTTTAGCCGGGCCGAGGCAGCGGCACTATTATGCCACAATATTTACGGCACTTTAGCCGGGCCGTGGCAGTGGCACTATTATGCCACAATGTTTACGGCACTTTAGCCAGGCCGAGACAAACTCAAACTCTCAAACTCATACTCAAACTCAAAGCATTTATTTCAATTAAACCATTTACAGGCACTTTTGAATTGGCAGTGCTTATACACTGCCTTTATTATATTGGTATGGAAGTACGGTATGGATTATCATTAGAACAATTTACTATCGTATTGCTAAACCATGACACATAGCATACGGAAATACCACGATCAGCAAACCAATAAAAACAGAACAGAGCTACATTATTCCTTTATTTCAAATCGATCTCCATACAGTAGTTAGTTATAAATTAATTGCTACTTGGTCAAATGAGTGGGCATTAATCATATAATTTGAGATTAGACTGACTGATTCATGTGTAGTCTACGGCGGAGAGATAAAGGGTACTGTCTAAAATAGTTTAATAGCCATTACTGTGGCAAATCGATTTTATACATAATTTTTATTTATTTTATTTTATACATAATTCTAGTTCATATGACACACTCACATGTAAATTCTAAACAGATAAAAACCCAAAATAAAATTGTTATTACCTAATTAGATTTAAATATTCAACAACTCATAAAAAAAAGACTAAAAATTTAAAAAATGTCAGAATCATAAAAATAAAAATGTGAAATTATGTCAGTGTTATTGGTTTTTGATATTGATGTATTGGTAGCAGTTTTAGATATTTAGATTAAATATTAGATTAGCTTAGCTTTTTCAATTAATGACGAACAAAAATTTGTGGCGATTCTATTTAGTAAAAATCTTAAATTTATTAATAGTGAAAAAATGAATCTAACATTTTTAAGACAGACAACGCACAGCCTTAACCGCTGAGTCTAAAAAAGCATTCATTTTGCACAGGTTTTCCATAAACCGAAAGTGACTAAGAAGTAACTAAGGATATTTTGTTGAAAATTCATCCTTCACGCCGGTAGGTTCACCGCGAAACCATAGCCGCGAAACTGCAGTAGTTCAATTTAACTGGCTCGCGTCATGTTCTGCTACCCGAGTTCTGCTACTCGAATATCGAGTAGCGGAACATGACGCGAGCCAGTTGAATTGAACTACTGCGGTTTCGCTGCTATGGTTTCGCGGCGGAGCTGTGCTACTGGCGTCAAAGGGGTTAAATAGGGAAGTTCGTCAATTTTGCCAATGGGAAATCTCATCGGGCACCTGGCTTGTCATAAAACAAAATAAGCCAAACTTCAGTTAGATTCAATTTTATCAAATTGTTACATTCAATAAATACATAGAAGAACACATACTCCACGCAATTCTTTATTCTCGACCCGATAAAAAATGAATTCAGTCGAGTACCCAGAATGACACGTGTTTTTAGCATAACGAAGACAATTTATCCGTTTTGAATAGGTACATAAGTGTTACTGGGTTTTTCCATCTGGAATTTCTCAGTAGCAGTCCGGAGTCTGGATTTGTGCCCGGTTGGTGGCAATAGGCTCGCCCCCTATTATATGGGACTTAAACGTAACTGGCCAATTGTGGGTGTACCATAGGTGCACTTCTGTCTAACCTTTTAAGGAATATAGGCGTGATGTTATATTATGCAATATTTTAAATACATCCTACCTTTATGCAAACCGTGCAAAACTACAATACAGCTTAATTTATGTAAGAGCCATTTTGTATACGACACATCTGCGAAAACATTTTATTGTCAATCTATTATTATATTAAAATTTTAAAAACCATCGACACAAACATTTCCTCATTTCTCTTTCAAACTCCATCATCAGATCCTGTTTATCATATAACTATAACCTATTCATTGAGCCCATTCCAATGAGCCCAAACACGATACCTGTGCTGTAAGTTGGTAAGGGAGTTGGGTATCCCGCAAATTCTAGGTGATGCTGCAGCATCAGTTCAAGGTTACAATGTTGTTTTAATGTCAAGAAGGAAGACGCTCACATCCATTCATCTACTAGAAAAGAGCTGATAATCTTCAAACGGTTGAACCGATTCGCTAGAAAACCTGCTTTCAAATAATAATAAAAAACCGGCCAAGTGCGAGTCGGACTCGCGCACGAAGGGTTCCGTACCATTATCTATAAAAACGGCAACTATCACGGTTCATGAGATACAGCCTGGTGACAGACGGATGGACGGACAGCGAAGTCTTAGTCTATTACTAAGACTTTTTCGACGGTTCCGTTTTTACCCTTTGGGTACGGAACCCTAAAAACGCATTCAAATCGGTTCACCCGTTTAAGAGTTAAGATGCCACAGACAGACATAGCGGTCAAACTTAAAACTCCCTTCTTTTGCGTCGGGGGTTAAAAATTACCCATTGCTTTCCATTATAAACCTCTGTGATTTTTACTAATATGTTTGTGAATTGATTGATTTAATTTTTTTTTTTTCCTAATACTCTAGTAGATGAACATTATTTTCCTCTATAAATGATGGTGTCTATAAATCACTCACACGTAGGAAAACTTTTATCTTTTAAGAACAATGAAGTTTGTTTTTCATAAAACGCAAAGAAATGTAAATTTTAGCCATTTTCATGTGAATGTACACCTCAATTATTGTATGCAGATTTATTCCCATAATCTTCGGACGCTACTCAAAAGAACTCGTGTTATAAACTCAAATCACTAGCATTAGCGGTCCGTACACGACGTCACTTACTAACGCGTTACTAAATATATAGTTTGTGATTGGTTGCACCGTGTGCCGTTCTGGCTACTCATTGGCCCTTTGAGTTCATCATCAGCCTAAAGATCTCCACTGCTGGACATAGGCCTCAATTGCACGCCATTGAGCTCGATTCTGGGTAACTCTACAAGCCACCTGCGATGATCGTAGTTCCACCTAGCCTGAGGGCGTCCTACCTTACGTTTGCCGATTCGCGGACTCCCTTCAAGAACATGTCTACCTCAACAGTCATAGGCTCTACGGCTAACATGGCCGGGCTATTGCCCCTTCAGCTTGCTTATCCTGTGAGCGATGTCGACCACTTTGGTTCTCTACCGGATCACCCAGTTCCGGATTCTCGCCCTCAGAGAGATTCCAAGCATAGCTCGCTGAGCGACTTTGAATCATCATTTGAGTTAGTTACACGTTACTTTTGAGTAGCATCGAGGACGATGGGCCTTCCATAAATACTCTCTAGTTGATTGGTCCATTGCACTAACCAGTGACTGAAATAACTTTACATTAAGCGCATTCAGCAATTAATTCTCCACACTTCCGATTCTGCAAACTCGTAAACTAAAATTGTAAATCAATCGGCTCAGCTAAATATTTACTTTTACACACATGTTCCAATAAGAAAATGTTAAACTGCCATTAAATATTTAACGATCATTAGTAGGTAGGTACAACTTCATCCAGTAGAATAAATATTTCTTTCTTCTTTCATATTTTTTTCTTTCTTTTGTTTCTTAAAATCATTAGGCTCTAAATATATAGTCTAGTTTATTTATTTATTTTATTTTACAGTTTTTGGAAAACTTACAGCTAGACACTTTTGCACGAATGAGAGTAACAAAATAAGGCCAATTAAAAGTTTTCACGGTTATAAGTGAACATAAACAAAAAGTATTTGAGAAGGTAGACAGTTGAGTAAAGACAGTATCTTATACGTTTCAAACAGCGCAAACTGTTAGCAATTAATTTACGTGATCAAAAATGAAATTACATATAATCTTTTTTAATTTAGAGATACCAGTATTGAAAACGTCGATGTCGACGTCCCGGCAGAAAAAGTAAAAAAAGTGCTGTATCTAGAGTTCTTTTAGACCTGAAGAGCAAAACGCTCAAATTCTATCAAATTATGTATATTTAGAAATGTAATGACGGTTTTTTTCCGTAGCTTTTTAGAAGTTAAAAGCAAAAATCTGAGAGAAGTCCGAAAATTTCGAGGTTTTTCGAGCACCACGCAGATAGCACAGGTCTTTCGTAGCTGCAAACTTGGTATTACACTACTGGTATCTATCCTAACAAAATCCTAAAAAACCAGCTAGGTGCGAGTCGGACTCGCGCACGAAGGGTTCCGTACCATTATGTATAAAAACGGCAAAAAAATCTTGTCTGTTGTATGGGAGCCCTCCTTAAATATTTATTTATTATTTATTTATTTTTAATATTTTACTCTGTTTTTTGTATTGTTTGTTATAGCGGCAACAGGAATACATCATCTGTGAAAATTTCAACTACTTATCTAACTATCACGGTTCATGAGATACAGCCTGGTGACAGATGGACAGCGGAGTCTTAGTACTAGGGTCCCGTTTTACCCTTCGGGTACGGTTTGTGTCTACGGTAACGCCCTATTATGCCTTTTAATTTGCTTGCAACAACCAACTTGCACTGTGGACATATATATCAAATATATTTATATCAAATCTTTCATTTCTGCGCCAGTAGAATTGAATCATTTTGTTTGATCCTTGTAATAATAGAACAACAAATTCAGAAGGCTTTTCAAAATTATTTCAACACCGACCTACGCTTTTGCCATAAAGGATAATGAAGGACCAAGTTACATTACATAAAGGTGTTTTCCTGAATGCAGTAATGAACTAATTTGTCTCGGGTATAATGGACCCAAATCTAGTCCCGGATGCCAAATGGAGCAACAATGGAGTAGATTATGTTAACTTGAGAATACTGTTGCGGACGTGTGAGGAAAATTTGTGGACGCTCGTTGCGTGCAAGAGGCGCTTGAGATGAATTTGCTTACTGTTAGGTAGACGTAAATGTAGGGCGTTAAGCAAATCTTCAGGGTTGGTATCTTTTTAGTATTTTATAACTTCTTGTTTGATGTGCTAGAAAGTATAATTATGAATTATACGTACCTCAATGTAGATTGAACATATTTGGGAGCATGTATTCACATGTCACATAATTATTACATGTATGTATAACTTATTATTAAGTTACTTAACAAGTTGAAGGTACTTCCCATCCCTATGTTCAAGAAAAATCTGACAAGTTGGTTATTGGATAATTTGCTTTTATGAAATTGGCAATTATAAGGAATATTGTAAAAAAGAAGATGACATGTAATTATTTTTGACATTGATTTTAATGTCACTATTACCTAATTATAATTTATAATGTACTTATTGTAAATAAATAATCTTAAAATTAATTCTACTTAGTTATGTTTGATAACATGTTTAATAACATTTGAATATTTGTACACCGTATGTTGTGGTCGAATGTATATGTCGTAGGATGATATTTTGATAATTTTAATTTTCGCGAAAACACTTTGCGAAAACACGGATAATTAGATACTGGTGAAAACATTTCTGCAGGAAATTTGGAAGTAGCGCTCACCGGCCGCTCTCGCGGCATCGCTCGCTTGGCTCGCGCGCGGTTGGTCTCAGCCTGCGACTATAAAATTAGACAATGTTGAAAACATTTCTGTGACAGATTCGTAATTTTTAACTAGTTGAAATAGATTAGGTTAGGTTAGAACTGTGACCAACCACGCGCAAGCCGAGCGAGCGGTGCTGCGGCAGCGGCCGGTAAACCCTACTTCTACTTAGGTAATAGTTACATTAAAATAAATGTCAAAATTAATGAGTTACATAACATCTTCGATTTTTAAAATTCGAATTATCAAAACATCCTACGACATATAGACCTTAAAAAACATTAACACCATACTATGTAAAACTAAATTCTTAAAAATAAATAAATTTTGAATCCGATTCCGATTTTGAAAGTAACTTTTAAAGCCGTTGGTGGTTTGTTCCAGACAGTTTGTCAAACAGATCAGAGGGGCAATTTCCGTATTTTTAAGAACGGTCGCGTCATTCTAATCCCAATCTCAAACTGTCAAAACATTTTTGACGTTTTTGACATTGATTGTTGCTGAGATAAGATTGCGAATTCAATTTAAACGTTTTTTAATATAATAACGACTTTCTGAAGCTTAATTTCTGCGAAAGATTCCTTGTAATATGTACCTTAGCACTGCCTTTACATTATAGCATGATTGCATTTGTACAGTACAATACGTTCAAGTAACCTACTTACAAACACACATAAACAAACAAAAACAGACTAATATAACAACGCTACAAAAACGTTAACATTTCGTTTGCGTAAAAACTAAAAAAAAGCGACTGGAATAGAGCAAAGCGCTCATTAACCCCTAGCTTGCAGGGCAAGCAGTCGAGCCTCCTCAATGGAGGGTTAAAGAGGGCAGAGGAAGCGAAAATATTACGCTAACCAACCCAGTTGCATTGTGTTTCTGTGTGCACTTTTGAGGGTTAACTTGTGGAGCGCGCTGTCGTGGATTTATTGTTGTTGGTTGAATTAAGGGAACGGGTTAAAATATATAAAGTTGCTTGTGTTTTTTATTTTCTGTTTTAGTTATTAGGTTGTGGAATTTTGTGCACATTTGTAGAACATTAGTCGCACAGTGTCCTAAAATACAAGCCACGATGTTCAACTAAGGTGCTGAACATGTAGTTTCAAAATTCTCTTCTTTGTAATCAGATCCATCTGGGGAAATATCATGAAATATTTAGCTTTATTTTGCTGTTTTCGCTAGTTAAATAAGATGTGGGCGTACTACTTTAGGTACACCTCTGCCTAACCCTTCGGGGAATATAGGTGTAATGGTATATTTGTGTGTATTTTTTTACTTCCATTATAATAATTACTGGTGTATCATTTAGAACATAATGACACTGTTATACGTAGGTAAGTAAAAGGTATACGAGATCCACAAAGAAAACCCGACGCCCAAAATAACTTGAAATAACCAATGATATTATAAGTGAAAAGAGGTAGATAGGTTATAAACGTTCCGTAAGTGGCACGTCAAAAGTTGGCTAATTAGCCACATTTTCTTCGTTTTGTCTCTTTTTCGCTCCCGAAAATTACGACATGCCATCCTACTTCCACGTGTCATATAATAGTGTGACATAGTGCCGTTTTTGAAGATCGAATGTTAGGTAGGTAACCTATCTACGTCTTTTTACTTCTAATATCATTGGAAATAACCCACTAATTACTGAAAAAACTTCTGACTACTCAACGCCTTTGAAAGTGTTTGTCAGACAGAAAAAATAAATAAAGCTAAAATTCTAAGCTCTTACAAAATTGTATGTGGAAAATTTTAGAAAATAAAATCAGGCTCGTTAACTAGAAGCAGTGGAGCGAGAACTAACGTACCGAATGGACTCTTAGGCTAGCAAGGGGTGGGCAGGAATAGAGGCTCTTGAAGAGGCCAAAGGACATGATGTAGTTTTTTTTTGCTTGTTTTTCATTTGAAATTTTGTACGTATATATTAAGATTACCGGAGGTTCTTGTTTACGATGGGTGGAATAGTATAATATGTCTTTCTATATATTATAGAAAGTCGTGTTAGTTAGACTATTTATACGGCTGGACCATTTCGCTAATTCTTTTTTTGTTGTGTTTGTGATTGTCAGGAGAAGGTTTTAAGTAGGGTAGGTATTTGCGGTAGGGTAGGTAGGGTAGGGTAGGTAGGGTAGGTAGGTAGGTAGGTAGGTGCGCCGTAGATAAGTACTTAGTGCTACCCGTGTGAAGCCGGGGTGGGCAGCTAGTATATATATATATAATGTAACCACGTTCTGGTAAACGGCTCTAACGATTTCGAGGAAAGTTGCAATATAGGCGTTTACAGGGGCGAAAAATAAATCTAGCTAGGTCTCATATCTGGGAAAATTCGTTTTCTCCGTATTTTCACCCGAGCAGAGATCGGTCGCCCAAACTTTAAAACAAGATGGCTACCTTACTATAATGACATGGCATGGCACTTACCACACGAAAAGAAAAAGAAGCATGGAATTAGTAAATACCTACTACCATGGCGGCATGGAATTCGTATGAATAATATACTATTAAATGAGCATTCTCTATTTTCACCCGAGCACAGCTCGGTCGACCAGGTACTAAAAGATGATATGGCTAGAAAGAGTGTGACTACCGATATGACGCCTGATAGAGAAGTATGGAAGAAAAACACATGTTGCACCGACCACAAATAAATTGGGATAAGGGTAGGCGAATGACTATTTAATAACTCGCCATTCAAAATGGCGTTTGTGGTTCTAGTTTCAAAGAGCTGTCAATGTCACATTTTTTGACATTGACAGCTCTTTGAAACTAGAAAGCTTTTCAGAGCTACAAAAATCTTTTGGCTCTTGAATGAAATTTACAATGGGGCGTTGTTGGTAGACATTTGTGAAGTTGTTTGGTGGAATTGTATTTAAAAATCGGTCAAGTGCGTGTCGGACCATGAACAATGAAGGGTTCCGTAGTTGAATGAAATTATCCGAAAAACAAAAAATGAAAAAGAATTTTTTTTCTCCCATACGTCACGGTCAATTCTACAACTGCAGTTTATAATAGAAAAAAAAATAAACAATATAATATTTTTTGATAGAACTACAATTGAACGATTTTCAGACATTTTCGTTTATTTGTGCCGTGAGACCTTGCTTCTTGCTAAATTTTATGATGCTAGGTCAACGGAAAGTACTCTAAAGGTTTTGATTTATTTGCGAGTATCAAAATAGGTCGCATAAATGGCCATGTTTTTTGTTGCGTTGACTTAGAAGCTTCATGTTTTTCAGCTCCATGGGACTGTAGAACTACGTATTTGATATTCATTTCAACTTCCTCCACGCGTTCCTGAGAAAAAGGGTCTTGACAGACAGACGGACGGACAACGAAAAGCTCAAAAGTCAACGAAGACAACGAAGTGATCCTTCACTTCGTTGTCTTCGTTGACTTTTGAAGTACGGAACCCTAAAAACAGAATGGCGGCGTTAGTTACTTTTTTTTTCCTATACTTACTCAAATTGAAAATTAATTGAGGCAGCCCTCACATTAAATATTTATTCATTCAAATAAGTTCCCATTTGTGTATATATTAATAATTGGATTTTTTCGCGTGCACAAGGCCACTGATCGCCACATAAACTTCAGAAATAATCCATCCCTCTTCATCGGCAGTCATCGGAGATATTCGGAGCACTTTACTTAAGCACGTACACGCTCGCAAACACGAATACCCGTCATGGAATCAATTACGGTTATCGAATTGTCGTTGAATACTTTGACCTTTTGTGGATAACCTATAACAGGTGACAGCTAACCTTTTCTTTCTGTCAATTTTCTCCAATTGTTTTTTTTTTGTGCGATTAGTGACTAACCCGCCTGGTGACTTGGCTTCACATGCTGTCGAGAAATATGTCTCAGGCAGGTTTCAAGTGATAATTATACAATACGCACATGAATCCAAAAAGCCAAAGGCCTTAGGTTCGTATACGTAGTATGTTAGTTAATCTGCAGATAATAGGTAACTGGTACTACTAATTTACGTAAAGGCTTTTTTTATTTATGGGTCCAATTTGAGTAATAGGGATATTAACCAAATTTTTTTTGTCCGTCAGATAGATTATTAAAAAATATTGGACACGTAATATTGGACTGCCTCATTGGTCTAGAGTGGTCGCAAGCGGTACTGCTGAGCATGAGGTCTTGGGTTCGATTCCCGGGTCGGGCAAAGTGTTATTGGGTTTTTCTATCTGGAATTTCTCAGTAGCAGCCCGGGGTCTGGATTTGTGCCCGGTTAATGGCAATAAGCTCGCCCCCTATTACATGGGATTTAAACATAACTGGCGAAATGTGGGTGTACCTACTACAGGTACACCTCTGCCCAACCCTTCGGGGAAACAAGGCGTGATGTTATGTGTGTTATGTTATTGGACGCGTATTTTTTTCTTTTTTTACGTAATTCAGAGATTACGGCGATACATAGAGTTAAAATGTAGCATGACGTCATTAACAGTTAGGTACAGATAGTGCAATCCACGACGACGCGCCCCACTCCGGGATTACTGTACTGTAAGCTGTACTTTAGTACGGAGCGGAGCGGAGTGGGGCGCGTCTCAGTGGATTGCACTATCTATACCTATATACTAATGCATCTGTTTGTGAATAAGGTGTAAGATGGGCACTACTAGAGTATCAATAGGCCTTTTTTCCTGCAGGATATTATTGTTTCTTAAATGATATTGTAGCGGTTACACCGCCACATACGAACTACGCATCAAAGACATGACGTTACACAAATCCTGCATCGCTCAATTAGAGTTTACCGCGCGAAGGATATATAAACACCCGTCTGGTCGGAGGATCCTCCCTTTTCTATGGTGGATGAGTGAACTTTACACCCTGTTCCTCATGCCCCTAAAATATTTTTACAAGTGATTATAATTCTAATTTAGAAGTTTGAATCGAAAGTTTAATGTGAAGAGAGGGATTGAATTACAATTTAATTTTCTCAACTGACAGTCCAGCCATACTAGGAATTTATTTCTGACTCATCCCAATTTTTTCTCCTAAATACCCTAAATCATGCGCAAGCGTTGACAGCCACCGTTAGTAATAAAATGTAATGAAAACAACTTTTGATGTACGACATCATAACTGAGATAGTTCAAATGCGTCACATAAGATTTATTTGCAGTTTTAACGTCTCGACTCACAGTTACTGTTAGACAGTAAATCAACTTTGTATCGCCTTTGTAATGCTTAGTTTTGAAACGTGTCCGTATGATAGGTAGTTTGAGATTGCTGTTTGAAACTTGACAGGTGTTAAGTTTTCGCTTTTAGTGTTGGCTAGGAATATGAGATATTGTTCAGCAATTTTTGTTTACCCTAATTTTTGTGTAAACCCTAAAACGGCACGTGTATAAAATAATGAAAAAACTATTCTCGGAAAACTAAAAACTCGTTTCTTTCTGTTTAACTTTGAACTGTGTATATAAATTCTAGTTTAAGTCTATAGGATCACTGAGCTAAAATAAATGTAAATCTTGGAAATGAGATGTGCACTGGCTTGTAGAAATGGAACATTTAATGTGTCATGCCTCATAGCTACCTCAATTGAAAATATCTAATGAAGATGTTTGAGAGTATAACATTTAAAGATGATGGATGAATGTGTTAGTGCTGTAATTTTCAGTGTCGGAAATCCCCAAAAAATACCTACAATATAAGTCAATACTTTAATACTACCTTTAGCAACCGATAAAGCCATATTATAACTTATCAAAACGAGAACTAAATCGAAAATATTTCGTTTTATTTTTAAAAATTATTTATTTAATGTAATTATAAAACAGATGTTAGTTAATTCTAAACTCGCCAAACTGTTACGTTTCATGGCGAGAGGCGCTCTTTCACAAAACAATGAACCACCTTACGTATACACATCAGCAGGTCAGCCTACTACAAACTGTCAAATTTTCACATCCATGCCTTCTAGTGATCATTATCATCATTTCAGCAGAAAGACGTCCACTGTTGGACATGGCCTCTCCCAAGCAACACCACTGCGACCGATTATGTGCTTCTCGCATCCAGTTGATTTCTGCGACCTTCACATGGACTTCTAGTTAAAACTATTAATTTCCCTACTTTGAAATATTATTATCGTGTTGTAAAAAAAAAAGTAGAAGTTTTCGAAAAAGTCCCAAGAAGTGTGAAATTTACATTTTTATTTGTAAAATCAGTCCAGTCTAACCGGATTCAGCTAAATACCAGTATTTTACATAGAGTGACTGCCTATCTGACCTCCACAACCCAGTTACTGGGTAACACAATACCCCTTGGTAAGACTGGTTGTCAGACTTTTGGGCTTCTGACGACCCGCAACGACTCTCTAAGACCTACGAATGACAGATTTATTTGTAAAAAAAAATCGCTTTGCTTTTTTATTTCTCTTATTATTTATTACAAATGTAGTTAGGTAACTCTGTAATCGGCATTTTGTTTTTGTTAAGTTTTCGTTTTCATTTGCCAATGTCGCAACCACAGATTACGTAATGTCACAACAGTAATTACGCAATATTTTCTTTGGTCCAAGGCCTTGACGTCAACCTATGAACAACATTCCCAAACGTTTTTTGGTTTGTTGAATACGAGGCTTTTGGCTGCTTTTGCACTTTTTTTTAATGTGCGTTTTGTTTGTGCAGAATAAACATATTTTCTTTATTTCTTCTTATTTTTTCTTTCTTTCCATAAAATGCTTTTCCTTTACTAAAACAACATAATAATTCAATTTCATCTCAGTTTGCTCACCGTATTTCTCCAGACATTTACATAAATAGTGTTGAGACAGATTTTCACAATAGCACCTTTTGAGAACAAAACTTAGATGCAGCTTTGTGAATATTATTAATGGCATTGTCTTTTGTTACAGGTAAAGGGATTTTGACTTCGCAGTCAGAAGTTTATTTCGTGTACCTGGAATTTTGAAAAGTGGATGAGGTTGGTACTGAATTGAATATAATAAAATAAATAAATATTGAGCGGTGAGGGATTACAAATTTGCTGTAATTTAGGGTACCTAAATAACCTGTACCTATATTCAATTGAAGAAGAAAACAGTATTATGCATGAATTTTGCTTAATCTGAAAACCATGAATTACATTATTATGTGGAAATGTAAGCACTTGTTATTTGATCATTTCAGACATTAGTAGGTGCGTTTTAACATAATTTAATATATTTTAAGTATACGGTCTCTACTTACCTAACCAGAGACTATTGTCTATTTTGACTTTATGGTGTAGTAAACTAATGTCTGATTTATTGTCCGGGACAGGCCTATGTCTAGCCGTGAACTGCGATAGACTGAGTCGATTGAAACTGATATGTAAAACAGATCCTGGCAGAACTATGCAGCATTTCAGTTTATTTCTTTGTATACTTGCTACACCTACTTAGGGGAAGACTTTTAGGTATGAGGAACAGGGTGTAAAGTTCACTCATCAAAAAAAGTTAGGATCTTCTGACCAGACGGGTGTTGTGTCTGGTGGGCAACTGCCCGACGATTGATGTCGGAAAGTTATATATATGCCGATCGCGCGGTAAATTCCGCTTGCGCGATGCAGGATTTGTGTGACGTCAGGTCTTTGATGCGTAGTTCGTATGTGGCGGTGAAAATACCGCCACAGACCAAAGACATGATGATTGGACTGTGTGAAAGATGATATGGCAAAAAAGGGGGGTCTACCGAGATTATAACTAATAGAGAGATATGGAAGAAAAAGACATGTTGTGCCGACTACAAATAAATTGGGGTAGGGGCAGGAGAATGATGGATGATGACTTGCTACACCTACATTTGGACTCCTACACATAACTCAACAAACTCATAAGCAAAACTTGATTTCCCTCCTTTGACACGTAAAGTTGGAGATTCTTATCCTCCATCACACAATCTAAGATCAAAATGTGTAGCGAGATATCTGCGAGAAACTTCCAGTGGCTTCGTGCGGTGTATCAGTCTGAAAAGTTAGACCTGACTTCAGACTTAACCGCAGACTTATTCACTACGCGAAATCTATTTCGTTACTAAAAGGCTGTATTTAGTTGTGTTGCTGTTTTTTTTGGCTCAATGGCTAGATTTATTTAAAAGCGAAAGAAGCTTTTTTATCTTTTTAGTTGTGGTATGGGCTAGCTCTTGACATTGATCTCACCTGATGGAAAGTGATGGATGAGGTCTATACAGGAACGAGCGTGCCCAGAAGATGCCTGTTCACTCTTGCTTTGATTAAGGCCGATGGGTTATAAGTAGAAAGGAACACAGACGCTGGCTATATTACTTCAGGAGCATCAATTGCACGAGTCATAATGCGAGGCATTAGAGAGTGCTTTGCGATCGGAAAATTAGTTTTGCCTCCTTTCTGCAACTGTTTTTATTGTTACAGTCCTGCTAATATACAGAACCTACTTAATTTATATACTATTGTATAGATAATTTAAGGTATAAGATATAGATGGGTTAAGCAATGCTTGCCGGGGTTGGTCTGTGGATGGGTTACCATCTTTACATAACGAGACTCCTCCGTGCCTCGGAAAGCACGTTAAACCGTTGGTCCCGGCTGTCATTCGTGGATCTTTGACAGTCGTTACGGGTCGTCAGAAGCCCGAAAATCTGACAACCAGTTTTACCAAGGGGTATCGTATTACCCAGTTACTGGGTTGTGGAGGTCAGATAAGCAGTCGCTTCATGTAAAATACTAGTATTCAACTGCATCCGGTTAGACTGGAAGCCGACCCCAATATAGTTGGGAAAAGGTTAGGCAGATTGATTGATAGATAATTTAATGGAGGTTAATTCTGTCAAAAAAATATTGAATGCAGCTGAAACGAAAAAAACATCAAAATAGTTTTGAAAAAAATCCCGTCAATCAAGTATGAAACCTGAAAACATTGTAGCTTGCGATACAATCTATTAATTGAGTTTTATTTATAGATTCGTTTCAACCATAGGAGGAACCTTATTGAAAATAGCTCTTTTATTCAAAGTAGTTTAATTATAATTAATAAAAAACCTGTATCTAATATATTTCCAACTTCGACCCTCTTCCGTTGCCTAACAACCAACAAAGCCTAAATAGTCGATGACAGTATGTAAAGATTGCGAGGTGAGTTTTTTTTTTTTTTTTTTTCATGTGTTGGAGCGTGGAAGTCTGGCATCGCTCAAAACAGGTTTTGTTCGTTTCGAATGATGTCTAGATTTATCGTGCGCCTGTCTCAGTTAATTGTCGATTTGAATTTGTTTTGTTGTCTAGCAAATTGCAATTATATTTAATAACTAGGATCTAACTATTTTAAATTATTAATTATTGTTACTATATTACACAAATTTATTTTATTTAAGTATACATACACACGTTGCGGTATAAAACTGATTTACAACCGTCACCTCACACTTCGGGTTCAGTTGAAAACCAGCGTCAGGCACTAGTTGTCTGGCATATATGCTGAACTGGGCCTATTTGGCGTAGCCGCGAGGCACACATTCCTGCTGGTATCATGCAACGCAGTTTTTACACTTTTTATTTTGTATTCTTTCCTTTTATCTTATTTTTTTTTCTCTTTCTACTTGTGTGCCTTTGCTTGTTGTGCCAAATAAATGTATTTTCTTTCTTTCTTTTTTTCTTTTACCCATTATTGATGGATAAAATTTTTGAATGCGAACGTTGTGAGGCGTGTATTTTTGGATTTTCCAAATATTATTAAACTACTATTTAGTTTCATACATTTCATTGGTTTGATTCCCGGGTCGGGCAAAGTGTTATTGGGTTTTTCTATCGGGAATTTCTCAGTAGTAGCCCGGAGTCTGGATTTGTGCCCGGTTGATGGCAATAGGCTCGCCCCCTATTACATGGGACTTAAAAAATAACTGGCGAAATGTGGGTGTACCTACTACAGGTACACCTCTGCCCAACCCTTCGGGGAAACAAGGCGTGATGTTATGTTTGTTATTTTATATTAATAAAACCATGGAACTGTTTGGGAAAAGCATGCACAATTCCTTGATAAAAAAAAATTCATATCTTGGCGAACCAATTCCAAAGCTTTAATAAACAATTAATCAGACATTAAAAATCCCTTTGGCAAAGTTTTACAAGTCGTATTGAGTTTTGTGCAGGTTATTTCTAAAGGAAGAATTTTACAAAGACTTCAGGCATAAAAAAAAACAAAAAGCTTTCTTTTTTCCTTCAAAAGCAAAGAAACTGCCTCGAGCAAACATTAACAAATTCAACCACGCTACCCACAAAACAGCGAAATGTCTTCAAGCCGTCAATATCCATTAATTCGATCGATCAATGGAAACACAACAATACACTCCATTACGTTACAGGCGTCACAGTGTGGTAAATCTAACAACGGCTCTTTAACAAAACAACTGACGATCTATATAGAACTAAGGTTGGTATACTTGGCATCCCAGTTTCCAGCCACTGATAATCAATTGCTTGGCTCAGAAAACTTTTTCATCACTGGCGGCTTATAACATTTGTATCTATAATGCATAATGCTTATTGCATCAACTGATCTTATTGCAGTCTACAGCTGGCCATTTGGGAGACCAAGTTGCACCACAGCACCACACCACAGCACCGTCGGTTCATCCAGCTGAGGGCGTCCCACGCTACCTTTCTCATATCGTGGTTTCTATTTGCGGACTCGACTGCTTCATCGGCCATCGGTCCTTAGACAGACATGGTCGGCCCACTTTCACTTCAGCTTATTAACTATGTTAGCTATATCGCTAACTTTATTTATTTTCCGGATAATTTCGTCCCAGATCTTATTCTTCAAAAAGCTCGCTCCTTACCACGCTTAGCAACTTCGAACCTGAGTTATAGTGTTAGGCTACATTCCATACTTAGGTTTATTTAGATGCTGTCTGACATGAGCTAATCGTACTAAATAAAACAGTACAATTCATACAAAGGATTGCTCGAGACCTAATTCCACTTAGCAAGCCAATAAAATCATTTATATTGTAACGCAATCACCTAGAACAATCTAATCGAACTGTGATAATCTAAGACTTATTGGAATGTATTCTCTATCATCAATTGCTCGGCGGAATAATGTTTGAGGCCTAGATGTAGATCTTCATTTTGCAACATGATAAACATGAATTTATTGATCGCTATATTGTCAGTATTTTTTCATAATATTAGGCAACCTTAATGAAAACCAGTCCCAAGGTGATTTGTAGAAAGCAATATTACAGTATATCGAGAATAACATACTTTATAGCTCATTCCATGTTATCCCTTTTACTTAAATCTCCGTTTTTCGCCGAATTATAAGCAAAGGTAAGCACTTTACTCAAAACCCCAACAAAAGGCCAAAAAGTTACAAACACCTTTTCAACAAAGCTCGTCCAAAATCCATATTCCGTGCACACACCTTCATTTCTGCGCCAATATAGATTTATTGTTTATTTTGCTCCGATATTCGGCTCAAGTCGGTATGATGGAATGTTTGGCCTAGGAATAAATCATGATGGCTCGACCTGGCTGTTCTGACCCTTCCTAGGACTTTAGCTAAAGGCTGGAATGCTGAAAACGTTGTGCGGAATTATAATTGTTTTGTGAGGATTTTCGGCTCTGGGTTTGTAGAATGTGTGGATTAGAATATTTGGAGTGAAGGTTTTGAATACCCTAGTTTCTCCCCGCGGTTTCACACGCATAAGTCTCGATCCCGTAAGGATTTCGGAATAAAAGGTATCCTAATGTCCTTCTTCAGGACATGGTTATACCCATGTGCCAAATTTCATCCAAATCCGTTCAGCCGTTTTTGCGTGAAAGCGTAACAAACAAACAAACTCACTTTCGCATTTATAATATTAGTTAGGATGTTGAGAGGTGTGTTCTAATCAGAATAATCAGATGATGGAAAATGCTGTCCAAGATAAAAACGTGTTAGTCTGCAAAATAATGTATAGCTTTTAGAATTTACATTTTAACTTAGACTTCTGATTTAAATTTTCCTTTTTAATAATGTAATGAATTTGCATGAAAATACTATCTTGTCACTGATAACGTCAAGTTTAATATACAGGGTGGAAGGGACATCGACGCGAAAACTGATACCATGGATTAAAAAAAAAAAACTGCTATTCCATACATTTTGACCGCGTAGGTATTGAACTTTTCTATGAAACTCCTTTTTTTTTAAATAACTGACGGAAAATGTCAACGGCGGGGGGTTCAGAATCATGTACTGAATCTATGGTATCAGTTTTCGCGTCGATGTCCCTTCCACCCTGTATAAGTCATCTTTTCACTCTCACCAATTCCATTGTCTATTCTATTCTACGCACCCCAGTTACAAAAACACAGTACATTTCAGTTTTAAAAAATACGTGTTTCTGCAGTTGTCGATTTGCCCACAAATAAATGACATCGTGCGAATCCCAGAGAAAAAAATATATGATTAAAAAGTGACGATACGCCCGTTTCGGACGAATAAATTCGTGCGAATCGACCAATAAGCCTGAATTCTAGGTATCACACCCTATATACTCAATTTCCCTTGTCTCCTAGAAACATATCAACAAGTATCTCATCAAAACGTAAACACAGATTTAGGAAACAACAAATTTTATGCATTTAGGTATAAATCTCCGGGTTTATTGCTTTTCGTTCCCAATCTCTTATGTAACTGTATTAGGGAAAATTTCCGGGAACGTCTCTTAAATCGGCTTTTTTGGTGAAATTGTAACATGTTTATTTATTTACTTCTTTTCTGTAGCTGTTTCTGTATCTGTGTCAAACTGATTTGTTTTTTTTTAACCCCCGACGCAAAAATAATAGGTGTTATAAGTTTGACCGCTATCTATAAGTGTGTGTCTGTGGCACCGTAGCTCTTTTTAAATTTGAAAGCAGGGTTTCTAGCGATGGTTCTTAGACATGATTTATCAAAATCGGTTCAGCTGTTTGAAGATTATCAGCTCTTTTCTATTTGATGAATGGGCGTCTTCCACAGTTCTGATCGATTTGAAATTTGGTATTCTGTTACTTCAATGATATTAGAAGAATATAGTAACCTTGAACTGATGCTCCAGCATCACCTGGTATTTGCAGGATACCCAACTCTAGGTATCCAAGGTACTACTAGGTTATAGATAGATGATGAACAGGCTCTGGTGATGGAGTAGGAAAGACAACTAAGGAAATGTTTGTTACGGGGTTTTTTAAATTTTATTATTTTATTTATTTTATTATTTTATATTTATTTAATTTGACAACATTGGTCCACTGGTTAGTACAACAAAATTAAAACAAAAACCAAAATTCAAAAGTCATGTATTCAAACTAGGCTGAGAATCAGCACTTTTCGAACGTCAAAATTACATAAGACAGTCCCCCAAAACGCCCACCCTTCACCACTTCCCAGTGCTTTTGCTGGGAAGAAGAAGTGGCGCAACAAACTCCCCAGCAGCACAGCTGTCTGTTCAGTTAGAAAAAAAATAAAAAATGATTCTATACAACAGTATGCAAGACAATTTACAATATGCAAAAAATAATTTAAATTATAAATTAAATAGCTATAATTAATAGCCATATGACAGCTAGCACACGCCAATATACCAACCAAAAGCATCGAGAACTATACTCAAGCAGAAATAAAAATAACTAAAAGTAAACAATATCTAAAAAAAAAGAAAAAGCCTCCAGGCATAAAGGGCGTGCCCGCTTACATATAGCTGTAACTAGAAGTTACAATTGATAAACTAGGACCATCGAAGTAAAATAAATAATTGTCGAGGTCGCTAGCTAACCACTTATTGCAATACAACTCATAAAAAAAAATAGTAATGAGTAGATTATGTCAGCACTAAATTAAAATAAAATTAAAATAAATTGACTTATAAAGTAAAATTATAAACAATTATATAAACTCATATAACCTGTCAGTAGGTAAACTAATTCTGGAGAAAGAACATTTAAACATACTTATCAACAAACTTATCAACTTAGGGTTAGTATTTATTTACGAATTACACACATAATTATTATTATTATTTCATTGATATTACACATTATTATTTCATTATTATTACACATTACTATTATTATCATCATTAATTCTCATCCCTGCCGCACGAGCAATCGGATAGATTATAAATTTCACTTGTTAAAATTCACTCTTGGCTTACACCGCTCTGTCTCACTCTCTTACTCTCTATCTCTCTCTCTCCACCAGCGTCAGACACTAGTTGTCTGACATATTTTATGCTGAACTGGGCCTATTTGGCGCAGCCGTGAGGCACACAATACTATTTAAGTTTTTTTTTTTGCATTTTTGTTTTTTGTTAATAGTGTGTGCCTTATTAACCTGAGTCAAATAAATTTTGTTTCTTTATTTCTTTCTCTGTTCACGCCTTCTTCCTACGATCGTTTCATACACCTATTGCTTCGATTCCGTTCATAAATCTGGTCATACACGCACGCTGGTTGCGAGTATTATGCCATGACCCTTCTGAAGAACATCAGTAATAAGGTCACACACAATATATTCCTTCGTCCCAGCGTTTCCACATGTCCGCTATAAGTATTTGTAGGTTTTGGTGTATGGTTGTGTTGAACATAAAGTCTTGTGGAGATATGTTCCCGCTTAGAATTTATTTATTTATTGTTTTTTAATATATATATATATATATATATATACTTATATATATATATATTTATTATGGACTTACGCTAGGCGACACCTTAATTTATGAACAAAAAAAGTGCGCTGTTGGAGTAATTGGTGAGAACGGGCATTTATGATTCAATGCCTCTTATGCCTCTCTAATAGATAAAAATATCTGTAATCTTCTAAAGGCTTAATAGTACCTACTTAACGTTAACATACATTATTAAAAATCTAGCCTACAAACTTGGAGCACCTGCCTAACTTCTACGAAACTAAGCTCGGTCGGCCAGACAGTACATTAATTACTTAGTCACTGTTTACCTGAAGCATTAAACTTGATTGATTTAGGTACAGTCAAAGTCACGCAGATATTACCTCACATAAACATCTTGAAATTCGGCAACGATTTCCTCGTAAAGTATGGAAATTATGAGTTGTTGTGCATATACTTATTATTTGTTCCGCATTCGCCTCACAAAGTTTACTCCATATTTGATTTTTCTTTTTCGCCCCACATTTAATTCTTTAGTAACTTCGAAAATCATCGCATCTTCGCACACATATTTTTTTGAAATGTGTTCCATTTTTCTACATTTGAAATGATTCTCTAACTCAGAAGTCAGAAACCGCTTACCTATGATGTGTTCCTCAGTCACCTCACAAAGTTTTATGCTCCACATTTGGTTTTCTTTATTTGCCCCACATTAAATACTTTATAGTGGCCCCGAAAATCATTGCATCTTCGCACACATACTTTTTTTAAATGTGTTACCTACATTTTTACATTTGAAATGATTATCTAACTCAAAAGTCAGAAACTCACTTACCTATGATTTGTTCCTCAGTCAGCTCACAAAGTTGTTTACTCCTATTACTACTATTTGTTTTTTCTTTTTCGCTCCATTTTTTTAATCTTTAGTTGCCCTGAAAATTATTGCATCTTCGCACACATACCTACTTTTTTTTTAATATGTTACATTTTTACATTTGAAACGATTATCTTACTCAAAAGTCAGATACTAGTTTCAAAGTTCCAACGAGAAACCCGCTTCTGAATTTTGTACAAATTTTTGCCCATGACTGTACCTAGGTATAACGTGTAAGCACCTCATGAGAAGTGACGTCACCGCTGTCACGCTTATTACTCGGTTCCCACTTCGATGCTTCGCGACAGTTGTCTTGTACACAGTTTGATGCGGGTAATGGCAAGTTTAGACGGGAGATTGGTTCGACTGGATTTAGCATCAATAAACGATTGGTAGTAGGTGAAAAAGTTTCCAAGGTTGCACAACAGATTATTTAATACAATAAGCACTAAACATTGTTACAACCTCGTCATTCATGGTACAAGTGGGCCTCGATTAAGGCCATGTCCATCGCCACGTCAACGAGAACGAGATGACGGCGCCGAAGTAGTGATACATACATTTACTATAGCCGCGTGTCCGCCACTCGTCCGTCAACGAAACCTCTGGTTTTGTTCGAATGATCTCGTTTCTCGTTGACGTCCCGAAGGTGGCGGTGGACAAACGCTGTAAGGATTCATGTTCTCTTCTAAATCTATTGACAGTTACGAAACGAAGATAAGTCAAAGTGACTTACATTATTGGACAAAGCACAGCCAAGCAGTTCCTTATGAAGGTTACTTCGGTATCAATGGTGGTACTTGTATTTAAAAGAACGACTACTAAACAAATGAATTCATTAGTAAATAAAATCATTTAATTTTCTCTTTAAAAATTAAACCAGTGTTCAATCGTCGCACCGGCTGAACCCACCACTAACCATGCGTTGACACACGCCGCCAAAGTTACCAACGCCTCGAAACTCGATTCACACAACCGTACAATACAAGTTCACTTTGTTATGTTTAAACGAACGATTCGTACGAGTTCGTGTATTATCTTTGGAAGCTGCGTGT
This sequence comes from Xanthia togata, assembly GCA_963853775.1. Classification (NCBI taxonomy): domain Eukaryota; kingdom Metazoa; phylum Arthropoda; class Insecta; order Lepidoptera; family Noctuidae; genus Xanthia; species Xanthia togata. The sequence goes on along the minus strand of OY970798.1, from coordinate 5,385,525 downwards.
TGACTCCGCGGCATTAACGGCTATATCAAACGAGGATGGATAGACTTAGACTGTGATGTAATCTCTGGACTAGATACAATGGAAGTTCCTTGCGAATTTAGCTTTGTAGAACGCTTACACAATGCATCGTGGTTATTTTCACCGAAGGAAAATTTCGTGAGGAAAGTTTTGAGTATGGACGGTTTAGTGAGTACCAAACATACTATGGATGGATTGTGTGAAAGATAATTAGGGTTATAAAGGGTTTAATTACGTGGAACACACTGAAAGTTCTTAGAAAATAAAAATAAAACTGAATGAAGTATTAAGTTCCATTCCTTTCTAAGCAACGTCGCATTCGGTGGAACCAATGAGTTACGGACCAAAGGTTCACGGCGTTTCACGGCGCTTTTGGTCTTCGGTCAAATTGTGGGGTATCCATCTAGTACATAGATTCTTGACGCTTAAATGCTCATGTAAGATTTTTGGCACCTGACTCATACCAATGCCTGAGTTTGTCCGAATCTATTGGTAGGTCACTCTCTTATCAACCTCTATCATGCGACGCACAGTAATGATGTTAATGTCAGTTGTCGCCGACGCAAGACGTCTCTCACGCAGGTCATCAGTAAGATTCCTAGGACCACGCTTAAACTCATTAAACCAGTTGTAAACAGTGGCACGTGATGGGGCTTCACCATGAAAGGCTAATCGAAGTCTAAAATAACTTTGTTGTTGACTAAGACCACAACGAACGTCGATAAATCATAAATCGAAATAATCGAATAAATCATAGAGCGAAGATTTTCTCGCGTTAAATTCATTTTGACGTGCTTACACACTTTTAAAATTTCCGCCAATTTATAGGAACAAATGAAAACCAAAGAGTTCTAAATTTGAAATTTAAATTGATTTTTTATTGGATTTGGTTCTCTAACTAGTCAGTCTTCGTCCCTTGTACTCGAGTGACTGCATCTCAAACCCTTTACTTACATATCTAGTTAGGGACAAAGAAGACATGGTGGCAGCGACGACCCCAAACAAATTGGGATAGAAGAGGATGATGCTGTTTGTTCTCCCTGCAGGGGTAGGCACAGATATACGGCACAAGTAATATTATTCCTTCTGATAGTGGGGCGAGCCTATTATCATTAACCAGGCACCTGTAAAAATAATACAGTCGTAATAACTATTTCATAACCCGTGAACAATTTTGATGGCTTTTCGACAAAACTTCTCAAATAAAATAAAGTAGAACAAGAGACGTTAGCTATGATAATTTCGCTTTAAATTATTTCGTGCAAACTTTAAACCCGACCTAAGATATTTTATTCATATTTTAAGACGTTCAGAGCTAACTTTATGTATATAGTGGATCTCAGGCATTTTATCCGTTTATATAGATTACGGGCTACTCGTGACTTCGTCCGACAAACGATAGATTCCTTGGATCGCGAGCGATATTGTGGTGAACAAACCGGTTTCTTGTGACCATGATTTGAAGCTTAAAGAAGACGATTCTTTAGAATTTATCATTATTATTGTGACAATGGTACATTGCGATTGTTAGAGGACTATATTGAAGGCTTTATAGTGTAAGTACTAGAGTTGTTAAAACAAGAATTTCTAATACCACGACGGTGACAATAAATACTAATGTGTCTGCCAAGCATGATGAATTTCCTATTCATACGACATTGTGGCGGTCCGTAAACATTTATGGGGTGACAAAAGTAGATAAATCCATCAAATCATACACGTTTGCAGATACCTCTTACTTCTTAGTGACTTTTTTAGATATCAGATTATAAGAGTTTAATTTTAGACTGAAACCTTATCAAAAGATAACTTTTGATAAAGTTTTGAACATTAATGAAGATGAACTCGCTAGAATATTCATTAAATACTTAACGAACTACGAACCTTATCCTATCTAATATCTAAAAGCGTCAATTTCCCTCAAACGTCTGTCATAAAACTTTAATTCACCTGAAAGGTCGACCTACCGGAAGGCTATAATAACTTTATAGTACCTACTCATCTTGCAAATACTTACATCTAAGTGCTTCTAATACTAACCATATTTTACCACTATCTTCATAGCCGCGATCTTCTACATACATATGTGCAAGTGTATCGACGATATATTTCACGTTAAATTGATATCACCTTTGAACAGCCCGCCACGCAGGAATAAGAGATGGTGTTAAATGTGAAGGAATAGTAAATATTTTTGTTACTAGAATAAGTGGTGGAGTTGGCTGTTGGCCTGTCAGATGTTAGAAGATAACCTCCAACTATTACAGCCAGAATGCCGCGTAAATCACTACTAGTAAGGATAAGCCTTTTACACTACATACAATAGGTATCTATGTAGTTGCAATATATTCCCCTTTTACCCAGGGACAGTAATGACAGTCACAAGTCCGTGTAATTTCACCATTGACGGTAACACATAAAAAAAAACAGTTTTATCAACAGGCAATCTTTTATTGAATTAAAAATTGCCTATCGGTCAGTCAGAAAGATGTAGCTAGTTGCCCATTCCAAAGTGTTGTAGGTTCCTATCGAGAAGAACGGACAAGAAACTCCATGGAGACTCTTAAATCAAAACTTTACAACAAAATTACCAAAGCAATGCTAATTGGTAGCAGTTGAATATGGTATGGGTAACTTCTCCTATCTTCTGTTTAGCTTGTCGATGGCATCTAAATTGAATCGGTCCAAAATTTGGCTACGAGTTTAGTACAACTGGACACGCTATTGCACGGACACAAAAAGGTGCCCTGAACAACTATCTGTAGGCCATATAAATTAGTTCGAAGCGCAAATCAATACCGTGACCCTTAGCACAAAAACGCTTGCTTACTGCTGAGAAATACAAATATTAAAGTTGATCTGTTTATCAGTATGCGCACTAAAAACTAACCAAACATTTGCAATATAAGTTAAGCTTTTAACCCTCTTCGCGAAGTCTCACCAAAATCCGATACTATACCGACCCTAGCTCTAAGAATCCAGTCAACAATACCGCTGGTGTAGACATGCTCAAGAATTCTCCTCTTAGCGCTGTGTAGCTACTGGCTAGTTTGGAGTCCCAAGGATAACCTCGTATATTGAGAAATATATCTCAAGAACGTTGTTAGTTTCCGTTTGAGAGTTTTTGAAGCACATAGTTCTGATGTTTCAGTAATGTTTCGGGAAGCACTGAGGTTCCGCATTTTCGTTAAGTCGTTTGTCTTCGTTGGTCTAGTGGTCGCAAGTGCTACTGCTGAGCATGAGGTTCTGGGTTCGATTCCCAGGTCGGGCAAAGTGTTATCGAGTTTTTTTATCAGGAATTTCTCAGTAGCAGCCCGGAGTCTGGATAGGTGCCCGGTTGATGGCAATAGGCTCGCCCCATGTTACATGGGACTTAAACATTACTAGCGAAATGTGGTTGTAATATAGTTACACCTCTGCCTAATATAAGGACATTATAGGCGTGATGTTATGTGATGTTCTTGCTTATTGCGACATAAAATCACGCCTGTATTTCCCAAAGGGGTAGACAGAGATGCAAAGGACACCCACATTTGGTCAGATAAGTAAGTTCATATAGTTGGAGGAACCTATACAAGGTACCGATTTAGTCACCTGCATCCGTCATGGGGGTGATTCTACTATTCATACTGAACAACTTTCGCTATTAAACTCATAATTATAGTATTCGTAAAAAAAAAACTTTTTTTCCCCGAGTCGGATATAAGGTTCATAGCGAAAGTTGTTCAGTATGACGCCTTGATGATGCAGGCTAAATCGCCACCCTGTATAACCAGGCATACATCAGACCAAATTTCAGAATCAGTGGTTCTCGGGGGGGTGCTACCGTGCCCCCGCCAAGTCAAGCAAAACAAACACAGGCACTTTAGGGGCATGAGGAACAGGGTGTAAAGTTCACTCATCCACCATAGAAAAGGGAGGATCCTCCAACCAGACGGGTGTTATGTCTGGCGGGCCGACTGCCCAACTGTTGATTTCGGATAGTCTTATCTATGTCGTTCGCGCGGTAAACTCTAATTGCGCGATGCAGGATTTGTGTGACGTCATGTCTTTGATGCGTAGTTAGTATGTGGCGGTGTAACCGCTACATCACTCCCCTCCGGAGACCGGAGGTCGATAGTGGGCTGAGTCTTGTATCTTGCGATGCTTCACAGTGCCAGCTAAGGTTCCAGTGAGTCGGAACCGGGTGCCGCATAGTTCACGGTGAGTCGGAACTGTCTGCGGTGATTCCCCAGTGAGTCGGGGTGGCGCTGCGTCACGATCCAGTGAGTCGGATGTGGTATAGCACCGGGTTGTGGCTGACTGCTAGCGTCGACCAGGAGAGGGTAGAATGGGCTCTGCTTGTGAGACCGGCCGAAGGTGCAGGTGCTGTGCCAAGGTTGCTGATGAGGCTGAGGGTGATGACCAGGAATGCGCGTTCGCTGCATGCTGGTGGTCAGGATACCCGTTGAAGCCGTGGGTGCTGGCTGTCTGTGTGACTCGCCTCACGAAAGCTTGCGGGAGTGATGATGATGACGTCACGCTGAAGTAGTTGCACGAAGGCTGCGTTGACGTTCATACTCGGGGTCACCAATTTAGGGGCATGAGGAACAGGGTGTAAAGTTCACTCATCCACCATAGAAAAGGGAGGATCCTCCAACCAGACGGGTGTTATGTCTGGCGGGCCGACTGCCCAACTGTTGATTTCGGATAGTCTTATCTATGTCGTTCGCGCGGTAAACTCTAATTGCGCGATGCAGGATTTGTGTGACGTCATGTCTTTGATGCGTAGTTAGTATGTGGCGGTGTAACCGCTACAGGCACATCCGTACCATCTTTTCTCGAAACCGTTTAGAACATTTTTGACTCCCTTTTACTTCGTTGTGGATAAAGCTAGACGCCTGAATGTTCAGTGACCAAGAGGCTTAGTATGACTAGGTATATTCCCAAATTATATTCAATTTGAACCTGTTCATTCTATTTATTAAAGAAATAAAGATGACAAATAGATAGGTACTGAATAAAATAACAGACTTGATTTTAGAATAGATCTCACATCTTTTTGCGGTAGAAGAATTGCGTTGCGAGATTTTTTTACCTCGTCATTACTCGTAAGGCCGCAATCCTATTTCAACTCTGCACTAAAATTGATATAGGAGCTATCAAATGTTCATTATTTCTTATTGTTTAGTTCTAAATACACACGTGACATAATACCTATTAATACCGATAGCAACATGACGTTTATAACTATGTTATTTAAGGCGCCATATCCATGGGCGAGAAAATCGCGGCGATAGTCTCGCCGTGCCTTCAAATTGAATAGAAATTCTATGGATTAATCTCCACACGGTGGCGATATTATCGCGGCGAAAATTTGAAGGCATGCCCATCGCTGCGACCGTTCTCTCCTCCGTGGAGATGGCGCCTTAATACAGATGCTTTTCTTTACTTCAAAAATCTTCTATGTGACTTTATCAATGTGTTTTTTTTTTTGTAGGTGTTCATTTGATTAACATGCAAAAGTTTCATAAACTGTTCTTTCAAAGCTAATGAGAAGGATTTAAATGGTCTTGTTACAAATAAGTTTTATGAAAGGTACCTGTAGTTTAGGGTAGTTTTATGGTTTATTTTACAAAATCCATAATAAATTCAACGGCAACAAACAATGTCAATTAATGTGTGACGGCATTTATATCGCCACATGCGAATTACGCATCAAAAACCTGACGTCACACAAAATCCTGACGTTACACAAAATCGTGCTTCGCGCAATTAGAATTTACCGCGCGAACACCATATTATACGAGTATATACTTCTTTTGCCCAACGATTGATGTCGACTTCCCCGACATCAATCGTTGGGCAGTTGCCCGCCAGACACGACACCCGTCTGGTCGGAGGATCGTCCCTTTTCTATAGAGGATGAGTGAGCTTTTCACCCTGCTCCTCATGCCTCTAAAACTATAAACATGTTAAAATATATCAAAGAGAAAATCAAAAATATCTATTTCAAAAATAGTTTCCTAGATCTGTGCTAAATACCAGATGTTCACTTATATGCAGAAACGACGGAAGCTGTCATCTCTGTGACATGATCGCGTTGCGAAACGATTTCAATATCTCTTGCCTTTGATTAAATGTTAATTCATCATTTTGATTGTTTAGTAGTTCTGTTTTGTCCGTCATAATCTGCGTAGTCATAATATTATGTGTGGGGTAGGTATCAATACTAAAAAGTTAAAAATAAAAACTTTTTACTCACAAAAAAAATTAAATGCCTTAAAAAACAGACAGATTTTGCACATTTTAGTTTTTTTTTAGGTTCATTCAATTTTTTGTAAAAAGTTTTTCTTTTTATTGATTACAAATGTAGTTAACTGTACAATCGGCATTTTGTTTTTGTTTTTTGTATGTTTGTTGTCATTTGCCAATGTGTGACAAGACAATATACGTTACTGTTGCAAGTAACGTATATTGTCTTGTCTTTGGTCCTGACAAAACTGACAAACTTTTATTTCTTATGTGTGTATTTAGTTTTTTTTTGTTGTAATATACGTTTTGATTTTGCAGATTAAATTACATGTCATACACGTGAAGCGGGGTATTTGCGTAACACACATAAAATGGCAATCGATCGCAATGCCTTTAATTACCACAGTTCAGCTACATTGCGTTATTTACGTTGTTGAGCAGATGAATTTTTCAAACATATGAAGCAATGGATTAGGAATTTTCCCCAAAACTCTCGAATTGTGATTTGAAAGTGTGTTTCGCAATTGGGGCGGTGCACATAGGGGTATTTTGCCAATTTAGGCGGCCAATATTATTTTGTTTCTTTTTATATATTAAATTCGGTTTTTATATCTTTCATTAGTTGTAAAATCTTTTAGGAGTGCATAGATTAAAAAAAAATGAAATTATGAACAGTATGTATTTAAAAAGAAAAACAAAACAAGTTTATAAACCACAAATTATTAAAATCTTATCAAAGCTCTTCGTCAGTCATTTCCTCCGCAGATTCCTCTGAAGAACTTCCGCAGTTGGTATTGGGCTCAGCAGAAAGAAGCATTTCTATTGCTTCTTTGCTATGCGGCATTGATCTTTTATTTGGTTTCGGCCTTTAAATTAAAATAAAAAATTAAATCACGTGGTTTTTTAATGTCGCCTTTGAAACCCCAAGAATGTCAACTTCACGGGAGATCACGGTCAGTGTTGATTTGATAACTGAGTACAAACACTCTTGTTTCATTTGCAATCTACTAAACAGCTGGGACGCACCCTGAAGTATAACAAAAACCTTTTTGAAAATAAAAAAAGGGGTAATTTGACAATAATTTTGAGTACTGTTTCGAACCTCAAAAACATTATGAGTTATTCGAAAAAATTACATAAAACTAATATATTATAATGTGTTCTTACCTGATGTACTCGAATCCATCACAGTTTTATTTAAAGCAACTCCAGAACAAAAAATATTCACTGTTTAAATAACTGTTTTTCACAATTTGCCAAAATGGATACGTGTACTTAGCAGAACGATCGCATTCCGACTGAGACACCGGCGCGGGCGCATACAAATGGGTATCAGGAAGGGTCGGCTATTGTTCTATGTCTATTCAACATTGTCAAGTAACACTTTTTTTCTACCTGAGACCAGTTTTAAGAAATCTATTTATGGCCGCCTAAATTGCTAGAATACCCGTATGTGCGGTGGTTTATTTGTTTATGTGACAGTTTCAACCTTAGTGAAGTTTTTATTTACTGTTTTTTCTTTTCTTTTAAAGTTGTTAATAACGAGGTCCACTATACCTACCTAGTATCTTGTAATTTAATTTTAATGTAGCTTTCAGTCGACATCTTAACCTTGAAGGAACATTTTCTTTTATATTTTCAAAATATCTAGAATTTAGCAATGTTGATTAAAGGCTCTCGCAGACAAGCGCGGCGTGAAAACGCGACGCGATTATGGTAGAACAATTTCCATGAAAAATTCATGAAAATTCTTCAACCAGAGTCGTTTTGCGCCGTCGCATCGTACCTGTCTACAGGAGCCTTAAGTATTTCGAAATTAAGTGCTTTAAATATATAATTTTTCCTGTAATTTCATACTAAATTTTGTTTCTTTAATTATTTTTCAAGAGAAAATTAGAAGCAGGTAAGTACTTAGTTGCCTAATTTTGACTGAGTGTACAGTAGGCAACATGTCAGTGGTAATAAAACCAGTATATTAAGCTAGTTATTCTGTTGAAACTCCGCGCGTACTACGCTAGGCCAGCTTAAGATAAAAGCGTTACCAGTGACGTTCGGTCGACTGTACTTTAATACTGAATAAATATAGACTGCCTCGTTGGCCTTGTGGTCGCAAGCGCTACTGCTGAACATGAGGTCCTGGGTTCCATTCCCAAGTCGGGCAAAGTGTCATTGGGTTTTTCTTTCTGGAATTTCTCAGTAGCAGCCTGGATTTGTGCCCGTTGATGGCAATAGGCTCGCCCCCTATTACATGGGACTTAAACATAACTGGCGACATGTGGGTGTACAGGTAATATAAGAATGGTATAGGTAAGCTTCTGCCTAACTCTTCGAGGAAACAAGGCGTGATGTTATGTTATGTAAAGATATTCCTAAACTTCGTTTTAGGTAGACTTTAAAATATTTTCTAGCAACTGATCGTGACTTTTAGCAGACTTTGGAGAGTTCTTTTTGTGTTTGAAATACAAAGCAAAAAAAAAAAAACTTACAAAAAGCTACGCCCGACTGACCTTTAAAAAGTCTGTTACAATATCTTCCTCCGATATACTGTTATGTTTTTATATAATTTCTCAGAGTAGCAGTTGACTGAAGCTCAGCTGTTACGACAAAAGTTCGATTAGTTAAAAAATATACTCAATACTCAATATCTTTATTGCTTTACCATAATGTGTACTTAGGTGGTAACTATATATTAATATAATCAAAGTGTATTGGTATTTCGCTTATCTATTATTTGTGTATTATTTATATATGTATCATCTCTCCAATTTACGCGACAATAACCCAACGGTTGGGACAACGACTGTCGACGAGAGTTTTTGTGTTTGATTCGCACTGCACTTACCTACACTATTGACCGGCAGGAAAGTAGCGTAACACACTTACACAATGCTTTTCATGTTGACAGTAATTCAACAACATTCTTTGCATCATTTACGTTGCTGAACAGACAATTTTTTCAAACGTAGGAAGCATTTTCAAATTAACAATTTTCTTCATAATAATAAAGGTACGTAGGAAGTGTGAATGTTGGCCTGAAACTAAGTAGGACCAAAACAGAATACTTATTCTGTGATTTCGGCGGTCTCTCCAGTCCTACGCAAATAACTCTTGCCGGAACGCCCATACCTATCTGTTCCGATTTCCGGTACCTCGGGTCGCGTGTCCAAGGGGATGGTGAGGTAGACCGTGACATAACGCACCGGATCAACTCAGGATGAATGAAATGGCGACAGGTCACTGGAACAACTTGCGACCCACGGATGCCCCTCAAGTTAAAGGGGAAAATATACAAGTCCGTGATTAGACCTGTCGTATTGTATGGATCGGAATGCTGGGCTGTGAAGAAGATGGACGAAAAAAAATTGCATGTAGCGGAGATGAGAATGTTGAGGTGGATGTGTGGTGTGACAAGAATGGATAAAATAAGGAATGAGTATATTAGAGGAAGTCTGAAAGTTGCGCCACTTACAGAAAAGTTGAAAGGCAATCGACTGTCTTGGTATGGGCATGTGATGAGGAGGGAAATGTTGAAGGATGGAGAGGGAGAGGAAGACCAAAGAAACGATGGATGGATTGTGTGAGGAGTGATATGAAGGAAAAAGGTGTAGATGATTGCGTGACAGTTGACAGAGGAGAATGGAAGAAGAAAACGTGTTGCGCCGACCCCAAGTAACATGGGATAAGGGCAGGAAGACGATGAGGAAGTGTGTTACGGAATTAGGGTGATGATATTTTCAGCGTAGTTGGAAAGTTGTTACTAGGCTATGTGTGAGTTAGACACAATTTTTTGTCAAAAAAATCTGTTACAACAATTCAGTAGCCTGAAGTTAAAAAAAAAATGAAAACAATAAAAAACTTATTTACAACAAAAAAAAAACAACTCCCAAAAAATACTACAAAGTGAAAAATAACTTAAATTTCGGAAGTCGATGTCTTTGCTTTTGTATTTTCGTTATTTGCCACCGACTTCCGAAGTTTAAGTTATAAATTTTCTTTTTAGTGTTTTTTTGGAAGTAGGTTTTTTTTTTTGTAAAATAGTTTTTATTTCTTGCTTTTTAGTGGGTCAGTTTGTAATTTATCTAAGTTACAATAGCCTAATGTCCACTACTCATCACCTTTTACAAAATATTATTTTTCCCGATGTAGGGATCATTAATCGTTTAGGAGTTCTACTGGTACTTCATCATCAGCTCCACTTCTTCAAATGCATTGTGACGAGCATAAATTGCTTGGCAACCATATTAAAGTAATCGAATCGCAACCCGTGAAATACTCTATTGAGCAGTTCCGATGGTCTTCATCATCAGTGCCACTTCACCAAATAGTGCTTTCCAAAAGCAACTGCAAGAGATACTATAAAGAATACCCAAATCGCTATGGGTATGCCCTTAGTTGAAGAGTCCCCTCGATTTCTCCAGGATCCCATCATTAGATCCTGACCTGATGACAATGGGACCATCTCTTTCAAACAAAAAAATTATTTTGCAAATCAGTTTTAGATGACGGAGTTATTCCTGATCATACCTATTATATTGATAACCTCCTCCTTTTGGAAATCGGTTAAAAAAGACAATACCTTTAATAAACCAAAACAAGTTGACAACAGCCCTTAAGCTAAGTGCACATGATCCCAGGACTGGTCGTAACATTTTTATGTCACCAAAAGCTTTTAATCCACAATTATTGTGGTCCGCCATGTCAACGGGACATTTTTATTGGTACACAGAACCTGGAATTAATATGTAGCTCGTTTTATTTCGAAAAAGTCGACCGTTTTTTGATGGACGTATGTATTATTTTGTTTATAATGGAAAGGGCCATACGTACAGGATGCATCAGGACAGATGGACCAGGGTCGCCACGGGGCCTGAAGCCGGGCACCACCAAGGCAGATCTAAGAAATGCTGTCGTGATGACCAGACTCTTTCTTGACTGATTGACCGGAAAAGGCAGCAGGCAAAGATGAATGGCGAAGTATGGGGGAGATCTTTGCCCAGCAATAGGACAGAATAGGTTAAAAAAAATGGAAAAAGAGAAAGCAAGACAAGGAACTACGGATTAAATAAAGGCTTTAGGCAAAGAAGGTTTTAATTTTAAAGATCTTTTCTAGTTTCGGCCAGTCTTTTCAGTAGGAGCCCTGCTCGTCCCGCCGCTCTTGTGTTTAATAGGATCTATTCGGTGTTTATTTTAACCCATCTATCAAATAATAATTGAAGCTGAATTTATTATAACTATAAATATAAAGAATTTATATTATTACTCTTACAAAAGCTGACGCGACGTGAAACCTTGAAACGAGATATCACGTGGAACACAAGCTACCCAAGCAGAAAAAAACCTTTTGATAAAATTCTCTGTCTGATGAATTTTATGACAATAATAATTTTCTCGTAACATAGGACACCCCTACTCATGTCATGTCAAACACATACCGTCTTTGATGTAAACACAATATCATTTTCAGCGACCATATTTTCGAAGACAAACGTGAAATGAAAAAAAACTCTTTACAAAAGTTGAGCGTACTCGCGGCCGGGTACATATCCTATGTTTTTGACGTTTTCTATTTTCTATAATTCGGTATGGGGTTTTGCGGTATTGCAGAATATCTGTCTGTAGGATGAAGTGTTGCCGAACATTAAGAACTTCAGGCTGGTTCCCGAGATTAAAAAAGAAGAGAATGACAGTAACCATTTTGACGGAATAATTTTGAAATGAAAACTTCGTTGTCGCGTTGAGCGATTTTCGGAAGGGGAAAACTTTTTGGATTTACGTCTTCGACATGCTGTAATTGCAGTATATCTGTAGCTAAGGGTGGCGTATTGTGCAACATTACTTCATAGTTTACTTAACTTTTGTCGGCAGTTCCCTTGACGCATGTTTTTTTGTTGTTATATGGGCATTTATACCTACTCCATTTGAGCATAGGCAGCTGTATAGCTGTATATGTATAGGCAGTGTATTATAATTACATTTCATCAATCACAAGCATATTAGTGCATGTTAGTATCTGTTGCTCGACTTCAAGCAACAATAAGTTTTCGCGCTCGAAACTAGGCCAGAAACTGTTGCTTCCAGACTTTACCCTACCATCTGTACCGTATTTATTAATACTACGGTTTCAATCTTATTGTATATTTATTTATGAGAATCTAGAATAGTTTATACCTACTCGTGGCTAAATAATAACGGCCGCGCGGGTCGATCTTTAAGGTCCATCCATTATATACCGAGACCCCTAAGCCGATGGTCCCGGCTGTCATTCGTAGATCTTTGACAGTCATTGCGGGTAGTCATAAGCCCAAAAGTCTGACAACCAGTCTTAACAAGTGGTATCATGTTACCCGTTACTGGGTTGTGGAGGTCAGATAGGCAGTCGCTCCACGTAAAATACTGGTATTTAGCTGAATCTGGTTATACTGGAACACGATCCCAACATAGTAGGGAAAAGTCTGGACAAATTTATGAAAGTCTAGAATTTCTGGGTTTGTAATGGTGAAGGTGATCCAAGGTTGCCTGGAAGAGATCGCGGAAAGCGATAAGGCCGCCCATTGTATATTTTGTAGTGTTTTTTTTTTTTTTTTTAATGTGTTTTTATGGTGTACAATAAAGTATATATAAATAAATATAAATAAGGTGAGAGATGTGAAACAATTTTCTTTTATACTCCAACTTCGAGCACTGCGCTCAAAACTATTAAGAGCATCATCTGTTGCTGTTCTTCAAATAAAATTGTAGCTTATTTTAATGTAGGTTCATTCAGAGAAGTTAATCGGTAAGCAAATTGACATCCTACGTCAACTCGCCGAGGTCTTCTTCTTTTCGTGTCGACGGTACTTTGGTTGATTATTAATTTTTATTATTTGAACCTTTTAGGTGGCCACGTTGATTGTGGCATCAGTTGCATTGCGGTCTTCAAAGATGCAAATGAACGGGCACTTAGGACAGTTTCGTCGTAAAGCCATTTGATTCAACTTGGTCAAAGAATGACGGTTGCAATTTTAGTTGGTAGTCAATCTGCTTAGCAGTTAATTTCCTTTAAAGTTAGGTTCATATTGAAAAAAGATACTTTGAGAGCAGTGGTGGCCCAGTGATGGTAACGACCGCGACTGACGATTTGTAGGTCGTAGGTTCGAACTTTGGCAACCGCTTTACTTTGTGTAAATAATTTCATCAGTACTGCTCTCAAAACGGTGAAGGAAAACATTGTGAAGAAACCGGCATGTCCTAGATCCAAAAAAATCGAAGAGATGGACCCCGCACTAGGGCCAGCGTGGTGGATTACGTACCTAATAATATTGTGGGGGAGTTCGCGACACATCCAAGTTATAATTTTGTTCCATTCAAAATAGGTTTCCTATTTCCCTTTCACGGGTGTTCAGTTAACGCTGTTCTCGTGGTAGTGGCTAAACTTGCTATAACTTTTAGAAAATTATCACTAGCACTGTAAATGTTGGTGCTTGAAAGTTTGTGTGCATTATTCTGTGCCATTGTGTTCTCTTCGTAATCTTGGGAAATAATTTAATCGAGTTGTGTGTGATACGATTGTGAGGCAACTTTATTTAGCAGCGCTTTATTTATGCAAAACTATAGTAAAAAATTGGCTACTATGTCACGATTATGAAGCCACAGAGAGACTCTTAGAAGTAATTACATAAAAAGCAGCTCGACATGTCCTACCTATACTACGGTAGAAGACCAGTTTGGAGTATCTCACTAAATACACACCCACACCCACCACACACCCTACTATGCTGTCTAATTAATTATTTGTTTTTTTAGTTTTAAATTGTGTTTATCTTTCTTCGCAACATTATCATCAATTATTATGTTTTTATACTGTGACTTGTCCGGGTAGTTTCAAGACCTGGAGACCAATAACACAGGCATTCCTAGTACAGGCTAAAGTCTCCACAACAACAATTTACTTTTGTATACACATTTATGTACTGTGGAGGAGCTCGTGGCTAAGTAATAACTGCCGCACGGGTCGATCCATCAGGTTAAGCTACGCTTGCCGGGGTTGGTCTGTGGATGGGTGACCATCTTTACATACCGAGACTCCTCCGTGCCTCGGAAAGCACGTTAAGCCGTTGGTCCCGACAGTCATTCGTGGATCTTTGACAGTCGTTACGGGTCGTCAGAAGCCCGAAAGTCTGACAACCAGTCTTACCAAGGGGTATCGTATTACCCAGTTACTTGTTTGTGGAGGTCAGATAGGCAGTCGCTTCATGTAAAATACTGGTATTCAGCTGCATCCGGTTAGACTGGAAGCCGACCCCAAAATAGTTGGGAAAAGGCTGGGCAGATTGATACACATTTATGTATTGTACTGATTGTTCATAGTGTGGTGGAGATTATTTTTTATTGTAAGAACGTTTTTTATTATTATTATTTGTTTTTTGTTGACGTATACTGACCTTATTGGTGATGTTCTTCAGAAAGGACAGGTGCGTAGTACTCGCAACCGGCGTGCGTGTATGACCAGATGTATGAACGTAAACGAGGCAAAAGGAGTATGTAAGGATCGTAGCAGGTGGCATTCTGTAGTTTCTGCCTACCCCCATGGGAAGAAGGCGTGAGTTTATGTATGTATTTTTTTGTTCTGTAATTTAGTTTCTATACGTACATTTTATAAATGAAAGTCACTTTTCGTGTCAGTCTGTGTGTTCGTGTTATTCTTCGAGAAAACTGCTTAAGGTCACTTTCCCACTTGTGGTGGTGGCGCACTTATATAATTATTTAATCATTTATGTACACACATAAATAAACAGACAAGATGAAAAGAACAGAAAAATACGTACAAAGGTGATGCTTATTTCTAAAGAAATCTTCTTCCAGCATACCTGCGATAGGACAGAGGGTATAAAGAGATGTAGATACCATGTGTAAGAGTAGAGAGAAAGTAAAATACATAAAATCAAAACAATTTTTATAATTGTCAATTTGAGCTTTGTGTGATATTGCTGGTAGCCAGTTTTAATTTATTGTATTTGTCTACAATGTTGTCCTGTCCTCACTGCCCTGGATCTTCACGTGCTTTTAGCTCGCATGGGCTCAAGATCCATATAGGCCGTATGCACAGAAATGCGTGTCAGCCGGTTACCACTCCTGAGACGTCGTATACTGTGACCGATTCCCGGCTAGTGAGACAGGTGCCGCTTGTTTCGCGACTCTGCCCTTTGGAGAGGCTCTCTGCCTTGAAGGTAAGTACGCCAGTTCTTAGGCACGTACCTAAGGGTGCGCGAAACCAGGCTGCAGGCAAGCTTTGCGACATTATTGATAAATGCGTTAGCTGTAACGGTGTGGAGGACTGGGGCGCGCTTCTCAGTTTTGCGTTCGGTGGGTTGAGAGTTCCTTCGAGGGACGCACCTGGAAATATGACTGCAAAGGTGAAGGCAAACGTCGAGTCAGTCGGTGCTGACCAGTTTTGGGATGAGTCGGGTTGTGTGGCAGGTTTTTCTAAGTCGTGCAGGATTCGAAAAGCCATCGAGTCTAAGGTGTTCGACGGAGACCTCCGGGGGGCGGTTCGGTTGCTGGTTTCAGACGACTCATTCGCGCAACACGACCCTGGCACGCTAAGCGCCCTTACGGTCAAGCACCCAAGCCCATCGCGTCCGCTTAATTTTCCATCTGCGCCGGACTCGTCATTTCCAGGGGTAACTGCATCAGTAGAGGACGTCGCGTTGGCTTTGAGCTCTTTTAATAGTGGCTCTGCGGCAGGCTTGGATGGAATTCGTCCGGGGCATTTGAAAGAGCTAACATCTGGTTCTGCGGGTGAAAACGGGCGGCGTTTACTGGAGTGTTTGACAAAGCTCGCAAACTTTCTAATGAGTGGTCAGCTCAATCCGGTAGTTTGTCCTTATTTGTATGGTGCTTCTCTTTGCGCACTCAAGAAAAAAGACGGAGGCCTGAGACCAATAGCCATCGGTAGCGTGTTCAGAAGGTTGACAGCTAAGCTGGCGTGCCGGTCCGTAAGGGTAGCTATGTCTGAATACTTGTAGCCGCATCAACTAGGGTTTGGGACGCGTCGGGGGTGCGAGGCCGCTATCCATGCGACGCGTGCGTTCGTCATGGATCCTGAGAACTCGGACTGCGTGGTGCTGAAACTCGATATACGCAATGCTTTTAACACCCTAGAAAGAGACGTTCTTTTGAGTGAGGTCAAGGATAAAATTCCTTCTCTATACCCCTTTCTCTATCAGGTATATTATTCTCCTTCTAATCTATTCTTTAGTGATAGTCTCATTTCGTCTCAAGTGGGAGCGCAGCAGGGGGATCCATTGGGGCCACTTGTGTTCAGTTTAGCAATCCACAAAGTCATCTCTGGGTTGAAATCGTCTCTGAACCTGTGGTACCTCGATGATGGCATTATTGGTGGATCACTGGAAGAAGTTTGCCAGGACCTGGAGGTTCTTGTTCCTCAACTTAAGGAGCTGGGTCTGGAGGTGAATTCCTCTAAGTGCGAATTTTTTCCCTGTGGCGTTGGTGCTCGTACACACTTCTCACGCTTTGGGTCTCATTTACCTGGTCTCAAGGAACTTTCTCCTCTCTCTTTCTTCCTTTTGGGATGTCCCATTTTTCTTGACGGAGTGCCAGAAGCCATTTCCTCCCGTAAACAGCTTCTACTCAATGCTCGGGAACGTCTCAAGGATCTCTCCGCGCACGTTGCGATTTTGTTGTTGCGCATGTGTTTTGCCTTACCCAAGATTACATATCTCTTGCGGACCGCTCCCACCTGGCTTTGCCCTGAGGAGGTATCTTCTTTTGACTGTGTTTTAAAATCTTCGGTTGAGTCGATCCTGAATGTGTCTTTTAATGATGCGCAGTGGAGGCAGGCAGCTCTTCCTATCCGGCTCGGGGGTCTTGGGGTGCGGAGTGTGCATGATGTGGGCCTGTCGGCTTTCCTGGCGTCGACTCATGGGGTGGCTGACCTCGTGTCTGTTATTTTACATTCCAATGGCGATGGGGCAAACATACCATATATGCTGGATGCCGGGTCAGCTTGGTCTGTCCTCAACATGTGTGCAGCAAGCCCCGACGCAACGCATGTTCAGCGAGCTTGGGATGACGTCACGTCTAAGCTGATCCAGGAGCAGATGCTAGTGGGTTCCTCGGGGGCTGATCTAGCCAGACTCAGGGCTGTATCGCAGCCAGAATCGGGAGCATGGTTGCACGCGCTTCCTTCGCCTCACCTGGGCACGTTGCTTGATGATGACTCTTTGCGTGTGGCGGTGGCCCTCCGCCTGGGCTGCAAGGTGTGTGAACCCCACAGATGCACCTGCGGTTCTATGGTGGAGGCCGATGGCCATCACGCTTTGAGTTGTCGTCGTTGCTCGGGGAGGTTCCCGCGTCACCATGCGCTCAATGATATTGTGAGGAGGGCATTCGTGTCGGCAGATGTCCCCTGCGTACTGGAGCCGCCGGGTCTGTCCAGGACTGACGGCAAGCGGCCGGATGGGCTGACTTTGGTGCCTTGGAGGAACGGCAAGTGCCTAATATGGGACGCAACTTGCGTCAGCACTGTTGCGGCCAGCCACCTTGGTCGCACGGTCCTCTCGCCGTCGGCTGCAGCTGAAGACGCTGCTGTAAGGAAGAGGGCGAAGTACGCTCCGTTGGCGGAACGTTACCTTTTTATGCCCGTTGCCGTTGAGTCCATGGGGTGTTGGGGCACTGAGGCCAAGAAGCTCATTAACGATATAGGGCACAGGCTCCGTGATAAAACGGGTGACTACCGCTCCGGATCGTTCTTGGTGCAAAGGTTAGCCATTGCCATCCAACGTGGTAATGCTGCAAGCGTTATGGGCACCTTTGCGCCGGGAACAGTTAGGGGCGGGTTATTCGACTAATTTTTTGACTTGTTGTATAGTTAAGTAATTAAATAAATATGTTTAGTTAATAAGTCTAGAAATTAATTATATTAGGCCTGAATGATTTGTGTTGATAATAAATTTTAAAACTATTATATTATAAAAAAAAAAAATCACTCAATAAAATAAAACAAATTATTTATGACAATATACTTTACCTTAATCAACCTATAATATTTCCACTGCTAAGGCCTCTGCCTCGAATTTTGCGGGCAGCGGGGCGGCAGCGGCGGCGGCGCGGGCGGACACCGCTTGACTGGAGTGCACCGCTCGTTGCCCGCCCCGCGCCGCTGTTTTCGAGAACCGGTCCATTTGATTTTACGCATAAGATCCTGCCGCTCCCGCGCCGCCGCCGCCGCCGCCCCGCTGCCCGCAAAATTCGAGGCAGAGGCCTAAGACTCAGGCCTCTTCTCGGTGAGTGGGCTGTAAGCCACGAGGCTCGAATTGTATAATAGGAATAACTCATACATAAATGCTGTTAAGATATAATATAACAAATTACCTTTGACCATGTTTAAAAAAAGGTAACGCAATGGTTAAAAGAAAAATGCTTTTACAATCTCAATGGATACATGTCAGATTGAGGAGAAGGAAACTGAAATAAATATTGGTTTAAACCTTTTAATAATTAATTAATGTTAAAATTTCAGTGACATTATCATTTACAATTTACAATACTATTTATTTAATCTTATTCTGACATTACTTACATAATTATAAACTTTATCTCCTGAACTGATATTAGTGTAACTTTCACATCAATTACTTAAATTTGTTCCATGAAAATTCTAATGCATGCATCTTATTTGTAGTTGCTGTATTTTTTATAAATTTAATTACCATTGTGTAGGACACAATTAAATATTTGCATTCCATAAGTAATGGTAGAATGTAACAGGGCCATTATAGTTTTAAGATCATACAGTGTAAACCTACATTCTCGCAAATTTTGATTTGATTTGACGCAGGCCCTGTCCGGGTTGGTAGATGTCCCATGTCACATGAATTCAGGACATGCCGGTTTCCTCACGATGTTTTCCTTCACCGTTTTGAGAGCAGTGGTGATGAAATAACTTACACAAAGTAATGCGCCTGTCTGGGTTCGAACCTACGACCTACACTCGTGAGTCGCGACTTTTACCATTGGGTTACCACTGCCACTGCTTCAAAGCTGCAGTAAGACGAAAAATGTTGTGGATGATGGTAAAAGTGACGCGTTGAAATATTACACATAAAAAAAAGAAAACATATTACTGTTGTAGTGACAAAAAACAGTCACACAGTCACCTGTTAAAGTCATAGGTACTTCAATCAGAACATAACCAGTCCGTAACTTTTCAGAAAACGCCGATGTAGTCCGTTCTGCCGCATAATTTATTAAACCTTTCACACGGGAAAAGCGGCCTAGACGACAGCAAAATTGTCAACGACACAAAAAATATTTCAGCTACAAAGGACAACCTACCTCACGACCTAACCCTAAAATTATAATTACAGACAAAAAATAAAATGGTCCACAGTCATTAAAATAAGTACCCATTTCAGTTGAAATTCAGCCCTAATTTCTGTCCCTCGACAACCTATCTAAATACACCCCCAGATAACCCTCAAAGATAATATTTTTAATATTATTAACCCTCACCCAACCAATTTTGTCAAAGAAAAAGTAAATAAGATGGATGCTGCATGCGAATGAGGCTCCAGAGATTTGTGGTACATAATACCCGTTGCTTGCATTCAAAGTGTTGAAAAAGACATTTGTTATCCGAAGGGTTGGCGTGTCATGGGACACGGTTTGATGTTGAAGGGATGTGATTTCATTAGAATATTGGAGCACATTTTTTTACACATAGGAAATATTTTCGGTTGGAGAGAAACGAATAATGTGCGTATTGGGTGTGGAGTAGTACGAAAATCACTGTAGATAATTTGTGAACTAAAGTTATTTTTTATTTTGTTATATAGAAATATCAATTTGCCTAGCCTTTTCCCAACTGTGTTGAGGTCGGCTTCTAGTCTAACTGGATGCAGTTGAAAATCAGTATTTTACATGGAGCGACTGCCTATCTGACCTCCACAACCCAGTTGCTGGGTAACACGATACCCCTTGGCAAGACTGGATGTCAGGCTTTCAGGCTTCTTATTACCCATAACGGTCTCGGTATGTTATGGATAGTCACCGGTGACCGACCTCGGCTCCGCAAGCGTTGCTTAACCTTGAAATTCTACCCGTGCGGCTGTTATTATTTAGCCAGCCCCCTCCCCCCCTCCCCCATAATATTGGTACAATATTAGTTAAGTACCTATTGTTTAAAAAAATAACCAGCTATCTAATAGGGATGATGCCTGGGTCAAAAAAAAAGAAATTCGATTTAGTCCGTTAGTCAGATAATAAAAAAAATATTAGATTCATATTTTTTTGCTTTATCATATTAGTAAAAAAATACTTAGATACAACGCATTAAAGATGTCGAGTGGGGGTTGATACATCACAAGAAGTATAAAATCTACATACTCGTGACGTCATGGCATGGATTTTTTTCGAACTTATGGATCAATGGATTATTAATTTGTTTCAAAACGATTCAAATTCCGATTAGTAGGGTAGGTACTGGTAACTCAGTTATAAAAAGTTAGGTTGCATCTAGTTATCAAGATTCTTATACTATACTATTAATTGAGCAATATTTGTAAATTAGCTGCCCGCCCCGGCTTCGCACGGGTACCACTAAGTACTTATCTACGGTGCACCTACCTATCCTACCTACCAATGTAGGTACCTATCTACCTACCCTACCTACCTACCTACTCTCCCTATCTACATACATACCTACTTATCTGCCTACATCTACCTACCTACACCTACCTACCTACCTACCTACCCTACGTACATACCTACAATGTGAAGCTAATGCAAAGTAAAGTGCTACTAACACAGTCTAAGCTTTATTTATTAATACAAGTTTTTGTTATTAAAATATGTATGTTTAGGTTACGATTATTATTACATACTTACATAACTACCCACCTACCCTATCTACTTACCAATATACCTATCTACATACCTACCTACAGGTACACCTACCTACTTATTCTGTGAATAACGAACAAAAAAAAATAATTATCCAATTTGGTTCAGCCGTTCTCAAGAGGCGTGACCAGATGAATAGGGATTTAATTTTATATAATTATACATTTGTAATCAGGTTCTCGAAAACTGCTCTAACCATTTAGATGAAAGTTGAAATATATGGGTTTACGGGGGCCAAAAATCGATCTAGCTAGGTCTCATATCTGGGAAAATTCGATTTCTCCGTATTTTCACCCGAGCAGAGCTCGGTCACCCAAAGTTTAGAACAAGATGGCTACCTTAGCATAATGACATGGCAGCATGGAATTAGTAGGTACTAAACATGGAATAAGTATGAATTATTCTATACTATTAAATGATAATTCTCTATTTTCACCAGAGCAGAGGTCGGTCGCCCAGTTTCTTAAGATTATATGCATAATTCTACTTTGCTAAACATTTTTAGATACTATCACGTCACTTTTAATTTAAAAAGCAATTTTATCCACTGAAAAAAGGTTTGCTTACTAAAAAAACTACTTGGAAACTTCGTAATATTCTCAAAGAAAAACTTCTTCAACGAAAATTAACTAGTGTATATCTTACTTAAACAGTTTTGCAGTATTTAATTATAATAAACTTGTTTAGTTTGATTAATTATTCTAGTAGATTCTGCTCGTGACATAGCCCGCGTAAAATTTTGACCCTCGAAAAACGCGGGCGGGCGATGCAATGCGACGCAGTGGGTCTGCGTCGCATCGCATCGCCCGTCCTCGCTTTTACGTCGTTTTTCTCAAGAATTAGCAATGGAAAAATATTGTTTCAAATCCGATTGGTAGTTCCAGAGATTAACGCGTAACTCTTTAGCTTTATTATTAGTATAGATTAAGTTACTGGTGATTTGTTATTGTTTATTCTTATTTTTTTTAAGTTCTTGAAATTTCTACAAATATTATTCTTATGTCATCTTTCCATAACATAAAATAGCACGCTGATTTATCTTGAGAGTTTTACCCCTGTACCCCTAAAATTTCATACAAATTCCCAAATACTTCTCCTAAATGTTCGAGAAATTTCTTGTTCCAAACATGTTAATGCCAACGTTTCCTTCACCTTTCAGAACTTCAAAACCCTCACGTGTCAATGTATTTCCCCACTGTGAGCATATATCAAATGTGAAGACAGCCGTACACGAAAACAACAAGGAATGTCAACGTCGAACTCACAAAGAACGTTTTGATCGAATTTGTAATCTTTATACTTTATATCAAAGAAGGGACAGAATGAAATCGAATCGAAACAGTTAATTAAATTCGTTTCCATGCTTTTAACACAGAATAGTAACTACAGAAGGTCGACTACGTACACGACGCACGATAACGCAAGCACACATACTCGTAGACACGCTCCGCGTACAGAGAGTGCAAGCGCACTCGCGACTGTCAATTGTAAATTAAAATAAAATAGTTTATTGATCCAATAACTCCTCACATTACACACAATAGTACAAGTGAAATTATATTAAAATTTTAAAAGTCTGCGACACAAACTGTTCCTCACTTCTGCATTTAACGGCCTCGTTGGTCTAGTGGTCGCAAGCGCTACTACTGATCATGAAGTCCTGGGTTCGATTCCCGGTTCGGGCAAAGTGTTATTGGGTTTTTCTATTTGTAATTTCTCAGTAGCATCACGGAGTCTGGATTTGTGCCCGGTTGATGGCAATAGGCTCGCCCCTATTACATGCATATGGGACTTAAATATAACTGGCGAAATGTGGGTGTACCTACTACAGGTACACCTCTGCCCAACCCTTCGGGGAAACAAGGCGTGAAGTTATGTTAAGGGGGTGTTCTACCCATCAAATATAAACAACTTTTACTAAGGGACCAAACGAATACGCTTGGTTCAATCAGGTATGTACCTTTTTAGGGGAAGGTCGTTTTTTTTTTGCGAATTCCATTTTTCCATTACTTTTTATCATGATAAAAATTGTTTATAAGTATTTGGTGGGGAGATAAATTTGGTCAGGAGTAATCGTGACTTCTGTACAAAATTATTGTTTGTTAAGCTGTGAGTAACAAGTAAAAAAGTAAGTAGTATAATAGGTGAAACCTTTGACACCCAAACTAAACAAAGAATGCCTGTATTTATATATTTATTTATTATATATACTTTATTGTACACCACAAAAACACATAACAAAAAGAAAAAAATTAACTCTACAAAATATACAATGGGCGGCCTTATCGCTTTCCGCGATCTCTTCCAGGCAACCTTGGAATGGACAGTGATTTGCCTGGACATAAAATGGGGCTGTCGTTGGTGCAAATAAAAAGTATACAATATACTAGAATAGATACACAGATAAATACATATCCTAAATAATAGATACATAAATACATACATACTTACTAAATATATAAACAACGAAAATAAATGAAGACTATAGATAATTACAATTACGAGAACAAGATCACAACGACAAGTAATGTTCCTTCACGAGTCTCTTAAATAGGAATCTGCATCTTAGGAGTCGACAGATTACTCCTAATTAAAAATGTCTTATAATAATTTACTACATTAAAATAAGTTGTTACTGTTGAATTACTACATCCTAACTTATAATAACATTATAAAAGCGAAAATGAGTTTGTTTGTTTATTTGTTACTCAATCACGCAAAAACGGCTGGACGGATTTGGATAAAATTTGGCAAACTCATAAACCATGACGTGGGTAATGACATTCTGGATCGCAGACGAAGTTATGGACAACAGTTAGTATTTTATAAATCTCCGTACATACTTACGAGTCTGTGTGTGTGAGCCCCTGTTTTCGCTCGTTTTACGAAGCGGACCTTCTGTATCTAACTATTCTGTGCCTTTACTTTGGAAACTCCCATCGAATCGCTTTTCAATGGTTTATTAGTTGAACAGCTCATATTTACTGCTAGTGGAAACTTGGTCCTGGAATGAAAACATTATTTACAGAGTTTTGGTCGTAATATTCATTTGGTTCAGCATAAATTTTACACCAACGTTTATTTGCTGTTGAAAGGAATACGAACTTCGGATGGTCGTGCTCCTGCATTCTGGAACTATGTAAAAAGTATTATCTACTTATACTACCTATACTATGAGATATTTGCTAAGTCTTTAAAAATCCTTTATCCGGGTAGTGCGTTGCCTTGGGATAATTTCCAACTTCCACGCGGGCGAATCCAAGGGCTAAAGCTATTTGTAACAAAGCGTTTTTATAAACAAGCAATTACTTGCTGCTAAGTAACTCTTTAATGAAGTCATTACTTGAGGATTGAATGCTTCATTAGAAAATCGTATTCTATAGTCGAGTAATCTACGTTGCTTAATAGAGTAAATGCTTGAGTAAGAATCAACCCTCGATAGTGGTATCCTTCTGAGGCCCTCGAGTTTATGCATCGACCGCGTTCGGCGCTCCGATTGGTAGCCGGCCGGCCTTCATCAGTAAAGGCCAGTAGGGCTAATCGGAGCGCCGAACGCGGTCGATGCGTAAACTCGAGATGGTTAAAAGAAACTTATACTAGGCCCTCTGGTAACACTTAGTTACTGCGTTTTGTTTCATTAGAATACGTTAGACATAGATTATTTTACTTTAACATTTATAATCAATCTGCCTAGCCTTTTCCCAACGATATTGGGGTCGGATTCCAGGCTAACCGGATGCAGCTCAATACCAGTATTTTACATGGATCGACTGCCTATCTGACCTCCACAACCCAGTAACTGGGTAATACGATACCCCTTGGTAAGACTGGTTGTCAGATTTTCGGGCTTCTGACGACCCGTAACGACTGTCAAAGACCCACGAATGACAGCCTGGACCAACGGCTTAACTTGCTTTCCGAGGCACGGAGGAGTCTCGTTATGTAAAGATGGTCACCCATCCACAGACCAACCCCGGCAAGCATAGCTTAACCTGATGGACCCGTGCGGCAGTTATTAACCACGAGCTCCTCTTTAACATTTATAATATTACTTTAATTTTATTTTAATTAATACTTTTAAAATACTTTTTTTTCATTTAAGTACCTATGTCTAAAGCAAAGACGTGATTGTTGGTAGAAATAAAACGTTTGACATGACAAAAAAATAATAAGAAGAAAATCTTAAAAAATACTTAAATTTACTGGAAACTTGATGAAATCATACACTAGCAAGGCCTTTGTACGAGTAGTCTTCACTATATAACACACTGTCGATTGTGAAATATGCATGATGTTTCCACATACAATCTGGAAGCTGCCAGTGGCATAAAAACGTAAGGCCGTTAGTAACTGCGGGAAAGTCCGAAAGGGATACCGTTGCCCCTGGCAACGTACAGGCAACTGAAGGAACACGGGTGGGTTTTAGTCAGTAAGAGTCTGACACGTCCTCCCGCTCCGCCCAGAGTGGGAGATGTTATTTGATGGTTTACCATCCAAAAGAAGATGATGAAAGCCCGTTAGTAACTGGCACAGTGGAGTTACAGGAAGCCCTCTTTGTGTCTCTGACTGTAAAGAAATCCTTAAAATCCATTTATCACAATACTTTTTTAAAAATGAAATCTCTTTTTAAAACAATATTCTGAATAATCATGAAAGTGCTCCACATCACGAAAGTAAATGAAAGTTTAATAAAGTATAATTCGTTATCGATATTATAAAGACAACCAAAAGTTGCTTCGACGCTTTCCATTGCTAAGTATAACCGCTAAATCAAACGTAAAATGGTCGAGTTCTCAATGCTATAAAAGTAAAGGAAATGGTGACTATTACTTGGCTAAGAATTCTAACTTTTGACAGTTCTAACTTCAAGCAATTACCTACTGAACTATAGAATAAAAATCATTACTTAAGTAATTACTTTTACTCAATTAATCACTTGTCTATAAATACGGATGTGAGTGTGTCAAGATGTGAAACTAACGTCACTCGATCATATCAAAACTCCGGTTATGACTATCTCAGAAATCGTGCAAGAATTAAATATCAGATTCACACATTCAGCACTACTCAAAGAAACAAACAAAATAAAACGCTTTGATTATTTATAGGTATGTCTAGATAGATTGTCGCGCTGCAAAAGAACTAAAACAAATAGGCCAACTTTGTTATACTCATGGTATAATAATATACTTCGCCAGGTATTCTCTTCCGACGATGGCCTAAGACTATGTCACGATAAGTGTTGCCATTGATTTTCCTTTTCAGTAAATTTAGGAACTATCTCATTTAGTTAATGAAAATAAAATAAATTACTAACTAGCTAAACTATTTAGTAACTCGTGTGATTCATCTATTTAGTTTTAAATTAATGAACATATTGAATTATTAGTTTATAATTGCTTTGTTAAGTTAAAAATGCATTTTGCTCAGGTAATTCAATCACACACAGTGGCCACACATAGAATTGACAAGTGTCATACTGACAGCTTGCCATTTCATCGCTATCGTCGTGTCGCTCATACCTATAGCGTTGTTTCGCTCGGTGAGCAAAATACTGTGGTTCCCAAACAGTAGTTACTGTGAAAGGTCTTTTTCTTTTCCCAAAGAAGAGATGCTAACAAATGCGTGGCTTCAATATTGTAGACCGAAAACAACAATAAGAACTGGTATATACCTTACTGCATATTATTTCATTTATCTAATATAGTTTAACCCAAAAGGCCTTGAAGCCAGAGCTTGGCTTCAAGGCCTTTTGGGCTTATCTAAAATATTAATCAGTGTTTTTCGAGTGACGAAAGCTGGATTTATTGTTATGATCCTGAAACTAGGAGACAGTCTGCTGTCTGGATGTTTCCTTCCGAGGAGTTGCCAACTAAAGTGAAGAGAGGTCGAAGCGTAAGAAAAAAGATGGTAGCCTCGTTCTTCAGAAGGACAGATCATTACGCAACAATTGTTTTAGAGGATCGAAAAACAGTTACTGCAGAGTGGTACACTAACAATTGTTTGCCACTTGTCTTAGAAAAAGTTCGGGAGAAACGACCTCGCAGTAGGGTCCTCCTTCACCTTCCTTGGCGGTGTGCGCCTCGTCGCACACCGCCAAGCAAACAATCGACTACTTGGCGACGTCAGACGTGGAATTACTGGGTCACCCGCCCTATAGCCCCGACCTCGCATCTTGTGATTTTTATTTATTTCCTAAAATAAAAGAAAAACTTCGAGGAAAACGTTTTATGGACGCCGAGGAAGCAGTGGCTGCGTTTCAAAGTGCCGTCGAAGAGACCCACCCCTAAGGACGAGTGGGCCAAGTGATTTTCTCAGTGGTTCCATCAGATGCAGCTATGTATTGATGTAAATGGACACTATTTTGAAAAGATATAATAAAACTAATAACTTGCTAGTTTGTTCAGTTTTTGATTTTCTAAGAACTTTTAGTGACACCCTCATGTCGATTTATTAAAAATGATAAAAATTGAGTACCTTTTGTATTATTTATATCTTTTTCCCCACTAAAAAAGTTTGAGAACCGCATCGCAACTGATGACGTATTCTTAGGCCAATCACGTGACCCTGCTGTCACGGGAAGAGAATACCTGGTGAAGATTGTGGTGAAGTATATTATTATACCATGGTTATACTAGTGTACGTGAAAGCTACGTCACACTCGCGCCATGTCACTGCGCTGTCATGGTGCTTTTCTAGTCTGTGTGCATTTAAGGCCAACAATTGGACGCTATGTTTTTCGTCGAGTCCGACTTTGACTTCTATCTAGACATATTTATATCTTTGATAAAAGGTTCAAACCGCCCATAAAGCATTAATCCTTTTGCATTTTCATAAGTTAAGGTTATAAAATAGTGCTAAGAGATTGAATTTAAATAATCACGTGGAAAATATTTCCTCGTGTAAAATTCTAGTGACGCCCGCTTACCACAGCTAAAAGCCATTGCACTCTTGGGATATTAAATTGATCCCATAATTCTTGGAACCTTTTGCTGACTACCCTCATTTTTCGAAGAAATACGTTGCAAACAATATTGGGTTCCTTTCGGGGAATTTTATTTTGCAACCGACATCCTCAAAAACCGGGTTAGTGATACGTTGAGCTTTTTGAAATACAACTGTACAAGGATCATATGGCACGTGGCAAAAATTGGGACTAGCACCGCGGCGCCGCCATCTTGTTATTCCAATAAAATGTTTGAAGTGAACACTTCTTTAGGCGCGTTGGGCGTTTTTTGGTTGGGGGATAAACTTATGAATTCAGCACACGCCTTAGTGCTGCACTATAGAATATAGATGGCGCTAATATCAGTTTTAAATTTTCACTTCTGGCAGCAGTCCACATGAATGCCTATTTTTTTAAAGTGAAAACTTCTTTGATAACCTTGAGCGAATTTTGTGACGCGGTAAACTTATGGATTCGCGTTACCGACGCGCCTTACTGCTTTACTATAGAATGTAGATGGCGCTAATACCAGTTTTAAGTTTTCACTGCTGTCTCCATGACTGCCATTTTTTTTTAGCCAACGTTGCCCTCTTGTCAATGTCATTCAAGCCCCAAAAGATCCTTGAAGCACTGTAGTTTCCATGATAAATGATAAATTATTTTATTTCTGTTAGTATTATATTACACGTCAATAGAGATTAGGTCGGCGTTTTCTATCTGACTCCTCTGAGAAGAAAGGTCGAAACAAACTCAGAGATCACAGTCTCTTTTAAATTCCAGACATAATCTTGGTCAGATCATGTGAAGACCATGTAGATTGGTGTCTGAAATGGTCTTGGAAGGAACCACACAGATTGAGTAGACCTGTCCAGTCAGTGCACTCATTTGTCAAGTATCGTGCAACTCAACTCAGAACTTAAGCAGCTCAACGATTGAGTGGCGATAACATAAATGTAGGCCTGTACCTACGTCAGGCGACTACCCCTACCACCTCACTGTAAAATTACTTTTACCAATTCTTAAGATATCCTGGCCGAGCCAACAATACGTCAGAGGCATGAAAAGAAGCAACAAAAATGTTCCCAAAAATATTTTCAACACCAAGATAATTCCAATCCAGGAACAAGAATTTCCATGACCCTAAAGATTAAACCAGATTATTATGACAGCCGTCCCCTCGCTCCTTCCTTCCTTTAGCATAGATTTGCGACAGATAACAGGTCACAGCTTTCAGATGAATAGTTCCTGCAATTCGCAGACGTGATCTGAATTTTTAACGAGATCCTGCTCCGAGGTTGAAAATCGGACGCTGGAAATTGTGTTAAAGAGATATCTTCGTAGTTGCAATTGAGAAATATCCCGGGAAGCATATTGCTCAGAAATTGGTATATGTTTCCTTATTTGAGATCACAAACACTGCCGGTATGTTTTTTTCTGACCGGATTTGCACCTCATTGAACTATCTGACCGTTATTAACAATCTAGTTGTGACAAGTACACGCAGGACAAACACACTAAACACTTGCAGGTAATACATATTTTATTTAGTAACGAATGCTACATTCGTATAGTACCTACAAACGTTGGTAGATACCTATTCAAACATGGTCGGCATACAGTTAAAAAAATAGCACAAACCTGCATATTTCCCAGCAACATGGCCGCTCTGCTCGGTACATCCATTTTACTCCCAATTTTTCTGTGTCAGACTTCTGTGAGTGCCTTAGAATATTTTCAAATGCTGTTTTATTTGTGCTACCGTTTTAGAGAATTTTCGACCATGTGTCATGTGTATTCAGCGGTAGAAATTTCTTTATAATGTTTCTTTATACAATGTTCCGTTTAGTGGCCAGTAATCATAAAAAACTTAATAAGATAAAATTATTTCGTAAATTGGAAAATTAATACTTTCAAACAAACTAAATAATAAAGCTGTCTCGCTCCTTCAATTACTATACTCACTTTGCACTTTATTCGTTTTAACCGATCCGTAACCCCGTCAAATGACCTCTGCGCAACAGTTCTTTAAGTACAGGTTGCTGCGAGATCATATTTTAGAAAATCTTAATGACATTAAAATATCTCCATAAAACGAAAACGCGAAACCATATACGTGTGTTAATTAAACACACGTATATGGATTCGCGTTTTCGTTGTGTGAATAATGTCACGTTATTGAATGAACGTTATAATGTCACCATTAAAACGGCACGCTGCATATTGATTTTTGATACTCTGGAAAAAACTCTCCGAGCTCACTTCACCTAAGTTTTCACGGTGAGATAGTTACAGAATAGCACTGCTGTTCCTAAATTGTTATCGATATGATCGACAGAAACATTCAGATTCACTTGAATAAATATTCTGTTGCTAAAAATAGCAACAAATTACGTCTACCAACAGTCTCTATTGACAAGTAATCTCCAATAACAAATAAAATAAATCATTTCCAGAAAATAACAGATTTATAAGGTTTCGGACCTGAAATCGGGCGGATATTGGGTAGCTTTGTGTACTGAACAAATAGACTGAGTCCATTTCTACCGGCTATGGGCTATGTTTTATAGACATTCATTACCAGCTAATGGTTTAGTTGACAGGAAGTTTTGTTAGCAAGAACCAATATTTTGGTAATGTAAAAGGTAGATTTAGGGACAATGATGATTAAAGAAAATAGATCACAATTAGAAGTCATTTATTCGTGTCCAAATTATTAGACGAGTCCCTGTGTAATGGCTGTATTTATCATGTAGTCCAATTTCCACAATCTTAATAATTAATAACTGTGTAGGATAGTTTTGTTCTTGAAGCATTAACCCCGGCACACCTCCGCTTCGAAACCATAGCAGCGAAACCGCAGTAGTTAAATTCAATAGACTCGCGTCATGTTCCGCTATTCAAATCGGATGCGAATAGCGGAAAATTACGCGAACGCTATGCTATGATGTCGTATGGTTTCGCGGCGGAGGTGTGCTACGGGCTAAAGGCCGTGGCAGTGAACTAATGTGATTTTTTGTTCAGCCCAGTACTCAACTTCGATAGCACCGTTCAAAAAAAGTAATTTATTCAAACTAGGCTGAGAATCAGCACTCTTCGAACGTCAAAATTAGATAAGACAGTCCCCCAAAACGCCCACCCTTCACCATTTCCTAGTGCTTTAGCTGGGAAGAAGAAGTGGCGCAACAAAACTTTGCTTCGTGAAGAACAGAAATCAAAATACAAGACAAATAACTATGGGGAAATATTGCGGGAACTTGTAAGGTTCCAATAACTAGTGATTATTAATGATAGGTAAACGAGTATATTTACAAACATCCCATGTTATGTTGCAAGTCATGCTACATCTAAAGATGGTACCGTATGGGCCGCATCTCAATGTTTCAGGGAATCGATCGAGAAAATAAGCAAGGTGGAAATTGAAAATAGCTGTACGAGGAATCAGTTTTTGTTTATCTATGTGATTTGTTTCTCAGTAACAGTGAAACCGCTAAACTATTCTACCGGTGAAGTTTGAACTCTATTTTCGTTTATTAATCTTGTTGGTACCTGTGATGCTGTTTCTTAGTTTCAACACAACACTTTTAGTTTCAATTCGTTCGGACGACTGAATATAAAGCCAAAGCGCCGTAATATGTACCTACATTAATTATGTCACAACCTAGCTAATAGGGCCCAAAAAGGAATTCTTTTATCAAGTTTGGGGCGAATTTTGTAAGGCGAATACGGAAAAATAAAAAAAATCAGAGACCAAGTTAATAAAAAAAAAAAAAATTGTTTTTTATGACAGCTGTGCGCACAGATTGCAAGTCTGCGGCGCGTGAGTCGCTACGAAATTTTGCCATTTTAAATACACTCGAGAGCAATGAATCCGGGTCACTTAAAGAATGTTAAAAATCTCGGAAACTAAAAATGATAGGTTAATGCAATAAATTGTATTTAATAGACAATGTAATACTCCTTAAATGAAAGTAAAAAAAAAATGAGTCACCATACATTTTATTAACACAAAATTACATAAAGAAAAAAACTGCTGATCTCTCCTTAAAACAAAAATAGGAAACATGAAATTTTTGAACTTTATTACGATTTTCTTGAATTTTAATACTTCGTATTGCCTCCTCGTGCTTCCATTACTGCGTTTACGCGGTTTGGCATGCTGTACATCAAGTTCCTTATACGATTTTGGGGAATATTCTCCCATTCCTTTGTGAGAGCAATTTTGAGCTCACGAAGCGTGATTGGGGGAGGGTTTCGTTGTTTTACGCATCTGCCTAGCTCGTCCCAAGCATGCTCGATCGGGTTGATATCCGGGCTGCGCGCTGGCCACTCCATACGAGTAATGTTCATCTCTTGAAGGTAGTCATTCACAATCCTACCTGTATGAGGTCGGGCATTGTCATGCATAAATATAGCATCCTCACCTAAATTGACCATAAATGGACCAACGTGATCATTGAGGATTTCTTCCACATATCTTTCGCTAGTTAAAGAGCCGTTTTCTATGATCACCAGCTCTGTGCGACTTTCAGAAGAAATTCCGGCCCACACAAGTACAGACCCACCACCGTAGGCTACTTTTTCTTCGATGCATGCTTGCTTGAATCTTTCCCCTGGTCTTCGATACACTCTGTGTCTTCCATCGTGCTTGTAGAGCATAAATTTTGATTCGTCGGAGAACATAACTTTTGACCAATCTTCAATACTCCAATTTACGTGGCTCTGGGCATATCTTAGTCTTGAAATACGATGCCCACGCTCCAGTTTAGGGCCGTTTGCAGGTCTAAGGGGTTTTAAGTTAGATTCAGCAAGCCGACGTCTTACTGTCCATGCACTTGGGTTACTTCCTCCGAGGCGTCGAAACTGATTTGTGAGTTCAGTTCCTGTAAGAAAGCGATTTCGAAGCATGGTGTTCACCAAGTATCGGTCTTCTCGTGCTGTGGTACACCTGGTTCTGCCCGTTCCTGGTCTGCGTAGGTTAGAACCAGTTTCTTCGTAACGTCGGAGAACTCTTTGTACTGTTGATAGCGACACACCGACAGTCCTGGCTGTATCGCGCTGACTCCGGCCGGTTTCCAGCATTGTAAGTATTCTGGTGCATTCTTCAGGCGTAAGCGACATAATTTCAGCTTGAATAATGAATATAGAGCACTATCAACATGGTTTATGTACCCACATAAATGACAGATTACAAACAAAAGCAAAACCAAATGCTGTAATTTCGTAGTTCCATCTTCGAAAGTGGCCCTTTTTCAAATTTGATTTTTTTATGATATAACTTTACAATAGCTAAGAAGTTTTAATACCTTCATTTAAGGAGTATTACATTGTCTATTAAATACAATTTATTGCATTAACCTAGCATTTTTAGTTTCCGAGATTTTTAGGATTCTTTAAGTGACCCGGATTCATTGCTCTCGAGTGTATTATATTTTATGTATTTAGGACTAACTATTGTGTTTATTTTATTTTTGTCTTATTTTGTTGTTTCACTATATCCTGCACCGGTTGACGTCATCACGTCAACGCCGGTGGTCGCTGAAAACCAGCGCTGGGGCTCTGTCTCGCATAGGGTCCCAGCATTATGCTGAGCAAAGGCCGTTCGTGGATGTGACGCATATTTTCCCCCAAATTGTTATTTTCGTGTTTTATTCTTTCCTTACGTCATGTGTACCGCTAATAAACGTATTTTCTTTCTTTCTATTTAAGGAAATTTAAAGGTTACACTAAAGAGTATTCTAAAAATTCTTACATCAAAGCATTAATTGATTATCACAACACATCCAGAAAAGACAGTTCCCATTCCGTACAAAGTAGCAAAGACAAAGCACCGCAAACTATTTGCCCAGCACTGGGTATTGTTCACAACTACACATGTTTGTGGACGTGAGCAAACGTGCCACCAATCAGCGGGATTTGTGTGCTTACTGCGTTTGTTATTTGAGATATATTGGCCATTTGTTTGGACGCTCTGAAACTGGAGAACGCGGATTGGTTACTTTAGATTTGAATTTAGAATGAAGTCTATGATTGTAATGGAACTGTGTGTGCTTTTGGTTGTATTACTATTACGTACTGTATTGTCCGTAGGGATAAGAAAGGTTGTACTCACATCAATATTTTTCTAACGGTATTTACCTTTCAGCCCAATACTAGGTATGTATAGCGAGCAAACTGCCTTAATAAAGTCAGCATAACGGGAATCGATGTAGGAAATTATTTAACCTTTGGGGTTTTCTCTAATGTCTTAATTGCTAATAAGGTTAAAGACGTCGAACACAAAAAAAATAAACCTTAAAATTATAAACGAAAATGTCAAACAAGACTCGCGAGAAAATCGAAATACGTCTGAAATTCGCATATTAATAAATAAAAAATAAAAATCATTTATTATCAGACACAAAGATCCATAGCATGTTAGTAACAAAAATTACTTAAAAACCTATGTTAGTACAATCAATTTAGAAAAAACTTTGACACAAAAACAACACAAAACGAAAAAGCATCACTCAAGTAGGTAGGTTTAACGAGCTGAATGTATAACATGCAGCTTGTTAAATCTATCTAGTGCAGGCCCATCTAGTCTGTCCGCAAATACCCTAAGGATGCTGTTGGTGCTTCCCCTGACTCTGCGTAGTAGCGACGCAACTTTCTTACGCATTATCGCGAAATAATCGTCTGTGTGCGCATCTGCGAACATGCCTGACGCACTACAATATGGTGGAAGCTTCAACATCATATTGCGATAAAGTTTTTACACACAGTATATCAAAAACTTTGAAAAAACGCAGTTGAACAAACGAACATAATTATATTTCTTCATTCTTAAACAAAACGCTCCGAACTGCTATCCAATAAAGAGTTCCATAATGATATATGAACTACATAGAAACAGTCGACTCATGTATTGTCGTAACACAGCAGAAAAATCCTCCGGACGACGACGTAACGAAGAGGGATCGCTTTCCATATCATAAATCAAAGTATATTGTATTACTGGACATGTGGCTGCTACTAGTGTGTTTTCGCCTTTTTTCGAGTGTTGACTTGTGGCGTATTTGTTTTCAAACGGGTTATGGGTTTGAAAGATGATTTTATGTAAGGATCAAAACATGGGCTATGTTAATGTTTTAGATGTTTCAAGTAATAATGATTTTTTTCCCTTTATTTTCAGGTAAGCATTTTAAAGACCATTTATATTTGGATTGGGTAGTGCTGATATTGCAGTAAGTATATTGACACACTAAATCACGCCGACCTTATTGTTCTTTGCTTCATGTTTTACCTCAAATAAACGTATTTTCTTTCTTAATTTTTTCTCTTCATCTCGATTTTAGTTTGGCTTCGTTTTACCTCCATTTTCCAGCTGGTCTCGACTGAATTTAATTTAAATTGGTGCTGAACTGACCTTCATAAAATACCGTCCTAAATAACTCGTTCATCGTCATAGCGTTATTTAATATAAAAATGATTTATTATGAGTTATATTTTTATATTGACTTGTCTGCCCCCCTAGCCAAGTCATAGACGTAAACTCTCAGTAGTCTTTAATAGATTTTCAACTTTATGATATTGGATATAAAGTTGAAAATCTATTGAAGATTACATAGTGTTTTCGTTCGTTCCGGTCGCTAACACTCAGTAGTCTTTAATAGATTTTCAACTTTATGCTCTTAGGTATAAAGTTGAAAATCTATTGGAGATTACTAAGCGTTCACGTTTATCGTTTGCAACTTGGCTAGGGGGGCTGGACGGAATGTAGACGGGCGCCAGGGGGAAGTCTGGCGTCGAGGCAGAAAATTAAAAAAAATGTTATTAAGCTATTAATAGATTATTTAGATATTCCACGTTTGCCCATGGTGATGACGTGGGTGTTGTCATTTCTGGGTAAATCTTGCAGGGAAAAGGGGCAGTGAAAATAGTCTTATTCCAAAGTCACAGTTCAAAGTAGTTTTTATTGATATTGTATTAAATGATGTTAAATATAAAGTTACTACATACTTACTTACACCATAGTATTTTGGATATTTTACTCAAACTCAAAGCATTTATTTCAATAAAAACATTTACAGGCACTTTTGAATTGTCAAGGGGTCGGTCAGTCAGAAATATGAAGCTAGTTGCCCATTCCAAAGCGTAGGTTCCTATGGAGAAGAACGGGCAAGAAACTCCACGGACACTCTTTTAAATCATAATATTGTAACAAAATATTTGTTACATCATTCATATTGAAATTATACATGTGAGAACAATGTAGAAAGATGTGCACGTAAAAAGCGTCCGTAATAAATAGATAAAAACAATTCAAAAATTAAAATCAGCCGAGGCAGATAAGAGATGACCAGTCCCTACTGACGGCGCCCGTTCACGAACATGACGCATGGATCAGCACCGTTTAACTCAACCATTTTGAAGGGAACTTAACGATCCAACACATTTATACACATTTATAATGAAGATATATTTATTGCATAACTGTGTACATCAGATCAAATAAAAGTTAAAAATAAAAGTCTGTTTACCCATATCGATTATGCAATAGTATTACAAGGCAAATACATTTTAAATAGATTACAAACAAATTTCAAATAAATTACATACGAACATTATTTTTCTCAAAAAAGCTCATACGGATTATAAATAAAATACATTATGTTTTATACAAAATTACAAAAAAAGTGAATAAACAAATATAAATAGTGACCATTAAACTAATACTGGGTCTTGAGTATGGTCACGTTACTCTTGATGGAGAAAGCTCCGCTACCAACATTGCAGACTGACCACTGTTTTGTCCACAAATTGAGCTATTTTCATATTGCTCGTACTGAAAAGAGAAAAAAGAAAAGCAAAGACGGTTTGTGAAAAGAAAGAGACAGAATACATTGTGAATCAAAATGGCTACAACAAAATATAGGTATAGCACATGCCAAAAAGTCGACCTATTCAAAATGAAACTCGCAAAAATCTCGCGAATAAAAGCAGTAGTGGACCAACAGATGGTTCGTCACATATTTCCAATATCGCTGTATTGTATCGTTTTGATGGTCAGCGTCGACTTCCATTTGTTAACGGCGTGGCTGCAAAGTCATACTGTGTGACAGCTCGTGTGAAAGACTTTTTTTTTGTATTTTCCTGGTGAATTTTGATTGCATTCAGTGCTACGCAAATACCTAGTTTTAATTTCTAGGTGTAGTTTGATGACAATAGAAAAACGGTTCATTTTTTTTTTCCTTTTGATTGGATTCCGTGTTAAGGCTCGTGCAGACCAGCGCGATGCGACGGCGCGACGCGACTCGAACAATACAATTTCTAAGAAAACTTCACGGTATAACAATATCCGGTGTCGCGTCGCGCTAGTCTGCACGAAGCTGTACCTTGTTGTAGTTGGAAATGAAAATAAAACGGTTCAAAATGTCATTACCTACTTAATTGTTGTATTGTGGTGGCCCAGTCATAACGGCCCCGGGTTACAAGTTGTAGGTCGTGGGTTGGAACCCAGGCGCGCTTTACTTTGTGTAAATAATTTCATCACCACTGCTCTCAAAACGGTTCAGGAAATAACGTGAGGAAACCGACATGTTGTAAACTAAAAATTCGAAGGCATGTGTCATTTCCAACCCGCATTGGGCCCGCGTGGTGGATTACAGCCCTGAGTCCCGCAATGCTAAGTGATAAGTTGTCAGTTTGCTTTTCATAAAAAAAATATAGTCCATTGCTCTGAAGTATGCTCATACTTTATTTAATAATTAATATAATTCTGACATTGGCAATCCACCTTGTATGAGAACAGGCCTTTGCCCTACAGTGAGACTATAAAAGGCTGGTAGGTATCATGCTCACACTTCGATTCACTTAATCTTGGTTGACGTTAAAATAACGTTGAACTAAACATTCAAACTTATCAAAGTTAACTCAAACGTTACTGAAATAATAATGAAAATTCCTAATTTCTAAAGTACTCTTAAAATAACTATGAAAATTAACTAAAACTTTACTCAAAACATCAAACATTCTATTTTCAAAACATGATCATTCAAGTTTCGAATTAAGATTCACTTTTTGAAACTCAAATAGAGAATGATGTTTATTTAAACCGCCAATCATTAAGACGTTCGACCTCAATGAAGTTTTATTGGTCGTTTCTGGGCTATTTGCTGCCCAATGATTTATTTTCAGTCTGACGTACCGCCGTTTGAATTTGAACAGTTAAAATAATCGTATTGACGCGACACAGATGGTTTGATGGCAGAAAAACACATGGAAATTATGTGATGAGCTAATTTTGCGGTGAGTTTGAAGTAGTATTTTAGATTTCATGGGTAGTTACGAAAATTACTGACTCATTCATTCTTATGGGAGTTCTAAAAAAAAATACTACGGCGCGTATTAAGCACGAAACAATATTCTGGTGCTTGTCTAACCACTGCAAGGTAAAGAGAGAGAGAGATACAGAGGCAAAGAGTCTTGAGAGACCAGTCAAAGTTCAGAACTCGTTGAAAAAAATAGCGTCCAACTGTTGACCGCCAAATGCACAACCGTGTATAAGGCGTAGCTGTCACTCAGACCAGCATAACAAAGATGGCTGGTTAGTTCTTTTGTAGCACGACACTATCTAGACATACAAATAATTAAAGGATGTGGGAGAGAAGCTTTAGATATTTTTAAAGACGTATTTGTAAAAATAATCACCTGTCCCATGCATTTGGGTCAAGTAGGTTTTGAAGCTTTCAAACTCAAACTAAAAGCATTTATTTCAATTAAACCATTTACAGGCACTGTTTAACTATCAATAATTCGGTCAGACATAAATATGAAGCTAGTTGCCCATTCCAAAGCGTAGTAGGTATGGGCAACTAGAACGTACGTATGGAGAAGAACGGGCAAAAAACTCCACGGACAATCTTTTAAATAAAAATAATTATACAATAAATTGGTAACATCATTCATTTTGAAATTATGCATATGAGAACAATGTAGAATGACGTGCATGTTCGTAAAAGCGTCCGTAATAAAAAGAAAAAAAAAAGAATCATTCCAAAACTTAAAATAAATTAAAATAAGCCATGGCAGCTAAGAGTTGACCAGTCCCAACTGAAGGCGCCCGTTTACGAACATGACGCATAGATCTGCATCATTTAGCTCAACCATTTTGAAGGGAGCTAAATGATCCAACACACGCGCCTCCATCAGCGATTTGCGATTGACTATTTAGGGGACAGTTGTTTTTTTTTTCGCAATTACGATGTTAGTCCCATGAAGGAAGTGGTTTAGATTGATAGTCTGTACCACACCCTTAATTATGACGACTCATTTCTAATACTGACGCTGTATGGGACAGGTTATTGGTTCTTATAAGCACGTGCTAATGGTCTTTGAACCAATTTTTCTTTTTAAACCACATCGGGGAAGCTCTTGGCCGCATCGCAACTGATGGTAAGTGATGATCAGGCCGAAGGTGGAAGCGAGCTTCACCCGGAACCCTCGACCACAGAGGAACTGGCTATTTTACCTCTAACTGCCGAAACACAACAATGCTGATAACTAAACATCGGATTATATGTATTCTTCTTCTTTTCGTGTGGTTAGTAAACTAACCTGGTGTCAGAGTTTAAAGCCGCCCACGGGCCTCTGACTTGGCTTCACATGCCGTCGAGAAATATCTCTCAGGCATGCCGGTTTCCCCACGATGTTTTCCTTCACCGTTTTTTGAGCAATTGATAATCATATAATACGCACATGAATCCGAAAAGTCAGAGGTGCGTGCCTTGAGTTCGAACTCGAGACCTACGACTTGTAAGTCTGACGGTCACACCACTAGGCTATCACTGCTTATATGTATTAAAAAATGCCAAAATATGGACGATTAGGAAAAAGGCTAAAATATGCATTAACGACGTAAATAGATCCGATGTCTACTGATAACATTGTTGTTATGGCGACAGACTTAGATAAGATGGTGGTAGCTAGCCAGGCGGGCTTAGAACAAGCCCTACCACTAACCAAACCGAACAGAAAATTTTGCTCCTACTGAGAATCGATCCGACCTCTTGGACTGAGACAGGTAGTCTACCCACTAGATCACAGAGACGGTTAAATTATTTTTTCATCCCACCATCTCGGAAAGAGTATTTTTAATCTTCAGTATCTGAGTGGAAAAGCCGTTTTTATTCTCTAGAGGATAAAGTAAATTGAATTAAGAACATCGTGTGCACTAAGTTTGTGAATTAAAAAAAACATTAAACCTATTTACTGCTACCTCTATGGTGCCGAATATATCATACAACTTTTTTTTAATTTGTTAAAAACTCAGACTCGGAACCTTCTTGGTGTTCTTTTTTCAATTTGCTTTGTACGCGGTTCTTTACGCGGCATTTTTTCACGTCATTGTTAAACCTTAGGTATATTAAAAACAAGAAACTTGAAAACAAGTGAAAAAACTAAAATGAGTGATTCTAGCGACGAGGAAGTTTGCTTGACGCCAACAGAATTGACTGAAACTGTTAATAATGCGCAAATGAGCTTTCTCCCTCAACAATCACGCGAGAAGTATTTAAAACAGTACGATATGTTCAACACGTGGCGACTAGCAAAAGGAGCCAAAACTTTCTCAGAAAACGTTTTGCTGGCATATTTTATAGAATTATCCGAGAACAAGAAAGCAAGCACTCTATGGAGTACGTATTCGATGCTAAAAGCAACAATAAAGATGAAAAAAGACAAACATATCGATACCTATCCTAAATTAGTGGCATTTTTAAAAAGAGCCTCATCTGGTCATCAACCAAAAAAATCGAAGGTTTTCACAGTATCTGATATTGAAAAGTTTCTTAACGAAGCACCCGATTCCGTATATTTGGCGGCAAAAGTAAGTCAGTTGCACATTCAGTATCTACTTAAGTATATTAATCTCAATTAAATAGTATACTTAGTAGATGTTGATAGGCATAATTATGCGTTCATATCAATTTTATTCATTTATCTACTACAATACTCTTTACGTTACAGGTTGTTCTTATTATTGGAATAAACGGAGCATGTCGAACTAATGAACTAACACAACTTAATGTCAAAAACATTGAGAAACATTCAGATGACTTACTATTAATTAATTTACCTAATACAAAGACAAAAAGAGACCGCAACTTCGTCATTCGCAAGGAATACGTAACGATTGTTGAGAAATATCAAGCCTTACGCCCGCCTAACACTCCAATCAATCGATTTTTTCTACAGTATCGCAATGGAAAGTGTGTTAGACAGCCTATGGGTACTAATAAAATTGGCAGTATCCCACGAGAAATAGCAACATTTCTTGAACTTCCAGAACCCCTGTTGTACACGGGTCATTGTTTCCGACGAACTTCAGCCACACTTTTGGCTGATTCCGGAGCTGATCTGCTGTCCCTTAAGCGCCACGGAGGCTGGAAGTCCAATGCAGTTGTAGAGGGATACATAGAGGATTCCATCCAAAATAAGTCTAAAATATGTGAAGGCATCGTAGGAGCCATTACACTGAAAGAGCCTCAATCGGATCCTTGTACTGGCCCTTCTACATCAAAAATAAGCCGTTATGAAACACCTAACCATCTCCCTCTCTCTCCAACATTCACGCCAAGGGAATCCGATGAATCGGTACAACTATTAAGTATGACAGATAGTTTACCGAAAAACAGTACACAAGTGACTAACACCAATATTACAGTACCAAACAAAAATATTACACTCAATTTAAATAACTGTAGCAACGTTACTTTAAAATTTTCTTAATTATACCTTAGTATTATTTTGTTATAATTTAAAGATTATTCTGTAATACTTACCTGTCATAATGTAGTAATTAATACCTAAACTGAAATAAAAGTGTACCTATCTTGTGATTGTAAACGTTTTTTTTTTTGCATTTAGTCATTTCCTCGCTGAGGTGGAATGAAAAGTTACGTGTTGCACTCGAGTGCAAAGATTTTTCACCTCGTGCTCTTTTGATTCCCTCGCTAACGCTCAGGATTCTAATTTTGAATCACTCGCTGCGCTCGTGATTCAATTTTAGAATCCTTCGCTTGCTCGGTCATCAAAATTGAACACGCGGTTAAAAAGCAACTTTGCACTCTTGTATAACAAATAACTATTGTCTTGTTATTAGCTATTTGGGAATGTTGTTGCCAAAACAATTACCAACAACATTCCCAAATAGCTTTTCCTTCGTTAACCTCGTTTCACATTCAGCAGACAGACACCCAATTTGACGTAGGTAGTCTGAAACAGTATGAAACCAGAACAAACTGCTGAATAACGCAGTGCCAGTTCTGTCATACGAGCTATTTTCATAACCTATGAAGTTTAACGCCGGTGCAGGTCGGTGGCGTAAATACATAAGTCATTTGTCCAGGCATACTACAGATATTGGCCATTATTAGCTGTTGAGTGACTGAAGTTCTTAAATTATTTGTGAAAGTCACCTCTGCACCGAATTTGAGGTGACTAAAGTGACGTGTGATATAATCAATCTGCCTAGCCTTTTCCCTACTATATTGGGGTCGGCTTCCAGTCTAACCGGATGCAGCTGAATACCAGTATTTTACATGGAGCCACTGCCTATCTGACCTCCACAACCCAGTAACTGGGTAATACGATACCCCTTGGTAAGACTGGTTGTCAGACTTTCGGGCTTCTGACGACCCGTAACGACTGTCAAAGATCCACGAATGACAGCCGGGACCAACGGCTTAACATGCTTTCCGAGGCACGGAGGAGTCTCGGTATGTAAAGATGGTCACCCATCCACAGAACAACCCCGGCAAGCGTAGCTTAACCTGATGGATCGACCCGTGCGGCAGTTATTACTTAGCCACGAGCTCCTCTGACGTGTGATATAAGTGGAAATAAATATTTTGAATCTTGTAAAAAAGTCGAAGAAACTATGTGATGGGTATCTTTATTATTATTAGTCTGAAACATTGTCACTGTTATACAGAAAGGCTTAGAGAGGCTTTTCCAATATAGGTAATATTGGAAAAAAACCCTTTCCCAATGCCAATGCTTGAAGACTACTAAAAGACGGTTAAAGTTATCAGAAAAAGAATAAAAGTTAAACCGGCCAAGTACGTGTCGAACTAGACACAATGAAGGGTTCCGTAGTTGGCATGGATTTATCCCAAGAACAAACTTTTAACATTGCAGTTGAAAAACATGTTTTCCGATACATTTCAACTGCAAATGTAAGTTTGTACGCACAATATTGAGTTATTGATGTTATTTGAAGACTTCTTATAGGTTTTCCTGTAATCTATGAGTAAAGAACATTACAGAATATGGTTAATTTTCATCAATTTTCTTAAATCTTTTTAAATGTATTCATTTTTAAATTATGATGAGTATATATATGAGATCGTCGCATTATGCCCTTTCATTGATATATTACACGGTGCAAATTTTATACTTTTTATTATTTTCTGTTTTGCCCCATTTTTTACGTTAGACGTCCGTGTTTGTGTCACAGAAATAAATTAATTATGTGTACCAAATTTCAACTTAATCGGTCCATTAGACTCGGAGAAAATTGGCTGTGACAGACGAACAGACAGACAGACAGACGGCCAACCAGCCCCAGTAATCCTATAAGAGTTCCGTTTTTCCTTTTGAGGTACGGAACCCTAAAAATGGGGGGCGTACAAAATAGCAAAATAGAAGTAATCCTATGTACAGACGCCAGCACATCAACAATCTGTCAATTTTTTAAAGTAGATTTTCAACTTTATTACTAAATAATAAGGTTCAAACTTGATTGGGAAAATTTGACAGTTT
Source organism: Xanthia togata (assembly GCA_963853775.1). NCBI lineage: Eukaryota > Metazoa > Arthropoda > Insecta > Lepidoptera > Noctuidae > Xanthia > Xanthia togata. The sequence goes on along the minus strand of OY970798.1, from coordinate 5,341,625 downwards.
CGGGTAGGTTGACCTGCTGGTGTCTGTACATATATTGTTCAATTAGCTTCAGCCCGCAACTTCGTCCGCGTGACATTTCTTGTTCCCCCGACCCACCCCGTCGCTTCGCATCACATTGCCTGCACGCGCTTCTTCGGTTTCATTTAGCGTTCTCTCTGATTTTTTTTATTTTGGCTCGGCTCCTAAGAGTCCTAGTATGATGTTAAATAATCTATACCGCCTCAAGAATTGGGCAAATGTACAAAATGCAAAAAAAAAAATACAATTCTGACTGACAGTTCCAGAGATTGGCGCGTTCAAACAAACAAACAAACTCTTCAGCTTTATTATTAGTAGTATAGACAAGTACTGAATAGTTTTTTTTTGTGTGAATATTGTGTGCCTTAACCTCAGTCAAATAAATTTATTTTCTTTCTTTCTATATCCAGAAATAATTTTGACAGGATTATTTTCGCCAATAATGACGCAGCTGAAGCACTGCCATACACTCCAACCTGATGAGCCTTTAGGAGTAAAACGATACTGTACTAAGTGCAACAGGTAAATTAGTACATCTAGTACATGAAACTAAGTACCGGCCGGTTCTCGGCTCTATGTGAAATATAAATATGGTATGCTATTAAGTGAGTGTATATGGATATATATTTTCATGTAAATGCTTGATTTATTTATTTATATCTGTTCTTATGAAAACTTTCTGGCTACTGGGAGTTTTTAAAGCCACTTATTCCCAGCTCTAGGAAGTGGTGAAGGGCGAGCGGTTTGGGGACTGTCATGTTATTTTGACGTTCATAAAGTGCTGATCCTCGACCTACTTTGAATAAAATGACTTTTGATTTTCATTTTATGTTTCATATTTACTGTAATAATTGTGAATGCATTTATTAGTCAGAATATTGTACAAAGTTGTTATGTGCTATAAGTATTACGATCATATTATTATTCTGCCGTTTCCGGCATACAAATATGATTTTAAGAATATGCATCATCATTTCATTAAAATTAAATTATTAAAATTAGAATTATAAATAATTTAAATAAATTGAACAATAAAAGAGATTAATTATACGAGTATAATGCAAAATTCAATAAGGTCAAGGAGATAAAATATTATATATATATATATATATATATATATATATTTATGCAATATTTAGTCAATGTCAAATATTGTGATTTCTTCTATTGGATTAGCACATACGTCGTTTTGACTATTTGCCGACATCTACGCTCTATTTTCTGTATCGTTCAAAATCGTCAAAGTAAATTGTTTGATTGTCTGAAAAAGCTTCGTACACGAGAATCCTAGATCATAAAGTCTGTCACTGAACTTGTCCTTCACAACAAGAAGTAAGAAAGAAGAATAAGTTTGGAGCTACGTACTAGACCCAAACTGTATACAGATCATGCAATCCACGACGACGCGCCCCACTCCGCGATTACTGTACTGTAAGCTGTACTTTAGTACGGAGCGGAGCGGAGTGGGGCGCGTCGTTGTGGATTGCAGTATCTATAACACCTACAGAGGTGTTATACTGTTTGGGTCTAGTACGTAGCCACGTTTATGGCGGCGTCAGAGGCGTTGCTCAGATAGTTAGGGGTGAAGGTGATCGGGCATTTGGGACACTCCAGCAGATGGGACATAGTCTGATCAGAAGCACTGCATTCGCAAAACAATTTTAAAGGCTTAACTATGTAGTTCCTTGCACCTTTTGTAAATTTTGTCGGTCTAAGTGCCTTTTAATGGCCAAGTTGACATGAATTTGACTTTGAATAATTGAAAAGGACAAACATAAACATTCATAAAGTAAGCAAGTATAAAAACAATATCGTCGCACTCCGAAAATTATGCTTGAATCCACGAGCCGAGACCAGGTTTTTATGATTTCAAATTTATTTTTTGAAAACGTTTTAAATTTAAATAAATCCTCAAAGCTCCTCGTTTTATTTACACTGATATTGTGAAGAGACTTTGTCTGTTTGTTCGGTCTCAGTGGAACGGGGTTTGACGTTTGTTTTGCGAATTTTAATTCTTTTTTTGAATACGTGATAGGGTTGTGTGAGAAGTATGTAGCATTTTTATTAGCACCTACCTGTACTTTTAGTACATTTTTCTTGGTATATTATTAAGATGGAAGGAGAATTTGGTTTGAAGTTGTCAATTTTTACACCTCTGTACTAACAAATATTTGTAAAAATATTATCGTTCCAAAACATATTTGCTGCTCAAAAATTGTTACGGCCTATACAAGTCGTTTTGAAGGTACATTCAAAGAATATCGACATTGTCACTTTAGAAAATATTTAAAAAAAATGATTTTTTAGAACTACCTGTATGTAGTTAAACATCTCGTTTTACATAAAATGCCAAAACATCTCAAACACGATTCCATTTATTTATTATTTTATTCACAAGGCAATTATAACAGGAAACAATCACAGTATCAATCTGATTATCACCCAAAGCGTAATCGAACAATATGACTAGCAACAACAATACTAATGATGACAACTACAGTAATAAAAATCTGTTCACAAAATTACAGCTACAAGGTCTGTGCGTCTGCCCTCCTACACACATCTACTTAGGCAGGGAATGTGTAGGACATCAAAACGCCAAACATTATATCGATATATTTATTTAACTCAGCCTTTCAATCACATCTACACACACTAACTTCCTTTTCAATAGTATAAAGGCACAAACAAACGTCGGTACGTCAAAGAACTAGTAAACAGCATTACCCACCGTATCATCAAAAGAACCAATACATCCTTTTCTATTCAAAAACCCTGTTTGGTACATATGAGGGAATGAAGAGTAGTGACCATAGAATCATAAAACTGTATAGAAGTGACAGTCCTGTGTAGGTACGCCGACGCCGCTAAACAATCAACTAATGCACGAGGTTGTGGGTTCAAGTACCAATGTGACTTTTTCTGTTAATTTGGACTTTACTGACATCGGTGAAGGAATAACATCGTGAAGAAACTGGACTGGACAGAATTATAACACATAATATATACAGGTATATAAAATAATCTAAAACATAAAGGTAAGGCAGATAAAATAATACATAAATAATAGATAAGCGAAATACTAATACACTGACTAAAATATGTAAGTTAAAACTTGTTCCCACAAACATAACTAATTTATCTAGTAAAACAGGACTTCCCACCCTCCCCTTCCCCTTCCCTTCGTACCCTTTTACTGTGCACTACAGGGTCCATAATGATCTAAATGATATATTTACTACATATTTTTTTTGGGTGGGAAATCATCAAATGACTTCTCCCGCTCTGGGTGGAGCGGAAGCGCGTGTCAGACTCTTACTGACTAAAACCCACCCGTGTTCCTTCTGTTGCCTGTGCAATGCCAGGGGGCCACGGTATCCCTTTCGGACTTTCCCGCGAATATATTTACCACCTAAATACACATGATGGTAAAGCAATAAAGATATTGAATATTGACTTATAGTTAATATAAGTACATAAATCTGATATCGCCAATGCCTACCTTCTCTGTATGAGGCGTTTGCCCTACCGTGGGACAGTAATTATAGGCTGGTTATTGGTATTATCGGCCTGTACCGACCTGCGCTCATCATAATTATCTTCATCGTTCAGTCGAAAGACGTCAATTACTGCACATATGCTGGCCGCGCTTACCGGGGATATTCTGAAATGATGTTCACTAGGTAGCAGCACTGAGATGTCAGGTCGGGGCACCTGTCAGAAGTGTCAAAGCGCCTATATTTTATTTAGTCGCTACTGAATGATGAACGAATGAATGAAACGAATGATGAACTTTAACACATTTTTTTTATTTTTTATTGTTGAAATGGAAGACCTCATCAAAGTGGCGCCTACTTGAGACGGGAATTTTCATGAAAACCCTCATTCAAAACAGGGTTGTCAATATCGTTGACGAGTGACCGTGAAGTGAACAACATGGGTAGTTTTAATAGCACTACTTTAAACTTGTTTAAAGTCATTTGATTTGCTGAAACTAGTCAATACATCTATATACATACGGACATACAAATAAATAAAGTTCAAAAGTCTGTTTTTAATATTAAAATAACAGCTTTTTACTAAATGCATGATAAGAAAGATTCTATTGGATAGAATTAAGGTCCGAAGGGCGAAGCCGAGTTTTATTTTAAATACGGCTTGAGAATAACAGTATATTTTGCACTACTCCCCGTGTATACAATCACCTACCTAAATATTTAATGGAGGCATCATCGCCTGTTATGTTAAATGGATGGTTGAGCTGAATGGTGCTGATCCATGCGTCATATGTTCGTGAACGGGCGCCGTCAGTTGGGACTGGTCATCTCTTATCTGCCATGGCTGATTTAATTTATTTTAAGTTTTTGACGACACGGTTGGCGCAGTGGTTAAGCGATTGACTGCTGCGCTGCGTGTCGCGGGTTCGATTCCCGCACGGAACAAATATTTGTATGACCTACAAGTAGTTGTTCCGGGTTTGGTTGTTTGTGTTTGTGACTTTAAATGTTTGTAAACGCACCCACGATACAGGAGAAATTCCTAGTGTGCGGCAACGTTTAAAAAAAAAAAAAAAAAAAAAAAAATGGTTCTTTATTTATTTTTCTATTTATTTCGGACGCTTTTACGAACGTGCACGTCTTTCTACATTGTTGTCACATGCATCATTTCAAAATGAATGATGTTGAACGAACCAATATTTTGTATCATTTTTTTTAAAGAGTATCCATGGCGTTTCTTTCCCGTTCTTCTCCATAGGTACGTACTACGCTTTGGAATGGGCAACTAACTTCATATTTCTGACTGGTCGAATTCTTGACAGTTTAAAAGTGCCTGTAAATGTTTTAATTAAAATAAATGCTTTGAGTTTGAGTTAAAAAAACGTTATTTGATAGAAAAAAAGCATATTACAGTATATCTGAAATATTTGTTGGATAAACTATGGGTTTTTACTAGTTAGACTGATCTCATTCTTAATTTTGTTCTGTTTAGTTTTTATTTATTTTGTGTTTTCTTTTTACGTACTTTGCATGCGGGAAGGTAAAATATGGTGTTTCTAAGACTCTGATATACAATTATTACATGAATGTATAACATCTGCACATTATTTACCCATATTTGCAAATAAATTAATTTTAATTTTAATCAAGTGAGGTAACACGGGCCTTCAAGTGAGTTCGGAGCGGGAGTTTCGCATCTATGCGTTTTCAACTCTATGACAGTACCTCACGTTTCTTTGAAAAGGGTCCTGTTAAAGGAAATCTTGGATTAATATCTTAAAAGGTTTAAATAACGGAGGGTTAGGGTTGTTTCCAAATTTGTAGGTTGTCGTGTACCTTTACCTATTTGAAGTAAATCTGTCGCTGCCCTCGAGGGTGGATTTTTAATTAGACTTAGAAATTTGTATTATTGGGTTGATTTTTGATAAAGTAGGTACAGCAATGAGTATAAACACCTTCCACTAATGCAAGATTCAAAATCGATTTCCTCCTAAATTTGTGATAGATATTTTTATGGTGTTACGAACGTAGTATTATCGAAACCATGCTATTATGAAATATGTCTTTTCTTACAGTTGCAATTTTTATTTCACGAGAAAAACATTACTTATGCTTGTGGCTGTACAGTAAATATTACAAAATTACTGTATGGTATTTTATTTATTTATTTGTTTATTAAACTGTATGGAACATGAAAGGTACAAAGCCAGTTGTTTGTTCTGGTTTCACGCTTTCATTGGTTGTTAAGTTTGCTAATGCATCGCTTTCGATGACTCGTGCTAATTACTAGTTTGTATTACTGCACACGTATATTTGAACATGTAGATAAGTAAATAGGGATTCTCGGCTTTGAATTTTTGGTAATTGAATATTCTGTAGGAAGAATAGAACGAAACTGATGGGAGACCATGCCCTATTTAATGCAATACTAGCCTTTGGGCGCAGCTTAGCCCCTTAGCCCGGGCGGATGTAAATGCGTAATGTAAATTGTCTTGCATACTATTGTATATAATCATTTTTTTTTCTAACTGAACAGACGGCTGTACTGCAGCTGCTGGGGACTTTGTTGCGCCACTTCTTCTTCCCAGCATAAGCACTAGGAAGTGGTGAAGGGTGGGCGTTTTGGGAGACTGTCTTATGTAATTTTGACGTTCGAAAAGTGCTGATTCTCAGCTTAGTTTGAATAAATGACTTTTGAATTTTGAATTTTGATGTCAAAAAATATTCCGCGGGAATGTACTACCGGGATTAAAAGTAGGTACTCTATATGTTAATCCAGGTTATAAACGATCTGTTTGCCAAATTTCATCCAAATACAAAGTTCTGCCGTTCTTGCGCCAATCCGGAACATACATCTAAACAAACGTATAAAAAATCTTCGTTACTATTTTTTTATAATGTATATAGATGCAATATCATACCATCGTGCAATCGTAGAGGAGCCAGTATTGTCAAGATATTAAATTCAAAACTTAAAAGTCAAAATAATGCACGCCCATTTTACTCCTAAAGTTTCTGAGCTTTTAAGGTAGAGCCGTCTAAGTGCAAGTCAGGCTTCGCGTGATTGGAGTCCCGTATCTTATCCCTCAAAGAAAGATCCTCTACCGAAGAACTATGTTAAATTAGAACGCCTTGAAAGAGAACATGTCTGAGGATGCGGTGCAAGTAATTTAGGTCACATCCGTCAGATCTTGTATGGAAACCAAGGTGATATTTCATTTATACAAAAAAATAGTTAGTTTGTTCTGTTTGCGTTGTAGCATGGTGCGGGTGACAGGTGACAGAAACGGTTTTATTTAATTTACTACAGTTATTACTGAGTCCGTATTATGTACACAATCTGTATGAAGGTACGGATCATAGTCGTAAAATACAGAATCAGTAAAAACAGTAAATTATAATATATTTTACCCTTTCTGTCACCTGTCACCCGCACCATGCTTCATCGCAAACAGTTAGTATAGGTATTATTAACTGCCTCCTTGGCCTAGTGGTTGCAAATGCTACTGCTGAGCATGAGGTCCTGGGTTCGATTCCCGGGTCGGGCAAAGTGTTATTGGGTTTTTCCATCTGGAATTTCTCAGTAGCAGCCCGGAGTCTGAATATGTGCCCGTTTGATGTCAATAGGCTCGCCCCCTATTACATGGGACTTAAATATAACTGGCGAAATGTGGGTGTACTATAGGTACACCTCTGCCTAACCGTTCGGGGAATACAGGCGTGATGTTACCTGTTAATGTATTTAAACTTCTCTCACACAATAAGGTACAAAGGCGGAAGGCGGTATTAATATAGGAAATGGTTCATAAAGTTTATAATAAGAATAATATTTAGCACTAGCTGGCACGACAGACCTTGCCCTGTCCAAACCCTGAAACAAGTAGTTTCAGTTTTTCCCGAATTTTCCGAGCAACTATTCCATTTTTTATTTTCTTAGAAACCGAATATAATATAGAATACAAAATAGAACTACTACGGAAAATTAAAAAAAAACCCATATCGGTTCATCTGTTCCCAAGTGATGCGCTTACAACCGAACAGCATTTCATTTTAATAGATTTATTTCGAAGACCGTTTTTACTGAAAAATCATTTTTTTTTACCATTTTCCTCCCCAATCCAACTCAAAAATGGAATTCAACATTCCGCCACACAATCCACAAGAAACATGAAAATCGGAATTTGAAAAAGAAAGAAACATGAATCCATCGCCACACATTCCGATTCGTTTAACCCAATCTGTCACAACACTGCTATAATGAAAAACCGAGTAACAAAAGGTTCGAAGCAAAAAAGGTTACAAACTCGCGATCTGTCAGACAATGCGTACGTTCAAGACTTGGCGCCGCTCAGTATTGTGAGGGTAATACTCCTCCTGAAAAGGTTTCACAATTGAAAAGCCTGAGGGATTAACAGAGTTTAAAAGGAGGGATTTACTTGCTCGTCCCGACCTACATTCGACGAATGGTCGACTGTGGGATTTTTTTTAGTCTACTGAGCGATTAGGTATTTTAAATGGTGGATACTCAGTTTTGGTTTATAGATATTGCGTTCGTGCGTCATTAAATTATGCATTTAAATTAATTAAAAAGGTTTAGTAAGTTTTTAAATTAGATGCTTACTGTATTTAGTCTAGTAAATTGAAGTACACTGGTTCCTACAACGTGAGCCAGTGAGGAATATACTAAGAATGAATTTGAAATAATAACAATAATTTCGACATTTAACATAATAATAATCCAGCCATGCAAACTTTCATAGCATAATAATTATTATGACCTTAATTACATCCCACGTGACATAGAGTACATAACAAAGTGTATTATTATGAACTGAGCAGCTTAGAAATAAAAATAAATGAACAAAAAAAAAACATTTATTTGCAATAAACACGACACAAAAAAAAACAAACAAAAAAACTATGGAGGTAAATTTGCATTAAAAACACATAAATATGTTGTTGCGTTTATATTCTACTTACTGGAATATTTGTTTTTTTTTGCATGATATAATAATATGACAGCTGGTTTATTTATAGAGACTGCAGTCTGATATTATCTACGAAGTTTATGGTTTCCCTCGGGCGATAGCAAAGCCGAACCGTTCCGTTTCAGGGAGGTAACTCGCTTCGAAAAAAACAATAAGATAGGCAATAATTTCTATGATTTTAGTCTCATCTCTCTCTAAGTCTCATGCCCTATATAACAGATCAATCGAAATAAATAAAATAGCCATTTTTCACTGAAAACTGATATCTAAATACAAAAAAAGATACAAAACACCCATCACCATTCATTTAAAAAAAAACATTTTGACCTAACCTATAAACATCATTATCCTGTCCGTATCCCAATTTATTTGTCGTCGACATGTCTTTTTCTTCCATACTTCTCTATTAGTCGTCCTCTCGGTATTCACCACCTTTCTAGCCATATCATCTTCACACAGTCCATCCATCGTTTCTTTGGTCCTCCTCGTACTCTTATAGCCATCCACATTCATACTTAAAACGTTCTCAAATGATCATAGTATCCAATTCTCAGTGAAATAAAGATAGCAAAAACGTGTACACTATATTCTCAGATATTTATGAATACTATCCGATAAAGTTGTACTACGAGTACATTGGCATGTGTTGCACCAATAACAACATTTCCACACAGATGCAATAGGTACATAAAAAATCGTAAACAATATTCGCACATAAAAAAATCTAGTACGAACCGTTTCAATCGGTACCTCTAACCTCGTAAGTAGGTACCTACTATTGTTTCTCGATCAGATATTGTTTCACGTTTATTTTTCAGCATTTTCTTTTGAATTAATGTCGTGATAGCCCAGTTTGACTGGCCTCGCCTCTAACGAACAATGCTCACTAATGTGAGTTTTTTTTTTTTGTATATTTCGACTTTAAAGTGCCTTTTATATGCCTAATTGAAATAAAGTATTTGACTTCAATTTATTAATATTTTCTGAGTTTATCTTGGACATTACTGACATCGGTGAAGGAAAAACATCGTGAGGAAACTTGGACTTATTTATAGTTAAGTCTGAAATCGTCAACCCGTCTTGAGCAAGCGTGGTGATCAATGCTTGTGCCTTCTCTGAATGAGAAGAGGCCTTTGCCCTGAAGTGGGACAGTAAAGGACTGGTATTTTTTTTATTTTTTAGGTAACACACTATCTAATAACCAAGTGCATGTATTATAGTTTTGACATTTTGCTAAGTTTTATGTAAATCAATTATTTCAATAACCGATTTCAATTTCAATTAAAGCTACAGATAGCAATTACTAGCAGTAATAATTATCGTTGATTTTCACATAAACTATTCAACTGATATTAATTTATTTATAAAGCTGTTAATTTGCAGTTGCCAATAACCTGATTCATTTTGATCCAATAATTAATTAAACATAAATATCAATAACAAATTTCTGAAACAATTTGGGTACAGGTATGTAATTAATGCCAGGAATCAGCATTTGAATTGAAACTGTATAATAATATGAGCGAGAATCAATTAGCTTCGCTCATTAATGATCATATCAGCAGTGTTTCAAAGTAAGTACCTACTTACCAGTTCCCGCGACTTAATGTACCTGGGAGTAATAATATTACTGCTAAGAAGATATTCTCTTAATTTTGCAGTAATAGGTTTGGCAATGCTGAGAAAATCACATAGATTGACAAAGTTACATCAAAGTTACGAAGACGAGTCAAAACGAGTGAATAGAATCGGCTCGATATAAACTTGAAGAAACGTTTATCCATTGTTAGATTATTTACCATTTACCCATCTAAAAGTTTATTCGTTTATTTAGTTTAATAAGATGTGTTATAGACACACACATTTCGGAATAAATTCTCTAAACGATGGTGAAAACCGCATCCAAATCTATTAAAGAAAGAAAATATATTTATTTGATTTAGGATAAGGCACACAAAATTCACACAAAAACAAAAAAAAAAACAATCTTGTATAACAGGCGGATATACCCATTTACAAGTGTATTCAATAACATAAAACAATTTACAACGGCCTCATAACAACTAAAAATAAAAACTCCAATTTCAAAACTCAAACAGAAACCATATTTGAATTCATTCATTCGAGTTTCAAAAGTAACTGCAAGAGCGAAGCGCCTGAATGGAATTCTGACGTCACAGCCAATGATCTTGATTTATGATATTTTAAAAACTTTTTTTTCTTCAAAGCTCATGGACCGCTTCCAACTACACGTTCGCATCACGCGAGCACATCATGACATAACCGTGTGAGATGACGTAGTTGCCTCGGAGACGGGAGTCGGTACGGTATGTTGATTGGAAAACCGTGTTGGAAGACTTGAAATGTTTCGCGTTTGACGTCACTTGTACCTACAGGGTAATGTTTTCAGTATTGTGTGTGATCAAGAGTGGATGAATAGGATTTATTTTATGGAACAAGCAGTGAATGAAGTGTAGTTGGTCTTCAAAGTGCGACGTCCGAATATGATTTCGTTAAAATTTTCAGACTTAGCTCGGATTTTGGAGTGCAAAAAATATCTGGTTGAAATGAAATGAAATTGTTTATTCTGTACCGGAATCACTTTTACACGTCATATAAATTTAAAAAAAATGTTAGATGAGTTCGGCGTTTCCTACCTGACTACTCTGAGAAGAAAGGCCGAAACAAACTCAGAGGTCACAGTCTCTTTTAAAGTCCAGACATAATCTTGGTCAGGCCATATGAGGACCATGTAGATTAGTATCTGAAATGGTCTTTTGAGGAAAGAACCACACAGATTTGAGTGTTGGACCTTGTAATGGTTTACTGACTATCTACTTTTTACGTACGACGTACATACGTTGTGGTGAGTTTAATTTACATTTTTAATACTAGCAATTATTCCTCCCATCAGAGAATGCAGACGAGAAGTAATGTAGCTGTAAATAAAAATGTTTTCTTTTAACTGTAGTGGCGAAAACAACAATTTCTACACGTGTTTATAATTAGAAACGGTACGGTTAAGAATATATTTGTTGAGCTCAATACTGATGGGTGTGCCTAATGGCGTGTGGCATTGTAGCCTGACAAATGACAAAGAAAATACTATATAAAATATCGTCTGCTTTCTAAGCTTTGATGTTGTGAAAAATATAAATATTCTAGTGCTTTACGGAGTAATGTAGTTTGTTATAAGTGTAGGCTGAAATATTTCAGTTGCTAAGATCCGGTTCCGCTGTTTTTTTTAATGTTTTTGTTTGAACCCCTTTAAGGACTCTCCCTCTGAAGAAAATGGAAGGCTATGCTGGCTAAATCCTGAATTAGTCTGGCCGAATTTCGATTTCAGTTTTCGGCAACATTCGGCCGGAAAAACCATTTTCGGTCGGTCTCTATTCTGAATAAAACCCCGGAATTTCGCATTTAGCAGCTGTACTTTCGAAGGTAGTAGTATAAACAAAAACTAACTTACCTATATACTTGCCTACTGCCTATGTGTCTGTAACTTTTTTCAGCCCTGCTTTCGGCGGTAACCAAACATGAACGTATCTAGTATATTCGATATGCCCTGGGCTTTTTGAAAACTGTACCCGCTTATAAGGTACCTACTATACAAATCAGATAAGAAAACTCCCAAAAATTTACCTACCTTTAAAAGTTAGTTGAAGTACACCTTCCCCTTTTTTATTTCCAACTCTTCCAAGAATTTTCTTCGAAAAGCCGTTTGTTTTTTACCTGAAGGTACTTCTATTTACAGCCCACAATAAAAACTTTGAAAGTAAACCTGGAAATGCTTCAGGAAGGTACAAAAGTATTTTGATTAAATTATGCTCATGATCTCTGTACTAGAATGCTGTTCCATGTGTCGTGAAACATGTGTGGAACATGTTTCACGGCTGTTTTAAAATGGATATGTGGTTAATTTGGCAAAGAATCAGGAAACCTATTAGTATTCAATGTTGTGGGTTGCCTATTAAAATTCCGGGAAGCAATAAAATCATCTTTTATTCGATGTTATATTAAACATTATATTTTATGTACTTGTTAACCAAAGACGCGTTGTACACACGTCTACACATCAAGCTATACATTTCCAGTTTATGCTGATCTCGCATTGTATAAGATTTCCGTGCAATGCGAGGTCAGCTTATAATGGAAACTCCCTTTACTAATATTATGAAGAGGTAAAGTTTGTGAGTTTGTATGTAGGGGGTAATCTCCAGAACTACTGATCCGATTCCGAAATTATTTCACTAATGGGAAGCTACAGTATTGCCCAGTGTCATAGGATATATTTTATGTTAAAACAAGTCAACTTTCATGCTGACGAAGCCGCGGGCAGAAGCTATCTTTGATATGACGGAAATCACCTAGCCTAGGAACGCACAAATACCTTTTTTTTTTTTGCGTGGGAAATCATCAAATGACTTCTCCCGCTCTGGGTGGAGCGAGAGGGCGTTGTCAGACTCTTACTGACTAAAACCCACCCGTGTTCCTTCTGTTGCCAATGCAACGCCAGGGGGCCACGGTATCCCTTTCGGACTTTCCCGCAACCCCGGCAGGCAATGGTCTCATCGGACCCCTTCACTTGCTGACATCTCTTTGAGGCTCGCGTGGAACACAACGCGCCGTCGACCCGGGCTTGGTCCTTACTGGACGGCGAGCTACCCATTGCTCACCGTCCGCAAGCCCGCGCCTACGGTAGCCGGGAATCGGCAATAGATTCCCGACGACCAGGGCGTCTCCTCCTGCGGCGGCTAGGGGCGTGAGAGCGCGAAATTTGCCTCTCCCTCACGCGCTCCGCCTCCTCCTTCGCGAGCATTACTGCTTCGCAGAAGGAGGTGACGGCCTCTCAAACCCTCTCGCTCCGTACCATGGCCTGGACCAGGGCCGGACGCGAGAGATCCCCGCCATCGCCTCCACGAGGACACGGCGGTGCTCTGCCCAAGCCGGGCATACCTCCACCGTAAACGCACAAATACCTGAGACATGTATAAAAAAGCAACATTTTCGTCGTGAAGAAAATCACTAGAAAGCAATACTTTTAGATATACAGTATGTTAAGTAACGAAAGTCGTTCCCGTTAACCCGCAATAGGATAGGCTCAATTCACAAAAAAAAAAAGTTTTTTTTTTAAATTATGACTTTTTCTGAAAAAAGTTTAAATTGATACTTAAAATAATTACTCTGTACACGCGCAATTGTCGCACTTGTCTTTCCACGTTGAAAGACAAGTGCGTCCACAATATTTACCTATAATCACAGGTAAATATGTAACTAAAATAAAACTTGGAAGAAACTCTACGGAATCAAAGTGGTAGCTACAAAAATATCCACAAGTATAAGAAATCCTATTGAAAGTAATTCGAATGTTACTAACTTACTTCGGGTCTTGCCAAAGCCGACATTTCCGGATATCCCAAGGGAAACATTTTTTTTGAAATCTTAGCCTGTTCCCAAAGCCTTTGTGGTCTCCCGATGTCAATACACTGTTCCGGTAAATCCTTTAATTCTATAAGGCGTCATGTGTTTCTGCTTTGATCAGAATTGAAGGTATACTTTGTTATTTTCTGGTGAGAAAATTGGTATTTTTATAACATTTGAAGATATTTTCTTGGTTTTAAAGCTCAAATCTTTGGCATGTGTTAGGATATTTTTGTCGCTGGATTATGAGCGAGTGCGGCGAGTAGAATGACTGCCCAGTCACTTGCTGGTGCCGTATGTTCGAAGCTAGAGTCTCTCACCGAATGTTCTGTCCGACAAACTAGCATCGCTGCACGAGTATTTTTTTTATAGCTTTGGTGGCTGCGACGAACTAGTGGAGAGAGGGTTCTCGCCGCATGTGAAAGTGTGAACAGTCAGCGATCAATTATTAATATAATATGCATTTCTTTTACTGAAAGGACATAATTATATCTATTGTACGTTTCTTGAGGGAGATAAAAACTTTTAAATAAAAAATAAAACCGACTTGAAGTGAAAAATAACTTTGATTGCGGAAGTCGGTGTCTTTGGTTTTTTATTTTCTTTTTTTTGCCACCGACTTCAAAAAGGAGGAGGTTCGTTGTGTTTTTTTTTTCACTTTTTAGTTGTGGTAAGTACCTACACAAAGCCCCCACAAAAATTTGAATACCACTACCGGTGGTATGTAAACAGTGACAGGAAATATTAGAACATCGTCCACATATTATACTAGGTGGGAAAAATACGTATTATTGAAGCTAACCCAAAAACACCTCATTAGAGGAGGTGGACCTATGGGACCACTTCTGAAGTATGCCCTACCAAAGAAAAAATAATCATCAAAATTAATTTATAATTGGCGGAGTAATCGCGTAACAGACATACAAAAAAAAAAAACATACAACCGAATTGAGAACCTCCTCCTTTTTGAAGTCGATTGAAAATAGTCGATAGCTATCGCTTCCTTGTCGGCGGTGGGACAAGTGCCCTATCGTATACTTATGAAGTGCTCCTCTTTGATGTATAACATCTTTTCTCTCGCTTTCCTGCAATCTGTGGGAGTAATTAAGTGAATGGGACGGAAGTGTGTAACAGGACGCTGAGGAAGCGCGCGCTATGTGATTTGACCAATGAGCGCGCCCGGTACTAGAGTTGGCGGTCAGATGGTACCAACCCATTTGCCGAGAGGTTGGTACTGTCAGCCAAGATGTCAGATGTTACACATCATATGCGACAGCTGTACGGCTTGTTTTTTTGTAGCCGTCAATAATACTAAGGCGCCATCTCCACGGGTGAGAAAATCGTGGATATAGTCTCGCCGTGCCATCAAATTCAATAGAACCTCTATGAATCAATCTTAACACGGCATTGTGACCGCGGCTATAGTTTGAAGGCACAGCGTGACTATTGCTGCGATTCTCTCGTCCGTGAAGATGGCGCCTGAGAGTTTGTGTAACAAGGAAGTGGGTCATCGTCTAATGCGCTGTTAACATGTGTGCCTACTTCATCTCAGTGAACCATCCGATTACAGATGATCACACATTTTAGAAGGCCTTTTAGCGGTTGTTTGTTAAGTACAGTCAAGAGCTTACAGTTACGCAACATACAATCGCGTTTTTCTCGTGAAATGAAAATTATAACTTTCAAAATAGTATGGTTTCGAGAATCCATGTTCGTAATACCATACAATATCTAACAATACTTTATGCGATCGCTTTCGAATGTTGCGTATTCATGATACTAACTGTATTTACCCTTCTTTGCCGGTCTGCGTTCTAAAAAGAATTGCCATCTCTTGTATACTGACATCGTCTTCCAGTATTATATTCACAACTCTATGTTTATTTTAATCGACACAATCTTCAAACAATAATCTCTCGCACAAAAACAAAGCACATTCCAACGTCTTAGTTCCCTGCAACCCAGATTAAATAAAGTTAAAGAAATACTAAATCACCACACCACATTAGGGTAACTGAAAAAGCGAGTCAAAATACAAACAGTGAAATAAAAGATGGGATTCCACAAACACGCTTTGTAGCCAATCTCCCTAATGCAAATGCTTTTATAGCAAAATGTGAACGTAGCTCCCTATTGCACTAGTTTATTAAGAAATGTGGTATTTTATAGAGTAGGTCTCAAGATGGTTATGTTTGATACCTACTCTTGAAAGATAAAAAAGGATTAACATTATATAGGTACGCAAGACCTGAAAGTAGTTTGCTCAGAAACGGCTTCAGTATCGATTTCCGTCCTTATTTTATACGAGTATATGTTAATTTTTCCCAAAAAATCTTTTGTATACCTCACTCAAATTAAAACCACCGCGTAAGGAAATTTAAGCGTTACCTCAGAGCAATAAAGCCTACTTAAATACACAACTGAATCTACGTTTTTTTTAACCGTTTTACGTATACAGTCAGCACGACTATTTTATAAAATATTCTAATTGAGGCTTGCGTTTACTCTGTTACGCAAGCACTTGTGTTTATGCCAATAGTTACCAAGCAAAATATATTCACCTTTATCGTAAACCAATGCCAAAAGCATTGTAATTTGAGCATTTACAAATATAAGTAGCACACAAAACATACTATATTATGACGTTATAAAGATGCATGTTCAGTTCGTGTTACTGCTGTAGTGGTTCTGTCGCCCTAATAGTGCTCTTTCATCGGACGAAGTCTTTAACGAATGAACTGTTTAACATAATATCACGCCTGTATTTCCCGAAGGGTTTAAGCAGAAGTGTACATACATATAGTACACCCACATTATGCCAATTATGTTTGAGTCCCATGTAAATGGGCGAGCCTATTGCCATCAACCAGACTAAGCTATTACTGAGAAATTCCTGAGGGAAAAACCCAACAACACTTGGCCAAACCTGGGAATCGAACCCATGACCTCATGCTCAGCAGAACCGCTTGCGACCACTAAACGAACGAGTCAGTCCCAACGATTTAACAAAGATGTTTAATAATGGGTGCTAAGGATTCTAAAGAATTCAATATGATAAACATGTTGCAGTTCTCATAACAATTACTTAGAATGAACGGCAAATAACAAAATAAAAACCTGCCTGATTGTTCACATAATAAGCCAGGGCAACTTATCACAGTCAGCTGTCAAAACAACTATTGTATCTGTCAAAATATTTTCGGTAGCTGGCATTCTCGATATTGCAAACATTGTTTACGATTTATAACAATACTACGTTTACGTTGTTATTAAGCATTTCCTTCAGCCTCCACGACCTAGTAACTGGGTAATACGATACCCCTTAGAAAGACTGGATGTCAGACTCTGGGGCTTCTGACTACCCGTAACGAAGAACCCTTATTAGAAGGAAAGGCTTAATAACAAAGTAGTACTGTCATTTCATATACTATTAAATTAGCAATATTTGTAATCACGTTCTCGAAAACGGCTCTAACGATTTCGATGAAAGTTTAGGGGTTTACGGGGGCGAAAAATCGATCTAGCTAGGTCTCATATCTGGGAAAATTCGTTTTCTCTATTTTCACTGTCTCGGAAATATGATACAACTTTGGTATACCTGGATGATATGTTTATCAATTTTAATCCAGGTACTACTATTAAATGAGCAATATTTGTATATATATTTGTAGCACACCACACTCCACAATTCTCCACAAAAATTCAATAGACTCGCGTCATGTTCCGCTACTCGAATCGGATGCGAGTTGTTACAGCGGTTGTGCTGCTATGGTTTCGAAGCGGAGGTGTACTATCGGGGTTAAAGTTGCAATATATCTCGTTGCAATAGGTGTCATATCTTGGAAAAATTTGTTTTCTCTATTTTTCACTCGAGCAGAGCTCGTTTGCCATTTTACATGAAGCTATGTAAAATAATGATATACAGCTGCATCTGGTGTGACCGTCGGACTGCCAAGTCATTGGTCTCTAATTCGAACCCGAGGCACGCACCTCTGACTTTTCGCTTATTGTTTGATTATTACTTGCTTCAAAAACGGTGAAGGAAAACATAGTGAGGATGCCTAAGAGATATTTCTCGACGGCATGTGAAGCCAAGTCAGTCCATGGGCGGCTTTAAAACTCTGACACCAGGATGGTCGCTGACCACACGAAAGGAAGAAGAAGAAGAAGCTGCATCCGGTTAGCCTAGAAGCCGACCCCAACATAGGAAAAGGGTTATTAGATGATGATTTCGATTTATCACAGCACATTTCCCTCTATTAAGTATTGTTCAGTTGTTTTACAGGTTCATGTAATATTTACAAGCATAGGTGATTTTGTATGCGGTCAATGTTAAGTTAGTTAAACTTTATTTTTAACCCCGAAGCAAAAAGAGGGATGTTATAAGTTTGACCGCTATGTGTGTGTGTCTGCTTGTGGCACCGTAGCTCTTAAACGGGAGAACCGATTTGAATGCGGTTTCTATATTTGAAAACAGATTTTCTAGCGATGGTTCTTAGATATGTTTTATCAAAATCGGTTCAGCCGTTTGAAGATTATCAGCTCTTTTCTAGTTGAATGGATGTGAGCGTCTTCCACAGGTCTGATCGATTTGAAAATATGTTACTTCAATGTTAATATAATTTCATTTCTTATAAACTGCCCCAGTGGTCTCGTGGTCGCAAGCGCGACTGCTGAGCGTGGGGTCCTGGGTTCGATTCCCGGGTCGAGCAAAGTGTTATTGGGTTTTTCCATTAGGAATTTCTTAGTAACAGCCCGGAGTTTGGAAGTTGGCGGTGTGATACCCCCGTGCCTCGGAAAGCACGTTAAGCCGTTGGTCCTACGCCTGATCTCTCTCCGGTCGTGTCCGATTGCCGTCCCATCGGACTATGAGAGTGAGGGAGTGCTCTTGTGTCTGCGCACACACTTGTGCACTATAACATCTCCCGCGCCGAAGGCTAGTCTCCGTTGAGATTGGCCGCCGTGGCCGAAATACGGTCTGGAGGACTATATATATAATTTCATTTCTAGAACCTGAAAAAATTAAGTACCAGCGTTTCGACAATGAAGGGTAAAAGCGCATTAAAGTTATTGTTACCTAGAAAAGCGGCGGCCGCCTTAGCGTCCGCGATTTATCGGCGAATGACGTCACTGAAACGTTATTTATGAAAGTAAGTTGGTGTGCTTTCATTAAGAGCGTTTTTGATACCGTAAACTCAAATCCCACATGCCATGATTGTCATGACAGCTGTCACTGCGGCCGTTATGTGGCGGTCACCGGTCTTCAAGGAAACCGTAGCTTAACTTCGCATTTGCGAATCGCTTCGGTTTCTGAAATCCTGATTGAGTAGGTATTATGTCAACTGATCTGTCAAATCTTAAGTAGTCTTCTGTTTTGATAGATTGACAGAATAAACAAAAGCCAATCAAATCACTTGACATGAGATTTGACAACAGATCCCGTTGGAAAACATTCAGAAACCTATTCCATTTTCAAAGCTAAACTAGGACCGATTGCGATGCAAATTGGCACAGAAGTAGTTGGGTCTTTAGTATGGTAACCAGTAACGTTTTGTTTGGAAAATTAAAAACTATTCAATAGGGATGTCTACAAAATATTTTTTTTGTTCGTTAGATAGATTATTAAAAAATATTAGTACGTATTTTTAATTTTTTTACGTATTTAAAAGATTACGGCAATACATTGAGTTAAAATTTGTCATGACGTCACTCTCCGGTAGATTTTATACTGACTTGTGACGTAGCGAGCCCCCACTCCCCAACTATTTTATCTAAATCATTTTTTATTAATATTATAAAGCAAAAAATATTGTCTAATATTTTTTTTATTATCTGACTGACGGACTAAATAGTTTTTTTTTTCCGCCAGTCCACATCCCTATTGTGAAGGAACGGAGCAAAGTTAACCTTTTGTCAGTCACAAATAGAAGACTATCCAAATTGTGCCCAACACGTCTTTGTCTTTCAGTCATGATCGTGGTGTGGGACTGTCTTTTGACTTACAATACATATATACATAAACTCACGCCTTGTCCCCATGGGGGTAGCCAGAAACTACAGAACGCCTGCTACGATCCTTACAGACTCGTTTTGCTTCGTAATCGTTCATACACGCACGCTGGTCGCAAGTACTACGCATCTGACCTTTCTGAAGAACATTACCAATAAGGTCACTATGTCTTTCTACTAGGGTGTCCCCGCCCGACGTTGACTTGGTTTCTATTATCAGTGACTACCGATAAAAAATTAAATACTGATTTAATCATTCTTACCATCTTTTTGCCAAAAGAAAAGTTGACACCGTTTCACTGACCTAGATACAATTTTTCAAAACAACGTAAGCCATTGCTTTACGAGCGCACGAACAAATACGTACGTTACCTATTAGCTTTTATGACTATTTATGAGTTGGACGAGTAATAACAAACAATGATTTACTATGTTGCGGACATTGGAGCTCAAAAATAGACTATATTTATCTACCTGTCTATATGTTGTGGTTGCAGGAAAATAATTACTTTTCCTTAATCCTGTGTAGCTCAAATGGGATATTTTTTTTCCAAATGTTTACCTCCTTCAGGTCGTTAGTCCACCGCCACCGTCACCGAAACGTCACCGAGAGTGAGATGACGGCGCCGAAGTAGGGATACATACTTTTACTATGGCCGTGTGCCCACTGCACGTCAGTCACCCGAGCGCCGTCATCCCGGCCGCCGAAGTTTCGAGTAGTTCGATGCGACCGTTTGAATCCGGCCCGAGATTGTGACGGACCGATATGTCCAGGCAATACAAAACACGTTTCATCTTGTCCACACTTTGCCGTTGCGTCGGCGCCTTTCGCCCGGCTTTTGTTTTGTTTATCATAGCACATTGAACCGCCGAGTTCAAACAAACTATCGCCGTCACCAGGATGTCACGTTCGGTTCGAATAATCTCGCTTCCCGGTGACGTCCCGGTGACAGCTGCGGTGGACTCGCCCTAACTGTTGATGTCAACCACTACTACAGAGAAATATATCAGTAGCCCATCCATATTTGTTTTTATCAGGATATTCTCAATACAGTACCGTAGTCGTTCGCAAATGGCGATACATGAATAGCCAATACTCAATACCTCTGGTAATCCTTTTGGCGAATTCTAGCGCCATTTGTATTTTCCTTTAATCCATCCATCGGATACAGGAAAGGTCAGATGGTAGGCTATATTAAGCCATGAATAGGTTTCAGGCTAACATGCTATTTTAAGCACTTACAACGTTTTGCACTTACATGAACCGAATAGCGGCCAGCACCTTGATATTTTAATACTATTTTGGCAATATTTATATTTTGTCGCTGCAATATCAACTATTTTAAGGTATCCAGAACTAACAGATGGTAGCATGTTTAAAACAAAAGAACGTGAACGAAAAGAATAAATAAACTATCAATCAAAATAAAATATTTACTAAATTAATTCCAGAATGCGGAATCCTAGCTTTATTTTCGCTCCAAGCTGCCATTTTTATATAAAAAAAAACTGAGTTTAAATCGCAAAAAATAAAACTATCGTTTTATACAAGAAAAAGTTTCCCATGAGAAATTCAATAGAAACCAGACCTCCTTGGCTCGACACTAATAATTTTAGTTTTCAAAACAATAGACCGAATACCATAAAAACGTGCATCCACGTTGTAAATTTCCCATATTACCATAACTTCGTTTTGTGTAATAAAATCCATGGGGTTTTCTGCCCCTTTTTTTCTTATGACTTTCCATAAACTTATAGCATTCTGTCTCCCTCTAAAGTGTTATGTTTACCATTGTGATGGCACCACCTGCGTTCGTATATCGTCTGACTGGTTATGTTATTGTATGAATGATGGTAGGTATTATTTTCATGGTTTCTTAGTGGTAAGTTATGGAAATGTATGTTTTATTTATCGACTTTTGCCTTCAGCAAACGCTGAGGTGGTGGCTCTTTGGGCCACCAACCCAGCATTTGCATGTGGTGTTTTTTCCAGCTTAAACACTAGGAAGTGATGAAGGGCACTGTGTTATGTAATTTTATGATTCTCAGCCTAGTTTGAACAAATTACTTTTGATTTTTATTGATTTTATATGTGTTTTGTCAGCGATGGATAAAACTATTTTAAAAAGTTTGTGTAGCGTTTCAGTGTAGATGATTCTTTCAGTGCAATAGTAGATACTTAGGACACTATTGCACTCAATGGCCACTAGGCTAGTAAAGGGAGTGCAAGTGCGACTGTTGAGCGTTGGGTCTTGTGTCCGATTCCAAAGTTAGGCAATTGGGTTTTTCCTGGAGTCAGAATTCGTGCCCGGTTAATGGCAATAGGTTTGCATACACATGGGACTTAAACATAACTGGCGAAATTAGAGTGTACTAAATACCTCTGCCTTGCCCTTCGGGGAATACTGGCGTGATGTTATGTAGTTAAAACATTGTCTGACATTAACTTGTTATATTTTCCTTTCAATTGTTATTCTTTTCTTATTGGAATGTAAGGATATCTTATTCTTGTATCTGACGCAGGTCGTTTCGGAAGGTTCCTGTTCCGTATCAGGCGGGAGGAAACTCCCGGGTTTCATCACTGCGTGGATCGCCCGGAGGTCACGGTGGAGCATTCGGTGGAGGTCTGCCCGGCTTGGGCAGAGCACCGCCATGTCCTCGTGGAAGCGATCGGTGGCGGGGATCTCTCGCGTCCGGACCTGGTCCAGGCCATGATACGGAGCGTGCGGGAGAGGCAAAATTTGCGCCCTCACGCTCCTAGCCGCTGCAGGAGGAGACGCCCTGGGCGAGACCGTAGGCGTGGGCTTGCGGACGTTGAGCAATGGGTACTTAGCTTGTCGTCTGATAAGGACCAGGCCCGGATCGATTCGTCGGCGCGTTGTGTTCCACGCTCGCCTCAAAGAGATGTCAGCAATTGAAGAAGTCCGATAGGACCGATGCTTGCCGGGGTTGCGGGAAAGTCCGAAAGGGATACCGTGGACCCTGGCAACGTAAAGGCATCCGAAGGAACACGGGTGGGTTTTAGTCAGTAAGAGTCTGACACGCCCTCCCGCTCCGCCTAGAGTGGGAGAAGTCAGGATGATTTCCAAACTAAATGATCAAATGGTCATAGTAACTAAATGATTGAATCAATGTTCTTATATTTGTCTGTTTTGAAAAACGAAGTCTTGCTGAACAATGGTTATAATAGGACCCGTTCTTTAGATAATAGACTTACGTTCATTGCATAGTATTGAATTTCATCCCATAGGTAGATTGTCGAGGCCTGTGCCACACAGTTGGATTCGCAATATCAATGCACATAATTGGAAGCTGCTATCTACACTTAGACTATCTTGGCCCGTAGGCATAAGGCTTCTCCTGGTATTATAGGCTAGTATTATTGACAGCTCATTAACACGACATTGCTGTAGGAGCACGACAATGCGGGTGCCCAACATGAGCATCACAAATAGCGTTACTGCTTCGTTGGTCTAGTGGTGGCAAGTGCTATTGTTGAGCATGAGGTTCGATTCCCAGGTCGGGCGAAGTGTTATTAGGTTTTTCCATCCGGAAATTTTCGGTAGCCGCCCGGAGACCAGATTTCTTCCCGGTTGGTGGCCTTATGCTTCCCTCCAATTACATGGGATTAAAACATAACTGGGATCGTTTTTGAAGTGAAAACTTCTTTAGGCGCGTTGAGCACTTTTTGGATGAACAAAAATCATGGAACTCGTGTCATCGTGACCGAACGCTTTTCATGAGCTATTTGTAGGTATACTGTGTATATTATGTGTCCTTTTTGGGTGAACAAAAAGCGCGAAACTCGCGTCATCGTCACCGCACGCTAGTTTTCACTTCTATCGGCAGTCCCCAAAGACGGCCCCGTGTGTTTTTTTGTACTGGACTATACCTCGAAACCTTCTGGGAACCTTAAGGAGATATTGAAGGTCAAAGTTCCAACTTTTTAATGTATTTTTTTCAGAAAACAGGGTTAATGTTCACTTTAAATACTCCTACGATCCCTGTGCCGTTGCAAGTTTCCATACGCACAATTTTTTGTGTGCGTTACGCTGCGCCCTACCGAATTTTAACAACAAAAATAAAAGTCGTTTCCAAAAATAAAAAGTTACTTAGTTTGATGTACAGAATGCGTAGATGGCGTCTCCGTGAAGGGTCTTGTTACACCCTGTATGTAAACCCCTGCCCAACACTTCTGGGATTACAGGCATGGTATTTAAATAGCGTTTATGTAGCTTCCACGTACAGTTCTTCAATGCAAGTCTGGTGCATCCTGATTCATATCTACTTCACCTATGTCTAAAACATGTCGCTTTAGATTAGAAGACGTGTTACTTTTTGGCTCGGTAGCAAGTATGGTGGAACCATACACTGTAGATGAATTAGTATTTTTACGTAACTTCATTAATTAATACGCGGACATCGCGTGTGCTCCCTCGCTCCTTTATATACCTTTGGTCCTTTAAATACATTTATTTTACCTTAAGCGCAGTAGTATCATTGACTATATTTCAACCTACATGGTCCTTCGAGTCGGATTAATTCGCTCAGTTCAAGGATGATCCATCTTGCTGACTGGTCAAAATATTCTCTACATTGTCTAGCATTCGTTATTCTCATATACTCGAGAAACCACATCACTCCTTTAGATATGTAAGAATAACCCTATTCACCTAGACTTTCTCAATTATCTTAAAACGTTTTCCAACTTTGCCTAGGCCAATATTTTCAACAAAAAAAAAACCTTTCTTGAAAAGGTTTCCATTTCTCCCGTATAATTTTATTAAACCCGATTATAAAATCTCGACTCTACCCAACTCTTGTTCTGTTAAACACACAATACAATTTAAATTAGCCAACCTAAGCTACTGCAAATTAAACTGTTATCTAAATTAATATAGTTAAGAGCAGAAGTTAGTTTTTATTACTTGAGTATGAAACAGCTTGCTGCGTACTGATAAAACTTGGATTATTTGAATAGTTTTCTCGGAGGAAGAAAATGTATGTTTTGTTTTCTAATGTTTTCTCATTCTCTTTTTTTGAGTCACATACATCCCCCCTGTATTCTCCGAAAGGTTAGGCAGAGGTGTACCTATAGTACACCCACATTTCACCAGTTATGTTTAAGTCCCATGTAATACCGCGAGCCTATTGCAATCAACCAGGCACAAAATTAAATCCAGACTCCGATACTACTGAGAAAATCCAGATGGAAAATCCCAATAACACTGCCTGACCCGGAAATCGAACCTAGGACCTCAATCTCAGCTGTAGCGTTTGCGACCACAAGACTAAGGAGGCAGGTTTTTGACTGTGTAGTAATTTACCTTCACAGTTTTCCAATAAGTAAGATTTAGACCTTAATAGTCGCCTGTTCAGAGGATCAATACAAACTAGTATTTTTGAGTAAAAACAGGTTCTGGCAAAAACCCCTGAAATACCATGGTAACTGAATTTGTAACAAATCGGGAAACTTAAAAACAACAAATTTTAACAAAAAATCATCTGTTATTCAAAATTCAAAAGTCATTTATTCAAAGTAGGCTGAGAATCAGCACTTTTCGAACGTCAAAGTTACATAAGACAGTCCCACAAAACGCCCACCCTTCACCACTTCCTAGTGCTTTAGCTGGGAAGAAGTGGCGCAACAAACTCCCCCTTTTCCTTTGTAGATGGCCACGCTATTAACACGACCAAACAAATTAAGTGGCCACCTTTAAATTTTCACTTTTCAATGTCACCCCAAAAATATTCCGTAGGTAAAACAAATTAATTTCACATTTAATAAATCCTTCGTTCAAAACCCCTTTGTGTTCTCACATAATACGTCACACGTGCGGTTCTCATTATTCATGACGTCACTAACTGAGTGGTGACGTCAGAGAGTCGTGTTACAGATTTTTGCGTCAATATTGAGTTTTTTCGTCGAAATGAAAAATGGTATTACGTTTTGTTATTGGAAGTTTTGATGGATTTCAGGTTTGATGTTTGAGCTCACGTGTTTTAACGGTTAGTAGTTGCTGCCGCGTTGGTCTAATGGTCGCAAAAGCTATTGCTGAGCATGAGGTCCTGGGTTCGATTCCCGGGTCGAGATAAGTGTTATTGGGTTTTGCCATTTGGAATTTTTCAGTAGCAGCCCAGAGTCTGGATTTGTGCCTGGTGGATGCCAATAGGCTTGCCCCTATTACATGGGATTTAAAAATAACTGGCGAAATGTGGCTGCGCTAACCTTCGGGAAATACAGGCGTGTTGTTATGTTATCTTATGTGTGATCGGTCAAAATAAAAATCAAAGATGGCGGCTGCGAAAATTTTGTTTATGTTTTAAATCATACGTGAGAAGGAACTTCGAACCTGACGGGGTCCCCCGACCGCACCCGTTTTTATTTTGTAGAAACTATTAATACTACGAGTATTACTTAAAACTATGTTTCTTTGTACCCATTCAACCCGTGTACGTTTCAGGACTAACATGAAATCATCACATTTTGACTTTAGGAACATGTTTGTTATTTCATCATACACACATCAAAAGTGTCTAGGGATTAAGTACATTTTTCTGTATAAAAAAATATCCGATTAATATTGACCAAATCTGGCCTTCCAGAATGGCTACTTACTTTAATTCCAATGTTAACAACTTATTCCTATATTTTGTAAAAATTAAGAAAAGTTGCAAATTGTGGGAAATTAACGAAAGTTAATGTCGTCAATTAAATGGTAAACAAAAGGCAAAAATATTTTTTTTTTAAATTTAAATATAGAAAAATAATAATCTTTGTTTCCACTATTGACACAAATCACACAATAACAGCGATTTGGCATGCTTAAAATCAGTTTATCAAAATCAAAATCACTTTGAGGAATGGCGTCACTTTGAGGAATTCAAAAACTAACGCTACGCTCGGCATCCATACTCGGCAGAGCTCTTCTTCGGAGCATATCCTCGGACTCTAGCCGTGTATAGACCGTGCATTGTCGTGCAGAAACGTTGAAATGAATCACCCAACCGACTTCGCAAAAAGGGATGATCACGTCTGAAAAAATCCTCCCTGCATAAATCTGAGCATTGAGGTTGCCCCTGATCCAATTGAGATCGGTTCTTCCACCGATCTAAATACCGGCCCAAACCATTATTGTTCCCCTTCCATATATGTAAATGAACATCCTGACAAAATTTCAAACGTTCATGACATCCAAAGGTCCTCCAAACTCGAGTACGTCTTGTATCTGGCCTCATACCGTAACGAGATTCAATGGAAAAGCAAACACAACGCCAGTGTTCTTCCTCCCAATTTCTGTGTTCGCGAGCCCATTGTAAACGATGGCGTGGTGCTATAGGTGGAACTCTCAGCGGCCTTTGGGAACGCAGACCCACTTGACGTAAACGATTTAGGATGGTTTGGTCGCAGACTGAAGAGCCTCGTAGCTAACATCGTGGCGGTCATGGTACGATTCCGTCGAGCAGTATTTTGGATGTACCGTTCCTGCCTGCGAGTGGAGATGCGATATCGTCCTCCATGTTGCTCGGCCACGCTGCCCGTGATACGATAGCGTGTCCAGAGGCGGCTTATGACGCTCTGTGTAGTGCCAAGAGCACAGTCACAGTACGTTGCCTGGAACCAGCTTGCAACATTCCGACAGCTCTCATCATCTCTTCTCGTGTTAAATGATTTCGTCGCTCCAAATCGATGCAATTTTTCTCAGTTCCGATGCAGAAATTGTTGGTTTTGTAAAAACGCTATTACACACTTTTATAGGAATCCTGATTGACAGTTAGACAGACAGATGTAGATTTTCTATTTTTAATCAAAATATATAGAAAATTCTTTATTCAAATTGTGAAATTCAGTAAAAAGAATCAATAACGATCCAAAAAAGTAAAATTTAAATCCTCAATTGCGACGATACTCTAAAACATGCTTGATCCCTAGATACTTTTGATGTGTGTATTCTGGAACATGTGATGAAAAATCAAGCAAATCTCAACAGCAGACGAAGATGAACTTTTAATTGAAGTCGGCTACCTTCCGAGTCTATACGCGAACTTCTTTAATAATTACTGTCTGTGGGTTCAGATTTGGTCTAAGTGGTAAAAGAGAGCGATTGTCAGCAAAAAGCCAACAGTATGGTAGTGTAGCAGTCGGCACAAACATCCGTAACTATTGAAACATCCGGCAAGATGAAATCTTACGAGACAAACCATGCAACTCTCAAAGCAGCTAGAGAAAATCATAATCATCATCAGTTCAGTTGAAAGACGTCTACTGCTGGACATAAGCCTCAGAGACCGCCACTTTGACCAGTTCTGTACTTCCCGTATCCAGCGGATTCCTGCTAACTTCACAAGGTCATCGGTCATCGGTGGAGGTCTTCCAACGCTACGTCTTCCGGTATGCGGTTGCCACTCCTGAACCTTTCGGCCCTATCGGCCATCTGTTCTGCAAGCAATGTGCCCTGCCCACTGCCCCTTAAGTTTGGCAAAATATACCGAAAATCGACTTAATAAAAATCTTAAATTCATTCATTCGCTGACAGACAAGGGCCAACCCAGCAATATTTGATGAGCAATATTTGTATATACAAAAAAATCGATCTAGCTAGGTCTCATCCCTGGGAAAACTCGTTTTCTCCGTATTTTCACCCGAGCAGAGCTCGCTCGCCCAAAGTTTAGAACAAGATGGCTACCTTAGAATCAAGATATATCCCTTGCTTAGAATAATGACATAGCTGCATGGAATTAGTATGTACTATCATACAAATGAGCATAGCTCTATTTTCACCAGAGCAGAGCTCGGTCGCCCAGGTACTGAATATGATTCAACGAAAGTAAGCACTAGGGAAGGATTTTTGAAAATGCTTCCCCTAAAGAGGTAAATTATGGGATAAAAGTTTGTATGGCAGCTCTTTATTTTGCCTTGCCATGCCTTTATCTCATAGATCGAGGCTTCATATTATGTTAAATCGTGATCAGCAAATATATTTGACTATCTCCGTCATTATGAAAAAGAAATGCAGTGTCACCAGTTGGGAAATAATTATACTTAGCAGTTTAACTTGGACAAAATGAAGCGAACGTCATAAAAAATCTTACGTGCTGCCAAAACGATACATTACAAATTGTAATAATTTGTAATGTATCGTTTTGGCAAACTTTTTGTAAATACGTCTTCTTAAAGCAGTACGTTTGTTTGCGAATGATTCGTCAAAT
Source organism: Xanthia togata (assembly GCA_963853775.1). Taxonomy (NCBI): domain Eukaryota; kingdom Metazoa; phylum Arthropoda; class Insecta; order Lepidoptera; family Noctuidae; genus Xanthia; species Xanthia togata. The sequence continues at coordinate 5,312,482 of OY970798.1, read as the reverse complement.
TCAAAGTCGATGACGGATGGATAGATCACCGCTGTATATCTAGGCGATGGACTTTGAACTAACACTAAATAGTTTATTCATGTGGTGTAGATGACGTTGATGCAGTGACGTCATTTATAGTAAGCAGTAACATTCCATTGCCTTCATTTGTTTGAATAAGCTTTGTCTATATTTTACAACACGTTTGTGATAGAAATCTTTGTTTGAAATCTTAGACTGTATTATTTAGGAACTAAGAATGATGTTTAAAATGTAACCATCTACTTCTACACTTGTCTTTTCTTTTATTTTCTCTTCTTCTTCTCAGGATCTTGTAATTGTCTTCTGCCTCCATCTTTTAACACTTCAGTATAATTTTACAACTGTTTTTAGTGTATAAAATTACTTCTTGTTTAACCTGGTATCACTACTAGACTTTCTTCTGCTCTTCTTCTTGGCCGGATCGTTTTATTACATACTGTTTTCATTTTCTCCAGCTGTAAAAATTCAACACTAGTATAATAATAATAAAATTGTTTATTGTCACAAAGAAACATACATTAGTATACACGGTTTAACATGATGCTAACTAACGCTGCAGAAGTATGTATACAGATATTGTGAGCCCTGCCTCTCAAACTAGGATAACCTGTATTTTAAGAGACAGTGTTCAGCTGTGAGGTTACTTAAAAATAGGGATTATACAAACTGCGGACTTTGCCATCCTATAGTACGTGTTAACAATCAGATTACTTTTGAACATAAACAAGAAAAACACATATTTAAGGAAAAAGGAAAAATAGTATAAAAAGTAACAATTTAATACTTAAGTATGTGAATGGGTGAATGTGTGTGGGGATGTGTTTATGATGTATGTGTGTGTGGTGAGTTTTTGTACGGGAGTAGTGTGTGTGAGGTGTTCTATATGAGGCAATAAAAGCAAAAATAAGGCAATGTTAGGAACTGCATTATTAAATCCAAAGTGTTTATTCCTTCCTCCATTGACTTCCAGTACTCTAGTCTTGTATAATACTAATATTTGAATTCACTGTTCCCTATTTAGACTCCAGCATCATACATTTATGATCTCCGTAAACACAAAAACCGATTTCAGTCCGACATTTATTTACTACAGCCGTTTTATCTTGAACTAGTGTTTAGATAAACGGAGGCCTGTCTATCTAGCTCGCTGAATTGATTTTAATAAGGTTTATGGCTTGAAGAGTTGGTTTCGCCAATTTATTAGCACAAGGTTGCACTTGTCTGTGCATCTTCCATCATCCTTTCCTTGCGAAGTTATAAAGCAAACTCTAGTCTCGTAAAACCTACTTTTAAACATACACATATTCACCAGTAACATGCAAAAAATTCATGCACACACTTCAGTCACGTCAACGTCAAGTCGCCACTAAGTCACGTCAATTGCAGAGACGTGTGTGAACAGATAGTCAGTCCGTCATAACAACGTTATTGGTTATACGTCGGTAATCCAGTAAGGGGATGTAGGAGGGGTCATATACAACATGCATGCATAGGTCATGCAAATGTTAACAATTTTCGTGTCATTTGACATTTTATCTTTTTATTTCATACATGTTAAAATATAAAATAACAAATTATTTATAACGTTTTTTTTTTTTACATTAGCATAGAGGTCATCAGGGGTCGTTTAGTTGCAAATGACCTTTCCTATATCCCCTTAAGGGATTGCCGGCTTTAAACCAACAACCCTGTGTTTCGTTCGTAGAAATAATAGTTTAAACTTGCCAGTGCAGCAGTGACGCGACGTCGACTAAGGCGCGCCAGTAGTGACGTGACTGATGTCTGTAGCCAACGTCCTACAACTTCTACGTAATTATATTTTTTGCAGTGACAGATCGGCGACTTGACGTTGACGTGACTAACGTGTGTGCATGAACGTTTAAAGTCTTTTCCATGTTCAGCTGTGTAGCTTGTTAAACCTGTTTCTATAATATCCATACCAGCACGACATTTGCATAACACCCTTTTTCATTGCATTGGTTTGAAAAACTCGTCTCCTCAACAACTTAACCAATTAATGTAGTTGAACTGTGAAAATACCATACCAAAATGCATTGCCATTGAAAGTATGTTACGCAATTACCCCGCCGACCAAATCCCTGTTTTGACAACTGTAGAATGTTTAAAAAAATATTTTCATTTTTTCATCAACAATTCCTTTTTGGGAATCTTAAATAAATCAATGAAACCGGCATTTACGTAGATTTGATGCTTGGTAACATCAATTCGGATGCCCTCTTTCTCTTTTGTATAAGCTCACCTCCGCCTCCACCTCCTTGCTTACGTCCGCTTCTGTCTTAGACCACAACCCAGCGACTGGGGTAAGCTGATATCCCATTGGGAACAGCAATTAAATTCCGTACCTATCAATGTCCTGTTCTGGAGCTCTTCTAAAGTTCATTTTAACTTTTAGAAACCATATTAATTTGTTTCTTTTGTCTTTTGAACAAGACATAAATAAAACAATGACTCTTCGTTCTTCGGAGAAAAGTCTTAGGTTTTGATTTATTTTCATTCGATGTGGCGGAAAGAAATGGCAAATTGTGATTAAAATGGAAATTCTTAGTAAAAGCATTAGGTATGGACTGCTGAGTAATTGTGATGGGATTGTTCTAGATGTTAATTCTCAGCAGCAGCCTAGTGTCTGGAACTGTGTCCGATTGAGTGCAACAGGCTCCTGTTACACGGGACTTAACATAACTGGTGAAATGTGGGTTCACCGTAGAACTCTAATTGCAGAATAAAATACATATTTTTCTGTGGTTAATAGCAGTAAGTATTTGTAAAATCATATTGGTTCTTGGAATAACTGCTACCGACTACCTATTTCTGACATAAATACCATTCTTGGGGCCTTATTATGAAGTATTAATGCCATCATTATTCCACTGCGAAAAAAGGATGGTGCTAGCGGCCTTGTATAGCTCCGTCTCTCACTCACACTGGAATAATGGTGGCATTAATACGTCATAATAGGGCCCCTGTAGTGTATTTTGAAGGGGTATCGGTGAAATGTATACTAGAGTTTGACTAGGATCTTTTGGCACCTGAGTGACATTGTCAAGGGAGCGTTGTTTGTAAAATTGTCACACAAATTGTATTGTAAAAAACAAAATGGCGGCGTTAATTCCGATTTAAACCACGTGCCAAAAGTTCCTTGTACCATTGTACACGAGACTATACAGCTCAATTTACATTGCTGCGGAACGGAATGGAAGAGAATTTTTGGCACGAAATTGGGTAAAAGTAAAATTAACTTTATGTCAATTGTGTAACTTACAAACAGTTATGACAAGAAAAATACGTTGCGCGTCTTCCGGAGAATTCTCGCGCATTCTCGGGAATTTCCGCAGCTAGCAGCTCCAATCTCGTGTGTACGTTAAACAATTGACATAAAGTTCATTATTCTTTACACAATTTCGTTACAATAATTTCCTTCAATTCCGTTCCGTCGCAATGTAAATTGAGCCTTTCAATAGACTTTCTTTAATGACCAGCATGGATATAATAAAAATCAAATTAAATGTTTACCTAATGGATGATAAGTATAATTAAGACGTTCATTTAATTACGTACAATGATCTCTAGCGCTTAGAATTTTGCTCATTTATCGAGAAAAAAGTTCGTCAAGTTTATTGATTACGTTCTCCTCGCTAATGAGGGTCAAGGGCTATTCATTAGCACTTTTAAGTAATGATGCAGGAACTAGCAAATTAAAAGGCTTGTTATAAAAAACTCCGACGTAATGTCAAAAAGTGACATACAATCTAAAACATAACACATCTGTATTCCCCGAAGGGTTGAGCAGAGGTGTACCTATAGTACACCCACATTTCGCCAGTTATGTTTAAGTCCCATGTAATAGGGGGCGAGCCTATTGCTATCAACCGGGCACAAATCCAGACTCCGGGCTGCCACTGAGAAATTCCAGATGGAAAAAACATATAACACTGCCCGACCCGGGAATTGAACCTAGGTGCATGCTCAGCAGTAGCGCTTGCGACCACTAGACCAAATAAGCAGTCATACCTACAATTTATCGAGCCCTAATTTTCATTGCAAGAATATTGCACAATTTTCTCTCCAAGTCGGTTTTTCTTTTATCCTCAGCCCATTATAACGATGCCTGTCATAATCTAATCACATCCTATTCAAACATTTCTCTCAATGTTCTTACAACTGACTGTAGTCTTTACCCTGTTTTGTTAAGGTTAAATTTTCAGTAACAGTCTCATTATGTCGTCTGAGACAAATTAAAGGGAGTCGTTTGTAAGAAAATGAAGCCTAATGATACGTTTTTAAGTTAGGAATTTGCTTGATTTATGATAATGTTGAAGTCAACGTACTTTTGTCTCTAGAATAAGTTAGAAAATAATTTTATTTGATTAGGCTGTGTTATTATATATTTTTTTAAGTAAAAGGCAAAGCAAATTTCAAGACAGAAAATGTGTTTATTTAATATTTGTTTGTACAAATTCTGTATTAGTCCAAGTACAACAGTCAAGTTATTTTGCTATATTAGCAAAAAAAAGCCCGCTAACTGACTGAAATATCGGGAAAAAACTCATATTGTCATTTAATTCTCCTGACGTTATCCCAATTTAAAACTCATATGAATGCAAGGAAAATATTATACTAAGATAATATTATTATAAAATATTTCTGTTAATATTTCGGCTAAATATAACCTTCTACATTTAGCTATATTTGAACTCGATAAATGTTTATACTCATATGAATCATAATAATATAATTCCAAGTTAATAATAGAATTGATAAAAGGTACTTAATAGTGGATATTTAGATAATTTTATAAGCAGTTCATGGGCGACCAAGCTCTCGATCGATCAAGCCTCTGGTGAAAATAGAGAATGCACATTTAGTAGTATAGGATAGGTTATATCAATTCCGTGTATAGTACATACTAATTCCATGCTGATGGCAGCATGGGATAGTACATACTAATTCCATGCTGCCATGATAGTACATACTAATTCCATGCTGCCATGACATTATTCTAAGGTAGCCATCTTGTTTTAAGCTTTGGACGACCAAGCTCTGCTCGGGTGAAATACGGAGAAAATGTGATTACAAATATTTATTTATACACAAATATTGCTAATTTATGGATTTAGATATCTTCATAAGCAGTAATAATACTGACAATACTGCCCTAAATTGATACCAACCATACCTACTCCATAAATAATAAACCCATTTATTTTTATGACGTGACTGCCTCGTTGGTCTATTGGTTGCAAGCACTACTGCTGAGCATGAGGTTCTGGGTTCGATTCCCAAGTCGGGCAAAGTATTTTTGGGTTTTTTCATCTGGAATTTCTCAGCACAAGCCCGGAGTCTGGATTTCTGCCCGGTTGATGGGACTTAAACATAAGTGATGAAGATAAAAGAAAAATTGATACTGCCGTACCTACTCAAAACCCCTAAAAGTTAAGGGGGAAAAAAGGGTCAAAAGTTATTGCTTTTGACCCTTTTTTCCCCCTTAACTTTTAGGTACCTATTACAGATATTCCTGACGTATACTGTAACTATTTTAAATTGGCATTTTGTAACTGTAATTTCAAACCTAATTATTTTTCATTTGTTTCAGGTATGTATACATTCAACGATTAAACAGAATATATTTTCGTATTTTCCGACATTTTTCATGTCATGTAAGTAGATATTATTTATACGAGTACCTACACTATTTTAAAACTTACACTTCAGTGCATGTAAAACGTAACCAATTTGATCAGCTAACAATTTGTTACGTGTTTAAAATAATAACACTGTTTACTTTGAAACATTCTGAGAACTTAATTTCTTATTAGAAACTACAAAATGAACACTGATTTGCGTGCCAGATATAAAGGATCGAAGGTTTTCCTTGAATGCAACAGTTTTTAGGCGCCATTTTTAAAAGCAAATTCTGTCATAAAATACCGGTAAAACTCAATAATACTATAATAAGCAGTTACCTAATAATACTGGCATTTGCCCGCGACTATGTCCGCGTTAAATCTCTTGTTTTAACATAAAATATATCCTATGATACTCGGCAGTACTGTAGCTTCTCATTAGTGAAAGAATTTGCGGTATCGGACCAGTAATTGTAAAGATTAAAGAAAGAAAGCAAGAATAATATTTATTTGGACACAGTTCGTGAAACACTAATAACAAATTAAAAAGTTAAAATATCATATAGAAAATAATTGTTCATGCCTCACGCCTGCGCCGATTATTTTAATGATATATTTTAATAAAAAAAATGTTTTTTCTTTGTTCCTCTCAAACAGAGCACTTGCCATCTAATCTCTTCACCACCTTTGGTTGACTGGTAGAGATTGCCTAAGGCATTAAGTCCGCCTTTGTACTTTTTTTTTGTGTGAAAAGTTTAAATAAATAAATAATGAATAAAAAAGGTTCATTTCAGTATTAATGCCAGACAAATGCTAATAATGCATATTGATTACCCCATAGAAACTCACAAATTTTACCTCGTTATAATAATAATTATTAGTGTAGATAAACAAAGAGCGTTTGTTTAACTAAACATATAGGTACCTACTACCATTTACCTCAAGCTTTTCGAAACTCGTGAATTTTCCGATAGTCGAATCGAGTCTTAGTAATGAACATTATAGCGGATTGCAACCGGCACTGAAATCCCCTAGGTCTAAGTGTAATTGCTGTGTAATGTTAGACTGTCCTCGTATTCTATCGGAAAATCATTTTATAACTAGTATTGGAACTTTGCCCGATACATGATAATAACATTGTCACTTATATTGGGATATAGCACCAGATTTAACCCTGAAATGCTGGCGTTACATGTAAAGTTGACAGTTGGGTGCTGGTGAAAAATTAAAAACATGTCGTGAAGTGACAGGAGCATGACATGACCTATTTATACAAAAAAATTGCGATTTTGTAATTAAAAAAAATGTCCGCAGCAGGATAAATTGAAAATTTAATTTGACTCGAATAAAAACTGAATCAATACAAAAGCTTATACTTGTTCAGTTCATGTCCCAATTGCAGGCTTCATAGGCTATTATTTATTTCCATTTATGTACAATGAAATATGTTCCATATAACGTGACGAGGGTTTTCATAACAGTAGTTTTGTAGTTACAGTGGCGGACATCGTGAAGCATGAATAAATAATTTTCTCATTTTATTAATGAGTAGTAAACCTACTTTTACCTATGAATGTTTACGGCGCATGCGTGGAATTTGTTTTTAAATCGCCATGTTTAATCGAGGTTATATTTTCGTGTTACGTTTTAAGAACACTACTTATACCTTAATTCACACAATGTAGCTTCTATGGTGCCAATGCACCGAAATTCAGCATAAAATACCAAAATAATAATATTGAAGAACACTTTTTCACTCTCATCTAGTGCTGAAGAAGTAATAAAACGCATGAACTCTTTGATGCCACGCTTCCTGTACTAGCTGTGAAATTAAAAAAAAATGAAAATGTCAACCGTCGACACATATTGTTGTTTTACGAGAAAATGACACACAGTAGATTTAATAAAACAGCGCGCGTGCATACTAGCCGACTTTTTATGTTTATTTAAAATATAAAAAAAGTTCCTTCAAAGTTTTATGGTGATGTAGAGGAAATGTGTTACCACGACACTCGTAGAATCATATCTGGCAGTGTGCCACTAATTTTTGCACTTCTTTATAATTTTGAAGATGCGTTTTTATTAAAATTTAAGACATGATAAATAATTTAACGCGCGTGCATTAAATTAGCCTACGATATAATTTAAAGATTCAATTGACGGACGCTTTGAAAACTATTTAAAACTTATCTACCTACTTAACTTACCCTTTTAGATCAAATATATTTTTTAGACTTGTCAAAAATAATAAAATAACAGTTCTAAATAGAAAAACTTTTGTATAAAAGCTTCATTTTTACTATCTACATTTGAACAAAAAGCCTGTAAAAGTTTTTATTTCCCTCAATTCCATACAAATTATACGTGTACAAAAGACGAGCGTGTCCAACTCACATTTAGGTGTAATGATCACGCAGCCAGGCTTTCCTATTAATTTAATGTCTACCACTGAACGCTGAAGCTCTTAGGTCAGAAACTTACAAAGTGTAATATAGGACAGGCCATTCACAAAATGTACTATAATTTCGCTAATTAAAATAAGTCTTAATAGATCTTTCGTGTTTCATGATGACACGTAAAACCTTAAAAGTGATAAAATCTGTTAAAGTCTGGCATTAATGTGACTAAAAGCCGGAAAAACATTAGAGTGCCAAAGAAAAGACTAAGGTACTCGTAAAACTCTAAAAAACCTTCGGTAATTACCTTATTCATAATGACAAAGGAAAGTAGTTGTCAAAGAAAATTCAAAATTAAAATATAGTAAAGCTGAAGACTTTCTTTGTTTGTTTGAACGCGCTAATCTCTGGAACTGCCAGTTGGATGTGAAAGAATCTTTTATCAATTCATAGCCCAATACTTGAGGAAGGTTATATACTATTACACATCACGTTACAAGCCGTGTAAAAAAAAAAACACGTTAAGCGAAACCGAAGCAATAGAGTGGGCGGGCGATACGATGCGGCGCGCTCGGTCGGGGGAACAAGACATTTCACGCGGATGAAGCTAGTACAAAATAATAGCAAAATACAACATGCCGTCCTTTTTCCGGCCTACAGTGTACTTCTAATAATGGATTCTGAATGACACAGTCGAGAAATCCAGTTCATTACTCGTTCGCGAATCATTTATCTTAATTAAAAGGGAACCGAGACGTGTACGGAACTAAAAATGTTTTGACTGAACCCTAAACTTCTATAATTAACTACGATAGATGAAAACTGGCGCTTACAAAGCCAATTCGACATTAATACACGGGGGCTTGAACTTTATCACGTGCGTCATAGAGTTTACTATAGTTTTGTGATCAGCTGAAATCTGGCGCCTAACAGAAAACCAATGCGAGAAATTTACGATTGCATTTTGGACTTTGTCGTGTAGAATATAGGGTTTATGTGTGGAAACGTAGGCTTCCGTTATTGGAAATAAAGTTTTGAGTAAATTCCTTTTTGTTTTTGGTATCGCTTAAGGGTACTGTGATGTGTGCTTCTGCTTAATTTACCGTGAAATAAATTCCTAACTTTTACCCAAAAGTAAGTACTCGCTTTGTTATTTTCAACGATCGATAACATAAAAGCGATAAATATATAGTATACTTTAGTAGACTATAATTATATTTTCCACCATTATATCACCTATTTTGTGATATCTTTTATTTTTTATTAGCCTACGCTGTCTGATATCTTATCTCTAAAAATATATCATTGAACTTTTATTACTTAAAGGTCTACAACACTCCTCATAATCTCTGAGTCACAGTTTCGTGGCGGTGATATTTTTTCACCTTCTGAATTTCAGTAGAGATTATGCAGCCATAAATCGTAAAAAAAAGATTTGAGAAATAACAATAAAACTCATTAGTAGATACTGTTCCGAAATTATTGATTTATAAAACATCTAGAAAGTGTAGGAAGTTCTTCCCTAAAACTTAGTACTTATACCAAATTATTTCCTTGTTTTTCTCCACGATCTTATAGTATCATAATTCGAGTTACTACAGGATGTTTCAGAAAGGTATGGTGTAAACGATACGACTAAACAACTGTTTCCATAAGACCAACATTGTAATCGCGAAAAAAAGATCAACTGTCCCATACGAATTTGAAAACCTACTCGAACAAAATGTATGGGCAACCCAACCAATTCAACCCAACCAACCAACAACCCAACCAACTAACCAACAACCAACCAACCAACCAACAACCAACCAACCCAACTATGTGTCGTAGGAATGCTCGAATGGAGGCAAAAATTAAGCTATCATTCATCCTGCGTTGTTTTGCAAACTAATTGCACAAATTCATAATCTATTTATCGCAGTTACATTGTTGGTCCCATGGAGAAAGTTATTCAGTTTGATGGTCTGTACCACACCCTTCAATTTGACCACAAATGTCTGATACATGCTGTAAATGAACGTGTTCTTGTCACAATATTGTTTTTCTTTCATTTCTTTGTTTCTAGGGAAAAAGTACTAAAAAAATAATTCCCACAGACCTAATTGAAATGTTCTTAGTTTCAGCACAACAGATAACGCATACGGAAATCCCCTTGATACGAAAATATTTACAGTGCAAGTTAATATTATCGGCGCAAGAGACGTTTTTACAACATATTATCAGTTTTACAACTGTCGTAAATGATTAAAACACTATTTGCGTTCAGTTTGATGCCTTTAATTTTACTTTGAAGTGCCTACTGGCGACAATTTCAGTTATATGACGCGCCTTTTTATGATGCTACCCGCCCCGGCTTCACACGGGTCGCAAAGCAAATAACACACACACACACACTTTTTTTTTCTCGGTCATAGTGTCGTATAAGCCTTTTGCGTCGAGCCCACATGGGGTTAGATTAAAATGTTAACTCAAAGCATTTATTTCAATTAAACCATTTACAGGCACTTTTGAATTGTCAAGGGGTCAGTCAGTCAGAAATATGAAGCTAGTTCCCCATTCCAAAGCGTAGTTTCCTATGGAGAAGAACGGGCAAGAAACTCGACGGACACTTTTAAATCATAATATTGTTACAAAAACTGTAACTGATGTTCATCCTATTTGGAATATTTGACGTCTTCATATTTCATTCAATTTATACAAAACTTTAATGAATTATACATCTTAACCTTCCTCATGAATCACTCCGTCCATTGTTGAAAACCGTATGAAAATCTATTCGGTAGTTTTTGAGTTTGTCGCGTTCAGACAGACAGATACGGTGGGGGTCCTTGTTTTTTAATGTATAGTGAGTAGTTGACTCGATAGACTCGTTGTCCTGTCCTTTCAATAACTCATTACAAAAGTCCCATAGAAAAAGGACGTTCAATTTTTTTCTGAATTTGAAATATTTCAATTGTATCTTTCCATGAAACCTAATTCGGACTATTACGAACATTTTAAAACATAAATAGCCATATCCTTTTGTAAGTCGTTCTCATGTGATGCGCTTATCAACGAACAGGATTTAATTTTTCTTTATAAAAATAGATAGATAAATCGTTTATTTAGTGCACACAACAAACAGCACAACATACAAAAGCACGATTAAATAATTACTAATTAGATATTAGGAAATAGCTGCAAGATGCCAATATACAAACAAATATAAAAGGAAGAAAACACACACTTTGACACACTTTAAAATAATGGATTAACGAACATAAAAAAGTGCGGTGTGCGTTTCAAGGTTGCACCAAATGGGAGTCCAGCTCAGCATGTGCCAGGCAAATATACCTGACGCTGATATTCTGCTGAATCCCTGCAGTAGCATACGATACATATATAAATAGGTAGACTTTATAGAGAGGGGTTCGTAGCTAAGTAATAACAGCCGCATTGGTCGATTGATCAGGTAAAGCTATGCTTGCCGCGCTTAGTACGTGGATGGGTGACCAGAACATCTTTACATATCAAGACCCCTCCGTGCCTCGGCAAGCACGTTAAGCCGTTGGTCTCGGCTCTCATTTGTGTGGATCTTTGAGAGACGCTACGGGTCAACATAGTTGGGAATTGGGTAGGCAGATTGTTAATAGATAGATTATGACTGTGTCCAATTAGTTGCAAGTAGGTCTGTGATAGTGAACAACGCAGGAAGAATGATAGCGTCATTTTTGCCTCCATTCGAGCATTCCTCGTTACATAAGGGGCTTAGGGCAGTTTCTCGTACAGAATCTGGCCAATTCTGAACGATTCATCAAGTCAGTTAGGCAAGTCATTTGGATTAAGGAGACTACAGGAGTTAAATGCAAGTTTTATAACGCCTAAAAGTATATGATCCACTGCAGTAAACAAAATCTGAAAAATATATGATATTGTTCTGGATATAATTATGGTATTTAGATAGTGTGTTGAAAACATAATAGAACGTATTTGATACGATAAAAAGAATCACGAAGATACCTCTAAAAATTAATTTTAACGATTAAAAATATATCATTCTGATTCTATATAAACGTAATAGTGTATTATTTTTTTGTCCGATCAATAGATTTTTTGCAAATAGATAATTGATTAATTTTCATTTTGCAAATACCAGCGTTGTGTCATCGCGCCTCTCTTTCTTTTCTCAGTCCGACAGTGACCGGGCTTTACTTGTAATATCTTTGTGTGACTATCCAGTTACCTAATATACGAGTATCTACATCATAATAAAATTATGCTTATAGAATGCTGAAATAAATACGAGTTCTAATACCTAATGAATATTTTTTGGGTAATTTATATTATTTAAATTAATAAGATTCATTTTGACTACCTCGTTGGTCTAGTGGCCGCAAGCGCTACTGCTGAGCATGAGGTCCTGGTTTCGATTCCCAAGTGGGGCATAGTTTTGTTGGGATTTTCCATCTGGAATTCCTCAGTAGCAGCCGAGTCCGGATTTGTGCCCGGTTGATGACAATAGGCTCGCCCCCTATTACATTGGAATTAAACATAACTGGCGAAATGTGGGGTCTATAGCAGTAGTACACCTCTGCATAACCCTTTGGGGAATACAGGCGTGATGTTATGTTATAATGTTAAGACTCAATTTACCTAGATGAGCTAATAAGTTAGATCACTGATTCATGCATGAGTAGGATCAAATGCGTCATTCCATATTATACAAGTCACAATAACCATTACTATGTACAGTTTTTACACCTTTTCCATTAAAATTAATTGCTGAGATCCTCAAAGTACCTGACCATTTTAATATCAGTCCGTTTTCCTGCGATTATAAAAATCTAAGAGCGTCCTTGCATTGTTCTGAACACTGATTTGTATCAGAGCTAAATAAGAACAGCGTTTGCAAGGGAAACAATTATTAAAGCAATTAAGTTTTGTTTTTAATAATCTTTGTTGCAGATTTTTTTTGTTATTGTGTGAAAACACTTAAAGATGTTTGGCAAGGATAACTTTTATGTAGGTCAGTCAATCTGCCTAGCCTTTTCCCAATTATGTTAGGGTCGGCCTCTGTATAACCTGATGCAGCTGAATACATTTTACATGGAGCGACTGCCTATCTGACCTCTACAACCCAGTTATTAAGTTACACGATACCCTTAGTAAGACTGGTTGTCAGACTTTTGGGCTTCTGATGACCCGTAACGACTGTCAAAGATCCACGAATGACAGCCGGGACCAACGGCTTAACGTGCTTTCCGAGGCACGGAGAGGTCTCTATGTAATGGAGGTTAACCCATTCTCGAACTGTCCACAGCAAGCGTACATTAGCTCTGTGTGTCTATTCTATTATTATCTAGCCACGATCCCCTCTATGATTTTTATGTAGGTAATGATAATACTATTTCGTGTTAGCCTTTGAATGTGTCTCGACAACCAATCTTTATTATGGCGATAACTTTTTCTAGGTCTTTTACGATTAGAACAAATTGGTATTATAAAACGTATAATTCACCCAGACATCGTTCCCTTTATTCGTTTAGGCGTAATTAAAGGAATTGATTTTAACCTTACTGAGAAATGTATACTGACCGAGTGCGATTGTAGATAGATATAAGTTCTCGCAACTTAATTTTTCACAATTGAAGGTGTATTTCCTGTAAAAATCTTTGTCACTTTAAAATAATCAAACCCCATTTGCACGGTTCAATTATTGCCATTCAAGAATTGCATGAAAGTTTTTTTTTTTTTACATTCTTCCTTGATATAATCATCTTATTATTTGATATTATATACCTTATACCTTCCTGTAATTTAATTTCAACTTTTTATTAGTGGCTTTTGTGGACATGATAATTATTCAGATTTGTTACAGTTGTAATAGAAATCATATCATTTCGTTTAAAATAGTTTATTTTATTTATTTATTTACCTTTTATATAGATTATTTTCTGTTTTGTGAATGTGAGAATGCTTAGTGGACTGTAGACGTGTTGACCATCTTCTATTTTGTTAAGTACCTGGTACTTGTTGAAAGACCTACACTGTCCTCCCATACCTATTAACACTGTTATTTGAAAATATTGGAGTGAAGCGTGGACTTCTTGCCGGCTTTTCTCCTTAGGAAACGACCAATTGCAACCCTGAAAGCTTCTGACTTTTCATAAGAGCCCATGTAGGTTTATGTGAAATAAAATATTTTGAATTTTGCTTTTTTTAATTTTTCTCGCGTGCGATTTCCATAAAATGGCATCCTACAAACTACAATAATTGAATGCAAGTTTTTTGCCATTCAATAATCGCATGCGACTTCTTTTCACACCAAGGCAATTATTGCATGCAAGTTTTGCCACATCTAAACACAGAGTTGCACGTCTTTGTACTGCAATTGATTCAAGTACTATCCTTATTTGCACTGCCAAATACTCGTATTTCATTAAATTTTATTGAACGTCTTCTCGTGATTTTTTTACCTTGTTTCTTTCGCTCATGTTTGAATGATAGAAAATTTTAATGCCAATATTGAATGCATTTTTATTGTACGCGCAGAAACCTATACCTATTTTGAACGGCAACTAACTTGCCGGTATCATGCAACATATTGTACGTGTTGTTTAAACGGTGCCAGTCAATTGTTGCTTTAATTTACTGGTATGCCACGGCATTAAACGTGCATCGTGCAATTGAAGCTTAAATTGGATTTTAGTCGTCCTTCCAGTCTAATCAAGTACTACCCTGATTCCTTTGTCTATTTATGAGGATAATCCGCTCTATATCCGTAACGCTGCACTAAATTTTGAACCACTCAAACGTATTACGTAATGGCCGTCATTACAAATGTTCCCATTCACTACGCACGCTACGCAAATTACTATTATAATAATACGCCAGGACGTAATACGCCAGCTTTATGATACAACCATCTGCAAAAGTATTTGGCAACACTTTATATTTTAGTTATCCTCCTGCCCTTGTCCCTTGTGTTTTCCATTGGAACTAAAATATGAATTATGAACAAGAATACTTCTATGTGAATTGTAGTTTATTATATTATTACTAAATGGAATGGTATTGATGGTAAAGATACCGTTAAATTACTGTTATTGTTCATTATACAAGTTTGCAATCGTAACCGAAAAATATAAAACAAAAAAATATCTTTTGTAAATTAATGCCGAATCACAGAATGGTAATGGTATCTTACACTTTTGCACATGCCTGTATAACTGTAATAATATAAAGCAGGGGTCGATGTTTTTTACATTTTTATACGACACGCTGCCGACCTGTCACGGTGGGTCAACATTAGCATAATAGGCACATTAAATACGTGCCAGGTTTTGCTTTCGTTGAATGATGTAAGTTTCGTAATCCGAACGATCTAGGTCGAAATTTGATGGCATTAAAATTAGAATGATTGACAGTTTATTATTTTACGCTGATTGTGAATTTGATATTATAAAAAGGATTATTGCGAATTCATTAAGAATTTGTGCAGAAATAATAGAAAACTTACTAAGTGATGAAGCTAAATAGTGGCGTATTATTTTTGGTTTTAATAACAATTATGGACTTTGTCTGCATAAATAAATAAATAATTATAATAAAAATAATACTATTTTACTGTCGTTATTTTTTCATGTGTATGTACAAAAAATTAAGAAGTGAAAGTACCTAATAAATAAAACAAAAGCTTTGTATCTTTAAAAAAATATTATTGTAACCGTAAAAAAAGCTTTGCGTGTTATTTAGGAGGAACAAAATAATTGATTCACCGTATCGGGACTCTGAGCCCATGATAAGTTATATGACGTGTTGGTGTTATCTTTCTATCTTTAATCAAATTATCCCTTGGATTAGCATGATGTACGTGTTCCGACGTTTATTTTTATTATGGTTGGATAATTCATTTATCATTCAACGCGCATCGCCACAAATATTAAAAATATGATTAATTCGCGCACAACTCGCTTCCTCCAAAATAAACGAGTTTTAAACTTACATTAATATAAAACTAATACAATTTTACGTTTTATGTTTTCTACTATTTGCAAGGTTAGTGTCAAAAAATCACAATGTTGCAATAACTCAGTATTTGCAACTATTTGTAGTCAATTATTTTCTATAAAACATAGGTTATGGCACTCAGAAATAGTGTAGCTTGGTCAGTGGAAGAATTTTCGAAATCGGATCAGAACTTCTAGCGATTAACTTCTACTACTTCTTCCGCGTGAAATTTCTTGTACCCCCGACCCACCACGTCGCATCTCATTGCCTGCCCGCGCTATAACCTACTTCGTTTGCGCTTAGCGTTCTTTTTTTCTGACTCTTCTCTTTTTACTCTAGAAAGTGATAATATAATATTGCCAAAGCCTTTCTTAAAAATTGGGCTTTTCTAATCCAACTAGTAGTTTCAGAGATTAAAGCGTTCACACAAAACAAAAGAAACAAACTCTTCAGATTTATTATTAAAGTGAGGCCATTTTAATAGGTAACATTTGACAATTAATCAAAATTCAACAACGTAACCTTGTAACGCCGGGCATAAAATAATATAATTTTTCGTTTTGTTAGAACTGCACAATTGCTTAACTTTTATCAATTACGATTACATATTTATTGTTATAATGACCGATACGAGTAATTTACGATTTGCTTTCACTAAACTGACAGACGTCAAATGTTACCTATTCAAATGGCCTAACTTTAGTGTATATATAGATTAGTGTAGATTATTAATATCACTAACTACCTATGCAATCTTAATGCCTCTGTAATCTTAATTTTTACTTGGTGTTCTAAGTGCTTATTATTTTTTTGTCAATCAACCTCCAAAGAAGGTTAATTTATATTTAATTGAAGTAATAATATTACAAAGTGAACTTTTAATGACTGGGAATAAAAACACTTAAAAAAAACACAATTCACAAAAAATACGTTTCTTTACTTTGTTACGAGTAAAACTGTAAACACGTGCTTGGCAGGTAATTAGGTACTTTAAATTAGGAATACAAGTGATATTATATTAAAATTTAAAAACCCCCGACACAAACATTTCCTTATTTCTCTTTGCTGCTCCATCACCCGAACCTAGTTCATCATCTATCTACAACCTACTCATTGAAACCATTCCAATGAGCCCAAACACGGTAACTGTGCTGTAAGTTGGTAAGGGAGTTGGGTATCCTGCAAATTCCAGGTTATACTGCAGCATCAGTTCAAGGTTACTATGTTTTTTTCATATCATTGAAGTAACAGAATACCAAATTTCAAATTGATCAGACCTGTTAAAAACGCTCACATCCATTCATCAACTAGAAATGAGCTGATAATCTTCAAACGGCTGAAATGATTTTAATACAACATGCATAGGAACCACCGCTAGAAAACCTGCTTTCAAATTAAAAAAAAAACGCATTCAAATTGGTTCATCCGTTTAATAGCCACGGTGCCACAGACAGACACCCACAAATATCGGTAAAACTTATAACACCCCTCTTTTTGCGTCGCGGCTAAAAACAAGAAATAAACATGCACAAGAAAACATCAGTTCATGTTTACTCCTAGAAGTTAAAAACTAAAACAAAACTGTAGGAAAACATTTTTAGTTTTTTTAACGGCCCTAAGTTTGATATATATAGACTGCATATAAAACTTAAGGCTATCAACTTTCACCAGGTAGACTCGATACTACCTTAACCATAGATAATCACACTAATATTATAAAGGCGAAAGTTTGTGAGTGTGTATGTTTGTCTCTTCTTCACACTAAAACTTCTGAACGGATTTGGATAAAATATGGCACACAGATAGAGTTTAAAACCTGGATTAACACATAGGGTACTTTTATCCCGATATTCCCACGGGATCTAAACTTATGCGGGTCAAACCGCGGGGCGCAGCTAGACAGATATATAAATGAATATCTTTCAATAATACGCCATTATTGTATTCAAACACTGACGTCAGATCACATAAATAGACATCAACTACACAAAACACTCAAAAACATGGTAATACAATTTCTTAAATATTCATTAGGCTGAAGAGCCTTGGCTGGCCAAAATTAATGGGAAAAAATCTACTACGAGTAACAATGGACGACCTTGGCCTGTTTCAAACACGTAATTATATTAACGGCGCTATTCTTGAACTAACTGTTAAAATCATTACGGTTTCTGCTCTTGTGATTTTGGTGGATTTTTAAGTGCGATGATTATTATAAACTTTGCCAGTTTTGGAAGCTTGGTTATCTTCCTCGGGGCGGATGGTTAAATTCCCAAAAAAAAATACCTACCCTTATTAATAAACAATTTTTCTTTCCGACATCGTTGTATTTCATCGCAGCGACTCTTTTCCCGCGCTTCTCATATTCATAAATTTTGCCACACGGGGCTAACCTCATAAATTTTTTGGAAAAACGCTTACCTTTAATAAGCTGTCGTGAGAACTTTGTCAATCACCAAGCAAGCAATCAATGGTGACTGCCAAGGTATATATTATATAACTAATTGAACCACACTTTATTTAGGAACTGCAATTCCCGAAATTGATAGTCATACATGAATGTCTGCTGTCCCCAAAACTGCGAAATCAATACCCCTATATTTACATTTCAATTTTTACAAGTAGAGACCGTATCGCAGTATGTCAGAAAAAGTGATGGATTAACACCAGGGTGGCTCATGTATTAGTCACGGTTGAGTGGGCAAAAATAATTGTAAATATAGGTTTAAGTGGGCACATGGAAGTGGCTATTGTGATTTCTGGTGGTTTGAACAGTGGTTGTTAGTAGTGAAGAAGTAGGCATCTGATTGTTACGTAATAATTCTAAGGTAAAGCATACGTCTAAGCGCACACCTTTGACCTTTGAACTCTGGAACAATGCGAAATGCTAATGAAAACTGTTATTTTAGTTTTGTAACGTAACCGCGGTACCACGTAACATACAGAGAGGAATATAGAAAACATAACCTTTATTCAAGCTCTAAATACTATGTGTACGGTCAAGACACGTTTTACAGAGCTTTCCTCAATAATAACTAGCTTAATCAATAATACGCCAATGTTTGACTTAACATCCTTGCCGGCTAATTTCTGTACATATTTAAAAAAAAAACTAAATCTAGTCGCATTCTCATCTCAGTGACACAAAATGTCAAAAACTTGTCCAAATATAGGAAAATTTGAGGCATTTTAGATAGATTGAGACTGAGTTTAGAATCTAAACTCTTAAAAATACGAAAACGGCTATCCTGTTATTTTGAGAAAAACAAATGGTCCTTCTGAAGACAATAACAACATTAGACCAATAATTGTTCACCCATCAATTCGTTACTTCTGTGCTTCCCTTTAATTAAAACATGATCAAATCAAATCATAATTCATAGTTGAACTGTGCTGCTATAATTACATTACTTTTGATTTTACCCTGACGTCAATCAAAAGCGAAGTTAATTGTTTAAGTGCAGCGGTCTGTAAAATAAGTCCATTGTTTTAAAATGTGAAGTTCTCACATAAAGTATTTCGTCCAGTAACGATGCGATATGGTCGTATCATCCATCATTGACGACAGAATGTGTGTATTCTGAACTTCTTATAAAGAATATTTTTTTAAGGGGTACTGCTATTTTTTCCTTTTTATACACTTATCATACTGGTTACCAATCGTAGTAGCTTAAATGCTCTGTCCTCTCAAAAGATTGTAAACAGTACCTAATTTTCCAATAAAAAGATAACACAGAGCATGATCACTTAGACTATTAGACAACTTTAAAGTACTATACCATTATTGTATCTACAGTAAAATTATAGAGTTCAACCTAAAAGTCATTTTCCTCTGATTTCTTTGTAACACTATCAACATCACGAAGATATTCACTGCATGATCACCATCCACCAAAAACGGTTCTGCTAGATATTCAGAACGGCCATTGATTTAAGTTTGACGTTTGACGTTTTTATTACAAACTAAGATAATCTCTTGATCGCCTCCATCGATCTTCGTAAAGTATTCGCAGCCTTAACGTAGCTAAAACTACAAAGAAACAGCTCAAAACCAGCAGAGTGTAATATAAAAAAGTTTTTAATACTTTAATCCAATAATAATACGCCGTAATAGTTCGTAGTACGCCGCCACGTCGTGTCGTAAAACAGGTTAACTTGATGTACTTAACTTTCAACTTTGGGGCTGCTTAAACAACATGTTGTTTTCATAAATGTTTAAGGATTAAAGGTTTTATTATTTCATTATCCTTTTAAAATTAAATGGCAGTGACATAAGACCGGTACATATGGTTCAAATTGGTTTATTTAGATTGAAAGACGTAGATACGAAATTCATTCAATTCATCATCTGCCCAGCCTTTTTCCAACTAGGTATGTTGGGGTCGGCTTCTAGTCTAACCAGATGCAGTTGAATAACAGTATTTTTAACCCCCGACGTAAAAAGAGGGGTGTTATAAATTTTACCGCTATGTGTGTGTTTGTGGCACCGTAGCTCTTAAGTGAACCGATTTCAATGCAGTTTTTTAAATTTAAAAGCAGTTTTCCTAGCGATGGTTCTTAGCCATGTTTTATAAAAATCGGTTCAGCCGTTTGAAGATTATCAGCTCTTTTCTAGTTGATGAATGGATGTGAGCGTCTTCCACAGGTCTGATCGATATGAAATTTGTTATTTTGTTACTTCAATGATATTAGAAGAACATAGTAACCTTGAACTGATGCTGCAGCATCACCTGGAATTTGCAGGATAACAAACTCCCTCACCAACTTACAGCACAGGTATCGTGTTTGGGCTCATTGGAACGGTCTCAATGAATAGGTTATAGATAGACGATGAACAGGGTCTGGTGAAGGAGAAGGAAAGAGAATAAGGGAATGTTTGTGTCAGGGGTTTTATAAATTTTAATATAATTTCACTTGTACATGAAGCGACTGCCTATCTGATCTCCACAACCCAATTACTGCCCTTGGCAACACTGATTGTCGAGATTTTCTGGCTTTTGACTACACGTTACAACAAAGACGACGATATCAAAGGTATTATGGCTAACAAATGATTTTGTGTTTATTGAGTTCAATTTAGTCGATTCATTCAAATTAAAAGGCATAAATGAACCGTGTTGTATTGCCATTTGATTGTTGTTTAGCCCACGAGAATCAAGTGACGCAGCGTTATTGGAGTTCCTCTATGCCAAACACTGCATACTCAGTGCATAGAAAGTCCTTTGCAAAACGGTTTAGCATGTAAAAAAATATATATATAAATCCACCAATAAAAATAAACCATTGCCGTGTCTATTTAACATACTCTTGAAGCAAAAACATTCCAGTTTAGGAATTTGGTTTTATAATGTAAACATAAGGTGTTAAACGGATTTTTAACTTATTATTTTCATAGCTCGCTGACATTTTGAATTAGCTGCCAGTGGAAACACGGCTTAATTTTCAATAGACTAATCAAAGCCTTTGTAAATCTGAAAATAATTAGGTACAGCAGATGGTAATAACATGAAATTATGTTCGTACCTACATTTTTGTTAATTATTAGGAATTTCCTTAAATTTAATTTTCCTTTGTTGTTTTGCTTAGGTAGGTACTCAAGCACATTATTGTAGTACCTAATTAACCTTTCAGTTTCTTTTCGAGGAGTTTTTAACCTACTTTTAATAAAAGTGAATGATTCAGTAATTAGTTTTATGAATGATTTATTATTTAATAATGTCAGGGTCAGATGATGTGCCTCTCATCTTTTAAATGAATTTGTCTTTTTATTAGTATCATAAAAATCACTTGTCAATCATGTTTAAATCCAGGTTCAATTAATTAATGAATACTAAGTAGTTTCCTGCATCTTTTATTCTTTCTGGATATGGAGCTGTATGGGACGTGTAGCTCTATATGTTTCCCAAAGTCAAGTAAGATTAAAATGGCTTATTGTTAATTCGCCCGAATTGGGCGCATATAAATAATACTGCTACAGATAGTGCAATCCACGACGACGCGCCCCACTCCGCGATTGCTGTACTGTAAGCTGTACTTTAGTACGGAGCGGAGCGGAGCGCGACGTCGTGGATTGCACTATCTTATATAAGAGGTGATTGTTGCCCCCCCCCCCCCCCCCCCTGCTTATCGCAAATGACCGGCGTTCTTTTGTTTTAATTTTATTTACCGAAAAGCTGTGCTCAACGACTTTCGTGAAAAGTTTGAACCCAATATCTTTCAAGTGCCAAGTTACCTCTGCCAAATGTCATTGAAATCTATTTGGTAGTTTGGGCTAGCAAATGACAGAGATACTTACTTTTGCATTTCAGAAAAAAATATTGCTGAGCAAATTGACATTTGCAACTAAAATTGTCCGTTGATTCAAATTACAACTGTCATTCTTTGACAGTCGTGTGAAATGGTTCTAACACGGCATAATGACGAAACGTGTCAATCTGATAAGCAATAAATTACTCTGGCAGTAGGTACATTATTTACCCGTAAATCAATTGTTGTTTTATTTTAATTAAAAAAAAAGAAAAACATTCACACTTTCTTTTCAAACTCACTTTTGACGTTGGCCGAATGGTCTACATCGGTTTTGCTTAAAATTTTATAAAAATATCACTCAAAGCTGGACAACTGGAATGTTAACGTTCAAAAGTGCCTAATTGGAATAAATTATTTGACATTGACATAGGACTTTCTGAAACTGACACAACATCAGTAGGTACTAAAATAAATAAACCAAGTTCATGTAGCTACCTAAATGATAAAATTACTAATGAATAAACACATTCTATAAATGTTACTCATTGAAATAGCGTAGTCACTGGGAATTTCCCAACAGACGATACGATATTCCCGATCAATACAAGCACGTATGTTCTTTCATTAATTATGCATTACTTAATAATAACTTAATGCATATCTGTATTAGTCTTTTAATCAAAGTATTACCTTAGATTTCAACTACAAGTAATGCATATAAGACCACGTTCGCACGGACGCACGTAAAAATCGCGGCGATTTTTTTTCGTGCACTCGATTTCCAACGCTCTGCTTAGCCGAGAGTTGAAAATCTAACAGTGTGTTTTTTTTAACGCGCTGGTACGAGAGTGCGTCCCAACTTTGGATTCTCAACGCTCGGCTCAATACCGAGAGTTGAAAATCCAGTGCGCGATAAAATCCCGCCGCGATATTTTTACATTCGTGCGAACGTGGGTTAAATGTAAGTAAGGATGTAATATTCTTGAAGCTTGAAACAGAAAAATGTCGAAGGAAACTTATATACAAACCGTTTGTTTTGTACCTACTTCGCATCGACACGAATAACAAGAGGAGAATTGTAGGAGAATATCTCTGTCAATCAATCTGCCTTTTGCTTAATATGTTGGGGTCGGCTTCCAGTCTAACTAGATGCAACTGAATATCAGTATTTTACATGGAGCGACTGCCTATCTGACCTCTAAAAACCCAGTGACTGTGTAATACGATACCCCTTGGTAGGACTGGTTGTCAGACTTTTGGGCTTCTGATGACCCGTAACGACTGTCAAAGATACACGAATGACTGCCGGGACCAACGGTTTAACGTGCTTTCCGAGGCACGAATGAATCTCGATATGTATAGATGGATCGATCACCCATCCACGAACCGACCCCGGCAAGAGTATAGGACAATATCTCAAGCCGAGGGAAAAAATATATAATATTTGCCAGTCAAAAACGTGGATATTAATGAAATAATTTAATAAATAAAAATATGCTATAAAACTAACACTTTAACATACAGACAATTACATATTATGTACTGTAAGTGCTTTATTTCCAGTACCTAACATAAATATATATCAAAACAGTAGGGTTCGGGGCGAAGGCCAAAGTTTCGTAAATTGTATACAAAGAATCCCTTTTGCGTAGCCCAGTTGACGTACGTCAGACGGCTGATGTCAAAAGAAGTCGGCACACACGGCTTCTAGAACAGTCTAGAAGCTGCGCCCTCATTGGACGAGTGGATTATGGCGGGAGCGGAGCGGTTCGAAATAGGTTTGCGTCATAATTATAACACTGTTATTCAACCTTTTTGTGTTTTCATAAGCTTTTAATTCAAACAAAGGCTGCCCAGATTTATTAAGAGAAATAAGATACTTACCTACACTTTAAGAAGCTTCTGTACCAAATTAGATTAATCAGGAAAATCTACATTCCGTAAGTTTCATTGTTAGCTACATTTTCACGTTTCAAACACAAAATTACGGCTGACATCTAATGCTCGGTTCCTATAAACAAAGACGAATCGTTTCCATTTCAATGGTATGTAGCTTGTTTTACAAACGGGGCATATAAATAGATTCGTAAGCAAATTTTACCTGTGAAGCTATCACTTCCATATGGGAGAGTCTACTATGCAAAGCCATGAGGTATTTGCTTCATTATTGGTAAAGATACGAGAGTCTTCATTTTAATCAATATCGGTCCGTTATATTCAAAATACAAAAGTCATTTATTCAAACTAGGCTGAGAATACGTCAAAGTTACATAAGACAGTCCCCCAAAACGCCCATTCTTCACCACTTCCTAGTGCTTTAACTGGGAAGAAGAAGTGCCGCAACAAATTAAATTATAGGAAACGGCCATAAGTGTGTCGGTTCATTTTCATCATACAGAATTATAGACGTTTGTTACCACATCAAATAAAAACATAGTATAAAAATGCTTATCCAGGGTCGGGGAAAAACTTGTAGGTACAGTGCAGGAACAGCTGTTTTTTTTAACCGCAAGCCACTTACTGACGGTCATTAAGTCGGTAAGCGCGGACGCAATGATTCTCTGAAATGTGACGTCATCAACTAAGTCTGTTTCATTGACGCCATGTGTTTGTTTACAAGAGTATTTGTTTTATTTTGGAACTTTGTCGAGTTTGAAGTGATAGAGGTAGTAACTAGGGGATTAACTATGACGGTGTTTAAAGTTAAAGGTAGATTTAATTCATCATTGTGTCGACTCTTCCTGTGGTATGTTTGTTAATGGGTGACCATCGATTACATAATATATCGAGACTCCTCCTTCCGTGCCTCGGAAACCACGTTAAGCCGTTTTTTCCCGGTGTCGTACGTAGATCTTTGACAGTCTTTACATAGTCAGAAGCCAAAAAGTCTAACAACCAGTATTACCAAGGAGTATCATGTTACCCAGTAAACTGGATTGTGGAGGTCAACCGGAGGAACCCGATCCCAAAATAGTTGGGAAAAGGGCAGATTGATTTGTGCCAGCCTTTGAATTTTGGCTTCTGTTATATGTCATATCATGCCTTTGAATTTTGATGTCCCAATCACTGATATCCTGATACTGATACCATTTCAAGTTACAGGAGATACAATCTTATAACGACCATGTTACGTTTGCTGTTTGTTTGGCAATAAGTTACTCAACTTATTGATCCCAGGTAACAAGTTCCTCAACACTATTGTATAGTCACCAGTGACTAGTAAAAACGAGGCTGACCTGACGACCTGTCCATTATAGTTAATTGATACTTCATGGTTCTACGAAACCTTTTTGTTAGTTCGCCGTTTTAGTGGGTCCTAATAGAACTTAAAATAGTAGTTACTAAAGTTTCGCATAGTATTTGAGGTGTTCGCTAATTAACGAGCGTGCGTAAAGTTAGGTTCAACTAACCTAGTTTTAGTAATACGTTCCAGAATACTAATGTTTTTGCCATAGAAATCTTCTGAAGCTGAACATATCCGTAACGTTTTTTTTTATTTGAAAACAGGTTTTCTAGCGATGGTTCTTAGCCATGTTTTATCAAAATCGGTTCAGCCGTTTGAAGATTATCAGCTCTTTTCTAGTTGATGAATGGATGAGGTCTGATCGATTTGAAATTTGGTATTCTGTTACTTCAATGATATTAGAAGAACATAGTAACCTTAAACTGATGCTGCAGCATCACCTGGAATTTGCAGGATAACAAACTCCCTCACCAACTTACAGCACAGGTATCGTGTTTGGGCTCATTGGAACGGTCTCAATGAATAGGTTATAGATAGACGATGAACAGGGTCTGGTGAAG
The DNA here is from genome assembly GCA_963853775.1 of Xanthia togata. Taxonomy (NCBI): domain Eukaryota; kingdom Metazoa; phylum Arthropoda; class Insecta; order Lepidoptera; family Noctuidae; genus Xanthia; species Xanthia togata. The sequence goes on along the minus strand of OY970798.1, from coordinate 5,286,381 downwards.
GAGAAGGAAAGAGATTAAGGGAATGTTTGTGTCAGGGGTTTTATAAATTTTAATCGTATTCGCATCGCATTTTCTTAGTTTTAAATATGAATGATTGGTTTGATTTCCCTTTGGATTAAAATGATTTCCTCGTACTTATCTATGAAACTCAGATACACACATCGAGAGTCTAGTGTTTTGTTTTCATCGAAACTATGTTGGTATTTTTGGAACACTTGTTCTAGGACTGGTTGTATTGTTTTTACTTATAGCACCTTGTTTTTACTTATTACCTTAGAGTTATGAGACATCAAAAATAACACGTTGTATATTTGTGTTTTTATGTTTTTTTTGATGTCGCATGTTTACTTGATTCATTCATTGACCAGATCTACGTGTACAAACATATTTTTCCTTCACGTCATTTATCTTACATGTACCATCAAAGAAGTTCATATCTATACACCGTAAGGACTATTTCTGCTTGCAGCGCTCGGCTGCAATAGAACCGGGATGGTAGCAGATGTGGTCATCGTGTTCACGGGGTTTTGTTTTCAAACTGCTTAGATACGAAGTTCTTCGATAGTACATAAATGACTAATTACTTGTTATAACTATTGTATGTTCACATAAAGCACTCAGTGTTTCTGTTTCATAAATCATGAAGGAAAAATGTTACATTCCGAAGTGTGCCTTGCACTTGAACTTAGGCTACTTAGAATAGAATAAATATAATAGAATAGAAAACATTTATTCGACACAGGCACAACACAACAGCAACAAACACATAAAAAGAGAACAATAAACATAACAATAAAATTGCAGAAAATTTTTGCTGAGCGTGCCCAAACCGAAAGGGTTACCATCTCAGCATTTGCAAATCAGACACCCAGCGCTGGTTTTCAGTTGGCACCCCGCAGTGACACACGGATGTAGGTAAATAAAATAGATAAATACTTGAATATAAATAATAAAAAATGTTTAAGAATACGTAAATAAATAATGTTTTTTTTTTTTTTGTGTGCTTCTTAGTTCAAGTAAAGTACCTACGAATCTACAATATAAAACACTCGACTCGAACAACAACTTTATGTATCATAAATGAAATATACGTTGTAGATAATTATTTCCTGCTTTGTATGTATATATAAACGAAAATCTTCGGAAAATATAATTAAATTGGTAACGATTTATTTTAAAAAAATACGATTTTCTGCCTGCCATACAAATCACCGTAATCGGGAGTGAAATATCTGGTATTATTATTCGGGTTGAGTTGACTCGGGCCGAGCTGTCACTGACCGCCGGCTTCGCACGGGTAGCACTTAGTACTTATCTAAAAGATCATAAAATTCGGTCCAACCGTTCTTGAGTTATAAATGGTGCAACTAACACGACTTTGCTTTATAGATTAGTTCAAATGACACATGAAACTATTGTTGGACACAGAATTAGATTTGAGCTGCCCCCACAGTATAAATATGCTGTGTCTAGATGGTGTAGGTACAGTCAAGGGCAGAAATATTTGTAGAGGCTACACTTTACGAAATTCAAAAGTGAGTTCTCTCAAGGCATCGGTTCAAATTTTGAAATGAGTTAGAGTAACATAACATAACATGACGCCTTGTTTCCCCGAAGGGTTGGGCAGCAGTGCACCTACACACCTACATTTCGCCAGTTATGTTTAAGTCCCATGTAATAGGGGGCGAGCCTATTGCCATCAAACGTGCTCGAATCTAGACTCCGGGCTGCTACTGATAAATTCTAGATAGAAAAACCCAATAACTCTGCCCGACCTGGGAATCGAACTCCGGACGTCATGCTCCGCAGTAGCGCTTGCGACCACGAGACCAACGAGGCAGTAATGTATGTGATACAATTTACATAATATATGCACAAAACCTTAGATATAATTTAATCGATACTGTATTAGAATAAATAACAAAAATCGAGCCCAAACTTGATGGGGTTGCTTCGTTTTATATACAGAGCTCCCATAACCACCTTCCAGCTCCATCATCCTCACGTCATAATAATATTGCATTATCATCCGATTTATGTAGGCATGCAACATTTCAGTTCAATCAGAAACCGGAAACTGGGACAAATTTAACTTGCAAGACTTCATTACTGACGGACACCGGGACAAGTGAAACGAAATAAAAGCTTCTAAAATTGGAGGGGCTCGTAGCTAAATGATAACAGCCGCACCGGTTGATCGAAAGTTGAGCTACGCTTGCCGCGGTCGGTTCGTGGATGGGTACATACCGAGACCCCTCCGTGCCTCGGAAAGCACGTTAAGCCGTTTGTCCCGGCTGTCATTCTTGGATCTTTGACAGTCGTTACGGGTCGTCAGAAGCCCGAAAGTCTGACAGCCAGTCTTACCAAGGGGTATCGTGTTACCCAGTAACTGGGTTGTGGAGGTCAGATAGACAGTCGCTCCATGTAAAATACTGGTATTCAATTGCATCCGGTTAGACTGGAAGCCGACACATACTTAGTTGAGAAAACGTAAGGTCAATCTACCTAGATTGACTGTATTAGATTTTTTTTTGGCTGCATCTGCGTCTATCGTGACGAAGCTTCGCAAAGTGATACGATACACGCAGATGCGAGCAACCATTATCGGTTATCGTCGCGATAGTTGGGGCTGCGTAGCACCTATCGCCCGGGTGGCGGTACATAATAAACGTGGAGAAGCCGGTACTGTGACCACCGCATTAGTGCGATAACTTTTTAGCGAGCAAAACATACGAAGTTTCAGCATGCATCACTTTGGCACGACAGACGCATATTCGGCCGCTGCATAACAATAAGTGAAAACATAATTTTAGCCTTCAACTGTACAAAATTATAGGTATTCGATCTTAGTAAATTTTGCGCAATTATTTTGTTTTTCTTCAATTCATTTCTGAAGGAGATTTATTGGATTTGATATCAGGGCGGTCTGTTTGAATATAAAATGCGCTAGTTTAATGGTTTTCCTCGATTCAGTTTTTACATCAGTGGTAAAATAAAGCCTTTTATTCTTGAGTTTAAGTAAAAAACGAATTATTTGATAACAACAGCATTTTCCTGTTGACGTCAAAGCCTGCAAAGGTTTCTACGACGATAAAAGCTTAAAAATCAAAAAAAATATTTAAAAGAAAACCATAAAAGTATTTAAAGCTTTTCTCCCTGAACTAATCACAAGCGATCGTCCCCATTTACATTAAAAGGCCTTAACTTCATTAACTTAACGAGATAGTAGCAACGAAAATGTCACATCGAGTTTCCTCTCGAACAAAAGTTATAATTCAAGCTATTGTCCCAGTCTTCATAATGCAAAATACATCCCTATTCATTCGCAGCTTTGTACAAATGCGCCCCTTTCCTCAAAACTGCTTCACCCCCCTTTGGTAGGTACGGAAGCACGTGTATCGTTTAGCCTGCTCTAGCTTGTACTATCTATAATCTTGCCCTCTCTTTCCACCGCCGCCGATCAGCGCACGCATTGCAGGTGAACTGATGATTTTCGTTCAGTCGTGTTCAGAACGTCGCGTGGGTGGTACGCTGTCGCGCGCTCTCCGTTTCCCGCGAAAATTTTACGTACGATTTAAAATCACAATTTTCCAAGAAAAGACGTTGATATCGCGTTCTGCTATTGTTAATGTTCAGTTGATGTGTGGCGTTGATTAATTTGTTTAAAATTGTACTGTGGTTTAGAGAATTGTGTGCTTCCACCGCCAGGAGCGGCTGATCGGATTAATTTTTATTCGTATCCATTTATCTAAAAGTGAGTACATATTTTTATATTTTTGTAGAATTAGTCCAGGATAAACAAGTGGTCGCGTTATATAAAAAATATATCCTTTGCTATATGTAAACAACAAATGAAAAACCTGATAAGAACAAAATACTCAGTGAAAATTCTGTTTCTGAACTTAAATAACCCAATTTCATATAATTTTCAATAATACGGACTCAATATATAATTGAATCAATATAACATTGAATAATTCCAATGATAATTCCTATATTTACAATTCAACAAAATGAACTCGAATTTTGAAATCCGCCGCAAACTCGCCAGCGATAACACGAATTTACAAATGTTTATTTTTCCAAACCCAAAAACATAAATGTATAATGACAGCAATAGAATATTCATTCGCGGACCCGAAAGTTTAGTTCATAAAATATTAACGCTATATCTCCACGGGGTCGGTTCAAATTGCGTCTCGGACTTAATAAGGATCGTAGAAAATCCAAGTTTATGTTTACAAATGCTGTTCCAATAAATAATCAAATTAGCGGCGATACCAAACTTCGAACTTTGAAGTCTCGTTGCGCGCCATTCTTATTTGAATAATTTTGATTCCAAACTCAAACGTCTACTAAAACTGACGGAATAATTCAATTTTGTTTTCATTCCATGTTCTATATTCAATTTCATAAATAGTTATTTATCCAACATGTGAGGAAAGTTCGTTTTTCCTATGAGTTTTGATTTTGAGTCTTGAGCGAACGAAGGATTGAAAAATAGAATCACGAGCGCAGCGAGTGATTATAAATTTCAATCCTGAGTAAACGAAAGACTCAACAAAACGAATAGCAAATGAACTTGCCCACATGTTGCATACAAAACTTTTCACCACGACCAGCAAGAAAGTATTCAGTCAACATAGGTAAATAAATTAAATAGACACAAAGCAAATCAAAATAATTCTTTATTTTTTTAAATACCTTTAAAACTTAACATAAAAAATCAGGCAAGGTTAGTTTCTGAACGGGATCATTACTTTCCTCACTGTTCAAACAGTGAGGAAAAACCAACTTTCCTCACTGTTCAAGCAGTGAGGAAAAACCAACTTTCCTCACTGTTTTCGTAGAGGAAAGACACTTCTTTCGTGCGGGAGTGGTGAAAATTAAATTTAAAGCTTCAGTAATCGGAAAATAAAATTAAAACCAGGCGATTTTTGTGTTTTTTTACTCTATGGTCTTTGTCCTCGATGTTATAAATTACCTATGTATTTTAATTCTGTCTGTAATTTTTGTGACGGGCTTAATGCCAAATTATTTTTATTCTTTTTTCGAGAGCATTAGAATTGTGTTATTGCCTTCAATTGTTTACAGTACTCTACAATTTGCGTCGAATTTGTGTAATTGGAGCATATTAATGAAACCACAACTTACAACAATTAATTCGAGATATTTTATTGTTGAATCAAAAGAAAGTTATGACACATCGTATAGTTTATTGCAATAATTTATTTTCGCTACGAGACCGTGTCTGTGTTGACAAAAATTCTCGTAAATAACACGTCCGATTACTTCCGACGCATGAGAACCAAAAAGAAAGAAAAAAAGAAAATAATAAAGAAAAGAAAAGAAAGAAAGAAAATAAAAATATAAAAAGAAGGAGAGAATTAAAGTACTGAAGGATCGTAGCAGGTGCATGTGTCCAGCAGAGAATCGAATTAGACTGTCTAACAGTAACAAAGAGCTCTGTTCAAACGAAACTATATCACTAGATAATAAAAAACAAAGTTTCCTCTTCTGTCTGTCTCAACGCGAAAAACTCAAAAACTACTGAACAGATTTACATACGGTTTTCACCAATGGACGGAATGATTCATGAGAAAGGTTACGATGTTTTATCAAACACTAAAAACCTCGCGAAGCAGATGCGGGTCGCTAGTTCTACTATCCTGCTGTATATATAATATATAAATGTAAAAGAATAATAATAATATTATAAATTTGAAAGTTGGTTTGTTTCAATGTTTGTTACTGAATTACGTAAAAAAGAGCTGAACGGATTTGGATGAAATTTGGCACAGGGGTAGACCTTGACCTGGAGAAGGAACTCAGCTTTTATTTCATCCTGGACCGCAGACGAAGTCGCGAGCAACAGCTAGAGCAGTATATAATAATCAAAGTCTTTACAATTACATCTTAGCGTATCAAATATACAGAAAAGAATCCGTATTTCATCTCGTCTAAATTCATTAGTATAATCAACATACATTATACTCTACGCTTCTCGCCTTATTACGAAAACCCGACGAAGCAAATTTTTCTCAGTATTCACTTCATTTCTATTCTCGTCTACAGTTTATTCACTTTTTGTTATAAAAAAAAAAAAATGTAATACCATCATTTGTGACTTTCTTCATTAACTCGTCCGACTAGGTTACTTTAAGGCTTTGGACAATTTGCCCGCGGACAATTTGTCCACCGTCTGCTCAGCGCCTAATATTTAGTAATTAAACCCTTTATTTATAAACGTTTCTTTGTACTGTTTAACCATACATTTTTGCCGTTTAAACGTCTCCTAACTTTAATCAACGTTTATAAATAAACTCACAATGTTTTCAATGTTTATTACTTCGACACATTGTGCAACTTCATATTCATTGATTTCACACGTACCTACCTATGTCGAGATGCAATGTTTTGATTTTCTATTCAAACTAATACATGCAGACGATCTCCAACCTTGAGCAATTCAATTATTTATTTAGCAAACCAGTCACATAGAAAATAAGACAGTTATTATCCAGTTCAAATGAGATCGTTAACGTTTCGAAAACGATACAACAAAAAAAATGATTACGGAAACGCAAGCGCAACGAACCACATGTTGGTAGTGTTGGTACCGTCGAATTCATTATGCTATAAATAACAATCACCACACGACCAGCAGACGGACAAAAAGACAAACTAAATAATACTAATGCATGCCTAACGATTGTCGCTTTGACTTGCAAACTCGAACTAGAAACTCGGTGCTATTTTGGACACATCCGACTACGCCACGACAGATAGTTGGCCGTCGTCAAACAGCGGATTTTATTTTCGTTTAAAAAAAAAACATTCTTCTCTCCACAAACCTTTTGTTACAGCATCGGTCACTATATTTTTTTTTATATCTGTCCACGTTGCCAAGCTACAGTAAAATCGGATTTTTAATATAATTTGTGAGATATACAGCTGCTATCCCCATTATTATCTTGAAACACTAATGGTCTAGATTCCTCAACGCTTTTGTTAATGGTGTGATAGTTAATATATATAAGAGCACTTTGTTCTGAAAGTTAACTGTGGTAATGAGGAATTCAGGGGAAAACACACAATTTTACAAGACTGCATAGTTTTGTCATAACAACTGAATTTAAGATCATCTGTTTAAATAAATTACAGATTGTTTGACAAAATTTATAATCTCACTATTGCGAGCTATTTTCTCAATATTTTCCTAGTATTCTTCATCTTAATTGATTATGTCAGCAAGAGATTGCTTTATTTAGATTCATCAAGATTATCAGGCCAAAACATTATTTTTACGGATTTTCAAAATGTAATCGACCTGCATTTTGATCTAAAATGTATTATCGTTCTAACTCGTATAAACGATTACAAAAACTCTTGTACTGGCTTTTGTATTTGTTGAAAACAAATATTTAAAAGTCCGAAAACCTTTCATGTCGATACCATTCCACACATGACACGAATTCCATGAACTAATCACGCAGAAAATGTTAGGAATCCCGACGCAATCGCGGTTTTATTTAAAGTTTAAATTAGTTTAATCAAAACTGCACGATGAGTTGCCGTTAAACTGCACCAACATTTTTACACTTTCAATCACAAACCGATAGTTTTGAAGTAAATCTATAATCCATTGCTTCATAGGTTTGAAAAATTCATCTGCTCAACAACGTAAATAACGCAATGAACATGGCTGAACTGTCAAAATGAAAGGCATTGTCATCGACTGCCATTATATTATGTGTGCTACGCAATTACCCTGCAAGGTTCACAAAGATTCCTTCGGTTTGAACTGTTTCTATTTGCGAGTCTTTGATCGCATTATCATTGAAAATGTTTCAAACCGTTTCGAAAGTTACTTTTATTGTATAAACAAACTGGAAATTAAAGTTCAAAACTGAAAATATTTAACTTTGATGTCGTAATATTATTCGTTGGAAACGTAAGCCAAATATTGATATGATGGATTGGTTGAGTGACGACGATGAGTAGAAATCTGATCTGGAACAAAAATATACAAATGTATATAAGCTGGTCGTAACCAAAACAGTTTAATTTTCCTGGAACTGTAAGCCGCTCGAGGAAAATTAAACTGTTTTGGCAAAAATGGGATTTCGGTACGTGCATAAAATAGAACACAAACATCGAAAACATCGTGAGGAAACCGGCATGTCCTAGAACCAAAAATTCGAAGACATGTGACATCTACCAGTCCGCACTGGGCACTCGTGGTGGATTACAGCCCACTCCCTCTCATTGAGAGGAGGCCATGTCCCTGCAGTGGGAACGTTATAGGCTGATGATGATGATAAAATAGAACTACAGTTTTATAAGTCCATCAAAATTCAAAATTCAAAAGTCATTTATTCAAACTAGGCTGAGAATCAGCACTTTTCGAACGTCAAAGTCGGTTATTTTAATTTGTAAAGATCCATACAAAAATACGCCCGGATAATTAAATAAATATCGCAATACAGAACAAAAATATGCAGCAGTAACAAAAAAGGTAACAAGTAATATTATTAATACCCCATTTAACCTCAATAACAATAACCCCCAAAATGAAATTGCCCGAGGCAATCTTGGAATTTAAAGAATACTTTGCGACCTCATTACGTTTGTGAAAGAGAATAAAGAAATAGGCACTTTTGATAACCGTTCTAAAGAAATGTCTGTCAAAGATGATAGCACTTTTGTCTTCAGCTTCAATATTTGACTACCCTTCATGTACGACGAAATAGAAATAAAAATTTATAAAAAACGTTTGTTTGCTTGACATATGTCAAAAATCCAAATTATTTTCGCGACTAGTACTAGTAGCGAGAAGGAATTTGTTCAGGTCAATGCTTTTTCATTGAACATTTTTTTTTTCAGTTTGCTCGGAAACATGTTTATAAATACGAGTATTGTTCCTAGATTTTTACATCTGGTTATCCGAGTTTTTAGTTTACCAGTTTCCGTTTAAGTTGGAAATAAAATCTCGTTTTATATGTATGTTCGAATAGAATAAATCATATCAACCGGTAAATATTATCTACTGGGACATCCCAATGACTGGTACAACAATAGATAGGAAAATTGCTATTATCGCGTTGGGCAAGAATCATATATTATTATATCGCAGTAGGTATTCTATGAGTAGAGGCAAGAGTACGCCCCGTACCTACGCTATTAGCACCTTTAAGTTTTAGGTAGGTACAAATAATTTTCATTTCTCAGATGATAAACATTTAAAACAGTTTGATCAACAACTTACTGGTGGCGGTCTAGCCCCAGAATTTGATATTGACGCGTGGTTTACGTCATATTAAACATTTTTCTGAATTTTTCAGTGTTACCTGTAATTTTTTGAATATTTTGGCGAGAATATCTGTCAGACCATAGTTTAAAATAGCCCACAGATGATAACAGCCATTAATAGCAGTAAAAATAGTGACTTTTTATGTTATCACCAATTGGTGACAATCTACTTTTACGGTTTAAAATGGAAGTTTACCGTTTAAAACAAAACAAGATTTTGAGGATAAACCTTAATTTTCCTGTTATCGACAAGAACCCGTATGTAGATGACATCAATTTAAAACAAAATAGTTTAGGTACTTGTCTTCCAAAGTGGTCCATTTCATTAAATGGTTTATCGTTTCTATTGTATTAACTACTTCATTAAGACCATCAATGTAATTACTTAATTAATGTACAGCGGTTTAAACACGAATTCTAGCTTTAATATCTTCGATTTTCAATTAATATCCTCACGCACATTTGGCACGCTATAAACTAGTTATCCCATTTACTTCTTTAGGTCTAAGTTTCTTTGTATTTGTATACATTAAGTAATTATACGACCCTTCTTTCCAGGAGTTGCTTACTCGTTTACGTCAAATAGAACTGCGATTATTTAATCAAGATCAGCAATATCAAAAACCATTATGACTGCATATTTTACTTCTTAAGAATCAGTTTCTTCCTCTTCTACTGCATTGTTTTTATTAATTAGTTGGGTCATAATATATCCTCCGCATTCTTCATCATCATCTTCAATATCCCATCAATTTCCACGTCAAAATATTGTTGAAATTAATACATTCAAATTCATTTGGCTAAACGTTTAAAATCCCGTCGATGATTGTTATTCTAACACGATATTGTGTACCTTTGAACGTTTCATGTTTATTTCAACGATCTATCACATCCCATAAACGTGCGCCTACTGTGCGCGCACGCATTTAAAGTTGAAATGTTTATAAAATAGTACTTTTGTTTAGATAATATTATTTATTTTTTAATTTGTTCTGTCTCTGTGGTTTATATGTTTCTTGTGTTATAAAATAATTGGGTTTTTATATAAAATGATAACTTTAGTTTAATATTATTTAGACAAATGGGGTTGTGTGGTTTACCTTGTAGTTAAACATAAACATCACGCCTTGTTTCCCCGAAGGGTTGGGCAGATGTGTACCTATAGTACACCCACATTTCGCCAGTTATGTTTATGTCCCATGTAATAGGGGGCGAGCCTATTGCCATCAACCGGGCACAAATCCAGACTCCAGGCTGCTACTGAGAAATTCCAGAAAGAAAAACTTCGTGATACTGCCCGACCTGGGAATCGAACGCAGGACCTCATGTTCAGCAGTAGCGCTTGCGACCACTAGACAACAGGATATTTATGAATTATTTGTGCAAGTATCTAACTGACTTCTTGGGCGTAAAATATCAAGTTGCACTCCAGTCTGTGAACGTCTCGTTCATATAATTTATTTTTATTAACATTATTTTATAATATTTCTTATTTTATTTTTTTACCTCTCCATCTGAAACTTTTTTTTTTATAATTTATTTTTAGTACCTAGTAGTTGCTCCGACCCCAAATCAATTTGTATAAAGGGAAGAGAATGAGGATGAGGATAAGTGAAAACAATAAATTTGCTCTCAAATGCTAATCAGCAGATAAGGAAACACAATGTAGATGCTACCTGCTGGTTTGAGATAACCTTGAAATAACATCACGAAATCAGTCATCCTCACATAATCCAACCTATCAAGGCCTTGTAAAGTATTGATTAGCACTTAATCCAAACAAAAAAGTAATTATTTATGTAACGAAAATGTTGATAAAAACGATTAACATAATATCAACGAAGCATAGCTATGCCACAGAGAAACAATTTAGTTCATGCAGTGGTTTAACGATGACGGTATTGAACGTTTTTATGGGTTCGAGTGTGTTGATGCTTTTTAACCTGTGCGTTGGTTAACTGGTAGTGTTTAGGCTGTGTACCTATATACAGCAATTTAAACCGCATAGTTCATGGAAGTATAACCATATAGCAGAATAGTGCAAACGAATAAATAAACAACAGAACAGAAAGAATCGACACTCTGTTAATAATACTTACTCTTGTAAAGTAAGTCGAGCTTATTGGCAAGAGTAGCCAAGTTATAAATGAATATATAATTTATCAGCCTACAAGTGTCTCACTGCTGATCAGAGTATATAATTATTATGATTGTAATTATTAAGAAAACATCCTGGAAGCTTCTGAAAACCTCCGCAACACCAAAACACTGCACAAATAATAATGATTGGTACTTTAAAGAACATCTAGTGTAAGTAAAAATGTATTATTCTATTACTATAAGATTCTTCTCTTTTCTCTTCTTTTTCTGTCTCTTCTCTTGGTTGGTCTTCTTCTTGGTCTATGATAGTGCCGTGCTTTCCTATAATGTAGATACATGCAAGATCTATAATGATTGTGGGTCAATGCTGTTTCAGAAGTCTGTAAACCATTTAAAAAAAAACGTTCTCACAAAGAATCATTTTCACAAACCGTCTTTGAAGTCGCTGCCCGTCGAATCGTAAGATGCACACATGCCTGTATAAAACATATACGAGTAGTACACGTTAAATGTGCAGGGCAATGTTCATGCACTTGTATTTCTGTAGTGCATGACGCTGTAACAGGTTACGAGGCGCCCACGGTTGCCATAGTAACCTATTTAGGATCTATAAACTACGCTATTGTATGAACAGGTGAATTATTTTATGAATGAATCGGGCAGAGATATGGTGGAGGTAAAGTTTAGTCGAAAGATACTTCCAGTCCTAAGAAAATTTTACCGTGATGTCATGTTGTATTTTGCGTATGTCTCAATAGACTTCGTTTAGTTCGCGAAAATATATTTTGTTACATAACATAATATCACGCCAGTATTCCCCGACAGGTTAGGCAGTGTACCTTTAGGTCACCCACATTTAGTCAGTTATGTTTAAGTCCCATGTAATGGGGGCGAGCCTGTTGCTATCAACCGGGAATACAGACTCCGGGCTTCTACTGAAAAATTCCAGATAGAAAAGTCTAATATCACTTGCATTTAGTTATTCACGATAATTCGTGTTACACTGCTAAACAATCATAGATTTATATTCCAAAATAAACTGCTGTACACTGTATGTTATACATATTTTATTCTCTCAAGTTTTATTTTTGAACTGTCCTTATTTTTCATTATGCGTAATTGCGTATTGCGATTTGCGCTTACTTTCATCCTGTTAATTGCATTGACTACATACTCTACACCACTAATGACAGCCATTTTCAGAGAAAAATCTATCTACCTGCCGAGACCACTGCGCAAAAATGCGACCGATCCACCACCATCCTTTAAAATAACTCTACCAGAGAAACTCTACACTTTCTTACTGAAATATTTACAATGAACATACAATTTTCCATAAATATCTCTGAGACTATGGCAGATACTTTTGCTTACAGTTCGCCTTTAACATCTTTATTTATAGCTCAATTATTACCATTATCTAGTGTAACCACGGCGACGACTATTTCATTATAATTTAAAGCGTTTGAAATTGTTAAGGGCAGTGTTCACTGTTGGGATGTGTTCTTAGATGCTTTTAATTAATATTCGTGATTTAATTTAGAGCTATAATATATTGGTGGTCCTTATTATATGATCGGATTTGGCTACTATATTATACATATTGAATTATTTGAGGAAGATTATTGAAATGTAGAGGATAAAAAACGAGGTCAGTGCTCTGTCCGTTGACATCTAAAACATTTTGTACATTTCTCCATAGCTTATCTCTATATATAGTTTATTTAAACCAAAAATAACTGCTGCTAATGACTTCAATAGTTCGCACCTAAAACTAAATTCGTCTGAAACTTTATGTACCTCATCATGGAAAATGCGATTAAAAATATGGTTAGTAATATTAGTTTTCGCCGTTAAATAGTTTAGGCGATTAAAAAGTTACGTGCCTGTCAGTGAACGGGCGGCGAGTCATAAAAACTTTGTTTCGATGAATTTTAAATTTGTACTATTTAGTTGAATGAAAAAAAAAAATATGTGAAAATAAAAATGAAATACAACCCTATGAATGTGAAATAATCCTTGGTATTAGTTTTGTTGTTTATGAAATGTGGATATGTTGCTTTTGTTAAAATTATTACAAAATGGAAGATTTAACTGTCTGCCTACGTATCTACAAGCGTGTTAAAGGGCTCGCCCGGTTGATAAATTAAAACAAATGAATAATAAACATGAGTTCATACCACTAAACATCGCTCATAAAGTTGAGTTTTATTTCAAAACGAGCTTTATTTCAAAATATCCAGTTACTGTAGCCCCTTAGTGTCTTTTATTTAATAGAATAGGATGAAATTTAAACCACATAAAAATATATTGCTTACGACGAAATAAATCGGGCAACAATTAGTGGAAAAAAAAATCCTTTGAAATAGTCTAAGCCTATAATTCCTTTCCCAAAGAACTTACAATATGTAATAGCACTGTATGGTTTTATTCAACTTTGAGATCTCTTATAAAGTCAAACCAGCTTAATCAACGACTGTTTAACATCGTAGCAATTTTTTCCCGTCAATGTTTATTTTTTCTAATTTTCATTCAAGAATCACGAATCATGCATAGCTACTATGAAACTGGTTTAGAAATAGTATATAATCGGCTATTTTTGTACCGCATAAATTCTCGCATGAAAAAGGGCGGTCCAGCGAAAGCCAGTTATGTATATAAGCAGGTGATCGGCTAGACTGTGTGTTAGCCGCGTTCGCACGCATGCACTAAGCTTAACGTCTATTAATAAAATACCTATAAGGACTTAATAGAACTATTCTATATATTATACGGACATTCTGAAATATTTTATCCTACGTGGTGGAATACCTTAAAGGGCATTTCCTTCGGTTAATTGGTCTTAGTCGCATACCGTCGACGATAGAGATGGGAGTCAACGAAAAAGTAAAGCTTGTTATAAACGATTCGACTCGACTTTTAATTCGATTTATGCGAATGTCAAGGTGATAAACTAGCGATTAATTTAGAACATGGCAAATAAATAAATCTATTTGAATTAAATGTGGATTCAATATTGTTTTCGCGTCCAAACGCAATGGCGCAGAAAGAACCTGATTATTAAATCATACGGTTGGTATTGTTAGGTGTCAAATAGGAGATCGACAGAGGCTGAAGTGCGGGTGGAAGTTTTATAAATAAAATATACAGAGACGGAACGGTTCGACAAATCTCGACTAAATTCGTGTAAGCCAACGTCGGTAACGTTTGGCTTAACAGTTCCACGAACCAACATTCTCACTGATATTTTATTTATATTTTTAGAATAGAGATTTTTTTCTGTCGCTCTATTTGAGTGTGTTCTCGGTCTAATAGATTTTGTATATTGGTCTAGGCTGTTTATTCCGCGAAAAACATTAATGGATTTCTGTCTATATACTTTTCTTTATTTGTGGAGATTGTCATTTCACTTCCTTATTACAGCTTTTCGAAGTTTTTGAAGAAATAATTATGTTGTGAATGATCACGAATGTTGACGGACATTTTATGTCAATTTAATAATAGTAGATATTGCAGTATTTTCGTCCATGGCATTTTATGTCGTTCTCTTTATAAATAAGACCAGGTTTATCAATGAGTCACGCTGTCACACATAATATATGCCTTTTTTGTTTCATACTCAAAAGTTCAGTTGCAGACACAATTTGATCCGTGGAAAAGTCTACCGTGCTACATTTTAATAATTATTTATTTCATTTGGAAATAATTGAAAGACTTTTTCACCTATCTCTAAACTCTTTGTTGGTCTCTGACTAAAACAAGCAAAAACTTAAGTTTAAGTGAATGTCTTCAAATCAAATAATATATTAAATAACCCTTCACCTGTGGCGGCCATTTTGCAAAATTTTGACAGTCTGTTAACGCGACGTGGGTGGTCCCGGGCCCGACGGGACCCGGGTGATTAAAACGACGATATCTCTAAAATTACGATAGGTAGCTCTCTTCAAGTTATGTTTTAGGAATCGTTATTAAATTAGCTAACAGATTATGTATAGATTAGGTCCACTTTTGTTTTCTAATAAGATTCCAATTCTAGTTAGAATCTAGTTAGTTTTTTTTTTTTTTTTTTTTACTAAAGTCGTTTTAATTACAAAATAGAACCATTATTTCAAAAAGTATTTGTTTTATCTTCATAAATATACATCATTTCACATTAATAAATAAAACGAACACACCTCCTTGAACATTTTTTTCTTATCACACATGTTTACATTATCGTAACTCATTTGTTTGCCCGTGCGCGCCGAGCGATAACAAAGGGTCTATTCATTGTTCAATTCCTTTGTAACTGAACGCCTAGTGGCTTGGGTTACTATTTTAATCTATTGTTTGGTTTTAACATGCATATCACTGACGGAGTTTCGGCTGCTACAAATATTTATTTAGAATGTATCGTATACCCAACCCAACCACTTGAAAAATGCCTTAATTTGGCCGTAAAAAAACTACCTCTTGAACTAAGGGTCTCAAATTACATTCGGATCCTTTTTTTTTAATACAAATTAGCATTCTATATTTTGAAGATATTTATAAATCGATAAGGACAATAAAAATGCATGCTGCCTTACAAAAACATTATGGGAATCAACGACAAAAACGCCCTACGAGGAGCCCTAACAGCAACCGAATTTGGCGGCCCGAGTAGGTATTTTTCATTTCAATTTTATGCAAGTATAATACGATAATATTTAAATTAAATGCCTAATATCAATAATACGATACATATAAATATATGTAATAGCGATAGTTTCTATCATTCACATATTTACTAATAGTATTACCTCGAAATAAGTTCCGGCCGGCGCGGGATGTCACTTTGCCGCCGCAACGGGTCACTATTTTCACAAAAATCACTATTTTCTGTTGAAATCTTTATAAATTACACTTTATAGGTATTAAAACTGTTTATTAACTACCCAGGCATGATATTATACACGGTTACACCCACTTTCACTGCACTTTCACTTTATTTATGTAATTTTCGGCGGACTTATTTGATGTTCGCGTGGTGCGCGCGCTGCGTCGACTAATCGGGCGAACGAATAGCCACTATTACGCGTCGTCATTCATTCAATGTACTTGACAACCACAGTGTAGCGTTCTTGTTTTGTCTTGTACACTGTGTGCGAGTTTGGTCAAGATAGAAACGCTTTTTGTAAACGAAATCACTGCCAAAATTATGGCGGGAATTTGTGGCGCCGGGCGCCACCTTCACACGCGACCCTTTTTTTTTGTGGCGCTCAGCACCAGGCTCACACAGGAAGGGGTATGTGACCAATCTACCACTAAACTCCAAACTTTCGTTACTTCGAGAGTAATGTATAAAATCTCGAAAAAAAGTCGACATCAATTTGTAAACCAGAATATCGACATGGACAATCTACCATCCCTATTCTGATAGTAGTTTGCACAGTGTAGAAAAGCAATAAATACCCTTCTAAGTTGAATCGTATGTCCTAAGATCAGATCATTAATTATGGCGTTGATGCCCCTGACTAATTAGCTTCGCTTTATCTGTTTGCGCACGCAGTGTAGCTTCAGGTGGCAATTTTTCTAGCCATAAAAATAGAAATGGTAGAATTAAATACTGATTTATAGGTGGCTTTATTTAAGGGTTTATACTACCTCGATTGCTTAGCACGATCCTCCATTATATCGAAAATACTGCAGCATTCATTTTGAAATAAATATAATAATATATGTTAAAGTTGAGGATTAATGTTAAACCTAAGTAATAATTATGTTTGACGAAAAAAAATTCTCGAAATACAAAAAACCCAAAGTTCGAACAATAATACTTCAAACTACATCATGAAAGTTTGCATAATATCTGAACTAACTAGGTTTAAAGCCGATATTATGTTTTTTTTTAATATTTTTTAATTACCGTTATTTTTGCCAGAACAAGAAATTACCTAAACTATTGGCGCCTTGGAGCCGCGAGCTCCCGTTCAGTCTCGCTCTCACTCTAGGCGAGAAGTATGGTGCGAGCGAGATAAAAAGTGAATTTGACCTGAGGTACTATGGGCTCTTAAGTACCTATATTAAATCAACATTTACATGTTAGATGGACTGTGTGAAAGAAGATATAGCCATAATATCGATACCAGAAGTATCAATTAATGTAAGGGACAAAACACGGTTTTTCAGGAGAGCCAAAAAACGATTTTATTTTTTTAAATCTGTCTATAATTTTTTGCTGTCTGCTCCAATTTAAATTGTGTCTCTTGAACAACGTTTCTTAGAATTTCCTATTCTTTCATGCTATAAACGAAAGATTTACGAATGCCCAGTGGTTTCGAATATAGCATGTCCCTTACATTAAAAAAATATGTTTAGTTGTCTCTTACGTTACTGATATTTAATATGTAAATTGTCGAAGATAGTGTAAGCAGCAAGAGAAATAGAAAATTATACGTAATTCTATTGTAAAGGAGTTTTAGTGTTGCAAATTGATGTAACTATAGATTATCTACTAAAATTGATAGTATTTTAATACCATGGAAATAGATTCTTTGCATGATTAATGTTGGTATGAACCAATATTAATCATTCAAAGCAAATCTACACGTTAATTTCAGGTTTAACAGCTTAGGTATCACAGATTTAAATGAAAAGGGATATATACAAAAATAAAACAATTGTTATTATTTCAACAGTCTTATTTTTATTAAGTACCTAATTGAATCAATGTACTGGAAATGAAAGACTGGATGAATAAATGGAATATGTATTGTGTGAAAGATGATTAGTATGATAGCCGTGAAAGTTGAAATGACGAATAGAAGGGGCAAATGGATGTAAGGGAAGAAGATCGAATAAGAGGTGGATGAATTGTGTGAAAGATGAATGAATAATAAACGATAATTATGAATATTAATATAAGAAAAATTATTGTTATTATTATTGTTGTGCCGATTACAATACTAATTAGAGCGATGCCACACTGCTCCGTTGCGTCGTCGCATTTCAGTGACGCTTGCTCGGTTCTAAAAGATATGAGGATTTAATGTATTTTAGAATCGAGCAATCGTCATTGAAATGTGACGGCGCAATTTTCTATTTGGTATTTTATCTAATCATACTCATTATCAGTAATCACGTCATCTTCATCGTCGTCAGTTTCGTTGAGGGTATCTTTAACGGGCACTTTATTTGAAAGTTTTAAATATTCAATATGATATCTTTTTGGTATTACACCGGTGTCGCACAATTTTTTGAGGTCATTGTATTTTGGAATGGAAATTGGCAGCCTCTCTTTATACAGAGATGGCAAGTTGTCTGTCTTTCCTTGACTTATTTCATTGCTAGTACTTTCTTCAGCTGCAGATTGATTTGTGTTGTCTATATTTTTCGTTTTTTTACCTCTAACAGTACTTCTTTTCCCAACCCCTTTACCCTTTCCTCTTGCGTTGGTCTTTGGAGGTAGTTCTTTGGAGAGTTCTATGTCGTAAGTATCACCAGTCTCTAACATTGTATATTTAACTTCAATTTTCGTCAAGGCATTTTTTTTAAATGTACACACTCTTACATAATCATGAATTAAAGTAAGGAACATGTTGGTTAAATTGACTGATTTGAGGTTTAAGGTAAGGGTGTAAATTGTTTAAAACGATGACTTACTTTATTTTTCTGAGAATAAAAAATGTTTATGTCCGTTAAATCATTTTTTTTGTCATAAATCGTTTTACGTAGTCTAAAAATGTTTACTGTAAGGGACATTTTTTCAACGATAGAGAAATTTTAATAATACCGATCGATAGAGCTGGAAATTCTGAATCCAATGATATATATAACTCATTTACGCCAAAATGTCCCTTACGTTAATTGATACTTCTGGTATCGATATGGCTATAACCACTTCTAGCCATATCTTCTTTCACAGTCAGTTCATCATATTTAGATGTCGACACCCTTCACGTCTATGGAGTTTTCAGAGCAAATTTTATTTGACTTTGTATGTTAAACATTTCTTACTGTTTTCCAAACAGTGATAGTTCTTCATGTTTTATTTCACAGGATCCTTAGGTGTCATAATAATGTAAAGCTATAACATTATTATTAACTATATTCACTAAACAAAGAATATTATTACTAACAATAACGTTATAACGTAATATTATTCGTTAAACATATTTTTTCTTTTAATTTTCCCAGCTGTTGCAATAAAGTTTACATATTGCAAAGCGGTTATTGCAACCATAATGTTATTTATTTAAATAGGTAATTAAATAGGCGTCATGTGATAGACAGACTGCATTTTATTGTTTAAAATATCCTTTGTAAAACCACAGACAGACAGAACACAACAGAATTATACTTAGAAAAGAAATAAAGAAAGAAAAATAGGTTTATTTGTCACGTGCATACAAAAAAACCTTGTTGTTTTTTTTTGTATGCACGTGAACGCACGTGCACGTGAAATAAACATAACAAATATTCGACAGCTGCACGTCATAACTGTGACAAGAAGGACTTAGTGTAAAGGACATCGAAGCGCAAACCGTTACCATGAATTAAACCACCACCAACCACTTATTATCCACCGCAGCGGCAACCATCAGCGTTGAAAATTTTCGTCGGTTGTTAAAAAAAAAACATCAATCGACTCGTGGTGGATTATGGCCCACTCCCTCTTACTAAAAGTCCATGTCCCAGCAGTAGAAAAATTAGAGCCTGATTAAGCTTCTGCAATGCAATGCTATAAAAAAAACTTGTTTATTCATTTTGACCGTGTTTCAATACACTTTAGCGTGAAACAGCGGTTTTTAATAACGCTGCGTTAATATCTTTTAAAATGTGTGAAAAATAAAAGATGGCTTCACCAGTACCATGTTAGGACGACAATACACGGTTCAACTAAATTGTCTCACTTTGGTTGAATGGCACAACAATTGGTTTGACTGATATTTAATGATTAACTTTTATGTATACATGATTCAATTTGATTATTTCATCCGAATTGAAAAGCATAGTACCTAAATCGTCTATTACCAATTTTTGTTGAAATTATAAAATAATCCTCCCTTTTTTGCCTTCGCCGCAGTCGGGTAGAAATAGGTGACTTAAACAGCAGCTGCGTAAATATTTTAAGGTTAATTAAAAGTGGAATTTGTTTACATTTACTGTTTTTACAAGAATTAAAGTATTATACATTACTGTTATTAAATTACATACACATACATATACTCACGCCTTCTTGCCATAGGGGAAGGCAGAAACTACGGAATGCCACCTAGTTACGATCCTTACAGACTCCTTTTGCTTCGTTTACGTTCATAATTCATATAACATACGCGAACGCCACGCACTGGTAGCGAGAACTACGCACCTGACCTTTCTAAAGAACATCACCAATAAGGTGACTATGTATGACCATATATACGTCCTTGACGTCCCATTCAAATCTATTCATTCAAATCTATAGCAGTGATACAGTCTATAGTGGTGTGACCTTCGGACTGCCATGTCATAGGTGTCGAGTTCGAACCCAAGGCACCCACTTCTGATTTTTCTGATTCATGTGCGTATTGTATGATAAATAATCACTTGCTTCAAAAACTGTGAAGGAAAACATCGTGACGAAACCGGCATGCCTGGGAGATATTTCTCGACGGTATGTGAAGCCAAGTCAGAGGCCCATGGGTGGCTTTAAAACTCTGACACCAGGTTAGTCACTAACCACACGAA
The DNA here is from genome assembly GCA_963853775.1 of Xanthia togata. Taxonomy (NCBI): domain Eukaryota; kingdom Metazoa; phylum Arthropoda; class Insecta; order Lepidoptera; family Noctuidae; genus Xanthia; species Xanthia togata. The sequence continues at coordinate 5,265,279 of OY970798.1, read as the reverse complement.
AAGAAGAAGCCTGATCTGCCTTGTAAATACTTTTTTTAGTCACCATCATCATCATATCATTCATCCTCTCAACATGGCCAAACATCTAAGGATATAGACTCCGCTCCGCTCCGTACTAAAGTACAGCTTACAGTACAGTAATCGCAGAGTTGGGCGCGTCTTCGTGGATTGCACTATCTGTACTCTTTTAATTTTTTTGTCACTACATCTTCTTTTAAACCTTTTGAACTATTTTATTACTTAAAATAATTTCTAAAATGGTTTATTTGAAAGACTGTCTTGTTTTGTGTATGTAATGCTTTTTGACGTCTTTTTTATAACGACCACACACGATGGTTTTGTTTCTTATTTAACTTTATTGCCTCCGATTACTATAAAAATAACATAAAAGCAATACAATACCTCGTTAAATTTGCCCATAATTATCACCAAAACATGGGTTAAAAGCGTGACCGTTAGTATTTCATATCATTTATCAAAAGTGCCGGCCATTCGAATCAAATCTTTTTGAATTGATTTAACTGACTCGTTCAAAAAGTTAAAAAGACTAGTCACGGTTTAATGATGCGGGTAACATAGGTAATGAATCTAGTGTTAATTGTAGGTTTACGACTAATTTTATGGGGGTAAGTAGGGAGTTTACTATTAATTTACTGCTGGCAGTATAAATGCGAAACATGGATAAGTTTATGCTGGGTTTTTTTCTTTGGTTCCTGGTTGAATTACACAAGGAATTTTGATGAATTTTAACAATAGACGAGAATTTAATTTAGATTTTTAGTATCAGTGTTGTACAAAAATGAAACGGTTTTTTTAATCTCCTGAAAAGTTGCGTGTTTTGACATCCGGGCAAAGACCTCTTCTCATAAAGAGAAAACGGGTTGGCGATTTCAGACTTAGGTAATTTGTCCAAGTTTCCTTACGATGTTTTTTCTTTACCGATTGCAGCAATGCTCAAGATAACCTCAGAAAGGTTACTTGCCCGGACTTGAGCCAACAACTTCGTGCATGAGAAGCTAGGCCTTAACCACTAGGCTATCTCGACGCATAATATCACAATAATTTGAATCATAAATGTTAAATTTGCATTCACTCATGCTGTGAAAACACAATAAAGTAAATCATAAACTACTTAAATATGAATTTATTCTTTATTTAAGTGTTCAGCATAAATGCGCGTAAACTCAAATTCAATTATTTTATAATGCTTCTGAGTTTATTTTATATTTCCATAGCCGATAATAAATTCGATTCATGCATCTTTGCATTAATGAATGTCATACCTTATCTATTCTTTTCTATGTTATTTATCTTGGATAAAAGATGAATGATTTCCCGCGAAGATTGCACTTTTAAGAAGTCTGCCCACTACATACAGTGCCAGGAATGTGTCAGACAAAAACATATTATTCTTTGTATTGAAAAGTATGAGACTATGTCCACTAGACCGTTTCGTCACCGACCAACACCGTCGCGACGACGCAACGGAGCATCAACAATATTGTCGGCGACAACATTTTGCCGCGCTGTTGATACGATGGCGGTGGCTATTCAATTCTCAAATAATACAGATCCATAACACTTAGTCATAATAATGTGACATACAAACAATTGGGTTTATAATTACCTACTATTATAGTCATCATTAAATTAAAATTAAAATTGATTAGCAATGTTGTTTTATTATTAGATACATATACTGATGACAGAGGGTGATTGATTATGATTAACATTTATTTTTCAATCTCTAATCTCGCTAGTGGGCATTGTCCGTGCCTGCAGTGCTATTCTGTAACCATCTCACCGTGAAAACTTAGGTGAAGTGAGCTCGGAGTGAGCTGTCAGACCCTAGCAGCAGGTGGAATGACAGCTCACTTCACGCTCACTTCACCTTATAAGTTTTCACGGTGAGATTTTTACAGAATATATCGGCTGGTCTTGGTATGGGTACGGTGCAGTGGGGAGACTGCTTTAACTAAAAGCGGTACGCAGTACCTACCTACGTTTAAACCTAGGCTTAATTAAAGCGTGGATGTTTTGCTTCAAGGCGCTTATGGAGTTTTTTTTTTAAAACAAATTGACGAGATGCGAAGTCAGACGATGCCTTTTCATGAATTCTAAACTCAACATAGTCTAGGTAATGGATTCGAGATAATCCTAAAATAAGGGCCTATCTCTTCACTGAAAGACACTACCTTTGTAATACTAATTCTCTTGAACAAAGAAAAATAAATGCTAAAAATAAAATAGGTCGGAAATTATCCCACGGGAACGTAATACCGGGATAAAAAGTATTATATGTCCAAACTCAGGTCATGGTCTACCTGTGTGCCAAATTTCATCGAAATCTGTTTAGCCGTTAAGACGTGAACGCGAAACAATCAAACTCACTTGCGCATTTATAATATTAGTTGGGATGTGAATGGTACTTACACCACAGACTACATGTAGTATTGTCTGTCCTTCTCTCTTTAAATCCATCCAAAGGTTGTCTTTAAAAGATTGCTTTTAACGATAAGATCGCCCATTGTGTCACCCCATTTAAATTTCTACATTTGTATCTGTAATTTATATGGTGCTTCTACATAGTAAAGAGTATTCTTATTACTTGCAGTTTTGCGAAATACCGGCTAGTATTAAATGAGCACTTTAAACTAATTCATGATACGTCTCTCTGTTCTAAAATATGTAGACAGACAGACAAATCGAAAACAGTTGTTAGGAAATTAAAGACGATAAATAAAATTAATTGCTTGCCATCAAGCATTTGTTACGAACTGACAGAGCGTAATTTTATATAAACATTTTTATTTGTTAATTCTAAGACAATGTACAAACAAGTACCTATTTATTTGAATAACAGCTTTTTGTTAATTTTGAGTAGGTAAATGTTATTTTATAATTCAATCAATCGGCCTAGCCTTTTCCCAAGTATATTGGGGTCGGCTTCCAGTCTAACCGGATGCAGCTGAATACCAGTATTTTACATGAAGCGGCTGCCTATCTGACCTCCACAACCCATTAACTAGGTAATACGATACCTCTTGGTAAGACTGGTTGTCAGACTTCTGAAGACCCGTAACGACTGTCAAAGATCCATGAATCAGCCGGGACCAACGGCTTAACATGCTTTCTGAGGCACGGAGGAGTCTCGGTATGTAAAGATGGTCACCCATCCACAGACCAACCCCGGCAAGCGTAGCTTAACCTGATGGATCGACCCGTGCGGCAGTTATTATTTAGCCACGAGCTCCACATTTTATAATTATTATGATTTTATTATGTATTGGATCCGCAAATAGGCGCGACATGACGCGACGGCGCGATGCGACACCGGTAGAACAGTTTCTGTGAAGTTTTTATAGAAATTGTTCCACCAGAGTCGCGTTGCGCCGCGCTGTCGCGTCGCACCTGCCTGTTCCCGCCTTTTGTGCCAGTTATTATAATGCGACAGATAAATGGTTTTTCTTTAATTTGTATCGCTCGAAATCAAAATACCCTTAAAAAATCCTTTACATTCTCAAAGATAGAAATCATCACTTGAGGTAACACGGACATTCAAATTATGTTAAAAATTAAACGTTCGTCATTGGACAGTGGGCCACAAACCGCCATACAGTGTAATGACACTGTCTATTGGCTACTCGAAATAATACGACAACATCCACAAAAAAAATGTACGTGTTAAAGTGTCTTAAAAGATGTACTTACAAAAATAAACAATATTTCATTTCAAATCCTATCACGCCTGTAGTCCCCGAGGGGTTAGGTAGAGGTGTACCTATAATAGTAGGTACACCCACATTTTGCCAGTTATGTTTGAGTCCCATGTAATAGGGGGCGAGCCTATTGTCATCAACTAGGCACGCATCCAGACACCGGGCTGATGCTGAGAACTTCTAGTAAGAAAAACCCAACATCACTGTGCTTGACTTGGGAATCGAAACCATGCTCAGCAGTAGTGCGACAGCTAGACCTACATCGCGCATGGCGTTTGAATTTATAAGCTAACGTTTGTTGCCTTACAACTGTGGATCTTGTGTGATTTAAAACTTTGCACGTCATAATATATGGGTGTTACAGGTATAGTTCGATTGGCGGATCGGAAGTTAGCCACTCGCTGCGCAGTACCCCACCCCTCACCCCCGCTGACACATGAATTCGTTACTGCGCAGCGACTCGCCTCATGTTCCGAGCCGCCATTAAGTTTGAATCGGGCTGTAATTCTTGTAGCTTCTGGTTTTTTGAAAAGTGATTATCTCTATGCTGTGTTCTAATGTTTTCTTTGAAATGTGTTTAGAATTCGCTTTCCTAATAAATGAATTCCTCATTTATAAATTAAACATTTAGTCATTTCTAATCTAATACACCTAGTAGCTTTGTCCTATAATGCAAGATTTTATTCGAATAAACAAATAAATCGGACCTTTTTAAGGTCGTCCTACTGCGTTTGCCGATACGCGGTCTCCACTCGAGGAGTCGTCTGCTCTTACACTGAAAGCTATGTCGGTAACTCCGGTTCTTTCCCGGATTTCGGGAATTACGAGCAATTATTTTTAGATAAGTTCATATGCCTACGTAAATCGTAATTTAACCTTGGACACGTCATCGATTCTTGTAGTTTTGACACACGGAAGGCTATCCCTGAAAAAAAAAGACACTATTTTATTAATATCACACGTGCCCCGTCTGCATGCTTTATGAAAAAACTACATTATCTTCCTTCACAACATATAATAAATTCATCTTAATCTAAAAAGAGTCAACAGATTTATTGGTTTCTCTCTCATCGCACACTCATATTTTTATTTTAAAAGTTTTACATAAAATGCTGTCTCCAATATTTTTTATCTTTAATTTTTTCAAACTGTATGAGAACGGCCTCGTTGGTCTAGTGGTCGCAAGCGCTACTGCAGCTGAGCATAAGGTCCTGAGATTGATTCGGGTCGGGCTAAGTGTAATTGGGCTTTCCACCTGGAATTTCTCAGTTAGCAGCCCGGTGTCTGGATGCGTGCCCAGTTGATGGGTATAGGCTCGCCCCCTATTACATGAGACTCAAACATAACTAGCGAAATGTGGGTATACTATAGGTAGGTACACCTCTGCCGAACCCCTTGGGGAATACAGGCGTGATAGAATTTGAAATGAAATGTTGTTTATTTCTGTAAGTACATCTTTTAAGACACTTTTACACGTTAAATTTTGTTTGTGCATGTTGTCGTATTATTTCGTGTAGCCAATAGAAATGACACTGGATGGTGACATGTGGCCCACCAAGCCCATGCTGTATTCAAGTATCGCCTCCCGTAGAAGCTATTTTAATACAAATTAAAAACATATTTCTAGATTTCACGTATAATTTCAAATTATATTTTAACGTGCCTTTAATTGCCTCACGTCCTACATTGCCCCGCACGCGATCGACAGGTATTTTAATGCATTCACAATTATTTTCCTAATTGTATTATAATATTCAAGTAATTAATAAATAGTACGTATGCTGCTTCATTTTGAACACGTCGTTAGTTGTTAAATCAATTAAAATGTCTTGTTTGTTTTTAAAACGCACTTTACATTCTCCAATCGAATAGATGTGACAACACAAATAAATGTTAACTTTAAGTGCAAATTATTTAGGGGGAATTGTCTTTAATTTAGCAATTAGCATACTTTTATTGTATTCGTGGAATGGAATAGACATGCTGTTTTTGTAGAACCAATTAACACCGGTATTTTAAAGAAATATTTCTTTCTCACTCTCTATTACATGGGACTTAAACATAACTGGCGAAATGTGGGTGTACTATAGGTACACCTCTGCCTAACCCTTCGGGGAATTCAGGATTTCTACTATCGGACACAATTTTAAACTCCACAATGCAACTTATATGAGATAAGAAGAGTGATGCTATATAAATAAATTATAGTACCTGGGCGACCGAGCTCTGCTCTGCTGAAAATAGAGAATGCTCATTTAGAATAGTTCCATGTATAGTACTTACTAATTGCTTGCAGCGTTTGACAGTAGGTACTTACTAATTCCATGCTGCCAAGGTAGCCATCTTGTTCTAAACTTTGGGTGACCGAACTCTGCTCGGGTGAAAATATGGAGAAAATGAATGTTCCCAGATAATTATGAGACCTACCTAAACCTCTATATTGCAACTATCATCGAAATCTTTAGACCCGTTTTCGAGAACGTTTATAAAAATATATATACACATACAAATATAGCTCGTTTAATATTATAGGATTTATTTCTGTAAGTTTGTTTATATAAATACTTTTACCCGTCAATACACAAACATAAACTCATATATACATAAACTCACGTCTTCTCACAATGGGGTAGCTAGAAACCACCGAACGCCACCTGCTTCGATCCACATACTACTTGCTTCGCTTACGTTCATACATCTGGTCATATACGTACTCCGGTTACGAGTACTACGCTGAACGAGGTTGGAGGAGTACTGGAAAAGGAATTTTATGTAACTGGACTCATACTAGAATACTACATTTATTACCACAACACACCATAACCACAGTTCTTGAAAGATCAATAAATTACGTCATTTAATAAACAATCTCAAAAAAAGAAAATGAAAGTGGTCAAACACGCGCCGTCCTGTTTGACAAACACGTCGCTGGACTTGTTTATCGAGTCGCTTGTCAAACATATACGATTGTCAGACCGTCAGACCCTGTTGACAAACGTACAGTGAAACAGCAAATAAAGATGATCCATTTGTTTGCCCTTTGTTTTAAAAATAAAACTAAAACGGAGTGCGTTTAGGTATTAAATGCTTGGGACCGGAAAGTTTGAGAAAATAATTATTGTCTTTCTGTATTAACACCTTCAACTAAACTCAACAGTGTTGTGATGAAGCTTGAATGCAAGACTTCTCGATACACAATCCGACGCTGGATATTAAGGCCCTGATACACGGTTAAACCAAATTAATTCACTTTGATTGAAAGTTGAAAAAAAGAAAAAGACGCATGTTAAACATTACAAAATAAAAATAAAATAATCTTAGTATCGAAAAGAGAGAGTAGAAAGAAAAGAGAGAAAGAGAGCTGCAGAAATCAAAGTTGTGGCCGACTCTGAATATAATTCTCCTTCCCTTGTATGTTTACACGATTTAATTTGGTTGCTTCATCAAAGTTGTAAAGTATATAAGTGAACTGTGTACTATTTCCCATTAGCTCTTTATCATAATTGAAGTTTGTCAAATATATCTATCTATCGCCATTTCTTCCATCTGCCTAGCCTTTTCCCAACTATATTAGGGTCGGTTCCCAGTCTAAACGGATGCAGCTGAACACCAGTATTTAACATGAAGCGGCTGCCTTTCTGACCTCCACAACCCAGTTACTGGGTAACACGATGCCCCTTGGTAAGACTGGTTGTCAGACTTTCGGGCTTCTGACTACCAGTAACGACTGTCAAAGATCTACGAATGGCAGCCGGGACCAACGGCTTAACGTGTTTTCCGATGCACGGAGGAGTCTCGGTATGTAATGGTTACCCATCCACGAACCACCATTTGTTTTATCTAATCATTCAAATAGAATGTAAAACCATTCAATACACACATTTTGATTCACATAGGGATTATAGAGATTAAAGTTTTCTCGTTAAAATAATATACTAGTTTATTATATTGTGTAAAGAAGACGTGTACTAATGATAATGTGGGCGATTTCTTTGCTTATCTTCAGAATTCCGATGTGCGTTCGATAGTGTAGGAAAAAGTGGTTCATTATTTTTCTAATTTTCGAATTAATCTTTAAAAAAATATATCAAAAATTTAAAAACCCCGACAGAAACATTTCCTCATTTCTTTTCTTTCCTGTTCCATCACCAGACCCTGTTCATCATCTATCTATAACCTATTCATTGAGACCATTCCAATGAGCCCAAACACGATACCTGTGCCTGTAAGATGGTAAGGGAGTTGGGTATTCTGCAAATTCCAGATGATGCTGCTGCAAAATTACAGATAAAAATAAGGTCATTCTAGCTGTAATTAGCAACTTCGGCTTAGTAACTTTAACAACTGTAGTAAGGTCTTTAAATTTTACAACTTTAAGAGGAACGTTAATGAATTCAAATTCATTTTATTTTATTTTACCATTTTTTCAGTGAATTACTATAGTAAACTTCTTCATTGAATACCTATTAAAAATAAATCATTCCACGCATCTTTATGTTTATGACACATAAAAAATCAAAACTATGCCAATCACTTTAAAATTATCTTCAAATCAAACAGTCAAAATAAATTAGGAAGCTCAATATATTATCAAAGAAAAACAAATAAATCGGAAACTCATCAGCCACATGATCATGACTCTGTGACGTAGTAATTGACGTTAAATTACTTTCTGGCGTCAGATGCGCACGCGTCCATCTATAAACCAAATGAACCAGATGTCGATTTGTTTGGTATGATGGTGCTAATGTATTTGTTTTAGCGTAATTAGAATTGAAATGTATAAATAAATAGGAAGAGGTAGTTGAGATATTCAGCTACATTCTGTAATTTGAACTTTTAGTCTTCTGTATCGGCAAAATACTGCAAAATTCTGTAAATAAACTTTCATGTTGTTACTGTAGCATAATTAGGTCATACCTAATTACACGAATAAAAAATATTCCCAGAAAAAAACTAAAGACTGTTCCACTTAGTTCCCTTGTTTTGTACCTTGCGTGATATTTCGTCGGGCGCCACTTACGGACGGAAATAAAATGCCTGGAAAGAGCATCTCTTTTTGTAAAGAATATGTACGGTAGGCCGCACGTCATTGATAACAAAACCAATATAAACTGATTACTTATGCTATTGAAACTGCGTACTACGCTAGGCCAGCTTAAGGTCAAAGTATTAACACTGAGGTGCGGCCTACTGTACAGTACTACTAGTATTGTTAACGATACTCAATTTTTTTAAATAAATTCATTTGAATTACTGATTTTTCGGACAGAAGTCAGAGCAGTGCTCGTTGAAAATAAGACATGAGAAAAGCTTTTTCTCCATGTCCATGTTTTTGTTTCCCACGTGATTCTCAGTCCCATTTTTCGACATACGGGTGCAAACGAAATGAAAACCTGCGAAGACCTACAATTTCACTGTCATAGATTTTGCCTAGAACACAGCTGATTAGCACGCTAAGTGGTTCTTCTGAAAAGAGCAGCTATTTATTTTTGTTGTTCTTACTAAATAAGTCAGTAATGACGCGTAGGTTTACAAGTTTCTACTTACTTTGGGAGCTATTTTCTACTTAAATTGTGGCATGTTCCGGCGATTTACTAAATTGCTGAGGTAGTCCAGTTTGAAGAAATATTTGTGTTTTAATATTAAGAAACTATAATTTCATTTCAAAAAGTAATTCAGACTACGCAACTTTGTTTTTTTTTTTGTACAAAAGAGGCCATTATTCTGTCAATTATGACATGACAGAATATCGTAATAACCATTCACGCATGAAACCACAAAAACGACATTTCGACCTACCTGCTTATCTTTTAAACGACATCATTATTTCAAAGGGACAAAGGTCATGGGTTTTTCTTCAAAAGATTGCATTTTGACCTTTCTGTTTCTTTTGAATGGGTAATCCTTATTTATACGTGAATAGACTTGGAACGTGACATAAATATACGGTATTATATTTCTGAATGTCATTCAATGTTAGCAAATACGGATTTTGTGTATATTTGTATACAACACTCTTGCGCGTTTGCAACGATCAAACTAAGTTCGTTGTAAAGCAGCAATGGATGCCTACAATTAATTTGCATTGGCTAACCGGGGAAGATTACTTGTACTTAAAGCAATAAATGAGCATTGCAGCCATCTTATTGGTATTTCGTATTTAAAGACGTGTTAGGAATCGTGCGTTTTATCTTAATATGAGGTTATTCAAACACCTGCAACGATCAATATATTGACGCAAAACATTTTAAAAGTCAAAGCCTGCTGCATTTAAACTGGTTAATAATATGTAGATCTGATACAAATGCAATTTTCGCATCCTTGCATGTTTATTGACATACTTCCATCTAATATTAAAACCATATGCAAATATGAGGTACGGCATTTTATTCATTTCTTATCAAAAATTGTATTTTCCACTTTATTGGTACATGTTTTTTTTATTATTCGTATGATATGGTTAGGTACATAAAACATGATAAAATAATAATATATTGGCTAAAGCGATAAGTGTGTTGTAAAATTCAATTGAGGGAATCGAATTATTATATTGCTTGCAGGTCATGTATTTACAATCTGATACTATTTTATTGTTTTCGTTAACACCGTGACTTCATTTTATTGCATTTTGGAATACTGCATGGATACCTTGTTGGTCCATTATTATATGAAAGGAGTACAATATCAGAACTATAATAATTATATTAGCAGTTTTGAATTTACATGACTGACCACGACTTCTTCAATTTATTTTTATCGAACTGAGTCTCGTTATACGCCAACATTCTAGGAATTTTGTATTTGTTTTCATTCCTTATTTACCTATTCTATTAACAACACATTAAAAAGTCCACGTTCTTCGTTAACCTAGTCACATTTTTTTTCGTCCACCCATTCATACTAACGCCATCACAAATTCAAGCCATTTCCAGCTCTACTATCTCTGTGTAGTGGCCATTTCGCGACATTATGCCACTATTTGGGTCACCGGCGCAGTCTGCGATGACACAGGGTGCGCTTTATTGTTCACCTACCCTACATTATGTACCTTTGCTACATTTTGTGATATTTTCTTTTTTTCGTCCACCGAACTTTACTAATGGACGATATGTGGGTCAAGTTTTTTTTGTTAGAACTTTTATGAGCGCTGACCTTTTTACAGGTTATGGAGGGAATAAATCGGTTGCGGGTTTTAGTTTTTATTGTGATTGGCATGTTCGTAAATATAGGATGGAGTTTCTTTTAGACGTCGATTTAGATTGGAGAAGACAGATGGTACGCGTACCACAGACCGGTTTAATATTTCGTCCGTACAATCTCGGTAGGTTTATGTTTCTTTTATGAGAAGCCCTTTCGCAATGTTTCAGTTTTAAAACTAAATAAATATCTCTTCAAGCTTGTACCTCATATCGTGATAAATGATGAACATAAATCGTCTTTATTATTAAAGTCATATACAGGTTGTATTGATCCCCATTAACGATCTACAATATATCACTTGCTTGGGGCAATGGGAGCCCATTTGGTGATCTATAGCCCAGCTCTGGTCGTAAGGGCTTATTATTTTGGGTTCAAATGCAGGTTAACTGACGGTTCACAGGTTTCTCTTTTTCTGTAGAAGCTAACATATAACATTACACCTGTTTTGCCGAAAGTGTAAGGCAGAGGTACTGATTACCTTAACCTTAACCTTGATTACCTTGGTTTTTCGTGGTATACCGGTAACTAGGTTCCTTTTACAAGGTCATATTTTAATATAGCGAATTTTCACTGGATTTGCAAATATGTTTGACTGCCTCGTTGCCTCGTTCTAATTTCTCAGTAGGAGCCCGTAGTCTGGATTTGTGCCCGGTTAATGACAATAGGGTCGCCCCTATTAGGTACATGAGATTTAAAAACATAACTGGCGAAATGTGGGCGATTACAGGCGTGATGTTATGTTATGTTATTTTTTTATATAAACCATGTTAGAGGACAATATCTTGATGAGAAACCTTGAACTTAGTTGTTAGAGATAGCCAGCACGCACTTACGCACTAAGCAAGTTCTCGTTCCTTTCTAAGAAGATATAATATAGACTGATTTATAAATGTCTTTGGTGCTCAAAACAGAATCATGTTCAAATTGAAAACCTAGTATAAGCAAATATGAATATTTATTTAAATATAACTTACCTATTGTTGTAATTTATTTACACAACTGATTTCATGACCTTATATTTATGAATTATGTATGTCAGTGTTACTGTTTCCAGTTATTCAAAATCAGATAATCCATTTAATGCAAATAAAATCATACACGATTTTATTTGGGTTATGATTCTGATTGTTTTTTTTTTTTGTTTATCCATAGATTGTTCAAAGCTCTGATTATTTTTTTTTATATTCGGTCCGTTTTCCCTTTTAACATTAAAAAAAAAAACTATTCTTTCAGCAAATTAGTTGGAATTAATTTGGGCACTTCGCCGTTTTCTATTTGTTTCGTCCATTTCAATTAACGTGTGCAAACAAGTGCTTTTATTTAGGTCCTGTAAACATTGTCTGGGCACGGATTAGTTAGATATTTTAGATAGATTTAAAGTAATAACTTTTAGTAAATGGAACAACTACATACATATTATCTACTTCAAAACATTTTCTACTTGTAATAAGTAATTTATTGCGTATATATCTAACATTAAAGGATGAGACACGATCACATGGCTCCCGATGTAACTCAAGCGTGTCCGACACACTCGACGATCCATCAGCCAGGGTCAAGAGGATTTTTCAAGTTAGTTCGGGTTCAAACAAAACAACAACGAATTACTTGGTGAATTATCCAAGAGCTAATATAAAGGCATTAACACACGGTTCACCTAAACCTCTCAATTTGGATGAATCAATATTGCCTTTCTAGTTGATTAATTTGGTTGAACCGTGTTAGCGCCTTTATATGACTCTTTCAAAGTGAAACGTAGTGTCCGTTGTCTTCATGCTCAGTACCTATGGAGTTGAAAAAGGTTTATATAACACAAGTTTTGCAAGACATAAATGTGGCATTTTAATATTTGTTTACGGGTGTATTTGAAGAGTTACACTCTTCGCCGTGTGGTAAACTCATGATTAAAGCCCCATTTACACGATGCAAGTTTCTTGCCTGTGGCATAGGTTACATAATTACTTATTAACATTGACTCATCAAGACACAGAGGATCTTCTTTTAGGCAACCTTTAAAGTTAAATATAAAACTAATTACAATTTTCCACACACAACACACACACACATTCATACACACACCATCACATACAACACACTCATACACACCTCAATCACACATTAACGGCATACTTTCACTTCTTTTGATTTGTAAAAGTATAACCTTAATTTTTATTTAGCGATGTTTAGTAGTTATCCTAGAGCTGTAAAAATTTCTGGCTTGTAACATTGTTGCGGAGGGACACTGATCGTCTAAGATACAGGTACTAACCTAGTTTAGAGGTCAGGGTTTCAATGTATTACTACCTAGCATAAGCCTCTCAATGTATGTACTTCTACTATATCATTGTAATAGTTATTTAGGCTTTTTAGTTCAATAAATAAATAAATAAATAAATAAAAATAAAAATAGAATAAAATTGATGCAAAAAATTACGTGCACTGTCTTAACAATGTTTAGACGATGCAACTTATATTTTTGCTTAACTTATGGCGTGCCACAAGCGTTAAATTGCACCTTGTAAATCAGGCTTAAGACCTGCATTTGAATACAAAACTAGACTGGAAATGCCCAAAAACTTCCTGTTGTGAGTAGGTAAGTCGGTAAATAACGGCACTAACGGCGTCCTCCTGTCTGCTAGAAACAAATTACAGTTAATAATTCGTCTGCAATGCTTGGTAATTAGATATTACAATATTTTTTTTGGCCATTCTATTAATCAATCTGCCTAGCCTTTTCTAACTCTACGTTGGGATCAGCTTCCAGTTTAACGGGTATCAGCAAAAATACCAGTATTTTATATGGAGTAACTGCCTATCTGACCTCCACAACCCAGTTACTGGGTAACATGATACTCCTTCCTTCAGTTGTAAGACTTTTAGGTGTGTGGTAAAAAATCATTAATACAAGTCCAAAACTTTTTTTTTTGCCTTGTTATATATCAAATAACTTCTCCTTCTGACTTCTCTTACTGACCCCTGTTCCTTCAGTTGCATGTACGTCGTAAGTACATATTACCCGATTGAATGACATGACATGATATAATAACATTTGAGGCTAATTCTAACTTCAGAAGTTGTATTGCTGATTTTAATGATTATAATTTTGTAAAGCCATATTTGTTACGATCGCGAATTATATTTAAATCATCATATAACCTGGTGTTGACTTGCAAAATACAAAAAAACGTAAGAAAATTTGAATTTCGTGGGCTTCTATAGCGCATCCCCCTTAAAAAGCTTCTACGTGTGACCATTCTTAAAACGTCTACCGTCCCCTGGCCAGTCAGACTGGCCAGGGGACGGACTTTACCACTTGAGCTATTCTCATAGTTCGTACCGATATGAATGATAAATTATTGTTTTTTCTGTAATTAGGTTTGTAAAAACACTTTTACACACAATAATATTTTCAAAATTAGCTAACGTCGGTGTTTCCCATCCGACTACTCGCTACCCAAAGAAATACCGAAGAAAACTTAGAGGTAACAGTCGCTCTTAAATTCCAGACATAATCTTGGTCAGATCTTGTGAGAAGCATTGTAGTTGTGTCTGAAATGATCTTTTGAGGAAAGAACTACACAGACTTGAGTGGGCCTGTCCAGTCAATGCACGCATTTTTCACGAATTGTGAAGCTCAACTCGGAACTTAAGGAGCTCAACGTCTCGGCGAACAATACGAGAGAAGAACCCAATTTCTTAAAGCTCTCAATATATCTAGGAAGTTCATAGTCAATGTGGCTGATGTGATGAAGCAGCTAAAACACTGTATATTTCTTACAATCCAAGATTAGCGTGGCAATACTGTACATATATTATTAGACGGTAGATCGTACTGGCTGGGCGCCAATCAATACACGATTGTGTTATGTTTTTGTGTTTCCAAGGCACACACGAATTATACAGGCTATCCTTATAATTTTAGTAATTATAGCATTGTAGATAATTACGAGTTGTATAAATTGTGTCATTAGAATTTTATGGAAAATTATAATTTTCTGTATCGCGTGTATCCAGGGCTGTCAATAAGGATTGTCGTGCTAAAATTGAGCAACCAGTATTCAAAATGAAAAGTGTAAGACACTATTATTTTCTGTACTTACTAAAAAGTTTTCCAAACATTTTATTTTTCCAATAAAACTACCGGTTTTATAAACTTTCTTAAAAATAATAATGTAGGCAACCCTATGTTCTAGCCGTTTCAGGCATGTTTCAATCGCGTGATATGTAATTATGTCTGAAACTTATGTAATATTTATTATACTCGAACGTGTTATAGTTAACTGCAAAGGAATCTTATATTAATTGGCAACAAAATGTGTGTTTTAGTGTACAAAACTATTCATGGACACAATTAGTAGAGTAATTATATAATCATAGTCACATGTGAAAATGGGATGAAGTTACAAGATCCATAGAGAATGATTGTCGCGAATTAATTGATCCCTACAGCTTACTGGACCGAAATGGGAAGTTCGCAAAGACACTTCTCAGTTTATAACCATTCAAATATCATACTCGCAATCTCCATAAACAAAGTCTCCGGAAAAAGCTAGTCTCATAAAAAAAAATATTCATGAAAAAATATCGAAAGTTAACTTTAAAAGGGGGGGTCGTCTATCTTTAATATCTTTCATGTTATTCAATTTTTTGAGTAGCGTTTGTGACCATCGTTTACATTTTTGTCACAGAGACTTAGAGATAAAGTGCCTAATACACGTGTTTGTACTTAAGAGTAGAACAAGGTACCTACATAACAATAAACCCACAAATAGGAAACAGGTCTTGACTTATATCGATATCAATTCGTTATTCTATTATAGAATAATGGAATAACGAATTGATATCGTATTAAGGTAGAAAAAAATCAATTTGTTTGTTGGTAGTTAACTATGCAAAACAAGTTTTTACTGATCTTTGTAAAAAAACGTTACAATGGGAGTTAATTATTTATAACCTGTATGTAGAATTGTAAAAAACACTGGACTGAACCTTCGTTTAATTGATTACTACAACCTTCTTGAATTATGATGGGTATTTTTTCAATATGATTTGATAGCCAATTGACCAAGCCCGGGTCGACGGCGCGTTGTGTTCCACGCGCGCCTCAAAGAGATGTCAGCGAGTGAAGGGGTCCGATGAGACCATTGCCTGCCGGGGTTGCGGGAAAGTCCGAAAGGGATACCGTGGCCCCCTGGCATTGCACAGGCAAGAGAAGGAACACGGGTGGGTTTTAGTCAGTAAGAGTCTGACACGCCCTGGAGTCATTTGATGATTTCCCACCCAAAAAAAAAAAAAAAAAAAAAAAAAAAAAAAAAAAAAAAAAAAAAAAAAAAAAAAAAAAAAAAAAAAAAGGCTTACCGAGAGGTATCGTATTACGCAGTAACTGGGTTGTGGAGGTCAGTTAGGCAGTCACTTCAAGTAAAATACTGGTATTCAGCTGGTTAGACTGGAAGCCGAATCGGGAATCGGCTAGGCAGATGATGATGGTGGTTGCGTAACACACATAAAATGGCAACTGATCGCAATTTCTTTCTTCTGACGTTTCATAAGTGCCAATGTAGGTTTATGTGAAATAAAATATTTTGTTTTTTTTTTTTAATTTTGACAGTTGAGCCACGTTCGTTGCGTTATTTACGTTGTTGAACTGACGAATTTTTCAAACCTATGAAGCATTGGATTAGCGATATTCTTTAAAAACCTCGGATTGAGATTTAAATTTTGTTCTGAGTCAAATAAATTTATTTTCTTTCTTTCTTTCTTTGTTATGCAATTAGGGTGTTGGTCTAACTATCTAATCTCTTTCGACAAGCAATGCTAATGGTAGTCAATTCCGAGCTAGGTCGCACACGGCGCACAAATCTGTTCCTGTTAAAATATGTCAGAACATCTTCGTTTAACAAACTTGTCAGAAGTTCCTAACGATAATGTATGAGTTGATGACAAACGTTCATAGCAGTCAAAGTAATAGCGTACACTTGGTCGTTCGCCCGCATTCGGGCGCAGATATGGAATGCGGGCAGCGAAGTGACGCTTATTTTTATTGGTCGCTAAGGCACGTAATCCTTAATGAAAATTAGGCAATACATTAATATACAATGTCGTGTAGGATCCGTCTTCGGAAAAGTTCGTTCATCTTCGTCATCCAAGACCATAGGTACCATCGAAGAAGTTCATATCTATACACCGTAAGGACTATTTCTGCTTGCAGCGCTCGGCCGCTATAGAACCGGGGTCATCGTTAACAGATGTGGTCATCGTGTTCACGGGATTTTGTTTTCAAACTGCTTAGACATGAAGTTCTTCGATAGTACTCAAATTCGTCAAGGCTGCTCGTGTAAGTAAAAAGTTCCCAGGTGTCTGGGTACAGTTTTATCGAATATAGATACCCGAATGCGGGCTAACAACCAAGTTTAATTTCACCTTTCTTCGCGTTTGCCGTTTTACTTTATATTCAAATGCCTATAATAAATTATACACTTATCTAACAATATATGTGAGAGAATTCGGTTTATGTAAATCAGGTATTGTGTTAATATTGTTGCAGATTAGGTGTGCGAATAACTTTTTAGTTGCCAGTCTGTACTTCTAAATTGTTGTTGCAATTTGAAGTCCAAATAAAATGTTTTCTTTCCTAAGTATGATTAAATCCTTGAGTTAGTACCGAATCGACTTATTTAGTGTCTATGTGGGAGAGGAAAAAAATAAAAAAAATGCTTATAAGAATTTTGTGTAGGCTACTAATGTTCCTACGTGACTTAATATCAACAATTTAGCAGAATAACAAGCAACTTTTATTTTTTTGCATATTTCTTGCGTGGTGTACAAAACTATAATTTCACGCATGGCCTTTCCATAAAAATGTAAGTCTATTACCGAGCAACTTTTTGTTGCCACACTGTTGCTTAAAACTGGCCCGTCTGACCTTTAAAATTTAGACATTCCCCATACTTTGTGTAGTATTTCCCTTGTGTGTTGAAACACGCGATCCAGCTATTAAGTGACGGTGTCAATAACTGGAATTATGTAGCTTTGTTTTGTATTCATTGATGTTTTTGTTCGCCTTCAGTTTTTGTTTGACTTTAATTTTCGGTAGTGTATTGCGTAAATTCAGTTCGTTATGGAGGGTTAATGTGTCTCTATCCATTATCCATATAATTTTAAAATTCAACTGTTATATTCAGGTGTAGATTCATTGGAGACTATTTCTTGCTTTCAGTAGCTGTAGATGTTATTTCAACCCACTGTACTTTTCACTAATAACTGATAAAACGATGCAAAAACACCGAATTAAACTGAAACCACATCTGCACAATGCTCAGGCAAAAGCAGACGACGGTAATCTCCCATTCTATCCCATTGATACCTACCATGCTTTTGAAGTCCAAATATACGTGCAATAAAATTTCAATCCAACAATGACTGGCCTGGATCATTTTGAAGTGCACAGAACAAGTGGCCGATCAGATGTTTTACGATCGACGGGAATAGAACCGTTTTGTGGCAAACGTATTGGTAGTTTAGGAACAATAATATTTCGTAATATATTATTGTCGCCGACTGTATTTAATGGTAGCAAGCGACTGCTAAACTTGGGGTCTTGGATTCACTCTTTGGATGGGGAAAAGTTTTGTTCGGTGTTTACATTAGAATTTTTTCCCTGCCTTGTTGGTGTTAAGGTCGTAAGGGCTACCTACTGTTGAGCATAAGGTTCGATTCCCAGGTTGGGCATTGTTATTGGGTTTTTCCATTTGGAATTTCTCAGTAGCAGCCCGGAGTCTGGATGTTTACCCAGTTAATGGCAATAGGCCGGCTATTACATGGGATATAACTGGGGAAATGTGGGTGTACTATTTGGTGCACCTCTTTGTAACCTTTCGAAGAATACAGGTGTTATATAATGTGTGTGTGAATTTCTCATGACCAGCGCGAAGTCTGGATTTGTGCCCAGTTCATTACAGTAAACAATTGACTCGCCTACATGGAATTTAACAACATATCTGGCAAAATGTGGGATGTACCACCGAAGAAGTTCATATCTATACACCGTAAGGACTATTTCTCTTTGCAGCGATCAGCCGCTATAGCACCGGGGCGGTAACAGATGTGATCATCGTGTTCACGGGATTTTGTTTTCAAACTGCTTAGATATGAAGTTCTTCGATGGTACATCTTTGCTTACCCTTTAGAGGGGAATACAGGCATGATGTCGTGTTATCATTGTTATAATTATGGTCAGTTTTTAGCAAGTAGGAAGTGCGTGACAGAATTTTGGCCATGCAAGCATCCCCAGTAGTTTTTGGATGTCATCTGAAGGATATGTTCTACACCTAAAGTTGTTTTTTAATCCCACATAGTAAGTTGACATTTCAAATCCTTGTTGTTTATTTTTTAAATTTGGAGTTTGACATTTGCACCTGTTTAATTACTGTCTGGGATTAAAATACGAACTTTATGTAGGTATTTACCACATAGTGCTACTTTATCTAGGGTAAATTCGCGTGTGTATGTTTCTTTCTTTGTACGAATTACCAAACTTAATTGGCAATGGGCAGGGCACATTGCTCGCAGAACAGATAGTCGATGGGGCCGAATGGTTCTGGAGTTGCGACCGCGTACCGTAAGACGTAGCGTTGGAAGGCCTCCCTCAAGGTGAACCAATGACCTTGTGATAGCCACAGGAATCCGCTGGATGCGGGAAGTACAGAACTAGTCGAAGTGGCGGGCCTATGTCCAGTAGTGGTCGTCTTTCGGCTGAATGAATGAATGTTCCTTTCAGATGTCCTGACTTTTACGAAGTTTGTTTGAAAGAGCTGATTGCCTTCTCATTTATTAAGAGACTATTTCACAGACCACAAAGATTATATTAAAATCTCGTTTGCATGACAACCACGGTCCGCATCATTAATTTTACGATGTGTTATCATTATGCAGAGCTATGCCAGTTTTCGTATGCATCAGCTGACGAGTTATTATCTGTCTATTAAAATTAATTGTAACCCTGTCCTGAAAATTTATATTTGGGGCTGTAACTGCAATTATCGGGGACTGAAAAGTGTAATTGAATGGACTGTCATTTCAATTTCAATGAATGTGATTTATCAAAAACCTGTGCAATATATCTGTTTTTTTTGTTTCAACTCTTTTTATCTTATCTCTGGATCTAGGTACCAGTCGGATTCGAAAAATTATTTTTGCTTTCAATAGCCCAACTCTTGAGTAAGTTTATAAGTTATATAACATCACGCTCCGACCCTAAGGGGCCGAGCTAACAAAAATAAAGTCACAAAGAACTCTAAGCGAAAACAACGAAGTAATGGGGCGAGCGATAATTTCCCGCAGAAATCGCGGTCCAAAGCTAGTTACCAATAAAATAATATACTCAGATTTATAATTTTGTGACATTTGGTCTCGACATAAAAATAACCTAGTAAATTGGCTAGTTACCGAGTGACTCTCACCAAGGACCACTGAATCATTATCTGCAGGAGGACCTTCACTGTTGTCTCTGTAATATTAATTACTACTTAGCTATTGCCCGCGACTTCGTCTGCGATCCAGGGTGAAAAGAAGCCTATATCCTTCTCCAGGTCATGGTCTACCTATAGGATGCCAAATTGCATCCAAATCCGTTCAGCCGTTTTAGCTTGAAAGTTCAAGAAACAATCAAACAAAGTCACTTTCGCATTAAAATTATCGTTTTATTTGAAAACTACGGAAACCTAGAAAGGTCGATCGCAGCTGTCTGGCAAATTAAACATTTGAGTTAGTGTTTACTTCAAAATCAAGCTTTGACAAAGTACCGATTTGACTTGGCAAAAAATTATACGGCTACAAAAAACTAACACTTATTTAAAGCATCATAAACAGCTGTTATAATATATATCAAACAAGCAAGTATTGCTAAATGTTCTCGCTTATTATAGTTTTGGTGCATCTCGTCTAGTTTTATGGCCGTTGTGACATTTGAAGCTAGTAGAGCATAACCTTGGCCCAATGCAATAGACTAATGATCTTGTAAAGTTACATAAATGAAGCATAATGATAAAATTATTATGCGCTATATAAATTATATGACTAGTTTTTTCTCGCATCTTTACCTACGTGGATGTCTGTTTACCACGAAAAGTATTATATGTGTTAATCCAGGTTATGAACTATCTATGTGCCAAATTTCATTCAAATCCGTTCAGCCGTTTTTGCGTGATTGAGTAACAAACATGAAAACATACAAACATGCACACTTTCACATTTACGGCTCTTATAGATAGGCGCGACGCGACTCCGGTTGAAAAAAATCCGAAGAAGTTTTCATAGAAAACGTTCCACCAGATACGCGTCGCGCCTGTCTGCGGGGCCTTTTATAATATTAGTAAGATGATGTTGATGGAATGCGTGATTAGATTCCGTTCATATTTTGTGATTGATTGATCTGCAAGGCTAAGTTACCTTGGTTAAGTTTGTGGGTTACCGTTCTTTTAAATATCGAATCCCTATCAAGTACTTATGATGGCATTCTTCGTGACTGTTAAATGTGCCTAACACGTCTACCATGACTCGTTGAGGGTAGCTCGAGAGAGATCTTAAAATATCGAAATCCCCTAGTAATTCCGATTACAGAAGAACCTTCATACCCGTAGAACTCCTTCAAGAAAAGTCAACTTACTAATTAAACAAGTTTAAAAAACAAAAATATCTCTGTCTATAAAAACGCTGATCGTAACCCACATACGACCAATGTCAGTCTGTCACCGATTACGCGGTGTTACGCAAAACCGGCGCGTACGCAAGCCCCTCCCCGCATTTCTACTGACCTCGAAGCAGCCGGCACTTTCGCTGGAAACGATCTGCGGTGTACACTGGAAGTGGTCTGTTTTATTGCACTCATGTGTAATATGATGATACTTTACACATGATTCTGCACCTATGTTTACAATGGAGGTTTGTCTCACACATAGGTGCAAGAATTATGTGTGAAGTAGAGGATGTTATTAAATTTATTGCTGTTATTATCTTGCGTACACTTTTTTCGTTTACAAGAAATAGCAGTGTAGTGTAAATTAATTGGTACACGTGTTAGTGTGTTACCAACATGACTGTACACTGTAGTGCAATCATAACAAAAAAAAGGGTAGGATTTATTTGATGTAATAGATGCAGTTGTTTGCTGATAAAAACACAGACACTTGAATTGAAGTCGCTTCCAGCTAGTTTTTCGTTTCGGTGGGCAGGTAACTTGTCTTGCTAAGTTGTTTGACATTCGAAGAAGCTTGAACTGAATCGAACAAGGCACCAGGTGTGTATGATACCTATAAGTACTATTTGAGTAGGCCTGTCTTGCTGTTTTATGGAGAAAAAAAAAACATAAGATACGTATATTTTTGAATGAAGAAATAAATTATATAAAAAATAACTTAAGTTTATAGAAGACTTACTTTCGGTTTCAAAATGATACGAATGTGTCAAAACATGTGGCGTTCGAATTTCAAACTATTTAAATACTAGCGGCGCCGCGCCGTTTCACCCGCATAAGTCTTGATCCCGTGGTAATACTAGTACTAGTATAGTTTCCAATTCATTCACCAGCATCATCAGCAGTCTTGTTCCACCCACGTTTAGGCTTCTTCCCCTTTGTGTCATGTTTCCCTGATCTGTGCGAGTTTCATCCAGGTCTTCCCCGCGATCTTCTGTAGGTCGTCCGTCCACTTGGCCGTTGGTCTACTATCACTCTTTCTACTATCTGTTGGCAACATTTCCGGCTCCACATGCCAACACCACGTCTAGCCAAACATTAATTAAAATTCAGCAATTAACGCCATTTAGCATAAGCATAATTAGCCTATAATGTTCTCTACTAGGACACAGACCTCCTCTCGATGAGAGGGAGTGGGCCGTAATCCACCACGCGGTCCCAGTGCGGGTTGGTAGATGTCACATGTCTTCGAATTTTTGATTCTAGGACATGCCGGTTTCCACACGATGTTTTCCTTCACCGCTTTGAGAGCAGTGGTGATGAAATTATTTACACAAAGTTTCAACTGCTCTCTTCTAGCGCCATTTGGTACTCAAATATTCTTTCTGGCCAGCATAGTACCTAATCAGCGAAATAATGACATACAATGACATTGTCAGTGTTCGACTAAACACATAAATAAAAGCCAATATTTACAAAAGAAGCAAGGTCTTGCAGACTCATCGTTGGTATCGGTACTCGTTATGTCGAAACCGGTTTAGATACCAATACGATAGACGCTATTAGTCATTGCGAAAAATACAATATTTTTCGGAATGGTTGTGTATGTTTGGGTAAGACGAAATAATCGTTTCTTTGAATGGACTGTGTAAAGGATGATATGGCTTGAAAGTGGGTGAATATCGAGATGACAACTACACTCGCGATAATACAAGAAATTCAATTTAACGTCACGGACTTTAATTGATGACCCACTTTCAAATTTTGCTGTATTGTACATTCACGAGATTACACGATTAAACACGAACTCAAACCGCATGCTCGTCAACAAGAAGACAAATTACTAATAATTGGAAATAGTCTTATCCATAGAGGTTGACTAATGAGTTGTCAGTGATAAATCAATACAATGTTGCATACATGTTGTAGGCTTTTATGGAGGTACCCTAAATTTATTTTCTCAGTTTTATTTTACCACTTTGTCGGCGTGATTAATATGAACTGTCTCTGAGCTAAGCCGCGGACAGACAGACAAACAGACGAACATGGCGAAACTATAAGGGTTCCTTGTTTACTACGGAACCCTAAAAACGAGCGAGCTTTGCAGTAGTCGCATACGATGTGCCACATCTGACAATCTCACCTCGGCAATAACCAACAATAAAGGGGCGGGGCCTCGTCAAGGTCGTTTTTGACAGTCAACTCAACATCGCGCGCTCATTGGTCAAATCAAATAGCGCGCGCTTCCCCGGATTCCTGTTACACACTTCCGTTGCTTTTTACGAAAGCACTCCCACAGATTGCAGGAAAGAGAGGGGAAACATTTTACACATCAAAAACACTAGGCAATCTAAGTTTTTACCAAGCATTAAGATTTAAATAAAAATTGAATCGCAATAGCTTAATTAATTCAAAATACCTAAACCTCTCAACTCCAGGTGATGAAATAAAAGCGTTACACTCCTCGCACGCGCATTTCTATGCATATATTATTACGTCAAGAACACAGAAAAAGAAACAGAACTATTATGTATTTATATTTTTTGCATAAACAAGGATTAATGAGCTTGTGTCATTTTGTAGAAGAATTCTGCTGCTACTGATAAGGTCGCGGTTAGATTGCAAGCGGGGTGTGAAAATCGCTGCACCTAAGCGAAAATACGTAGTGGTTTCTATTGTACTTGCTCAACACTATACAGGCTGAATTTTTAGTCACCGTCCAAATGTTGATAAGTATATTAATCTTT
The DNA here is from genome assembly GCA_963853775.1 of Xanthia togata. NCBI lineage: Eukaryota > Metazoa > Arthropoda > Insecta > Lepidoptera > Noctuidae > Xanthia > Xanthia togata. The sequence continues at coordinate 5,240,920 of OY970798.1, read as the reverse complement.
GGCGAAAATCATTGAATACGTGTTTTTTCTTTTAGTATCACTCAATATAAAAAAATTGAGATATCACATCACAAAGTTATTATATAAGCGGATAATTCTTTCGAGAAAATGATTTAATATGAAAATTTTACGTATCGTTTTTTTTTTTTTTCAAAAATGTAGTGTGTGAATCATACCTAATGCCTAGAAAAAATTTGGACAGTGTCTAAAAATTCAGCCTGTATAATTACCTACATTACTATTGTACAAGTACCTAACATAAACTTTCTAATTCTGACTTGGTTAATAAATTCATTCATTTACAAGTTTAGTGAGCGCTAAGGAAGGTTTTTTGAAAATTCACCCCCTAAATGGGTTAAATAAGGATGAAAGCTTTCAACCGCCTGTGTTCTAGTGGTGAGACTACCTATCTCAGACCCAGAGGTCCCGGTTTCACGCCAGTAGCACACGACTGCCGCGAACGAAACGGTAGCAGCGAAACCGCAGTAGTTCAATTGAACTGGCTCGCGTCTTGTTCCGCTACTCCAGTTCCGCTACTCGAATTTCGAATAGCGGAACATGACGCGAGTCAGTTGAATGGAACTACTGCGGTTTCGCTGCTATGGTTTCGCGGCGGAGATGTGTTACCGGCGTCAGTGGGGGCGATATTTTCTGCTCAGTTTGGTTGGAGGTAGGGCTTGTTCTAAGTCCGCCTGGCTAGCTACCACCATCTTTACTAAGTCTGTCGCCATACACGTTGCTTCGGCAGTTAGGAGTAAAATAGCTAATAGCCTCTGTGGTTAACGATTCCGGTTGAAGCTCGCTTCCACCTTCTGCCTGATCATCTCATCGTGTTGAGATGCAGGCCAAGAGCTACCCCGTTGAGGGTAAAAAAATAAAAATGTATATAAGCATTTTTTTTTTGTTGATATCCTATCTGGCCCGTGGCTTGGTAAGTTTAAAATAATATCATACTAATAATATATCACACTATCACACTAAAGTTATAAAGGCGAAAGTTTGTGAGTTTGTATGTTTGTCTCTTCTTCACGCTAAAACTACTGAACGAATTTGGATAAAATTTGGCACACAGATAGTTTATAACCTGGATTAACAGAATACTTTTATCCCGATATTCCCACGGGATCGAAACTTATGCGGGTGAAACGGCGGGGCGCAGCTAGTATAATATCATATCTATGAAACCAATTGCATGGAAAATCGGTAAGTATCTGTATTTAAAAGAAAAGACAAAAAACGGGTTGCACTCCGGGAGTGCCGGCAGAAGTGAAAACTTGAATATTAACGTTGTGCATTTTTGATATTTTATTTTGGAATGGTTAGGGAATAACTTTGCACCGGTCTCTCCCTTCGTCTTACGAATTTTCGATCAGGTCACGTGTCCTGACGCGAGTTTAATTTTTTTTACCCATCACCAAAAAATTGCACAACGCCGCTAAAGATGTTTTCACTTCAAAAAGTCACCTAAAGTCACCAACAGTGTTCTAACCACTCATAGCGATTTTAGGGCTGGTTCAACAAATCAACAATGTAATAAAAACAAAACAATCAAACGTATGATTTAATCTCACGCTCCTCAATAACAAGCGTTTGGGCTCTCAATTGGTAGCCAACGACTACGCCTTAGGCTACTCGCAATATAACATACAGTACGTTTATATCAGACGTATCAATAGTACAGTAGATATGCCTGTAATAATAAACTTCTCATAAGGCCGCGTTCGCATTAAACGTAGTCAGCTGCCATCAGCTGTCTGTAAAGCTACGGTTTCTTAAAACTGCGATGGTAACACATAATGTCCGCAATTTACCGTCGAATGACGTCGTAAGTTTGTGTGTTTTCCTAGAGAGCGTTTTTTGACGGCGCGACGCGACTCGAACAATACAATTTCTAAGAAAACTTCACGGAATAACAATAGCCGGTGTCGTGTCGCGCTGTCGCGTCGCGCTAGTCTGCACGAAGCTTTATTTGGCAGCCACCGGTCGTCTAGAAAACCGTATTTTTAAGCGAGCGTTACGTTTTGTGTGTACAGGGCCTACGTATTAACAAGTAGCGATAGTCAAGTGGACAGCCATCAAAACTCGTTTCACTTTTGTTTTTCCTTCAAGCGATGGGTCTGCAAGCCAGTAAGCAAGTAGCTGTCTAGCCTAGTTGCTACTTATTCAATTGGAACCACTAGAAACCCTTTAGGCTACAAATTATTTGCTGTAAAGGTAAGTAATGTCTTCTTAAACTAGAATATGAAACTAGAATAATTACGGTAACAGGAATATCTAGTAACATAGTCTAATAACCGATAGCGTTACTATTGAAGTGGTATTTTTCATAGAAATTGTAACAACATTGTGTAACTTGACAAGTATCGAAATCAAAGTTATGTAAGGTCTTGCCTTCAAAAAATGAGACGTTTTAACGTTCAAGCCCCGCGGTTCGAAATTGATTATTTTTTAAGTAAATTGACTACCACCCTAAATTTTCCGTATAATTATTCTAATCACAACTGTCATCCTTTGACAGTTGTATGAAATAGCTATAACACTGCAAATTGACGTAGTGTGTCAATGTTTGTACATGCATTTTTACTGATACTTCATTATCAAGGAATGTATGTGACAACTAGCTACTATAGTTTGACCGAAACCGCTGTACCGCGCCTGAGATATGTGCACGGCGAAGACGGGGGCAGTGCGGGCCGCTCATTCGTCAACGCTCGCGATGTCCCGCCACTCGTTCGTCAACGCTCACGGCCTTCCGCCGCTCCTTCGTCAACGCTGCCCCCCGCCTCACCGCGCATTCCTAAGGCGTGGTCCAACGGTCTTCGTCAAACTATAAGAAAAACATTTTAATAATTAGCAGAACACTAAGAGCCCTCTCTTAAAATAGGTAGTAAATTAAAAAGTGTATAATTGATAATAATGTGTTAGTGCATTCTTAGAATTCAGTGTTTTGTTGACACACATTTTAAGCTCTTGAAAATAACTAGTTCAGCTAAAGTACTGCCGTAATCTGATCTAGATTGCCAACAGGCAACTATCCCTAATATCTTTGTTATGTGGAGTGCTTTGTCACAGAAAATGTGTCAGTCGAGGCGTCAGAACATTTTTATTGTTCGTACCGCTAAAGAAGTGTACGCACGAACGAACAAGAACATGGTGAACACCAACATCGAACACTTTGTTCGCATGTGCGTAACGCTAACGAATATCAAACCCTGTGTCGTCAGAAACTATCGTGGCGATCCAATTTCGAATCCATGGCTACTAAAGAGAGCGGGGCTACTAAGAAGAACAAGAGGAATCAATGCAAATAATCCAAATCACTCAAAAACAACGAAAAATACATACGATCTACATAAAATAACGTGCAAAACACATTAAGGACCACAGCTAACTCGGAGTTAACAGCTAACTCAGGGATAATCCAATAATTATGTTTGAATTAACCCAGAGTTAACTGTTAACTCCGAGTTATTTCGCTAATCCATGAACGCGTAAGTGGGTCTAATTTAGTTACAATAACTTAAACGCACTCGTGACGATCTGAATAACACGTCTGGACATCGCAATAAATATAATATTATGACCACCTAGGTACTACCCCAAACGTGTAATATAGATGTACCTTGGAATCGAAACGAAGAAGAATTACTTGTTCAATCCAAAAATGAAACTCGATTTCCCCGCTCCCCGCTCCTAACATGCACCAAACTGCTGTATTACAACATTTAACGATCAAGTTTTGCACCACCAAACGTCTATTGACTACATTGCATTGCACGATGCACCTCGCATGCATTATCTTCGGTCAATGGTCAAGTGTTTCGATCGGTACAACAGCTGGTTTTTATAAATATATAGACGTTGAATATCTTGTTTTTTTTAATAAGAACGTAGTTTGACTAGTTTGGGTAGGGAGAATCTGGTGTTGTAACGAAAAATGGAGACGTAATTTTCTTTCTAGATGCGTTCTTGTAGTTTGAAAAGAAACATATGTAACGGTACTGCTGCTTCGGACAGGCTCTGCAACCGATGAAAACGTTGTAGGTTTTGAGGAGTTGAAGAGTTGTAGTGGTAGTTTTCTGTTCTGTGGAGTTTCTTGCCCATTCTTCTCCATATGAAACTGCCTTTTGTAAGAAGCAACTAGAATCAATTCTATTTTCTTGTGAATTTTGACGTTTAAAAGTGCCTTTTATGTGCCTGTTTGAAATAAATTATTTGACTTTGACTTTAACTTGGTGACTTGTGACCTTTTGGAAGGGGCGACTAGTATCTTTTTTTTTTTGACTTTCATAAGGTGCCTTATAAGGGCCTATTTGAAATAAATGATTTGACTTTCACTTTGACTTTGTGGATGACGGAAAGTTTTGTTGATTGTAATCGCACTGATCGATTCACATTTCCCAACTACTAGACGAATGTAAATGAACCAATGAAGTAGTGAACGGAAATCTTTACATACAGTTCCAGCCTGTTTGTTACATAATACGGAGATTCTATTGAAATCTGTCAAACTACCTGTAGAGCCCATTTCAAAACAGCCTATAAACTTAACCAACCGAATCCAAAGTTTTCAAAACAAGCTGGTATTACATGAAGCAAATAAAAACAAAAGATTTGCTGAAACCAACTCGCAAAACATCCGCCGGTTCGCTCGTAAAACTCGGAATGAATCCGGCCCGGATCGCCGGTTCCCCGGATAGCATTAGCCGTGACTGAGTAATCACCGTCCGGGTCATATGACACACCTGACGTATTCAAATTTACCTCATAATGTATTGAAATTGGGACAAACATGAGAGCTTAAAATGGTGGGCAAAACATGTGTTGCTTTTGTTTACTGCTTATAGCGGAGAAGCTGATGAAGTGGTATTGAAAATGTATGATGAAAATGTTTTATGAAACTAGAAGTCTTTTTTTTGTACCTATCTGTATAAACTTATAGTAGGTACTTTCTACAATTATTTTTTTGCGTTCATCACTTGTATGTCGTCTAGAAGGCGCCATATTAATTTGTCAAACTAAGATAAGTAGTTGAGAAGTCATGAGAGAACATAATGAACATACATTCCGGGCAAAATCATAACCCTCCTTTTTACTTCACCGTAGTCGGGTAAAAATAGATAAATTAACTGCAAAGTTTATATAGTTGTGATTTCTGTACAATAATAGCTATCTTCCAGTAGTATATCTACGCTGGTACGAGTTATATCACAAGTAGCTTACCTAGCAATATCTAAGTACTAAAAAAACTCTGAAACTAATTTAAAAAATATGTTCGGTTAAGGCATATCATAATGTTCAGATTAGCCCGTTCGTTGTTAAATGATTAATAGCGTACATAATCCATTTTCTTCAATTATTTTAACTTGTACGGATTGATTAATTTTTGATAGGAACATTGATATTTTTAAATTAATCTTACTTTCAAAAAAACACCAAATGCACCTGAAGGGAAATGAGCTGATTACGATCGTGATTTATTTCAATGTCATTTTCAAATTGAATTGAAAAGCTGAATGGCTGATCCTTGCGTCATGTTCGTGAACGGGCGCCGTCAGTTGATCTCTTAGCTGCCATGGCTTATTTTAATTTATTTTAATTTTTGACTGGTTCTTTGTTTTTATATTTTTATTACGGACGCTTTTAACGTGCACGTCTTTCTTCATTGTTCTCACATGTATAATTTCAACATGAATGATGTAACCAATATTTTGTAACAAAACATTTGTTACAAAATATTGGTTTAAAAGAGTGTCTGAGTAGTTTCTTGCTCGTTCTTCTCCATAGAAACCTACTACGCTTTAAAATGGGAAACTACCTTCATATTTCTGACTGACCGACTCCTTGACAATTCAAAAGTGCCTGTAATTTTTTTTATTGAAATAAATGCTTTATGTTTGAGTTTGAAAGGTGTCTCCTGAACTAAAAGATTCACAGTCTGCCTGATTAGCATACCTAATAATATTAAGACTGGCTTTATTTTAGATTTTAGGCGTGTAAATAGGCAGGTAATCATTATTAATAGAAATATTTAAAATGAGCTGACATTTTCATAGAAATCAACATTATTCTTCGTTCAAACGTCAATAATATTATCTTTAATTTATATATAACGTTAAGTCGCTATTAAACAACTTCTACTCAACCAGCGGACTCTTTAAATCATGTAAATTAACAAAAAAATAACAAATCTTGTTTTATTCTTCTGCGCAGTGCATATTGATATTAAATACATTTAAGTAGAATACAATCTCTAGAAATCTATATTTGAAATACGACCCAAGGTCGTAAAGGTACGTTCACACTAGCGCAAAGTTCAAATCTCTGCGTGCGGTAAACGAATGCGGAAATTTGTCGATTATATAAGAATAAACAATGAAAACAGGGTTCATTTATCAAAAGTACCTATCTATAACTGCCATTGATATCTCATATCTGCGAAGGTATTATTGCAGATAATTTATATGGTAATAAAAGTAATGACACTTCAAATGTTTATTTCTTGGTGATTCTCAGGTACTTGCCTACTTGGTAAGTACTTATCGTTTATAACCGTGACGTAAGTTAAGGATAGGAGTGTGTATGAGTAATTTGTGCAGTAAGTCATACTTTGAGCACGATCACGTTTCACTTTACTTACCATTTTAGGAACATTAATAGCGATATTAAAAATTTTATTTTAAATTTCGAGCTTGTGTGGGAAAGATATTCGTAATTTGATTGACTGTTTTGATTGTGTGAACTTTTTCTTAAATGATGAAGATAAAGCAATTTATTTTCCTCATTTAAAAACTTTAATGATACTTTTAAAGTTTTGTTATCAAGTCTTCTAATTAATGTCAGTACAGACAGTGACTAGAACCTTCCACATACCATACTCTATATAAACAGCATAATATAGTAATTACGAAATAATAATACATTTGAGTCGAGTAGATATTATAGTTTTGTATGGATAACTGATTATTTTTTTCGCGATTACGTTGCTGGTCCCGTTGCAAGTTGTTCAAATGAATGGTCTGTGTACTACACCATACATTTTGACCACAACTATCTGATACACGCTGTATTTATCGCAAAAGACACTGAAACATAAACCAAAAATATCACCAAGTCCATGTTTCTGCATATAACAGATTATGTTCCAACCTTGAACCCATGTTTGTAGGTGAGCGATGAATAATTCAGAGTGCTCGCGTTTCGCGTGGAACCGAGCGGAATTTTACAAAAATGCGGAATAATGGACCGGTGTAAACAGAGCTTTATAATTGCAGTTTTTTTTAAAAATATTGTTTGATAATTAAATAGGGTTGTACTATGTAGTAATGCAATGGTAATTTGATGTAACAGTAATAATTCACGGTTTGCATAAATCTTCAATTTTAATTCAATCAAATTTTTTATTGGCAATATCTTTTATTTTTGTGCCTTTCAACTATATTGGCTGAAACGTGTCCTACTCGTACTATCTTAAAGGTGACTTTAATTTGATGTAACAGTAATAATTCACGGTTTGCATAAGTCTTCAATTTTAATTCAATCAAAATAATTCTTGGCAATATCTTTTATTTTTGTGCCTTTCAACTATATTGGTTGAAACGTGTCCTACTACTTATCTTAAATGTGACTTTTATTTTCTGGTGTTGTTTTCAAACTGGTTCACAAATTAAAGATTGCGGAACTCTTTCACACAGCCACACACAGCAACAGCTGCAATAGTCGATCCGAAGGTTAAGCTACGATGGCCGCGGTCGGTTCATGAATGGGTGACCATCAATTAGATACATATCGAGACTCATCCGTGCCTCGGAAAATTCTTAGATCTTTGACAGTCGTTATACGGGTAGTCAGAAGTCCAAAAGTCTGACAACCAGTCTTACCAAGGCGTATCGTGTTACCCAGTAGTAGTTACTGGGCTATGGAGGTCAGATAGGCAGTCGCTCCATGTAAAATACTGGTATTCAGCTGCATCCATTAGACTGGAAGCCGATCGCTAGAAAGATTAATTGATTTTAGGACTATCCATGCTGACATAATATATTTATTTATTTATTTATTTATTTAATTAAGGTTCACCAACAGTTGTTACAGATAATAAACAGATAGGAACATACAAGTAATTGTGTCTTAAATCTAACTGCACAACCAATTACAGGCAAACACCACATGCAAAATGCTCTTTGTAATTATAAATTTAATTTTAAAGACTTAATGTACTTAAATTCAAGATAATTATATTAAATACTAGTACTAATTTTGTCTGACAAACGTCGATATTATTATATACAAAACACAATTAGGTATTTGCATTTCAATTGGCACAATAGTGAAGTCTGTGTCTACCAACTTTGCTCAAATATTTATTAACCTTGTAAATATTTGGTCTAAGCATCGAATTCAACGTGTAGACAGATATAAGAGACCAGTAAATACGGGGAAATCTATGCCTGAATCGAAGCTGTATTTTTAATCATTGTCGAAAATGAAGTAGCTATGCTTTGCTTATGTTATTGTTTAATAACGTCATCATCATCATTAATAGCCGAAAGACGTCCACTGCTGGACAAAGGCCTTCCCCAAGCACCGCCACTTCGACCAGTTCTGTGCTTCTCGCATTCAGCGGATTCCACTTTGTCGGCGGTCGCCTCTCCAGTACCTTTCCGCTCCTACCTATGGTTTACCCATTTTAACTAAGCGTTAAGTGTATTGTAGCCTTACAAAAACGTCTTAAAGTCTAGTATTGTTTGACTAGTCGGCCATTAAATAGGTACTTAAAAAAAAAAAATTACGTACCAAAAACTTTATAAAACCAAACAATACTAACAGTGTCAATCAACATCGCCTAGAACATGGCCTGGTATATTGAGTACTACATGAGCACTTATCTTCGTAGTTACGTGGGGCCTTGACAAACCTGTATATCATTCGATGTGTGCAAAACTGCAGTCTCTAGAATAAAGAATAATGTCTTCTATCGATGGCTGGTTTTCTAAGTATTGGTCTGGCTGTTGTCTATGTTTTTGGTTTTCCTTATGGATATTAAATAGGTAATTGTTATAGATAGGTACTCTGTTCATTTCACTATGATTGATTTTGACAACACACATACATACAAAATATAATTTTACGCTATTTTAATAAGCCTACAACGTGGAAACGAGAACCACTATGATTCGTTCTTAGCCAATAATATCATAATAATATAATTCTTAGCGCCTGATCTAAATATGTCACTAACCGACTGTTCACGTATAAAACGTACATAGGTACTGTGATAAAAGACCCGCGCTGCTTTTTATATGAACCAACTCTTACCCCGTAGCCACGAGCTATACGCTCAAGCGACGCGCGTCTTGTGAAAGCGATAGCTGAGAAAACAAATGAGAGAAGAAAGAATTTGTATAGACAATTCCACAAGTCACCACAACGCGACTTGCGAAGCGCAGAGAACAGGAGACGCGCGCGCGTGGCTCTTGGCGCAAGTCGCTCGAGGCTGAACGGAGCCTTAGCGCCATCGGCCATTGCACTTGCGTTTGACCTAGTGTTGTCCATCGTAATAGTATGTGCAACATAGACGCTGCGCCCGCGCCGCGTACGCTGAGGTATTCATTGTAACTATTAGGAAATCAAAAGCAAATACAATGTAAACGCTAAGATTTTTATTTAACTACTAGCTGACCCGGCAAACGTTGTTTTGCAACTTTTTTTTTTTTTTTGACAACCTTTATCACTAAGGGGTATGAAAAATAGATGTTAGCCGATTCTCAGACCTACTCAATATGCTCACAAAATTTCATGAGAATCGGTCAAGCCGTTTCGGAGGAGTACGGGAACGAACATTGTGCCACGAGAATTTTATATATAAGATAGTCTGTTGTATCTACGTCCGTAGGTCCGTCCGTAGGTGTGTCCGTGGCATCACAGTGGGCACTATCAGAATACTAGCGCGGTGGTATTTCATTATTATTTTTTAAATATCGCCGTATTTTGCTGAGATATGTGCCTTTTTGGCCTCGTACAGGTCGTTTTTATTTTGTTAGTTTTGTTTTATGCTCCTTTTTTATTTTATTTTATATAATTTTGTTTTCTTTTTTTTATTATTATTACTGTTTGTATTTCCTGTGCGTGTCCCAAATAAAATATGTTTATTTATTTATTTCTTTCTTTGTAGTAGTTGGAAGTGATAAAAGCAATAAAACTATATTGAATATACCCTGGCCTGGAATCCTGCTGACCTTTAATCGTTAAAGTACTGGCAGATGCAGTTATTAAGGTTAATGATGATTTCTCGCCTATCATAGTATCGTTAGATATATTTCAAGACCAATTAAATCTAAATAAAGCTAGAATCTTGCATTAGTGTTCAAGATTTCTAAATAACGATATCGACCTTGGTACTACAAGTATCGCAAGAGTAGCGGTAGTCACGACTTCTAACCGTCTTCATTTAATCACTAGTAGGTTTATTTCTTCATCATTAATCATTAGGTACATACTCGTACCATGAGGAAAACCTTTATTATTTCCTAGAAAAAAATCCATGCCCAGCTTTTTCCGGCGAGTCGTAATTACTCTTTGTACAAACCGCTATATTATAAGTTAACCGCTATATTGTAAGATAGTTAAGTTAAGTTCAGGCATAATTATGCCTGAGGTACTCTGTTTCACGAGGGATGCCTCTTTAGATTTTTACATAACATCACGCCGTGTTTCCCCGAAGGGTTGGGCAGAGGTGTACCTGTAGTAGGTACACCCACATTTCGCCAGTTGCGTTTAAGTCCCATGTATTATGGGGCAAGCCTATTGCCATCAACCGGGCACAAATCCAGATTCCGGGCTACTACTGAGAAATCCCAGATAGAAAAACTCAATAACACTTTGCCCGACCCGGGAATCGAACCCAAGACCGACCTCATGCTCAGCAGTAGCGCTTGCGACCACTGGACTAAAAAGGGTGTTATTCCAAAAAAAAAACAATTTGCCTAGCCTTTTCCAAACTATGTCGTTAATTTTCGTTCCTGAAACTGTCCCTAAAGCAGATTATATTTATCTTTTTAACTAAAAATGTCCCAATGCTGAGCAAAGACCTCCCTTTGTCTTTCCCACACAAGTCTGTCTTCTGCCAGAGCGGATCCTTTCGGTTGGAGTCAAGTTCGGCCCTCCATCTTCGTCTTTGTCCGTCGCAATGTCGTCTAGCATTTAAAGCAACCCAATCAGTGGTTCTTTTAGCCCACAGCTCATCTGAAGTGCGGCAGGTAATATTATTTTGCGTTTAGCTTGTTAACGTTCTTATAATAAGTTTCTTCAAATGACAGCTGGTTTTTCGAAGTGTAAGAAATTCAATTAAAACTAATACTATTAAAGTTTTGATATCCTCTATATAAATCAATTAACAGGCACCGGAGCATATAATTTTAATAGGTGGTACGTTAGTTTATGAGACCCCGGGTTAATCATTATAGCCATTATTAAGGCACCCAAGGTATTAAAACCTATTATCTACTGCTACTACTAGAAGGACATCAATCCGTCTGGCCTTTCCCCAACTATGTTGGGGTTGGCTTCCAGTCTAAGCGGATGCAGCTGAATACCAATATTTTACACGGAGCGACTGCTTATCTGACCTCGACCAGTAACTGGGTAATACGATACCCTGTTATGACTGGTTGTCAGACTTTCGGGCTTCTGATGACCCGTAACGACTGTCCACGAATGATAGCCGGGACCACTCACCGATCTCATAAATATACCGAATTGCATCAGTGACGGGGTCTCTGTTAGCTCCGCTGTCCTACCACTGAATGGTAGAATGAAGGGTTGCGGGAAAGTCCGAAAGGGATACCGTGGCCCCTGGCAACGTACAGGCAACTGAAGGAACACGGGTGGGTTTTAGTCAGTAAGAGTGACACGCCCTCCCGCTCCGCCAACAGCGGGAGAAGTTAATTGATAATTTCCCACAAAAATAAAATGGTTACTTTTTTAACTCACTTCAAAAGAAAGAGGTTCTGTATGCGTCCCGTATGTCTGTATTGCCGCAATTTTATTTACAATAGCAAAAGCTATTCTTCGCGACGCACTTATAAGAAGCAAATCACTTCAAAATCCCCCTTTCAAAAGCACCTGTCTCAGTTAATTTACGAGTGTCCTCGGTACTATAAAATTAACAATGTATAAAACCAGATACTTATCGATCCAAGTCTAGGTCACTAAGGACACTGAAAGACAAATAACTAGACCTATTTAGTTAATTCACACGCTACTGGTTGGCTGAAGGTAACTAATTGGTCGCTTTGTTAACTTAATGGCCTAGTAGCCAGTTATTATTGTAGAAAAACTTTGTTATTAGAAGACAACAATACGTATTACTGTGCTTATTATCAAGAACTGGTTGTTTTTGATTGGTGGTTGGAGTTTTACCAAGGAGTATCGTATTACCTTGTATTAAATGGGTTGTGGAGGTCAAATCAACCGATTCCAAATATTTTATTTCACATAAACCTACAAGGGCACTTATGAAACGTCAGAAGCTAGGTGCACGGTTCCAATTGGTCGTTTCCTATGGAGAAGAGCCGGCAAACTCCACGGTTACTCTTTTGAAAATAATTGGCTTTTACAATATTTTCAAATGTTTGGAAAATCCAAAAAAAAACAAATCCCGTCGTCAATCAAGTGTGAAACATTGCTTGCAAAAAAATATAATAATTGAGTCAAAGTTTTTTTTATAGAATCGTTTCAGCCATACTTTTCTCAGTAGTTTAATTATAATTATTAATAAAAACTAACAAATATAATATTTATATCTTTATATTTCCAAGTTCAACCCTCTTCCGTTGCCAACAACCAACAAAGCAAACCGAAATAATCTATGACAGTAGGTACGTAAAGATTGCGAGGTGAGAAATGTTACCCATATTGATGGAAAAAAAAAAAAAATGTGCGTTATGATGCGTGCTTTACTATACTTTTCTTGTTGTTGTAACTTTGTAAGTATAGAAGTCTAATCTACTACAAAAACTTAGAAGAATAAAATAGTTTATAGTCATTTCCATTTGCCACCTCTAAAGAAGCCAATTTTCATAAAAGATAGTAAAGCAGTAGCAAGATACAGGTCGACATAAACGAGTCTGACGTGGTGACAAATAAAATTAAATATTTTTCTTAATACAGACCTACGAGTATAATCATGGAACTACTTTGCCGACAAATGCTAGTAGGTTTTGATTTGAGTCACCCTCAAGCGTTTTTGGTTGCACATTTATTTTAACAATTTAGTTCCCATTCGAAGGAGGAGGAGGAGCTCGTGGCTAAGTAATAACTGCCGCACGAGTCGATCCATCAGGTTAAGCTATGCTTACCGGGGTTGGTCTGTGGATGGGTGACCATCTTTACATAGCGAGACTCGTCCGTGCCTCGGAAAGCACGTTAAGCCGTTGGTCCCGGCTGTCATTCGTGGATTTTTGACAGTCGTTACGGGTCGTCAGAAGCCCGAAAATCTGACAAACAGTCTTACCAAGGGGTATCGTATTACCCAGTTACTGGGTTGTGGAGGTCAGATAGGCAGTCGCTCCGTATAAAATGCTGCATCCGGTTAGACTGGAAGCCGACCCCAATATAGTTGGGAAAAGGCTAGGCAGATTGATTTCCCATTCGAAGTGACCTAAGTATGGCAGTGGCGCCCTCATTTTTACCAAACTCTCTTTAACTGTACATTAAATTGAAAAAAAAAACTACGCTTGCGACTATTCCTGTGGAGGCAACAAATAATTTATAATCCAGTACATTAACATTAAAACAACAAGAATACGTTTACAAGAATTCCCGTCGAAACCGCAGCAAATATTCCCACATCGCGGAAATAATCGTTAAGCCAATTTACACGGACGAGACAACCCAATTACGATTAGTAATCATAGGTTTAATCAATTATATACAGGTTGATTTTTAAATTGAGTACGCCGTCCCTTTTAACCGCTATCCCAAATGGTGGTGGTCGATTTTGCGGTCAGCTATGGTCTACACACGGCTACACATCAAACTATACAGTAACAGTATAAGCTGACCTCGCATTGTACGGAAATCCAATACCTACAATGGAGTTCGGCATAAACTGGAAATGCATAGTTTGATGTGTAGCCAGTGTGTACGTTTAACTTAAAGTACATAAACTTCAAAATTTACTACACTTGACTTACTAGACTTGTTTAAAATCGTACAATAATTAATTGGGGAAAAATACAGGGTTCCTAAAGAATTTTTAGAAGAAACACAAATAAAAACAAGAATCAAAAGTTTTTTTTTTATCAAACAAAGTAAAAATAGAAAAAATATAATGTTTATTTGCGGTAAAACATAACGCAAAGTAAAACACTAACACCAAAAAAAAGATCTAATGATGTCACTCACTAGTAAGAATTATTTTTACAATTTAATATTAATGATTTTTTTGCATGCTGTAAGTAAGCATAACATGTAGAATCATTAAAATTTGTATGTACCATATTTTATTCTATTCTATTCTGTTCTCCAGAAATACTAGATATATCCTTCTACAAAGATCCTCCCTATAATTCCAACATTGTAAGTAAACCGAACACTATTCCGCGGGTCATTTAATACCGCATCGTTGGTAATATCGCCTGCACAACCACATCGTATTTATCGCAACTAGTTTTTAATTGATTCGATGAAGACCCTGTTTTATTGTGGAATTCTTTGATAGGTATAGGAATATAGGATTCCGATAGTGAATGTGTCTGGGAAAGTAAGAGTTTTTAAAAGGGAATATGTCTGGATCGGTGTAAAGTTGTATATTTTCTGGTAGCTATGCTTAGAGATTTGGGTATAAAAAAAACTATATTTAAATAAACGAATTTGAATAAAGAACGGAAGCTCAAAAAGAACGGTCAAATAAACATCATCTGAAGTTTTCTTTATATTAGGCGCATGTTATTTTTTTCTTTCCACCAGCTCCTGTCCGCTAATTTGACCGCGAGAAATTTCTTGTTTTAACATAAAATATATCCTATGACACTCGGCAATATTGTAGCTTCCCATTAGTGAAATAATTTTAGGAATCCGATCGGTAGTTCGGAGATTACTCCCTACATGCAAACTCACAAGTTTTACCTCTTTATAATATTATTAGTATAGATTGGATGTCATAATGTTCACATTAAATCAGCATCTCGGATTAAAAATCGTAAAATCTAAACTGCGGGCTGAGAGTGATTTATCATTGTGCACACACACTTTAAGAAACCGACAAAATATAATACCTAACTTTCACTAGTTTTCTCACGGTGCCACACAAAAATACAACATCCTCTATACAAATTATAGTTAAGACTTACCATAATTAATTCCCTGACACATAGTATTATAACTTTAACACGAATTTAAAGCAACCGCCAAGTTCGGACGACAGCAAAAATGTTGATCTTTCATTGTTGAATAAATCTTATGATAGCCAATAATTTGCTGTCGGCCCCTGCCTAGGGAACTAAAGGAAAGTGTCCATTGGAGTCATAAAACTTTTTTCCTAATAAGGACGAGACTGCACTATCGGTGTCAACTTGGTTGATTGGTTTTTGTTTTGCTTCTTGTTGAAATGTCAGACGATGTGTGTTTTTCTGTGTGCTATCATGCGAGTGACACATATTTTAAATTATTGAAACAACTTTGTTTTTTTTTTTTTTTACTACATTGATGTTTTTTACATGAAGGGTTTAATGGGACAAAATATTATATTAAAAAAAAAAATAACAATTTACCTATAAAAACATTTTTTGTTGTTGTTTATATTCGACTTCTCGAAAATCTTACCGATTATCGTTGATTCGATAAAGTCGAGATCTCTTTATTTGAAATCGGGAACACTTAAAACTTTTTTACAAAAACCGC
This sequence comes from Xanthia togata, assembly GCA_963853775.1. NCBI lineage: Eukaryota > Metazoa > Arthropoda > Insecta > Lepidoptera > Noctuidae > Xanthia > Xanthia togata. The sequence goes on along the minus strand of OY970798.1, from coordinate 5,225,020 downwards.
GGCGTTTATTCGCCATTCGATCCTACCTTTACTTGCATTTATCGCCACACCATGTATGGTTATGTCTGCTAGTCTCATCTATCAATGGTTTTTTCTTGCCTTTCAGGTAAGTCCAGATCAACCCGATCAACAGGCTGGGACGTGTTTATGCGAGAGAGGACCTGCAGCTGTTTCCTCGCGTTTATGCTAATATTGTACGTTTAATATTTTATGTTCATTAATTCTGTTTTGCCGAAGGTTCATTTTTTAATAAGTTGGCTGTTTGATGTGTGGGTGCTGGGTACCTGAGTAGTTGCATTAATAAATGTGGCGGCGTAATTGAACGGGTAAATAAAATGTTAATCAGTTATTTTTTCATGGAAACTCGTTTACGTTACGGCTTCGGTCTAGTCATGAAAGATTTACTAGATTAAGTTTATAAATTGGGATGATTAAATCGTGTAGTTTTATGAAAAACTTTTTTCCAATATTTTTGCAGATAGATAAAAGATATTTTCAGCCGAAGCCGTTATGTTTAAGTACATGGAATTATTACCTAGGTATTTAGATAACGTTTGATATATTCATTTGAACTATTCAATACAACTTAAAAACGAACCAAGTAATTACAGATCGATGTCAGAAATAAACTACCATACACTGCTGAGACCTCTATTAATATGTATTCAGTGGCAAAAGTGCAAAAAAACCTTTTAAATTTATGGCAAATACATATTTATTCATTCTCCTTAAAAGGTTTGCAGTAAATGATTATCAAACAGGTTTTGTGCGTCTCACTTTCAATTTAAAGTTGGCCGTGTGTAACCCAATCTTTATAGTAATGAACTATTATTACCATAGTTCCTTTCACTGAGTAAGTAATTTGAAGAAGGTTACATCCATAAAATAGCTATTCACAAAAGTGAAGCTTTCCCTAAACCAACCGGCATTCAATATTGTAGCGGTTACACTGCCACATACGAACTACGCATCAAAGACATGACGTCACACAAATCCTGCATCGCGCAATTAGAGTTTACCACGCGAACGACTTATATAAGACTATCCGACATCAACAGTTGGGCAGTCGGCCCGCCAGACACAACACCCGTCTGGTCGGAGGATCCTCCCTTTTCTATGGTGGATGAGTGAACTTTACACCCTGTTCCTCATGCCCCTAAAATATAATACACTAGCTTAGTACGACAAGATGCTATAACACACACGCACACACACACGCAACTTATATATAAATTTGTAATCTCCCCTTAATATACTTTACTTTGATACCCTACTCGGTAGGTTTGCTTATTTTTAATTATTAACGTATTACTATTGCGCCAAAAATCGTTTTTTTTTATTTCAAACACCTATTTAAGGACACTTGGGTTTTTAAGACGAATATAACGATACCATAATTGTCGTAATTCATCCAGCCGTTTGAAAGATACGAGGTACCAAATAAATAAATTTACTAACAAACACAAGATACGCGCAAAAAACATAACCCTTCCTTGAGAGTCGGTTACAAATGAAATTTTAATATGATATTAAGTTTGTGTGATGTGAAACTTCTGTACCTCTGTACTTTATGCCCAGTAGTTACTTAGAACGATAGTAATCTTCACACTCGCAACAAAACAATACGGCTTACTGTTATATTTTTATAAACTCAACACTTTTTTACGACTATTTATAATTCTAGTAAAAGCGATAATTTTACCGTAAAATCGACTAAAATGTTATAAAAAATTACAACAATCTTGTCACAATAATTTTATTGTAACTTTGAAAATTGTATTATCAGTATGATATTACAATTTTCATTTTCTGAAATTCTGCCCTTACGTATAGAATTAGCTTATTTTTGAGGTAGTTAAATTTGAAAATAAAACTGCTTGTGCTAATAGAGTCAGTTACTTAGCATAATGTTAGCAGCAGATGCAACTAACACTAGTTTGCTTGCTGCGACGCCAAAGAAAGCAAAGTTATTCCCAAAAACACAGCTAGTTAGATGAGTATTTTGTTTCCAGTGGGTTTTCTAGGCGGGAAATCGTTTAAAATAACATTTAGCCTGAATTCCCTTAAGGAGTTAGCAGAGAACAACTTTATTTCACTTGTAAAAGCACTTCATCATAATCTTTGACAGCCACTTGCCAACCACTGCTAAGTACAGTTCTCTTTCCTTTTGAGCCATGCTTTTCTGGTCTGCGCGAGTCGCATCCAAGTTTTACTTGCTATCCTTGATCCATCCACCCTCCTGACTGTTGGTCTATCAACAGTTCTTCTACCATCTCTCGGCAGCCATTCAGTCAGAAATTTGGTTCTACTGCGATCACGTTTATTCACTGCACTTCATCATCATCTTTGACAGCCTCTTTTCTAACCACTGTTAAGTACAGGTCTCCTTCTTTTTGTGCCATACTACCCTAGTCTGTGCGGCTCTCATCTAGATCTTACCCGCTATCCTTGTTAGGTCCATCCACCCTTCTGACTGTTGGTCCACCAACACTTCTTCCACCATCTTTCGATAGCCATTCAGTCAGGTCTTTGCACCTACTACATCACGTTTATTCACTCTGTGCAAAATAAATCGTAACACCGAAGCTTGAAATCAAAAGCCAGCTTACCGCTTCATCTTCAAGAATCCTCAGAATTTTCTCCCATGTAATTACCTGCCCTTTAAATAGCATTTAAAATATAACGTTCTCACATAGTAGAGTTTATATTACATGCGTTAGAACCGGTTCCAAATTGATTTATCACAGTTAACTGTTCCCGAGGCTTAATTTAATGTTCCTAGCTACTTGTTGCAAATACTCGATGCAAGTGCTCGAATCGCATTAACTGATGCGTAGGGCTGCGAGAAACTATACTTTAATACTGTATTTTAAATTAATAAATGATTTGAAAAAGGTAAAACTGCGGATATCATTCAGTAAAGAGTAATCTATATATTATGTGTGATTAAGAAAGGGTTGTAAAAGTATTTTTGCGAGTAAATCTATCTATATTCTATTTTACCATAGCTGGCTAAAAAAAAAACTCTTGAATCCCAATCCTATATTAAATGAGCAATATTTGTGTATATAATTATATGTATGTACTTAATTACGTTCTCGAAAACGGTTCTACCGATTTCGATGAAAGTTGCAATATGCGTATTGAGGGCGAAAAATCGATCTAGCTATAAGGTCTCATCTGGGAAAAATATTTTTCTCAGAATTTTCACCCGAGCAGAGTTCGGTCGCTCAAAGTTCAGAACACGATGGCTACCTTAGAATCATTTCATGGCAACATGGTATTAGTAAGTACCTACTATCATGGCAGCATGGAATTAGTATGTACTGTACATGGAATTACTATGAACTATCCTATACTATTAAATAGCACCCTCTATTTTCATCCGAGCAGAGCTCAGTCGATCAGGTACTATGGTAATATACTAACAAGAGCCTTTATATTCCCACTATTAGAAGTAGGACAAAATAGCTAAAAAAAAAATCCAATACCAGTCCAATACTACTTAGATTACTCTAGCATTGATTTTGATTTCCATCCTTGTCCGTCTTTCTTACTTAGAGTGATATTGTACGTTTAAACGCGAAGCAGACAAGGAAGTTGATTTACGTAAAATCGTAAAATTAATTGTCTGTTAATTTCTGCTTGCGACGTAAATTGACAGCCGCTTCGTCCTTCAACTTGATAAAAATGTCGTCCCTTTTTTTATAGAGAACTAAACCAAAGAGGACTAAAGTTTAAGAAATTGCCGATTAATTTTACGTAAGGGAACTTCATCATCTCGCTTTAAACCTACAAGATCACTGTAAGTAAAATGAAGCAAAAGGAGTATGTAAGGATCGTAGCAGGTGGTGTTATGTGGTTTCTACCTATCCCCATGGGAAGCAGACGTGAGTTTATGTATGTATCACTATGTAGGAGAGACACACAAGAATGAAAATCAAAATCAATGCTAGATGAATTTGAGACTGATGGGCTGATGGCTTAATCAAATAGAACGCGTACTTAGCGCACGTTAGAGCGTTAGCCTGTCGCCGCGCTATATCGCTGAATTATGTTTCACTATGACGTAACTCAAACTCAAACTCAAAACTCAAACTCAAAGCATTTATTTCAATTAAACCATTTACAGGCACTTTTGAATTGTCAAGGTCAGTCAGTCAGAAATATGAAGCTAGTTGCCCATTCCAAAGCGTAGGTTCCTATGGAGAAGAACGGGCAAGAAACTCCACGGACACTCTTTTAAAAAAAAAATATTCTTACAAAATATTGTTTACATCATTCATGTTGAAATTATACATGTGAGAACAATGTAGAAAGACGTGTACGTAAAAAGCGACCGTAATAAAAAATAAAACAATTCAAAATTTAAAATAAGCCGTGGCAGATAAGACATGACCAGTCCCTACTGATGGCGCCCGTTCACGAACATGACGCATGGATCAGCACCGTTTAGCTCAACCATTTTGAAGGGAACTCAACGATCCAACACACACGCCACCACCAGCGAGACATTTGAGTGAGCATGACATACTCTTAGCCGCCAGGGCATATCAAGTCAATGAAAGACGTACCCAGTAAATAGTAGCTTTATAGAAGGTACATGGTCACAGTGCTCACACATGTGCTATGCAATTATACAATAAAAAAAGAGATTGACGTTTACACACTACGACTGCTGCGCTGTACTTAGCGCTTTAACGCGAACGAAGCCTTAAAGATAACAGTTTTTAATTAAACCAGCCCCTATTACTCAGAAATCACCCTTAATTACATTTGGCATATGTCCGATTATTAGATAAAACTCGAAGAAAACGTGGCCGTAAAGGAAATCCTAAGATAAAATAAAGAAATTAATTGAAAGCCGCGCATCCTGATATGTTTAGATAAAACTGTAGCACAACCCTGCAATGATTAGGACTGGTCGTAATTAATTTTACTAGACTATTAAACGTTTTAATTGCAAGAGCCAATGGCAGTGAAGCAGTTTTTACATAATGCATTTAGGAATTTAATTCTGTTAATGTAGTGGAGATCTTCCTCGTATACTTTTTGTTGTAGTTAAATTGAGATTTATTAACACTTTGTTAACAGGATGGTGTTCCAAGTTGTAGGAGACTGTGTATGTTCACGATGTTACCTTGTGGGGTAGGTAAGGCTCTAGGTTTACTAATATATACAGGGTGGAAGGGACATCGACGCGAAAACTGATACCATGGATTCAGTACGTGATTCTGAACCCCCCTCCATTGTATGGAACAGCACTATTTTTTTTAAATAACCTACGAAATTTTTTAACTGAGGGGATTTCAGCATCATGTACTGAATCCATGGTATCAGTTTTCGCGTCGATGTCCCTTCCAATCTGTATAGATCTCTTGTTAACAAAAAGTATTGAGGTCTTAGAACTTTAATCAGCCTGAACCATTGTGATGATTATAGTACAGTACCAGCACTCATAAACCGACTTCAAAAAGAGGAGGTTCACACACACGATGCCTTTCTGATTCACGATGATTTTCTGGTCGATAAACTTCCATTATCTCCCAAAAATAAAGGCTGTGCCTTCATATTTCCTATAATACGCAACATACACGCATTCAAGCCTTAGGGTGATAGAAACTAACGACCCTTGGTTAGACCCTCACGCTCTCAAATGGCCAATAATCATAATACTTCATGTTAAATTGATAAGCAGGGGTTATTCGATGTTTAAGTACGATTCACTGAATCGATTACCTACCTAATACAGGGATCGAGATTACGAGGTAGAACGTGAAATAAGTAGTTTTGAAATTATTAGGATGGTTATGAAATAATGCCTTTGGAAAATGAACGTAACTTTGTGGTTCCTAAAATGGAATTATTTATTTGAGATTTACATTATTCTTATAAAACGAGAACCGACCTGCACAACCCAGTTACTGGGTATCACGATACCCCTTGGTAAGACTGGTTGTCAGACTTTTGGGCTTCTGGCTCAAACTCAAAGCATTTATTTCAATTAAACCATTTACAGGCACTTTTGAATAGTCATAGAGTCAGTCAGTTAGTCAGAAAGTTGAAGCTAGTTGCCCATTCCAAAACGTAGATCTCTATGGAGAAGAACGGGCAAGAAACTCTACTACCCGACTGGTTAACGACTGTCAATGATCTACGAATGGCAGCTGGGAGCGACGGGGTAGCGTGCTTTCCGGTGCACGGACGTGATGACAAAATATTTTGCTGAAATGGATAATGTTACATCGGTATTAACTTCAGCTTAACAATCCATTATTCGACGTTTATGTTTGGCATTACTTTAGTCCGGGTTTGTTAGTAAGAGGGTTAGGGTTTTGTACATCTCTAGTTGTATTCAATTTGTCTTTTGACGTAGGTATGCGTGATTATATATAGATGTAGCTTTGAAAATTACATAAATTTATATTTATGCTCAGTTTCCAGTAATTCTCAATTCAGAAAGCGGCTGTAAGTGATTTGATCATTTCAAAGCGGATCGTTGAAGATAGGTCTTCATTGTCACTGTTCTTAGTAGATATGAAAACACCAGTATTGTTGCAAAAAAATACAAATTATAATGATTATCGTTTAGGAATACAAAACATTAATATCATGTTGAAGTCTTAACCTTGTCTCACCCATTATGAGGTTCTTATAGTGTACTTGACCAATTGTATTTAATATATAATTGGTCAGGCACCCATAAGTGGCTAAGTACCCTATAATAACACACGAGAGTCGGTCATTCATGACCACTTAACGACCATTTTGATATCATTAAATATTATGTTAAAAATAGCAGTTGACAAATGTGACCCGAAAAAAGTTAAAGCGTATGGAAGTATTGGCTATAAATACTAAAAAATAATTATTGTAGACGTATGGTATGTCAACTCAAAGATCGTTCCGATAGATGTTACGGCTAATGGACGAATAGTCAAGAGCCTCGACCAACAAGGAGGCTTGAATATACCTGAAGAGGCTCTCTTTAGGCAGTTGAGTCAAGGGCTTGATGCAGAAACCGGTACTCATTGACACGGTTTGAATTGTTCGATTCTTTTCTCTAGATCCCAAACTGCCAGTAGCTTGGATACTGTTCTTGATGTTGAATTATCTGTGAACTAGAAATATTTAAAACTGATACTGATGAAGTAGAAATATTTAAAACTATAATTACTTACGTCAAAGCGGAGAAGAATTCAAACATCTGAATAATCAATACCAAAAATATATACAAAATAAAATGGAAAAAAGGAACATACACGTACAGCTAAACGTAGCAACGCCGATGTCAAGTCGTAATTCTACAAAGCGTCATTCCTTCCCAACAAAATACTCAACTGGTAATGACTTTCTCAGCCCCGTAATGAGTATGTAGTAGCTACACCCTTTGAACAGGCAAGTAGTGAAATGATGTAATCACAAACGTATAAAGCTATTCTTTGTAATGTCAGGTCACGGCCACTAGACTATGAATTAGCTTCTGTTACATTCAATTTGGTATCATTACAATCAGTTTTTACTGCATGCTGCTCGTCATTTGATTTATTACTATGTAGCTTGTTACTGTGGTTGTTTTCTTGTTTGTTTTTATTAACGTTCTCAAGAAAATTCGTGTTCAAAATAGCTTTTGTACTTGTGTTTACTTTTTGTTTAGCGTCATTAGTACTTAAATATTCATTGTGTTCTTTGTACCTGAATTTGCAAGCAAGAAATGAAATGATGCTGTTATTCTCAAGGTTAAACTTTAAGTGGTATAATAGGTTAATTATTTGATTTACTTGAAGATACGTATTTTTTAAATTGTTTTGGTTTAACTTAGCCATTATTACTGTTACGGTCTACTTGGTTTCAGAAACTGATATCTACTACCTGACCTCAGTTTATTATTCCATATCCATTACCGTACAAAGAGTATTTTCAACAGGACGTAAAGTTTATACTCTTTTATTATAATCGTCTTCCGCTGCTAAAGTCTGAATGTCCCAGGATTTTATACATTTTCCTTTCCTAAAATATCATCGCATGCTTCCAAACTCACCATATCATAAATAATATCTGCGAACATCTTAGAATCGCCAAAAAAATATGCCCATCGCGTGCCGGACGAATATATTTTTCTTGCTTATATTTTCAGAGGGAAACTGTCCGCCGTTTATTTTGACCAGCCAATTTGTTTGGCTTTGTTATTGATGCTGTATCTTTTTACACACTTGTTGTTTCTTCCGTGTGTTGAATTTAATAGCCCATGAATTTGGAGAATTATTTTGACCATTGGACCATTGATTTGGTTACCATTGAGACTTTCATTTTGGTCATCAATAATACAATCAAAAGTATAAAAAATACAAGTATTTAAATGCAAATTTTTATTTATTTAGTTTATGAACACACAGTAAAATACGTAGAGATACGAAATATTAAACATAAATTATAATTTGGGCACAAAATTACTGCTTATTTCAAGAAATTTATTCCAGCAGACCTGCGAAAGAAGAAATGAGAAAGAAATATAGACAATAGTGAGTGAGAACAAAAAGAAAAAAATATGAATTTTCGAAGTCTTATACTAAAAAATAGTAAAATATACCTACACATTTATCGTAATAAATTAATTTGTATTCTTTACATGGATACCTAATGTTTGTAGTTTCTCACATATACATACCGAACATATGGTACTCCATTTTAATAAATATTAACTTAGGTTTACACAAAACTTTCTCAATTTCTTACCAGCTGGGAGTTTCTCAAGTTCCGCGCACATAATCTGTCGTTCATCGACTTATGAGTTATCTTAAACATCTTAGTTTTTCGCTTATTTATAATATCTTGGAGATTCTTTCTCATCGATATTATCAAGTTTTCCTTTACCTGGAGTTTTGTTTTTAGCCTGTTGTGGTAGGATTTCATTTTCTATGCAATGAAAAGATAAAGTATCATCAGATGTTTTATGTCATTTGCTCTTGGTCTACATTTTTTTTCCTTCTATTACGTTGGAGACTTCAAAAAGCTTAAAAATAAGTACATTAGACAAGACTGAGAATAGGTACTTACACCATAATAAACCGCTACGATAGACTATGGTAGAGGTCTGCAATCAACGAGTTTTATAAGGTTTTGAAATTAAGGATTGCTAAGTTTAGTACTACTGCAAAACCCATTAATTTGTCATAACTCCTTTCATTGACATTAACGGTGCCTACATTCCAAGATGCAGTAACCTTACAAAGCGTTTGAAACTGATGAAGTGATGAGTATATGAGTAGGTATTTTGATAACAGAAAATCTTGGCAATAGGGATTTTGACCGGGGAAAAAGAAACTTTTTAGTCCGTCAGTCAGATAGTAAAAAAAATATTAGACACGTATTTTCTGCTTTATCATATTATTAAAAAATGGTTAAGATAAAACGCATTAAAGATGGGACTCGCTACGTCACAAGTCAGTATAAAATCTACCGAGGTGTGACGTCATGCCAGATTTTAACATACTGCCTACTCAATGTATTGCCGTAATCTTTAATTACGTTAAAATAGAAAAAAGACGTTTCCACAATTTTTTTTTAATAATCTACCGGACGGACAGATTTTTTTTATCAACATTCCTATTTTCCTGGAAAGCACTGGACCCAACTGAGAATATTAATAATGCATATTAATCGTTCATTAATTTCCAAAACAATAAATGCTAATTTATATCATCCAAGTTTTGAATATGATGATATTCCAAAGCTATACAAATAATGTTCTAAACCATGACCCGAATCAAACTTTTTAAAATGCCCATATCCATGCACACCATCAAATCTAACTTTCAATATTACTTCCTCAATATAGTAGGACTATTTTTGAGAAACCTCTTCATCGGAATGACAAACATTTTATTTGTATAAGCGGTCCGATGATAGATTACATAAAGTGTGTACGTGGGATACATATTGAGCCTCGCTTAGAATATTTTGAACCCCTGTATGTTGACCTTTGAAGACTAGCTATGAACTTTTACCAAATAGAACTGCTATTTTTCTTCCACATTTTTACTAAACTAGTTTTTTCTTGGCTTACCGCCAGTCGCCAGTGTCCTTTTCAATTGCATCTTTTACACTTAGCTTGGTCTCGCCTTTAGCAGTCTGGTCGCACTTAACTACTTTGGAATCTAGTTATTCAGATCAACTACGTTTGAGACTATTGCCAAGTACTAACGGAACTGTTGCATTCTTTTGTTTTTGGCAAACAATATTTTTTTTGAATTGATTGCTTTAAAAATTCTATAAAAAACCTATACACATTTTCGGTGTATAGGTTTTTTTTCAATTCTCTCTAAAACTCTATATCTAATCTTCACAACAACGGAGCGTTTGCTTTGGAATTGAGTGGATGAAGACTGTAGACGCCTATCTCAACTTGAAACTTATTCTCAGCCATACACACAAACGCTAAAATGTCTTCGGAAAGAGCACACTATCAACCCATTGCAATATTTCCACCCACAAAGTTGCTTCTCCAACTAAAATTATTACTTTATTGAGATGTAACTCAGCAGAATTTTCGTAAAACCTTGCATTTCATAACCAGAGGAAAACGTAAAAACGTCGTACCTCAGAGTTTTGCACTTGCATAAAACCGGGTTCATATCGATAAGGCCCGACCTTAACGAATTTATGCCCGACGCTCTAGGGGATTAGTATTCCCTTACCGTTCCCTCACGGATGAATACCTCTTTGAATATAAACTGATTGAAATATCGCCGTTTAAATATTTGTTTTAATTTGGGGAAGAATTACTTTTTATCGGTTAAGTTAATTTTTGTTGTAATTTTGGGAGAAGTAGAATCTTCATTGAAATGTAGACGGCATTTTGTTGAAACTTGTGTCAGAGCTTCGAGACTTAGTTATATTTTCAAGGTTTCAGATTTAGCTCTTAATTGAATTTTGCTTACAACCTTTAGAAGATTTGGAAGTTCTTTTATGATAAATTTTGTTCAAATCATGTCATGAAATATTTTTATCAGAAGAAATATCAACCTCAATTTATTGATGACTACGATGCATTTTGGAATAAGTGGTGACTTTACGTCGTTTAAAAAAACACATCAGGTTAAAATTAAACCTTCAGAATTAAATAATTTATACATTCCTAGATCCCTACATGGCATCTTCTTAAGAAAAGTCACAGGGGGTGATCAGTATGGAATATTTATGACAATACCGGACATTGACCGATCGAAGCTTTATTATCGTTCGATATACTATACCGCAGTACCCCATAGTGCCTTAGGCCATAGCATGACTACATATAGCAAGGCATATAAAATAATTAATTGCAAGATCATGTAAATAACACTCGTTATCGAAGAGACAGCAACGTCCTGTCGGGCGAAAAATTACTATTTTTTGTTTTATAGTTTTGTAGACGGGCAACTGTTGAGCGATGGTTTGTTGCTGAGTTGTTGGTCAACCTGTGAATGAAAATAATGGTAAATCAAAAATGTTGTTTTTACTACATCAAAAATTACTACATCATGAAACTGATGATAAACGCAGACTAAGGAATCTAGAATTTCAAATGCAAATTCTTAAAAAGGTCAGGATCGTATTTTTAAATTATGAAACGCATAAAATAACGCAATAAGTGGAACAGTAATATTTTTATTAGGCATTAAAGTGTTACAGACCATTGGATATTAGATAACAGTTACTAAAATTAACCATTTAACGCGGATGCCGTTAAATTCTGACGTAGGAATATCCCGTATAAGATTACATATTTGAGTCCTGTCCATTAATATTCAGCGACTTTTTAATGGCATGCGTGTGGTCCCGAAGTCGCCCATCTGTACCGAAGCTAAATGCAAGACTTGAAACATGGTCGCTATTGTAATTAATAAATTATTACTCTGTTCGTTTGTCCTCGTGTCATTTTTAATATATTCATGTTTTTTTGTGTCTATTTTAAATAATAATGCCGTTAGTGTTTATTTTCAGTTGTAATACTTATTAATTATTTCTTATTATTCGTTTGTCAACTTTGTTTATATAACGCATATATATATTGTCTTATAAAATTATGATTTTCGTTTGCTATGAAGAATTTCAACCATTTTTATATGATTGGTGATTTAAAACTACATTTTTGACATCACACATACCTACTCAATACTGATTATTATAATATTTATGAACCTTGGTTATTTTTCTGTCTACTTATTAGACATTCAGGGTCATAAACAGCCAAATCATCTTTGATCATCAATTTTCGTACCCACTATTACAACACCTTTTCAACCAAGACTTAAATAATTTATTTCTAAATCTTCACAGTTCTTCTCTCTCCGTTATTCAATGTAATGTAAATCACTTCTCTCCGGGGTATCATCAGACTGATTGCCCTATTGAGCAATTGTGAGCCTCGCACTTGCTACAAACAATAAAATTGTCTTGGTGTCTCTATTGGGGTCATGAGCAATTTATACTATAAATAGATTCAGAGGATTGAGCAGTAATAGTCCTTATGGACTTGTGTGAGTATGTCTTTTATGATTGCAGCTGGGATGAATCTGGATGTTTCATTTAGCGAAAGTGTTATTTAATGGGAGTTCGTTTGTGGTTTTGTAGCTGTGTGCTATTTTTATTTTACTTCAATTCTGACTTTGAACTTTGAGTCTACAATTTTATTAATATAGACTTAATTGGTAGATGCATGTATTCAAATATTATAATGTGGTTGTCGACTATGGTCGGCATGAAATTGCATGGACATTTAACATTCTAGTAATTGTCATTGGTGTGTGTTAAATACCTCAACAGCTGATCTCCACGTAGGTCTAGTGGTCGCAAGCGCTACTGCTGAATAAGAGGTCCTGGGTTCCATTCCCAGGTCGGGCAAAGTGTTACTGGGTTTTTCGATCAACAATTTCTCAGTAGTGGCCTGGAGTCTGGATGGGCTTCCGCGGTTCTGTAGTGTGTCGGGAATGTTTTCCGAGGCAGGCATAGATAGTTTTGAGGCTATCATGCGCAAAAGAACGGATCCCTAATGCGTAGGATACGTGGGAGCTCCAATAGCATCCTGAAGGTTATTGTGGACAGGTTAGACTGCCCTTTTCTGATGCACTGGTCCCGTAGATATACTTGCGGGCCCGGTGCTGAGGAAAGATTTTTAAATTGATTTTACTGTAATTGAAGATAAGTTATGGTTATGTTTTAGTTAAATTTTGATTAAATTGATTTTGATTTAATTTAATTATGATTTAATTTTGATTTAATTTTGTTTTAATTGTAATTTAATTTAATTATTGTTTTTGATCGTACATTGGTTGTCATGCTAACATAATGGATGTTTTCCGAAGTAAAAAATTGAATTGAATAATCATAACAATGCTGGTTCTTTGTAGCATTGTATTTTATAGTAGGTATTGTAATTTCAGTAGGTACACCAAATATGAAATACCTACCCACTGCCAATTTTTTTTGGAAACCGGTTAATCAATTTCAACGAAACTCTTCAATGACATGTTTTTAATAAAAATGAAATTAATTGTAATGCACCATTTTTCCGGCAGATTTGCGTGTTGATTAATAATTCTGATTCAATAATTTTCAAGGATAAACTAGAGCAGTGATAGTCTAGTGGTGTGACCGTCAGACTGTGCCAAGTCTGACGTCGAAAGTGCAAGTGCCTCCTTGGTCTAGTGGTCACAAGCGCTACTGCTGAGCATGAGGTCCTGGGTTCTATTCCCGGATTTGGTAAAGTGGGATTGGCATTTCCATCAGGGATTTCTCAGTAGCAGTCCGGAGCCTGGATTTGTGCCCGGTTGATAGCAATAGGTCCCCCTATTACATGGGACTTACAGGTCGTGATGTTATGTTATGTTAGAGTGTTGGCATTAAAAACCGGTACGACCCTTGAAACAAGAAACTATACTACACCAAACCAAACCGTTAGATTATCAACAGATGCACATGCACTTGCACTACTAATAATCCAAGCTGATCTATTTTCAGATATAACGATGTATCGATAAATTTATTGAAAGGTTTCTAGTTGACCTTATTATTAGAAAAATAGATCAGCTAGTCTTTTTTATTTATTATCTAGTCTCGTCTCATTTAATAACAAAACAGCTTTAAATTGCGTGGTAAATTAATACCGGCAGATTTAGTCGACCTCATAATTGTGTTACCACATTGCATGGTATCTTGTTTTATGGTTCCACAAGTAGTGGTATATTATGAAGTTTTTTATGTGTTGGAGATTGGTTAAAATGTGACACAACCATCGGGATGTCATAAGCCCCGGTATGTTGTCACTTTGAGTTAAAAATAAATCGTCAGTACGTTAACCACTGCTATGAGTATTACTTGCCTTCCTCCTACAGACTTAACACACGCTGAGGTTAAATGATACTTGTACGTCAAAGAACAAGAAAATCTATTTGTCTATTTGATAGTTTCAACCATAGCCAAGATTCGTACAATATTGAGAGTTCTCGCCGGCAGTGAACAGTCAGCGATCAACTACTAACATTATAAAATAAAGAAAGAAAGGAAAAATATTTTATTTGGGACACGCACAGGAAATACAAACAGTAATAATAACAAAAAAGAAAACAAAATTATATAAAACAAAACTGTTATACAAAATAAAAACGACCTGTGCGAGCCCAAAAAGGTATCTCAGCATAATACGGCAATATTTAAAAAATAATGATTAAATACCATCTCGGGTGGTATTCTGATAGGGCCCACTGTGATGTCACGGACACACCTACGGACTTACATAAATCCCACTACGGGATTACAAAAAAGATAAAACAATAAAAATAATAATAAAAAAATATATATAAATAAATACCGAAACTATGTACACTAAATAATCTTCTTATCACGCCCGACGTTCCAACATCACTTGTCCATGGTATAGATACTAATATCTATGGTGACAATCGAAGGGATGCGGGCGCACTGCGAATCTGCGATGCATTCGGCTGTCAAAAAGTAATTTATTGGAAATAAATAGACATTATAATATATTATGGATTAGAGATTCAGAGATTATACTACTCTTTAACGAGAGATAAGAAAGAAATCGTACGCATAATAAGCATAGGGAGTGGGCCATCATCCAGCAAAGTCCGCCTTAAGAAACGACAGACAGTTTTTTTTAAATTCTGCACAAACAAAACGTACATTACAAAAAAATACATAAAATACACATACAAAGTATTTACCCATAAAAGTTTGTCAAATTGGTCCATTGATTGAAGTCAGGGCCGGCCAAGGATCAAAAACAATACACATTGCGTCATAAAGTGACACGGGACAAATATTGATTGTACGTTTCTTGAGCGAGAAAGAAGTCTAATTGCTTCCTCGTCGGAGGCGGTGCTACAAGTACTTTGTACAAAAGTGATAAACCAATTACGAGGTTGTCTGTACCTATGATAAATCGCCACACATGAAAATTAATGGACAATTCATTATGGTCTTAATTATCCGTTTTGTGCTCATTACTCTTAATAATCTGTTATCTGTTAATAATCTGTTACCGTCATTTAGTTTATTTACTCATTGAATGCACCGTCGGACGAAAGTCTACGACGTCCATGACTAGGCGTTACGCCTCAAGTGGGGTTAGGCAGGACATCTGCCTAGACGCAGACATGGCCGTTGCAGTATGGCTTTGATAGAGAACTTTTCCCACAAGACCCTTCCAGATATGGCCCTGTATTAATAGACTCACATAATATCTTGAAAATATAATATTTGGACTTTAGAGACCTCTCAGTTTTGCTTCTGCATTTTCTCAAGGATCAGTCAGCTTGGGAATGCCACTTTTGTTTTGTTTTATTGTTAGCGACAGTATAGCACCCACACGTCAATAGCGTTTACAGTAATCTCGCGAATCAAATAGCTATGCCACTAAGAGCCCTGATTTCAACAGCACTTGACCGAACCGCACCTGAGCACTTCCATTAACCGCACTGCAGCAAAAATCAGTGCCTTGAGTGGAATACCTCGAATAAAACTACAAACAGCTAACATTCAAGTTAACTACCCAGTCCATAAATTGAAAACGTGTGCATTAGGATCCTAAATGTTTACTTGTAACACGAATGGCCACGATTGACACACAAACAAACGCTAGATTTTATAGTGGATTGCACATGTTTGCCTTGAAATTCAAGTACTTGTTCTTAGTAATATTTACGCTAGCATGAAAATATCAAATTAAAGTGCTACTGTAATTTTGAAGTGAAAACTTTTTTAGCGGCGTTGTGCACTTTTTTTGTGATGGGTACAAAAAAATAAACTCGCGTCAGGACAGGTGACCTGATCGAAAATTCATAAGACGGAGGGAGAGTAGACCGGTGCAAAATTATTCCCTAACCATTCCAAAATATCAAAAATGCACAACGTTAATATTCAAGTTTTCACTTCTGCCGGCACTCCCGGAGTGCAACCCGTTTTGAATTTTTTTACTGCTCCAGAAAGGATTTATATCGTTACTAGCTCATGCCCGTGGTTTTGTGACCCTCGTTATAGTCAAAAATTATCCCACGTGAACGTACTACCGGGATAACATTGTCCTATGTCCTAACCCAGGTCAACCATGCGCCAAATTTCATTCAAATCCGTTCAGCCGCTTTAGCGTGAAATCGTAACAAATAAACTCACTTTCATCATCATTTCAACCCAAAGTCGTCCACTGCTGGACATAGGCCTCCCCCAAGCACCGCCACTTCAACCGATTCTGTGCTTCCCGTCCTTAGTTAGGGTATTAACGTGTTGTAAAAATATGAAAAATATGATCAAAGTAAAAACAAATAGGGTGTGTGCTTACATATGACCACACGATAGAAGTGTGCCACGACTGGAGCCGAGTATAGGCGATTCGGCGTCTCCAACGACTGGAACCGAGTATAACCCGAGCGTGACGGATCAGTTTCGTTCACTGTCCAGAAGGAGCGCGAAGTGCCCTTAAAGAAGTTTTTACTTCAAAAACATCACGTTTTTATCTCTGGTATCCAAAATATAGCAGTTTAATAAGAGCTAAATTATTCATTACATAAATGAAACTAGATGTAGGTATATACATATATGTATGTTTTGAAGACTGTGATATTTTTTATTCTATTTTAATTATTTGTGTATGGGTATTTGGCCTGAAATAAAACACTATTTATTTATTTTATTTTTATAACAGTTTCAGCAACGCAACGTTTACATAAAATCAATCAATATGTGTAGCCTTTTCCCAATTATGTTGGGGTCGGCTTCCAGTCTTACCGGATGCAGTTGAATACTAATATTTTTCTGAACTCCACAACCCAGTTACTGGGTAACACTATACCCTTTGGTAAAACTGGTTGTCAGACTTTCCGGCTTCTAACGACCCATATCTACTGTTAAAGATCCAAGAATGACAGCCGGGACCAACGCCTTAACATCCTTTCCGAAGCACGAAGGGGTCTCGGTATGTTAAGAGGCCTGCGGAGCATGCGTAGTTCATACAAACGTAATACCAAAATAATTTGTAAATCAAACATATTCATAAGGTATTGTGTATTTATTCCGATTGAATTACAGAATATCTAGGCTCCCAAATATATTTTGAATGGACACTGATTTAAAGACGAGTTTTGAGAAAAATAAGTTTTCTATAGAAACTTGAAATTATATCTCGTCATTATATCAGTGTCCATTCAAAATATATATTATTTGGGAGCCTAGATATTCTGTAATTCAATCGGAATAAATACACACTACCTTCAGAATATTTTTGATTTATTTAAATTATTTTGGTATTACGTTTGTATGAACTACGCATGCTCCGCCGGCCCGTTAAGATGGTCATCCATACACAGACTGACCGCGGCAACCGTCGCTTTACCTGATTGATCGACACGCGCGGTTGTTATTACTTAGTTCTAGTGCAACGCTAAACATAAACAGGTTTAATTGAATTCAACTTTATGTATCAAGAATACTTCAACGAAAGTCAATGTCATTTTAGATTATTACATAACATAACACTGACTTAAACTTGTTCTAAATTCAAAGGATATTGCATTATTATTTATAACTTACTTAAGTACTGTTGTTTTGAAACAAGTATTTATATACCTAATTAGATTTATTAGTAGATGTCCGTTTCATTGATTTATTTATTTGATATTTGCTAACTTTTTTAACCAGTTTCCTTCAGTTACGTTCAAGTTACTTAACTTAAAGTGAAAATACTCTCTGTGTGTTACATTATTATGTTCTGTATTATTTTTAAATTGTCGTAACATAAAAGTTATAAATAAAATATGCTCCCAGCGAGCCAAAAATAAATTAAAATTTTTGTATGAATAAGAATTCGACTTAAATTATTCGTAAATATAAGGCAGGCTACACGTTTGCGGTTTTATCTTAACCAAATTATAAATTTAAATGTCTTTGTTCATAGCCTTGCATTATGAAAATGAATCGCGTTATTATTATTCGGTGTTTTTTGTCTACATCTGGCGCATGCATCGATTAAGACACGCTTAGATGTTGCGATTTCACGACTAAAACGTCGCGGTTGACGGCAGCTGTTTTAATATTATTAATAATAATACCAGCCTATTGTTTTCCCACTGTCAGGGCAAGGGCCTCTTCTCATATAGAGAAGGTTCTAGGTGCATCGTCTTCACATATATAATTAATGTATACAAAATATTGTAAAATATTCTAGAAGAGTAACGGTGGAGTTTGTTTGCCTATTCTTTTCCATACGACAACTACCTTTTGGAAGGGGTGACAAGAATCAATTTTATTTATTTTGTTAACTTTGACGTTTAAAAATGTCTTTCATGTGTCTAACTGAAATAAATTATTTGATTTTGACTTTGACTTAAGGCATGAGCATTAATCACCACGCTTACTCAAAACGGGTCGGCGATTTCAGACTTATATAAACTAGAAGTCCAGGTTTCCTCACGATGTTTGCTTTCTCCAATGTCAGTTAATTCCAAGATAATTTTGATATTATCAAATTATTAATAATACAATGAATAAGAAATAGAACACAACATATTACGTGTCCCTTTTATTTTTCGAAATGATTGTTAGGGAACATAAATAAACCCTACATGAAAAATGTGGCATTTTTCCCTAGGTGTATAATGAGAAATTCATTATTAAACTGTAATTTATTTAAGCTTAATCCCCGCTTAATCCATTAAGTGGATGCAAACACTGTTCATATTATCAATATTCATAGACAACAGCTTGGATATTTACAGATAATTTTAATTTAAAATGTGAAAGATTACCGATAACAGCAGATAACTTTTGTCCTTTATCAATAACTAGGTATAGTGACCCTCCCCTACTTCGCACGGATGTAATGGCGATGTCTGAGATATAGGTATCTAAGTTAAATACACGTTAACCTTCCGGAATAAATTCTCTAAATGATGGTGAAAACCGCTTCAAAATCTGCCTCGCAATTTAGAAGAATAACGCGTTCATACAGACAGACACGAAAAACGACATTAATTTTTAAATTATGTATAGATCCAATATCTAAAGAGCCATTCAACAAACAGAATACAGGTGCCAATAAGTTTCAAACGAGTGCCTTCTTCAATTTAGTCGCACGCTTTCTACGTGCCAAGTGTCAATGTTATATTGTCATTTGTCGTTGTCGCACAAAAAAACACGTTCTTGTTGTACTGTCGTACCGTCAGAACACGCCCTTACGACACAATACATAATGTCCTTTGCGATATGCATCTGAGTGTGATGTATTTATGTATTCGTTCAGCTCAAGGATTTTTCTTTTGTTAACATTGTTTGTTAACTGTTTTTCTTGCGTTTGCGATGCTTAGTTCATTGATAGTGGATTTTTGTTTTTAATTTAAAACTTGAATTCAATAAACTTATTCACTACCTGTTACACAAATAAAAAAAATATTATGATTATTATGATTTGGAGATTACGTATTATATTTCACTAGCTTCTTGTGCCCGTGACTTCGTTCCCGCACTATTACTTCGTTTTCGCTTAGAGTTATTTCTGACTTTTTTTTTTCATTTTGCTCTGCTTCTTAGACTTCTTATTTATAGGTTTTCCTGTAATCTATGAGTAAAGAACTATTCTGTTTTTTTTTTCCAAAATTTTATGCTCATGAGTTTTGGAGTTATGAGGGCAATGGCCAATTTTTATCAATTTTCTTAAATATCTTTAAAATAAATAAATTTAAAATGTTGAAAAAAAAAATTGAGATCTTCACAATAAGCCCTTTCATTTCTATTTAACATATATTTTTTCCAAATCATCAACACTACTCGTTTAGTGATCTTCAGTATAAAATCATTAAAAGTCTGCTATCGTCGCCTTAATTTAAGGGCAGCCGCGTCAATTCTGTGAAAACTTAGGGAGCTTGAAGCGAGCTGTCATTCCACCTGATGCTAGAGATTGACGCTTTTGACAGCTCACTTCCCCTAAATGTTCACGGGAAGATTTTGTACAGAATAGATCTGTGGTTCAACTCGACATTAATAGTTGCATCGCACATGGTTCAAAATCTCTTGACACTTCACATTACGCCCGCTGTTTTGACAGTTCTTGACAAAAATTGGCTTGCTTTAAGAGTGCATGGTAACCCCCGGTATTAGAAGTACTTGACTTACAAAACGGCTTATTAAGTTCAAAGCTCACTCGGTTCTAAGCCCCATTCCAAGTGTGAGAACCGACTGGCCTTGGTATAATTACTTTTTAACAAGGTTATTGATACTAAAGCAATTAAAACAGGTACGAGTGCATCGATGGCGGACTTATTTGGGTTCATAACCGGTTTCTGGAAGGTCACGATTTCTTTACCGATTTTGAGCAAATTGAAAACCGGTTTTTGTTTCCGAAAAGCACTGTGATGTCATTACTTTGGTGGTTTGCTTGTTTCTTCTGAGTGCTTTTGTTAGTATGACTACTTTGTAAGGATCGTACTGGTGGTTGGAAACAACGGGAAGGAAAGGACGCCGTAGAAGGACAAAACAATAATAATATGATGATGTTCTTCAGAATTGTCAAGTGCGTAGTACTCACAACCGGCGTGCGTATATGCAGCACACTTAGCATTACCACAATAGAATCGGGTTTTGTCGACGGAAGAATAGACAAAATGACAGATAAACAATCACAATCTGTAATTTTGTCTATTCTTCCGTCGACAAAACCATTTTATATGGTTGTTATGCTAAGCGTGCTGATGTATGAACGTAAACGAAGCAAAAAAAAATGATGTAGGCATCGTGGTAGATGGCGTTCTATAGTTTCCCCATGGGAAGAAGACGTGAGTTTATGTTGGTATGTATGTATTTCTGTACTTAGGTAGTGAGTGCGTAGTTAGAAGGTAGTAAACCCTTACTTCTCACTGATTATAATCCTATACTATTAAACGAGCAATATTCGTATATACGTTTTCGAGAACGTTCTCTATTTTCACCCGAGCAGAGCTCGGTCGCTCAAAGTTTAGAACAAGATGGCTACCTTAGAATAATGACATGGCAGCATGGAATTAGTAAGTAGCTACTATCATGGCAGCATGGAATTAGTAAGTACTATACGTGGAATTAGTATGAACTATCCTATACTACTAAATGAGCCATTCTCTATTTTCCCTCGAGCAGAGCTCGGTCGACCAGGTACTATTATTAATAAAACCATATTTTATTTTGATTGTGATTACAGATATAAAAATATCCTATAAACGGTGAAACGGACTTAAAAAAGCCGATTATGGTTTATAAAATCATATGAAATATTATCTTTGATTCGAACGCAATAAAAAAGTAATGGCTCCATTAATTTATTAGTCTTTATTTTAAAAATATTATAAAAGCAATTATGGTTTTTCAGGTAGGTACTTAAAGGTTATTTAAATCCTGTAAATTCTTTTATTTTGCCAATTTTTATACCATTTAACACTAAAATATATAAAATTAAAAGTACCTAGATAGTAAAACTGCGCCACAGTTTTAACTATTGCAGCTATCATCGTTTAACGTTTTAGTCTCTGTATGTATTTGTTTTTTGTTCCCAATAAACGATTTATAAATAATAATAATAAAATAAAAAAGGGGAAGCAATCATTGGGCTTCAAAAAATTCGTCCGCATCGCTGTCAATGGGTGAACCGTTTGGCGATGTCCCGAAATACTCGATGAGTACTTGGACTATAAATTCTTGTTTCCTATTGATTTTATTTCTACTTAAACAAATAGGTACTTATCAAATGTGGGCTAGTGTAAATTAGACGTTTGTTTTAGAATTACTACTACTATTGAAAATGTTTAAAAACCTATGGGTGCTGAAAAATATAGTAAACAGGTGACTGGAAATGGATTTTTTTTCGGTTGAAAACGATTACAAAATTCGGAATTTTGCAATCGCCGAAAAACGAAAACGAAATGCGGTCGGAGTCTGTAAACAACCACAGTTTTAAACGCTATTAGGTTTCACGATTGACCTATTTAAAACACCAATTACCACATACCTACCTGCACCTGCGCGTAGGCATTAAACAAACAGTCATAATAATTGTCAATTCTGCGAATTAATCTCCGGTTAAGAGGGAACAGGCCATGCGATTCTCCATACAAAACTATTCCCCTTTTTCTTCCTGAAAAATGCCTCTAGAGCAATCATTTATTTTTCATAAAATCAAGGTCTGCTGTAGACACGTCCCAGTTATTTCCTTTTTTTCAGCAACTGGTAAAGAAAATATGACCTTCCAAAAATTACAAATATGCCCCATTTTTACCGCCGTGATAAGAGGACTACCAAACGAATTCGAAAAGTTTTTAGCATAAAAGAAAATGATAGGAACCTAGAAATACTCTTTCTTAAAATGTTAATGTAAAAAAAAAATTGAATCGGCTCAGTTTTCGAGGAGAAAAAGGGGAATATGAAACGTCGATGTCGTTAATTTTTTTGTGATACAACCGGTCTGAGCTGCAGCTGTCCCTATCGTACTCTACGGAGGCAGACTTGAGGTAACACGACGGCAAAAGTTCCTTAAAATACCTATTTTTCAAATTCTTCGCAGGCCCTGTTCCATCTTAAGGCGTAACGATACACGCGTGCTGAAGTTTTAACGTGCTCCTAATGTGTATTATGTTGTTGCAATGGATTTTTTATAATGATTTATGGTTGCCAATATCAATACTCAATGGTCAAGATTTTTTTTTTGTGGCAGTTATCTGTAAATGTTCTTAGGAACAATATTTTGATACTCGAAATCTACCTAGCCTTTTCTCAACTATGTTGGGGTTGGCTTCCGGTCTAACCAGATGCAGCTAAATACCAGTATTTAACATGGAGCGACTGCCTATCTGACCTCCACAACCCAGTTACTGGGTAACAGAATACCCCTTGGTAGGACTGGTTGACAGACTTTTAGGTTTCTGGCTACCCGTAACGACTGTCAAAGACCTACGAATGACAGCCGGGACCAACGGCTTAACGAGCTTTCCGAGAGACCGAGGAGTCTCGATATGTAGTACTAGCTGTTGCTCGCGACTTCGTCTGCGATCCAGGATGAAACCTATGTCCTTAATTTCATCCAAATCCGTTCAGCCGTTTTAGCGAGAAAGCGTAAAAAATAAACCAACTCCCTTTCGCATTTGTAATATTAGTTAGGATACTCGTATAATTGGATACCTAGTCACCCATCCGCCAAATGACCGCAGCAGGTGTAGGTATAACCACCAGCCGAATATTTGGATTTTCACTCTCATGTTAATTAATCCACCACGGCTACTTTTACGATTTCTCTATAAAGGTCAGATTTTCCAGTAGAAAATGGTTAACTGCCTCGTTGGTCTAGTGGTCGCAAGCGCTACTGCTGAGCATGAGGTCCTGGGTTCGATTCCCAAGTCGGGCAAAGTATTATTGGGTTTTTCCAACAAGAATTTCTCAGTAGTAGCCCGGAGTCTGGAATTGTGCCCGGTTGATGGCAATAGGCTCGCCCCCTATCACATAGGACTTAAAAAACATAACTGGCGAAATGTGGGTATACTACGGTACCCCTCTGCCGAACCCTTCGGGGAAACAAGGCGTAAAAAATGTAGAGAACAAGTAAATTAGGTTTAAAAGACCATAACAGTTCCAACCCCTAAGGCTGGGTGAAGCCATGAACGGAAACAATTCTGTTTTCATTGATAAAATCCATCACAGTGACCTCGTTAGCGGTTTTCCTGCATCTTTTCCTCAAACGCCCTAACTGAATTCTATGTTATCTTTTTCTTTCAATTTGAGTACCTACAACACATATATTTTGTAGGGATGTGAAATATGTTTTTCTATTCCAAATATTTAAAGTTATAGCTTTTTAGTCTTCTTTGAAAAATAAACGAAAAATAATATGTTCCTTCGAAGTTTATTAATTTGACCTTGAATTCAATAAGTTTGACTGAACTCTTAAACATTGGTTACAGCAGTATTTACTATAATCTACGTATTAAAAATTAACCTTCGCTTTCGTTACATTCGCTTTTCGTGTATGTTTGTCTGACCGCGTTGTTTTTAGGGTTCCGTATCCAAAGGCTGAAACGGGACCCTATTACTAAGACTCCGCTGTCCGTCTGTCACCAGGTTGTATCTCATGAACCGTGATAGTTAGACAGTTGAAATTTTCACAGATGATGTATTTCTGTTGCCGCTATAACAACAAATACTAAAAACAGAATAAATAAATATTTAAGGGAGGCTCCCATACAACAGACAGCTTAACCCGGCCCGGCTTCGCACGAGTAGCACTAAGTACTTATCTACGGCGCACCTTCCCTACCTACCCACCCTACCTACCTACTACCTACCCTACCTTTTTTTTCTGTCAGGCACCTTATCTCCTAGACACCTATCATCACATGCATAGTTTAAGATTCTATAATGGACATAGAGACAAACATTCATTTTTAAATAAATAGATGGTACGGAACCCTTCGTGCGCGAGTCCGACTCGCCCTTGGCTGGTTTTTTCTAAACTTCGCAACGGATATTGATGCGGCTTTCACCATTATTAAGAGAATTTATTCCGGAATATTTATGTGTAAAAATCCATTAATATCTAACTTAGTTATAACACAGTTAGCTGGATGTTTCGCCGTGTCATGGCCTTGGACCGGTGTGTAGCAGGGGTGACTCGCTAGCAAATTAAAAAAGCAAGGAATTATCGATGATATTGTGTAAAAGAAAGACAAGACAAATTCAAATTAAACATATTTAATTTCACGTAAACCTACACGGGCATTTGAAACATCGGAAGCGAAATGCACGGTTCTTTTTTTTTAAATCATTGTTTTTTACAAAACTAAGCAAAATAATAAATTATTTTAATACAAGGCACATCCCTAGACTGCTATAGTTATTAGCATCTTATCATCGAACAATGGAGGGAACAAAAAACTAAAGAGCCGACGTTAATCTTTGTAGTCATCTCTTAGCGATACGACCACGACTTTGGCTGCTTTTTGTAGGTATATTACGACGCTTAATTTCTTGCAGAATAAGCACAGGTATTTTGCGTTATTGTAATATTAATAACTGATGTTCTTGGGGTGAGCCTAACTCCCTCTTGATTCTCTGAACTCATTTTTTTCGTGTGGTGGGTACCACACGAAAAAAATCTGTCAGACTGTTATCTTGCACGTCTTTCTATATTGTTTTCGCATGTATGATTTCAATTTGAATGATGTAACCAATATTTTGGAACAATATTTAGATTTAAAAGATTGTCCATGGAATAGTTGGATTATTAAAGGGAAGGAAGCCAAACAAGGTTGCCCGTTATCCCCTCGCCTTTTTACACTGGTCATGGATGAGGTCCTTACTCAATTGATCAAACTAGACCAAGATCGCGAAATCTCACTCCCCTGGTGCTATCCCCGGACGACCTCATCTTCATTACAGATGATCTAAAAGGGTTAGAAGGAAACGTATAACATATTAAACCCTTACTGTACCTAGTAGGGGTTTAATATGGTATACGACACTACCGTGTCGGCCTACAAATAAACGAAACAAAACAAATATACTAATTGGAGACCGAATAGCTAAGCAGAAAGCGACCTACGTGTCAATTAACGGATTAAATCTTCATACTGTCGATGAAATTAAATACCTAGGCACATACATAGGAAAAGCACACTATTACCATTCACAAGAAACTCAAAGGTGGACTGGAAACTAGCCAGACTCATGTATGGAATGGTGCTCGTACCTTGTATGATACATATTGAAAGTGTCGGCAATCACTAAAGCTAACAGGTCAAGACCGAGAAGATATGAGAGAGTCATCATGAGAGACTTGATTAACCACGCCAGACATAAACCAAGACAAAAGTAGATGCATGAAATCTTAGACGGAAAAACAGTAACCAAACGCATCAAGAATCGCAGGATGTGCTATCTCGCACACGTTCACACGGCACGGCAAACCGCACCAGTTACACGCAGCAATGCAGAACAAGGCCAAATCCAAGAAAGTAGGCCGTCCTATTTACACATGGAACGACAACCTTAAACAGGACTCGACCAACTCCGACAAGGAATTCAACTATTGGATGGCCACAGCTACAGACCGATACAGGATCATGAAGGCTGCCAGCGAGATCTACAAGAAACCAGAAGAATGAAATGAAGATGGAATCGAAACAACATAGCGCCGATGTCTCAAAAGATGCTCATCCAAAGACAAATAACACCCGTCTCTCCACTAGTCCATTGCTTACTCAAAGATGCATATCCGGTATGGCTCGTTAATCCTTTCCTATCCTGAGGGCACGTCTTCCTTACCATCACCGCGCCCCCCGGTCTACTCCTTGATATGCAATGAAAGGCCATTGTAGCCCCATGAAATATGATTCGATTTATCGAGTTTTATTGGTTAAACCACGCTGGGATCGGTGCCTTTCATTCATTCATTCATTCACAATATTTAGATTTAAAAGAGTGTCCATGGAGTTTCTTGCCCGTTCTTCTCCTTAGGAGCCTACTTCGGTTTGGAATGGGCCACTAGCTTCATCTTTCTGACTGACCGACTCCTTGACAATTCAAAAGTGCCTGTAATTGGTTTAATTGAAATAAATGCTTTGAGTTTTAGTTGACCGACATTACATATTTTGATTGACATTACAAAACGACTGCTAGCTTTAGTCGTAGCCCAAACCTTTGAGCCAGTTATTGCATTATGATCTTTATTCTGACTAATGTAAAGTTCTTAATACACAATTAACAACTTAGACTCGGGTTTAACGACACTAATAAAGTTTGAAATTCAAAAATGGTTCGATGGTTTTAACTAGGCCGTTAGGTGCTAACTAAAACCATTCCTGTATTGTTCCTTCATTTTTTTCCTCATGCCAGGGGTCTCGTGGCTAAGTAATAACAGCCACACGGGTCGATCGATCAGGTTAAGCTACGCTTGCCGCGGCCAGTCCGTAGATGGGTGACCATCTTATTATATCGAGACTCCTCCGTGCCTCGGAAAGCGCGTTAAGCCGTTGGTCCTGGCTGTCATTCTTAGATCTTTGACAGTCGTTACGGGTCGTCAGAAGCCCGATAGTCTGATAACCAGTCTTACCAAGGAGTATCGTAGCTGCATCCGGTAAAATTGGGAGCCGACCCCAACATAGTTGGGAAAAGGCTAGGCAGATTGCTTGAAGGTTTCCACATGAAAATAAGTACAATAGGTAAGCAACATTATTTGGCAATATTAAAGAGCCAGCTTAGTAGATATATATTCTTTGTAATGATCCAGGCAGTAAAACACCCACCATCCATATACCTACTATGTCTAATTTTAAAATTGGCCGAATTACCGTTGTCGGTAATTTGTGTTATACTTACATGATTCTTACTTGAGTGCTTCCATATATAGATACATTAAGTACCTACCTTGGTATTTACCGACGAAGTAACGTACGGTTAGGTACATCAGCAAAGAAGGTAACCAATTAATTTAGGTGTTTGTATTATACAGGGTGTAAACAGACCCATTAAAGTTATCTATTATTTATTGATGACAGTCCTTTGTATATTGTGCAACACCAATTCCAAACAATACCATTTTATAAATCTTAAATTATTTTTAAACTTTATTATATCAAATCGATTTTGTTATTATTTGTTACACATTTATTTGTTTTTTATTTATTTATAACACAGTTTATAACTGATTTACATCCGTAAGACGTCGAGTTGTCTGGCATTTATGCTGAACTGGGCCTATTTGGCGCAGCCGTAAGGCACACAATACTGTTTTAAGCTTTCTCTGTTTTTATTTTTGTTTTGACATTGTGTGCCATAACATGTGTCAAATAAATTTATTTTCTTTCTTTGTTTCTTTCCATTACATTGCCGTCGCTTACGCATTCTGTACATCAAACTAAGTAACTAAACGACTTTTAATTTTGGTGTTAAAAATGAATGTAATAATACGGAAGAGTACAAATATGTAACGCATGCAAAGCATTTCCTTTACGGGTACATATGTACATCGGTAGAGTGATTGTAGGGGATTTAAAATTAAGCTATTACATTACAACATGTTTTCGTTAAAAAAAAAACAAAAAGTTTGGATTCTGACCTTCAATATCTCCGTAACCATGCATGGTCTAATACAAAAATATGATCACAATGATGGGAAGTATTAGTGACTCTCGGCTTCGTAAAGTATTTTTTTGCACAAGTACGTCCATGCTTTGTTATGTGACTTTTGTTGCCGACCGTACTTCGGAAAAGTTATTTTTTTTTGTCAAATACATTACGAAACACAGTCTGGGCTAATTATGTAACAAAAGCGTGAACTTTTTATACCCATACTTGTAGAAAATTAAATTACGTATGATACGATCAAATAAAATGGCCATGTGTAGATACATTGAACAAAAAAGTTTGACGAATCCGTTTGAAACATAAAAACAAATCTCTTCCTTATTTTCACACAATAAGATTCAATATTGTGTGTATGTGTTGAAACTATTGTAATAAATTAGTACTATGTGTTTCGAATCGGAATTTAAAGTAATTCGATGGCTAACAAAAAATATAGTACGAGCTATGTATTTGAGTTCGATACGGACAGCAAAAAGTTCTAATTACTTAATTCAATTAATGAACAATAAATATATTGCTATGGGAATTAAGAGTGCAAAAATAGCAAAAGTATGTTCAGTTCAGGGTGGTCGAAGAATTCATTCATTCATAATTAAAATATTTTTTTATACCTAGAGGTTAAAGTATTGCTATACTTGCCTTAAAGTCAAATTCAAATTCAAATTTATTTATTTGTTAAAAATCTTGTACATTAACAGATTGGACGGTGACCCCCAAACTAGACATATGCCTGTAACTTGGGGGTCGGAGTATTGCTATACTTGCCGAGTTAAACCTGGACAGGTTGTACACCTGGCTGGAGATATGATAATACCAGCCTATTAATGTCCCACTGCAAAGGCCGCGAGCTTTGATCACCATGTTTGCTCGATTAACAGACGATTTCGGACTTATATCCTACTTCATATATTATAAATGTAAAAGTTTGTATGTTTGAATGTTTGTTACTCAATCACGTAAAAATGGCTCAACGTATTTTGATGAAATTTGGCACACAGATAGTTTATAACCTGGATTAACATATAGGATACTTTTTATCCCGGTAGTACGTTCCCGTGGGATAATTTTCGACCTCCACGCGGGCGAAAGCCAGTTAACTATAAGTTCAGGTTTCCTCACGATGTTTTTCCTTCACCAATAATAGTTATGCCCTAGGTAAACTCAGAAAGGATTGACAGAAAACTGTAAACAAAAAAAAACGTTTTTTTTTTTTTGTAAAATATATCATCCCTAGGCTCACTCCACCGCTAAAAGTCATTTTTGCTATACCTTCCATAACCACATTTATCCAGCTATGGCCACAAAATAATTTAACTAAAGGCCAGCCTTAGTTAGCTTGACATAATTAACACCAAAACCAACGCTTGACGAGAAACCTTACAAAGTAATCTCGGAACATCAAATCACTGTACTTTGTGTGTCTCGACCTAAAATAGGGTGGGAGCATCAGTCATCGGCCTAGCGCCCAATCGATGGCTGACGTCATTCGACTCATTATCGCGTGATTAACACCACCATGCTTCTATAGCCTTGATGTTAACGTGGCGGGTAATTATTTTGTAGCATACAAAGATAAAAATAATATTGATTGTTTAATTGACCTCGAAAAAGGGTGTCAGTTCTTTGATTGCTTTGTGATTGAGAAAAATGGAATCATTTGGGAATAGTCAGTGTTCACTGCTTCAAATAAAACTTTATCTAATTCTGCCGATTTACTTTAAAATATGCATTTACCTAATTGTTTTTAATTATACTTTGATATTATTCAGTACAAGACGTCTTAAAAAAAAGTTACTTAAATCTGGATAGCTTTAATTAAATTTAAATTATAAAACACAATTTTCTTATGTACTAACCAAGTTACCATAGTATAAGCAACTTCGTTAAAAATCGGCTCATTAGTCAACAATTTTAAACGCATTTTTTGTCTTATTGATTATTTCAATTACGACAGTGTTGCTATATTATTATCAAGTATATTTAGGGTCGATGTAATAGCTTCGGATCTTAATAGCCGCTATTTAATTAAGATGGTAATAGGAATAATTATTAAAACAAGTTTTTTGCTACTTTTTAATGGCTTTGTTAGTTGCACTGTACTTTTTTTCTGTGTTAGTGATGTAAGTAAACGACTTTGTTAGTGTATTTCGAAGACTGCGTTTTTTTTTGTTTCCTGTTGTTGTGAATCTTAAAAGCAAAATGGAGTATCTACTTAAGGAGTATTCTGAAAACTTTATATACCTACCTAAATAACGTACCTGTAACAAAAAACAAGTAGCCTACCTTAACGATCCCAAAACATTGGAAATTGAAAATGCACACACAAAATAATGTAAATGAGACAAAAAAATATAGGAATACCCTGCCAATTTTACGGAGCACAGGTATTCGACCCTTTTCAATCGATAAAACTGCCTATTTATATTTCTGCCCTTCCGGCTACCGTGTCTCTCACCCTTAATAAAGTCCGTAACACACAACCTTTCTCTAATTTATTTATTTAAATGAGGTCCCGTATTATTCATCGAAAGTTTCACGGTCGTTGTTTCAAGTATTCGTATTACTTATATATTTTTATTTTTAACCGACTTCTTAAAAGGAGGAGGTTTCTCAATTCGACCGTATTTTTTTATTTGTGTTCGCGGATAACTTCGTCGTTTATGAACCGATTTTGATGATTCTTTTTTTGTCTGGTAGGGCATACTTCAGAAGTGGTCCCATATAAATTTGGTCAAGATCTGATGAGGGGTTTTTGAGTTAGCTTCAATAATACATATTTTTGTCACCTAGTATAATGTGGACGATATTATAATAGTTCCTGTCACTGTAATTTACTTGGTATTAAAAATTTTGTGGGGGTTTTGTGTAGGTACCACAACTAAAAAGTGAAAAATAAAAACTTTTTCACAAAAAATAAAACCGACGAGTCGGTGGCAAAAAACTAAAATAAAAAACCCAAGACACCGCCTTCCGAAATCAAAGTTATTTTTCAATTTGTAGTGTTTTTTTCGGAAGTCGGTTTTATTTTTTGTGAAAAAGTTTTTATCATCCTGAAATAACGTTTGGTCTGTAAGTTAGACAACGGAACGTTTATATTCAGATTTTGAACTTATTCCCACCCAAAAAATAATATTATTTACAGAAAAAAGAAAAAAAAAACTATAATAGGTCTAGGTCTGTTGTTGTTGTCTAGGTCTTGAATTATAAAGAATACTAAAGTACTTAGTATGTTAGAACATAACGTGGAACAAAATGTTAGTGAGGCTAAAAATTTTAATGCGATGAACTCATGGCAGCGGTCTGTACAAGTTTAATTGGCTTATTTACGTCTACTGCTGTATAAATAATGTATAATAATTAGTAGTGATGCACATCTTAGGTTATGTAAGTAAAGGCGCACGCGCATTGGTAAATGCCCAGATGCTACGCAGGTTTTAATTTGGTACAGTACTTTATAGTTTATAAGCATTAATAAATTTCCATAAAATAAAAACTGAGGATAATAAAGAATAAAATGTGAGGCGAAACATGAATATCCAATGTAGGGCGAATGCGGAACAAATCATCTGGCTAGCACCTTTGAAGCAACTTCATGTTTTGATATCTAAATAAAACTGTGCAGCTATAAACTTACTTACCCTTGAAATGTTTTTCACGTTTTCCAGACCGAAGGATGTCGGTATTCAAATTTTTTGAAGTGAAATCTTCTTTAGCGGCGTTGTGCACTTTTTTTGTGATGGGTAAAAAATGTTAAACTCGCGTCAGGACACGTGACCTGATCGAAAATTCGTAAGACACCGGTGCAAAATTATTCCCTAACCATCCCAAAATATCAAAAATTCACAACGGTAATATTCAAGTTTTCACTTCAGCCGGCACTCCCGGAGTGCAACCCGTTTTTTGTTCAGTCTATCTATCATACGAAGTTCGAGTTAAGATGGAGATTGTGCCCGTTTAATATGTAGACATACCCTAAGAATTCTTCCGTAAGAACATTTGTTTAGAATTTTAAGCTCACGGTACTGTCTGGTCGGCTGCACAATATTAGCATAATGTAGACTAGGTATCCTTGCTTTAAGTGTTTTGAAGTGAAAACATTGCAGACTTAGTAACTCTAAAGATTTTCAGATAATATCTTCAAGTTGCCTTTAATCTTAATCGTTTATTTGTTTGTTACGTTTTAAACGGAAAAGGAACTTTGAAAATGTATCCCCTAGATAGAGAATGTCGATGGAAAACCCCATCAGGCTCACGGCTTGTGTATTCATAAATTTTTAAAGTTAAATATAATATTTTATTAACTTATCTAATAATTATTCTTTTTCTTCTACAGGTAAGCACCAACTTAACAAAAGAGTCAACTACGGATAACGACTTTTATAGTGAGTACTGAAAACTTTTGCCTTTTTGGCAATGAGCCAGTAACTTCTCATCCGTGATATCACGAGCTTTAAACTAGTTCTTAAATGGATAAAGAAAATGTACATCTTCACTTGAAACTTAATAAAATACTTCTAAATATACATACACTTGAACAATTTCGCCTGTAAGAAACTTTCTTTCTACAGGGCAAACGATCTTCACATATTATTATCACTTTATTTTAGGATTTCTGGCCATTACCTACACGTTTTCTCACGATTCAGAATTTTTTTCAGAGATTTAGGTGCTGATCTACATACAGCGTGTAGATATCAGAAATATCCATGACACCAACATCATAATAGCGAAAAAAATAATCATCCGTCCTATACAAAACTTCAACTTCTAAAAAACTTCATGCAGAGTTTTTTGTCAAATTAAATAGAGTAGTCATCTCAACACCTCTCGCCCTTGAATTTGTATATATATATAATATAGGTATTATAACTATTTCTAATGATATATATTAATAAAAAATGTTTTTTCTTTGTTCCTCTCAAACAGAGCACCTGCCATCTAATCTCTTCACCACCCTTGGTTGACTGGTAGAGAATGCCTAAGGCATTAAGGCCGCCTTTGTACTTTTTTTGAGTGTGAAATGTTTAAATAAATAAATGCCTCCTCGACCCATATTTAAGGTACAGCAGATTTTTTTTCGCGATTAAAATTTGGTCCCATGAAGAATTTTGTTCAGTTTTATGGTCTATACCCACACCGTTAAATATGGCCATGCATTTCTGATACACGCTGTATCGAAGGCTTATGTGACTTTTACGAGTAAACGTAACCTACATTTTAACCCCGCAACCCAGACTTTAGTAATAAACCTAGTACCTAATAAACACTTAACGACCTCCAACACTTAGTTACTGAAAAACGAAAGCTCGTTGTGCACCCAACCTTACTTTTAGGTGTAGTCACCAGTTAATAGCACAGAAAAAAAAAACGCCTATTTGTTTTGTTCATTGAATCCAAGTAAATAAATCGGAGAACATAAGACTTCGAGCTACTGATGACTTCATGGTTAAAGTTCGCAGGATACCGTCACTCAGACCACGATCATTGTAATTGCTTCTATAATTATTTTGCTAAGGCTTTATGAAGGAAAAATCAAGAAAATTGATCATTATTATAATCGTGAAGAGTTATTAGTTACCTCCGTTTAATGTTAATTAGTGTATTATCTTTTTCACGGTCCTAGGTAGTTGGTTCTAGGTTTATTAGTCATTATATACAGTGATAATTTCTAGATTCCCACTGTTTTCAAGGTAGATTGGTACATTATAGGATTATGTTATTCATAAATATAAAATCCTTCTCTTGAAAAAAAAAACTATGTGCCAAATTTCATGGTCAAACGTCGTTGGAGTTTATCAATTGAATTACCAACATCCATTTTTTATTTAAACAACGTGTTCCTTGTGATATCTTATAACTCTAGGGTATTAAAGATACATTGGTGCCGATTCTCTCGCACAAATGCCTCTAAACTAGACAAAATCTACTTTTTTTAAATTTAGAGACTTTTTTTGCAGAATAGCTTTAAAATTCTCATAGCCAAAAGTAAGGAATTTTAGTGATAATTTAGTTAGTTTAGATCGGTATATAAAAGAATCGGCGCCAATGGTGCCGATTCTCTTGTCACAAATGCGTCTAAACTAGACTAAAAATCACCAAAATTTAGTTTACTCCTGTCAAACGATGATTTCCCATTCTGAAATAGACTAAACTGGCACAACTTAACTATATTTTAGTTTGACAGCACTAAGATTGTACTGAGATTTTAATTTAGTGAAAATGACAATTTTGCTATTCTGAATTTGACGTTTTTCACCTAAAATTTTAATTTTCTGACTAATTCTGACCATTTTTAATCGCCACTGGAAATGGTGTGGAATATTATTAGTTGTCATGAACTAAATTCACACGAACATCTCGAGTTCGGATGCAAAAACAGTATTGTACTGGATTTTTTTCTTTTCTTTTGCTTATATCTCGAAAATGGTGTGTCCTATCGCAAAAATAATGAAAATTTCGACCCCCTTTATAAAACCCTTATACCCCTAATACTCAACACGTAGGTAATATTTTTTTTTATTTTCCATACAAAAAGTGAAAAATTCCATATAAAACACGTCGAGGCTGCCCCCACTGCGCGCCTCCGGCTCTAAAAAAAATCACGGGGTAGGGCAAACAAGTATGTACCACGTGGAGTCGCAATTGTCAAATTCGATTTAGTTGTGTCAAAATATTATTTTAATTTAGAGACTTTTTACTACAGAATAGCGATACGATTCTCATAGTAAAAAGTAAGGAATTTTAGTGATAGTTTAGTTAGTTTAGTCCGGTGTACAAGAGAATCGGCACCATTGTCAATGAATCAACTGACATATGAATTATTTTTAAATCTTCTTTTTTTCGTATTCATTTTTCATACAAAATAATTCGACAAACTCATGATTATTTATGTAAAACACCCTTACATGAAATATGACAACGTCGTATTTTCTTAGCTTTAAATATAAATGATTGGTTTGAATGAAAATTATTTACTCGTACTTATCAATAAAACATAAGCTAATTATGATTGATGTTATCTTAGAAACTACACTGACGGACTCATAAACTGCATCAATGTTCAAGACGCCTTTGAAATAAACATTTTAACCAAGTATTTAAACTTTTTATACAAATTTAAATTGAAACCTATAGTTCCGTTCGTTAATTTCATAACAGCGTAGCATCATATTATGTCTTGTGTATGTTTGTATACTGGAAAGGACCATTCATTTTTTTTGAACAATAACGATAAATGTAACAAAAATTGGTTTTATTGAAAAATTGTTTTTTACAATTTAAAAAAAAGTTGAAGCACAGGTTTTTTTTTTGTTTTAATAAGGTGTTGCCCTTTTTACAGATTCTAATTGGTTCCGCATATATCTGATCAGGGTTATTGTTTTATATGCGGAATATTGTTCCATTCTTGTGAAATCGCTGTTCTTAGTGCTGCCACTGTTGTGGGCACAGGATTTCTCGCATATACTATACAGCTTTTTTTAAACTGTCCCAAACATGCTCAATGAGATTAAGATCCGGGCTGCGTGCTGGCCAATTCATGGCACGAATCCCAACCTCTTCGCAATATTGTCGAACTTGTGCAGCGGCGTGGGGTCGGGCATTATCTTGCATTACAGTAAAATTTTCACCTATTAATCCCATGTAAGGTACCACGTGAGCTTGACGAACTATGTCGATGAACACAAGTTCCGTTCGCCCGATCATAGAAATGCCACCCCACACCATATACGAACCGCCTCCAAAAGGAACACGCTCCTCAATGCAACTTTGAGTATATCTCTCCCCACGTCGACGATAGACTCTTCTGCGACCGTCTGCACCATTTAAATATGTCTTACACTCATCGGTGAACAACGGAGGCCCATTGCTTTTCAGTCCAATTAAGATGTTCACGCGCAAATCTTAAACGAGCTTATCTGTGAGCTGCAGACAGTTTTGGATCACTTGCTGGTGTAAAAGGGGTGATTGCCGTTTCCTTAAGCCTCCTTCTTATTGTTCGTGCACTGACGTTAACTCCACGCACTTCATTCAGCTCTGTTTTGATGTTTACTGACGCGAGGAAACGATTTCGTAGGGAAGTTTAAACAATAAATCGGTCGTCACGACGGGTGGTTGCTCGAGTTCTTGAGGTCTCCTTTTGTAAGCACCTGTCTCTTCAAACCTTCAGTATAATCTAGAAACCGTAGACTGGTTTAAATTTAAATCTCTAGTAATCGTTCGTTGATCCAAGCCTTCCCGCACCAATGGCACAATTTGAGCGGCTTGTTCGGACGAAGTATCCATATTTATGGTTACGAAACTGTTGTTGAGTTAAAAAGACTAATAATCAATACTATTGGTAACAATAATTTAAATCGCAAATGAAAAAAAAAAACAAAAATAATTAATTTCAAACTTTACTCTCTATCATACAAATTTGAGACTATGCATTAATTTTATTTTCCCGGCTATAATTGTATCTTCTACTGCAGTTATATTTTTAAATGTTTTTTTTTTAATGATTAATGGATAGTCTCGACATTTTCATTTAGTTTAATCTAAAAAGTTTGCATACTTATCAAAAATAATAATTCGAAAGTAATCCTGAACTTTGATGCAGTTTATGAGTCCGTCAGTGTATTTATTTTTGGAACACTTGTTCTAAGAGTTTTTGTATTATTTTTACTTACAGCATGTAACCTTAGAGTTATGGGACATCAAAAGGAACACATTGTATATATTTCCTGATGTTTCAGGCTAACAACATTTACATTGTTATCGACTCGTTGTAGCGAACACAGATAACTAATAAAAAAGTCGATATAAGCTATATAAATACCTCGCTAACACATAGGAAGAGATAAAAATGTCCCTTCCAGACCACACACGCGACCAGGGCTATCAAGACCCTAGATATGACCGTTCCAACGCGTAAGACATTGAACTAAACCCCTAGAATGTGCACTTGTAACGTCAAGTACAAGCTGTAATTACAGAAAACTAGTATTTCTGTTTACCTCGGCCAAGATTATCTTAGTGTCATCGCATTAACAGCCGTTTGTATGCAGCTCTAGAAAGTTAGAATGAGCTCAATTATATTGCGTATATTAGATTTTTTATGATGACTTTGTTGTGGTCATCAAATTTTAATTTTGTAAATAAGTAAGTTTTGCGCATCTTTATTTCTGCTTGTAAACTATTCTCAGTTTGCTTAAATGTAAATTTTTAATTGAAAATTCTGTTTGGCAATGAAATATTCTTTGCACTCAACGCGTTCATCTGATCTAAAGCATAATAGTTTGGTAAAAAAACTCCCTTATTTTCTGGTCTTTAGTAAAACATTCAGATACTAAAACGCTTTTTCGAAATTATCTGCTTAAAGTACGCCCTCTATAGAGTGTTGGCATGTTTTTATATACCTAAATAATAATACTACATTAATAAAATAATATAATTAAATTCAAATTCAAATGTTTATTGCTCAACACAGTTTAAAATCATACATTTCTAGATGTCAAGTGAATGCGCAGTTCACTGTGTTGCACCAATTCAGGCATGCAAAATTATTATTAAAATTCTAAGTATCATTAAAATTATACCATTTCATAAATTCACATTAATAAGTTATTTATACAATTTCAAAATAGTACCATACACAATGTCATAAATTCAGATCAATAAGCATGTAATGTCAGAATATATAATGTCATAATAAAGTTTAAGTAATGTCTAATACAGTCAACACATAATTGGCAACACAAATAAGATATTTTTAATAAAAATAAATCGGACTCCAGTTAAATAGGATCTTTACGTAATAAAATACATTACGTAGGTATAATAAATAAATGATAACGACTTCCGTTTACACATTTAATAATAAGTAAATAAAAGTAATCATAACATTTACGACATACGTAGTTTATATCGAGTACATACAAGCAAATTACACATATTATCATAAAAATGCCATAGAGCCACATACTAATCTAATTCACTTACATTCTATAGAAAATATGAACATTTGTAAGCAAAGCTTGGAACGACATGTTAATTTAGTTTTATTAGTCCAATAGAGAATTTTTCGAACGACATTGATTAAAAATATTGCTCTTTTTATTGCAACTCATTGTAACTTAACTTCAAATGGTAAATTATCCCTTGCGTACGTAAGTTATGAAGTACATAACTTATAATACGAGCCTATTATTGTTCTTTTGTAGAGCAAAAGCCTCTTCTCATACAGAGAAGGCTCGAGCATTGATCACCACGCTTGCTCAAGACGGGTTGGCGATCTCAGACTTATATTAACTATAGTCCAGGTTTGCTCACGATGTTTTCCTTCACCGATGTCAGTAATGTCCACGATAAACTCATAAAGTAGGTACATTATTATGAATTGAAAAAGTCACATTGGTACTTCTTGCTCATCCATAAGGAATCTATGGAATGGATGTGAAAAAAAATCCTTTCATGCTTCATCTGAAGACGGAAAGAAGTCATTTTGGAAATGATAAAGTTGCAAACTTTATCATTTCCAAAATGACTTCTTTCCGTCTTCAGATGACCCTTATCATTTAAGGTGAACGTCCCAATTTTCGTCACACATGTCCCATCTTTTTTTTTGGTCGCAGCGTGACTAGGATGCCACCGAACGGAAAAGACATGTACTTGTAGTGCCTAGTACACTATAAATCATCGTCTTGTAAAAGAGACGAGCGTGTGCAGCACTCACGACTTTTAGTTTAGCTGTTAGAGATGATGCCATTATGTGTAGTCTGTGGCGTTCATGTACTTAAGTATTGTTGGCTTGATGATTAAGTATTAGCTGGAAGCGGATGTTAACAAAAGAATAGGCAACACGCCATAAAAATTACGCCATGGAAATTATTTTGAAGTAATTTTAATTAAATCAACATGAAGATTCGTCTTTAATAATAATGATTGGAAACATGAATCCAGTATAACGAAATTCCAAAAAAATAAAAAATAAAACAAAAAATATTTTTTTTTTTTGCCAAATAAATGTATTTTCTTTCTTTTCTTTCTTTCTTTCTTTTAAATTTACAAAAAAAAAATGTTTTGCACAATAATACTTCAATTATTTTCAAACATAATTCTTGAAACCGCAGTTAAAACCACATTGGGATAGCAATTACAATTTGGTACCATTTTAAAATTATAATTAGCTACGCAGTCGTTTTATTCGCATTATTATCAAAATGAGTTTTTCCCACGTTACATGCAATGTCAACTTACTTTTTGCTGACATCATAATGATTTACCCATTGGCATTTACCCATTGGCATGTAAGTAAACAAACAAAATAAATAATTAATCAGAAAACTTTATTTTTGCCGTTGCAATAGTAATTTCATAGCTTAGGAAGCTAGACAGTAAGTAAGTATGTGGTACATTAAAGACAAAAATCTCACATAATTATATACTTCACAAACAACAAAGCGTTTTTTGTAGAGCATTATGAAATTACACGTACCATGCATCGGAATGAAAGTCACTAAGAACATTAATGTCCATAATCTTTCTGTTTCATCTTTCATTCCCCGGACCACAAAATGCGGACTTAGTACCACAATTATTTATACCACATCACATAGCACACGACACAATCACGCAATTAGCAAAACCTCCCTCACAAAACAACATTAACGACAGAAACATGATTACAACAACACAAAAAGAATAATTCTCTGACGAACGCTTATTATACGTCTCCGTGAGTCCGTGACGTCATCGAGACGTGTTGATTGCACCTCATTTCTGTGTCCCGTGTCGTCTGTAATTGAATACACGAGGACGACAATATGAACATTCACCCTGTCCCTTAAGAGTGATATGAATTTATTTTTTTGTTTACATTATTTAAATTAATAGGTTAGATACAGCTGTATAATTACATGATGGTAGCATTTGGGAATTTTCTTTTGTAAACACGGGCGAAAAAATTAAGCATTCAGCTTGGTTTTGTTTAACGAAAGTTTGGTCTCCAGACGTTATGATTCGTAGTAAAATGTGCCTAAAAGCACAAAAATCAAAAGCTTTTATATACCTAATAAACTTACAGAAAGAAACGAAAATGTGACAGCTTTTCCTAACTTGTTTGACCTGTATTCCCCAAAGTGTCTACAGATTTACAAATTGCTCTAAAAGATAGCAAAGGTTCATGTATCCCATTTAATGTGTTGCTTGTTAATCAATTAAAACCCCATTTACACGATGCAAGTTTTAAGCAATTCTAGCCTGTAGAATACTATAAAATGTTTGCAACAAATGACTTGAATTGTCTGAACACTGTTTGACTTTTATTGTTGCTTACTTATGCCATGCCACAGGCAAATCGCACCGTGTGAATCTGTCTTTACTTTTCAAATCAGCTCATTAACTTCCATGACAGAACATGAGCCTCCTCATACATCTGTTGAACAGTTAAGCCGTT
Source organism: Xanthia togata (assembly GCA_963853775.1). Taxonomy (NCBI): domain Eukaryota; kingdom Metazoa; phylum Arthropoda; class Insecta; order Lepidoptera; family Noctuidae; genus Xanthia; species Xanthia togata. The sequence continues at coordinate 5,183,937 of OY970798.1, read as the reverse complement.
GGTCTCGGCTGTTATTCGTAGATCTTTCACTGTCGTTACGATAATCAGTAGTCCAAAAGTCTGACAAGCAGTCTTACCAAGGTGTATCGTGTTATCCAGTAACTAGGTTGTGCAGGTCAGATAGGCAGGCGCTCCATGTAAACAGTTATGTACATGTACATTAGTTTAAGACTTACAGTAAATAATACGCTTCTGATAGAAACGAAAATAAAAAATGGATCACAATCTTCTCTTGCCGGTAACAAGGGCAAATATACAAATATTTTTGGCTTCAACAGAATTATCTTCCAATTCTGACCATCTGAAATCCTTCCAGTCGATAGGAAAAGATGGATTACCTCCTTCCGTTACCTTTTGACCCAGAAAACTAAGTCTAAGCCTTTGAAGTTGTGTGTACGTTGTTTCGCTGGCTTTGAAATCCTATCACAACCAATAAGTTTATATAAATGCGAAAATGAGTTTGTTTACTACGGTTTCACACTAAAACGGCTAAACGGATTTGGATGAAATTTGGCACATGGGTAGACCATGATCTGGAGAAAGAAAAAACAAGATAAATAACCCATTTATTTTCAGTAAACATGACGCAAAGAAAGAACACAAATAAAAGAACAAGTTGGGGAACATATAAGCAGTCACTCCATGTAAAATCCCATCCCATCTTCATGTAATTCTGGTATTGGTTCTGGGTCCCAGCATTATGCTGAGAGATGGCCGTTTTTCCTGGACGTTTTTTTCTTTTGCGTGCGTCATAATGTACCGCAAATAAATGTATTTTCTTTCTTTTCTTTCTTGTCTTTCTTTTCTTTCTTTTCTTTATTTTCTTTCTTTTCTTTCTTTGTATAACCCTAAACACTTTGAACAATACGATAAAATTTGTTTGGATTTAAGGTACCTACCAACAAATTTTGAATTTGACTCTTTCCAGATGCATATTTATGAGTGTGACCCGCATACTCTTTTCCGAGATAAACTTTTTGTCCATTCCCCCATAAAGAAATAAAACAAAACTCTTAATAATATGTATCTATGCGTAAAATATATACGGGCCAAATTAACCTCCTTAGTTGAAGTAGGTTAACAAATTGCCCACTTATCTTCGCCCCAGCTCGTAAAATCGACTGAGGGAGAATGGGGTCAGTGTTATGGTAGGTTTTCGGACTGGCAACCATACTCACCTTATATTTTAATAAAGGGAATGAACCCCTAAATGCTAACAGACAGATTAAAATGTTATATAATACCTATATTATGTTTGTCTCGACACCTTGGGTGTAAAAGAAATCACCTGCTTTCTGAATTGAGAATTTCAAGTTGAGATTGTTAAACTATACTTTAGCATTACCTATCTACTTTAGGTGAAATACAGAAACAAAAAAAAAATGTTTATAAATAAACGTAAGATATTTTGAATTTCGCGGTTTTCATTGAAGTAGTCACCTCCAACTTAGCCTATCGCCGTCCACTGCTGCTGTATAGGCCTCTCCTAGGGTGCGCTATGACACCCTGTCTGTCCCAGCCATCTTTTTAAGGCCGTCGAAGCATCTAGCCGGGGGGCGTGCTATACTACGATTTCCGATACGCGGTCTCCACTCCAGGACTAGTCTGGCCATCGGTCCCTCAACAAACATGGCCGGCTTACTGCCACTTTAGCTTGCTTACTCTACAAGCTATATATTTAACTCCAGTACTCATTTTAAGTAGGTACTGTTAAAGTAGAATTTGACGAGTTCTTAACTTCAAATTTTCAAATCAGACACATATTACGAGCATATACAGGGTGTTAAAGTAATTGCGTTCCATAGCTTAGGGGTAGGTTCAGTATCGAAAAAAGCCAGAAAAAATAAATAAAAAAAAAACATTATTACCGCATCGCCGTACGAAGGGAAAATTCGGATTGTAACTTAAATACCATCGTAGCGTTAGTTCGATTCGCGTTCGACAGTAGGTAAGTAATTAAAGCATTTAACATAAAATAATTTTAATTCTAAACGATTGCTATTTTAAGTTAGTTTTTTTTTATGGCTTCCTTTAACGATACTGAACCTACCCCTAAGCTATGGCACGCAATTACCTTAATACCCTGTATAATGAGCCTATAACGACCCCAATGCTGAGACACAACTGGCCTCCTCTCTGCGGGAGGGAGTAGGTTGTAATCCACCACGCGGGCCCAGTACGGGTTGGTAAATGTCACATGTGTTCGAATTTTTGGTTCTAGGACATGCCGGTTTCCTCACGATATTTTCCTTCTCCGTTTTGACAGCAGTGGTGATAAAATAATTTACACAAAAAAAAGTGCCTGCCTGGGTTTGAACCCACGATCTACCTACTCGTAAGGCGGGGCCGTTATCGTCATCAGACACAGGATTCCTTATATCTCTGGGAAATTGGTGTAATTGAGAACATAGTTTCCAAGTTTATGTCTAGACGTAATATTGTAAATAAAATTACCTCCATGGCTACACAAAGGTGCACTGTGAATTGAATACCCGCAGTTCACATAATATATCAGGTCATATGCAAATTTTATAATTGGCTAGCTTATGCTATTGTGTTTGTTATTGTCACAAACAAGAAGGTACCTGTTACTACAATACTCAATAGCCATACATTTTGCCAGGTATTTTTAAGTCCCATGCAATAGAGCCTATTGCTATCAACCGGGCACAAATCCAGACTCCGGGCTGCTACTAAGAAATTCCAGATGGAAAAGCTCAATATCACTGACCGACTCGGGCATCGAACCCAGGCTCAGTAGTAGCGCTTGCGACCACTACACCAACCAGGCAGTAAAGACCTAATAGAAGACCTTGGTATTCTTAAGATACATATCGACAAGACTTTTTTATTAATATAACATCACGCCTGTATGTCCCCCAAGGGTTATGCAGAGCATCCACATTTCATCACAAAAGTTCAAAAATACTAAAACTTTTTTTTTTTTGGTGGTAAATCATGACTCATCTCGCTCTGGGTGGAGCGGGAAGGCGTGTCAGACTCTTACTGACTAAAACCCACCCGTGTTCCTTCTGTTGCCTGTGCACGCCACGGCACCACGGGCCACGGTATCCCTTTCGGACTTTCCCGCAACCCCGGCAGGCAATGGTCTCATCGGACCCCTTAACTTGCTGATATCTCTTTGAGGTTCGCGTGGAACACAACGCGCCGTCGACCCGGGCCTGGTCCTTACCGGATGGCGAAAAAAATACTACACCTAGGAAATACATAACATAAACTAATATCACCTGCAATTCTCAAAGGGTTAGGCAGAGGTGTACCTACAGTGCACTGCACATTTTAAAGTGTTATTGGGTTTTTCCATTACGAATTTCTCAGTAGTAGACCGGAGTCTGGAATTGTGTCCAGTTGATGACAATAGGCTCACCCCCTATTACATAAGACATATAGTCCATTTTCAACTAAGACATCTTCATAGGCTGAATTTATGACCCATTTCAAGGCAGAAACCATAAGGCTCTTGCGGTTGCCACAAATAATGCCTAACATTAATATAGATTCATATGACAGAATATAGATAATAAGCTATCACTTCGCCCCGGTTTTGCTCGTAAATTGTTATAAAATACACGGTCTATATCAGTTATGAAGACGTTAATATAATTTTGTGCTTTAATAAATTGTAAGAGGCATGTTTTGTTCATAATATTGGCGTTCATTATTTAACTAGCTGCTGCCGACGGTTTCGCCCGCGTGGACCCTAATTATTTTTCTATAATAAAAGAAGCCTAAGTTAGTTACTCCTTATAACATCAGCTATCTGACAGTGAAAGTCCCATCAAAATCGGTAAAGCCGTTTCGGAGATTAGCCGAAACAAACGGACAGACAAAAAAAATTTTTTTTTTTTTTTGTTGTAAGTAACATATGCATTTAATAAAAAGCTTTTATTTGACATTACAAACAGACACTTCAATTTTATTTATTTGTATACAATATGTTAAAAAAAACCTGTCCGATTCGTGAGGGTGTCGTTAGGTTTCGTACTGAGAGTCACAGTACAGTCCATAATTAAGTGGTAATTTTCAGGAAAAATGAAAAAAACTTCTATGACTGTCTTTTCAATGGGTAATTTTACCGGATTATTCCATGGGGCGCGGGCGGCCATCGTTTAGCGCATGTCTACAAGTCATAACTTTTGACCCCTGTTGCTAAATTTGCTAATTTTTAAGGGGTTTTTGGTAATTTTGGTATAAAAATGTGATTTTTAAATAGCAATAACTTTTTTATTTTCAATAATAATAAGATTTTTTGTTACTTTTAGGTAATGTTATTGCAGTAGGTACCTATACAGGGTGTTTGGCGCATGGACCGACACAATTTTTTCAGGGATTTGGGAGGTCATTAGCTAGGTTCTACCCATACACCCTTTGTCCTAAATGTCACGGTTGGTTACATATGATTATTTTTTTAAAATGAAAAAAATTCCCAAAATGTGTCCTTTAATTTGAAATAACTTTTTTGTTTGTGGGTGTAGTGGCACAAAACAAATTTTGTTGCATTCTCCAAAGTCCTTTAAATCTAAAAAAATCTTTGTTTTATACAACTGGTTTCAAGAAAATTCCTTACAAGCTTCCAAAGTTAATTTTTGTATTTAATGAATGAAATTTTACAACTTCTAAATTAATTATAAAAAAAACTAAAAGCTATTTTGAACTTAGCTAGAACCTAGCTAATGACCTCCCAAATCCCTGAAAAAATTGTGTCGGTCCATGCGCCAAACACCCTGTATATGTGCCCCTTTCGGATCGGACACGGTTTTGTAGATTTCATATAAAAAATCTGTTATTTTGAAATTAGCGACACGCCCCTACTCCGCTCGGGTCTTCTTGTTCTACTTCATGTTGCTGGCAAGACAGTCATTCAAATTCTTGATGACCCTAAACTTTGCCACTTCCACAGCGTTATCGGTGGCAGCGCAGAAGTCACTTTGGTTCCATGTTTTGGGACACAGAGGGCAGGAGCAGGTAGAGTATAGTTTTTGACACAGCATCCACGGAAGCAGTGATGGAGAGAGGATTACGTATTGTATGTAGGTCGTAGGTTCGAACCCAGACAGACGCTTGACTTTGTGTAAATTATTTTCATCACCACTGCTCTCAAAACTGTGAAGGAAAACATCGTGAGGACACCGGCATGTCGTAGAAACAAAAATTTGAAAACATGTGACATCTTTAGGGGCATGAGGAACAGGGTGTAAAGTTCACTCATCCACCATAGAAAAGGGAGGATCCTCCGACCAGACGGGTGTTGTGTCTGGCGGGCCAACTGCCCGACTGTTGATGTCGGATTGTCTTATATATGTCGTTCGCGCGGTAAGCCCTAATTTTGCGATGCAGGATTTGTGTGACGTCATGTCTTTGATGCGTAATTCGTATGTGGCGGTGTAACCGCTACCAACCCGCACTGGGTCCGCGTGGTGGATTACGGCCCACTCCCTCACTGCGAGGAGGGTCTGTGTTCCAGCAGTGGGGACATTATAGACTGATTATGCTTATGCTCTACATCAACACACTGCAACCTTTCAATCTACTGAAGTGGCTACATGACAAAACATCGTGAGAACCGCATCATTGTGCAGTGTAGAAGAACTAAGGAGCACACAGATAAATATTAAAAACAACTTTGTTTTACGTACGTGTAATAGATAATTTACTTCGTTAGCAGTTGCATTGAAAGCGGTCCCAGTAAATTGTTGTCCGGTGCACCGCATCAAGCTCTACCATTTTAGGGAACCGCATATAAACTGCTGAAATTCGTTTAAACCACAATAGGTAATTGGTAGGCGTGAAATATACAAATAAAGCTAAATTTTCTGAAAACCCTACTTACCAAGTATTTCTTCGTGATTAAGAATATCTACAAGTTTTTATGTCATCCTTATCCTGACTAATACATATTATAAATGCGAAAGTGAGTATGTTTGTTTATTACGCTTTCACGCTAAAGGCTCGTGCAGACCAGCGCGACGCGATGGCGCGACGCGACTCGAACAATACAATTTCTAAGAAAACTTCACGGTATAACAATAGCCGGTGTTGCGTCGCGCTAGTCTGCACGAAGATTAAAACGACTGAACAGATTTGTATAAAATTTGACATATGTAGGATACTTTTTATCTCGATATTCCCACGGAATCGAGACTCACGCCGGTGAAACCGCGTGGCAGCTAGTTCAAAATAAATCTCAATGATGTAAAATATTTCATTCAAAATCTCCGTTTACACTACTTAAAAAAAAAGAACAGAACCTCTGCCTCACAAATTAATTATCTTATGACGTCAAACCCCGCAAACCCTTTGCATATTCATAATCCGAATTTCGATATTTTTACGACTGGACCCTTTGGCAGCAAATAAAATAAATTTTGCGAACCGACATGTTCTCATCAAAGCAGACTTCGAAAATTTTGCTCTAATCAGAATACCAGAGTACGACTTGTTAGGGAGATAATACATGTGTAAGGATAGTGCGGTGATGTGCTTCGTTATTTGATTTACTTTTTTAAGAGTTTGAAATGTTTTTTTGAAAGTTATTGACCCGTTTATCCAGGATTATATTATTATTAAGAAAAACGGGTAACTATTGTTACGTACTAGATAGAATAAGAAATGACAATTTATGAGGAAGTATAAAATTTGCATCTGTGACTGAAAATCGGTTGTCATTGTATTTTCATGAGATGCGAAGGAATGACGAAATGTCGTGAGGAAAGTTTTTAGTACGAATGTCGAAGTTTATAAAAAAAATACATACATAAGTTTATTGTGTAAAGAGAAACACATACGGTTAGTTATACACTAAACATGATTGTACAAGTGGAGGACAAAATCAGGTAGAACAGCTGGCTCCTGAACTAAGTAAAAATATACTTGTATCTCAGGATCCAAAGTTCCTCACAAACATTGATTATAATAACTTAAATGCAATCAGGTTAAAGTGACTCAGTAATTACAGGTATCAGTATTGAGAAAGGTATTCATGTGATCGTTAAAAGACCAAAGAGACGATGGATGGACTGTGTGAAAGATTATATGGCTAGAAAGGGGGTGACTTCCGAAATGACGACTAGAAGTCTGGAAGAAAAAGATATGTTGCGCCGACCATACATATATTTATATTTTAGGGGCATGAGGAACAGGGTGTAAAGTTCACTCATCCACCATAGAAAAGGGAGGATCCTCCAACCAGACTGGTGTTGTGTCTGGCGGGCCGACTGCCCGACTGTTGATGTCGGATAGTCTTATATATGTCGTTCGCGCGGTAAACTCTAATTGCGCTATGCAGGATTTGTGTGACGACATGTCTTTGATGCGTAGTTCGTATATGTTGGTTTAACCGCTACAATATAAAAGCAAGATAATTATGTCTTTTAATGGTGGTCAAACGAGGCTTTTAATAAAAATATTACTGAACATAGTATTTTAATAATTGGATTAAATACTACATACTTCTACAAAAAGAATCGATTAACTTAAACAAAACGGTTTATTGAAAACCGCCATTCGAAGCTGCCTGTTGAATTGAGTTATTAACTTGTTTCGATCGACTTTATCAACCACGACTCGTATTTACCTTCCTTCTTTTATTTTTACCTGTACAGAGGAGTAAACTTATTTTGTTTTTAAGACAATTATCACGCTCTGTGATTTATTGATTTATTCATTTAGGTAATACGTGCTGGTTTCCGCAACTCCACGTCAAAGTGCGTATTTTGCGTACGGGTGGGAAAAGTCGGCTATTCGATTTATTTTTTTCGATATATTTATTCATTTAACGTCTAGTTCAATCTGCCTAGCCTTTTCCTAACTATGTTGGAATCGGCTACCAGTCTAACCGGATACTCCTAAATACCAGTATTTTAAATGGAGCGACTGCTTATCTGACCTCCACAACCCAGTAACTGGATAAAACGATACCCCTTGGTAAGACTGGTTGTCAGAATTTCGGGCTTCTGACGGCCCGTAACGACTGTCAATGACCCTCGAATGACAGCCGGGACCAACGGCTTAACGTGCTTTCCGAGGCACGGAGGAGTCTTGGTATGTAAAGATGGTCACCTATCCACGGACCAACCCCAGCAAGCGTAGCTTAACCTGATGGATCGACCCGTGCGGCTGTTATTACGTAGCCACGAGCTCCTTATTTAACGTCTAGTTAACACTGAAAATCGCAGCCTTTTCTCAGCAATCAGGCTATCCCCATCCAAAAGCAAATGTCAAACCTTAAATTTATTTCGAAAAAGTATCCTTATTGTAATTTATTGTATGCGAAATAAGTTTGGAGGCAAAAAGTCGTTGCGGCTGGTCGCAATTTGCAAACATTATGCATCACCCGGCCCGCACCGATTTACGAGGCAACACCATCTTTTTCTGTTTCTTTTTTCAACCCATTGTGTTACCTAATAAGCTGGATAAAGGGCGAAGGGATTAATAAGTCCCCATTTAGTTCGCACAATGAAATCTTAAAAAATATATTCTTTTAGCTTTGATGCTGGCCTTGGTTTTAACCCTTCCGACCTCTGGCCAACGCCTACTTAGGTTCAAAGCTTCGTCATAAAACTTTGATGAAATTTTTTACAACAAGAAAACAAAGAATTTATCTCCCACGATGAAGTTTTCGAATGATTTATTCTATTCTCTATCAAAGACATAGCTGTAGCTATCTTCCCGGAGCACGTTTTGCCTAAATCACAACTAACAGTTTGATTAATTCAGCAGTTTTCGTCCAAAGTGTGACGGTTCTGTAACTTTTTTACGCCGCGCAGCTTGGTCGTATGTAATAAGCCTACTTAACCCTTTCAACTGAGCTAAAACGCTTTGTAATGGGATTGGGTTACACTTCAGTAGCCCCGACTTACGAATTGTACTTCTTCTTTTCGTGTAGTTAGTGACTAACCTGGTGTCAGAGTTTTAAAGCCGCCCACGGGCCTCTGACTTGGCTTCACATGCCGTCGAGAAATATCTCTCAGGCATGCCGGTTTCCTCACGATGTTTTCCTTCACCGTTTTTGAAGCTAGTGATAATTATACAATACGTACATGAATCCAAAAAGTCAGAGGTGCGTGCCTTGGGTTCGAACTCGAGATCTGTGACTTGGCAGTCCGACGGTCACAACACTAGGCCATCACTGATCCACGAATTGTACGTCGTGGGTTTGAACTCAAGCACACGCTTTACTTTTTTGTAAATAATTTCTTCACCACAGCTCTTAATACGGAAAACATCGTGAGTAAATGTCCTAGAATCAAAAATTCGAAGACATGTGACACTCCACTGATCTCGAAGAGACGAGGCTTTTGTCCCAGCAGTTGCAATATTATAGGCTGATATGCTATATCATGTTACACGTCAATGCTACAAGAAAAGAGAAGCTTATGCTTAAGCTTAGTTTGTGTAGTCGGGTTGTAGATAATGATGATAACACGTCAGTAGTACATTCAGCCAGAACAATGGCTGTAGACAATTAAATGAATATACAGGGTGATTGGAAGATGGGTGCAAAGCTTTAAGGCGAAGATAGTACAGACCATTTGAAACCATTTAAGCCATGGTTGTCTCAGACGAAGTCTTACCAATTTTTTTAACCTAATATTTTTTTTTTTTTTCGGAAATTCCCAAAATTTTATGTAAACTGCATAATTATGGCCAAATTGAATGATATATGAGTTAATTTTTTATTTATTTAATCAAAGTAATGTGTAAGCAATCAAGCAAAACATTTTTTAGGCTTCTGTGAACATTAGACATTTTCTACAGACATTTAAAGTTCAGAAAATTTGTATCAATACGTTTTTTAAACATTATTTAAAAAAAATAATTGGTAAGACTTCGTCTAAGACAACCATGGCTTAAATGGTTCTAAATTGTCTGTACTATCTTCGCCTTAAAGCTTTGCACCCATCTTCCAATCACCCTGTATATTTTTGTGGCAAATGTACAACGGGTTGAAACTCATAACTTCTCCACTCACTTTTCCCCCTCTAGTCATTAGACCAAGCTCTTGTTACTGATGGTATACTCTATCACTTTACGCAATGACCTAAACCACGCAATTCTACCAAACGAAAAGAATAAAACCACTGATATCAACTAACATTTCAGACAAATAAAGACAACATACGACCTGTCCATCTCCCTATCCAACTCCTGTCCAAGTTGTATGAAGGCTCATAAAGTAAATGGAATAGCTCTCTAGGTCCTACCTATTTTATTACCTATAAACCTAAAACGTTTGACATCATTTGACAGGACGCTTTTAGGGCACTTTACTTAGGTTACATTACATAATAAATAAAGCGCTATGGTACTAAGGCGTGCGGCCAAATTGGAACTAACGCCGCCATTTTGTTTTTGTATACATTTCAAGTGACATTAAAAAAAACAATTGCACAAATGTTTACCAGCGCCCTCTTTCAATTAAAGATCGGTGTAGCAGTGGGCGCCGCAGAAGTGGTGGAGTGTTAAATTACATTAATGCCATGATTTACGTGTCATTGTAGACATAGGCTTCCTCCATGCTGCGCCACAGCTCCTTGTCCTTCGCATATCGCATCCAGTCTACCCCAACCCCCTTCTTAAGGTCGTCAGTCCATCTTGCTGGGGCCCTCCCTCACTACGTTTGACGATACGTCCTACGGCAAACATGGCCAGCGCACTGCCTCTTCAGTTTGCTTACTCTGTAACTTATGTCGGTAACTCCGGTCAATAGACTAACTCGTTTTTTTTTTTCAAACCTTTTATGGAACCTGAGCGGCCATATGGTCACTTAAAAGGTCGTAAACTTTATCTAACGTTTTATAGTTTAGCAATATGGACATTTCCCGCTGTGTTTGTGGTTACGGATAAAAAAGAACCGCATACGGGTGTAATTTTATTATTTTCCTAACCTGTTTCTTGAGATCTTCTCTGGAGGAATTTCCTGAACCGTGGGGTTTCAGTCCGTAGAAGTCCGACATAACCTTTCGTACTCCCCAGACGCAGAGCATCCATTCCCCACATTAAAAAAATAAGCACACTGTATAAGTGAAAACTTACGACTGGAGCCAAGTATACGCTATTCAGCGCCGAATATACACGATTCTGCGTCGTGCGAAATAAGTTTTCACTTCAAAAAGACGTCCATCCAACCGCATGCGGACATGCGAAAACATCGCAACGTGAATTCAGCCTCGGTGTGACGTCACTCATTTCAGAAGATTACGCCCCCCATTAAACTTATTACTCTGTCAGTAAGGATTAGGCCACGTGACCTTACTACTCAGCACTATTAATAACTACCGGGTTGTATTCGTGCCCCTTGGCTAAACACACGACCCTGACTACAAACCTTATATTATTAGTATTTCAACACAAACAAACATACATGCACATATTATGTGCTTATAGTGATGTTTTCCGGCTCTACCCGGTGGTTTAGCAAGGGTTTACACTTGAGTGGACACATACACAGACCTCCATTATATGACCTCTGAACGACCGTCATTATGACTAATACGTGTATTTTTGTTTGGATGCAGTTTCTTCATACTTCTCTGGCTATATTTGGTAAGTATGGAACTAGTTTAATACAATTGTATGACAATGGGTCTGGTAGTAGTTATGATCGTAAATAATCGGCCTATCAAAAAACAGAAAAATTAAATTAACTATAAAAATATCGATAAAGTATTAAAAAACACAAGAAAAAACGAACATCTATTATTTTCCTATTAATCTCCCAATAAAGTTAATAAATTCCCGGTAACAAGCAATAAAATATTAAACAAATTTGTTCGAACGATAAAAATATTTAACGAAATTGTTGGAACAAGGGCACCTCTATATCCGTTCTTTGCCCTTCCATATTAAAAAGAATACGTCGTAAACTCGAATCGAATGGACCAAAATATTCGAGTTGACCCATAAACGAAATGGGATTCGATCCCACGATTTTTAATTATTAAAAGAACGCTACACTATTCCACATTGTTATGTGGGAGGGAACTGCCCATAAATTCCGGTCCGATAATTGTACCGATCCCTATTTGTAACCGATTAGTCGAATTTCTAAATCGATGTATCGATTTAGTGATACGAATCACTGAGGCGTGGTGGACGTTTGAATTCCGAATGATTGGAATGAATTGGGGAATGTTCTTTATTTGAATTTCAAACTTATGGCTTACATAACTGTCATTGACTATCTTAGTTATGTGTTTTTGGGTAACGGGTATACAAATAGGTACCGGATACTCATACAATATTATCATGTTATTTAATCATGTGATGGAGATACGACCGAACACCAAAAATATCTAGTTTTTATACTTCGTTTTTCTACTATTTCAGTAAAATTATGTCTTTTAGGTAACATATTATATGAGTTAAGTAATTGCCTACTAACAGTCGTGTCCCTAGAACGATTGCTTATTTATGTTGCTAAACAAACACTAACCATATTCACACAAATATTAACAGGGCTTTAAAAAAATAAGCAACGAAGTACTTTGGCGATTCCGTGTGTTATTTCGCGCACATTGTTGAAACATTCTGGTTGTAATACTTCCTTTTTATAACTTTGTTGACAATTTGCCAACGTGATAGTTATAGTTCAACCTATTTCCCTCAATTAACAGTTAAAATACGGGAATCAGATGTAGGTAATTGTTTTATACCCAATTGACTTGTGTTTAAGAGTAAGGGATTGAACCCATGCGTACTTCAATAAAATTGTATTTTCAATTGAGGAGTTTAGAGTATCTCAGCTTTTACTTTTACAATTCCATGTAAATAGATTAATTTTGCTTTAATACCAAGTTACCAAGGGCTAATTTGGTTTAATTTTATTTTAAACATCGTATTGTATCTTATACATTTTCAATTACATGTATGAAACTAAATATAGGTAATCAGATGAAAGTCTAATTATCGTTTTCAGAAGCTACATGAAAATGTCAACAAACAAACACAAAGCGATGTTTGAAACCACATTTATTCACAAATAACTGCATCATATTGATACCCGAACAAAACCATCCTAAATAATAGGGATGCAAACAATACGGTACCAAACAATCGAAACCGAATAATGAATATCGAATCAAATATCTCGATCATCGAACAATACTCGATCCCGATTCCAGATGGCATTTGGGCGCATTTAGCATTCCGTAATGAAAAGACCCAATCAGGCATGGGAAGCATGATCCTAGGTAATTGGGTACCGGTTTTGGTTTTATCAATATTGAGACTATTGTTCCGTCTGGAATTTGACGATAATATCGGAATGGAATCCGGGTTCCCAAAATTATATCAGACAGTAATTTTTAAGGTATCTTTGGACAAAGGGGAAAGGTCAGTGGCGCTATTCAAAATATTCCTTTGCTATGAAAAGGTTCTTTATGAAATTAGGTTGAAAGATTTTTTATGTTTTTTATAGAATCTAGCCATACCTCAGACTCAAATACTTCGACATCTTTTTCTTGGAAGAAACTCTCTTAATCTAACTAACTGTTATGCTAATCTAATCAACAAGACTCGGGATAATTAATTTACATTAAAAAAATATAGAAATTGTAAAATCGGAAAAAAAGACTATAGAAATAAAACATCTTTTCACATCATAATAAACTCAACTTTCTCGCTCAACTTTTTAAACTGTTTAATGATACAACACAAGTATCGGTACCACACTTGCGTGTCACATCCCTACGCTTAGTTTCGACGTCGCGTCGCGTCGGTCGCGTCCAACGAGTGAACAAAACTCCTATTGTCCTTTTAATAGCCCATCGATCTGTTAAGTCAACTATGACCGACTTTGTGGATATTTACACCGACCAACACAGTTCCAGCTGAGTGGAACCATTTTGATTTTATATTGAAAGTTATAAAGCGTGACATTATTTTGTATTGTCATTGAGTTTATTCGCTTTATTTAGTAATTTATGTCATTGTTTATCTGCAGTGCTATTCTGTAACCATCTCACCATGAAAACTTAGGTGAAGTGAGCTTGGAGTGAGCTGTCAGTCCCTGGCAGCAGGTGGAATGACAGCTCACTTCACGTACAAAATAGATCGGCTGTTGTGCTAACGCTTTTTGTGTATTCATTTAGCGTTAATGAACTGTATTTATATCTGATTAATGGAATCAGCAGCATATTAATGCGCTGATAAACTGCATACGAGATAGTTTAAGTTCTGTCGGTATATGCTGTAAAAATCTCACCGTGGAGACTTAGGTGAACTGAGCTTGAAGTGTGCTTGAATTGAGCTTGAAGTGAGCTTGAATTGAACTTGAATTGAGCTGTCATTCCACTTGATGGGATTGGCACTATTGACGGCTCCCTTCAAGATCACTTTAGCTAGGTTTTCACGGTGATTTTTTTTCAGAATGGACCGGTTGGTTTGTCATAGTTGCGCATATTATGACAATTTTTTTAATGTTAGTAGAGGTGTCTCGGCTACACCGCCACATACAAACTACGCATCAAAGACATGACGTCACACAAATCCTGCATCGCGCAACTAGAGTTTGCCGCGCGAACGACATAATATATAAGACTATCCGATATCAACAGTCGGGCAGTCGGCCCGCCAGACACAACACCCGTCTGGTCGGAGGATCCTCGCTTTTCTATGGTGGATAAGTGAACTTTACACCCTGCTCTTCATGCCCCTAAAGAGGCACTTAGCCTGCCTGCCTTTTTTTTCCTTCTCCAGGTCATTATCTACCCATGTGCCAAATTTCATCCAAATCCGTTCAGCCGTTTTAGCGCGAAAGCGTAACAAAAAAACAAACTCACTTTCGCATTTATAATATTGGTTAGGATAATTAGGATTTCAAGGCCAGCAAAACAACGTACACATAACTTCAAAGGATGGACTTAGTTTTCTGGATCAAAAGGTAACGGAAGGAGGTAGTCCATCTTTTCCTATCGACTGGAACGTTTCCAGATGGTTGGACTTGGAAGGTAATTCTGTTGAAGCCAATAAATAATATTAATATATTTCGCCTTCTTTCTTTTTCGTGTGGTTAGTGTGTCAGAATTTGTATGCCGCCCATGGGCCTCTGACTTGGCTTCACATGCCGTCGAGAAATATCTCGCAGGCATTTCCAAAATCCTCTTATCATCTACAAGAGAAGATTATGAACCAACTTTCTTTTCGTTTCAATCAAAAGCGTATTATTTATTGTAAGTTTAATGTATTTTCTTTTTTTACTTTATTTCTATCACCTCCAATGCAATCAATCTACCTAGCCTTTTCCCAACTACGTTAGGGTCGGCTCCCAGTCTAACCGGATGCAGCTGAATACCAGTATTTTACTCGGAGCGACTGCCTATCTGACCTCCACAACCCAGTTACTGGGTAACACGATCCTACCTCTTGGTAAGACTGGTTGTCAAACATTTCGGCTTCTGACTAACCGTAACGACTGTCAAAGGTCTGCGAATGACAGCCGGGACCAACGGCTTAACGTGCTTTCCGAGGCACGGAGGAGTTTCGATAGGTGGTCACCCATCCACGAACCGACCGCGGCAAAACTAGCATAACCGCCGATCGACCCGTGCGGCTGATATTATTTAGCCATGAGCCCCTCTTTCCAATTGATCAGTTAAATAATGAATGCGCACTCGAAAGCAGCTAAAACTGTAAAGTTACGAATTCTGGATTCAGTGAGTAGTTATATTTCTTACTGAAATAATCCAACTACACTCACAGTCTGATTCTTATGTCAAATCCACAGATAGACTAAGATATCAAATTAATTGCTTTCCATCAAAGCTTACCTAAAAGCTCCATGTTCAAGCTTCCTCAAAGTAAGGGGGGAAAACCGTAAAAATACGTAAAGCCATTCTCAGATAAACCAAACAACTAACAGTGCTTTGATGTCACAACCTCCACACTCAACTATCCCGGTTACCCAGTAATGTTTATTCAAAAAGACACTTTTTACAAAACTTCCCTGTAGAAATGCTTCCTTAAAGGGGTGTACTACCATGCCAATACCATTACTGGCTACCCTTTAAACCACTGCAGAGAAACGGTAAGACGGCTAATAACGTTTGTTGGGGTAAGTTTGGCGCTGGGATAAAACCGTAAGAGTAAAATTATGCGCCATATTATATTCTGGTCCGACGCTCGGGATAAAATAAAATGGCGCAGAACACAATGTCAGTATTAAAAAACACTGATTAAAATATACTTACTATATTAATATAGATACGACTAAAACGTCTGATTAAAATTCATTATAGTCTTCTCATTTTCACAACATATTTTAGACAAATAAGTAAATAAATAGCAAGTTCTTGTTGTTAATACTACTGTTTTAAAATAAAATAGTAATGATAGTATTTTGACAGGATCGCTCTTATTTGTTAAAAATTTCTACTATGCCAAAGGCAAACAGGTATCTGAAGATTTTTTTTTTTTTTCCAAGCAATGAATTTGAAAAACTTTTAGATGCTCTGACTAACGCATAAATTAAAGTTTTTCTTAAACTTCGCATCCGGTTCTCAACCTTGAAATATTTAGCAGATAATTAATTTAAATTGATGAATAACATGCGCAGTATGGCCACAAACAGTGAACCTAGCTACCATTATTATTTCTGGAAAAACCGTAAAGTTATCGAAGAGTGACTTTTACGGCCGCCATTTTGACAAACTGGCGCGTGCTGTCAGACATTTTGTTACGTAAACTACATAAATTATTTTTTGAAAAAGTAATCAAAGAAGTATTTGTGTTTTTTTGTTTAACACAAGTTTAAAGATTTATGTTTTGTTATTGTTTAGTTAAATTGCTGGTTTTTATGCATTTTTGAGAATTTTACCTGTATCATAAAGTTAGCTTTTTTCAAGCTGCCAACACTTGTCGTTTATTTGAAACAAAAATCTTACTTTGCTGTTCAAACTAATATTTCATTTTATTTCGTTTTTTGTTTCACTTTATCATTCAATTCTTGTAGTACCTATGTCAAAATAACAAACTTTAAATTGAAAATCCTGAGAAATAATGTCGCTATTAAATTACAGAACAGCTGAATACAATTACAATTTTAAATAATACACTCAGACTCAATAGAATTAGTCACTATCGTATTATTTTCTTTGTTTAAATTCTTGGACGGTGCTCAAAACATCGATCTCATTTGGACGCCATTTAAAAATAATACGGTTACATAAAATGCTTTCAAATCTTTTCAATAGAAATGGGTGAAGAGGAAGTTTTAATAAAATTATCTTAAACCCTCTGTGAAGGAATCCTTGTTTTAATCGATAAATCCTTTTTTTTTTTGGATATAGAAAGAATTCCAGGGCAGGCATGCTGACATTCAATTCGTTATTATTTGTTGTAACGTTTAAGGGACTACATAATATTGTAAGAAGGGGAAATTAAAACGGTACCACGTTAGCCCAAAAACAAAACTCAGTTTTAATGGCGTCATCACATACTCACAATACATTACGGCCTGATATTACAGCCATAATAATTATGTCCACCGGGGTTAGCAAAAACTACAGAAAATCACGTGCTACGAGCCGTACTTATTTATTTATTGAATAAAACACAATATAAGCTTACAGTTATGACCAAAACGCGTACATGCTAACAATTTCCACAATCCATTTAAAACAAATAATCAAGAATTAACCAAAATTAAGAAAAAAATATAGAAAAATGATACATGTCAATAGAAAGATGTCAAAGAAATTCAACATATAAGCCTATATACTTACCCTGTTTTGCAACTATATAGGTGCAGTTTCGAGCATAAATAGGTATTTACCGTTTTTATCGTGTAACAAAAAATTACAATTTTGTGAAAAAACCTATTTTATAATGTTAAGTAATGTTTTGATAAAAAAAACTAACCTATGTATTATGTTCGTAACACCCTAAAATATCTATCAATATAAAATCGCTTTTGAACCTTGCGCAAGTGAAAGCTATATAAATGCTCGTGACTGTACTTACATCTGTACTATCGAAGAACTTCATATCTAAGCAGTTTGAAAACAACATCCTGTGAACACGATAACCACATCTCTCATCGCCCCGGTTCTATAGAAATAGTCCTTACGGTGTATAGATATGAACTTCTTCGATGGTACATACACGCGCAGGTTGCGAATAAAAAGCCTTTCGAAGACAGCCTGAGTTAAAGGCTCCCGCAGACAGGCGTGACGCGACACCGGTATAACAATTTCCGAGAAATGGTTCTACCAGAGTCGCGCCTGTCTGCCGGAGGTTTATATGTCTATGGTCATGTAGGTCTAGATATGTTTGTATTTTATAAAATACTCAACCATTGCCGTGATAATCTACCCGATCATACCAATTAGCTTTGAGCTGCCGTTCTTCAAAAAGTACATTCGTGACAAAAAGTGTGTGTAAAACAAATTAAAACATGGTAGAGTCACGCTGCTAATTGGAGTCCCTTTCAATTTCACTCCTCCAAGCGGGACATGTGATGCCAACGAGATCATTATAAAATAGTAAAACAAAAGTGTCATTTCGTAACGAACGTGAAAGGTGTTTGTATTTTTAACGCTGGATTAATAAACTAAATAAATAGGGCAACCATGTCAAGCCTTCAGGGACAAGACGAATTGTTATTATTGTATGTTGCTGGTGAAAACAGTTTTACTAAATCATTTTGATCATCTACCCTTACGGAATCACTGGTCCCTAAGTCACAGGCTATAAACCTAGTTTGGGTGCCAGGATATAATACTCAATGCACTTTATGTTGTACCATATTACTGTACTTGTAACCTTTGTAAACATTTTACTGGAAATAAAGATTATGATTATGATTATGAATTATAAAGTAAAAAACAGAAGTATTTAAAGATGTGTTACGTGCAGAAAATAAGTAGGTAATTAACGTTTTTTCTATTGTCACCACATATCACAAAAACAGTAACTGTCATTCACTTTCATTTACTCAAAAAGCCATCAAACTACATTAAAACAGCCATAAATCTCATTCTTACTTCCTTAAACGCTGGAAAATGCTAACCGTCACACCAGAATAGGTAACTCAAACAGTCTATTTCTATCTTTTCAAAACGATACAACTGAAACTACTATCCATCTTTTACACTGACGCGCGTATTTCGAGCGTTTTCTTTCAGTTTTCCGCTCCAGTAAACGCACACGCAGAGTCGCAATCTCTTTGATCTATACGAATAGACGTTTCCGATATTATGCTAAACAAACGAAATAGGTTGTGGAGCTTTTTTTAGAAAATTTCTTACTGTCTGTTGGAAGGTAGGTGTAATTTGCGTAAACACTTTTGTTGATAATATTACTTTTATTGTGTAGTATATTTTATGTATGTTGGTCGATTTGCCCGGTTATACGAGTTTGATATATTGGTAGAATCTAGCATTTTTCTACCTACGAGTATTCATACATATTGTGAGTTATCCTATATTTCTAATCTAAGGCCGAGTCCTATATTTAAAAGCGATCGTCCCAGGAATACGCGTTCGTTGCGTTCATTTGACACTTTTTGTTGGGTGAACCTGAACGCGTGGTCACGCCGACGACGGGCGCTTTACGGTTTCCGAATAAAAAGTGACATGTGAACGCGTCGAACGCATATTCCTGGACGATCGCTTTTAAATATGACGCGGGGTGATGCTAAAGAGTTTACCAGTTTAATATACTTACTGGTCTCGTCCTTTAAATATAACGCTGGCCGTTTACCTGCGCACTGAGCGATTTATCGATTCCAGACCGTATTTCGTCCACGGCGGCCAATCTCAACGGAGACTAGCCTTCGGCGCGGGAGATGTTTTAGTGCTCAAGTGTGTGCGCAGACACAGGTGTAGGTACTCTCTCTTCCCTCACTCTCATAGTCCGATGGGACGGCAATCCGACACGACCAGAGAGAGATCAGGCGCATGACCAACGGCTTAACGTGCTTTCCGAGGCACTGTTCCTAATGGAAAAACCCAATAACACTTTGTCCGACCTGGGAATCGAACCCAGGACCCCACGCTCAGCAGTCGCGCTTGCAACCACGAGACGAACGGGGCAGTCAATTTCATAGTACTAAGTAGCTGCAGCATGCAGAAGAAGTAACCTTTACTTTCCGTTTTGGATCATAAGAATCGAGCAAAAATTAATATTTTAACATAGCATCACGCCTGTTATCCCCGGAGAGTTAAGCAGAGGTGTGCCTGAAGAACATCCAAATTTTGCCAGTTATGATTAAGTCACATGTAATAGGGGGCGACCTTACTGCCATCTACCGGGCACAAATTCTGACTCCGAGGTGCTGCTGAGAAATTCCTGATGGAAACACCCAATAACACTGCCCAATCTGGAAATCAAACCCTCATGTTCAGCAGTAGCGCTGGCGAAATTAATGTTTTAACAATTAAAAGTAAGTTGAATTGTGGTAAAAAGTAAGTTAGTAAGTAGTTGTGAGTTAAGTATAAACTTATAAAAATAACGCAACATTGAATTCCACACCACATTTCCGTGAGAAGTCTATGTGCATCCGGAAACACATTAAATCCTCAGATCCACATCTAATGTGACAGTGATGTGCAAAAGGTATTTCGATAAAAACTGGCTCCTGAACCATATGTTTGTAGCTCATAGAAATAGTGGAACCTGCTTACTGCATTATGGTCATGTAGGCAAACGGCTTGACATGTCATGATGCCTCTCTGCAATCATTTGATATCTTTATTTTGTAGTCAATTTATAGAACATGGTTAAATTGAACACGATTAATATGAAATCTCGTAATCTCAGTACCTAAATAATTGTTGTTGAATCCCAAACTGAGGACTTTAGGAAGCTAACAAAATAAGAATGTAACTGTTGAATTACATTTTTAAGTTTTTAGCTTGAATAAACTTGATTTGTTAGATGTAGCCAACCATGTTTCCCATGCAACAATTCTTACGAAACCTGTTGAAAAATATTAAGCTTCGGTCTCTGGTGAGCTTAGAATCAAATCAATTCATGTAACGTTTGATTTTACTCCCTGTGCGCACGCTTATACTTGTGGTAACTCAACTTTTTCTTCTTCTTTTCGTGTCTTTAGTGACTAACCTGGTGCCAGAGTTTTAAAGCCGTTCACTTGGCTTCACATGCCGTCGAGAAATATCTCTCAACCTTTTTCCTTCACCGTTGAAGCAAGTGATAGTTTTACAATACGCACATGAATCCGAAAAGTCAGAGGTGCGTGCCTTGCACCACTAGGCTATCACTGCTTGCCTGCTTAACACACTCTGCACACTCAAATAAATATTACTATATGTAAGTGAAAACGCCGGGAGGGAACGCCCTAGAAGGACATATAGTGACCTTATTGGTGATGTTCTTCAGAAAGGTCAGGTGCGTAGAACTTGCAACTGGAGCGCGTGTATGACCAGATATATTATATGAACGTAAAAGAATCAAAAAGAATATAAGGCGGCGTTCTGTAGTTTCTGTTTACCTCCTTGGGAAAAATGCGTGAGTTTTTATAAATATATTTAACTCAACTGATAATCTCTTTCTTTTGTCCCCAGGTACAAGTGAAGTGTTACAACTACATGTCAAAAAAGTCCTCTCAACGATAACAGTGTTAGTGTTCATGTGGGGTGTCAGTAGCTGATCGCACTGGCGTGGTACGGGCCCGGCGGGGGCGCCATGCAGGCGGGAGGGGGGTGGTTCCTACCCTGGACCATGGGCCTGCAGAAGTTTGCAGTTGCCCTGCCCATGGGTGGGGTGGTACCACTGGTACCGCCACTCCTGGCTGCAATGCCCCAAGCCCCTCCTCCGCTGAGGTTGATTGCGCCGCCTCAGATGCAGCATCAGCAGCCTAGCAGAAAGGTACGCGTTTTTATAAGAGATGTGTAGAGCTTCTAGATTTCCAGAAACAACAGTTCAATAGAAAAACATATTATATGTTTTACGTTTAACGAGACTCTATTGGACTCAGTATATCCCAATGGGACACTATTTAATACTGAAGAATTCTTCTTAAAAACAAACTACTTACCGTTTCCCTTTGCCAAGACTATTCACACTAGGGTTGATAATATGATTATTCAGCATCCTTCAAAGTTGAAAACTACTTCATTGTAGCAATCAATATAGTTGTAATAACAATTAGCCAAATATAATAACGTAAGAAACAAAACATTGAATAGCTTGGACGTAAAACGATCACTTCCAATAATAACCTGAAGCTATTATTTTAAGGTGTTAATTAAGTCAAAAGTCATCTTATCTTGGTTAATACCAGGATTGTAGTGACAAAGTCAAATCATTTAATTCAAGTAGGCCTTTAAAAGGCACTTCTGAACGTCAATTACAAGCAAATAGAATGGATTCTAGGCGCCCCTTCCAAAATTTAGTTTCGTATGGAGAAGAATAGGCAAGGAACTCCATAGTTACACTTTTAAAATGTTTTACAATATTTTGTATAGGTACTGATGTCCAAGCTTATTCTGAAAGTTAACGTCAAGCAAATTGCATCCTAACCATCTTTATCCTTAACTTCGTATCGTTTCAACGATACTGCTTTTCGCAAGTCTAACAGACTACTCCTGCCGATCAATTTGCTGACGTAAATTCCCTCATTGGGTCTGATTGATTCGATCTAGTGACTTGCGATTTGTTGAAAACGTATTAGCAGTTAGGGGTAAATGATTGCTGTCGTTATTCAAGTGTTCTGCGTTATTTTCTTTACGCTTTCATTGGAGTTCTAAATTGTACAAAAACATTTCGAGTTAAGCTGTCTTTGTGGTTGCTGTATTGCTTTAATTTTTCCTGGAGCTGAGTCTGCTAAAGCAGTTGTGATCCTGTAATTTTGACAGTTTGGGGAACCTGTTCACCAATAAGGGTTTTCTGAAATAACGTTCACTAGGTGGCAGGTCCGGGCACCTGCCAATAGTGTCAAAGCGCTTGTATTTTATTTAGTCGTGACTGAATTATGAACGAATGATGAACGTCACCATAATATTCATTGTTGAAATGGAAGACCTCTTGTCAAACTGGCGTCAACTTGGGGCGTGAATTTTCATGAAAACCCAAATTGAAAGGCGACATTATGATTTTTTCATACATGTCACAATGATCATGACAAGTCATAATCTCCTATTATTTTGACATTTCCTTTGCCCACTGACATGTCACTATGAATCTAGGAGATTATGAACAGGTCACAATGGTAATGGCATTGCCATAGTATGGTTGTCGTAATGACCATTCATTGAAGCTGCTATTTATATTTATATACTTGGCCCTCTGACTGACAAAATGGGTCTGCTTGGACATCATACTGCACGATTAGAGCACATTACCAGTATTCCCCTTATCTTCTCTAATTAACCTTATAATGGCTATGAGAAGAACAGTTTCACGGGGTATCGTGTTTTAACCGCTAAGCTATTCTCGCTTATCTCAATTCTTATATCTTAAATTGAAATAGTTTCTTGTTCATCCCTCTGCTAGCTTATGTAAAGTCTGCTGGATTTAACAATGATATTCCTGCCCTCTTCAGCAAACAATCTTTCATTTCATTTATTCATGACTAGATTTTCAATATGAGAGAGAACCTAGAAATAATTTCGTCTTCGTTGATCTTTTGATTCGGGGTAGGTGAGGTGATTATTGTTTGCAATCAATAGTTGGCAGTAGATATATTTTTATTGAGTTTTATTTTGCTATTGTTCACAAAAGCCTAAATTACTGGCTATGAGGAAATTGTCACATTAAAAAAAGGAATATTTTAACATCACTTTTTCGTTCAAGGTAAGGTATTGTTTCTATTATCAGAAAACTATCCATAATTATCAGGAAAATTATAGTGTTTTGTGATACATGGAGAAAAAAAAAACAAATAGGTACTCACTTACGATATCCTTTTGACCTTTAAAGTATTAATCATTATCAAATAAGAATTGTTAGTTAGCTGAATCATACAATCACTATAGTGCAAATATTTTTTTTCCGTAACACTATGTTATTTAGCTGTTTAGTTTAGGAGCCAGCGCAGATTTACTAATTACGCGCAGTAATTACGGCTGGCATGCAGCGACCGTCCTACAAACTCCTGAGTATAGTTTGGATCGGAACCTTAATTACAATCCTTATTACACTGGTCCTATAATACAAGCCTATTACTATCCCACTGCAGCGCAAAGGCCTATTCTCATACAGAGAAGGCACGAGTGAGCATTGATCACCAGAACTTAAGTCCAGGTTTCCTCACGATGTTTTTACTTCACCAATGTCAGTAACTTCCAAAATAAATTCAAAAGTACTTATGAATTTAAAAGAGTCACTTGGTACTTGTCCGAATTTGAATCCGGGCAAGTACCAAGTACCAGCTTCGGCTTTCTGGCCGGCTCCCGCCTGCTCCTCAGCTCACGGGCCGCCTCTCCCCTCCGAGCCTACGCGATTTTAAATTACACTCTAGGGGTAGGGCGTGGATAGGGCAGACAAGACTAGGTGAAGTCGATTTTACAGCGATTCGTTTCTGTCACTAACTTTTTTAGCAGAACATATTGACTTTTTAAGACAATATTTTAGTTTAATTTAAGATTTAAAATGATCTTTTATAGAAAAGGTAATATGCCTAATAAAGTTATTCCAAATAAAATTCTGCCATCTTAAAAGTATGCCATTGTAATTGCGGACATATAAACATTCGGCCAAACAATCATTATATTAAATATTATTTATGCCTTTAAAATATTCGTTTATAGAAGATTATGCCAAGTGTGTTATGCCAAATAAATTTCGGAGCATCAAGATTCTGCCAGATAGAGGGAACCCTCCACAAACTCATCTAAATCAAGAAACATCAGTTTTATAGGACGACAAAGAGACGAATACGTTACACAATTTTATCTGTCTAGAGGCTTTGTACGAAAGCCTAATAGAAAAACACGTCTCCTGACTAGGCTGTGGTATCAATTACTAAAGGTAATTTAGGTCAGGATAACCTATACTGGAATACTGGACCTTCGACGGACAATGGATATTTATATAGAAATAAATTTTGGAGGAGGTCGAGGACTGTTTTTATTTCGTTTTGTCGCCTTTACGACAGTCACTATGGTCTATGAATATATCTTAACTTGGATATACTATCGTTTTTTTAACAAATGTGCGTTAGTTTAGTTACATCGCTAAGTCAATGTTGATAGGAACTGCGCTCCATTCGGTGGGATCAATTGGCAAGCTGGATAACACTTCATTACTTAACCAATCTGTCATCACCAGCCCATTTTTGATGATTATAGCAACATCATTGCTAACGGCTGTGTTCTGTAGTACCCTCACCTCGCTAAGTTCATCACCAATCCGATTACCAAGCATGGTGAATTAGATAAAATTATTATCACCATTATTAACTGTCTCAGTCTTATTAGACATGTTTGTAAATTGAATATTACGAGATGATAGTATTGTGGCCGCATCTGATTTACATCGCCATATACGAACTACGCATCACATTGACGTTCCGAAATCAATTGTTGAGCAGTAGTCCAGACACATTACCAGCCTGGTCAAGGGATCCTCCCTTTTTTATGGAGGATGAGTGAACTTTACACCCTGTTCCTGATACCTCTATAGTATAATAAGATTATCAGATAGTCTCCACTAAACTAGCTACAATGTTAAGTAATAAACTATAATCCAGGACTAAACTATTTACGAGCCTTATGTTACTTATCCGCACTACTTTCACCTTTACAAACGCTCAAGAAAATTTAAAGTAAGGTAAGGTAAGGTAAAACGGGCAGGTTTCCGCAACTCCCACGTCAAAGCGCGTATTTTGCGTACGGGTGGGAAAAATCGGTTATTCGATCCACCCCAGCTCCTCAAAGAAGGCCAGCAACGCCTTGATGAAGAAAGAAGAAAGACAAGAAAACAGAAATGTACAGTATTAAGTTTACACTTCTATTTCATGAATAATATAGGTAACAGGTACACGTAGCTTTTTTTTTAATGAATGTACGTTGGTAACGACATGTATTTAATCGAACCCCAAATAATTCCATGTTGCTTTCCTAACATGTTTATTGAACACTCTAATATAATGAATGCACCTCTTTTTGGGATCCTCTATTTTGGAGTCCTAAAAATTCAATTTAGCAAAGTAACTGTGACCTATTTGGATGTAGCGCTCGTCACAGTTCTAAACTAACCCGTTTGGTTGGGGTGCCCGCTTAGTTCCTGCGACCAACTGTGAGAGAAAAAGCCAGAAATATACAAAGTGGCTCATGTATTCAAAAGTCTGCATCATTAGAAGGTGAATAAGTTTTAAGAGGATAATTAAAATATTTCCCATTGGTAATTAGAGTTATATACTTCTTGCTTTGGTTAGTGGATCACAATTCACAGCTTGACATGAGCTTGAAAAGCCTAAAATGAAATGTACTATTTAAGTGTTTGACTGGATACCCTATTAACCAAGTGTGGTGTTAAAAGCCTCTTACGGTATTTACTGAAATCCTAATCTTTTCTCTTCAGGACCATGTGGTAAATATTATGTCATTTTTTGTTTTTTGTATAACCGCCAAGTTTTATGATGATACCTATGTAGGCACTTGTTTACGAATAACAAAATATTTTTTTCTATGAGAATTTTACGCGGAAGAGGTAATTATTAATTTGTTACGCATGTGTAAGGCAAATCATAATTATCGTGTAACAGTGACTAAAGATAATTTTGAGGAAGTGAATTATTACCTTTGGTATTATGTGTTTATTGGTTTTTGGTGTAGGTAGGTACTTTAAAGAAAACTCCTCTGTATTCCTAAAGAGTATGACAGATCAGAAAAATAAATAAAGATAAGATCGTTGTAAGCGAAAACCTTCAAGGTCTTACTTACGTCGACACTGTTCGCCAGGGAATCATAAATAATAAGCGCTAAAACACACACACATACACACGCACGCACACAAACACACCCACAGTACCTACAGGGTCTGGGTCAGGGTCACACTACACACTTTTTCACGAATTTCTTTGCATGCTTTAAAATAAAAATAAGTAAATTATTTTCAGTCTAATAATAATCATTTCAATTCAATTATAATTAAACTTAAATGAAAATGAGCGTAACTTAATTTATATGAGAACTATGTATTTGTATCAATACGTTATTACTATAGCAAATCATGGTTGTAGGAGGAAGGCGCCGGTGTCTGTAACACAGTTAATACTAGCACAGACATCGTTGTTAACTCCATCTTTAAAATGCTCAAAACTCTGTACATTGTGTTTTTGTTTAGGATAGATGAGTTGTACCAACATTATTGTTAATAAAAAAATATTATTAAAAAAATTGCATATCCGACAACTTTCACTTTCATTTGATCGATCAAAATATTCGTCCAGCCTGTATTTTATATCCACGATTTATTAGCTTAGCTAAATCACTATCAGTTATCACGAATGACGTCATATATTTAGTACTTATTACGTGTTCATTTTCTGTTCCCTCGTAAAATACTTTTACTATTTACCTTCTGCTGGGCAAACGTTTTTCCCACATTCTTTAACAGTCGCTACATTACAGAATCAACATAAAATAAAAATAAATTTTAATCACGCATCCTCGAGTTATCTAGTGACAATGTTATGCAAAAATAAGCAGCTGCAAAACCTTTATACTTATTTCATGCAAACACATTTTCTATTCAGCCTTAAGTAAAACCAGGTGTACTAACTGTCAGTCTTTTACTAGAAATTTATTATTTTTATCTTAGTAAAAAGATCCACTAAGATGTGCACAGACTAATGTCCTCCCTTGCTGCCACCATAACAGGCGTGTCGTCTCTTTCGTTTCATGCTCCGTCTCACTCTTTCAATGGTGTCATGTTTGCTATTATTATCTGTGGGACTAGTTTAACTTGTACAGAAATTAGTGTGGTTCATGTAACGAGCGTCAAAGTTTTAAATTGTATTATGTGGAGAGTTTTCAGTTGCAAATGAATCAGTAAGTAGGTATCTACCGGGAACCGCACTGGGAACTGGTGGTTGACGTAAAAAATAATTAAGAATCTGAGTAAATAATTTTGTATTTTTAATTTGTACTTACCTAATTATATCATTACACGACTGTTTCTGAAAATGCTTTTAAATAAACTTTTAATGAATTACCCAAATTTTTCACATAATATATTGTCTCACTTAACTCATATTTCAAGTTAATTCCCTAACAAATTGCACCATACACTAAGTAATTGGTTCTAGTCTAGCCTATGTAAGACGTTTAATAGTCCGAGCATCGTGTCATCGGATTAACTACGTTTACTGTACATACGCTACCCCTTAATACGGCCAAGACTCTATT
Organism: Xanthia togata; assembly: GCA_963853775.1. Taxonomy (NCBI): domain Eukaryota; kingdom Metazoa; phylum Arthropoda; class Insecta; order Lepidoptera; family Noctuidae; genus Xanthia; species Xanthia togata. The sequence goes on along the minus strand of OY970798.1, from coordinate 5,155,606 downwards.
GTGAAGCCTTTAATGGCGTTACAGTGTTGACAGAATAAATTCGGTTCCGCTTATCGTAGGATGAGTGTGCGAACTTGGCTGTTTACACTACCGTGCATATATTTTGTGTATGGTACAATATTCTGGTGTATTTTGATTAATAGTGTTACGACAGAGTGGGAAATTAGTAAAGTAATTAGTTAGTAGTTAATTTAGGTAAAGAAATATTTATTTTTATCGTATATTTTAGAATGCAGGGAAGAATTGGGATTAAGCTCAATAACAGACTTCAGACACGCCCGTTTACTCCGTAATCAAATGTTAACATCGACTAACTGTGTCCTTTAACCCTTCGGGAATTACCCTGAATTATGTTCGCCTTAATTTAAATGAGGTTCCAACAGACAGACTAGAATTATTGAACCGTTCCTTTACTCCATTTCCGAAAAATCTGAACAGTAGTTAATCTGCCGATAAATATTTAATTAGTTCACATACCTATTATAATTAATCAATCATTTTATTACAAATCAGCTTCCGCCAGCAGCTTCGCCCGCGTGATATCTTTATAAATTACAGCCTATGTTACTCAGTGATAATATAGCATTCTACTGGTAACGAACCTTCCGTAATAAGTTCTCTAAATAATTTTGAAAAGCGCATCAAAATCCGTTGCGTTGTTTAGAAGAACAACGCGGTCACACATGCACGAAATGCGACAAAATCATTATAATCTCGGACTAAAAGACCAATTTTCGAAAGAAAACACTGTCTAAGTTCCTTACAACTTCATGGAAATAAAACACAGTGTAACATTTAGAATCCTCGCTATAAAATTAAAATGTTAAAGGATCTCAGTTGGCATCCACTATAATAAAGCAGTGTTTACATCGTAAATCATGGGGTAATTACCCCCATGGGACTGTGCTACGGTCATTACCCCACTCACTTGCGAATTAATGGCTGATGTTTTCTTTGGGCGTGTTGGCAACCATTTTTAAATTGATGGCGTAAGTAGAGTAATTGGGGTAAATTGAGTTATGGGTATTTTTGAAGATACCATTATTATTATGAGTAAGTCCACGTAGTAAGATGTCCACTGCTGGACATTGGCCTCCTTTCTGTGCTTCTCGCATCCAGCGGATTTGGTCCACCTTGTGGGAGGCCTTCCAACGCTACGTCATCCAGTACGCGATTGCCACTCCATAATCTTTTGGCCCCATCGGCCATCAGTTTCGCGAGCAATGTGTGCGCACTGCCACTCTTCGGGCTATTTAGGTTGCCTTGGTTCTCCTACGGAGCTCTTCATTTCTGAAAGTATTATATTGAACTAACCAACGAATAAAGTTATTCATCATCTGCCTAGGCTATTCTCAACTATGTTGGGGTCGGCTTCCAGTCTGACCAAATGCAGCTGAATACCAGTATTATACATGGAGCGACTGCCTATCTAACCTCCACAACCCAGTAACTGGGAAATACGATATCCCTTGGTGAGTCAGGTTGTCAAACTTTTGGGTTTCTGACGACGCGGTACGACTATCATAGATCCAAGAATGACAGCCGAGACCAACGGCTTAACGTGCTTTACGAGGCACGGAGGGGTCTCGGTATGTAAAGATGGTCACCCATCCACGCACCTACCGTGGCAAGCGTTGCTTAACCGGATCGATCGACCCGTGCGGCTGTTATTACTTAGCCACGGGTCCCTATAAAGTACTTATTTGATGTTATTTTATCCAGCATCGTAATTGCCGAGCAGATAAATTGTATCACTCAAAATTATAGGCAATCAAAAACTTTTTGTTTATCGCTTAGTAAAAGTAATAATCTAGTCGCTAGATCTATTTAAATTCACTGAGTGATATTAAACTTTAGATAGAAATTTGCATTAAAACATAGACGAGGATATTAAACCAGCATTTATTAAAAATAAAACCGGCCAAATGCGAGTCGGACTCGCACATGAAGGGTTCCGTACATTATTTTGCAAATAAATGAAAATACTAAAATATTTTTTTATTATTATTCATCTGAATGAACGAAGTTATTTTTTCATTTGCAGAAAATCACTCATATTTAAATAAATACCTTATGAATCTGCGTTTTTAGTATTTTTTTATTGTTTATAGTATATGGTATACAGAAGTTTCAAATTCCTAACTTGTTAAGTTGTTGACATAGAGCTCGTACAAAAATGTTCTAAAACTGACAACTTTTACGGCCTCTACCATCATTTTTAAAGATAAAGATTTAAAAAAAATCTATACTCGTAATTTAAGTTAGAATTCAGAATTTATTTTATTCAATATCAAAAGATTTTTGTATTAAGACGCCCCTTAAATTTTTAATATTTATTAAATGTTGTTTTAGTGGCAATAGAAATTCATAATCTGTGAAATTTTCCCCTGTCTTCTTATGACGGTTAATGAGATACAGCTCACTGACAGACAGACATACAGACGGACAGCGGTGGCTTAGTAATAGTGTTCCGTTTGGTACCCTTCAGGTACGGAACCCTAAAAAGTAACAGCGGCTTAAAATATTAATTTTAAATAAAAAATACAACATCTCTTACAAAATTTTACGCAGCATAAAAGTATGAAATTGCACGCCTCTGGACGTAAAACCAAATAAAATAAAAACAACCGTAGAGTGTGTTAAAATTTCTTAATATTCCACCACGCTGGCTTTACGTCGTATTATTAACGGTTTTTTTCATTTAACAACGCCCTTAATAATGTAAAAGATTAATCCATTTAATCTCAACACTGCTACACATCTATTACTTCGAGTAATTTTGTTGCAATTACCGTCAACCTTAGCGTTTAAAAAACGTAGACTACTAGTGAAGGGATTAAGCGAAAAGTCGACTTGGAATATGAGTCAACTTATTTTGCACCAGGTGTACTAGATAGGTTCGTACTTTATAAAATTTAAAAGTATTACACCTCAGTCAATAAAATGATTCATTTCGCCGACCCCTACATACTTGGTAAAAGGCTAGGCAGAGGGCCTAGCCTTTTACCAACTATGTTGGAATCGGCTTCCAGTCTAACTGGATGCAGCTGAATATCAGTATTTTACATGGAGCGACTACCTATCTGACCTCCACAATCCATTTACAGGAAAACACGTTGCCCTTAGTAAGACTCGTTGTCAAACTTTCGGGCTTCTGACGACCTGTAACGACTGTCAAAGATCTACGAATGACAGCCGGGACCGTTTAACGTGCTTTCAGAGGCACGGAGGGATCTCGGTATGTAAAGTCACCCACCCACAGACCGATGGCGATAAGCGTAGCTTTACCTGATCCAAAAATTCAAAATTCAAAAGTCGTTTATTCAAACAAGGGTGAGAATCGAACGTCAAAATTACATAAGACAGTCCCCCAAAAACGCTCGCCCTGCACCACTTCCTAGTGCTTTAGCTGGGAAAAAGAAGTAGCGCGACAAACTCCCCAGCAGCACAGCTGTCTGCTCACTATGCAAATTAATGTAATACATTACACTACACAAAACATTAAATTAAACTATCACACTAATATTACATATAAAGGCGAAAGTTTGTGAGTGTGTATGTTTGTCTCTTCTTCACGCTAAAACTACTGAACGGATTTGGATAAAATTTGGCACACAGATAGTTACCTGGATTTACACATAGGATAATTTTTATCCCGATATTCCCACGGGATCGAAACTTATGCGGGTGAAACCTCGGGGCGCAGCTAGTTTGCTATATGTCAGCTAGCACGCGCCAATGTAAATTGACCCATGCAGCTGTTATTACTTAGCCCAAGCCCCTCTCAAGGCTAGTCAATAAAATGATTAACACATGTAATTAACAAATGTAAAATATCCATAGGTATACATTGGATGTTATTTAAATAGATCTGAGAAACATACAGACTATGTATTCTTATAAATTGGCTTAGAAATACTTGGAACGTTAGGACCTTACTATTCAGTCATAATTAATGCAACGTCTCCTACTAATTACTGTTATTAGAATTGATGTAGTTACTTTTATTTACCAGTGTAAATAGCATGAAACTCATACGTACATTAATTACATCTTCAATCCAGTTTTAATAAATAATTAATTAACCAATGTCCTCATGGCATGCAATTTGCGATTTCTTTAATTACAGCCTCCTCACTAACACAGATACCTGCATAGGCTAGGCATGTCTCCTGGGCCCCGTTCTTAAAATAACTCGATATTAATTAGGTCTCCAATGATCGTGAGATGAATTGTCCCGATATCGAGACCTAATTACGAGAAATATACCAGTTTTAATGACAAAAAAAGCGGCCATGTGCGGGTCGGACTCGCATGAACAGTTCCGTACCAACGTACAATATTTAACAATACATTTTTTTAATACTTTAGTAAAAAGTTTATTGTATGGAGACCCCCTTACATTTTTTACTTTTTTATTATTATCTGTTGTTATAGTACTTACACACTCTGTGAAAATTTCAAGTGTCTATCGATTACGGTTCAAAAGATACAGCCCTGTGACAGACGAACGGATGGACGCACAGCGGAGGCTTAAGTAATAGGGTACGGAACCCTAAAAAGAAATCTGGTTCGCGATTCATTGTAAGTTAATAGGCTGGTCTAAATTTGCTCGCCCTTCGGTTTTATTCGACTCAACGCATGTTCTACAAAGTCGTAATTAAAAATCGTGGGTATGGTATTTTTAAAGCCTCTTTGCGTGACTTTAAATAATATGTGGCCAAAAAGATAATGTGCAGGATCTGCTTAAACTTTACCTCGAGCGTAAAGGCTTGTTTACGCGTCTCTAGTCTTCAGTCGAGCACCTTTTTTTACACGACTGCCCAAAAAGGAGTGTGTATCTATGTGAGTTTCTTTGTCCCACCATAACTTATAAATGCCTGAACCGATTTGGATGTATGGGGTGTCGTTTGAATCCTTACATCATACCGAGTGTGACCTCTTAGATTAAAAAAGTTTTTCCATACAACGAAACAACGGTCTCCGCGACAGCAATGACAATTTTATTTATCTTTTTAGTCAAGGAGTAAATGAGTGACCTTTCGCTTTTTATATTTCGTGGCCAAATCTTAGAATTGACCATTTCATGAAATGGCCAGCTAAAATTGGCCATATACCTAGTTGAAACGTTTAATGATATCTCAGTCTATGTTTGGCTAAATCATTAATGTACGGTATCCATAGTTTAAGTTGTAGTAAAAATAGCCAAATAACTGCGACCAACTTGGAAGTTGACCGTTCTAATCTAACCTTACCCATTTGGTCGGGGTGCCACATAAGCAGCGCTGTCAATTTTTAATTTTTTTAAACAATGTTTAAGTGCTATGTTGCATTTCACGCCGCGGCAACGTCCGGCGAGCGCTATTTCCAAGTTTATCGCTTTCCATAATGTCATATTTGGAAACCCAATAAAAGTCCATCGACTTTTTTTTGCGTGGCGGCATACAACAAATCAATCAAAGTGACATCAACGCCTCTACCGGTTGATAATCTAACCATGTTACGATATGATCACTAATGTTTGGACACATCATGAAGTAGTCGTGCGTGTCATATCGTAAAACGTTGGGTATTCAATGATCTGGCCAGACCACAGGTCGATGTTCATTTCTAGTAGTATGTTTTTTTTGTATTATTTTGTTTTGCCTTGAACCTGTATTGATGATTTTAATTATTATAATTCTGTAAATACATAATGGTTACGTTCGGGAATCATTCTTTGATCAACATTAAATCTGATACTGACCTGTAAATTGCAATAAATCTAAGAAAATTTAAACGGACTACCTCAGCGCGTTCCCCTTTTAACGCATATCTCTAAATAAATGTCGCCCATACCTGCCTCACAGCTTACTCTCAGTAATTTACCTTCACAGCTTGATAGCAAAGTTGTTCAATTATGTAAATGAGAAAAAATTGCGCACATTTATTGTACGATAACACATAGACGGACACATTACTTGTGATTTCTAAAACGATTGCGGGACCAGAACAGTATTACCTGTATATTTTACTGTGTATGGAAATATGTGTAAAGGAAAGTATAGTGAAATATACTTACCTACGTCTGGAGATTGCCTTATTTTACTTGACCAAGAAATTGAATTATTGCTATTTAAACAAAATTATTTAAAAATTAAATAGTTAGTAATAATTAGTTTTTTTTTTTTTTTTTTTGCTATTTTAACTGCGTTCTTTGTTGATTTCGTTTTTATTACATGGAACTTAAACATGAGTGGCGAAGTGTGGGTGTGCTATAGGCACACCTCCAACTCTATATAGGTAACCCTTCGGGGAATAGGTATAGGAAGGTACGAGGGAAGTAACATTATGTACCTCATTAAGATATGAAGCATTTTTTTTTTCTTTCCTTTACCTAAGTTATTATAAGAAAAAGTGTTAGTCGTAGAATTCTATATATTTCGTATGAAATCTAGATTTTATTAATTTATATTTACTAGCATTAATTTAAATATGTTTAAGTATTCAGCTAAAAGAAGAAATTACGTATCTTCACCTTTTGACCTATCGGTTTTTTCAAATTCTCACACCGAAGAAAGGTGACATTGATGTCACCTTTTTTCGGTGTCTTGAACTTTAATGATATTCTTTTAACATGTATTTACATTACGGCGGGTACAGACGGAGCTAATTGATGGTGCCTGTAAATTGTTTAGCGGCTTCTTTATTTAGAACTAGCACTTTGCCCGCGGATTCGCTTCCGTGGTATTTCCCGCTTGACAAGTTATTTTTCCCGGGATAAAAAGTAGCCTATGTTACTCTCTGAAAACTAAGCTTTCTAATGGTAACAGAATTCAAATCGGTCCAGTAGTTTCAGAGCCTATTCAATAAAAACAAACAATCAAATCTTTCCTCTTTATAATATTATATTATTATAGATTTAAGACTGATGGATACCTGTAAGGAAATGTATTAAACTTTACAACTTACAACGAAGAGTAATAATATATTGAATGCTTCAGAACTCGTGGAAAAAGAAAACTAAAAGTCTTGTTCCATCCATCTGCAAACGCCCTTAATGTCTTACACGCACTTAATAAAATATTTATTTAAGAAATAACTTCTAAATATTAGTTATTTTAGGTCAACATTAATGTCTTTTGTATCTTCTTCAATATCAGTAAATGTAATAAAAGTATTACGTAGTATAAAAGTACTTTGAGAAAATAATTTTCTTCACAAATATTTTCAATTCTTGAAAGAAACTTGAAACTTGTCTGTTCAAACGGATCGAAATTATTTTTTTGTATATTTTTTTTACCAGTTTTACCAAGGAGTATCGTATTACCCAGTTAGTGGGTTGTGTGTAAGCCAGATAGGCAGTCGCTCCAGGTAAAATACTGGTAATCAGCTGCATCCGGTAAGACTGGAAGCCGACCCCAACATAGTTGGGAAAAGGCTACGCAGATTTTGTAAATTTTATTTACCATTTCACCTAATCTATTAATCTCAGTCTAGTTATCTCCAGGAGATGACGCGGCATGTAACCTCGATTTGACCGTCATCTCCTGGAGACGTCTCGACATCGTAGCGACGTGCGACGTTATGTATTAGTAATCACGTTCTCGAAAACGGCTCTAACGATTTCGATGAAAGTTGCAATGTCGATCTAGCTAGGTCTCATATCTGGGAAAAATCGTTTTCTCCGTATTTTCACCTCTGCTAGGTCACCCAAAGTTTAGAACAAGATGGCTACCGTAGAATAATGACATGGCAGCATGGAATTAGTAAGTACCCTACTATCATGGCAGCATGGAATTAGTATGTACTATCCTATACTATTAAATGAGCATTTCTATTTTCACCCGAGTAGAGCTCGGTCGAGCAGGTAGCTACCTACTTAATAATTACTACTTTTATCCATAATTATTTACATAATTTTCCAAACTAATATTAAACTGCGAAAGTGATATGTTTATTTGTTACTCTTTCACCCTAAAATGGCTAAACGGATTTGGATGAAATTTGGCACATGGGTAGACCTTGATCTGGGTTAGGACATAGGCTACTTTTCATCCTGGATCACAGACGAAGTCGCGGGCCACAGCTAGTATTTATTTACATAATTTTCACATTATTTACAAGAAATACCTAGCTGACACCTTATTTAGAATATAAAAGACGTCCATATAATTTAAACTGCCCGCTAAAAGCCGACTAGTCACTAGGCTCACTAGCTCCATTACTTGTAAGCAAGTAATTATAAGAGTATTCTAATTACGTCTAAACCCGTTCTTTGACGCGCGCAGTTTATACGTAGATGTACGATAAACATAACAGACGCCAAGGGTGTTAATATTCTTATAGATTAAAAATATTACGAGTTCGGATCATACATGAAGAGATCCGCAAGAGAACTAAGGTAGCCGACATAGCCCGAAGAATTGCCAAACTTAAGAGGGAACAGGGGCTGCGAGGAATTTGAAAAATAGGTATTTGAAGAAACTATTGCCGTCGCGCTGCGCCCGAAAAACCGAGTTAAACCCCGTAAAGTGCGATAGGGACAACTGCAACTCAGACCGATTATATCACTTTTTTTTTGACGAAAACGACGTTTGGCATTCTCCTTTTTTCTCCTCTAAAACTAAGCCGATTTAATAATTTTTTACATTAAAATTTTAGGAAAGAGTATATCCAGGTTCCTATTATTTTCTTTTATGCTTAAAACTTTTCCGAATTAGTCTGGCATTTTGTAATTTTTGGAGGGTCATAGATTCCTTACTTATTAATTGCTGAAAAAAAAGAAATGACAGGGACATGCCTATAGAGGCCCTGATTTTACACAAAAAAAATGACAGCTCTAGAGGCATTATTCAGGAAGAAAAACGGGGAATACGTTTGTATGGGGAATCGCGGGCCCTGTTCCCTCTTAAGTGGCAGTGGGTAGGGCATATTACTCGTAGAACAGATGGCCGATGGGGCCGAAAGGTACTGGAGTGACGACCGCGTACCGAAAGATGTAGCGTTAGAAGCCCTCCCTCAATGTGGACCAATGACCTTGTGAAGACCGCAGGAATCCGCTGGATGCGAGAAGTACAGAACCGGTCGAAGCGGCGGTGCTTGTGGGAAGCCTATGTTCAGCAGAGGAACCCTTTAAAATCTTTACTTATTCCTAGATTAGAAGAGAAGAGAAACGGAACGGAACCCTATTACTAAGCCTTCGCTGTCCGTACTTCCGTCCGTCCCTCTGTCTGTCACAAGGCTGTATCTTTTTAACCGTATAACATATAACAACAAATAATAAAAATTAAATAAAGTTAACAATTAAAGGGCGTTTTATGCCCGATCTTAATTAATACGGCACGGAGAAAAGTCATAAAAACCGGCCAAGTACGAGTTGGATTCGCACACTAAGGGTAGTGTGCGAATCCAACTCGTACTTGGCCGGTTTTTATGACTTTTCTGCGGTACTACAACCCTAACATTCCGTGTAATTGTATCTTAAATAGAATCTATAGGATTTGTATCGCCAGACAATTATTATTCTAGTTTTAACGATAGATAGGTAGGTACCCATAATAATTAGCTAAAATATTCAGAAGAAATCCTATAATTGCATAACGAGATTACAATACCAATAAATTAATTCACATTTTAAATAGTTAATCCCTTGTCATTTTACAAGCCTAGGCGACATTAAAACTTCTTAGTATCCACTCAAATATTTTGCCTATTTTTTTGAAGATTATATGCGAATTTAACCCTTTCATGCGCGGTAAGTAAGACCAAGTTTCCATGTAAGAAGTAGGTGCACACTTTGTCTTTTTTTTTCGATTTTTCTGGAGTAACCGTGAATACTGGTTCCAGTATGTGTAACTAGATTGCTTATATCGCACATGTTCTGGTCTACCTACGATTGCGTGTGGCTGGGGATTACTAATTGCTTCATTGATTTTCAATATATTTTTTTGCAAACATGACAGACTTGAACTAACATGAAAACTGGTTGTCAGATCTGTTACAGTTGGTTTTTTTCTTGTTTCATTGTACAAACGGGTTAGTATTTTTTACTTATATTATGTAGCTACCTATCTCTGCTAAGCTCTGTAGATACTTTGAATACTTTGATCCTATGAAAACACCTGTATCGTTAAAATATCAAGTATCCTTAGCAGTGTTTGTAATCAAAATATAATAAAGTAGTCAGATTATACAGTGAAATAAAATACATAATGAAAACCCATTATGTAAATAATAAACCAGAATAATTTTCTATTCAACCCACAAAATATAACATTTTCACGCAAACTAACGCGATATTATTTTACCGAATCGAAATAGACAGCTATTTAAAATTCGAAACACATTCGCTCACAAGCGAGCGACAGGTTAACAAGAGAGAATCGAGTGTTAAAACGATTGTGAATCGGTAATCGTTAATCGATTGATACACACAGCCTAATTTGCGTAGAACCAACCATGCTTAATTAGAATTGAAAATGCGATTCGTGGTTTTTGATTGTTTTACGTGTTGTACATGATTAATTTGTTAGACGTTTTGTTGGTATGTTTCTTGTTGAATTGTTAGAAGGTATACAGTTATTTTTGTGCCGCAAAGGATGTTGCGTAATGAGTGATAAATTCGCGGTTCTGGTCCTAAATGTCATAAAAGCCAGGAAGATAGAAGATAAGTAATGCCCTTTTTTTATACATAACTAGCTGCCCGCCCCGGCTTCACACGGGTAGCACTAAGTACTTATCTACGGCGCACCAACCTACCCTACCTACCTTACCCTCCCTACCCTACCTACTCTACCTACCCACCCTATCTAAAACGTCCTCCTGACAATAACAAACACAACAAAAAAAGAATTAGCGAAATCGGTCCAGCCGTTCTTGAGTTATAAATAGTGTAACTAACACGACTTTCCATTATACTATACATAGATTGTCGTAACTCTTTGTGAATAAGGTAATTATCATCATCATTAGCAACTTTGTTCCACTCACTCACTGAAAAATATTTCGTGAAAACTGTGAATTTCCCGATCAATTACAACTACAAAGCTAATATTTAAGTTAACGGTTTCTTAGAAGAGCAGTGGTCGCAGTGACAGCTGTCATGAAAATGATGGCAGCAAGATTTGCCTTTATGGTGTCAAAATACGCTCTCTAGAAAAATACACCAACTTACTGTCATAAATAACGTTTTAGTGACGTTATTCGATAAATGGCGGACGCTATGTGGTGGCTAGGAAACCGAAGCTTTACCAATGAATAATTTAGTAAGTACATGCATAATTTTATTGCATAAATACAAATACCTTTATTGGAAAGTCGTTAACTCAAATAACTATATTTATAGAAGAACAGATAATACAGTAATTACGTCCAAACTTTCTGAATTCGACGATATTTATTGAACTCGGTTCGGCAAAGAGTTATTATTTATTATTATCATTTGGTTCGTTATTCTCGATATTCATAAATTTGACTGATATTGGGATTCTGGAATAAAATATGGCCTCATAAATGTCAGTTGCTTTGTGTCAATTGACCTTATTTTGTATGATGGATTACTAGAAATTGAACTAGTGAAATTAAAAATAATTTAACGTGAATAATGGCAAATTCCGTTAAATTATCATTAGTTGGTTTATATTCCTTCGCAGGATTTTTACGACTTGACCAAATATCGCTCTGAGATTTCTTTAGTATATGTAGGTAGATAAGTTAAATATTAATGTATTATAAACATAAACGTTTCAGAATAAATTAAATTTTAAATGATGGTGAAAACCACATCAAAATTCGTTGCGTAGTTTTGGAGAACACCGCGGTCACGTAGACAGACACGAAAAGCGAATTTAATTTATATGTATAGATAGCATGTAGCATTCAATTCGAAGTTGGAAACGGACAGAAAATTATCGAAGTTATTTTCAGTTTTGTAGGTAAGTAATTTTAAAGTACCGATTTCCCGTAATACTTATATTGAAAAGCACGTTGTGATTGAATGCTAACATTTCTGCAGAGCACACACATTTCTATTTCAAAATCAATTTCATTTCGCTGCCCATAACTATCGCATCATTTCCGTGTATTACATGCATCATAGGTTTTTCAATAAAACATTAGTAATCTGTCATTATATCTCATTGAAGTGGGCCTAACCCATCCTGCACTGCCCACCAACTTAGTTTTACGTAACAAAAACTTGTTTTATTCGCAGCCACGCCTTTATTGTTATTGAGTTAAATGTCAATATTGAATGGTGTTTTTTTGGTTGTGTGGAAGTTTAACGTGGTGAATCGATACAAATCGTGGGGAAGCATTCATGGGGAGTCGTGTGCTTGAAAACCAATTTCCTGTTCTCTTTCATATTGAAATGTAAGTGCCCTTCAATACGTATACAAGACGTGGGATTTATAGTCCCTAGTGTGGGTTTTGTGTGCAACTTTTGGGGCCGCATTTGCAGGGTTGACTAACGGGTCAGTTTTGAATGGGACGCATTGAGGTGTGTATTTGGGTAGTGCTAACGTGTGGCTTTTTGATTCACAAGCTAAGTAATGTTTAGTCTTTTGGCGACAATGCCTCAAGCGGCTATGATGGTAATTCACTTTTTTTTTACTATCTATAGTATTTAATCTTTCGCGATGAATTTCCTCTGTGAATCTATTCGTCGCTCGATTTTCTGAACTTATGCGCCAGTATTCCTGTTAATTATCAATGCGTAAGCGCAGCTGTCAGAGTATTGCCGATTTGTAATAATAATTGTTTCCATATGCTGCAATACCTAGTTCTACACCAACTGGGGATTGTCTTTGGGTGCACTTGCACAGTGCATGCGGGTATAATCGTCGGTTGGTGCCTCATATCATTAAAAGCGCCTAACGGGCCTCTGCGAGTTGGCTTTGTCCCCTCCAAAGAGGTTTTTTTTTTCGTTTTGTTTACTTACATCTTTGTGTCATAATTTAAAAATATAATTAAATAAGAATGAAAAATGAATAATCATCAAAACTAAAAATATTTGGCTTGTTTTTACATTAACCAGTACCTAATTAAAAAAAAAAAAAAAAAACTCAACCTAGGTACCTATGTAAAATTTCTAAATTTACGTCTGTAATTTTTATGGTGTACAATAAAGAGTATTCTATCTATCTGTCTATCTATCTAATTTTACAGTCCCTACGAAGTTGACAAATGTTCCAAAAGATAAGTTAATTCCTTTGGGTTCAATTAGCCTCGCGATTTATAAGGATTCGCTTTTGTAAGGATTTGGCCCTGTAGGCGATTGTAGATAGTGCCTGGCAGATGTTATCTCCACATCATGTGTAGGTACCTACGTTTTGTTTGTAATAAATGTTTTCTTTCTATCTTTGTTAGTGTATTTTCTTTATTTATGAGACTTTGGTACGGTTTATTTCATTGTTGTTATAACTGAAAGAAGACTGATAGTAGGTAATTAATTTCACCCCTTGTGGGGGATTTAAGGCTCGTGCAGACTAGCTTGACTGTTCTACCGTGAAGTTTTCTTAGAAATGGTTTTGTTAGAGTCGCGTCGCCCCAGTCTGCACGACGCTTTAAACATAACTAGCGAAATTTGGGTGTACTTTTCTGCCTCAACCTAAAATTTTCTTAAACCATTGCTTTTACCAGAACATTTCGATCGTAGTAGATTTTTTTAATAATTCAACCATGACTTCAACGAACCTCATACGTGCCTCGGAAAGCACGTTAAGCCGTTTTTCATTCGTGGATCTTTGACAGACGTTACGGGTCGTCAGAAGCCCGTAATTCTGACAACCAGTCTTACCAAGGGGTATCGTGTTACCCAGTTACTGGGTTGTGGACGTCAGATAGGCAGTCGCTCCATGGAAAATACTGGCATTCAGCTGCATTTGGTTAGACTGGAAGCCGACCCCAACATAGTTGGAAGGCTAGGCAGATTGATTTTGACCCACTGCGGGGCATAGATCTCTCCCATAGCTTTCCACACTTCCCGGCGTGTCCGATAAATCTCCCGTTAACGCCTCTAAGTCAGTTGCAGAATTATTAACGAAAATTTACTTTGTTAAGAAGCAGAAAAACATTTTTAAAAAAGAAACAATTCTATAACTGTACCGAGTACCATAACAAAAGCACCTGTGGAAAAACACCCGTTATTTAAAAAGAAACAACCTATGAAACGAACTGCCAACAGAATCACTTTAACCAGGATCCTGCCCGGAGCAATTTGCAAAATGTATTCAATATAGCCCCATACTCGGGAGATGGGCAATTTGTTCTTTTGATCATTCAATCTATCTCGTCCGGAGATTCCCCTTTGTTAAGTTTATCAATCGGCTGCCGATCTTACCGTGGTCAGATATGATTAGATGAGAATAGATAAATAAGAGGTTGTAGGTAGGATGTTGTTTTTACTGGGAAAATATTTGTGAATAAACTAAAACTAAACTAAATGTACATAATATATGGTGCAAAAAGGAAGTACAATTTCTATGAAAACTTAACTTCGTGCAAGTTGTTCTACCAGAATCGAGTCGCAGCATCGCGTCGCGCCCGTCTGTGAGAGCCTTAATTCTTTACGTTTCTAGCAATTTTATTGTTACCGGAATTATATTGATTGTGTTAGTGGTTTCCATTGTATGATTGTATTTTAAGATCCAAAAATTGTTGAGTCTTATTTTTATTAAAGTATATTAATTACCTATAACCCTTATAATACCAGCCTATTACGGTCCCACTGAAGGGCAAAGGCCTCTTCTTATACAGAGAAGGCCCGATAACTAAGTAGGTATAAAGCTAAATTCTGGTAAAAACTTTTAAAAATATATCATGTACCTAGGTCTATGTAATTTGTACATTGGTATCTGTAACTGCAAATCATGAAGGCCACGCGTTTTTATAGTTTGGGTAAAAACGACATGGTTATAAACCTCATACTTCGTAAACTAGAACTATAAATAATCAAAAATGTACGATAACTTTCATAACTGCACATAAAACACGAGACTTTAAAAAACAAACACATAAAATTCCAACATTTATGGATAACGAAACGCACGTTCCAACATACCTACGTATCACTAAAAAGAAGAAATACGATATTATTACGAATTTACAAGACTATGTTCACGAATTCTCCGGCGAAAGTTGGTCAAAAAACTACCACAAAATGGAGGGCCACGACAAAAAGACGGCTTCTCCGATAAGGGTCAACCGATATGCCCTTTAATATTTTTTTTTTCCTTCCACTTTTACTAACCAAACGAAGGACAGCCATGTTTTTGTGCGACAAAATGGCTGCTGCAAAGTTTTGGCGGGAATTCAGTCAGAAGTTTTGTTTGTCTCCCAATTAGTTTGGCTGCCTTTCGTGTCTTTGAATCTTTGTCTTCAGAAATTTTGCCGTGTTTTTTTACCCATGTAACCAAGTAATGAAAACTAAGGGAACCTTTTATTTTCTTTGTTATCAAAAACATTGAATGAACAGAAGTTTTATCGACAATTATTCCGAAGTCAATTAAAAGTAATCTACTTAGATTCGTAAAACTTCTTGTATTTTCTCAATCTTAATGATCTACTAAGTGAAACTACCGTTTTATTTTACAAATTAAATGTAAGACTACAACTTAAGAATCTCCCGCCATGTTTTTTGTACGCTTCTAAATGGCCGCCAGAATTTTTTCGCGGGAAGCACAATTTAGAACAGCAGAAGCGTTTGTTTCAAATGAAATTAAAAAAAATTCTGATTGAATAAAAGTAGAATCTATAGAATGTCAGTAATTCTGTCGATAATATTTTATTTATTTGTAATAAAATAAGCGTGGATGTGACGCATTTTTTCTTCAAAAATTGTTTATTTTTTGTGTTTGTGTTTATTCTTTGCGTCATATCTTAACGCAAATAAAAATATTTTCTGTATTTCTTTCTTTCTTTTCTTTTTCCTTCGAAGAATTAAAGTGTGAAGTTTTCGTTGAAATTCAGTCAATATAAGTAAATTATGCGATTATATGTTACGATTATTTCTTTATTTGAATACATATTCATCGTCTCGGCTAACGATAATGTTTTATCAACACCATCCCGTCGGTAACAGCTGTTTATAAACAGGCTTCGCTCGAAGATATCTATTCTCCATAATGATAATAAACCTTCTGATGATGGTTTGATTTATAACTACTACCCGCTTTATATGAATAGAAGAATTCGGTAAGAATGCCAGACAGAAACAGAACTAGAATATTACAATCTTCAAATAATGACTACCATTAAACGGGACCTCCTACGATAGGGATCCCATTGTCATTTTATTTATTTATTTATATAACCATTTATGTACACACATGTATATAAACAGTCAAGAACAAAGGAACAGAAAAATACGTACAAATGTGATGCTTATTTTTTGACAAAACAACTACCTCTTGTGGTGTCCTCATGAGTAAAACTAAATCACTAGGCTTTACTGGAGGTTTAGGCGATGTTATCAATTTTCCTATTAAAACATTGTTGCAGAAACTCAGAAAGTTAAAACATAAAAACACAAAAGCAAAAGATAAAATTAAAAAAAATACAGTCATGGGGACGGCCGACAGAAGTTAACATTTAAAACTTTGAAATAACAGTGGTTATAACTCAAAATCAATCGCTTGAGATATACTGCATGTCGGTGACGCGAATTCGATTGATACTCAGCTTGAGATATATACTGCGTGTCGGTGACGCGAATTCGATAGATTTTCCCCTACAAAAATCGCTCAACGCATACACAAGAGGCGGAGCGGGGCGCGGGTGGGATGCTTATCGTCGCTCCTAAACATTTTGTATGAAATATGAAAAGACCGGCGCAGCGCCCGCGCCGCAACGTCACCTCGCCCCTCGTTTACGTCCCGCACCTAAAGACGTGTTCACTTACAAAATCACTACCTAAACAAAACAACACCATGGACTCTCTAGACCTGCCTTTGTTCTGTCATTCGTACACCGGTCATAATTCGATTAATTTGTCCGTCTGCAATTAGTCAATTCTCGTTCCTTGGATCGATTTGCGAGCCAGCACAATCGAGACGACTCGTCTCGATTGTGCTGGCTCGCAAATCGATCCGTGGTTGTATTTGACGTTGCGTTTGAGGTGCAATTATTAAATTAGGCGATACGTTGAAGGCTTGTTGTCTATACGAGTAGAAAGATATACTTCAGGGAGCCATGTTTTCCTGGTACCTACTTAAGACTGTTTTTCAAATATTGATTTGGTATTGTTATTAATTTGGCCCAGCGTCCTTATCTCTTAATACTTATCGGTCATCGCTCTAAAAAAGACAAAAATATAATTTCCCTGAAAGTGTGAAAATAAAAAATCTGTCTTCTCGAAAACAGAACAATATAATTGAACTACCAATATGACCTCTTTTGTATTAAAAAATGTGTAGTAATCAATGGGGATGCAGAATTGCAGATCGTTCGGACAAATTGAACTCTTCGTAATATGAAAATACTCGGATGAAAGAAAAAGAGCATTCTATATTTCATTACAAGCAAGAGATAGGTATCGTTCCTAAACAAGGCTTCCAAGATGAACTCTTTCTTCAAAAATATTGTTTGAAAGTGTCGTGAAAAATTTTCTTCATGGGATCATTTTGTTGATCCCATGAAGAAAATTGTTGTATGGACTGTCCCATACATACAGAACTTCCTACTCGACCCAAAATACATTTAGTT
This sequence comes from Xanthia togata, assembly GCA_963853775.1. Classification (NCBI taxonomy): domain Eukaryota; kingdom Metazoa; phylum Arthropoda; class Insecta; order Lepidoptera; family Noctuidae; genus Xanthia; species Xanthia togata. The sequence continues at coordinate 5,137,924 of OY970798.1, read as the reverse complement.
GGGACGGCTGATATTTTTTTGCGTTCAAGATATTGGTGCCATGGAGAAGGTTGCTCAGTTTGATATAGGTACCCAAAAATATGACCATACCTCTCTGATACATCCGATATGTTATTCAACTTTCTTTAATACAATGATGGACAACAGACCACTGGCTATTTCACATGACATTTCAATAAAGCATTGTAATTATTATTAAATAATAGTTGGTTTATTATGTCACCAATGTTATTTTAATATCTTTCTCACAAGAGAAACATTCCACTTCAGATCAATTACAATATTACGCGTGATTTATTATTTAATAACATCACCCGTATCGCTAAAGATAATCATTTTCATATTGCATAAACATAACTTCTTAACCGCAGAAAATATTCAACTTTATCTCATGAGCGTTAAAGTTCATATTAGCTTGTAAGGTGGACTCACTCATGGGAGTACCGACTACCGTCAGATAAATTAAAACATAATGTTTAAAGTAGAAAAGTTTTGGTAACAAAGTTAGCTGGGAAACTGAAGTAAACAACCGTGAAACGCGTCAAGCGTCATTAGGAGCAAGTGGGGCAGAACTTCCAAAAAGATTGCACCTATCTAATGAAATGGAAGAAAAAGAATGGAAGATTCCATTGAACGAATTTTGTTAGAAAAGTTGCCTCGTGGCTAAATAATAACAGCCGCACGGGTCGTTCGAAGGCTAAGCTACGCTTCCCGTGGTCGGTTCGTGGATGGATGACTATCGTCGTTCAAAGATCTTTAACAGTCGTTACGGGTAGTCAGAAGCCCAAAAGTCTGACAACCAGTCTTCCCAAGGGGTATCGTGTTACCCAGTAACTGGGTTGTGGAGGTCAGATAGGCAGTCGCTCCATGTAAAATACTGATACTCAGCTGCTTTCGGTTAGACTGGAAGCCGACCCCAAAATAGTTGGGAGAAGGCTAAATACATTGACTGGGTAGTGCGATCGTAAGCTTGGCCGATTTGTAGGTAGGTCGATAGGGTAAATTGCTGAGTCGTCGGTGTCTTTGGTTTTGTATTTTAGTTATTTGCCACCAACTTCTGAAATTTAAGTTATTTTTTACTTTTTAGTGTATTTTTGGAAGTCGGATTTTTTTTTCGTAAAAAAGATTTTATTTTTCACTTGTTAGTGGTTCCGTTTGTAATTTATCTAAGTTACAATATCTTTATGTCAAATGCTCATCACCTTTTGCAAAATATTGCTTTTCCCGATGCAGGGACGTTAATCATTGAGGAGTTCTCCTGGTTCTTCACCATCAGCTCCACTTCTCCATATGCATTGTGACGATCATAATTTGCTTGGCAACCATATCAAAGTAATCGAACGCAACCCTTGAAATACTTACTATTGAGTAGTTCCGTGGGGCCATCTGTGGTCTTCATCATCAGTTCCACTTCACCGAATTACTATAAAAAATACCCAAATCTCTATATTTGAAGAGTTCCCTCTATTTCTCCAGGATCCCATCATCAGATCCTGACCTAATATGACGGAGTTATCATCATACATAATATATATGTATGTGTGTGTTGAAAGTTTGCGGATATTAAACAACTAACGGATATAAACTAGGTACAACTGATTTCGTAAAATTTGTAGATGATGATGTATTTATGTACCTAATGATAGATTGTTCACAATCTTCATTGATTATTATTATAGTAATTACTTACCTCATTTTTAAAAAAAACAGACTACAGCCATTAGTGATTGGTTATGTTCGGATTTTTTAAAGTCTTTCCGACTTAAATCCGAACCTATAATTCGTCATCCAAACTTCGCTGACTCGACTATCTGAATCAGGGACACAGTCAAACACAATTTCGCAGAAGCTCGCTATACACATAACCATCTTATTTTAATTCCTCAGCCGTCGTCACAGTTTAGCATTGTTGACTTTTTTCGTTTCCAAAGTCGTTAGGAGCCGAAAATTCGTCTTTTACGTTTTTTGTGGCCGCGGTCCGCCGCCGTCGCCGACTTTCGTATCAAATATCCGCGTGGCGTTTCACTTTTTGACTTTTTACTCCCTCCCTTTGTTAGTTTTTTTTTTTGTCGATTGTTTCATCGTATTGGCATGACTGTGAGCAATGTTGAGTACTTAAAAATTAAACAGGATCTGGGAAGCATGTATTGTGTTAGTATTGATGATCGACTGAAATCTCATTGAAAAAGCACGGCACATTTAATCGTTTTTAGGGTTCCGTACCTCGAAAGGAAAAAACAGAACCCTTATAGAATCACTTTGTTGCCCGTCCGTCCGTCTGTCTGTCTGTCAAGACCCTTTTTCTCAGGAATGCGTGGAGGTATCAAGCTGGAATTTATATCAAATACTCAAGTCTACTGTCCCTTGGAGCTGTGAAAAAACCAAACTTCTAAGCCCACGCAATCAAAAGATACAGCCGCTTATGCCGCAAATTTCCGCAAATTTTCGACACTCGCAAGGGAATCAAAACCTACAGGGTACTTCCCGTGAACTCAGAATCTTGAAATTTGGTACGAAGCAACGTCTTATGGCACAGATAAAGGAAAAATTGCGAAAAACCAACATTTTTAGTTACATCGTATAGTAAAAATAATTTTAATAATTTTAAACTTACTGGTTTGTACGGAACCCTGGGTGCGCAAGTCCGACTCGCACTTGGCAACTCGCATTAAAAAAAAAACCATACCTATCCTGTTTCCTATTCCATTCTTCTCAGTATTCCACTAATCATAACTCAGAAAACAATATTTCCCGTCTCTATTTCTCATACTAAGAAATAAATAAAAAGGATATAAAACATTGGTAGGTATTCACTAAAGCGGTAACAGGACAACAAAAACCAATTGGAACTCAGGCCAAGCTCATAAAATATCGGTTTTTGTGTACCTCATACGTCATAACCCTTTTCTTGCGAAACGTAAAACTGATTTCTTGGTTTCTTTAAATTGTCGTGTTCTGTCAGTTCTTGCCTTACTAGTGTAACTCACATTCTTATCACCTTGTATTTTAGAAGCTTTCAAAATAAGTATTTTTTTGGACAAAAATGACGGTCTATCGTTGACATGAAAACACAAGAAAAAAAATAAAGCAGAAAGTCGTACCCCACTCATTTGTCCAGCGTTGACAATGTTGAATTTCTTGTCATAGGACCTAGGACACTGGATAATAAAAAATCCAAAATCATTTTACTTGTTGGAATAGATTTAGTGGTTTAGGCTGTACGAAGTAACGAACTAACTCACATCAATCCCCTAATCATAATTTCAGACAAAAGTTTCCACTGCTGATTATAGACCTCCGCCACTTCGACCGATTCTGTGTTTCTCGCATCCAGCTGATTTCTGTGGTCTTCACAAAGTCATAATATTGGTCCACCTTGTGGGAGGCCTTCCAACGCTACGTCTTCCGGTAGGGTCGCCACCTGAGAACCTTTCAGCCTCATCGGCCATCTGTTCCGCAAGCAATGTGCTCTGCCCTCTGCCACTTCAGTTTGGCGATTTTTCGGGCTATATCGGTTACCTGGGTTCTTCTCCGGATCTCTTCATTTCTGGTTCCCTTAATACCAAGTTTTAAAAGAAAGTTAGTTTGTCTCACTATAGTACTGGCTATGGCCAAAAAACCCATTGTCCGGTCGGCGGTGTCAGACAGAACCACAACTGTTTACAATAATGATTTTCGTTTAATAACACATTGTTCCTCACACGCGGGGCTCGTAAAATACTCCTGGCACAAGTTGTGAAGGGAAGATATTATCGAGTACAGTTTTCTTTTGGATAGGATGTAGCAATAGCTGTTATTGGTTATACAACAATTGAAATCGAAACAATAGACTTGGATAGATCGTAAAACGATATATATTTTCTTTAATAAGATAATATTTCGAAAGTTCGCCGTATCAAAGCATAGACAAACGGCAAACGCGCAGATCATTATGACATGTATAGGTTGTAAGCATAGATTGTGTGAGTGTTTGTGTGATGGAGCCAAGTCAAAGGTCTATGGGTGGCATAAAAACTGACACCAGATTAGTCACTATAACCACACGAAAAATAAAGAAAGAAGAAGCATAGAAATATCATTAACAATGGTTATTAGCTATGCTGAAGATAAAGAAGATGAGTACTCAAGGTGCTCATCTTCAAAATCTTCTCACAGTTCCACAATTGAAGTGTTACGTACCTGGTCGACCAAACTACTCCGCTCGGGTGAAAATAGAGATTGCTCATTTAATAGTATAGGATAGTTCATACTAATTCCATGTATACTACTTACTAATACCATGCTGCCATGTTATTATTCTAAGGTAGCCATCTTGTTAAGCTATGGGCGAACGAGCTCCGCTCGGGTGAAAATATGGAGAAAACGAATTTTCCCAGATATCTTCCTAGATCGATTTTTCGCTCCCGTAAACCCAACCGGTAACCCGTAACCCTATATTGTAACTTTCATCGAAATCGTTAGAGCCGTTTTCGAGAACGTGATTACAAATATATATATACAAATATTGCTCGTTTAATAGTATGATTTGCAATTAAATATGTTCCTTATTCTATTACGCACCTCACATAACATTAGTGTTATGTAGACAGATAAATCAGAAAACATCTTTGATTAACATAAAGGATACATGGAGTAGTTCACTTAAGATGCGAGTGAAGACGCCAAGAACAGCTTATTTTCATATATTTACCTTGATCTGTCCTACTATACGCCATACTTATAACATTTTTATATTCGACAAGCCGTGTGCCTGGGATTTCCCATCTGAAAAAATTACAAAGGACAATGACAAGAATCGGCTCGAATCATGTAGCGTCCGACAGACTTTTAATATTTATGATAATTTATAATATAAAACAGTAAGAATTATAGAGTATAAATAAAGTCTGTAGAAGTACACCGTTTAAAATTCATTTTAAATAGTTATTCAATTTTTCAACACGTTTCCTATCTGCAATTTCAATTAGAAATGTTGCCAATACCAAAATAAAATAATATCGATACGAAATTGCACTTGCAAATCGATTTCATTAATATCATTATGAAACTACGTAGGTGCATTTTTTGCTTAAATAAGTCGTAATTCTTAATATAATAAAAAGTATTTACTTATATTTTTGAATATATTATATATTTTATAACAATTTAAAATAATTTATATTTCCGATACAATTTAGAATATTAATTATTATAGTGCTGGCAACACTTGATCTTGTTTTTGTAGTTGTCATTGATAATTGTCAAAAAGTTTTACTAGGTACTTCTCCTGCGCGTTTTATCACGAGCGTCGAAGTGATTACGTGTTTTTAAGTTTTGTGTTGTAATGTATATTGCTGTGTTTCTGGACTCCGATTTTTCTACCACTTACGACTACCTTGGCTGTTGAAACTGAACCTGAACCTGTATTACTCGCTGACCCGGCTCGCCCAACCGAACATCTGAACCTGCCTACTTGTTTACCTGGCTTTTCTCACACGGACCTTTAGTCTACTAACCATGATTCGCTGCATTAATTGTGGAGTAAATGCCTTTCGAATGCGACGATACTCGTTAGAAACTGAGACTGAAGAGATTCTGATGAATAATAAATTGTTAAAAAGTATCCATGTTTTTTTCCATACCTACATTCTAAAATAATGTAAGTATGTTATATTTATGTATATTTACTATGAAAAAATATATTATGCGAGGATAATATGTGCCAAAAATCATTATTTAATTAATAATTTAATAGTTTATTTGTTGTTATCGTTAAAATTAGAAGTATTAAATGGACAACTTTAAAGAACTATAACTTTTTTTGGTGTACTTCTTATAGAAAACTAATTATAATATCAAATTCTAAAATTATTTTCCTTTTTAATGATATATAGTTCATCTTTGTCGGTTCTGGCCGAGTCTTGAAGGACAACTTGGCATTCTCCTTTCCATACAAACTTTCTTCCACAATATTTTTATATTCGACAAGTCGTGTGCCTGAGATTTCCCATCGGAAAAAATTACGAATTTTCATACAAACCTTCATCCCCTTTTGCATTGAACTATCAAAAATCATTGCTTAGTGTTCACTCAAAATTTCATGCTTGTAAACCCAGCGGTTTTGGCTGTGCGTTGTCTGTTAGTGAATTTAAGATTTTAAACAAGTTGATGTTACGCAATTTTGAAGTGAAATCTTCGATTTTTGGTAGGGGATAAACTAATGGATTCGCGTCACCGGCATGCTCGCGCCGTAGTGCTCTACTATAGAATATAGATGGTGCTAATACCAGTTTTAAGTTTTCACTTTTGTCTGCAGTACCTATGACTGCATTTTTTTTATTGACCTCTTTTGAAATGAATTAGTTTATTATGTAAATATTTTGTCTCACTGCCCTCACATTATTATAATAATATTCTGTTTCCTCAAACCCGCTATCCGCCCCTCCTTTAGACTGCAACCAACCTTTTAACCCGTCAACTTGACCTTGTCTGGAACAAGCGTCAAGACCACACATTATTCCTGTACTTATTTTATTTTCTCCTCTTTATACCCTTTCTTTGAGAATGAGACTTCACTTCCAATTTAGGTGTTAAAGGTGGAATAGAATAGACGTTTTTGCAAAGTGGATTTTTGGTAAAAGAGTGGTTATATTCGTGTTATTTGCTGTTTATGTCTTGTACATAACTGAAGACTCAGAATTATGAAAAACTGCCTGTCACCCTATAAAGTGCTACTAAATAATGTTTTACAACATGGCCTTGTAACGAAATCTCGTATGTAGACTTAACCCTAACCCTCACATTTATAAAAGTAATGATTAGCGTCTTCCTAACGTAACATAACAATACATTTTTTGACATTTAAACGTGTGTTGACCACATAACCACATGCGAATTAAGCATCACACTTACGTTACGCGAAATCCTGGATCGCGCAAGCAGTGTTTACATCAGCATATATGTAACTTCCCGATATCAATCGTTGGGCACCAGACACAACACCCGTCTGGTCCTAGGATCCTCCCTTTTCTATGAAGGATGAGTGAACTTTACACTCTGTTTCTCATACCTCTATAAATGTCTCTTAAATTAAACAACGATTATAAAAAAGGGGGTACATTTAAAATAAAATAGAAAGAAACATAATTATGCTAGCATAAAGATTGAATACGGTAAGTACATCGACGCCTGCGATTTCATTGTGCAAATGCGAATTCTTTTTCATACATTTAGGTTTATTTTCGCATTCATTTTCGTCAGTATGGTAACGGCGATCACGGTGGAAATTGAAACGCATAACACTACGTGCTTCAACATAAAAAATTTCAACGCAATTAACACCCCTTTTTGGCCGCAAACAAAACGTAAAAAAGAACGTATTTCACATGAGTTTTTTTCCATTCGTTTGGCGGCCCACGACAAAAAATTGCTATATAACTGTCTGCATGTAAAATCGGTTTTTCATAAGCTACGAGTGGTTATGCATTGTGGATTCGGGTCAAGCATATAGGAACGAGTAGCTGGAACGTTCAGTTCTTGAATGTTTTTCTTTTTCTTTTTTTCTTTTGCAACTTTTAAATATAAACAAAACAACTGCAGTTTTTTTCGTTCCGCGGTTTTTTTTAACTGACTCGATTTGTGTTTCCTATATCCAACTGTTGTCCTTCACAATAAAAGAAATATATAATATAAATATATATTTCACTTCTTATGCTCTGAAAGTGCTTATTTGTGCAGGATATAGGCTGCACAAAATCGATTTTTGTGCACTAGAGCATTAACGTATCTACTCATAAATGTATCTATATTAAGGCAAAGAAAATGAGCCATACAGCCAAACACAATAAGAAGTTCATAGATAGAATTCGTTATTTTATAATATTTACTTTAATTTATTTGCCTTATGTTTTTTTAAGGCATAAAAGATATTAAAATTTAAATTCAAGTACGGTAGGTTTAATTAATTTAAGAAAATTATTATTACAAGATGAATTTAATAGTAGGCTGTATAGGTCTGCAGCCCAAGCCTAATATCAATGTCGTTTAATTTTACTTTGAATTTTAATTAAAGAAATGTTATGGTATACTACTGTTTTATTTCCTCGCAATCGAAGTGAAAAGCAGAGTTTATAACTCGTGCACAAAACCATTTTATAAAAATGGTTCGTTTTGTGCACTAGTCGTAAAATCTACTATTTCTGTGTATTTAATGTAAGTATATTAATTACAGGTACCTAATAAATGAGTACATAAGTGGAAGTCTGAAAGTGGCACCGGTAACAACCGATTTCCACACAAATTTTGTGTGGAAATCGGTTGTCATGGTGTGGGCGTGTGATGCGGAGGAATGGGGGAAATGTCGTGAGGAAAGTTTTGAGCATGAATGTGGCTATTAATAAGAGTAGGAGAGGACCAAAGAAACGACGGATGGACTGTGTGAAAGATGATATGGCTAGAAAGGGGGTGACTTCCACTTGAACACTTCCACACAATAGGCATAACGGACAGTCCTCTGTGCAGGGCGTGCATGGAGGCTGAGGAGACCGTTGCGCACATGCTCTTTGAATGCACGGGCGTTACACAGATCAGAACAGATACCCTCGGATCACCCAAATCATACACAGTCATACACAGGTGTTCTAGACAAACCAGGAGACCTAATTGCCTTCTGGAGGGAGGTGGGCTGGTTGGAATAACCCCCCAAACGGCTGCTATGGCCCACGCACAATGGTCCACCTGACGGACTGAGTGCGGAAACCAAACCCCATAACATAGAACATAGGGGGTGACTTCCGAGGTGACGACTGATAGAGAAGTATGATAGAAAACGACATGCTGGGCTTACCCCCGACCACGAATAAATTGATAAGGGCTGGCGAATGATGAAAAATCATTAAATAAAATATTTATTTATTATGTATATTAGGGATGATGACTAAAAATGTTCGTCAGGTAGATTATTAATAAATATTTGACTTTTTTTTTACGTAATCATAACGTTACGGTGATCCATTGAGTTAAAATGTGGCATGACGTCACGCTTTGGTAGATTTTATACTGAATTGTGAACTTTAATGCGTTTTATCTAAGTCATTATTTATAGAGCATAACATACGTGACCAATATTTTTGTATTATCTGACTGATGCTTATGCGAATAGTCTGAAATACACCCGGGTGACGCCGGGCACGAACAGCTAGTTAGTTTCCTAGCATATTATTTACCAAGCCTCTAAAATTCTAAATCAATCACAATCTTAATGCGTCTACGCACCTGATTATTTGGACCAAAGTACATAAAGGGCATACCTTCATGGTATGCCATGTATTTTGTCTGTGTGCTAAATAAAATCTATTCGTGATTAGAGTCGATGATTGACATAGCTATGTGGTAAATCACGTTGCTATTGATTGACTGCTTTGATCGCATGGAATGTTCCATGAGGTTCAGGCTAAGCCGATGTTAGACGCTAGAAGTTTTTGTTCATTTTTGCCTTTCATTCGGCATCTTTCACTCGGAGTGAAACGTCCGAACTCAAATGATTGAATGAAGAATGAAAAAAAAGACGATATAACGATGTTGGATTTTGGCTCTCGGCATCTCTCTCTGGCCTACCAAATGATCGAAAAATTAAATGAAAGCAGATGAACGTTCATTCCTATATAATTTTGTTGTTGACGCGTAAAGTGAACGTGGAATGAAATAAAAATGAAACTTCGCTGTCGATATCGGCATTAGTTAATTGAATCTACTAGAAACACGACTTTTGTAATGGAGGGTCCGGAAAAAGCGTTCATGAACCTTTGCCATGCCATACTTTCTTAGAATCATTAGTAAATACTACAATCACAGTATAATAAAGTAACAGTATTTTGTCGTGGCAGTGACCTTGAAATAATTACCTACGGCTGCTCGGTAGATAAACTCTCCGCATATGTGCGTAACTGCCGCGCACTCGATACTGTTGCGTACGGGTACTCGTACACTGAGATTTCGAAGCGCGTCGTTTCGGCCGTTTTCTATGAAGATAATACTGTTACTTATTTATACTGTGCTATAATTATTAAAGTACCTTAATATAAGAAAACTTATAATTTATTTAAATTATTTAGCATAAAATAAAACAAAAAACATAAAATAACTGATTTTTTAATTTAAATAACTAGGTAATATTTTGATCCCTTATTTAGAAATTAATTCTATGACCTTTTGTTTATTTTTAGGAATATTAATTAGAATGCTAATCACGCCATGTCGTGCACGGATTTACACATAATACATTTAATTACGGTAAAAAGTAACATTTTAATGAATAAACCAATCTATCTACGTTATACCAATCAGTCAAAAGATGCTTCATTATTTTAATTAGTTCTAATAAATGAGGTAATAGCAATCAAACTGCCTAGCCTTTTCCCAACTATATTGCATGGAGCGAATGCCTATCTGACCTCCACAACCCAGTCAGTTACTGGGTAACCCCTTGGTAAGATTGGATGTCAGACTTTCGGGTTCTTTTGGGGGGTTTGATTAATGCCTTGTTGGTAACCAATTTTTGATTACGATTTTTTTGTAGAAAAGATCCTGTGCACTATTTTCTGCAAAGAAATTATTTGTCTGAAGCCGGCTCGCTTTAAGCTACAAGGCTGAAAATATAAGTTTTCATAAATACTACTGCAAGAAATCTTAAATGTGACAATATTAAGTGCTAACTAGGTACCATCTGCTGGCAGAGATTTTAAATAATTAAAAAGAGGCTATAACGAGGCTCTTTTCCCAGAGCGGCTACATCTTATAGCCGAGATAAATAGCCTATTAAACTAAATTGTTGTCAGAATGCATGAACGCTATCTGATTTATTTTTTACTCATTCTTCTTCTTCTATAGGTATATATAAAAATGAATGTTTGTCTGTATGTCCTTTATGGACTCCAAAAGGGCTGAACCGTAGCCCGCGAGGGATTCTGAGAAAAAAAAAAGGTAGGATAGGTAGGCAGTCTTCTTCTTCTATCTTCTATCTATTTATATATATATAAAAATGAATGTTTGTCTGTATGTCCTTCATATAATCGTAAACTATGCATTTGATCATGATGATCTTCAGCAAAGTGTTGTGCATGAGCACAGGAAGGTTTCTGAGAAAAAAAAAAAGTAGGTGATAAATGACAACAGCATCGGGTCGATCGATGATTAAGCTACGCTTGCCGCGGTCGGTTCATGGATGGGTGACCATCCAATACATATCGATACCCTCCAGTCGTTACGGGTAGTCAGAAGCCCAAAAGTCTGCCCAAGGGGTATCATGTTACCCAGTAACTGGGTTGTAGAGTTCAGATAGACAGTCGCTCCATGTAAAATACTGGTATTCATCAGCATCCAGTTAGACTGGAAGCCGACCCCCAACTAGTTTGAAAAAGGCTAGGCAGATTTACTTAAGTAACTGTTTAATTCATAAAGATTTACTCGTAATTGTTGTAATAATTTTAACTGCCAACTAAGGTATTAGGCTATTCCTAGGCTAAAATTAAGCAATAAATAGTTAAAAGAAATAATAAAAACCTAATTGCTAGTGAGGAGTTTCAGCAGTTCGTTAGCACTTAAAATATTTTTATGAAGAACTTATCTAGGAATGTAATTATTATTGCCAACAATATCGAAGTACCTAGTAATAGCTAGGTACTGTTTAGAAAATTAAGTGGCATTTTACTACTGCGCACTAAAAGTAATGGCGTCTTCTACCTGACGGAACCGAGTAATTTTTGACGCTTGGAAATCTTTGATTTTAAAACTTTAACTCAGAGCTCTGGACCAACGACTCGTACAGACACTACCCTCCTTTTATGCGTCACTGCAGTCGGGTGAAAAAGATACAATGCATTTCACTTTTATTTAAGATACTCGTAAACTAGAATTCACATTAGCCGATTTATTAAAAAACTATTTCACAAAAAATAAAACCGACTTCCAAAAAAAACACTACAAAGTGAAAAGTAACGGAAGTCGGTGTCTTGGGTTTTTATTTTCGTTTTTTTGCCACCGACTTCCGACTTCAACGTTATTTTTCCATTTGTAGTGTTTTTTTTTGGAAGTCGGTTTTATATAGGTACTAGGTGGGAAAAATATGTATTATTGAAGGTTACTCAAAAAAACCTCATCAGATCTTGACCAAATTTATATGGGACCATTCCTGAAGTACGCCCTATCAAACAAAAAAAAATCATCAAAATTAATTCATAATTGGCGGAGTAATCGCGTAAAAAACATACAAAAAAAAAACATACTACCTAATTGAGAACCTCCTCCTTGATGAAGTTGGTTGATCAGGAACGTACAACATTTTTATTCTATCTGTGAGATTCCTGATTATTGTCTATAGGATTCTCAGCTGACTGCAGCGTTTCACGAATATTGTGGTTATATCGTGGAAACATAATCAGTCTATAACTTTCCAACTGCTGGGACAAAGGTCTCTTCTCTGTTAAAGAAGAGGCCGTTACCCACCACGTGGATCCAGTGCGAGTTGGTTACAAGTCTTCGAATATTTTGTTCTAGGGAATGCCAGTTTCATATTGCATGCGATGTTTTCAATTTCGCAGCAATAATCTCGGATGTCTAACATTTTCATCAAGCAGCCGTGTTCAGTAGGCTAGGTTTTCATTTTCATAATATGAAAAGGGAAACTTAAAGATAGAAGCGAGACAACATTGCTTGGTTTATTTTAAGCAAATTAATTGCATTAAATGAAGCTTATTTCGGGCCCAATTTGATTTGATTCGGGTGTATATGTACACCTATACACTTTGCGTACTCCCTAACCCTTCCAGGTTATAAGATATCGCGCTTTGACTCTAATATAAACTCCAGGGAAACAAGTTAGGCCGTAACTGATACCTATTTCTTCATCCTATTAACAATCACAAAATCAAGGTAAAAAACACTCCAGGAGTCGATACCACTTCAGAAGTCAATCACAGTTATAGTTAGAGTAACATCTACATTGCTACCGATTAATCACCAGGTTGTGTACTCATTCCAATGACTGAAGACCCCATATCACTTGACAACAGAGTCCTGGTACCAATTCACTCAAGACTCTGAGTCACGTTGGGAATGCCACTGGCATATGCCACATGCCCACGTTGATGCCAGCGCGAACGTCTGGCCGGCTCTGCTATATTGAAAGTCTAGGAATTACTGAGACGTGTAGGTGGACGAGTAGTGATTGAATTACAGATCTTGTGTAGGAAATTGTATTATAGATTGAAAAAGGAGGATAGAAAATGAAAAGCGACTGAATTAACCACGGTCGATGACCTAAAAAAAAACTCTTCGGTTTCCATAACCTATCACGTCTGCTAGCTTCGTTTCGCTAGCTAATTGAATTTAATATTTGTCTGTTTTATATCTTAAAATGTTCGTAATTACATATGGGACACTCCGCAGTTTAGGAACGAAGTTACAAGAACGCGGCGGGCCCGTCTTGCTGGGCCAATTCAGTGACTATAACGTAGTCAGAAGATCTAAGAGTCACGCGATAGAAAGAGAGGCAACTTCTAGATGATTATAACTGTAGGTGATTAGCGCTGTGCGACCTAAATTCCGCTTTATTATGTCGCAGCAAGTCGCTTTTTATTTAAATTATTTTGCGGATTAATCATCATTAATAGGCCGAATTAGGTTTTTATGCATAGATTTTTTTTAAGTTTTTGGGAAAATATTTAAAACATAATGTCCTTTTTTTATAGGATTTTTGTATGAATTATTGAAATTTTGACAAGACAACGTTTGTTGGGTTAGCTAGTGTATGAATAGAAATGCTATTTCAAATCACAGATGTTAGCAACTCGGAATTTCAAGCAAGTGCAACCGTGCAGTAAATATATCACAAAAAGGAGACCTTGGCACATCGTAAACAGCACATTTACTTACGTATACAATTAGGGATATATTTATAAGGACCCTGACCCACCGCGTCGCATCGCGTCGCCCGCCCGTGCTATAAATTCGTTTTTGCTTACCGTTATTTCTGCCTTTTTTTCTTTTTGCTCTGCTCCTAAGGGTTGTAGCGTGGTGTTAAATAGCGTATAACCTTACTCAACAATTGGACTATCAAATGTGGACTTTTTTATTTAAATCCGACTGGTAGTTCCAGAGTTAAGCGCGTTCAAACAAAAAAACAACCTCTTAAGCTTTTTAAAGACGCTGATTAAAGTAAAGCGACGCTTTTAAAACGTTAAATTTATGGTTAAAATCAAAATCAAAAGTCATTTATTTAAACTAGGCTGAGAATCAGCACTTTTCGAACGTCAGAATTATATACGACAGTCACCCAAAACGCCCACCCGCTGCCGTCTCGATAGCCGATTACAAGAAACGATAAATTGAAATCAAAGCACGTTGGTATGCTTGTAAAGTAAGCGGTAATGCTTCGGCAATTAAAGCTGCGCAGGCACACGGGCGATTTTTTGTTGAAAAATCGCAAATACGTGCATATTTTTATTTTTGTTCGGAAACGATTTTAAACTCATTGTAAGACATTAATTTTATTGACTAATTAAAAACAAGGAGGATGGTTAATAGTTTGCACATCAATCTCCCTACGACGTGTATTTAAAAAAATATAGGTGAAACCATATAATTATGTCAGTATCTGGCGTGTTCTTGGACCGACAAGTTGGCAATTGAAGATTAAGTATGTTTCTGATTCTGTATTAACAGTAGTGAAAATAGAGAATGCTTATTTAATAGTATCTATAGGATAGTTCATACTAATTCCATTTATAGTGCATACTAATTTCATGCTGCCATGATAGTAGGTACTTACTAATTCCATGCTGCCATGTAATTTTTGACTTAGCCAGATCGAATTTTGATAATTTGATATTGTCGCCCCCGTAAACCCCTATAATGTTGATCGAAATCGTTAGAGCCGTTTTCAAGATCGTGATTACAAATATATGTGTATATATATACAAATATTGCTCGTATAATAGTATAGGATATAGGTATAGGATAGAGAAAGAGAGGAAGGTCAAAGAAAAATTGAAATGATAGCATGACGGTTGACAGGAAAGAGTGGAAGAAATATTACGTGTTGCGCCGGAACCAAGTACCTAATATGGGACAAGGGCAGAAAGATGTTGCGACGATGATGAGCTATAGGTATAGTCGACCTAATAATTGCTTTACTTTTCACTTCTGAAAAAATCCCAGAAAAAATACTAGAGTTGAAACTCTGACTGTCACATTTTTCTTAAAATCAATGATACACAAAATAATGATTTATTGAAGTGAAAACTTCTATAGCGGCGTTGTGCACTTTTTTTGTGATGGGTAAAAAATGTTAAACTCGCGTCAGGACACGTGACCTGATCGAAAATTCGCAAGACGGAGGGAGAATAGACCGGTGCAAAATTTTACCCTAACCATTCCAAAATATCAAAAATGGACAACGTTAATAGTCAAATTATCACTTCTGCCGGCACTCCCGGAGTGCAACCCGTTTTTTTTTTGTTTGAATGAATAAAAACAACTATCTTATGTAATTTGTTATATATAATACGGGCTTGTCTCCGCAACTACACGTGAAGCGCGTGTTTTGCGTAGCTTGTGTAGCAACTGAAAAATGTGCAGACATTTTTACAAAACATTTGTTAAATAATGAGTAGTCATTCTTTAACAAATGTTTAGTAAACACATTATACATTCCAACAATCCTATTACACGTAAAATAATGTATTTTTTTACAGACGTAGAAATTAAACAACTATGTAAATGAACCACACACGAAAACAAGAAGAGTCACGTAAGTTAATGCCAAAAATTCATTTAAAAAAACTTTTAACCTTCACACAAAGCGAACAAAAATATAAATATCACTACCACTGTTTTTTTATATTCTCATTGAGAATATAATAGAATATACTTGATTATGTACACCATACGAATTACAGATATAAATTTACCACCACATTTTTTTTATCACCTTTGTACGTATTTTTCTGTTCTTTTCATCTGGTCTGTTTATATATGTGTGTACATAAATGGTTAAATAAATACATAAATTTTAAAAAATTACATAGTGTGATACAATGGGCGGTCTTATCGCATAAAGCGATCTTTTAAAGACAACCTTTGGATGGATTAAAGGAAGAAGCAGAGACAATACTGCAGGTAGTCTGTGGTGTACAATAATTAACTTATACAATAAATTCATAAATACATAAAGCCTTCGTGCAAAGAAAAAGAAAAAAATATCGCTACCACTTTTTTGATGCTCATGTACCAATTTGGCTCAACTCCATTATACGAATCGCTGCTAAATAACGCCTAATTATTCAAATCGTCTCATTATTAAATGGTACGAAATTACCAGTGTAAAAGTGTCTTTTTGTGAACAAATTAATAATTACAATCAATACAGAAATAAATATCATTTATCATTCATAAACTATTTTCCTATAGTAATTATATCACGTTTTGACTTCACTTCTACAATTATTTATTACCCCACCTGTTTTTACAAATACGAAAATCAAAGTGACTTTCAAAGTTTCAATTTATTAGAAGATATAGTACAGTGTAGATAGAGGTGGTCTTGAATTACTTGGGCACCCAAAATTGCGCACATCGGATGTCGGAATTGCCTCTTTCTGTATTTAATGAGCGCACATCACGGGCGTCTTCATCTGTGGTCCAATTTAAAAGAGTTGGCAACCATCTTATTTAGTCTGTCATCAACTTTATAGCTTCGATTATTAAAACTAAACAAATTTGGCCGTCGGTTAGGAGTTTAGGACACAGGGTCGCAGTTGTCGGCGGCAGATTATATATACGCTTACTGTGAACGCGGCCTAAGAGCAAAGTGATGATAAAGAGAGAGAGACAACACGAATAATAATTCGCAATTCCTTTGACTACTTCTTATTGCCTGCCTAGCCTTTTCCCAACTATATTGGGGTCGGCTTCCAGTCTAACCGGATGCAGCTGAATACCAGTATTTTACACGGAGCGACTGCCTATCTGACCTCCACAACCCAGACTAAATACTATGACTAATGACTACTTCTTATTAATAAAAAAAATAAAAAAATCCCCTTCTACTTCATCACAAATTTATTTTGTGTTCCCGTGTACTGCCTTTAGTTCACATCATAATAATTTAAAGTAAACCACTTTGAGAACATAGATAGATACGGTACTTACTCTATATTATGTACACCATAATAAACACAGTGTTTAATGGCTAAAACTGATATTTTACAGACAAGCTTAGAATACGTCATTCTAAGCTTGTCTGTAAAAGATCGGTGGTTATACAGGGTGTTTGGCGCATGGACCGACACAATTTTTTCAGGGATTTGGGAGGTCATTAGCTAGGTTCTAGCTAAGTTCAAAATAGCTTTTAGTTTTATTTATAATTAATTAAGAAGTTGTAAAATATCATTCATTAAATACAAAAATTAACTTTGGAAGCTTGTAAGGAATTTTCTTGAAACCAGTTGTATAAAACAAAGATGTTTTTAGATTTAAAGGACTTTGGAGAATGCAACAAAATTTGTTTTGTGCCACTACACCCACAAACAAAAAAGTTATTTCAAATTAAAGGACACATTTTGGGAATTTTTTTCATTTAAAAAAAATAATCATATGTAACCAACCGTGACATTTGGGACAAAGGGTGTATGGGTAGAACCTAGCTAATGACCTCCCAAATCCCTGAAAAAATTGTGTCGGTCCATGCGCCAAACACCCTGTATAAGTTTAACTAAATTCATACAACCACGCTACTCTCTTATAACTTACACCACACACAGACTTGCTGATATCTAAAGGTACGGAGTCACGCGATTTTGTGTGATCAGATGTCTTTGAACTGGTGCACGAACATGTTTTACCATGTTTGAGTCAACACCGACAGGTTTTGGCTGCTTTCCGTCAACATTAGCGCAACTTTTTCATCGCCCGTGTACAAGTTAATGTGGACGGTATTTTGATAGTGATTTATGGTTCTATTTGCAACAAAATGTAGTTAGCTGTTTTACGGAATATTTTTGGACGCAAACGCTACATAGGTACAAGTACATAATATATAGTGATCTTATTGGTGATGTTCTTCAAAAAGTTCAGGTGCATAGTACTCGCAACCGGCGTGCGTGTAAGACCACAGGCCCTAGTGTGAGTTTAATGTAACCATTTCGATTTTACGCATCGACTGCGTTCGGCGCTCTGATTGGCAGCTGGCCGGCTCGCCAGTGAAGGGCCAATCGGAGCGCCGAACGCAGTCGATGCGTAAGATCAAGATGGTTAAAAGAAACTTACTCTAGGGCCTCAGATGTAAGGATTGTCACATCCTCTCCTGAGGAGACATAAGTAAAGTGAAATCGGGACTCAACAGATTCAATATGTTAAAGATTAAAATCATGTTTAGAAAGCTAATCACTATGACTAATTATTTTAACCTCTTTACTCAAAAAGACAAACCGTTGAGGAGCCAATAAAATAACTTTTTTTTTAAACTTGTAAGGCGCGGGACATTCTCAAGTGGCGAGTGGCGCGGACGTGGCGCGGACGTGGCGCGGACGTGGCGTGGACGTGGCGCGGGCGTGGCGCGTGGCGGCGGTGTGTATGTTCCGCGCCACGTCGGCGTCCGTTCCTATACATTTTGTATGAAATATGAAACGGGCGGCACAACGCCCGCGCCATACCGTCGCCACGCCCGCGCCACTCGCCATTTTGTGTATGTCCCGCACCTTAATCAGTGCTTGCTTTGTAACCGATGCAATATTTTTATTAGAGTCCGCGCCAGCACTGAAGCCCATTTGACGCGGCGCTAGTGTCTATGTCATTGCATCACATTGCATAGAAAAAAATGTAGTTCCACAATTTTCCGTGGTGCTTCTTCGTACTCTAGTAAGTATTCAAAACAAGATTATATTGACAATAATTAATTGTCCTTTATTATCTGTCGTTCAATTGACAACTAATTATAGACTGCCTTGCCATATGATTATGTCGTGTCGTTGTAACAGTTCATTAATAGCAATCCATATAATTGTTATGTACGGTCGTTGATTGATAGGTTCAGGTCATTTATTATTAAACTATTCATAAAGTTTCTATATTTGCCTTATAACCAGAAGGATGAATGTCGCTTGTACGACTGTAGTTAGATTGTTTCAACCTCCATAGGTTTAGGTTGTTAAATAAAGGTAAACAAATCGTAAAAAGGGTTTTTATAGATGACACTTTCTTGTTTAAAAATACCATAAAACCAAATTAAATTTATTTAGTTCGGTTATACCTGGTCGACCGAGCTCTGCTCGGGTGAAAATAGAGAATGCTCATTTAATCGTTCAGGATAGTTCATACTAATTCCATGTACCATCATCATCATCATCAGCCTATAACGTTCCCACTGCAGGGACACGGCCTTCTCTCAATGAGAGGGAGTGCGGATTGGTAGATGTCACATGTCTTCGAATTTTTGGTTCTAGGACATGCCGGTTTCCTCACGATGTTTTCCTTCCATGTATAGTACATACTAATCCCATGCTGCCATGATAGTAGGTAACTACTTACTAATTCCATGCTGCCATCATAGTAGGTACTTACTTATTCCATACTGCCATGTCATTATGCTAAGGTAGCCATCTTGTTCAAAACTTTGGGCGACCGAGCTCTGCTCGGGTGAAAATACGGAGAAAACGAATTTTCCCAGATATGAGACCTAGCTAGATCGATTTTTCGCCCCCGTGGACTCCTATATTGCAACTTTCATCGAAATCGTTAGAGCCATTTTCGAGAACGTGAAATTTTTGCTCGTTTAATAGTACCTAAGATACGATGTATCGGTACTTATTGTGTTTGTTTGTACGGCACTGATTCATCATGTTTCCCTTCGGCTATTTGGCATAATTATTTTCTATTCAAAATCTGTCAAAGTGCAATTTTATAATAGGTTTCTAGAGATTCAAAAATTTGCTTCAAATTAATCAATGCTTACCGATCGATCTTGTAAGTAGGTAACTACTTGAAACCACATCATTTTGTAAATACTGTGAGTCGTTTGAATAAATACGAGTTTCAACAATTTGACATTTACTCATCATCAATTTTAATTTAATCCTATATAATCAATATACAATGATATAATAATAGACCTAATCAACATCTTCTCTACGTGCATATAATAATAATTATTAAGTTATTTATCCATTCTCGTACAAAGATCTTGACCCATAAAAGGTATAGTGTCGTATTCACACAATACAATGTTAGTAATGCCCTTACTTGGTGCGGCGTTCACTAAAGGACGGTTCCAATGTTGCGATTTATATGAAATAATTTCTCGCAACTTTGTCTGCGATCCAGGATATAATGTCCTATGCCTATGTCCTTTTCCAGCTCATGGTCTACCCATGTGCGGAATTTCATCCAAATCCATTCAGCCGTTTAAGCGTAACAAACATCCTCACTTTAGGTATAATATTAGTAAGATAATCCTAACTTTAATATTATAAATGCGAATGTGAGTTGATTTGTTACGCTTTCACGGCTAAACGGCTGAACCGATTTCGATGAAATTTTGTATAAATAAATAAATAATAATTATAAATTCTTTATTTCACAAAAAGCCATCACAGTACAAAAACTAAAAACTAAGAGCTTATAAGGCTTATAACTTGGTCACAATAATTTTAATTCCCTGACTCCTAAACTAGGTGTATGTGCCTGTGTCTTAGGAGTCAGTGATTCTCCGAGTATGAAGACACGGTAAACCCTGAGGATGGACATACTACTTTTAACAACATACCATGGCAGTCGACCCACGTAAAATACTGCTATTTAGTTGCATTCGATTACACTAGAAACCAAGCCTACTAGCCACAGGTTGGGCTGCTACTCAGAAATTCCAGATGGAAAAACCCAATAACACTTTGCCCAACCTAAGAATCGAATCCAGCCGATCTCCCAAAGGTGAAATGAGCTGTCATTCCACCTGCTGCTAGAAATTACCACTATTGAGAGCTCATTTCACTATTGACAGCTCATTTCACGCTCACTTCACGTAAGTTTTCAAGGTGACAGATTCATCGGCAGGACCTCATGCTCACTTCGTTGTAGTGCTTGCGACCACAACACCAACGAGGTTGTCTACTATTGCTTTTTTCAGTCCCTGACCGAAAACCTTTATAAATTACGCTACAGGTATCGAAGAATATTGGTTACTTCTCCGACTAAGATCGACCGCTTCTGGGTAACCATGAAGAAAAAAACATGTTACATCTAGTTATTCACTAACCACGCAAAAAGAAGAAGAAGAACTCTATTTAGGTTACCGTTTTTATACCGGTTACACAAGCAGGCGAGCGATGCGCGCCCTTTGACTAATGCCAACGGCACGTGTAAGATAGAGGTAATTTTTATTTCGGTAACCGGTATTACGAGTAAAACCGGATGTATTCAATTGAAGGTTAACTTTAAAAATATCTGTAAAAAATATAAATGTTGTAATCGAAAAAATATCTGTTTCGGTCCCTGCCTTTTAGAGTGTGGATGGTGCTGTACCGACAATAGATGAGCTTCTTAAAAAGTATATTGGATCTTTGTCAGTTAACAACATGAAAAGTAACATTTCAACTTTGTTAACATGGATAGTGGGCAAAAACTTAATAAGAGGCTTGGTCCAAATGTCCACCGAAAAGAAAAAAAAAGCATGTGCCACTGAATAGTTAAATTTATTAGATTATATTTAATATGAAGCAACTTTTACTAAGACATCCATTAAAAAAAACTCTGTCATTGAAAGTTACAGCTAAATGAAAAGTTAAGGTATGATTGTGAATGAATTAATTCATACCAAACTAAGAAGTACAGATAGTGCAATCCACGACGACGCGCCCCACTCCGCGATTACTGTACTTTAGTACGGAACGGATGGGAGTGGGGCGCGTCGTCGTGGACTGCACTATCTACAGTGAATGCTCTGTGTGAAAGATGATAAGACTAGAAAGGAGGTGTTTTCTAAAGTAACGACTAGTAGAGAAGTATGGAAGAAGACGTCTTGCGCCGGTTACAAGAAATTTGGGCTAAGGCCAGAGAATGATTAAGACGGCTTGCAAACTGATCAATTATTTACGTTAAAGTTAAAAAAAATACGTACAATTTTCAGCTTTAAATAAATATTTATTGTTAACAAAAACCTTCAATACCAACTTTTTTAAACTATGCACTTTTGTTCATTCTTGATTTCAAATACGCTTCATACGCTACCTGTCCGGGAAGATTTCCCTTTTTGTACCAATCTTCTTCTTTTAGTGTCTTCAACCATGCCTGCAATTTGGGATATTTATCATCTACGGGCATCGACACAGCTATAGTAGATATGCTAGCCACACATGATATATCAGCTACCGTCACATGTTCGCATGCCATGAACTTCGTCTTCTGCAAGTATTTATCCAAAACTTCATAAGAGGCATTCACCTGTTCCAGTTGTTCAGGCGTAAGTACTGCAGTTCCGTGTGCTACCGCCCTGGTCGTGGAATTGACGATCGTTGCCTCGTAAAACATCCTTTGTACGATTGTAGCACGTATTCTTAAGTCTTCAGGGTACAATTTAGATTGTTGTTCATCACCATATTTAGAAACTAGGTACGAAATGATTGCATGACTATCAGCAAGAAAAAAATCATCTTCCTCTAATAAAGGGACGGAGTATGTAGGATTTTTCTCTAAGTATTCTGGTTTCTTGTTTTCTCCGGCCCTTAAGTCTACATTTTGAGTCTTGTAGTTTGAGGGCTTCAGCCGTCATCAGAACGGCTCTAACTGCTGGACTGGCGTCAATTTTGTATATTTTGAGCGTCATGTTGATGATGTCAAATTGATGGTTTGCGGGGAACTGATAGATATTAAAGATACCTGCGGTTTATATCTATTTGTGATGTCATAATGACTTCGCACTATAGGTGCAAACACGTCCAGATAAGGTTTATATATAAAACGTGTAGTGACGAGGCAATAACAGAAGTTTCTTTAAAACACTCCCTATCACGACTCCTCGTAAAGTGTATCAATGAAATTTTATCACCACACTTAACAAATTAATCTTCTAAACATTCAGTGTCTATTCCCTTTATCACATTCGACTTAATTCTATGATATTTATTTATCTAAACTTATCAAATCTTGTCTTTTCTTCCTGGGAGTTCAAATAGATTGTCAGTTTTGTTTTAAGCATTATGACTGCTTTTTTTCAATCGTGATTCCACATACGCTTTGTATATGGTCAGTCCAGGCAGGTTACCCTTTTTGTACCAATCTTCCTCCTTCAGCGTATTCAACCACGCCTTCACTTTGGTAAACTTATCAGCCACCGGCACCCAGACTTCCGTAGTAGAGATGCCAGCTACACATGATATATCAGCTACCGTCACATGGTCACACGCTACGAACTTGGTTTTCTGCAAGTATTTGTCCAAAATTTCATAAGAAGCATTCACATCTTCGATTTGTTGAGGTGTAGGTTCTTCTTGACCATGAAATAAAACTCCATAGATTAACGCACTGGATGCCTTATTTAGGACCGTAGCCTCGAAAAACAACCTCTGATTGATTGTTGCACGCGTTCTCAAGTCACTAGGGTACAGTTTCGATTGTTGGTCGTCACCATATTTTGAAGCCAGATACGTTATGATGGCATGACTGTCAGCAAGAAAAAAATCATCTTCTTCCAATAAAGGGACGGAGTGCGCGGGATTTTTCTCCAAAAATTCTGGTTTCTTGTGTTCTCCGGCCTGTAGATCCACATCTTGAGTCTCGTAGTTTAACTGCAGAGCTTCAGCCGTCATCAGGACGGCCCGAACCGTCGGACTGCCGTCGATTTTGTATAATTTGATTGTCATGTTGACTGTGTCGAAGAGAAGGATAGCACGGTACTGAGTAATACTAGTGCCACCAACGGTTTATATCTAATCGTGATAATACAATGACTATGCATATTTGGTGATATTTTTCTATTAAGTTTTGATACATAATACAACTTGGCATGACGAGGCAACTTCAGATGTATTTATTATGAAAAACAAATTTTTTCATCAGCCTAGTTTATTCTAGATACGTGACTAATGTGACTTATGATGACTATGTAAATATTTGGGTGAGATTATAACGGAAAAGGACAAGGAGAGGGGAAGGGAGGGGGGGAGGAGAGGATGAGAGGAGGATAAGGTTAAACATAATGTTGCAAGACGAGGCAATTACAGAAGTTTTTCTAGAATAACCATCGCCATGACTAAACTGTGGCATGAATTAAGCTACACAATCCCAATTGGTAATGAATTTCATGGAAATTAAATTTGAATCATCACATCTGCCATATTGATTTGATGAACGCGATGTTCTAAAATCAACACTTACTAAGCATCCACCGTGGAAAACTGGACTTTCACTAAATATAAGTCTGGTACCGCCAATCCGTATTAAAGAAGGGTTGCCTCTGCCATGGCCTTTGCCTTGCTCTTTGCCACGACGACGCTTGCTCAAGATGAGGCCTTTGCTTCTTCGGGACTATATTGTACAATAAAATCGGATCTTTATTCTGTATTTATTAAATTATTTTCCGTTACATATTAACGTAATTAAAATACGTTGCAAGCATCCAATCATTATTTCCTTCGTTACCTTTTTTTATCCGTTCTTATCACGGTTCTTATCTTTTCTTCGCGGGAATATTATTACATTGCATTCAGGTAATCAAAATTATTTTTAGTCTAATCTCTTTCTCCAACTTATTGGCAGTAATTAAATTATCACGTATTAATATCATCTTATGTCCTGATAAGCTAGTCCTTATCATTACGTAAAATCAGATTTTTAATTAATACCTAATTGATATTAGTGTTTTAACTCCAATTCTTTCAATTTATTTCAACATTTTTCTTTTATTATTATATTTTTAATCAGATCTTGTTGATGCTTTCCAAATGCCCAAAGCTATCTACTACGAAATCTTTCTCATTTTCATGATTTTTAGTATCTTATTCATTGGTTTATTCAAATACGACACTTTTATTATTTCATCTTGACTTTAATTTATTAGAGTATAAATTTAATAATTGCTAATGTCTCGAAGGAAGACTATTGAAAATTCAACATGTCTTAAAAACAGGTGTTGTTCGTTTCTCTGTTCACCCTTGAGTTGTCGTTTCCTAAACTTTTTATTGGCCATTACTAATCGCAGGTTTGTGAAACCGCGAGATTAAAAGTCGTTTTATTATGGGCTATAAAAAACTGCATTGTTTCGCGATGAAGCGTACGTCTTTGTACAAGTCTTAGTTTTATTTTTTTGGTTGTCTGAACAGGATAAATAGACCAAAATACTGAAACCCAAACGATAAATAGTCTGATCAATAGCCTAACAACTGGAGTAACTAATCAGCTATTTATTACCCTCTTAAATCCTAAGCTCGTCTACAAAGGGGCCATTCCCTAGTTTTTAAGAACGGTCATAAAAGGGATGATGCCTGGGTCAAAAAAAGCAATTATATTTAGTACGTCAGTCAGATAATAAAAAAAATATTAGACACTTATTTTTTGCTATATCATATTAATTAAAAAATACTTAAAGATAAAACGCATTAAAGTTGGGGACCCCACTCCCCAACTTTAATGCGTTCTTACGTCACAAGTAAGTATAAAATCTACATATAATATACCATAAAAATAATGAAGATAACAAACATATAAAATCTACTAATATAAATAAAGGAAAAAAAGAAAAAATACATGTCCGATATTTTTTATAATATAATTGACGGACAAAAATAAATTTTAAGTCATCATACCTATTCTAATCTCAAGACTCAATCTAATAAAAAAATACCCCTAATTTACCTAAGTTTTTGACATTTGATTTGATTGTCGCTGAAATGATAATGCGACTAAATGTGGATGGAACGTTTCAAACTAACGGAAATTAGCTTTCAGATCAATGGTTAAAGCTTTAACAGCCTACATTTTGTTCACGAGGAAGAGGTCACCAGTGAAATTGATAATAATAGTTATTTGAATTCGGACAATAGTAAGTGCTCATCAGAAATGTAACAATTCAATGCTACATACATAAAATACCTGACTAAAGAATGTATAATGAGCCCTTTATTCTGAATATTGGAGTATTACATAAATGATAGTGTTGAGGATTTTCTAAAGAATATCAGATAATTCAGAGTGCCTCCTGGCATAGGCCTCCTCTATCGTTTTCTATTGGGTTCTATCTCGTGATACCCTTCTCCAGTGGTCCAGCCGTGAGGTTCAGGTCATCGGCCCGTCTCGCTTGTTGACGTCCTCTATTGCGTTTACCGTCTCTGGGGTACCGGTCAGTAACGGTTGTACTCCATTTGCCTTGCTTGTCTCGAAGGATTAACCGGTTCATCTCCACTTTAGTTGGTCTAGTCGAGTGAGAATGTAAACTACTTTAGTTTTTCTCTTATTAAACTGCTTATTACTCTGTCTTGTTTTCTTATAGAATGTATATTGTAAACCTATTATCCTTGTCAAACGTGTCTGTAAGCTGGGTTTGTACTAATTGTTCGTTCCAAATGAATAATGAGCAAGATTTAATGTATGTTTAATATGTTTGTTGGCTCAGTCTTGGAGTCGAGCTGGCTATAAAATCATTACTGCCACAAAACATCCCAAGTTACGACGGAATGTTTGTAAATAACTACTCATTTAATATTACGCTAGCT
This sequence comes from Xanthia togata, assembly GCA_963853775.1. NCBI lineage: Eukaryota > Metazoa > Arthropoda > Insecta > Lepidoptera > Noctuidae > Xanthia > Xanthia togata. The sequence continues at coordinate 5,111,192 of OY970798.1, read as the reverse complement.
TTTGCTTCGACGTTGACTGCAATTATTTTTATACCTTGATAAATTTTTAATGTTAAATCTTTTTGACTATATTTTTTATCTTCACTTTTTCTAACAATAACATAACATCACGAAGTGTTCTGAAGGGTTGGGCAGAGGTGTACCTTGTAGCAGGTACACCCACATATCGCCAGTTATGTTTAAGTCCCATGTAATAAGGGGCGAGCCTATTGCCATCAACCAGGCACAGTTCCAGACTCCGGGCTGCTACTGAGAAATTACAGATAGAAAAACCCAATAACACTTTGCCCGACCCGGGATTCGAACCCAGGACCACTTGCTCAGCAGTAGCGCTTGCAACCGCTAGACTAACAAGGCAGTCCGTTTCTAACTATCTTGTGATGTATTGCCAATTTGTTTTGAAATCAAATAGGTAGTGTTTTAGAAGTATAATAAGAATAATTTATTTGCAGAAAATATAGGTGTTAGAAGTTGGTGGTTCAGTCAGTTCAGTCCATATTTTGTCTGTTTAGGGTATGCGAATTAATTTTGCATTATTATTATTATTTTATTACCATATAACAACTCAATGTCAACCTTATCAGAAAATATTTAAGTACAGAACTATTTATAGCACAAAAACAAGTAATTTATACGAGCTCTTCCGTTCAAATATTTACGAATATATCATTTCATTCTCATAAACAATGTCGGTTAACAATATTTCCTGTTCTATTTCAGTCAACTCATACAAAATATTCTTAGAACTTTCGGCCTGATTAGCAGAAAGCTGTTATGTCATTCTGTTCCGAAACTATTGTTATTTTTAGCCACGGCGCCCTTGCCTAGTCGACTTGTTGATTTGTCGCGAAAGAGAATTCGTTCGTCTCTTTCTCGCTTAGACAAAGTTTATTGGTTATGTCCTAATTTATATATATTGAACTTTTTATGTCTTACTATTAGTTCTTGAAGTTTTGAGATTTGAGTTTTTTGCGGTTTGAAAGAGATGGCGCTATTTTGCGTTGACTCTCTTTATGTCAGAGTAAGAAAAGTTTTTTTTTTTTTTTTTAAATAAGATATCCTTTCTGGTTACTCTTAATAGAGGATAGATTTATTCTAAGCCTACTAAATCGCATCACATCACATAAATTAAACCTAACCAAAAAAATATTGTCAATTCTCTAACACTACGAACGTCTGAAAACGAAACAAAAGACAATTTACTTTTCCGCCCGATGTGTTCCGAAAACCCGCGTCTTTCAATCTTGAGACAGACAGCTGACACATTTCTTTTTCATTCATCTGTCATCCATATCTTGACATAAAAATATCGTATGAATTGTTTATGGCCATTACGTTGATCATGTTCTTTATTCAAAGATATTATTTAAGAGGGATATTTCAAAAAAAGAATTATAGTAATCCATGTCATTTGTGGCATAATTTGAAAGTAGAACAGATACCTACTGTTTATTTTGTACTGTTTTTTTAAAATATCATACCTGTTTCGTTAAAATCAATAACGTCATGTCAAACCAAACACCAACCATACTTAAGAGTATTTAACAATAATGTACTCGTATCATCAATAAAATCGCCTTTGATTTTGTACATAGCAACAACGCACATTGCCGTCAGTGAATATTACTAAAGGCGTCTGTCGTCTAAAAATGTTTCGTTTTGAAGCGAAAATTAATCAAGCTGAGCAAAGCTTTCAACGGCTCAAGACTTTAACTTGTTTGCCTCCCTACCAATTTGTCAATATCCAAACTTTGGAGCTGCGTTACTCAAATATTTTAATCACTCGATGAAAATCAATCAACCGTCTGTCTATTGCAGTCCACTGCTTGACGACCTCTCTCCAAAGTTGCTACCCAGTACCCCGTTCAATAGGTTTGGTAGTATTTTTAGGGTTCCATACTTCCGAATGAAAAAACGAAACCCTTTTTTTTCAAACCCTTGTTTTTTGATGTAGTTTAAAAATATGGAATATGAATGTACGAATGGTATATGTTTAATATGAAATTTAACCTTTATAATACTGGTGTCTCATATTGGAGACAGATAACAATAAAATTCTATTGTGTCTGCTAATTGCGCGCGCGACAGATTAATTAAGATGGCTAGTCTTAGTTTACCTAGGTAAGGTATTTTCAGGTAGAATGTACTTATCAACATTTATATGTAAGTAGTAACAATTTTTATGTGTGAGGAGCTCGTGGCTAAATAATAACTGCCGCACGGGTCGATCCATCAGGTCGTTACGCTTGCCGGGGTTGGTCTGTGGATGGGTGACCATCTTTACATACCGAGACTCCTCCGTGCCTCGGAAAGCACGTTAAGCCGTTGGTCCCGGCTGTAATTCGTGGATCTTTGATAGTCGTTACGGGTCGTCAGAAGCCCGAAAATCTGACAACCAGTCTTACCAAGGGGTATCGTATTACCCAGTTACTGGGTTGTGGACGTCAGATAGGCAGTCGCTCCATGTAAAATACTAGTATTCAGCTGCATCCGGTTAGACTGGAAGCCGACCCCAATATAGTTGGGAAAAGGCTAGGCATATTGGAGTAATAATTTTTATGTAAAAAAACATTGAGCTTGTGCATCCATGACCACAGGATGAAAGTAAAACTTACGAGCCGAGTATACGCGATCCAGCGCCAATTTGCTGTTCAGAAAGAGCACAAAGCACTTAAAGTTGTTACACACAACATAACATTACGCCTTGTTTCCTCGAAGGGTTGGGCAGAGTCGCCAGTTATGTTTAAGTCTCATGTAATAGGGGGCGAGCCTATTGCCACCAACCGGGTTACAAATCCAGACTCCGGGCTGCTACTGAAAAATTCCAGAAAGAAAGACCCAATGACACTTTGCCCGACCTGGGAATCGAACCCAGAAAAAAAAACAAAAAAAAGAAACAAAAAAAAGAAAAGGAAAAATAGAAGTTTTCACTTCTAAAACAGCCCCGAAATCCTTAAATGGCTGTATTTTTAAAAATCCCTCCCTAATCTACCCATCAGAACTTTAAAAACGACTGTCTCAATATCCAACACCGAATTTATTACTCTGAGGTCAAACTCTTTCAATTAAAACTTTCCTAAAATTGATGTTGTTTTCATTCGGTTCTTCAATGTTTACATTGTCAACGGAACGACGGACAAATAAAATTATGATAACAGATTGTTTGAGCAACTTTGAATTACTGATGATGATGGCATATTTAACTAGGCTTTTGTGATCTATATATTACCTAATTATTTTTATAATTTTTGTGATGATTGAGGGAAGATTCTTTTACAAATGAAAATATTTGAATTTGATTTTTTTTTCATAAGGTGATATAATTTAATGATTTTAAAGAAAATAAAGAGAAAATATATTTATTTGCACCAAAACTCTTTTTGGGCTCCTTTTTGGGCAGTCGTGTAAAAAAACAAGTGATTGAAAGACATCTCATTATTAAAACCATTTTTTTAAATTAAAAAGTATACAATAATGTACTTCTTTGTTCTTCTTCTTTTTTTAAGACTAAAAAAAGTTGTTACATTTACAACTGAGTATTGTTAATAAAAAAAACTTAAATTTTTGCTTTAAAATATCTTAATAACACTTCTAAATCCATGAATCATGTATTTAGTAAGAAAGCAATAACACTATTATTTTAACCAATTATAACTCTACCCATCTTTTCGCTATGTGCGACCGGCGTGATAATGAGGTCATACTTCTATTTACATCGCCTCCGTTCTGTTTCCTCCAAATATCAGCTGTTCGTAGCACGGCTACGCTCGTAGCGCGTAGGCCGGCTCGTAGCGTATTGATCGTAGCGGCCGTCCCACGCATCTACGATTCTAAGCTTTTAACGATTATTTTGTTTTATTGGTGGATGTCTTTGTTTTATTGTTCTTATTTATGTTCAAATGAATCTTTATTTCATTCTAATTAATTTTATTAAGAAATGACAATGATCTGAGTCGCATTTATCATAAAATGTCTCAACTGTGCAGGTTGTTACCACGCATGTGTCATGGATTAAGGCATTCACACATACATTAAAGATTATAAGTGTTCTATGGAAAGTACACCATTTACATTATCAACCTTTTAAAAGACCCGTTTAAAATAGTCTTTGATTTGACTACAATCGTAAAATATCAAAACTCAATCAATCTGCCTAGCTGAACTCCACAACACAGTTACTACGAAGTGCAGTGATACCTACATGGCAGGGCTCCTCGGAAACGTTATTTAAAAAAACGTTTCTAACAGTTCTCGTTCTTCGTAGTACAACATTTTGTTCGGAATGAATACGAAATAGATACCTATGAGCGCCGATGGCCAATTCATTCCACGGCGGCGGCGTGGCCTGAATATTACCACGGCGGCGGCGGCGTTGCAGCGGCGCGGCGTGGCCAGCCGTGGGCCTTATTTTTTTAAATCAGGGATATATTTCTTACAAAAAACTTAAAGAACACCATAATTATTGTTTCAAAAATTGCTTTATATTTCATTTTTGCCTCATTCGCACTAAAATCATTTTAACAACACGATTTACTGATACAAAAAATAAAAATCATATATGTGTGGTATATCTCACCATGTTATATAGGACACTAACACGGTGGAGCATACGGATGAGGTCTGCTCGGCTTGGGCAGAACACCGCTGTGTCCTCGTGGAGGCGATCGGTGGCGGGGATCTCTCGCGTCCGGCCCTGGTCCAGGCCATGGTACAGAGCGCGAGGGCATGGAAGGCCGTCACCTCCTTTTGCGAAGCAGTTATGCTCGCGAAGGAGGAGGTGGAACGCGTGAGGGAGAGGCAAAATTCGCGCCCTCACGCCCCTAGCCGCCGCAGGAGGAGATGCCCTGGGCGTCGGGAATCGATTGCCGATTCCCGGCCACCGTAGGCGCGGGCTTGCAGCAATGGGTAGCTCGCCGTCCGGTAAGGACCAGCCCCGGGTCGACGGCGCGTTGTGTTCCACGCGCGCCTCAAAGAGATGTCAGCAATTGAAGGGGTCTGATGGGACCGCTGCCTGCCGGGGTTGCGGGAAAGTCCGTTGCGGGATACCGTGGCCCCCTGGCATTTCACAGGCAACAGAAGGAACACGGGTGGGTTTTAGTCAAGTCAGTAAGAGTCAGACACTCCACCCAGAGCGGTAGAAGTCATTTGATGATTTCCCATCAAAAAATAAAAATAATAGGGCGGACACTGGGGGACATAAATATGTACGGATGAAATCTCCTAAATTAGTACCTATTATGCCAAAATATATTATAAACGTAAAACCGGAAAACGTGCGGGAATCGCAGGAAAACATTTTTTTACTATATTTTTCCATACATTGCAATCAGTTTTACTCAGATTACTCCTAAAATTAGGGTTTAATCGAAAAATTTATGAAGGTACTTTCAATTTAGATTAGTAAGGAGAGCACATTGGCATCATTTGTTTTTCAAAAATCTTTGAAACTTATTTTGTAGTGCTATGTCCGCCGGTTTGTATGGAGTCGATACATTGTGCGACGGCGCGCCGCAAGCTCCACTCGGCGATGACGCGTCGACATGAACTCACGGCGACGGCGGCGCGGCGGCGCGGCGCTCATATCTAATACGAAATGAGAACGTTTTCAAAAACCGGTTTATTCCGCAAGACGCAGCCACGCACGGTGCGTGCGCTGACAAGCATGAACTTGTTTAGTATCTATATTGTACCTTATCTTCATTTTATTACGTCATTGATTCCAATGTGCTTGCCGCTTAAGTATTGATTAGTTTCCTATAGATCAACCCAAAATTGGTTAAAATCGTTTTATTAACCGAGAAGGATTTAAATTCTTCTTCATTTTTTTTTTTAATACCATTCCGTTCAAACGTAACTGAAACAAATCATTCCCTTAGGTTGGCAGTGGCCAGTGATAGATGAACATGATGACTGGTTCTGAGACTTTTCGGTTTCTAACTACTTACTCGTAACGACTAAAATACTATCAAAACTATTTGGTGAAATGTAGCTTCACCTTTCACTTCATCGACAAAACTTTACAACATTCCCTATTTCTAAATACAGCACGCCTTTAGAAACGGTTGCAAGGTCTGAACAATAAATCAAGTTTGAAAAGTGAGGGTCAGTGGGTTCAATATTTAAGACATAGTAAATTGAAGTAGACAGCTGATGGATAGCACCTTCTGTTAAACAAACTTATATATAGGTTAGAAGCTAAGTTATACTGACTGTTGTTGCCTAAGAAACATCATTGGTGTATATTAAAGTAGGATATTACTGCTTACTGCTCTGGAGTAACTGAGGATTATGTTTGATCGAGAGAGTATTTCATCAAATACTATTAATTTATATTATTGAACTTTTTAGTCTGAAATTTCTCAGTAGTTGGCCCGGGATCTGGATTTGTGCCTAGCTGAACGTTTGATGGCAAGAGGCTCGCCCCCTATTACATGGGACTTAAACATTATTAGCGAAATATGGCTGTAGGTATTATAGGTGTAACTCTGCCGAATCCTTTGGGAAATATAGGCGTGACGTTATGTTATGTTAGTAATGAAATACTAACTTACAAAAACACCATTTAGAACTTAACAGGAAAAAGCGCTAATCTTCGTAACACTGAGAAATGAAAACAAAAAACGATCATTATTTTTCTAATGGTAGCCATACATGTTACGATATTATTGCGCAAGTTTAGACTTGCACAAGTCTGCATGACACCGAATGGCTCAGAAACTTGTGCAAATTTATCCCACACTCGTTAATGTATACTTGTGCAAGTCCAATCTTGCACAAGTATGTCGTCACGTGTATGGCTACCATTAATGTACCCACTACAGTCCTTTAACAATAATATGTTAACTGCACCAATCCAAAAAAAACATTATTGTAACGAGAATAAAAACCATTCCGATTTTGACAGACGTGACAGTGGCAGCAACCCAAGACCGACCATATGGCAAAGAAAATAAAGATCACTGTCATTTTGATACTGATGCAAAGCTCAGGTAAAATAACTAAAACGACCGTATCTATATCAATATATTTATATCCTAATTCGAGACATACATCACGATCAAAATAAAATGACACTCCGAATTTTTCCCAAGATATGACTGACGATAAATCATGACAGTTATGCCTAACAGTTTCGCTTGACCCACGTATTGTGCCGTTCTGAATCATATGAGTTTGATGGATGGTCTAGCTTCTTGAGGGTAGTTGTATAAAGCTTTGTGACTATATGAAATATGGTTCTTACTTCGTTACTTTACCCTGACGAATTTAAGTAGTTTTTACGTATGTATTCGTCAAACATAATATAGGCGACACATTGTAGGTATTATATTCTCATTTTTTTTTACATTTTTGGCCTCCTTGTACATGGCTAGTATCAGTATATTGAACTGTCTTCAAAATGATACACGTCATTATGATTATATTGCTTTTATGCCAATTTATTCGGGGTCGGTGCAATATATATTTTTAAACTCCGACGCAAAAAGAGGGGTGTTATAAGTTTGACAGCTATTCGTGTCTGTCTGTAGCACCGTAGCTCTTAAACGGGTGAATCGATATGAATGCGGTTTTCTTTATTTGAAAGCAGGTTTTCTAGCGAAGGTTCTTAGACATGTTTTATCATAATCGGTTAAGCCGTTTGAAGATTATCTTTCTAATTAATGAATGTGAGCGTCTTCCACATGTCTGATCGATTTGAAATTTAGTATTCTGTTACTTCAATGATATTAGAAGAACATAGTAACCTTGAACCTGGAATTTGCAGGATACCCAACTCCCTTACCAACTTACAGCACAGGTATCGTGTTTGGGCTCATTGGAATGGTCTCAATGAATAGGTTATAGATAGAAGAACAGGTTCTGGTGATGGAGTAGGAAAGAGAAATGAGGAAATGTTTGTGTCGAGGGTTTTTTAAATTTTAATATAGTTTCACTTGTTCTTCCATACTTCATCTCAGTAGTCACCCCCTTCCCAGCTATATCATCTTTCACACAGTCCATTTATCGTTTCTTTGGTCTTCCCCGACTCTTATAGCCGTCCAAATTCATACTCATCACTCTCCTAACGACTTTTCGTTTCCTCATTCCGCATTATATGCTCATAGCATGACTACCGATTCCAAAGTATTTTTTGTCACCGGTGCCACTTTCAGACTTCCTCTTATAATTAGGTATACTAATTTCCCATTTATCAAAATAATACACTTCATCTTTCTTTATTATATTACAATAGAAATATGCTGTATAAATATTATTATATATTTGTCCACTCCGATACAATCCACCACCATTGTTTAACATTATCCAACCTAGCTACACACTCAATTCAAAACCCTCGGCCCATTTGACATATAACCCTAAAATGGCAACGCATTGTTCACTCAACCCTCCGCTGACAATCGCACCCCTACCACACACACACCATACACCTCCACATTGACTGTTTGTTAGTCAAAGTTTGTAGCTTGCTAATTGCGTGGCACTGTCCGTGCCGTGATTTTTTGAACTATTTTGTCAGGGTTGGCCTTTATAATTATTGTGCCGTGTTGTTCTGACGTTTGATGTCTTGTAAAGATATGGTGTATAGATTTCACAGTGTGGATAGTTTTTTTTTGCAGGGTTGTCATTTCTTTTAAATTCAGTATTACTATCTGTCAGATACAACTTTCGCAAAGACAAAAAAAACACAAATTCGTGTCTTATATACAGCTTCTCTAATGGATTTTCTTAAGTTAGTCTTAACACTGCTGCTTTATCACTAGCCAGGAAAATGACGATCACTTATGTAGAAAACTTTTCATCATCCATCAGACCGCACTTGGTACAAGAATCTTTAAGTAGGTATTGCTGCTCATAATTGCGGTAATAAAGGTACTTTACACTAATACCAAAAACATATGATTTCTTAAATTAAATAATATTTTAGTTAAATGAAGCTGTTTGTAGGTCATTCTTATTATTTTGATCATATCATAGTTGTAATTCGAAATGTCTCTATTATTGCTAATAATATAATATTTTTGATAATTTATAATCTTTAAATTATTATGCCATGTTAGATTATTTTATGTTTAGATTAGCTTACCTACTGTTTTATTAAATAACTAATTAATACTAATCATATTGTTATAATAATTCAAATACAATTTGTTAATTTTGCACGTCTTAAGGTAATATGTTTCGTGAGTATTTACAAAAACTCAATGTTATCTGTATAACTAACTAAAATATGAGCAAAAAAGTTGTGTACGAGACAGTCAATTTGTAACCAGGACCACAACAACACAATAAAAGTATCAAAAAAAAAAAATACAAAAACACGTCCAAACTCAATGCAATTTGTTTTACAAACAAAACATTTACGAAACGAATCGCGATGGAAAACATTTTCGCTTAGTCGACTATTTTCTTTTATCTGTCTGTTATCAACCCTAGGTTAGTAATTCCGACCAATTGTTTTCGTTCGAGCGTTTTGATTGGTGATTCCGATTGGATTCGAAATTTGAAGGTAGGTGCTTTATTTGAATTAAATCGGGTTAATTGGTTGTTGATAGAGATGTGTGAGTGTTGTTGTGGTCGGAATATCGTTTTTTTGTTGTTTTTGTCTCTAGGGATGTTGGATGGTTGTCGATAATTTACTGTGTGCTGTGGTGTTGATACTTTGTTAGATATGGGCTTGGCTAGAATTTTGTATGTAGGTTAGAAATATATTAGGGATGAAATTAGGTTACCTTTAATGTTGTGAACGATCAGTGCGCAAGCGGGAAGATCAATTTCTCGTAACGTCTCTGTAAAGAAGGCTAAAACTTCACCTACTTTGTAAAATTGTAATGGATACCTTCAACAGTCAAATAATAATGTAATGATTTCCAGTAATTCTTTTTCATCCCATTCTTACGCTCAAAGGTCCGTTTATAAGATTTAAAATATTTCATTATAGGGATGTACCTGCTATCCACAGGGTGTTGCATTAATATAACATTCCGTTCTCCCTGGACGCCCGTGGCGAGGGGCTAAGGGGCTTCCTGAATTCCTACTCGTTCCAGTTCCAGTTTTACATTAACCTTTGTAATGTGTTTTGAAGTACAAAAGCGGAAGTCCTTGTGGGTTGATAAGTCAATTTTGTGAAAGAACCGGCCAAGAGCGTGTCGGACACACAATTAAGGGTTCCGTAGTTGAGATGAATTTATTCCAAAAACAATCTTAGTAGGTGAGAAATATGTTCTGCCATACGTCAGATATACGTCACGGTCAATTCTCCAACTGCTAATGTAAGTTTGTAATCGCAAAAAAAAAGTGTGATAAAACACATTATCAATTTTCATTCATAATTCTAGGTCAACAGGAAGTACCCTGTAGGTTTTAATTTATTTGCGAGTATCAAAATATGTCACACAAATGACCGTATTTTTTTTATTGCGTTGACTTAGAAGCTTAATTTTAATAGAGCTCCAAGGGAACATAGATCTACGTATTTGATATTAATTACAATTTGATACCTCCACGCGTTCCTGAGAAAATGGATCTTGACAGACTGACGGACGGACAATGAAGTGATCTTACGAGTATAAGGGTTCCGTTTTTCCTTTTGAGGTACGGAACCCTAAAAATATGGTTTGTTATACATACATTAACTTAAGTACGCCTTCTTCCCAGGGGGGTAGGCAGTAACTACAGAAAACCATACATACCCTTTTTTTTTACTAGGGCATCTCGCAGGTATACCACTTAGGTAATTACTGCTTAACCGGACTGTCCTGTGGCTGCCTTAAGCTACTTCACTCAAAGCCTCCAGCCAGGGGCATAATCTATTCAAAGTAAAAACTAGGCGAACGCCCGCTAAGGGCACCCCCTGTGGGGTACGAACCTCGGCTTAGGACGTCGCTGAGGGGAGGACAGCAAGATGGGACAGGCTGGATCAAGGATAGATCATTATTATTATACGGGGAATTTAAAGCGACGCGCTCAGCTGCGGCGCAGGCTGGCGCTTCATCGGGCAAGGGTCGCGGGGAGTATTATTTACTTGGGAGGGTCACTATTTGCTTAGATTACTTAAATACATCTTATCTGGTCATACCCGCACGCTGGTTGGTAGTGCTACACACCTTACCATTCTGGGTTTCTGGGTCATTTTTAACCCCCGACGCAAAAAGAGGGTTATAAGTTTGACCGCTATGTGTGTCTCTGTCTGTAGCACCGTAGCTCTTGAACGGGTGAACAGATTTATATGCGGTTTTTTTTTTATTTGAAAGCAGTTTTTCTTGCGATGGTTCAGCCGTTTGAAGATTATCAGCTCTTTTCTAGTTAATGAATGGATGTGAGCGTCGTCCACAGGTCTGATCGATTTTAAATTTGGTACTGTGTTACTTCAATGATATTAGAAGAACATAGTAACCTTGAATAAATGCTGCAGCATCACCTGGTATTTGCAGGATACCCAAATCTTTTATCAACTTACAGCACAGGTATCGTGTTTGGCCTCATTGGAATGGTCTCAATGAATAGGTTATAGATATATGATAAACAGGGTCTGGTTATGTAGCAGGAAAGAGAAATGAGGAAATGTTTTGTCCCCAACACAAACATTTCTTTATTTTTTTTTTAAATATTAATATAATTTCACTTGTCTTTACAGTTAAATTATTGTGATGAAACGAATCTGTATCTTTGTTTAGGAGAAACTAAAATACGACTAGTTTCGATTTTCATCATAAAAAGTTATTTTATTATTCTTGAGGTTTTTTTTTAAATATTTTCTTTCTTTTTTTTTCAGGGAGAAAAAGACAACGGCAAGAACTGCATATTATCCTGTGAAAAGAGAAAAGCAGATGACACTGACATTAACAAGGATTTGAAAAAGGTAAGATATTATTTTTACACATCACATAACATTCCTGTAATCCTTGGAGGGTTGGCAGAGGAGTTCCTAAAGTACCCCCACATTTCGCCAGTTATGTTTAAGCTGTTGGTCCCGGCTGTCATTCGTGGATCTTTGACAGTCGTTATGGGTCGTAAGAAGCCCAAAAGTGTCAGACTTTTGGGCTTCTGACGACCATTCGTAACAAGGGTTATCGTATGACCCGGTTATGGAGGTCAGATAGGCAGTCGCTCCATGTAAAATACTGGTATTAAGCTGCATCCGGTTAGACTGGAAGCCAACTTTAACATATTTGGAAAAAGGCTGTGCAGATTGATTGATTTGGTAGTTCTCCGAGGGTCGAAGAGCAAGCGCGTATGACTTGAAAAATCCGTGTGCATTCTATTTTTGATAGCATTTTTCGTAGCGTGTTTCTCGGATTCTCTTAATATGACTTTCAGGTCAAGAGCCCCTTAAAAAAACTCTAAAAATTCACCCAGCACGAACCGTCTGCTCATAAAATTCACCTCAACACTACACTGTCGTGTGTATAAATAAAGACATTACACTGGCGAGCACATAAAGACGGCATTACTACACATCGGGACAAAATAACTTCGATCACGCGATCAAATGTGGTAGAACGGTATTACTTGGAGTGCCCATAAAATGTGAACACAGTAAGTGAGGAGCTGGTGAATTATAAATTGTGAATTTGTGACCACAGAACACCGCAGTTTATGTTTTGTTAAATGTGTGTAAATGATGCAGGTTTTGCGGTGGGTTAAGTGGATTTTCATGTTTTAAGCCAATGATTGGCAACAGTTTATTTGAATGTAAATTTTAATTTAATTGCCCACTTCACTGAAAATGGTTGTGGATGGAAAACAGCAAAACTGGTAAATGTAATAACGATGTACATTGACATTAGATGGTAAATAAAATCTATTGCATAGGAAATAAATCTCAGTAGCGTCTTTTTTCTTTGAAGTTTATATCGTGTTAAATACGGAATTTATTATTTTAAGTGGGATTTGTTTGAACGACTGCCTTTTTGACCTAGTGGCCGCAAGCGCTACTGCAGAGAATGAGGTCCTGGGTTCAATTCCCAGGTCGGGAAAAGTGTTATTGGGTTTTTTCTATCAGGAGTTTCTCCCGAAATTTGGATTTGTGCGCGGTTCATGGCAATAGGCTCGCCCCCTATTACATGGGACTTAAACATAACTGGTGAAATATGGGTGTATTATAGGTACACCGCTGCCCAACCTTTCGGGAATTACAGGCGTGATTTAATGTTGCTTAAACAAGAAAACTTATTTTTGCTTCAACAGCTCTATGAATAGGTATTTAACGCCAAGCAGTTTGCACAAAAGCGCAAACTCAGATTTTATTTAGAGAACGTGTTGGTTCAGATTTAAATATAACGATATTACGTGACGCCATAGTATTGGCACGTGACTGTCATTGAATCACGTTTCTGAGTTGCCATGGCAACACCATTTTCATACACACTTTAACAATGTGATGCGAAATGAACTGAACTAGACCTACTTAAACTAAGTATATCTATGAAATGCTGTTTGTCGGGACGCACATCACTTGTGAACGGCTGCACAGCTGAACCGATTTGGCTATTTTTGGTTTTAAAATGTTCGTAATAGTCCGAATTAGGTTTGGAAATAAATATTTGAAAAGATCCCCGGAATATTTTTAAATGTTAGAACCTTAACTCTTTATTTCTATGAAATTTTGGATAGGACAGAGTCTGTTGGGGCAAGTAGTGGAAAATAAAATGATGTTGGGAAACATGTCATTGGCAATGAGGGATGAAGAAAATGTCGTGAGGAAAGTTATGAGTATGAATGTCGATGGCTATAAGAGTAGGGGAGGACCAAAGAAACGATGGATGTACTGAGTGGAAGATGATATGGCTAGAAAGGGGGTGACTACCGAGATGACGACTGATAGAGAAGTATGGGAGAAAGAGACATGTTGCGCCGACCGCAAATAAATTGGAATAATGGCAAAAGAATCTTCTTCTTTTCGTGTGGTTAATAAACTAACCTGGTGTCAGAGTTTTAAAGCCGCCCACGGGCCTCTGACTTGGCTTCACATGCCGTCGAGAAATATCTCTCAGGCATGCCGGTTTCCTCACGATGTTTTCCTTCACCGTTTTTTGAGCAAGTGATAATCATATAATACACACATGAATCCGAAAAGTCAGAGGTGCGTGCCTTGGATTCGAACTCGAGACCTACGACTTGTCAGTCCGACGGTCACACCACTAGGCTATCACTGCTTTTATGGCAAAAGAATGATGTCATGTTATTGTCAATACATGTCGAGGGTGTGCTTAAGTATCTCTGATATTAGGTTTTATCCATTTACCTATTATAATAGGTATACCTAACCCACAGTATAAATAAGTAAAAGTATTCTATCTTCATTGAAAACTGCCGAAACGACGCGCTTCGAAATCTCAGTGGATCGCGGCCGTAGGTAATTATTTCAAGGTCACTGCCAAGATATAATACTGCTACTTATTTATTTTCTCCCTAACCCCATTTAAACTAGAGTACCCAATCCAAATAACAAAAAAGTCTTAATCTCGAACTTTTCGTAGTTCTTCAAGAGCGAGGTCATTTTGTTTTCATTATCTCCGCAGGGGTGAATTTACGACAAAGACTGCACTCCACCTTAATTTAAATACATTACTCGTTTTGAAAGGCTCTGCGAACATCTTTGCGGTGCTAGATGATAATTGTACATTACAGATACATTGTTAAGCAAATTGACAGCTTACGTCAATTTGCCGTGTTATACGCATTTCATACAATTGTCAAAGAATGACATTTTGTGATTTGCACCATCATGTGCGTAGCCTTTTTCCAACTATATTGGAGTTGGTTTCCAGCCTAACAGGATGCAGCTGAATACCAGTATTTTACATGGAGCGACTGCATATCTGACCTCCACAACCCAGTTACTGGGTAACACGATACCCTTGGCAAGACTAGTTTTCAGATTTTCGGACTTCTGACTGCCCGTAAAGACTGTCAAAGATCTTCAAATGACAGCCGGAACCAACTGTCACGAGGAGGGGTCTCGGTATGTAATGGATGGTCACCCGTCCACGGAACGACCTCAGCAAGTTGCTTAACGTCGCTTTGTTCGCAAGCGCTACTGCTGAGCATGAGGTCCCGAATTCGATTCCCAGCTATCTAATTACGCAACGCATTTTCGTAAACGATTACGACAAATTTGTTTCATTTTGACAGTTCAACAACATTCATTGCGTTATTGTTGAACAGATATTTTTCGAACTTATGAAGCAATGGATTAGCAATTTGTTTCAAAGCGATTCAAATTCCGATTGATCGTGTATTATTTAGGGTACAGGTCGGGCAAACTGTTATTAGGATTTTCCATCTGGAATTTCTCAGTAACAGCCCGGAGTCTGGATTAGTGCCCCGTTAGTGGCAATTAGCTCGCCTCCTATTACATGAAACTTAAACATAACTGGTGAAACGTGGGAACACCTCTGCCTAACCCTTCAGGGGAACAAGGCGTGATGTTAAGTCTAGTTTCTCGTCGACGTTTTCTTCCTCGTAAGTCCACTCATCATCATCTGCCTAACTTTTTCCTAACTGTGTTGGGGTCAGCTTCCAGTCTAACCGGGTGCAGCTGAATAACAGTATTTTACTGACCTTCACCCCGGCCGCTTACGGTCGGTGGCCGCTGGATGCAGGTCGCTTCCAACCGACCGATTTGGAAATCATTGGGGGAGGCCTATGTTCAGTAGTGGATGACCTATGGCTGAAATGATGATGATGATGATGATGACTGACCTTCACAACCCATCAGTTACTAAGATTTAAAAAAACAGCCGGGATCAACGGCTTTTTGTGCTTTCCGAGGCACGGAGGGGACTCGGTATGTAAAGATGGTCACCCATCCACCGACCGATCGCACCAAGCTTAGCTTAACTTGATCGATCGACCCGAGCGGCTATTATTACTTAGCCACGGGCCCCTCATTGTAAGTATACATAGAAATACTATCACCAAATAATAACATTAAAACGCAGTTCTTAAACCCGCTAACCTCAACACCGTTAATATCATACATACAAAGTTTAAGTCCCTAAAACTGCTTACATTTCCATCATTGTATATTCTAGAAGTGGCCATGCTTGTAAAGATCAATAAAAACCTATTTCCCACGATGTCAGAAACTAGAAAACGACCCATCAGAAACCAATACAAAAATTTATTACAAATCGATCCTGTAACACGGCGCTATTGAGAAAAAGTGTTAATTGTATGCGTCCTACTATATACAATAAATTGCCAGATATAATGAAAAATGATACAATTATGAACTTTAAAAAGAAATTAGTGGCCTTCCTCCCGTGATTTTTTGATGGACAAAACTTTTTAATCAGCAATGTGTATAATAATTATTATTATCTTGAACATTTGTGGACATAATATACATCTATTTTTAATTTTATTCTATAATAACTAATAACATTTTAATTTGACATTTTCAATATTAATTAATGTATGTATAATTATAATAATTCTAACTGTGACATTTTTATTCGTAATTTAATTTTTAAATAGTTTATTAACAATGTTTATAATTTTTGCGTGCCTATTTCCAGGCAGAATGTACATGGCTCACTCCTATCTACTCCACCTATATTTTATGTAACCTGCATTCATTGCAAATAAATGATTGATTGATTGATACATTTAGAAATCTTTATTCTTAAACTCCGAGCAAAACCACGTGCAAAATTCAGCGAGCAATAAATTGAAAGTAAATACTAAATACCAATAGAAACTGAATACTAAAGTGGACATTACCATATGGGGTTCAACTCGAATGCCGTAAATAAATCAAATGGGAACTAACTTATGTTTGTTCGTTGTTAACTTCGAGGGGAATAAATTTAGCGTATATCAACCTGGGAGAAATATTGATAGGAGCTGTCTGTGTGTGTAAAAAAAGGTATTAAATTATTTTTTTAATGCAAGTTTAGGGTAAGGCAACGGAGCGGCTTAAAAGAAGATGGATGGACAATTTTTTTAAAGCGTATTCTTAGTTTGTTTGGTCATATTGAGTGGATGAAAGAAAGGCGACTAACAAAAGGTAGATGTGAGTGGAAACGCCGCGAGGACGCCGTAGACTAGAAGGACATAATTATAGAGACCTTATTGGTGATGTTCTTCAGAAAAGTCAGGTGCGTAGTAATCGCAACCTGCTCTTTATAAGAATGAAGTACCTACTCATGATACCTATTTTATTCCATTGTGCATAATCCATTAAAACGGTATAGGTTTCACTGAAATTACTTGCATTATGAGAACTTACAAGTTTGTCTGGGTGAATACTGTATCGCCTAAAGTGCACTTACTGCGCTGTCCTAATATTATCATTCATAGAACTGGGAAAATGTGTAAGTATGTTTGTTTGTTTGTCATGCTTACACGCTTAAACGGCTGAACGGATTTAGATGAAATTTGACACATGAGTAGACCATGCCCTGGAGAAGGACATAGGATACCTTTTATCCCGATATTCCCACGGGATTAAGACTTATGCGGTACAGTACCTGTGAGAACCTCAGTTGCTAAGAAACGTGACCAAGTTATTCAGTTTTAGCAGATCTTATCATTAAAGCCCGAAAATCAGAGAACCTGTCTTACCAGGGGGTAACTGGACTGTGGAGGTCAGATAGGCAGTCGCTCCGTGTAAAATACAGATATTCAGATTCAGCTGCATCTGGTTAGGTTGGATGACCCCAACAAATAGTCCGGGCGTCGAAAAAATGCGTTCTTGTCAGTTGGATAATTTTTAGTAGTTATAAGGATCAAGTTTGCAAAACACTTATTCGTTGGTGAAACTGACAGGTTTCAAGAACCAATTCTTTCGACGACTGGACTATAGTTGGAAAAAGTCTAGGCAGATGATAATAAGATCTTATCACGGACTTCTAACGAAAGTTATTTTTCACCACCATTTATAACCTTATGAACCTTATGTATGTTTATTCACAACCTCACATACACTCTGATTCATTCACGCATAACACAGATCACACACCCTCGTATTCACACTGACATTCACACACTCACTCTCACTCACACACTGCGGGTGATGCGGGCTGCGATTTTTGTTTTAGTTTTTTAGATTTAGTTCTCTTTATACTCGTATTATTATTTCACTATAGAAACAAAAATAAAACAAGTAAATGTAACTTATTGATATTGAAAGAGCGGAGTCTCCTAACACAGGCTTATTTGCTTAAAAGGAGGCTGCAATCACTAGTTATTAAGATATTACCTGTGAAACTAATAAACCATTTTTCATTTTATTTTATTTTTCATGTCTCTTACTCAAATGTCCACAGTTCCTAACAATTGAACGCTAAGGGGGATGCGAAATGTTATCCCGTGAAATTCAAAATTCCTTTCGTTTTTTTGCAATTTGCAGGCCGGTCAGATTGTATGTTGATTAATATATGATTCGCGACTGTAACAGATATGGCTTTACAGAATTATAATCATTAGAATCAGCAATGCAACTCCTTAACACTTTGACAGCCGAAGATTTTAAAACGCGGATTCCATGGTTCGCCGGCGATTTTCGCCGATATTGCAACATTTATAAAATGAGAACTATCAATGATAAATCTATAATTATTTTTTTATTTATACTATTGACTTGTTTATTTCTAGGATAAAAATAAAAAACAGACGTAAATTAGTTTTTTTTATTTAAAAATGTAGAATAAAAAAGAGGTTTTATGGAAAAAAAAAAAAAGTCGTGTACGTGCACTCGCAATAGCGGCGCGGGAACACTGGCGCAGCGCGACACTCGATAGCTTGTTCCGCTCACACCAAGCGCTCCACCACGGTTATTCTTACATGTGTGCGTAGCTAAAGCACTACACTATTATATCAATGCACGCCAAACACGGACTACGGACGTCGTTTTAAAACAAACACTAAGAAAGTCAGTCACGTACTGAGAACGTGATCAGCGTCACAATACAATCAACCTGGGACGTACTCTGCACGTGATCGGCTGTGAAAGTGTTAAGTTGACATAATCCTCAAATGTCATGATTTCATGAAATAGTCATTCAATAGGATTACATTGTAGCGGTTACACCGCCACATACGAACTACGCATCAAAGACATGACGTCACACAAATACAAATCCTGCATCGCGCAATTAGAGTTTACAGCGCGAACGATATATATAAAACTATCCGACATCAACAGTCGGGCAGTCGGCCCGCCAGACACAACACCCGTCTGGTCGGAGGATCCTCCCTTTTCTATGGTGGATGAGTGAACTTTACACCCTGTTTCTCATGCCCCTAAAACATGAACTAAGAGAGTTGTATTGATGATTTCTATGATTATAATTCCATAAATAAACATTTGATACGGTCGCAAATCATATTTAGATCTACATACAACCTGATACTGACCTGCATATTGCAAAAAAACGTAAGAAAATTTAAATTTCGCGGGCTATTTAAAGTAACTATTTATTTAAGGCAAAATTAAGCGTCAGGGAGACGCTTTTGCCTTAAATAAATACTAACTTTACTATTGTTGAGACATGCACACATTTTATGACTCACACTGTCTCTTAGTTCTAAACCCGTCGTAAAGTGACTTCCACACGTTTGCACCCGTCATAAAATCGATAGTTGAGTCTGAAGTCAACAACCGACCGAGACATAATCTAAGTCATATTACTCATTCTAGCATTTATTTATATGACTCATGTCTAGGAGGCTATAGTTATTACGTCTATGTCTAAGGTTATTTTTAAGGGCCT
The DNA here is from genome assembly GCA_963853775.1 of Xanthia togata. Taxonomy (NCBI): domain Eukaryota; kingdom Metazoa; phylum Arthropoda; class Insecta; order Lepidoptera; family Noctuidae; genus Xanthia; species Xanthia togata. The sequence goes on along the minus strand of OY970798.1, from coordinate 5,091,471 downwards.
TTAGTACACGACTCAGTAATGACGTGTAAATGTCGGGATTTTTCCTAGCCGGCTCTACGAAAACCGAAAAATATCGACATTCAGTTTATACATGTTTTAGTTGACACCAAGTAACTTAAAAAAAAACATGACTCCTGTATTCCCGAATGGATATGCAGAGTATGTTTAAAGTAAACCCACATTTTGCCAATTATGTTTAAGTCATGTAACGAAGGGCAAGCCAGCAAATCCACAATCCGGACTGTTGTTGAGAAATGGCTCATGGAATAGCCCAATAACAATTTGCCTGACCTGGGGATCAATCCCTGGACTTCACGCTCATCAGTCGCATTTTAGACCACAACGAATGAGTCACCTTACTTCAGTCGTTTCATTTATCTTACACAATTAAGCTTGTTTAACTATCAAGAAACCTTATAAGAAATCAAAAAGCTCGGTTGATCTCTCATCCTATTACATAGGACTTAAACATAACTGGCGAAATGTGGGCGTACTTTAATTGCACCTCTGCCTTATCCTCTGGCGAATACAGGCGTTATACTATGATATAAGTGTGAACCCTCAAAAGAAAGCCACAAATAGTCCTGCCTAAAGAAAGTTGACCGAATCACGAAAAAAATTTAGTATCACTTATATGATCTCCATGATTAGACCAATCATGGAGATCATCTAAGTGGTACTGAAATTATCAGGCATAACAAATTCATATAATTATAAGCACACATGGCTGTTACCGAAACTGCGTAGGTTTTTTTTTTTTTAAGTGGTATGGAAAATAACAGTTTATTTTGCGAAGTGTTGTTGGATTTTTCCATCTGAAATATCTCAGTAGCAGCCCGGAGTCTCAATTTATGCTGTTTATGGCAATAGGCTCGCCCCCTATTACATGGGCCTTAAACATAATTAACTGTACTACAGGTACACCTCTGCCTAACCCTTCGGGAACAACAGGCGTGATGTTATATGACGTGACTTAAAACTGGTATTAGCGCCATCTATATTCTATAGTAGAGCACTACGGTGCGCGGTGACGCGAATCCAAAAGTTTAACCCCTACCAAAAATCGCTCAATGCGCCTAAAGAAGTTTTCACTTCAAAAAAACCTTAGTTCAACAATACCTAGTTTTTCACAAAATTAAATGCAGCTTATCAACACAAAGAAACGGTTCCCATTTAATGTCCCACCATGTTCGAATTAAAAAGCAATATGGCGGTAATCCCGGTGATATGACGTCAGAGTTGATCGACCAATCAACGCTAAGCCTCAGCTGTTGTACAGTTTTAATCAGGATACCAGAGGAGACAATGGTCGTATTAAGTGTTATTGTTTTATGACTTTGTGTTAAATTAAAGAACCAAGTAGTTTTGAAAACTGTGCTGTAAGATATTATTTTTAGATATGTACATACAGAGATTGGTTGGAAAACACTTTGCGCTCTTTCTAAGCAGTGAATGAAACTAAACCGTCACGCTCGGGTCGGTGACGTTGAATCGGGTATACTCGGCCCCAGTCGGTCGGTGACGCTGAATCGCATAAACTCAATCGTGTGGTAAAAACTCAAGCACACACCATTTTTTTTACTACACCATTTTGTGCTAAATCTGAATCTATTGTGTTCTTACTTGGAATAAGTTCCTACCTACATAAATATCAATAGCTGTGTCCGTGATAACATTCGCGTGTTTTTTTTTTTAAAGCTGCCAATGACTGGCTATGTAGCTATTTCACCAAATTCACCCAATCACTTCGATAGTTCTATCGTAAAAGTATATTTCACATTTACAGCACCACCGTTAGGTAGGTTCTGGCTACTCGCCCCAAAAACCAATCACTCACCCCAATTCTAAACAAAAGTTTCCAACTTTCACCATCAAACTACTTTTACTAGCTTATCGCTTATCAACAAAACTTTGATATTAAAAACTAAATCGTAACTCCTAAACTATCTTCGGTCCAAACAAAGGAATAGTTTTGAAACACAAATCATGAACGACAAAACGTTGCGTTGTGCGAATAAAAATCAATAGTAGGCTAGGAGCCTTCGACGTGTTGGTAAAAGGATTATGTTATGGTAAAATACAAGGTGAATGAAACGATTTTAAACGGTTTTTTTTTTACATAACACTTTAGAGGTATGAGGAACAGGGTGTGTTCCTCCTTTATAGAAAAGCTAGGATCCTCCGACCAGACGGGTGTCATTCCTGCAGGGCAACTGCCCAATGATTGATGTCGGATAGTCTTATATGTTGTTCGCGGGATAAACTCTAATTGCGCGATGCAGGATTTGTGTGACGCCAGGTCTTTGATGCGTAGTTCGCATTTGGCGATTAAATGCCTCCACAATACCATTACGTTTCATTGTAATCCCCGAAGATTTAGGAAGAGGTATACTTGTAGAAGGTACACACACATTTCGCCGGTTATATTTAAGTCCCAACTAATAGGGGGCGAGCCTATTGCCATCAACCGGGCACAAATCCAGACTCCGGGCTGCTACGGAGAAATTCCTGTTGGAAAAACCCAATAACACTTTCTCCGACCTGGGAATTGAACCCAAGACCTCATGCTCAGCAGTAGCGCGTTCGACTACTAGACAAACGAACCAGTCAATTACATTTTTTTTCAGACATCATTTAGCTCCCTTCCCTAAATAGTTGAGCTGAATGGTGCTGATCCATGCGTCATTGTCGTAAACGGGTGCCGTCAGTTGGGACTGGTCATCTCTTAGCTGCCATGGCTTATTTTAATTTATTTAAAAATTTTGAATGTGTCTTTGTATTTTTATTTTTATTACGGACGCTTTTACAAACGTGCACGTCTTTCTACATTGTTCTCACATGCATAATTTCAAAATTAATGATGTAACCAATATTTTGTATCAAAATTTTTATTTAAAAGAGTGTCCGTGGGAGTTTCTTGCCCGTTCTTCTCCATATGTACCTAACTACTACGCTTTGGAATGGGCCACTAGCCTCATATTTCTGACTGACCGACTTCTTGACAGTTCAAAAGTACCTGTAAATTGTTTAATTGAAATAAATGCTTTGAGTTTGAGAGTTTGAGTTTGAGATGGCTAATTTTTTTAAAGGTTTTTCTTTAGAAATTCGGTAGGATATTGTTTGTTAACTTTTATTAGTTAAATGTTTACGAATCAACTAGAAGAAGTCACGGGTGTCTTAAAGTAAATTGTTTGTTGATTCGTATCATTCATTTTACTATAAGTTTTTTTTTTGTTGTAATCTTGACCATTTATTAATGTTTACCTTTAAGGTAAGGAATACAATACTGATTACCCTGTCATAACATAAGGCTAAACAGCAAATTGAATATCAACAATCGAGTAATTTCTATCGATTGGTAAGTCCCTCGATAAATTGGGTCAGCTTTTGCTAATGAATTATTGCCGTAATTGTATTCTCTGTTATAGCTTTCTATACAGGTTAGTAACACTAGGTAGAGTACCTACTTATGTACTAACATTCGAAATAGCTCCAATTTTTTAATTATTTTTAATTTAGAGACGTTTTTACCGCAATGCGTATGAAATTCCCATCATACACTAAATAAATAATAATAAAATACGTACACGTTATTATTAATCGGGTTAAGTTGACTCGGGCCGAGCTGTCTGACAGCTCGGCCCGAGTCAACGTAACCCGAACTTGACCCTCAGGGCCATGAACCTTAACACTCTTCGCATCATCACCATATGGTTGAGACAGAATTCTATGAAATGTGGCCAAATCATGTCGGTTGAACCTCAAGGCCCCAAACACGTAATTTCTATGAGGCTCATATCGAACCAGTCCATCAATAAGTGATGTAAGTCTTCCACAACTCCACACCCCAACTGCTCCAATGCATCTTAACCCATAAAAGATTCTATTTCATATTCATCACCTGCCTAACCTTTTACCAAATATGTTGTGGTCAGCTTCCAGTCTTACCGAATGCAGCTGCCTATCTGACCTCTACAACTCAGTTCTTTCTAGTTACTGGGAAAAATACCGATTGGTATGACTGGTTGTGAGACATTCGGACTTCTGACTACTTGTTACGAGTTCTGATTGGATTTTTGCTATTATCGATACAAAAATATACTAAAGAAAATGTAAACAAAAACAATAAGAAAGGCTTTCAAACTTTCCATTATACAGTGTTACTCCAATCAATAAAAAGGCTGTAACATACTCGATTGTTTCGCTTTAAAAAATAAACTTTTCTAATTTTCTCGCCGCCCCAACGCGTCCCTATAGGTTCAAGTTTTTATCGGCCCGTACTGGATCCAATGTTTGCACAGTTTTGAAAAACCTTACAATAACTTGGATGAAACACTGGAACCAACATTTGGCACCCCATCCCAATATGCGAACTTGTTATGAACTGAACTTTTCCAGCACACGTTTCAACGGAATATTCACCGCTGTTATCTATTATAGTTTCGAAAGAAATTCTCAAAAATGTTTTTCATAAAGGGCCCTTTTTTGCAATCCCTTGTCTTTTCTGACAATCTTTTTTTTTGTGTAGTTGTGGTCTTCTGTATTTAGTTTTACTACACTATGCAATCTAAGTACTAAACATGGAGCAGTATTTTTATTACGGTCTAAGATGCCATAGTGAATACCATCAGCTAGTTGACATTAGTACCTTAGCTTCACTTACAAGTAGGTTACTATTTATGTAGGATATAACGTAGTTGGACAACCTGCTCGATGATGGCATCATCTGTCTTGTAAGCTTCGTAGACTCACAGATGGATCAATTAGTTGGCCATTTTCTTTTTCGTTAAGTACCTGGTACTTGTTCCCATACCTATTAACACTGTAATTTGAAAACATTGTATAAGCTAATTATTTTAAAAAAGGAATCTTGGAGTTTCTTGCCGGCCCTTCTCCATAGGAAACGACCAATTGGAACCGTCCACTTAGTTTCTGAAGTGCTCATCTAGGTTTATGTGAAATAAAATATTTTATACAGCTTCGATGATTTCGGTGTTCGCAAGTACTACCTGCTGAGCCCAGTTTCGATTCCCGGGTCGGGCAAAATGTTATTGGGTTTTCCATCTGGAATTTCTCATTAGCAGCCTGGAGTCTTCATTTGGATTTAGATTTGGAGGCAGATTAATGGCAATAGGCTCCCCCGCTATTACATAGGACTTAAACATAACTGGCGAAATGTGGGTGTATGTACTATTGGTACAGCTGTGCAAAGCAAGAAAAATCCATTCATACACCAAAGCCATTTCTACGTACAGACGCTTTTGTTAGTCTACACACGTGGCATAGTACATACATTTTACTTTTACTCCTAAGCTTTATCTCTCTACAATTCACACAACTTCATAAAGGCCTGTGAATACAATGGTTTTATTATTATTCCCTTTTGTTTCAGGCAAAGTTGGAGACAAAGGCTCTGAAAGCGAAAAGGCCGGGCTTCACAGATGACCGGTACAACGAAACGTCTTATTATATGGAAAATGGTGAGTGTTTTTAAATAAAAAGTCTCGTAAACAAGTAAATAAGAACAACTTGATAGAATACCTGAAGAATAGACAGCAGTATCCACATTTCAACATAAATAATAAAACTAGGAACGTTGACAGAGAAAAAGACTAAGAAAAACAAACTAATGTCGATGACATATCAACAATAATTGGAAGCAAAGAAGAAACAACTTCAAATCCATAAACTACGATCAAAACTCACAAAGCAATCAATGAAACAGAAACCAAAACAAATAATTTATCAACAGTACAGTATTAAGTCTCTTCTATAAATATTATTTCTCAGTAATCTTCGCACAAAACCATCGCACAACGTCGTCTCCTCGAAATATCTTTTTTATTTCCTGTAAGTACGGTTTTGACAAACCTCGCCTGATATTGGATTACATAAATACCTATCTTCATTGACGAATCCGGCCCGTTATTTTTTTTCTTTCCATTGATTTGATTCTTGTTCTTATTTCTGACATCTTTTTCTTTTTCATAATTTGGTAGCTAAGTCTCTAATGTGGATATGATGTGTCCAATTAAATTGATGTAAAATTTCGTAACGGTATATTTATGCTTTTGTATTGGTAATGTTTTGTTCCATATTGTCGTCGGAATTATTTAATGAATTAATTATAAGACTAAGACTAGAAGAACTATGAAGACTAAGTGCTGATGTACGTTGTAACATTTTCAAATTTTGCAATTTTTCATGCTGTTTTATCTTAGCTAAACATGTTTGTGCCATACCCATATTTGCAAATAAATAAATTTGAATTTGAATAATTATATTTGAATGCTATTTTAATGCTATTTTATACCATGTTTAATGCAAATAAAAGATTTATTAATTTTATTATTTAAACTTAGGATAAAAAGGGCAAAAAAACTCGGATTTAAAAGAGATAATTATTTTATAAATTTAGTGTAGGGATTAACATTTCATTTCCAACTAACTATTTTATATATTTACTATAAAATAATTTACTTGTCAAGAGTTATATTTGAGTACATTTATTAAAGTAACATATTGTCCTTGTTATTTTTACTAGTTTAGCTCTACTATAAACAAACATATAAATTGCGTAAAAACGAATTATGAATAGTATTGTAATGGATAAAATCTGCTAAAAAGCATTGGCTGTATGTAGTTTTACTTATAATAAAAACTGGCTAGCAGCGTATCAACCCATTACGTAACCTACGTTGACACTAAGTGGATGAAACAGCGGCCACGCTAGTTTTCAATATAGCTAATGTCAGAAAAGCCCATTATGATCTAATGGCCTTAGTCATCTAACCGCAATGGCGCTTTCTTCATTCAACCCCCGTTGTGCTTTACGGCTATGCAGATATTTCGAGGTAACGACTTACAAATTGCGATATACCCGCTTTTTAAAATGTTGGAAATGTTTTTGTAGTCTGTTTGGGTCGAGACTTTAATAAATTCGACAGTTTCATCATTTTAAGTGAGATGTAAAGTTTTCTGTTAAAGTAAAGTATGAGAAGATTTTAAATCTCAACTAAAATATGAAATAACACATATTTTAAAGTGATTAAGTACATTAGTAAAGACAAAAGAATAAAATTCTCCAAGATTTTTTCGTACTTGGATGCTGCTGCCTTTTCGCCATTATTATTCTTCTCTGTGACTTTCTTTTAGAATTACTTACCAATATATATGTCTATACTCATAGAATTTCTAAATTTCAGGCCTCAGAAAAGTCTACCCATACTACTTTACGTTTACAACATTCACCAAAGGAAGGTGGGTCGGTGAGAAAATTCTCGACGTCTTCGCGCGAGAGTTCAGGGCCCATCCTGCAGCTGAGTACGAGAGGTGCATCAGAGCGGGGACCCTGACCGTCAACTATGAAAGAGTTGACCCTGATTACAGATTAAAGCACAATGACCTACTAGCAAACGTCGTCCATAGGTACGAAAACAGCATTCTAATATTTCATGTCAACGGTATCCAGTAGTCCGCTTCAGATAGCTACAGCACCTTAGACTCAATATACAGAAACCCCAAACACATCAACATTTTCTGTTTTACACAATACTCGTACAAACTCAGTTGTTACTTTGATTGATTTCAGTATTGTAAATAATAACTTTATTTTTCTCGCCTTATATGTATTTATTTTACTTATCCTTACATACTATCACAGTTACTCTAACTATAAATATTTTTTTAAATAATAATGTGACGTGCGTCGAAGCTTGATTGTATTTCAGGTCTAATTTGTATTTAGTCCACTGTAACACAAATATAATCTTTAATAACGATATCTTGAGCACCGAATGAGCATGCGAGTGCATATTGGCCGTTTTCCAACAGAGACACAGAGTTCTATATCACTTGATATCTTTAAAGTTGCAACTGGTAATAGTCCAACACCGTGTCTAGTTCAAAACGGGCTCTTCACACGATACATTTTACAATTTTGCTCACGCATGTTCATTTGTTGTTTGGTTCTCGTCTAATCTTTATTTCATACGTCACGAAAAATGATATTCAAACGAACTCTGAGCAATAATGTTCTACATTTTTAGTGAGTAATAATGTTGAAGGGGCATCGGCGTCGGGATGATTCAGAAGATGGCTATTAATTCTTATTTAAACACGAAACACAAACACAGTTATTTCTACTTTAAACAATACTAATGTTCTCTAATCACTCCTTCGCCAAAGACTAAAATATCTAAACAATTTTATATTTATTTCTTCCTCACAAAAACGAAAATGTCGTCTACATAAACGTAATTTTCGCCTTCTTATATGTGGTTTTGCTCCGAGTCCGTTGACCAGAAGCCGTAAGCCTGACGTGTGTATCGTTGCAGGCACGAAGTACCGGTCACCAGCCAACCGATCACCCTCGTACATATCGACGAGGACATTGTGGTTGTCAACAAACCGGCCTCTATCCCCGTAAGTGGCAAATGAGACAGCCATGTTATGTGTACGCTTTAAATCATACATCAAGTACTTGTATGTCACCCTTATGTGTCGCATGTTGAGCTAATTTAGATTTAAATAATGCACTAACCAAGCTTTCCATATACTTCATTGTGAATACTTCACCTCTTATCATCTTTTTTCACTGTACTTTATTTCTCTGACCAAAAGTTAACCAAATTATTAAGAAGCATCATAATCATAACTCACAAATTGAATTTTTGGTGAAATACTTTAGAGAGCAGACAGACGATAAAGAAAAACTAATATGTAAACTGTTCAGAATTTAATTTAGTTGGTCCCACAATTTTAGTACCACTGTCATATTCTGGGCTTCCATTCCACTGAAATCCGCTTTCCTTCCCCTAAAAGCTAGCTTCTCAAAGTCCTTTGCGTTAACGTAGAGCGGTCCCTTTTGCAAGAAATACTCTGCAACGTTATATGACGGAGGATACCTAATATTATGAAGCACTTTCATATCGGCTTTTACGAAATAAAACAGGAATGTAGAAGGTAGGTGTTAGTATTTACATGCAAAGTGGGCGAAGGCGGGGTAAACTTGATTTTTTTCAGCACTCACTCAAGTTGAACATTGGGCTCTATAGAACGTGTATTTTTAGATGCAGGTTCTAAATTATTATTATCTACTCAGCTTTGAAGTTGCTTTTCAATCAGAAAAGGTGTTTCTTTAATAATACGATCAGGTAGATCTTTGAAATGCAAATGAGGTATTCAATTGAGTTCTGCGCCAGTTCTCATAAAATATTTTATACCCAAACTAAATCCCATGGAAAATTTATATCGTCAGGGGTCAATGGTGCACCCTATTGATGCGTCTGAAGTAGCTTAACGTGAAAGAATATGCCTTAACAGTAAGACTATCTCGTCTTATACATATCAATTTGATTTTCAATTACCGTCGGAGGCAGACAGCCATAAAATAGTTGATAGCCGAATGAAATCCATAGTAAGCTCTATTTAATGTGCAAATTGTATTTTTACGATTTGTTTCTTTGTTACCTCTGAGGAGAACCCATGTTTTCAATTACTTGTTCCCATAAAATAGCTTTTTAAAAGTCATTAGAAATCCCTTTGAGCATTAAAATGCTGTTTGAATGAAAACGAAGCCTTATTTAGGACCTTATCAAATAACCGTGTAAATTTTGTTTTATGGCAAAACAATACATGATTAGACGCCGACTTTCTGTAAAAACTTTTTCTGTTAAAGATGAACACTAAAGCTTTCTCAAAAATTAATTAGGTACCACAGACACTAGATCATTAATATCGTTCAGTAATCAGAAACCTATTGTAACACGTAATAAAATAATCAGCTCTTACTTAATAAGATTCCTAAACTCCACACTAAGCGTTTCGCACCCAAATATTCCAAATCCCTTTGAACCTTCAGCGGGCCCAACATGGCTGCTAAAATGAAACAACAATGTCGACCAATTACTCGTGCTAGCGTATTTCTACGTAGGCCCTCATTAAGCCTCTTGTTACACCCATACAATAAGCTATATATATACATATCTAAACTTAGCACATATGCCCGTTTAGCTCCCTACCCACGTACTGTTTCAGCAAAGTGGAAATTTCATCGAGGATATTGCAACGTACGTTTTTGTTTGTTTCGAACACTGATTCGTATAATTCGAATTGTTGGGATTGACTTTTGGCAGTTGCAAAACCGAAAGAGAAATGTTAGTTTACTGAAAAATAGATAAGGAATATAAAATACGGAATATAATTAAATTGAGTGACCTTTAGGAATTCGACTTTGTAGAAATACGACGCGTTATACTAGACATGTAATATGAATTTAATAAAAATCCTACCAAATCAGCTTTGAAGTAAAGACTAATAAGTTAAGCTTTTAGAAGGTTAGAATATCCAACTTTTTTTTTAAAATAACCTTTCGACCTTAACTAAATCGTAAGTAATAAATTTAGAACTTAAAGAATCGGTCTGAAGAAGGAATCAATATAGATTATACGAATGTAATTGTAAGGCGGATGCCGTAGAAAAGAAATATTTCTTCAGTTCGAGTGTAAAAGGGTCTAAATGATCGACCGTCCCCCATCATAGTGATTGATATTACGGCTCAATGCTGGATCCCTAAGCTGAATGGTGCCAAGTAAAATATCGTGACTCTGGCCTATATTCGCCCTTATAAAAAACATGGTAATCAATTCTATTAAAATATTGGATACCGGGATTCAGTCAAATTTACCGTTATGTCGTAGCTTAGTTTTTACAGCATTTTAGATTTCTAGTTTAGTCACTGTTAATACTAATACACCTATTTTTTCTCTAGTTAACGCCTATATATTTAATTTTAATAACTTTTTTTACTAATCTATTTCTTATTCTAACATTACAATTTAATCTTCTGAAAACACAATCATACAAAAATAATTACACGAGGAAGGTTTCATACCACTCTATTGTAGTTATACTCGTAGTTGAAAACATACCGAGGTCTACATCCACAGATTTCAGTACCTTCGGTTGTATCTTTTATACAAAAGTTTACAATCTAAACACAACCCAGAACACTGACGAACTTATTTTATACGAGTATGTTAGATATGAGAATCCCGCCATCAAATCAACCGGGCTTAGTACCCTTAGAAAGTCGCAAATAATTTTATGCGCAGTTTAACAGCTGTCCTTTGTATACGGTCCTGTTTTGGTACTGAATTCAAACTTATTCCAGTTACGTTTAAGAACACTTCCATCTATTCAACCATTCTTGCACGCTACAGAAATACTTCAAAATTTTCCATTGAAAATATTTAAGGAGTTGTTGTGACACATTAATATTTTATTAATTAGAGTCTCCTAATCTAAAAAATGACTCCTACAAAATTTCATACGAGTACATATAAAAGCAGGACCCTGTATTCTGTGCCTCCAGTGTATTAAGTATTTACATTGTCTATGATGTTGTAATGCACTTTGAGTATCTCATTAATGTTAATGCTCCCTTCCCTCTGTGCATATTAGAATAAGCCATTAAAATCATCTTTGTATCGCTGTTTTGTACCCTTAATGTCCCTAAATTTTGTACCTTTCCTAATAGATTGTCAAAATATTATGCTTATAGATGTTAGAGATTTTGTGCTTAACGCAATAAATCCTCCATTTAATTTGGATGGTCAGATATTACGTCTCTGACCAATGGATTACAAAAGCTTTTGTTATCGTCCCCACAATGTATGTAATCGTTGGCAATGCCTTCTACATAACCTGTATATCAATAAACTTCACTTTGAAGTTCCATTTCTCGAAATATTTATAGAAGAGATTTTTCTACATTATTAAATTCTTCAGCAGACCCCGCAAAGACGATATTGAGTTATTAACAGCAAAGTATTTATATAAAATCTTAAGTTAGTATTTTGTTTGGTGTGATCACAATCCAAAATCCTGTACCAAACCAAAAAATCTGTTTACGTCAAAAGGGAATAACTATGACGTGATACAATTGTTTTTGAAGGCAATTGCAACATCATAAGACTATAAAAAGTCCGTAATGTAACATTGTTGTGTCCGTGGTGGGCCAGGCACGAGACGCCAGTGCTCGCTAGTCCCTTGCGCATCATACACGTGGATGAAGAGCTTCTCGTGCTCGACAAGCCTTGCTCGCTACCGGTGAGTCATGCGGTGGGACCGTTTTGTCATCAACGTCAGGCTCTGACTGGCGTTTGTACCCTGAAACACTTTTTACTACAACAAACTCGGACCACGTTGCAATATTTTCATTTCCAATCCATCACGGCAACAAGCAGAAATAAAAAAGGTTTTTTGTCTAAAACCCAAGCATGCCCATAAAAAGAAACCTTTGTAAAAACGCAGAAAATCGTTGGCAATTAAATAATCCCTCAAGTTTTAATACCTTTTTGTAACGTTATGATTCTGCTACGAGAGAGGATTTCTTTTTTTTTCAACAAAGTAGAACGTAATGTAAAAGAAAGACTGTTGAAAGTACAATGAGAGAGAAAATAAATCTCCGCAAAGATAGCTCACGGAAATTCGGTGGGTTCATTTTTTTTCGCGGTTCAAACAAAGTACGCCGTCAGAGTCTGACTAGATTGTGATCTGCACAAAAGTTTGAAACATAATACCACAAACAGAGTTGAAAATGTGCGGTCTTGTCGAAAATACCACTTGAAAGTGGTTCCGAACTTGTTATTGCGAGCCCAAATACTTCCTATTTTATTTCATTTCTTTCAAGCGGGTACCGTGTTATCCAAAATATTTTAACCTGATCCAATTATTGTTGCTCAGGAATAACTTTCCCAATATTTTCACTTACATTTTGGTAAATTGAGTTGCAGAAGCTTACGTCGATTCAATTAGGAGTTTGTCGTATGTCCCTTTTTGTCAATTCTGAAAACTTTTTGCCCAAATAATGTACAAATTCTAAGGATGGTGCCGGTTTATACCGCCTGTAAATACATACAAACTCTAATTTACTACGTAGAAGGTATAAAATGAGGTATTCGTAAAAGGGTCAAGATTTGCATGCAAAGTTTCGTTTGCAGAATAAAACCCTTAAATATGTAGGATACTTTATTATTACGGGATTATGATACCTTGCAGGCATGCATGTGATATGTACTATGTTCCATATTTGCATTAAAACAGGACGTCTTGTACTAATACTAAAATTATATTCATGAATCAATTGGCTGATTTCGCCCAAAATCGAGTGCTTTCCTCCTAGCGCTGTCTGTATTAAGCAGATTCGAAGATAAAATGCAATTCAATCTCTCAAAATGTCAAAATTCTTTCTTACATGGCTCGGTACTCGCTTCACTATACTTTATCTACTGTCTTTGTACTATAGTTTTGCTTTGACATTTTCCTTAGCATGTACTTCCACAACTAGCAATAAATTGATTTTGCTTTGATACTTGTACTGTGGCGTTCTTTTATCGTTTGGATTGCGTAAGGTATAATCTTGTTTTGTGTGCACATCATCATTTAATTTTGATACTCATGTTTTAATACTCTTGCTTGCTTCATTATCGTTGCTTTATTCGTTTTTAACTTATTTTTTTTCATCAGGTATCTTGTGAGCATTAAGTGATGTCTTTACAGGTTTTAATTTAGTTTCTTGAATTTTGTTAAAATGGTCAATAACATTATTGTCATTTTGATTTGTGATTCCAAATTGAATTTGAAGAAATTGCCAATTATGTCCCTTACATGGATGATATTTTCGTCCTCATTAAAAAGCATGATAAAGGTTGATTTCAAAGAGCATTTCGTAAAATCTATCTTAAAATTAACGTCCAGTTTAATAAAAACTATTTCACTAGGTACATCCATGTGGCAGATACAGGCACAACACAGTCGTTTTCATACTCGCAAAAGAGTACAACTTGAAGAACTTGAGGACCATTCACAGACTCGACAGGCTGACGTCAGGTGAGTTTGCTCTAAACTGTAAAATCTTTCTTCGCGGCTTCAAAAAGATCCTTTAAAAAATTACACTCGCTGGATTTTTAATTGGTACAAATGTAAATCTGATTTCCGTTTTTCTTTTGAAATGTTGGACGGGATTTTGCTTTTGATAAATGGTAAAAAGTTGGCAGTTGGTTTAATGTATAAAAGTCTTTTTATGTGATTTCGTAAGAAGGTGGCTTAAGATTATATAAAAAAGTCCAGCTTTTGGTGGTACCAAATTTAAAACAAGATTTTAAAATTTTAAATTACCTTATGTACAAATGATTATTGGGCGAAAAAAAAGTCAATTAGTGAAAGGAAATGATGAAATGACCATCAGAATCCAACAGAATTATAATCTTGTAATTCTACACCTAGGTCTCCTACTATTCGGGAGGAGTCCGAAGAAGGCACGACAGATGGAACATCAGATCAGGAACAGACAAGTACAGAAGGAGTACGTCTGCAGGGTTGATGGAGAGTTTCCTGAGTAAGTCACTTTTTTCAACCAGGTTTATTTGTACAAGGGCTTTATTGTAGCTCAACTCAGAACTTAGGAAATCAACAATTTGACGAACCAAAGAAGGGACATTTGGGTAGGTCGCATAAATTACTCAAACTGCCAGACCAAAATTAAAACTAACTGAGAAGGAATAAAATACCCACATAGTCCTCACATTCACAATAGTGAAAGTACGTACTCAATCTATTTTACCAATTAAAGTTTGAGTTTTTATTACAGATTTGATATGAGTTTATGATTGTTCGTTTTTTGTTGTTGCTTTGTAGATTAACAGATATTGTTAGGTATTACTTTTTATTTCTTATTTATATCTCATTGCTGCACCGGTCGACGTTATCACGTCAATGCTGTCGCTGAAAACCAGCGGTCTGGCTCGCATAGGGTCGCAGCATTATGCTGACCAATGGCCGTTTTGCGTGGATGTGACGCGTATTTTCCCCCAACAGTCTTTTTTGTGTCTATGTTCGTTCCGTCATGTTAACCGCAAATAAACGTATTTTCTTTCTTTCTATTATAATGTATTTCAATTCATTAAAAATCTTCACTTTTTTGTACAGACAGTTGCAAGTCCTCGTCACAACTTGACTTTGATGGCGTATTTATTTCCTAGCTCTGAAGGCCATTTCCCGTAGTGTCCTTCGGAGCTGGTCCCGTCGGTTTAGTCCTAACTAGAGCGCAGCTTAAATGTGTCCTGCAAACGCTGCGTGTTGCGGCCGCGCTCTTGCCACACAATGTTTGGGCACACCTTAACGTTCAAAATCTTGTCGCAATCCCATCTCAGCGACAATCAATGTCACGAACATATGGAAAATGTAGGAAAATTAGAGGATTTTTAGAACGAATTTCTTTAACGCGGTTTGCAGTAGGAAATTAGGAATCAACTGGTAGAAATCGGCACGTAACTTATAAACGTTATGTCCGAAAAAGTCAACTGTTTCAAGTGCCAAAAGTTTTTGTTTTTTAATACAGAGCCATCTAGTATAAGTTTTTTGAAGGAACTTCGTTCCAACTGGTTATCCCCCGACACGTTAGGACTTTTTTTGAGAGATTGCGACTGAGATAAGAATCAGAACGCTCTTAAAAATACAGGAATTTTCCCTAAGGTTTTATTAGGACAAGTCGCTGTCATGCGGTGGAATGTAGATCCTAGTTCACTGACTTATCACACTGTGCAACAAAATCACAAGTAACTCGTAGTTAAATGAAATTACTACAAGTGTTGATCTTTTATGGAGCACTGAACTCAATATCGATCTTGTAAAACTCCTACAATAATATTGATGACGCGACTACTTATGTACGTTCAAAGGAATTTAAACTTTAACTCGTTGAAGGGAGGTTTGTTTTGCTGTTAGCCTCTTTAACTATGATGTGGTCTTCAGTTGACAACCCAATCAAAATGTTTATTGATTCATGAACAGTCTCTTGGTTAGTAAGGCCCATCGTCCACGACTCTACTCAAAAGTTACGTACTACAAACTCAAAGAGTCAGTCAGTCAGAATGATGAAGCTAGTTGCCTATTCCAAAGCGTAGTAGATTCCTACGAAGAAGGACGGGCAAGAAACTCCATGAACACTCTTTTAAATCAAAATATTGGTTATGTTGTTGTATGTTTATTTTTATTCATGAAAAATTACAGATAGTTACAGAATCAAAGGGTAGATAATTATTACATTTATTTATGTTAGGTTTTGTTGTAAAATCTGTAACAAAATATTTAAAACCCTGCCTCTCAAACTAGGTTATAACCTGTATTTTGAGAAACAGTGTTCGGCCACCAAATTCTTGTATACTATTACTGTAACAACAAATAATGAACAGTGTCGTTCTACCGCTGCAATAATTTATGTGATTCTGTTGTGACGTATGTATATATGTGTGAGCAAGTAGTGGAAGGTGAGTTTATGTATGAGTGTGTACATGTGTGATAAGGTGGGGTGGGCGGTGGGTGCAGTGCGCATGTTTAAATGTGTGTGGTTACATCATACATGTTGAAATTATACATCGTTATATATGTAAGAATGATGTAGAAAAACGTCCGCCTTTGTTGTCCAGAGCAAATAGTAACCAAAAAAAAAATTGTTTTAATAGCCGTAGCATCTAAGAGATAACCAATCCCAAATAATAAACCAAATACCTACTACTGCTTTGACATTCTGACTACTTATTTGTGATTTGAGTCTGTGACTGGTTACTTTTGAGTAGGGTCGTGGACGACGGGCTTAAGTGTTTTTAATTAAGTTGCATCTTGGAGTGTTAACGTTCATAAATTCTTTTTTAAATAAGTACTTGCATAGCGATAGGTTCTTTGAGTGTTTATTAAGTAAGTAAGTAAGCACGCAATCGGATATTTTATTTTATTGTCAAATGTTTAATTATTACTTTTTATAAGTTAAGTTGTATGTTGTATGTTTAGCGACTGTTTAACCATACACTTTTGACGTTTTAACATCTTTTAACTTTAAGAATCGTTCATAAATAAGGGGGCACATTTCTAATCTCTGAATGCCATTTATTTATACCGAACAATTTAGAAATCAGAAAATACATTTTGTATTTTAGTTGACCTGAGAGAAAGCGAATCATTCATTTCAATAATTGTTGAAACAACAAAAAACTCGTAAATGGCATTTGATTTCGAATCTCAATAACGAGTTTTCAATAGATTTGCAATCTTCCAGTAGAATCAACAGCTTCTAGCCAAACTAGGTGTAAATTCGCGCTCCATCACACGATAATAGCGACTGCGCTGCGGTATCTGGTTTTTTTTTAGTTAAATTTTCTCACTAAATAATTTAGACGAATTGATAAATCATTGCTTGGCGATGTATTATTTTCTTGTTTTTAGGGTTCGGTACCCGAAGGGAGCCAAACAGAACCCTATTACGATGCCTTCGCTGTCCGTCCGTCTGTCTGTCCATCAGCGGGCTATATCTCATGAACCGTAATTGGTAGACAGTTGAAATTTTCACAGATTGTGTACCTATTTGTATTTAAAAAAAGGTGGGCCCTTTAATTTTTAACTTTATTTTATTATACAAGAAACATTTTTTTGAGTGTTTCCGATTCGCACTTGGCCGGTTTTTTAAATTACACATAGTTCTTAAACATAATATAAGTAACATAGTACACACACATTACGTACATTCTAACTAACAGATAGCATAGACAGATTACACAAAATAATAATAATTAATAATAAATAAATTAATAGTTAATAATTTAATTTAAATTACAGTGACGAAATCGAATGCCTAGAGCCAATAGAGGTGGTAAGCTACAAGATCGGAGTATGCAAGGTATCACCCAAAGGCAAGGATTGCTCGACGGTGTTCAAGAGGCTGGGGTACAACATGGTGAGCAACACGAGTGTGGTGCTGTGCAAACCGAAGACTGGCAGGATGCATCAGATTAGAGTACACTTGCAGTATTTGGGTAAGTTTTGTATAAAATTGTCAATATGTAGGTAGTATAAGTAAAGAGAGGTTAACTACCCAACATTCCATTTTCAAAAACGGCACACTATGGAACTCGTAATGCCTGGTTTATACAATGGCAGTGACTGGACCCAGTACCTCGGAATTTCGGACCCAGTCAGTGGGTTCATGTAGACGAGATCGGCAGTAAGCCAGTAAGTCAGGCGGGGGAGCTACTGGGGCCGAAAATAGACGGGTGGGTTAGTCAACCGAACTGACTTGAGGACGCGAAGTCAGCCCTGGACTGGGTTGAAACTAGTGTCTACACGAGCCCAGTTGCAAGTCAGCACTGGACTGACTTAATGACACATTACTAGGCTTGTATAAGCCTGCCTTAAAAATAACGTCACAAAGTTAATTAGGCGCGTGGCCATCTTGTTTTGACAATACAATTTCTGTAAAAAAGAAATTACAGAATGTTTACAGTGTCATTCACCTGCCAAAATATCCTTTTTAGCACTCTAACTTGTCATTTATTGACAAGTAGAAGTAGGACGGCATGTTGTAATTATCGGAAGCGAAAACGAGATAAGAATATGTTGCTTCCGTTGATGCCGGTGGCGCGACACTAAATTCAGGTGTGCCATCTAGCCCAGTTTTAACATGCCACTTGTTGAGCGTGTATATAACCTATCTACCACTTTATACTTATCATACCATTGGTAGATGAACAAGCCAAGTTAAGCCGCGTTTTCTATGAAAGTGGTGCCATCTTTATAACGACCACAATGTGAATAATATCATAAAAATCTGTAATTTTCACAGGTGTTTATCATTGTGATTCTGAAATAGCTCTCTCTGTGGACAGCCTTCCTTTTTATGACGGCACCATTTTTTTTAGGCAACCCAAGCTGGTATAATAAAACCTATTTCCTTGGACTTCACTTAACTTCTATTGCTCGTTCACACTTAAGATTTTCTCCATTTGGAGATGCAACTGGTCCATCAATTGTCATCACACACGTCATCTCTAGATAGTATTCAAACTCCTTAACAGATTCCCATACGAATTCTTTAAATTTAGATATTTATGCTAAAGTTGTCTTTCTCTTCCACCAGGTTACCCGGTGGTAAACGATCCTCTATACAACCACCCAGTGTTTGGACCGCTCCGAGGAAAAGGAGGCGATACGGGAGGCAAGACGGACGAGCAGCTGGTCAGAGACCTCATAGCCATTCACAATGCTGAGAACTGGCTCGGGGTAGATGCTGCTGATGATGATCTGCTGTTCTCTAAGCCCGTGTCGGATGATAAGGGTAAGTTTAGAATAGGGTCATCATGAACTGCCTAGCTTGTCGGCTTCCAGTCTAACCGAATGCAGCTGTATACCAATATTTTACATGGTGCGACTGCCTATCTGACCTCCACAGCCCAGTTACTGTGTAACACGATACCTCTTCGTAAGACTGGTTGTCAGACCATTGTTTGTTATTTAGAATAGAGCCAACAGAAACAAGTAAGACTTAAGTTTCAGTGGCGTAGTTAAGTTCTATAGCAAATAATTTCGTGTACTTAAATTTTTCTTTTCTGGAGATTGTGAAACAGGCCATTAGCATTTTAATTACATGTAATATGGCATTTTAACCTGTCAAGTGTGACTTATGAGACACAATAAGCCCACGTTTGATTTTTTATGGAGTTTTTTGATCGTACTCTGGATTTTCAACCCTCAGCTTAGCGCCGAGTGTTGGAAATCCAACTTTGCGCTTTTACAACGCGCTAGGATGTGCTCTGTTGGATTCTCAACCCTCGGCTCGATGCTGAGAGTTGAAAATCCAGTATACGGTAAAAAAAACATCATGTTAAAAAAGCGCCCGTACGTGGCGTAAGTTAGTCCTGGAAGTCACACGTAGATGTCATATAGATCTTATGACAGTTATGTCTTTATTGTGTTTTGTCTTTTTGAGCAACAATAAAAACTCTTCGTATTGGATAAACTCCATAATTCGATTCAAAAGAATCATTAACCGACTTGAAGGTAGTCGAATATCGGCTGTTTGGCGGAAAAGCTTATTATGTTAGTTTCAACAGTTGGTGAGGATGACTGCGACACTGGAATTGCTTCGAGGGAGTCTTCACCAAGACTGGAGTCACCCGCACCAGGAGTCACGCCTACATCTATTATGACCCGTAAGTTTTGAAACCCTTTCATTATAAAACCATATTGGTTCTGGTACATAACGGTACCATATACTATTGGATAGAGTCAAAAGTCATTTTATAACTGTAGGGACTGATGACCTGTTGCTAGGGAGTTTGCTGCGCCACTTTTTTTCCCACCTAAATCACTAGAAAGTGGAAGGGCTGACCGTTTTGGTGGACTGTCTTACGTAACTTTTGATGTTCAAGAAGCCTGATTCTCTCAGAGCCTAATTTAAGTTCAGCCCCCGGTATTTTGTCAGGTGGTTTATTTTTATTTTTTTATCGACTCTCTTTTTTACCTCAGTCTTTCGGTTAGCGTTCGGTTTTCAAAGGATTAAGTTTAATAATTGCCTTTAAACAAAAGAAAAATGATAATTTTTCATCACTAAGATAAAAACTCCAAAAGTCATTCAAATTCTTCTTCTTCTTTATCCTAACCACCACTTTTCCCCCAGCGCCCCTGCCGAGCCCGGCGGGCGCGGGGGCCCCGCTGGAGGGCCGCTCCCCGGCGCCGTGCCCCGCAGCGACGTCGCCGGTCGCGTCGCCGTCATTCAATGAGGACTCCAATGACGCCAAGGTAGTCATATCCAAAATATGTTTTATTTATTTTTAGATAGATAGATGATACAGACATACATTTAGAAAATATTATAATAGGTATACATTATCCATTTTGTATTTTTTTTATTTTTTTATTTAGGAACAACAAACAAAGCATACACCAAAAATACATGTTAAAATACCCATAATTTTTACATTTTATAGTGTAGCCTTAATTAAAGGCTGCCACGGCATCTATTGAACAGTAGGAAATGCAGTTACAAAAGAGTTGCAAAAAAAAGTTACAAAACAAAACATATTGTATGTTGTATGTATTAGTAGGTATTCATTATCAAGTTATCTATGACTTATCTTACTTTTGATAGAATTTTCACTTAAGAAAATTTAGAAGACAATAGAAACTACAATATTAATTTTTCACTTTTATGATAATGCCCTAAGCAATACAGCTTTGACTTTATGTAAAGAGTAAGACTTATCAATATCTACCCTAGGTGAGCGTGACAGGCGACAAAATTGAAACTGCATTCTGTTGTTGTCACTTTAAGGTCTATTTTTGTCTGCTCGTTGCACGATAAAATCTGCTTTCTGCGCACCGAATCTTCAGGTTGGATTTATAATCATCTGGCTGGCTTTTCCCAACTATGTTGGGGTCTGCTTCCAGTCTAACCGGATGCAGCTGAACAACAGTATTTTATATGAAGCGACTACCCATCTGACCTCAAAAACCCAGTTACGGGGTTACACGATGCCCCTTGGTTAGACTGGTTGTCAGACTTTCGGGCTTCTGACGACCCGTAAAGACTATCAAAATCCACTAATGACAGTCGGGACCAACAGCTTAATGTGCTTTCCGAAGCACGGAGGGGTCTTAGTATGTAAAGATGGTCACCCATCCACGGACCAGCTGTGGCAAGCGTAGCTTAACCTGATCGATTAAAGCGTTACTAAGCCACAAGCTCCTGGTTGGATTGAAGTTAAAGAATAAGTTTTTTTTTTGTTTGAAATAATTTATTTATTTTGTAATCAACAGGTTTCAATCAAATAAATTGTAGGGTCCTTCTTTTTTTTTAGTATGGAGATACATATAACAGAAGACTTCATAATTTGGTCCGTTTTAGATTTTCGCGACCTCCTTAGATAGGATTTAAGTAATCAAAAAAACTGACCGAAGTTCGAGATCAAATTCGACTCACCTTTACCTTATCTCCAACAGTCAGATAAGGTGACAGTGGCCACGCAAACGGGTTGCACGCCGGCGGCACCGAGCCATGCCAGTGGGCTGGCAAGTAGTTCGGCGAGTGGCTCGACCGACGCACTGTCCACGGACCCGCACTGCTACGAGTGCCGCGTCAGGTACAGGGATCCCAGGCCCAGGGACCTTGTTATGTACCTGCATGCCTGGAAATACAAGGTAAGGGCTGTTTGGTTCTTTGTCTTTCTTTCAAGGTACGAGTATGCTGCCAAGGTAATTGCGTAACACAGATGAAATGACAATCGATCGCAATGCCTTTATTTTGAAAGTTCAGCCACGTCCATTGTGTTATTTACCGTAGGATGAGCTATTACTAAATTGAGAAAAGAATAATGTACATTTTATCACACTATCTATCACATGAATAAAAAACCGAGCAGATTGAAAGCTTCCTATCAGAGTCCAAAATTCTTACCTACTTTAATTCCATTTTATTTGGCTTTGATACTAATGTCAACATAGGAATAGACAAACATATGTGCTACAAAATACAATTTTAAAAGAAGTAAAAATAATATAAAAATTCTATAACAGAAATGAAAAGTATATAAAAATACATCAAAAATATAATTTATTTTTAAACTAGGTGTTATATCGTGCTGTTGGTTTGTGGGAGGTGTGTATGTGTGCATTATGTAGCAAACTCCGAATTTTGTACCTTTTTTTATTTACGAGTAGCTGACCCGTGAGACGTTCATCATCATCATTTCAGCTGAAAGTCGTCCACTGCTGGATATAGGCCTCCCCCAAGCACCACCACTTCGACCGTTTCTGTGCCTCCTCGTCTGACGTTATCTCAAAATTTCAATTTTGATTTTTCGGCTGCTACTTTTGGTTTTTCCTAAAAAAAAAATCCCTAAACCGTGCCTCTATTGAGGCGAACAAAACAAAAAAAAACAATTGATTTATATATTCATGTATAGATAGGTTAGGTTAGAATAAATTACCTTTTAATATTACATAAACTTCACGCCTAATTCCCAGAAGGGTAGGCAGAGTTGTATCTAAAGTACACGAACATAACGCTAGTTATGTTTAAGTATGTATGTGCGAGCCTAATGCCATCAATGGGCACGAATCCAGACTACAGGCAGAACCGACCACTAGACCAACGTGTTTTTAATATTATTACGGAAAATAACTAATTAGATTTGTGTTTCGCAGGGCCCCGGCTGGGAGTACGAAACTGAGCTGCCACAATGGGCAAGCATCGACTGGGACGAACCGGAGAGCTCATAGTTACTGGAATTGACACCTCTGAGGAAGCGCCTCGCCTCGGCTCTGGTCATCACGAATTAGATCAATATATAAATAAATTCAACACAGAATAATTTGAAGTAATTTTACTGAATAGTTCGAGGCTTAGTTTGTATTGTCGATAATCTATGTGACAGTTCAATTTTGGTAGGTACTTGAAATTGTTACCAAAACTTCATTTAAGAGGTCGACTGTACGTTTAATACAAAAAAAGTTAGTTCAATACTCGGAAAGTAAAAAAAAAACAATCAATCAGTCGAGTCTTTCCCAACTTTGTTGTGGTCGGCTTCGAGTCTCACCGGATGCAGCTTAGTACCAGTATTTTACATGGAGCGACTGCCTATCTGACCTCCACAACCCAGTTACGGGAAACACGATACGCCTTGGTAAGACCGGTTGTCACTTTTGGGCTTCTGAGTACCCCTAACGACTGTCAAAGATCTACAAATAACAGCCGGAATCAACGGGTTAACGTGCTTTCCGTGGCACGGAAGGGTATCAATGTGTAATGGATGGTCACCCATCCAGTACCCGACGGCGGGAAGCGCAGCTTGACCTTCGATCGACCCGTGCGGCTGTTATCATTTATAGCCACGAGAAAGTGAAAATAAAATAAGCTTTGAAAAT
This sequence comes from Xanthia togata, assembly GCA_963853775.1. Taxonomy (NCBI): domain Eukaryota; kingdom Metazoa; phylum Arthropoda; class Insecta; order Lepidoptera; family Noctuidae; genus Xanthia; species Xanthia togata. The sequence goes on along the minus strand of OY970798.1, from coordinate 5,067,717 downwards.
ATTCAGTAAATTATTTTAAATTGTTTTATATTTAATTGCAAACACGTTAAATCTTATGTAAGCCTAGTTGTATTTTTTCTTGTTTTAACTTTTTTACACATTGAAATTATACATTGTATACATTGTTGCACAAAATTTTATTTAATGACAATAGTATAAAATGTTGTTCAATCCATTTGTTAATTGCTGTTAACAATCTGTTATATCAGTTAAAAGTGACCGTTATACACTTGAAAAGAGCCACTGGCACGTTAAAAATGTATATCTAGCCGATGTATTCCGTAAGAATCTCACCGTGACCGTTCACTATAACTTGTCCCTTGCCTTCATGTTGGCACCATTACTTGTTAAGCCTAGTTTCAAGACTAATAGAGTTCAAAATGGCGACTGACAGAACAGTACTACCAATCGCGGCACAGGACAAGTTAAAATGAACGTAATCTAAGTGAAGTGAGCTATCAATAATATCAATCCCTAGTATCAGGTGCAATGACAGCTTAATTCGATTTTTACAGAATGGTTCGGCTGTTCTGTATTAAAAAAATGCTATACTGATTTCACACTGACATAGTGATCATGTACCACACTGCGAGGCGCCCTAAAAAAATTACTAATTTGGCTGTTACGACAGTGCTCTAAGGTAAGTTTTGTAATTAACATAAGTGAGAGTTATTAGTCTAAGGATACCTACAGTTATGTTATCAGCGTTGAAAATCGCAGTTCTGAAAAAAAAAAAATATTAAAAAATTTTAGTCGACTTTAGAGCACATTTCGATTTCCTCTTTAGCGTTTTTATTTTCATTTCTTTTAGGTTTATATCATTTTGTTCGTTCAGTTCCTATCGGCCTAAAAATATTTGGTCAAAGCTTTTTAGTAACGTAGTTATTATAAGGAAAATGTAACAATTTGTAATATGTACCATTAAAATAGTTATATCGCTTAAACGAGGCAGGGTCAGAACCACAATCATAATTGAATTATATTAAAATGATAATCATTAAAAAAAAAACAATGGGATAGCTCTTCTAATCTTACGACGGCATTTTGGCGAAATTTTTACTGAATGACCCGCCAAATGTAATTTTATTAGTGACTAAATAACAGAATATATTTTAGTCATTTTTAAATAAATCTTAAAGCTGGGACATCTTTGACGGAAACATTTGTGTGTCGTTTTTAAAATAACGTTTGGAAGGTTTAAAATAGTTTTACTTCAATTGAATATTGGACCACTGCTATATTTTCTTATTATCTTGAAAAAAAAGGTATAATACGACCACTGTTTACTAGAAAAGCTATCTCTGTAATATTAGATGCGTACGTTTACAATAAATGCATAAGTAGGTAAATAAAGTAACAATAAAAATATTATTTCGCATTTTTGTAGGTGGTGTTCCTAGCAACACCACCACTTTTGGCTTCCATAGTTTTGACGTAGTGATTTTAAATATTTGGAGAATAAACCATAAAGTTTTGTACCTACTTTACATACATCAAAGGGAATTTTAATAATTCATCACTGACTTTAGAGGCCAGTTGTGATATGCATTTAATGTATCTATTATTTTTTAACACCATCTTTTAAAAAGACAGCTTATAAAACGGTTTTTTTTAAACATGACAACTAAAGACAGGGAGGGGTAATTCCGCAAGACAGTAATTCACAGCAGCAGATCCTAAAGACATGTAAAAAATCGTTTGTTTTTTCATTCTTTTTTTAAGTTTTTGAGTGTAGGGTAAGTGAAAGGGCGTATACAGTTTTGGTTTTTAGTCAATTTTTTTAATGGGTTCTTTTGAACATATGTAATGTATATGTCCTTGCCAGTTCCAATTTTGTTTTTCTTTTTCTACAATTGGATTGTTTTGGTACTCTTTGACGCGGGAACGTGTATGATTGTTTGTTTAACTATTAGTGTATTGTAGTATTAAAAATGTAAAAGACATTTTCTTGTGACACTAAAGTTTTTGTGTGCGGTGTTTTTTACAGTTCGTCAGAAAGTACTTTCTGGAAGTAATTTTATAGCTTCATCATTATAATAATAATAGCCAAAATTTTCTTTAAAAAAATACCAATCATTGATGAAACAGTTTCATATTATTAGAGTATTGTAACTTCAAAAAACTTCGCACACAAAAATACCCTAATATTATTATGTATCCTCACGAGCTTGCGTAATATGAAAAGTATATATTTTTCTTACATATAGCGTAGTGGTAGCGAGCGATAGGTATACATTGTTTTTGTTATTTATTATGAAATTGCCTATGATTTTGGAATAAAATCTTCTATTTTTCTTCTAGTAAAAAGTAATAAGTTAAGTTCCGTTTTATTAAAAAAAGAGGTCCAAAATATTAAATCCCTCAGATTTGGTTAACGACCAAACATTGTATCATTATTTCTCATTTTAATTTGTCTTTGATGTTATCGGACTTATTCCATGTCATAGGAATTTTCACTGTTATTGCTATCGGCTATACATGTACTGTACATACGCTGATTGTTATTCTGCTATCAGTTCAAGCTAAAATCATGCTGGCAAACCATTATCTGTTTTGGGAACAAAACCATTGATATTTAAGAAACGGTAATGTTTGAGTAAAAAAAATATATTTAAAACAGTCAAACAAAATACCTCTGTTTTAGTTCAATAATCCAAATATTTGTGTTTTAATTTTTATATAATATAGAACATTGTACAATACGGTAGTGTGTACAAAATAAGATATTGTCTGTGGCATATCAACTAGGTACCACTCGATTTGTATGACGTGTTGATTTGTTGTAAGAGCCTTTGGAGTCTGTCTGTTTTAGTAAAAATTCTGGCACATAATGTGGTGAAACAAATGATCTGAGTTATTGAAGGACCAATAAAATATCTACCATTTTGAATTATTTTGAATCTACAAATTACAATAAAACAAAGTCTCCCCGCCGCGTCTGTCTGTCTGTCTGAACGCGATAAACTCAAAAACTGCCGAACGGGTTTCCATACGGTTTTCACACTTTTCACCAATGGTCGGAGTGATTTATAAAAAGGTTTAGGTCAAATAAATAAATATATACATCGTATATTTCAGCCTATTTAATATATATAATACTCCAAGTAGAATGAATTCATCTACATTTTAATTTAACCCACATGCTCGACGCAATAGGCCGATACGACAAAACGACAGAAAAAAAATATATGTGGATGTCGGAGCGTGTTGCGTGTTGAGTAAGTATACATCATAATTTATGATGTATAGAATTAGCAGAAAAACATGTTTAAGTTTTATATTTTGGTTCTATAACCTTCAAATTTACCATGTAATAAATATTAATGTTGCCTAATGTATTCCTTTCAAACAAACAGCTTGACATTACTTTGCAATATCTCCTTTGCCTTCAAGTGACAATCAACATGTCAAACAATGATTTTTATCCGAAAATATATTGTTGTATTTTTATATAGTATGTAAGATCCGTTCATAAATATATATATACTGTTACAAATAAAGTGAATAACAGAACGGTAATTGAGCTTGAAGATAGTCTGGCGACGTATTTGCGATTTTCTTTAAAGGTTAACGAAACACTTACGACTATTTAATCGTAACCCCAATAAAATATGAATATTTATCTTCGCTTTTTAGTGAACACTAGAATGAGTTAAAAACTTAAAGGTTTTGTTCGTCGCGCTGTCGATTCATTTATTTATAAGAAAATTTTCATGTGCCTTCTCAAAATAATGGTAAAAAAATAAAGATAAAATTGTAAAATGTTTTTAATTACAGTTACATATAATTGTTACACTTTTAACATAAGTAGTGTTACATTTGGCACTGACGAGCTTCGTATTGTAAAATTTTGGTAGAGGACAACATAAAACAAGCTAATTACGAAATATAATGCAACGAAAAAATTACATTAGTTTTTTAATACTCTTCAAAATTAGTAACTTCATCAATTATTTTCTGAACCCATTTAGAAACTGAGTTATTGAAGGCCATATTAAGGAGAACTTATGATATATAGAAAAAAAAACAGTATTCTTATTAATTGGTCATTTTTACAACAAAAAAAAAGTTGTCCTCTACTTAATTTAAGAGAGAGCTCGCTTTCGGCACAATTTTGCAAAAAAAAAACAATGTTTGTGATTATATTTTGCAAAAATAATTTTGTAATATCCGTTTTTTTGTTTTTTTTTTCTGTTTAATTATTATTGTCATTGTGGTCGTAATTCGTGCCATAAATAATGGCTTGCGTTTCTTTTTATTTGACACAAGTTGTGTTGTATTATTTGAACGATGACAAAATGAAAGACAATTTGTTAATTTAATAAGTATTTCGTAATTAAGAATATAATAGTGTTTCCTTCTTTAGATTCGTGTTATAAGAATTCATGTTTCCACTTAAATTTAATTAGAATAAAAGTCATCATTGAAATCGTTGTTTTATTTTTCCCTGTTGAAATATTCATACATAAAATAGGTAACTATTTTCTTCTGGGTAAAGACAATTCCAACACCTAATAATTATTCAGAAAAAAATCTAACATATTACACACATCATAAAACACAAAAAACCTCCTTTTCCTCCACTGTAGTCGGTTAAAAAATAACATCATTAACTTGTAACTACACTGAGAAAAATGTCATTTTGGCATAATCTTAAAATATCGTGACGTTGGTTTAAAATAGATGCGTTGTCTTATAATATGTTGATAATAAGTAAATATTACGCTAGAACTGAAATGTGTTAAGATGGAATCGAATTATTTGGGTAAATAATGCAATATTATGATACTTGTCATCGTAAAAATTTGTAATTATGAAATAACATTGTCTTCTTCAAATAATAACACAATGTAATAGAAAATGGTCCACTGTCCCATAAATTAGTATGATAATTATAAATAAGATTCTAATTAAAAAACACAATGACAGTCACCGTAATATAAATAGATTTCATAGTTTAATATGAAGAAGTATCTCTAAAAATACGATGACCTCCCCCTAATGTACTATATTAAATTATAATGCTTTAAACTTATATTTTTAAAGTAAGCATCATTTTTTAATATTACAGTCATATTATTTTATGTGAATCCTATGATAATACGATTAAATAATCTCATATTTTTAGAGTAAGCATCAAAGTTCAATAATATAGTCATATTATTTTATGTGTATCCTACTAAATTATTATTACAGAGACCCATTTATGAGTAGCATTTGAATGATGTCCTACAAATTTAAGGTGACGGCATTATATAATGAGGTCTCCCTCTCTCACTTCATTCCGCCGCCGCGCCATTTCGGTCGGCCATTTGTATTTCACCGCTACAGCCGGCAAGTCATGACTCACGACTCGTTTAATTAATAGCAATAACAATTCCATTAGTGCCAGTGAACGTGTTTGATCAGTGCAAAAATGGATATGGCTACGCGTGATCTTTTGAAGAAGTGGAATTTGGAACGCTACATCGATCGTTTTGAAAGTAAGTTGACAAACCTACCTAGTAAGTTGCTAGCATGAGCTCACACATTACATTCACACATTCTAATTTCTAGCAAGAATAGGGTCAGAGTGTCGTCTTAGAGGCACTATGAAAAAATACTTAAAAAAATTTCGCGACCAATTTCAAGGTCACAGTTCTAACATAACCTTACCTATGGATCCCTTCGACATCGTTTTTACGACAAACGGTTGGTCGGAGACAAAAAACACCCAGACACTTTTAGCCTTTCTAGGTGTTACATACTATAGAATCGAGAAAATAAACGATTTGCGAAAATAACACTTTTTTGGCCGCTGTACACTCCAACCAAGAATAGTCTTGTCGTATGGTACCTACCCACCTACCTAGATATACGTTCATATTTATATTATACACTAGATTCGATGTGCAACTGCAACCCAAAAAAAAACAAATAGGTAGAGTGCGTCTAAACTAAAATGACGCGCCCCACTACCGCATTTACCGTAGTGTACGTATACAAATTTAAGTAGTGGGGCGCGTCATTTCAGCTTAGACGAGCTCTACCAACCTACATTTTATAAAGTCGATGCGACGTAGTGCATTTCACAGCTGCAATCAGGGCGCTGTTAAATTTACCTTTTTTTTCAGCTGAAAGAATTGATATCGCAACAATGCAGATGCTTAGTAAACAAGACATACATAGTATGTTCCCTCAAATAGGGGACAGACTCCGGTTTGAAGCAGCTCTGGCCATGTTAAAAAGCGACCAACCAAAAGATATGGTTTGTTTTCATGTTAAATTGTATTTCAAAAAAGTAAATTTTGTTTTAAACTTTTTGCTTACACATGCCCTGCGTCGCTTAAATGCACATTCTCCTACTTGCATGTAGGTAGGTACCTACTTATTAACTTTTATTATTTTAAAGTCTTCTTAAGATACCTACAATTTAACCGGTGCAGTATTTATTTAAAAAGTGGAATAAAATCATAACTTTTCATCAGTCTTGTTAGTTTACCAACTAAGTACATTATTATTACCTTTTTAAATTTCTTGTTAAATTTCAGGATAACTCCTACAATTCATCACTCTTTGAAGAGGTCCTGAGGAATGACTTGTTAACTAGTCTACCTTGTAACTTAGAGCCTCTGCCACCGTGTGAAGGACTGCAAAGCTCAATCCTCAACCAAGACTGCGAAGCAGGACTTAACCAGGAAAATTTGGTAAGTTCTGCAAAATTGTAGAAAAGTACTCGTACTTACTGTTTTTTGGTTCAAGAGCAATATGTATTAATTTGTAATTACATCCATACTAATATTATAAATGCGAAAGTAAGTTTGTCTGTCTATCTGTCGGCTGGGGCAGGACCTTTTCACATTTTCATACCTAAGACACTGAACCGATGCAAAATTTGGTATAGACATTCTTTGAGACCAGGATCAGTCCTGATCTTGATCGATTAGTTTTTATCAGGGCCGGATCAAGGGACGAGGGCAGGACCGTTCACACCTGCAATGCTGAACCGATTACTAGTAAAAAAATATAACACTTCCCTTGAGTTATCTCTGGCTAGGGCTAGCTATAGCCTGTTAGTTAACGGTCGCACTCGGACACATTTAGTGATTATTTCAACGATTATTGAGGTTAATTGACCGTACATACTCATATTATCACACCTTTTTGTTACATGTACTATTATAACATTGTCTCAAAGTAAATATTATTTTAGGATGGTGACATACTGGTGATACCACTGGACTCGTCGTCGTCAGTGGGTGAAGCAGTTAGACAAGAGTCCACCGGGAGCAATTTAGTAAGTTATTGCCTATTATCCTGTACTTTTGATAAGGAATTTAAATTGACATTCAATATTGTTAACCCCCGGCGTAAACAGATAAGTTTAACGTCTGTACCTGTCCTGTCCTGTATGTGTGTACGGACGGCCGTTTAGGAGCTATACTATATGTCACAAAGATCAGTAATATATTTGGAGTTGGTGACAGCTATAACTAACAACTAAATGCATGATGCCTAGACTGGCACCGACTCCAACTGATCATTATACTGAATGGAAGGTAGGTATTGAACCTGTATTTTCAACATTTTAGTGACTTTTTTTTTAACTTTTACCTTGCATATTTAGTTTGTAATGCCATACTTATACTATTTGTGTTTCAGGTGAATACCATACTGAATTCATCAGTCGAGGGAAAACAAATAATAGCAATTGGGCAGAAAACGGGCACCTTACCCTCAAACGTGCGTGGGCGTTTTAGTTTCGTTGGGCCTTATTGAAAAGCCCAAGTCACGTTCTCGCTCCAAGTCCAGTCCTAGGCTAGACACCCCTCCACTCGCTGGAATCGACCTGACCGGACTTAAAGAAGGTAACTCCTTTTCAAGAAATTTTATGTTTTCAGATTGAATTAAATTATCAAGAACAAAATTATTGAGAAAAATATCTGAATTAGTATAAATTTTCGTTACAAATTACAAAATATCTGAATCTAAGAACCGTTATTGTCATTGTACTAATTATTAATCGTTTTAATTTTTGTTGTCAGGTGAAGTGGAGGACGTAGCGTCAGCATTAGAGCAGCTGTCAAGTCCTTCAGCTGGTCCGTGGCAGGAGGTCAGTGCCCTGTGGCGGGAGACGGTGCGAGCTCGCCTCCGGTACTTGTACTACGAGGAAGGGACATTACAGGAGTACTTCAATAAGTATCCTATCCTGAAGTCAAGTGATGGATGGCGACTCCTGACGTATGACTACGAAGCACTGTTCCCTGATAAATCCGGGGGCCTCGACGCCTTGGATGCTTCATCGGAAAACATACTAAAAGCTGCTCAGCAGAAGCTTAACACCACAAAGGACTCGTTTCTTCGTCGAAAAATAGCTGATACATTGGCAATTTGTGACGGTAAGGAAATGATTCTGTTATATAGTTCTAGGTGCTCGACCTCCCTGGGTCGGTGAACCCGTTATAAAATATATAGACAAAAAAGAATTTAAAAATTATCTAACATGGTGCAGTCGTTCAGAAGTAACGGGCGGGCGGACACACATTTCGGCAATTCATTTTTACTTATATAGATAGATTTTATTTTGTTCTGATACTTTTCCCTATTTGCTCAGTTAATGATGATGTGTTGTGTCAAATATACTATTATTATTTTCTTTCCAGATGAACAACCGGAGACAAAATTAATAGCAGCGATATTGCTACTCGGCTGTCTCTTTAATATTCCTCCTGCCCGTCGATCTAGAAAAGACTGGCAAGCTTCACGAGCGGAGATATTGGATGGATTTGTGACCATCGTGGATGATGACGCAGACGTGCAAGTGGTAATTGAGGAGCGTCGCCAAAAGCTTCAAAACCTAGGTATTAGCCTCCAACCATTTATAATTTGGTGCCGCCAGTCAGGTGTCTCCTTCACAGTATGTGACAATACGTTTTACAAGTTCACAACACTAACTGAGGCTGTTGATGTGACTTTTAAAATATTTCATGCTACTGCGGCTAAATATCCTACTGAAAGCTATAACATTTGGCTTATTATCCAAATTGGTTTTTACAAAGTCAAAACATCGTACGATCGTATGTCACAATCTGTGAAGGAGATATTAGTTACTCTCGGAGTCACAATTTAAATTAAGATGAAGTGTCACAGTTGTAAAAGGACTTTTCCCACGTTTTCTTCACTTATTACCCACATAAGGAAAGAATGTGAAAAAATTGATATTACTGGAGTTTATAAATGTGGTGAAGACGCATGCTACCGGTATTTCACGGACGTTAGACAATTTAGAAAACATGTTAACTTAAAACATTTGAATAAAGTAAACACTCGTTATTTGCCATCCACCTCAAACGAGGCTTGCGTAGTTCCTATGTGTGAAACAGAGACTACCAAAGTAGCAACTGAGCACATATACATTGAAGCTGATAGTGAACCGGAAGTCCTTGATAATGCTGATAGTATTATTCATAAAGAAGTTTTGAAATTTATTTCAACGCTCTATGTAAATCCCTCTGTATCTCGATCGTCTGTACAAGCTATGGTTAGTCATTTGCAAACCCTTCTTGACAATATCGCACCGTCTTTAATGTCCGTATTCGGCCCTGTGCTAGCTGATGAGGAAAGCATGTCTGGAAGCGAAATTAATAAATGACTTCATAAGTTCAACACAGCTTTGAAGGGCATCTTTTTTCCGTCTCGTTCAGAATATTTGAGATTCCGAGAATTGAATTTATTAGGTTCTTTTATACCACCACATGAAGTAATCGTTGGTTATTGTCCTGACATTTCACAAAGGAGTAACACTTTAACATTACACACCAAGCCACGTACAATGCAAGTAATTCAACTTCGCCAGGTTTTGAAGATTTTTTTTTCCATTGACACTATTTGGAAAGATGTAACGGATTATTTGAACCACCTAAGGGGTAATTTAATAATCCGTGAAGAAAATCCGATGAGGCCAATGTGTCTAGAAAATGTAATGCAGGGATCTGTATGGCTGGCAATGTGTACACCGCAGGCGTCGGACATTATTCTTCCTTTAGTAGTATACTATGAAGATTTTGAAATTGGAAATCCTTTGGGGAGCCACGCTGGGGTGCATAAGCTTGGTGGTGTATACGTTTCCTTGCCAGCACTCCCACCACATTTATTTTCATTGTTGAATAACATTTTGCTGTTAGCTATTTGCCATTCTGCTGACAAAACTAAATATGGAAACAAAGCTATTTTTGACCCTGTTATTGAGGAATTGAATTACTTGCAAAACAAAGGAATTTTTATAGAAAATAAGTTTTTTAAAGGAACCGTAAAATTGAAGGTTGTTGCTATAACTGGCGATAATTTAGGCCTGAATTCAATTCTCGGGTTTACTGAAAGTTTTTCAGCTAACAAGTGTTGCAGAATCTGTAACATTGACAAGAAAGGTTTGCAAACTGCTCTATATGAAAACAGTAACTTGCTTAGAAATATGACTTCATACCACGCTCAATTGCAAGAAAACGATATACCTAACACGGGCATTAAAGAATCATGCTGTTGGCTTAAGGTGACAGGATTTGATTTATTTCAAAATGTAGCAGTAGACCCAATGCATGATATATTAGAAGGTGTAGCTCGTTATGTAATGACCTTTGTCATAAACCACTTCCTTGCCGAAGGTCTTTTAAAGATCTCAGTATTGCAACAAAGAATAATTTCATTTGATTATGGACCAGATAGGAATTCAAAACCAAGTAATTGTTTAGTTGTCCAAGGTTCGAAAGTAAAATTAAAAACTTCAGCATCAGAAATGCTTACCCTTATTAGATACTTCAGCCTAATAGCCGGGTTTTACATTCCTTTAGAAAATAAAGTATGGAAATTATACATTATGTTGCGGCAAATCACCGACAGGTTATTAAGTCATAGGGTCTTCAGTGACACCAATATTCAACTCCGGGTTATAATAGCAGAATTTAATCAATTGTACACGGAGCTAACAAAATCACCCCTGCAGCCAAAGTTTCATTTTCTGACTCATTATCCTACCATGCTAATGAAGTTCGGCCCCGTACGTAACATGTGGGCTATGCGTTTTGAAGCCAAGCACAGGGTATCTAAGTTAGTGGCTAGATCATCTTTTAATCGAGTCAATGTTTGCAAGACTCTAGCAATAAAATGTCAACTTATGCTAAATGAATTGTTTGTGAAAAATACAATACCTACAACAAAAATACTAGGAAAAAAATCTGCATTAAATTCAGGAGACACTGTCAAGTTTTCTCTCGGCACTGGCGTTGTCCTCAAATATTCGGTTACTTCCGCTACAATAGCTGGTGTTATATGGCAGCGGAACTCTATTGTTACTGTAGATATAGATGATGAACAATTCTTACCCACTTTTGGCCAAATTGATGCAATTTTGGTGACAGATACTGAAGAGGTTTTTTTCCGTTGCTGTATGTTTGAAACTATTGAATTTAATTCTCATTACAATTCTTATGAAGTTAAACGTGGTAATGATTATCTGTGCTTTCCTTGCCAAAATGCCGTTTCTCCGTGTCCTAACACGCTCACTCTAATGCGAGGTAACACGTCATATATTACAAGTAGATGGTACCTAGAGTAAAAATTTCAAAATTCTGTAGGTATTCTAACGGCTTACGGTCGCTGCTATAATACCTTGAAAATGCGCAAACGAGTTAACTCGTTTGCTCATTTTTAAGGTGTTTTTATTTTGAATCCAGTAATATCAATTTTTTTTGGAAACGTTTACATAATTATTAATTATGTACTTATAGCGTACGCGGCGTTGCTAGTTTGAGGCACTGCAGAGTCCAAGGGCAGTTATTTTTTTATAGCAGAGTGCGCTCAACTAGTAATCTACCCTTAGTTACGGTATTTATCGGATATCCCTTTAGGATATCCTATAAAGACGGCCCGATAACGGTGTCCGCATAAAGTAATGGTATGAGCCAGCACCAATAGCTGGTTTAAGGTGAACGCACACTTATCAGAGCCGAAGGAGGCGAAGGAATCAAATTTTAGAATTACTTAAATGAAGTCCAATGTAACTTCGCACACTTATCCGCACCGAATCGTACGACCTTATTCGTCCGGTTCGGTAAGTGTGCGAGGTTCCATAGGATTTCATACAAGTAATTCTAAAATTCGATTCTTTCGCCTCCTTCGGCTCTGAAAAGTGTGCGTTCACCTTTAGTAATAGATTTTAAAGTAAAGTATTTGTATGAGGGATAGATTAGTCTCATCGGAGTGTTTATAGTAGCACTTTACTTGAAAATAGATATTTACTATAATAATATAACCAATTTATTGTATGCAGCTTTAAGGTGAAAGCGTCAGGGTAGCCCGCGAAATTCAAATTTTCTTACGTTTTTTGCAATTTGCAGGCCAGTGCTAGGTTTTGATTGAAATGTTAGACGCGGGTGTAAGACGTATGTAGTACAACTTATGTACTTACACCCGCGTGCAACATTTAATTAACATACAACCTAGCACTGGCCTGCAAATTGCAAAAAACGGCTACCCTGAAGCAATCACCTTAAGGGCAAAAATGTTTTAGTTATAGGTACATTAATGTAAAGTTTGTTATTTTTTGTAAATTAAATTTCTACTCGTCTCAACCTTTATTTTAATTTGTAAAAACTAGAATTATTGAACATAATGTATATAATGATTCTTTATAATGACCGACAAATAGATACTGTAATCATTAAGGCGAGGATGTTTCTAAACAAAACAGTCTTCTTTTATACTGAATATAAATGTTTAGAGTATATAATAATTATTCATTCATACTATGGAAATAAAAATACCATTCAATTTTCTGTTTAATTTATACATACATCCCTTTTCACCTTCTTACCATTCTTGCCAAGGTACTTTTTTCTATTTTTTTTACTTACTCTCCATTTTTTTAAGGTTCAAGTTTAGGGTTCTTCAGTTTTTTTTAATGTTGAGCTCACACCTAATAATATTTAAAAGGAAAGAACCAATATTGGATACTTAAAAATAAGGGGATCATGTAAGTCCAGTGGCGCCCTCAATTATAGGAGGATTGTGATTTCTAATAATCCAAACAATTTCTGTGTAATCCACCAGTATTTAGTTGTAGTCCTACTGATGGAGAATGAGTAGAACTACAACTAATCACTGGTGTATTATAGAGATATTAATTGGTTTATTAAAAAACACAATCCTCCTATTGAGGGCGACCTCCGTAAGATAATAGGCTATAACCAGAGATATGAGGAAATAGTAGGAAAAGTAAGAGGACCTAACCTAAAATACGAGGAGGTTACCGAAAAATAGTAGGAAAAATAATAGGATATAACTGGATATATGAGGAAGGCACCGAAAAATAGTAGGTAAAATTGTATGACATAACTGAATATGTGAGGAAGTCACCGAAAAATAGTAGGAAAAATAATAGGATATAACTGGATATATGAGGAAGGCACCGAAAAATAGTAGGTAAAATTGTATGACATAACTGAATATGTGAGGAAGTCACCGAAAAATAGTAGGAAAAATAATAGGATATAACTGGATATATGAGGAAGGCACCGAAAAATAGTAGGAAAAATTGTATGATATAACTGAATATGTGAGGAAGTCACCGAAAAATAGTAGGAAAAATAATAGGATATAACTGGATATATAAGGAAGGCACCGAAAAATAGTTGGAAAAATTGTATGACATAACTGAATATGTGAGGAAGTCACCGAAAAATTGTAGGAAAACTAATAGGATATAACTGGATATATGAGGAAGGCATCGAAAAATAGTAGGTAACTAAAACTAAATCCATGGTGACACATCATCTTAAATACTGTTATCATCAACATCAGTATTATCATCGTTCTTTTTGGTGAATCACTATGCTCCGTCCTTTGAGTGAATTCATCATACTTTAAGCTGAATTCACCTCTTTTATGATTGTCAGTTTTCTCAGTGTAAGTACCTAATACGTTCCCTACTAGTGTCGGATCACACTTCTGGCTCTCAGCGTGAGTGGCGACCCCGTGTCCGGTTTCAATTACATGTTCGAGTGGAAAGCACTTCGATTGAAGCCGAAGTACCACGAAAACGTACGATGGACGGGAAATTCGGGAAAGATTGAGAATAGGTACAGTCTATGAAAACTGACGAAGATATAAAAGACTTTCCTACTTAGGAAAGAATTTGAAAACCGAACCCGTTTGAATCTGACTTCAGGGGACATAATACCACCATTTGAAGCTACGGCACTAAATATTAAGCTGCGTCCAGATATGTTATTTTGTCCGTACCGTACCTCCGTATCGTACGGCGTCTCAATTTGGATACAGGTACGCTCCGATCCATCGCGAGTCGGTTTTTCGCCCCGTCCAAAGGCTGTGTCCGGAGTTTTAGGATCGCTACGCTGATACGAAACGGAGGTATGGTACGGACAAAAGAACATATCTGGACGCAGCTTTAAATGATTTCATTTCTGTAAGTATGTATGTAGGAACTCTTTTATAAGTCAATCATATTTTAAAAGCTAGATGAGTTCGGCGTTTCGTAACTGACTACTCTAAGAAAAAAGGCCCAAACAAACTCTTTTAAAAGTCCAGACATTACCTTGGTCAGATCATGTGAAGACCATGTAGACCGGTGTCTGAAATGGTCTTTTGAGGAAAGAACCACTCATAATGAGTGAACCTGTCCAGTCAGTGCACACATTATTTTGTCAGTAATAGTGCAGCTTTTTTTTTTTTGAGTGTGAAATCATCAAATGACTTCTCCTGCTCTGGGCGGAGCGAGAGGGCGTGTCAGACTCTTACTGACTAAAACCCACCCATGTTCCTTCAGTTGCCTTTCCGTTGCCAGGCGCCACGGTATCCCTTTCGGACTTTCGGCAGGCATGGGGCCCATCGGACCCCTTCACTTGCTGACATCTCTTTGAGGCGCACGTGGAACACAACGCGCCGTCACCCGGGCCTGGTCCTGGAGCAACCCATTGCTCACCGTCCGCAAGCCCGCGTCTGATACGAAACAGGAACCTCCAAAAACAACCGTGTCTGGTGAGGACCTGCGTCAGGCGGAAGGTGAGGACGCCGTGGCACCTTTCTAGCCACTCCTCAAAGAGGGGACTTATCGCTGCAATAGTGGCGTGCCCAAGTAATCGTGCAGCTGAACTCAGAACTTAAGGAGCTCAACTGAAAAGACTGTCCATACAAAACTATAAACAAAAATCAAAATAGCATGACACCCTGACCAATGTCAAGTTGACATCAATCTAAAACCTTTTTAATGGCCATTTCATAAAATAAAAATGAATAATCTTATTGTTAGAGTTTGTCAGTCACATTTTTAATTCGGTTAAAGTTCGATGCAAACCCTAAATAATATTATAAATAGCTAAACAGATTTGGATGAAATTTGGCACATGGATAGACCATGACCTGGATTAGGACATAGGATACTTTTTATCCCGATTTTCCCACAATATCAAGACTTACGCGGGTGAAACCGCGGGGCGCAGCTAGTTAATTGTAAGTATCTTGCTGTTTCTGGCACAATCTAAATGAACAAATATACAGGGTTATTGGTTATATGTCGGCAATCCATTAATAGGGGGATGTAGGACAGGTTATTTGTAACCAAATGACCCCTCATGACCCCTTTGCCAATGTCAACCATTTTCGATTAATTTAAAATTTTATTTTTAAAATGAGTGAAATAAAAAACTGTATAGATTTATGATCACACTGCTTGAATAGCTTTTGGCAACTTCATTTACATTTAGACCTGGTTTATACGATGGCAGTGACTGGTTCCAGTGACCCAGTCAGTGGGTTCATGTGGATGATATCGGCAGTAAGTCAGGCGGGGGAAGCTACTGGACCCGACAATAGACGGGTAGATTAGTCAACCAGACTGACTTGAGGCGCGTAGACAGCCCTGGACTGGGTTAAAACTACTGCACGAGCCCAGTTGCAAGTCAGCGCTGGACTGACTTGCTGTACTGTCACATTACTGGACTCGTAAAAACCTGCCTTGATTGCAAAAACCTCTATAAACGATAGCCACAAAAAACAACTGACTGACTGCCTCCTTGGTGTTTGCAAACGCTACTTTTGAGCATGAAGTCCTGGGTTCGATTCCCAGGTCGGGCAGTGTTATTGGGTTTTTCCACCAGAAAATTATCCGTGGCAGCGCGGTGTAGATTTGTACCCGGTTGATCAATACGCTCGCCCCGTATTACATGGGACTTAAACATAACTGGTGAAATATGGGAACAACTACTAGGTATTATTAGAACACCTCTGCCTAACCATTTCGAAAAAACAGGCGTGACGTTATGTATTAAACCAAGCGATTTTTCGTAAAAAATATATTTAGCTAACAATGCTTAAATGAGTGAGTTTACGCACTTAACCTTTCGATTCACTTGAGACCTTAGAACACCTTTGTAAGGTTTAAGTGAAGTTTTGGGTCAGTTCGTTAGAGTACCATCAGGGTCGAGCCTCCGAGGGGTAGGCAGAAGTGGTTCATAACTGACTGAGATTGGTTACAGAGTGGTTTGATAACTGATCTTAAAGCTTTGCATTCTGAACGTTGACAACGTCGCAAATAGCTGTGAAATACTTACCTACCTGTTTTGATTAAGGGGCCGACAGAATATCTAGGCTCTCAAATATATATTTTGAATGGACACTGTACAGACGAGATATGAGGAATTTCAAATTTCTATAGAATACTTATTTTTCTCATAACTCGTCTTTAAATCAGTGTCAATTCAAAATATATATTTGAGAGCCTAGATATTCTGTAATTCAATCGGAATAAATACACACTACCTTAAGAATATGTTTGATTTACAAATTATTTTGGTATTACATTTGTATGAACTACGCATGCTCCGCCGGCCCCTTAATTGGTCAGTAAATTACTGTATGGAAATTACACAAATCACATTATTGACCAGCGGGCTATAATAAAATTCAGTGCAATATTGCGCGGCTAGCGCCTAGGGTAGCTTAAGGTTAGGTTTGCAGTTTGCAGCACATATAATTTGACATTATCGAGTTGGTGGTGTGAAAACAAATTAATTATTGTAGCAAGTGACTAAATACAGGCTTTCCGAAAGCAGAAAACGAAACTATAAAAACCACACAACCTATCTATCCATCTATTCTATTCTATCTATCTATTCTATCTGATACTGCAAAAAACGAAGATCTATGCCAAGTATAGTAATTTTGTATCTGGTTAAAAAATATTGTCATGGGAGAGACGGGTTGGTCGTCGAACAGTAAGGTCGTTTCGGGAGCGAGCTCCGACCCATAATTTTTTGCGAAAAAAAAAAAAACTCTTTCTGTACTTTTTTTTTTTTTCCGTTTTGGCAACTGAGCCGATGTGGACTATTCTGCCAGTGTCATGTAGTGACGGCAGCACAGCAAAATGAGCCGTCGAACTTTGCACTTCGTGGTAGTTGTTAGTAGATAATGGTATTAGCTGAAAGGACGAGACAAGTTTTGTTAGTTATAACAAATAAGTTTTTTTTTTTTGTTAGTTATTAGTTAATCTGATAGAAAACGACACATATTTACAGTTATATTAGTTATTACACACCAGACTACATTTTTATATCAATGTCGTTTAAAAATTTTGCTAGGACTTGAATCAGTTTAGGGGAAAAGTTAGTCAAGAGGGAATTGAAGTTAGTAGGAAGGGTAATTTTAATTTTAGGGAGCTTATGGTACAAATCAAAAGATTGTGAATTTGAAGGACATGAAAAAAAAATATGGTCCAGGGTACCCTCATCAAGACCGCACTCGCACAGGGAATTGTCACGAACACGAATCTTATGAAGAAATACTGGGCTGCAGCAGTGACCGAGTCTCAGTCTACACAAGGATGAAACAGTTCTTTTAGATAATTTAGTGCATTTAAAAAACCAAGGTTTTCGTTGGATGTCGGGTTGGATACTGGCGTAGTACGCCCCCTTCAGCTTTGAGCTTATCTGCCACCCTGCTGACCATGAGTTATGCATTTTAAGTTTGGTGTCAGACCGTAAGTCGTAACTATGAACGACATAATGTTTTTGGTCAACAGGGTTGGATGTTGCAAATTTAGCCAACGAGTCGGCGCACTCGTTGCCACCTATCCCCGAGTGACTCGGAACCCAAGCTATTTCAATGTTCAAACCGTTGTTAGAGCAAATGAATAGTAAATTTTGAATGTCTATAATGATTTTACTATGAATTTTTGATTTTAATTGATTTTGACTTATAGCCTGAATGCTACTGAGAGAATCTGAAAAAATTACCGAATTTTGAATATTATGACTTTTAATGAAATTAATTGCTTCAAAAATGCCAATACATTCCCCTGTAAATACCGAAACCTCTGGAGGGCACTGAAAGAGGAGAGCAATTCTGGAATTCTGGAAGTATGTTGCAATTCCTGTGCATCCTGTTGGTGATAATTTAGACGCATCTGTGTAGAATAAATTCCAACCCCTCCAGTACCTTTCAATGACTCGATCAAAGTCACCCTTTACGTCATCGGAACTCCTTGAAATACCAAGATTCATAACGACTTTTGGCTTAAAGTGGACCACCTCATATGCGGAAGAAAATACTGGTAAGGTAGGATACTGACAAACAGGTGAGGAGAGGTTTTTAAGTTCTCTGTACCTATTCATCAGCGGGGGAAACGACTTATGTTTCCAATAAGGTGATACTTCTAAAGATAGATGGATTTTTTCTAAAATGGGAAGTAAGGGATGGGACGAAAGGGCGAAAACTTTTGACAGGAAGCGATCTGCAAAGTATTTTCGTCGAAGGTTAAGGGGTGGCTCTGCACATTCTACCTGAAGGGCATTTATAGGTGAGGATTTCATTGCTCCTACAACAATCCTAAGGCATTTGGCTTGAATGGCGTCTAATTTACGAAGCGTCTCTTTATTACACGGCTCGAGTAAGAAGCAGCAATAATCCATCACGCTTCTGACCAGAGCATTGTACACTAATTTTAGAGTGTATGGGTGAGCTCCCCACCAGACTCCAGATAAAGCCTTTAGGACTGATACTGAGCGTTCACATTTTTTTACAACATTGTTGATGTGATCCACACCCGACATTTTGGAATCCAGGGTAACTCCCAGAAACCTGGCCTTTTCCTTAGTCGGGATAGCTTGACCATCTATGTTAATATGAAACTGGGGGATAAGACGTTTGCGAGTAAAAATAACTGCTGTACTCTTAGGAGCGCTCAAAGACAACCCATGATTGAGTAGCCATTGGTTTAATGAAGATAAAGAGACATTCAAAGATAGGGCGGCATCCTCTATGGAACTGCCAGAGACCAATAATGCAATATCGTCCGCATATTGAAGGATTTTACAATTAAAATTTAAGCATGAAGGGAGATCTGAAGTGTAAATATTATATAGTATGGGACTGATTACGGATCCCTGAGGTAAGCCTCGCCAGGTCACCCTCTGCTCAGAGTTTTCCCCAGGAATTCTCAGCTGAAGAGTGCGGCTTGAAAGAATGGTGCAGATGATCTGAATAATCCTAGCCGGTATTCTCAGCTCGTGCATCTTTTGCCTGAGAACGGGGAGGAGGACAGAATCATAAGCAGCTGATATATCTAGAAAAACGGCTACCACAGACTCATCTCCACTAAGGGCCAGTCGGATCTCTGATGTGAGGATACCCACACTATCAGTTGTACCCAGACTTTTCCTAAAGCCGAATTGAGTCGTTGGGAGCAGTTTTCTGTGTTCAACTAACCATTCTAGACGGTTTTTAATTAAATGTTCAAGAAGTTTAATAAGAATAGACGATAAGGCAATTGGTCGATAAGAGCAATGATTACTAGGATCCTTGCCGGGTTTTAATAGAGGAATAACCACTTGAACCTTCCAGGCTGGAGGAATATACCCAGATATGAAACAAAAATTGACCAAGTCCAGGTAGTATTGGTGACATTTTACACCGGCTTTTGCAATAAAAGAGTAAGGGAATCCATCCACGCCAGGTGCAGAATCCTTAACATAATTAAGAACCGTTTTAAGTTCGTCAAGGGAAAATGGCTTATCAAGAGGATCATTTGACATTACAGAGCCTACTAAGTTTATTTCGTCTACACCAGGAACATAGACTGGGGCGACTTTATTGAAAAACTGGTACCCCAAATCTTCGGATAAGATGTTCGTGGGAGACGGTTTTAAACTGTGTCTAAAACTTTTCACTCTCTGCCACACCACTGACGCTGGGGTGGATGGACTCAGGGAATTACAAAACGATACCCAGCCTGCTCTTTTCTTTTTTCTATTTAGTTTCCTGGACTTAGCCAATATTTTATTGAAGGCGAGAAGGTTATCCAGGTTCATTTCAAGGTTAAAAGTCTCTTCCGCTTCATTCCTGGCCCTGATCATGGCAGTGCATTCCCTATCCCACCAAGGCGGAGAAGGGATTTTTCCTGAAGGTGATTTTTTATGAGGGAAGCAATCATCCGCTGTATCGGATATGGTGTTGGAAAAGGACGCAAAACATTCTTGAGCATTCTCAGCATTGATGGATGGGAGGGAGGAGATACGCAGGTCTAAAATTTTTGAATATAGATCCCAATCCACAGAGTTAAGCTGGTACTTTAGTAAGGGAGGTGAGGTTTTATCAGGAAGAGATTTAGTGGGAATTTCGACTGTGATGGGATAGTGATCACTACCATAGGTCATATTCAAACGGTTCCATATAAAAAGACTAGCTATGCTGGATGAGCAGAATGTCAGATCGACACAACTATTACTTTGCCCTAATCCAGACCTACGTGTGGCACTGCCATCATTAATAATACACAGGTCAAGATCATCCAACACATCCACTAGGCCTACACCAGTACTATCACAAGAATCCGATCCCCACCGGTAGTGATGACGATTAAAATCTCCCATACCGAGTAATGGACCGTTTACATTACTTAGTAAATTTTTAATTAAAACAAGATCTTCTAAACGTGGGTGTGCAATATAAAAAGAATAAAGATTTATACCCTCAACCTTAACAGCAACAACATTTATGTGGTCACCAACGAAGGGAAGAGGGATCTGGGAGAATGATACTTTGTTATTGATGAACAAAGCACATCCTCCATATCCATCTGATCTGTCATGGCGAACACCACCAAAACACGGGATCCTGAAATTGCTTTCAGAACGAAGCCATGT
This sequence comes from Xanthia togata, assembly GCA_963853775.1. NCBI lineage: Eukaryota > Metazoa > Arthropoda > Insecta > Lepidoptera > Noctuidae > Xanthia > Xanthia togata. Next base: position 5,046,529 of record OY970798.1, on the reverse strand, counting down.
CTCAGCGATGCTGCAGACTGATGGTTTAAATTTATTAATTAAAAAGAGTAGGTCAGGTTTCCTAGGAGAAATACTCCTCACGTTCCATTGCAGGAATGTCAGGGGATGGAACATTATTTATATAATGTACTATTGAAGACAGTTTATTGGCAACGTGGTCAGGTAAAGATTGTGCAGGGTTAGCTAATACAGTTATTAGCATATTGGCTATAATATTTAATATTTGTTCGGGCTTATCAGGAGTACTAGCACCTTCTCTAGGGAAGGCACAACCGTTTTGGGAGGGAGAGAAGGAGTAATCCTGAGTAAGGGCTTGATGAGCCTGCCTATCATAGCTAGGTGAAAGAGGTGGATGAGATTTAGGTTTGAGAAAGACCGTTTTACGGTATGATTTTGGTGTTTGGGGAGCTGGACTGGTGTATTGAGGCGGACTGGTTGTGGGTTTGGATTTTGGTGGTACTCTTGACACTTCGGCATATGATCGTGAGACTGGAGGAAAAACCTGGCTTGCTTCCGCATATGAAATAGATTTCTCAGTCATGAGAGCTTTTATGCCCTTCTGCCGACCCAATTTAGGACAAGCCTTATCATTGGCATAATGATTCCCAGAACAAGATATGCAAATGGCACAGTCAGTGGAAACTTGGCATCCATCTCCTGGGTGGTCTTGACCACATTTGAAACAGCGAGGTTGCGAGCGACATACTGTACGCGTGTGACCGAAACGACAACAGTTAAAACATTGAATAGTCGGGTACATATATGTCTCGATCGAAAGTGCAGAATAAAAACAATAAACCCGCTTAGGTAAGATTTGCCCGTCAAAGGTGAGAACTACAGTTTGAGTGGGTTTCCACTCTGTAACACCCAGAGAAGTCACCTTACGGTTCATTCTCCTTGCCTTTATAACTGGGCCGCATCCAACTGGAACCTTAATATTTTTAATGACCTCGTCTTCTGTCCACTCATTTGGTACATCTCTAACTAGACCCAAACGGGTTATATTGAATTGCGGAATCGTTGCCACAAAGTTATTTTGCACTAATGTTTTACTTACCAAGAAGCTATTCGCATCCTGGTGCGACTTAAACTCGACCGACACCCGGTTCCTTCCTAAGCGTTTTACACTACCTAGGAGAATATTGCTGTAGTTATTTTGAGTTAAAAACATTCCAAATTTAACCGGGTGCAATACAGTACCTGGGGTCTGGCCATCGTTCAAAGAAACGTGAACAACATAAGGTGGGTTATCCCTTACCGTGTACGATTGTCTTCCGAATTCTTTTTTTAGTAACTTAGGAGGATTTATTAGGGGAGATGTTGCTACTCTTTTTCTATTTGCTGATTCAGAGTCCATTGCATTTTCTAGCACATTGTCATCAGGGAGAGAAATCGTTAACACCGGAGTGTATTCAAAGGGGGGATCAGGAGGATCAGGGGGTTTTTTGTCATCCATCATGTATATCGGATAAAATAGTTTAAATATTAAAAAAAATAGAGTTAGAACAAACCTTAGACTACACTACAAACACAAAGAATAGTCTCGATTAAGTTCACACTTTTAAAATTAACTAAAATCGAGAAAATTCGTAACACAAACAAAAGCACTTGTAGCCTTCACCACTACCCACGAGAGAAAAACTTCTTTCTGTACTTATGGCAAGATCGCGTCGCTTGCCGCGAATTCGAACAGTGCGTTGATACTGGTGTTTTTATATTGTTTTTGATAATACTGTGACCTTACTAATCGCCAAATAAATACATTAAAATAGTGCTAAAGTGAGGTGCTACCTAAGTGCGTTCCGGACATCAGGCGAGCGTCCCAGAGCATTCAAGAAACCCAAGTTAATCTGGTGAAATCTTTCTTTATCTTTCAGGGCTTTGCTCTGCAAAAGCGGTATTTTATTTGATAGATTAAAGGACGTGAAAGTGATGTGCCAAGCGCACATTTAACTCTTATTTTCTAAGTAAATGTTTTATATCATATTACAAATTTTAATGTTATAAATTTTATTATGCGCATATTAAGTACCTATATAATGGCATTATCGCTTTAGATTTCGTACAAAACTATTTTCTCATAAACCCATCAATTTAAGTCACTTGTTAATTTTGTCCCTACACAGGTTTAATTGTTTTATGGGCTAAATAATGTACCCAACTTTAGAATAATGCGTGTGGGACATTTTTAATAATACTCTGTGCTGTTTATAGTGTTCCAAAAACGTTTTTTTAATACGGAGCATTGTTCTGTGAGGGTTGCGTGGTTTTGTGATTTTACGATTTCGGAACGCTGCGCTGTACGCTCGATGACCGCATCTGGATTGCAGCCCCCTTTTTTTGCGCCAGAAGTGCGCCCGCGCCGGCCTTAGAAAGGGCGCATAGCAATTTGAAATTTGACTTTTGTGACGATATTTGTGTATATTATGGAATGCTTGTCGGGGTATCTCAGTAAATGCGCTGTATAATCTGACATGGAAAGCGTAACTGTAGATGGTGTTAAAAGTGTTAAATGCGACATACCTACTTTGTTTTTTTTTCATTTATTATTTTTAGGTATTATATTATAATCAAACATCAGTTTGAGTCTACAGGGTGATAGTTAGGTGCATTCCTTGAAATTGGGTTATACTCGAATTAATTTAAAACAAATATGACGGGTGGGCATCGTCTTTTTACGCTTATAAAGTTTAATGGAAGTTTTCCGGGTCTTACCAAAAAAGTTTCTAATGTAAGAAATCTGCTCGACTCTGGACGCAAATTTTATACTTTTCTGATTGCATGGAAAACCTTATCCCTGGTCCCGTCCGTGCTTGAGCTGCGACCGGACGAAGGTATTGTGAAACATCTTCAATGAAATAACGCACCACCTCTGATGGTTCTTTACGGTCTTTTTCTCTTTTTACTTACAAAAACAAGAGCCTAAGCAATAATCTGATGCTGCAGTTTAATGGGTTGATGAGCGTCGGTAGGCGGTACTGTAGCGGCCGAGCGCTGCAAGCAGGAATGGTCCGTACGGGGTCCAGATGTGCGCGCCCGCGATTGTACGAACATAAAAACAAGAATTCGGGAGACGCGGGTCGGAAGTTTTGTCTTATTAATTATCTGTGCGGAATAGTGTGCATAATTTAGAAATATAATACAATTGCGTCAACCTGAGGTGAACAGCGGTGACCTTCAGGTTGAAGTTGTACCGCGTCAGAGCTGGACATAGACAACGAGGAGGATTTGATTAACCACGCTAGGAATAAACCAAGCCAGAAGACCAAACATGAAAATAACGTTGACAGAAAAACCGCAACCAAACGCATCAAGAACGAGCTAGCACATGCGCACAGGCGCCGAAAACCACACCTGTAACATGCAATACAAGACCAAATCCGAGAAAGCTGGCTGACCTATTTATGCATGTAATAGCAATCTCAAACAGAACATGACTCACTTCGACAAGGAAATATTTTTTGGATGGACTCGGCTGAAGACCGAGATAAGCTTAAGAAGACTGCTAACGAGATTTACAAGAAACCTGAAACGGATAGCAGCGAAATCCTCAGAGGAAGACTTTGGAAACAACAAAAACTGGAACTTAAAAAGATGCCCTTCCACAGATAAAAATCACCCGTCTCTCCACTAGTCCATTGCTTACTCAAGGATGCATATCCGGTATGGCTCGTAATTCCTATCCTGAGGGCACGTCTTCCCTACCATTACCGCGCCCCCCGGTCTACTCCTTGATATGCAATGGCCTTTGTAGTCCCATGAAACATGAGACTTCATGGGCTAGTGCAAATCTAGGGGTTCATTCGATTTATCGAGTCTGGTTAAACCACGCTGGGATCGGTGCCTTTCATTCATTCATTCATTCATGGTTAAAAAATATTGTCATGAATTTTGGAAGAATTTCATGATGTGAAATCAAGAGAAAAAGGTATCTGGTACAAGACCATTCAGCCTGAGCCTCTAATATTTCCCTGGATAGATAACTGTTCACTCAATAGAAAAGATATTGTTACTGCCATGAGGCTTCGATCCGGTCACATCCCATCGAGGAAGTTTTCGTTCCAAGGAACGAAAACTTCCTCGATGGGATCACATCTCCACCTAATTGCGAGAAATGTGTAATAATCGAGGACGTATCACATTTTGATCGAATGTGCGCGGGGCGAATGCCTCAAATTTCTCCTGAAGCATTCGCCCCGCTCTATTTGATTCTCAAAATATGTTTGGAATTGGTACTTTAAAAATAGTGTTTTAGCTAAGCCTATGTCGGACGAGGCTAGAACTCTACAAAATATTGGGTCCCCACCTATGAAATTGGCGTTTACCCAATATATTATGACAATCATATTAAAATAATGCAAGATTAAAAATTTGGCTATTATGGAGTGACATAGTCTATTGTGACAAAGCTCCTTAATAAAGAAAAATAAATAAAAAAGTATAGTAAAGGCTCGTGCAAACCAGCGCGACGCGACTCGAACAATACAATTTCTAAGAAATTTTCACGGTATTACAATAGCCGGTGTCACGTCACGCTGTCGCGTCGCGCTAATATGCACGAGCCTTTATTATTAAGGAAATCAAGCATGATGATTTTATTAACTTTGTCAACGTTCATCACGGACTACTTACGTCACACACACACTGGAGGACAGCGGTTTGGTGGTAATTCAGTAAGATGTGCTATTTCCCGCGGTTTCGCCCTCGTGGATGTCGGAAATCATCCCACGCTGATGTACTACTGGGATAAAAAAAATCCTATGTCCTAACCTACTGTGTGTATGACAAGAGCGTGAACGGCATATTTTAATTTTTGACTAATATATCGAAAACCACATGCACTCTATCTCGAGAGTGCTTTGAGATAACAGAGTCCTTTCGTACAGGAGGTTTGCAGAAAAAGCACTTCTCCCGCGAGTAAACGGCGCGCCACGAGCTGGTCTACCTGTACTTGCATACAAAAGGACCTAAAATATAGCGTGATCTGGCTGCAAATTATTTGAAAAAGTAAGAACGTTTCATGCAGAAGTAGCTAAAGCGATAATACAAACCAAAAACAAGATCTTGTCGTACATACCCGTTAATGTTATGAAAAGGTAACAGACCGAATGACAGAGTTACTCTCGCATTTATAATATTAGTAAGTATTATTATGAAATATAAAATCACATCCTTCTCTTACCCAGGCCACGTCAACCCTACTCAAAATTAAAATTTAAAAAAAGAACAAATAAAATGGCCGCCACAATTTCTGGTAATTTGTTTTATAAAGTGAAATTGTTAGATTAATGGTTGGCGTAGGGGCGTTAAAAATGTAACACAACTAAAGGCTTGTAATCAGGTTTGCGTGACCAGCCCCCCTTTTTCACCCCCTCCCCCTTTACCCCGAAGGAAGTGTCGTGATGGATGACGCTACGGTTACTATGCATGTTATTTTTTTCTTCTTTCGCTAAGGGCTGCCACGTCGGCTTTTTGTCTGCGTTGATCCGGGTGTTGCAGAAAATTGATATTAACAGTGATATGAAATATTTTTGGTGCTAAGGTATGAGGTAATGTAGTATGGAACCTTCTTTTTCTTCTTCCATGTAAGTTAAAGTTAAGAAGAATGTCCAAATTCAACTGGATTTTTTTCGATATGTTAACCTTACTTACCATCATTTCAAGAGGAGTATGGATGCTTTTTAATAAATAATCTTATTCATGGTAGTATTTTTGTATCAGTCAAGTTTCCAAACTTAAACACTTAGCTATTATGTGTTCTCCATTTGAAAATTTCTTAACGTAACTAAACGACCACATAAGTGTAGGTACAGTAGTTTTAGCTCACGAAGCAACGCACGCTTTACTTGTGGTAACTAAATGTACAAACAAGCTGTGAATGTGTGCGTGAAGACGAGTAGCGTCAGCACATAATGCACACATACACACACGCACACTTCCGACTTCACCCGTGACTTGGATAGTACCGAGAGCTCCTTTGCTTATACGCACATTCACAGCACCCTTGTGGTTGTAGCGGTTACACCGCCACAGACGAACTCGCACCAAAGACATGACGTCACACAAATCCTGCATCGCGCAATTAGAATTTACCGCGCGAGCGACATAATATAAGACAATACGACATCAACACATGGGCAGTTGCCCGCCAGACACAAACCCCATCTGGTCAGAGGATCCTCCCTTTTCTATGGTGGATGAGTGAACTTTACACCCCGTTCCTCATGCCCCTAAAGTGGTGAAACCAAGTGTTTGTACACTTAGTTACCACAAATAAAGAGCAAGTCGCTGCGTGAGATAAAAATACATTTTAAATAGGTACTCTTAACATTAGCAATTCCCTTTTTCTCGTAATATTCATAAACTTACATTCTAAAGAAGAGAAAAAGTTGTACTAAAATAAACATTTATGCACGAATAAAAAATATATTTTCCTTATATAAAACCCTGATGCGTGCTAGCCAACCAGCCCTGCAGTAAATAATACTTAAGTCTGACATATCTCAGAATGTTCATATCTCTAGATCTAACACGTCATAGCGTAATCATGTTTGTTTTTATAGTGGAAACGTGGAAAGAACACAAGTGACTGGACTGCCTCGTTAGTTTAGTGGTCACAATCATGACAGCTGAGCTCTTAGGTTCGATTTGAAGATATTGCTTTGCTGACAAGAGGGATTAACACTAAGGCTTCATGTACCTCAATGATGCCGCACCGCATGTTTATTTAAACGAATGAATATCACCCATGCAGCTCACCGCGCCACCGCACCGCCGCACTGTGGATCTAAAAAAGACCAAACTCAAACTCAAACTCAAAGCATTTATTTCAATTAAACCATTTACAGGCACTTTTGAATTGTCAAGGGGTCGGTCAGTCAAAAATATGAAGCTAGTTGCCCATTCCAAAGCGTAGTAGGTACCTATGGAGAAGACCCTCGAAGACTTGGAGCTTAAATTGTAAAGTGTCCCTTTTTTGCTTGAGATGGCTTCTACATGCCTTGATTCCCCGAAGGGTTGGGCAGAGGTGTACTTGTACACCCTCATTTCGCCAGTTATATTTTTAAGTCCCACGTACTAGGGGCCGAGCCTATTGCCATCAACCGGGCACAATTCCAGATACCGGGCTACTACTGAGAAATTCCTGTTGGAAAAACCCAATAATACTTTACCCGACTTGGGAATCGAACCCAGGACCTCATGCTCAGCAGTAGCGCTTGCGACCACTAGACCAACGAGGCGGTGCAACGTGGCAGGTTGGCTTCAGTATTATGCATAAATATATCATAAGGACACAATCTGGTAGGCAAATTGGCAACTATTTTTTTTTTGCACAAAAAATGTATGGATGTATGTAATCTATGTAATGTATGTATGTAAGTATGTAATGTATGTATGCACTTATAACTCCGGAACGGAAATAATAGTTGATATATCTGTTGCACACGGTGATGTAACTATTTATTTATGTTTTTTTGACATACTTGACTTTTTCAGAAAAAGTTAGGTTTTTTTTAAAGCCACACCGACTTTTAAAAAAACCGCACTAAATCTCGTTATATAATATGAACTCGAATAACTTCGAGAGTCTTTTTTCGATCCACAGTGCGCCGCTGTATCGGTGGGCGCCGTTTAGATGTTCCATTCATTAATAGATATTCTGAAATTTTTTCATCTTGCGGACCGGCGTCATGTCCGGGAAGCCTTAGGATGAGGCCAAACGAGCATAATTTTGTGAGTTATAATAATAATAAATAATAAATATAAATAACATTTATTTCAGATTAAAAAATCCATAATAACATACAACACATACACTCACATTTAAAAGCTAATTCACATAAAAATAATAAAACTAAAATAAAACATCACATAAAATAAGAAAAGTTAAGGACACATTTACACACATTAGGACCGGGAAAAACTGACCACTGCTCACAGTGCAGTATGCAAACGTATCCAGTGGTGCAACAGTGGTGAGTCCCACCGGTCGGCGAACACGCTTAACAAACTGTTGCTACTGGACCTAACACGCTTCAGCAGCGACGCACACTGCTTCCTTATAAGAGCATGGAACCCATCAGTGTGCGCCTCTGCGAACATAGTCGAAGCACTGCAGAAACGTGGTAGCCCCAGCAGCACCCTAAACGCGTTGTTGTATTGAACACGCAGGGCGTTGTATGACCCAAGTGTGTAGTTAACCCACAGGCTGCACGTGTATAGTGTTTGGCAGTAAGACTTAAAAAGAGTCACTTTCATTTGTGTACTGCTACGCGCGAACCTGCGGGCCAACATATTACACCGGACAGCCAACGCCCTACGTGCCCTTTCCACATCCGCGTTACCCTGTTGGTCCTCGGAGACCCAGTGGCCCAGATACTTGAACTGAGCGACTCTATTTAAGGGGGTACCAGCTAAGGTGACTGTAGGTAAGGTCACGTAATTTTTGCCCCGCCCTTTAAATACTAGGAGTTCACTTTTCTTCGCGTTGTATCTGAGCCCTTGGGCCTCCGCATAGGACTCACAAATCCGCACCAGCTTACGCAGACCGCCGATCGATGGACTCAGCAGCACCATGTCATCGGCATAACTGATATTGTTGAGACAAACGCCGTCTATGTAGCACCCGACATTGGCACTGCTGAGTTCACCTACCAGCCGGTTAATGTACAGGTTGAAGAGCTTTGGCGAAGTCAGTCCACCCTGTCTCACCCCGCACTGCAACCTGTACACATCCGAGAAAGAGCCTGCCCATCTGACACAATTTTTCTGGTTGTTGTACCAATACCTAAAAATAGATGTAACTTCCGGGCTGCAATCTGTCTCATCCTCGAGCTTGCGCCATAGTTTGTCATATGACACCAGGTCGAAAGCTTTTGAGAGATCGAGAAAGCATGCAAAAACAGGTGTTTTCCGATCACAATAATATTGAACAGTCTGCCTACGACACATAATAGCACTTTCCGTTGACAAACCAGTTCGAAATCCAAATTGTGCGTCATGGAGCTTAATATGCCTGCCCAGTTGATGGTCAAGCAGACTGTCCAGTACTTTCGCAGTAACCGTGGCTAATGAAATCGGTCTATAATTTAATAAATCCGAAGTATCACCGGTTTTATTTTTAGGAATTGGCACAACAACAGTGTACATCAGTCTATCAGGTAGGTACGAATGGCTAACGCACAGATTAAAAAACATGGACAACACCCTTGGCAAGTGAACTCCTGCATTTTGCAGATGCTCAATGCTGAGGCTGTCGTGACCAGGAGATTTACCTCTTTTCATATCCCTAATAATGCCTGCCACATCCTTGGCTGAAAACCTGACTTTAAGATCTCCGACGGCTGACTCAACCTCAAGCATCCGCGGTGCCGCATCCAAAAGCGAATCAACTTTAAAAAGCTGTTGGAAACGGTTGGCAATTGCCCGTGGTTCATGCACGCCAGCCACACTCACAGGGTGACCAGGCCTTGGATTTAACTGATTTGTCTTTTTCCAAAAACCCTTAAAATCCTTCTTGCAGTGGTGGTCTGCAATTATGTCCATTTTAATTTTTTGCTCGTTATCCTGACACCACTTCAATCGGGACTTGAAAAGTTTCCTGGATTCAGACATTTTTTCGTAAACGTATCCGACAGATGGTTTTCCATTTAGAACCCACATCTGAAAGCAAAGCCTGGCCCTCACATGAACATCCCTGACGTATCTGTTCCACCCGGTTATGCTACCTTTGTTACGTTTCTCTCTAACAAACGCTGAACATTTAGACGCTTCTGTTAATATACATACTATTTCATCATACAAGTTATCTAAACAATGTCTATGGTGTATGTTGGAACACATTTTATCAGCACAACTACTCATTTCAGACGGAAAATCAACATTTTTCAGTTTAATATGACATAGCCTATTGTATTCATAAATTTGGTTACGGTCCCTTTCACCCCATTCCACTTGATTACCACTAATGTCAGTTTTAGTCAGCACGACTTTGGGTTTTATTAATCCTAGATCACACTCAAATTGAATAGGATAGTGGTCGGACCAGTAAATGTCATAAAGAACAGACGCACCAACAACAGCGTGCCGCGCGGCACTAGTGGCAACACAGTGGTCAAGCCATCGCCGCGATCCGTGTGCGTCACTCACGAAAGTGTATGTATCCGACGGCAATAGTTCTCTGTCGACGCACGACCACAGCTGGTCGGCACAAAAATATTTTAGTTCAGTATCAAAAAGCTCACCTGGATGTGCGTTGAAATCACCCAATATAAACACTGATTCTACATTATTACTTTCAATAATTGAATTTATTTCACATAAACATTGGGTAAATTCTACTAAGTATTAATTCTAGTAAATCTAAGTCGTCGCGAATCTCTCAGGGAACTATTTAAAAAGATTAATATTATGACGGTACCTTGCCAATTCATTTATGAAAATATTATGTATTTGAGAAAAAATCTACATCTTTTTAATAAAATAAGTGAAAGACATAATTTTAATACTAGAAATAAAGATAAAATAGATCAACCATTTTTCAGACTATCTAAAGTAAATACTTACATCTTTTATGGGGTACTGTGTTAAATGTTACAACAGAATACCTTGTGATATATTAGAATTAAATGAAAGAAAATTTAAAACTCATATAAAAAGTACACTTTGTAAACAAGCATATTACAAATTAGAGGATTATATCCAAGATAAAAATGCTTGGAAACATGCTGGTCCTGCTCCATAGGACAATTTAGAATCTAGACAAAATCAAACTGGTTGCCAATTTAATTGTATAATTATTTTTTTTTTTTTTTTTTAAACATTAATTTTATATTCTGTGATTACTTGAACTCACACACTGACTTATTATTAGTAGTACTAGTTAAAATGTTAAGAATATCGTATAATTTTACAATGTTTGTAAATATGTGAGCACCATGCATCTATCACATAATTAATTTATGTCATTCCTTTATTTTTCATTCTTTTTACCTATCGTGGTATAGTAATCTTATTCTAGGTGCATCGTCTTCACATATAATTATATAATTAATGTATACAGAATATTGTGAAAATATTTTAAAAGAGTAACGGTGGAGTTTCTTGCCCATTCTTCTCCATACGAAAACTACCTTTTGGAATGGGCGACTAGAATCAATTATTATATCTTTTTTTTGTAAATGTTGACGTTCATAAGTGCCTTTTTTGTGCCTAAATGAAATAAATTATTTGACTTTGACTTTGACTTTGAAGTTATCAGTTGAGTTTGTTGGCATATACACAGAAAAAACGATTATAGCACGATCAGTGAGTTCGAGTTTCACTGCTAGCAGACGCACATTGGAGCACGGTAGCACGGTCACTGTGGGAAACGAACTTTTCCTCCATAATACGGCCACACCTCCATACGGTCTACCCCGAAGTATGCCGGCAGAGGTATCCACAGCTGAGTTACCGACGAAACCAAAGTCATTGTCTATGCTGCCCAGATACGAGACGTCGTGAGGTAGCAACCAAGTTTCTTGTAAGGCAATTACATCTGCCGTCTTACAAATTCGGCGTATACAATCAACCGAACGCGTCACACTTTTGCAGTTGTAACTTACTAACTTAGTTGAACTTAGCATGATTTTAGTTAGCAACACTTTTCAGAGTAACTTCTCTGGCTTTTACTTGCCGATCGAAGTTTATGAAACGACGAAAAGCTATTATTCCCTCTGGCCAAAAATTTGATTCCATAAACATATTCAACTTATATTTTTGAACAAAAACTTTATAAGCATTATAATCTTTTTCCATTTTCATGCTCATTTTTTCTAACGTGACGGTCATATTACATTTATCTCTAATGTAGTTTACTATGTCACACACGGTCACCTCCTTCGCCACATTATAAATGTACATCGGGGTTCGTATATCTGCTGCTTTGAATTTAACTTCATTGTCTATAACAGCCTTCCCTCTGTTTCCAATAAATCAATTCCTATGTCTTTTTCTCTGTACCTCAATCCATCCATTATCATTACGTTCCGATTTCCATTCCCCATCACGTACGATATCAGCAAAGCCTTTTTTGTTTTGTGTGACGACATGTTGTACATTCGGAACGCTCGTATGTCCCAACTCCATAGATAAGCGAGGCGCTTGCGTCGGCGCGCACTCGGCTACGATCGTGGATAATCGTCCCGGCTGCTGCCGCTGGTTGGCCGCCTCGTCGGGCTTGCACGTCGCTTCGGATCGGCTGTTCTGTTCCCAACGTACCGGTTGAGGTGTTTTACAACTACCTCCCTTACTCGATAAATTTGCAAACGGCGATTTGCACTGGTTTTCACCTTCCAAACATATGGTTGATAAACCAACAGGGCCACTGTTGCTTTCTTCATATATTTTAATCCCCGAGGCACCTTGTGTTGTGTTCACATTACACGGAAAATAATTCACAATTGACGTATTTTTTAACGATTCAAGATCCAACTTTATCAGGCGTAACTGGTCAGCAGTAGCATACTGTTCTTTTATCTGCGTAATTTCACTCTGCATCTTTAGTATGTCTTTTAATAACCGAGTCACATCTACATGGTCGAATAGTACAGGCGGTAGTTTTTGCAGATCTCGAGCCACAAATATCGGAATTTCTTCTGGGTCCGTTTCTTTTAATAAACAGAGAATATCATCAATATTACGAAGCGTTTTACCATCCCTCTTTCTTATTTTCTTCCGCTTTGCCGTCGAAATAGACTGGAATAGCAGATCCTTAGCATTTTCAATATCCGACTCCGAAAAAGCACTTTTACATATGCGACTGATGCTTTCTTCATCCATAACGTCCATTTTATTGCATATAAATGCAAGCACTTCATTTATAACAACATTGCATGAGTTACACTTTACCACATTAGAAGCCATTTTCAAGGACACGACACTACCGATCGGCAAGCGCGCGCGTCGCGGTCTGGAATTTCATTTGAAAGTAAATTACGGGACTCATTTTGCGTGACCAAACTTACACGTTTGGTCTCACCTTTTGGTATTGGATTGAATAAACAGTAAAATGGTCTATCACATAAAATCGGAGTCAACGTCTTTTTATCTTATCGATTATCAAGTTAAAACTACCCAACCAATTCTCCTCTTCTTTTCGTGTGGTTAGTGATTAACATGGTGTCAGAGTTTTAATGCCGCCCTTGGGCCTCTAACTTGGCTTCATATGCCGTCGAGAAATATCTCTCAGGTTTCCTCACGATATTTTCCTTCACCGTTTTTGAAGCCAGTGATAATTTAGCTAAATTGGTTATTTAGCATAAGATACTGAAAGGCTGAATGAGACTCGTACATACTCAGCAGTGGGCAAGGCTGCCAACGTGAAGATGCCATGCTGATGACTGAACAGCCAAACAACACATAACCAATCCCTCGGTACATCTGTTCTAACAGATAAAAAATATATACACACGAAGCACATTTAGATCGGTCAGTATGGGAAAGTCTGAAACTATAAGACATACGAAGATCTCTTCTTAGGAACCATGTCATCGATTTTAGTAACAAGAAAAACTGCATTCATGCATTGAAAAAAAATTGTACTCGAACTCAGCTAAATTTTTAACACATAAAAATACCTAAGCAAAATTTTAAGTTCCCGCCAAAACATTGACACTCCAATGTGTTATTTTTCTTTTTTTTTTGCTATTCGGCCAGTCAAACCAAGACGTTCCATTTTCAAATGAGGTTTATCACGTCTCTGTATCTTCATACTTATTCTAAGTGGGCTTTTCAATTGATTGTTAGTGTATGATTAATAGAAGTAAGCAATTACAATCATGGATAAATAATAATATCGCAGATAACAAAACTTCCGTAATAGCTTAATGCCATGCCAATGCCATATGTAAGGCGATTAACACACGGCAACGCGCACTGCCGCGGTAGGCGGTGAAGCGGATCTCATGTCGCATTGGCCTCTAATAAATCCATAGATGCCTAACACACGTACACCGCCCGACCGCGCGGTCGAGCGGCACTCGTTTCTACCGCAAACTGCTCCTACCGCGCGGTCGAGCGGTGCCGTGTGTTAATCGCCTTAAGCAGTATACGTCACAAGTTTCGACACCAGCAAAGAGCTACAAACAATCATAGAGACAATTTTACGCACATAAACGAGTTGAATGTTGTATTGAAAAAAATGGTGGTCATTTCGAAAACTTCTACAATAAATGAAAGGTTAAGAGAACAATGCATTTTATTCATTTTAGACATCATGTTTCCTAGTAACATTTATTGCTTAAGACCTAAGCCTGGAAGATATCTAAATAGAAATAGAAGTTTCTTAAGATCTTCGTATGTCTTATAGTTCCAGACGTTCCCTTAATGACCATGTATATAAAAAAATCCGACTGCAACGAAAAAGTTCAAAACAAGAACACTTTTCAAGCAGTCTGATGCAGTTGTTAGTTTAATCTCAGATTTGCCAAAAGCCACCAACTGCATCAGACTCCTCGGATCAGGTTTATATTTTTTCAAATTGTTTTTTTATTTACAACCTTTTTGTCTGTTTTATTTTTGGAATCGTCTCTTCAAGCCCACAGAGTTTTCCTCGAGCCTACTATTTTTTTAAATCAAGATTTTACTTAGTCTAGCGCCTCTTTAAAACGCCAGGCGCTACCGACAGCGTGAAATGACGTCACGATGGACGGCCGACACGTCACCGGTTGCCAAAACGTTCGTTGCCGCGCCGTCGCAATGCAACTGTCCGTCGCGAGCGGCGTGCGAGCGAGACTGCGCCCGTATGTTTACGAACATAACATTCGGCCGTCGTCGGTGACGAAAGGCTACAAGTCGTCGGTCGCGGTCGGCGTGTGTTCAGATAAACAGAGAAACGGTACGGTTAAAATTCAAACTTCCAAAAAGTGCTACAAGTTGCGGGGCACGAACTCGAGACTTCACGAGCAATAGTACCTAGCGTTTCATTCTCACTACTTGAGGAAGACACACAGTTTTTTTTTATAAAACTAAGTAAAATCAGAATTTGCGTAAACCAACGAAGGCAAAGAAGGAAATAAATGCATTTCGCGCGTTTTTTATTTTTCCATAAACTTTTTTAATTTGGATTGCGCGCGGTTGACCATATTATACAGCCTGTTACTTGTTCATACAATGCTCGTGATTGATCTCTTTGGTGATTGGAACTTTTACTAACAATATCCACATTCCAAATTCAAATTACTTTTAGTCCCTGTTTACGGAGAATAAATTAGGTATTTTTGGATAGATGTGATAAAATAGTAGATTGTTTGCCTAGGGAGCAAACAACTATATCCGAGCACCCGAGATGAACACTCTACTCTACTACTCTAGATGAGGGTCGGACATACTTTTTATCACCCTCATAGAGGGTGATCAAAAGTATGTCCGACCCTCATCTCTCACGTATGATTTAAAACCAAAACAAAATTTTCGCAGCCGCCATCTTGGATTTACGTTTTGACCTCTTTATCGACATATCAGCTTTATAAACTAAGAAAACGATAACCATAACAAAAAATTTCAAAATTTTCGTCATGTGTCGTTGCCGCCATCTTGGATTTTCAGTTTGACCAAATAATTCACACTTTCTCTCTCTTTCTTGCCAGCCTGTTACTTGTTCATACAATGTTCGTGATTGATTTCTTTGGTGTTTGGAACTTTTACTAACAATATCCACATTCCAAATTCAAATCGCTTTTGGTTCCCTGTTTACGAAGAACAAACTAGTTATTTTTGAATAGATGTGATGAAAATATCTTTAGGTGATTTAAAATTAGAATTTCGGGTTGTATTAAAATAATTAAATGAAATTACTCAACTTGTAAGTGACACTACAAAGTGGCATCCACGGATAACTATCCATTTCTTTATATTTTCATATGATTATTTTGGAACAAACTATAGTACAAAATTAATTA
The DNA here is from genome assembly GCA_963853775.1 of Xanthia togata. Lineage (NCBI taxonomy): Eukaryota > Metazoa > Arthropoda > Insecta > Lepidoptera > Noctuidae > Xanthia > Xanthia togata. The sequence goes on along the minus strand of OY970798.1, from coordinate 5,030,588 downwards.
ATTCTTAACCCAAATTTCACCTTAAAATACAACAGCAGTAATTAAATCATCATTTCAGAAGCGCAAATTATTTGCGAATAATTTAGCCGGACCGGCGTGAGGTCGATGAGGTCGCTAATGGCCGCCGGAACTTCGGTTCAGCCGGCAAATGAGCCGGACACAATGCCGGACGGTGTGTACAAGACGGCAGTAATTACACCTGGGTGTTTACATGTACCTAGGTAGGTAAACTTGAGTGTTTAAGTTGAAAACGTGTCGTGTAAATTAGAATTAGTTTCCAGCACTACGGTACGTAATATTTCTGAAGAGGTTGTTGGAGAAAATGGATTATTTCGATGGGTTTTTAAAATGAGTGAGTTTGTACTGTAGGGAGTCAGCAGTCAACTACTGATCCGATTCCAAAAAATCTTCCATTAATGGGAAGCTATAGTCTACCGTAATGTTGAGTGTCATAGGATATATTTTATATTAAAATAAGACATTTCACGCGTACGAAGTCGCGGGCAGAATCGAGTGTTGAAATAAACCAACTGCACTTGATTCATGGCACTAATAAATGTATTTACAAAATTATAATCATCTCTCAAATCTCATAAGAAAAAGTTCATATTATGGAAATTGTAAAAAAAGCGGCCAAGTGCGAGTCGGACTCGCCCATGAAGCAGCAAGTAATTTATGACGTATTAAAAAAAAAACTACCCAAAAACGTAAGAAAATTTGAATTTCGTGGGTTACCAGTACGGATCCACCTTAAGCAATCACTGTCCTTAACGTTGTTCTGCATTCACAGATACTGTATACTGGCTTCTTATTCTGTTGAAACTCTGTAGGTATTACGCTATGCCACCTCAAGGTTAAACAGGGTATAAGGTTCACTCATCCTCTATAGAAAAGGGAGCATCCTCCGACCAGAAGGGCGTTGTGTCTGGTGGACAACTGCCCGACGATTGATGTGGGGACGTTGTATATTTACTCGTCGCGCGGTAAACACTGCTTGCACGATGCAGGATTTTGTGTGACGTCAGTGTGATGCGTAGTTCGCATGTGGCGATGTAGATGCCGCCAGTGTTACCACTGACATGCGGCCTACTGTACCTACTGATTGTTGAAACGTTTTGGTGGCATGAGGAACAGGGTGTAAAGTTTATTCATCCACCATAGAAAAGGGAGGATCCTCCGACCAGACGGGTGTTGTGTCTAGCGGGCCGACTGCCCAGGTGTTGATGTCGGATAGTCTTATATACTCGTATGTCGTTCGGGCGATAAACTCTAATTGCGCGATGCAGGATTTGTGTCGTAGTTCGTATGTGGCGGTTTAACCGCTACAGCGTAACATGAATTGTACATAATTATGTAACACACGTTGAACAATGGTCTTAGTGGTTTTGTTACGTTTGACTGCCTCGTTGATCGACTTCATGCTTAGAAGTAGCTCTTGCAACCAAGAGCTACTTCTAAGCATGAAGTCGTCGCCATCGGTTCGATTCCCGGGTCGGGCAGAGCGCTAATAGGTCTGACCATCTGGAATTTATCAGTAAAGCAGCACAGAGCATGGGCGTACCCAGCATTTTTTTATGGGTGGAGCAGAAGTAAATATACTCGATAAGTAGTCAGTAGGAAATTCTCTAGACAAAACTCTATAGCTACGTGTGCACGATTGATTCTTCAGCATTGTTTCGCGTGGTAATTTTGAATTTTAACAAATTAATGATTAATTTTAGTACTTAATAAACCATTTTTTTTCTGCTTCGAGTCAGGGACTACGGTGGGGCAGAAGCCTTGCCCCACCGTGTACGTTCATGTCACAGAGTCTGAATTTGTGCCCAGTTGATGGCAATAGGCTCGCCCCCATTACATGGGACTTGAACATGATTGGTGAAATCTGGGTGTAATATAGGTACACCTCTGCCCAACCCGTCGGATAATAAAGGCGTAATATTATGTGTTGTTGCGTTATATTTCATGTTGCATTACATAGTATGTTCCTTTTTTTTTGTAGGTACCATTTCACCAATCTGTACCAGGCATTAATCTGGCATCATTCTTCTGTAGGTATAATGGTCTGAAATCCGCAGAGGAACGACCTTCACACGTCTGTTTAATTAATTAAAAGTGTTTTAAGTTAAAAAAGATCGTGGCCAGATTAATTAGGTACTCGTAAAAAGGCAAAAACTACTTTTTTTCTAAAATTGCACTTTCGTTTTAGTTACAACTGTTTGTCTTATAAATCACTATCCGCTAGTTTCCACTGATACATCACTTATGGCTATTGGGCGCCAAGAACGTTTCTAAACTTAAGTGGCCAAGTAGTCACCAATTAGGTCATTAACTCCAAATTGACCAACACTTAACCTACCAACTAGTTGACCCAATATTAAATTACGCCCTCGACTGCTAGTTATGGTCTCACATTCAAAAATAACTTTAAAAAATTTGAAGCACAACAAATTAGATTTTTAAAACTAATAGTTAGTAAGAAAACTAAAAATAAATATAATGATGATTATAATAAGTTATTTAAAATTTGCATAATTCTTCCTATCAGCTTAAAACATATGTAAATACCTACTTCTGGTTAACAGTCATGGCAGCTGGGAGCGTCACTCGCTATTTACCCATAACCACGCAACTAGGATGGTATCAGCAGGTAAATTTGAAGTAAGTACCTAGAATAAGAAATTATTTTGGCAACCGAACGCTTGATAAAAGAGTACCTTATAATATAAGAAGTCAGGAAATAAAAGGTTTTGCCAAATTACTTACGCAGTTCTTTTTCAGGAGTTTGTAAGCGATGTTCTTATTAAAGTGGTTTGCAGATTGTTGAGGGAGAGCAAATAAGTAGTTTTATAAGATAATAAATAAAATAAAAATAAAAAAGCCTTTTATTTCCTAATAACATGATACAATTTTAAACCTAATAACTTACTTTATTAATTAAAAATATAGCTTATTCACAATGTTGCTCATTTGTTTATATTATTATTATAGTACAGTACTTTTTTGCAATTAGCAACTTTATTATAGTTTACTTAACATTTAATTAGCATTTAATTAGGAACCCCTCTCAGGTGAAGGCCTCTTGCAAAGTTTTCCATTTTTCACGGTCTTGGGCTATCTGTATCCATTTTGGCCCGACTATTTCTTTTAATATCAAAGGTGGAAATGCGCTGGACATGTAGCGCGACTCAAAGATCACAGATGGACCAAAACTGTGACATCATGGCAGGGACCACCGGGTAAACGTCATAAAGGTAGACCCCATGCGCGATGTTAGGATGATATTAATTTTATAAGATAGTCATTTAATTAACTTTCCATACATATAAGACAAGATATTATTGTTTGATACTTTATAAATGCTATAAGTGGAAATTAAGTGTCCTCACTAATAAGTGTCCTCACTTATAAACATTATTTGTAATACTGTTTTGTTCTGTTCCCACAGACAACCCGTGAAAACGGTTTTGCGGGGCATAGTTCTTTTTTAAACTTTGTTCATGATAAATAAATAATTGGCAAAAGTCGAGTAAGTAGCAAATATTCTACTTGAAAATTTCTTTCAATTGGTGTATATATATACTGCAATGTAAAAAAAGCCATTTTTGAATTTTTTATTAATCAATCTCTGGCCAGGAATGTTTTAGCCAACCCACTCGCGATATATTTTCTAACATACCAAATTTGATTTAAAATGCTTTTCATCCATTAAACATATGGGTGCAGGTTGTTCCTCTGCGGATCCTATACTATAAAGACCCATACATAATATGGTAATTCAGCCTGAAAAAACATATGTACGAGTATATCTAAATTATTTTATCAGATCGCACTTTTACGACTATCTTTACACTTCAATAGCCCGAGGGCTATTACTGATACCTTATCAATGAGTTATCAGAACCAGTCTTATCAAACAGTATTTAGCTTTAGTCCATCCGTTCTGTCTAACGGCTCAACACATAAAAATAACTGGAATTCATTCAAAAATACAGTTTTCCATTGGAATAGTATTTAGTGTAATATTGAAGGAGTATTTTTTTAAGTGGTGGTGTACCTACTTTTCGTGCTATCGCAATGGAAAACATGGATGAAAGTTTGCCGGATATAAAAGGTTTTAATTTGAACCCTTCAAATACGAGGTAATTATGTATATTATTAGGAGTCTTGCAAACTGAAAACAGTATGATCAAACCTAATCCACTCCGACTGCAAAATGTTTGGTAGACGATATTCTTTCTAAGTATCATCTTGATTCCAACTTATCCGTTAGTACTTTTGCCAGTCAGTTCTTAAGTTTTTCTTGAGTCTATATGCATCTGCGGTGAAATTGCGTGACACACTTGGCAATGGCTTCCATTGTGACCGTTCAACAATTATTTCAACCGAATTTTACAAAATGGTCCCAACGACCAATAACAAAAAACATCTGCCATTAGATGCCTTTTAATAAAGACGATTAACTACTATGGCGCTTCATTTCAAATCGGTGTGGGAAAACAGATATGGCGTTGTTTCGTAGGACATACCTGGACGCTAGATAACGAAACACTGGAATAGTTAATCACTTCTAGTGGTCTTAGTTTGAATATTCACAAATGTATCTGCATCGCCACATACTCGTACAAACTACTCATCAAAGACCTGACATCACACAAAGTCCTGACATCACACAAATCCTGCATCGCGCAATCAGGTTTACCGCGCGATTGACATAATATACAACGTGTAACGTTAAGTGCGCAAAACCTCCAAAGTCCCAACTGATTTTTAATTCAATTGACCTATTTCAGAGAGAAAAAACCATTTAAAAAATTGTTAAGGTTTTATGTGCTGTTTTAGTTTTACTGGCACTGATCGTTTCTTGCGTCTGCGACACGCTCTATCAAGGGAGGGGTGGTACTGTATAGATAGAAGATTCGTATTTGCATTGAAATAAAAGCTATTATTATCCCGCTATTATATATTATAAATAAAAGCTATTATTAAATTCAAATTGGTCGACAACAATTTGTGTTTGTTAACCTATTTTGGCGGGTTTGCGCATGTGATGGCTTGACTTATTAATAAATAGACATGGCTTATACACAAATGTGCCCTATTTTAAAAATTGGTTCAATTGATTCTGCTCGTTATTCTGATCAAACTATTTTCAGTTTTTGCAAATTTAACGTTACACTTTGTATACAAGCTCCTGACTTCAACCATTGGGCAGTTGCCCGCCAGACACGACACCCGTTTGTTCGGAGAATCCTCCCTTTTCTATAGAGGATGAGTGAACTTTACACCCTGTTCCTCATGCCTCTAAATATGTATTCCGATGATATTAAAATAATATGGTACAATCGAGCTGGTCTGATTTTGGACCTGGACGCGAGATAACAGAAACCTTATTTAGCTACTAATAAACCCATCGAGTGTGTTCTCATCAGATGTGCCTTAACGAGTCCTGTGTATTTTAGCTAATGACGAGGACCTGATGTGTGACCTGGACGCTAGATAACGGGAGACATTTAATGAGCCCAGTCGAGGGTTTTACTGGCGGCTATTCAAGAGTTCCTTTATCTAGCGTCCAGGTCCATAATCAGACTAGCTTGTTGGTACCATGCTATTTTATTATCATCGGGATGCATACATTGGAAAATATTCAACCCAAGATCACCAGAAATGATTAACTATTCAAAAGTTAAGCAAAGTAAAAAAGTTAAAACAATAAAGATGTGTTGAGTTCCGCATCTAGCGTCCAGGTCGCAATAATGTAAACTTCAATCTGTACTGAAACTGAATGAGTGCCGTCTGGTGAAAATTCAGGTACCTAATGGGAAATACAAGTATTTCATACTAATTGTCGTAAGTGAACTTTAACGCGATCGAATAGGTAAGTAAAAAAACGCACTGGGCCCTCAGAATGTGTCTCTCTTAGATCAATGGACAAGGACATATTATACAACTTGGTTTCTGTATGCAGACGACCTGGCATTAACTTGCCAAGCCACTGACTTTGGGGAGATTGGAGCCAACCTTTCCACCACCTTCTTAGATCTCAGACATTATTATGCGGACAATGCCCTGAAACCAAATCCTTCAAAAACGCAGTCATGTCCCTTCCACTTTCGTAATGGACAAGCGAGCCGATCATTCAATATCTCATGACAAGGGACTCCAATCATCCACAGTACTCACCCAAAGTATCTCGGCATCACTTTGGATAGGTCCCTTAACTTCCAAAAAAAACTGCGAGAATGTTAAAAAGAAAGTGCACACCAGAAACAATTTACTCGCATCTCCTCAAGTCCTGTGAACAATTCGAATGACACTTTGTATTTCGCTGGTGAATATGCGATCAGTATTGAGCCAATCTAGCCACGCTTAATTAGTGGATCAGCTGTAAATGAGACATGCCGAATTATTATTGGTTGCGTAAAACCGACCCCGTTGCAAATGCTGTATCCATACACTGTCATCGCGCCTCCAGAAATTTCAAAGGGTGAAGCTACAGGATGACCCACGCCACGCAATGCACGACTTTAACCCAGTACCACAGAGGTTTAAAAGCCGCAAAAGATTTCTTGAGTGCGTGAGTCCAGCCGATGGCAGCCAATCCACAGGAAGATGTGAACTTTGGCAAGAGCTGGTCAAACCTCCTGGTTTCTTTATTGAATCATCAAAGAGCCTCCTACCCGGGCACAAGTTACCGTGGCCAACTTGGAAAACCTTAAACATACTTCGTACCCAAGTAGGCAGCAGCAAGGACAACCTTCACAAGAGGGGGTTCGTGGACAGCTCAGATCTCCGGTGCTTTTGCGGCGTCTCGACAGACAATCATGCATCGTTTTCACATATAATTATATAATTAGTATTTATAAGATATAATGATTTTTTTAAAAGAGTTACGGTGGAGTTTCTTGCCCATTCTTTTCCATACGAAAACTACCTTTTCAGTTATTATTATTTTTTGTAAAGTTTGACGTTCAAAAGTGCCTTTTTTGTGCCTAATTGAAATAAATTATTTGACTTTGACTTTGACTTTAAATCCTCCCATCCTGCACTGATGCCCTGTCACCTGCACACGTACATACGTGAGAACCTAATGGCTGTGTCAGCAAACGGAATTCGCGTTGCTGAATTTTGGGCCGGACAAAAAAAAAAATGATATATAGTTTTTTGGTGTTTTTTTTTGCCATCGATACGCTAAGAACGGACAGATTTATTCAAAAACCAATAAACCAAACACTACTTACGTTACATTTTCAGTAATCCCGTCCTCGTTCCTGACGAAGGATTGAAGTTTGACAAAGATGCGCTGTACTATGACATGAGCGGCGAGAAGTACCTCATCATACTGAACCAGCATACTTTTAAGAAGACCATATTCTTCAAGTTTGTATTCCATTTTACTTATTTTCTATTTAGAAACCCGAAAGCCTGACAACCAGTCTTACAAATTGGTATGGTGTAACCCTGCAACTAGGTTGTGGGGGTCATTTAGCTCCACCCGGTAAGACTGAAAGCCGACCCCAACATCGTTGGAAAAGGCTAGGCAGACGACTGTCTCGTAACACTTGAGATATTTCAGCTCTGTCTCTAGGATGGCATCACCAGAGGTATCGCAGATTATGTCATGATTATATTGTCATCCAATAAAAAAAATCCAATGGTTAGAGAGGCTCATTTGCTAAACGTCCTAGGTTCGAATTTAAGGGCGAACAGAATTTTTGGGTTTTTTTATTTGTGCAGGCTTGATTTGTGCCCGGCTGTACTGTATAATTTCGCGCAAATGTAACATCACAATTTTCCGGACTCGCTTCGTTGTAATAATGATTAAGTCTACGTCTCTCTTTAAGATAAGATATATATTTATTTATATATAAATATATATAATAACGTATTTTTTTTATTTATAAGAAATAAATAAAAAAAATGCAATTTTGAATGCTTCAATTTCATAATTATTATTGTATATATATTTAGATAGATGAGTGTCTAAGTAGGTATTTATCACAGACTAGTGTAGCCTGCAGTATTGTTTCTCGTCCTCCCTTAAATCCATCTAAAGATTATCTTTAAAAGATCGCTTTTAGCAATACCGGCCATTATGCCACTCACTCTACATAAAACTTATTCTATCATCTGTAACTTATATGGGGTACATATTAAAGAATATCTATCTATCTAATTATTACAGGAATGAACAGCCAACCACAAGAAACGGCACCGACAATGATGTAAAGAGCCTAAAGAAGGTGTTCGGAAACCTCGGCTTTAAAGATGACAATATTATCGTGTTCAGAAACTTGGAATACGCGGAGATTATCAAAAATCTTACTGCAAGTAAGATATTAATGTAATTATTACTGATAGTGTCTGGTCCGCTTAAAAGAAACGTAGGTGCTTAGATATCACAATGATATAATCACACAGATCACACAAATTACAATCCAACAGAACGTAGGAGATAAAGCGCGCGCACATTTTTTCGCTGGTACTAGTTTATACAATGAGATTTAACTGGAGCTTGCACGCACGCCCTCTAACGGGCGGCCAGGTAACCACTCTGGGTTGCCATGATAACATTTAACTTCTGCCGCACGCTATAAAACAATTCCTAAACTCTCTAACTAATCTTTATCAGCATCAAAATTACAATATACTAAAACGTGTCTCCCACTATTACTTCGTTTTCGCTTAGTATTCTTTCCGACTTTATTTCTTTTTGCTCGGCTTCTGATATTCGTAGCGAGATGTTTAATAACCTTTATAAAACGTTCAAACGAAAATAACATACTGTTCAGCTTTATTATATTAGTATAAGGATGCAGTTTAAAAAATAATCATCTAACTACCCCATGTTTTCCACATTCCAGTCGCCACTAAAGACCACTCGAAGACCTCATGCATCTGTATCACGATCCTTTCACACGGAGACAAAGGAGGTGAGGTCCACGCAGCAGACAGACCGTACCTACTGACTGATGTCATCGCCATCTTTGAGAAGCGAAGCAGTCTTGTCAACAAGCCGAAACTGTTCTTCGTTCAGGTAGTATTGACTTAGCTTATAATGTTCCTATTGACACAGACACAGGCCTCCTGAGAGGGAGTTCGCTGTAATCTACCACGCGGGCCCAGTGCGGGTTGGTAGATGTCACATGTCTTCGAATTTTTGATTCTAGGATATGCCGGTCTCCTCACGATGTTTTTCTTCACCGTTCTGAAAGCAGTGGTGATGAAATTATTTATACAAAGTAAAGCCCGCTTCGAATCCAAGAACTACTAACTCCTGAGTCAGGGCCGCTACCACTGGGTAACCATTGGTCCCTACATAGGATATAATATATAAAAAAGAGGCATAGTTACAGCTGAATGGTTCGATCGATTAAGGTTATGATATTCCAAGGCCAATTCAATCAATTCATGGATGGAGGACTATCCATTTCGTACCGAAACCCCTCCGTGCTTTGCAAAGTATGTTAAGCTGCTCTTCCCGGGTGTCACTCGTAGGTCTTTGACAGTCGGGACGGGTCAAGCCCGAAAGATTTTATAACCATTGCTCTTAAGCGGTAGAGGAAGACATCGTGAGGGAATCAGCATATCCTAGAACAAAAAACTCAATCCGCCACCCGCGTTGACGGGTTATGGGCCGGCCGACCAGCTCCCTCTCACAGAGCTGAGACTTGCCGATCAATTTTGTAAAATCTCACTTCCTCGTTAGTATTTTTACAGAATTTACCGGCTGGCCTGGCCTCACACCTTAAAATAAACCCTCAAAAAAACTTCAGCCCAAATAGTATTTCTGTGCTCTCGATTTTCTTTGTGCATTTTCAAAGTTCTAATTATATTCACCACAGGCTTGCAGAGGCGCTAAGACGGATGCTGGCAACACTGTGTCCATAGACGGTCATAGTGACAGTGTTCTCACTGTACCAACGCATGCTGACTTCCTTTTCCTGCGTTCTACTGTTGAAGGTAATAAAAAAGCGTAACCTATACTTATGTAGGTTTAATATTTTTTTTAAGAAGTTACATATATCAAGATCCAATTGGAACCCAGATAAAGATACTTCTAATTATAATCCATTTAATCGAGGCAAGCGCTACTGTTAAGTCTGAGGTCCTGGGTTCAATTCCCAGGTCGGGCGAAGTCCCATCGGGTTTTTACTTCAGGTATTTATCAGTAGGAGCCCGCAGTCTGGGCTTGTGCCGGTTGATGGCAATAGGCTCGCCATCTATTACATGGAACTTAAATATAACTGGCGAAATGTTGGTGTAGCATAGGTGCACCTCTGGCTAACCCTTTGAGAATTACAGGCGTGATGTTATGTTATTAGAGGAATATTGTAATAATGCATACGTCTATTATAAGGCGTTGCAGAAGATTTCTAACATAATTATTTTGTTACCACTTTCCGCAGACCACCTATCCTACCGAGACATGAATGGATCCTGGATGATCCAAACTCTCTGCCACATCATCCAAAACCATCACGAGGACTTGGACCTCTTGCATATGATCACCCTTATGAACCGGTTGGTGGCATACGATAAGAGCACCTACACTCCTTCTAATAAGGCGCTAAACAATAAGAAACAAATGCCGGAGACAAGGTTCACTTTGACGAAGCTGCTGAAATTTTGAGTCCGTTCCGAAGTCTACGTGCTTCGGATGTCGATTTTGTTAACAGAATTAAAGTTATTTTGTCGGTTTTCTGTTTCATTTTCATGTAGTCGAAAAAACAGTTTTAGATAATAAATATCGTGGTAATTTGCACTATAGCAGTGGTGGCTGAGTGGTAACGGCCGCGATTTACGAGTTGTAGGTCATAGGTTCTTACCCTGACAGGCGCTTTACTTTGTGTAAATTATTTTATCACCACTGCTCTCAAAACGGTGAAGGAAAACATCGTGAGGAAACCAGCATCTTCGAGAACCAAAGATTTCGAAGACATGTGACATCTACCAACCCGGACTGGGTCCAGGTTGGTAGATGTGGGACTGATTATGCAAATGAATGTGGCAACTCCATTGCCACCGTGATTTTTCACTCGGTCTATAACACTGTACTTAAACAGGGACAAGGATCTTTTGTCGCTTGGCCAAAATATGAACTAACCCCTCCATCTTGTTTTTTCACAAATGATGACCAATAGCGCCCTCCTGTCAATGTTATTCAAGTGCCAAAAGATCTTTGTAGTTACTGTAAACGCAAAATAGCTGCCACAAACTTAACGGATCTTGTTTTATTGGAACGCTAAAACCACCACTAGCAGGCTTAACATGATACACGCGACAATTACTCACTCTCGCGTGAGTAATTGTCGTCTATTTCTGTCACTTTTCTCGTTTTCTGACAGCGCTTCCATACAAAATAGTCAACTGGTGTCTGTGTTAAAATGATTTTCATTCATTAGTACAGGCACCAACGATACACTTTTTTCTGTAATGTTCATTTTAGTTGGAAAATTGTTTTGTGAACCTTAAATGTGTTTTTTCTGAAAATTATATTATATTAAATATATCACTCCTTCTGTCAAAGTTGATGTTTTTTCGACAAACCCTAACATGGCACCTTAGTTATCTCGATTTTTGACAATTCAACACGAGATAATCTCCGATTCTTCTGACGTTTAGTCGTGTTTACTCGTCCTCGATTTTGACGACGAGAAGAGAAGACAAAATTATTATACAAATAAAAACTCCAAAATAATATGGCAGTTTCATAATTGAACTTATTTAAGTCATCATTTAATTTTACAATATATTAATAATAAAAATACTTCGTTTTATAGTACTATTTATATTGGAACGACGTTTTTTATATGGAATTTTTCGTTTTTTGTATGGAAAATATGAGAAATTATCACCTACAATTATGTAGTACTAGGGGTTTATGGGTCGAAATTTTCATTATTCTTGCGATTGGGCACACCATTTTTGAGATATAAGCAAGAAAAAATAAAAAAAAGATACAGAACTGTTTTTGCACCGTGTCGAGGTGTTGGTGTGAATTTTAGTTCATAAATAGTTATTTGTGCAACAAAAGAGCAAAGTTGTTTTTTGCTGCGAGTGTTGATTTTGAATCCCGAGTAAGCGAAGGATTCTATAATTGAATCACGAGCGTAGCGAGTGATTATAAGTTAGAATCCTGAGCGCGGCGAGGGATTCAAAAACACGAGATGCAAATAACTTTGCTCTCGTGTAACACATACAACTTTTCACCTCAGCAGCGAGAACATACAACATGTAAAAAAAACATGTCCGATCCGTGAGGGCGTTGTTAGGTATCGTACTCTGAGCATATTTATGTGGAAATTTTCAGGAAAAAAGAAAAACGAATCCCCAGTTTTTTTTTTCAATGGTAAACACCAAATTTTTTAGAAAAAAAAATAGTGTGATCGGGGGACCCCTGTCAGGCACGAAGTTCCTTAATTCTCACGTATGATTTAAAACATAAACAAAATTGTTACAGCCACCATCTTGGATTTACATTTTGACCTCACTATCGACTTAAGCACCCTCAAAAACTGTGAAAACGATACCCACGACGAAAAGTTTGAATATTTTCGCAGCCACCATATTGGATTTTTATTTTGACTTCACTATCGGCTTTGGTATCGGCTAAAGTTTTGGCAACCTTGAAAACCATAGAAACGATACCCATGAAGAAAAATTTCAAAATTTTTGCAGCCGCCATCTTGGATTTACATTTTCACCTCACGATCGGCTTTAGCACCCTTGAAAACTATGAAAACGACACCCAATGAAAAATGTGAAAATGTTCGCATCCGCCATCTTGGATTTGCATTTTGACCAAATTCACACTTACTATCTCACTCCGTCTTTCTTTCTCTTTGAATTAGAAGAAGACAGTCGCAAGCGCCTTTTTCCGTGACGATTTCTGCCAGTGCACTCTTACCGCAAGCCGCCTAAAGAACTTAATTAAAAAAAAAAAAAAAAAACGAATTTCAATAAAACCATAATCATTTGCAATTTTAAGGTTTTATGTGAATCCGAACGTTTTTTTGTTGGTTTCATTTTTGCGCATAATAGTTACGGAATTTTGAAATCGAACTTCGAATCGACTTTTTTTTTGTCTCTCGCTTTTTTCGTATCGAAGTGAAAGTGACAAAACTAATTGAAGTTCAAATCTTTAGAATTTTGTAAGTAGACCAAACACAGTTCACGGCATTTAAAAAAATATTTAAAAAGTTACTTTGTCTCACGCTCGCAGCAAAATCGAATTTTGCTCACTGTTTTTTGACAGCAAAACCTGCTTGTTTGAGGTGCTGAGGTGAAAAATTAATTTCCACACCTTAAACAATCAAATACTTAGACAATCAAAATTTTAGGTGATATACGTAAAATTCAGAATAGCAAAATTGCCATTTTCACTAAATTAATAACTCAGTGCCATCTTAGTGCCGTCAAACTAAAATATAGTTAAGTTTTATCACTACTCTATTTCAGAATAGGAAACCATCCGTTGACAGGAATAATCTAAATTTTGGTGATTTTTAGTCTAGTCTATAGGCATTTGTGACAAGAGAATCGGCACCATTGAATGAATGAAACGGAATCTCAAGCCGATGTTGCTACCATAAAAATAATTTGTTTTTAATAACTTGCAACATCGGTTTCTCGTCGCGAGATAAAGAAGTATCAAAGTGCCTTTTTCGAGTTTACTCGTCGTTTACGGTCATGTTAGGGATTAGAATGACGTCAGAATCGTAGACAAATTTCGACAAAACGAGAAAAAGAACGTTCTCGCCTACTGACATTTACATTTTACATTTTGATTTGACATTTTAGTTTTACAAAATGTAAAAAAAGAATCACAAAAATACGGGAAAGTAATTTACAGCGAGATGTTTGCAAAGCAATCGTCAAACCGCTTAGTTATTGCTTACAGACTGATTAGCTCCATAAGAGGTATAGCGTGATGATAATCATTTAAAAAGTTAAATCGGCAACTATCTGTAATATCCTAGCCGTTTGGAGCGTCCTTTTACAAATTGAACATAATGTGAATGGGAAGAATATGAACATAATGTAATATTGCTCATCCCCCATTGCAAATAGCGTGATATTATCTATGTTTTTTTTTTATTGAATCCGTCCGGTATAACTTACGTCATGCTAACACATACATTCAGACGGACAAAAATTCTAAAAACGACATTTTTGGGTAATAGTTCCCAGACCTCGTAGCAATTACTTTTTTTCAAAAATATTCAATGTAGAGTTTTGACTTCGCTACGATTTTAATAAATGTATTGGGGGTCGATTGCCATCAACATCAGACCGATGTAAAAAAAAAGTAAAAAAATAAAATTGAATGGTAAATAAGCTCACCTGATGGGCGATTCCAACACCTAACAATGGTTTGCCGCATAATAACTACTGCGCATTATGATTGAATCTCCCTTTGAACTCAAACGTTCATAACATTGACGGCCCATTATGTTCCAATAATTTCGTGTGAGCAACAAATTGCCTAGAGTAGGTATTATATAGGATTAGTATTGCGCAATACTAATCCTTCTCGGCGCAATGAAAAAAATTGGTGCAATAAATTTTTTATAACACGCACAAAATTTTGTGTAATCATTGCGCAATCTTCAATACTAAAAGCGCAATTCGTGATACTGCGCAATATAAACCATGTAGGGCCCGCAAAGTGGTCAACACCGCCTAACTAAGAGCGTCTGCAGTACCAGAGCCATCGCAGACGATTTACGATGCCAGAGACTATGCTAAGATGTCTGATAATCTGTACATTTTTTTTGTACAGACTTGGTCCGTATGTCATTTTCGGGTGACCACTGAAAATCAGCGCTGTGTTATCCCCCATAACACAACATCCTGCTGAGTGAAAGCCTTCTTGTCGCTGTCACGACGTGCAGCTGCCCACTGTTCAGTTCTGTGCTTGTGAATAAAGATCTATTTAGTTTTTATTTATCATTCGATTTTACTCATCTTTTTGTATTTGTTTTTGTGTTTGTTTCGGTGACAAATAAACACCTATATTTCTTTCTTTATATGCTATATAAAAATGCTTGGAAACACGCTGGTCCTGCTCCTTATGACAATTTAGATATTATTTTTTAATATCTAAACAGGTCAATGTATAATATTATTTTTTATAACATTGATTTTACATTCTGTGATTACTTTAACTCACACACTGACTTATTAGTATTACTTGTTAAAATGTAAGGAATATCGTATAATTTTACAATGTTTGTAAATATGTGATACCATGCATCTATCACATAATTAATTTATCTGTCATTGCTTCTTTTTTTATTCTTTTCATCGTGGTAAAGTAATCTTATTCTCAGTGCATCGTCTTCACATTAATTATATAATTAAGTTATACAAGATATTGTGAAAACATTTTAAAAGAGTAACGGTTGAGTTACTTGCCCATTCATCTCCATACGAAAACTACCTTTTGGAAGCGGTGACTAGAATCAATTCTGTTTTTTGTAAATTTTGACGTTCTAAAGTGCCTTAATGTGTATTTTTTTTTTGTCTTTGACTTTAATATAAAACCGGCACCCATACTCTACAAACCGTTAGTCAGCAGCACTGCTAGGCAGTCGAAATAGATATAGTGATAGTTGTTCAAAAACAGCTCTTTTATAGATAGTGCAATCCACGACGACGCGCCCGACTCCACTCTGCTCCGTACAGCTTACAGTACAGTAATCGTGGAGTGGGGCGCGTCGTCGTGGATTGCACTATCTGTACTAATACGCAGATAATTGAGTCGTACAACCAGATGTATTGCACTCTGTTTCTGTAAGGAATATTAAAACAAAATATCGAGAAAAATACTTTAATTATATTTACACAACTAACCCTTTCAAAGAAATACAGGTGTAGCGGTTACACCGCCACATACGAACTACGCATCAAAGACATGACGTCACACAAATCCTGCATCGCGCAATTAGAGTTTACCGCGCGAACAACATATAAAAGACTATCCGACATCAACAATCGGGCAGTCGGCCCGCCAGACACAACACCCGTCTGGTTGGAGGATCCTCCCTTTTCTATGGTGGATGAGTGAACTTTACACCCTGTTGTGCTGTTGATTACACTTTAATCGTGATTCCGAGCATTTCTTGACATCAAATTGAATTTTTGGAAATAATGAAGCGGTAACCTAATGATTCTTACGTAACTACTTAAATGTATGAAATTTAACTAATGACGTAACAACATGATTATATTTGAAGCACATAAGCGTTGACTCGAAGTTTTTCCGTGGAACAGCCTCAAAATTTCAACTGCTTTGTCAAAGTAAATCTTGCCTCCGGCATCTGCTTTTTGTTATTCATCACCTTCCACTCACAGCGGGTAGTGATCCTTTCGTAGGCCACTGCCCGGTTCATCTGGATAATCATATCTAGGAGATTTAGATCCTCGTGATGGTCCTGAATGACGTCACAGAGCGCTTGAATCATCCAGGATCCATCCTTATCGCGGTAGGATAGGTAGTCTGTGGAAAAAGGTACAAATTAATTATCTTTTAGGTACTTAAGGTTTTAAGGTCGGTTAATGCGTCTGCGATAACCTTTAGGTTACACTTCTTTGTTACCTTCAACCGTAGAACACAGCACGAGGGTGTCAGCATGTGTAGGAACAGTGAGAACACTTCGTCTTTGACTGTCTAAGCGATCAGTACTGCTAGCATCCTGGAATTATAAAATGTACAGT
Source organism: Xanthia togata (assembly GCA_963853775.1). Lineage (NCBI taxonomy): Eukaryota > Metazoa > Arthropoda > Insecta > Lepidoptera > Noctuidae > Xanthia > Xanthia togata. The sequence goes on along the minus strand of OY970798.1, from coordinate 5,013,869 downwards.
TCAGAACTTGAGCAACTTACAAAAAACAAAAAAAAAACATTAATTTAATTACTTACTCTAAATAAATCGAGTAAACAACAACAACCAAGAAAGTGAGAATCAGCTTGCCGTGTATCTTCCATCATCATACGCTTCTCCTCCTCAGAAGAAAAAATGCGAGAAGGCATCTCAGAAGAGTAGTAAGTAGGCATAGTGAGAGCACTGTCACACTGACTGCCTAAGAACACAGTGTGACCAGCATCCATACTGCCGCCTCTGCAAGCCTGTTATGACGTTAAATTAAGATTAGAACTTTGAATAGAATAGAATGGAATACATTACATACTGTTTTCTTTAATAATGTATTTTTGTGTCATTTATGTTCATTACTGAGGAGCTCGTGGCTAAGTAATAACAGCCGCACGGGTCGATCCATCTGGTTAAGCTACGCTTGCCGGGGTTGGTCTGTGGATGGGTGGCCTGTGGATCTTTACATACCGAGACTTCTGACTGTCATTCGTGGATCTTTGACAGTCGTTACGGGTAGTCAGAAGCCCAAACAGTCTGACAACCAGTCTTACCAAGGGGCATCGTGTTACCCAGATACTGGGTTGTGGAGGTCGTTCGACAGAGTCTACAAAATAACGCTCGACCGGGGATAAGCAGACTTCATTTTTAAGCAGACACAATTTACCGTTTTTCTATTTAAATGTATTTGTTTAAAATAATTACTTAGCTCTCGAAAATCGCAATGTGCTCAAAATGGATGGAGTTATGGAACTACGGTTAAATGTGTTGACGCTGCGTGAGCGTGCGTGATCCATCGCCGCCCTTCGACGTGCACCGCGCTCAGAACAGATGGATCGCATCACATAAAGTAATTTTTTGCTCTATTGGTGTAATTGCTGTATGGAGTTCCAATGGTAGGTTAAATAAATAAATTGAATTGAATTGAATTCATGGTTGGTGGTCAAGAAACTGTCGCACATTCCGAATAGTTATGTCGTGTACCTACAGTGTGTGAGTTGCTAGTATGATAAATTTGATCGTAAATTATAATTTGATCTGAACTGCAAACGGATTTTCTATTGCGCAATAACCAACATTACCCATAGCACGCCCACAGTAATTCAAATATTGCTGATAATAATGAAAGAGATACATACCCTCCTCCATCATATATAATAATAATCATAAAATAAGTGCAAAGAAAATAAAAATGACGTTAAAGGAGAGAGATAGTGTTTTTAGGGGTCAACAAGAGACAGACTGTGCCTAGTTTGGGACCCGCTGTTAAATCTGTCAATGTTTTCTGATGGTTAGAAGTTCATGTTACTTGTACATGTGTAAGTTTAATAAATAAAATAAAATTAATAAATTAATATTATGGAAATCACATAATTTGAAGTCCAAGTTTTTGTGACCATACACAATACTTTCTAAGATATAAGGAGAAGGCAGAGTCAGTTGTGGAAATACGAAACGCTTTGAAAGGGATTGCTAACTGTCTAGGCCCTTAGTCTTATTTATCTGTGAGAGCTGCCCCTTATACGTTCTGAAATGGCTGTGACCACTTCACAAGTGAAGGAAATATTTGGCCTTTGAATCGCATGAAAGGCATGAGAAAATTAACCAAAACTATAATAAATCTACCTGAACGAAGAACAACTTTGGCTTGTTGGTGAGACTTGTTTCCTTCTCGAAGATGGCGATGAGTTCACTCAGTGGGTACGGCCTGTCTGCTGCAAAGATCTGACCTCCTTTGTCTCCATGCGTAAGGATCGTGACACAGATGCATGATGTCCTTGTGTGGCCCAAAGTAGCGACTGGAAAGTAAAAAAAAAACATGATATTTGGCTCATTTATTTTTTGTGACTGTCTTGTTGGTTTAGTTGGAACGCGAATCGCGAGCTCATGCGGCTCTTTGGTCTATAGAGTGCGGCTCTGCACCATGTCAATGAGTGCGAGCGTACATACGCGCGGGGGTCGGGTTGCATGATAATTATTAAGTTGTATTTATCATTTTATTCAAAATTCTAATTATATTTCAATGATACAAGACATTGAAAATTAATCATTTACCTTTCAAAGTTTTCCAAGGATAAGTTGTTAATAAGTAAGATGCCTTCATCATATTATTATCAGCCGATATGATGATGATGAACCTACTTCTTAGCAAGTTAATTTTAGAAAGCGTGTATTGAGACAGTTTTGACACACAGGAAGGATTGGCTCTTATTAGAAATCGTAGTCATTATAGTATTAATATTTGGCTCTATTGACTAATGAGTTTGCCGACCACTGGTCTAGTGGTAGCAAACGCTACTGCTGAGTGTGAGGTCCTTGCTTCGATTCCCAGGTCGGGCAGTGTTATTGGGTGTTTCTATTTGGAATTTCTCAGTAGCAGCCCGGAGTCTGGATTTGTGCCCAATTGATAGCAATTAATAGGATCGCCCCCTACTATATGAGACTTAAACGTAACAAAATGGGGAACTGCGGGTGTACCATAGGTGCAATTTTGCCCAACGCTTCGGGGAAACAAGGGGTGATGATATGTTTTTATTTTTTTACTGTGACTAAATTTGTTGGGTTCAATCCGTGGATGGCATCCATTTTAATGTAACCCTCCGTGCTTCGGAAAGCACCTTAAGCTGTTGGTCCTGGTTGTCATTCGTAAATCTTTGACGGTCCCTCCATAGTCAGAAGGACGAAAGTTTGGCAAAAAGTCTTGGCATTGGGTGTCGTATTACCTACCTAATGACTGGGTTGGGGAGGTCTGATAAGCATTCGCTTCATCTAAAATACTGATATTCATCTGCATCCGGTTAGACTGAAAGCCGGCCCCACATAGTAGGGAAAGTCTGAGCAGATAATATTGACTAAAACTCGTTAGGAACGATTCTCGGGTTGAGAATTACAGTTTTAGGTATTTTTCACAAACTAAAGGAATACATTCGAATTTCAATTCTATGGAATTGAATGTTAAAGGGTTCCTTGTATGGTGTTTCTTTTTCTCAGGACGCCACGACGGACAGAAGAAAACTTACTTGCAGTAAGGTAATCGATAATATTCTGATATTTCAAGTCTCTCAACACAAAGATTTGAAAGCCGAGTTCATAGAACACCTCTTTTAAGCGACGTTCGTCATTGTAGGTACCGTTTCTCGTGGATGGCTTTCGCCTGTAATAAGAAATATATCTATATTATTTACAATCACAAAAAAAAACAAAATCAACAACAACAACCAAACAAAACTAATAAAAAAAAACAACACAACACAAATAAAAACAACAATGAAAGACACACACACACACACACATCACATCATGCACAACTACAATGAAATTATTAAGTATGCCTGTAAATTTGTGATTTAATTATCTAATTATGTTATGCATAAGGCGGCCCCTACACCTACAATAAAAATCGCATTTTTTTATTGCGCAATATTATTGAATCAGGCGGAGGAAGTTCAAATTCAAAAGTCATACACACACGCACATGCACATCTACAATGAAATTATTAAGTATGCCTGAAAAATTGTAATATAATTATGTTAAGCATAACGCGGCCCCTACACCTACAATAAATAGCGCAATTTTTTTATTGCGCAATATTATTGAATCAGGTGAAGGAAATTCAAATGCAAAAGTCATATATTCAAACGAAATAAATTTCGAACGTCAAAGTTACATAAGACAGTCCCCCAAAACACCCATCCTTCACCACTTCCTAGTGCTTTAGCTGGGAAGAAGAAGTGGCGCAACAAACTTCCCAGCTGCACAGCTGTTTGTTCAGTTAGAAAAAAAATAATAATAGTATGCAAAATAATTTACATTACGCAACACAAAACATAGTTTAAAAGCTCGTGGCTAAGTAATAACAGCCGCACGGTTCGATAGATTAGGTACGCTTGCCGGGGTTGGTCCGTGGATGGGATGGGTGACCTTCTTTACATATCGGGATTCCTCCGTGCTTTGAAAAGCATGTTAAGTCGTTGGTCCCGGCTGTCATTCTTGGATCTTTGACAGTCGTTACGGGTTGTCAGAAGCCCGAAAGTCTGACAACCAGTCTTACCAAGGGGTACCGAAATTTTGGAGGTCAGATAGGCAGTCGCTCCATGTAAAATATTGGTATTCAGCTGCATCCGGATAGATTGGAAGCCGACCCCAACATATTAGGAAATGGCTAGCGAGTTTGAATATAATTGAAACAGTCTGCTCTTGCTCTCAAACGTCATATATTGCATAGGTAATATTTTCACAACATTGAAGCTAACTTCAATGTAATAAAAATATTGTGCAATCAATTTGAAACTCGCCAAAACTTTTGTTCAATAATTGGACAATATTGCACATTTTTTTTTTCAGAAATATATTTTTATATTACGTGTATCAGATATAATAATAATCTAAATTAATATTATAAAGATTTGTTTTTTTGTATGTTTGTTTGTTTGTAATAGATAAACTCAAAAGCTACTTAATTGATTTAAAAAAATCTTTCACTTAGGTATAGAAAGCTACATTATCAGCGAGTAGTAAATGGGTGTATTTTATTTATCAATAAATTAGAGATACCAGTGAAAATTGCAATAATTTAATCCAAGATTTCAAATATTTGCTTAAAAATGTTATTATTTGGCATTCGCTGCGAAAACTATTGATGATACATAATATCATGTACTACATGTTTATAGTACGCATCACTAATTAAATATGTCTACCTATTATTGGAGTTACATAAGTCACAATAACCGTTGCTTGGTCAGTCAATCAAAACACGGGTAGAATCGAAAGATGATGATTTTCGTAACATGATATTAATCCATAAACAAGTTAATAGTTTCATAATCATGGTTGATTATCATCACGCTTTGACCCTCAAGAGCCGAGCAAAAGTAAAAAACTTAGAAGAGCTAATTAACAGGGTTATACTTAATTTACAAGAAATTTCACGCGTACGAAGTCGCGGACAGTAGCTAGTATATTATATACATAAACCTTTCGGAACAAATATACATACATAAACTCACGCCTTCTTCCCATGGGGGTAGGCAGAAACTACAGAATGCCACTTGCATACTCCTTCCTTACATACTCCTTTTGCCTCGCTTACGTTCATACATTTGGTCATACACGCACGCCGGTTGCGAGTACCACGCACCTGTCCTTTCTGAAGAATATCACCGATAAGGTCAGTATATGTCCTCCTAGGGCGTCCCCTCCCGGCGTTTCCATTCACATCTGCCTTGTAAATACATTTTGTTAGTCGCCTTTCCTTTTTACATTCTTTCGGAATAAACTCTCTGAATAATGGTGAAAACTGCATGAAAGTCCGTTGCGCAGTTTCGAAGAACATCGCGGTCACACAGAGACACGGAAAGCGACTTTAATTTATAATTTGTATAAATATTATGTAATACAAACTTAAAATGTTTGGTCTTCTTGAATCTGTGCTGGTTCAGAATGATCAGGAACTTATCACCGCTCATGTCATAGAACGATGCGTCTTTGTTAAACCTTACTCCTTCATCAGCGGGCTCACTGGGACGTTTACTAAGTTTAAAAACCAAATAAGGTATATTTAGTATTGGTATGTTTTTGATTAATTAAACAAAACAAGGTAATATGACTATTAATCAAACCTTACTGACTGTACTAAAAGTAAGTGAATCGCTGTACGCGTAAGTAATTTACAAACAATGCCAATGCCTTTTCCAGCAATGTTGATGCCAGTTATCTGTCTGAGGCCGTATTTCCACTTAATATGAAACTTCCGAGAATATCAAGCGCATTCGATACCTACTAACAAATTACGATAATAGTAATGTTTTCTCGCATTATCTGTCTGATAATTCGCGCAGAGGTTTTATTGAGTGGCAAAATGACATCTGTAATACCGGAGAGGTATCGCAGGTTTGTTAAATCCCAGAAAATCCCAAGCTGAAATGTCTCAGTGCCTGCAATTACAGCAGCCCCAATACCCTTCCAAGCGCCGCACAGCAAAGCTGCTTGGCGGCGGAAATAGATAAGGTGGTAGGAACTATACCAAAAATACAGCTGGTATACTAAATTAGGAGTTTTATGGCCTGCGCACATTGGCGGACGGCAGGGGAGAGCATCAAGGGGGATTCCTCTATCCGTCAGCGCACACTGACAAGAAAAATTCTCTGCGATACCGCGAACGTCCGCCAGCTTACCGGAGCATCCGCCGGCATTCCGTGGCATGCGCCAGTATGCTCTAAGGTCGATCACCGAGCATTGCAATATATACCTTATTTCGATAGGATAAGTAGACCTGGCAGACTCAGCGCATACCGGCGCATACCGATACCGCCGCCTCCCGTCGCGGTATTCTCCAGCGTGCTCTTCGATGCTCCAGAGAAAACTGCGCTGCGATACCTACTTCAAAGTCGATCACCGAGCATTGAAATATACAATCTTATTTCGATTGGATAAGTATTAAATTCAATTGATAAATCTAAAATTCTCTGTTGTCCTGTGCACCAATATAAGCAAGCCCTAACAATCAAAACGAGACGCAATAAATTTTTATTGCTATCGACTTCTAAAGGCAAATCGACAGTTGAGCGGATTTAATTACAACTAGAAGATTTCTTGTTTGTGGAACTACGACCTAGGCGTCTGACTGCGTCTTCACACGACGTCATTGTCTTGGAAAATTCTGCACAATGCTTCGCAAATACCACAGAAAGAGAATAGGTATCTTTATTTTATTCCGAGGGTGGTATAGTACAATCAGTAAGTATATTGCATCACTTATCAAATGATATCAACAAAAACATGGTCCTTACCTCGAATTCGAAGGACGTAGATCATAGGGACTGGAATCCGTCTGAACGGATGGCCCATAACTTTTAACCATTGTTGATGAACGTAACAAACTCAAGATTGAAACAATTAATAACTCTTAAGGTCACACTGGACTGCCAACTGTATGTGTTTCGTTGAAGTGGCTGACACGTTGCATTAGTCACCATTCTCAATATAAAACCAACAAAATAAAACAGTACGTGTGATCGTGTGAACAACACGAAGAAGACTAAGCGATAAAAAGAATGTGAAACCCAGAATAAAAAATTGTGTGTTGTAACGTTTAAAATAATTCGTCATTTTACTGAAAATAGTTTAGTCGATTATCATAATTCCACACACTTATTACATCACCTAAATAGCGTAAAAATTGTCCCTTGTTAATAAGGCACGAGATGCGCGGGGCGATGGTATCAACAATTCAACACAAACTTTAAGGTATTGTTACCAAATAATCACAAATTAAGTTCTTAATATTGTTAAATATTTAAACGAAAAATGGACCACGGATAGAAAGTTAATTGTTAATTGTATGTTTAAAATACGTAATGTAGAATATGTGGGTTCAATTAATGTGATAACCTAATCGCTATATTGTATTTGTATATTATATATCAATCATGGAAAATCCAATGAACCCTTTTCCCGATCCGGCGACCGAACCCATGACCCTACGCTCAAAAAGCTTTTACCAGAAGCAAGAAATTGTTTCGTTCACAAAAAGTTACCACATAGTAAGGTTTCTCGTGGCATCGAGAAAATATGTGAGTGTTGTAAATTCTAATATATGTATTTATTTTATTTAAACTTTGAGCACACCAACCAGTCTTACTAAGGGGTATTGTATCATCCAGTAACTGTGGGTTGTGGAGGTCAGATAGGCCGTCGCGCCATGTAAAATACTGATATTCAGCTGCATCCGGTTAGACTTGTATCCAACCACAGAATAGTTGGGAAAAGGCTAGGCACATAATGATTATGATGGTGATTTAAAATTTCAGTACTTAACTGATACAAATTTTAGTAGCAGTCATTAAGTTATCGAATCGATTTTTTATAGAACGTTGTTCAATCATATGAAAACGTATGAATTAAAAATTCAGTTAGTAAAAACACAATGGTTTACATGAAATTCAATATAAAAAGAATCAATGGAATAATCAAAAATAATACATCTTTAAATTAGGTTATAATGTTGCCAATACTAAAAAAATTAAAAGCCTAATATATGTATACCGTATAATCGTACGAGTCAGGTTTTATCAGACTATCTTCATACCCTGATACCTAATCAATTTGTTATCGGACAGTTTCGTCATCCGTTGTCTATGCGATTCAATTAATAACACAACGAATTTTTTATAAAACACATTATTATATCGTGTTTTGGTGGATCAATATGTATCAGAAATTCAAAAAATGAAAAATTTACTTAATTTTCGTACAAAAATGAAATACTGAGAGTATTTCATTTTTGTACGAAAATTAAGTTAATTTTAATGCATGAAAGAGATGCTTTTTCCGCTATTTCAAAGACGGATATTGCTTTTTCAGTAATCACTATAATTCCAGTTCGCCATAGTTCCGGGTGTATTTATTATTTTAAATTATATTTCTTTTGTTTAGAAGTCTGTATGTAAGTACCTTTATTGCATGTTTTATTTAAAATAATATACGTGAATAGTTTTTGGGTTTTATTTTCTATTCTACTCCTACGCACGGTGTCTACATCTCTTTCTATTCTTAACTTTTTTTAATTCTGATTTTTTTCTTTTTTGGTGTTGTTTCGAAATAAGCATCACCTTCGTACGTATTTTTCTGTTCCTTTCTTCTTTTCTGTTTATATGTATGCACATACACTGTTAAATAAATCTTCTTCTTTTCGGATGGTTAGTGACGAACCTGGTGACAGAGTTTTAAAGCCGCCCATGGGTCTCTGACTTGGCTTCACATGCCATCGAGAAATATCTCCCAGACATTCTGGTTTCCTCACACTGATTTCCTTCACCGTTTTTGAAGCAAGTGATAATTATACAATACGCACATGAATCCGAAAAGTCATAGGTGTGTGCCTTTTTTTTTGTATGTTGCCTGTACGTTGCCAGGGGCCACGGTATCCCTTTCGGACTTTCCCGCAACCCCGGAGAGGTGCGAGCCTTGGGTTCGAACTCAAGACCTATGACTTAGCAGTCTCACGGTCACACCACTAGGCTATCAATGCTCTCTGTTAAATAAATGAATACACGTTAAATGAAGACATGAGTGGTGAGAAGTACCTCATCTTATTGAACCAGCACACGTTTACGATACTATATTAATAGTGCTCCAGACCGAATTTCGGCTATACTCAAACTCAAACTCAAATCATTTATTCCAAATAAACCAATTACAGGTACTTTTGAATTGTCAAGGGGTCGGTCAGTCAGAAAGATGAAGCTAGTTGCCCATTCCAAAGCGTAGTAGGTTCCTATGGAGAAGAACGGGCAAGAAACTCCATGGACACTCTTTTAAATTAGAATATTGTTACAAAACATTGGTTACATCATTCATGTTGAAATTATACATGTGAGAACAATGTAGTAAATCGTGCACGTTAAAAGCGACCATAATAAAAATATAAAAACAAAAATAATTAAAATAAGCCATGGCAGCTAAGAAATGACCAGTCCCCACTGACGGCGCCCGTTCACGAACATGACGCATGGATCAGCATCATTTAGCTCAACCATTTTGAAGGGAACTTAATGATCCAACACACACGCCACCACCAGCGAGACATTTGAGTGAGCATGACATACTCTCAGCCGCCAGGGTACATTCAAGTCAATGAAAGACGTACTCAGTAAATGTTAAAGTAGGTAAACAGTGCTCACATATGTGCAATGCAATTATATAATACTAAGAGATTGAATTTATACAATGTAAATATAGTTTTTCAATCTTCAGCAGCTCCAACAATATTTTCCAATGCTAATCAATTAGTTTATGCGCCCTTGTGGAGCTGGACCAGCGTTGAGCCAAGCATTTTTGTCAGCGATGTAATCCCCCAACTTATAATATGCTTGGCAGCATAGTGTGCGTTTTATGCAAGATTTAAATTTCGTTTCATTCAATTGGAGTATGTGGGGAGGTATTTTATTGTAACATTTTACACAGTACCCCATGAAAGATGAGTCTACTTTAGCCAGTCTGAAACCCGGTTGAACTAATTGGTCCCTATTTCTAGTCCCATAATTGTGTCTATCACCTATTTTACTGAAAATACTTAGATTTTTCCTTACGTACATGATGTTCTCATAGATATATTGACAAGGTACCGTCATAATGTTAATATCTTTAAATAGTTCCCTTAGGGAATCGCGTCTGCGGAGGCCATATATTGCTCTGATGGCTCTTTTCTGCAGAATAAAAATCGATTCGATATCTGCAGCCCGTCCCCATAGTAAAATACCGTAAGACATGATACTATGAAAGTAACTGAAATAGACTAGCCTCGCGGTATCTACATCAGTAAATTGACGGATTTTTCTCACAGCATATGCTGCTGAACTTAGCCGTCCTGCAAGAGATGTTAAATGAGGACCCCATTGCAGCCTTGAGTCGAGCGTGATCCCCAAGAAAACAGTTTTATCGACGAATTCTAGTTTCTCCCTATTCAATACTATTTCACAAACACTACTTTTAACATTCGGCAAAGCAAATCTTATGCATTTAGTTTTTTTCCCATTTAATACTAAATTGTTAGCAGTGAACCAATTTTGGACCTGGAGTAGGGCGTTATTTACGTCGTCAAGATTTGATTCACGTCTATTTATCTTAAAAATTAGAGAAGTATCGTCAGCAAATAACACCATTTGTGGTTTGTTTTTTAATAAATGGGGTAGATCATTAATATATACTAAAAAGAGGAAAGGACCCAATATTGAGCCTTGTGGAACACCCATTTTTACTTTTAGACCGAGTGAATTGACACCGTTAATTTGAACTTGCTGTTGTCTATCATTTAAATAAGAGTTTACCAAACTGAGCGCAAGCTTACCTAGTCCGTAATGCTCAAGTTTCAAGAGCAAGGTTTCGTGATTTACGCAGTCAAATGCCTTGGAAAGGTCACAAAAGATTCCTATGGCATCTTGGGCCGCCTCCCATGCTGTAAATATGTGTTTTAACAAGGCGACACCGGCGTCAGTCGTACAACGTCCCTTGGTGAACCCATATTGTTGTTCGTGTAAGATTTGGTTGGTGTTAAAATGATTAAGCATTTGATTGAGCATTACCTTTTCGAACACCTTGCTGAATACCGGCAGCACGGATACTGGTCTAAAATTGTTGGTGTCTTTACTGTCCCCAGATTTAAAAAGTGGTATAACCTTATTGTATTTCATTAAATCCGGGAAAACTCCTTGATCCACGCACAAATTAAATATTAAAGCTAAATATGGTGCTATAGTCTCGATTATGGATGTACAAACTTTGATAGATAATCCCCATAGATCTTCAGTCAATTTGATTTTGATTTGCCGAAAAGCTTTTACAACTATCATAGGGTTTATATGTTTAAATTGAAATTCAACCGGGCAGCCTGTAACGTTCGCTTTTAATAAATCAATTGAGACATCGGGTGAGGAATTTAAAGCTTCCGTCGTTTTTGATGGTATATTAGTAAAGAAATTTACAAATTCTTGAGCTCTTTCTAAGTTAGAGCTTATGGGACCACGTTCAGTCTCCAATGTGTACTCAGTGTTTCGTATTTTTTCCCTGTTAGTTTCATTATTTATTACTTTCCAAACCGTTTTTATTTTATTTTCTGCTGATTTGATCTTGTTGCTAATATACAGAGCTTTAGCTGTCTTGCAGGTATTTCTAAATATTTTCGAATATGTAGCAACATACTTGTTGAAAGTTTTTGTGTTAATGTAAGGCTTAAGGCCATACAGCTCGAACAGTCTTTCCCTACTTATCCTAATACCTCTAGTTGCCCAGTCACTAAAAATAAAATTAAGGCAAATATTTTTTGTTTTCTTTTCAAAAGTTTGATTGAATTCAGTGTGCACTATTGAAAAGAAATCCTCATACAATTTATTTGCATCGTCCATATTATGGCCCAGAGCATTTAACTTATTATGTAGGGTACTATTGAATCTATTTAATTTGCCAGTTGTTATTGGTCTAAATTGTATTTGCACTTTTTGCTTAACTGTTTTAAACTTAAAAGTTACCGTTTGTCCACTATGATCAGACGGCAAATAATTTACGATGGATTTATCTAAATAATCGCAATCGCAGAAGACATTATCGATACAAGTAGCAGAAGTTGGGGTTACTCTAGTTGGTTCTGTAAAAACATTAGACAAATTGAACGATTTAAAAAGGCTTAATATTCTACTGCTATTTGAATTATTTTCTAGAATATTTATATTAAAATCACCACAAATAATTGTGGCTTTGTTACTTGATGCAAGTTTCGCTAGGACATCTTCCATTACTGACTCAAATAAAGAAAAGTTCAGATAATTAGGGGGTCTGTACACGCACACTACAACATGCTTATCCAGCTCAACACAGGACAGTTCGATGCAACGTTCAACTGATAAACCAACTATGTCATTACGTTGCTTAGATTTTAAACATTTTTTTATCAAGATTAGAGAACCTCCACGCAGCATAGATTTCCGGTTAAAACAACTGCCCACACTATAGTTCTCATAATTAATCAGCATTTGGTAATCCTTTAACCAATGTTCAGTAAAACAACAAATGTCAAACTTTGTTTTTTCTAAAAACATTTCTATTTCTAATAATTTTGATGAAATACCTTGAATATTTTGATGAAATAATTTCAAGGCATTCTGCTGATTTCCTTTTTGATAATTATTTATTTTAGAGCAAGAAGACACCTTGTTGTTGTTAGCAATAAGAATATTCTTACTGGTACCTTCTGTTGTCTTACACAATAGTTTAAATGACTATCCGGAGTTAACCCCAAGACTTCAATGGCATCACTAGGCAGTGAGCTCATAGTGAGCGAGGGACATGGAACCTCCTTCGTACAATTTGTATAAATATTAATAGCATTTGAGCTACATTTATTCTGGTACACCACCTTATTATTAGTATTATTACTAATCATTGTGGTGTTAATAATACAAGACTTCGACATACTACCTATGTCGGAGTTTATATAAAAAGCTAATAGCCTTGCTATTATGTGTCTAAAACTAACAGGCAGATACACAGTATCCCTAGTCGATTTTAAAGTTTCCACAAAACTGTTGGTGTCAAGAAATACAAGCTTATCACTATAATGACTAACTAAAAAGTGCATATGCTTGTTAAGCATATGAATATAATTGTTTTGTCTTTTTGTCAATTTTTCAAAATATGGGATGCACACAATATTATTTTACTACAATTTAACTTTAACAATTCAGTTACACCGTCAGTGATTTCATCTTTTTTGACTTTAGAACTATTACCTACAAATACAGTAATATTGGTTTTAGGATTGTATGCATTTGCCACTACTGATTCCATTATTCGTTTGTAGGTAGACCCTGGCATACAATAATTTTGCGTAGAGTAACACAGGTTGTTACTAATTAATTTACCTATACCTCTTCCTATACTATCTGAGAAAATAACTGAATTATAACAATCATGACTACTGAAAGATGGACAACTACCAATCTCAGGCTGTACCTCTTGAGATAGATCTTGCACAATACCAGATATATCTTGGTTGAGGATACAGCCTTGAGTCAAACTCTCAGCCTGGGACGGGGCCTCCGTTGCCTCAGGCTGGACAGCATCAGGGTTTGAAACCTTCTGACAAGTACACTGACACATAACTAACTCATTAGCTGCAAGAATATGTTCTTTAATTTGGTTCTGAGAGCCCACATATTTAATGTAAAGGGAACCAAGTCTTCCCTCAAGTAACTGAATGTCAGACTGTAAGCGCTGTGTATCAATTTCATATATTTTTTTGCTGTCTTCCAATTTTATTTGATAATTGTTTAATTTATTGAGTAGATCAACACGTTCTTTCCTCCGTGGAATATTTTTGGAAAAGTGTTTTTGTTGCTTCCTAATTTGATTACATTTTTTAATTATTCTATTCAGTTTTACATATTTTTTCATTTTTTTATGACTAACTTTATAACTATGATTATGTTTCAGCATGGAATCTTCAGTAAGGTCAATATGATGGTTACAATTAGTATTTAATAATTCATTGTATAATTGGTTAGTTTCTTGAACCTGAGTACATTCTTTTTCTTTCTCTAACCGGATAATATGACTATTAGCATGAATTAATTCATCTTCTAGGTCCCTAACTTTGCTTAAAGCCTCCTCATACAAGTTACAACAGTTGCTGAAACCATCCGTGACCACTTTTAGTTGATCGCGTTCATCAACAACATTCAGATATTGGTGATGTAGATCTACTAGCTCACGTTTAAGGCTTGAGTTTTTGTTGACTATCTTTTTGACTTCCTCCTCACTTTCGTCATTCTCTTGTAACAATTGCTTACATTGTAGTTTAGATGCTTCAAGGTTTTGGAGGGCCGTTCTCAATTTGAGTTCCATATCCTGAGCGGTAGCCTTACGGGTCATCACAGGCATGGTTTCAGGATTTGTTACTGGAATTAGAACAAAGAAACGGTGAGAACAAATATGACAGACAGATAATTTAATAAAGGTGGAAATGTGGTGGAGAGGAGAAATGAGGTAGGCTACTGGATTGGCTTAAAGAGCTATTCTATATATATATTTATCAAAGCTATATTATCTAATTGAGTATAAAGTTATGATACTTTTATTGCCTTTTGTGAATTTACTTTTCCATAAGTGGGTAGGTTGCCTAAATTTAAAGTTAATATTTGATATTAAAGTATAACGACAATGCAAAAATAACGATCATGAACGATTTCAATGTCGTATATTATATTAAAGATCAGATTGAGATTAATAGAATCTACGCTAAGTTACGTTTTCTACTATATGATGATGATGATGGGACTCCCTTTTCCGCACTTAGACTCTCATTTGGTCCGTTGTGCGTGGGGATACTGGCTAACAGAGCCAGCCTAGCTTCGCCCAAAAGCACAGAAGCCTCCTGGGGGCTTCACAGGCTTCGCGGAGCGACCTCACTGTTCCGAGGATTTCTTCCCGTTGAGAAGCCACTGCCTCGCACTCCAGGATAACGTGGGCGGCTGATTCCTCGGCGTCAAGGCAGCCCCTGCAAAGGGGGCTATCTGTGGCGCCTATGTTGAAAAGATGTTTGTTGAGGGGGTTATGGCCCGTAATTGTTCCTATAATTATTCAAAGGTTATTTCTACCCAGGTTGAGAAGTTTTTTGGTTAATCGCGGGTCTAAAATTGGTAAAGCCAATTTTGACTGTCTACAGTCTGTTGCCCGTGACCATCTGTTGTTATGGAGTTCGGTCGATCTTTGGCGAATCCACGCACGAAATTTTGAGAAAGGCAGAGGGAGAAGTGGGTACGGGCCTAGTACTTCCATATCAGAGCCTCTCTTCGCAAGTTCATCAGCGGCATCATTGCCTAAGGATCCACTATGCCCTTTGATCCACTGGAGGGTAATGCGATTAAACTTCGATAAACTCTCCAGAGCTAAATGGCACTCAAAAATTAGTTTATTGTTAGTTTGTTTGTTTTCTAAAGCTTTGAGCACGGATAGGCTGTCGGATAGGAATTTAATGCCGTAGTCCCGGATGCCTAAGCGCTTTACTGCTGTTGCGGCTTGTGTTAAGGCAACACATTCACATTGGAATATCGAACTGTGTGTGCCTAGTGGTATGTGAAGGTTAAGGTTGAGGTCAAGGGAGTGTACGCCAGCACCTGAGCCGTTTTGTGTTTTTGAGCCGTCTGTGTAGATGCGCACTTCATGGGCTCCTGACTGATCCTTTTCCTCCTGAACTGTTTGTATAGTATAGTTTTTGTTGAACAAGGGTTGGTTTGGTGTTCTATCACACGGGGCAGCGATGAGAGGTTGGTACTCAATCGCCCGGTCCAGGATATTAGCGTGTGGACTGGTGTGGTTTTTGCCCCATATGCCCAGATGCATTAGCCTGATGGCAGCTAGCGCCGCCTCCTGCTGTATGTACAGGTCAAGGGGAGTTAATAGAAGGGCTATCTCCAAGGCTGCTGTTGGGGTGGTTCTCATGCAGCCAGTGGTAGCCGTACAGGCCAGTCGTTGGAAGCGTTGTAGTCTGGTAATGGTGGTCGAGAGTTCAGTCCTCGTCCACCAAACCAGAGCGCCATAAGCCAACATTGGCCTGATTACCGCTTTGTATAACCACAGAGTTATCTTCGGAGAAAGCCCCCATGTTTTCCCTAACATTCTTTTACATTGGTAGAGTGCAATTGTGCTTTTATTAAGTTTGTAGTCGAGGTGCTTGTTCCAGAGCAGTTTGCTATCAAGGATCACCCCCAAGTACTTGACTTCGTCTTTAAGTGTTAATTCTGTGTTGAAGAGTTTTGGAAGCCTATGGGGTCCCAAAGTTCTCTTGTTGGTAAACATTATTAGTTCTGTCTTCGAGGGGTTAACCGATAGCTCGTGCTTCGTGCACCAGCTCTCGATTATTTTGAAAGCCCTTCTCATGAGATCACATAAGATGCCCTCAAATTTCCCCGAGATCAGAATTGCTATATCGTCCGCGTATCCCACCGAGTACAGACTGCTGGCGTTGAGCTCTGCAATGAGCTCATTTGCGACTAAATTCCACAGCAGTGGTGACAGCACCCCACCCTGTGGGCAGCCTCTACTCACGATACCTCTCGTGGTGGTGTTCACGGTAAATTGAATGGCACGGTATTTTAACATGTTATTGATCCATTCTATGAGTGTACGCGCAACACCGTGCCTGGCAAGTGCCTGTACGATGCTGACGAAGTTTGTTTTGTCGAAAGCACCTTCTATATCAATGAAGGCGCCTAGGGTTGGGTTTTTGGCTTTAAGAGCATTTCCAATGCGTGAGACTACGCTGTGGAGTGCTGATTCGGTTGATTTGCCTGCACAGTAGGCGTGTTGATTCGGATGTAAAGGTCTTTGTACCGAAATTTGGGATCTAATCCTCCTATCCCCCAGCCTCTCCAGTGTCTTCAAGAAGAACGAGGAGAGGCTTATAGGTCTAAAGGATTTGGGCTGGGTGTAGTCGCCCCTACCTGGTTTCGGTATAAAGATTATTTTTACTTCCCGCCATTTCAAGGGGATATAGCGGTGTGCCAGGCAGGCTCGAAACACCTTAACCAGGTAGTCAGCCAGTACAACTTGGCTCCACCTGAGCAGAGCCGGGAAAATACCGTCCAGGCCTGCTGCCTTGAAAGGTAGGAAGGTGTTGATTGCCCACGTTATTTTGTCTTTGTCGATTACATCCAACGCCACTTCCCAATCTAGGCTGCTCGTGGCCCTCTCCATATGTGGTTCCCAGCTTTGCTGGGTGGCAATCTGGCATCCTGGGAAGTGGGTGGTTAGGAGTAATTCGCTTGTCTCAGCGTCGTTTGTTGTGTAGGTGTTATCTGTTTTTTTCAGGCATCCTATTGAGTGGTCCGTCTCTTGAGCGAGACAAGTTTTGACCCTCGTTGCCTGGTTGTTACTTTCAATGTTAGTGCAGAAACGCCTCCAGCTATTCTTTCCTCTGAGGCGTATCAGTTTTTTATAGGTTTTACGAGCTGTTGTATAGCGGTCCCAATCTACTGGCGACCGTCTGTTCCTGGCTCTGTTAAACAGTCTTCTCAACCTGTGTCGGTGTCTTTCCAGTTCTGGACTCCACCAAGAATGGCGAGCTCCCTGTCTGGGTACCGTGAGGGGACACGACTGTTCATAGCTAGATAGAAGGATGGATGTGATGTTGTTTACATGTTCGTCTATGTTGGTTACTGGTATCTCAGCCGGAAGGGCGTGTAATCTGCCTAGTTCAGCCTTAACCAGCTTAGTAAACTTGGTTTGGTCTGTGTTGCGAGGAACCCTTCTTGGCTGTGGCTTGTGGTTTTCTACTATATTAACAATGCGATTCAGACCGAATGCAGTGCTAAATTAGCGAACTATTTATGTCAAGACTTAACGAGGACGTGTAACATAGATAAAGTGACGATTGTGTGCTATTATAAAGTAAAAAGTAAAGCAAAACTCCCCGTTTAAATCCGTAGTTCGATCGTCAGCTGTTGATTTTAGGTTACCGGTGTGTAACCAAACACCGTGTTTTACTTCATATATTTACAGGAAAACAACAATCCTGAGTATTTATGCAATTATACTACGTTAACACATAATATTACACCTTAATTTTACTTAATTACTAATTTAAAATAAATTAAAATACGGAACAAAAATTTGACATGTCAAGCAAGCATGTATAGCAAGCAATCTCAGCGGTGCCTAGCCATCTACGCGTACCTATATAAAACACATAACATCACGCCTATATGCCTCGAAGGGTTAGGTAGAGGTGTATCTATTGAACACCCACATGCCACCAGTTAAACGTAACTGGCGACCTCGACTCCGGGCTGCTACTGAGAAATTTCAGATAGAAAACCCCATTATCACTTTTCCTGACCCGGCTATCGATCCCAGGACTTCATAGAAAGCAATAGCACTTGCGACCACTAGACCAACGAGGTAGTCAACTATGCAGGTTGGTGATTTAGTCACCTGCATCCGTCAAGGGGGTGATTCTATCCGTCATCTAAACAATTTTCGCTATAAAACCCATAATAACAGAATAGGGGAAAACTAAAAAACGAGCTAGCCAGATGTAGTAGCATGTGATGTGTAACACCTGACATTTCACCTTGGTAATAAGTGACATTAAAGGGGCGGGGCCTCGCCAAAGTCGTTTTTAACAGCTAACTCTAGCACCGCTCGCGCTCATTGGTCAGATCAAATAGCGCGCGCTTCTTCGGCTGCCTGTAATACACTTCCGTCCCTTTTCACGAAATCACTCCTACTGTTTCCACAGCTTTCCCTGATTGGCAGGAAACTGAGAGGAAAGATGTAACACTTAAAAAAAACAAATTCCTGTACAACAGTAGACAGACAATTTCGATGCAGGTATGATTTATTTTTGGTTTTTACGTAACAGATGTGTTTTATAGCGAAAGATGCAGTGTAGAATCACCCCCTTGACGGATGCAGGTGACTAAATCGCCACCCTGTATAATAGAACAAATCTAATCCCATTATCATCCCATTTAGAAAGGAGGTCTATCGTAATGGCAGGAAATGAGTTGCCAGTCAAACCGCTACTTTTAAGACTAATCAGAAAAGTGCGGCTTTCCCCATTAGAAAAGAAGCCGATGTTAATCAAATTGCCATCAATCAAAAAATGGTCCTTTGCTCCGGGGAAAAAGTTATATCCGGGAGGGAAATCAAGTTAGTTATCGGCGGTCGATTACCGGGATTTGCGGATTAAGGGATAAGATTCAAGCGTTATACTTCGGAATCGGAACAGTATAGTAAGTAAACCTTGCTTGCTAACCATGGCTTTAGTTGTTATTATTAGTAATTAACTGATTATTTATTTTAACTTTGATGGTCCTAGTTTATCATTTGTGATTTCCGAGTTACAGCTTTAATAGCTATATGTAAACGAGCACGCACGCAGCTTTATGCCTGGAGGCTTTCATTCGGGTATTAATTTCTTTTTACTTTTTTGTTGGTGGTATGCGTGTGCTAGGTGACATATAGAAAATTATTTAATTTAATGTTTTGTGTTGCGCGTAATGTAAATTATTTTGCATAAGTACTATTGTATAGAATCAAGTTTTTCTATCTATTCAGACAGCTGTGCAGCTGGGGAGTTTGTTGCGCTACTTCTTCTTCCCAGCTACAGCACTAGGAAGTGGTGAAGGGTGGGCGTTTTTGGGGGACTGTCTTATGTAATTTTGACGTTCGAAAAGTGCCAATTCCTCAGCCTAGTTTGAATAAATGACTTTTGAATTTGAATTTTAAAAGGCAGGCGCGGATACGGGGGGCTAAGGGTACCTACAGTTGCCTTCACCCCCTGGGCTTCGACCAAAGTGAGTCTAAAGGTGAGTATAGACTAGAGAGTTTACTTGTAACACAACATCGAGCCGCTCTAATGTGTCACCCTTTCACGAACCAAACAATGAGCACGACGTTCGAGGCTTTGTTAGTTACAAATTGATTTTGCAACCAAAGAGAATTTGTGTAAAATTTTATCAGCAAGATAAACGCATCACACGCAATCTGAAGACTATTCAACGATGAGTCACTAGCCGTGAGCATTAAAATAAAAATAAAAAAATAGATGTATTAAGAGAAAAAGTAAAAATTTGTAAAGGATCACTTATGACAAAATTAAAAAATACATTCTACAGGATAGCAAACATAATTTAAAATTACATTATAAATAAATTAGCTTAAACCATATCAGTATACTTAATAATAATTGTATTATAATAAGTATTAAAGGTATTAGTATTAGTTAAGTAAAATATATTATTTTTAGATATGAACAGACGGCAGCACGTCAGGTTGTACAAGGCTGTCAGATTTCTCCAAATTATTTAAACCTTAAAATGTTAATGGTTAAGCTCAGAACCGGATGTGAAAATTTGACGGTTTGTAGTAGGCTGACCTGCTGATGTGTATACGTAAGGTGGTTCATTGTTTTGTGAAAGAGCGCCTCTCGCCATGAAACGTTATATAAACGAGTTTGGCGAGTTTATAATTAAATAACACCTCTGTTTTATAATTTAATTAAATAAAAAATAAAACATTACTCCGGACACCGTGTCGAGCATTCGCAGAAACGTTACATTACATTGAAATGCTTTATTAAATTGAACTTTTGCATTTATTTTATTATTCTTAAGAACGTTACATTACATGGAAATGCTCGAGAAAATGCTCTAGTGTATACCTTAAAACTCTAAATTACACATAATATAGTTTTGTAACCTGTACTTTTATGGTATACATTATATTACTTAGACATAAATAAGTCGTAGTTATCCTCGAAAAGGGGTGCTTATTGTTGAGTTTGCAGAAAATACATGCGAAAGTTTTTTTAAAGGGGTTTGTCGGCTTTATAAATGCCCCCCGCCCCCCCTCAAATCCTCCCAGAGAGAAACATTTATCCCCCCTTGAGCGACAACTTTGAAGTACCTACGCCTATAAACAAAGGTTGCATCCGTTATCCTCGGAAAAGCCGAAATATGTAAATTTATAAAATGTTACCGATCCAACGAAGGAGTGAAAACTTTCCTGGCGAGATGTTCCATATTCCTGCACATCACATGGCCATACAAACGATTTCCACACAACTTTCTGCGGAGTTATTGTGTACCACACATAAAATTTCATTTCAGTTCAGCCACGCTCATTGCGTTATTTACTTTGTTGAGCAGAGGAATGTATTAAACCTATGAAGCAATGGATTAGAAATATCCCTCAAAACTTTTGAAACCGTGTTACGCAAATAGGGCAATGCTGGTCACCGGGGCCAAGTTCAGACTTCCTTTTACATGATGTCGACAAAAAAAAAGAAATAAATCATCAAACCGTTATTTAATTTTAATATTGTAAGTTATTGTAACCCTTAAAAGCTTATAGCTTAGGGTCTACCGCGGGGGAGTAACAGAAGGAAATGGAAAGTATGACAATCGAGCCTCAAACGATCGCGTCATCGCGGCGGTTCTCTTAGAATACCCTTGTGTTATGTCTACATAAAGAAATATAACATAACATAACATCAAGCCTTGTTTCTCCGAAGGGTTGCGCAGAGGTGTACCTATAGTACACCCACATTTCGCCAGTTATATTTAAATCCCATGTAATAGGGGGTGACCCTATTGCCATCAACCGGGCACAAATCCAGACTCCGGGCGGCTACTGAGAAATTGCAGATGAAAAAATCCCTATATCACTTTACCCGACCTGTGAATCGAACCCAGGACCTCATGCTCAGCAGTAGCGCTTGCGACCACTAGACCAACGAGGTGGGCAGATAAAGAGATAAACAGTCATGTATTTGTTTATTAATCTACTTGTCATATCAAGGGGTATCCATGTTACCCAGTAAGGGTACAGGTCAGATAGAAAGATGCTTCATGTATCTAAATATTGGTACGCAGACTGGAAGCTGACCGCAACATAGTTGGGAAGAGGCTGGGCAGGTGACGTATTTTAGTTTATTACTTTTGAAACAAGTAGCAAGGCTACTAAATCGATGCTCCTACTAAACCAGCGCCCTAATTCCGTATGTATATTATGTAAGTAAGCATATTCTCATATAATTTGTTTTATTTTACTAAGTGAATTTTTTGATTTTATGTATTGTACTTTCTCTCTACTCTTACACACGGTGTCTACATCTCTTTTTACCCTCTGTCCTATCGCAGGTATGCTGGAAGAGATTTCTTTAGAAATAAGCATCACCTTTGTATGTATTTTTCTGTTGTTTTCTTATTGTCTGTTTATATATACGAGTATACAAGATAGTGCAATCCACGAAGATGCGCCCCACTCCGCGATGACTGTACTGTAAGCTGTACTTTAGTACGGAGCGGGGCGGAGTGGGGCGCGTCGTCGTGGATTGCACTATCTATATGTGTGTACATAAATGGGTAAATAAATAAATAACACACGATCAATCACAATCTGTTCATTTTCATTTTGACAGTTCAACGACATTCTTTGCGTTATTTATATTATTGAGCGTTTTTTTTTTGAGCATGTGAAGCAACGAATTAGCAATATCCTTCAAAATGATTCATATTATGATTGATCGTGTCTCACGCAATGAGGGTGGAGGCAAAAGCAGAGAGAGCTATTTGTATACACAAATTGCAATACTAACAATTTGTGTATACATTGCTTGATAAGTAGGTACAGTTGTCGTCACGTATAAAGACCGCTAAGTGACAGTCCAGGTGCCCAAGTCTGCTATTTTTATAAATTCGTCATTCCAACACGATCCCATTGTCATTTTGCTAAAAGTTCGTAATCTGCTAAATTCATAATGGTCGATCATTGGTCGATCATTGTATTCCACAAACACGGTACTCTTAACTAATTAAAAGAAATGACTGCACAATGACGTTCTCATGGTAGGTCACTGATCAAAGGAACTGTCAAAATTTTTGCAGATTACCGCCTAAGTCAGTCATTCATTTTTAATTATGTACGAGATTACCAATAGATGCCATTTCTTTCAATGGAGTGTCAGTGGCTGACCATTGGAAAGTCATAATGACGCCAATATGTTAGTAGATTACCAAACTTGTCAAAATCAACAATTATTAAATCAATGATAAACCATTCTGACACTATTGTAATAGCAGACTTGAGGCCCAGGGGATGTGTCTGCGCACGGGTATAGTCGCATCCTAAAGTACTACGAGTAGGCTATTGTTTTATAATACTAGTGTACTTAATTGTTTTATTGTAGAATCATAATAGGTGGTTTTTTTTCTCTCTTTATTTGGTTTGGGGTTTTGACTAAACAGATATGCCAACCCCATCGTGCCTTAATATTACATTACCACTTGTAATCAACACATAAACCATACTAAACAGTTAATAAAACAATATGATATACTTAGTGATAAAGACGGAGGTCACAGATGAAGAGTTGTTATTAAAACGACATAACCTTTTTTCACCATCTGAAGTTGATTGAGATAGAATTGATTTAATTAATCCCACGTTAAGTTTATTTAAGCCTAATTCCCTCAAAAGTGACACCCTCTCTCGCCTGTTCCGGACACACTCCATCAGCAAATGCTGCACATCCTCAATCTGGTTACATACTCTGCAATTCGTCGAATCAGCTTTTTTCATAAGGAATGCAAACTTCGCTGATGGATAGTGAGATCCAGAGCGAAGTCTTAAAATTAATTTAACACAATTCCTACTGAGTTGATCAACATCGAACCAAGGCATACGAGTAGGCTCGCCTTGTCAGGTCCTTTAACACATACCTTTTTGCTTAATAGATACTTTATTAGCTACTCAGTACTATGGAATAGGCTAGGATCGATAAATTGCTCAGTGCGCAGGTAAACGGCTAGCGTTCTTTTTACGTGGCAGGATCAGTCGTTTCTACAACGAGTGTAAGAAGAAGCTTAACAAATCCGATTGTCACTTTAAATTCCGATTTACATGGTTCTTTTTCATTTGACAGAGTAAGCTCGCGGATTCCTTGGGTAGTTTTTGAGTTAGCTTCAATAATATATATATTTAAACCACTTTTGTATAGTGATGATATTAATATAAAACTTCCTGTCACTGTGGTTTACATAGCTGGTAGTGATAACCACAACTCAAAAGTGAAAAATAAAAACTTTAACAAAAAAAAACTTGCATCACCTTCACTTCACTTTTCACCTTGGTAAGTGAAAGTCAAATAATTTATGTATTTCAATTAGGCAAATAAGAGGCACTTTTGAACATCAAAACTTACAAAAAAATAGAATTGATTTTAGTCGCCCCTTCAAAAGGTCGTTTTCGTCTTCCAAAATAAACACTACAAATTGAAAAACAACTATAGCTTTGGAAGTCGGTGGCCAAAAATCCCAAAGTCGGTGTCTTTGGTTCTGTATAATTGTTTTTTAATCGACTTCTTAAAGGAGAAGTTTTTTTTTTTAATGTACGTTACTTAACTCCGTCATTTAAAGACGGATTTGCAAAATATTGTTTTTTGTTTGAACGGATATACTTCCGAGATGGTCACATTGTCATCAGGTCAGGATCTAATGATGGGATACACCCACGGTCTAACGGTATATAGCCCGATTTCGGTATTTAGTAACTCGTGTAGTTGCTCTCGGAAAGCAACATTTGGTCAAGTGGAACTGATGATGAAGAACACAGGTGGCCACCGGAACTGCTCAATAATAATTATTTCAAGGGTTGTGATTCGATTACTTTAATATGGTTGCCAAGCAATTTATGCTCGACACAATACATATGGACTACTGGAGCTGATGGTGAAGTATCAGGAGAAGAACTCCTCAATGATTAACGTCCCTGCATTGGGAAAAGCAATATTTTGTACAAGGTGATGAGTAGTTGACATTAGGCTATTGGAACTTACATAAATTACAAACTGACCCACTAAAAAGCGAAAAATAAAAAAATAAATTAAAGAACCGACTTCCAAAAAAACTACAAAGTCGTGTTGCCACTTATGTTTCAAAATAGACTAAAGTGGCACAACTTAACTATTTAGCTTTAAGATTCTCATAGCCAAAAGTAAGGAATTTTAGTGATAGTTTAGTTAGTTTAGTCCGGTGTACAAGAGAATCGGCACCAGTAAGTATTTTAAGTGAGATATTTAACACCTGTTTTTATAATAAATATTTGAAATTTTGACCTTCAATATCACCGTAACCAGAAGGTTCCCAGGACGCTTAGCCTGACCACACTAGGAACAGGTTTTTTCGACGGAAGAATAGACAAAATGACAGATTGTGATCGTTTATCTGTCATTTTGTCTATTCTTCCGTTGACAAACCCGTAGAAAACCTGTTTCTATGATTGTGATACCACGTGTACTGGAATGGTCCGGTGCAAAATGTCATAATAACGCGAAGAACAAATGACTCTCGGCTTCGTTAACGGTATTTTTACATCCGTTATAAAGAAAGAAAGAAAGCAAAATATTTTATTTGGGACCCGCACAGGAAGCACAAACAGTAATAATATTGAATAATAACGACCTGTCATCCAACATACATCCTGACCAGACATTTCCAAGCATGAAATGATCCCTGTAACACTACGGTTTCTTAGGAGACCGGTGGTCGCCACGATCTGCAATTTAGCCAAACCTCGCTATCATCATTATAATGACAGTAATGACACTAATGACAGCCGTCACTGCCCCCGTTATCTAGTGGACATCGCTCTTCTAATAAACCGTTTGCGCAATATTTTTATTCTGCAATAATTATAACTATTATTATTTTTGCTATACGTATCCACATATTTTGGTGACGAAATAGAAATGTAATTTTATAGCTCCATCTGAAGTCGCTCGAAGATTACTGTGGAAAATATATCGTATTAACATTGATGTATTAAAGGAGGTAGATACGGGACTTAGTCACAGCGCCTGGTCCTACTCAACTAAGTGATTGCCCGTAGTTGGCACTCAGTCGCGCACGGAACATCGTAGATCACACAGCTCAATAATTTCAGTTTTTTGTAATAAATACGCATCAAAATGACTTCTTGTGCAGCTAAACAGTGAATTAATAATTCAAGAAAGAAAAATAAGACACATTAGATTACCTACCATTCGTAAGTACAGCCAAAAATGTTAATTTATTGAAAATTACAATAATATTTTAATGTTTGCTTCGCCATGTTTGTGAGAGCGAGATAGATACGCACACAATGCGCGAGGTGCTAACGCGATTTCGCTCGCACGTCAGCGCCGTCTCCTATCTCTATCCTCGTCTATCGGTAACTGTAGCTTTGCGACTGTGAGATGACACTGATCACTGATGTGTGAGTTTCGGTACATGTAGTCGTGCGCCGAGCCCAAGTTTACTGATTGCGATGTTAGCGCGTAACATATCTTCGTCCTTTTAATACATCAATGCGTAATGTATGATTTATATTAGGTATTATATAATTATTATAGCTACGTCTGTGATGGGCCTTACATTGCGTTAACAGCCAATTTTCACACCAAAAAAAAAACTTTTTGTTATGCCCTGTTGATGTACAGAATGCGTATTGACGGCATAAAGACCCATCACATAGCAATGTGATGGATCTTTTTACATCCTGTATACGCTAGCAGAATTCCGGGTAAAGCTCGGTTTGAGCTGACGTCAGTATCCACATTAATAATTAATCACTGTGATTGCCAAGTAACTGTCTGGGGAACCCTCAGTAATTTGCTAATTAGCTGATAATTGTGATCACTTACTATGAATCTATAGCTGGTTACATGTAGCCTGGAGGCCAATATTGATATGATCACATGATAACATCACGCCTGTAGTCCCCGAAGTGTTAGGCAGACTTGTACCTATAGTCCACCATTTCACCAGTTATATTTAAGTAAGTAAGTAAGTCTTTATTTGCCTTAAACATGGTATAAAAGGTGTTACAGTAATATAGTCCACATGTTTAGCTATACAACATTGTGTATCAATTGCATGCAAAATACTTAGAATTAATTAGTAAGTAGAAATAAAATGTCAAAGCTATAAAACATTCTCCACAATACAATCATCATAACATAATATTATTTAATGTCAGAAATTAATCTCCACGAACAAAATCAAAAAGTCACAATAAAAGAAAACATTATAAAAGTAAACATTATTCGCAACAGTTCCATAACATTACATAACATAACTTAAAGTAAAAAAAGGAAATCAATAAAATCAATAAATATAAAATTAAAAATGTCAAAATTATAAACATTATCGACGATCCAGTATGTCATTATTTGTGAATTATAATTTAATGTCAAAAAAATCCTTAATGTCATAAAAATTATGTTCATTCAGCCATTTAAAGAGTCCGTTTTTAAAAGAATTAATATTAAATAACAATTTCATTTCTTTTGGAATTTTATTATAAATGCGTACACACATCACCAGAAAACTTTTAGAGTACTTGGCTGATTTAGGAGTATCCTGCCATACAAGTCTACATGGATCCCTATTACGAGAGTATATTTGATCGACTTTCTTGAATAATTCCTTATTATTATATACAAAATTACATATCTCGTAGATGTACAGTGAAGGAAGTGGTAATAAACCAAGCCTTTTAAAATGCGGTTTACAGGACTCGTCAACTTACGGATCCCACAAATGGCTCTGATGCATTTCTTTTGCGCGATAAACACTCTGTTTTTATCTGTACTGTTACCCCAAAAAATAAGTCCATATCGCAAAATCGATTCTATGTAAGCATGGTAGGTTATAATGGCGGTTTTTTTATTCGTCACATTCTTGACTTGCCTGAGAGCATAAACGAACTTATTAGACTTGTTGCACAAATTATCTACATGTGTTTTCCAATTTAAATCTTGGTCTATGAGTATACCCAGAAATTTTGTATGTGAAACTTCTTTTAATCGATCAATATTAAGTTTGAAATTGTATTTGGCATGTTTAGATTTATTAAATTGAATGTACATAGATTTATCTAGATTGATTTTTAATTTATTTACCTGTAGCCATTCTAAAATGTTGTCAATAGTATTATTTATGTCAATTTCGTGATCAAATTTTAATTTAGACTTTTTATCAGATGTCACTATGATTGAAATGTCATCTGCAAATAATATACATTTATGATTGACCTGCTGTGGTAAATCATTTACGTATAATAGAAATAATAAAGGGCCTAATACACTCCCTTGTGGTACACCGCAATTTTTTACTTTGAGCTCAGAGGAGTATGAGGTTAGTAAATCTTCATTTACTTTACTAATAGCAACGTATTGACTGCGGTTACTTAAATAAGATGCAATCCACTGCAGTGCTACACCTCTTATTCCATTTCTTTCTAATTTTCCCAATAATATATGATGTGCCACAAAGTCAAATGCTTGAGATAGGTCAAAAAAAAGTCCTGTCGTGAAGTGATTGTTATTTAAAGACTTCAGGGTACGGCTCAAAAGATTATATATGGCTAATGTTGTTGACTTGTGCCTTTGAAATCCATACTGTTCGTTTGCTATAATATTGTATTTGCTACAAAAGTCGATAAGCCTTTTGTGCATACATTTCTCAAACAGTTTGGACAAGATAGGTATAAGGGTAATTGGACGATCATTTTTAACGTCTTTTTTGTCGCTTTTCTTGTACAAGGGTTTTACAACTGATAACTTTAAAGCATCAGGAAAAGTACCAGTCGAAAATGAAAGATTAATTAGATATGTCAATATAGGAGTTAATTCTTCTCTGCACGCTTTAATTATTCTTGTACTAAGTCCATCATATCCTTCCGAGTTAGTATTATTTAAAGCCTTATCTCTTTTTTTATTTCATCTTCAGTCATAGCACTAAGAAACATAGAATTAGGAACTAAAGCGTTATTAAACTTATTATAAACTTGTAAGTTTTTAAATGTCACAATGTTAGTCGAGTCAATAAAATAATCATTAAACGTATTCGCTATGTCAGTGGGATCTGTCAGTATTTTCTTATCTACTTCTATTTCTGAAATATTAGTGTCGCATTTTATGTTCCCAATTTCATGGTTAATGACATACCACGTTGCTCTGCATTTGTTTTGACTATTTTGTATATAATTAATGTTTGAATTCACTTTTGATTTCATAATGCATTTTTTGAGAATCGATGAATATTTTTTATATCTTAGAAAGTACGACCGACTTTTATTTTTGTAATAGATATACCGTAACGATCGTTTAGTTTTGCAACTGTTTCTAAGACCCTTACTGATCCATTTTTGTTTATTTGCTATAGAGTTATTAATTTTAATTTTAGGGAAGCATATATTATATAATAGGCATATAAACTCGTGAAATTTATTGAATGCCTTGTTTAAGTCCGTTTCGAGGTGCGTTTCTGACCACGATATGCTTGCAAGGCAGTCTTTGAATTTTTTCAAGTTTTCGTTGCAGTAATCCTTTTTATAAATAAAATATGATATGGTTCTTGGACTTTGTTCTTATATTGGAAACTCTAAGAACTGTGCTGTGTCGTGGTCTGATAAGTACAAAGGTAGAACATCAGCAGATGTAGTTTTTATGTTACTAAGTATGTGGTCTATACAAGAATCTTTTCGAGTGGGAACATTAATATGCATCTTTAAGTTATAGTTACTACATAATTTTTTTAAATAGTTAGTGACCTTACTTGGTTTCAAGGTATTTATGTTAAAATCCCCAGTAACCGCTATTTTTGTACGTGATCCATATCTTTTAGAGGTTTCGCACATTAATTGGTCGCGTTAAGTCCCATGTAATAAGACAAGTATGATCAGTCTAACGGTATTTAGAAAAAAACTTTTTTACAAAAAATAAAACAGACTTCCATTTTTGTTTTTGTAAAAAAGTTTTTATTTTTCACTTTTTAGTTGTGGTACCTACACAAACCTCCCACAAAAATTTGAATACCGGTATATACCTAAATTACAGTGACAGGAACTATTAGAACATCGTCCACATATACTAGATGGGAAAATACGTATTATTGAAGCTAACTCAAAAACCCCTCATCAGATCTTGACCAAATTTATATGCGACCACTTCTGAAGTATGCCAAACACAAAAATAATCATCAAAATCAATTCATAATTGGCGGAGTAATCGCGTAACATACATACAAAAAAAAAAAAAACTGCCGAATTGAGAACCTCCTCCTTTTTGAAGTCGGTTGAAAAAGAGAGGAGAACAGGGCCTGCAAGAAATTTGAAAACTATTGCCGTCATCTTATCTCAAGTCTGCCCCCGTAGAGTGCGATAGGGAGAGCTGCTGGCAGTTCAGACCAATTAAGTATATCACAATTTTTTTTTACGAAATCGACTTTTCATATTCTCCTTTTTTCTCATCGAAAACTGATCCGATTCAATAATTTTTTACATTAAAATTTTAAGAAAGAGTATGTCTAGGCTCCTATTATTTTATTTTATGTTAAAAACTTTCTCGAATTTGTCTGGTACTCCTCTAATCACGGCGGTAAAAATGCGGCATTTTTTTAATTTTTGGAGGGTCATAATTTCTTTACCGATAAGTTGCGAAAAAAAAGGAAATAACAGGGACGGTCTACAGCAGAACTTGATTTTATAAAGAAAAAAAAAATGATTACTCTAGAGGAAGAAAAAAGGGGAATACCGAAAAACCGGCGAATAACGTCATGCTTGGTTAGCAACGAAAGTCAAGTAAACACTTTAAACACTGCTTAGCATGAGGTCCTGGGCCTCAAGTCTGCTATTACAATAGTGTCAGAATGGTCTATCATTGATTTCATAATTGCTGATTTTGACAAGTTTGGTAATCTACTAACATATTGGCGTCATTATGACTTTCCAATGGTCAGCCACTGACACTCCATTGAAAGAAATGGCATCTATTGGTAATCTCGTACATATCGAAAAATGAATGACTGACATATGCAATAATCTGCTAAAATTTTGACAGTTCCTTTGATCAATGACCTACCATGAGAACGTCATTGTGCAGTCATTTCTTTTAATTCGTTACGAGTATCGTGTTTGTGGAATACAATGATCAACCAATGATAAACCAATGATCGACCATTATGAATTTAGCAGATTATGAACTTTTAGCAAAATGACAATGGGATTGTGTTGGAATGACGATTTTTTTAAAATAGCAGACTTGGGCCCCTGATTCTTATTTGGTTTCACCTAGAAAAAGAAGACAAATTTGCGAGACGATTTAGTGACCTGCATCCGTCAAGGAGGTGATTCTAAAGTTTGACCGAGACTGCTGTTCCGCGCCTTAAGAATGCGTGGTGGGCAGCGTTGACGAATGAGCCGGCGCGTGGCGTGAGTGATGACGAATGAGCGGCGAGACCGGCGTGAGTGATGACGAATGAGCGACAGGACTGAATGAGCGGCGGGACTAGCATGAGAGTTGACGAATGAGCGGCGGGTCCAGCGTGAGTGATGACGAATGAGCGGCGGGACTGGCGTGAGTGTTGACGAATGAGCGGCGGGACTGGCGTGAGTGTTGACGAATGAGCGGTGGGACCGGCGTTAGTGATGACGAATGAGCGGTGGGACCGGCGTGAGTATTGAAGAATGAGCGGCCTGCAGTGTCTCCTCGTCTCATACCTAACGCGCGGAACACCGGTCGCGGTCAAACTTTACCTGTCATACTAATCAACTTTCGCTATGAAACATATACAAGTAAAATAGCAAGATTAGTAAAAAAAAATGTATCGAATTAGTGTCTACCGTTGTATAGGAATTAGTTTGTTTTTTCACGAATCGTATATTATATGAGTTTCATAGTGAAAATGGTTTAAAATTAACCCACTGACGGATTCAGGAGTCTTAATCGCCACCCTGTATTAGAGTCCAAGATAAAGTAATCTGGTGGAACGAAAATCAACCGAGTGATTCGATTGGCTGTTTATAACTCAGTCAACCAATCATATCAGTTTGACAATTTGTTATAGCATGTATTTAATAGACCCTCTAATAACCCCCTTTGCGCTCCAAAAATGTTATTGAACTCTTTAATATAATAAGTGCGCCTCTTTTTGTGAACCTTACATACTACCTGTTTTGGGATAACAAAGTAACTGCAGTCAATAATTCGGTCACAGTTCTAGCATCAACTGTGACCAACTATGGAAAAAGGCTAGGGAGTTAAAAAGAGGCTCAATTATTAAAATAGTATGCACCATTAGAAGTGCAAAAAGTTTTTAGAAGTTCATTAGTTTAAATAAGTGTGCAAAAGCATTAAATGTTAAAAAAAAATTGTGTAGACTTTCTTCCCCAATAATCGGGTGTTTCCTACCGTCTCATTAAAGAAACTAAATTAAACATGATCAAAAATGTCCCCTATTTTGAGTTCGTCGACGTTTTCAGTGAATAAGTAACAAAGTCAATTTAACTTGCGTTATGACTTCAGGATCACATGCCTTAGGGACGAAATGTTGAGCGTTTAGTAATCTAAAATTATAGAGAGGTTAATGTGCATTTGAAGGGGTTGTGGAACCCTCATAAAAAGTCATAGAACATAACTTAACATTACGCCTTGTTTCCCCGAAGGGTTGGGCAGAGGTGTACCTATAGTACCTATAAACACACACATTTCGCCAACTACTACTGAGGCTGCTACTGAGAATTTCCAGCAACAGTTTGGCCAACCTTTTTTTTTTTTTGTGGGTGGGCAATCATCAAATGACTTCTCCCGCTCTGGGTGGAGCAGGAGGGCGTGTCAGACTCTTACTGACTAAAACCCACTCGTGTTCCTTCTGTTGCCTGTGCAATGCCAGGGGGCCACGGTATCCGGTCACCAGGGAGAATGGAACCAGCGAGAGATGTCGTGCGGTGTCCCACAGGAATCGGTCCTGGGGCCGCATCTGTGGGACATCGGATACAACTGGGTGCTGCGCGCCGACCTCCCCAGTGGTGTCAGCGTCGCTTGTTACGCTGACGACACGTTGGTCCTGGTGCAGGGGTGGTCGAACCAGGCGGCGGCCGAACTAACGACACACGGGGTTGCGACAATCGTAGCCAGAATCCGGCAGTTGGGACTCGAGGTGGCCCTGCACAAGTCCAAGGCCATGTGTTTTCATGGTCCTCGGAACGCGCCACCGTCGGGTTCCCAAATAACAGTAGGAGGGGTTCACATCGGCGTCGAGTCGACGATGAAGTACCTGGGACTAGTCCTCGACAGTCGGTGGAACTTCGTGGAGCATTTCCGTCGTTAGGCTCCCAGACTGGAGCGGGCCGGGGCTGCCTTGAAGCGGCTCCTGCCCAATCTAGGGGGTCCAAACGCCTCCTGCCGGAGGCTATACGCGGGGATCGTGCAGTCCATGGCCCTATACGGGGCACCGGTGTGGGCGCGCTCGTTGATGCGGCGGCCTGCCCGCCGGTTGAACGCGTCCCAGAGGGTCATGGCCACCCGGCTAGTCCGGGGATACCGCACGGTCTCCGGTGAGGCGGCGAGCCTCCTTTCCGGATTGCCGCCATGGGATCTGGAGGCAAAAGTCCTCACGCATATTTGGGAGTGGCGCGAGGAGGCGAAACGCCGGGGCTTGACTCCGATGCCGCGAGAAATCGCGGCACAGCGGACAGAGCTCCGACGGGATCTCATGGCGGCATGGAGAGTGCGATTGTCGCAACCCAGTGCTGGGCACGCCACTATTGTGGCGATAAGTCCCCTCTTTGAGGAGTGGCTGGAGAGGCGCCACGGCGTCCTCACCTTCCGCCTGATGCAGGTCCTCACCGGACACGGCTGTTTCGGGAGGTACCTGTTTCGGATAGGGCGGGAGGAAACACCCGGGTGTCATCACTGCGTCGATCGCCCGGAGGACACGGTGGAGCATACGGTGGAGGTATGCCCGGCTTGGACAGAGCACCGCCGTGTCCTCGTGGAGGCGATCGGTGGCGGGGATCTCTCGCGGCCGGCCCTGGTCCAGGCCATGGTACGGAGCGAGAGGGCATGGGAGGCCGTCACCTCCTTCTGCGAAGTAGTAATGCTCCCAAAAGATGAGGCGGAGCGCTTGAGGGAGAGGCAAATTTCGCCACGGTATCCCTTTCGGACTTTCCCACAACCCCGGCAGGCAATGGTCTCATCGGACCCCTTCACTTGCTGACATCTCTTAGAGGCGCGCGTGGAACACAACGCGCCGTCGACCCGGGCTTGGTTCTTACCGGACGGCGAGCTACCCATTGCTCACCGTCCGCAAGCCCGCGCCTACGGTGGCCGGTAATCGGCAATAGATTCCCGACGCCCAGGGCGTCTCCTCCTGCGGCGGCTAGGGGCGTGAGGGCGCGAAATTTGCCTCTCTCTCACGCGCTCCGCCTCCTCCTTCGCGAGCATTACTGCTTCGTAGAAGGAGGTGACGGCCTCCCATGCCCTCTCGCTCCGTACCATGGTCTGGACCAGGGCCGGACGCGAGAGATCCCCGCCACCAATCGCCTCCACGAGGACACGGCGGTGCTCTGCCCAAGCCGGGCATACCTCCACCGTATGCTCCACCGTGTCCTCCGGGCGATCCACGCAGTGATGACACCCGGGCGTTTCCTCCCTCCCGCCTTATCCGAAACAGGTACCTCCCGAAACAGCCGTGTCCGGTGAGGACCTGCGTCAGGCGGAAGTTGAGGACGCCGTGGCGCCTCTCCAGCCACTCCTCAAAGAGGGGACTTATCGCCGCAATAGTGGCGTGCCCAGCACTGGATTGCGACAGTCGCACTCTCCATGACGCCATGAGATCCCGTCGGAGCTCTGTCCGCTGTGCCGCGATTTCTCGCGGCATTGTAGTCAAGCCCCGGCGTTTCGCCTCTTCGCGCCACTCCCAATTATGCGCGAGGACTTTTGCCTCCAGATCCCATGGCGGCAATCAGGCAAGGAGGCTCGCCACCTCAACGGAGACCGTGCGGTATCCCCGGACCAGCCGGGTGGCCATGACCCTCTGGGACGCGTTCAACCGGCGGGCAGGCCGCCGCCTCAACGAACGCGCCCACACCAGTGCCCCGTACAGGGCCATGGACCGCACGATCCCCACGTAAGTTTAGCCAACCTGGGAGCCGAACCGATCTCATGCTCAGCAGCAGCGCTTGCGACCACTAGACCAACGAGACAGTCAAAGAGATAGAATAGTCAAAAATTAATGTTAAAATCTTTAATAAATAAAGAACACAATTTTCATTTAAAATTATTTTATTTGAATAAAGTATTTTGAAAATACTTATTTTGCATTTAGTATTTAAAATACAAAAAGCAAAATTATTTTGTATTTTGTATTTGAAATGGTAAATTAGAAAACTATTTGCATTTTGTATTTAAATACTTTTTAAAACTATTTTATACATCTCTGGTAATCAACACTTGCACCTTATCTTTGGCTACCAAATAAAGAAGATCCTATTCCGCGAATATACGATCATTTTGGTACATTAAAATATACGGTTGTCGCAGTCATGGGTTGGCTCGAATGCAACTACTGAATTAGTAAGAATATGCAAACAACGTGTAAATTGGAACGGATTAAAAATGACGGCAATCACACCGAACTGTATAAACAAAAGCACATTATTATAATTAAAAAAAAAGCTATTTTTAATTTATAGCTCACCTAAGTCAGATTCTGATAGATGTCAGTATTTATGACATGATCAAGATATTTTCTGCAGCCACAACCTAATTGTAGAACCCTGTTGATCCCTTATTTATTCTGATTATATCACTATACTGGCTCAGACATTCTGAAGTGGCAGTGGGCTGGCCATGTTTGTCAAAGGGCCGAAGGCCGGTGGAGCAGATGAGTCCTGGAGTGGAGACCGCGTATCGGCAAGCATAGTGTGGGAGGCCCCCAGCAACATGGACCGACGACCTAAAGAAGATCGCTGGGACGGACTGGATGCAGAAGCCGGAGGACAGGATTTTGTGGTGCAGCCTGGGAGAGGCCTATGTAGAAATCATTTATTTGCCAATAATGTAGGTATACAGATATGATAGTTATTTTGATGAGAGTCCCGATACATTTTGCCTTAGGAACGGCATGCAAAACTATTTAATATAATACATTTACTAGACAAAAAAAAACATAAACAAATATTTAAAAAAAAGTAGGTATTCCATTCGCTAAGCAACATTACTATCATTATTAAAATAAAAAAACTCATATTATTCAAAAAATCCTGATGTTTTTGAATAATATGAGTATTTTAGCAGGCACAATTATTGTCAAGAAATTAAATTGAATTAAATATATCAGAAAATTCAATTACAAATGTCAAGAAATTAAATTTTAAGCAGTGGACTGCGATTGGCTGAGTTGATTGATTGATAGATACGTATGTGTTATTATACCATGTATACTCCAAGCCTTTCGTGCAGGCACGCTTTCCTTTCCATCATTTTCTCCCATTCGCGGTGAACTGACAGTTGACATTAGTGACAACTACCTACCTCGCATACTCGCATATGATGCTGACTAGATTGTTTTTACATAAATATATATAAAACTATTTAAACTACACTAAACAAAACCAACCGAAATCACAAAATACACTTCACAAAGCTGCCATTTCTCTTCACACTATTACTACGTACCTTTCGTTAGAAACTAGCGCATTCATGAATGTAGTGTCAAAATTATACGCCTCCCGTTAAACGGAACCCAAAGTAAATCAGAAAAGGGTTTAACATAGTATTTCAAGTTGAAACACGGGATTAATTCTAAGAGAACTTGGTGCATTACGTCAGCCGACGTATTTGGTCATGTAAGCTCGAAGAACTTAGATTTAATAACTGAAGATGTATTCGTAGAACTGGAATTACATTTCAAGACGGTTTAACTTGAATTTGTAATTGGAGTCTTAAATTGTTTTAGGATTCTTTCAACGGATTGTTACTTTTACCAGATTGTTCATGGGATTGTTTAGTATCAATGTTATGTAATTTCTTAAAACGGTTGCTCTTTATTCAAAATTCAAATGCAAAATTCATTTATCAAAGTAGGCTGAGAATCAACACAATTCCAACGACAAAATTACATAAGACAGTCCCCCAAAACTCCAACCCTTCACCACTTCCTCGGGCTTTAGCTGGGAAGAAGAAGTGGCGCAACAAACTCCCCCACCTACATCATCGCTTTGAAAACGAATTTTGAGCATGGTCTTATTCTAAACACAATTGAATAACTTACAAGTTATTGTTAGTCCAGTTCAAGTTTATAGAAAGAAGATAACAAGACTTCTGTTTAGAAAAACACGAAGTATTCCACTCAGAGCACTGATTTCAACGACACTTGACCAGGCGGCACTCAAACTGTTACACTAACCGCATTTATCAAAATTTTGTTCTCAAGTGCCGTTCGGTCAAGTGCCATTCGGTCAAGTGCCGTT
Organism: Xanthia togata; assembly: GCA_963853775.1. Lineage (NCBI taxonomy): Eukaryota > Metazoa > Arthropoda > Insecta > Lepidoptera > Noctuidae > Xanthia > Xanthia togata. The sequence goes on along the minus strand of OY970798.1, from coordinate 4,976,512 downwards.
GAAATCGGTGCTCTGGGTGGAATACCTTGAAAAAAACACATTAGTACGAACGAATCAAGTTAATAAAAATCTCTCAGATAAACAAAAGTTTATTTAATCAATACTTACATTCGTTAAACTGTCAGTTTCATACTAACTAATATTTGTTTTGCGAATTTGATCCTTATTACTACTAGGAACGCATTTTCTCGACAGCAGGACTGTAACTATCTACAGTGCTATAAGGATATTTTGGTGCCTGAATGACATTTATAGGGGTTGTTGGTAAACATTTAATGATATTATTTTCACAGAAATTGTATTAAAAAAAGGGAGCAGGTGCGAGTTGGACTCGCATACGAAGGATTCCGTAACTTATTAAGTGATCGAGCACAAAAAGTCGAAAAAACACGTTTCTTGTATGGGGACCCCTTTAATTTTATTTTTATTATTTGTTGTTATAGCGGCCATAGTGGAACACACGGCTACACATCAAGCTATATATTTCCAGTATAACCTGACCTTGCATTGTATCGAAATCCTATACAATTCGAGATCAGCATAAACTGGAAATGTATAGCTTGATGTATAGCCGTGCACCCTTTGGCTATGGAACCCTAGAAACAAGATAAACACGAGCCAAAAAATCCTTTTACTTTATGTTACTAACTCACCTAATCCAGAAGTAACGAGCGACACATTCAACTTATTAATCTACTTGGGATTAGTTAGTTTGTAGCAAGATCACTGACCTGTCAGGGGGTAAGATTAAACTGTAGGATCAACCATCCCTTCATCTAAGTAGGCGATACTGGGACGCCTTTGCAAATTAGATAACCGGTTCAATCGCTTCTCCCTTAGGAAGAGATAGTAGAATAGATATAAGAATAGATAGATGCCCGATCGTGAATTAATTAATTGAGGTAATATTTAAATGTAATTAACTTACTTTATATTCCTTTTATTAGTCGCCTTTCATTTATCCTCTCAACATGACCAAACATTTCAGCATACTCTTTTAAATTTGTCTTTCATATCAACAAATCTGCTTTGATAAAAGGTCCCAAAAGGATTTTTTTAGGGTTCCGTACCTCAAAAGCATAAAACGGAACCAATAATATTTATAGGATCACTCGTGTTTGTCTGTCTGTCACAGTCAATTTGCTCCGAATCTTCTACTTAGCCCAAAATTATGAAAATGTATAAGACGTATATGGTCTTAAAATAACATGGTAAATCTCTCAATATTGTGCGTACAAACTTACATTTGCAGTTGGAATGTATGGGAGAACATGTTTTTCAACTACGAGTACAATGTTAACTTTGGATGGATATAACTTAGAATGATAAAGTAATGTTAACGTGTTATGATACAAATTGCTAACCTAAATAAAATCATTTTTACGTAACGGTGTTACATACGGCCAAATATTAACTATGCGCAACACAAAAAATCTGCAACGCGATGCGCGCCTACCCGCATTGCGTGAAAGATGCTACTCAAATAAGCTCTCTAATTAACTCGAAATATCTAGTTCCAACCGGTTCCGACCGGTTAAAAGCGGTTTAATCCAGCACCCGCACCTTTGTCTGTGGTTTAATACGTTCTAATATTTATGTGCGCGAAAAAGTGTGGTTTTGTTAGTTATTATGTCACGAACGTGCAAACCCCATTTCGTTTTTGTTTCTAAAATGAAACAATTGGATTTTATTTATTTACTAGCACTTTGCCCGCGGCTTCGCTCCCGTAGTCTTTCTAGCGGGACCCGTTATTTTTCCCGGGATAAAAAGTAGCCTATGTTACTTCCTGAAAACTAAGCTTTCTAATGGTAAAAGAATTTTACAAATCGGTCCAGTAGTTTCGGAGCCTATTCAATACAAACAAACAAACAATCAAATCTTTCCTCTTTATAATATTATAGTATAGACTAGCTAATGATTAACATCACGCCCCGTGTTAATAACCCGGTAAACCTCCCTATTAAAAAAAATGTGAGGTGAGTGGGGGGAAGATCGAACGGGTTTCTGATGAGATGAGCAGTGTTTTATTTGAAGTCTTGTGGAACAGTACAGTTTTGCTTATGCAAAATTTATATTCGTAGAGAGTATAGAGCAAAGAGTATATTTTTTATCATATGGATAACATCCTGTTAAATCAGCACCAACGCAGAAAAAAAACAGTAAAATGTTTTTATCACGATAATGAAACAGGGGGAAGACGACAAGTCGATGGGGAAAGATTTATTTAGTTTCTAAAATCGTTCAAATGAATGTCAAACGTTGTTGATAGCCCCTAGTCTAGTTTGAAGATAACTGAAAACTCAGAACTGCTTTTAGTGTCAAAATACCTTTCTTACCCCACCGCAAGAAGATTGAAGTAGAGGTTCTCAAACTTTTCCCCTTTAATTGCTTAAGGTTATACTGCAAATAAATCATCACTATCAATCATATAAATCCTTTACCTTTACTTTATTCTAATAACGAGATATTACAAAAAAAAAATGCATCTTTCTTTCATCTCCGTCTTCTATGTTCATCTTACCCCGTCAAATATTGATGGGTGTAAAGATGGAAAATTGAAAATTAATCCTGAAATATGAAAAATAGACATATTTAGATGTAATAACACCACTAAGAATTAAAGATAAATAGTAGATATTCCAATAAAACAATCGTACCTACCACGTAAGTAAAGTTACAATACACGAGGTAAGATTTAAAAACTCGATTTAAGGCTCATGCAGACCAGCGCGACGCGACGGCGCGACCCGACTCGAACAATAAAATGTCTAAGAAAAATTCACGTATAACAATAGCCGGTGTCACGTCGCGCTGTCGCATCGCGCTGGTCTGCATGAGCCTTAACTTGCGTAAAAGTCGCTGTGCAGACATTTATATTTTTCACACACACCACTCACTGCAGGTGTGTGTGTGGCTGAGGTGTGTGACGTAACAAAATGACGATCTTAATAATATTGCCATCACTGCAAAAACGCACTGAATCTGGTGTTATAGACGAATTTTTGTGTTACCCCGTTTTTCGTCTTCCCCCCACTCACCCCGGAGATTTTTTTTCGAATACTAACACATAAATAGCCTCTACGTACAATACTTAAATATCAAATCCACTGAAAGTCAAAACCCTAACAGTGACCCATCGCAAAACCCTGTACGTGACGCTTTACAAATTATTCGGTCCTGTTCGGTGAATTAATTGCTTTCTTCAGAATACCAATTTGTCTAGAAACTCGAACGGACGAGGGACAAAAACGTATAATTAATTTATGTGTCTACCTATTAGCAACACAACGACGGAAACTTAGCAGTACTGAAATATATTTTTCATCCCACCATCTCGGAATAGTTATTTATCCAACATGTGAGGAAAGTTCGTTTTTCCTATGAGTTTTGTTTTTGAGTCTTGAGCGAACGAAGGATTGAAAAATAGAATCACGAGCGCAGCGAGTGATTATAAATTTCAATCCTGAGTAAGCGAAAGACTCAACAAAAACGAAAAGCAAATGAACTTGCTCACAAGTTGCATACAAAACTTTTCACCACTCCCAGCAAGAAAGTATTCAGTCATCATAGGTTAATAAATTAAATAGACACAAAGCAAATCAAAATAATTCTTTATATTTTAATATATCTTTAAAACTTAACATAAAAAAATCAGGCAAGATTAGTTTCTGAACGGGATCATTACTTTCCTCACTGTTCAAACAGTGAGGAAAAACCAACTTTCCTCACTGTTCAAGCAGTGTGGAAAAACCAACTTTCCTCACTGTTTTCGTAGAGGAAAGACACTTCTTTCGTGCGGGAGTGGTGAAAAGAGTATTTTTAATCTTCAGTATCTGAGTGGAAAAGCCGTTTTTATTCTCTAGAGGATAAAGTAAATTGAATTTAGAACATCGTGTGCACTAAGTTTGTGAATTAAAAAAAACATTAAACCTATTTACTGCTACCTCTATGGTGCCGAATATATCATACAACTTTTTTTTAATTTGTTAAAAACTCAGACTCGGAACCTTCTTGGTGTTCTTTTTTCAATTTGCTTTGTACGCGGTTCTTTACGCGGCATTTTTTCACGTCATTGTTAAACCTTAGGTATATTAAAAACAAGAAACTTGAAAACAAGTGAAAAAACTAAAATGAGTGATTCTAGCGACGAGGAAGTTTGCTTGACGCCAACAGAATTGACTGAAACTGTTAATAATGCGCAAACGTTTTTTTTTTTGCATTTAGTCATTTCCTCGCTGAGGTGGAATGAAAAGTTACGTGTTGCACTCGAGTGCAAAGATTTTTCACCTCGTGCTCTTTTGATTCCCTCGCTAACGCTCAGGATTCTAATTTTGAATCACTCGCTGCGCTCGTGATTCAATTTTAGAATCCTTCGCTTGCTCGGTCATCAAAATTGAACACGCGGTTAAAAAGCAACTTTGCACTCTTGTATAACAAATAACTATTATATTGGTAGGTAGGTATTAATTAATACAAAATGTACCATAACGAAGCTTCAGGGTAATTGAGTAACACACTTCTTCTTTTCGTGTGGTTAGTGACTAACCTGGGGGGCAACCACCACCTCTTTAAGCAGTATTATTTTAATGTTACTTCAGTGCGAGAAAGATATGGAGCTATACAGGACGTCTAGCTCCATCTCTTTCCCACACTCAAGTAAGATTAAAATAATACTGCTAAAAGAGGTGGTGTTGGCCCTGGTGTCGTAGTTTTAAAGGCGCCCGTAAGCCTCTGGCTTGGCTTCACATGCCATCGAGAAATATCTCTCAGGCAAGCTGGTTTCGTCACGATGTTTTCCTTCACCGTTTTTGAAGCAAGTAAGATTAAAATAATACTGCTAAAAGAGGTGGTGTTGGCCCTGGTGTCGTAGTTTTAAAGGCGCCCGAGAGCCTCTGGCTTGGCTTCACATGCCATCGAGAAATATCTCTCAGGCAAGCTGGTTTCGTCACGATGTTTTCCTTCACCGTTTTTGAAGCAAGTGATAATTATGAATCCGAAAGCTCAGAGGTGCGTGCCTTGAGTTCGAACTTAGCAGTCCGACGGTCACACCACTAGGCTATCATAATAATTATTATTATAGAGTTTTGAGTCTGGTTCTGTAAAATACAACGCAATTTTGACAGTTCAACAAAATTCATTGCGTCATTTAATTGTCGAGCAGACGAATTTTGCAAACATAATAACAATATGCACGAATTAGATTTTTTTTGATTAAGAATTTCTTTCAAAATGAAACGGAACCTCAAGCCGATGTTGCTATCATAATAAATATTTTAATTTTTAATCATTTGCAACACCGGTCTCGTCTCAAGAAAAACAACTGTCAAAGTACCTACCTTTTTCGGTTTACTCGTCGTATACACGGTAATATGATAATATTACTGTGTCGTTTACGTTTATGTTAGGCATTAGAATGACGTCAGAATCGTAGACAAATTTCTACAAAAAGAGAAAAGGAGTGTTCTCGCGCTTGTCATGTTAGCCCTATTGGTCTCTTTTAAGGTGCCCAGGCATCATGGTACAAAGAATCACGTTATTCGAAATTGAGGGACCGACGACGGAAGAAACATAACATCACGCCTCTACTTCCTGAAGGGTTAGGCAGAGGTGTAGGTACCTATAGTAAACCCACATTTCGCCAGTTAGCCCACGTTCGCACGGACGTAATAAAATCGTGGCAATTTTTTTTTGGGGCACCGGATCATCATCGCTCTGCTTAGCGCTGAGATTTGAAAATCCAACAGTGTGTTTTTTCAACGCACTGGGATGAGAGTGCGTCCTAGCACGTTGGATTCTCAACGCTCGGCTAAACACCGAGAGCTGAAAATCCAGTGCGCGATAAAATCCCGTGCGAACGTGGGCTTATGTTAGTCCCATGTAATAGGACGCGAGCTAGGCTTGTAGAAAAATATCGATATATCGATATATTTAGGAAATATTATTAGGTGATATTATTTTTATTCGCTAAACTTATCGATATAAAATATCAAGTTTCGAAAATGTATCAAATACGATATATTTCCTAGTTTGGTATACAAATTAATAAAAAAAACACAAACACAAATTGAACTTCGTAGAGCACAAATATTTTTTTGAAAATTTCCCCGATATATCGAAATCGATATTGATATATTTTTTTTAAATATTGATACGATATTTTATGGCACTTGCTTCCCTAACGCGAGCATATTGCTAAGAAAGTTAATGTTGGTCACTATTGTCCACTCTGCACATAGTGTAAGACACATAAAGCTAACAGTTGTGCACATAATTCAAGTTGACGTGTGACGTCACGGAGCGGACAAGTTGTACTGCTTGTTACTTTATCCTTAACATGCTGGTACTACGGGTCTTAGGCTGAAAATAAAGTTACGTAATTACTTAAATAGTAGGGTTTGATTTTAAGTAAGTTCGTTTTAGGTCAATACGATTAAAACTGCCAATCTGCCTGTCAAAAGTGTCTGAATGCTTTTAGATAGGATTAAAACTGGCTATTTGCATACTACAGGAGGTCTGGTTGTCAAAACTTTTTCTGTTTTGGATGCCATAAGCATAAAAGAAAAAAAATAGTACCGACTTTAAAAAAAACACTAAAATGTGCAAAATAACTTTAATTTCGGAAGTTGGTGTCTGATTCTGTATTTTCGTTTTTCGCCACCGACTTCCGAAATTATAGATATTTTGTACACTTTAGTGTTGTTTTTAAGTCGGTTCTATTTTATTGTAAATAGTTTTTATTTTCACTTTTTAGTTGTGGTACCTACCCCACACAAATTCGAATACCACTAACTGCTATATGTAAATAACAGTGACAGCAACTATAACATCATCCATATATACTAAGTGGGAAAAATACCTATTATTGAGGTTAACTCAAAAACTAGTAAACTTCCCAAGCAAAGTTAATAAAACTTATATGGTGGTCCCATATAAATTGTATTAACTTTGCTTGGGTAGTTTTTGAGTTAGCCTGAATAATTGGTATTTCCTCTGAAGTACTAAACCTACTGAAGACCTACCAAACAAAAAATGAATCACTAAAATCATTTCATAATTGGCGGAGTATTAAAAATACTTAGTCGAATTGAGAACCTCCTCCTTTTTGAATTCGGTTAAAAACAATTTCATTTGCCAGATTATATTGGATTTTGTAGTCAAGGTTGATCTTCATATTAAAGACATTCAAACATACTTAGGTACGCTTCTAGATTCATTAAGTGCTGCGTGAGCCACACAGTACTATTCTAAGTTATTTTTCTTTTTTTCTATTTTTTTTTGTTTATGTGTGAATATTGTGTGCCTTGACCTGACTCAAATCAATTTATTTTCTTTCTTTTTTTCGGCATGCAAGGCTGCTGCCCAAAAGTCTGACAAGCAGTCTTACCATGGGTAACAGTGTTTCTAATAACTGGATTGTAGAGGTTAGATAGGTAATCGCTCCATGTAAACTCCTAAGTATTCAGTTGTATCCGGTTAGACTGGAAGCCGACCCGTCATAGTTAGGAAAATGCTAAGATAGTTGATGATGCAAGGCGATTCAAAATATATCTTTTATTTTCTAGATTTTGATAACCCTCTCATTTTGTGCGACTGGGTCTTACCAATGCTTGGTGGGAGAAAGTACGGAGAAAATATATCACGCGCGGAGTCGTGCAACAAAATAAACAGGACACAAAACAATCACCCTGCACGTGTCTGCAAAACACATGTTCGCTTCCCGAAAACAAGAGAGGCTTGGAAAAGGGTTAAGAGTGGGTTTGTTATTCCAAATATCATACTATGTATAACACATTAATACAATAATCAACATTATTACAAGGCACGGTTTGAAGGCAGAATCTGCGTCTTAGTTCAGTGTCTGAGTATTAGACCTTCCGCCCTATCAGTGACCAAGGGGCAGTTGGCACTGCCCCGCATCCGCCGCATCTGGTAGGCGACACGCGTTCGCATGATTGCATAAAATCCGTCTATACGCGCCTTTATTATATACGTAGAATCAATGTTTTCTAACTGAACAGACAGCTGTGCTGCTGGGAAGTTTGTTGCGCCATTTCTTCTTCCCAGCTAAAGCACTAGGAAGTGGTGAAGGGTTGGCATTTGGGGGACTGTCTTATGTAACTTGGACGTTCGAGAAGTAAAGTCTGAATGACATGAAATTCAAAAGTCATTTATTCAAACTAGTTTGAATAAATGACTTTTGAATTTTGAATTGTACTTTGTGAAGATCCCTGAATTTACTACAGCGCTTTAGTATGCGTTATTGTAATAATTGTATTAGACTCGTAAAGCGCTGCAACCCCTTTGCGTGTTATTCGACCCATAGACTGCAGGTGTAAAAAGCTTGCCCTAAACAGAGCCGTTGAGGGGGGAAGGGGGGTTGGGTATGAGTCCTAAGTAGTCAATCTAAAATAAAAAGAAAGAAAAATAAATAAAATACGTTTATTAAAATAAATATTATTTTCCAGATTGGTGACGCAGACCTGAATATACTTCCAGTATTATCTAGAAATTGTTTTCTAATGAACAGGAAACTCTTCCAATAATACCCATTCTTATCCAAATTGCTATTTAAATTACAAAGCGTACTATGCAAGTTAAATAGAAATTTGGATTAGTAGACCGTATTTGTATGTAGACTACACTTGAAATTCGAGTAAAAACCGTAGTACCCTCAGCAGAACCGAAGTAGAAATCTAGGCGTAACGGGAAACAAGATAAACACGAAGTTTACGTCCATAGAGTTTGTACCTGGAGGGCTTTAAACTTTTTCTTCTGACGCACGCTTGTGGTGGAAACTTTTGAACGCGTAATATTTTGTTGTTTTTTTTTTGCTCGTTTGTCCGTCTACCGTTCAAATGTTTACTAGGGGTTGGAACGCTTAGCGGATTTTTGAACATAAATAAAAGTAACTTTTCTGGTTGTACTGCTGTCCGTTTAGGTTATTTCTATTGAATTTATTTTTAAATTTATTTTCATCAATACGATCTTTCACACGGGGCTCAATACGTTGGGACTATATTAAAAAAAACTTGATTATGTGAATGTATTTTCAATTTTATGTGTTTTAATTAGGTAATTGGTATAATAGAATAGATTTTAAATTCATATTTATTACTTAAGGAATAATATAGTATTATGCGTCCTGTTGTAGAAAAAAATAGTCGCCACATAAATAAATAATTACCTATTATAACCTTTGTTTTATATTATTAATATTAACATTTTAAAAAAACATAAAAAACAAAACATAATAATTATTAATGATCTACACGTGTCATTGATATCACGTGGTTTTTCTTGCTTAATCTCTCTTACTCATCTTTGATGTATGTAAGTAAACTGCCCTTTAAAAAGGAGTTAAAAAAATGTATTATATACCTAGGTAATTCGTTTTTATTTTGTTTAACTTGTATGTTTTGTTCAATTGTTTCGATTAATTAGACTAAAGGTACACACATATCAACTCGGAAAGGGATCGTCATCGCGTCGCCGCGGTTCGTGAGCTTGTCCCGAGGTGAGGCGATTACGTTACGATTCCGATTTTATTTCATGGCGATCTGAAATATAATTATTAACAGAGTAGTATTCCTAATACACACCGTCTAACATCGCGTTTTTTAGAGATAAAATATTGCAGATATTTTTATTTTTTTTAAATAGAGTTATCCCCGTCGATGGCAACACATGAAATGTCACTTTTCTTTTCGCGCGCATTCTGACATCGCAAGAAAAATTCTCTCTCGTCAAAATATTAATTTAAAATAAGTTTATGATACTCTTTACTAACGTACTACTGCTAAATAACTATGCTATGTGATAGAAAGTGTTTAAAGTGCACCATTACGGGAAATTTGAGACGTACTAAGTCCATCGTTACTGGAAATCTGAGACGGCCGCGGCGCTCATCAACGACACGAAGCACTTTAAGTCCTGACCAACATTGGAAGTACTTAGATTCTGAGGCCTCCCACAACCTTAATGCGTGAGAGTGCCTGGCTTCAACTGACCACCTTGTACGTGATACTGACAGTGTTTTACATAATATGAGCACTATGGTGGACAGTAACACTGCTTATTGCATGTGTGCTGCAAACTTGTTAAAGCATTATCTCTCCAGTCGACACGAGATGTCCTCAGCAACGTTACCTCCACGTTACTAGCTGGATGAGAAGCTGCCAGAGAGGCACGAGATGCCCCTAGCTTGTAGCTGTACATAGCTAGCTGGTATGCCCTTGCCACCATTACCCCTCCAGTCGACACGAGATGTCTTCAGCAACGTCAATTCCACGTTACTAGCTGAGATGAGAAACTACCAACGCGGCACGAGATGCACTGAGCGATGTAAACCTACATAGCTAATGCTGGTATGTACTCGTCGTAAGAGGTAAGTCCCATTTCTATGATCTTGGCTAAGATATCGTAAAAAGTTGGTTCTATATGCTTTAATCCATGGGCATGAAGGCTGCGAGACAGCCTTACCTAACCTTGCACAACGTCTGTGTGTTATAATATAAACTTGCAAAAGCATTATACTCCCTATAGTGGGATTCCCCCCACTATCTGGATTGTTATCAGCGAGTACGGGATACTCTTAACAACATTGTTTTTATGTTGCTAGCTGGTACATATTTGACATACTGGGTACATGCTCAGCCTTACTTAACCCTGCACATCGTCTGTGCGTTATATATAAACTTACAAAAGCATTATACTCCCTATAGCGAGAGATTCTACCCCGCCAACTGGATTGCTATCAGCGAGTACGGGATACTCTTAACAACATTGATTCTACGTTGCCAGCTGGCACATATTTGACATGGTCGGCACATGCTTAGCACGAGATGCTCATAGCATTTAAACCAGGACCATGCATGATCTAGCGTCACATCAAGGATGATAATATTATCAAAGCACACCTTGTCTTGACTGATTACCTCTTACCAGCTAATGTTACACATGCCCGCTACGGATATAAACACCAGCTGCAGCCCATTAAAACGCCATTATACTTAAATTCATGGCTACACCGCTGAGTTGCTGTTTTAACAAACAAATATACCTAATTAAAAGAAATCACCGTGTACAAGATACTCAGTGATTTACCTAAGCACTTACTTTGTTATCCTGATACAAACTAATAAATGATATTTATTTCATAAATTAAAAACAATGCAAAATTGTGTAATTTTACACTCATACACTCAAATACTAGTACAAGATACTATGTTAATATGATACAATTGCTGATGACAAATTACTCATGGACCAAACCCCTACAAAGTACCATTCCATGCTTATATTTACCCATAAGGCATATGCCTTACTCCCAGATTCCCCTAAACAGAGGGAACAAGGGATTGACATATTCCAGAAACAAATTGCACTGGTTATCTCTATCATAGGAAAAGCAGTGACTGATCCTATGCTTATGAAGAACATAAGCACGAAACAAACTGTTGACTGACCTGGCCGAAGAAACAAAATACCTGACAATGTCAATGTTCACTTCCACCAAAATAAAACCAGAACAAAAGTAATATCATCTCTAACTGACATGAATTTCTACTTACTCTATTTGATAAACAAAGAGATACATTTAACAAACTCAAGCATAAAACTTTATAGCCACAATCAATAACAATTAACCAATAAATATTAAAACCACAAGAAACTCACTCATAAGATAATAAAGAAAACTTACCAGTTCTATTGAAAAACGTAAAACTAGTACAACATGAGCTGATCTGTCATAGTAAACAAAAAAAAATTCAAACATCCAACATGTCATAGTAAATAAAAAATTAAAACAACTAACTACAATAACAGGAATCACTCAATACTGAAAACAAAATTAATAGTTGTGGTAGACCTTAAAAACAACCCGGCTTATATACACTCCAAGACAACAACTCAAACAAAATAGAAAATTCAGTTTCACCCAGAACTTAAAACTATTACTAAGCCCCCTAGGATAGTGAGAATTCCACCACTTGATTGGCAAAAAATGACAAATATTCCCAGTACTAACTCCAGTACTTAATACTGACAATTTGTACACTATTCAATCATTGTTATCCAACATACCAAAATAGATTGATGTAAGATCTCTCATCCTATAGGTCCAACATACCAAATTAGATAGATGTAAGATTTCCCCTATCACTCTTACCTGCAAGAACTTTCCCATCACTGGATAACCAATAAAGGGTTCATTACATACATTGTCAGATAACTTCCTTGCATACTTTAACTGTATTGACTAAATTACCATTAGTGAATGACACTTACCGAAACAATATTTCCTATCAACCTACCCTGATTACTTACTTGACAAATAACAAGACTGCCATAAATCATAATACCTAAAGATACTACCATAATGTACCTAAATGCTCGGGACGGCGATGGCTATCTAACACCCGACAAACTTATGTGAATTGCTAGGTTCTACTGCTAAGTCTTCCTTACATGAACCACATGACTTCAAATACCTATGTAAAAGCAAAAGTTAAAGCATTAGCGAACTTAGTCGCATTACATAACATCAGGCCCGTATTTCCCAAAGGGCCAGGCAGGGATGGGTGACCTAACCCAAAGGTTATAAAATCAAATACCTAATTAAACATTCAACCATTCCAACTACTAGCCTGAATACTTAATAGTAGATTTCAGTGATAATTACATCACTAAAATAAAATTGTCAAAGAAACAAAGAGGGGGGGGAGGGGCGCATTGTGATGTGAAGATAAAGTATTGATGGATTGTGATTAGAACATGAACAAGGTCAAGTACCAAATAATCAATGTAGAGAACATGAATGAATTAACTACAAATTATTGCACACTAAAACTACCTGCTAACTAAGTGCACACTATAGCTAACTATGCAACTCCATACTTTAACTATATAACTCATTCCATAATTTAATCTTGGATATAGTATGAGGTCAGAGAAAGAAGTTTCATAATTTTATGCTTCTAAAATGAACCTACTATTTTCGATTAGCTCTACACATGTCAATTATAGTTTTGAACACTTTCACTCTATGTAAACTATGAAAGAAAAATATTTTATTCCGGACACACAGCCAAAATGGTAACAAACATTAAAAAGAGTAAGAGACCTGTGTGAGGCCACAAAGCGAAACTTTGCCAAATTAACCTATTAAACGGTGCTTGTAAAAAACTTAAAATTGACCAAGCATAAAGCTCATTCCGTGCTTGACACACTATTTTCCAAAATAACATCAATAACCAAACTCGTAAGCTAAAGCTGTAAAACCTCCCTACCAGGTCGCTGAATCTGAAAGAAGATGAAATAGTTACACAATTACCCGTGCATAGACCATGTGGGGGGATTGATTAAGGAACATTGCCGCAATGGCGTAGAGGCGTCAAATACATAAGAATCCCTACCGATTCTGATAGATGCTATCCTAGTGACTAATGCTCGGTTACTATAAACAAAACGAATCATTTTGCTTAACAATGGTAGCATTTTATATACCAAACAAATAAATAGATTCTGTGATAGGTACTCCCATATGGGAGGGCCTCCTATGTAGAGCTATGGGGCTTTTTGCCCCATTATCGGTAAAGATACAAGGGTTTGAATTCTAACCAATGAGCCAACGCTCATACTTCGTTGAATACACCGGTTATCGTCAGATCACCGAAGTTAAGCAACACCGGGCGTGATCAGTACTCGGATGGGTGACCGCCTGGAAACACCACGTGACGCGGCCCACAAATTGCAGGAATTAACCATAAATACACAACATCATTATGGAATTTATGGGCTTATCTAAAACAAATACAGAAAAAAAAAAAAAAAAAAAAAAAAAATAATAATAATAATAATAATAAAGTGAGTGATTCATTCTTCCCTTCACAGGACAACACATAGAGCACCTCAACTTAGAGCTAGCATCAATCGAGAGAGACACAATGTGGGGTTACTTGCTGTTGATTATGCTTTTATGCTGATTAACAATAGCTTATTATCCCTTAATAACCTAACCTTATAAGGCTAATCGGGGAAATAAAATTACCTATTCAATAAACCAGAATATTTATAATTAGATAATTCACTAACTAGCCGAATTATTGCAGACAACTCTAAACATCTACTCTGTTAATAATTATATTTCAGATCGCCATGAAATAAAATTGTGAATCAAACGAGCTTACCTGTTAAGCGAAGTCTTGATTCTAATTTTATGAATGGCGATCTGAAATATAATTACCCACCCGCCACTAGCTAACAGCCCCAAAGCTGCAATAATTAGTCTACCTAATTCACTTATCCTTTCAGGAAAACCTAGTGAATGTAAGTATGCGGAACTACTCTGTACAAAAAACAGAGCCTGTTCCTTATCTTAAAAGGATCTCTAAAATAAGTGACATTTCATGTGTTGCCATCGACGGGGATAACTCTATTTAAAAAAAATAAAAATATCTGCAATATTTTATCTCTAAAAAACGCGATGTTAGACGGTGTGTATTAGGAATACTATTATACTCTGTTAATAATTATATTTCAGATCGCCATTCATAAAATTAGAATCAAGACTTCGCTTAACAGGTAAGCTCGTTTGATTCACAATTAGTGTGCGTTGCAGTAGGGAGTTTCATACAAAGAATACTGAATGGCTCGAGTTGATACGGTGGCGATCTCTTTCCGAGTTGATATGTGTGCTATTTCCTTTATTCGTTAATTCATATTTGAAACCAAACTGGTCGTTGGGTAGTCGAAGTAGTAAATGCTCGCTATAATTATGAGTGACTCCAAGCTCCTTCGGCAAGAATATTTTAATCTACACTATCACACAATGTATGGTGCTGTTTGTTTATTGCTCTGTATTGAAATCACGTTATTTCTCACTTACTTCCTTCTTTAATTTCACGTTCTATTATTGAATAAGTAGACACAATTAACTTCAAATTTCTGAAACCTTCTCTGACTTAGAAGTTAAAAAACTACGAGAGCTATATGGATACATAAGCGATGATGGACTACATAATCAGCCTATAACGTTGCCACTGCCGGGACGCAGGCCTCCACTCCGTGAATGAGTTTACCGAATTTCTCCACGCGGGCCTAGTGCGAGTTGGTTGTCACGTGTCTTCGAATTTTTTGGTTTTAGGACATGGTTTCCTCACTACGTTTTTCTTCACCGTTTTTAGAGCAGCTCAGTGGGGGTGTACTGGTGATGAAATAAAATAAATGTTGCACAAAGTAAAGTGATTGCCAAGTGTACTCCTTTAGTCACCTTTCCCACCGTCGCCGATGAGGAAGCGATTAGCTGTCACTTCGATCTAAGAGCTGTCAACGATTTTC
Source organism: Xanthia togata (assembly GCA_963853775.1). Lineage (NCBI taxonomy): Eukaryota > Metazoa > Arthropoda > Insecta > Lepidoptera > Noctuidae > Xanthia > Xanthia togata. Next base: position 4,961,173 of record OY970798.1, on the reverse strand, counting down.
TCGATCAAGAAACATACAAAAAGTTATAAGGTCATGTGTAAGTAAAAGAGAAACAAACAAATAGTTGATCGTTGACTGTTTACACCGCCGCGCCGGGTTTGTACTCATTTTCCGCAGTCTTGCCAGCATCCATACTACCCTCCTCTGCAAGCCTTTTTTTTTTTTTTTGGGTGGGAAATCATCAAATGACGTCTCCCGCTCTGGGTGGAGCGGGAGGGCGTGTCAGACTCTTACTGACTAAAACCCACCCGTGTTCCTTCTGTTGCCTGTGCAATGCCAGGGGGCCACGGTATCCCTTTCGGACTTTCCCGCAACCCCAGCAGGCAATGGTCTCATCGGACCCCTTCACTCACTGACACTCTCTTCTCTCTCTCCTCTGCAAGCCTGTGGTGACGTTAAATTAATCTCAGAACTTTGAAAAGACGGAAAGAAAATCGTGAGCACCACTGTACAACTAATTCGGCTGAATTTTCTTCAGTTTTTAGAGTATATTTTTAGTCAACTATCACAAGGGATAAAGCCAGGCTAGCAGGTCTATTTTGTGAAAATATCAACTGAGATGAAATGAGCTTACATGACCTCCCGCAATGGCAGGTCATATAAGCTCATTTCACCTCAGTACATCATAGTATAAGCTAGGGATTGACAATGTTGACAACTCACTTCACCGAAGTCCTTACGGAGAAATTTTTAGAAAATCGATCGTTAGGTCTTGTAGCGGTTACCACTTTTAGTTTGTAAGTAAATCCAATTATAAAACTAATATTGTAAACACTACACCGTACATTTCATAACCTATTATATCATATTTCTCGTTTGACATTTCGACCACAGAGTTTACCGCGCGAACGACATATATAAGACTATCCGACACCAACAGTCGGGCAGTCGGCTCGCCAGACACAACACCCCCCGTCTGGTTGGAGAATCCTCCCTTTTCTATGGTGGATGAGTGAACTTTACACCCTGTTCCTCATGCCCCTAAAGTCTCATCTCTGTCAGAGGGAGCTGGTCGGCAGGCCCGTAACCTACTAGTGCGGGTTTGTCGTTACAGATTAAGGTTTTGTTTCTAAGACATACCGGTTTCCTCACTATGTATGTTTCCTCTACCGTTTTAGAGCAATGGTTATGAAATCTTTCGGGCTTCTGACTACCCGTCCCGACTGTCAAAGATCTACGAATGACAGCCGGGACCAGCGGCTTGACGTGCTTTGTGAGGCACGGAGGGGTACTTTCACTACCAAATGGATGGTCCATGAATTGATTGGATTGACCATTGAAGGCTTATCATAACCTTAACCGATCGAACGATGCAGCTGTAACTTTGCTTTTTTATAATATGTCATTAATACAACCTGTATAGGGAGGAGTGGTGCACCAGTGTTAACGATCCCGACTTACGAGTGATTGATGGTCGTGAGTTTGAACCCAGGGGCTTTATTTTATATATTTTTTTCCGTTACTACAGCTTGTGTAAATAATTTCATCACCACTGCTTTCAAACCGGTGAAGGAAAACATTGTGAGGAAACCGGCATGTCCTTGGACCAAAAATTCGAAGACATGTGACATCTAACAACCCACACTGGGCCCACATGTTAGATTACAGCCCACTCCCTTTCGAAGAGATGAGGTCTCAGTGTGTTCCAGCAGTCAGAACACACAATGAAGAACAGTTTCGGTTTGTTGACAAGACTTCTTTTCTTGCAGTCAATAGGTCTTGCGGACATCAGTCAGTAGATACAGTCTGTCTGCTTCATGGACCTCACCTCCTTTGTCTCCATGTGAAAGGATCATGATACAGATGCATGAAGTCTTCGAGTAGGCTTTAGTGGCGACTGGAATGTAAAAAACATGAGTAATTAGCTCATTTATTTTTTAAACTGGATCCTTATACTAATATAATAAAGCATAAGAGATTTTTTAAATGTTTGAACGCGCTAATCTCTGGACCAGTTATGTCTGAGTCGGATATGGAAAACACTTTTGGCATTTCATAGCCCAATTCTTGAGAAAGGTTATATATGTATAATATCGTAATTATGACTGCTTGCTTTGCATAGAAGTGTATAGAGTACAATAGGACATGACGCTCTTCTAGAGGTCCAATGTGTAGAGGGGTTATTATACAAAGTCAGATACTAGTGTCACTTTTCCCTTCAGGATCCATTATTGGAACTATTAATTTCCGCCATTTTTGAATGTTATTTTGTTTAATCATAGTACTCGTAAGCTCTTTGGTTTACCGTCATGGAGTGTGTTTATACGGAGCCACTTGCTTTTTAAACAACGTGTTTCTGGCGAAACCCAATATTTAAACAAATTGTTGTGATTACCTTTTATCTTAATTTGGCTGAGATCTAGAGACTATTTTTAACGAAATTACGCGAATTCTAAGTGCGACACCCAAACATGGAGTGCTGCCTTGCTTCTTTTGGGGGGCTTTGCGGGCAGACGCACATGTATCGAAACATGGCCGTACCGAACGGGCGTTCAAACTAGCGTTCTTGAATCGCGACGCTGATACGAAACGGAGTAACGGTACGGATAAAAGAACATATCGGCCCTATACCGTCGAACGTCCATTGGTAAACAGGCAAAAATATTCATCTTTCCTCTATACTGCCAATATTCATATATTTGCGTAATAACCCACCACCACCACCACCACCACCACCTAGCTTAAAGGCTAACGCAGATTGATGATTGCGTCGCTGTCAACAGGAAAAGTGCCCAAAAGAGTGGCAGCGTTGCCACGTTATATGGCAATGCTGATTCTTGAATGAATGAAATGAAAGGCACCGATTCCAGCGTGATTTAACCAGACTCGATAAATCGAATGAACCCCAAGATTTGCACTAGCCCATGAAGTCTCATGTTTCATGGGGCTACAAAGGCCATTGCATATCTAGGAGTAGACCGGGGGGCGCGGTAATGCACAAACACAAGTAACCATAAAAGACCAGGCACAACTAGAATACACCGTGACAAAACTATCAGAATACCTAACCGAAGCATACCACGCATGCTGCAAACTAAGAGCGCCACGAAACAGGAACGAGAGGAACCCCTAGTGGAATGCTGAACTGAGTAAATTCAGAGATGCGCTGCGTAATCAATTCAACAGAGCCAAAAACACCAGACTCCCGGATGACTGGGGGATATACAAAAAGACCCAATACACATACAAAACTCAGATCAGAACCGCTAGGAGGACAGCATGGCGTAAATTCTGCGAATTCATCGAGACTAATAATGAAGCTGCAAGGGTAAGGAAGATCCTATCAACGGATCAGAACCGAACTCTTGGCGCGCTTAGGAAACCCGACAACTCATACACAGTAACTGACTATGAAACCAGTAAGGTCCTTCTCGAAACTCACTTCCCAGGCTGTATAGTCCTAGAAGACAGGACGTGGGAAGCTGAACCAGAATGGACCCCAACGGATCAAGACTGGTCAAGAGCCCGCAACATAGTAACAGAAGATCGAGTAAAGTGGGATATCAACACCTTTCAGCCGTACAAGTCAGCAGGGCTGGATGATATCTTCCCCGCCCTACTGCAATGGGGGGTAGATTGTCTGACACCATGGCTGGTGGAAATTTACTGAACCTGTATAGCACTTAGACACATACCTCTTGCATGGCGCGAGGTGAAAGTCATATTCATACCCAAACCTGGCAAGACTGACTATATACACAACCCAAGGCTTATAGACCCATAAGCCTCACATCCTCCCTACTGAAAACCCTAGAGAAACTCTGTGACAGGTACATCCGAGACGGACCTCTCCGGGTAAAACCACTTCATAAACAACAACATGCGTACTCCACAGGCAATTCAACAGAATCAGCGCTGCACAGCGTGGTCTCTAAGATCGAATGTACAGTGGACCACAAAGGCTCAGCACTGGCTGCCTTCATCGACATCGAGAGCGCTTTTGACAAAACAATGTTCAACAGTATAAATATGGCCCTCGACAGACACAACGTAGACCCGAACCTGAGAGTGGCTGGATCACCAACATGCTCAAACTAAGGGCTGTACAAGTCACAGTAACTGTGACTTGTACAGCCCTTAGTTGATAATATGTTTTGAGTTTGAATTTGAGCCATAACAAAAACAATAGAAAACTTACCTGGAGTAAGATTTTTGATAATCCCCTCGTATTCCACTCGTATTCTGAAGATGTTATTATTGTCATCTTTAAAGCCGAGGTTTCCGTACTCCTTCTTTAGGCTCTTTACATCATTGTCGATACCGTAATCAACTAATCATTGTTAATTCCTGTAATCATTAGATAGATACATACTTTTCATTATGTACACCATATAAGTTATAGATGTTAAAATAAATTTTACATATGGGCGTCGTATCGCTAAAAACGATTATTTTAAAGATAATCTTTGGATGGCAGGGAGAAGAAGAAACAAAACTGCAGACTACACTAGTCTGTAATGAATAAATAGATAAATATATCTATAAAAATATTTATACAACCAAAATTTTATTATGAAACAGAAGCAAAGGACATTTGTACATTAAAATAGATGGACAAATTTTAACACAGCGTTCAGTACGACTAACCAAAGATATCCAAGCAAAAAAAAACACTTATTAAAGTGATTTTATTTTGACCTAAAATAATAAATGGTATTGGGTAACCAACATTTTTAGTGTATTTTCGTTAGCTGATTTAGTTACCATTGTCCTTATTTTGGTGGTCTGAATGTAGAAGGTCCCATTAAAATAGATGGATATATATCTATCCTTATATCTATATATAAGGTCCCATTAAAATAGAAGGACAAACTTTTAGAAATCATTCAGACCACCAAAATAAGGACAATGGTAACTAAATCAGCTAACGAAAATACACTAAAAATGTTGGTTACCCAATGCCATTTATCATTTTAGGTCAAAATAAAATCATTATTGTAATGTAGGTAGATGAACATTAATAAATGTATGTTGGGTAGGTCAGGCGCCGGCCGCAGCTGGCAGTCCGCAATATACGAACTAACCGAGTGCCCGTGTTTTATTGTCCCGCCGTACAAACATCACAGTGGCGACGAGTATTAATTACCTTTGTGCGCGTGCGTTTTGGAACAATAGTCAAGATGTCGATTGGGAAGTTATGCGAGTTTGACGTAAAAACGGGACAGTGGTCATCCTACGTGGATAGGTTGGACATGTACTTTCTTGTAAATAAAGTGGCAGAGGAGTTGAAGTTACCTACTTTAATTTCAACAATCGGTGATGAAGCGTACGAGTTACTCGTCAACCTATCGAGTCCAAAGAAACCGTCAGAGCTAAAGTATGGTGAAGCCATTGGTATAATGCGTCAGCACCTTCAGCCGACGCCATCTTCATTAGCGGAAAGATACCGTTTTCGGCAGAAAAGACAGGGAATGGACGAAAACGTGGCAACCTACGTGACGGAGTTAAAAAGATTAGCTCGACACTGTAAATTTGCAGCAAATTTAAGCGAGAGCTTGCGTGACCAGTTCATATGCGGACTCAGGAGTGACGTCATCAGGCAACGGCTGTTTGCGGAGGATGACTCAATAACATTTTCACAAGCCGTGAAGATAGCGAACGCAATGGAAGCGGCTGAAAGAGACGCTGCGGTAGTGGATTTAGCGTCCACATCTAGTCGTAAGGCGGAAGCAGTACATTCGGTCGCATCAAATAAGGGGGACCGCTGTGGAGCGAGTCACAGCAGGAGCGGTGGCAGCATGCGGCCACGCGGCCGCTGCGGACCGGGCGGCGCGGGTGGCGCGGCCGGCGCGGGCGGCGGCGGCGGCGGGCAAGCCGCGAGCCGCGTGGCGCGCGCTACTAGCACGGGTTTCGCATCGGGACGCAGCAACAACTGCACAGCTTGCGGAGCCACTAACCATAGTGTGGCAAGCTGTCGCTACAGGGAGTTTGTGTGCAGCAAATGCCAGCGTACGGGGCATTTACGTCGGGTGTGTCCGGAGAGTGTCGAACAATCGTCGCGAGGAACTTCATATCGTCGCGGTCGTCGGAATGGTAATATGTATTCCGCGGAAGTCGTAAGCGAGTCCGACGTGGAGGACATCGAAGAGAGTTTAAACCTGATTGGACTGAATAATTATAAGCCAGTAAGTTTACCTATTTTTGTAGATGATACCGTGCTAAATATGGAAGTAGATACAGGGACGGCGATTTCATGTATAAATGATTGCACCTACGAACGTTATTTTTCACATCTGTGTCTTAAGAAGGACGATACAATTTTAAAATTTTATGATGGTACTAAAATAAAACCATTGGGTATAATTCGCCCACGAGTTCGATTCCAAGGGCAGGAAAAACAGCTGGAATTGTTTGTAATAAAAAACGGTACTACATCTTTGATAGGTAGGAAATGGTTAGCAGACCTACAAATAAAAATACCTTTGCTAAAATGTACCCGCAAAAGTATAAGTAGCATGAATTGTGTGCAAATTAATGAAGGAATTGAAAATATTCTCGACAGATATAAGGAGTTGTTCAGCGGCGGACTGGGTCGGTACAAGGGCGGCAAGGCTATGCTGCGAGTGCGCTCGGGGGCGACGCCGGTGTTCCAGCGCGCGCGGCCCGTACCATACGCGCTGCGCGAGCGCATCGACGCTGAGCTTGATGCCATGCTGCGAGACGGCGTCATCGAGCCCGTCGACTGCTCCGACTGGGCCTCACCTTTGGTACCGGTGACTAAAGCAGACGGTACGTTGCGAATCTGTGCGGACTATAAAGCGACTCTGAATCCCGCTTTGCTGATCGATCGATACCCGCTTCCGAAGATTGAAGATGTGCTCGTAGGCCTAAACGGGGCGCAGTTTTTTAGTAAAATTGACCTTTCACGTGCGTACAACCAAGTAGAACTAGATGATTCAAAAAAATACACTGTTATTAATACACATCGGGGTCTTTTTCAGTATAATAGGTTAGTTTACGGTTTGTCGTCAAGTGTAGGTATTTTCCAACGTATAATGACGAATTTATTGGGTAATATACCGAATGTGCAAGTGTTTCTCGATGACGTCATAATTGGCGGGAAAAATAAAAACGAGCATTTACATGCACTCGAACAAGTCTTACAGCGACTATCTGAGAGTGGGCTAAAGTTAAAGCAAGAAAAATGTGTTTTCTTGGTTGATGAAGTGACTTATTTAGGCTATGTTGTTTCTAAAGAAGGGGTCAAAGCGGACAAATCAAAAATAAAAGCAATAAGTAAATTAGAAGCTCCTAATAATGTTAGTGAATTACGTTCCTTTATAGGTATGGTAATTTTTTTTTCAAAATTTATCAAAAATTTTAGTCCCATGTTAGTACCTTTACACAGACTATTACGAAAAGGTGTAGACTGGAACTGGGATGAACAGTGTGAGCGTGTGTTTACGCAGATAAAACAAGCTCTAATGGGTACCGAAGTATTAGCACACTACGATCCCAACAAACCTCTAATCGTAACGTGTGACGCGAGCGCGCGCGGCGTGGGGGGCGTGCTGGCGCAGCCCGGGCCGAAGGGCGAGCGCCCGATAGCATATGCATCACGTACGCTTACCGTCGCGGAGAAAAACTACTCGCAAATACATCGCGAAGCACTAGCGATTATATTCAGTATACGGAAATTTCATCAATATATTTACGGAAGAAAGATAATTTTACGCACTGATCACAAACCCCTAGTATCAATGTTAGGCCCGCAAACGGGGATACCTACAATGACGGCTAGTAGGATGCAACGATGGGCAGTGATACTATCGGCATACAATTACGACATAGAATATATTCGCACGAATGAAAATTGCGCTGACGGCTTATCACGTCTGCCGGAAAATAATAGCGTTAAAAACGTGAAGGAGGAATCAATTCCTGAACAAACATACCTGCACTTCGCACAAGACGGGTTGTTGCTTGATTATACTGAAATAAAAAAACAAACGGAGAGGGATCCGTTATTAAGTAGAATTTTAAACTACCTACGAGATGGTTGGTCAGATAGGTGTGAAATTGTGAACTTACAACCGTATTTCAATAGGAAAGCGGAGCTGTACGAGGAGTTAGGTTGCGTCATGTGGGGTCACCGGGTGGTGATACCGGAAAAATGCCGGGATAAGGTTTTAAAAATCATCCATGAGCCGCACATGGGCATCGTCAAGTCTAAGGCGTTGGCACGCAGCTACGTATGGTGGCCGGGCATCGACGAGGCGGTGGAGCGCGAGTGTCGCGCGTGCACCGTGTGCGCCGCGTACGCGGACGACCCCCCGCACGCTGCCCCCCGCCCTTGGCCCTGGCCCGCCAGGCCGTGGTCTCGGTTGCATCTGGACTTTATGGGGCCTATATGCGGGAAAACTTATTTAGTTATAGTAGACTCAACGTCCAAGTGGCTGGAGGTATTTCAAGTTCCCAGTACTGCAGCGAGTCATACGATGGTCAGGTTGCGCGAGCTGTGGAGTAGGTGGGGAGTCCCCAGACAGATAGTGACGGATAATGGACCGCCGTTCACTAGTAGTGAATTTTCACAATTCGTACAAAGTGACGGTATCCAGCATATATTCACAGCCCCCTATCATCCATCATCCAATGGAGCCGCGGAAAATGCTGTTAAGACTTTAAAAAGAGTTATTAAAAAAGCTAATTTAGATAATAAAAGTGTAGAACAGGCTCTGAACACATTCCTGTTATATTATAGGAATACGGAACACTGCACTACTGGAATAAGCCCATCAGTCGCACTTATAGGGAGACGGTTGCGAACCAAGTTAGACGTGCTAAAACCCGATATGGGAATTAGAGTACAAAAAGCGCAGCAGGGGCAGGTTGATAGTGCGGGAGGGACGGAAAGGAGGGTGAAAGTAGGAGACGACGTTTGGTATAGACAATATCTAAAGGGGGAGAAATGGCTGCCCGGTACTATAGTTAACTCGACAGGGCAAAGCAACTACAAGGTACTAGACAGTAACGGTAAACAGGTGCATAGACATATCGATCAGCTTAGGCGTAGGACAAGGAGTTCTCTAGTAGTCCCCACAGATTGGTCAAGTTCGCCGGAAACTTCAGCTCCTACGTTGCCCTCCGAAGGCCGGTCGGAGCGGCCGGAGGCCTCGGTGGCGTCGTCGTCGCCTGCGCGGGAGCCTGCGTCGTCACCGGCTCAGAAAACTGATCAGACCGATCGAGATACAGTGGCAGAAGAGTTCTCGACACCACCGTCTTTGCCTGTACCGCCCCAGTCTCGCCCCATTAGGAAATGTAGGTTAAATAAAGATGTTAATTTTAAGATTTAATTAAGGATTTAAGTATTCATTGTTAAGTATCAGTTAAGTAATAAGTAAGATTTTGTTAAGAGTTAAGTTGTGGAATTTTATGTGTTTTCTTAAGTAGGTATACAGAGTAAGTTAGGTTAGCAGTTATTGTAATTATTAAGTTAGTCGGCTTGTTGTTAATTAGTGGTGGAGGGATGTAATGTAGGTAGATGAACATTAATAAATGTATGTTGGGTAGGTCAGGCGCCGGCCGCAGCTGGCAGTCCGCAATATACGAACTAACCGAGTGCCCGTGTTTTATTGTCCCGCCGTACAAACATCACAATTATAATCAGTGTTTTTATTTTTGCTTGGATATCTTTGGTTAGTCGTACTGAACGCTGTCTTAAAATTTGTCCATCTATTTTAATGGGACCTTGTCTAAGGTGTTAAAAAAATAACTTTAGAAACTTTAAGAGATGCTTTAGACCATCGAACTAATAACTTTTACTATGGGGTGAACATTAAAAATCACGAAAAGAATCTGCAGTTCCATAGTAAAGTTAAATAGGTACCTACTGTTCTAAACTGTCTGGAACAGCTGTTTTTTCCGCGATTAGTTATAACTCAAAAATTCTCGCCCGCCCCTAGGAACCCAGGACGTTCAGCAAACGCATCTCTGAACACTGTTTTTTTTTATTGGGTAGCAACATAGTCAAATGGCAAAGCTGAAATATCTCATCTGTTATAATATGAGACAGTCGCTTGCACAGCCCTTTCCTAACAATGTTGGGGTCGGTTTTCAGTATTTCAGGATGCAGCTATATGACTCCTATAACCTATGTAGTTGCAGCGTAAAATTATACCACTTCGTAAGGCTGGTTGTCAGACTTTGGAGACTACCTGTAACAACCATCAAAGATCTACTAATGACAGCCGGGCCCACTGACAATGTTCTTTTAGAGACGCGGTGGGACTCGGTGTGAAATGGATGGTCAGCACGGACCGACCTCAGAGACTGTTACTTAGCCACGAGCTCCTCTGAGTGTTACGAGACAGTAAAATGGAATACAAACTTGAAGAATATGGTCTTCTTAAACGTGTGCTGGTTCAGTATGATGAGGTACTTCTCGCCGCTCATGTCAGAGTACAGCGCGTCCTTGTCAAATTTCAGTCCTTCGTCAGGAACGAGGAGGGGATTACTGAAAAAGTAACGTGAGTGGTAGAGTAGTTTTTAAATTAATCTGTCCATTGATCTAAAGATCAATGGACAGAGAGAAGAAGAAGAGAAAAAAAACCTTGTTAACGTTAACTTATGTCAATTAGTATGGAATAGTCGTGTTTCCCATTACCTATAATTTATTGTCACCAGACGACGCTCATTCAGTTCCAATACAAATGGTAGTTTAAGTTAACGGGATAGAGCTGCTGAGCTATCTAATTACGCAACACATTTTCGTAAACGATTACGACTCATCTGTTTCATTTTGACAGTTCATTAACATTAATTGCGTTATTTACGTTAATGAGCTGATTTTTTTTTCAAACTTATGAAGCAATGGATTAGCAATCTGTTTCAAAACGATTCAGATTCTGATTGATAGTGTATTACAAAGTTAGGTTACAGGTATAAGAAAGCGTACTAAACCACTGGTCTTGCACTCGAATTCCGTAACACAATCCGAAAGATTTTGAAGGAATTGCTAATCCATTGCTTCAAGTGTTTGAAAAATTCGTCTGCTCATCAACCAAAATAACGCAATGAATGTTGTTGGAATGGAATGCATTGCCATTGTACGTGTGTCATGCCATTTCTCTGCTAATGTTAATGATGATGCACATATAATGAAAAACGGCTACAATGGCGTACAATGAAGGTTTCCGTAGCAGTTGGGATGAATTTATCCCAAGAACAAACTTAACATTGTAGTTCAAAAGCATGTTTTCTCATACATTCCAACTGCAAATGAAATTTTGGCCGCACACTTTTGAGCGATTTACCAAATGTTATTTTAAGACCATAGACTTCTTATAGATTTTCCTGTAAGAACCATTCTTTGTATTTTTTTCAACATTTTTGGCCCAGTAATTTCGGATATAATAATAATATAATAAGTGGGTAGTATAAAATCTCTGGCAATCAAGGTGGGTGACGTGCTGATCTCCTTGCTAGGCTATGAAATAGCCTGTATTAAGGAGTAACAGTGCCGATCCCCTCTAATTGTATTACTACATTTTTATATTTTAATAAGGACAGCCTTTTTCCAATTATGATAAGACAATCTATATATTGGAAATGTTTTGTTTATTGTATTGTAAAGAGACGGACCTATATAATAAAAGAATATTTTAGTAAACGACAAGCTGGTTTTTGGAGTAGTACAAATTATATCTTTTCGGCGTTTGGTAATTTCAATATAGGGGGTTATGCGGTGTTGCAGCATAATTGAGTGTAAAATAAAGTGCTGCCGCACATTGAGAACGTTGCAGTTTTTGTATAACTGATTAGTTGGATAAATTAGTGGACGGAAGGTAGCCACTTTCAGTATGGCGCGATGTGCAACTTCCAGTGGTTTAAGGATAGTTTTTGCAGCACCACCCCAACAGGGAATACAATAAGTAATAATAGATAGGCATAAGGCAAAATAGACATTACGCATAATTATAGGGTTAGCAATATTTCTTAAAGTTTTGAAGATATATATATAAGTTTGCGAACTCTGCCAGTAAGGATATTAATATGAGATTTAAATTTAAGATTCTTATCTATGACTATACCTAGGTATTTGATTTCATCCGTAGAGGATATAGGTGCACACTGGCTTGAAACTTGATTTTGCAAATTGCATGTGTGAGCTTTAAGTGATATTGGTGAGTTTGGTTGGGTAGCAGAGCTGATCGAGTAGGTAAGGAACTTGGTTTTCGAGGTATTAAGGGTAAGCGTATGGAAACAAAGCCAATTTAGCGCTATATCAAAGCCATGCTGCGCCTTGTCCTCGAGTTCAGACCATGTGTTGGCGGCAAAAGTTATTGCAGTGTCATCTGCAAATGATGTTATCTTGGCATTTAGAGATATTTATATTGCATAAGTCGTTTTAAAAACTAGAAATAAAGTGGGACCCAATATGCTTCCTTGTGGAACGCCATAGTAGATAGGGAGCTCATCGCTGATGTGACGATCAATCTTGACTACTTGGGAGCGATTTGTGAGGTAGCTTTGAAAGAAAGAAAAGAAAAGAAAGAAAGAAAGAATAATATTTATTTGGACACAGTTCGTGAAACACAATAACAAAATAATAAAATGAAATAAATAAATAATCTTAAAGCAATAATAGTAATAGTGTAAATGTGTGCCTCACGGCTGCGCCAAAAAGGTTCATTTCAGCATTAATGCCAGACAGATGCTGTCTGACGCTGGTTTTCTAATGAACCCTTATGGACAAGTGACGGGGACCACCAACAAACAGCCTCAACATACCTAATAAATATTTTTATGCATCTAAATAAATAAATAAACTACATAATGGTCAATTTAAATAATTGTTTCCAATTGATGTTACTTCCACTTAAATAAACATTAACTTTAAGCTAGTGTAAATAAAAATTGATTTTGGACTGACTAGTACCGTTGAAAAAGTCATAAAAAATATGAAATTGTACCGGAAAACATAACCCCATGTGTAAGCATTACAGTTGTTTTTCCTAAAACTCGTGTTCGTTTACATGTTTGACAAATAAACAAATAACTGTCAAGCAAAACCCTGTTTTTAGCGATGAGCTAAATATAGCGATGAGCTAAATAGTGCACCGTGCACTCACAAAGCGCAACAGGCCGCCGACCGCGGCGGACAGATACACCGACTGTTATTTAGTTTTAAGACAAGAAAACTAATGTAGGTTGGTTGAATAAAAATATGAATAGATTAATAATAATAAAATAGTGAAGAAAGTGTTATAAGAAAGTGAAGTACCTATAACAATCTATGAAATAGGTACACTGTAAATAAAAGAAGGTAAGCGTCATTTATTTCGATAATTTTGTTTTGCTTATCGTTTTTGTTAGTCTCGTGTTCGTAAAATAACTTGATTATGCCCCTTTCCGTTTTTCTAGCTGTGCATTTTCGAAAGATGCCACGTGTACACAAAAATAAAACCATCGTCTTCGGCAATCTTTGGCCAAGATTTTATTGGTAAAAAAGAAAAAAAGAGGGTGTATGATGCGATCGCGATTTCGACTGTGCGTCACAGTCGCAAGTAGGCCAGGCACAATGGGTAAGTATGAAAACATCGCGTTAGATTGAACAGCGTACGGGATGGTTGTGAAAAAAGAAGTAATGTGTCCGTTTATGTTTCCCACAGGTCTCACAACTGCGACGGCACGAAGGCGCCGCGGATGGCACAGCAGCGCCATCGCGTCGGGGACATTTGAGGCAGCAAAGGACGGGAAATCACCGAGCGCGCGCAATCGCCCACATACCCAAAATATTGTTTTCTTCAAGTTTGAGTAAGAGAGAACGGATGGGGACGGTGTCGAATGCCTTCGCGACGTCTAAGAATATTGTTAGTTAATTCCTGAACTGCGTCACAGGTTGACTTGTTTTTACGAAATCCAAATTGTTGTGGTGATATTAGTTTGTAATGTTCTAGGTAGTATACAAGTCTTTTATTAATAAGACGTTCTAGAACCTTGGATAAAGCAGTCAGAACAGCAATGGGACGGTAATTATTCGGCAGGTTCCCGTCGCCTCCCTTGAAGACCGGGTGAATGATTGCCTTTTTAAAAGAAGAGGGAAAGACGGCAGTCTCGAAACAGAGGTTAAAAATATGGCATAGGATGGGTGCCAGGGAGGTTGAATATCTTTTCAGGATGTGGGGTGATATGCCATCCCAGCCAGTCGCAGCATCAGAGCGCAGTGAGTTAATGACTGTTGTAATTTCGTCAAGGTCAGTAGGATCCAGGACGAACGATGAAGTCGATGTGATATTAGAAATGGGCTGGACCGCCACCGGCTGCATAGTACTAGTGTGAATAATATCATTTGCAAGCTTCTCGCTAATGTTAACGAAGTATGAGTTTATAGTGCTGCAAGACTCAATAGGTGAAGATGACAACGTTAGTAATTGAGCAGATGTATTCTTAGTTTTAGTGGTGTTAGTTACCTGTGTAATAGTGTCCTATAGTGTTTTTGGGTTTTTACTAGCTTTTTTCAGTTTCTCTGTATCATAAATTACTTTCTTTAAAATACTAACACGAAAATTCCGGTATCGAAGGTAAGTAACCTTTAGAACTTAATTTTCTGGATATTTTTTAACTTTCTTGTGTAGAGCATCCCTGTTTCTTATGCACCGTAATAAACCTGATGTGATCCACGGTTTGAGGATTCTCTTCTTTGATGAAACTTTTTTAACTGTGGTATTTTCAGAAATGGGTACAGTCATTAAATTCAGTAATTTATCGGTAGCCATATTTGCATCTTTTATATTGAAAATATGGGTGAAGTCCAGTTGTGACATTGATTTGTCTAGTCCTTCATAGTCAATTTTTGTTATATAGGAGTTAGTGACCGTTCGTAGACATTTATGTTGGATGCAAAGTAAGGAGAAGGAGTGATCAGTTATTGTGGAGCTCAAGACAAATGTGTGGGTGGGGGAAATTATTTTGAGGAACGTGTGGTCCAAACAATTGCCATCCCTGGTCAGTAGGGTGTGGGCAGGAAGATAACCGTCAAAGGCAAGGCAATTTAAGTATTCGTGGGAGCGGATGTCAGTTGTTGAAGGTTTGATGTCCACGTTCATGTCACCTGTTATAACTACGCAATTTAAATCTATGCAGTGACGGAATAATGTTGTTAAGAACTGTGAGAAAACTGTTTATATTGTCTATTGACGGCGATCGATAAATACAGATTATCGCCAAGTCAAAGTCAATTTTTATAATAAGATCAGATGCAGATCGGTGGAAATCTGGTTCTTCGCATGTAACAGACAGGTCCGATTTCGAATACACCACTACACCTTTGATTTATATGATTGGTGTCTTGAACGTGGAGTAATTATTCAGAATCGGGATAGTGTTATTACTAGAGCATGGTAACCAACACTCAGTTAAAACAACCAGATCGCAATCGAAAGGAATTCGGTGCAGAAGCTTTTGCAAGTTTAAAAAGTTAAGGTTTACAGAGCGAATGTTTTGTGTCAGGATATTAATGAAGTTATTAGGGCACTTCACAAAGGAGAGTGTTTCGTCAGGTGCGCATGTATAGGTAGTTGATACAGATAGTTCGTCGATATCGTCACTTAAATTGTTTATGTTAGTAGTCATTTTTCCGGTAGAGTAAAAGTAATTTGAAGGTTACGAGAAAATAGGATGGTATTTGTTTTAAGGACGTGTGTGAAGCTTATGATTGGGGGTAGTAAATTTAAAAACATGGTTTTTATGATGTTGAAGTAGTTAGGTGAGGAATAATAGGGATGAACGCAGGCATATGTAAGAAGTATATATTGTGACATGGTGAAGTTGTTATAGTATGATGATGTTGAGTGATTCATGTATGAGAGTATGTGGTGCTGATAGTAATAGTTATGTGTGTGAGTTTTGTTTGTGTTTATATTTAGTATTTTAACATAGCAATTAAAAAAAATCGTAAAAGTAATCAAAATAATACGTAAGATATAGCAGGGTATACTTAAAATAATTGTAGTAATAATTTAAATATAATTGGATGGAACGGTAATTTTTTATCTATTTATTTAAATATTTTTAAAAGAATTTAAATAAAAATGCGATCTTCACAACAAGCCCTTTCATTTGATATGTCACACACGGTACGGTGTGGAAAACTTTTTTTTTATATTCCAATTTACCCCCTTAGAGTGACCCCCATATTCAAAATTCATTTATTTACGATACACCTCCGTATTTGCGTTGTCAAAATTCATATGTGTACCAAATTTCAACTAAATTGGTCATAAGCATTCGGAGAAAACTGGCTGTAAAAAACGAATAGACAGCCAGCCGAGTGATCCTATAACAGTTCCGTTTTATCTTTTCGGGTACGAAACCCAAAAAAAATATAAGAACCGACTGGCAAAAGTACTAACTGATAAGTTGAAAACAAAATGATTATTTATTTATTCAACAGACAACTAGATCCAATTTAAAAATATATATATAGAAAGCTTTACTGTCGTTGTGGATTAGGTAAAGCTTTGATCATGCTGCTGTTTTCAGTTTGCAAGACTGCTAATAAAATAGATAAACTTACCTCGTATTTGAATGATTCAAATTACAACCCTGTATGTCCGGCAGAGGCGAGGGCTACATTCAACTCCATTCATACCGGCTTCCCTTCGAAACAACCACTCTATTGAGTCTATTACACTAAATAATTTAGCACAAACATAATCACAATACAGGTTTTTAATACAAAATCGACCAACAGTTAAAACTGTTATCAAAACACGATATAATATTGACACTAGTATACTAGTGTCAATTCGTTGTGTTATTAATTGAAAAGCCTACACAGCGGCAAACCAAAATGTCTGATAATAAGAAATTGATTACGTATTGACGTATGAAGATAGTCCGATAAAAACTAGTATAAAAAGGCGTTTAAATTTTTGGTGTTGGCCATTGTTACTTAATTTGTTGGTGTCTTTTATTAATTGTTAAATTTAATTTCATGTCGCTTTGTACCACTGATTTGACGAAGTGTTTTTATTAAAATATAATTTTTATTCAAACTTTTTATTAATATTGAAAAAAGTATTATAAAAAAAAAAAATTGATGACATGTTTACTAAGTAATAACTTTTCATCGAATTGAATATTAGTTACTCAAAGTTTAAAATAATATAAATATATCTAACTGGATGCACACACACCACCATAATGTTTTAACCTCTGTGGCTTTTTTTTTCTGTGGTGTACTGAAAATGTCAATTGTGTAATTTTATGAAAAACGCGGCATAAAGTCGACGCCCCAGTGTGATATTAAGAATTATTAATTGTTTTTTTTTTTACGTTTATTAACAATGACGCAACCCTGTAACCTGTTTCCTTCGTATTCGAGGTAATAAAATCCATGTTTCTGTTGAAACTCAATACTCAATATCTTTATTGCTTTATCATGTGTGTGTGTGCTGGTAGGTAACTATATAATTTAGATCATTATGGACACTGTAGGTCACAGCAAAAGGGTAGGAGAGAGGAAGTCCTGTTTTACGAGATAATTAAGTTGTTTTTGTGGGAACAAGTTTTAACTTACATATTATAATGAAAGTCAGGAGATCGCGAATAAGATACTAAATATTTCGCATAAGTATTATTTTATCTGCAATATGTTTTAAATGTTTTGTTTTAGATGTTTTGTTTGATCTTTGATTCATTTAGCTATGTACTGTTTTTTTGTCACCTTTCTGATTATTACGATGTTAAAATATGGCGAATTCGTTGTGCACCGCCTATAAGACCATACTACGATACCATCAGTAATTTTATCCTGAAGATCTCAAACGGATTGAAAAACGACCAAATATGGTTGTTTTTCAATCCGTTCAAGCAAATCAAAGGTAAAGAAAGGTAAAATATGGTGTTACTAAGACTGTGATATACCCTATTACATGAATGTAAAACATCTGTACATTATTTACCCATATTTGCAAATAAATAAATTTGAATTTGAATTTGAAAATCATTACATTACAAGTAATGGTTACCGTTTTGATCACTGAGGATTCCGCGTAAGATCCTGACTATTTTCTGTTGAGTAATCTAAAAGCACATGTCTTTGTCAATCTTGAAGACAAAAATCACATTATTTGTGATTTTGTTAGTGAGTTAAGATAAGTACATAATAAAGTATGCAGAAAATTTATGAACACCCATGAAAGCACCATAAGTACCATTTTAAGTATTAAAAAGGTGGAGATTTGGTAGATATTATTTATATCATATAAAATTGTCAAGTCTAATTAATAAAATTATTGAAAAATAGTTTGTAAGGGGTACAAAATGTTTGGAAAAAGCCGTTCGACGAATTTGGCAGAAATTTTGACTTTGCCTTGTTAATTTGGTATCACTCTTATTGACTTTCAATCAGCAGTTAGCAACAAAAAGAAACCAGTTTTAGAGATTTAACCATTTATATGTTGAAATGAAATGAAATGAAATTGACTTGCAAGAATTGTAGTACATTACAGTTGGTCGGGTTATTTATCAGTTTCTAAAACAATTCGCTAAAACTAGCATGCAAACATTACATGAATTAAATAAATTAAATTATGCGAATAAAATTGGAACATACATCATAGATAGTATATTAAGAATAAGAATGTCAAATTTTTCGAAATATAAAAATAAAATATCAGTGTGAGTGTTCAAGTTTAGGTACTCATTCACAGAATAGAATGATTTTTCTATAAGCCATTTCAATAACGCTGTTTTAAAACAACTGATCGGCAGTTCTCTATATGATTTGGTAATTTACGAGTATTACAAATCCTTTTATCCATTGGAAAGCAACTTCTATGATATAATTGGTTTTTCATTGGAGGAATAATTAGTATATCAGGATATCTTGTGTTAAACGTAACAGTGTCTCCAAGACGTTGAAATAATTCGGAGATAACATTCAAATATATAGTCCTTCAGACCGTATTTCGGCCACGGCGGCCAATCTCAACGGAGGCTAGCCTTCGGCGCGGGAGGTATTATAGCGCACAAGTGTGTGCGCAGACACAGGTGCACTCTCTCTTCCCTCACTCTTATAGTCCGATGGGACGGCAATCCGACACGACCGGAGAGAGATCAGGCGCAGGACCAATGGCTTGACGTGCTATCCGAGGCACTGGAGTATCACACCGCCAACTTCCAAACTCCGGGACTAAGAAATTCCTAATGGAAAAATCCAATAACACTGTGCCCGACACAGTTACAAATATATACATACCGGGAACAATAATTAATATTTTTAAATCTTTAAAAAAGAGGTTTACATGAAGTCAACGGTGGCATATCACAAAGAGAACGGATACATTGTTTTTGGGCTATAAATACCCTATTTATAAGAACAGAATTTCCCCATAGCACAATGCCGTATCTAATGTTAGACGCTACGTAACCATGATACGCTAAGAGGGCTGTTGTAATCTTATTTGTAACCTTTAAGCAGTGAGGTTTCCATATGCAGCCACTGTCCACTGTTATACCAAGAAAAACGGCTTCTTGTGTTTCGTTAATTCTCTGACCGGAATAAGTAATCATAAGGTCAGAATTTGATTTTCTATTGTAGAACTGAACGAAGGAGGTTTTATCTATGTTCAAAAATGTGTAAATGTATTAGGTTCTCATTACCAAATGTACCTCAAATGGGTCTAAATCAACTTGATGGCAAACAACTATATTTTTAATAATTACTTTAGATTCAAAATTGCAATGAGGTGCCCACATTAGAACTCTTTCAGGTAGATTAAGTTCAGCTGCATATGCAGTAAGAAAAATAAGGCAGTTGACTGATATAGCCACAGTTAGGTTAGTATACTTTGCTTATTTCCACAGTATTATGTCTTATGCCATTCTGCTGTGGGGATCGGCAGCTGACGTAGAATCAATTTTCATTTTACAAAAGAGGGCAATCCGCGCTATCTATAAAATGGGTCCTCGCGACTCCCTTCGAAACAAATTTAAAGAAATTGATATACCTACTGACTTAAATCTTAGAAAGTATTTTGTATGTTCGCGTAAACTTAGGACTTTTCAAAATAAGAAGCGATTTCCATAATATAAATATACGTAATAAACATGAAATTATGATACCCAGATTAACAAAAAAAAAGCAAGTCATTTCTTAAAAACAGTATCCGCTTTTATAACAAGTTGCATATGTCGGTTACAGAACTTAGCGATGGGAAGTTCAAAACCCACATTAAACGCGTTCTTATCAAGAAAGCATATTATAAAATTAAAGACTACGTTGAAGACAAGGAAGAGTGGCAATAATTCCTTCTGCACATGTGGCTTCCCTGGTACCTCATTAACGGCAAATTAGCTCCCAAATTACCATGTTTATTTTTTTTACATTTGACATAATCACGCTATTATTTGACATTATATATCTACAATTTAATTTCAACTCTTTATTAGTGGGTTTTGTGGACATGATAATTATTCAGATTTGTTACAGCTGTAATAGCAATCACGTCATTTCGTTTAAAATACGTTTTTATTTGTATTAATTTATTTATCTTTTTATAGATTCTTTTCTATTTTGTGAATGTGAGAACGCTGTAGGCTTAGTGGACTGTAGATTTGTTGACAATCATTATTTTGTTAAGTACCTGGTACTTATTGAAAGACCTACATCGTCCTCACTTACCTAATAACACTGTTATTTGAAAATATTGTAAAAGCCAATTATTTTTAAAAGAGTAGCCGTGGAGTTTCTTGCCGGATCTTCTCCATAGGAATCGACAAATTGGAACCGTGCACCTAGCTTCTGACGTTTCATAAGTGCCCATGTAGGTTTATGTGAAATAAAATATTTTGAATTTGAATTTGAATTTCACATTTAAATTATTATTATTAAGCCATGTTATGATAAGCATTAACTGCTTCATTCATTTCTGTATTATGATTAAGCATTATGCTCTCCGTGATAACCACCACAATATCATCAGCAAACAGTAGTAGAAATGCTTAGTCACATTTGGTAGGTCGTTAATATAATAACGAAAGAACAATGACCCTGTAACACTACCTTGCGGCACTCCTGTATTGTTGCTCCTTATGGTAGACTTACATAATATTTTTTCTTTATTTGAGTTTATTTCGGAAATTGCTGTATATTGAGTCCTATTTGAAAGATAGCTTTGCAGCCACTTCAATGCTAGGCCGCGAAAACCGTACAGCTCGCTGAATTTAGATAGATGATTCATATATATGGTGACTGGTAATTAGTGACCGATACTTAAACACGTGATTAGACTCATCATTATGAACAACTGTTACTATGGGACCAAACCAGAAATCGCGAAAAAAAAAACAGCTGTTCCCTACATTTACGTTCGCATAATTCGTCAAAATGTAGGCCAAAACAGTTTTTTTTAAAATGATTGCTGGAAAATTACTTAGTGTGAAATATAGCGATGTTTCACACTAAGTCGTAAACAGCGTAAAATGTTTTTCTTGGATGGAACAGGAAAAACATTTATTTCCACTGGAATCCTTACCGAGGTCAGGAGGCAAGACAAAATTGCAATCCCGGTCTTCTGGAATCGCTGCCACACTGCTTCCTAGTGGAAAAATAGCGCACGCCATGTTTAAGATTCCCATGGATTTAGAGAGCAACGAAAAGCCAGTTTGTGGGACGTCACGCAACAGTGACAAGGGGTATGAATGTATTATAGCAAATAGGAAAGCAGTGGAAGCTGATGGTGGTGTCACAGTTCTGTTTACCGACAAACACTGCCTGTGGTGACGTTAAGAACTAGGGCTGACGAGGTGATACTTCGTAGAAAAAGTTGACTCTGTAGTCGCGATTTTATAGACTGCGTTTGACCATCAACAAGCGAGCTCGGCTTGACTGTAATACCCATGCTCAAGAATTCTCCGATGTTCTTCTAGCAGTTGATGAAGGCACTCTACCAGAAAAAAGCGACCAGGTGCCCAACCAGAGACTCTTGGTAGAGTAGTTCCCACTTTAGAAGATCTGATTCGTCTGGTGTACGGGGACATCAGCCGAATACCGTACCAAGAGAATTCTTGGGTGTGTGAACGGGCCATTTTAACACCCAAAAATGATGAAGCTGCAGCGATCAACCACAGTATTCTCTCGCAAATTGAAGTGAGCGAAGTGATATACACCTCCATTAACAATGGTGCCGATTCTCTTGTCACAAATGCGTCTAAACTAGACTAAAAATCTCCAAAATTTAGGTTACTCCTGTCAAACGATGATTTCCCATTCTGAAATAGACTAAAGTGGCACAACTTAACTATATTTTAGTTTGACAGCACTAAGATTGTACTGAGATTTTAATTTAGTGAAAATAACAATTTTGCTATTCTGAATTTGACGTTTTTCACCTAAAATTTTAATTTTCTAACTAATTCTGACCATTTTTAATCGCCACCGAAAATGGTGTGGAATATTATTAGTTGTCATGAACTAAAATTCACACGAACATCTCGACTTCGGGTGCAAAAACAGTACTGTACTGGATTTTTTTCTTTTCTTTTGCTTATATCTCGAAAATGGTGTGTCCTATCGCAAAAATAATGAAAATTTCGACCCCCTTTATAAAACCCTTATACCCCTAATACTCAACACGTAGGTAATACTTTTTTTTATTTTCCATACAAAAAGTGAAAAATTCCATATAAAACACGTCGAGGCTGCCCCCACTGCGCGCCTCCGGCTCTAAAAAGTATGTACCACGTGGAGTCGCATTTGTCAAATTCGATTTAGTTGTGTCAAAATATATTTTTTAATTTAGAGACATTTTACTACAGAATAGCGTTTAAGATTCTCATAGCCAAAAGTAAGGAATTTTAGTGATAGTTTAGTTAGTTTAGTCCGGTGTACAAGAGAATCGGCACCACTGTTGTGGAGCAAGATGAATTCGCTAACTGCAAGTAGACTTCCGGCGCACATTATCCAGCTGAAGGTCGGTGTCCTAATTATGCTTCTTTGGAACTAAGCTCCGCCGAAGTTGTGTAACGGAACCCGGCTCAAAGTCGTGTCTTTGGAGAGAAACGTCATCGAGGCAAAATATCTAACAGATTATGGTGTAGCAAAACAGAGTTTATACCGCGACAATTAAGCGCATGCAGTTCCTTGTAAGCGTAAGCTTGCGATGATTATCAACAAGTCGTAGGAGCAGACACTGAAGGCTGCGGGTGTCAACCTCAGGACAAGCTGCTTCTCACACCGACAACTATACGTAGCTTGCTCCCGCGACTCCCGCGATTCTCTGTATATTTTGGCTGTTGAGAACAAAACTACAAACGTACGTAGTATACAGGGAAGTGTTATAAAAATGTGGATGTTAGTCGTAACTGTCGTAAGATACCACATTATACTACTATAATGTGGTATCTTACGACAGTTACGACTTACGATTATTACGATCTTACGACTTCCACGTGAACGAAGTCGCGGACAGAAGCTAGTGAATATAAATAAATACGCTATATAAATAGGTTAAGTTGTATCCGTGCCTCGGAAAGCACGTTAAGCCGTTGGTCCCGGCTGTCATTCGTGGATCTTTGACAGTCGTTACGGGTCGTCAGAAGCCCGAAAGTCTGACAACCAGTCTTACCAAGGGGTATCGTATCGTATCACCCAATTACTGGGTTGTGGAGGTCAGATAGGCAGTCGCTCCATATAAAATACTGGTATTCAGCTGCATCCGGTTAGACTGGAAGCCGACCCCAACGTAGTTGGGAAAAGGCTAGGCAGATGATGCTGAAATAGGTTAAGTTGTACCAAAATTTCAGCCAAATTGGCCGAACGGCTTTTTCCTAACATTAAAAATCCTATCGCCTTCTTTTGTTTTATTAATCAAAAACTTACCAACACTACTTAATATACCTTTTTTTATTTAGGTTTGATTCAATTGAGCTTGTAGACGAAGGAGTAACGTTGAACAATGACGCATTCTATGACATGAGCGGTGCTAAAAGGCTGATCATTCTGAATCAGAAGACATTCAAGAAGACCAAACATTTTAAGTTTGTATTACATCTAATATCTATATTAGATTATAAATTATGGTCGCTTTTTGTGTCTGTCTATGTGAGCGAAATGTTCTTCTAAACTACGCAATAGATTTGATGTGATTTACGCCATCATTAAGATAATTTATTCCGGAAGGTTTGTGTTTGTTACACATTCATATTTTATTTAAATACATAATTTAAATAAAATACATTTTTTTTAAATATTGAAGTTGTAAAAACCGTGCGAAGCAGGGACGGGTCGTGAATTTTATTAAATTTAAAGTTTACAGTACCTAAAGTCCTTGGCAGGGAAGCGTATATCCAGCAGTGGACGTCTTTCGGCTGAAATGATGATTGAAGATTGAAAGTAAAAAGAAAGAAAATATGTTTATTTGACACAATCATGTCATAATTACACACAATATTGGTAAAAATTTAAAACAAAGACTAAACAAAACGCGTTATTTATTGAAGGTCGTAAAGTTGTAAATTTCTTAAAAGATTTAAGAAAATCCTAAGTTCTAAAATAAAAAAACCGGCCAAGTGCGAGTCGGACTCGCGCACCGAGGGTTCCGTACAAACCTGTAGGTATATAAGTAAAAGTTCACCCATCACGACAATCGAGTCATAGTTATGGTTTTTTTTAATTTTTTGCAATTGAAATCCATAACATTACAATATGGAAAGCTGGAGGAGCATAAATTAAAGACAATGGTATCTTTATCGTTTCAGTAATCCTTTATTTTTAACACATAATAATTATTTTATAATATAACTGAAATATCTACACTAGCCTTGCAGCAGCCTTGCAAAAGTCTGCTCATGAATGATGGAAAGTTTTTTTATCAAAGTAGTTATTTATTTAGAAAGTTTTTTAGTCACTATTTAGAAATCTGGTACAAAAATACTAATTAAGTATTAAATTCGAACCAGATCTGTAAATGGTGACTGAAAAAGGTATGAAATAGTAAAGGTACGAAAAAACCTTATCTATAGTTGTACTACTTCGTGTAGTACTAGTGTTTATTAACGGAAACATGTTCATGGATGAAAAATATGTGGAAATTCCATTTTGAGGATTCATTCTAAAATCGATATTGAACATAGAGATAAGTTGCGGTCATTGCGATAACTAGGTACAATATTATGTTTATAATCCCAATTTAAATTTAGGTTTTGATTCCCTTGCGAGTAGTTGCGAGTTTCAAAAAATGCGGTACAAATGGTTGTATCTTTGCGTTTTTGCGTTGACTTAGAAATTTGTTTTATTTTCACAGCTTAAAGGCAATTAGACCTAAGTATTTGATATGAGTTTCAACTTGATATCTCTACGCGATCATGAGGAAAAGGTTAATAAGTTTATAGATAGATAGAATACTCTTTATTGTACACCATAAAAATTACAGACATACATTTAGAAATTTTACATAGGGGTGACACAATGGGCGGTCTTATCGCTTATAGCGATCTTTTACAGACAACCTTTGGATGGATTAAAGGTAACAGGAGAGACAATACTGCAGGTAGTCAGCGGTGTAACATCTACATATACAATAAATACATTATTATTAATAAACTTATTCGTATAAATATATTTATAATATAATAATTATATTATATATAAGTATATCTATGTATTATATATATATATACTTATATAAAATATAATTATTAAAAAAAAAAATGTGATGTAACTAAAAATTTAAGGTTTTGCGGAATTTTTCCTTTATATGTGCTATAATACATTGCTTCATGCCAAATTTCAAGATTCTAGGTCAACTGGAAGTACCCTTTAGGGCTCGATTCCCTTGCGAGTAGTTGCGAGTTTGAAAATATGCGTCTTAAATTGCTGTTTCTTTTGATTACGTTGATATAGAAATTTGATTTTGTTACAGCTTAAATGTCAACACTTCTGGGCCTCAAGTCTGCTATTACAATAGTGTCAGAATGGTCTATCATTGATTTCAAAATTGTTGATTTTGACAAGTTTGGTAATCCACTAACATATTGGCGTCATTATGACTTCCCAATGGTCAGCCACTGACACTCCATTGAAAGAAATGGCATCTATTGGTAATCTCGTACATAATGAAAAATGAATGACTAACTTAGGCGGTAATCTACTAATATTTTGACAGTTCCTTTGATCAGTGACCTACCATGAGAACGTCATTGTGCAGTCATTTCTTTTACGGGTATCGTGTTTGTGGAATACAATGATCAACCAATGATCGACCATTATGAATTTAGCAGATTACGAACTTTTAGCAAAATGACAATGGGATCGTGTTGGAATGACGAATTCATAAAAAATAGCAGACTTGGGCCCCTGGACTCGTTTCTCCCATGAATATGTTCTGTGGCTACAGGAGAGAACAAAAACACATCTACATGTTATACAGTCCACTCATCTTTCATTTGCTTCACCACGACCTATCGTCGGGACCATTGGTCCTTCTACCGTTAACGTTTGAACCGAACTAAGAAAAAGCGGAAAATATTCAAATTTAAAAAACGCTTCCACGCAAGGCTGCACTTTCGCGTTTTTCATAATCTCCATTTTCTTGTTGCTTTATAACCGACCCGTTTGTAATTCATATTTCTATCTTATTATATTCTACATGTTATACAGTCCACTCATCTTTCATTTACGACCTATCGTCGCGATCAATTATAGACTTGAGTATTAGATATGAATTTCAATTTAATACCTTTACGCGTCCATGAGGAAAGGGGTAGTAAGTTTAAAATGATTAAAAATATTTTTATTATATAATATAACTAAAAAATTACGGTTTTCGCAATTTTTCCTTTATCTATGCTATAAGATGTTGCTTCGTACCAAATTTCAAGATTCTGAGTTCATGGGAAGTACCCTGTAGGTTTTGATTCCCTTGGGAGTGTCGGAAATTTGCGGAAATTTGCGGCATAAACGGCTGTATCTTTTGATTGCGTTGGTTTAGAAGTTTGATTTTTTCACAGCTCTAAGGAACAGTAGACTTGAGTATTTGATATAAATTCCTGAGAAAAGGGGTCTTGACAGACAGACAGACGGACGGACAACAAAGTGATCCTATAAGGGTACCATTTTTTTCTTTCGAGGTACCGAACCCTAAAAATGATTAACAGAGAGATAGTGCTTTCTGAGTTTATGCTATGCCACTTTATGCAAGCGTCTGGACTGAGAGCCCAAGTCATTTTTTCATAAAAGTTTTAATTCACGTTTATGAGCCTTGGTTTTTTTATATTTTTAACTAATTTCCCTATGTAAATATGTTTCGCAAAAAAAATGGGCCCTCAGTCCATATGCACAAGGTGTATAGCATAGAAAAAGAAATCTAATTCTATGATGAAAAGGTCAAGGTATAAAAATATTGTAGGATTTTTACAAAAAGCGAATAGTACATTACTAGTAGCAAGGGCATTGATAGACTATCGTGGAAATGTGGGCCGAGGCGAGGTTGCGGCCAGGGCTTGTATACCTAGTATTTTTTTCAAAAATGCGCGGAAATTCAAAGTAAGGCCCGATTTCACCATAGTAGAATAAATATTACTCGAGAGTATAGTGATAGTTATTCCAAGGATAAGCTATTTTCACGTTTCACAAACGAATAAAATATGAACAAAATCGTTAATCTAGAGTAAATCCTTACTCCACCGATTTCCATAGAGTTTCATGTTAACCCAAGAATAAGATTGCAATATGGCGTCTGTTTTGTTTATAAAGCTATGGTTTTATTGTTCTATCATTGTTGTTTATTTATTGGTATCCACGAGTTTTGTTCAATTCATTACTTACAAATGGCCTCAGCGGTCCTATGTGAATGCATAGTCTGTGAATTATACTCAGTAGTCATAATAACCCACTCCGCATTTTTTTGCATCGTAACACCATCTGATGAACTTACATCTGAGGTACTTACCTACCTACCCTACCTAGGTAGGTAGGGTAGGTAGGTAGAGTAGGTAGGTAGGGTAGGCAGGTAGGTTGGGTAGTAGGTAGGGTAGGTAGGTCCGCCGTAGATAAGTACCTAGTGCTACCCATGCGAAGCCGGGGCGGACAGCTAGTAGAAGAAAAAAAAACAGATGGTGTTACGATGCAAAAAAATGCGGAGTGGGTTATTATGACTACTGAGTATAATTCACAGACTATGCATTCACATAGGACCGCTGAGGCCATTTGTAAGTAATGAATTGATACCCTACCTAGGTAGGTAGGGTAGGTAGGTAGGTAGGGTAGGTAGGTGGTGGCGAGGTAGCTTAGAACCGGGTGACGGACATAGGATACTTTTTATCCCGTTAGGGCAGGTATGTAGGTAGGGTAGGTAGGCAGGTAGGTAGGGTAGTAGGTAGGGTAGGCCGTTAGGGGGTAAATACATACCTGCCCTAACGGGATAAAAAGTATCCTATGTCCGTCTCCCGGTTCTAAGCTACCTCGCCACCAATTTTCAGTCAAATCGGTTCAGCCGTTCTTGAGCTATAAATAGTGTAACTAACACGACTTTCTTTTAAATATACAGGGTGTTTGGCGCATGGACCGACACAATTTTTTCAGGGATTTGGGAGGTCATTAGCTAGGTTCTACCCATACACCCTTTGTCCCAAATGTCACGGTTGGTTACATATGATTATTTTTTTAGAATGAAAAAAAATCCCAAAATGTGTCCTTTAATTTGAAATAACTTTTTTGTTTGTGGGTGTAGTGGCACAAAACAAATTTTGTTGCATTCTCCAAAGTCCTTTAAATCTAAAAACATCTTTGTTTTATACAACTGGTTTCAAGAAAATTCCTTACAAGCTTCCAAAGTTAATTTTTGTATTTAATGAATGAAATTTTACAACTTCTAAATTAATTATAAAAAAAAACTAAAAGCTATTTTGAACTTAGCTAGAACCTAGCTAATGACCTCCCAAATCCCTGAAAATATTGTGTCGGTCCATGCGCCAAACACCCTGTATAGATTATAGAAAAATGTTTTTGCACTAAATCTAATAAAATATTTTCTCCGAAGCCAGCCAGTTAGGGCTTCGTTTTCTTTTTGGTTCACCGGGTTCTCCCATATCATAAAATTAAAAATTAACAGCACGCAAACAAAACAAAAAGACGAGACTATGTTGAGGTTAGAATTTTTGACATTAAAGACCTAACAAATGAAATGGTATCAAAATGACATAGTACAAGAAGTACGGAAAATGCGGTTCATTTATTTAGGTGGATTATACATTCATTCATTCGAACTCATTCACGTCAAAGAGTAACAATACGAGAGTAGCTTTACTCTAAAATATTGTGGTGAAACGTGAATCAGTTAACCAAGAGTTAATTACAAAGAGTAATTCTTTTCTAGGGGTAGGTACTCTCGGAAAAAAACACGTTTGGTGAAATCGAGCCTAGTAAATTAATATAAATTCCAGAATCAATGACGAGCAACGATATTTTTCACGCGCCATTTTGTTGATTTATTTCTTCCTTACTGTAAACAGCTCTATTTGCAAACCAAATCGAAATTTAAATAAATTCTTTGATAATAATATGCTACCTCCTTGGTTGCCGTGTGTTGAAGTGAAAATTTCGTTCCATTTTTAAACAACACGACAGATATGAGTTTTCATATTAATTTATGCGGCCGCTAAACACGGCAGATATGGATTTTCATACCAACATTGTCGGCCGGGTCCTCGCGTGTATTTTTATTTTTTATTATGTATATAATTATAATTTGTGTGTAAATAGTGAAATAAAGGAAATAATAATAATAATTAGCCCGTACTATCCCACTGCAGGGCAAAGGTCTCCCTTTTATTTTCCACTCACCGCGACCCTGAGTCTATATAAACCAATCCCTCATATTATAATCCTTTAAAAACAACCCTTCGATAGATTTAAAGGAGAAGAAGACCAAAGAAACGATGGATGGACTGTGTGAAAGATGATATAGCTGGAAAATGGCTGCCTACCGAGATGACGACTAATTGAAGCAAAAGACATGTTGTGCCGACAGCAAATAAATTGAGATAAGGGCAAAAGAATGATAACTTTATTAATTTATAGATCATCATCAATATTATATGTTTCGCGTTTCACTGTAGATAATATACCTTTATTTGTTATTACAGGAAAAAGCTATCCACGAGAAAAGGTACAGAATATGACGAGCGTCGCTTAAAAGAGGTGTTCCACGAATTCGGCTTTAAAATCGACGTGTTTACAGACTTGAAATATCAGAATATTATAGATATTTTTACTGAAAGTAAGGTTTCTTCTGTCTAAATAAACATAAAGAAATAAAAAAAATATGAACACAATAAAATAAACAGCTTTAATATCCCATTCCATTCCATTGTACTTATATTGACATTCGATTGTATTCCTATAGATACTGAAAAAATTTAATAATACTGTGTACAACCCGAGAATCATTCCCAACTAGTTTTAGTCACCATCATCTTTTATAATACATTCCCGTGGGATAATTACCGAACTCCAAGCGGGCGAAGCCGTGGGAATAGGCTAGTATTACATATTTTTATTTTACATTTCAGTCGCCACTTTGGACCATACAAGGACATCATGCATCTTTGTCGCGATCCTCACGCATGGAGATAAAGGTGGTCAGATCCATGCAGCAGACAAACCGTACCCACTGACTGAACTTATCGCCATATTCGACAAGGAAAAAAGTCTCGTCAACAAGCCAAAGGTGTTCTTGGTTCAGGTAGATTTAACAAACTCTTTGTTTTTCATGCTTCCAAAAATTCAAATGACAAAAATATTTTCTTCGCTTGTGAAGTGGTCACACCCATGTCAGAACGTTCATGGGCCAGATATAAGACTAACACCCGAATACTGAAACGCCACTCAAATCTCATAATCATCTAAAAGCTACTTAAATATAAGCGCATCCCTCAAATTTAAATGGTATACACAATCGCCACTCAAGCAATGCGAAACCATGATTAGCCAAGCAGTGCTCATCATGGCAACATCCTGCTCAAAAAATGTTATCAGCGCGTTCTCAGTTACAAAATAATTTAGTTTACGTCTCGTATTCGTTTTACGCAGTCTTCTTTGAACGAATATTTTCTATAATTATTAATCAGTTGAAATAATAAAGCGTAATGTAAGTTTGGTTTGAATTTCGATTGAAATTATGTATTTATTTACATAAATATTAAAAAAGACGTCATAAGAAAATAAAATTTCTTGAGATAATTGTCGTAGATTGGAACGTCACACTTGACATTTTACGCGCGATTATTTGACAAGATCATTATTAATTGATTTACGATGGAGGAGAAGAAGAAACGTGGATGCAATTATACCTACACCTGCTGAGAAAGATATGCTCTTGGACCTGATAAAGAAGGAAGTACGCGGTCAGGTTGTTTCCGCCCTCTGCAGCCCCATAGTATGAGCGCTGACGTTCTCGTTGATGGATTGTGTCCATCTCACTTCCGCCGGGAGCTGGGACCCTATCAGAGGCCGGTGGGCTTCGAGGTCCTAAGCCGTCCGGCGGCCGGCGTCCTCTCCGTCGACAAGCAGGTGGTGGCGTCGTGGGCGGATAGAAATACTCGTCGCTCGAGCTCGACATAACTGCCGCGGCTGGTGTCGTCCCAGCGCTCACAGTGGGGCTGGGTACCGGCGGCGGCGAGGCGGAGCTGAGCGACGAGTCCGGAGGAACAATTAAATACTGTACTTTATACTTATTTAACCGCAAGAGCCTGGTGCATGTAATAGTTTGCTGGTATACAATACATGCCTTTATCATACTCGTACATAGCCAGGGGTGGCCAGGGCAACCGTTGTCTGTATCAAGCACTTACTTACCCACTGAAACTTGTGACCACTTACTATCTGAAAGGCTCAGAATAAATACACGATTTATGTCTACGTACAAGTACTTTTATTCCTACAAGTATAAATACGGCCAGATAATCAAAATCATTTATTGCAGATATATCTATACGTAAATTTTACACAATAGTACACAAGATTACAAATGAAATAAAATGGCTATCTTGAAGTGGCTGTTACTTTATGCACTATTCGATGCACCGTGGGTTGTTCAACCTCAAAAATATCCCCTATTACGCGTTGGTAGCTGCCTGTCGCATAGTACCGGAGCTGTATGGCTCGGTTTCTTTTGGTCAAGGGTTTACTTGTGCTACCGAATGCAGAGTCCAAATACAACACAGTTTCTTTCGAGATGCGGAACCGTGAAACAAACTCCCTGTCGTCGTACTTTTCAAAAGCGTTTAACTTTTCTTTATTTCTGCACCGCACAGTTGGCCTTTCGTGATCCGAAAGTGAAGACAAGGACGATAGAGACATTTGTATTACTATTTGAAAACTTTCAATAGATTTAAATTGATTTGAGGGACCTCGCGACCACTCTCAAATCTAAGGGCTGCTAACACAGACTACATAGGGATACTAGCTGCTAAAATCAGTCTGACAGTTGATTTGACAGATAAATAACGTTGAGTAGCGTTTCTGTATACGACTTTTAAACTGAGTGGTGTTTGAACATGACTTATTTTAAGTAGCACTTATATTTAAAAGACGTTTGAGTACCTATACGAAATTAAAGTTTAGGAGCTGCTGAAACGTTTAAGCAGCCCTTAGGCCTGAAACTGCGTTAAACGGGCGCCCGCGCGGTTCCATACAAAAGTGCTCCGTCGCGGGGATCTGCGCGGGCGTCCGTCACGGGGAGGCGCGCCCCGCACCCACGCATCGGGGCCCGCCTCCGTGCGACGGAACTAGTCGCGGGGGCACGCGCGGTGCCCGCCAGCGGTAACACGCACACATAAAATAATCCGGTCTCCGCGACGGGTCCCCGCGACGGGGACCGTCGAGTTCCCACGGAACCCGCGTATCTACGCGCGTAGACACGCGGGTAGACACGCGGGTTAACGCAGTTTCAGGCCTTACATATTTGAGTGGCGTTTCAGTATTCGGCCGTAAGGGCCTAAACGAGTAGCAATTAATTGCTTTCAAAGCGTTTCGTATTTATACAACAACTCAACTGTCAACATGATTGACATAAGCTTTTTGGTAGCTCACGTCAATCCAATACGTTTTTGACTTTTTCATCATCGTGATCGCTGATACAATATCACTTTGTCTAGGCTCTCACCTGGCCTTACTGCTTGTGATACCTGACTAAACATATACCGTAAACTGAAGATACTTCAGTGCAAATAGTTATACTGTAGTCCGCACGATTTTTTTTTTGTATTTGAAATTCTAATCTTAATTTACTTCATCACAGGCTTGCAGAGGTGGCAAAACTGATGCTGGTCACACTGTATCCTTAGGCAGTCAGAGTTTTCTCAGTTTGCGTACTTCTGAGATACCTTATTCTGAGGAGTTTAGCTCACGGCAAGCTGGTTCTTACTTTCTAAATATATTTCGGAATATATTTATGGTAAGTAATTAAATAAATGTTTTATGGTTTGTTGTATGTTTTTAGGTTTTTATAAGTCACTTAAGAGCGTTTATCCTAAAAGTTGGCAACGTCGCAAATACCTATCATACACACATCAACACGGTCTAGGGATATTTTAAAAAAAGCGAATTACTATCAATGTGTTAATTATTTATATGACATGTATATATTTAAAAGATACGTTATTTAATATTCTACCATTTTTTAATAATGGTTAAGGTACTTAGATTAAAATTTCAGGATTTTATGGAAAAAAATGAAGCATAGACGGAAACCGTATATGAATTAACTTTTAATTTGTGAATAAAAACTGAAAAAAATAGAAAAATCATTTAATTTGTGTTTATAAACTTGAATTTAGTAGTCTGAGAAAGCGCCCATGATGTTCATAACACATCGACAACGATTCGGCATGCTCAGAACAAGGTTGTCAATGTCTTGCTGCGGAATATTGTCCCATGTCCTTCTGAGGTGCGCAAAAAGTTGATCTTCTGTAGCCAGATTTTCAGGAACTTCCTTCAGAGCTCTTCTTTGCAGCATATCCCACGCATGCTCAATGGGATTTAGATCTGGCGATTGAGCAGGCCAGTCTAAGGCCCTAACATTATGTGTATGTAACCAAGCTGCTACCGTTCTCGCCGTGTGTGCCCGGGCATTGTCGTGCATGAGCAGGAAATCTTGCCCCATTTGTGTTCTGTGGGGCAAGATTACGGGCCCCAGCACCTGTTGGACGTATCGTTCTGCCGTCATATTGCCCCGCACCCAAACGAGATCCGTCCGTCCTCCAAGACGAATTCCTGCCCAAACCATAATTGTTCCTCCTTGGTATGGGTGAACTTCCTGAGGGTTCTGGAGACGGCTCCATCGTCCAGGAACTCGCCAAACACGCGTCCTTCGTGAATCTGGATGGAAGCCGAACCTGGATTCATCCGTGAACAGCACATTGGACCATTGCTCACGGCCCCAGTCCACGTGGTTCCGAACCCATTCTAATCGTCGTCCACGATTGCCTCTCCGTAAAGGTGGGACCCGGAGTGGTCTACGAGAGCGTAGATTGCTTTCATGCAGTCGCCTTTTTACAGTTTGGTCACTCACAAGCACTTGGTGTTCCACTCGCAGCCTTTGGACCAATTGAGTCGCCGTTGCATTTGGTTGAGCTCGCGCAGTAATTTGCAAAAATCGGTCTTGTCTGGGGGTAGTGATGCGACTTGGCCCCCGGTGCCTCTCCGCTACTTCACCTGTGGCACGATAGCGTGTCCACAATCTTGAAATTACATTTTGATGGGTCCCTATGGCCTCAGCAACATTACGCTGAACAGATCCAGCTTCCAGCATTCCCACAGCTCGTAACATCTCCGCCCTCGTCAAATGTCGGCGTTGCATGGCTACAATACCTCAATTTTAACTTTATCTTTCGTTTAAAAATGAAAAAAAACTGTAACTAAACGTAATTCGTATTGTTTTCTAAATTTCGCACAAATGAAAATTCCCTCTCCTATACATCAAGACATTTTTATGCCACCGAAACAAAAGAATTTTCAAAAATTTGAATTTGGAATTAGTCTGAGATAAATTACAAACAAATCGGTGTATAAAAGATTCCAATGCGGCCAGTACTTTTCGAGTTATTTAATTGAGTATGAAATATCCCTAGACCGTGTTGATGTGTGTATATTGGGTCCCCACAGAGATTTGTGAGAAAAAAAACGCCAATTTCATAAAATTGGCGCTTTTTTTCTCACAAATCTCTATTTGTGAGAATAAAACGCGAAAAAAACCTCCTCACTTCTATGATTTAAAATATTAATCAATTGCTTGATATTATATCGATATCGAGAGTTGTCTATAATGACCATCATAGACTTAACTTTAGTTTTCTAAACATAAAAATACCTTAAAAATTACTCCTCTTTTTGTTAGCAGAAATGACCAATATTTGTTTTAAAACTTAGCCAAAACTTATTTTTGTCACTTATTCTAAGTGGCATACGCTATCTTAGTTTTTAAACATTAGTGCATAAAAGTTTAAAACATTCGTGTTCATGGATGTTAAATAAATTAAGAAAATGTTAGCATGAAAAATGCAACTTTAAAATTCTCCATACAAAACGCTGATTTCATAGGTGGGGACCTAATATTTACCTGTTTTGATTAATTTGGAAATATTACTGTATGGAAATATGAAATGTGGATAAATAGTGAATTAAAATATTGATTATGAAACGCAATAATTATACCATTACACTGAATATTTAGTTTTAGATGTAAACACAGTATATGAAAACTTTCCAAATGCCTTTTTATACCTAAAACTATTACAACATCAAATTCAATGTTGTAATTCTGGTTCAGGTTTCTGAGCAACGTCCATCACACACTAGGTATAGATAGTGCAATCCACGACGACGCGCCCCACTCCGCTCCGCTCCGTACTAAAGTACAGCTTACAGTACAGTAATCGCTGAGTGGGGCGCGTCGTCGTGGATTGCACTATCTGTAGTCACACAATACATGCTGTATTTTAAACAAATAAGTAATAGACGTATCGCCTGTGTTACGTTTGCGCGTAAATGGCTCACTGTGGGCTCACTACTGTTTGAATGTGTGCGTACAGCGACTGTACGTACAGCGAGCGGGCTGACTCTGAGTGACACAGTTTTTTATCAGCGAGAATCCGTCCGACCTTTTTTATACGTATAAATGGTTCTCGCATAATATTTTATTTATTTTGTTAATAAAAAATTGGTACAAAAAGTAGTGTTTCTTTCATTTACAAAAAACTATGCACTAATTTCGGAATAAACCACACTTATTTAGTAATAAGTTCACCTTATTGTTTAATAAAATGTTCTTTTTTAAATATTAACAGTAATTTAATTATTCGGTAATTATTCGGCAAATCAATCGAACATTCGGCCGAATACGAACATGAAAGAATATGGCGAATGTACCGAATATCTACTAATATTCGGCGCATCTCTAATCTTGCCTAAGTCTAGACCAAATTAAACTGGTTGCTAATTTAATTGTATAATTTATTATTTATGATATTGTTTTTACATTCTGAGATTACTTTAACTCACACACTGACTTATTAGTATTACTTGTAAAAAAAATATGAATATCGTATACTTCTACAATCGTACTCTTCTACAAAGAGCACCTATCACATGATCACAGTGACACTGGTACCTGTAGTGTAACATCGATTACTGTTAGTAGTGGTACTAACACTACTTTTGATAAGCCTAGTAGTTTAAACTGTTAGGAGCGACAACAGATGAGACGCATATAGTGAAAGTTGTTCATCAAAATATGCAGGGTTTGTCCGGCAAAGAGCCAGAATTAAGTTGATTTATGGAGAACTATGATGTTCAGGTGTTATGATTGACTAAACACTGGTTGAAAGAACATGAAGTAGTGTTTAAAATGATGATAATTTTACTGTACAAAGTGCGTTTGTAAGAAAAAGCGCCATTCGCGGTGGATCTTTAGTTCTGGTTTCAAACAAGTTGAAATGTAAACAATGTTTAGATTTAGTTAATCTTTCCATCGAGCGCACTATTGAGTTGTCTTGTGTTGAACTCGAGCGATATATTATAATTTGCGTTTATCGACCCCCCTCTGGTGATTTAGTTTTGAATCGGTAATGGAGGATTCGCTCAATAGGTTAAAATCAAGTAATAAAAGTATAATTTTAGTTGTGGAGATTATAATATTAATATTTTAGATGTTACTCCATTAAGTATTAGACTTCTTAATCTGTTTAGGTCTTATAATTTAATTAACTTGTTTTTTGAACCTACTATGTTGTTTTTTGATCACGGCATCTTCGTCAACTTGTCTTGATAATATATTTAGTGATTGTGATGCCAAAAATAAATTAGTGTTAAGTGACTTAACGTCTGACCACTGTGGTTTATTAGCTAGTTTCCCCATGCCATTACATAAAAAGCCGCATAAAATAGAATGTAGGCCATCTACAGCAAGTCGTTGCAATAAATTTAAAAATAATATAGCTCATAGAATAACACCATCTATAATAGAACACGAGAATCCTAATGAAATGTATGGAGCCCTTTTTGATGTTGTGCAAAAAGAGTACCAATCTACTTTCAAGACTAAAACTATAAAAAAAAAAAAAAAAAAAAAAATATTTAAAAAGGTTAGTGTTTTTGCTAAATCTAAATTTTTAAGCGATACAATTAAAAATTCCAATAATAAAGTTAAAAAAACTTGGAAAATTATTAACAATGAAACGGGTAAATCGGTTAAGCAAGATAAACAACTTAAGATTATGGTCGACAGTAAATTTGTTACTAAAGCAGCTGACGTAGCTGAGGCGTTTTTTGCCAACATACCTGTAACTACGACTCGCTCCTTAAATTCGTCCCCATCTAAAGCTGAGAACCTTTTGTTCAGTAGTGTGTCTAAAAGTAGTCGCTTATTTAGCTTCAAACATGTAACGCCTCGTGATGTAGTTAATGTTTTCAACACACTCAACCTAGCTCTCAATGCCAAAAAAATGAAATGTGTAAAGTTTGCCCTTCCAAATGTTAGAAATCTAGGAGCCAACATCGTCTTAGATAAAGAGGTGCTTGAAACTGTAAGCTCGGCAGTTTTTCTGGGCATAACAGTAGATGCCAAACTTCAGTGGGGCCAACATATATCGAGCCTAGCGGGAAGGCTCAGTTCTGCCGCCTACGCCGTCAGAAAAGTAAGACAATACACTGACGTTGATACAGATCGGTTAGTCTATTTTAGTTATTTTCATAGCGTTATGTCCTACGGTATTCTGCTGTGGGGCAAAGCTGCAGATATTCAAAATATATTTGTCCTCCAAAAACGAGTTATTCGAGCAATTTACCAGCTAGGTGCCAGAGTTTCTCTGAGAGATTTTTTCAAAGATATCGGTATTCTCACAGTGGCATCACAATTCATCTTCGCCAACATCTTATATATTAGGCAAAATATACACTTATACACAAAAAAAGTGATATTCACAATATTAACACTAGAAGTAAGGATAAACTACGTGCTCCCTTTCACCGGCTTCATAAGGTTCATAACTCATTTGTTGGGCTTGGTATAACTTTTTACGAGTATAACAAGCTACCCTCTTCTTTGCTAGATTTGCCTTTTAATGCGTTTAAAACTAAAGTAAAGTCCAACCTTTGTTCAAAGGCATACTATTCTATCAATGACTACTTAAATGATAAGAATAGTTGGTCGCTGTGATTAACTCAAGACAATGTTTAAATGTTCTTTCTCCAGAATTAGTTTACCTACTGACAGGTGATATGAGTTTATATAATTGTTTATAATTTTTACTTTATATGTCAATTTATTTTAATTTTATTTTAATTTATTGTTGACATAATCTACTCATTACAATGTTTTTTTATTTATGAGTTGTATTGCAATATGTGGTTAGCTAGCGACCTCGACAATAGGGATAATGAAAAAAAAAATGTTTTTTGTCCGTAATGTAGATTATGAAAAAATAACGCACACGTATTTTTTCTTTTTTTACGTTATCAAAAGATTACGGCGATACATTGAGTTATAATGTGCCATGATGTCACTTGTATGTAGATTTTATCCATACTTGTGACGTATCAAACCCCACTCCCCAACTTTAATGCGTTGTATCTAAGTCATTTTTCATTATTATGATAAAGCAAAAAATACGTGTCTAATATTTTATTATTATCTGACTGACGGACTAAATAGAATTTCTTTTTTTTGACCCAGGCATCATCCCTATTATTTGTCTTACCTCGATGGTCCTAGTTTGTCAATTATAACTTCTA
Organism: Xanthia togata; assembly: GCA_963853775.1. Classification (NCBI taxonomy): domain Eukaryota; kingdom Metazoa; phylum Arthropoda; class Insecta; order Lepidoptera; family Noctuidae; genus Xanthia; species Xanthia togata. Next base: position 4,921,938 of record OY970798.1, on the reverse strand, counting down.
GTTACAGCTATATGTAAGCGGGCACGCCCTTTATGCCTGGAGGCTTTATTTTCTTTTTTTTAGATATTGTTTACGTTTAGTTATTTTTATTTCTGCTTGAGTATAGTACTCGATGCTTTTGGTTGGTATATTGGCGTGTGCAAGCTGTCATATGGCTATTAATTATAGCTAATTAATTTATAATTTAAATTATTTTTTTGCGTATTGTAAATTGTCTTGCATACTATTGTATAGAATCTTTTTTTTTTTTTTTTTCTAACTGAACAGACAGCTGTTCTGCTGCGGAGTTTGTTGCGCCACTTCTTCTTCCCAGCAAAAACACTAGGAAGTGGTGAAGGGTGGGCGTTTTGGGGGACTGTCTTATGTAATTTTGACGTTCGAAAAGTGCTGATTCTCAGCCTAGTTTGAATAAATGACTTTTGTTTTTTTTTTAATTTTGAATTTTGAATTAGCTTATCTGTCATCGCTTCATTTTTAATTATTTTTACCTATTTTGGTATAGTAATTTTATTCCATGTGCATCGTTTTCACACATAATCATATGACTAATGTACCTATACAAAATATTTTGTATACATTAATGATATAATTATCATGAATGTATACTTACAAAATATTGTAAAACATCTTAAAAGAGTAACGGTGGAGATTCTTGCCCATTCTTTTCCATACGAAAACTACCTTTTAGAAGGGGTGACTAAAATAAGAGATATTTTTGTAAATTTTGACGTTCAAAATGCCTTTTATGTGCTTACTTGAAATTAAAACAAAATAACTAAACATTATTTAATTCCAGGGTGCTGGCAGCACGGACCGCGCAGACAGTCAAAATGTCAGTGCTCTCACTGTTCCTACACATGCTGACAGACTCGTGCTGCGTTCTACGGTTGAAGGTAACTAACAAGCGTAACCTAAAGGTTACAACACGCAGACACACAAATCGACCTTAAAACCTAAAGTATCAGCATCATAACTATTATACAACTTTCCACAGGCTACGTATCCTACCGACATCCTCAAAACGGAACTTGGATGATCCAAACGCTCTGTCACGTCATCCAAAACCATCACGAGGACGAGGATCTCTTAGGTATGATCACTCTTACGAACAGGTTGGTGGCAAAAAAGATCACTTCCTCTAATAAAAAGCAGATTCTGGATTCAGAATTCACTTTGACAAAGAAGTTGAAATTCGAGGCTGTTCCAAGATAATGTACCAGATTCCATAGTTATTATTATTACTTATTAGTTATACTTTTTGTTTTTATCTAATTTTTATTAAATTGTTTTGTTGTCTAACCCCCGAATACTGAAACGTCACTCAAAATTTAAGTAGCACTTATATTTAACAGATACTCAAAAGTGACGTTTGACAATACGAAATCTAAAGTTTAGGAGCTGCTCAAATGTTAAGCAGCACTTAAATTTTGAGTGACGTTTCAGTATTCGGGGGTAAGTTTTAGTTTTAAGTATGTAGCTGCTAGCTGCAAGACATCACACATCCGTCCGCCGACACAGCGAACGCTTCACTGACTGACCGTTGGTGGAGCCACGATATAATCGTAACTACCTATATTTAATATTTATTACGGGTTGACTGCCTCATTGATCAAGTGGTCGCAAGCGCTACTACTGAACATGAGGTCTTGGGTTCGATTCCCGGGTCGGGCAGTGTTATTGGGTTTTTCTATCTGGAATTTCTCAGTAGCAGCCCGGAATCTGGATTTGTGCCCGGTTGATGGCAATAGGGTCGCCCCCTATTACATGGGACTTAAACATAACTGGCAAAATGTTTGTGTACCTACTACAGGTACATGTCTGCCCAACCCTTCGGGGAGACAAGGCGTGGTGTTATGTTATGTTACGGGTTCCTATTGGTTAGTTTAAGTTATGTTTGCAACATACGCTACCTATGTAGAATTTTAGCTTTAAGTCTGAACATAAATAAGTGAAAGACATAATTTTAATACTAGGAATAAAGATAAAATAGATCAACAATTTTGCAGACTATCAAAGTAAATACACTCAACAACTCATTTAAAAAGTACACTTTGTAAACAAGTATATTACAAATTAGAGGTAATCCTTTAAAGCTAAATAAAAAAAAATGAAAAGAAATATTATTGGAAACATGCTGGTCCTGCTCCATAGGACAATTTAAAAACTACACAAACTGGTTGCCAATTTAATTGTATAATATTATTTTTTATGACATTGATTTTATATTCTGTGATTACTTGAACTCACGCACTGACTTATTATTAGTATTACTTGTTAAAATGTTAGGAATATCGTATAATTTTACAATGTTTGTAAATATGTGAGCACCAAGCATCTATCACATAATTAATTTTATGTCATTCCTTCATTTTTCATTATTTTTATCTATTGTGGTATAGTAATCTTATCTTAGGTGCATCGTCTTCACATATAATTACCTATATAATTAGTGTATATAAGATATTGTGAAAACATTTTAAAAGAGTAACGGTGGAGTTTCTTGCCCATTCTTTTCCATACGAAAACTACCTTTTGGAAAGGGCGAGTAGAGACAATAATTTCTATTACTTTTATGTGCCTAATAGAAATAAAATATTTGACTTTGACATATTTTTACCAAGAAATATATACGATACACTATCATCTGGAGTTTCACTTGAACACCTCATAAGCGCTACAAGTAATTGAGAAAAATTGTACCTTCTGTATCGTTTTGTTTAGTAATTTCATAATTTCTTAATTATAGCGCAACAACTTTTTCTTTTCTTTTTTTCTTATAAAACTATATTTTGAGAATGCTCTTGTAACCCAAACTTAAGATTTATTAATTAATTAATAAATAAAGGTTGGATTCATACTCTCGAAGTGGTTGCGTTTATGTTTGTATCAATATATAATTATAAAAGTTGTTGATTAATCTATTTTCTTGTCAGAGAGTATTATGTGTTACTAAGTGGACTGAACTAAGTGCCGGTTTTAAAATAAATTTATTATTTATTTAAATTTATTTTTTATTTATTCAACATAATCTTAAAACTAAACAAAAGAATAAGAATAAGAATCAACATTGGCATTGTGACTGTCTGTCGACATTCACAATGCCAATGTTGATTCTTTGGCCAAAAAATAGACCAGCCCTCCGGGCCTCAAGTCTGCTATTACAATAGTGTCAGAATGGTATGTCATTGATTTCATAATTGTTGATTTTGACAAGTTTGGTAGGTAATCTACTAATAATTATATTGGCGTCATTATGACTTTGTAAAATCAATGGTCAACCACTGACACTCCATTGAACGAAATGGCATCTATTGGTAATCTCGTACATAATGACAAATGAATGACTGACTGAGGCGGTAATCTGCTAAAATTTTGACAGTTCCTTTGATCAAAGACCTACCATTAGAACGTCACTGTGCAGTCATTTCTTTTAATTCGTTACGAATATCGTGTTTGTGGAACACAATGATCAACCAATTATCGACCATTATGAATTTAGCAGATTACGAATTTTTAGCAAAATGACAATGGGATCGTGTTGGAATGACGAATTTATAAAAATTGCAGACTTGGGCCCCCGATCACATGAAGAATCGACCAACCGCTAGTTTCAACCCCAAACGGCTCGCTTTGAATTTGAGCTTGAGCCATAAAAAGGACACTTGTTACATAGGTCACTTGTTGTTGAAGTCAGAATCAGTCAGATGACTGATCCATAATGTTGTGTTTTATTTTTATTATTTATGGATTCATAATGAATTTCTGGATTTTAATTGACATAAATTTTAATGAATTTAAAGAATGTAAATGGCTTTAAAGATTTTAATGTATTTAAAGATGCGATATATTTATTTATTTATTTTACAATTTGATTTTATGTACCTATTTCTATTTCTATGTAGTTATTTATTTTAGTTATAATAGTATTATTGTGGCTTGTATTTTAATCTTTGATTACTAACGTAATTTTAAACATGTATCCTAACATAAATATGGATCACTTTATTAAATCTGATTTAAATAAATTTAAATTAAATAATAAAGCCATAGAAAACTTACTTGCAGTAAGATTTTTGATAATCCCCTCGTATTCCAAGTTTCTGAACACGGTAATATAGCTGAGGTTTCCGAACACCTTCTGTAGGCTCTTTACATCATTGTCGTGGAAGGCTGTTAATTCCTGTAAAATATATATAGAATACTCTTTATTATGTACCATCGAAGAAGTTCGTATCTATACACCATAAGGACCATTTCTGGTTGCAGCGCTCAGCTGCTATAAACCGGTGCGGTAACAGATGAGGTCATCGTGTTCACAGTATTTTGTTTTAAAACTGCTTAGATATGAAGTTCTTCGATAGTACACCATAAAAATTACAGATGTAAAAAAAATACAGGTATATTTTTTTACATAGGGTAGCACAGTGGGCGGTCGTATCGCTAAATACGACCGCCCACTGTGGATATTTTTATATTTTTATTAGATATTATTTTGTATGTTGACTTGAAAGAGCAGGGTAGTTGAGAGTATGTCATGGCGAGTGTGTTGGATCATTCGGTTCCCTACAAAATGGTTGAGCTGGATGGTGCTGATCCACGCGTCATTTTCGTGAACGGGCGCCGTCAGTTGAGACTGGTAATCTCTTATCTGCCAGGGCTTATCAACCGACTTCAAAAAGGAGGAAGTTCTCAATTCGGTTGTATGTTTTTTTTTTTGTATGTTTGTTACGCGATTACTCCGCCAATTATGAATTAATTTTGATGATTATTTTTGCGTTTGGTAGAGCATACTTCAGAAGTGGTTCCATATAAATTTTGTCAAGATCTGATGAGGGGCTTTTGAGTTAGCTTCAATAATACGTATTTTTCCCACCTAGTATATGTGGACGATGTTCTAATAGTTCCGGTCACTGTTATTTACATGGCAGGTGGTATTTTGTGTAGATACCACAACTAAAAAGTGACAAATAAAAACTTTTTTACAAAAAATAAAACCGATTATCCAAAAAAAAACACTACAAAGTGAAAAATAACTGATTTCGGAAGTCGGTGTCTTTGGTTTTGTATTTTCGTTTATTTGCCACCGACTTCCGAAAACAGTTATTTTTATATAAAATAGTTTTTTTTAAATCTTATCTTTTTGTAATCGTTTTTGTTTTTTTTTTTTTACATCGTCCTCACATATAGAATCAACAAGAGTAATGTACACAGGATTTTGTAATTTCTATATTTAAAAGAGTGTCCTTGAAGTTTCTTGCCCGTTCTTCTCCATAGAGATCTACGTTTTGAAATGGGCAACTAGCTTCAACTTTCTGACTAACTGACTGACTCTTTGACAATTCAAAAGTGCCTGTAAATGGTTTAATTGAAACAAATGCTTTGAGTTTGAGTTTGGATATATTAAAAAGAGAAAAAGCGTATTGCTGTAACTATACCAGCAGTGCTATTCTGTAACCATCTCACCGTAAAAACTTAGGTGAAGTGAGCTCGGAGTGAGCTGTCAGTCCCTAGCAGCGGTGGAATGACAGCTCACTTCAAGCTCACTTCAACTACGTTTTCACCGTGAGATAAGTAACACCGTAAGATTATTACAGCAGTGCTATTCTGTAACCATCTCACCGTAAAAACTTAGGTGGAGTGAACTCGGAGTGAGCTGTCAGTCCCTAGCAGCAGATGGAATGACAGCTTACTTCAAGCTCACTTCACATAAGTTTTCACGTGAGATTATTACAGAATAGGCCGGTTGCTTCTAGGGACTGACAGCTCACTCCAAGCTCACCTCACCTAAGTTTTCACGGTGAGATGGTTACAGAATAGCACTGCAGGTATTGATGAGTGAAAGAGGTCAATGTCCACTTCGTGCTCTTTGTATGCAGCATACATTCTATAAAGTGGACAGTATTGCCTCAAGTTGGTTTGACATCTTGGCATGCAGAAAAGCCTCCTATTAGAACTTCTTGGCAGATTACGGGGCACATGGAATAACACTCTACTGAGCAAATCGGGACAGTTCAGAGAGCCTGTTGCTAACTTTTTAAGGAAAACCAAATCTAGCATTACTGCGTTTCTCCAGCGACACCATGATAAAATACTTCAGTCTGTCTTGGTACGAGTTTAGCTTTTTGCACTTATTACTATTAAAGGCGAGATGCCACAAGAACCGTTTTTGCAGCCGTTCGATGCGCTTGATGTTATATTCACCTTGGACCTTATATTCAGGTGACCAGACCACACTGCAGTACTCGAGTTGGCTTCTAACTAGCAAGTTTCTCAATACAATACAAAACTTACTACTTACTTACTTTGCTGCAATACTTTTTTTTCCAATTTGCCCCCGTAAAGTGACCCCTATATTCTCAATTAATTTATTTACTTTACACGTCCGCGTTTGGGTCACAGAATTCATGTAATAAATTTCAACTAAATTGATCCAGTAGATTCGGAGTAAATTGTCTGTAACAGACGGACAACCAGCCAAACTGACCACAGACACACGAGCGATACTATTAAGGTTCCGTGTTTTTTTATTGAGGTAAGAGGGGAACCCTAAAAAGTTATTTTTTTTACGATTGTGTTGCTGATCGGGAATATTCGGGCTTAAGCATCCTCGAAAACTATGAACACGACACCCGTGACGAAAAATATGAAAATTTTCGCAGCTGCCATCTTGGTTTTGCATTTTGACCTCACTATCGGCTTTACCACCCTCGAAAAGTATAAAAACGACACCCACGACGGAAATAGGAAAAAAAAATTAGAGGCCACCATCTTTGATTAACATTTTGACCCCAGTATCGGCTTTACCACCCTCGAAATAATGAAAACGATACCCATGACGAAAAATAGAAAAAAGTAAGAAGCCACCACCTTGAATTTATATTTTGATCTCACCATCGTCGGTTTTACCACCCTCGAAAACTATGAAAACGACACCCATGACAAAAAATGAAAAAGAAATAGAAGCCACCATCTTGGATTTACATTTTTACCTCACAATCGTCTTTACCACCCTCGAAAACTATGAAAACGACACCCATGACGAAAAATGAAAAAAAATAGAAGCCGCCAACTTGGATTTACAATTTGACCTCACTATCGGCTTTACCACCCTCGAAAACCATGAAAACGACACCTATGACGAAAAAATAAAAAAAAAGTAGAAGCCGCCATCTTGGATTTACATTTTGACCTCACTATGGGGTTTACCACCCTCAAAAACTATTAAAACAACACCCATGACGAAAAATGAAAAAAAGTAGAAGCCGCCATCTTGGATTTACATTTTGACCTCACTATCGGGTTTACCACCCTCGAAAACTATGAAAACAACACCCATGACGAAAAATTAAAAAAAAATAGAAGCCGCCATCTTGGATTTACATTTTGACCTCACTATCGGGTTTACCACCCTCGAAAACTATGAAAACAACACCCATGACGAAAAATTAAAAAAGTAGAAGCCGCCACCTTGGATTTATATTTTGAAGTCACCATCGACTTTACCACCCTCGAAAACTAAGAAAACCATCGTCGGCTTTACCCCAAACTATGCAGTTGAAGTGGATTAGGTAAAGTTGTTGTTTTCAGTTTGCATGACTGCTAAATCGTACCTCGTATTTGAAGGATTCAAATAAGAATCCTGAAGTCCGGTATTGGCGAGGGCTTGCTTCAACTTCGTTCCTACCGTCTTTTCTTCGGTACAACCACTCTACTTGAGTCCACAATTACTAAATAATGTAAAATAATACATCTAATGATAAAACAATAAGCACCAAAAGTTAAAACTGGTAATCAAAAGACGATAAAACTGATTACTGTTTGATAAGCAATTTATTGGGTATCGAGGTGTGAAGATAGTCTGATAAAACCTGCCTAGTACGATTATACGGTATAAATAATTGCAATAATAATAAATTAGCGCGCCGGGCAATGATAGTCGATTTTACGGTTCCACATGACGGGAACCTCGTGAAAGCTGAGAAAGAGAAACAAATAAAATATATTTTGATGAAAAGTAAAAATGGGTGTTCCACAAGGCTCGATATTGGGTCCTTTCCTCTTTTTAGTATATATTAATGATCTACCCCATTTATTAAAAAACTAACCACAAATAGTGTTATTTGCTGACGATACTTCCCTAATTTTTAAGATAAATAGACGTGCATCAAATCTTGACGATGTAAATAACGCCCTACTGCAGGTCCAAAATTGGTTTACTGCTAATAATTTAGTATTAAATAGGGAAAAAACTAAATGCATAAGATTTGCATGACCGATATTAAAATTAGTGATTGTGTTATAGTATTGAATAAGGAGAAACTAGAATTCGTAGATAAAACTGTTTTCCTGCGGATCACGCTCGACTCAAGGCTGCAATGGGGCCCTCAGTTAACATATCTCGCAGGACGGCTAAGTTCAGCAGCATTTATGCTGTAAGAAAATCCGTCAGTTTACTGATATAGATACCGCAAGGCTAGTCTATTTCAGTTACTTTCATAGTATCATGTCCTACGGAATTTTGCTTTGGGGACGGGCTGCAGATATCGACTCTATTTTTATTCTTCAGAAAAGAGCCATTAAAGCAATATATTGCCTCCGCAGGCGCGATTCTCTAAGGGAACTGTTAAAAAATATTAACATCATGACGGTACCTTGTCAATATAATGTACGTCAGGAAAAATCTTAATCTTTTCAGTAAAAGAGGTGAAAGACACAATTATAGTACTAGAAATAGGGTCCAATTAGTTCAACCGGGTTTCCGACTGGCTAAAGTAGACTCATCCTTCAAGGGTTCTGTTTAAATTGTTACAATAAATTACACATACTACAATTAAATGAAACGAAATTTAAATTTTGTATAAAACGCACACTATGCGGTCAAGTATATTATAAGCTGGGGGATTATATCGCTGACAAAAATACTTGGCTCAACGCTGGTCCAGCTCCACAAGGGCGCATAAACTAACCAATATTTTGTAACAATATTATGATTTAAAAGAGTGTCCGTGGAGTTTCTTGCCCGTTCTTCTCCATAGGAACCTACGCTAGAAATATGAAGCTAAATAGTTGCCCATTCCAAATGGGCAACTATTTAGCTTCATATTTCTGACTGACTGACCCCTTGACAATTCAAAAGTGCCTTTAAATGGTTTAATTGAAATAAATGCTTTGAGTTTGAGTTTGAGTTGCCATATCTATATGTATATGTAGCTTAGCTAATAATACTTAATGTCCACATAGTCAAAGTTTCAGTTTGTATCGGCCTTCAAGTTCTTGGGTTTGTATCGGCCTTTCTTCTCAGAGTAGTCAGATAGGAAACGCCAAACTGATCTAGAAGATTTTTTTTTTTTTAATATGACTTATAAAAGTGATTCCATTAGCCTATTTACTAATTTCATTTCATTTGATTACACGTGACTTTACTCTTCATTACGAACAACTTTTACTATGGGACCATAGTAAAAGAAATCGCGAAAAAAAACAGATGTTCCCACATTTAGTCATCTTTTTATGTAATGGCTTGATAATGGAAACCTATAACTTTTGCGGAAAAATATCATTTTGAATACAGTTATTTTTAACCGACTTCAAAAAGAAGGAGGTTCTCAAATCGACTGTATGCTTCGCAATTACTCCGCAAATAATGAAATGATTTTGATCATTTTTTTTTTGTTTGGTAGATCATACTTCAGAGGTGGTCCCATATAAATTTTATTAACTTTGCTTTGGTAGTTTTTGAGTGAGCTTCAATAATACGTATTTTTCCCACTTATGGATGTTATACATAGTTGCTATCACTGTTATTTAAATATAGCAGTTAGTGGTATTCGAATAGCAGTGCCGTGTCGGGACTAAAAGAATACATTTCCCCACCGCCAACAGGAGGCGTGTCGTAAGAGGCGACTAATTCCTGTAGCACGCGGCGGGCAGCAGCGTCTGCGTGCGAAACCTAATAAAAAACTGTGCTCGCCAACCCGCCTGCCAAGCGTGGCGAGTATTGGCAAAAAACCCCTCAATGAAAAGTCTAAACAAAACCAGGCCCCCAGTCTCCGGTAGCCCCGCTGTTCCTGGCTACGGTAGCGGTCAGGGGGGCTTCCACCCTCGACGACTGGCCCTGGTAACACACAATGTACGCACCTTGAGGACTGACGAGAAGATTGCTGAGCTGGAAGAAGAAATGGGTAGGTTGCACTGGAGTGTCATGGGGTTATCAGAAGTCCGACGAGCGGGCGAGGACACGATAACCCTGAAATCCGGCAACCTACTCTACTACCGGGAGGGCGACAAACTGTCCCAAGGTGGTGTCGGGTTCCACGTCCACAGGTCCCTCATCAACAACATCGTTACAATTCAAAACTCAAAACTCAAAACTCAAATCATTTATTCCAAATAAACCAATTACAGGTACTTTTGAATTGTCAAGGGGTCGGTCAGTCAGAAAGATGAAGCTAGTTGCCCATTCCAAAGCGTAGTAGGTTCCTATGGAGAAGAACGGGCAAGAAACTCCATGGACACTCTTTTAAATTAGAATATTGTTACAAAACATTGGTTACATCATTCATGTTGAAATTATATATGTGAGAACAATGTAGTAAATCGTGCACGTTAAAAGCGACCATAATAAAAATATAAAAACAAAAATAATTAAAATAAACCATGGCAGCTAAGAGATGACCAGTCCCCACTGACGGCGCCCGTTCACGAACATGACGCATGGATCAGCATCATTTAGCTCACCCATTTTGAAGGGAACTTAATGATCCAACACACACGCCACCACCAGCGAGACATTTGAGTGAGCATGACATACTCTCAGCCGCCAGGGTACATTCAAGTCAATGAAAGACGTACTCAGTAAATGTTAAAGTAGGTAAACAGTGCTCACATATGTGCAATGCAATTATATAATACTATGAGATTGAATTTATACAATGTAAATATAGTTTTTCAATCTTCAGCAGCTCCAACAATATTTTCCAATGCTAATCAATTAGTTTATGCGCCCTTGTGGAGCTGGACCAGCGTTGAGCCAAGCATTTTTGTCAGCGATGTAATCCCCCAACTTATAATATGCTTGGCAGCATAGTGTGCGTTTTATGCAAGATTTAAATTTCGTTTCATTCAATTGGAGTATGTGGGGAGGTATTTTATTGTAACATTTTACACAGTACCCCATAAAAGATGAGTCTACTTTAGCCAGTCTGAAACCCGGTTGAACTAATTGGTCCCTATTTCTAGTCCCATAATTGTGTCTATCACCTATTTTACTGAAAATACTTAAATTTTTCCTTACGTACATGATGTTCTCGTATATATATTGACAAGGTACCGTCACAATCGGAAGTGTGTCGAGCAGGGTTGCGTACCTGATAGTCAGAGTATCGAATAGATACTCGCTGAAGGTCATCCAGTTATATGCGCCGACCTCGGCACGCCCAGATGAGGAAGTAGAGGCTATGTATGAGGACATAAGTAGGGCCATACATACAACTAAAACCTACTTCAATGTTGTAATGGGGGACTTCAACGCGAAACTGGGCATTCGAGGCGATAATGAGTTGAGAGTGGGGCAATTTGGGTACGGGCAACGGAACCCCAGGGGACAAGGGTTGGCAGAATTTCTGGAGAAAGATTACCTCTTTATGATGAACTCCTTCTTTCAGAAGCCGCCTCACAGGAAGTGGACTGTCTCATTTCTCGTGGAACCATCGGGACTTATCCAGATAAGTCCCGATGGTTCCACGAGAAATGAGATAGACTTTATCATGACTACAAAGCGACGAATATTCAATGATGTCTCTGTGATCAACAGGGCTAAAACCGGCAGTGATCACAGAATGGTCAGAGGCACATTGAATATCAACGTTAAGCTGAAAAGGTCCCGTTTGATGAAGTCTACGCTCCGACTCACAAATGCCCATATCTCCTGCCCCGAGAACTTTCAGCTCGAGTTATCAAATCGCTTTGAATGCCTGGAGAACTGCGAGTCAGTGGACGAGATTAACTACAGGTTCGTGGAAACTGTCCAAGCGGTCGGGTGGAAATATTTCAGACCCCGTCGTACAGACAGGCCGCAAAAACTTACCGATCAAACTCTCAACCTCATGGCAGAACGACGTTCAATGGCACTGCAGACCTCCGTTGATGCCAAGGCATATCGGCAGCTCAAAAGACGGATATGGAAGTCCTTGCGACATGACATTCGCAACTTTAATACGAACTGTATTAAAGAGGCGATAGAGCAGAACCAAGGCTCGAAAGTTTTCGAAAGAGACATATCTATTGGCCAAAGCCAGCTGACAAAGCTGAAAACGGAGGACGGCAGTATAACGTCGTCAAATGCCGAAGTTTTGGGGGAGATCGAGAAGTTTTATGGACAGTTGTACACATTGGTCAATAAACCTGTTGGTAGCTCAGCCCAAGATCCTTGAGCTAAGCTGACCCGACACTATACCGACGATATTCCGGACATCAGCCTATACGAGATCAGGATGGCCCTCAAACAGCTTAGGAACAACAAGGCGCCGGGTGAAGACGGAATCACATCAGAGCTTCTGAAAGCGGGTGGAACACCGGTACTGAAAGTCCTACAGAGGATCTTTAACTCCGTCTTACTCGAAGGAATAATGCCAGAGGCATGGAACAGAAGTGTGGTGGTACTCTTCTTTAAGAAAGGGGATAATATCTCTTTAAAGAATTACAGACCCATCTCGCTTCTGAGCCATGTTTACAAGCTGTTCTCGAGGGTCATCATGAATCGTCTCGCACGTAGGTTTGATGACTTCCAGCCTCCCGAACAAGCCAGTTTCCGAAAAGGCTTTAGTACCATAGACCACATCCATACGCTTTGGAAAGTTATACAGAAGACCGAGGAGTATAACTTGCCACTATGCTTGGCGTTCGTAGACTATGAGAAGGCCTTTGATTCGATCGAGACCTGGGCAGTGCTACAGTCTCTCCAGCGGTGCTATATTGACTATCGGTACATCGAGGTGCTGAAGTGTTTGTACAAAAACGCCACTATGTCGGTCCGAGTACAGGAGCGGAGCACGAGAGCGATTCCTCTGCAGCGAGGCGTAAGACAGGGAGATGTTATCTCTCCGAAACTGTTCACCACTGCATTGGAAGACGCTTTCAAGCTCCTGGAATGGGAAGGATTTGGCAACAACATCAACGGCGAGTACATCACTCACCTTCGGTTTGCCGACGATATTGTGGTCATGGCAGAATCTATGGAACATGGAGTCTCCCAACAAGTAGGGCTCCGGATGAACATGGACAAAACAAAAGTCATGTCGAACCGAACGTCCATGTTGCGCCCTACCCAATATCGATTGGGTGCTCTACTTGCGAAACTGTTGACAAATATGTCTACCTGGGAGAAGTGATCCAGTTGGGTAGGTCCAATTTCGAGATGAAGGTCAATCGTCGAATCCGACTCGGCTGGGCAGCGTTCGGGAAACTACACAACATCTTCTCGTCCAACATACCTCAGTGCCTAAAGACGAAAGTCTAGAACCAGTGTGTGTTACCAGTGATAACATACGGAACTGAAATGTGGCCTCTCACCATGGGCCTCATAAGAAAGCTCAAGGTCACTCAGCGCGCTATGGAAAGCGCTATGCTCAGTATTTCTTTGCGAGATCGAAACAGAAATGAGGAGATCCGCAAACGAACTAAAGTCGCTGACATAGCCCAACGGATTAGCAAGCAGAAGTAGCAGTGGGCGGGGCACATAGCGCGCAGAACTGACGGCCGATGGGGCAGAAAGGTTTTGTAATGGAGGCCAGGTACCGGTAAGCGCAGCGTAGGACGTCCATCCACAAGGTGGACTGACGACCTAATAAAGGTCGTAGGAAGCCGCTGGATGCAAGTCGCTTCCAAACGGCCAATTTGGAAATCATTGGGGGAGGCCTATGTTCAGCAGTGGACGTCCTATGGCTGAAATGATGATGATGATGATGATGGTATTCGAATTTGTGTGGGTACTACGAGTAAAAATTGAAAAATAAAAACTTTTTACAAGAAATATAGAACCGACTTAAAAAAAAACACTAAAAACTGCAAAATAACTTTAATTTTGGAAGTCGATGGCGAAAAACGAAAATTCAGAACCAAAGACAGACTTTTTTTGTGTTTTTTTAAAGTCTTTTTTTTTTGTAAAAAGTTTTTAATGTCACATAAATTAAGTATTTAAGTCCAAAATAATAATTATTTTAAATTTTATTTACATAGTTATAAGTATGTATCTTCTAACATAATATGGACTTGTACCAATTACTATGTGCTTATTCTGAAATAAATATTTTCAATTTCAATTTACATAAGTACGAGTAGGTAGCGGGAATCACAGCTTTCAAATCAAATCATTTTTATTTGCATTAAAACATGGTATTACAGATGCTGGTGCTTACATGTTTTGCTATACATATGTACATAACATGCAAACTGGTCGGCATGCGTTACATCACATAGTATTATACAATTGTTGGAGCATATTTAGTCTCTATAAATTCTTTAATAGAATAGATATTTTGAATATTTTAAGCCATTTATATAGTTTGTGCTTAAATGCTCTAGAACTCAACGTTTTTAAGTTGCTTGGTATTTTTAACAGCTTTTGTGTCAATATCATCAGATCCTGTGCTACTGGTGTTTTCAAGGTTGTTTATTACTACGACGAGGAAGCGACTAGCTATCATCGATATCCCGCTCAAGAAACATACAAAAGGTAAAAAAGAAACATATTAATAGTTCATCGTTGACTGTTAAGACATAATACTGATTACACACTGGACACATCCCGCGGTCTCATTAGCAATAAGATCGAAGTTGCTCAGGAATTTGCAACTTTCTTTACCAATATTCCAATTAAAACTACAGAAACTTTAAATTCCTCCCTCTTACTTGCGATTTATTTTAACAATGGACGAATTAACATGATTTAAAAATTACCAGACTTAAAATAATAATAATAATATGTACAAGTATATATAAAAATAGGGGAGGGCATCAAAAAGTTCATCCGCATCGCTGTCAACAGGAAAAGTGCCCAAAAGGCTGGCAGCATTGCCACATTGAATGGCGATACTGATTCTTTGGGCAAAGAATAGGCCAGCCCTCTGGTCACGTGAAGAGTCGACCAGCCGCTTGGCGATGTCTTGAAAAACTAAATGGGCACTCGGACCCCATTGGCCTAGTGTTTCAACCCCAAACGGCTCAAACATATAAGTCCCAATAAGATTGGAGTATTTGCGCCGTTCGAGGTTTTCCGCACCTGCAGTGGCAGCCCCAGCACAGCCCACCGTGCTTGGAAGATGGGATGGCGCAAGGGTGTCGACGCACGTTGCATCCCACACCAAAGGCCTACCTATCTTCCAAGGCATTATGGTCATTCCGTCTGGTCTCTTCCCATCGTCGCGTGCCAAGCCATTGGGTTCTAAAACAGCTGGCACTCCGGCGGTGACAAGAGCACGACGGATGATGTCATTGATGCTGGCGTGCCGTGCTATCCGGCCTGCGCTCCTACTGCAGGATAGGCCATGGTGCTGACACTATGGCCTATCCTGCAGTAGGAGCGCAGGCCAATGCGGTGAAGGTGTCGACTGTCTCTGAAGACAGTCGACACCTTCACCGCATTGGCAGCGATGCGGAGCCACACAAGGAGCGCCCAGACGCAGACAGGTAGCGAGCCGGAAGGTGGTATCACCCAGCATAGTGCCTATGTTAGGTGACGGTAGCAACTGAAGCCAGAGGCCCGACTCCCACTCACTCACAACCAGCAGGTGGGCACGCTCAGCAGTATTGGTGGACGTGTTAATAAGATTATTCCGTACCAACCTAAACCAGGCAGGGGCGGGTGCAGGTGGTCAACTTTTCAGTGCTGCGGACAGAAGACAGGAACACGGGTAAGCTTATACTGGTAATAATAAACTTACTTGCTATTGATTTATTAAGAGCAAATGTTTCAGCCTGTCCTTTAGAATTAAAAATTTAATCATAAAACCCTGTGGTCGTTGTTAAGGCTTTTAAGCAACTTAAGATCAAAATTACCGAAGATCTGTGGAGCATGTCTACTAAAGTTTGTCAATCAATTATTGAGACAATTGCACCCTATTTAGCTTTAATATTTAATTTGTGTGTAGATCAGGGGGTATTCCCGGATTTAATGAAGTACAGTAAAGTTATTCCACTTTTCAAATCCGGGGACAGCAAATACACTAATAATTATAGACCCGTATCGGTTTTGCCGGTTTTCAGCAAGGTGTTTGAAAAAGTAATGTTAAATCAAACGCTCAATCATTTTAATCGTAATAACATCTTACACGATCAACAGTATGGTTTTACCAAAGGACGTTGCACAACTGACGCCGGTGTCACTTTATTAAAACACATATTTAACGCATGGGAGGATAAGAGGCACAGGATGCAATAAGTATCTTCTGCGACCTATCCAAAGCATTTGATTGCGTTAATCACGAACCACTGCACTTGAAACTTCAGCATTAGGGACTGGCTAAACTTGTGCTTAACTTAGTAAAATCATATTTGAATGATAGACTGCAGCAATTTCAAATAAACGGTGTAAATTCATTGGGCTTAAAAGTCAAAATGGGTGTACCACAGGGCTCGATATAGGGTCCATTCCTCTTTTTAGTATATATAAATGATTTACCTCATTTACTGAAATACCGGCCACAAATGGTGTTATTTGCTGATGACACATCACTCATTTTTAAGGTAAACAGACATGCACAGGAGCTTGACGACGTAAATAACGCTCTGCTAAAGGTCCATAATTGGTTTACTGTACTGTAATGAGAAGAAAACTAAATGCATATGATTCACGTTACCGAATGTTAGAAGTAGTGAATGTCACGTTGTACTGAATAAGGAGACCCTAGAATTCGTCGAAAAAAACGGTTTTCCTGGGAATCACGCTTGACTCAAAACTACAGTGGGGTCCTCACTTAACATCACTTGCAGGGCGGCTAAGTTCAGCCGCTTACGCTGTTTGGAAAATCCGCCAACTAACAGACGTGGATACCGCGAGACTGGTCTATATTAGTTACTTTCATAGCATCATGTCTTACGGTATTTTGTTGTGGGGACGGGCTGCAGATATTGATTCTATCTTTATTCTGCAAAAGAGGGCTGTTAGAGCCATCTACAACCTCCGCAGACACGATTCTCTAAGGGAACAGACTGTTTAAGAAAATTAACATCATGACGGTACCTTGTCAGTATATATATATGAAAACATTATGTATGTTCGAAAAAATCTACATCTCTCTAGTAAGATAAGTGACAGGCATAATTTTAACACAAGAAATAGGAACAAATTAGATCAACCATGTTTCAGATTGTCTAAAATACACACTTCTTTTATGGGGTACTGTGTAAAATGTTATAATAAAATACCACTCGATATTCTTCAACTACATTTTAATGAGAAGAAATTTAAAACTTCCCTTAAACGCACACTATGTAGACAAGCATACTATAAGTTGGATGATTTTAACGTAGATAAAAATGTTTGGCTAAATGCTGGTCCTGCTCCACAGCTACTTGGGCTCACTAGTTAAAAAAGAAAAAATTGGTAGAGTTGCTTCCCCTTTTTTATTTTTTCTGACTACGAACATAATGTTTTTTTTTAATTTTTTTTATTTAACCAAGTTTTAATTATTGAATACTCCAATAGATAATATTGATTTTCTTTCTTTTGGTGGTAAAATTCTTTAAAGGTTACAAATACATTGCAAACTATAGTTTTGTACAACTTAGACGCATATTTATTTTAAATTTTTGTAAATGTGAGTACCATGGAGTCGTTTACTATGTTATTATATTGATTTTGACTTGAAAGAGCAGGGTAGTTGAGAGTATGTCATGCTCACTTAATGTCTCGCTGATGGTGACGAGTGTGTTAGATCATTCGGTTCCCTACAAAATGGTTGAGCTGGATGGTGCTGATTCACGCGTCATGTTCGTGAACGGGCGCCGTCAGTTGAGACTGGTCATCTCTTATCTGCCAGGGCTTATTTTTAATCTTATATTTTTTTTCGTTTTTGTTTTTTTTTATATTGTTCTCACATATAGAATCAACAAGAGTAATGTACCCAGGATTTTGTAATTTCTATATTTAAAAGAGTGTCCTTGGAGTTCTTGCCCGTTCTTCTCCATAGAGATCTACGTTTTGGAATGGGCAACTAGCTTCAACTTTCTGACTAACTGACTGACTCTTTGACAATTAAAAAGTGCCTGTAAATGGTTTAATTGAAATAAATGCTTTGAGTTTGAGTTTGTTTACACCGCTGTTCTATACCGCTGTTGTACACCAGCAAACGAGTACTGTTTGCCGCAGCGACCAGAACTATCAAAGAAAGTACTCGATCACGACCATTTGGCGCCCAACACTCGCTGAGAGACTCACCTGATACACAAGGCTACATATCAAACAATACATTAGCTCGCATTGTATAGTATTTCCGCACTATTGTCAGCTTATACTGGAAATGTACAGCTTGATATGTAGCCATGTACATACGAGCAAGCAATCGTTCGTCGCCGTCGTCGCACACACAATGCTCGTTGCTCGTCAATTCTACTCCCTCCTGGTTAATCGGGGTGATGCCTAAGTTCGGGTACTTAAGAGGTGATGCGGTCGGAGACACTTTATAAAATTAGGTATTATTATCGCTGTCGCGAGCGCTCGGCGGTCGGCCGCTATTCGTGCGATAAGGACAGCTGCAGATCCGTCTGAATAGTCAAAAAAAAAAGTCATAATTCGACGTTTGGCTCTCGCAATATTGGACCAATTTAAAAGATACTTCATAATCTGAATAAGTAAAATGTGTGTGTGTGTGTTTTTGAGGTTTCTTGTACTTGGAAAAATAATGTATCAACAAAACCTGTTACTACAGAAATTGGAGGCAACAGGGATGATGACTAAAAAAAAAATTTTTGTCCGTCATGTACATAGATATCCAGAGATATGCCTTCACTACGGAATAGTAAGGAATCCTAGTGCGACCGCATATCTCCCACCAAAATACACTCGAGAGCAATGAATCCGGGTCACTTAAAGAATGTTAAAAATCTCGGAAACTAAAAATGATAGGTTAATGCAATAAATTGTATTTAATAGACAATGTAATACTCCTTAAATGAAAGTAAAAAAAATATGAGTCACCATACATTTTATTAACACAAAATTACATAAAGAAAAAAACTGCTGATCTCTCCCTAAAACAAAAATA
Source organism: Xanthia togata (assembly GCA_963853775.1). Classification (NCBI taxonomy): domain Eukaryota; kingdom Metazoa; phylum Arthropoda; class Insecta; order Lepidoptera; family Noctuidae; genus Xanthia; species Xanthia togata. The sequence goes on along the minus strand of OY970798.1, from coordinate 4,902,679 downwards.
GGAAACATGAAATTTTTGAACTTTATTACGATTTTCTTGAATTTTAATACTTCGTATTGCCTCCTCGTGCTTCCATTACTGCGTTTACGCGGTTTGGCATGCTGTACACCAAGTTCCTTATACGATTTTGGGGAATATTCTCCCATTCCTCTGTGAGAGCAATTTTGAGCTCACGAAGC